>CP144692.1:37950019-42890019 GCA_036885675.1 Vigna mungo | reverse complement strand
TCATTCAGAAGGTAATTAACGAGATATGGACAAATTGATTCACTAATAGGAGAACCGATTCTAACATAAAGAATCTTAGTGATAAAATTGGAATCCCTTTACCTCATCATAGGGTTTGGGGCTCTATGAACTTAAGCATGATTAGAATATATACATATGGTCATGAGCTTTCAAAATCTTTTCTTGCAAATTCTAAGTAGGAGGGGCTACACAGCACATATATATGCCCATTTTCTTTGTTTTTTCATGACCCTTAGCTAGGACCCCGGAAAACAAGGGAGCCCAATACACTCCATATACCCCACTCATCCATTCTCTAGCTAGGGTTTTTTACGTATTCTTATAGCCTATTGCATATTTATTCTATATACTTTAATGGATAAAAGCTTTAAACTTGTATACGCTAAAACAAAGCATCCATTTTAAAATACAAAAGCTCATAAAATAATACATTCATGTTCCCTCTGTAGTTCACTGCAGAGTGCAGAAGCCTAGGTTTGTCTTTGATTTCTTTTCAGTCCACCTTCTTATCTTAATGGATTCATCATGTCCTATCGGGATATGCCACATAATCTAATTCTATACACCATAATGCAATTCAAATTAAAATTTGTTTCTAAAATTTAAACTATTTTTTTGTATTAATAGTTGTTGTACATTTAGCAGCGGATTAAAGTATGCGAATCTTTTTCAAGTGATTCTTAGTTGCAGGGTCAAATTATTTAAATTGGTGTAGTCCCAGAAGGAGGAAAAGAAGACGTAATTATGTGTATCTTTAGTTCGATTGTGTATACATTAAATACGAAGATCTTGGTTTACAATATACGTTAAAGGACGGACACACACTAACATCTTTTCACGAATTCACCATTTTTCAAGCTACCTGACTGAGACCAATCCACACACACCATTCGGTCAATGATATGCTTTTACCTTAAGAAATGCAAAATACTTTGACACCATGCATCTTACATTTTGCATAAGTTTTAAACATTAATTATTTCGAACATTTATGTTATGCTCACTTCAAGAAATCTACTGTTTCTAAGAGTGTGAGAGCAAATTATTTGATTGTTACTTTCGCTGATCTGTGAAGATGAAGATTGAATCCCTTTCTTTACATGAATGAACGGATTACAGAGAAAAAACAAGTCAGCATTATTGATCATTTTACACAAATGCTAATTCACTTTTATTTGAATTCATTCGTAATAATATTAATAACAATAATAATATTAGTAGTGAAATAAAAACTATTGAAACAAATTAATAATAATAATAATTAATATTATTAATCAATAATAATTATAATAACAATAATTATAATAATAATAATAACAATATCAATACTAATTAATAATAATAATAATGATTAAATTTTATCTATTAAAACATTTTTTCACTTATCATCTCTATCAAATTATTCACAAATTTTATTTTCAATTTTTTTTTTCATTTTTATCTCTCTGTATCTCTTAAAACAAACAACCTCACTTTTCTTCTTCTATTATTCTAAATATATTTACTCACCTATCTTCAGATTTATTTTTGACGTGTTCCTAAAGAAATTAAACAACATTTATTCTATTATGTAATAAAAAAAATTAATAAAGAAATAAGGTTATAATGAGATGAAAAGCAAATAAACATATAATCATAATGCTTACTTATTTACTTGAATTAGGTACTATATTCCAATTAGTAAGTATACAGAAAAAGAATAGCAAGTTTTACATCAATTTATCAATTGAATATAGTAATTAAGGGTAGTTTGGGATCACATTTAGTTATGAGTTTAAAAATAGTTTACGATGTTCATAGTTTCTTTTTGTTAATTTTTAACCTTCAAAATAAACAAGTTTAAATATTCTTCGTTTTGTTAAAATTGGTTTAAACATACTTTTTAAATATTTGATTATATCAATGATCACAGTGTTATTCTAATGAAAGTACTGGTGTTGATGGTTGGTGGTAGTGATTATATATAATGATAATTATTTTAATTAAATTATTAAGTAATATATTACTGAAACCCACACAAACCCAAGCCTAATAGTGCCGCTTAACTAATTAAGAAAAGATATGAAAAACAAAATTCTTGATTATATATACAAAATAATTTCACTATAAGGTACTCATGCAGAAGAACAATAATGATTTATACAAAATAGAAATGAGAAAATCATATTAAAAATAAATGTAAATAAAAGGAAAACTAACACAATTAGTTTTTTTTTTTTGTTGAAAATCATAAATAAAAGAATTATACATATAATTAATTTTTCATATTCTCACTCAATTTAAGAAAAGAAAAAAAGAATTTGCCATGTTATGAACCCGTAGTCCTGCTCTGAGTGGTGGAAGGGCACTGGTTATCTAAGAATATGATAGTTACCATTCCAAAAGGTTCCCAATTCTAAAATTTTGTGACATTAATGAGAGACAAGCCTCGTGCAGGTGAAAAATAAGAAAACAGTCAAAACCTAAAGCTAAATAAAAACCCTAATCGTTACCTGTGCCCTAATTTATTCGAAAAACCCCTCTCTGTCATGTGACATACAATTTTCTTTTGCTCCACTCCCAAAACAAACCCACCTCCTCCTCCTCGGTAACCAAATCACTCTTCCCTTTCTTAATCCAATCTTCAAACACCAATCACTCACACAAACAAACAAAGTAAAACTTACAAAATTTACACTACCAATTTCACCCCTCCCACGTAGGAATTCCTATGTTACTACGCTACCTTACCCTTTTAAAATAACAAGCGTTACTTCCTTAAAACCAAGACCACGTTTAATGATGCTTGGTTTATGCAAAGAAAAAGACATTCAAGTTGTTTTTCCTACTCTAAACTTTTAACCTTTCACGATCTCCTAAGCTACCTCACTTCTTATATTATCATCAAAGTGCTCTTCCTCTTCCCAAGAAGGCAATCTTACTGTGTGTGCCATGCCAACGCCATCGACACATTTGCACATAAAGCTCTGAATCTCTTGCATTGTCCCAATCCGAGCCCTTACCAGCAGATTTTAGATAGAGGGAACTTATCCACAATGCCTAATTTTGTCACATTGATGCAAGTACTGTTTTTCATTTTATATATAACCTTGATATATTCATGCAGGTCTACTTAGGGCCTTTTGTCCTTTTATCTATCACTTCTTTACATCAAAGTTGTTCTCATTGTCACAAGCCTCACAGTTTTTCACTTAAGAAATTGATGATGACACTTTTAATTTACAATCTTGATACATTAAGTTTATGAATATTTTTTTATATGGTATTTAACTTTGATATTTCATTTAAACTTATATTTGTATTATTGGAAATTTAATCGGAGTACTTTACACTGTTTAAAGTGTATCCAAGTTAAATTTAATAGATATTTGGCATGTATTTTTATAAAGTAAACTACTCAAATTTACAGGTTATGTAGTTACAGGATACATCAATGGCGTGAGTATTTTGGTCTGTGTCACTACAGCAGGTACAAGAACAAACAGGGAAACCCCACTCCTCCCTAAATAGTAAGATAATGAAAGGGTAAGGGAGTGTCAGTGAGTGATAGGAGAACAGTTTGGTTTTTGTAAGAGGTCAGTGTCCCAATTCACGAACTACATATCCTACATAATGGAGGGTCAATTTGGTACATGTACACAACAATGAATACAGCCAAACAACGAAGTTAGAACTACACTAACTACTATTTAAATGTAAAAGAGATATTGAGAGTGGAGGTTTTCAAAGTGCATTGAACTCAGAAAAGCTCAGCCACCGCACTACCACCGCTGAGGTATTCTCCTTTGTTATTATTACCTGTAAGCAGTCACGCGAATCATGGAAACCAACAACAGTGCATGCACCACAAGTGCCAGAACTTAGATGGCCATGCCACCATTTCCACCACCATTTGCATAGCATCATCGCAAGCTTAGCTTTGATTCTACCATTTGGTAGTAGTGAGAGCAGAGCCACTTTCTGGGGTAAGAGGGAAATAGATTGCATTCTTCATTGTCTATCTCAGCCATTCAATCTTCCTAAAGATAATGATGCAGTCTTTCACATGCTAGTATTGAAAACGCTAGTGTGAAACTTAAGCAATAGAGACCCTCTTTCACATGCACTTGGTCTCCTAGAGTGGACTTTTTTCAGCTTCAGCTTCACTAATCACCATCATTCAACAGCTGCAAGACTGTCGTGGTGACCCTATAACCAACACTCCATTACACCAAGTTCTTAATCTCCAAAACCAAGCCATTTTCGTAGTCCAAATGGAAAGCATTGTTCCCCGGAGTGTTACCGCTTTGTTATTTTCCATGATATTTTTCTGCCTCACCCTGACAAAGATAGGAGTCACTTGTCTCTCACCCGATGGACAAGCCCTTCTTTCTCTTCTGCCTGCAGCAGGCCCTGATGCAAAATCATCACCTGTTCTCTCCTCATGGAACCCATCAAGCTCAACACCATGTTCATGGAAAGGTATCACTTGCTCCCCACAAGGTAGAGTAATCTCCCTCTCTATTCCAGATACTTTTCTCAACCTCTCCTATTTACCTCCTCGGCTATCCTCTTTATCAATGCTTCAACTTCTCAATCTCTCTTCCACCAATGTCTCTGGCACCATTCCACCCTCTTTTGGTCAACTTTTCCATCTTCAGCTGCTTGACCTCTCCTCAAACTCTCTCACTGGTTCCATACCTGCTGAACTGGGAAGCCTCTCTTCACTTCAATTCCTTTTCTTGAACTCCAACAGATTGACAGGAAGCATTCCTCAACATCTTTCTAATCTCACTTCACTTGAAGTTCTCTGCCTCCAAGACAATCTTCTCAACGGCTCAATCCCATCACAGCTAGGCTCTTTGACATCTCTGCAGCAGTTTCGGATAGGGGGAAATCCATATCTCACTGGACAAATCCCTTCACAGTTAGGCCTACTCACCAACCTCACCACTTTTGGCGCAGCTGCCACGGGACTTTCTGGTGCCATTCCCTCTACATTTGGTAACTTGATCAATCTACAGACTCTAGCACTTTATGATACTGAAATTTCTGGCTCAATGCCACCAGAACTTGGGTTGTGTTCTGAGCTGAGAAATCTGTATCTGCACATGAATAAGCTCACTGGTTCTATCCCTCCGCAATTGAGCAAGTTGCAAAAACTTACTAGCTTGCTACTTTGGGGCAATGCCTTAACTGGTCCAATCCCAGCAGAGCTTTCCAACTGTTCATCACTTGTTATATTTGATGTCTCTTCTAATGACCTCTCTGGTGAAATACCGGGGGACTTTGGGAAGCTGGTGGTTCTGGAACAGCTTCATCTATCTGATAATTCACTCACAGGTAAAATACCATGGCAGTTGAGCAACTGTACCAGCCTTTCTACTGTTCAGCTCGACAAGAATCAGTTATCAGGTACTATTCCCTGGGAGTTAGGTAAATTAAAGGTTCTACAGAGCTTTTTCTTATGGGGTAATCTAGTGTCTGGAACCATACCATCATCCTTTGGAAACTGCACAGAACTCTACGCACTTGACCTTTCAAGGAATAAGCTAACAGGTTCTATACCAGAAGAGATTTTCGGCTTGAAGAAGCTGAGTAAGCTTCTGCTTCTGGGAAATTCATTAACAGGAGGATTGCCACCAAGTGTTGCAAATTGCCAGTCTTTGGTGAGGTTGAGGGTTGGAGAGAACCAGCTTTCAGGCCAGATTCCTAAAGAGATAGGTCAATTGCAGAATCTGGTGTTCCTCGACCTGTACATGAACCATTTCTCTGGAAGCATACCAGTGGAGATTGCTAATATCACAGTTCTTGAGCTGTTAGATGTTCACAACAACTACCTCACTGGGGAAATTCCATCTGTGATTGGGGAGCTTGAAAATTTGGAGCAGCTTGATCTCAGTAGAAACAGTTTGACAGGAGAAATTCCTTGGAGCTTCGGAAACTTCAGCTATTTGAACAAGCTCATCCTCAACAATAATGTACTGACAGGACCAATCCCAAAATCCATTAGAAATTTGCAGAAGTTAACTCTTCTGGATTTGAGTTACAATAGCCTCTCTGGTGGCATACCCCCAGAGATTGGTCATGTTACAAGCTTAACCATCAGCTTGGACTTGAGCTACAATTCATTTACAGGAGAAATCCCAGAATCAGTGTCTGCTTTGACACAGTTACAATCACTTGATCTTTCTCATAACATGCTTTATGGAGAAATCAAGGTTCTGGGGTCTCTCACTAGCCTCACCTCTCTCAATATCTCCTACAACAATTTCTCAGGTCCTATCCCAGTAACTCCATTCTTCAGAACACTATCCTTCAATTCATATATTCAGAACCCTGGGCTTTGTCAGTCCATTGATGGGGCTATCTGTTCTTCTAGTCTGATTCGAAAAAATGGTTTGAAATCTGCAAAAACCATTGCTTTGATCACAGTCATTCTAGCCTCGGTTACTATAATTCTCATTGCTTCCTGGATTCTAGTAACTCGTAATCATGGATACAAGGTTGAAAAAACATTGGGGGCATCAACTTCCACATCAGGAACTGAAGATTTCTCTTATCCTTGGACTTTCATCCCATTTCAGAAAGTAAACTTCAGCATCGATAGTATCTTGGATTGCTTGAAGGATGAAAATGTTATTGGAAAGGGCTGCTCAGGTGTTGTGTACAAGGCTGAGATGCCAAATGGGGAGTTGATTGCGGTAAAGAAGCTTTGGAAAGCAAGCAAAGCAGATGAAATAGTGGATTCTTTTGCTGCAGAGATACAGATTCTTGGATACATTCGGCATAGGAACATAGTGCGGCTCATAGGTTATTGTTCTAACAGGAGCGTTAATCTTCTTCTCTATAACTACATCCCAAATGGTAATCTGCGACAGCTTTTACAAGGGAACAGGAACTTAGACTGGGAAACAAGATACAAGATTGCTGTCGGATCAGCTCAAGGTCTAGCTTACCTTCATCATGATTGCGTACCTCCAATTCTTCATAGAGATGTCAAGTGCAATAACATACTTCTAGACTCCAAATTTGAGGCATATCTGGCAGATTTTGGTCTTGCAAAGCTAATGCATTCGCCAAATTATCATCATGCAATGTCCAGAGTTGCTGGTTCCTATGGTTATATTGCCCCAGGTAAGTCCGTTTAGCTTGCTTTACTTTCTCGAATCTTTCTTACATCCTTTACATAATTGATAAAACCAATGCCCTTAATATTTAGTGCTATTGGTTTAAATGTAGAAAAAATGTGCACACATTCAATTGAAGCCCAGGAATATACGGACATCCATATTTTATCATTTAGTCGTGCTATTGGTTTAAAACTAACCATGTTTTTATCACTGACGCAGAATATGGCTACTCCATGAACATAACAGAGAAGAGTGATGTCTATAGTTATGGGGTGGTTTTGCTAGAGATTCTAAGTGGTCGCAGTGCTGTTGAATCCCATGTTGCAGATGGCCAACACATAGTGGAATGGGTGAAGAGGAAGATGGGAAGCTTTGAACCAGCTATATCAATACTAGACACAAAGCTGCAAGGTCTACCAGATCAAATGGTGCAAGAGATGCTTCAAACACTTGGAATTGCTATGTTTTGTGTGAACTCTTCCCCATCAGAGCGCCCCACAATGAAGGAAGTGGTTGCACTACTGATGGAGGTGAAGAGCCAGCCTGAGGAGATGGGCAAGACCTCTCAACCTCTAATAAAACAGTCCTTAAATCAAAACTGATTCCACTCCTTTATTTTTTCTATGTTTTTTACTTCTAAACTCCAATGGATAGTGTGATTGATTTTCATCTCCTCGGAGAAGGAAACGAGGGTGCTGCTAACGTGGAAATTCGAGAGTAGGGAGCTAGAGAGGAACTAATATTTCGCTGGAACGGCCATTGTTGTACAGTTTTTGAAATACAGATGTCAGTTATCCACATCACGTGATCGTGAAGCAGTACTATCTATGTTTCGACACCATTTACGTGCTTGTTGAATGGTACCAGTTTATGTGCTTGAAATTCTTCTGATATTTTCTTCAACCAATTGGTTTTAAGGTAGGAACCATTTTTTTTTCAAACACCCTTATTCTTGTAGCTGTATAAAATCCACATGTTAACTTTTTGTAAAATCCACTTTATTCTTTTTCCTTGCAGAAAGACAGTAAAGAAATGAGTTAAAAATAACTAAAATGAATGATTTTTTTCTTTTACAAAACTGATAATTAGAGTTAAAGCTTCCGATCACAAGAATCTACAAGGTTTTTACTTTGATTTAAGTGGCAAATAGGCCCGTTTTCATTGAGCACTGTCTCAAGTTCTTGTAGACATAGAAATCAAGCACTTAAAACTTGACTGAATTTGTCTGCCTCCACTTCGATCTGTCTGTGTCACTTCCAATTCCAAGTCTCCTACATCAAAACTTAAACACGCACTTAATCATTTATTTTAAAAATATTTTGGATCTGATTCTGATTCTACATAAATAATTTCTTTGGCGACATTAGCTTTCGCATCAACAAAAGGGTACAAGAGACCAGAGAGAGCCGAAAGGTGTGAGGTGACCAAATAGGAAAATTCGGAACCTTAGGTCCCATTGGCTCAGAAATTTCCTTGAGCAATAATAATGGCTACAGACAAAGCGCATGCTTTTCTGCAGAGAAAATTAAAACTTCAATAAAGAAAAAACTGATTTTTTTAAGTTTACACATCATGCCATCGCATTTGCTGAATTTCATTCAATTATTGCTCAATGTTAAAAGATAAGTTCTTGTTTAAATTAAATCAGAGAAAGCTGTGATCAGAAAGTTTACATAAAAAAAATATAAGATTTAATGTTATTAACTGATCCAAGATGACCAAAATGACAAGTTTATAGTGGTTTGTTTTCTTTAACGAGGTACTATTCCAACGGTGAACAAGTAATGACTGTAAAGTTTTCTGAATGTAAGAGGAGAGGAGTCTAGATATTTATCATGGACGAGACCCAAAGGCCTTCAATGGCTTGAGACATCTCATCAGATCATGAAGTAGGAAGTAGAATAATAGAAGCCTTATTTTTTACTTTGGAGAATCGACTTTTAGGGTCATTACAGAGGCAGGAGCCATATGGAGAATCGACTTTTTGGGTGTGGGAGCCAACATAACAGCGTGTAAGGAGACAAAAGGAAACAAAGTCTTGCTTTCCCCTCCTTCTTCCATGTCTTATCAGACACACTACATTGCGCGTTCATTTGTCAGACAATGTTCGTCAAAAGGCAGAATCCTCATGCTCGTCAGTTTCCTCTCTGAATCTCCCTTCTTAATTCTCATTGCATTCATCCCTCCAAGGACCTCCATCTTTTTTGTATGATAGCAAATTTTGTCAACAGTAAAAAGTGTTATTTTAGATTTCTTTTTGTTTTCTTTTACTACAACACTGTTATTTCAAATTGTGTCTCAGCTGGTTTCTTTGGATTGTTCTGTAAGACTGTTTTTTGGTTGAGTATGCATTGTATTCCTCATCAATAATGTAACCTTTGTCTTTTACGAAAAAGAAGTAATATGGTCCTGAATTTTGCCCCGTGATTGTTGAAATTTAATCAAGGTCCTTATAAAATGTTTTCGTGCATGAGCTTGGGACTATCTGTCAATTTTCATGTAACGATAATTTTCCCTGCTAATCTTGAACTTATCAAGAAGTTGGCATCTCCTAATTATGCGTAATGTCTGAAGTCCTTAACATTTGTTCCTTCATTCTTAGACCATAAGGTAACTGTATTGAACAATACTGATTTAAGAAAATGGATTCTTACAGGAGCTAACACAAGGGATTACTTTCCAATTTTGTTACCTTCATTCTCCATTGGTGGAACTGCGATGATCACAGAAACCTCGTCGAGAATCCTTACAGTAATATTTCCTCCTAAGTGTAGTTTAAAAGAAATATCTATAGTTCCACAATTTAACCTTGTCGTTTCATATTAGCATCACTTGTTCACTACTGAATTCACAATCTTTTGAATGACACAAGTATATTCGTTCTTATATTTTCCATTTGCTACTTCAAGCTTTCCTCTTATATATTAACCGTAGAAAAACCTAGAATTATTATCTAAGACAGACCCACATACTTGGGCTTATTATGTTGAACTTTATGCAAACAAATCCATCCGGCAGGACAAATGGTTTCGTAATGGGTCTTCAGAAAGGACCAAACTTGGGAGTGAGACTCCAAAATTACAAATTATTGTTTCCATGTTATGCGTATTTGGCATGTTCAGCGATTAACATTGTTAAAAAATGTAGTGATGACAAGCACATGGACACTCGATTAGTCTTTATGTAAAAAACGCAATTAGTATTATTGTATCTTTAAAAGAAGGAAAATGATAATTATTACTATACACACACACACACGTATGTGTGTCTTGTATGTATGAACCGACACCAAAGACATGCAATTACGCTAAAGAAAAAGGTTGACAACCACTAATTATCCATAATTTATGTCAGTCGAATTAGCATTGCCAAAATCAACCGAAATCAGTTACAAGAACACCTTTGGCCATAAAGCCTATTCTGTAGTAAGCAGCTGTGGTTTATTCACTTTATTGCTTCAGGGAATGTCAACTCGAGCGAGATTAAGATTTAATGTTAGTCACATTTATCATAATATTATGGGACTAACTAAACCTTATAAAGAGTGTAGAGATGTCTATAAGTTAAACTATGCCTATAAGAATAGAACCATACTAACAACTTTTGTATATAAAGACAATTCGTACACTCCCACAGTCTGTAGACTTAAATATGTTAATCATCACATTGAATCAGTTATGCAGCGACAAATTCAACAGCTACAAGTGGAAGTGTGAATTGAAGACTAGAGGCTTGAAAAATGTTTGGCTATTTATTAGTATTATGTAATTTCCCACTTTCTAAAATTGTTAAAAAATTACATTAGAATGGTACAAAATAAAAATACCCATATGTTCTAAATTGGAAGCAGAGTATCCAAAATTTCACCCCACAGCTAAAATAAACAGAACAACAAGTATCTAGCAGAGGATGAGAGAAGAAGTGCAAACAACAGCAAGAGTTATTATCATTACTAAAATAAGTTTATTGATTGTTAGTTGCAGTTTCCTAATATCTTATAAGCACCTCAATAAACTAGTTTCTGGCACTATCACAAAAATCCAATAGTTGGTATCACAAAACGAACATCCCTTTAAATGAAAAGAACAACAATAGCCAGTCCTCGCAAATAAGTGATGAAGAGTTGGCTAGGCTTCCAATGCGTTTACTATTCAAAACTACAGCCAATGAAACATCTTAAAAATATTCAACTAGCCACTCATGGTTAAAAAATGTTGGGCACCAGTCACAACCATCAAATACCAAAATCTTACTCATCCAATTGTGCAACTTCCGCCTTCAATTGTTCAATCTTGAGACCCATAGACCTCTGCAAAGCCCCTCTTTCTTTCTCCGGCAACTTGGCCAACAACTTCTCGAACAGGCCCAAAACCTCATTGACGGCGTCGCGTGCACACTCGGCTTCCTCGTTGAAATAAACGGTGTCTTTGGACTCCAACGCCATCTCTATCTCTTCCCTCGCCTCGGCAAACTTAAGGTTGATGGTGTCCACCTCCTTGGTGTGGTCCAACTCGCCCGACCCACCACTGAAACTCCTTGGATTGTGCCGAATCGCGTAGTGGGTACTGGGGATTGAGGAAAAAGAGTGGAACATCGAGGTGCACGCAGGGTGGGTCGATGAAGTGAAGGGGGCAATTGGGAATTGGCGAAAAGGGTGTCGGGTTCTGAAGAATGCGTAGAAGAGGGAAAACCTCCATCGGCCACTCATTCTGCTTTTGGTGACAACAAAAGTTGAGGTTCCAGCGGCAGCGGCAGCGGCAGCGGCGACAAAGAGATGCAGAGTGGCGCCTAAACCTGAAAGTGGAAGAATAAGATCCAGAGACTAAAATGAAACCTCAATACGATTCTGCTAGAAATCAAGGATCCCTAGCTCCTTTTCAAGATTAAATTAAATTCATAAAACTCAGCCTTTTGTTTTTATTTTTTGGATTAAACATGTTTTTCTTCCTTTAATTTTGGCCTAATTTAGTTCTCAATTTTATTAAACTTTATAATTGTATGAATTTAATTCTTTTAAGGTCAAAATTTTTTAAACATAGACTAATTCCAATTTTCACTCAAAATTAAGGGATTAAAAACATATTTTTCCTTTCTTTTTAGGATTTGTTCAAATGGTTTTAATTTTTACTCTATTGAGTTACTTAGTGTTAAAAAGGTTGTTTATTAGATCATATCACTTTAATACGAACAAATTTAGTTCACTTTTTTCACTCCGATTAAATTCAACTTAGCTTAATTTTGAACTTTTCTTAATCCGATTAAAAAAATTAAATAATAATAATAACAATATAATTATTATTTCATTTACTTTATTATATATTTTAAATACTAAATAATATAACTTATTTTTTACCGATATTTTAAAATGAAAATTTAGAATAAATCATAATATATGACACACCCATCTAAGAATAGATTAATTAAATTGTATTTAACAAAAAGTATAAAAACTTAACTTAATTCAACTTGTTTTTTATGTTGAAAGACGGGTTTGCTAAATTTCTTTGGTGATGTTATTTTCAATTGTTGTTTTTCACTAATGTTGATGTTAATAGTTAGTAATTTTTTTAATTAATAATGACAAAAACTACCTTTTAGGGTTTCTACATAACATGGTTACTAAATTGGTTTCTATACATTTGGTTGCTAAATTGGTTTTTATATATTTGCTTGCTAAAATGGTTTTGATATAATTAGTAGCTAAATTAATTTTTATGCAATTAGTTGCTAAATTAGTTTCTATATATTTGGTCACAAAATTAGTTTCTAAATTAGAAGCTAAATTGGTATCTAGCATTAGTTACCAAAGTTTAGCTACTTATGACTATTCGACTCTAAATTGGTCTCAACTTGAATTAGTGACTGATTTGATCATTTTAGAGACTAATAATTTGGTTTCTAAAACCAAATTTTCTTGTAGTGCATGAATCCCTTTCCTTCAATTCCATGCAGTTCTTATCAGACAAATTTGATATGAAAAGAAATAGTTCTAGGAATAGGTATACTCGAAGAACATTTAGAAATAGGGAGCCTTAGAGAAGAAAGAGTTCAGAAACTGTATTAGAGAAGAAAAGTAACAACAGTAGATTCAATGAGATATGGTTAGAACAACACTATTATATGTCTGTGATCTCCAAGACTGCAGAAAACTACGTAAGTGTTATAGATAAAGTTTATGCGCAATTCACTCCTACTGTTGTGATTTAGTTATTGTTGCGCATTTTATTTATTGGAATAGATAAAATTTAAGATGTAGTTGGACACTCTGATAGTAATTAGTAATGAAATCAATGTTTTTTCATTTTTTATTTGTTTGAGTTAATTTGAAAAGAATTAAAAATTTTATCAGCAGATTTATTTTTTGCTATCCAGAATGTTTAGGAGACTCTCAAACAATGGAGCTATTTGAAACTTTGGTAACCATGAATACTAGCAGTTGTGAAGAGAAAAGCTGAATGCGATGGTTAAATGCTTTATTTCTAATGTAATAATACTGTTATCACAAATACGACATGGTACAATACAGAAATGCCGCATAAATGAAAACCAATCGTACATGGCCAATTAATCTAGGAACAAATAAATTAAAAGTGAACTATATTTTTCACTTTCACTTGTCATTTACATTTCAAATCTCTCTTGTTCTGATCTGTGAGGCATTTAAACACAACAAGATTGGAACGTGCAAGACAACCATCAAACAGATAGAATCAATCGGGTCTGAATCACGAGTATAGAAGTGCAGAGATGACACACCTTCAGACTTTTATTCAAAAAACTTAAATAGGAAGATAGATCACTTGGCTCCAAATGGAGATTGTCTTTATTCCTCAATGAAAACAAGAATCTGTAAGAAATTAAATAGTAACTTTTATTACAAAAATTTATGCATATACCGGTAATGATATTTTTTTTCTTTCTTAGTGTAAGGAAGAAAGGATCGTAAACTTACGTGATTTATCATGAGTGGTGCTTAGCAGCTTATTTGTAGATAGGTGGAGGTGGGGAAGCATAGGCGTAAGCTGGAGGTGGAGGCGATTTTACTGGTGGAGGAGGACTTTGATAGTAATAAGGAGGGGGTGGTGACGGGGATGGTGGGGGAGGGGATTTGTAATAGTAAGGAGGTGGCGGTGGTGGGGATGGTGGCGGGGGTGATTTATAGTAATAGGGAGGTGGTGGAGATGGAGAGGGAGGTGGAGGGGATTTGTAGTAGTATGGAGGTAGTGGTGATGGAGATGGTGGTGGCGGGGATTTGTAGTAGTATGGAGGTGGTGGTGAAGGAGATGGTGGTGGAGGTGATTTATAGTAATATGGAGGTGGTGGTGAGGGGGATGGTGGTGGTGGGGATTTGTAATAGTAAGGAGGTGGCGGTGATGGAGATGGTGGTGGGGGTGATTTATAGTAATAGGGAGGTGGTGGAGATGGAGAGGGAGGTGGAGGGGATTTGTAGTAGTATGGAGGTGGTGGCGATGGGGATGGTGGCGGCGGGGATTTGTAGTAGTATGGAGGTGGTGGTGATGGAGATGGTGGTGGTGGTGATTTGTAGTAGTATGGAGGTGGCGGTGATGGGGATGGTGGTGGAGGAGATTTGTAATAGTAAGGAGGTGGAGGTGATTTATAGTAGTATGATGGTGTAGGTTTTGGTGATGGTGGAGGTGGAGAGTTGTATTTGTAAACGGGAGTTGGAGGAGGAGGAGGTGACTTATAGTAGTAAGGAGTGGGTGAAGGCTTTTGACATTCTTTAAAATACTTCTTTGAAGCATAAGCAAATGGCTTAGCCTTGAGCACCACTTCATACTTGTCCTTAGATTTCACCTTCAACTTGGTTTCTTCGATGAATTTAGTAGGTGTGTTGAAGGGGGAGTGTTTAGGTGGAGCATAAAGCTTGGCCTTGCACACTGTGGGTCCATACTTGACATAGTCAAAATCCTTAACTGTGATACTGTACTTTCCATTGCTCTTAGTTTCACCATAGGCCTTCATCACTTTCCACCCTGCTTTGCATTCGACCTCCACAACAGCACCTACATTCCCCCACAAAACTATTAATAAACACACGTAAACATACTTGTATATGTTAATAAGTTAAACTATTCTTATAAGAAAGCACACTATATTGGTCAACATTATAACGTTATGGTAATTACCTTTCTCTCAATTCAACTGTTTTCTTTATCTATTAATTATATATAGGTTTTAGCCTCTTCTAATCAAATTATATTATTGCTTATTTTCTTCTTTTTATGTATACAATTTTGGAGATGACACATAAAATAAGAATTTCAATTAAAATCTTTATTTATTTTAAATTTTTTAATAAATTATCAACCATTATTAGTTTTTTATTTTTAAAACATTTAATATTTTAACTGAGATAAAATAGGATTAAGAATATAATAATTGACATATAAATGGACAAACATTTTAAGGTATTAAAAATGTAATAATCAATATTCTCTTTTAAGTGTAAAATGACAAAAAAATGTGCTAGTAAGATGTCGAGTATATAAAATTTTTTCTTGATTAGTCATATTTTCTAGCCATAACAAAACTATATATCTAAACAAAAAGGTAATGAAATGAATATGATGTACCTTTGAGGTGTTTCTTGTTATGGGACTTCTCTGGATGGTTCCAGTCATAGCACTTATAGCTGTAAACTTTACCTACTACCTTAACAATCAATGCGTGGTGGTAATGATGTGGGTACGGGTGTGGGGGATATACAACTGGTGGAGGAGGAGAGTTATAATAGTATGGAGGTGGTGGAGAATTGTAGTAGTAAGGAGTGGGTGAAGGAGGGGGAGGAGATTTGTAGTAGTATGGTGGTGGAGGAGGTGAGTTGTAGTAGTAAGGAGTTGGAGATGGAGGAGGAGGAGATTTGTAGTAGTAGGGTGGTGGAGGAGGTGAGTTGTAGTAGTAAGGAGTTGGAGATGGTGGTGGAGGAGATTTGTAGTAATATGGAGTTGGAGATGGAGACTTTTCAGGCGGAGGTGGAGACTTATAATAGTAGGGTGGTGGAGGAGGTGGTGAAGGTGGTGGTGGGGAGTTGTAATAGTAAGGAGGAGGCGGTGAGGGAGAGGGTGGAGGAGGGGACTTGTAGTAGTATGGAGGAGGTGGTGAGGGAGAGGGTGGAGGAGGGGACTTGTAGTAGTATGGAGGAGGTGGGGAGGGAGAGGGTGGTGGAGGGGACTTGTAGTAGTATGGAGGAGGTGGGGAAGGAGAGGGTGGTGGAGGAGACTTGTAGTAGTATGGAGGAGGTGGTGAGGGAGAGGGTGGTGGAGGGGACTTGTAATAGTATGGAGGAGGTGGTGAGGGAGAGGGTGGAGGAGGGGACTTATAGTAGTATGGAGGAGGCGGGGAGGGAGAGGGTGGTGGAGGAGACTTGTAGTAGTATGGAGGAGGAGGCGAGGGAGAGGGTGGTGGAGGAGACTTGTAATAGTATGGAGGAGGAGGCGATGGAGAGGGTGGTGGAGGAGACTTGTAATAGTAGGGAGGTGGTGGTGATGGGGAAGGAGGGGGAGGTGACTTGTACTCATAAGGAGGTGGTGGTGATGATGATGGAGGAGGTGGTGACTTGTACTCATAAGGAGGAGGAGGTGATGGTGAAGGTGGAGGTGGTGGTGAAGAATAGGAAGGGTAACCATCAGCATTGACAGAAACTACAGTAGTAGAAATCAAAGCAATGGCCACTGCCATGATCATTTGTGGCCAAAAACGACCCCTTTTGGGGTCGGTGCCCCTAGCAGTCATGTGTAGAAGAAAAAAACTTATCACCTCTGACCAATGCTGCTGAGATCCTGAATGACAGATATTGTTGTTGGGAGTGCAGAGAGGAGGGGGAAGAGGTTTGGTGTTATTGAGTGTTGAGAAAAGCTGCATGCATGAAATATTTATAGTGAGAGTGAGTCGTTAAAGGGGAGCTGTGATGAGAGACCTCAAATTATTCAATTGGTTTCATTTTGATTTTGATTCTTTAAATTAAGAGAGTCCCTAGCTGGCCTTGTGAATTTTCGAAAGCACTCTTTTTGTAAACTCATGTTTTCCTCCACATGGCCAGAATCGGGCTCCATTCAAATCCCCAACAACTAATTAACATATAAATCATCATTCCTTCCTACTTCCCCTTCTCTCAGTTGCCTATCTTCACCAAAGGTAGCTCCAAAAAATGGTGTATATCCATAATTATTCATTTGGACGAATATGACGAACACTGAGAATGAGAAGTGAACAATTTCACCAACAACTTTGTTTCACTTTACTACATTCTTTCTCTTTCTTCAATATTTTTATCAGCCATGTGATTCATCAATCATGAGTTTAACATGCGATGTTGTCAAACCGGCATGAAGTTCAGGTTGCCGCGTAATTTTTTGCGCGAGAAGCGTAGTTGGCAACTAAGCATTCGCCAATTATATAGATAAAATTAATCTTTATTGATCGAAGTCAGCTTCTTACACTTTTTTTTTACATCAATAATCAATAATTGTAACATGAAAGAAACGTGCACACTATTGCTCCCTTATGAAATTTCGTTGGGCCTGTTTGATAATACAATATAATTCGACAACTAAGCTGAGGAAGCACTTATATTCCTGTATGGTAGCTAGTTTATTAGCTGTGTTTATAAACGTTATTCTGGAGTAACACTAAATTTCTAATAGCCACCCACATTCTCATCCTCTCCATAATCGTTTATAGTTGTCAATGCCGTGTAGTAGATTGAGGTGTAAATTGCTGAATTAAGGGAATAAAAATGACTTTGACATGATTATAAATATTTAAAGGGTAAATTGGATATTGAAACTAGAAACAGAGAAGGTTTGTCTGGAAGAAAATTATTAATCAAATAGAGAAAACATAACTCTGTAAGTCCCTTTCTTTGCCTATAATGTAGTAATGATTGGAGTAAATCAGTAAAAAAAAAAAATTGAAAATCAAAGAAAACCTTTCCTTTAAGACCATATAATTGAATTAAAGTTGTTTAGAGCTAGATTCATCACCAACCACTTTTGTTTCTAAAGTCTAGGTGGGGAACAGGTTGTTACAATTCTTCGGAATGAAGTTATCTTCATATAATTAATTCAGGCTGTTACAAACTTTTCCCTTTTCATTCTGTTTTTTTCCTAGATATGGAATCAGAAATTCAGACTTTGCTTTTATGTTTTTTTATTAGAACAAAATGGTTTATGTATAATGCCAAATTGATTGGTATTACAAATTATTTTCATACATTTGCATTTTGGTCAATCTTGTAAACTTCTCTGGTATTCTGATATGTTAGATTTAAAACTGAGAAGGTGAAGTAAAATTTGTGTTTTTCAGAAGAGACATTGACTTATGATGTGAAGGAGTATTACAATATCAAAACTAAATGCTTAATAATTGTTTTGCTTGGTCTTTCAATAATTAAGCAGGGAAGTCTTGGCCAGTATGTATAAAGCATGTGCAACACGAAACTTAAGGGTGATTAGCTGTAGCAGGATTGATGAGACCATTAAACTTTTGAGTCTAAGCTAGAATAACACATATTATTGAAGGATTTGATAGATATTGGGATATGGATGTCAATAAAAAGTAGTGGTTGACCAAAGTATATTAAAGCTAAAATCTAAAAGGGAGGCAATGCATTGGATCTAATTTACCATACAATAGGATACAACAAGAACTAACTCGTCTTGTTCAGTGGGTTTAGCTATATATATATATATATATATATATATATATATATATATATATATATATATATATATATATATATATATATAGATAATTCAATAGGTATAATTGACCCTTTTGATACTTCTAACAAAAGAAAAGACAGATTAAGATGGAGAAATGTTGCGAGTTAAAGTTCTAACTCAATAAACGCAGTGCACAGACAATATTTCAATCTCTGTATATACTAATTTTGTTGTTTCTTAAACCACTTATTTGGTGATTATAGTTGTTTATATCCATCTCATTATTCCTAAGGAAAATGTTTGTTTGACACTCTCCTTTGACACAATTTTGACACACCTCCACGTGTCAAAATTATATTGCATGGCATCAGATTTTGAATAAAAGGGTTTTAAAGATGTGCAGAAGGGTATTTTTGGAAGAGAAGTTTTATGACATTTGAGATTGGCGGTTTAATTTTTCATCCTCTTCATTTTTCGAAACCAAAGTTGTGTCTCTGCCATTCTCTCTCCCATTAGGTTCCTCTCTTCATTCCTCTGGCAGCTATTCGTGTATAGACTCCGTTGTTGTTTCCTTTCCATTCGTCTCTTGTCTATCGATTTGTATTCCTCCATACTCTGTTGGTAAGCACTATTTGGCGTTTTGCGTTTTGCGTTTTGGGTGTGTTTGTGGTTTTGTACAGTATATCCCATTAAAGTTTTCACTCTATATCGCATTTTTTGGGTTGGGGAGGGCTTTTGTGTTTTGGGTTTGTGGGTGTTGTTTTATGCGTTTTTGTGTTTGTATGAACCCTAATAAACCATTCATATGTTTGTCTGCAATTTGGGCAGTTGCAATGGCGTCTCGGAACCCAACGGTAAGCAATAAATTTTTTTGGTTACTATTCATATGTTTGTATGAACCCTAATTCACTCTATATCGCATTTATATATAGTTGTTCATTTTTTTTTGGTAAGTAATAATTTTTTTCTTGATAATGTTGTGTAGTGGCGTGTTCGAGTCTCTGTTGATTCATCAATAATTGTTGCTATGAATGGGTTACTCAGAGAAGTGCATGTAGAATGAATTTTGATGACATAGAACGCATTGAACAACTGCAGACGTACGTTGGTTCAAGATTGGATGCCCTAGATTCGAGACTTGCTAACATTGAGAGCCGACAGCAGCAGTCTGCATCAGCCCCCATTTATCATTTTACATCTTAGTTATAATTTCATGTTTTGATGTATTTGCTTTCATTCACAACTGTTGTGTCTTTGATCAGTATTGTACTCTTTAAATTATGTGTACTTCGTTTGCGAATTTTAGTCTTTAATGGGTAATTGTGTTCATTAATATGTCTTCTTAATTAACAAAATATTTCCCTACGTAAAGAACACTTAAACAATACACAAAACATCCAAAAAACAAGTAAAACATATGAACTTTTGTCAAATCACTCTTCATTCAGCACGTGGTCCCCTATGTTGTTTTTGGTGGCTCCTATAGATGATCAGGATGTGCAGAAACCTCTGCAGGCTCGCGTAATCGTTTACACTGCATTGTAATCGATTACAATGCAGTTTTTCACACAAATATTTGCATATCTTTAATTTTCCCAAGGTTCTGAACAAGTGTCCATCCCCCACCTGCATGAGGGTCCAAAAACATTAATTTCAAACCAATACTCAGTCAATAACATCCCAAAAATAAGTAAAACATATGAACTTCTGTCAAATCACTCTTCATTCAACACGTGGTCTCCTATGTTGTTTTTGGTGGCTCCTACAGATGATCAGGATGTGCAGAAACCTCTGCAGGCTCGCGTAATCGTTTACACTGCATTGTAATCGATTACAATGCATTTTTTCACACAAATATTTGCATATCTTTAATTTTCCCAAGGTTCTGAACAAGTGTCCATCCCCCACCTGCATGGGGGTCCAAAAACATTAATTTCAAAGCAATACTCAGTCAATAACATCCCAAAAACAAGTAAAACATATGAACTTCTGTCAAATCACTCTTCATTCAGCACGTGGTCCCCTATGTTGTTTTTGGTGGCTCCTACAGATGATCAGGATGTGCAGAAACCTCTACAGGCTCGCGTAATCGTTTACACTGCATTGTAAATGATTACCCGAGTCTGGTTCCATATTTGCACGTCCTTCTGCACTGTAGGAACCACCAGTTTTCACCTGAGGGACCACTGATGAATTTTTGAGTTTTTAAGTCCAAGACCATTGGGTTTTGACTCCAAATACTAATTATTTGTGAGACTTAGCTTGTAGGTCATTTGTATCACACCCCATGATGGATTGGGGGATCACCCATGCTTCAAACATCACCTAACTTTCAATTGCTGAAGCTTTTGCTTGATAAAACAGCATTGTAATCGTTTACAGGGCCCTGTAAACGATTACCCGAGTCTGGTTGCATATTTGCACGTCCTTCTGCACTGTAGGAACCACCAGTTTTCACCTAAGGGACCACTGATGAATTTTTGAGTTTTTAAGCCCAAGACCACTAGGTTTTGACTCCAAATACTGATTATTTGTGAGACTTAGCTTGTAGGTCATTTGTATCACACCCCATGATGGATTGGGGGATCACCCATGCTTCAAACATCACTTAACTTTCAATTACTGAAGCTTTGGCTTGATAAAACAGCATTGTAATCGTTTACAGGGCCCTGTAAAGAATTACCCGAGTCTGGTTGCATATTTGCACGTCCTTCTGCACTGTAGGAACCACCCGTTTTCACCTGAGGGACCACTGGTGAATTTTTGAGTTTTTAAGCCCAAAAGCACTTGGTTTTGACTCCAAATACTGATTATGTTTGAGACTTAGCCTGTAGGTAATTTGTATCACACCCCATGATGGATTGGGGGATCCCTCATGCTTCAAACATCACCTAACTTTCAATTGCTGAAGCTTTTGCTTGATAAAAACAACATTGTAATCGTTTACAGGGCCTTGTAAACGATTACCCGAGTCTGGTTGCATATTTGCACGTCCTGCTGCACTGTAGGAACCACCAGTGCTCACCTGAGGGACCACTGGTGATTTTTTGAGTTTTTAAGCCCAAAAGCACTTGGTTTTGACTCCAATTTTTGATTATGTGTGAGACTTATCTTGTATGTCATTTGTATGATAATCTTTCTTATTTTTTCAGTCAATCACATTGGTTTTTCAATGACAAAATAAATCCAAAGGATTTCATTACAATAACATCAGGACCAACATAACATTAATCAAAATATTACATTCATGACATGACATATGTAATATTTTTGACCTCCATTACAAAAGATATTCTAAAAGATAACACTAATCCATTAAAGACAATTACATTGTCACCTACAGAACGAAATATAAATGAAACATATGTAACATTAGTCCCTAAACTTCAGGTTGTTTGGATGATGATGATGCTTCGTCAGTTGGCGAAACAAATTTGCGGAGGATGGTTGTCACATCGACATTGTTTTCTACCCACATCGGAAGTCGAATGACAGGTTTTGGCGTTTCCTTCACAAGGGCAAGTGTTGGAGGACTTTACCACTCAATTGTAAAAACCAACCAAAAGGAGTCTTCGAAATCAGTGACCTTTGATCATCTGTCAAGTGTTCGTTCAACGTGCAAACATACATGGTTGAAAAATAGTGACGCACCATCAACTGCTCAACCAAAACAAATCAAATGTAAACACAGAACCAAATTACAAACAAACCTAAATGGGGTCGAAAAACCCACAAATAAACATAAAACAAACAACACAACACTCCAAAACAATTACACAAAACACACAAACACACTACCATTAACCCAACATCAACAACGACGAACACAAATCAAAAACTCAAAACAAATAAACACTAAACCCTCACCACAAATCAAAAACCCTAAACCCAACAACGCAAACAAAAAACCCAAAAACGCACAACAAATACCCTAAGTTAAGTCGAACAACACAAAAACCCAACAACCCTAAAAAAAAACCCAAAACCCAACAACGCATTTACCTTTCTACGACGAAGCTGTTGTTCGGGACTTTCCATTTCCACCAAACGCCGACAACGGAGAACCAAAAATCAAATGTCACAAAAGGAGGTTACCACAACGCAGAGAACAACGAAGTGAGAGAGAGAACGAAATAAGAGAGAGAGAGAGAGAACGAAATGAGAGACAAAACAGAGTTTAACAGGGAAAGGGCATATTTGGAATGCCAAATTTTCCAAACGCTACTCATTTTCATTCACAGATTTAAAAAAAAAAAATCAACCAATGCCAGCTTGACACGTGTGTGTGTCAAAAATGTGTTAAAAAAATTGTGTTAAAATAACGGGATCCTATTCCTAAATATGACATTCAATGTTTATTTTTACAAGTTTATCTGTTAAATTTATTTATTTATTGTTACTTTGTATAGAACTATTAGATTTTAGGTTTAATGGCTGTTTTGACTCTCTTTTTTTTTGTCGAAATAATTCAATGCAATAATTTAATCATGTTGGCTTAATATAATATAATTTTTTGTTAAAAAATCAATATGATATCTTTTTATTAAATTGGTGTTGATAATATTTAAAAAAACACGACATTATTTATCCTGTCTATCACGTCATCATATCATATCATTACGCTTCAAAATATATTAATATCAATTTAATGAAACTTATCATATTTACTTTTTTTTTTATGAAGGAAAGCCTGCATTAAGACGAAAAAGAAAATGAAGAATTGCATCAAATAACTTCAACAAAAAATAGGATAAAAAAATTCTCAAACCTATATTTTATACAATGAAAAACTAAATAAATGTAGATAAATATTTATTGGATTTGAACTAAAAACACATAAATTACATATATAACTCAAAGTAGAACATGACTACATAATAAGACAAATAAAGTTATGGATATATATATATATATATATATATATATATATATATATATATATACACCTTATTTTCTTATCTGTTCCTTTATTCCTTTG
The DNA here is from genome assembly GCA_036885675.1 of Vigna mungo. Classification (NCBI taxonomy): domain Eukaryota; kingdom Viridiplantae; phylum Streptophyta; class Magnoliopsida; order Fabales; family Fabaceae; genus Vigna; species Vigna mungo. The sequence continues at coordinate 42,866,224 of CP144692.1, read as the reverse complement.
TCTGTTATTACATTGCTTATCTATTGCTTTTGTGTTTTTATTTCTATGAATTTAATTAAATTACACTAAAATATTAAATGTTATTTTTATCGTCATCAAATTACAAATTATTATACGCAGTAATCTTATTTATTTTTACACCAATATTTTGAATATTATGCATAAGAGACTTTCTAATCACTCGAAAGTAGAGCCGTCAAAATGGGTTACAACCTGCGGGCCAACCCGACCCGTTACGGGTTCAAGCTGGGTTGAGTTTGAAAAATACAACCCACTTATATGCGGGTCAGATTTCAACCTGGCTCATTTAGACCCGACTTATGCGGGTTGAACCCGTGATGAGCAGAGTTGGCCCACCAACCCATCTACCTAATTTTATTTTTTAATTTATTATTTTATTTATGAAATCCTAAAAAATAAAATACTTTCTTCACTGTGTATACTAAAAAAAGTAACCTCTCTTACAAATCACTCTCACTGTACTTGCTCTCATTTGACGGTGTTTTCACCCTCACTTCACTGAAATTCTTCAAAGAATAGGTAAAACACCCTTATTTTTTTCTTCTCTTTTCTCCACATTTTTGTTTTCTCATTTCTTTTTTTTTTCAAAAACCCTATAATGACAAAAATAGGGGTTTGCGAATTTGTTTTATGTTCTAGGGGATTTGAAGACAAGGAATATTTTTTCATGTTCTGACATGCTTGTATCAGATTTTGTTTATTTTATTTAAACAATTTGAGTATACATTATTTGAACAAGCACTTAAGCTCTTTTTGATATCTTTGAATTTAGGAAATTATGTTACAGATTAAACTATTAATTTTTTGCGAAAATCTTTATTAGTGAATTTGAAGACAACAAGAACAAGGGTCTTTAACATGATTTTTTGGGAATGAAATTTGTTTAAATTTAAATTATAGAAAATTTGTATTTTTTTTATTTAAAAAAAATATAAGCAAATGGACTAGTGAGCCAACCCATTTACCCACCAACCCGTGGTGGGTCAGGCCGGATTCAAGTTTTTCTAACTCGCTAATAAATGATTCGGGTTGGGTTGACTCACTAAGTGACCAACCCGTGGTGGACCGGATCGGGTCAAGCCGGATTACCTGTTTTGACAGCTCTACTTGAAAGTATACATATTTTTCTAGTTTATAAAAATTAAACTTTATTACTACTACCTTACTCTTCCAAAATTAAACCCATTAAATCTAAATAGTTTAAAGACGCGTTTTACAAAAAAAAAAAAAAATATCCAAATTCACTATGCCCAACCACTGAAAACTAGTCCAAAGATTTTGCCTTGGCTGAATTTGTAAAACAAGGAACATATTGACGCTCCCAATTGTTTGTAGGTAATAATTGAGTGACACAATTTTAAATTTATTTAACACGTACTATAAGGATAAAATATTATAAAAGAATAACTTTTTTACTTAAAAAAATAAAGTAAAAATGAATAATGTTAAATGAAGGTGAAACATTTGTGTTTAACTTTTATAGAAATATTCATTGACAGAAACTAGTTTCTTATATATTTAATATATATCAAACAAAATTTCATTATGGAATAACGGTAACAATCTCATCGTTAATATGGTAAAATAAATAATACAAGAAGAAAGAATTAATATAATCTCTTCAAAATCATTTCCATGCACACACCTTTATTATATATATACTACAATAAATTTTGTAATTTGACAATTTTATTGATGGAAATAAATTTGTGAATAAAATCAAATTTTCTTATTGATTTAACTAGCATATTTTAAACTTTTAATTATCAACAGCAACATTCATAGATAATAAATTTGTTAATAAAATTTGTTGATAATATTTGTCAATAAATTAAAATTTTTTATAGATATTTTTGTTAGTAATGTGATTATCAATAAAATATATTGATGATTTATAATTTATTATTAACAAATTTTTTCATGGATAAATTTGTTGGTAAAAAAAATAACAATTTTTGTCAAATATAATGAAATAGAAAATAATAATCACAGATAGAGTTGGAGGAAGAGAAAAAAAAAAGAGAAGAAAAGAAAAAAAGAGCCAATATACATCTACAACAGAAATAACTATATTGACCACAATGCAATCCTTACAATACACAATACTCATAAAGTACTTGATTTTATCTTGTATAGGCAATCATTTCCTTCCATTAACTATTCCCGTGAGTCACCACTATTCTACACTTGTATGCTAACGTGATATTTGAATTATTCCAAATAAGTAAACATCTTTACCTGTACTTCATCTAAGAGTCACTTCACGCATTTAAATAGAAAAAAGAATAAACGACAATGCTAGTTTTCAAGTACACTGTATAATAATATAATGGTGTGAACAATTCTGTAAAGCTCGAAACAGTTTATTTTGTGATAAACATGGAAACCAGAAAGCAGTTTGTTCTATCTGTGAATCAAGTGTACTGTGTTAAACACTGGTTCAATTTGGGACAAGTGCTCACTAAGGGATATAAATAAGATCACTCGTAAAGTTCAGGCTTCAAAACACCAATGTAAGGCAAATTTCTATACTGTTCGGCAAAATCCATTCCATAACCGACAACAAAACAGTCTGGGCACTGCATACAACACAAATGTAGACAGAATCAGTAGATATCACTCCCAACTCATTCTGCTTCGTAATTAGACCATACCACTTATGTCACTTAAAATGAGAATCTATGTTAAAATAAAATACTTGATAAGTTTATCCAAGTCAGTCTCAATAGAAGTTAAGATCATTGTGTTTATGTTCAAAAGCTATATGATATATATGAAGCTCATTGACATGTATTGGTGTGCCAAAAAAATCTATACTTGTAAAACCCAAAAACATGCATCATACCTCAAATCCACGGTAGAATTTTCCTTCACCCACCAGCTGAACATTTACTTTTCTCCTTGAAGGTTTATCAAGAAAAGTGCACACAGAAACAGAGGATGCTCCTTTTGATTTCAAGTGCTTAATGACTCTAGATAAGGTATGACCGGTATCTACAATGTCTTCAACCTAATTATCAATCCATGATTAAAACATGTATAACAATTTAGAATAATTTATCCACAGTCTCTTGATAATCAAAGAAAAATGAAAAAAATAAATAAAGATTATAACTAATTTGTAAAAAAAATAAAATTGTTGTATAGCTTTTTGATTCTCCATTTAAGCTCGAAGCTTGTATAATATAAAAAGTACCATACTGGATTTGAGTTCGAAGAAAAAAAAAATACACTATCAAACAACAGAAAAAGAATTTCAGCTCAGACGTGGACTAACTAATTACTCTCATTCGAAAATACAATGTATTAGTTTTATTTCAATTTGAAAACGACGATTTAAAACAGTGACATCGAGGGGTGAGAGGAGGACAAAAGAGGAATACCAAGATAACGTGACGAGTGTTGATGTCGACCTTCAAATCCAAGGAAATGGTGGGTGCGCCATTGGACTCTGTTCCTGAACCGTAGGATTCAGCTCGGACGAAATCAACGGATACTGAGAAGTCGATTTTGCGAACAAAATCTGCCAAGAAGAGGAAGGCACCCGTGGCAACACCCACGACTATGGGCGCTGAAGAACCACCAGCAAAGTCAGCGGAAACTTCGGCGGCAAGCTCCGAGACACGGCGAGAAATTTGGTCCTCGCTCCACAGAATTGTCTCAATATGGGAATGCATGGTCGTGCTCATTAGAGAGGGTTTATGGGATGCTTTGCAACTGCTAGGGTTTTTCAGATTCTCTACCGTTTCCTCTTTCTATTTGGAGAAAGTTAGATATCTTTTTCAACCTTCGTTTCTATTATTTATTAGATTTTTATTAAAATAATCATCCTGACTCAATAATAAAAAATTACTATTATTATTTTTTTATTTATTACTTGATCTAGAATAAATTAAATTATTTCACAAATTGCAACAAATATTACTTTGTTCGTTGACAAATACTCAAACCACTTTTTTACTCTATTGAATTTAATATTGCTTAAATAAATATTCCTGTTTTTCTATTTAAGAAATTTGAGTGCTGTATCATCGCACTTTAGAAATATAATTTGGTCTATATAACTTAAACCCATTAAATAGTGTTATTTAAAAAATTCTAATTTTTTTTACTTCAAATTATATTAAAATTTTAATGTACCAAAATTACACATAAGTCTTGGTTTACTCCCTCAATATTCTATACATTTTCTTTTTGTAAATGCATTAATGTTACATTTCTTACAAATGGGTGATGTAGAAAATATTTCTTCCATTTAAAAATAATAGTATTTTTTTGTGAAGATTAAGAAAATGTGTATTCGTAGGAATAAGTTTTGTATAATTGAAATTGGTACGAAATTTATCTAGGACTATTATTTGTATCATATGTGATGATTTAATAGATGGATAACTATAAAATTATAAAAGATATAGTAAAATCACACACATATATATATATATATATATTATAAATAAAAGATCAAACTATAAAAAAAGTTTAATTATAAAGATTTCAAATAGAAATTTTTATTCATCTTTATTGATGTCAAAATCAATACAGAAATATGTTTGACTGAAAATGTTATAAAAATAAGATGATTTAGTACTAAATTTTAAAAAATAAATGCATAAAAATCTCAATTTATTTTTCTGGTAAAAAAATACTATAATACAGTATTAATTCTCGAAAGAATTAAACCAAATTGTGTAATAGCCACACGTTCAGTAAAGTCTTTGGGATGCCTATTACAGCATTTTGATTGAAAGTTTCTTATAAATAAAAACATCATTTTAATATAATAATTATTTAAATATTTAAAAAAAACCCAATTAAAAAAATTAGAACTCACAATTTTCATAAACATAAATTTTTCTAACAAATAAATCTTCATTAGACAAGTTATTTTGAATATGCAATCTAATCCATAAAATAAACTAAAATAAAAATTAAAAAAAAAAAAACAGAACAATGCATATTTATTTTGTCATTTAAAAGCACGTCTATATAATTTTGTTCAGATGAATGTTAACTTACTAACATATTTATCCATCTAAATAATCTTATCAACTTTATTCTAAAACTCTGGTTCTATCATAGAGTAAATTTAAAACCAACTTAAACTAATCTGTACAATGAGAGCTGCTGTTTTTTACTTTAAGACACAAAAACCACAAACAAATAGTAATGACAAATCCGTATAAACCATTGATGCTATAATTCATCACCACGATCCACCTTAGACAGATATTCCAACAAAGAAAATTAATAACTTAAGAAATTAAATGAGTGAAGAATGTGTCTACCAAAATCCGAAATCAAATGTCTAAAAATCCAAAATTGTTTCCAAAGCTAATAAAACCGATTACTCTACTGCAAACTCAGTCCTAAATAAAATAGAATGATAAAAAAGTCGAAAAATACTGAAACAATTGCTAAGAAAATCTACCAAAAGAAATCCTTCAGCCCCTCCGTATCATCATCACCCTCTATATCATCTCATAAATTAGTAATTCCGCAAAAGAATGATATCATATTGGTGAAAACTTTAGACACCTGCTTCATTCATTTACGGATAACGATCCAATCTGATCAGCAACTCCAGATTCAGGTGCAGCCTCATATAATACCTGCATAGCCTCCGACACCTTTGTCTTCAGGTCATCAGGAGATTCGATGAGATTGATTACTTCAGACTGGTCCATTTCCAGTAGCATCCCAGTCACCTTTGCTGTGTATTGGTTTAATGTGAGACGCTCCACAAGAGGATATAGATGTTCACCCAACATCTGTTCAGGTTCAACCATTTAAACCAATGATTATAGTTACCAAACAAGTATTATTACAAATAATCATTGCTATAAATTATATAACAGGTCAATTTCATTGTAACCTTATCCATAGGCAAACAAAAGATTATTAAAAGAAACTTTAATCCTAAAATTTGTTCAGTGAATTAAGTAGTTCAAGTGGGAATATGAAATATGTTATTTTCATACATGCGTTTATAGGCAGCTCTTTAATTCAAATTTAGTTCATGTTTGGATCACCTGAATTTCAATCCTATATTTAATACTAGATTTAACTTGTGTGTGTGATTAAACTAAAAATACAGTTTATACATACCATGCGCTGATTTTCTGGAGTGGCAGATGCAAGAGCCGATGCAAGTGTAGTAGACAATGCTCCAGAACGCTGACCATCATTAGGTGCAGCATTAATTCCAGAACCATCAAAGTGCATGGGCATAGTTGGACCATTTCGACCATTAGGCATGTATCGAAACCCTTGGTTGGAATTACGATGCATCATCATCTGATTTGAAACATTGAATTGTTTTCAACATTGAGAATATAATTGTGGATTAAAAAAACTATTTAGTTCCAAACCTAGAATTACAGAATAATCACCTGGCTCTGTTGCATTGGTTGAAGATTTCCATTTCGTCGAACTCCAGTCCTATGTCCAGACTGAGCCTGCCTTTGAAGGGGATAAGGAGTAATGAAATTGGGGGCAAACCCAGGCCTCATTCCAGGCAAAATTTGCTGCTGGAATGAATATCCAGCAGGCTGTGGGGGCATGAAGCCAGGGTTTCCTTGACCAAAATATAATTGTTGAGGAGCAAGTCTTGGTGCCCCTGGATGATGATAAACAGGAATGCCAGCAGGCAGAGGTGTCATTCCACCCGATGTTCGGATTTGAGCAAAATGAGCCTGAACAAAGTCAATTTGTTATCATACCATCAAATTCAGGAAAAAATGCTAAGATAATTATAAAAGATAGAATATTTTTGAGGATACAACATGCAAATTCAAAATAAGAATTACAGCAAAACGGAGAAACTCAAATAACCCCCAAAAGATTATCCTTAATCTACAAATAAAGCACATATACATATAAAGCACAGATGAATATCTCAACAAATACGATTAAAGAAAAGCCAGTCAACTACGAGTGCCATTTACTTAATAGAAAGTATTTTAAGATTTATATCATACAAGAATAATTAACAATAAGATTAAAGAAAAGCATCACCTGTAAATGAGCTTTCCTCTCTTCTTTGCGCTGGGCCACAGCAACGTAAAGTGGCTTTCGTCCAATCAACTTGCCATTCATTTCATTCAACTGTATAAAACACGATAAAAAAAGTCATCCATTCAATAAGAAAAAAAAAATAGCAGGTAGCACCTAATAGATCTTTTTAACCACACAAAGGTAGCACCTAATATATATGCTAGATCTTTTTAACCATACAAAATTAAGACTTACAGCTTTACTTGCTTCCTCTGGTGTAGAAAAAGCCACAAAACCAGATCCCTTGCTATGTCCATTTGAGTCGACAGTCACCTAACATATTCAATTCAATGTAGAATCACTAAGTATTTCATACATGACCATTCACTATAATTAAGAGTTAATTGGATGCATGAGATATATTCAAATAAGGATGAACAAAAATGTAGTGATAGTTACTGCACAAATAAGACATACAATGCAAATATTTTTCATATCTTACATACCTTGCAAGATGTTATAGTCCCAAACTCAGAAAAAAGATCTTTCAATTTTTCATTACTGAAGTTGTCATCAAGATTTTTCAAATACAAATTAGCACCTTGTAATTTTTCATATCTACTTATTCTTTCTTGCTCAATTTTGGCTTTCAATTCAGCCTCTCTTTCTGCTTTCTTCTGAGCCCTCCCCACATATAAAACCTTATCATCAATGGCGGTACCATTTAGTCTTTCCACTGCAGTTGCGGCTGAATCTGGATTTTGAAAATTTACAAAACCAAAACATCTAGATTTCCCATTCATATCTTTCATGATAGTTGCACTGGTTATGGTACCGTAAGAGCCAAACAACTTATTGAGATCCTCGTCTGTGAATGCTTCAGAAAAATTTTTCACATACACATTAGTAAATTTAGGTGATCCATTTGTCCGAGCCTGACGCCGGATAAAGAGTCCAACGTAAACTTGCTTGTCATTGATCAACATGCCATTCAACTGTTTGATTGCATTCTGGGCAGAATCTTCATTATCAAACTGAACAAAACCATACCCTTTTGGCAGACCAGTATTGTTATCAGTAGCCACCTTACAAGAAAGTACAGTGCCAAAAGCAGCAAAAGTGTCATGCAATGCTTTGTTATCAATTGATGTGTCCAGGTTCTTGATGAACACATTGCCTTGTCCACTTTTCCGAATGCTTGGATCACGTTGAGAAAACATAATTCGAATTGGTTTTCCATTAACAGGAGTGAAGTTCAAAAGTTCCATGGCATTGGTTGCTGTGATAAAATTGTCAAAAAGTTAGACAGCCACAGACTCAAAAGTGCAAAATAAGAAAGAAAAAATAACAGCACAGGCAAACCATCAACAGCCAGCCAATGTTCTCACACAGTTATAGCTATTCTATCAATTGCCCTAATGATATGAATCTTCTATCCTATAAAAGATCGACTTCCCAAAGACATCGACTTTCCTTCCAATTTATAAAATTAATTTTTTATGATAAAAAATCCAACATTAATTTTCTTTTATATTACACACACAAATCCAAACATATTACACATTACTACCACACCCCAATGGTCTCAAATAGTTTACTACACCAATAAGGCATACAATACCTCATAACACATTAAATATTAAATTGCACTTTACCTAAACTGCTACAAGATGGAAACTATGGATTTGATAAGAACACATTAAATATTAAATGATTAACATTTTTAAACTTTCTGAATATATACATTCTTAAATTCAAGGCAAACAAATCAGTTCCCCTCAACACCGATCATAGTAAAAACATCATCATAATAAAAACAATCGAAACATGGAGGGAATTCAATATTACATGAAAAATCATGAATAAAATAAAATAAAAGTTTAGAATAATCGAACCATCCTGAGCATTAGAAAAATTGACATATGCGTAACCAAGAGAGGATCGTTTGCTCTGATCCCTGCAAACCCTAATTGAAACAATATGAGCAACTTGACTGAAAAGATCATAAAGTTGCTCCTCGTTTACATTTCCGTCGAGATCACCCACATACAGCGAGGCATTTGAAAATGGTCCTCCGCCCAATGCAGTTACGGGAGCCGCTGTTGCAGTCACAGATTGAGTCATCGGTGAAGAAACCGCTGCTGCTGCCATTCACTATTCTTTCACACAAAGAATAACTGATACTCAATGGAAAGAAACAAAAATAAGGAATAACAACTGTTGAAATGAAAATATATAAGAAAAAATAATATAAATCAATCAATCCTAGTTGTTATAATATGGAGATATCATTCTCCTTTTGGATTCTTTATCTTCTGTCCTGAAAATAGAGAACTGAGGAAGAGAAAGAAGTTGGGAAGGAAGATTTGGCTTTTGTAGAAGGTTACACCTGTTCTTCCCATAGTAATTTAAACTCAAGGAATTTTGTATAAATTATATTTATTAGTTAAGATGAAGAAATTATTGTTTGTTTCATATTTTTTTAAAATGTATCTATTAATTATTTTTTAAATTTAAATAATTACTTAAGATATAAAAAGTTATTTTTTAATTTTATCTTTTTAATAAATTTTTTTATAAATTTAAATATTTTTTTAATTAAAAATTGTCAAATGTATAATTATTTTAATTAAATAATAAATATTTTATACAATAAAAAAATTGATATACATTTTTTCTAGTTATATATAATAATATAATAATAATAGATAATAATACATAAAGAGATGAAACCAAGTAGTTGAAATCGTTTTTTTTTAATTCAAATTATTAAAATTGGTTTTAACTATTTACACTTTTTCCCCCTTTTAAAATTATTATTATTATAAATATTAAATAATTAATTACGCCAAATAGATAGTAAAATAAAATTATAAATTAAAGATATCTTTGATGTTATATCAAATATTTTCCTCTGATTTTATATTTTTATGATTTGATTTTAAAATATTTAGTGATTTTATTCTAATTATTGTGAATTAAGTTTTAAATCAAAAAATAAAAGAAAAAAAGACATGAAAACAATATCCTATATTTAAGGATATCACAGATAATATTAATTTTATGTAACAGAAAACACTAATTGAAATCATGGAAGTTTTTCTTGTTATAACCGTCTAACTAACTAAAGCAAATTACAATTTATATAATTTTAAAAATCACCCTCCTCCTCTAAAAAATCTTCAAACTTCTGTTGCATGTTATATTAGAACTATGATATTCTCTTTTATCTTTTATAATTATTGACAAAAGTAGAACAACATGTTTTTATCTCAAATAATATAAAATGGTTTATAATTTTATAAATTTATAATTTTTATTTATAAATTTTCTTTTCACATATTTAATTATTATTATTATTATTATTAAGGTTGTTCAAATTATATTAACTCATTATCAAATTATATCTTTGTGATAACAAATTTACATAAGTGATATCACTTCCAAACATCTACTAAGAATATTGTACTTATTATAAAGTTTATTAAATATAATTTATATGGTACGTAAGCTGATAATGGTTAAGATTTTCTTTTCCACTTTTTATTCTAATGCAAAAATATTATAAGATTCATTTTGGTTAATGTTTTGTTCAATCATTAAAAAAAATGTTTTAAAAAATATATTTGTTTGTATTATTATAAATTAAGTTTTTAAATTTTAAGATGGTTATTAAAATAAAAAATAAATAATTAAATTGAATTAAAACCATAAATTAAATTATCTGAAACTGTATAAAATAAAATTCAAGACTACAAAATACAGATAATTAAAATTAAAAAAGCAAAATAAAAGTAAAAAAGAATTTACCCATGCTAAACTATCACTACTAAAAATAAAATTGATGAAAAGATTAAATTTTTTTGTTAAGAACCAAAAAACTATATTCGAGGGAAAGTGTCGAGCGGTGAAATACGGCGGTGGTGCGATTAAGGAGAAACCACCAGGCGGTCAAATTAGGCGCTGGACGGTTGTCAGATGAGTCTGGGCTTAAATTCTGTTACATTCTTGGTTATAAATAGTCCTAGTGCGAGTTTAGATGCATTTTTTGACAAAAGAGGACCGTCAGATCTAATTTTCACTCCTTGAAGAAGATCTCATTCGATAATTGTTGTTTGTCTTTATTGATACTACCACCTAGGAATAGGGGATAGGACGATCAATTGTTTTCGTTTCCGTTTATAATGCATTATTAATTACTAGGGGAGGCTAGGGATAGCAAGCTAGTAATTAGTAATAGACTTTTTTCGCCGAGAGATCGAGGTTAAGGGTACACTAAGAAAGTTTGAATGACAATTAGATAACAAAGCGTCATCTTATCCACTCTCTTATCTACTCCTCTTATTTAATTCGCCATCTTATCCTCTCTCTTATCTACTCCTCTTATTTAATTCGCCATCTTATCCACTCTCTTATCTACTCCTCTTATTTAATTCGCCATCTTATCCACTCTCTTATCTACTTCTCTTATTTAATCCACTCTCTTATTTAATTCACTTCACCAGTTCATGATAGTACTGTACTTCCCCGTATCAATAAAGACAAACAACAATTATCGAATGAGTTAAACGATAAAAACATTAAGCGTAGATGACAACCCAACAATTGATAATCAAAGCATACGACAATGAGAGTTTCAAAAGATTACATTGTTCTCCAACAACAAAAGAGTTTAGTTCACCATTATCATGGTGAAACTAGATGAAAAATGATGGAAGAATGGAAAAACAAACCCTAGATTGGATAAAAAGGAGCCTAAGCATCCAAGAGATCTTTCTTCTTCGAGGAGTGAAAATTAGGTCTAGCCGCTCTCTTCTATCAAAATAATACATCTAAACTCGCACTAGGGCTATTTATAACCAAGAAAAGTAACAAAATTTAAGTCGAGGCCCATCTGACAACCGCCCGGCGCTTTCCTCGAATCTGGCCACCGCCCGACGGTCATTTTCACCGCTGGGCGCTGGTCAACTGTAATCTAGTCTACTGGTTGACTGGTTGACTTTTCTGCATTCTAGTTGACTTTTCTACGCTGCAACCGTTTGATCTTCAACCTTTCTTTCCATTCATCTCCAATTCTCATCAAAACCCTGCAAAACAATGCAAATTAAGCATAATATCTCTAAAAACAACTTTTGACTCTCAAATGACTCAACTTAAGTGTTTTACTTGATTCTAAACTCATTCTAAGCTATAAAGGGTGTATTTTGATATCGATATAAATATGAAAATAACGGTTTTTCAACCGTTATCAATCACAAACAGAATTAAAAAAAATGGTAAAAGCTTTAAAAGATTAAACTTGTTTTTTAATTCGTGGAATTAAAATAGAAAAACATATAAAAAAAATATATTTTTATTATCTATTTACTAGTGAAAATGCATGTATCACTTTTGTCTTAGATAATAAATAAAAATCAATTATTTTAATTATCATTAAAATAAAAAAATTATTAAATATACAAAAATGTATTTTTATAAAATAGTTATAAAAAAATAGTGACAAAATATAAATGATAAAAATTGATAAGATAGTTTATATCATAAAAGCAAAATAGATAATGAAATAGGTAAAAAAACAATTACTTAAATATTACAAAAAAAAAATCCTCATAAATAACTATAAATAATAAACAATCAGATAAATATAAATATAAATATATATATATATATATATTGAAAATAAAATTACAAAAGAAGTATAAAATATAAATTAAATTCAAGAAGTTGTTTAAAGATAGAAAAAATATTGAATGGATTTATTTACATTCATCATATACGTGTTTGAATAGAAAAGTGACGTACAAAAAATAGTAAATTATAATTGTTGTAATAAAGAGAAATATTATCCTTAACCAGTCTTGATTACGGTAATATTACATACAAGATTCATAAATGTTAGGATATTGAATAGAATATCTTATTTTGTCTAACTCCCCTTTTAAATTAGTGGTGACATGGTCATACCAAGTTTTTAACTTAGCAAGATGAATCCTATATGAATGAGAAGTTTAGTCAAACAATTTGCAATTTGATTAGTAATAGAAACATAGACCATAGTTACTTCATTTTGCAAGACTTGATCCCATATTGCACGTTTATCTCAATATGTTTGTACTCTGCATGCATGATTGAATAAGAAACAATTGACTTGACACTTAGGTTATCACATCACAAAATTGGTTTTTTGATCATTGGTAGTTTTAGTTCTGTCTAAAGATATCTAATCCAACTTACTTCAGCTCCTAGGTCAGTCATGGTTTTGTATTATGATTTTTTGCTTGATCGTGACACTACCTTTTTGTTTTTTTGAAGACCAAGAAATCAGAGTTTCACCAAGAAACACATTGTATTGTCATTGATTTTATGTCATCAGTACTAGTTGTCATCTACATCAGAATATCCCATTATGTCAAAATCTTTTGAGGGTTTTATGTGCAGGCATAAGTTCTTTCTGCCATGAAGATATCTTAGAATTCTTTTTATTCCTTGCTAGTCATCCATTGTTGAGATTGGTATCACGCAGCGAAATTAAAATAGTGTGATAACGGTCAATAACCAAGAGGAGAGTGATGAATTCGTTCTTTTAAATATTATGATTTTTTTAAGGACTTTTATCAAACACTTTAAGTGCTAAAGTTATAGAGTAAAAAAAAATCAACACAGAGGATTTTATACTGGTTTGAATAAAACAATTCTACGTCCAATGTTAGGGTAGATACCAATATTAGGATAGATACCAATTTGCTCAAATGATCATATCCTAAGTTTCTCAATTCAATACCAATTTAAACCATTCAACAATACACAAACATTTAACACAACCAAATTTTCAATAGTTCAAACACCAATACAACAATTCCAACAATTTCAAACAAACCAAAAACATAATTTAACTTTTGTAAAACATATATACTTTAAAACAATGTAATTGATTTCTTTTACCTAAGGATGACTAAACAACTCTAAAACCTTATAAGCAGCCCTTAAAGTACAAAAAACGCTATCTTCTCTTAAGAACCACACAAATACAATCATGAAATGTCGTTAGAACCACTAATCAGCAGAGACTCTTAAAGAAGACTTAAACACCGCATGCGATCCTAGATTATCCACATGCATAGGAAGACTAAACACACTAAAGAAAGAGAAAGAAAATAAACTTACTATATTGGGAAAATTTATCGGATGGAAGTGGAAAACCCATCCTAGTGGTCATTGATCTTCAAACAGATGCAAAGAGGTTTGGAGAAATGATATGATTTATAATAATGAAACTCTTTTATCAAATTTTTATTTATATTTTCGAATCTTGTTCTTTAATATACAATGTCAATTTTAAAACAAAATTTTTTAGATTCTTACACTTTTCATGATGTTACAAGTGGACTTTAAGCCTAACTCAACCCTACAAAACAGGCTTGTAGGGTAAGGCTTGCACCCACTTATATACACTGAATTCGCCTTATTTCTAGTTGATGTGAGACTTCCAACAAACGATGACTAAGAAAATTATGAAAATCAAATCACTTTTTTAGTCCAAGAAAGTGTTTCGGTTTTAGAGTAGTCATTGAATATTAATATATTAAAGAAGTTTGCCGAAAGTATATTATATCTTTTACATTGTGTTTTTCAAGTAAATTCTTATTACAATACAATTTTATCTATATATTGTACTAACTAAACTGTGTATTTTAATAGTAACATACAAAATATAAATATAAAAGATGAAACCATTCTATACCCATTCTAAAATTTTAATATTTCTTAAAATTATTTTGAAATAATTTTCAACCTCAAAGAAGATATATTTTAAGGTTCTATTTGTTTCTATTGATGACATGATTAAAGCCGAATTCTGAGAACAAATATATGATTATGTTACGTGTTTAGTTTTATTGATTTGACTTATTTAAAGGAAAAAATTTGTTGGAAAAAAATGTGGATTATTCACACATAAATGCTAAGATATAAGAGGATGTCCGGTGAATAAAGGGAAGAAAAACAAAAATAACTTTCATTTTTATTGGAAAAGAGGACCGGAAAAGAAGAAAATCGAAAGGGAAGAGAGTCAATTCTAGATAATTAAAATAGACTCGAATCAATTATGTGTTACTAAAATCGATTTTGGGTGTGTTTTCTAGACAATAGAATCGATTCTGGGTATGTATTTAGGTAATAGAATTGATTATGGCGGTTTTAGAATCGATTTTGAATGTGATTTGTGTTTGTGATGATCTGAAATCAATTGCATTAAACGGACCGTAAATGATTTTAAAAGGCTGAAATCGATTTGAGCCATATAAAAAGAGGAAAAATCAATTCTCCTCTTCCTATAATTGATTCACCTCCTCTCCCTAGTGCTAACTCTTCAAAAGTGAATATATATTATTAATAATAGTAATAATAGTAACAAAGTTAATAATAATAGCAATTATATTTTTTAATTTTAAATTACTACTTTAATATATATATATATATATAATTTTATTTTATTATATATAATTAAATTTTACTTTTTATCATACAATAATAATTATTATTATTAAAATTATAATAATAATATTTTTGTAATTTTATATAACAGTTTCAATTTTATTTCAACATATTTTTTTACTATTTATATTTAACTTTATATCACATTTATCCTTAAATGTAAAATAGTAATTATCTAATTTTATTAATTAGAATATTTTTTTAACTTATATCCCTAGACAAATTTTTATAAACTTTTCCTTTAAATTCTTTCATTTATCTCTTCAAATCACTCAATCAAAACAATACCATAATCCCTTTCCTATCCATTCAAATCTATTCAGTCTATTTCTCTTAAATTTTCTCTCCAATTCAAACACTACCTAAATTTATTTAATTATCTTCGGCTACAAAGATAAGAACTAATTATTCCAAACCAAATACAAAATATGTAACTTTGCATAATAATTATCTTAAAAAGTTGTTTCCCAATTGATTGAGATTATGAGAAAATTCATTAAGAATGTATTAAAATTAAAATGTATTCATTGTCCTACCATGTTCGCTTTCAGTGTTGAACTCAGGCATTAGAATCCACAAAACATTTGATGACAGAACTTACTACGAGCCAGTTATCCAACTTCATCTCCAGCTGTAACCAGAGCAGTTCGAACATGATTTCTTAATATTTCTTTGACTAAAATTGGAAATCCAAAGAAAATGCAACAACTCCTAATGAAACCTTTGCAATGGTTTGGTTTTGGAGTTTGAGATCACTTTGTCATCCTTATTTACAAAAGAGTTTGAAGGGAACCGAAACAAGATAAAATCATGCATTAATTAGTATATTCCACTTAATTGTAATTTAATAAAGTATCAAGAGCTTAAGCTTATTCAGAAGGAGGAATCAACTGTGACTGCGTAAACAGTATTTACAATGTGTTATGATAATGACTGAATCAGATAACCAAATAACTGATCCAAAGGCTAACACCCTCATTGGTACTAAGGCGTACCCATAACTCATCCATATGTTGAACTAACTCTAACAAGATGCTGCACAACATAATTATTAGACTATTATATACAGGAGTCATACCCCTTCCAAGTAAATTATTTTCACGATCCAACTAATCCCTTATTGCGAGCATAGGCTGTAATTATGACAAACATCACAGCAGAAAGTACCCCTGAGACAATAACTACCTGCAACAAACCATAATCATTTTATTCTTTAATCACATCATCAAGTCCAAAATGTTAAATAGTTTTAAAAAGAAATAGGTATCTGACAGCAAACTCCACAAGTATTCACTAACATATACTTCCTTGCTTTTTTAACATGTGTTTTAAGATAACCTTGATTACAACTTGCTAATATATTCTTTCTAAGAAAACAAAAAGCTGCAATTTAGCAAATGCCATATTATATATAGGCACATGTGTAACTAGTAATCATTTGCATACCCATTTGAACATGTAATCATGGTTGTCGTTCCAAGTGTATGGGATATTCATGCCAAATATAGCAGTCACCAAAGAGTAGAAAGATAGGCAAACAGTTCCAGAGCTAAGAAAGAGTTCTAACTGCATAAGAGTTGAAGACCATTTAGGAATTTCACTAAAAAAAACATAACAGAATACTGGCAGATATTTCATGCAAGTGCAGAAATACGGAAAGCACCTGAATGAGCTGATTACGATGGTTGTCAAGCTGCCAAATGGAAAATTGTCACTTGAATTTTCGTGTCATTAAACATATACTCAGATATCTTCAGTAAATTGATAGCTACTTACTTGAATATTAATATAATCTTCAGTATCATCAATGTACTCTCGCAGCTTTAAATGAAAAAAGAGAAGAAATAATTAGGTAAAAGTAAAGCTATCCTAAACAGCACATTCAGAGTTTGAGTAAAAATTATACAAGTAATAACAAGGACTTTTAAAGAGACCAAACAAATATGAAAACAGTAAACTAGTTTTCAGTCCCGTTTTAGAAAAGTCTAATCTAATGCGCTTAGAGTCTCTTAAAACATTCCCTCACAAAATTCAGGGATCTTGACAACGTGAACTAGACATACAATCAGAATTATCATAATATTTAATTTCAAAGGCAAAAGTGGTACAGCAAAGACCCGAGTATGGTCTACTTGAACCAAAAGGAAAAATAGCACAAATCACTTAATCTCACTCAAGAAATAATCCAACAAAGACTACATCTCACAAGTTCTTGAAACTAATGAGGAGAATTTTCAAAAGTTGCACAAAATATTTCCAAATCAAGATTTTGAATATAAACCACAGAGTTCAACTTTAAAACAGCAGCAGATGGAAGAAGGAAAAGAGCAAAATGAAAATCCGTTTTGTTAATAAAAAATTTCCCAAACTGTTGTATGTGCCAAACATTAACAAGCTCACTAGTATGGAATTAAAAGTCTCTACCCAAAGGGCAAGGCCTTGAGTTAACTGTCTAATAATTAGAAGACTAAACAAATAATGGGTTATAAATTAATAAGAAACAAAAAAAAATTCAATATATTTACAAAGAAACAATCTTCCGAAACACTTTCTATCTAACATATATCTGCCATGTCTGAAATTTAACATTTACGGCTCCTTACTGCACATGTTTACACATACATGATACTTACTGTGGTTAATTTGTTCAACGTATGATCAATTTCACTAAAATAAGCCTGCAAAATTGATAAACACCATTAATAACAACTTTTCCTCATTAAAATAATGGAATATTTTTTCCTACTATTCTTCAAAGCAAGTACAGTTTATAACCTCTAGTAACATTTCAAGCTCTTCCACATCATTTTCATCTAAACGGACTGTTGCTAGACTTGCTCTACTTGCCCTAGATATCCTTGATCCTAAGGTGGGGGAGGAAGCAAACCAATTTGAAGCACCTGTTCCACTGACTGGTGATGATGAACCAGCTTTTCTTGACAGGTATAGGTCAGCCATATCATCATCATCATCCAGCAATTGTTCCAGCTCATCTCTGACCTGTTCCAGATATCAAGAATTGGTGATGGAAGAGGAAAAAGGGATATAAGTGAAATTTTTCACAGGCTTAACAGAAAAACTTGACTTACCTTTTGTACTCTAGCCGTCAGCCTTGTCATTGCGCTCTTCAGTTTACGAACTCTGTCCAAATTACGACTACTAATCTGCATATTACAATTATCTAATGTTCATAACAGAACCAAAATAGTCAAGAAATAAAAGGTAGATAGGGAAGTAGAGTATCCACATTTCGTCAGACAAAAAAAGAAAATCATTTAAAAATCAGGCATAACTAGAAAGAACACCTCAGCATGATAAGTTATAACAAAAGAAAAGGATAGTAACTGAAATGAAGGAAATAAATTTTCCCTTGGCCACTTTCAAGCAGCTTCATAATGTGTTAGCTTATGCTATATCGAGAAATAGACTTTAAACATAACTCAATCTTAGAAAACCGGTTCTTAAGATGAAGATTGTCTTTAGTTTTATCTAGTTGGTGTGAGATTTCCAATATAATGAAAGGACACATAAACATGAAGAGAAAGAATTAAATAATATATGTACCTTGGAGGTAAGTTCATCTAGTGCAGGATAAGCAGCCATCTCCAATTCTGTTGTACGTGCAGCAAGAAAACTGCAAATGGCTTCTAAAGCAACTTCCAGGGCCCGGAATTCAAAGGGTGACTCTACATTGCGTAATTTGGATCACTCAGATAACAAGGGCAACAGATAATGCAAATAACAAGACATATTTATAAGAAGAATACATGAAATCATTGAGTTTATTGATTAGTTATGGTTCACCATTAATATAGCATACCATCATCTTCAGCTGCTTCAGCATCATTTTGGCCACCAAGGTACTCTTTTCCATCTCCTTGCTGTTGAAGACCGGCACTTGATTGAGGCAACCGCCTTTGCAGTTCCTCCACAACAGGGATCACATTTTCATCTGTTGGATCTCTTAACAATACCTATACCATAATTTAGATACAATCAAGAATTCAATATGTGGAAGCAATGCCATTTCAATTTCTAGAAACAATTAAGCACTCTAAGAAGGACCAAAGGTTTGATACAGGAATTCACAAATATGAAAACCACGTTAAAGAGATAGTTAATGAACCTATTGAGGCTGCCTCTGCAATATTCTACTTATATGAGAAAATGTCATATGCAGAGATATTCTTGTAGAAGCCATGTAAGGTATATTCTTTCGCAAGTCATGTAAGGTATATTATTGTACAAGAGTCACTACGTTAAGCACGGAAAAAGAAGCCAACAAGTAGCGTATTGTCTTCCTACCCATTGTATTCGATGATCTTGACAATAAAAACAAAAATTCAATCCAGCCTCAGATTAGCCATAACATTAAATACAAGAATAGAATAGAATGCTCAGAGAACAAACCCCCTCTAGCATCCCTCCTATTCTCTTATTTCAATCAGTCAAATGTCAAATGTTAAATCTTGTTCCCGAAACCAGTTTCATGTTCTCTAATCCCGCCCTTGAGAGATAGAAGTATTGAAGGATAAAAAGTTGACTAACCTCCTCAGCTGTGATAATTGCCTTGATATGCTAAAACACAGAATCAGAAAAAACAAAAAACAAAATTAGAAACAAATTGTAACAAAACATTAAACAATCAAAACTGAGTATATGGCGGACCTCCAAGTTAAGAACAATGGCCTTCTCACGACCGAGAATGGTGGAAGGGTAAGAAAGCAAGGGATCAAGGATTCTGAGATCACGCGCATGAATCTGAACCCGATGCATGATTGCATATTTGTCTGCGTCGAGCAATGAACCCTGTCCTGTAGCATCAAACATAATCCAACTTCTCGACGACTGTGTCTTCTTCTTTACAACCGCCTGCGGATCCGCAGGGACGACGCTCCCATCCCGCGCCATCCCTTACCAGTTCCCACCTCCAACTCCAATCACATGCACGGGTACCAGACTCAATTCAAAATTTAATTCAACAAAACCCACCCATGACACCACAAACAAATTTTCTCACACCCCTCTTGTACATTTGATCAACACGCCAACTGGGTATTCCTCCGGCCTCAATTTTTTTTTTTTTTCAAAACCACCCTGAAGAATCAGATTCCCAGAAGAAACAAATACAAGATACCACAAAAAAGGAACTTTTGCCTTTTTTTTCCTCCTCCTGGAAAGATGAAACAAACAAAACTATGTTTGTTAGTTAATTTGTATTAATTTGTGCCTGTTTTTAATGTTGTGTGGTTTATATGAGGAGGCGTGACAAGGCATGAAATGCGGGCTGAAGAAATAACTGAAATAAGCTTAAAGGAGAATTGAAACGCTTAAAAATACAAACAGCACCGTTTATATAGAATGTGGTGAGGGCCCACGAGTTCGCTGATGCCGTTGGAAAATGTAGACATTCATCTTTGAATATTTTTTAAAAAATAACCCTCTCACTTTAATTAAAACTAATATTAAAATGATGTTTTAATTCAAAATTAATTTTGAATTAAGAATCAATTTTCCAATATATTAATTTAAATATGTAAATATTTTAAAATCATATTAACTGTATGATAGTATATCTCCAGCGGTCGGTTACACACTTATACCGAATATCAAACGTATCAAATAATATCAGATATATCAAACATATCAAATAATATCTTACCAAAATATTACAACAGAAATATATCATATCTAATTAATGATATCGTTATCAAATAATATCTGACCAAAGATATTATAACAGAACTATATCTAGATATTTGGATATATTTAATAAGTATGTTTAGATTTTACATCTTATTCTGTTAATATTTTATTGATATGAGGTCTATGAATAATAAGCCAAGGTGACAGGTCAGGTACGTTCCAAATACACTCCACTCACAATTCATTTAGCATATTTTTTGCTATCATACATCATCAATCCTCTCCCATAGAGGATAGAGTTCTCTCCTACTGAGAATCTATCATACACGCCTAACTTGGACGTCGGAGCGCCTTTTCAGATACCTCCTCCTTCGGTCAAGACTTGAAAATCACCGAAATCAACACAGAGCGTGCGATTGAGATCCAGAAGAAGCAGACAGAAAGACAGAAGACGACGTCGTCAAGGTCAGTCCTTCGGTCCCAAAAATTTATACCGAAACATTAACTAATATGTCAAAATAAACTAAAAAATATTAGCCTTGTTTCCACCTTTGAATTGTATTTTTATTTCATTTTAAACTTTAAAAATAAAAATTAGAAAAGATACGTGGTTCAATATTCAAAAATTTTTCATTTTACTATTTCTTATAATAAAAATACTGTAACATAACGGAAATAATAATACAAATATTTTAAAATAAATTTTCAAAGAAAAATAAGTAAAGAAAAATAAAAGTTTAAATAAATTATTAAAAACATTTATTATGAATTATAAATAAAATATTTATTAAAAGTGGATTTCTGGACACTTGAATGTAAAAATTCATTATCTATATTAAATATTAGTGAAAACATATGCATACATTTTTCTTTTACTATAACTTAACTTTTTAACTATTGAAATAAAGTATACTAATAAATTATAAAATAGTTTTTATAACTATAAACATAAATAGCTTTTATAATTTTATTATAAGTAAATTTGTTTTTGTGTAAACAATTTTTTAAATGAGTAATTATTTAAATTACAAAAATAATATTTAAAAATAAAAGTAAAAACTGTTTTTTTTAATAATTATTTAAATTAAAAAAAAGTTACTAAAAAGGTAAAATTATAAGTAAATTGTGTAAAAATAATAATATCAATATTGATAAATCAGTTTTAGAAAAAATGTGAGCAAATCTTATTATATGATATGTTCCAATACATTATTAGTTAATAGTATAAAAAGTCTGTAAGATGGCAGCATGTAACAATCTAGAGTATCTTAATTTCCAGAGCTTCTAGCAATGGCTGCTCTAGCAAAGATCCACAGGAGGAAGGTGGTGGAGAGTGATAAGAAACAAATCTTTTTCATATAACACCACAGAAGATCAACTTAATCATGGTTCACATAACAGATTCAGTGTTTGATGAATTATTAGGTCTTGAGGGTGAAACTTCTTGGCAAGAATCTTGATGGAGAACAGATAGAGAAAAAGTAATTGAAATTGTCCTTGGATGATATTCGATTATAACTTTTTTTAACAGTATCTGTACCATGGAAAAAGATTGATAGAACCCTTTGGTTGGTGATGACAAGACCAACCAATTTTCGATAACCAATAAACAAGAAAAGTTAAGGAAAGATATATCAAAGAAAGATGAATGATAAAAAGTATGACAAGACAGAGAAAAACAATGACACGTATTGTTGTTCAGTAAAAACTTCATTGGAGGATCAATATGCACTGATCCTGACTTGTTCATATATGTCTTTTTAATTAAGAATTGATAAATTCTGGAAGGAGTTGGATCATTTGCAAAGGACATTTCTTATTGCATGAATTGTAGAAATGACAATATAGTCAACAGCAAATTGAGGATTGGAAATTAAGATTTTTCATGATTTGCAAACACATTTAAATTTCATAGGAGATCTTAGTGGAACCTTGTCTACCACTAATCCAGCTTCTCTCCATTTCAATATTTTTTTTAACCTAAACTCCACCTTTGTAGATTCAATTCGGTTTTTTTTGTAATCTTTAAGAGTTTATGAATTAATCAGTTATTATTTTATAGAAGTATCAATTTATTTCAAATTTTAATTTTGTTATGGGAGTAGTTTTTTTTCTTTTCTTTTAGGTATATATATCATATTCCTTTAGTTTATCTTAAAATCTAATATTATCCAACAAAACAAATTCCTAAAAATATTTAAAACATTAACCTGTTGGGAAAATATCAAGATACACACTCAGATATTTTTCTAAAAATGAGTCTTATTATTCATTGATAATTGAAGGGCTTTAAATAGTCATGATACTTACAATGTTATGGAAATAAAAATAAAATCTGAAAATAAAATATCAACTGACTTAAAAATAAAATCTCCTTAACCTATCATAAAATAATATTCTACCCATATAAACAGAAAATCATAACTACACATCCATGTTTTATTTCTATCAAATCAAACCAAATATTACTATACCCAAAACTAATAAAATAATAAATCTCTAAAATTGAAGTTTATCCCAACAAACTCCCCCATAAACTTAAATTCTTCTTTCCTTGCTTTCCATGTGCATCATCCCACACCGGGTTTGCTTCTTCTCTCCAAGATTTGCAGCTCAGTTCATACAACCTGTTCTTCTTTGCTTTTACCTGGGTCGTTAGACGACCATGCATATCCTTTAAGTACAATACCTGATTTTTCATAAAAATTGAATTACCTTTTTCAATTATCTGGCCCATGCTTAAAACATTGTTCTTCAACCCTGGAACATAATAAACATCCTTAATATCTCCAACTTGTCCATCATTCTGAATTTGCCGAATTGTTCCACGTCCTTTCACGGCCACCTTGGAGTCATCTCCAAAAGACACAAATTTGCCCTCCACCTTGGTGAGTTCATAGAAAAAGTTCTCGTTCCCACACATGATTGCTTGCTCTAGATACCATACCGAGTTGGTAGAAATCTTATCAGCCTTCATCTCTTCTTTATCTTCTTCCCTATTTTTATCTTTCTTTTCAGGAGCCGTCTTCCTCAAGCTCAACCCTCTTTTATTCATAATTTCATTAGCTTCATGCAGAAGCCTTCCTATCCGCTAGAATCTCTTCATCCTTTTGTTTGAGTTCTTTTTCCATGTTTGTCGCACCTTTTACTGATATCACTTCATCCACTATTGAGACATAATTTTCCATGTCCATTGTATCCAAGCTCTTTGCCACCAAGAGTTCTTCTACATATTCTTCTGCATCTTCAGTAACGAGGTTCGTCTCCCCCTTTGTCTCTTTGTCTCGGTCTTGCAATCCTTTGCAAAATGATCAAACTTGCCACAGTTGTAGCACCTTTTTGCCAAACACTTCGTACTTGCCACACCTAAAACACAACCGATCTCCTCGGTCCTTTCCTTGTCTTCGGTCATGCCAATTCTGCGTTTGATCTTCATTGCCTCTACTATGTCCACCTCATCCTTTGCCACCAGGACCTCGGCTCTGAGTAAGATTTATTCCAATCAAACTGTACTTGTAGTAGTGCTTGATTGTCGGGTTCAACATGATCATCCCAACTCCTTCTCCTTTGTTCATGGGCTTCTAATGACCCAGCAAGTTCATCCACTGTGAGAACCACAAGTCCTTCGATTCTTCAATGGCGCACACAATACTTTCAAAATCTTTTGTAAGAGATCTCAAAATTTTTCCCACAACTCGGCTAGATGGCATTTGTTCTCCATTCTTGCCGAGTTGGTTTGCCAACTTCTCCACCCGAGTTATGTACTCGGTTATATGCTCTTTGGGCTCCATCCTCAACTCTTCAAACTCTCCTCTAAGAGCTTGTATTCGGACTTGTCTAATTGTCACCTTTATACGCAACCTCCAATATCTTTCAGGCTTCCTTTGCTGATTTGACATTCGCTATTTTCTTGTATCCTGACTCATCTACTGCATTGTAAAGAAAATACAATGCTGACCCATTTCTTGCACGTGTTTTCTTCAATGTTTCTTTATGTGCCACCGTCTGATCTTTGTCCGCATCAGGTTCAACGTACCCTTCTTCCACCATATCCCAAACGTCTTGGGATCTCAATAACGCCTTCATCTGTAGGCACCAATTATCATAATTGGTTTTTCTCGTCAATTGTGGCACACTCATACCATTGACAACCTTTGTCATCTCTCACAAAAAAAAATCAAACACTCACTTTTTCTCTTAGGTGACTCTCTCCCCTCTCTTTTTCTCTCTCTCGGTACTCAGAGCTTTATCTCAAGATACACACTCAGATATTTTTCTAAAAATGAGTCTTATTATTCATTGATAATTGAAGGGCTTTAAATAACCATGATACTTACAATGTTATGAAAATAAAAATAAAATATCAATTGACTTAAAAATAAAATCTCCTTAACCTATCATAAAATGATATTCTACCTATATAAAGAGAAAATCATAACTATCCATTCCTGTTTTATTTATATCAAATCAAACCAAATATTACTATACCCAAAACTAATAAAATAATAAATCTCTAAAATTGAAGTTTATCCCAACATAACCACTCCTTGAATTTTACACATTATTGTTCTAGCTCATTTATGTGAAAGGCTACTTGTCCCAGGAAAGAAAAAACATGATTCAGAGTAGAGACAATTATAGAAATGTTGAATCTGATGTAAAAATCGTCAATATATTGGACAGTTTCTATAGGCAATTTTCTTTATTTCTTTTCAAGAACTTTCCTACAAGTTTAGCTGTTAATTTCTATCTCGCCATAAGTTATTATATAAATCCCAAGTTAGATTCATTAATCACTATTGTCGCTGTCCATCAGAAAAAGAAAAGCTGATAAGTAAATATCTTATTGAGGTGAAGTGACTATCAAGTGAAGGCTTATCTAGTTTAGGTGAGATGGTTGTCATGTCAAGATTTTTAGGGAGGGACTTGACAATGAATATAACCATTGGTCTGGACAATAAACCGACATCTATTAAGAAATGACCTATTGACCCATATAGTCATCTGGACAAAAGATAATTTCATACAGCACACATGAGCGCACAGTTACAGTCTGAATTAAAGATATGGATACTCCTGCAATTAACAAAAGAATAGGTAACTTTCCTCTGATTCTGACATTTCAACTTTATAATTAGTTACAGCTACAGCGTTATACAGAGGAAAAAATTGAAATTTTTTAAGAAAGTACAAGTCTGCAGTTACTGCTTGAAGAACGACATCGTCCACCCGACAGTAGTGTTAACAGAAGTAATGATCTCCAAACTACATCTATTACAGTACTATAGTAATTTAATTTTGTCTTCTGGTATTACCATATCTGTTCAGGGATTATCCCATACCTTTTTTAATTTCCTGCAATTATGAAACAAAGTAAATGCCGGAGTCCACTCACATTTGCAAGAACATACCACATGAGAGTCTTACATGCCTTTGGTTCATGAACACCATTGCTATGTTGTCTCATCAGAAATCCCCTTATATTTGTTTTCTGACCTATTATAAGAATAATTATTAACACTTCTGAGTAAACTACAAAAAGTGAGAGAAAGATAGAGGTTATGCAACTAGAGGTGACCTTCATTCTTCTCTTGTTACCTGATAAACTTAACCAGAGATAACAGTATCGGGATACAGAACATTAACTTCTTAACAGTTAAAGAATTTTGCAACCCTAAGTACTACTTCATGCCTGCTCAAGTCCCAATACATATGTTCAAAAATCAAAAGGAAAGAGTGCTAATGCTTGCTTGCCTGTCCCCATGTTGCACTAAAACAAGGTAAGCAGGATCTTGAGCAGATATCTGAAACAGCTGCCATGCGATGTAGAAGCAAGTAGTAATGCTGAAAATTTTGGAAAGTGAATCAAATGTCAACCAGAAAATTTATCCGTCTATATATGCATGTGTTGTTAACGGGCATAAACTGTAACTCTGCTCATGCAAGTAAGAAGTAATAATGTGTTGCTAACTGGTATAATATGTAACTCTGCTCATGCAAGTAAGAAGTAATCAGCAGTTCTATCAAAATCTCAACAAGAAAAATATAAATCTTTTTTTCTTATTCTGTGTATTTTCTGGAATATCCCAGTTAAAAAGTTCATTGGCAACTGAAATCTGTCATAAAAAGTTCTTGAAAGGTATTTTCTGATGATAACTAGTTTTAATCACCGACCAATGAGCAAAATTAAAATTGTGAGAACAAACCTGCCAAAACATATTAATAGAATTATGCAGAAGACTGCAGAAATCCAACTAGATTCTTTGTAGGCAACCCAGACCTGATATTGCATAAATAGTTAGGAATAGGATACCTAAACTGATCCAAAACAATATTTAATGAAATCAAACTTCAGCATTATAGAATTGAACATAACTTTGCATGCAAAAACATTTTGACGTTGATTATCTAAACATTTTTAGAGGCTCAAATAGATCATTTTCACAACTATTGCCAATGAAAACTGCTATTCCTTCACTTAATAAAGTCGTTCTGTTATAGCTCCAAAATGCAATTGGTAGCACAAACATCTAGATGGCTGGCTTTTCTGGTAGGCATTAAATGACCCAAATAGAAACCCCAATGCAGGTAATTTTATACAATCAAATGGCCTCAAATTAGGAAATCAAAACAAATTTCTTTCACCACAATTAACTTATGCTTTCTGGAAGAAAAGAACCACTTCCTTTCATTCTCTTGAATCTTGTCCCATCTTACTACGACAAACAGAATGCGGAAAATCAAAAAACGAGTTGGGAACGTTTGATAATTAAATGCTCTGCATGGATAAAACCAATTAACTAGAATGCATCTAACAGAATGAAACACCAATACGATGCCTTGAATGTGAAAGTAATTAAGAGCCATTTAAAAGATCTTGTAGACTAATTCTCTAGAACATTTTTTTTAATCAGTAAACAAAGAAAATACAGCTACTTTAACTTTAGAGGGGCATAAATGCTTCCAACCAACAAGAATTTTATAAGTAACATGTGATTTTTAGTACAGAACAGGGAGGCCAAACATCTATTTTTCAACAATAAATTTTTTCATATAGAATTTTAGACTTTTACATTATAAAATATGTGATTCGAAGCATATCAATATAAATATTATTAAAAATTGTTTTGCCATTGAATCTTAATCCTCCATTTTATGAAATAAAAATTTACATGTGTATGATTTAGAGCTGCTAAGATTAATAAAGTAGACATACTGCTAGAGCCACAACATTGATGTAGAAGTCAACTAGTGTTGCTATCAACCACCTGCAAACATTTTGGAGTTTATCATATTCACTTAAATGAAAAATAACTGGGGTAAGCTGAAACTTCAAAGAAAACTTTCTAAAATGAGCGTGCAAATGCAAAGATGTAAATACCTTGAATGAAACGCAGCAAGTACAAGCATTGGTCTTGGTGAATATTTAACTTCGGAAAATGAAGGCTAAAAGTACATGCTAGATTTGCATCTTTTAAAATAATGTAGTCCGCACTACACTCTTTGCACAAGCGTTAAAATGTTTACCAACAGATACATTGCTTACTACATGGGCAAGTAATTTATTAGTGCTTTATTATCAGTATTTGGATTGTGCTGAGATCAAGTTAACACTGATAGCTGTGCATTTGGGCACTAAACTCAAATAGTGAAGATTGCCACACATCAAGAAATATATCTTCAGCTTCTTCAAAAACTGTTTTTTTTAAGGCTTAACAAGGTTCTTGTTGCATAACCATAAACTTTCTTTAAAATTGAAACCATTGCATTAAAATTGAAAACAAAATAACTTGGTAAATGAAGATAACACAAATAAAGTGATGATAAGGTAATCCAACTTCTCCTAATTAAATAGGTAAAACAAAAGAAAAAAGAATGTTCCATCTCGCGAGAAGTACAAAAAATTGATACATTATCTCATCCATGCAGCTTGAGCTTATATAAGAAGGTTCAATCGTTCTTGTGTTGACAACAAGGATAGTAACATCAAATAATGCTAATAATAAGTATGAAGAACTTACGGAGTAAAAAGCTCCATTCGGAAAGGTGAACCATCAGTGACAAGAGTGTAAACCAAAGTTCCAAGCATGACAACCCCCAAAATGCTGAAAAGTATTCTTAGGGTCATGACCGAAGAATGCTTTCTTTGTGGTGCTGTGCCATTCCTATATAAATGTGAGTCAATTAGAACCGATGTTGAAAATGTTGAGATTATACACAAAAATCACACAGCTAAGGAGACCGTAAAACGGGATGCTGTATATATCATCCAGTCCCTTTTATTCATATGTATATGGATAGTTTATGCGGCATGGAACAAAAATAATTAATAACACAATTTACTTTAGCAACAGGAAAAAAAAAATACCTGCATCATTTTTTTGACTTTGCAAACTGATAATCAAACTCAAGAAAGCTGACTATCCTCATATTGATTAAAGGAAGAAAATGAATATATTCATTTCAGAATTAAAAGACCATCCAAGAAAATTGATTGTTCAGAAATTATAAGCATAAGCTGGATGACAGCAAGACTTAGAGTGACACCATTATGCATTGATCAAGAAAATATAGAAGATTTTAAAAAGAACGACAAATATTGAGAGAACACGACTCTGTAGTAGGGATTCTGTAGATTTACTTGTTCGGATGCCGCAACAGAACATAATACATAGGATCCTGTGAAGATTCTTGAGATGACAGCTTCAAAAATTGCACGACAATATAGGCAGATGTAGCAATGCTGAAACAATTGAAAAACATACCAAAAAAAATAGTGAAATGAATTAGCACTTATGAGATTCTTTTGAACGATCATAAACAAGATACACAAGATAAGAAACAACTCAAACTAATAATTGATCTGAGCTTTTATACATAGGAAAGGAACCCTTACATTTTATATGTAATATGAAATCAGAGTATTGTTGCCAGCTTTCTCCATAGGTGTAATAAATGATAGGAAAACATAAAAAGAAAAAAATTGAATCTAGTAGACAATCCTTCTATCCTCAGGAAGAAATTAAGAAATGTGAAGAGATAACTACAATGTGACTTACTATCAGTTTGGCACAAATAACCAAGATTAACTAATCTTTACATGAGTCATGAGAAAAAAGTTATGACGCATTAGGTAATTTCATTTCAAAGATAAAATTTGCTTTATCTATCAGATCCTTAAACCACTTGTTCCACACACAATTATAAAGCACTGAGAGCTATATTTAAAAAGGTAAGGAACTATGACATCTAATTGGATTTTTATTTTGTGCGACAAATATGTTCTACATATTAATACTTGCCTCGGTAAAGTATTATTACATATTATTATTCAATGAAAATAACATCAAATAATGACAGAAAACGATACCTTCCAAGGCAAACAAGCAAAATAATCCACAGAATTGAGCTAATCAAGTTTGATTCTTTGTAAGCAACCCAGATCTGATGATGTGATCGAAAATGCATGTCAGAACTTATGAAACTTCGCTCATGAAGTGATTTTAACATAATATCAAAATTAGGCAATGTTCTTTTAAGTATTACCCATGTATTAGAGTGATTTTAAGTCCACATTTGGTTCACCGTATTTTAGAGAAACGATCATAGACTTTTGTCAGCTTTGTGAGACATTTTGAAAAATAAGTGATCATTTCTCCAAAAACAACCCAACACATGCACATAATTTGAAATTGCAAGTCAGTTGTTGTACAGATAAGTAACATAATATACAAAAAAGAAGTAGGAAATGAATTATAAATAAAGGTCTCCTCAACTTGACTTGTATTCCTATGAAAAATTATAAGGGCACACAGCACAAGAGATGAGTTTCCAGTGGAATACTGCACTGAACTTTTCAGAGGAAGTTGTGCAATTGAAATTTCACATTAGAACAATTAAACCAAGACATGAAGTGTCAACTTTATTTCTCACTCCAAGATACGACAAAGATCAGTCTACTGACAAATCCAGTGCAGCACGTGTACTTTAGTTTAGAATTTAATAACTTTTCTTTGAAAAAGTTTATCATTGATCATGTCCCTTTAGGTATCTTAGCATCACTAAATATCTTTGTTTATTCTATCACTGCAGTAATGACGTAAAATAATGTATAGATTCCTCATGGGATAAAATATCTCAAGTTTCAATTAAAATTATAAATGCAATACGAGTTGTCACCAGAAGTCTATATAAAATACTGAAGCAATTAACGAAGTCAAGTAGTATGTTGACTTACACCCAAAGCTACAACGTTGATATAGAAATCAATCAAAGTTGCTCGCATCCACCTGAACCAAATAAAATTTGGGAAAATTTTGTTTATGCCGAGAGAAAGCAGTGAACAAAAATTCAGAAAATAAGTACAGATTGGATAACCTTTCCCACTGGCACTCACAACAAAAAGTAAAATAACAAACTCCGTCTAATTCTAAAAAATTAAGATTCATAATTTGATTTTAATTTATCATGAAAAATTAAGTCTATGATGACGTAATTGAGATTGAATGTAGTAAGAAATAGAGAGAAGTTACGGTGTGAGAAGTTCTTTACGAAACGGAAGACCATCGGTGAAGAGAGTGTAAAGAAGGGTAGCAAGCATGAGAAGTCCCACAACAGTGAAGAGAGTTCTCAAAGCGGTTGCCACTGAAATTTTCGCCATTGAGATTGAGAGAAAGAAGCAATAGCAAATTGCAGTGAAGAAAATTAAGAACAAAGATGCAGTTTGTGGTTTATATGTGACCACCAAAACAGACGTGAAGACACCGTAAAGTTATATCAGTTGAATTTGACTCATGTAATGTGGATGAAGATTTATGAATATTTTAAATTATAAAAATATAATATAATGAAAATTTTCTTTGTTGTTAATATTAAAATAAATCTGAAATTTTGAATTTATCTAAGAAAATTCAGGTGATTTAGTTATTTGAAAAAGATAAGTATGAAATAAATAAATATTTAAGCGATTTATTAAAGATGAAAATAGGATGTTCAATCCTTAAATTCAATTAACTTAATTAGGTTTTAGCTTAAGGCGTTTACTTTTAGTACATCTATAACAGTTCCAAATTCATAAAATCAAATAAATTAAATAACATATAATAAAAAAATTCTTATTATGATGAATAATTATTTTAATTTCTAATTTTCTTATTCTGCTTGAGTAATTATAGAAAGTGTTGAAACAATAATGGCTTGATTCAATAAGTGGCAATATTTTTTTTATTTATTTTTAATTTTAACATTTTTTTCAATTACTTAATTCAATTATCCAATTGAATTAAAATCAGATGTGGTGTCTAAAGCAGTAAACTCAACCCAATTCTGAAAATCACATAGGGTTGGATTGTGAATTGGAATAAATTCAACATAATTTGGATTTAATTTATTAGATAAAATCAATCAATCTCATTTTTTTTATGTTCATTTTTCATTATCTTGTAGATAACTTTTTTTTCTTTACTATTACTATTTTTAAGGATATTGGTGTTCGTTTTCATTACCTTACAAATAGATTTTCCCTTCCTATTAGTATTGTTAATCATAGATCTTTCAAAAGTTTTTATCACGAGTAATTCAATTTGTATATTGTTGTTTTTTTTAAAAAGTAAAATAAACTTTTGATAGAAAAACTTTCGATATAGATACTCATCACATTTAAGAAATTTTTTTATGTTATATTTGTCTGATCGATTATATTAGTAATATGCATTTTGCTTGAAACTCTTATTAGGAAAAAGTTTTATATAAAAAATCATTATATTAGAATTCTTTATTTATATTGTATTTGTTTGAACTGATTACACGAATAACACACAAACTCAAATTCATATAATAGATTTTACATCACCTTTAACTCAAAATTTAAATGAGTTTCTTTTTATAAAATAATTATTTTCTTTTATTTCTGAGACTTACAACACAGTTAATCTCTAACTGCTAATTTGTTATGTTTTTCACTTTTCATTACCTTAAAAATATTCTTTCAACAAAAATCTTTTATCTATAATAATCTATAAAGGATTTTATTTTTTAAATCAATTTACTTTTCAATCTATCTGTTTTATTCATTTTCTCATGTTTTATCCTTTCTTTTTTTTTCCAATAACTGTTAAAATTATAACCTCAAACTTTTTTTTTGCGTTTAATTTTCTTTTATAACTTTCAATTTCTTTTCTCTCTCATATCTTAAATCTTTTTCAATTACTTATGGCTTCAAACTCCTTTAATCTTAAATTTTGATAAAAGTCACAAAAAATATATTTTTTTAAATATATAAAAATTAATATACCTATTAATATACAAAACAATAAAACTTGTATACTATATTAGTATGAGCGGGTCATATAATTAATTTAAATAGGATAAACGCAATATCATTACTGAGAGTTCATATTTAGAATTCATATTTCGAATATGCGTCTTGATCCAATGGCCAATAATTTTAATATATTTGGAATCATTAAAAACAGAAATAAACTAATTTCACTATATTTACTTTTAAAACAAAATAAATTTATAATCTTTAATAAAATATATTATCTGCATATTAAACTTGATAACTATAAAATTATATTAAAACACGTTTTCTATTACATGTACCATTTTGAGTGAGAATTTCTTATGACATATTTATCAAACTTCAAGTTTAGTTTAATTATTTTTATCGTCGAGAACTTCGTTCAAGATATAATATAAAAGTTCAACTTTTCTTATGAAACATAAAATTTAAATTACGAAATAGATTCAATATGAGAGTAATTTTAACATTTGTTAGATGATATGGTTATTATTTATGTCTCATAAATAGTGTTGGAATCGAGTTATAAATTGTTATTATTTTTTTATATACATTTTTAATTTTCCGGAAATATAGTTAGAAAAACATTGTCAATTTACCACATAAAACAAAAAATTTTACTAAAAAAAAAGTTATTTTCAATAAGTTATTTAAGGTAATAATGAATTAAAAAAGTTAGGTGAAAATAATGGTTTTTTACCTTCTAAAAAACTTGTAGGAATATTTTAGTAACATTTTTACCAACGCGACAAAATTAAAAAAACATATATGATGCTAAAGGCCTCCCAAGATTATCTCCTCACATGAACTGTGTCATATGAACTCCATTGACAAGACTATACGTGATAATCCTTGCTAAATTATGCTTCAATTCATATTATTCCTTTAAACCACTTTCTTACCACCAAATTTTGTTCTCTGTATCTAATGTTCTGGTTAGGTAGGAAAGCAAGTTACTATTATCTTATCCCTCTAGAACTGTTAGGTAATACAGGGTGTTGTCATCAAGCATTTTTGGTCTGATCTAAAAATAAAATTTCTAAAAAAAAAATTAAAACTGCAGTGACCCTATTGAGTGTTATTGTTTTAATCTGATCATCTGTTGCTTTTTCCAAATACAGAATCCGACCATTAAAATATCTTCAAACAACTTACTCCTCTACCACCATTGTGCCGCTGTGGTGTTTCTCTCTGTTCCGCCGACCGAAGATCACATCTGACATGTCATGTGTCACCCATGTTCGACCTTCCGAACATAGCAAATTCTAAGCGTAACGGTAAGTATGGAAACTAAATAATGCATGATAATAACAAACATCGTATACTCCAAACACAAGCCCGTTTTGCAAAGGAAACAAAAGCCACATCATTCAAACACGGAATACACATTCGGAGGTCCATGCCACATCGCAATTTGACAATGAACGGGAAAAAAAAGTTCAAAAATTATTTAAACATTCCATGGTTCATGCCGCATCTAGCAGGCTATAGTTTATCAATTGAACATGCTTTACCTGCAAGTGCAACGCTTTGAAGCTCGTCCTTCCTAAAACAGGACTACAATAAATGGTACAATTTATCAAAATGGCAACCTCAAGGTACACAGTTTACTCTCACAATCAAGGCATACAGTATGCACTGAATGACCAAAAAGAATTTGAAGAGTTTGAACTACAGCAACAAGGGGAGTTCAGAAAATTATTCAGTATCTCCATATCAGCATGCACATCCACTCCTCTGTTCATTTTCTGGAACTGCTGCCTCAGGAATCCCTTGAAAATATCTACAATTGAAATTGAAACAAAATAGTTCGGAAGTCAGTTAACAGCTATCTCCCAAGAAATCAATCTGGAAATTAAAAAATGCCAAACAGAATATGGCACGAGACTCCAAAGAAGGAATAATATGTATATTCAAAATAGCCAATGAAGCGATGTAAAAAATAAAAAACGTAACTATGTTTTATGGGATCAGGAAAAGTGCATAAAAAAGTGGATGGTGATATCTATCAGCAGATGGGAAGGAGGCTTTCTCACACTGGTTCTCACCACCGCTACCATCCCTGTCCCAACCTTGTAGTTCTGGAAATGGTCTAACAGTACAAAGTTTCCTTTCCATTATCCCCCCAAACAGAAACAAACACTCTTCAAAAATTTTCTGGAATCCGTAAGAAAATTATATATGATTTGACGTAAATTGAGTTGGAAATCAAATTCCATGTTTGAAACTCGTTAAAAATGGAATACATTTACTATGATGTTATAGTTTTACAGTTTCATAATTATAATATAATCTCAAGCTGAATAAGTAAAACTACCCCCGCTCCCTCTTTAATAATGCAGTAAGATATTCATCAACTTGTGTTAATATTTATATACTCGACCTCCTTGGCTAACAGTAGTAGGCACTTTGCATGTATATATATCCATACTTACATGCCTTTTCCCTATAGTTAAAAATTATGAATATCACACTAAACTAAAGACCGTTGTTTTCATATTTCAAAATGGAAAAGCTAAATACATAAACAGGATGTGTAACTGAATAAAAATATATATAACACTGACTAACTCACAATCTATATAAAAGAAAATATTACTATAAGAATAAAGTTAAAAGCAGAATGTCATGCCCAAACATTCATCATCTCATAAGAATACGTTTTTTTAAACTTAATAAACTATTAGCTGCAAAAGAAATGTGAGCAATTCATATTTTTAACCAGACAAAGAAATCATGGAGCAGGAAAATGTTTGAAGACTCTCTACTAGACATTATGACTCCATAAAAGACCTGGTAATTTGGACAATCTATTTATCACAACATTAAAAATCTGTTTGCTTCAATAACTGAACATCAAATTCAAAATTGCATCTAGTAAATTGAACATCAAACTTCCTCAAGTATTAAATGGTGATATAAATGGTCACCTGATTAGCTGCAATAAAAAATAGAGCCACCAAGAACATTTGGCTCCTATAAATGAATATCAAACAAGTATTGCATTTTTACATCTTGAAAGTGGAACATCACTCTATCTTAAGCATCAACAGAACTGAACATTTACTTGTTTCAGAATCTTCATAACTTTTTTTCGGTATTGACATTTGACAGCAGGTTTTAGGTTGCTTCTGCTTTAGATGAATCCTAGCATTTTCTTCATTGCGTTTTATCTTGAACAACTTCACTATCATTTTTTTGTAATAATAGTCTTCCTCACAATTACTTTCTTTCTAAACACTGCACACATAATGATTTGAATGAAAATTTACTGAAGATCATTGGGTTTTTTTCACAATACCTATCACTCCATAAATGGGTTTCATGTCTTGAAATTAGTAATATCAATTAAGTCAATGCTTCAATGAATATTTTGAATCTGTTCATCAATCTTTGTTTTTTCAACCTCACCTTTTCTTCCAAACTCCAAAAATTTCAAAGTGGTATATTACAATTTTTCATTGCTTCCACTAGAGATGGCAAAAACATGATGGAACCAACAAGTCAACTCATTTAATGCACCTTTTCTACCTAGGATTTGGAGGAAGGTGAAAACTCATAACTTGGAACACAAGATGCTATGATTTGACCTAAAATGCAAAATTACACTTATATATAATATATATGAATAAAAACAAGATAAATGGAGAACATTACCTCTACATCACAATATTTAAAACGAATTTAAATTGAAAAATTGTAATCATAATGTCATAATATCCAAATATATATCAATAATGTCATGATGTTCTAACAGTATAAACCATAATGTCAAGTTATCCTATGTGGGTGACTCATCAATACAAAAGCAATACTTCTCATAATGTTCAAACACTTCTTCTCCTACTTTGGTTTCCCAATACAAAGGCAATACAAGTTGATAGTTTAAGATGCAACTATATAGTAGTTGCATGAATAAGATGCAGTTATTGGTTCACAAATTAAGTGTGCAAAAGAAAATGGGTAAAGGTCAAAAGCATTGAATATTTCTATCCATTATTTCTACTAGTTTCAATACTACTACAAAATAAAATTTTCAATTAAAAAATAAGAAAAATGACAATCTATTTTCAATTAGTATGATACACACAAGAAGAAATGTCATCGTCATTAGCCAATTCCTTAACAAAGAATCTGCAACTAGAAGAGAATATCAAAGAGAACTTAGAATAAAAAAGATTATCAAGAGAAACGGCTTCCATTGCATATGCCAACAACGGAGGAGTTTGGACATTGCAGAAGCCATGCACAATAATAGCAACTCAAAACATGTCATCAACATGGAAGTTGTTGTGAAAAACTGAAATTCTAAAAGAGAAAGCCTTAGATGGAGATATTCTTTCCGATGCTCTAGGTTTTCATGTGGCTACTCAATTTCTCATGAGATCATTTATTGCCTTTAATGAACTCAACCGTTTAAAGAAAATGGATGAGTTTAGATATTGCCTGCATCAATGCCAAAAGTACATCTAAGATGTAGTCTTGTGATTGCCCGTGAGCAATTAGGATTTACTTGTACAGATACGAGCCACTAATGTTTGGAAGAAGGGAGCAGATTTGGGAATTTCTTTATAAGAAACAGTAATAAAATTCACATTAAATAAAGAACTTAGTCAAAAAACAGAAATATGAGTCATGAAACGCATACCAGTGAACCATTTTCTATTTCTATCACTTCATTGACATTCCAACAGTGATAGTCTGTAGATATGCCTTAATGCATACTAGTTGTATATTAAATCTTAAACTGCAAGTCGTACTAACATCATTGACAATAGTTGGTACATGTCTGGTACAGTTATATAGTAGTAAAACCTATATTCATGTATATCTGCATAACAATCGAGAGTGAAACTTACATGTCTTGTTCGTGTTCATTGGCAAGAGCAGCCTTGGCAATACACAGGAATGCAGCATCAACATTGAAATCTTCTTTTGCGGATGTTTCAAAGTAGGGAATATTCCCTTTTGAAGCACACCAATCCTTTGCTTTCTTCTCAGAAACCTGCATGTAAGATAAATAAACATTTTACACTCAGAGATAAAGTGAGAAAATTTCAAAGTGTAATAATATCTGCCTACCACTCGGCTATTCCCGCCATCAATATCAATCTTGTTTCCAAGCAAAATAAATGGAAATGACCTTGGATCGGGTGGGTTTGCCTGCATCACAAAGATACAACGAGAACATAAATCTGAACAGAAAACTTATCCAGCAAATTCCAACATTGGTAGGTTATAAATTAGAGTTAGACAATCTGTGAATGTTGTGAGGACACACTAGCTAATAGATGCATTTGTCCATGTGAGCAAACAGCCACACCCTAGACATTAGTCAAAGCAGCAAGAGATAAAGAATTTTGAAAGGACAATAATTACCTGTTTGAGAAACTCCTCATGCCAGTTGTCAAGGGTATCG
The DNA here is from genome assembly GCA_036885675.1 of Vigna mungo. Taxonomy (NCBI): domain Eukaryota; kingdom Viridiplantae; phylum Streptophyta; class Magnoliopsida; order Fabales; family Fabaceae; genus Vigna; species Vigna mungo. Next base: position 42,827,351 of record CP144692.1, on the reverse strand, counting down.
AAAGACTTCATCACATTAACATCATATGCAAGAACACAGCAATCCGCGCCTCTATAAAAAGCAACCCCGAGACTTTGGAATCTCTCTTGCCCAGCAGTATCCCATATCTATCAATCAGAAACGGAAAATAAACACATTGGAACACAACACAATCTTCGCTACAAGCCTAAAACAGAAAAATTCAAAAGAACACTGAAATACCGTTGGAATAGGAAACGAAACCCACTTGTAGAGTGACAAGTCTGTCGTCAATCTGAAGCTCTTTAGTGACAAAATCAGCACCAATGGTAGCCTTGTATTGCTGACTAAACTTCTTGTGCACGTATCTAGACAGTTAGTTAAGGTCCTCACAGCTAAATTCCAAAAAAAAATAAGGGACGTAAAGAATTGTCAAGAACTATAAAAAATATCATCAAAATAACCAAAAACACAAATCTAATAAACGTTACAGATGCACTGGCTATGATTACAATTACAATTATAATAAATTATTGTAACCAAAGTGAATCCGAAAAGCGGTGAAAAAACTGCGACCCGCGGCGCGTGAGGATACTGATTCATCAACGAGGTCTTTCCCACTCTGGCAATGGCAAAAAACGAATCAGACAAAGCGTTTTCAAAAGCGGTGTTGCGGGAAAAACACCAAGAACGTACCCGCTATCGCCGAGAACAATGACCTTGAGCAAGGTTCGCCTGCGCAACGACATAGCTGCTTACGGTGGGGGCGCAACGCACTCGATTGTTCCTTCCTTCGCTTCTTTGTCGAGGGATTTGATTTGGAGGTCAACTACGAGCACAAAAGGGGAAAACAAACGCCATTTTCGATCGCTTTCTGCACTGTTCTTGTACTAAACAGATTTCTCCAAAAACCAAAAAAGAAAAAAAGAAGAAAAAGGGAAAAAAAGGGAAAAATTAATTTTCCTTTAATGAAAAAATTTCATGGACTAAAAAAATAACAGAAATAAAGTTTCTTCCTTACAGGGTTGGTACGTGGATGTTTAAAATTTAACTACAAGTTAATTTTGGAATTTTTTTTATGGAAAGTTAATATATGGGGAGCCCTAAATTAAATTAAATAGATTAAAAAGGTAATTAAGTGAAACATAATTAAAGTATAATTATAAGAGAGGTGTTGCGAGATAATGTTACGAAGCGTGCATGAATGATGGCACATTGTGGGTGATCTATCAGATCCAATAATATCGCCCTGAGTTGTATGGGAGAGAGAAGAAAAGGTATCATCAAAATACGATACACCTAGAAGATTCCATCCTAATTATTTACGTTAGAAATGAAATGGACTATTCAATCAAAAAAATAATTAACAATTCCAGTATTTCAATTATTAAAATTACAAAATCGACTTCTCATTGAATTGATAAATCGGTGTAAATATTATTAAAAGCCATTTAAAAGTTATTAATAAATTAAAAAATTTATAAATATTAATATTTTCTTTAAAGTACAAAAATATTTTTTTATTGTTATATAGTACTGGACCTTGATGATGAGGTGAGTATAAAACAACGTCGTCATGGACAAGCACACAAAACACATGATTTAATCAAGGATTAACATATATAAGACTTAATTAACCACGGTCGATCTACATAAGCCTCATTAACGTAAGAAAACAGTATTCCGAATAAGGATCTTTACGAATATCTGCATCGCTGCTAGGGTTTCCAAGATCGTAAGGATCTCCATGGGAGCAGCACGGTCAGATCCATTCGGTCAACCGACCGTCCGTTCCGAATAATCTGTCTGTGCTCTACAGTGACTCGCCACGTATATCACAGTTAAAACGAAAGGAGCATTAAAACTAAATTAAGGTAAAAACATGTTTAGTGATATTGGGCCAGTGATTGGGCCGTGATTAAAATCTGACTAATCATAAGTCCATGACAGAAACTATAAAGGGCGTTGATGTCTGCACCTCCCCTCTTTGGACATCCACCTCCCCATCTCATTTTTATCCTTCCTTATTTTTATTTATTTTTTTAATAATTATTTATATTCCTATTATACCCTTTAATAAAATCTAATTTATAAATTAATTATAATTCTAATATCCTAAAAAAAATCTAACTTTTTTTCTTTTCACGTTTTACTCTCTCTCTCTCTCGTTTTTTCGTTTTTCTGTTTCATTTGGTTTTTGTTTTACTCTTTTTCCTTTTTTTCTGTTTCATTTGGTTTTTCGTCTTTCTGTTCTTTTTTCACAATTTTTGTTCAGTGTGAAAATTTTCCTGTGAGAATCTTTGGCAGAATTCTTCTTCTTCTCCTTCCCTTGATCTTGATCGTGTCTGGAGTGTCGTAAATTCTTCTTCTTGCGTGTTGGCATATAGAGATATTGGCGCCGGAGGTATGTAATTTACTAACCCTTAAACGGATCTGAGTATCCGTCAACGGATGTCCATATCCGTTGAAGGGAAACGGATGTCGACATCCGTTAAAGTCTGTCTTCTTCCTGCTACGCGCAAACAGACCTCAACCAGAAACACATCACAAAACCAAACGAAAGGCACACAAACAGAGCAAAATGAATACAATCTAAAATCCTAACTCACATACATTTACAAACCAATAAATCAATACAATGCGAATCGAAAACTAACCTCTCCGCATAAACGAAACGAAGCACCGCCGCACCGCCGCCGCCGTACCGTCGCACACACGCAGGCAATGACGTAACTACAGATTGGAAAAGTTGAAACTTTAAAAAAATCAAAGGTGGAGCTTGAGGGGTGTATGAATGGGAAGGGAAGGGGAGGTGGGATGTTTTCGAAAGATCGAAAGTCTGAGTGTGAAAGGGTAAAGTCTGTGTGAAAGTGAAAGTGGAAAAGGTGAAATAGAAAACAAAGTGAAAATTAGGGTTAAGGGTTAAAAAAGTAAAAATAAAAAATAAAAAAGGTTAAATTTGTAATTAATGAAAAGTAAAAAAAAAATGGGGAGGTGTAGATTTGAAATGGGGAGGTGGAGGGATCAATGCCCAACTATAAATATAGGTCAAGGTTGAAAGATAGTTGGTTATATTCAATGCATATTTACTCTCAGTACTTAATTTCTCTTTCTATCTTTACCTTTTAACCACGTGCTGACTTGAGCGTCAGACTGTCTTTAGTAGATACCTGGTTGGACGTGATTGAAGGAGCTTTCGGACTAGACAGCAGGGGTGACCGGACGGTTGAAGGAAATTGTGTAGGTGGACCCAACAACAGCACAACCGGAACAAGTAGTTTGATTTTTTCACTTAAGTAATACGATAAATGTTAGGGATATCAAAGTAAATCAATTCAGCTCATTCAAGTTGAGCTGAAAAATAATTAACTTAACTCGATTTACTTTTTGGTGAACAAAAAACTCTGCAACTCAACTCAATCCACATTGGTGGATTAGTAGGTTGACTCATTTGTGAATGTTTTGCTTTTATAATTTATTTTATATATTCAGTGTAGTATAACTGGCTTGATTTTTTTTTTCATGAAAGTAAAATCAAAGTTTTTACCCAATTATTCCAATAATATAAATATACTAGATGAAAACTAAAGCATCAATGTATACAACTTGGTAAACGAAAAAGTTAAATATCCAAACCATTCAAATATTATTGAATAATATTTTAGTACTTAAAATATCATATTGGAAAAATATATAATTAGGAGTAGTAAATAATTTTAATTAAAAATGGTAAAAATACTAATAAAATAAATTGTTTGTGGTGGTGAATTAGGAATCAATCTATATTCAATATGAGTTACACTCATTTATTTAACTTTTAGGTTAAATGAATCAAATTTATTTCAACCCACATTAAAAATGTTAGAATTGCTGCAGCGGAATTGTTAGCGTGGAATAACAAACCAAGAGGGTTTTTAATATAAACGTATGTCTTTTAATTTCTACTCAATTTATCTTACTACGCAGATAATAAATATAAATAAAAGAGTAAGGTTGAGAGAAATTTGCACAGGTGATTTTTATACTGGTTCGGATCTTATCAATCCTACGTCCAGTCACTTAACTCAAACTGAGATAAACATTTCACTAATCACAAAACAATTACAAATTACAATAAAAAAGAAATAATTTGTAAGAGTTTAGAAACCACCTCTCTTGATACCACAAGAGATGAACCATCGTAGTAGCAATGTACCAGCACCACAGACAAGAGTTTTCTTAGCTGAGCAAGAGCACACACTTCTCAAAGAGTTCTGAGTGTTTTAGCACAATGGAAGAGTTGCTCTTGTTGGATAAAGAGAGCCTATTTATAGACTCAAGCAAAAACTCTTTCATTTTTCGAAACTGGCCATTTAACGCTTTTAATCGATTAATATTAGTGTTAATCGATTAAAATAAGTACAACGGCTAGTTTTTCAAATCAGAAACCTCCAACGGCTAGTATTAATCGATTATTTTCAGGATTAATCGATTAGTTAATCGATTAAAACTTGCTTTAATCGATTATTCCAAAGCTGATTGGGTTTTGACTTCTGCAACGATTTTAATCGATTATATCAGGGATTAATCGATTAAAACGGGGAAGTTTTGATTCTAAACAACAAATACAAAATATAAAGGTACAAGAATCAAAACCTACTACAAATCTAAGTCCTAAACAATTAAACTACAATTATTACAAAAGCTTTTCATAACAAAAATAAGTCTTCAAAGGATCTTCATGAATCTTGATAAATCTTGACTTGATTTGGGCATCATCAAAACTTTATCTTTATTATTTTGCTAACAAAAAAAATATTTTTTTTAACTCAACTCAACTCAAGTTTGTGATAAGTAGATAACTTACAAGTTAAAACTTGTTTTAATATTTTTAGTGAATTTTATTAACTTTAATTTTATTTCATGTAAATAATTAAATCAAATAATAAAATTTTTTGTTTGGAGATAATTTGAAGAAAATAAGATTTAAGTTTAATTTAATCCTATAAAAATTGATTGGATAAAATAAGATTTGGCTATTATAATTTACTTATGTAATTAAATGATATGTGATTTTAAATATATCTTGTGAAACTAAGAACATCAAGAGTTTAAATAGAAGAAAACTCAATAATAAATTACACAAAAAATCTACTAATTTTGCCAACTAATTTTAAGCTTGATTTAATCTAAAGAACATTTAGTATTCATGTCCGATACATCAAATATAAGAATAAAGAAGAACCGATCACAAATAACATGTTGATAAACTTTTATTACATCTCAAAATATTATTATTATCTTAATAGATTTAAATTTAAGTTTAACTGAAACTCGCAAAATCAACTTAAGATAAAATATGTATTTTGCTTATATTATGATTTTGTTATATATTGCTAGGATGTATGGAATCGTATTAATGACACATTATATATGATATTAATAAAATCGAGATGACGATTAGGTATTCAATCAAACTCTCTCACATTAAAAGTCCTGTAAAATATTTTTAAAATATAAAAAATAAATATTCAATTAGACATTTTCACATTAGAAATCTCGATTAGATAATAAATTTACATTAAAATCTGAATGAGATGAGAAATTTGGAATACTCATAAAATGAAAAAAAAAAGGTGCTTGAAAGACTGAATAATTAGAATTTCAAAACATAAAGTCGTTTTTAGTGGTAAGTTTTAACTATACGAGGTTATGCAATCTTTGTCTAGTTAATGGCATTTCTATGAAAATAATATGCAGAACTTTAATCAAGATTAAATATTTATTTAAAAGGTTTTGGAACATGTTAAAACAATTCATTGAAAATCTTATATCGATATTATTTTGTCAATCAGTGTAATATAAAGAAGAATTGATATTTTTCAACTAAAGACTCAGAGAATAGTCAGAATAAAAATGTGATATTAAAAATAAAGTTTGATTATTTTACCATCTTCAATACTATTTGTTTTTCTTTTTTTACCTTTTCCTAAAATTATGGTGAATCTATCCAATTCTTTAATGATAGGAGAATGTCATGGAACTTTTGAGTTGAGGGTTATAATTTTATTTGATTAATTTTTTAAATAAAGTAAGTTATTTTTTTGTATTTTTTATGGTTTTTAGAAAATTTTGTTTCATGGGAAGTGTTTTTTAAATTAATTTAGAAAGCTCCAATGGCTTAGGCGTTAGCTCCAATACATTTAGTTTTGAGTTGTACAAGAGAAAAGAAAGTGAAAAATATAAACAACGAAAAAATATAAACAACGTAAAAATATGTATATATGTTTGGAATGTTATATTCCTTTTCATATTCAAAGGATTTTTAATCTTTGAAAGTTTTTTTTTTCTATTTTTTTTTACTTGAAAGAGAGTAAATATAAAATACATGTTATGTGATTGTTTCGAGGTTAATATTGCTTTATTTTGTAATTTGATTATGTTAATTCAAGGTGTTACATATGTTAAAATACTTTTACAAATTAGATATTAGAATTTACTATTTTATATGAAAATGATATTTTAACACCAATATTTTGATATTGCACACGTGTCAAAATGTGTTTAGATGATTTTAAATTAAAAAAAGTTGATACAATGACATATTTAAAAGAGAAAAACTAAAGTTTTTTTTTTAATTTGAAATCGTCCAACTACATTTTGACATGTGTACAGTATAAAAAAATTGGAGTTGAAATAACATTTTTCATTTTATATCTAAAAAAATGTTACATGTTCCATTCATATTGTTTTATTTTATCTATTAGACATTACTGGATAACCTAATCTAAAAAGTCATTTTTGTAATACAAATTAGAAAAAAAAAACATTTCAATTCCTGATTAAAAGTATAGGTGAGTTTCCATTTTTTTTTCTAAATCCAATGAATTATATTAATAAATTAGGTTTCAACGTCGTTTGGGTTCAAATTTTATAAACTAATTCCTTTGTAAAAAAAATGTTGGTAAGTAGTTTTAGGGACTAATTTATAAATTAGTTATAATTTTTATTTTTAATAATGATTATTTTATAATTAATAATTTTTAGTTATATATATGGATATCTAATTATTATAATGATTAATTATTTTTTTTGTCATATCTAACTATAGTTTTTTTTTTCAGTGAAATAACTCAAAAGTAAATAAAACCTAATTATCTTGAATCAAATGGTATGGTAGGTTATTTTCCTAGAAAGGATTCCATTAATGGGATGATTAATCCACAATAAGCTCTGTAATTAATAAGTTAATACGTAGCACCGATTTGAGGTTTGAAAAACTGCACCGAACTGCAGTGTAGTCTTTGTTCGTGTCTTGACCATGGCGACTCAACAGAGCGATGCAGAACTCATAGTCAGCTTGCAAGCCAGGGTCAAGGTATTTCCATTCAATTTCAGCCAATTGTCGATGTTTTTCTTTCTTAGCCAGTAGAGTTATTTTTATTTTCTGCTATTCGGTGTGCGTTTGCAACAATATATCCTAAATTGCTTTTGTTGTTGTTTGTCTGTTTCTGGAAACTCAGATAATCTTGAATAGGAAAGTCACAGTGTTTTGTTAGGTTTAGGTGGTTTTGTCTTGCATTGCAACTTTGACATAGTTTTCCCGACTGATTTGTGTTCCATACTATCAGGAGTTAGAAACTGAGAATGCAAAGCTGTTAGCTCAACTTGCTGATTGCCACAGTCATGAGGTTAGCTGGTAGACTATTTCATATTTTTGTTTGTATTTTTGATTGTGTTTTATATTTTGACAATACTGGAGCACAGTTATCCTGGAAAAACTAACCATGAGAAGGAAAGATATACGGGAGGAAGCTTCTGTCTTCAATGAAATTTGTTTGAATCTGTGATGCAGATGGAGGAAAAATTACATGGCCCTGACGGGAAAGACAGGGAATCAAAAGAAGGCAACAGGAAATTCGAAAAGAAGATAGAGAAAAAAGAGTCAGGTTCCGTTCTGGACACTTTCTTTAGGGGAGTAGCTGTGGCACCTGTGACATGGGTCCTAAGAGATTTTTTTTTTTAATAAATAATGTCACGATAAATTTCTGTCTTTGCTCCTTTATGTTTTTTTGTCAAAATTATATTAAAATTTAAGTTATAACCTCCATTTTCTGATCTTCAGTAGAATCTCTGTACTGTGTTTGATGGTTGTCTTAACTTCTTGATTTCAGTGTTTTTTTACGTGTATACCTTGTTTCTGTTCTTCAGTTCCAATGGTGTTTTACTTTTAAATTGTTTTTTACCTGTTTATACGTGTTTCCTTTCTTTGTTGTAGCTACTATCAATTTTGTAAAACAGATCTACAAATTTAAATTAGCTTTTATATCATGAAACAGGTTATGACACAAGGTTTATGAACCATCACAGCAAGAGATATGTAGCTTTAAAAGTCATGTACTTTGGAAAAAGGTATATGTCTGTAATATTTGCCCATGTTTTCTGTCTTAACAATTTGCCTCATAGCTACCGTCTTAGCTGTCCAGAGGCTGAGAGTCAAGCCTTTCACCTCAGCCTATATCCCCCACCGCACCCAGTTGGAGCTAGGAAAGGATTTGCTGTTGTTTTCCATCTTATCAATTTCTGCTGAGATGTTGATCTATATTGAAAAGACACAGCACATTTCATGTAATTTATTTCTTCAATGCAAACACATAGTAAAATAATATTTAGCATTTCAAGATCATCCCACAATCTCTCAATTGTAGATTTCTATTTTACTAAGTGCTTATATGTCGTTAGAGCTTGCAATGTAGGTGACGTTTGATTGATACTTAATAATCTGAAGTTCCGTAATTGAATAAAGAGCTCTCTTTTTTTTTATTCCTTATTATTTTGCTTTTTCGGTTCTTTAACTTCTGGTGTATATTGAATTAAATTCAACATTATAATTAATACCAAGGTCTTCTAACAACCTGTGGAATTCAGGTTTTATGGTTTTGCGTCAGAGGCACAAATGCAACCAACTGTTGAGGTTTGTTTTTTCAGAAACCCAAGCCAACAAATTTCAATCTGCATAAATTGATCATGCATACCACGAAGCAGAATTTTCAATGTAATCACATCTGCTTGTCAACTATGGGGATAATTTTGTAAAACCATTGCATGATATTGTATGTGAATACCTCTGTTTATTTATCATTTGCCATTTTTCTTGCAGTCTGAACTTTTTAAAGCTTTTGAGAAAACAAGGCTATTAATTGGCGATAAGAAGGAGTCACAATATTCAAGATGTGGTAGAACAGATAAAGGGGTTTCCTCTGTTGGACAAGTAAGTAGAGGCGTGGAAGAGTAAAAGAATAGAAAGGAAGTGTTGTCTATTATGATACATAACTTGATTAAGAAAAGATAATACAACAAGTTGATCTTTTCCATTTCTGTATTAGGACATCCCCCAATAAAAATCTTTCTGCTTCTTAAGGGTAAAGGCCTATATGGAAAATGCAATGCTAGAAAAGATAAGGTACCTTTGTTGAGTGCCTCAACAGAGATAGAGAGGAAACTTCTAAACTAGTAAAAACATTATAATTAACATCGGGACTCTTTATCTTTGGGTAAGACCTATGTATGGGGATTTATACTTTGCTGATTCTCAATTGACTTTATTCCCTTCCACTCTATCGCATGCAAGGTTCCATAATTTCTTCGGACCTTTATTTTTCTTGAAACCTGGATTAAGAGAAATAACTGACTTGGAGTTTCTGTTATTGTTTCTAGACTCAATTCACTTGTATTCTTTAAATGGTAAAAATAGTTTGGAGCCTTTCTTCTGGGATGTATATATCTAGGTTATTTATCCAATTTCCCATCAAGTCCCCAAACCATGAGAAGTTATCTTCTTTGAAAGGTTTAAAGTCTTGAAGCTGGACAGAATGTCTTAGTAAGACGAATAGTAATACTGTATCACTGAAAGTATGTAGCAGCTTCATTGACTGAATATGGATTTATCTACTAGTTGGTGTGGCTGTGCTATTATGGGTTTGAAATGAAAAAGAAATATTTATGCCCATTGTAGAGTTCCCACTTCAAATAGAGCTAAAACCATCACAGTCCTTATAAATATCGGGTAGTCCTCTCCTTACTAGCTGCATGTAGAGTTTAGTTAGGTCCAACTAAGCCTGAATTAGAGGAAGTTATTTAGGACCTCTTAATTTGGGGCCTCCTATTATTACGTTATGGTTTGGAGAATATGTATTCTCCCTGTCTCTAGGAAATTGTGTTCATCTAACTAAAACAATAAAACCTGAAAACGACAATATAAGTTTTCCAGAATCCTTAATATATTATTGTTTATAATCTGTTCATAGTAAATCAATTACAAGGTTGTTTTGTTGTTTGAGGAAGTTGGAGGAAAGGGAGAGGGAGACCAAGAAGGACATTTGAGGAATTTGTAAGAGGGATCTCATGGCAAACAATATCTCTTAATATTTAGCCTTTAGCCGAGCTTAATGGTGTACATAACCTTAACACTTTTGTAGTTGTATTTATTGTATGAGGTCATTGTCGTTAAATGCTAGTGCCAAATTTCTAATTGTTATATTCCACTACTTTACTGTTGATAACTGGAACTTCGTATAATCTGCTAGTTCATTGTTTAATTGGTTCTGATGATAGCAACATCTTGAAGCAGGTGATAGCTCTTTTCCTAAGATCAAACCTCAAGTTATCTGCAATAAATAACGGAAATTCTGGAGAAGTTGTTTTGGATGAGAGACATGGTTAGTAGAATAATGATTTTCATAATTTTTTAGTGGACTTAATCTCGTTTGATTTTCTTTGTTTGTTCGCTTTTGCATCATAAAGTAAATCTGGTAGAGCATTGACTCTTGGGTGATATAAGAGAAGAAAGGAGGGTGAACCCAGTGGTAGGGCCTGCAAGTTTGAGAAGAAAAAAAGAATGATATTATAGGCACTGTGGAGGATTCTGTTAGAGAAAAGGATAACTGAATGGGACAGGAGATTTGGGTTGGGGGGGGGAGATGTGAGAAGAGGAGCCCAGAGAAAAGGTTATGGAAAAATTGTATAGGTTTTAAGGTAGACCGCACAGTTGTATTGTCTTTTCTTTTGTTGCTTCAGATGTTCTATTTCCAGTGGTTTAACTGTGTAAGGAGCCTTTTATCTCTTGTTTAGAGCTAACCCTAAGAATTTTCAGTTTATATCTAATCAATGAAGCGAGTTGATGCTTGTGAAATTAGATTTGTAATGCTGAATCTGATATTGCCATTAATAATTACTTTCTTAATTTTTCTCCAAACTTTTATGTAATAAATTTACAACTAAAATTCAAGTGACCAAACACTAAATATGTGTACGGTCAAGGGTAGTTTGTGTTGCTGTATTGGTGACTGGATTTTATTTCCTGCATTCTCTTTTATCTCCTATGAAAGATTAAATTTATAAATAACACCAACACCAATTACTTATTCTGAATTCCACACCATAAGTAGGAATGTCCTTCTCTTTGAAATTATAATTCTGGCACAATCCTCCCAGTTGAGCTTACGTAATAATAGTCTTCTTTTTTTCTTCCCCAGCAGGAGAAGGTTAATTCAATGATGTAAGGAATGTTGAGTTTTTCATGATTTTTTAATCCTTATTTCTTGTCGTATTAGTTTTAAAGTTTTAGAACCCGACTTTTAAGTAGAACGGATGTGGGGATCTCTGATTGATGGTCATCTCTCTTACTATTATGAATTGAAAATGTCACGTAGAGGTTTATTAAGTTTTATTATATGGTAATGTTAGTGACAGCTATCATGTTTAGTACTGACCACTGGCACCTTTTTTATGTAGAAGGGGAAATAGATTATGTTAGGGTGCTAAATCGAGTCCTTCCAAATGACATTCGAATTTTGGGCTGGTGTCCTGCTCCTGTTGATTTCCATGCAAGGTTTGTATCTATTCTTTAAAATTTTGGCTCAATAGTTATTTGTTATTTATTTTATAACTATGTTTTGTTTGTTTTAAATTTTTTTTGTTTCCTAAAACTTAAAAAACAATGGATATATATATGTTTTTTGATTAATTTATTATGTGGAATTTAAATTTAGATTAGTGTTTTGTTGCTATGTTTTAAGTTATGAAATAACACTTTGCTGAACTAAAATGAAGGTAATAGGTTTGAGTATCATTACCCAAGTAACCCATAAGGTATCGGAATGGATGCTAAAGTTAACATCCACATGCTTATGCTTTAACAAAAGGTTTTACCAGAATTAGATTACCGATCCCTTGCATAAGCACAGTGGGCAAAGATAAAAGGAAACCATTTCAATGCAAATATAATAATATATTTAAAAGATAAAAGTAGGTGGGGAAAAATTAAAGCAGAGATGGGCACTTGTCTGGGTAGTTTTATTATATATTTGGATGGGCTGAATCAAACATGAACAATTTTTCTTAAGTTATTCCAGTTGATGTTGCAAACCAGCCTAGTGACAACTGAAGTTCGTTTTAGTGATCTGTAACTATAACATTAGTGAGTTAGAATTTCCATTTTGGAGGGAGGAGGGTTGCGCTTTTGATATTGTGATGGTTAATATTGTATTTTGATAATCAATAATTTTCAAAAGCCCATAATCTTGTTCGGGACTGCCTGACAAATGCACTTGGAACTGGCTCATTTTAGAGTTTTTTCTTTCATGGCAAGTGGGATTATCTATTTTAATTAGATCAGAAATAGAGAATTTTTCATTTCACTTTACACCGCAAGTTGATACAAATGGGGTAGGATTGTGACGCAGGCTGGATTGTCTTTATTTACTGACACTGACCTTCATCTTGTGAAGATCTTTCAATATATAATTTAAGTCTTTGCTTAATGAAACTTCATATATTGATTCTATTTTGTTTTCCTGTTCCATGTGTGCTTTGTCAGGTTCAGTTGCTTAAGCAGGGAGTATAAATATTTCTTCTGGAAAGAAAAATTGAACATCCCGGTAGGAAATCAATTTTTCTATTCAGTTCTCTAATTTCTTGAACCTTGTTTTGTTTTTCTTTTTCTCTTTTCTGTTTGCAATCATTTCAAAGATTTTAGAAGCATGTGAACTGTAAGACTTCTCATCTATTCATGTTCCATAGGCCATGGAGAGTGCTGGAATCAAACTTGTTGGAGAGCATGACTTTAGAAACTTCTGTAAAATGGATGCAGCAAATGTGCACAACTACAGGCGGCAAATCACATTGTTTGAGATTTATCCTACGGATGTGAGGTTAAGATTGGTAGACATTTTTCTTACTCTCATCCTTGTGTTTCTTCGGGTGCATTTTTACTGGCATGAAATACGTAGGAAACAACACTTAGAATTATGTAAATTGGATGTTGCTAATGTGCACCACTGGTGTTAGCTTATCTTAATATTCAATATATTTTGTTAGGCTAAGATTAGTGGAAATTTAACAAGGTTTTGTGATTGAAGTCAATGTTTTTTCCCCATTTACCTGCAGGTACAATGGTAATCAACTTTGGGTGATTAAAATAAAAGGCAGTGCTTTTCTATGGCATCAGGTTCGCTGCATGGTTGCTGTTCTATTCATGGTTGGCAAAGGTCTTGAATTTCCAAATGTGCGTACTTGACACCCTCTTATATAAATCATTTTTAAAATTTTAGCTGTTTCTTTATTAATTCTGTAGGATTGAAAAGTGTAGATAATTTTGTTTGATTGTCACAATAAGGAATCTTGGCTGTTCTGACATTATTGTAGATGAATGTGGCAATCAAACAAAATCATGTAATTCTGCTGTGTAGAACTAGAGTTAGTGTTAGGCATGTAAATAACGAGGAATAGTGGAATAGGCATTATAGAAGGAATGATAAGATATGGAAGGTTTATTGTAGAAGGAAAAATAAAAGGAAAGGGTGAATAAAGGAAGGAACTGAAAAGTGGATGCAGTGCTGTCCATTGGGAGTTGGTCTAATATAATTAGACCCATCATTCCCTTGGAGGGGAGGACGATAATTTTGTAGTTTGAGCTTTAGTTCTTTGTGAAAGGGAAACCCTTGGAAAAGAGAGTGTTCTCCTATTTTGTGTTCTTTTCAGTCTATTCAATAAAGTATATTACTCTTCTTTCTTTTTTCGATTCTGGGTTCCTATCAGTTAGGATTTGTTTTTACTTTTTTTTCCTCTTTTAGGTAAAACATTTATTGGTCCAAATTAATACAGACTACCATCTCCTCTAATTCTTAGGTCCAAATCAGTACAGAATATCTTCTCCTGATTCTTGGGTCTAAATTAGTGTAGAATATTTTGTTCATATTCTTAGGTCCAAATCAGTTCACAGAATCGGACTTTTATCTCTACTTATTTTCCCTCATTGTATCAGTTCCACACGTGAAATTCAATCACATTTTTTCAATATGTACCAAAAACCAAGTTGGTCCATCTCTGACCAGAGTGCCAGTCACACAGCACAGAAAAACTAGAGCGTTTGCCCAAGGGGGAGACTGGTGGATACAGACCAGCTCAACCAAAGGGTGTTCTCCCTATCACAACCTTATAATGTATTTGGATGAGAAATTTTTAGAAGGCAATTAAGTTTTATAGAGAATTTAAAATGTTTTTAACAAAAAATTTTGTTTAGATGGGTACGCATGGACAATTGTCAGACTTTGCATTGCAAGTTCCTTAACATTTTTTGAAAGTAGACTTAACAGAAAGTAGACAACATGATGGATGCTGTGGTTTGTGAAGATTGTGTGTATTTGTATGCAATCACTAACAATATGGTGTTAATATTATTTTATTTGTTTGTAGTAATAAAAGTGTTGTTGGCGTAGTAGAGGCAATGCTCACCAAATGACAGTTTTCTCTCTTCTCTGGCATATACAAAAATGTCATTGTGATAATAAAGTTTCTGTTGCAGTCGTACATCAGAATTGTTTTTATCATCATAATGTCTTAATTGAGGTTTTGATAGTCCTCTTAAATATCTTCGAATATTTTCTTCAGTTATTACCTTGATTCTCTTTTTTATTAGTTTTCCATAAAGAATGTTAGTTTTATATTAACATTAATGCTTTAGCTTGCCAAACTAACGAGGGACAAGTTATAACTAAAATATGGGTGATGGATATGGGTTATAGGTAGTGAGTAAAGGTACTGATATTGAAGTATGCGAGTTAGGAAACCTACTCGATGTTATCCTCAGTTCCTCAGTGTCACCTTGTCTCTTTAATATATATATATATATATATATATATATAAAGAGTCATTGCATTGCAAAATTAAATCCTAGGAAAATTTATCTCTACATATGGATTTCTTATTTTGCAGTTTAAGATAACAAGTTTTCATGCTTAAACTTGAAGGTGATTGATATGCTACTGGACACTACTAGGATCGTAAGGAAACCCCAGTATACCATGGCTTCAGAGGTTCCGTTGGTTCTTCAGTGCTGTGAATTTGATGACATTAAGTTTATATGTTCATCAGGTATTTCTGATTTGTAAGATTTGAGTATGGTGGCTTATTGGTTGGTTGGATTCCTTCCCGGAGACTTTACACTACTTAGTTAACATATTAATGCCATAAACTTTGGTTGAATATATTTAATTGATTGCATATCTAGATGCTGGAGATGCTTTGCGGTTACACTTGGTGAATGAATGCCAAATCTACCAGCTTCAAGCCACAATCTTTCACGAAGCTCTTCTTAACTGTGTGCCTCTTTCAAATGGTGCTGCAAATGCGTTAGCAAATTACTTGTCAATTACTTTGCTTTCTTTTATTTATCGTGAATCCATTATCTTTTTGCTTATAACCCTTCATTTTCCAGATCAAAGCTTGCTGCCTTTTCAGGCAACCAAGAAGAAAGTTTCCCATGTCCCTCTTATGTCACGTCCTACTGAGCGTGAGTGCTGTATCCTGAAATACTTTTGAAAATTATTTAAAAATTACTTAAATGCATGTTATAAATGGAATATGAATGATTTGTTTTCTTCCAAGCTCCATACCAAATTATTTTCACGAATATACTTCTTGGCTCCTCTGATCTAACTGCTTTCTTGTTTAATTAAATCTAGCATCATATGAAGAACGCCGTGCCAAACTCAACACAGTTGCATGAAGATTTCGTTGATGAACTTTGTTATATAATGTGTTTGGGTGAGCATTTGCACGCTTAATTTTGTATGATTTTTTTAATTTTGTAAAATTATTTTTTGGTTAAAACTTATAACTGAGTTTGAAGGGTGTAATTTTAGTATAATGTTATTTAATACTTTGGTAAAAATAATTTTTAGATGTGTAAATTGTCAAAAAAGGGTATCTATACACTATTAAAGTAATTATACTACTCAATTATGGGATTACTTTTGTCCATGCACGCACTACTGGGATTTTTTCCGCTGCAAAAGCAACAACGTGCTTCCATCAAAACCATGATTTGGAATGCTGAATTCATTCTGCACAATTTTATCAAACATGGCAAAATGAACAAGGTATATTTGCACGTGGTTAGTAAATTTTACGTTTTACCAGGCTCAGATCTGGATCGTCCAAAGTGAGTAATTTACTGTTTTGTTTAATTCTTAGAGGTTAGAGTACGAATTCTGAACTATTAATGAGAAAATAAATAGTTCATATTTCGTTTCAGTGTATAACATATCATGCATATCTGTGTCAAACGTTGATTTCCTTAGTCTATCTTTGCTCATTTTAGTGGGACCAAATCTTCCAAACACAGACCTTCAGCATAGTTTAGATTGTTAAGTGATAATTTCTTTTTAACCATAGGGTTTGGTTTTCTAGCGTGTGCTTATTTTTGACGTATTCACCCCCTTCCCAATTGAGTGCCAAAACATTTTTTGAAATTGAAAATGGCCTTGTAAAACGGGAATAAAACCGTTTATGCTCATTTCATAATGGGTCAAAGAAAAGTGTTTAATTTGTTGCCATTTTTTTTTAAAAAAAAACAAATCACTTTAAAGATTCTTTTTATTCTATATGTAAATATGTTATTCTTAATGACCATTTATACGTATTATTAGAACTTAGACTCGTATACTGTCGTATTATGGTATATTTGTCAGACTCATATATATAAGTGAAAAACTAAAGAACTCGTGTACAAGGTTAATCAAAACGTGAGTAGATTTTAATTAATTTTATTGCATTTAATGATATCTGTTCTAAAGTAATGTTCATTTAATTGATGTTTCAGTTTCTAAATTGCATGGATTTCTTCCTTTTGTTTTTCCAATTCTACTAATGTGGTAGGCATATATGAATTTATTTTATTAAAGACTAAAAATCAAATTTGGTCCATGCAAAGTTGAGAAAATTGTTAATGGATTTCTAATTAAATATTTCATGTAAATAGTTTTTTAAATATTATTTTTGTTTGCATGCTATTCATTCTAATGGATGAATGACGTGTCAAAGAGGAAAGTTTTCTCTAACTTAAGTGACAACATATTACATCTAATTTAGTTATGTAAAAAAAAAGGGCTTTTAGAGTAAATACATGATTTGGTGTATGAAAGATTAAGGTGGTGACTAAGAGGTCTTTGAATAAGATTTGTAATATAAATGAGTTTTTGTATATTAATAATATTGACTCGTTAATTGTTCCATTAATAAAAGAACAATTAATAGCACATAAATGGATGAATGATCTGGCAACTTTTTTTTTTCTCTTGAATGCTTCATGTACTCTTATGTTAATGGAGTTTTCACATTTGTTGAAGTAAAAGTTCCTCTAGTTTAATAAGATCAATAGAATCCTTTATTATTTTATGATCTAGTTTTACCAATACACAGTGCTCTAGAGATTTCAATGTCATTATTTAATTTGAGAGAAACACTTATTCTCCCTCTTATACATAGCGTTAAATCCATAATTTAAGTCTGTAACTAAGGAATTATAGTAAACTTTTACTGTAACAAATCAACATATGGATAACTAAATAGATCATCTAGATGACTTTAGAGCTTGAAAATAGGTCACAACTCATGGACCAATATGGTCAGGGTTCAAATCGGGTTGGTTTGAAAAAATTGTATTTTTTTTATGCGAGTCAGATTTAAACCCGGTTCATTTAAATCCGGCTCATACAAGTTGAACCCGTGGTGGGTCGGATTGGCCCACCAACCCACCTACCTAACTTTATTTTATTAAAATTTAATTTTAATTTTATAAAAAATATTTATTATTATTTTTTGCTTGAAATAATTATTTAAGTTTTCCTAATTTTAAAATTAATTAAACATCCATTTTGCGAGTAAAATTTAGAAGTGAAATTTGTTTAGATTTAAATTATAGAAAATTTATAATTTTTTTATTTTAAAAAATTGTATTTAAGTGAGCTAGTTAACCAACTCGTTTACCTACCTATCTGTGGTGGATTGAGTCGGGTTCGATTTTTTTTGGCTCAATAATAAATAAGCCGAGTTGAGTTGACTCACTAAATGACCAACTCGTGGTGAGTCGGGTCAGATCGAATTAACCGTTTTCACATTTCTAGATGACTTCAAAAAAATTATAATATTTAACGCGCCCTAATCATATAATATGATTTCTAAATCAAATTGAAAATCCATTTTTCCTTAATGCGTTTCACAAATTTGTCATAGTTTGTTAAGGGTATTGAAAATGATATGATAGAGAAATTGACATAATTGTGAGCTGAAAAAATAATTAGAATGGTTGGGACTTAGGTAAAACAGACAAAAGCTAGTTCCCAATACTTTGGTTGTCCATGTCTCCAATGTTGGGTGCCTTCAAGCTAACTCCTAATCTGGCAATCACCATGTGGCAAACCCTTTTCATTCCTCTTTCTCGCTGATGGCGGGTTAATCATGGCCCTATGCTTGCTATCAAATGGAAATCCATTATACCATTCTTTCAATTATGATTCCTCAGTGGAACCCATTTCCACCCTAAAGTTTCATATTGCCATCATTTCTAAAATAGATAAAGTCAATAACTTATCTTAAGAAATTTCATTACATCAATATATTTATTAGCTTTCGATTTCCATTATATAAAATAAAATATGTATGTTCTATTCTATAGCGTTCAAACTACACAAATACTAATTTTTCGTCGGGTAAATATTTATAACGAAATTATATTATATTATATTATTTTGATTACAAGTAGAGAGAGAAGGGGGTGGAGGGAAATTCGGATAATAAAAAAAGAAGCGAAAACAAAGTTAAAATCTCTTTACACGAATTGTCGCGGAGTGTGATATGATATGCATGATTGCGTTGTGTAAGGTCTGAATTTGGAAGAAGAGAGACATGGAAGCCGCGATGGGACTGATGCGGAGGATTCCGCCGAAACACACGGAAACCGCTCTCTCTGCACTTCTCAGCCTTATGCCTAACCACTCCTCGGATCTCCTCGCCCAAGTCGATCAGCCTCTCCAGGTCTCTCTCTCTTCAATCTTTATCCCAATTTCTGCAATTCACGAATTGCCATTTCTGGAACCGTAAATAATTAAATTACGATATTTGCTCTTTCTTTAAATAGGTTAAGGATAGTTTTTGGGTGGTGTATGAATGTTGTGTCGCGATTTGCTTTCCCAACTTTTTTTTTCTAATTGTTGATGACAAAAGCAGGTTCTTTGCGATGTGGAATGCGGGAAGGAGTTCATTTTGTGTGAATACAACAGAGATGCAGACTCTTACAGGTTTTTTTTTTTTCATAAACATCGCTATATCTGCTTTCTGCTGGATTCAATATGCTTAGTGTGTGTTGTCAAGCATGTTTCTCTATTTTTCGTGTGTGCATACGTGTTTACTTGATCATGTAGCTTTTGTTTCCTTTGAAGCTAAACTATGCGTGACCTTTATTTAGTCATTCTTTTGGTTGGACTCATCGCTAGGAGCTTGTACTGAGGGAATGTTGCATCTAGTATGCCTCAACTTAGTTTGCTATAGCGTTTAAACATTTTTCTTTTAAAAGGGATTTAGCTCTATTTATGTCGATGTAAAGATATAAAATTGGTGGTGTCTGGAATCAGAGAACGAGAGGGGAAATGAAAGAAATGAATTTTCTTTCGTGAATGGTATATGGTTAATTCTGTTGTTTTTTAATTATAAGGAAAAGACCATTGAATGCATTTACTGGCCTTTTGATCAATGTGGCTGCGTAGTAGAAAAATAACATAATATTTTATGGAAAACTCGTTCTTCAAATGGAGACCAGTACAAATGTTTAACTGTGTGTTGCTAAGTAGTTAAGTTCCTACCCCATAGACAGATCTGTAATTTATTTCTCTATTGTTCCCCCAAAGTTTCCTTTTTAACGTGTTTACTATTTACGCACGGTTTAAACTTATTGTTGAGTGCATATCTCTACAGATCACCTTGGTCAAATATATACCATCCACCATTAGAAGATGGGTCCCTTCCTTCTTTAAGGCTGCGGGAGCTGGAAGTTGAAGCAAATGACATATTTGCAATATATCGTGACCAGTGAGGTCCTTTACTTACCTCATCTTTAGAGCTTATGTGCTGTTTTTAGATGTCTTTTTAAGAAATCTTTTGTCCGTAGTAACTTAGTACCTAAGTTTGTGTGTTCTTGTTGTCTATCTGAATACAATTATTTAGCTATTTTGTTTTAAAACAAAATGCACCATTAATGGATAATGTCATAGGTATTATGAAGGAGGCATTTCGTCAGTTTACATGTGGGAAGATGATAATGAAGGTTTCGTAGCATGCTTTTTAATAAAGAAAGGTGGGCCTGTTATTTGAGTAAACTCTAATGAAAGACACTGCTTACACTTGTGTCCTTTGTTTCTGATGTGATTTTTTTTGCAATTCCGTGATTAAAGATGGCTCAAAGACAGGGCAGGGTAGACGGGGATATTTAGAGGAAGGAGCATGGGATGCTATACATGTTATAGAGGTAAAGTATCATTCCATCGAAGACTAAGCACCGAAATATACAGCTGTATAACAACTTTTAATGCAATGAGGAACTATAACATCCCTATTTAGCTCTAAATTTTCCGAATATTTTCAGTAATTATTAGCCCTACTTTTTTTGTTAATTTAGGTGGGACCAGAGGACGAAAACAACAATTATCGTTTGACCAGCACAGTTATGCTGTCTCTGACTACAGATAACGAGTCATCTGGAACTTTCAGTTTATCTGGATCAATTAGACGTCAGGCATGTTCAATCAGAATTAGCTCGTGTTGCATGTTGGCAATTAGATCATTTAATTATCAGTTGTATGCTAATTGTCTTTTTTCCTTTCTTGAGAAGCCAATTCATGAACAATGTACCCTGATTGAATTACACGGTTTTTGTTTGATTAATGAAGAGTGCTAATATTCTTTCTTGCCTTTAGCTCGAGTCATATTTTTTTCTTTAGTTCTAATCCTAAATTAGTTCTCCTTATATTTAGATGAATATGAGACTATCAGTTGCCGATGGACATCTTTCTAACATGGGAAAGATGATTGAAGAAATGGAGAGTAAACTGAGGAACTCACTAGATCAGGTAATATTTTTATTACAGGATTCAAGCCTCAACTGCATACTTATATTTGAGAGATTTTTTTTTCCTGTTCTGTTACTGTTCTTTGGTTGGGGAAGGATTTGGGTATTTGTAAATTGCAGGTATCCGTATGTTAATAATACACGTTACAGGTGTACTTCGGGAAAACAAGAGAAATGGTTTGCACACTGAGACCACCTTCTGAAGTGTCCCAGATGAGAATGCCCGAGAGCTGATGTGCCGTTCCATGGTGTAACAGAGAGAAATTGCTGTTTCCTTCGTATGTTTTGGGTGGTAACTTGTGTCACAGTATTTGCAGTAGGTAGTTTTACTACGGTTGGTGGTTCGGATGGCCATCTTTTTATAGAGGTAGTTGTGTGTGTTGTTTGAATGTCAATTGTTGCTTCTGTAGTGGATAAGCATCATGTTTGTTGTTGATACTTGAATGTTCAACGAAACAGTGAAATCCCCAAACTTGTTCTCACGACTGATCTACTGGAAAAAAGTTACATAGTTTTTAATCAAAAAGATTGAATACTATGATGATGATATTTTAGTCTAATGGTATGTTATTGATGGTTTGAACCGCATTAAAAAGGTCTTCTAAAGCACTATCTACCAAATTTAAATTTTATTGACAATTACGTTATTGATTCGTTAAATGTAGTGAGTTCACAAAATTGTGATTTTTAATATTTTTCTGTCAATTGTAAAAGTGCGCTTAAAAAATGTATTAAAGCATCTGTTATCAGTATTTTTCTTGATGATGATTGTATATTTTATTTTATTTTTAACTTGATTTGCTAATCAAAAAATCATTACGTGTTGTTATTTTTCTTCTTTATGAGGTTTTATGTTTAATTTTTTAACATCACATATTATGAGTTATTAGTTATGATATTTATCAATAAGATTTAAATTGCATATTATAAAACTATGAATATTACATTGTTTTTGTCTAAAATCTATTTATATGAAAAATTATTATTTAAAAATAAGCCGTTTAACCACTTTTACATTGTTTTCGTTGCTGCCGTCGCCCGTTTAATTTGAAAATCCTAACATTTTTATTAACTAATACTTGGGTAATGTTTTTCATTTGTAATTAATTATAAAATTAATAAAGTTCGTTAATATATTTTAACTTTTTCTAAAGTTCTATTTTAAACTAATTTATGCTAGAAAACCTCCTTACTCATCACATTTTAGCGGGATATCCATTAGAATTACATTTTTTTATCCATGATATTCAAATTTATGCAATTTCTTAATATGATCAAGTTCAATATCACTGAATCAATTAATAGTTGGTCTTAAAAGTGTACTTGAGAGCATTTATATGTCAAAGATTAATATATATTTTTTCAGAAGTCATATTAAAATATTTTATTTATTGATCTGTTCGATATTAAGAGGAAAAGTCAAATACATTTATATTCTGAAACTTGGGTTTGACTCACTTAAAAGAAGAAACTTCAATTTTATTTCTTCTTCCTTCACAGATTGAATGTTCTTAACTAAAACAATTGTCGTCTAGTTTTTGCTAGAGCACTTATATATGTACACAAATAATATATATATACTGTAATATAGAAAAATAATATAATAATATGAATTCACGATTCATAAATTAAAAGAAATTATGATAATTATATAATTAAATAAAGCTGTCTTGTTCTGGTATATTTATACCTGGCAGGCTTGTTTTTGTGGTATAAATAAGTGCAAAGTAAAATCAATGGAGGATTCAAAGCTTTGTGGATAAAAAATTAACCTATTAATAACACATATTGAATAATAAAATTTTATATAAGTGAGACGTGGTGGTGTACACGTTTGACATTTCCTTTGAATAAATGCATGCATTCATGCAAGCTACCTTATTATATCTAAAACATCTACACATAAAAAGTATACAGTCAAACCAATTTTTTTCAATGCAATAGTTTTTTTTTTTAATAATATTTATCTTTTACTAAAAACAGAGATTAATAGAAAATAAAGATTTGATGTTTGATAGAAAAATAGGGGAAAATAAATAATAATAAAAATGAAAAGTTATTGTAAAAATAGTATAACCCAAGGTAAAAAATATTTTCTGTCATATAACACTGCGTCATATTATTTAGATTTACTTGGTCGTTTTAATCTCTAATTAGTTTTATAAACGATGGGTATCTTTTGTAAAATATAAACTATTTGAGTAAAATAGAATAATTATAGTAATTTAAGATTGAATTAAATAATTCTGTGTCAATTGATATACTTAATGGTAATGATTGATTAGTCTTACTATATATTTTTTAATAAAAGAAGCCTTAGGAAGACAAAGTCGTACTTAGCTTGTCCTTTAACTTTATTTTGACCCTTGAATTTTAATAACATTTTATTCTTAT
Organism: Vigna mungo; assembly: GCA_036885675.1. Classification (NCBI taxonomy): domain Eukaryota; kingdom Viridiplantae; phylum Streptophyta; class Magnoliopsida; order Fabales; family Fabaceae; genus Vigna; species Vigna mungo. Next base: position 42,803,560 of record CP144692.1, on the reverse strand, counting down.
TCCGTTCACATTATGTTTTTTTTATACTGATCATTACGTTTTAAATTATGATAATAAATACTGTTATATTTTTATTATATTTGAGTTTAGACATTAGGTTTGATATTCACTTAAGATAAAAAATAAAAAAATACTAATGACAGTACCTTTTACCCACTATTCCTAAAAAAAATGTTGAATAATTTCTATGTAACATATTTTCTTTTGTGATCATTTGATATTTTTTTTAGAATTGATGTTTTTTATATTTAATGGATTTTTTTCAACTATATTTTTTGGTTCGGCCCCTCAATTATAAATTTTTAAATTGTTGATAATTATTTAAATTCTATCTTAAATACAGTTTCAAGTTAATTATTTGAAAAATAGTGATGAAGAAATTTATTAAAAGAGAGTTGGCGAACTAGTTTTAGTCAAAACTGTGAAACTATGAAATCAAAATTGTTAAATTATTAAGAACGCGAACGCATAAGAGTCTCTTTCAAATAAGCTTTCTAATAAAGAATCATAATAAAATAATATAATGTCCTGGAATTTCAATTCACATGTTTTAGTATTTGAATTTCATACTTAATATCTTCTCCAATGAAATTTAAGTTTTAACTTCAAAAAGTTATTTATGACAAAATTTTGACCAGAATTTTCTCCAATACCATATTTTACTAAATATTTACACAGATTGTATTGTTTTTTTAGTTTAGAACTGATTTTTTTTTCAAAATAGTACATTTGAAAATTCTTTTTCCGCAAATAACACATTACTTCAAATAATTACTTAAGTAACATGATTTATTGTAGTAATTTAGAATTTAGTTTACAAAAAAAAAATTACAATGTAATGACACTAATGCACAATTGCTCTTTAACATCACCCCTATAGACGTCGATTATGGTGTTGAATGACGTATATGACTGACCGGTGGCATTTTGGTAAATAAGTTGGCGATCTGGACGTCGGTTTCGATACAGATCGACGTCTATAATACTATATACGTCAGTTTTACCAAAAACTGAAGTCTATACTGCTGCAATTAATGCGATTCACTTACCCCGCAGATAGAGCCGTCAAAATGGGTCACAACCCGCGGGCCAACCCAGCCCGTCACAAGTTCAGGCCGGGTTGGGTTTGAAAAATACAACCCACTTATATGCGGGTCAGATTTCAACCCGGCTCATTTAGACCTGGCTCATGCGGGTTAAACCCGTGGTGAGCCGGGTTGGCCCACCAACCCACCTACCTAATTTATTTTTTTAATTTATTATTTTATTTATGAAACCCTAAAAATAAAATACTCTCTTCACTCACTGTGTATACAAAAAAAGTAAAAGTAACCTATACTCTCACAAATCACTCTCACAGTACTTGCTCTCATTTGACGGTGCTCTCACTCTCACTTTACTAAAATTATTCAAGGAGTAGGTAAAACACCCTTCATTTTTTCTTCTCTTTATTCCACATTTTTGTTTTCTCACTTCTCTTTCTTTGTTTTTTCAAAACCCTATAATGACAAAAATAGGGGTTTGCCAATTTGTTTTTTGTTGTGGGAGATTTGAAGACATGGAATGATTTTTTTTCCTGTTCTGACATGCTTCTATCAGAGTTTGTTCATTTTATTTAAACAATTTGAGTATACATTATTTGAACAAGCTGCTTTTGATATCTTTGAATTTGGAAAATTATGTTACAAATTAAACTATTAATTTTTTGTTGATGTTGTTGAGTACTGGTTCTTTTTTTATGTCTTTGAATTTGGATTATATTGTACTTTTTATTATTATTTTGAATTGTCTTTAACATAATTTTTTGGGAGTGAAATTTGTTTAAATTTAAATTACAGAAAGTTTGTATTTTTTTTATTTAAAAAAATGTAATTAAATGAGCTAGTGAGCCAACCCGTTTACCCACCAACCCGTGGTGGGTCGGGTCGGGTTCAAGTTTTTCTGGCTCGCTAATAAATGAGCCGGGTTGGGTTGACTCACTAAGTGACCAACCCGTGGTGGGCCGGGCCGGGTTACCCGTTTTGACAGCTCTACCCGCAGGCACATAGACGTCGCGTCTTACATCACCGACGTCTAAATGGCCTGAAAAAGGCATGTGAAAAGCCTATTGGACGTCAGTTTATACAGGGGGCCGATGTCTATATGGCTGCAATTAATGCGATTCAACCACCCGCAGGCAAAATAGACGTCCATTTGTTCAAGACCGACGTCTATAAGATTACAGACGTCAACGCCCCAAGGTCTCCGTCGTCTACTGGACTGACTGGATACTGAAACGTCACTTCGTTCAGCGCTTTAGACGTCACTACCCTTGCGTCCGACGTCTAAATGGCCTGAAAAAGGCAGGTCAGAAGTCTCTTGGACGTCGGAGTAGTGTGGTAACCGACGCATCATTTCATATTTAAGTAACCGCGAACTCGCAGTTACGTGCATCGTCTTCCTCCTCCTCTTCGTTTCTCTCTGTCGTAGTTACCAGCAGAATCTTATTCCTCCTCTCAGTTTCTCTCTGTCCCAGTTACGCGCACAATCTTCTTCCTCCTCTCCATTTCTCTGTCTCGCGGTTAAGCATTGCAGGTGCATTTTTCTTTTTTTATTTCAACCGTTTAAACTTTGTTTTAGTCCGATTAAATTGGTTTCTTCATCATATATCATCTACTAACTGATTAAAATGTGTTTTTGTTATGTTTTAGTGTAGTTTTGATAATCTCTTTAGGTAACATAGTACAACATTCTCTCATTGCTAGCTTCTTCACAAGAAAAGTTGCGTCTTTTGTATGTTTTATGGTGTTTCGACCGAAAATGGAACTTGGGTCGTTGCCTAGTTTCGACCCAGGTTCGGTTTTGGGTGGAAATGTCATAAGAGATGCAAAAGACGCAAGCTTTTTTTTGTGGGGAAGCTAGCGAAGGGAGAGTGTGGTACTAGACTAACGAAAGATCGGATCAAAACTGCACTAAAACACAACGGCTATATTAGACGTCGGTTGATGCAATGTCGAACGTCTATAGTGAAGATAGACGTCGATTAGCGCATAGGCCGACGTCTATATAGCTCCATTACACGTCGGTTATCATATTCCGACGTCTATATAGACGTCGGGGATGGAGTGAACTAACGTCTAAATAAACGTCGGTTGTATAGAATTTCGACGTCCCATTGATGTCATCCATATAAACGTCGGTTGAGAAAGTGACGTTAAAAGCCCAAATTAACATACGTTAAACAACATTTCTGTACGTGAAATATATTTTTGTCCGAAAAAAAAAGTTAGTATTCAGTCACAGTAACCAAATTTTGAACCGAGTTTTTTTTTTCATTTGAAAATGAATAAAAGAAAATTTATAATTTTGAGTTTTAAAATTAATTGTTTAAAAAACATATAATATGTAAATGAAAAATATATTAATAAAATTAATATTTACAAATTTTGAAAATAATTTATTTTTCTAAGTTTTATTACAGAAAAATTTGTTCGTAAATTAGACCGATTAAGTCACGATCGTTGTGTTTAGACTATAACATTTATTTAATAATAAGTTTTATGTCTTTTTTTATTAAAATAATTTTTTATTTATCTAAAATTGTTCAATTATAATTATATATGTAAATTTTTATATATAAATTTTATCTATATTAATAAGTTTAATAATTTTTATATACTTAATCTATTTTAACTAAAATTGGGATGAAATGGTTAATTTAATTTTTAAAAAAATTTAGTTAATAATAATTATTTAAATGTAATTTCCTAATAGTTGAAAACTATGTTCAAAAACTTTAATAAAAATACTAATTTCAATAAAAAATGTAACAAAATTTATAAAAACAAAATAAATTTGATTCTAATTTAAAAAATTGACAATATTGTTATATTTTAATAAAGTGACACAGTCACGTCACTAACAGATATAACTTTAAAATGATACATGAATTTTTTTTCCAAAGTATTAAAAAAAATCACAAATTAACACTTGATTCTATCTTTAACACCATATGTATAATATTAATAAAAAAAAAACTAATTAAACAATATTTCACAAATTAAAACCAAATTAAAACTGAAAAACCAACTTAATATTTTTAAACAAAAAAAGAGACCAAAGAAATAATTATACCTGTATATTTACTCTTTAACCATTGAAAAGTAAATGATCTACATAATGATATCTTCAACCCAATGTTGTTCTGGATTACAATAAAAATTCATAAAAAATGAAATGATACAGGTGAACCCGAAGTAGTAGGAATAACAAATAATGACAACGTAAAAATCTAGTACTCTTTTAGCAACTTACACCTTCAAAAATTGTTTTAAGTACATAATAATAAATAATGAAAAAAAACTCCTTAATCACATCATCATAGTTATGCTACACAAGGTGGGTTGGCAAAACCTACAGTAACAAGATAAACTGAAAAAAAACCACTAAGCTCCAATCAACTTGAGAAATGCCTATAATAAACCTCTGGTCTCGTCCTAAAGAAAAAATATGCCTTGTGATGTGAGTTTGAACAATTACAATGTGACTATTCCTTGGCTAGCTTTGCCTCAAACCCCCCTCCAGGCCTCTTTACAAGATTGAAAGGCATGTATGTCCCAAGAAGTCTGTCCCATATGGAAAAGAATGGCTGAGAATAATTGTACTTCAGCCCTTGTAGTTGATGATGAATGTCATGGTAAGCTGTGTTGTTCTGGAAAAGCAAATGGAAGATGTTGCCAGGTAACCACAGTCCACAGTGATCATCAACAGTTTTCACCACGGCGAAGCAGAAGAATATAACTGCTGTTCTTGCAGTCATCCCTGAGACAAGAAATGAGATGGCACCACCTACTGTGTCAAGTAGAAGACCCTCAATAGGGTGATTGTAAAGGGCTCCTATTGCATATGGAACAACCAGTCTGTGATGCTGGGAGTGGATATGGCGATATAAAAACTTGTTCTGATGCATGTACCTATGCACAAAGTACTGCCATGTATCCATCACAAACATCGCAATAAGGATCTGCAAGATTTGCTTGGGCATAGAAGGCTGCACTATAACCCCAGATGCATTCGTCGTTGTAGTCAACTGCAAAGTTCCAGGATGCGTATCATCAGACACTCTACCAGAAACAGCTAAAGAATTTGTCTACGGAAAACTGTTTGATTTCTAACACAGCATAGGTAATTTCTCTCTCTCCAGACATTTATTATGATAGGTCCACTATAATTTTTATGAGCTATCTAGAAACTCCTAAGAGTTTGTTTAATTATTTAACATACTTATACTTTGGAATTCAATTATTTAATTATTTGACATACATATACGTTGCTATTACTTCTTTGGAGTTTCTAGATATGTATATGTTAATTATTTAAGATACATATACTTGGCTATCTACTAATATAATGACCACTATACTTCAATTCCTTAGAATTCCTTCAAGCATTAGGGCCTGGATTATCAATAACTGGTTTACATGGTAGCTTCATCAGGTTGCCAAACCAAACAGGAAAGCCTAGAGTAATAAAAAACCAACGAAAATGAAATACGATCTGCTCAACTGGCACTCAATATAAATCTATAAAGATGACCAATCTTTACCCTACTAGATGATAAAACTTAAAGATAGATCCACATTGTTTTTAACAGAACACAAAAACCCGTTAGTCAGAGTTATAGCTAGAGCAAATCTTGGGGTCCGTTAAAATTTAATATAAAGGAAGTTGTCAAGAGGGATCTCACGGTAAATAACATCTCCAAAAAAATCGGTCTGTAACGATTTAATGGCGTTGTGAAATCCATGTAGCCAACTTCACCTAGTGGGATAAGGCTTTGGCTGTAAGGTTGTTATTGTTCGTACACTGTCTCCAAATGTGATTTCTCTTTCTTCCTTATCTCTTCTTTTACCAGGGCTCGAAAAGTTTATTACAAATTCAGACTAAGTTTTAGACTTAAGCGGAACCTAAACTGCCATGAATGAAAAGGCAGAAGGCAGAGTCTCAACTGAAAGCCAAACCTAATTCAGAAGAAAATATTCGACTAAAAATTATAATGTAGATTGATTCTTCCAAATAACCAACTATTATATAGCATGAAACAAAAAGACCGAAAGAAAGAGGGAAGAGAGAAGAAGAATAAAACAGAAAGTACAAATATAAGAGAAACAAAGAGAGCAAGGTGCCAAATACGGCACTTCAAATATTGTTTCAGCCTGCCTTATATACAACAGTCCTACTTTTTTTATAAGCAGATAATAAACAACTATGAAATCATATCTGACAGTAGATGACTAACTAATATTCTTTTCTTATTTATATTTTTATATCACACCTTCACTGTTGATATGCCACCTAACATGTCTAGATGGAAGCTCATATCTAACATCAAACCATTCACATATCAAGCAATTGGACAGACCACTCCATGAACATGCCACACCATGCAATTTGGTAGATCCCATATAGAGAGACACGTGAGACCCTCCCAAGCTGAAAATATATTTTACCCAATAAAGAGCTTATATTTGAAGCTGAACAATTCATGAAAAACGAGGATGGATCACTCTTAATGTTAGCAAAAGACTATTGTTTTGTGATGGACAAATCAAACTCGTTCCATGGTGGGAAATTATTACATATAAAAATTCACAGAGTTTTCACGCTAAAAAAATTGTGTGTGAGAGCATGAGAAAGCAACAAAAACAGAAATGGATGAAAACGATATAGAAGCAACTACCTAATTGAAGTCACTGATTGCTCTTTCTTATTCCCAAGCATTATGCTTGAAAATATATGTTATCAGAATCACTTTGCACTAATAGAGGAGTCACTTGTGCTCTTTTACTTTTCGGGCTCGGTTTTCCTAATATTACTCTTTCATTGGTCTAATTTTGGGTTTTGAAATTTTTTAATCAATTAATTGAGCCAGAGGTATTTTATGAAGCGCCTTCTCGTTTAATGCAGAAGTTGTAGCTTTAAAATAAATAATGCCATATCATTTTGCAAACCAAACAAAGAGGCTCTTCTTATCCTTTTAAGATGGGAAGAGAGGATATGAGAAACATAAAGGGTCATTTGTCCAAAAAACAAAGTAGATGAAAGCAACAAAGGAACAATTAGAAGTAGGGATAATCAAACTAAACAGAAACTAGAAAATGGAATGACAGATTCATTTTAAGAATGCTATTAACAACGATGAGAAGAAAAGCATCAGCAACAGTGCTCAAACTTGAATAGTTCTTTCAACTAAAATACTATGTTAGCAACAACTGTTATTTGTAGAAATTAACTGAAATGTAGAAGAACTGACCAAGAATAGAGCAACAATTGCCTGAACAAGCTGCTGAAGCAAAACACCCTTCACAACTGCTGAAAAGGGAACCAAATTCTTCTTTTCCTCGTCTTTCCTAGCATGCAACCGATACTTCTCTAAAGGTGGGAGCAAGTGATAAAATCCAGCATATACCCAATAAAGCACAATAGGGGCAAACGTGCCCATCAATTCATCGCTCACATATCCTTCCCAGAAAACCATTGTACAGATCCAAACGTGGAAACAAGTCAATTTCCAGCAAAAACAATCCAACCCAGAAACAAACTCGGCAAGTCAAAGCTGCATTACAGCTAAAGATCTTAATCTGGACAAGCTCCTTCACTCCCTGAAAATAAAATTCAGAACTGTTAACTTGATAAGCAGACACAAGAAGAAACAAAAATAACTAACAGCTTCACATATGTTTGTTTACATTATTCTAATACTTGGAAAAAAACAAAAATAGAAACAGATTTTCATTAAACGGCGTTGAATTCTAAAAACCTGAAATGTGAAGATTTTGAAACTTCCCAACAAGTTCTCAGAAACCAAATTCAAAGCAAAAAGCTTTCCAACAACACAGAAAAAGATAAGCCATAATAGATTCTAGAACGATAGCTTACCGGGATACCCAGACGCTATAAATGTTTTCAGCGCATTGCTCGATCAGATCTAGGGCATAATCCGAACGGGATTAAACAGTGGTGACAGTTGTTAGATTCCGAAGATCTCCAAAAGTTAGAATTTTTATTTCAAACTTGAGTTAATTTTATTGTTTTTTTGCACTTTATCTTCTCTCCCTTCTCTGTACCTTCTCCCTTCAGAGAGAAAAGAAACGTTTTTGGGAGACGCGAAAATGATTGAGGCATTTTCTTTTTCGCCACTCCGTGACCTAATTTTGATGCTAGGAAATGAGAGAAATAGTGTTGGATCCACGTGTTGCAAGCCCGTGATCCCGATCAAGCTTCCTTCCATCGGGAACGTTCGAAAAGAGGTTTTTTGCCATTTTTCGTAATTGGACAAACAACAACACGTTTTCTTACGTAGTTTGTACTGTCACTTAAAATTTTCGTAAGATTAAAATGTATATATAATAATAACATAATAAATTAAGGAAACGATATGTTTAGGGTTGACGAAGGGATTTTTAACGAAAGTTCAGTTTGTTTTTAAAATTACCAATATGATTTTTTTAGAAAAATATTTGTATGAAGGGTTAAGTCCTGCTGTAGAAATAAAATTTTATTACGAAGAAGTTGTTATGTTCGTGGATACCTTTAAAATATAAAAATGAATTCCTTAAAGTGTGAATGATGACTTTTCTATAAATTAAAGTAATAATTTACGTGTCTAAAATTTGTTGTCGGGTCGATTTGATAATTATTTTTTAAATGATGATGCAAACTAAAACAAAAAACATAGTAGTGTATGCCTTACAATTCTCTAATCCAGTCATTTGATTGCGCCTGACAGATTAAAAGTGGCGTTATCAGCATTCATAAATCTTTCTTTAAACTTTGATTCAACAATTTAATTTCTCTTCAATTAATCTTAATAAACTTTCAAACATTTAAAATTAAACAAACAAATCATAAAACTCATCATTTCAACATATCATAATAATAATAACATGTATCTAAAGCATATTAAATCAAAGTTGATATTAAGTTATAATTTTATTTATTTATATATATATGGTTTGCTAACTTACATAATCTTTTTAAAGTGTTTAAATTTTAGTTGATAAAAATAAATTTATTCAAAAAAAATACTTTAAACATAAAAATATTTTAATAATTTTTATTTTTAATTCAAAATATAAAAAAAATCAAAAATTATTCAAATACTATTTAACTTAAACTTAAAATTCATAATATATAATATATGAAAATATTTTTGTCAATTAAAATTCAATATACTTTAAAATATTACACAAACAAACTCATATATATATATATATATATATATATATATATATATATATATATATATATAATTAATCAAATAATTTAATTTAAAATAAATATAATTAATTTTCTTTATCTTTAACAACTCTAAGAGTCAAAAAGACATTTCATTGGAATATTTTATCTACATATAAATACACCATAAAAACCAATAAAATTTATCATAAAAATCATCAATTAAAATGTCATAAACATAAAATCATACCATGACTCAAAGAGTACACACAAACCAAAAAAACCCAAATACAAAACTAAAATAAGTTAATCATACAAAATAATAAAAAAACAACTTATTCTATCAAATGAATTCAAATTGAATAATTCATTGAAAAAATCACTTTTACAATTAATATATTTTAAAACAATGAGTCGACTTTACAATAAATATTTTTAAGAGTTAAAGTAAAAAATATATATCGAAATTAAAGTAAAAAATATATATAAAGATCCAAACAAATTAAAAATTTAAATATAAAAACCAATTACTAATTAAATTACAATATTTATTCTTTAAAAGAAATATTTCTTTTTATATATCATTTTTTTGTGATTATATTTTTATTTTCATTTTTATTATGCTTTGAAAATCTTTTGAAAAAAAAAACTGAAAAGGACATATAAATAACTCATTTAAAGTTTTGTTGAAAATAAAATAAAAAATAATGTTTTCACTAAATTGAGTGAAGGAACTTTAAGTAATTATTACATACTAAAAATAGAAGAATAGCTAATAAATATTACTCCCCCGAGATTCTTCGAGAAATAAAACAACACAAAAGGTTTTACTGATTTTAGTAAAATTATGTATAAAAGGATTTCATTTTTTTTTAAATTATCATAAAAAAGAATTATCAGATTAACTGATACCCATTCAATTAATAGTCAAAAAGGGTATGAGATAAGAAAAGTATGACTTGTGTATGATGATTCCCAACCCGAATGTTCACACACGATATCCCAATCCCATACACCCGGACTATTGTGTGACCGGTACACCCCAATGCTCTAATCACTGCACATCGCCGAACTGTTGAATCTTGAGGCGCACGCAATCGCATCACGTGGATGATCTCACACTCTCACTCCCTCACTCAGGGGCACTTGATCTACCTCAGAGGAAGGTTCCTCCAACCACTGATATCAGCTTCCTTCTTTGACCGCAACACTATCCCAAACCCAAACGAAAACCTCTCACAATTTTTCCCAATTCACGCGTTTCTTTCCTTTCTAACACCCTTGGCTTAGGTTTTTCGTTCCGCAGCTCTGTCTTCGAATCCTCTCACCCAGAGGTTCGATTCGTACCATGTAGTTGTGGGATTTTTGCTTCGCCGCTTCTTTATTCCCAAATTTTTGCTCTCTATTTCCCTGGTTAGGCTTTTTGATTTTAGGATTCGATCGCCGGTTTCGAGTACACAAGGCTTGGGTCGTGTCATATTGTTGGGGTTTTGGTTTTGATCTTGAAAGTGGTAGTTTTTGGTGTGGGTGATCGACGTTGTTTGGTTTTTGCTCACGGTCGAGAATGGGTGAGGCTTCGGGAGATGGTTCCGCTGATTGTTTCAGCCAGATGATGTCGTCGATGCCGGGTTTTCGCTTCCATCCTACGGATGAGGAGTTGGTGATGTACTATCTGAAGCGGAAGATTTGTGGGAAGAGGCTGAAGCTCAACGTTATTCGTGAAACCGATGTGTATAAGTGGGATCCTGAGGAGTTGCCTGGTATTTGATCGCTCCTCTTTATACTTTATAATTTTTTTAGTCGATGATTGACTGATTGTTACGACGTTGACTTGGGTTTATGTTTCTTTTCATGTGGTTGTTTTTGTTCGATTAGAAGTTGATGTGGGGGTGGGTATTCAGATCTTCATGTTGTGAATATTTGTTATGACTGATCTTAGCATTTTGATGAAGTGATGTTTTGGGTGCGATTTTTTTGGTGCAGTACCAATCGTTGACTTGGTTTACTTCCATGAGTGTTATTTGGTGTTTTATTTTTAGCTCTAATAAGCGGTTCAGATTATATTTGTGTTGCTGTGAATATGTTTTGTTTTTTATGTTAGGATTCTCACAGGGGTTTTGCTTTCCTTAGCTTTGTAGACTGATGATTTCATTTACGACAGCTCTAGTTATATTCTCCCTTCTTCTTTTTTTTATATATTCGGGGGTTGTTTCGAGATCTCTTCATTGATATGGTGGGTATTTCATAGGTATCGATGTTTCAATATTGTGAATGCTTTTTAGTTCTAAAGTTTTGGCTTATCTTACACAAAAATTATATAGATTTTGATATTATGTGCATCTATACTTATCTTGCATATTCAGTCTCAATATTTATTTAATCTGATTCATAAAATTTTGTCTGCCATTCAGTTTATTCTTGTTTGGATACTAGCTAATTAATGGCTTCTAATATTTTGCAGGGCAATCCATACTGAAAACCGGAGATAGGCAATGGTTCTTCTTTTGTCACAGAGATAGGAAATATCCTAATGGTGCAAGGTCTAATCGAGCCACCAGACATGGATACTGGAAGGCAACAGGAAAGGATCGTAATGTGATATGCAATTCTAGGGCAGTTGGAGTGAAAAAAACCCTGGTTTTCTACATAGGCAGAGCTCCTAGTGGAACGCGGACTGATTGGGTTATGCACGAATACACCATGGATGAAGAGGAGCTTAAGAGATGCCAAGGTGTTAAGGTACCATTTTAAGTGCCCATTTTGCTTCAAACTTTTTTATCTGTTTTCCTTGTTGTTTTGATGATGGTAAGAGTAAATGTACTGACTTTCAGTTTTTTATATAAATTCATTATCAGGACTACTATGCACTTTATAAGGTTTTCAAGAAAAGTGGACCTGGTCCTAAAAATGGTGAACAGTATGGTGCACCATTTAATGAACAAGAGTGGGCAGCGGATGATGACATTGTGGATTTTAATAATAACATAACTGATCAGGAGGATCCAAATGTTGTCCCTGAGAATGGGAGTGCACTGCATCCTTTGCTTGATGATGAAATCAATGACATCATTAGAGAAATTTTGGATGATGAGCTTGTCCTTGATCAGCAGCATGTGAATGGTTATCTTGACTTTCCTCAGGTCTGTGATCTTCTCATTTTTTCTTATTTGATTTAGATCCATCTTCATTTCCTTTTTGTTTGTGATGTGGGTAGGGTGAAGGGGTAGGAAACCTTTAGCAGCATATACTATATATGTAATTATTTATACTTTTCCGAGTTCTGATCTTTTTGTCTATAAACTGATTTCCCTTGCCTGAGGGGATAAAGATTATTGTTGACGTTGTTGTTGATAAACTGGCTTCTGATACGACTGCAATAATTTGTGAAAAGCTGCTATATGTTGTGGTTTTGGATTCGTGAATGCTGAAAAATAATACATTTTGAATATCTCTACTGAAATAAAGAAACTAGAAGGCAGTCTTATTTATTTGTTGATTGTAATGTTGGTCTTCCTTTCGATCTTTATCAGATTTTTCCTAGCTACTGATGATTTGTTGCCCTTTTAATTTCTTCTTGTCGTTTCTGAAAGTCATTTACTGATATTTGTCCTAAAATTGTGTAGGTTGTTACTGAAGAAACACAAAGTACTGTTGTGGATCAGTTCTCTGAGGTGCTTATGTACAGTGAGACAACCGATCCTTGCTGTCAATATTTTGATGTGCAGCCCAGCTTTGACTTCAACCAGCCAGTCACTTCTCATTTACAAGTTTCTGAAACTTCTGAGGTTTCTTCTGCCTCCAACATCCAAAGAAAGGGGCTTGACTTGGATAAGGTTGGCTTTTTGGAAATTAATGATCTCATTGATAATGATCCTGCATTGTCAAATGTGGAAAATCCAGTGGAGTACCCGCAGTTTGAAGATGGGTTAAGTGAATTTGATCTCTACCAAGATGCAGAGATGTTTCTTCGTGACCTGGGGCCAATAATTCACGAACCAGATTCACATGCATATACAAATGCGATTGTCAGCAACAATATCGAAAGTCAAAGTTTCCAGTTGCAATCCGGCCGAGAGGATGCCAACCAAACTGTTGGTGAATTCTGGATGCATGGTGAAAGAAACACCCTGTTTCCATCAGAAGAAGGCTTTGTCGATTCTTTCTCACTATCATCCCCAGGTATAGTCAACAGCACATGATGCAGTGTTGCTCCCCTGCCAAAAATTGATTTTACTCTTTGATTCGGATGGAGATGCAAGCTTCCCATCTCATTTGTTCTGAGCTCTTCACAGTTTAATGCTCTTGATTGACATGCCAGCTTATATGCTTGGCAGGAACTTTTCTGGAGTATAAAATTTGTGCCATTTTGATAGCTTTTAAAACTCAAATTAAGTTTTCTGATTTTATGTTCCCTCTGGGAAAATGAGAGCCGAGCCAGTTTCAAGTGTCTGTTTTGTAAAATCTAAAACAAATGTCTTAGGCTATCCCCTGATATATGCTAGTTTTTTTTTTTTGGTCTTGTTTTAGGTGTTGTATGTGAATCTCTCAGCTTTCCTACGGAAGGCAATTACAGTCAAAGTAGCACCGTGGAAGATGTTTCTACAAGTAGCTTCTCCTCTTCTCTCTGGGCCTTTGTTGAGTCAATACCTACTACTCCTGCATCAGCTGCTGAAAGTGCTTTGGTGAATCGAGCTTTGAATCGAATGTCTAGCTTCAGCAGGGTAAAGATCAGGCACACAAACATTACTGCAGGTAAAGACACTGCAACTACGAAGAAAGCAGGCAGAAAGGGATTTTCATTCCTTTTCTTCCCTATTCTTATTGCTTTATGTGCTTTTTTGTGGGTTTTTGTTGGAAACTTAAGATCATTAGGGAGATGTATCTCTCCTTGATTATTATATATCATGTAAATCCAAAGTTTTGCTGCTAGGTATATATTGTCTGGGATCTCCCAGTTGTCTGGTACCTCCCGTAACTGCCAAGCAGTGCTGTTCTAACATATTCTCAAAAATAAAAAAATATATATATATCTTTGTGAATATTGAGGTCATTATAAGGCGTAGGGTAAGCCTGGCGAACCTTATTTGAATAGATGGCAATGTACAGGAATTTGCAGGGTGAAATGGTAGCCAAGTTTTCAAACTCGTCTAATCTTATTTTTTTATTGGTTTATAAAGTTTTTTTGGGCCCATGTAAATATTGTTTTTATTAACCTGGACAGCATTTTATTTTTGGAGATTGATTGTTCATGGATAAGATCTCATTTTGTGGAATGTGACTTTGGATTTGTGATGATCTTTTGTTGGTTATAATGCCTCATTAGCATTAGATTGTTATTGTTTAAAAAATAACCGGTCTGCAACTAAGTCTGAGAATCTGGATGGTTGGACAGAACAGGTTTGTTCATTAAACCTGAGCAGATCATGAAACTTAACTAATGGATCAAGAATCGTCTAATATTGGTCCGATCATTGGATGGTTTCAGTGAATTAGTTTGAATTGCTTTTTATTTCTTTAAAAGTGTTTCTTGTATTTTTTTTAGACCATTTCATTATTGTCATTAAACCAATGTTTATATTTGAAATTTATATATCAGTTTTTTATTTATTTTGCTGTTAAAATACAAAATATATAATTTATTTTCGACTATGCCCGTAATTAAAAATCAATTTTGGCTGAACTTTTGCAATTATAATTGAGTCTAGCTGGACAATTTTTTCAAAGCATTTCTAAAAGAAAAATCAGAAAATTTTAAAACAAGTATTTTTGGTAAGATAAAATTAGTTATTAAATAAATTAATTATAATAGGTTATAAGAGTCGCGCTCTAATTTTTTGTAAATTACTTTATTAAAAAATTAATAGTTTAGAGACAAGGCTATAATATTTTTATTATTATTTAAAGTGTTTATTAAAAAGCTTATTTGAATAAATTCATTATCAGTGCATTTTGTTTACTCAATACTGAGTGTGGAGACTTTATTCGAATATAAATTTTATACAATGCTTTTAAGTTTATTAACTTTATTATTTAACATTATGCAATCTTAAAGATATGCATTTATATATTATTTGTTTTAATTATTTATATTATTGATTAACTAATGAAAACACCTGCGTGTAAGTATTCTTTTATGATAAAAACATTATTGTAATTATAAATCAAATATAGATAATTTTTATTTTTTATTATAAGTAATATTTATTTTGTAAGTATTTTTTTAAATAAAAAATGTTTAAATTTAAAAGCACGATCTAAATTTATAGAAATTATTCAAAGGATGGAATTGATAATATTTTAATTTTAAAAACTTATTTAAAATTATAAAATTAGAAATTAATTATGGATATAAAAAAGAGGAATCATCTTATACATAAATATAAATTATCGAAAGTATATTTTATTTTTCTGTTAATGTTTACCAAAGTTTTAGTAAAACGTTCAAATGTTTTGTTTTTTTTGTTAATCATTGGATATATTTTCTGCGCACAGTGTTTCGTCTCATTTTAATGTGTCAAAATAATATTACATTACTACCAAATATTTGTAAGTTATTATTCATTTAATATCTTAGTTTAGTTTGACTGCTCGAAATCGATTTTTATCCAATGCAGCTTGATATGAGAATTTATCCAATGTAAAAGCATACCTAGTTTTGCACCTACATCTTGGAGTTTGAAGTTTTGTTGAATAAATGATGTTAATAAGTGTTTAGGAATAACTCTTTTTGCATGACACATCTTCCAATCAAGAAACTGCAACAACATTTCAAGAACTACAGTAACATGTTCTCCTTTCATTAGACAAATTTGATTTTCTTTGACACTTTTTTCTGTGTAAGAAAAGCTTCCGCAATATGATTAATCTAACCATGTGAATGAATTCATAAGTTATTATTGAAAATATATATATATTGTAATTTAGATATCATCATTATTTTTTTAATATAATAGTTCAGTGATTCTGTAAAATTGATAAACAAAAATATTGTAAAGAATGATGTGGTAAATATTATGTATGACCTCAAAACAAAATGTGTTTAGCAATATTTTTTGTAACATCAACCATGTGTCTATTATCACACTCCATTAGTTGAAAATATGTAACTAAATATAAGTTTTTTATTATATTTTGACGCAAATAGTACTAGCTAATAAATGACTAGAAAAATATTTTATTAATCTCAAGAATGTTAAATGAAAATTAAATTGTGATAGAATATATATATATATATATATATATATATATATAAATTTACTATTATTATTATTTTATCATTATTATGATATTAAAAATACTTTCTTATTTAGTGTAATCTAATTTGAAATAATTTTTTGAAATGTTAAGTTTCAACCAAAAGATGCTTTATAAACTTATGAAAAAAAAATCTCAAAAAACGAAAAAAAAAAGGAATTTAATAACTCCGGACAATTTGCATAAAAAATTTATAAAATTATACACAAATATCACAATTACAAAAAATTTTATGACTTTTTTATTCTCACAAAAATTATAGCAACTAGTGAATTACAATAGTGTATAATAATATATATGAATAACAATAATTACAAATGACAACACAACTATTTTTAACGACAAATCTCTTAAAATAAGAAATAAAAACTCACACACACAAACTATTAAATTATTTTATATTAAGAACAAATATGAATTGGATGCAAGAGAGTAAAATTAAAAGTATAAATAAATTTCCACAATCGTTATAAAAGTAATAATGTTATTAAATACGAAGAAAAATAAATAAAAGCTTGAAATATATCATATTGATTTTTCTAATCATCCATTTTCAATTGTCGAAATATAGTAATGTGGACATGAAGAACCATATTTCATATACTTTTTATTAAAATTTTAACTTAAATCAATGAATAGTAAAAATCATAATTTTATCGACTTTAACAAATTTTCTATTTTTTTAATGAAAATAAAAATTGTTGTTGATCTAAAAATCCTCTGTCGACTAAATTTAAGTGAGAGAAATAAATTTTATTATGTTTAACGTTTTAGACATGTAATTAAGACTCTAACCCAAAAAGAACATACTTATATAAAATCTTTTTTCTTTTTTTAAATTAATACAAGAAGATATATCATCTAATTCATGATATTTTCACAAGAACTGATTAAACCATCAACTTTAGTATTATGGTTAAACTCTATAAAACCAAACATATTAAAGAGATCCTACATCGATTAATCATAAAAAAACTCGTATAAGAAATCACAATACTATCTTCATTATATATTTTTTTAATCTATTACTCAAATTATTCGTTATTAACTAATGTAGGATTTTCAATTTCCAATCTTAACAAAGATAAAATTGTTACTTCATTGTTAAATGATTCATGTTATTTGGTAAATTTTATGAGTTGTGTTTATATTATATTCATGATATTCAATGTCCAAAAGAACATGATTCAAACTCTCCTTATGCCACATTACATATGTCTCAACTATTTTTTTTCTCGTTCTTTCACACAAATAAGTTATGCATTGATAATTACAACATGTTTATATGTTTACTCTTTTATATGATTTGTATTGTGCTTAAAGAGAGTGACACTTCATAATGAAGTGATTCAAGTAACAATGATAACTTGTTAAATTTTAATAATCTTAGACAAATTTTCGATGATGTCAAAATAAACTTGACAAAAAAAAAATACAAAACAGAAGTCAAACTGAAAAATTGTAAATCAAATTAAATGGTTTTACCTAATAGTTTGACTTTCAGTTGATTCAAGTAGAGTTGATAGTTTTTAAAAAAATAATAATAAACAAGCTTTTAAAAAATAAAAGTAATATTTATTTAAACACGTATATGCCTCATAATTTACATTTATTTATATAAAATAATTATATCTAAAATTTAAATTCAGAAACATAACTAATTTTTAAAATAAAGAGTTATTTTTTTAATATGTTTTAAGTGGACAAAAAGGTCCATCAATCTTTAATAAGGTTCGACCAAGTCAACAATATAAATATTTATTAAAATACTGTACATTGATGTAACTCTCCTAAAGTTGTAGAAGTTTGGAATTGAAATACCCACCCAGAGTTAGATATAAGAGATTGATATAGTTAGAACAAATATGTACATAAATTTTGTAGGAGTTAGTAATTTGAGAAATGAATTTTTTTACTGATAATTGTTAAATAAAAACTAACTAAAATAAATACTACACAATCAAAATATATAAGGTTCTCACACAATACTTAAAAAAAAAAAAAACAATGAATGCCTAATAATATTATATTTAGAACTTGGGATACTGAAATAGGTCTGTATAACTTCGTACAGATTTTTTTCCTTTTACACTTTATTTTTTTAACAACTATTAACCAAAAATAGGAGTGAAAGAAACCAAATACAAATATTAAATTTTAGTTTCTTTAACAAACTTTTTATTTATAGTTTTTTTTATCTTATAATAGTTAATTTGGGATTTACTCTTTTTAAACAAGTTAATTTCTATTAAGTGTCATATATGTTAAACAAAAACAACAATATGAAAGTATGATTCCAGAGTTTTTTATTTTAAATTTAATTAAAACTTAGCGTAACCAAAAACATTATAATCGAAATATTTTATCTCTGCAAATTAAAGTTACAATTTTAATTTTATAATTTATTGATCATTATAATCGAATTGAAATTTAATTAAAGTTTTATGGATTTTGTTTGTTTGAAGTGGAATAGAAATAAAAAACAAAAGTTATTCCGGGTCTCATAAAAACTCCTATCACCAAAATGAGTTGAAAATATTAGTATAAGTCATAAGGAATGGTGTGCCAGAGTTTTTATTTATCATTTATATATCTATAAAACAAAAATAAAAACCCTTTCACTAACACAACAATAGTGAGGTTGCCAAAGAAGAAGATCAAATCGAAACGCCCAGTTTCTTTGTCTTTCCCCAACAAATTATGGTTCTGAGGAGGAAGAAGATGGAGCAGCGCTTCACCTTCTTCTTCTGCTGTTGATTTCATGGCCACCTCCCAGTCCCAGCATCGCTGCGTTTTCGGTATCCCTCCCTCTCTTTTTTTGCGTTTTTCTGCTTATTGACTGTTTGGGCGTTGAAGAAATTGGAAATCGAATTAGTTTCATCTTTAAATTTTCTATCTCTGTGGCTTCGTCTTATTGCAACCTTGGATGCTGTCAATTTCAACGAGATTGGAATTTGTGTTATTCATGCACGTTTGTTGGGTTATGACTGTTGTTGTGATTTTATTATAGTTGGGAATATACCGTATGATGCCACAGAGGAACAGCTTGTCGAAATCTGCCAGGAGGTTGGCCCAGTAGTCTCATTCAGGTAAACCCGCTTGTAGCTGTTGATGAGTTTTGTTTTGTTTTTTTTTTCAGGTTCATTTTATTTGTTACAACAATTCGAATTTTCTCCCACCCTGAGAATAGGGGATTAGTTTCTTATAAGCACTTGCAGTAGAGAAAAATGGGGAGAAAAATTAAATGAGTTTATCCCACAATTTGAAGTGTATAAACTTCTCTTCTTATAAGATCTTATGAAGAAGTTTAAGCCAGCAAATCAATAGTTATGGCTAGAAGTTGCTTTCCAAGTCTGTTTTAAGGGAGAAGTTTCATTATGAGATTTTTCTGTAATGTTTTGGAATTTTCTTTTTGCTTCTTGACCAATTCTTTATTTGGTTGAAGACTTGAAGCTTTTCCATCTTTTATCTGCAGATTAGTTATTGACAGGGAAACTGGGAAACCTAAAGGTTATGGATTCTGTGAGTATAAGGATGAAGAGACAGCTTTAAGCGCTAGACGAAATCTTCAGGGTTATGAAATTAATGGCCGGCAATTACGTGTTGATTTTGCCGAAAATGACAAAGGGACTGACAGAAATAGAGAACAGGTATATTATCAAATTTTTTTGACATAGTGACTAGTTATTCTTCTGAATCTTTGCCATGTTTACTTTAAAGATAGCACCTAGTCACCATTGATACTGGCATGCACCCATACACTCATGAATAATTGGACATACATTGTCTCCTTTATATTTATATTTTTCAACATGCAAAGCTTAATCCATGTGAAACCAAAAGGGAAATACATATTAACTCATACAAGTATTTTGTTCACATTGTTCAATTTCTTTTACTTGATAGTTTCATTTTTGACCAATTAAATCATGTCACCCATAAGCATGTACTGGATGTTGGTTCATTACAGATTAAATTGCTTATTTTTCTTTTTTGTCACAGGGTCGTGGCGGGCCTGGAATGACAACAAATGTTGGTTAGTTGTTTTCCTCTTGCTATGATTTTATGATGTAATAAATATCTTGCGCATATAATCACTGCATTACCTTTTTTATCCTGTGTTTTTCATTTTCTCCTTCTCTGTATTAAAGATCCTCAGAAACAAGTTGGTGGCCCAGCTGGGGAAGCTGTTCAGCATCAGCCTATCGGTCTTCATATTGCCATAACAGCTGCAACTGTCATGACAGCGGCTCTAGGTGGTGCTCAGTTTGGCATCCAGTCAAATCAAAATAGTTTACAGAGTCAGTCAGCATTGGCACATGATCCTTTAACTCTGCATCTGGCCAAAATGTCCAGGAGTCAGCTTACGGAGATGATATCTGAACTCAAGGTAACTATTGGTTATGGGTACCTTCACTTTCCTATTCAACTTTCTCTTTGGTTGAACATTTCGTTTCTTGTTATGATTGCAGGGAATGGCTACACAAAACAAGGATCTGGCTCGCCAGCTTTTGCTTTCAAGGCCACAGTTGCCCAAGGCTCTTTTCCAGGTGTGTGCTTTTTCTCCTATATCAATTCCCCTGTGAATTTGTTCTACCACAGCATTCTTTTATGACAAACTTGTCTCTTTTTAGTTTCTACATGCGCTCATATGATATAGATGTTCATTATGGCAGCTATACTAGAAAGTTCATTGATTTGACCACATGTGACTGTTAGAAATGAACTAATGAGATCATGCAAAATAAGATAGTTGAGTAGTAGAGACTGGAGAACAGTTTACATCTGACTGATACACTTTTGTATATAAAATGACTTTTTGGATGACCTTTTTTCATTTTGTCAATTTAAATGCAGCTGAACTATGAGTTTTTTTTTTTTTTGGGTATTATACTTGATTCATAGCAGTTTTGTAAGATCTGTCTGCTTCATGGAACTGGATCACGGCATGTCTGTTAGGGAGATAAATAACCTTTTCTATCTTTTGCTACAACTTTTTGGAGGAGGGAAGGTTTTGCACTAATTGGGAGTCCAATCCATTTGGTGACTAGAGTTCAACAGGATATAGTTCGTCTAATACATATGCTACTTTTGCATGATTTGCTAGTTTTGTGGCCTTTTTCTTGTCGTTTTACACTTTTGTAAGTTGGAAAAGTCAGCCTACTATTTACCTCCAAAATCATGATTCATAATAGAGTCAGTAATGGCTGTGTAGGTCATCGTTACATGGTATGTTAATAGTACTTGACTCCTGCTATCAACCACTTTCATTCTGTTTTCTTTTGAAGTATTCCTTAATCCTTACCCCTGACTTGTTATTTCTCTTTCCATAAAATTACAGTATAAAAAAATATATATCAATGTTCATTGTGTGGGCTGTAATTTAGAATCTTTCAGTTTTGTGTACTACTTTCTCTTTATTTTGACAATTAACGTGTAGCTGATCACTCTTCCCTTCGGTTACACTTTGTGATTCCAAAATATTTTCTACTCTCAAAAAATTTACCTTTGGGGATTTTTGTGGATCTTTTATTTGTATATGATTTGGATAATTTCTTTGATCATTATGTTTACAATTTTATATGCAGGCTCAAATAATGCTAGGAATGGTGTCTTCCCAAGTGGTTTGTTTCACTATCTTTCTGCTTGATGTTCATTTGTTTTATATTTTATGCCAAATCTTTTTCATTTGGGACTTATAATTTGATTTAGGTTGCTATAAATCCCAACTTCCAAGGCTGTGAACTGAACCTTTTAATTTGTAGAATACAGCTAGTGTGTTCTGGGACAGTTGGAAACAAATAACAGCTACTGTTTTTTTTTATACGTATTTTATATATTGCCTTGTGGAGAACAATATGTTTGGGCAGGCTGAGAAAGAGAAAGGGAATAAACTTTATTAAGCAATTGATTATTTTTCTTGTCTAGGTAGTAGGACTTATCTGGAATTGATTTCATGGAACCTGTATACGCCAATTGTATTTGAGGATCAGTCAAAATTTGGGTTGCAAATATTCCGAAACTGGAGGTCTTAAGATTAATAACTTACCTTAATAAATAAAGCTCAAATAACTAAAACAACTTTGGGAAAAGACATGGAAGCTCAGTTGCTGACAAGCTTTAAAATACTTAATTGTAAAATTAATAAGATGACTCTAGGACTTATATGACATCAACAGAAGCAAAACCAAATAGCCCTAAACCTAAATATGATCATTTAGGGTTTATGTTAGACTACTTAGACTTTTGTTCCTTAAGCTTACTCCTAGATCATTAATTTTTTTTTTTGTCATGATAATTATTGCAGTTACAAATGCCAAACCTTAGGCTGGTTTCAGATCAACCCTCACAGTCTTTAATGAATGAAGGTCAGCTGGCTCAGCCACCATTGGTTCAAACTCTGCCTGGCCTTCCCCCTCATGGGCAGAGCAAATTGCAGTCTGGTTTGACACCTTATGCTCAAGAAGGCCAAGTCAACACCATACTTCATAATCCTCTGGCTCCTAACCAATTAACTGCTCATCCAAAGCCTCCAGTGCAGCCCCGAATTCCCGTTCAACAACATCCAAACAACCTTGTATTGCCTGGAACTTTGTCAGGGCAGCCTAATTTATTACTTCCTTCTGTGCGCCCAGGTCTGGGAAGTTTGTCTGCCAGGCCTCCAATTCAACCGACCACTTCAACTGCTCTAAACCAGCAAATGCATGTCTCTTTGCTACAAAATTCTGCACATGTTGGAAACTCAACTGTCGGACATAATATTCAAATGGTTCGTCCAGATGCCAACTTTCAGGTGCCAAGTTTTGCTTGTTTTTTAGTTCTTTTGTGTTGATATATATATATATATATATATATATATATATATATATATATATATTAAAAAAAATCCATGCATTAAAAGTTAATATTAGGACGTGCCATGCTGGTTTAGCCCCACCTTTCTTTTCATGGGATGATTGTTCTTGCTTTCTGCTCTTTGTTATTGCTTATTATTATTTTAGTAGCCATTTGTAGTAGAGAAATAAAGTAGATGTCCGTAGCACAGGATATCAGAAATACAAAAACAGACAATAGGAGAAACCCACATTAAAACTTCCCGTTCCTGCAATTCTGTCAAAGAAGAAACGTCTTTTTAGCACCATAAGGAGGCCTGATATATCACTATACCCCATCAAAGTGCAGATAGAATATTTATACTTTTTGGCCAATATGGGAAATATTTCTGCAGCAATGCTTGCCCATGTGGAAAATTGAGTTTGTCCGCTCCCAGCTCATTCTACCCATGATAGACTGATTTTCCCAACAAGTTGGCTTGTTTTTCAACCCTGAACTCTCTCAGCTGAGCTACTTGTGAGTTTAACAAACAACACTGATTTAAAGAATTATTAATCAAGCCAAACACTTAACCTTTGAGGGAGCTATATCCTTCCTAAGTTGCTAGAGCAGGGTTGCAAGTTGAATGATTTCAGATTTTAAAATGAAAATATTAAAGAGTCTAAATTCAGTACCCCTTTTGTATTTTATGTTATAAATAGGTGGGTACATCCCTTTAGTTTTTTTTCCTTTCTTATTTGCTTTAGTTTGTGAGGACTTTCTTTCCTCTTGCATTTGTATATTAATGAAGAAAAAATCATCAAAGAGCTTACTATTGAAACATCATTGACATTTTGTAGTGTTTTCACATTATTTACCGTACATAAAAATGTCCAGTCATTGGTTGAGCATAATTCCCTTTGTTCTCTCAAATTGAGATGCTACGTAGCTGATAGTGTGCAGAAGTTTATTTTCTCGTCACTTCTGCTTAGCTGGCTACAATTTCTGTTTTATATGCTCATATTTTTAAATAATGTATTTACCTTTATTTATTGAAACAGCCTGGTCCCTCCATATCGGCGTCTACTTCTCAGTTATCGAGTAAAGGTGACAAATCTTCTAATGTAACGTATTCAAACATGCCTTTGGGAATAGAGAAAAAAAACAATGTTCGTGATTCTTCAGAATCTTTTTCTCGCCCATCAAAGCTCATGAAATTGGATGAGGGAAGGAGTACACCCCTTTCTACTGGGATGTCAGACGTGCCTGTCACTGATGGACCGTCTCATACTCTTGGAAGAAGCTCATTGCCTGTACTTGCTACTCCTAAAGGAGAAGGGCAATACTCTGAGCTACAATCTTCTCAGGTATGTATGTGACTTGGTGATTCATTGACGAGATGTGAAGGTGAATTATTGTCTTATGAATTCATAGAAACATTCATTGTTATTTTTTGAGTTTGGATGCAAAAGTTGTTGTAAGGTCATCTCTTTTGAGATTCAGTATTTTGAATAGTCTTTCATTTGGTTGCTAAAAAAGATAGTCTAACCTTTAAAAAGGGTTCCTAGAAAACTTCAGAATTGTTTAATGTTGCCTGTTTTCTTAAATAAAGTTTGAAATTTACATTAGATTATCTGCAAATGGTCAGGTACACTTAATTGGGGTGCATCTAGTAGGAACTGAACCTTCAAATTTGTCAATTATTTGACTTACGCAATCAGTATTTATGCTGTAAAGTTTCCTTATCTTTTAGTTTGAACTTTGAAATATCATCACTAAGCAAAAAAATTATGCTCTATTTACGCCACTAGTCTTAACCATCTTTTAGTTTCTCTGATTTTTTTGCGTCCGAACCATCTTTAGATCACTAGTTTGGTAACCACTAATTGGCGCGGAACTAGATATTAGTTTAACGGATCATGTGTGTACTTTAGGGATCATGATGACGTGACTCTGCCATGGTTACGAACAAGCTTATATAGTCTGTAGTAATCTGAATTCCATATTAGGAGAGGGATTTTATGCGTGGTTAGTGCAAAACGCATCCTATACCTTTTATCCAAATGATTGAATGTTTAGTTCCTACTTTTTGGCTAGCAAACTTTGCCTGAAAACAATGCTTTTAAATGTTTCATATTTACATTTACGTTACTTTTACTGTTTCGAATGTTTTGTTTTAATTCTTTTTACCACAATGGACCCTTATCTTGTTTGGATACCGTGACCCGTCGTTCTGGATATATAGTCATTATTTTGTTTTCTTTACTCATCCCAGCTTCCTCCTGATGTGGAGTCTGTTTTGCTGCAACAAGTATTGAATCTGACACCAGAGCAATTGAGTTCCTTACCACCAGAGCAGCAACAACAGGTAATTCAGCTCCAGCAGGCTCTTCGGCGAGATCAGATGCAGCCCTCATAACAAAGAGGGACTCATGAACAGTTCAGATAGCAACAACTTATTGTATACTAGCATTTGCTGTAGATTAGATTCAGAATATTAAAATTCTTTCTACTACTATTGCTTCTTTTGTAATTTGTTTTCTAGTTCATTGCCCAAATAGTTGATGTAGCATTGAGGAGATCCAGATGGGCACGAATTTAATCCCTTAGAAGAGATATATTGTACAATAATAATTTTGGCGATAATTTTTTTTTTTTTGCTGTTGGCATATATTTTTAGTGTGGGCTGAATAACTTTGCCTTGTTGTTGGAGCTATTGTAAGCATGCATATGCTTGAATATGTTGTCTGCACCATGTATTATCGCTTATCCCCCTCAATTTAGACAATAAAATGCCTAAGCTCAATATCCAGCATATTAATTCTCATTTCAATCATTTTCATTGTTTTCGTTTTCTTTACCATTAACACCATACAATACACAGTACAGTGCAATTGCCAGGCTGTGATGTACTCGAAAGAAATGCATCCCCTTTTTCT
This sequence comes from Vigna mungo, assembly GCA_036885675.1. NCBI lineage: Eukaryota > Viridiplantae > Streptophyta > Magnoliopsida > Fabales > Fabaceae > Vigna > Vigna mungo. The sequence goes on along the minus strand of CP144692.1, from coordinate 42,777,338 downwards.
TACGGAATAAAGAAGAAATCAATTTGAAGGCACAAATTTTTATCAAATGGTTTATTTCCCATGGCACTGAAATATGCTTTGATTTTACTTCTATAAGATTAATATGTATGACATTTGTTCTTTATACTAAAGCGATGACAAACTAATTAGTTTATTTTAAGATCCTTATCAATTGTCTTTCCTTTTCCCGTACAAAACTTTTTTTTCCTTTAACATATGCAATTTGCAATAAACCGATGTAAATAATTTTGTATGTATGTACTCCAACAAGATGAGGTCGAACTAGTAATCCCTGTGGTCCTAGTAATATTTTGTTAAAAAACTGATGAATCCAAACCACACCAGAATCGCTTTGCGAGTAGGAATGAGGAGTGGCTTAGTGGGAGCAGAGGCTATTATACATGGAATTTTCTCCAATGAGAGTTTTGGCTACCAAGATAAAAGAGAAAACCAAACATTGAGAAGAAGGGACATAGAAACCAAGTGGTCAACTTTGCAGTTCCAGGGTCCAGATCAACAAGAACCGATCTTGTCATCAGATCTTCGGAAATATCTGGAGTTTCAGGCATGCACAATACTATTCACTTGAATGAATTTGCAAAGAGAAAATGAAGTAGATTTGCTAGCTGCATGGATTTTTTATCTTAAAAAAAGAGATTTACAGTGATTTTTTTTTAAACCAATATTATTCATCAACTATCATTCAAAACGAGGCAGTTATGAGGAAGTTTATTTGTTCCGACAGATTTATATTCACAAAATAATGTTTTAAAAATAATTATTTATTTTACTTAAATACAATTTTTTTTCATTTTAAAAAATATTTTTTTTAATAATTTTTACAAATATATATTATTAATAAATATTAGTTTATATTATTTTTATTATAAAAAATATTTTAATAATCTTTAATTTCTATTAATTAAATATTTTTTTATTAAACTATTTTTCTTATCTGTTAAATTGATGAAATTCCACCCTAATTTTAAGAAACTATTTCCAAATTCAATACAGTATAAGGATATTCAAGAACAGATCTGAATTAAGAGATATCTGTGTGGTTGCATCCAATAGTGATGATATTGCGATGCCTTTAGATTCTACAACCACTTGAGAATTGCCATATCCTTTAGAGGTACACTTTGTACTTTTCTGCAGCAATTCAAATCTGAAATTAGGCAGACATAACATGATATTTTGCAGTGTGGAAAAAAATATATGATTTTAAAGAGAAAAGGGATAATGGAAATTGAGACACCCTCAAATCCAGTAGTCAATACAAACCACTAGAGATTCTCTCTCCACCTTACCCATCTCAACCTGCATCTTTCATTTGACAATTTTACTCTTTATTTATTAAAGTATGTACAACTACAATGATAGTTTCCAACAAGGGTGTACCGACATTCGGTAGCCCTGATAACAATTTCACAGTATTGATGTTTTTCTCTATTTATATGAAACTTCTTGGAGAGATTTACCTATCCAGCCTACCTCCAAATTTTTTCTTCTTTCCATCTGTGCCCTTGTTGAAAAGAATTTTTGACTCTTAAAGTTTGTCTTGACGCATTTCATTTCTCTCTCATTTGCCTAACCAAACCCTAAACCCCTGCCTCCTCTCTTCTCGCACCCCTGTCTTAACTTTAGATAGATTGTATGATGGATGATTGAAATATGAAAATGTATTCTAATAGTATTTATAGCCCAGAAATACATTATTCATAGATATATACATTAAGCCTTCTACCATACATCCAACTACTGAATACATTTTCATACTTCAACCATCCATCATCCATCATACAATTTATGTGAGAAAAAACCGCAAACTGTGACAAGAATGCGACACTAAGACCTTATTCACTTAAATGGATTTGAGGAAGAATAATTGAGTGAATTTGAGAAGATTTGAATGTAATTTTTGTTATTGTTTATTTGAGTGAATTTGGAAGTAAACGAAAATGAATTTGGAAGTAAACGAAAATGAATTTGGAAGTAAATTTTTTTAATTTGTCACATAAATTAAATCCTACATTAATTCTCACAAACTTTACTTTCAAATCCAATCTTGTTTACCTCCAAATTCACTCATATAAACAAAAAAAAAATTATCTTCAAATCCACTCAATTATTCTCCCTCAAATCCACTAAAGTGAACAAAGTCTAAGAGTGCAAGAAGAGAGGAAGCACAGGTGTAGGGTTTGGTTGGGCAAATGAGAGAGAAATGAATACATATCCTAATATTTTTAAACCACCTTACTCAAAACAGAACTACCCTAAATCTGAATCCTCAAATAACTAGAAATAAATTTACATGTGCCCACTTAATCCTAAATACTGGAAACATCCATTCAATAAGGTGCTGCAATGGATATTTGATTGAAATTCCAATTTTCTTCACTGACAGTTAAATGTGCCTTATTCTGTATTCAAACTAAAATGTGTGCAAGAGAGAATGATCCTGCAGTAAAATAATCCACATTATGATGATTGAATAATTTTGGAAATACTCCCGTGTTGGAAGAGCAACATCAAAGAAGAGCCTAAAATGTTCAATCTTGTCCTTTGAACTATAAAAATCAAACACTCCCGTTGGAAGAACATCATCAAACAAAGGCCTAATATGTTCTGAAATGACAATATCCCATCACATTCATCTAAACACAACAGACACAAGTATGAGTTTGGCATGGATCCTTTAGATTCTCAGAAAGGAACACGGTTAAAAATCACCTTAAATTTAACTCAATACATGATTTTTTTTTATTATGGTCATAAATTCCAACAAACAATTATATATAGAAACTGCATTCGATTTAAATTCACAACAAGGTGCATCACCACCAATGAAGAAAGTCATGGAATTACAACAATAATAACAACCATGGCAATAATCATACATACAATACAAGAATAGCCGTGTGGTTAATTTACAAAAGAACCTCAAAGAATTGAAAAGAACCAAAACCATAACACCGTCTCTGATGGTGGAAGATACATACACAAACCCCGTCAAACTAAAAAAGACCGAACAAGACGGAGAACCCCAACAAGATGAGCCACACAATGTGCACCAAAAGGAGAGCCTGTCCAGGAATCGGTGCCGATCCCCCATTCCCCTCTACACAGTGACCCATTCTCTCAACCTCCACGCCGGCACACGCTGCCTCAGCACAACCGCACCAGTACGTTACGCCGTCCGCGCCGCACACCGGGTCGGCGACGAAGCACTTAACGGGGCACAACGACGGGGTCGTTTGGATGCACAATTTTAGCGGTGGTTGCTGATTCGCCATCGAAACGGGTAGAATCATGCAAAGTGAAACGACGGTGATCGCGGCGGCGAGGAACCGGTGGCGAGAGGGTGGGAATTTCCACATGGCCATTGTCGGAGATCGCGAGCCGCGAGAGCTCGCCGTGTCAGATTTGAGGACACTGTTAGAGGGGAAGTTTCTGGATTTGGAGGATTGGAAGAATGGAAGGTTTCGGAATTGAAATTGGAATGAACCCTAATCGAGGGAATTTGGGGTTTTGTTTTCCGTGTTAGCGAGGATAAAGGGAAAGAAATAATCTTTTGTTTGCGTTGTCGTTGTGGGAGAACAGGTATGGAATTTACACCTAATTCAGGAAAACTTTTGAAAATGAAATTGTTATATTGTATGTATGGAAGAGTTTCCGAAGGTGAAAATAGTATATTGCGTTGAAATTGGGCTGGGCTCGTGATCATACAGTCCGTTATGTGGCCTTAGCATTATTGAATCTAATATTTTTTATGCACCTCCCCTGATATTTTTTTCAGTAAAATTTTAATATTTAATATACCCTGAATAAAAAGTAAAAAGTAAAAATAAATTGGGAGGTGCAGAAGAAATGAATGGAGTGCAGGAAGTAAATACTATGGGAGATTTATCGGTAAATGTGAAAACAATGAAAAAGTGCTTTGTGGATTGTCTCACAAATGTTTTTTAAAATATCACAATAATATTGAAAGGTACAAATATGCCTTTTGAGCGGCTTCATCTTTCTCTAAAGCATTTTTTAGTCTTGGCTTTCATTTGTTTTAGTATATTTAAGATAGTCCATCCTGAAATTTAAGAACTAACCTGTTTTAAAAATGAATGCTTTTATTTAAAAAACTTGTATTGTAGTTTATATTTATTTATATATGAAATAATTGTACATAAAATTTAAATTCAATAATGTGGTTTAAATTTTAAAAATATATACTTAATTTTTACTTTTAATATACAATTTTTGAATATTTTAAATTGGGGCAGAATAATCCGTTAGTCTAATTTACGGTTGCCATCTGCTTCAAAAATTGACTGGATCTGTTCCATAATTTCTTTTAAAGTGATCTAGTAGGTCAGACCGAGTCAAGCCAATGTTTGTTGTGAGATGTTGGTGTATTTTTCGGTTTTCTGGTATTTATTTATACATTTTATCGTTGTGGGTTGGTCATACATTGTTTGTTATCTTTTCGGCCTTGTTAACATCTAAATTTCGGGTGGAGTGCACCACAATAGACAAAGTATGTGAAGTCCTCAACAAGGCTTTTACTTCCTGCCCCCACAATTTTCAAACTTTCAAAATGAACATTTTATTCTCCAGAAAAGTGATTTACGAATTATGAAATTTTTTCGGTAGAAACTTTTTGGAATTTCCCAAACAATATTTCTGGAACAAAATTTGTACAATGTGATTTTCTGAACAAAATTTCCGAAACATATTAAATGTATTTCTGAAATTGAATTTTTAGAAAAATCCTTTTCCAAACGAAGTTTTTTTTCTGCATTTTCTCTTCTTTTTCCTTTGCAGCTTTCTCCCTCTCTTCTTCTTCCTCTGCAGCAACGGTGAAGCACGGTGGTAATTGTGGAAGCGATGACATTGGTGGTATGGTGTATGCAATATACCGGTGTGATTAATTTATAAACATGTTCTCCAACAAAATGAGGAAGAAATTACGTCATTCATAAATTTCAAAAGTGTAAGCTAATTGACTTGCTGGGAAAGGAGAACTAGTAATCCTTGTGGCCCTACTAATATTTCGTTAAGAAAACTTATCAATCCAAACCACACCACAGGAGTCACGTCCACACCAGCAAGAGGAGGAATCACTTTTCGGGTAGGAATGAGAAGTGGCTCAGTGGGAGCATAGGCTATTACATATGGAAATTTTCCCACTGGGAGTTTTGGGTACCAAGACATGACTATTCTCAAGATAAAGAGAAAACCAAACACCGATAGGAAGGGACCAAGGAACCCAATGGCCAGCTTTGCTGTTGCAGGGTCCAGATCACCAAGAACCAATCTTGTCATCGGATCTTTGGAACCATGTGAAGTTTCTGGTATGTTCAGCCTGAGAGTTTTCAAGAGTAGATCTGAATTAAGAGATATCTTCGTGGTAACTGCATCCGATAGTGATGATATTGCTATGCCTGCAGATTCTCCAATGTATTGTGAGCAACATTCCACAACTGGAGAGTTGCCATTTCTTTTAGTGGGATACTTTGAACTTTTCTGCAACGATTAGAATCTCAAAATTAGGCTGACATAACATGATATTTTGCAGAGTGGAAGAAAATACATGTGTTTCAAATGGAAAGGCGATCATTGAAATCTTGAGACACATTCAAATCTAGCTAGTAGCCAATATAAACCGCCGTTAGATTCAATTAGGAGTCACAATCGGTAGATACCCTATATTTTCAGCCAATTGACTCCAAACAGAAGAAACTACCCAACATCTGGATCCTCAAATAGCTTGAAATAAACTTATATTTTCCCACTTAATCCTAAATACTGGAAGCATCCATTCAATAAGCTACTGCAATGGGAATTTGATTGGCATTCCAATTTTCTTCACTGACAGTAATAAAACGTGCCGTAAACTGTATAAAACATAAAAGTGTGCAACAGAGAAATGACCCCGCAGTAAACTAATCTACGTTATGATTATTGAATAAGTATGACCCAGTTTTGGAAATACTCTCATGTTGGTAGAGCATCAGCAAACAAAGGCCTAATATGTTTAACGGTGTCCTTTGAACTTTAAAAATAAAATTCCTCACTTTGCTTATTATGCACACCTTCAAAGTAATAACAATATAGCAGAACAATTTCAACGTTTCTTTCCAAACTCTTCAAAATAAATCAATAATAAGCAAAGGACCCCGATTGCATGACTATTTGTTGCTAAACCAATCAACATCTCACTTACAAAAAACCAATCTATTATAACTGAAATACCAATTCCTATCACATGGCTTTCTTCTGGCTCTTCTTACAAAATGGTTTAGGCCTAACAATCCTATAAAACCGGCTTGTAGGTGATGATTACTCTCACTTAAAAGTACTATCTCCAGTAGGCATTGGATTTGAGGTTTTCTTCTAATAATTCTTTCTAAATTGAAGTAAAACATAACATGTATATTTACACCTCAATTTTCATCCATATTTTATATCATTTAAAACAATCATATTTGACAACAGGGTCCTTAAATTAGTGTTGCCATGATGGATGAATTCTATGGCGTAGAGTATTCAGTCATTTGAACCATATTTTTCCATAATGATATATTATCCTGAAAACACTATCTACTTAATATTCATATAAAACATTATTTTTCCTACCATTCCTAGTTAAATCAATCTGTATCATTCATATTGCACCAGAAATCCATCCTTAAAGTGACTTTGCTAACACAACAAATTCATATTGCATCAATTTGTATCCCTTATCTGTAGCACAATTGGAACAACCCAGTCTCCAAGATTACAAGGCCACAATGATGGTGTGGGTTTATCATCCACTAACCCAGGTATCCCTCTCCTTGTCTCAGGCACTTGCACTTCAATCTACCAACTAACGAAGGGCTTCTACTCATTCTAGATTCTTGACTTCGAGTGAGGTTAAACATTATTTTATTTATTTGGTTACTATGCAGAGATAAAGAAAAACCACTTGAGCTCGCTACCTATCCCTCCTGCCCTTCTATTATTACCACCAGATTGATCTTATATCTATCCTTTCACAATATCATACGCGTGTGCACGATTAATTCAACATTGAAAGTGATATAGAAGGAACTTTCAATTTAATACATCGTCCTCAAATTGCAACGCTAAACTGAATTCCCAAATACCTAGAAACTCAAAAGAGATTTGAGCTCTCAGAGCCAACATCAATGTAAACACCCATTTTTCCTTCCAAGTACTTTGGCCACACTTACAGTTGGATTCTTTTATTTTATTTCAGTGTCATGTTTTGGTATAGAACAGCCTAGGGGATGAAGGGATATTGTTATAATAAGAAATATAAAGAACTCCTTATTTAATCATTTACAATTGTTCAGACAATAAAACCACTGTTCTGCAGGTTCTAGAACTCCCCTAAAATCCTGGGCATGACTGCGTTTTTTTAAAGGATTCAAGAAAACAGAGGTCAAACGAAATCAAAACGGTAACAATAATCTAAGAATTCCAAGCTAGCTCTTTTTGAACACACAAGTAAGGATCTCTCTGTTTTATTAAATCTCATGTGTTATTGAATTCAGGAGTAAAGGGTAGGCCTTATAGCCTTACAACCATCGGAAGAAAAAACAGTTTCAGCACCCATTAACAGCAAGCAATATTTCGTGGGTTTCCTAAACTTATGGGCTAGATTGTTGCACCATATCCCTAAATATCTGACCACTCTCTTTGAACAGAATAGAAATACATTTAACTGAAACAGAAATTAACTTAACCTTTAAAATTGCTAACAGCTCTTTCACACATGGCATTTCCTCTTTCTTCGGCAAAGCCATCAAAATCACTAAACCATTTCTAAATTCTAAACAGAAGGAAATATGAACATGAATTGAAGTAAACTCAGAAAAATATCAAATTGGTATGCCAAACTTAGCCAATGAAGCATTCCCACGAGAAATTTACAGATAGTAATGCTTACCCAGACGCCAAAGCGAAAATTGTTGGATTTGAATATTGAAGGTTTGCATTGCCGTCCTACAAAATTGGAAAATCGAAAGAACAAAAAGCGTGAAGCGCAGGCTTTGGTAGAATGAAAAGCATACAAGAGTTGATTACTTACCTCTGATTCCAGCGTCAACATGAAAAGTGTTCAGACTCAGAAGATAAGATTGCGTTGCCATTGTGGCTCGCTGGAACCTACTAAAAATAAATCCACCAATTTATATCTCTCAGTTTTTAAGCCACGTATTCACCTCTAATGCTTTATTTTTACTCCATTTACACTTCCAAAGAGGTTTATTTTTTATTTAAATAAAACTAAAATTAACTTTAAAAAATGCAAATAAAATATATTTTTCATTTCAAAATAAGTGATCTACTAATATAAGAAGAGTTTAATTCGTATGTGCACTAAGAATAAAGTTTTAAAATATTAATGAGTGATGAAAAAGACGTGATTGATCTTCAACTTTTATTCTGTAGCCAACATTCTCTTAGTTTATCCACATAATGAATAACAGGACTTATTTTGACTATATATAAGAACTTTATATGGGATATATATAATTTCTATAATAAGTCATACATAGAAATTAATTTTATCTCGTAATTTTTTTTCTCTCCGATCACACGTTAATAATAATAACAACAATTAATCGATTGATAATAATAAATATTTGCATTAAACATCAAGCAAAAGAACAATTATTGCACCTAGTTTTGATTTTATTTTATTTTATTTTATTTTATTTTATCGAGAACAATAATAGTCCAATCCGACAAATTTTAAATCAGCTCACTAGTGTGTTACAATACAACTTAGTTTCACTTTTTTGCTGTCTTACATCACTAATCTGTTAACCTGGCACTGACCGAAAATGGCGGAGACTCTTATCCAGATCGGCATTGTTGGCTGCGCAGACATAGCCAGGAAGGTCTCCCGCGCCATCAATCTCGCCCCTAACGCCACCATTTGCGCTGTCTCTAGCCGCTCACAGGAAAAGGCCGCCGCATTCGCCGCCGCCAACGGCCTTCCCCTCTCGGCCAAAGTGTACGGCTCGTACGAGGCCATTCTGGAGGATCCTGAGGTGGATGCCGTGTACATGCCACTCCCCACGAGTCTCCATCTGAAGTGGGCCGTGCTAGCCGCTCAGAACAAGAAGCACTTGCTACTGGAAAAGCCCGTGGCCCTCGACGTGGCCCAATTCGACCACATTCTGGAGGCCTGCGAATCGAGTGGGGTGCAGTTCATGGATAACACAATGTGGGTTCATAACCCCAGGACTGCGGCCATGGCCAACTTCCTCAACGATGAGCAGCGTTTTGGTAACCTAAAATCGGTATTCACTCCGTTCTTTATTCTTTGGATAATTGCGTTTCAATGCAACTTTTTTTTTTTTTCTTAACTTTCTTCAATTATATTTTAATAATCTTCCTGGATGGAAAAATGGTTAGAGACTTTTATAACAAGGATTTTACTAAGAATCAATGTTTTGATGCTTCAAGTGAGTGAGGGACTGAATGATGGAATTTTAATTGATATTTTTGGTCGGGCAATGCAGAGAAAAATAGAGGGTTTATTTAAGAGAAGGTGGAGAAAGATAGTGATGTAACTTTGGTCTACTTATGTATTTCTTTTTCATATTTTATTTTGGTTTTAATGGAATCATAAACTTGATATATTCGTTAAAATTATTGTTGAAAATAATTTAACTAATCAAAATATGAAAATAAAAAATAAACAGGCAAGATTAAATATTTAACTACATAATTTTTTCTCAAATTTAGAGACTAAAATCATTAAAAAAGTAACAAGATGTGAATGAGGATTTCAACACTAAAATTATAAGAATTAGATTTCATTTAATATAAATTTTAGTGTATTTCATAAAACATATTCCTTGGCTACTTTTTATGTTGTTTTTAAACAGAACTAAAAGTCATTACCTTATGCTAATAACTAATGTCAACTTTAGTACACGAATTTGCCAGAATTAAACCACACGTGTGTGTGCATATACATGTATATCCTTTCCTCATGCTTTTTACCAAGACAAATTTCAAGTTTTGCTGATAAAAGTTACCACAGCTGAAATCTACGTCTGAAATGTAGATATGATTGATATGTTCTGGTGCATAATCTAACATTACTGTCATATTTGCTAGGCCTAACTTGTAACAGGAGGTGTTGAGTTCATTCCAGAGAACGGCCATTTGTTTTTGACATTTTCAGTTAATTTTTCTGTATTTTGCCATTTTAAGTGAAGGAGATTATGTTGACGGATTGATGAGTAGTGTTGTGTTGTTCGTTGTACAGGTTCGCACCTGCTTTACATCTGCAGCCGATTCAGATTATCTGAGCAGAAACATTCGTGTAAAGCCTGATCTTGATGCACTTGGTGCTCTGGGAGATCACGGGTGGTACTGCATTAGAGCAATCCTGTTGGCTGCCAACTATGAATTACCTAAAACAGCGGTTGCTTCATACAAACCTGTGCTGAACAAAGATGGTGTGATATTAGAATGTGGAGCTTCTCTCTACTGGGAAGATGGGAAAGTAGCAACCTTCCATTGCTCTTTCTTGGCAAACTTAACAATGGACATAACAGCTATTGGAACAAGAGGAACTCTACATGTGCATGACTTCATCATCCCTTATCATGAAAAGGAGTCGTCATTTCTAGCTGGTACAGAAACCAGCTTTGATGATCTTGTCACAGGCTGGGCTAAACAGCCAATCAAGCATACAATAAACACTGATCTCCCTCAGGAAGCGCTTTTGGTTAGAGAATTTGCTCGCTTGGTGTCAGAAATCAAATTCAAAAACTCCAAACCTGAAAAGAAGTGGCCAACAATTAGTAGGAAAACCCAACTGGTGTTGGATGCTGTTAAGACTTCCATTCAGAGGGGTTTTGAGGCTGTTCATATTCAAGAATAAACAACTCTCCACTGAATCTGCTTCTGTGTCCTGCAGCAGAAGTGAGAGCATCTCTGTTTTGCATTCTAAATAAAAATTCCTCATGCATTTCTGAGTTGTTAATTTCTGTAATATTAATTTCATTTCTTTAGAGGATTATTATTTATTAATCTATGCATGCAGTAACTTTTCACAAGATCTTCGATCATTAAGATTCTCCAAATTTTGAAATACCACAAGTTTTCATTTATTTTAGAAGTGGAGGAGTTCAATTTTCATGTCAGAAAAAAAGCAGTCAAGAAACTTTTTTATGATAAACCAATGGTTGGGATTACTATTCCTCAGTGTTCATCTTCAAATAACTAGTTAGGTTATTTTCAGAGTAAACATCATTCCATTAGCTTTATTTTATTTCAGTAATTCTGATTGTGTCATATTAGTTTTAAGATTTTTTTTATAACTTCTGCTATAATATAATGGTTTTATAAGTTTAAATATGTTTGTGAACCTTTTGCTATAATATAAGAATGGTTTAAATATGTTATGAATTTTCCAAAAATGTTGCCACTATTCTTTTATCTTCAAATTAAACATTTTTATTTTTTAATCCTTACATTTTGCAATTATTTCCTCGTTTAAGAATGATGTAGTATGGTGGATTGTGCTTCCATTATTTAGCAGTATTATCAACAATACTAAAATTAAATTATTAAGGCGAGTGATTGTAATTAAATTTAAAGTTAAATATATATTTTTGTTATCAAATTATTATTAAAAGTCACATAAACTTTTTCGTCGTGTGTGGAGTTGATTTCTTTTGTGGACTATCATATAATTTTTATATATATATTTTTTATATATTGTTGGTTAGAAAAGAAAATACTTGATTAGAATACGTACAGGATACAATTTGACTTTTTTTTTTTTATATTTTATCTTTTAATTAAAGCTTCTAGAAACACGTGGAACTCTTTAATTAATGTTGGTACAATTATTTTTTTAAGATTTAGTTTTCATACAGCAAACTTTATATAAAAGACAATTATTTATAAATGGATTCCAATTTGCAACCATACAAACCTTTTAACATTTAATTATATTTAATTTTTAATACACGAGTAATTTAACCACTTTTAAATATACCGATATAGTTCTATTATATCAATGAAATTAATCTGAATTTACTTGTTTATTTTCACTCTTTCTTAATTAAAAAACTTTACTGTTTACTTTTTTTTTTTCATATTTTTACTGTCTGGCTTTTCACTTTCTAACTAAGACAAATAGGAAATTAATTTGTAACTCCAAAAAACATTTAGTGATGTCTCTATTCCAAACAAATAATAAACTAATGTTTAACGTCTAAACAATGTCAAAGACTGTGTTTATCGGTTCATTGAAATTTTTGGATTAATTTAACTTTGTCTATAGTTGAGGTGGACATACAATTCGTTGAATGATTGAATCAGAAGTGGTTCGTGCAATTAATGGCATTTATGATTGACAAAGTGGTAACGTGGTTATTAGAAAATACACTTTTGGATTTGAAAAAAAGAGAAATAAAAAAGTAAAATAACGGATACAGGATGATATAAAAAGTTAATGGATGTCAAAATACATTAAACGATTGTGCAACCAAAACGTAATAAACATTTACCATCACGTTATTAAAACAATTCATGAAGAATTTTGAAGAAGATGTTACCAATCATGTTTTGGTAAGGTTTTTAGGTAAGGTAGCGAAAACGCGTCAATAATCCATCTTAGCAAGTCTTCCTTTTTCTTAATTTATATAAAGAAAGTTAGGAATACATCCCTTTCGGTTTTTTAATAATGATTTCAACCTCTTAATCCATTGCATGAAGAAAGACAAATCTGACCAATAATTAAAAAAAAAGTTAAAATTCATATATTTAATTATTGTTATTGTATTATATGATGGTCTAGTTAGTTATTGTCCAAACCGTCAATTATAGTTCAAGTGATTAATCAAAGAGTCCGATTAGTCACAAAACAAATCTTCTGTTTATGTATCAATTCGGATGATTATCCCACAATCCGAAATACAAACCAATAAATTTAGTCGAATATCAAATAGGTTAGCTGATCATACAACAATCTTAATAGACGTTTCACAACTCAAAGTGTACATTTCACAATTCATAACACAATTTACCAAGACAGATTGGTCTCTAAATAGGCTGATCGCTCATGTACCAGCTAGGATAATCAATCATCATCTCAGTGAGGATAACAAGTGGGATCGACCACCAAACAAACCAACTAACTATGAATTGGATTGATTGGGATGAACAATGTCATAATAAATTAACCTTAAAACTAAGCAATTTAAGAGTAAAATATAATTACTCACAATTCAGTTGTATTATGCCAACTTTAATAAAAAAAAAGTATCAAGAAATGTATAAATAAAGGTTTGAGGTAAAGAGGTATGTTATCTCCATTAAATTGTTTCATTAATCGTTATCTGCCAAACATTGAACTTTGGCATTAGAGTGTCTTTTACAAGTATTCTTTTATCGATTTAAACACACGAAAGACCTTTTACTATATAACATTTGGACTTCATGCAACATAACACAAACCAGACCATTGATATTAATCTCACACCTGAAAAAGTTATTAATATAAAAATATTAATATATAATTTATTATATTTTTAATTATAAAATAAATTACACATATAAATGATTTTCATTAATTCCTTCATATTTTGAACTCATCAATACTTGAATTATAAGAAAAAATTTCAGTTTTTTTTTCAATAGAAATAATCATATGTCAGCAAAAAAAAATCCACTTTATTTCGTAATATTCTTTTAATAATTTTTAATCTAGAAAATAATATTTTTACTTGTAAAAACAGGAAAAATTAAATTAAGATGAATTAAACTATCATTCAAGTAAATTATTTTTGTTTTTGGTATTCTTATTAAATATTGACATAATTCAAGTATGATTAATAAATTCTTCAAATTTGAATAATTAAAAACATTAATATAAAATGTTGGAGTTGAAATTTTAAACTAATGATCTCTTTCTTATATAAAAGTTTAAAAAATAATTTATCTCAACATAATAAAAAATTCAAAAGCATAGTTATTAAAAGAAAAATCTATAATAATCAAGCCATAATTAAAAATCAATTACGAAAAAACAGATAGTATATTATTATTTTTTCTACATTTATAAAAATAAAATACAGAAGCTCATGAGACAAAAAAAAATAAAAATACTAACTATTAAGCTAATATATACATCTTTGTTCACGCTTTATCTCATTGGATTTCTTTTATTAAAACATATATTATCGTATCCTCTTTTATTAAAACATATAATAATAATAATAATAATAATAATACATAAACACTTAAAAATATACAAATTAATATATGCTTATATGAGTTGTTAGTTATAACTCTCTTACAACTCATTTATATAGGATATAACCTGACAGAACATGGACCAGTTATGTTATAGTGGGTTTGAATCACGTCACGAGAAAAAAAAAAAAAAGGACCAACAAATTTTATCATGGACCATCTCATCTTCCTGGTACTCGTCGTACTGTTTCTCATCACCAGCCGGTTCATTCTCAACCGCCGCGTTAAAAAAAACCAAGCCCCCGGTCCACCCGGCTTCCCCATAATCGGAAACCTCCACCAACTGGGCCCCAAGCCACACTGCGCCCTCTCCTCTCTGGCCCAAACCTACGGCCCAATCATGTCCCTCCGTCTGGGCTCAGTCACCGTGGCCGTGGTCTCTTCTCCAGCCGTGGCCCAAGAAATCCTCCAAAAGAACGACCAAGCCTTCGCCAGCCGCCCCATCCCAGAATCCGTGGCGGCCCAGCCCAACGTGGGCGACACCCTAGCCTGGGCCCCCGCCGACTCACGGTGGCGCAACCGCCGCCGCGTCTGTACCACTCAGATTTTTACCGCCCAACGCCTGGACCTGCTACAGCACCTCCGGCACGGCAAAGTACAGGAACTGGTTGAGCACCTTCGGAAGCAAGGTTCAAATGGAAACGGTGTTCCAATTGGAGATCTGGCATTCGCGACGATGCTGAACCTGGTATCGAACACGGTGTTTTCGGAGGATTTGGTAGATCCGGAGTTCGAGAGTGCAGGGGAGTTTAAGGAGCTGGTGTGGAGGATCATGGAGGACGCAGGGAGGGTTAACCTCTCAGACTACTTTCCTTTGCTGAAGCCGTTTGATTTGCAGGGCGTTAAGGGACATGTGGCGGTTTCATACGTCAGGTTGCATGATATTTTCGACCGCATGATTCGGAAACGTGTTGTGGAAAGAGAGGGTCCTCGTGTCGCCAAGGGGGATTTCTTGGATGTGTTGCTTGATCAGTGTGAACTAGGTGAGGCGTCCCATTTCACCGTTGAAAGCATTAAGCCGTTGATTCTGGTAACACCGTCCTCTTCCATCACTAACTTCTTTCTTTAATCCCTAAATTAAAATTCTTTCATATAAAAAATAAATAATTATAATTTTTTTTAACTTTTTAATTTTTTACGTGTTTAATTGTAATTTAGATTATTATTTGAAAATAAATATATAAAATAGAAGGTTACTATAATTGAATTAAAATGTATTTTTTTTTTTAATTCTAGTGACTAAAATGCAAACTAGACACATTTAAGGTGGTGTCGTTTGAAGTTTATTTGTAAAGATTAAAATAGTTATTCTTCACCTTATTACTTATTAGTTAGAAATAGTCGAGTAATAATATTGTTATTAAAATTTTTTATTCTAAATGGACCTCAAATTTAATATTTAAATCTAAATATTATCAACTTATTATACTTCTTTTAGCATCTCAACCCCAATTATTAATTAAAAGTTAATATACAAAAGCATCTTAGATTTTTTTAGCATCGATACTTTGACAACAATATTTTCATTTGACACTCAAATAAATTAATATTTTTACTATAATATAATATTTTATTAAGAATAATAAGTGTCAAATGGGAGTGATTGTGAACAGTGGTGTCAAAATAACTTTTTTTCAGTTTTTTATTGACAAAATCTTTTGAAATTATTGTATTTTTACATAGTTTTTTATCAGTGACAAAATTAACAAATTAATATAATAAAACACTTATGAAGTGTTATAACCCTAAAAAAAATACAAAAATATACAAAGGATGCAAGAAGACTAACATAATGAGATTCAACCAAAATTAAATACGGTAACGGAATCATTAGCCATCATAATAAATTAAATACCGAAGGACTAACATCATAAATTCCAAAGAAATTTTAACCCTTGTCCACCTGAATACGAAACAATATTATAAATGAAACCACGTCCTTCATTAATAATATTACATTATACAAAGTGATATTGATAAGAATATTATATATATATATATATATATATATATATATATATATATATAATATTTAAAAGACGGTTAAAAGATATTTTTGTGTGTTAACGGTGAATTATGGTTATGACGTTGTTTCGTGCAATGTGCGTAGAAATGAATCTGAAAAAACATGGAGGTTGGTGGATTGTTTTCATGTATAGTTTGGAGTAATGTGTGTATAACTGAAGCTGTAAAAACGTGTAGGGTTGGGGGAAGGACTAAGGAGTGTAGTAGGCTAATCATATGGTGTTTTTAAAGTTGAATAATATACATGAGAAGCGGAAGTTTTATGTTTGTCCAAAATTCTTTTTTCAGTAAAGTTGGTTACGGTTTGGTGAAAGGAATAAGGTATCGGTTGAAGATTAATAGTAGTTTTTCTTAGAATAATATGTTTGTTTTTAGAAGCTTGGAAGGTGGCTGTAATTAAGGTTGAGTTATTGAGTGTGTGAGCAGGATTTGTTCATAGCGGGGAGTGACACATCAGGATCAACAACAGAGTGGGCAATGGCAGAGCTTCTACGGAATCCAGAAGTGATGCAGAAAGCAAGAGAGGAACTGATGGAAGTGACTGGATCGTGGAATGTTGAAATAAGAGAATCGGACATCCCTAGACTACCGTACATGAGAGCAATAGTGAAAGAAACCCTTCGGCTTCATCCAGCTGTTCCCCTTCTCTTGCCGTACGTTGCAGGAGAGGATGTTGAAGTAAGTGGTTACACCATTGAGAAAGGGAACCAAGTCCTGATCAATGCATGGTCGATTGGGAGGAACCCCGAGTTTTGGGATGAGCCATTGTCGTTTCAGCCCGAAAGGTTTCTGAGATCCAACATAGATTTCAAAGGCAGGGATTTCGAGTATTTGCCTTTTGGTGCTGGTAGGAGAATTTGCCCTGGTTTGCCACTCGCTAATCGGATGATCACTTTAATGTTGGCTGCGTTTCTCCACTCTTTCCGCTGGGAGCTTCCTCCGGGTGTCACTCCTCACACCCTTGACATGACTGAGCAGTATGGAATCACCTTGAAGAAGCTTTCTCCTCTTTATGCTGTTCCCATACCACTCTCAAATTCCCTCTAATTTAACCTTCTTCTCGGTAAAAGGTCAATGTAACAAGTTTCGTCATTAACATTGCATAATAATATTTTCTTCTGTTCTTACAATTTTATCCAAAGTTCAAATTTATTTCACAACTATTTTTTTTCTCTAAAAAAAAAATCCTCTCAATGGTATTACTCGATGTTTTGTGTTAGTGCTTGGTGATACCTAATCGATATTAGTTATGGTAGAAACACTTGGTAAAACTCAATTCGTGATTATTAGGAATCTAAATCGAGTTTAAATATTGATTATTGTTACTATAGGGTGAGATTTGACCGATCGAAAATGATTATGTGTTGAATCAAATGGACCGAACAACGAGGTATAAAAAAAACTTTTCAGTCCAGTCAATTATGATGACAACAATTAAACAGAATTAAAGTGCAATTAATATAATAAAATATTATTGGTGATTGGTTAAAGTTGACATTAATAATCATTAAAAGATAAATTAATTGGTGAAATTCTTTTAATCTGTATAAAAGTTTAATTTCGAAGTAAAAGATACATTTTTCCATAATTAAATTACTTTGTATCTTTAAAAAAAAATTCTGACTTGAACGTTTTTTATTCTACATATTATCTCTTCCTCATACTGATCAGTTACCCAGATCACAGGAGAGTTGAGAAAGATCCATCCCCGTCCCAATCCAACAAAAACAATTAGAAATGAGAAAATTAAATTACATATAAGACGAAAAAAAATAAAAACCTATATGTTAGTATTATGGTCACATATAAGAACAGAGAAAGAGAAAGACTTGCAGAGATAGAAAATAAATGCAAGTGACCTAATAGATTTTATGTGATCAAACAATGTGTATTTTTGCTTTACGTGCGTCTTTATATCACCTCTCTCAAACAGAAAAAATTATGATGGAGAGAGACTCTTAAGAAACAAATGAATCTTTTTGTGTATGTGCGCGCGCTCTAAGCTCTAAGAAAGAAAAAATAGTCTACTTGATATGAGTATTATACAATCTTATATAAATTAAAAGTCAGTATTTGCCATCATCAATATCTACTTAATTTCCACCAACTATAAATCTTCTAACTAAAACAAAACTATAAATCTTCCAACTATAACTATTGTTAGAATCAAGCTGTTACAATTTTTTAGAATATCTTGCGGCACCCACCAAGTTTTATGCTTAAGAGATGTTCAAAATTTTCCGATTAGAGTTTGTCCATTTTGAAAAATTCACAGTTAAGGTATTTTGTGTCAAGTAATAATAATGTGATGAAATATTAACGATATTAAAAAATTATTATCACTTTTAATGATAAAAAATAATTAGTTACTATAAATACCAATTTATAAACTAAAAATTATTAATAACTAAAATAGTTTCAAAAAAATATAATTAATAATCAAAATAGTTTTCATTAGGAATTAATTTTTAAATTAATCACTAATATTCACTTTCAAGATTTTAGCTACAAAATAATTAGTTTATAATTAAAAAATTTGAGTTTTATCTATTGGTAGATTCTCCCTCAAATCCCTCGAGTTAAAAGCGTCCCAACTACTAGTATCTTTATAGCTTGAAATTTTTGTTAGGAAGACGTTCTTTGAAATCTTCACATATCATAGAGGATAGAACTTTGAAGGGTAATAAGGGGACATTGTCATCCCCTTTCCCATTATTTTTTTTTTTCAATTTTAGTATAATTTATATATTTTTATACATCTATCTAGATATCTTCAAAATATTTTTTGAAAATCTATTACTAATGGATGATATACAATACCATAAAACCTAAATTAAACCTATATAAAACATTGATATATTTTTTCAGTCTAAAAACTTGAGACAATAAATTTTGGAGTTTTTATTCAAATTTTTTCCTTTTTAACTCTATAAACTTTAAATTTACACTTAGAGATAAACTTCTAATTCAAACAGCTAATATATTACTACAAACCACTAATTCAAACAGCTCTTGTCTTAATTTATTCACACTTAAAGTAAAATTAATTTTTCATATAATTTTTACAGAGTGAATCATAAAAGATTACTTATTAAAATAATCGCATCCAGATAATTATAAAAAAATAGGTTACATGAACACAAAGAAGAGAAATTGAAAAACAATTAATACATCATGTAATATTGTATAAAAGATGCCGGTAAAAGAGTCATAAAGGCTATTATTACAAAAAATATATTTTACATTGAGATGAAAATGTCGTAAATAATAATATACTCTCGTTGTTCTTTAAATGATTGAAAATATTCAAACAATAATTCTCTATCATTTTCCAATGCTTAGAAAATATAAACAATTATAAAAGTATATAGCTTTATTTTTTAAATCACTATAAAAATGTATTCAACATCAATTTTTGTATATTATTTTGATTGTAAATAATTTCAATATGCTCTATCTTCACAATATTTAACCAGAAATGAAGTAGATAAATAACTTGAACGTGAATCATCTGAAGTCGACGGGGGCAGTGTGATTTCTTTCTATAGAAGTCGGTGGAAACCTTATAAATATCTTTTTGAGAAGTAAAACCTTATTGCAAAATAAAAGTTGGGGAAGTAACCTTTTCTCTGCTTGTTTGACTCATCGTATATTCTAACTTAAACTTGACCACTTGAGTCTCACAGGGTCGTTAAGAATTGAAGTTGCGTTCGATTATTTGGGAATACGATGCATATATTATCGAATAGCCCGTAGTCACGTGAGGCGAGGCCTCGAGCAACGTGCACTCCTATGTGCAACCTTGCTTCCCGCCCTAACACACGTCCATGCATGCATGCCTCCAAAATAAAATCCTGTGCTCCATGATCCGATATTCAAGGGCGCAGTGGCGGTTGCTCAAAAGTCCTCCACCATTGTGGCCGCCTCTGTGTCATGCAATTTAGATAAAAAATGTTAAATAAATGTCTGTAATACGAATGCATAGCGTGCTTTCCCAATGCCATATTATATGCAGCTGTTAAGGATACGACCATTCTAGAAGACTATAGATTAGAAAGCTATTAGGTGTAATAATAAGTAGTGTTTCATAATGGATGTGTGGAACCAAGAGATTAATTTCACTTACGTGTCTTTATCACTTTTGAATGTTGGGAACATTCATTTGTTCGTAATTGATATGTTCGCTTCTTCACAACTGAGGTTGTTCGTTCACTTTTCTGGAAGTCGTCTGTGCTTTTTGAGCTTGTACCACTCGTCCTCCTTCACCAGCTGAGACGTGTGGGTTGTAGAGCTTTGCTCTTTAGAAAGTGACTTGTTATCATTATAGAGTATTTTTTTAGTATGAGTGGAGCGTACCTCACTTAAGCCTTCACTCTCTATTTAAAATTCATCACAAGTTTAATAAAATATAAACACTTATCTTAAAGAGTTTTGTCAAAATCCAGTTGATTGCTCATAAACAGCTTTATCAATATCTTTAATTATTTTATTTTCTCCTGGACTTCCAATCAGTTGGTTTAATTATAGTCCAATATCATTTAACCTAGTCTAACCTAGTTGACGAACGCTGAACTTGATTTGACTTTTGACGAGCATTGAACCTGATTTAACCTAATTGACGAACTTGAACGTTGCTACAATGGATGGACCGATTGTTGTTAAGTGCTAACTAGTCAGCCTAGATATCATACTATACAATATACTATACAATTAGATACCTTATAACCACCAAATTAAGCCACGTATCTCTAACCCCACTTACACGCATCATTACACACTTTTTGTACTTTAAAAATACACAATATCTTCAAACTTACCCTAAGCTTCTTGTCCAATCCATGCAAGCACGAAAGCACACCTATTTATACCAAGCCTCTCCCCTACACTTCACAACACTCCCATCTTCATCACTCTCTCTTATTACTTCAAACTCTGTTTCCATTTCCCTCTGCACTGTAATGGGGTTACCTTCCTCATCATTAGACACTAGCTGGTGGGTGTTTACACTTCCAGCCATAGCAGGAACACAAAACTTAACTCACAACCCACTCTTGCTCATAATCCTCACTGCAATTCTTTCCATTGCCATCATGGCGTGGGCCTTCCCAAGAGGGGGAGGAGGTCTTGCATGGAGAAACGGAAAGAACCAAATGGGCCGGGTCCCTATACCCGGGCCAAAAGGAGTCCCTCTCTTCGGCCTCTTGTTTAGCTTAAACCATGCCCTACCTCATCGCACCCTCGCTTCCATTGCTTCAGCCATATCCGCCACGAAACTCATGGCCTTTAGTTTGGGGTCAAGCCCAGTAGTTGTAACTTCCGACCCTCACGTGGCGCGTGAAATCTTGAACTCGCCCCATTTCGCTGACCGTCCCGTTAAACAATCCGCTAAGAGCCTCATGTTCAACCGCGCCATTGGGTTTGCCCCAAACGGTGCGTATTGGCGCTTGCTGCGGAGGGTAGCCTCAACACATCTCTTCTCCCCGCGCCGCATTCTTGCCCACGAGCCAGGTCGCTTACTAGACTGCGCTGCCATGTTACGGGCTATAGCTCACGAGCAGTCCAAAAACGGGTTCGTGTGCCTAAGAAAACACCTCCAAGATGCAGCGCTGAATAACGTTATGGGAACCGTCTTTGGAAGAAGGTACCACGACCAAGACGAGTGTTATAATCGGCGTGAGATTGAAGAGGTGCGCGACATGGTCCGGGAAGGTTTTGACCTTTTGGGAGCTTTCAACTGGTCTGATTACGTTCCTTGGATCCGCTTCTTTTATGACCCTTTACGTGTTCGAGAACGGTGCTCCGTTCTTGCTCCGAGAGTGAAGAAATTTGTAAAGAGGATTCTGGAGGAGCACCGAATAATGGCTCCATTCAAAGAACTTTCTGATGACTCGGACTTCGTGGACGTGCTGCTCTCTCTAGAAGAGGATGACAAGCTCGAAGACGATGACATCATTGCTGTTTTATGGGTTAGTGTTTCTCTCATACCTATAACGTACGGAAGTTTATTGCCCATGCATGTTTTACACGTGCATGTGTTTGAAAAAACTACTGCAACTAAAGTATATCAAATCTGGGAAGGTGTCGCATGACTCTAATTAAAAAATGATAACCCAAATATAAAAGATTCTCCAATTAACTGGGCAGAATGTTATATGTTTTAGAAGATCGATACGTTTTTTTATTCATCTGCATTTTCTAATTAGCAAAAGAAACAAAAAATAGAGAGAAACAAATAAATATTTAAGCACACCAAAGTGACACTAATGTCACGTAATTAATAATCTGGTAGGTACAAACAACTTATATTAATATTTTTAAAACAAACTTGATTGCACGCAGGAGATGATATTTCGTGGCACGGATACAGCAGCACTTCTTACTGAGTGGGTAATGGCCGAGCTTATTTTGAATGAGCAAATGCAAACTAGGCTTCGCAATGAACTCCGCAGCGTTGTGGGAAACAAGATGGTAGTTACAGATGCTGATGTGATAAAATTGCCATACTTAGAAGCCATAGTGAAAGAAACCCTGCGATTGCATCCAATTGGGCCTCTCCTTTCATGGGCCCGATTGTCCACGTCAGATGTCCATCTGAGCAATGGAATGGTGGTCCCAGCCAACACCACAGCAATGGTGAACATGTGGGCCATTACTCATGACCCTAGCGTGTGGCACGAGCCACTAGTATTCAAGCCAGAGAGGTTTGTGAAGAGTGAAGGAGGGGTTGAAGTGGATATCAGAGGTGGCGACCTTAGACTTGCACCATTTGGAGCTGGACGAAGGGTTTGCCCCGGTAAAAACCTAGGGCTTGTGACTGTGAGCCTTTGGGTGGCTAACTTGGTTCATCGTTTTCATTGGTTTCAAGACATGGCTAACCCAGTTGACCTAGCCGAGGTTCTGAAACTATCTTGTGAAATGAAGAACCCTCTCAGAGCCCTGGCATCTCCAAGGTTTACTAATTAAACCTAAATAATTATTCTGAGATTTGGTGTGTAAGATTTGTGAGGGCAGTGTTATAAATATGTATTTGTGTTTAAGGAAAATCACTGATTTTCCTATAAAAAAGTGTCTCTAAGTTTGAGGATGTTTTATCTAGCTTTTATATACAAGTGAGATAAATATCCTTTTCTTTGTAATAGCAAATCTTTACCAATTTCTGTACGCAAATATAATATATATAAGTTGATATTCAGCAGTATATATCAGCAGATACATATGTTTGAATTTGATTACAAGAAACAAGTTAGCCATCAACAGTTCTACTGAAGATTAGGAAGAAATCAGAAAATTTGCCAAAATTAAGTTCTCATTAGACTAATCCGATCCTCAATAAGAAAATAAGTGTTATGTCTGTAAAAAAAAAATGTGTTAAAATATTTTTTTCAAATAAAAAATGGGATTTGTATAAACAGTTGGTTAAGCAACGTGTTAAAATTGATGACATTGATTTTTTCAATGTGCAAAGCTATACTAGCTACTAACTAGGACGGTTAACGATTTAATCTCCCAAAGCCATTACAGAAAAGTGAATGCCCAAACACTTCAACCAAGAACTGCAGTTTTTTTATTATACTTATTTGACACAGTAACTTAACTTCATAGTCATTAATGTTAGGAAACAAATTGGTTGAGGATTAGGTTTGTTTCCTAAGATCAAAATCACGTTAAATATATAATAGTTTAACTCAAAGCACATGGTTCTACAACTAATATTAGCTTATAAATTTAGAATGTTTTGTAATTTTTATTATCTCTAATTGCAGCTGTCTTCTTCTAATGGCGCCAGTACAAGTAATTGCTTTTTTTTCTTCAACTGCTGCAGTTCAAATCTATTAAGTGATGCCACACTATTTTTAATTTTTTTTAGTTTAATAATATATTTTTTTAAATCTATTAGGCAATAATGGCAACCACACCCCCATTTGGTATTGGTGCAAGAAAATGGAGGATGTGTTTATTATCATTTGGGATGAACTTAAGGCATGTAAATGAAAATGTACAATATTAATTATTTTTTTCGTTGTAAGGTATATGTCAATTATTTTTGTGATAAAAGTGATGTAAGTCAAATTACAATCAAATCGTCAAATCGTCATGTTTAAATTCATGTACACTATGTTTTTATATAGAAAAAGTTGCATCCTACTATTTGTTCATGTTTCTAATTATATTATTTGGATTTAAGAAAATGATTTTTTTTCTTAGTTTTACTGGTTAAAATTGACTTATGGTATGAAATAAATAAATGACTAGATTTACGAATAGATCCACCTCTTATAATCTTTATAATTAGAACTATGTAAGTTTTCTTTATTATTTTTCTTTACAATATTAAATATATCTTAATTCAATAGATAGTTGACATTGTAAGTGATTTGTTGACATTGGGGATAGTTTCCATGAAAAGTATAAATTTAACATCATCAACTAATTATAATAAATCATATACGGAAAAAAAACGTGTGCATGTACACAAAGCAGAAAAGTAGAAGTCCTAACATAATGAGAAGTCAGAATCGGGAAGCGAAGAATAATCGAAAGTTAACACTTTTTTGATTAAGCAATCTTAACTATTCGGAGGATGGAATCTCATTCCAAAGTTAGCCATTTATTATGGGTTTTTAAGTGAAGCTGTTGTTGCAGTGTTTTCGAAGAGGTACAATACAAACTGTATCATACTCACCAAATAAAGCAGTTTCCAATATGTACGCTACCTTCAACTCAAAATGCTTGACAGATTCCTCTTTAATTTCGTTTACAATATTTTTCTTACAATTGATTAAATGGTTAGATTGACGTGTTGACTTATACATTACTGGTAAACATGTGACAATGAAGCCGCACCAATTTTTGAAGAATACAACTAATTCATGCACACTCAAATCAATCTCTTGTTCTAACCTACAAAACCACCTGCACAAAACTTTTTCCTATATATGTAACACTAACTATTACCAATAGCATTGTAGTACGACTTCCATAACATTTTCTCTTTCGTGAAAATGTCGTGCAGCAAGAATATTTTCCTCCAAATTCTGTGGTGTTTTTCCTTGATCACTCTTAGTTCCCAAACACAGAGTCATTACACTTTTGAAGTGAGTAACAGAAAGTGGTGAAATGTTATTCACCATGGCGTTCATGAATATAAATTTCTGTTCTTTTGTTTAGTTTCCCCAGCATAATAACTCTTCCACACGGATACCTTTTTCACAGGAAAACAATTAAATGGGTTTGATTAATCCTGCAGGTTAGAGAAGCCCAGTATACCAGACTTTGTTCCACAAAAAGTATATTGACAGTGAATGGAAACTTTCCAGGACCAACTATCAGAGTCAACAGAGGAGACACAATCTACGTTGATGTTTACAACAAGGGAAACTACAACATTACTTTACACTGGTAATTTTCTATCTTAAGCAATTTTGATAACCTATGAATGGATGAAAATTAACCATTACCGATTTATGGATAGGCACGGAGTGAAGCAGCCAAGGAATCCATGGACAGATGGTCCATCATACATCACTCAGTGCCCCATCCAACCTGGTATGAAATTCAGACAAACCTTGATTTTTTCTTTTGAGGAAGGGACCATATGGTGGCATGCTCACAGTGAATGGTTAAGAGCCACTGTCTATGGTGCTATCTATGTCTATCCAACCAAGAATACTCCCTACCCTTTTCCTCAACCCGATGCTGAGATTCCCATCACATTTGGTATGAAAAGTTATCCTTAACAGTTTTTTTTTTTTCTGCAATTCACAAAATATAGCTAGAACATACTGATGCAAGCAGGAGGGAAAAATGCAATTTTTTATTTACTTATGTATATGCAGGAGAGTGGTGGATTAATGATGTCAATGAGGTCTTCAGACAGTCTTCTGAAACCGGAGGGGCCCCAAACATATCTGATGCTCTCACTATAAATGGTCAACCCGGGGATCTCTTGCCTTGCTCAATTCCAGGTACGCATCAATGTTCAAAGTTGATGAACTTTCAACTTCAAAGATTTGTATCTTTGAGGTTTGGCTCTAAACGCCACACTTTCTTGTAATTTTCAGAAACGTTCAAGTTTAATGTAGAACAAGGGAGGACTTATCATCTCCGAGTTATTAACGCGGCAATGAATCTGATTCTCTTCTTCTCCGTTTCCCAACATAACCTCACTGTTGTTGGTTCTGATGCTGTATACACCAGGCCATTGACAAGGGATTACATTTGCATATCACCAGGACAAGCAATGGATGTGTTGTTGCACGCCAACCAAGAACCTGGTCATTATTATCTAGCTGCAAGGGCATATTCAACTGGGTTTGGTGTTGCCTTTGATAACACCACAACCACTGCTAGAATAGAGTACAGTGGCAATTACACTCCACCTTCATCTCCTTCATTACCAAACCTCCCCGACTTTAATGATACACAAGCTGCTTTGGACTTCATCACGAACTTGAGAGGCTTACCTGAGAGATCCCCCAGTCCAGTCCCAACAAACATCACAACTCAAATAGTCACCACTATTTCTGTCAACACTTTGCCGTGCCCTAATGGCAGAAACGACTGCCAGGGGCTAAATGGAACCATTTTCTCTGCTAGCATGAACAACATAAGCTTTCAAACCCCCGACATTGACATTCTAAAAGCCTATTACGATCATATCAATGGGATATACCAACCGGGATTTCCCAGATTCCCACCTCTTACATTTAACTTCACTGCAGATATTTTGCCTATAACGTTGAATACACCAACGAAAGAGACTAGGGTTAATGTGCTGAACTATGGTGCAACAGTTGAAATTGTGTTCCAAGGAACAAACGTTGTTGGAGGGATAGACCATCCTATCCATCTCCATGGGTACAGTTTCCATGTTGTTGGATATGGATTAGGCAATTTTAACCAAAGTCAAGATCCGTTGAATTTCAATCTCGTTGATCCTCCTTACTTGAATACTGTGATTGTGCCAATAAATGGATGGGCTGCCATTAGATTCGTGGCTGTGAATCCTGGTATGTAACACCAAATACGAGTTTATATTTAACTTTTTTTTTTTTTTTACAAATTTTAAAATGTAAGTTTTCTTACACGAACTGCATGCATGTATTTTGAATTGCAGGGGTATGGTTTATGCACTGCCATCTAGAACGCCACCAATCTTGGGGCATGCAGACAGTTTTTATTGTGAAGAACGGAAACTCTTCAAATCAAATGTTGTCACCGCCGCCGCCAGACATGCCCCCATGCTGAAGAATATTCTGGACTTTCTCTGTTTAAAGAACTTCACATTGAAAACAATAAGTTAAATGTTTGTTTTACCTTACCTCTCCGGAAGGCATTTGAGAAAATGAGTTCTCCGAGTGCATTGCTATTTGTAATAATTCACTTGTTCTTTTCTTATTTTTGGCAGCAGGGCATTATTAAACAGTCTTTTAATTAAGATTTTCTTTCGGCTATTAATTGCTTGCTGTCTGTAGTCTTTGGTTGGTTAAGTGTCACATGACCATCGCCAAAATGACAGCACACTTAAAACATTATCGATTGCTGGCTTTATACAGCTAAGGTGATCATCGATTATTGTAATTTTCAAAATCCACTCCCATCCAATAACATATATCGAATTTGAAATTTCGATCTATTTTAACTAATAGTTTATGTTAAATCCAAATCAAACAAAATATACTTTTTACCAATAAAAACATTTATTTTTTTATTTTTTTTTTCAATTTAATTTAAATCAAATTAAATCTACTTTATCAATTAGAACGAGACACACATAATCCATTACGAGATCAATCCAATTTAACTTGACATAATGTTAACTTGACGTATGTTTTATGTATTGGTTAAACATAAAGTTTAACTTACCTTGTTCTAATTTGATCTTGTCTATTTGTAATCACATTTGAATTAGATTCAAATATGATTTGTCAAATTTAAGTTGATTTTTGCTTGACATTACCTAATCCTAATTAGATTTGGCCTGATTTGAATTCAACACAACTTGTTTGAATGTTAGGTCAATTTAACTCACTCAACCTCAAATGAGGTTGATCCAACTCAATTTGACAAAATTTTGACTTGATGTTTAGGTCCAACACAAATCCAACTTGACTTTAATTAATAAACTTAGCCTATTTATCTAGGTCATACTAGACTGAGCTAACTTGAAACTAGTTCAACCCAAATTAAACATGAGTCTATCTTAACTTGTATAACTTAGTGTATATATATATATATATATATATATATATATATATATATATATATATATATATATATATATATATAAATAGAGATTAAGGAAAGAAGACGAAAAAATCTTTGAATTTACTTATAAAAGTAAGCTTGCTAACTATTGAAGAAATATATATAGAAGGTTTAGTGTATTTGCATTTTTGAAACTCATTTGGAATCTTGGAGGTTGTGCATACAAAACAAGACAGAGGTGATTGGTCGAGTTGGATTACATTCGGATCTAATATGACTAATTCAGCATAACTCAAATTTAATATTTTAAAATTCATATTTCACCATTTAATTTATTAGATTAGTTGGATTTGGATTGTTCGGAATACGAGTTAATTCGGTCGGATTTTTTGAATTACAAATTTATACTAAATTCATTTTTTAATGAAAAATATAATTTTATTTTAAATAAATGACATAAATATAAATGAATCTTTAGTTTAAAAAATGAGATGTATAATTTTAATAATGATTATTATAACTAATTCAGATTGAATCAAATACTCGTAATGTCCAACCTATTAGTCGAATCGATTTTACTCTATTTGATTTATCCAACGTTTATCTAATTTAACGTGGATGCTCAAATTTATTTCGAATTTTTCATATTCGGTTGCTAGGATTTATCTTTTCGGCCTTAAAAGTGAAATTGTGATGTTTGATTTTTGAGCTTTTTCTAACTTTTGACTTCAATTTGTAATATGCGAATAAGCGATATTCATGGAAGATTAAGACTAGGGACCAAATTAAAGGATACTATCAACTTTAGAAGTTTATAAAGAACCCAAATGTGCCAAAAATAATAAAACAACAACCAAACACTTTGACAAATGGCAAAGCACGGACAATCTTTTTCTCCAAATTTCTAATACGTGACTTCTTGAAAGATAAGGTAAAACAGACTTGTTTTTTATAGACAAAAAATTATTTCACACACCTAAATTTTTTATATTCATTTAATATTATTCTTATTTTTTTTTATTTTTTTTTTCTTAAAAAATTTGAATGAATTTAAAAGTGTGTAAAAAAAATATATTCAGTAGAGAAAGATTAATACTAACTCCCCCACAAACTCAGTATCTTACATCATATCCCATCTTTCTGGCAAACTTTTAAAGTATTGTTTTTCAGTATCAAAAACACAGAATAAATCAAAGGAAAAAAAAATCAATAAACAGAAAATGCCTAGGATGTTCTTCAACATGGGGGCATGTCTGGCGGTGGTGGTGGTAATGTTTCATCTGAAGCCTTTCCATTGTTCACAATAAACACTGTTTCCATGCCCCAAGCTTGGTGGCGTTCTAGATGGCAGTGCATGAACCATACTCCTGTCATTTAAAAGCCACATGAGTTCATGCAACCAAACAGTGTCCGCTAATAAAATTAGAAACGGAAACTAAGAATTATATAGACACACAAACACAGACACAGTATCCCACGCCACATACCAGGGTTGCTAGCCACAAACCTAACAGCAGTCCAGCCATTCACCGGCACAATAACTGTGTTCAAATAAGGAGGATCGATGAGATTGAAAGTCAGGGGATCCTTGCTTTGATTGAAATTGCCTAACCCATATCCAACGACATGGAAACTGAACCCATGGAGATGCATCGGATGGTCTATCCCTGAAACAACGTTTGTTCCTTGGAATACAATTTCAACCGTTGCACCATAGTTAAGCAGGTTAACCCTAGTCGCTCGCTTTGGTATATTCAATGTCAAAGGCAAAAAGTCTGCAGTGAAGTTAAATATAAAGGGTGGAAATCTGGGAAATCCCGTTTTGTATACCCCATTGACATGATAGTAATAGGCTTCCAGTATGTTAATGTTGGGGGTATCGAAACTTATGTTGTTCATGCTAGCAGCAAAAATGGTTCCATTTGGTCCCTGGCAGGTTCTGCCACCAGGACATGGAAAAGTATTGACAGAAACAGTGGTCACTGTTTGGGTTGTGATGTTTGTTGGGACCTGGCGGGGGTATCTCTCAGGTAAGCCTCTCAAGCTTGTAATGAAGTCAAAAGCTGCAGTTGTGTCATTAAAGTTGGGAAGGTAAGGTAATGGGAGAGATGAAGATGGAGTGTAATTGCCACTGTATTCAACTCTAGCAGTGGTTGTGGTGTTAACAAAAGCAACACCAACCCCACTAGAGTATGCCCTTGCCGCCAGATAATAATGATTAGGCTCTTGATTGGCTTGCAACAACACATCCATTGTTTGTCCAGGTGATATGCAAATGTAATCCCTTGTCAATGGCTTGGTGAACGAACCATCGGCACCAACAACGGTGAGATTGTGCTGGGAAACAGAAAAAAACAGAATGAGATTCATTGCCGCGTTAACAACACGGAGATGATAAGTCCTGCCTTGCTCTACACTTAGCTTGAACGTTTCTGCAAATTAAATAAAAGCATGGAATTTAAAGCCTGACCTCAAAGATACTAACAGTTGAAAGAGGAAACAGATTACACTATGTTTCTGAACATAATTATAGATTGTATCTCATGATTATCATTCTATAATTTGTGAGTACCTGTCATTGAGCAAGGGAAGAGATCCCCAGGTTGACCATTTATAGTGAGAGCATCAGATATATTTGGTGCTCCTCCAGTTGCAATAGATTGAGTGAAGACCTCGTTTACATCAGTCTTCCACCATTCTCCTGCATATGAATGAACAAAACATAATATTGTTCCATTTTCAACCATGTTTCCATGCATATATTCTGGCAATTTCGATCAAATCAAAACAAGTTTTTTCGTACCAAATATGATGGGAACCTCGGCATGAGGTTGGGGAAAAGGGTAGGGACTATTCTTGGTTGGATAAACAAAGATAGCCCCATGGACAGTGGCTCTTGCCCAGTCACTATGAGCATGCCACCACACGGTCCCTTCCTCGAAAGTAAAAACCAACTTTTGTCTGAATTTTCTTCCTGGTTGGATGGGGCACTGAGTGATGTATACAGGGCCATCTGTCCATGGGTTCCTTTGTTGCTTCACTCCATGCCTGTGCATAGTTCAGTTAGAGTTAGCTATTCATTTGATTAAGCTTCATCCATGGTGTTGTATTTTCCATAGGTCATGAAAATGGTTAAGGTTGGAAACTCAATACCAGTGTAAAGTGATGTTGTGGTTGCCCTTGTTATAAACATTAACAAAGATTGTTTCTCCTCTGTGGACTCTGATAGTTGGTCCTGGAAAATTTCCATTCACAGTCAACATGTTTTTCGTAGAACACAGTCTTGTGTACTGGGCCTCTCTCACCTGCAAGGTAATCAAACTAATTATCAGTTAATATCCACTGGTTTATTGCTGATTATTTACTAAGATTTATTTCTCAGTACTAAAATCTGTGCTCAATGCATAAGTTACGGATGAATAAATATTACAATAAAAAATACCATGAAAATAATAATATAGTTTAATAAATTTATATATATTCTCAACTATATGATTACAAATTATTATTCATAAATTTTAAAAATAAAGGAAAAATATATTTCAGTCTATAATTATAAGTGGCAACAAGAAATAAGTTTATTTATTATTACATTATTATTTATTAAAAATATTCACCATTTTAACTGA
Organism: Vigna mungo; assembly: GCA_036885675.1. Lineage (NCBI taxonomy): Eukaryota > Viridiplantae > Streptophyta > Magnoliopsida > Fabales > Fabaceae > Vigna > Vigna mungo. The sequence continues at coordinate 42,745,185 of CP144692.1, read as the reverse complement.
TTAATCATGTATTTATGTTATTATATTATTATAAAATAATATTTTATTATGAAAGTATTATTTTTCAAAAATATATTCACAAGCGTATAAAACAGTTTCACCAATCTCTGCAACAGTAATAGGAAATGATAGGATGTGACTGTACTCACAACAAAAGTGTAAGGAGTCCGTGTTTGGGAACTAAGACCTATGAAGGAGAAACACCACAGAAGTTGGAGGAACAGTTTCTTGCCAAGCGACATTTTCATGAAAAATCCTAACTATATGCTAATAGTTTTTGCTATATATGCGGAACTTTTATGCAAGAAGGGTTTGTATCTTGGGATGCAAGATTTAAATAGAGTTAAAACCTTCAAATATTGGTGCAACTTCACTGTCACAAAAGAATCTTCCTAAGGCAATTTGAGCTGAAGAGTTCTTGAAAGCACTGCAACAACAACTTACTTAAAAACCCATAATGAATTACTAATTTAGATGATGCCATAACCACTAATAGTTAAGATGGTTTAATCAAAATAAAACTTGACTTATTATTTTTAATTATCTGACTTTTAGTTATGCATATATTATGATTTATACTCTCTATGTAATTTCATGTATAGGGTAAATGATCCAATTATTTCTCAATTTTCAAGTTTTATGTCAATTATTGGTTAAATTCAAGATATAAGTTTAAACTTTCGATTAACTTTAATTTCTTAAATGAGTCGAGAGATTAAATTTTAAAAAATTTAAAAACTATCAACTTCTTATATATTATAAATTTAAATTGGTTATCGACATGGGCATGCATGATATTTATTATTTTAATTTTATTTTTATATAGATATTTAAAAAATATTTATTTAAATATAATATATATATATATATATATATATATATATATATATATATATATATATTTAAATGTATGGTTGAAGATAAAAAGGAAAAATTTATTGAACTTCTTTTTATCACATTTTTTATTTTATTTAGGGCTTTATTATTGCAAATAGATGAAAATAAACTATGGTTATAATGAAAACTTAATGTATATTCTATACAGTGACATTTTTTAAAATAGGGTTAAATATGTTTTTAGTCCCTATACTTTGTGCGATTTTGGTTTTAGTCTCTCTTTGAAACTAAGGTATAATTTAGTCCTTCAACTTTAGAAAACTCTGGTTTTAATCCTTTTTACCAAATTTTTTTAACTTTATTTGTTGTTTCAAACGCGTATCTCAGTTAACATTGAAGTAAAAATGTGTCACCAAATGCTATAATGAAACGTGTTTGAAACAGCAAATAAAGTTAGAAAAATTTGGTAAAAATGATTAAAACCAGAGTTTTCTAAAGTTGAAGGACTAAATTGTACCTTAGTTTGAAAGGGGGACTAAAACCAAAATCGCCTCCAAAGTATAGGGACTAAAAATATATTTAACTCTTTGAAATATCGCGAAAGTATATATTACGGTTTAAATAAAAATGCAGTTTGTGAATATAAACTATGGTGCTCTAGATGAACTATAGCCTATGGTAGATAGTCTCACTATAGGTTACCTCATTTATATAAATGTATATTTATATATGTTACGATTTTATTTTAATGATTGCATATTCCCCTTTGAATAGGATTACTTTTTTCATTTTTTATTTGCTCACAAACGATCCAGTTATCTTCCACCACTATTTGTTATTCTTCTACTCTGTCCGAGATGACAATAAATTGTTTGACATCCAAACAAATATCACCAATTATTTAGATGAGAAAAAATAATATGTCATGCTTTATATTCATGAGTAAGTTCAATTTTTTGTATTCTAATTACAATCATCATTTTCAATTTTAATAATGATTATTTTCAATTCAAATTATTGTACTTATCTCATAATTAAAATTATTGTCTTTTATCTCATATGACAATTCCAAACCATTACATCTAAATTCAATTATGTACTTCCAATGCTTATACAAAATATATATTATATTTGTGTAATAGTTTAACTAGACTCTACTTGTATGTATAATTGTTCACTATTTTGAGTTCTGGCTGTATCTAGATTTTTTTTTCTTCTATCTAGTATTCATAATTATGTATAAAGAGAAACCCAAACAAAAAACTATTAAAAAATTAAATATAGAATATGGTTGTTTAAGTGCAAAATTGTAGCATATACTTTTTTTTTAAAAAAATAATAGGTTACAATTATTACAAGAATCGTAGTTTATTTTTTGTAGTTTTTTAAAAGGGTCTTTCAAATTATAATAGACTATGGTTTATACAAAAATTGTAATTTATATTTTTTTTTAATGATAATAGGCTACAGTTATACGTAGGAATTATGAATTGTAGCCTATTTAAAATTGTAGACTACCATTTAAAATTTTGTAGACTATGGTATGATATATTATGCAAATAACTCAAATACAACTTAAATAACTCAGTCAAAATTTACTCTCTGTTTTTTTTCTACGCAAATACGCATTTCCTTTTTTTCTTTTTCCAATCATCATATGATTTCTTATAATCATTAAATAATTGAAAAATATTTACATGTCGATAAACCATTCATTAGAAAGGAACCTTAAGAAGGATTACTTGGGCAATTTGTGCTGAAGAGTTATTGAAAGCACTGCAACAACAACTTGCTTAAAACCCCATAATAAATTACTAATTTAGATGATGCTATAAGTTAAGATGGTTTAATCAAAATAAAAGTTGACTGTTTTATTGTTATTTTTAGTTCTGAACTTTCATTATGAATATTATGATTTATACTTTGTATGTACTTTCTTGTAGAGAATAAATTATCCAATTATTTCTCAATTATTCAAGTTTTATATGTCAATTACTGGTTAAATTCAATAACTAATGTAAACTTTCGATTATGCTTAATTGTTTAAATGAGCCGAGTATAAATTTTAAATAATTTAGATTATGAATAATCAAATAACTTGCTTTTATATATATATATATATATATATATATATATATATATATATATATATATATATATATATATATATATATATATATATATATATATATATATATATATATATATATATATTCAAGTTTTATTAATTAATACTGGTTGCACTTGTATAAAATAATTACATTTTTAATGTTGGAAGAACTTTTCTAACAAAAATAAGGTTTATAGATATTTATATTAGTAGATTGGTATTAAAATGATTTTAAGACGATGTATTAATAAAAGTTTATAAATAATTTAAGAAATTTTCACAAAAATATTAGTCAAATTCTAAATGAAATAAAAATTGATCAAATTTAAGTTTAGTTTTTATCTAACAAGTCAAATGTAAGCTTCTAATTGAACTAGATTGAATAAATAAATCAATTTTGAATAATTATTTGTTTTTAATAAATCTAAACTTTTTGAAATTGAATTGTCTGATGGACACTTCTATCCACCCGATATTGCAGTCGAAAAGATTAAATATTTTTCCTTGACGTGACCATATGGATGTGTGAATATATTTTGATTTATCTTTCAAATATTTATATGAAAAATGATTTCTTTACACATCAAACATTTATTTTACATTTTTTTTATTCTTATATTGTGTATGAAATAAATGTTAAATCATTGCTCTATTTAGATAACTAAACTAGCTTTTCAATTTAAATGGTTGAACAATAAAAATTAGTTGATATGTCAAAGTTGAATTAATTATATCTAATATGAGTTTATTTGAAATGTTTTATTGTAACAAAAATCTTATATTATTCTTATTCAATCATTTGATAAAAAAAATAAGTATATTGTATTACTCTTTAATTTTTAAAATGTATAAATGCTTACGGGAATATTTATAACTAATCAATCATATTTTAAAATATAATTATAAGGATGGATGATTTATTTATATGAAAAAACTTTTTTATCAAACACCCCATAAAATAAATTAATACAAATGTGCATTAAGATGAGTTCTTTTTTACTCAAACAATAATGGCAACTATATATATACGGCATATTTTTATTAGCATATAAAATATATAAATTTTTATTTCAAATATTTAATAAATGGGCGTACAGGTCTAAATCTCAACCTGTGTAACATTCCAATAAATATAGCCTTAAAACTATACTTATTTTAAGGATTTAACAAAAATAATAAGATAGAACAGTAGAAAAGAATCAAAGAGGAGAAGAGATAATGAAATATCACTAGGAATTTAAAGTTGTACACAAAACTACAGGTTTGATAGAATGTACAAATTTAGTCGAACGGTGATACAAAATAAGGTGCACCGAACGACAAATGACTATCTATACAAAATAAAACCTAATCTACGGACCGGACGGTCCTACACTACCTTCAAGCCGAACAGTCTCCAAAGCTTCTTCTACTGAATCTTCAAAGTAGTCCTCTGCTCACATCCATTGGATGATCATTGCAGTGAAGAGAACGACCGAACGCATAAGACCGGACGACAAACATTGACAAGACAGGAAAATAAGGGTAAACTTATATAATTTAATTAAGTAAATTCAACATATTCAGACATACAAATCATCATACACATATCACAGTCCAAACCGAATGTATAACATAGTATAACCGACCACTATTGACACTGTCCGGACTTGTATGAACCATGTAGCTCGTCGTCCCTAGCACCCGGCGTGGTGTAGTAACTGGGATACACTCAACAGCTGTCACCCGAGGTTAGTCCTAAAACCACCATCTGGTCTTATGATCGCGGACCTCCTGCCATTCCCACACATGAGTTACCCTCTTCTATATGATGAGGAGTAATCACGGAATATTAGGATAAAAAACAAAGCCAGAGTCTGACCATGTTCATACTTTACCAATCAATTTCAATCATGAGACATTCCTCCTTGGAATCCTCTTACATCTTCCTCGTTATTCAAGTCATCAATATTCAATCACATTCATAGATTCGATCTTTCATCAAAAACATATATATTAATAACTTTAATAAGAGACAACAACTTTAGAGGAACTGATACTATGATTAAGAGTATGACCGGACGGTCCAGGATTAAGACCGGTCGGTCTAGCGACCTTTTGACACTAGTTAAGCATAACATTATCTAAGACCGAACCCCTACAGGCTTATTTCGAAAATAAGGTCTTTGAGCATATTTTTAATACTTTAAACCGAATACTTGGAGCGTAGGCCGAGCACTTTTAGAATAAGGAGTTCTCTTCAAAAAGTCAAGTGTCAGTAATGACCGGACACTCTTTTTAGAAAGGAGTGTCAGTATATGACTGAACACTCTTCTAATGTAGCTATTTAAAGAACGGAATGGAATCTTACACAACCTAGATTAAATTTCAGTATTAAATCGGACGGTTTATTAATTGAGATCCTCTACCGAATTCAGTATAAACCAAGCAAGTAAGGAGAGGACCGGACGGTTATATATGTATATCCACCGGTCACAGATATAGACTTTTAGTAGTATTTCATTTGACCTTAAAATGACTTTATTCCTATTCATGTTACCATTCACACACATTCAACCAAGTACACATTTTCATCAATTCACCAAAGCCATCAAACATAGGCTATTCACTCATTCAGCGTTACAAACAAATAATATAACTAAATTAAATAAGCTTCCCTTACCTTAACTGCAGAAATCCTAAGCTTTACTTGGTGATACCGAGATGACAAATCAAACTTCTAAACTTCCTATACGTTCAGATTTTGAATTGAGATGTACCTAATTGTTAAGAGTTGAGATCAGCATCAGAAAGAAGGTTTGGTAGTTACATGCAAACCAATAATGAGGCTTACATGCATAGGAAACCAAAGGAATTCAAGGAAAGAAGAGTTTTGGTCTTACCAGTTTTGAACAGAAAACCGACCGGTTGAAAGTGAGGAACTGGTCACCATGAACCTTTAGGAGTCACCTGAAAGGTGATCGGAACAGTGGAAATGGTGAGAATTTTAGAGAGAAGGATAAGGGTTTTAGAGAGAATGAGGAGAATTAAAATTTCAGAAGCTTGGGGAAGAAGAGCTGCATGCGTAAAGTGGCTGGAAATTTGAAATCTCAGCTTAAATACCACCACCAAATACCGATCGGTCCAGTCCCCTGCCGCCACATGTAATCCATTTTCAGAATGGCCTCAAGCCCTTTCGGTAACACGTGTCCCACTCGTGTGGGGAATTTATGAAACATGACAGTTTGTCTCCCACTCACAGAAATTGAATTGAATTTATGGGACGTGACAACCTGTATGTTGAATGGTTGGATAGTTTGTGTACATAAATTCCTCCACTGAAAAGGGAACATATTATAAAGTCTACATAAATGTTTGCAAATTATTTTGCAACCACTATGTATTATTGCAATTAATTTCATAATATACCGAAGTATATACTTTCTTTTGATAGCGCATATAACTTATGCATGTAAGAATTAACGAGAAAGATATGTATGTCAATGGATTCTTACGAAACATAACCTCGTTCTCGACCAAGTATCTTAATAATTAGAGAGACTATAACCTCAATTAAAAGCTTAAATTGAAAATGAAGAAGATTTGTAATGTGAAATAAAAATATCAATACTCTAGCTATAGATTTTGTTTCTTAAAATTAGAGTAAGTTAAATAGCTGTGTTTGGAAATTTTAAATAAAAATCATTGATGAAATTTCCAAACTTTAATTCAATTTATTCTTTTAATTTTAAAAATACATAAAAATTTTCTTTTTAATCAAATTTGATTAAATTTATTTTATATTTTAAATGTGTTTTTCAATTAACATTTGAAACAAAAATTGTCAATGATTTAAACAATTCAAATATTATTACGAAACACCTTAAACATAACAAACTTAAAAAAAATTAATTAAAAGAAATAAATGTATTTATTTCTAAAATAAATAAATAAACTAATTTGAACTAAAATTTAAAACTATTTCTAATTTTCACTATAATTAAAAAATTAAAAACCTATTTAACTTTAAATTTATAGTAAAAATTACTATGAATTTCAACATCTCAAATATACAGACATCCTAACATTTATCAAATTAATTTTTTTTTACTGAAAAATAAACAATTAAAGGATACAAAACATACCAAACAACACCAAACCCAAGATAAAAATTTCATTCGTTGTTTATTAATACCAAGATGGATTGTGTTTGCTGACTTATGTTAATATTGTTTTGAATATGCCAATAAAATAAATGTTTTATGCTTTTCATCAAAAAAGTTTGAATTGGTTTTCACTTTTCATGGCCATGTCAATTCTCACGGCACCAAATGTATTTAAACCTTTGATCATCCAAACTTTGGTTGATTCTAAAATTAATAAATTAAATTTGTAATATACTTTTATGAAGTATTTTATGTTCCACTTGTACAAAATTACTTATTAACTACAATTGCATTAACTGGATAATTATGTTGATTATTTAAATTCCTGAACTATAAATATATGATTTTGTGCCAAATAAATACATATTAATTTAGCATCACATTAAATTTTATTATGTTTTTTATTCTTATATTAGCAAAGTATATGTGAATGTGAGTCTCCACCCTATGTATTAGTGTTCAAACAAACTAATTTTAAAGAGCAAATTCTTACAATAGTTGCATCAAAAGCTCGCTATTTTTATTTTTTTTTTCTTGAAGACAGTGTTTAGCAATTTCAGGCGTCTAATTTTCCAACTTTAATAGCTTAATTATAAGATCATCACGCGTGGTTAATATTAAACAAAATAAAATTTAGCTTTTATGTGCATGAATGGCTCATTTGATAAACAAATCTAACTCCGTTTAGATGAACAAAACAAATAATGGACTATAAAATTATCCCTTTGCATTCTCTAAGAAAACATAGAAGGCTTTGGATATATTAATAAGTAGTTGGTGAGCAATTACATTAATCATGAAATATTGAACAAGCAGCAATATTGTAAAAATAAGCAAAAATTGTAAAACTACAACAAGCAGCAATATTGAACCATTAATCATGAAATCTTGATACAAACTCAATCAATTATATAAAACATAAACTATTAAAAATATATAATAACAACTCCATTTTCCATTATGAAGATACAAAATACATTATGTTTTTTGCCTGCCATTTCCACAAACACAAACCACAAAATCATGCAGGCATGACAAAAAGATCCTATTTTTTATTGTATATATTGGCAACAGGATGGGACAGTTTTAATCAACCAGTTTTTCTTAAAAAACAACTAATTGAATTTGTATAAATTAATTCTTCAATAATCAATCTAGCAAGAACAACCAGAGAGATTAATTGACAAAAGCTGACAATAAATGAGCAGTTGCAGTGATTTACGCATTATGCTGACTCTGATAATGTCATATGCGAGGAAATCAGGGAAATGAAGAAGAAGATAGAGCCATCAGAGAAAGAAATTAGCAGTTAATTCTATATTATATATTCCATGATAGCTATATATTGCTTCTTACCTGCCCCACTCCACCCATTATTATATCATATTAACACATGATATTCTTTCTTCTATACCATCATTCATTGTTCCACTTTCCACATAAATTTCACCAATTAAACTATAATTAATCTTCTCAATCATTCTATTTATATAAACCTTAATTACTGTCAGTTATGTAGACAAACTCAACTGCATCTTTTCTATGTCTGAAACATCTTCTACGACCAAGCCAATGGAAGATGTTCCTTCAATGATTTACAAAAACCCCATTAGGAGAAACTCTAGGCGATCTACAATGTATCTGGGCGTGAGAAAAAGGCCATGGGGAAGATATGCTGCTGAGATTAGGAACCCTTATACCAAAGAGAGACACTGGCTAGGCACATTTGACACTGCTGAAGAGGCTGCTATAGCCTATGATCTTTCATCTATCAACATTTCTGGTATCAATGCTCGAACCAATTTTCATTACCCTTTTCTGTCTCTTCCGCCACCTCCTATCTCATTGCCTCCTCCACCGCCGCCACCTACCCCGGAGCTGCATCAAAGTGTTGGAGTTTTTCCGGAGATGAACTATGCTTTTGATGGCGATGATGAATCTCTGGTTATTGCTTCCATTTTGCAAAGCTTTTCTAACTCTGGTAACTGTTCTTTTTAGTTTTTGATTCCAATGAGACCTGAGAAAATATTATAATCAGCATTTGTTATCACTTTATGGCTTCTACACCAAAGATTCTACCTATTCAATTACCTGCAATGAACCGCTATTTATTCATGTACATGAAATTGTTTTATCTTTTTAATTGGGCTTTGAATTTCAAGAGCTTTCTGGTCGATGAATATTCAACTAATGGAAGAAAAAAACCAAATACTGACTTACATTTCTAAATTATATATGAAATAATTTCATGGAATTCTGTTGGAAATAAACTCCACTTTCAAATATATCCATTTTTATTTCTAAATCTTTAAAAAAAAAACAATTTTTTTTTTAAATTCATTTAAATCCATCCACTTATTTTCTTTGAAACGCATCTTTACATATATGAACGTACTTTTATAGAAATATGAGAACCGCAAAGCTGATTTTAGGTAAAAAAAAAAAACAAAATATTATTATAACTCGGATTAGAATTGTTATAGTTAAACAGGGTAAAAAAAATGAATAAACGAGGCTAATGTTAAAAATAAAGGTGATTAATGCTAACCATAAATATATGACCAAAACTAATATGAAAAGAAAGTTTAAGAAGAGTATGGAAATGGCTTTTTAAGTTAAATTGTCGAAAATGATCACAAAAAAATGTTGTGGATAATGATTGGTATGAATGAAATTTATCTTCTTTTTTTCACGTGGACTATATTTATTTATCAATCAATATTAATTATATACTTGTATATCTTTTTGTAAACGTTCTGTAAATACATTATTCTATTATTTTATAATCTCTATAAACATATTATTTTCATAAGTATTATTTTTTAACTTTAGTCTTTCTATATATATTATTGTCATTTTAAATATTTAATAACTAATATTTATTAGTCTGACGCTTTTGATATTGTGTTTTATTTATGACATAGTATGTGATCATCGTTATGTTATTACAATGTTATCACCATTAAGTTAAACTGGAAAAATTAACAATGGATACTAAAATTAAATATATATATATATATATATATATATATATATATATATATAAAGATTAAAATTAAAACACTCCGTTTTATGAAATTAAATAATTAATTAATAAAAATTGGCTACCTAACTAAAGAGCTCCTCTCATTCTTCTTTTTATAACTTTTAAAACGAAGTAATTTAGTTTTTTTTTATATATAAATTGGAATATTGAACCAAGATGATGTTAAGCTAAAAACACATAAGATGACGTAATAAAAAAATTGAACAGCAACGGTACTTATCCAAAAACATAAGATGTACCATACGATGGATCATGGTCCAGTTCCTTGTTTGACGCACCACGTACTGAAACTTCAGCCATTATCGAATGCATCGTCTTCTGTTTAGGCCCTTCTCTTTGTCGGAAGAATAATGTTGCACAATTTATAATATTATATATATATATATTAAAGTTGACAGAAAATAAGAAAATTGTCAACCGCAAGGCAGCAAATAAATACTGATATGAAGTTACAGGTGAGACCTTCTGTATATCTGACATCATTTAATTCCCCCACACATACAATACAAACAACTCTCTAAAAATGGTAAAGTAGATGCAAGATCAATACATAGATAGTGAAAGAAAATGTATGATAACTTGCTTCTGTTTAGATAAACACTGAGAAGGCCTGGTACTAGAGCTACCCTTAAAAGTTCCTGCAGAAAAAGTAACTCTTTGATAATTAACTCTTTGATAACATAACATTTTGAACAAAACAACCAAGTGCAAAGCCAAGGCATATATTAATTATGCTGAGGGCCGGGTCCATGGGTGATTGGAGACCTTCGACTACCATCACGCCTTGCAATTAAACCTACATTCTGCATAACATATTTCCAGATTTTGGTCACAAACAACATATATGTTGATCATTCACTTTATAAAATTTAAAAGTTTTGCTTTTTTTCTAAACGAACTACTTCTGTGGTCTATACAAAAGCATAGTAGTATGTATGTAAGAAGTTTGTACTTGAAATTGTGGCTCATCTAGTATATGTTTGCTTTGGTGATAAAAAAAATAAAATAAACAAACATGTAAGTATTTACAGAGAGAAATTTGAGAGAGGCATACAATGGAGAAATCTGTTACAGATGATGGATCTGCTGCATCTAGAGATGTTTGAGTGTTTGTTGGAGAGTTTATAGTAGGATCTGCAGCAGCATGAGTTTGTGGCGATGAGGTTCTCTCAATACCTAGACACTTGAAAAAAGCCCTGAGTGCTTGATGAAGAAAATAGCATGGATGGTAGACATAGAATGTGGGTGTTCTCTCTTCTTCCTCTTCCATTCTCTTCTGCCTTAACTTCTTCTGCGTTTCTCAATTTTAATGCTTCTGTCAGCTCTCACCACCTGCTCATAAATGCATCCTTCCAAAAGATTTTGATTCTTTATTATTCATATTTGATAAGGATAAAGTCTCTTTTAATATATTCTTTTTTATCAATTTTTTTTAATAATACATATGTAACAGTGTATGATTAATTCTTTTCAAATATTTTTTAAACGTAAATTCAATAAAATAGTAACATATATTTTATTGTAAAAAAAATGATAAAAAAGTTCTCAAAATATCGTCATCCATTTCATAAATAGTATTTAGATTGGTGAAAGTGAGTGGCATGGCAATAAAATGAATTGAAGGGTTCTGGAAAAAAGCACAGTACCTACTGCATACTGCAGTGAGCATTAACTGAGCGAAAGCAATTTTATGTATCTTGTTGTCCTTATTGCACCTAACCTTCTGATATAAAAAAGTGTTTGGCACACATCTCACGCACGATCGATCACGTGCGTGATGACCGAATGTTGTTTCGTAAAACTTCTTTTCTATTTTTAACAAAATATTCAACCAGACACTTTACTCCCATATGGGAATCACTTAATTTGTACATTTTTCATATATTAAAATAATTAATGTTCAAAATACTAAGAGATATTATACAATAAGACATCGCCAAATATTAAAGCTCCCGTATTATAGAAGAAGACACCACGTAATGTCTATACGTAAATCGATCCGTAAAAAAAGAGAAAAAAATTAACAGCTATTTGATTTTGATTCGCTATCTAAACAGATCTTCGCTTGCAAGTATTTTAAAATCTATGAATATCTATGAATTTACGTGGATACTCACAAATATTTAAAATTATATATTTTTATATATTACAAAAAATATATAAAATATAATATAAATTAAATATTAATTACAGTTAAACTTATAAAATATTTTAATAATTATTTTTAATTACTTTTTGACAATAGAGTATGTGTCACTATTTTATTGATTTATATATTTGAAAAGATCAATCATAAACTGTCACATGAGTGATTGTAAAAAAGTTGTTAAAAATACATTTTTCTTTTTGATATTTTATATGATTTGGATGTCGAAAATCAATTAAATAGTTTAATTATAAATCAATGTGACATTTATATACAAATTAAATTTAGTCTTAATTTATAAACAAATAATATTCTATTTTAATAATATTTAGGATTTTATTGAAAAATAATAATAAATATAAAAACTAAATTGAATATAAAAAACTGTTAGACACTGTACTAGCTTTGGTGAATTTTTTTTCAATTAAGAAAAAATTAAAAACAAAAAAGAAATACAAAATGACACATGATATTTATTATTCACTATACGTTAATTATTTAAACGATATTACGATAATCACTAAATTAAACAAAATTAATAAAAATTAAAACTTTATTAAACAAAAAAAATTAAGAACTGCATTGACAAAACCACACAAAATAAAAACTAAATTAGTATTTTAACTATTTTGTATATAATATCAAGTAATACAAATTATTTTAATGATCAATAAAAAATTTAACTTTTTTTTTGTCTTTTATTGTTTAAAAACATTCATTAATTCAAAACGTATTCATTGAGTGAATTGATGAGGTATTAAGTAAAGCTTATATGTATAAAAAGCTTCTATTTAAGTTTATAACTATGTAAAAAAGTTAGTGGGTTTATTTTAAAAAGCCTCAGCTAGTTAAAAATAAGCTCCCTTGATTAATTTTTTTTTTCTATATTCTTATTTATTAAAAATATTATTTGAAAATAAAAAATAGTTAGTTTTTTTGTTCAATTTTGTTATGAAATTTGATTTCTTAAAGCTATTAACTATTCCAAATAAAAATAAGAATACATTTATCATTAATTTAAATTTAATTCGATTATATGGTAGCATTGTTTTTATAAAAACTACACTGGCAAAAAAACTTATGATTTTGAAATAGTCGGGCAGAGCCTAAAGTTCTGCGCATGTAAAGGACCCGGCCCAATGCACGTAAAACCTATGCTTCCTACACGCAATTATTTAATAACCTCTTTGGACTTAGACTAACTTCAGCTGAAACGAGGAGGGTTACTCCCAACACCACTCTACATTGTTCTCTGCATAATAACAAATCAAAAATAATATTTTTTAATGGATTTTGAAATTCATTAAAATTTTCGAAAATTCCTTAAATAAATTTTGAAATTTGTTTTCGAAAAATTCTTTAAGGAATTTTGACATTGAAAAAAAAATCTTCAATAAATTTTGACATTCGTTGAAAAAGCTTGAAAAATCCTTCAACAAATAGAAATTCATTAAAAGTTCTTTTTTTCAACGAATCTCAACGTCCGTCAAAGAAAAGAAATGAGAATGTAAGACATTTTAAATATAAATGATAGTTTTAGAATTTTTTTTAAAATGTGGTGGTACACTGAGTAATGTGAGATGGTGTAGGGAATAACCTCTTAAGACAAGCCCTTCTGAAGGTTTTTGAAAGTTATCTTCCTTTTTTGCATTCTTAGTTTGTTCTGTAAATGTTAGGTTTTTTCTTCCTGCACTTTATTATTACTAACTGTAACCCCATACTAATAAAAATAAAAATATTAAAATATTTTTTTCTTGGTACCATTCATCGCCATTGTGCACTTCTATTTTCCACTGCGCTCTTTAAGAGGAAAAAGAAGAAAGACAGAGCTAATTTTGAAAAGAAAAAAAAAAATAAGAATCCCAATTAAAAATATTTTGAAGAGCTGGAAGATTTCTTCTCTTAAGGCTTCATCTGCTTACTGCTTACTGCTGCAACATACCATCACAAGACATGCACAGTACCGGATTGGCATTCACATATTAAGCACAACTTTGGTGAATCTCTTATGCATGTAGATGTCAATTTTGGATTAAATAATCCAGAATATATTTTCGGATTCAGTAATGCATATCGGATTATTCAATCTCAAAATCACTTACTGCATTTAAGATTAACATAAGCATCTGTGGCACGACATGGATGATGGCGGCGATTTCTCCGATCAATGTCGTTGTAGCTGCGGTGGTGGGATTTTGTTGGAAAAGATGGTGGAGATGGTTGAGATCGGAAGGAGAAGTGATAGGAAGATAACGATGCTGCATCGGCAAAGATGAGAAAGGTAATTAGGGTTTTTAATGCATATTGATAAAAGTTGAATTTTAAAAGTTAGAGAGTGCAGAAAGAAAAAAGACGGTGCAAGAAAAAATGGCCTTTGAAGCATTGAAAGAAGGCCCAAAAACAGTGGATGTTGAAAAGGCAAAAGGCTTTTTTTGATGGGCCCCTCAGACGAATGTCTGGTGAATGCGACCCTTTGGTTTTTTGTATACAAGAACGAAACATTATTTATTTGCAATGCATGAAAAAAAAAAAAAATTAAAAAAGTGGCACACGTGGGAGTGGGAAAGTACCTCTCTACCAAATCAAGCACTTTCATAAAAGTCCAAAATTAGTGGGTTTGAATATTATTATTATTATTATTTTGTTTGGAATTAAATTAAAAAATTGATGGATGGATACATCTTATGTAACTACGAATATGTCTCTTTCTTTCAATACCACAAACTTTTCACCTTTCTCATTGTCCTCTTTGCTGGAAACACATTTTTATTTTTAATTAAATTTAATACATCTTAAATATAAAACATTCACAAACTTCAAAATTAAATGAGTGTAATCTTAGTTGGGCAATCTATAAAAAGAAAAGCAGTCACTCTCAATTAATTAATTATTGATTAATGAATCTTAATAATGGTTTTTATTGGCAAGGTTTGGCTGTTGTTGCCATCAAGGTTGCTTTTAACTAACACCTATCTCCCCTCTAAGAAAACTACTTCTGCAATCATTAATGTCATTACTATCCATCCTAATTTTTCTTTAATATCTTTCTCAATTTAAACTTTATCAACATTTATAACTCATGCCTCATTTAAACTATATTTTTTTTTGTCTCCATTATTTGCATAATTAATCATTTTGAAAAACTTTTATGTAAAATATGTAAATAACTATAATCATAAATGGGACAAAAGGATGGGAAATTAAATTTCAAATTCAAGAACTTTTAAAATTCGACAGGAATTTAATTTTCTTTTTCACATGTATCAAAAAAGAAAAAAAAAAGTAAACATCAAATATCGTAACCCTAACTAAATGTTATGCAATATATCTTATTTAGAATTTTATGTGTAGTTCAAATGTTAAATATATGTAAAATTACTTGTTTATGGCTTATATTTAATTTTATAAAGTTATAATAATATATTTCTTTTATACTTTATAAAATATTATTTTAATAGTCTTTATTCAATGAGAGATACATTATTAAATATTGACTTATTACCTTAATTGATAAAATAATTGATCCAATTTTAAGACAGCGAGGAAGTGTGTATTGATATTTGTCGTTCTCATTGTGGGGCTCTAGCTGTCAACTAAGATCATAATGTTTTCAGAGTTTATTTTATGATTTAATAGTGAAAATATATAATTATTATTATTATCTAATTAATAATACTTATACACAGGTTTAACATAATTGCTACAAACGTTACTAATTTATTAGCATAATTTGTGATTACTTAATATCTTATGGACATTTATGTTTTTTAATAAACACGTTGTTCCTTTCTTTCACTTTTATACACCCTTCAATTTCTTGAAAGATAAAACTAAACTACATTGTATCTTATTTTTGTTTTTCTAGTTAAAATATTTTACCATGAAAAAACCTTTTGCATTATATTTTCTTTAAATACTCTGGAAAAAACAATTGATAGATAACTTTTCTTGACATCAACATACAAGGGGATGTTGATTTTTTTTTTTTAATTTTTTCATGTGTAGCTTTGACAATTTTTCTGGTATAATTTTAAAATGGTGGGGACGAATCCTTCAATTCGCTATACATATATATATTGAGCATAATATTTAAGAAAAGGGAAAAGAAAAAATAAAATTATATATATTACAAAAAATAACATGTTAAGTTATAAAATATCACACGAGTATAATTTAATTATACATAGAAAAAAGGCGTAGATCTCTTTGGCAAGTAGACATTTTCTACGACTTATTACAAAAGTCAATTATTTTTATTGATTTTCGTATTTCTTAACTGAAATATAAATTTAACTTAATTTACCAATCAGCACCGGTAAAATCAAATTTATCCTTACTTTTAATTAATATGTAAGTTTTAATTAATATGTAAATTTTAATTTATTCTTTTATATTAAAGACATTTTGTTTTCACTTTTGATGAAAATAAAAATTGAGTGATTAAATTGGAATACGTCTTTTTTTTTAATGACATTTACCTTTATAAAATAAGTTAATATGATAAGGTTTGTGTTTAGTTGTATATTTTAATTTGATATTATTTTGATAAATATTTCGAAAATATTTATTTAAGAGACACAATATTAAGACATCTCAATTTATATATGAGATTTATTATGAATTTATATGTATTTTTTTATATATATTCTTTTACTTTTTCATCTATGTTCAATGTGAGATTTAACATCACATTTGTATTTTTAATATATTTTTGGTTCATGGAGTGAGTGACATTTGTCAATGTCTAAATAAGTATCTTTTCTTTTTTTAACCAATCTGTTAAACAAACATCAAAAGTATTAACCTAAATCTAGTCATTTTTCCCTATCTTTATAATTAAATTTAAATTATATTTTTTTACATAAGTTTATACTATTCTCACTCACTTTCTTATTTGTAAGTGTTTCGGTGTGAGATTTTTAAATAAAGGTTTAATGTTTCAATATGTCTCTATTTTCGTCTAGAATCTTAAATAAGTTTTTTTCTTTTTCGGCGTCTCAATTAAGTCATTATTTTCTTAAAATTGAATCAAATAGGACCTTTCCGTTAAATTGAGATGATCCCGTTAAGACGTGAATCTTGACCGTGCAGTTTTTTATTACGTGGTATTGAAAATGTGACTGAATTGTATTTTTTTAATTTTTTTAATTAAAAAATAAAGTATACTCTTTATATTTCATTTTTTAATTCAAAAATTAAAAAATACAATTCAGTCACGTTTTTAATGGCACGTAATAAAAAATTACACTGTCAGTATATCATTCTTAACGGCGTCATCTCAATTTGACGAAAATACCCTATTTGATTTGATTTTACAAAAATAAGGACTCAATTGAGACGTCGAAAAAAAAAGGGACCAATTTAAAATTCTGAACGAATATAAGATCTATTAAGACATTAAACCTTTAAATAAATTAATAGAGATATTATAATTTCATTTATTGAGGTTTGATGATTAAGAAGAAAAAGGATAATGCATTGTATTGTATGGAAGTGTGGTGATGGAGTGCAATTAGTGTTAGTGCCCCCACTTTGAGACTTTGGGTCACATGGTACAGTACCATCTCTTTCACACCAAAAAGATCACCATCCGAATCATTTTTCCCTAGAAAAGATACCTCTCTCCTCCCCAATTTACAAACAAAGAAAAGAAAAAATCATTAAAAAGTTGTAGCATGCATGAGAAGAAACTCACCACAATTTAAGCCCCAAATAATGCTCAAGAACACTCAAGAAGAATAAAGGATTCTATGACGGAAAGGACACAGTGTTGTTTGCACCTAAACTTTTACTAACGTGGCTGACACAAATTGACATTTGATAAGGATAATTGATATCCTACTCCCTTGTTTTAGGCTTTATAGGACTCCCTTAACACACCAATACTTCTATCTTGCAAAAACATACTTTCTAACTATTATTAGAATTACACTAAACCTAATTCATCAATTTTACAAAATCGATTTATTGGTGAAGTTTGCATTCATTTATATATACTGAATTAGTTTTGTTTCTAATTGATGTAAAACTTCCAACAATTACGTCGCTCACACACTCTCTATCACAACGTATGAGTTTTTCCTTTTTGTCAACTTTCATTGTACATTTGATATTACTTATTTAATGAAGGTATATATGTGTTGCCTTTTCTTTTACATAATATCAATCTATTTCACTGTTCATTTCATGTTGTTTGAATTTACTTTGGTACATTATAAATTTACTTTATCAAAACTTGACAAAAAAAAAAAAAAAAAAAACACAGTATCAATGACTATCATAAACTTTTAAAGACACGGCTTAAAATGTATCTTATAAATTATCATTTTACTCATTCCATATCATGACCTGGTAATTTTATTGTAAAAGAAATCATTTAAATTTAAGCACTTTTGGTTAGTTATGACAAATAAACTTGTTTTTGTTTTTAATACGATTTCATTTAAGTGATATATAATAATTTTTATTAATGTATAAAAGATATATTTCGTTAAAATTTATAAAAAGAAAATAGATAAACATTGAAAATAATTTTAAACTTGAATTCTTTTCTCCTTTTATATATATTTTTTTTTAATTTTGTCTTTGTTCTATCAACATTTCAAAAAGTTAATAAATGTTTTAGTTTTGATTAAATTTTATTTGGTATCCTAATATATATAATTATGAATTTTTCTAAATATTTTACATTAGAAAAATGATGATGTATCTTTTTTATATTAAATACTTTATAATATCATATTTTATTTATCATGATTTTTTTATAAAAAATAATTAATTAATATTAAAACAGTGAACTATTATATAAGGATACCGATACAGGTATCCATACAATGAAATTAAAGATGAAACAAAAATATTATAACTGCTAATACTATAATTGAGTTTATATTATTTAATTTTTTTGTTGTTTTACTTTATTTTTTGCCTTCCACTTATTAAAAATACCAGGTTTTTTTTTATAATATAAAACAATATTAAAATAATAAAAATTACACTGCATTAATTGTTATATTATTTTATCACTCACAAAATATGTCAATACGTGAAAAAAAAAGACAAAACAAAATAACAATATCCTGTTAATAAAAAAATTATATATCAAATATTTAATTACAAAACATAAAAATTTTGAATACCCCAAAAAAATATACCGATAACTAAAAGATATAAAAAAAAAATAGAATACCTAACACACACAAAAATCCTAAATTTACAGTGAAAGTTATTTCAGCTTAAGTAAATATGATGATGTACATCATACATGTATCTAATGATTGAAATTTGTTTAGACACAAATGAATAGCACACTCAACAGTAAAACATTCCTTAGAAAAATTGTCCACTTTTAAATTTGATGTAACAACTCCTTTCCAAATTCAAAGCCAATCCCTAGCACGTTACGGGATTATTTATGTAATGAGAATTTATATACAAAAATCTAGATCAGCAGTATCACATAATCACTAAAGAAATTAATTTCCGATTCAATCAATTTTAAAAAATTCATTGAGAAATAACAAAAACATTCACATAAACCAAAAAAAAAAAGAACAAATATCACAGAAATAGTGCTTATTTTAGAAACAAGAGGCATGGAAAATTAAAACTAAATAGCTAGTAATTATACAGTAACTTTAAAATAGCTAGTAATTACATAGTAACGTTTTTAATATTTACTGTTTAAATAAAGTCAGTAATATAAATTTATTATTTCCTTCAACGAAGTAATACACTATGGAAGACCTTATTTCTAAATAATGTGTCTTCGTGATTAAGACGTTGAAAAAGTACTCAAATGTTCATTGTATTAAAGTGGGATTTCCAATTCTAGTAAGTCAACTTTATTATTTGCCAAAAGATGTTTTTTCACTTCATTACTTTTAAATGCTGATCACTAATTACTTTTAAATATTCATAACTGTTCTCAGAATAGGATCAAAATTTTACTTAAAATCATTTTTTTAGTTACTTACTCCAACGTTATTTTTTCTTCATTCACGTAAGCTAATCTTTAGTCTATAAGAGTATCTCTTAAAGCTAATTTTATGTTAAAGTGAATTGGAATTCAATCAGGTAAACAATTAATGATATAATAAGTGTGTAGTAAAAAGTGTCAACAATCATACATTTGACATGTATTTATAGTTTTTTCCAAATAACTTTTAATTATGATCAATTAAAACTCATTTTCATTTTAATTTGATTGGTGAGGTATGTAAATTAACTAGACAAATAGTTTATTCAAATAGAGACCCATTAATCTCTTCCATGTTTGGATTATCAGTTATATTATTGCAATCGGTATACTTCGTTTAGTACATAAGCCTTAAGTTTGGGTAAAGACCACAAGCGAAAATATTGTACTTTCGCTTAGCTCACCCTTGGAAATATGACTGTTGGTGATGGATGAGTGTGTTGTCTTGTGAACTATATGTCACAACCTCACGAATTCTACTATCAGTGTTAGCACTAAATGCGAAATGTTGTGTGCCTTTTGTAATTGGATGCAGTGAGATATAATAGTCACAAGAGTGCCACGTGTACCCAATATTTTCTATAAATAGGGACCATATGGTTTGACATTTTCATTGTTTTTGTTCATGCATTCATTTATGCTCCACTCGGTTTCAGATTCTTTCCACTCAAGGTAATAATGTTTGTCATTGACATACCTTCGAAAGGCTCATCTTTGAGTAAGAGATATGTTGATGACGTCTTCGTGTCATCATTGTCTCTCAGGTCATCATCCAAGGATCAGGGGTCATTCAAGCTTCTTGCCTGGATCGTTCGGCCTGGTTCCTCACCGTGTTGCTTAGGCGATCCTTGTAGAGTCAAGGTGGACGAAATAGGGCTTTCACCACCCTTCTCTTATCGAACGATCAAGTTCTTGACCCACAACATCTTTATCTTTTCTTCACATTTTCTCTGCATCTCGTTCATTTGTCTCTGTATCTTTTTCATAATTTCCTCGGGTCCATCTGATCATTAGCGACTTCCTCTAACATAATGTTGCTTGTCATATTCTTAGTGGTTACCATGTGAGTTTCAAAAGTTTTCACTTGGTCTCACAGTAGGCACAAAAATGTTTCATGTATAAGATCAAGCGTTTACTTAAAATAATTTTTTGGTCAACTGCTCCAATGTTATATTCTCTTTGTTCGAGTAAGCTGGTCTCCAATTGATCAGGGATACCTAGTAAAGGTGTTTTAATACTCGAGTTTCAAATTCGACCAGTTAAACAATCAATGTTATAATAAATACATAGTAAAAAGTCTTAACAACCATTATTTTAACTTGTATTTATAGTCTTTTGATGATTTTTTTTATTTAGATCAATATAATTATAACTTAATTATGTTTAAATTTGATTGTTAATCTATTTAAATTAATCAAATAATTAATTAGATTATGATTAAAACCGATTGACCTCTTTCCTATTTATACCGTTGATTGTGTTATTTGGATCTATACGATCCATTTGATTATATAATACAAATCACTAACGTTTGTAAGGAGTTAATTAGTTACACACTATGTTTCAGATATTAAAGCAAAGATTGAGATGAACTTTGTTTGTATTCATTGACTAAAATAAAATATCCACTTATATTTTTCATAAGGTAATTAATTAATTTTGCTCAAAGGCAACTGTGTATAATTATTATTTAAAATTTGAATTCAAAATTACTGATTAAAGTACAGTTATGCATCTCGGGTTATTAAATGCGCATTTAACAATCCTTCCATGAATGCTTTTCCATCTTTGTCCTCAATTTTTTTTGGATGATTCGAAGTTCAGGCATCAAATCTGAACCCTCACTTGTATAAAGAATGGAGAAATCATGCGTCTGACCGAGTATTTGTACTGTTACCGCTAGCATTTCAGTTCAGAAAAACATATTTTTTTCCGTTATAATAATAATAATAATAATAATAATAATAATAATAATAATAATAATAATAATAATAATAATAATAATAATAATAATAATAGTAATATATAAGCATATTTATGATAAGTAACTTTAAATGTCATGGATATATTTAATCAATTTTTTTTTTCATATACTTTTTTAGGAGATGAAAAGAAAATTAAAATTATTTTCTTTTTTTTAAACTTGGATTTTATGTATAGACTATTTTTTCAACTCTCGTAAAAAAAATCAATTTCTTCTTTATTTTTTCTTCTTGGAAAAACAAGAAGGTAAAAATTTAAAAATAGGACAAAGCCGATAATTTATTCAAATGTTAAGTTGTGTTCATTTTGTGAAAATCTTAAAAATAGAAGAATTATATTTGACTGGATGCATAATACATAATAATCCATATATAATATATAATTATAATTTATATCAAAGTTTACAAAAAAAGAGGAACAACTCTTCCTACAATATAATATCAAAATGATAAAATAAAACTGCACAATACAGAATTATATATATAAATATATCTCATATCAATTTTTATGTATTTTCTCTTAAATTTTCTAAGATCTACTTTAATTTCTAGCTATAACATCCTTTCCTTACATTAATGAGAAAACACAAACAAACATAGTAGTAACGAGAGAGAAAGATAAGGAAATTATAATTTCAAATATACATATACTATAACATCTTTAATATTAAAATCATTACAAAATATAATTAACACAGACAATTTTTTTATACAAGTAACTAAAATTTTAGACTTAATATCCAAATTTATGCATTGACTTAGATATTATAAACTCTGCACATGCATGTAATACCGAAACAAAGTACAAAGATAGACCATACTAAATTATGTGATTTCAAAACTTATGCTTTCATAAAAAAAAGGGTTTCACTCCACCACATAAGAACCTCCTTCAACTCTCACCACCTATACTATAACACTTTATGTGAGTTTGTAAGCTTAATAGGTTATATGATGACTTGTTACCAACACATATCCCTAGTCAATGCATAACACTTCTTCTTTAGAAGCCGAAATCCCAAACAATTATACAATTCAAACTTCCATCATTTCATTTCATTGATCCACTTTATACTCATAATCCCATTACGTTTTCCATGAAACAAAATTTTCAACAAGTTCCTCACATTTTCATAAAA
Source organism: Vigna mungo (assembly GCA_036885675.1). Classification (NCBI taxonomy): domain Eukaryota; kingdom Viridiplantae; phylum Streptophyta; class Magnoliopsida; order Fabales; family Fabaceae; genus Vigna; species Vigna mungo. The sequence goes on along the minus strand of CP144692.1, from coordinate 42,721,802 downwards.
ACTCGTAAACTCGCTCAGCGAGACCCATTACTCACTCTAAGTTTTTCTAGAAGGACCCTTGATCAATGAATAAACGTCTTGCCCAACAAGTTGAGTCCTATAACAAAATGTAGATTTTTTATATCAATGATAGTAGACTCACCCAACAAGATCTCATTCCTTAACTCTGTGTCAAACTCAAGTTTTTGGCTTTTGCTCTTGCCCAATAAGCAAACATCCCTTTATTGTTTCTCAAACTCAATTTTAGTACTCGCTCTCAACAAAAAGAAACATCACTCTACATTTTTAAACCGAACAATATAGTCACAAACATCATCTCATGCTTCCTTTGACATCATAAGATACCAATTTCAGTTTATTCAAGCATGATAAGCCAAACAATCCAATTTAAGATTAAATTAAAAAACATTGCACCTTAACATCAAATTCTACATATGATATTTTTAAATATAATTTTTAAATAATAGAATGGTTGTATATGATATTTTATAATTATTTAATAAAATAGATTTATTAATTTGAGCATTTTAATTACATTCATATTAATTTGCACCCAGACTTATTTTCATAATATAGTCATGGGTTTTATTCAACACCAATCCATAAAGGACAGATATAAAAATACAAAAATATTTATAAGCAAAAATAAGAATGAAAAAAAGATTAGAAATAAAAAGGTTAAAGAGTGTAATCATGGTATCTACTTATATATATTTTTTTTTACCTGTAAACTATGCTAGTGTGATTTTTATTTTTAGCAAAGACGAGTTAGTAATAATGTGAATACATTCATCAAGTAGATGAATTAGACCTTTTGGTGCAGTGATGTAGCAGCACAACATTTTTTATGGTAAATTGTGTGCTCTCAATCAACAACACAAATTCACACTAATGATTATTATTATCAAAATATAAGCTAAGCATGATTAAATTTGCATGTTCTGTGACTATCTTAATAATGTAAACATTTTGGGTTTACAACACATAGAAAGAAAAAACACTAAATCTTGCACAAATATATATTCATTTCTTTTTCATATTTTTTAAACTCAATGAATTTCTATAATTTGTACAAATTTATGTTACAAAGATTGAATCAAATTTTAATAGAAAAATTGATGGACTAAAATCCAGATTTATTTGAACTATAAAGTGGGTTAGAAGTAAATTTTGTTTTACAATTTTTTAAGAAAATATTATTTTAATTATTTCAAATAATAAAATATATTTTTATTTTCTTTAAATTTTTGTTATTTTTTTAAATAATATTATCATGTATTATTCAACTTTTAAATTAATTATTAATGCAATATTTAATTTTTATGTGTAGTTTGAGTTTCAAATTCTTATAAATAGATTTTATTAAATTATAATATTATATTTTTAAAATTTTATTTGTTATATAATTTAATTATTAATATTATTGTACTAATATCACCTCAACCTCGTTATTTTCGTGTCTTAGATAAAGTTGAATTTAAAATATAATTTCCAATCATTTAAAGAAAATTAAGGAACTGGTGTTACAATACATAGTAAAAAAAAAACTTATTAAATTTTATAATAATCATTGTACAAATTATCTAAATAAAATTGATAAGAGCATTAAAGTACAAATTCATTAATAATATGTAAAAAACTGAACTACAAACAATTTATCCTATTTGAGACAATCTTTCATAGATATGGAATTTAAATAAAAAAATTCAAAGTTATATTTAAAGTTAAATTCATTAAAAATAACAAAGTGTTCAAAATTCATTCCCACTGCATAAAGAATGGAATAAGTTAAATGACAAATTTTAGTTGGTTGGGGTCCCTCATCACTCACAACTTGATTGAAATTTGTTTCCATACTTCACATTCTTCCATTTCATCTAACACAACATATTGTTCCCTTAACCCCAAATGTAATTCAAATGCATTTCATTGTTATATATATATATATATATATATATATATATATATATATATATATATATATATATATATATATATATATAATCTCTAAAATTTTATGTGTACAATTTTGTACTATTTACATATTTTCAAAATTCATATGTAACTTTTACTTTTTTGTTTAATTATTTGTCGAAATAAATAAAACCTTGTTTTGTTCTTTAAGTCATACACAATTATATTTCAGTTAATAAAAAACACAATGCAATATTTACCTATTAAAAAAAAAGTTACAAATGAGGATCAAAATAGATTAAATATTTACAGAAAAAATATCTACTGAGTGATGAAATTGGTATCTGAGATACAAATATTGTATTTATTGTGTTAGAGGAAATGAAAGTTTGAAGTAATTATTTATAGAAACCTAAAGTACCACGGTGTGTGGTACCTACCATATCATATCATATCATATAATTTCATGTATACACAAGCATGCCTTTGACTAAGCTAGCTATTTTAATGTTTTGTATTTATGTGTAAGAGTGGTCAAATGTGTTATCATCATTCAGTGAAAGAAACACTGTTACAAGCTTTATAGCTGCTACAATAAGATCAAATGGCTTAAAGAGATTCCACTATACTTTCCCTATTGGTTTTATACACTGTTTAAATTAAACAGATTAATAGTTGTTTAATGTTAGCTTAAAAGTTTAACATAATCAATTCATTTTTAAAACACTTTTCCTAATGTTAGAAAACTAACACTTTCAAGAATAATTTATTTAAATTGATCCACAAAATTAACATTAATTAATTTAAATAATATTAACCTACATTATAATTTTTTTAAGGATTTAATCACAACATTATTTTGAATTTGAATTTACTCTTCAAAAAATATTCTCATACAAACCATCAAGACTTGACAATTTTAGTTATATCAAGACACATGAAATTAAAATCTCATAAGCCAGCACATTTATAAAATTGTGTAAGTACGTGTAAGTAAGAAACGCTATTATTATTTGTATTGTTTGGTATTATTCAACATTTGTAATCTAAAGTGAAATTGTACTTCCAAACATCCTTCACTATAATCATCATCACTTATATGAGTAGATAAATTGTGCATTACACATTAATTAAACATATCATTGAAATATTTGTCACATTTATGTTTAATATAATAATAATAATAATGTTATCACGTTATTTTTAAATATAGCATCATTTAAAAATTGAATGACAATATAAAGAATTACAATAAAATATATATAAATTAAAACAATATACATAATAAGGTGGGCCCTTAATAAATATAAAATGGAGAAGGTTTGAGTTACTTCTTTTATTCAATCAATACCTAATTTTTTCTATTCCAAGTTGATTATTCTTCTCCCTAGCCTAACAAATCATATCTAATAATCTAACTTTCCATCTTCCACACAAATTAAGCATCTTATTTACTTAAAACAAGAGATGCATATGCCAAACAATTTCAAACAAAGATCAAGGAATCTATCAATGAGGTTTTTCATCATTGCTTTCTCATGATCCTCTGCATGCACCTGCATGCTCCAATGGCGAATGACAAATGGCAACCATTGAAGCAATAGAAACAGTGATATTAACGGTACCAAAGACACCCGTGATACATACAATTGCATGCATTCTTGTTTTTTTCGGGTAAGAAAGACAAAATAAATAAATAATTCATAGCAGCAGTAATTCAATGAATTGCATTTTTGTTGGCTACAAACTTTATTAATTCCATTTATTTGAATTAATTAAGATTTATTGCATTATTAAATATTAATATACAATGAGTTAAAACAATCATCCATTGATCTAATTAAAATTACTGCATTTATTAGTCATCAAATATTTATTCCACACAGTAAAGTTTCCTGGTATAAGCTGTTTACTATTTTAAATTTATGGTTGATATTTAATATACATCATTTAAAATTAAAGAATTAAAATATTTATTTTAACTATCTTCAGAACTGTTTCAGAAACTTTTAAGATGAAAACAACAAAAGATGCTGCTTGAACCATTCCTAGTGGTAGGGTTAATCAAAGGCACGTTCAAGGGCAGGAATCCATCTTAATGACTGCAAAACCGTGTCAGGTTGAAAAAAAAAAAACAATTCCATCTTCATCAAATTAATCTAAGTTAGAAAAAAAAATTATACTGACCAAAAATAAATTTAGTTTATAATATACACATAAATTTTGTTCTATAAATTAATTTTATGAAGTTAACTTTATAATCCATCTCATAATATCATAATCATAAATATTTTAAGATATATATATATTTTAATGTAAAAATTATATTAAAATCTTTTAAAAATAAAATAAATTTATAATATATATGTTAGACTATATTGCTCAACATATAAATTGTTTTTGTAAAATTAAATTACATTTAAAATTTACTTTTTAATAACAAAAAAAATCTATTATTAAGTGAAAGAGAATTTATTATTTAAAAAAGTAACTTCTTTGTAAAAAATAAAATAGTATTTAAGTGAGAGTTTATTAAAGTAGGGTAAAATCGAAAGGAAAATGAAGAGAGCATCTTAGAATAAAAAAATAAAAGAAAATGGTGATGTGGCAGGCCCTCAAAACAAAAGTAATGTTGGGCCCAGAAAACTCACTCGCATTTTGACCAAAAAACGGGGTTTTGCCCCTCCATGTTAGAGTCACGTCACTTTCCACGATCTCGCGCGAGAGCGTTTTTGACTGCGTTAGGGCAGCGGGCAGCACCGTTCGGGCAGCTTCATTTTTCTTTTTCTATCCATCTATTTTACACTCTCACTCCACGCCTCACTCAAAAAAGATAACAATCTTACACTCTCACCAGCTGACAGAGATAGAGAGAGAAAGAGAAACAGTATCTGTGTTTTCCTTTCCAAGATAGCTAGAGCGAAAGTGAAAAAAAAAGTTTTTTATTTTTTCATATACTTGAAGAGAAGGAAAAATGTTTTGATTCTTTTAGCTTTTGAGAGCTTGTTTTGTGTTTCTGGGTTTGAGTCTCTGGAGTTGTCGAAAATTGGCGTATTTTGGTGAGATCGGGGTGTGGGTGTAGTGTGGCTGGTGGTAATGGCTGAGATTTGAGAGTTAGGGTTTGAGTTCATTTGAGTTTGTATTTATAGTGGTGGTGGCGGAAGAGTACTGGGGTGTTTTTGTGATGGTGTATTGGTGTGGGAGGTCTTGTTTGGATCTGAAGTTATTGAGTACATAGGTTCATGGAGAGAAAGTTGATGGATTTGAGTTTCATTTGTTGGATATTGTTGATTCATCCACTATGCCTGATTTCTGCTAACATGGAAGGTTTGTAATGCTTGCATGGAGTCAAATTATTCTTTGTTTGGTGATTTATTTATGCCTTGTTAAACAAAACCCGAAAGAGTGAGCTGTTTTCAACCTTCTTTGGACTTTTCGTTCTTGCTTCCTTGATTTTATTTAGTTTGATAAAGAAGATTCCTTTCTTTTTTTTGTTCCTTCTTGGATATGAAGGGGTTTGTGTATTCATAAAGGAGACTCATGTGTTCTCTTTGGGTGTTTAATCCATCTTCATTCCCTTAGCTAAGTGACTCTATGGAATCTTTTTTTGTCACTGTTTATTTTTGGTATAACAAGTCTTCAAAGATTTTTCTCCTCTTAATTGATGAGTACCATTTTACGACAATGCCTTCTTGCTGGCCACCTCTTCGCAATTCAAATTAAGTACTGAATTATTACCTGTATGCGTAGTAACAGTGTCTATCATGGAATGTGCCCGACCTTTATGATTACGTTCACCTCTCTGGTCAATAAAGTCTTAGTTATAATCTACCTGACGGTTTAGAATATATTCTGTGTTGTGTTCTACCAAACCGACCGAAACGTGTCAGTGTGTGCTGTCTTGTTGCATTAACTCCCGAACTCCTCAATGTTTTTCAATAGTGTTTTTTGTGCTTTAAAGTGTTTTGCTCCAATCACTGAGATATGTTTTTGGGTGATTTTTTGGGCGCTCATGTGCCTGTCGTGTTGTATTGATCGGTGAATTTCTGTATTTTTTTAATCCTGTTTTTGTGCTTGAAATGTATTGCTAAATCTATGTGATATGCTCTTGAAGTGTGCCAGTCAGGTTGTATTAACTAGTGAATTTCTCTGTATTTTTCAATCCTGATTTTGTGCTTGAAGTGCATTGCTCCAACTCGAACCTATATGCTATCTTATTGAAGTGTATCTATTTGTGCGTGTGCGTGTTCCTGTTCCTGTTCCTGTCGTGTTGCGATTAACTAGGTAAATTTTTCTTTAATTTTGGGGCTTGAAACGCCTACTGCTCCAATCTGTCTACATGCTATCTTATTGCAATGTAATTCCTATGCGCATGTGTGTGCCTGTCCCGTTGTTTGTATTTTTCAATCCGGATTTTTGTGTTTGAAGTGTATTTCTCCAACCTATATGGTATGTTCTTGAAGTGTAATTTTTTGTTTACAGGAGTTTGTCGTGTTGCATTAATTTGTGCTTGAAGCGTGTTCAATCCTGTTATTTTTGTGTGCGTATCGTGTATTAGTTCAAACGCTGTGGTATAATATTTTTCTTTTGTGCAAATTTCTAACTACTTTATCATGCAACTTTATTACTGGAAGAAATAATCTGTATGGATTTGACACATGCTTATTTTGAACTTTAAAGTACCTGATTGCATGCGCTCGTGCTTTGAAACAGGAGATGCTTTGCATAGTCTGAGGACTAATTTACAGGACCCTAACAATGTTTTGCAAAGTTGGGATCCTACACTCGTCAATCCATGTACATGGTTTCATGTAACATGCAACAATGATAATAGTGTTATCAGAGTGTAAGTTGCTTGTTCCTTGATATCTGTCACATATATGTTAATTTTGCCTGAATAGTTTCTGTTAACTTAGGACGACTTCTCTAATGGTTGCTTTTGATCTTTACTTTGTTCTGATGTCAGTGATCTGGGGAATGCTGCTTTGTCCGGTCAACTTGTTCCGCAGCTTGGTCAGCTCAAGAATTTGCAGTATTTGTATGTTATCACTTGATTTGATGTTCCAATGTTATTTTCTTTTGTAATTAATTTTGTATGGGCTTTGTTAGTGAAACAACAACTTTGACTTAACTTTCCTTGTTTAATTTGGACTATAAATTAATGTGATTCTCAAGTTGGTTCATGATGTAATGGGGTACTGGTTATTGAATCTTCAATATCCAGCTGGATGATCATGTTGTGTGTTGGCAATAATATGTGGTTTCTGTTCCTTTTATTCTGGTTTTCATAATTCTTTTAGTCTGCTAGACTAGGTAATGATGCTTATCTGTGTGCTGCTCCATCCTCACTTAAAATTATCTGTCTTGTTGTTTCAATGGAGTGATTATTCATATGAATATTACTTCGGGGGAACATGGTGTTCTAATGTTTAAGTTTGCTATGCAAGTCAACCTAATGGATAGATTTTTATCGGTGTTAGGGAAACATGAGAAAACAGGAACTTGTTTTACTTTAACTCTATCCTTTACTTATACAGAAGAGGGGATGCTCCTGAATCTAATTACTGAATTTCCACGAAATATTTTGTTTTTTTGACAGATGCTGATTTTACTAATATTGATTTAAGTATTTTTTATCTTCGTAACTTTTTGATATAATTTTTTTTTTCATAATAGGGAACTTTACAGCAATAACATTACTGGCCCTATCCCAAGTGACCTGGGGAATCTTACTAACCTGGTGAGCTTGGATCTGTACCTAAACAGTTTCACTGGCCCAATCCCAGATTCATTGGGCAAGTTGTCAAAATTGCGTTTCCTGTGAGTATAGATTCTGAATTTTTTATTATGTAAGTAGCTGTTTTTTTTTTTTTATGGTGAAGGGTAAAAGATTGATCTGGTGTTTGCAATGTTGTGGATCTCAATATCCGTATGGTTCTTAATTCTTTTCTCCTGTTATGTCTAAGGATAGCCGGCTTAACAACAACAGCTTGTCAGGTCCTATACCCATGTCGCTGACTAATATTACGGCTCTCCAAGTTCTGTAAGTGCCACTAGTATGCCATGTATTTCTCTCTTTATTATTTCTATGTGGTGCTAATGTTTTCCCCTCAATTTGTGTCACGTGTAGGGATTTGTCTAACAATCATCTTTCAGGAGTGGTTCCCGACAATGGCTCCTTCTCATTATTCACTCCTATCAGGTCTCGTACTGAAATTTGTGTTGTTGTCATATTGGTTCTAATTTGTAAGTTTTTTCTGAACGTGCTTCCTGTCTCAGTTTTGCAAATAACTTGGATCTATGTGGACCCGTTACTGGGCACCCCTGTCCTGGCTCTCCTCCATTTTCTCCTCCTCCTCCTTTTGTTCCTCCACCTCCAATTTCTGCCCCAGGTAATCTTCCTTCTGTTGCAATTGATCTTTTAGTTGTAAAGGTGATTTTACCATGCTTATGGTGAGGGCTATTTCAATTTTTTATTATAATAAAGGTGGCTTATATTTGCTGACCATCATAGAGACGCACCTGCGTAGATGAATATTTTTAGTGGGACTGAATTTGTTTTTTTCACTTGTGGTGTTTAAGATCTCTTCCAGTTCTCTGTGGAAAAGATTCTAGCATTTTATGTAAACATGTGGAGTTTTGAAGATTAAATTCTTTATTTGTAATATCTTCAAGATTTGGTTGTATTGCTGCTCCTACGTGGTTTATATTTGTATACTAATGTTTATGTTAAACATAAAGATAGAAGAAACAGTGATGATCCAACCTTCCTCTATATGTAATTCCAGGAGGTAATAGTGCCACTGGAGCAATAGCTGGAGGAGTTGCTGCTGGTGCTGCTCTATTGTTTGCTGCACCTGCAATTGCATTTGCCTGGTGGCGTAGAAGGAAACCGCAAGAATTTTTCTTTGATGTGCCTGGTGAGCCATACTTGAACAGTGAGTGTAACAGTTTCTGAACTTGTTTAAAGAATATAATTTGACTTGATTGCGTATGTTTGCAGCTGAAGAGGATCCTGAAGTTCATCTAGGACAACTTAAAAGGTTCTCTCTACGAGAACTGCAAGTTGCAACAGATACTTTCAGCAATAAGAACATTCTCGGGAGGGGAGGATTTGGTAAGGTGTACAAAGGACGGTTGGCAGATGGTTCATTGGTGGCTGTGAAACGGTTGAAAGAGGAACGCACACCTGGTGGGGAGCTTCAGTTTCAGACTGAAGTAGAGATGATTAGCATGGCTGTGCATAGAAATCTCCTTCGACTACGTGGGTTTTGTATGACACCCACAGAAAGGCTACTTGTTTATCCCTACATGGCTAACGGAAGTGTTGCCTCATGCTTAAGAGGTAGATCTTCTGTTTCATTTTTTTTACCTGTTGTTCAAGTCCTTGATTCTCTTATTTCTTTTCCTTTCTTTGCCACTCTCCCCCTCCCCATCTTGCATGGAACAGGGTTCTTATTGTCGTATTTACCATTTTCCCCATAGTTCTGCTTTAGCATTAGCTTATCAAAGTAGTACAGTTGTTGGGTGGTCAAGTTGTGGCATGTTCTATTGGGAATGGTGAAAAATTGGAACAAGTTATGCACTTTTTCTCCGTTAATTTGGTCAAAAGTATACACTTATTCCCTGTGGTTTAAAAAGGAACATGTAGCTGTAAAAGCCCCTGAGGACTTCCTCAAGTCTAAAATCTTAACTGGTCTTAGCTCTTCCCTTAACTTCTTAATGTCATCTACCCATTTAGAGTCTGGGATTTTGGCCATATTTAATTTATATTGTTTAACTAGTGTTAGTTGCCATTAACTTAATTATTAAATTTATTATCCTTCAGCTTGGAAAAAGATTCTTAATTCTATCATTTTAATAGGCCATTTATTGGGAAACTTTATTCCTTAATTCCCATGCTCAAAGCAAAAAGAAATTATAGAGTAAAGATATAAAAAAATCTATGCTGTTTTATGGAAATTTTATTTTTTTAGCTTGATTGCCAAACTGGAAGAAATCCCAAGGTGTGCATAGTAGCACGCATTCTATGCTTAACGTAAATATCCTTGGCTCACCTTGTATTTTTAATCATTCAATTATTCTTTATTTTAGAGCGTCCTCCACATCAAGAACCCCTGGATTGGCCAACTAGGAAAAGAATAGCTTTGGGATCTGCAAGGGGTCTTTCATATTTGCATGATCACTGTGATCCAAAGATTATTCATCGCGATGTGAAAGCTGCAAACATATTGCTGGATGAAGAGTTTGAGGCTGTTGTTGGGGACTTTGGATTGGCCAAACTCATGGATTACAAGGACACCCATGTGACAACTGCTGTAAGGGGCACAATTGGGCACATAGCTCCTGAGTACCTATCCACTGGTAAATCTTCAGAGAAAACCGATGTTTTTGGTTATGGTATCATGCTTCTGGAGCTGATCACTGGACAGAGAGCTTTTGACCTTGCTCGGCTTGCAAATGACGACGATGTTATGCTGCTTGATTGGGTATGTTTAGCGTGAAAGTATATGTTGTGTTTCTGTTATTGTTTATCATGCAGTTAATTTCATGCAATTCATGAATAGCCGGAGTACCAGTTCTTGTTATATTTATTGTTAGGAAGAATGGACGTGTCTATCTATGATGTGCATAAGATATGTGTATTGCATATGATATATATCTGACATGCAAAAATGGTTAAAACTTATAAAACAATAAATATATAATACTGCAAATCCAAACTAAGATCACTATTCTTCTTCCAAGCACGATTCAGAATATAAACATTTCTTTATTCAGTAAAGTATGCATCTCAGCTAGGCCAAGGCCAGAATCACAAGTATTCAATTATATTTTGATTTCTGTTGTTGCTTGTTTGAGTAGTTGAGAATTGTCTGCTGATGTATTTTCCAAAACAAGCTTTCTCCCTTGTTTAAAGTTCCCTTTTCTGTATTGTAATGTATGTAAATCTAATTCAGCTGAATATTTTCACAGGTAAAAGGACTCCTGAAGGAGAAAAAGCTTGAAATGTTGGTTGATCCTGATCTACAAAACAAATACATAGAAGCTGAGGTAGAACAATTAATCCAGGTTGCACTACTCTGCACGCAAGGTTCCCCTATGGACCGACCAAAGATGTCAGAAGTGGTGAGAATGCTTGAAGGTGATGGCTTGGCAGAGAGATGGGATGAGTGGCAAAAGGTTGAAGTTCTCCGGCAGGAGGTGGAGCTGGCCCCTCATTCCAATTCTGACTGGATTGTCGACTCGACTGAAAATCTGCATGCAGTTGAGTTATCTGGTCCAAGGTGACCTTGGCACAGTAGTAAATTAAGAAGAAAAAGAAAAGAAAAGAATGGATTTATTTATGACTTGTTTTTTAGCTATAAAAGTTTTCTTTCCATTTTCCTTTTTGGTTCCTTCAAGTGCCATATCCTCTTGATTAATCTCTTGTAAGTCCGCTGCATTATATTCATTTACATTTGTGCATAGGGGTCGCTTTGTCAAGTTGCAATTTGTATCATCTGCTGCATTTGATGAAGTGATTTTTACTTAGATGAAACAATGGCCACTTAATCTTTTTGTACACCCTTCTTTCATATTCCTTCAATCTATAGTTTATATACCCTATCTCATCTCATCCATGTTTTGCATGATTGTACTAGTAGCCCTAAAGGCCCTGGGAGTTGCATTTTATTCAGATCGTTCTTGCTGAAAACCTATGTTAAATGTGGATTTCGTTGAAGTTTTTCACCAAATTCTGGAAATAGTAACATTGACATAAATTTGAAGCCATGATTTTTGGAAGTGGTCTGTAATTAACAGGAATTTTTCTTGTAAGATGAGATGAGAAATTTCTGTTTTTAAAGAACCTCATTGAAAAACTGTTTCCCATCGAGTCGACTTTTTAGCACTCTTAGGAAACTATGTTTTGGGAATGATTTTTAACTAATTCTTTTTCTAAAATATTTGCATTGGCTTTTTCTACAAAATTATTTTCATGTTAAAATAGAAATATATTTTTCCCAAATTAAAATGAAAACTTTAGTGAAAAGATTACCATGTTAGCTTTGTTAAACAACTTAATGTGGTAATAATTTCAAAGTTTTAGTAGATTTCAAAGGGAATTTAAATGAATAAATTTTTATTGGCCAAACATACTTTATATTATTTTTTTCAAACAATATTTCTTAAGTTCAGTCAATTTAATTAAATATGTTTGATAATAATTTAATCTAAATAATTTTGACACCATATCAAAATAACAGAAATAAAGGTACATGTTTTTTTTTTATTGCAATAGCTTATTTTCTTTGTTTTTTTCCCTAAATTTCCAAAGTCTTAATTCTTATCTTAATTTATCTAAAATATTGAATTTCCCAAAACATTCATGTTAAACTATTCTCATAAGATAAAACAAAAACAGTAATGAATTAGAGTTTAATTTATGTTTTCTTTTTCAAATATTACACTTCTTATTTCATTTTTTTTGAAATCCACTATTAGATTATTTTTTTATCCAAATCATATTTACAATTTTTTTTATCAATATAAAATTATTTAATATCTTAATCATCATAATGTATCTTTTTCAAAATGTAATATAAATTCTTTGATTGTTTTTGTTTAATATTAAACTGCAACAATATATAATTATAATTTAACGGTCGAGTATATATATATATATATATATATATATATATATATATATATATATATATATATATATATATATATATATATATATAAATAATAGTACAATAGTGTGGTATATGATGTTGTCAATCCTTGTAGAAAGTCTTTCTCTGCTCTTCTTCTTTTGTTGTTTTTTTCTATTTTTCTATTAGTTTAAATTTTTGGTTGGCCTATTTTATTTTGTGAGTAAAAAGATTAAAATTTTGCAAACAAGAGTACGGTTTTCTAACTAAAGGGTTTCAGATCTCATTTCATAGTCGAAATCCCTATGGATTGGGAATTGATAGTAAAAACAAAAAAGACAAGTTTATAATTCGTGGTTCTAAAAATATATTAATATTTATATTATTTTTCTTTTATGCTTTTCTATAAAATTTAATACTTCTAAATTATTAGTTCATGAGATTTAAATCATACATGATTAATTATACGCGAATTATTAGCAATGTATTCTTAAGAAATATTTTGTCCATTTTTGTGGTATTAGTATATGTTCTTAAAAGAAGTAGAATTTCTCAATTTTTGTAATACTTAAGAGGGGCATGAAACATATACAAATTCTTAAATTAAAATTAGATCGTGAATAGACATTCTAATTATTCCAAAATTGAAAATTAATTTTTAACAACTTAATTAATTGGTTTTCAGCCTCATCACCAAATATTAAATAATCCACTACAGTCATGGATAATTTAATTTATAAATTAAAAATATTTTTTTATTTCTTTTATATTTAAAATTTGTTGCGTTTTTTTTTAATTTTATACAATTTTTATTTTAATTTTTAGATTATTTTATTTTTTAAACTATATTTAGAATTCTTTATAAAACAACAAATATGTGTAATTTTAATTTTAATTTATCTGCTATTATATAATTTTAGTAATATAAATTCTAATTTCAGATTGTTTAATAATTTTGATGAATAATTTTATATATTACTGAACTTATATAATAATATTTTATTAATACTTTGATAAGTTAAAATAAAAAAGATAAATGTTTATTTGTTTAAATAAATAAATTTTGTAAATATAATTTAATAATAAAATTATTTAAAATTTCAAAATAAAAAAAATTCATATAAAATTAAAAAACATAAATTTTAAAAGATAAAGTAAATAAAAAATTACTTATAATTCATTAATTAAATTATTACCAAATGTTTTTAAAATAAAGAATATAAAATAATATGATTCTATAAGAATTTAAGAAAAAAATTAAACAATTTAGAAAAAATCGTTAATTACATTATTAATAAACAATATAAAAATAAATTATATGCTTATATACAAATTTGAAAAAACATAAAAACTTAAATTTTAAATATATAAGTAATAATGAAAAGAAAGAAGTGATAAGTTAAAACAACAAATTTTATATGTTAAAATAAAAATTTAAAAACTATAGTCATGAAGATAAAATATAACTTTTATATGAAATATTGTAGAAAAATTCGTCAAGTCATATATATTGGAAATTTATTTTAGATTGAAGTGTTAACATCAAATACAACTTTAGTGTAATTAATATTTTGTCAAAATAAGTCATATGACTTTAGTTCAATAAACTTTTTTAACAAGTCATGATGATTTTAATAAGATTTATTTTTTATCTAAATTCGTTTAGCCCTATGACGATTTACTTCGAGTTTATCTAATTTTAATTTTCACAAAAATTATCTTTAACTAACACAACTTTAATATTATTAAAATAAGTTGTTCTCTCTTTCCATAACTTCATCTTTAAAAATCAGAAAATGAAGTTATGTCCATGATTTAGTCCTTTCGATAATTATTTTAAAATCAAACACATTCATAATTTCAAAACTAAATAAATCTAAATTTGAAAAAAAAAAAAAAAAACTGAACTCAAGGCTTTGGAATGTGATACGTATTTTGGTCTCAAACTCATTTCTCATTGTTTATAATTACCTTTTTTATGTTACCTTATATTTTAAGAGTTTAACTAGTTTATATGACTTTTATTGGGAGAAATAAAGAACACATATCACAAGTGCAAAATGAGTGGAAACATGATTAATATTTTATCAAATAAATTTTTAGGATTTAGTACATGAAATTTGAAACAATTCAGCATGTAAATTGGAGAATAAGGAGTGTTATTTGTTAGTATAAAAAGTTTTAGATTATGAGTAACAAAAGACAATCATCATAACTTTAAAAATAACTATTGTAAAATTACAAAATATATTATATTTAGTAATATATAATTAGACAACAATGTAAAAAGATATAATAATACTAGTGTGCGATATATTCATTAACGTATCAATATGGTATATATGGTTAAGCTGAGGATATATACCTTATTCATATGTAATGGTTTAAATTTATTTTCACTAAAGAATAATTTGCCTGATAGTTTGATTTTTTATTTTATTTTTTAATAGATTTTTTATGTTTGTTATCTTTGTCTTTTTTAGAATTGGATTTATTTCTTAGAAAGAATAAAACGTATCATAAATAGTTGTGAATGTTTAGTTTGATCAAACTTAAAATTATATATAGCATGTGTAAAATACATTTTTATTTTATATAATTAAAATCTGTAACACTATTATCTTAAATATACAAATTATTTTTTATTCAAAATCATGATAATAATTATTTTTAAAAAGCAACTTTTTACATGACAAGTATAGTTTCTCTTGATAGTTATTAGTTATTATAGTTTAGACAAAGACGATATTTTCTTTCAAAAGTTGTTATAATATACTAATTAAAATAAATAAATATGTGTATATTTTTTATATTTTGATTAACTATCAAAATGAATCGTTGTAAACATCAATTATACGTAATTATAATATATACATCTGTATTTGTACAAATAATTTTAAAGTATTCCCTTTACTTCTGCATATTAAAGTATTAACAATATAGATTTTGTTTGTATCTACAATATTTTTTATTTTATAATATTTTTATGTGTTTCAATGGACATTTTATTTCTATCATCAATTTTTATTATAGAATTTTAGATCAATGTTATAATATTATGAAAATACGTTAAGATAATAAATGCATTATATTTTTAGAATAATGAAATAAAAATAAAATATATTTAATTTTAAAATATAACTATGTTTCAGATAAAAATATTTAAAATATTTGAAAAAGTTCATAACTTATTTAAAATGTTTTGATGCACACAATAAGAAAACAACCGAAAATTCCTGTTTTATATGGATCATTCAAAGATGATATATATATCACCAAAATTCCCAATAATACTAATAAATATATTAAAAGATAAACAATACAAACTCACATGAGATATATAATGTTTGATATCTTTTGTGAATTAGACAATGTGGTTGTTATCTTATCTACATTTAATAAATGTGAGGTTTTGTGGTTAATAAAACATTACTGTAATAAGTGTAAATTGATTGATAACTTTTAATATTTCAATATTATTTTATATTCACCATAAAAAAAAATTCGACTGAAAAAAAATTCACCATAAAATTTTTCATTTCTTAATACATAAAATATATGGCACTACAAAATGAAGAAATTAAATGATAAAAACATAATTAAAAAGTATAAAAGTGGGTAAAAATTGAAAAGCATACAACTTTAAATATCCAAAAAGAAAGTAATAGAAAGTCAATTAAAAATATACATTTAAAAAAATAAAAGTTAATTAAACATAATAATGTTAGTATAATACGACATAGACATCTGAGTATTATTTTTCTAAAATGAACATGCACTTGAAAACCCAATAAGACTAAAACATTTTTTTGATATAACATCAAATATAAGGTTAAGTATTTTTTATTATTGAACAGTTTAAGAACTTCCAACTAATCTTATAATTATATGGAAGTGGGAAGTACAATTTATAACTTTATAAACCATATAATTTAACAGGGAATTGAAAGCATCTAGCTCAACATCAAAGCATTTCATTGAAACATTGACATTGGAATCCTTTTATTATTTATTTTACTATTAAAACCGATCTTGCTAAATTAGGGCATCACTATAGAGATATGCAAGAGATGCCTGACCTAATCACAATAATTTTCCAGGTTTCCTACTATCATCTTGAAAGGGACTTCGAGTCTAACACTCAAAATGATAGCCCGTTTTGGAATGGTAAAAAAGGACTACATCATTCATAACATATGTTACTTTGATTGTGAACAGAAAACTCGGTTGTCCCGCAGGGATGTTACACGTTTTAGAACACTATCTAGGTTTTGGAAAGACGAATTAGTTTCTCCATACTACTATATTGTATCATTCATAAACTCATTTGTACCTGGAGGTCTTTTGTAATATTGAAAAAAAAAATATGAATGAAAGTATCGTGAATTGTTTAACAGTTTCTTTAGAATATATGTTTTTTTTTTACAGAAAAAAAGAATAAAAGTTTCTTTAGAATATCTGTTTTTTTTTTTTACAGAAAAAAAGAATAAAAGTTAATTATGTTGTGACCCTTTTTATCTCATAGTGGCCTGTAATATTTATCCATTTCTTTAATTGTTTTTTAGCTGCATAAAGCAGAACAAAATTGGTCCCACTAATGTAGTAAAGAGATGACCAAGATATCAATCGAAGGACTCAACAAAATTAAGTTTTAAACTATAGAGTTAAAGTCTTGTATTTATTTATTACTTATTTACTACTGATGCAAGGTGGGGACAGTAAAAAAAATGAAATGAAAAATTAAAACTAATATATACAAACAGTTTAAAAGAATGAAAGAAAATGGAACGAAAGAATAACACCTACACTAAAAAATGCAATACTGAAATTAAAATGATCTAAACTAAAATGAGAATTGAATGTAATTAAAACTAACCTACAAATGCATGCTAAAAATTAATAATGCAAGAGAATTAAAGTAACTGAATATGTAAACTAATGTGAGCTAAGAACAGTGAATGAAAAGAGTTCATTTATGCACATAACAGAACCAAAATAAAAGCATTAGCACAAAGAAAATTGGTTAGAACAAAAAAACTAGAATCAAATTCATATGAAATCAATGCACAGGAGTGGTGGATCATCTATTAGGAAGACATCCTGGTAAAATAAGCCTATCACAAGTCTTAAAGTTCATTTCCAGAACTTAAAAGTCAATAATCATCACTCAGTTCATCAAATTCAAAATGAATCTAAATTTAATTCATGATTCTAATCAATATCAGTAATATCACATACAATCTATTCTAAAATATGCAAAACCTAATTAAAATAAATGAACAGAAACAAAAAAACAACATGAATTAAAATATACTTTTTTTTATTGAACTTTTATCTAACTCGAGAAGACCTCTCGTGAATTCACGGCTACCTCGGGGTCGTTTAACTCCAAAAAGGAATTTTAGAAGTGTAAATTTACAAGTTCAATAAATTTTCAAATCAAAATATTCACATACACACACGAGAATACAAACACATTGGAAGAATCAAATCACATTAACACAAACACTCAACAAAAACGTCACAAATGGAAGTAGTATTAATAAGGAACAATGAACATCAAAGACAAACAGAAATGTACTGAACAGAAGCGAACGAGAGCGCAAGAACTCGAGTTTACCGAAGAATGCGATAAAACCCTAGAATTCGCGTTCGCCCTATCTACTCTAGAAAAACATAAACTCAAGAGTATCTAAGTGTATCTCTCTAAAAATCTTTATGTAAAAAAAAAAAACTATGTACATGGTAGCAACACCCTTTTTATAGGGTTGAAAAAGAAGAAGAAAAATATGAAAGGGGAAAAAGGAGAAGAGAAAACTTGCTCTCTACGCTTTGATAATCGGATGGTTAGCCTTTCTTTTGCCTCCCAGCCATTCATCTGACTGCATCAAAACGAAAACCACTTGAATCTTTTGATGTTTTCTTCCAAAACTTAAAAGTCAATAATCATCACTCAGTTCATCAAATTCAAAATGAATCTAAATCTAATTCATGATTCTAATCAATATCAGTAATTCTATTCTAAAATATACAAAACCTAATTAAAATAAACGAATAGAAACAAAAAAACAACATGAATTAAAATATACTTTTTTTTATTGAACTTTTATCTAACTCGAGAAGTCCTCTCGTGAATTCACGTCTACCTCGGGGTCGTTTAACTCCAAAAAGGAATTTTAGAAGTGTAGATGTTATTTAGACTTGGCTTCTGTGTCTGTGGACCGGTCAGTCCGGCCGGTCTGGTTGTTTACTTTGGGCTTGTTTTGTTTTGGGCTTGTTTTGTTTACGGGCTTTGCCTGTTGCGTGTTTATGTTGGTTAAATATAGTAACCAACCCTGTTTGTTTACGTTGGTTAATTATAGTAACCAACCCCGTTTGTTTACGTTGGTTAATTATAGTAACCAACCCTGTTGCCTGTTAACGTTGGTTATAAATAGTAACCAACCCCGTCTTTTCAATCACAACTTTCAATTCAATAATATTCAGTATTCATTCTCTCGCTCCGCTCTCTCTCTTTTATTCTCTGGTTCTAAGGTTTTCTTGAAAAGCCCCAAGAACCCAACAATTGGCGCCCACCGTGGGGCAAGGATTCAAGAATTCCCTAGGAGCAATGGCAACCAAGTTCGACGTAGAAAAGTTCAACGGCGCTAATGACTTCGGGCTGTGGAAGATCAAGATGGAGGCAATCTTGATACAGCAGGGATGTGTTGAAGCGTTGAAGGGTGAGTCGAAGATGAGTGATACCATGACTCAAGAAGAGAAGAAGAAGATGGGAGATAAGGCAAGGAGTGCAATCATCTTGTGCCTTGGTGATAAGGTACTGAGGGAGGTTGCGAAGGAGAAGACTGCCGCTGAAATCTGGGTAAAACTAGAGTCTCTATACATGACGAGATCGTTGGCTCATAGGCTGTGCCTGAAGCAGCAACTCTTTTCGTTCAAGATGTCAGAATCAAGAACGATAGAGGAGCAGATTGCAGAATTCAGCAAGATAGTTGATGATCTGGAGAATATTGGAGTGAAGTTGGAGGATGAAGATAAAGCTGTCATCCTGTTAAATGCTCTTCCCAAAACCTTCGAGCATTTCAGGGATGCGTTACTCTACGGGAAAGATCAAGTGATCACGTTAGAGGAGGTTCTGACGTCAATTCGAACCAAGGAGTTCCAAAAACTCCAAGATTCGAAGACAACCGAGGAAGGAGCGTCCGGTTTGATTGCGGTAAAAGGGAAAGGGAAGAAGCAGTCTGGAAAAGAGAAGAAGCTGAATCCGGACGGTACGAAGCAGGTGCGTTGCTTCAAGTGCCAGAAGATGGGTCATATCAAGAAGTTCTGCCCGGAGAAAGGAAAGGCCGGTCGGCCACAAGAAACCGCTGATGTGGCAGAGGCGTCTGAGGGATATGAGTCGGCCGGAGTGCTGGTGGCTTCGTCTGAAGACTCTCAAAGGAGCTGGGTCATGGATTCCGGCTGCTCCTATCACATGTGCCCGGTAAAGGAGTTTTTTGAGAATCTGGATCAGAAAGAGCATGGTAATGTACTGCTCGGAAATAACAAAGCTTGCCGAGTGCAAGGTGTGGGGTCGGTGAGGCTGAAGATGTTTGACAATCGTGAGATGGTGTTGCAGGCCGTCCGGTATGTGCCCGAACTAAAGAGAAATTTGATTTCTATTAGTGCATTTGATCTTGGAGGTTACACCACTAAAGTTGAAGATGGAGTAATGAGGGTTTGTTCTGGAGATTCTGTGGTTGCCAAAGGCAGAAGGAGGAACGGCTTGTACATTCTGGAGGGATCAACTGTCATTGGTCATGTCTCAGTAGCAAGTGGGACCGAGAATACCGCCCGGTTATGGCACTTGAGGATGGGACACATCAGTGAGAAAGGTCTTGAAGAATTGGAAAAGCAAGACTTGCTTCTGGGAGACAAACTGCAGAAGCTGGATTTCTGTGACCATTGTGTCTTAGGGAAATCACACAGGATACCGTTCGGAAAAGGGAAACACTCAACCGAACGGCCCTTTGAATATGTCCATGCTGACTTATGGGGACCGGCAAGAACCTTAACTCATGGTGGAGGAGCGTATTTCTTAAGTATAATTGATGATTTCTCAAGGAGAGTGTGGATTTACGTTCTAAAGAATAAGTCTGAAACGTTTCAGAAGTTCAAAGAGTGGCACACACAGATTGAAAACCAATTGGGGTGTAGGCTGAAATGCCTAAGAACCGATAATGGGCTGGAGTTCGTTTCAGAGGAGTTTAATGGTTTTTGCAAAGAGAAAGGGATCAGGAGGCACAGAACGGTCGTTGGAACTCCTCAACAGAATGGATTGGCCGAACGGATGAACAGAACTATTCTGGAGAGGGTCCGGTGCATGTTGTTGGGATCAGGGTTGTCAAAAGCTTTCTGGGGAGAGGCTGCCAATACGGCCGTCTATCTGATTAACAGGAGTCCGTCTTCAGCTCTCAATTTTAAAACGCCAATGGAAGTGTGGAGTGGACGACCGGCTGACTATTCACACTTGAGAGTGTTTGGTTCTTTGGCGTTTGCTCATGTCAGGGGTGATAAGCTGGATTCCCGGGCGGCGAGATGTATCTTCCTTGGATACGGCGACGGAGTTAAGGGATACAGGTTATGGAGGTTAGATTCACCTTCAAAACTAATCATTAGTAGGGATGTCATTTTTGATGAAACGAGGATGGCGATGCAACCGGAAAACTCTGGAAGCGAGAAGAAGATTCTCGTGGAGGTGGAGCATACTACTAATGGAGCTGGCACGCCCGGTGGGACTGAGGAAAACCAAACGGGTGAAGGGCAAGTTGAAACCGGTCGGACGATAGCTGAGAACCGACCGGATGAATTTCGAATAGACCTTGGTGATGACACTGATGATATGTCCGGTGAGGGAAGTCATGGAAAAGCTGCTGGTGTTGATTTGAGAAACTATCAGCTTGTTCGTGACAGAGAAAGAAGGATCTCCAAGCCAACCAAACGGCTTGGAGAGGCGGATCTAATCTGCTACGCCCTGAACGCTGCTGAAGATATTAACCGATCGGATGAACCGAGAAGTTATAAGGAGGCTCTTGACAGCAGCGACCGGCATCTTTGGCAGGGTGCTATGGAAGAAGAGTTGGAGGCTTTGAAAAAGAATAACACCTGGAGATTGGTGGATCTGCCGAAGGGTAAGAAGGTCATAGGTTCGAAATGGATTTTCAAGAAAAAGGAAGCTACACCGGGCGGTGAGAAAGCGAGGTACAAAGCTAGGCTTGTTGCCAAAGGCTTTACTCAGATTGAAGGCGTAGACTATCATGAGGTCTTTGCTCCAGTGGTTAAGCATTGTTCGGTCAGAGTTCTGATGGCAATAGTTGCGCATTGCAATTTGCATCTTGAACAGTTGGACGTCCGGACAGCTTTTCTGCACGGCGATTTGGAAGAAACCATCTATATGAAGCAACCGGACGGTTTCGCTGTGGATGATAGGGTGTGTCTGTTGCAGAAGTCACTTTATGGCTTGAAGCAAAGCCCAAGGCAGTGGTACAGGAAATTTGATGACTTTCTGATAAAGCTGAACTTCAAGCGGTGCAATTATGACGACTGTGTTTACACTCTGAATCATGGCGGTGAAATGTTATATCTCTTGCTCTATGTGGATGATATTCTAATTGCTAGCAGTGACAGGGGCATGATCGGTGAGACGAAAGCAAAGTTGGCGGATGCTTTCGAAATGAAAGAGCTTGGGGAAGCAAGGCGGATTTTGGGCATAGACATTAAAAGGGAGAGACCGGGCGGTAACCTTTTTCTGTCACAGGAGTGTTATTTGCAGAAGGTAATTTCAAGGTATCGGATGGCTGAGTCTAAAATAGCCAACACGCCGGTCGGTCAACACTTGAAACTTACCAAGGAGCAATGCCCAAAGACCGAGGAAGAAAGAAAGAAGATGGAATCTGTTCCATTTTCAAATGGGATTGGGAGCATTATGTACGGCATGGTCTGCACAAGACCGGACGTGGCGCACGGTGTCAGTGTTCTCAGTCAGTTCATGGTTAATCCTGGACCAACACACTGGGAAGCGTTGAAGTGGATGCTCAGATACATACGGGGGTCTCTCGGTACTGGATTGTTTTTTCAGAATAACTTTCAAGGTGGAGGTTATATTGAAGGTTTTGTTGATTCCGACTTTGCCGGATGCATGGACACTAGGAAATCCCGGTCGGGATATGTGTTTACACTGTTCGGGACTGCTGTTAGCTGGAGGTCTACATTACAGTCGGTTGTGGCTTTGTCAACTACGGAAGCTGAGTATTATGCTCTTGCTGAAGGAGTTAAGGAGGCGCTGTGGTTGAAAGGTTTGGTTCGAGAACTTGGTTTCGATCAGAAGTCTGTATGTGTTCATTGTGACAGCCAGAGTGCTATTCATCTGGCCAATCATCAGATTTATCATTCCAGGACCAAGCATATTGACGTCAAGCTGCACTTTGTCAGAAGCATTGTTGAATCCGGTGACGTTCAAATCTGCAAAATTGCATCCGAAGAGAATCCTGCAGATATGTTAACAAAGCCGCTCGCTAAGGAGAGGTTTCTCTTTCTGTTGTCCAGGATTGGGTGTCTACCGGTCGGTCACTAATTGTTTGACCGGCCGTGTCCGTGTTTTATTTTTGCTTTTGTTTTGAAGCAAGTCTAGGTGGAGAATTGTTATTTAGACTTGGCTTCCGTGTCTGTGGACCGGTCAGTCCGGCCGGTCTGGTTGTTTACTTTGGGCTTGTTTTGTTTTGGGCTTGTTTTGTTTACGGGCTTTGCCTGTTGCGTGTTTATGTTGGTTAAATATAGTAACCAACCCTGTTTGTTTACGTTGGTTAATTATAGTAACCAACCCCGTTTGTTTACGTTGGTTAATTATAGTAACCAACCCTGTTGCCTGTTAACGTTGGTTATAAATAGTAACCAACCCCGTCTTTTCAATCACAACTTTCAATTCAATAATATTCAGTATTCATTCTCTCGCTCCGCTCTCTCTCTTTTATTCTCTGGTTCTAAGGTTTTCTTGAAAAGCCCCAAGAACCCAACAGTAGATTTATAAGTTCAATAAATTTTCAAATCAAAATATTCACATACGCAGACGAAAATACGAACACATTGGAAGAATCAAATCACATTAACACAAACACTCAACAAAAACGTCACGAATGGAAGTAGTATTAACAAGGAACAATGAACATCAAAGACAAACAGAAATGTACTGAACAGAAGCGAACGAGAGCGCAAGAACTTGAGTTTACCGAAGAATGCGATAAAACCCTAGAATTCACATTCGCCTTATCTACTCTAGAAAAACATAAACTCAAGAGTATCTAAGTGTATTTCTCTAAAAATCTCTATGTAAAAAAAAAAAAAACAAACTATTTACATGGTAGCAACACCCTTTTTATAGGGTTGAAAAAGAAGAAGAAAAATATGAAAGAGGAAAAAGGGGAAGAGGAAACTTGTTCTCTACGCTTTGATAATCGGACGACCAGCCTTTCTTTTGCCTCCCAGCCATTCGATCTGACTGCATCAAAACGAAAACCACTTGAATCTTTGGATGTTTTCTTCCAAAACTTAAAAGTCAATAATCATCACTCAGTTCATCAAATTCAAAATGAATCTAAATTTAATTCATGATTCTAATCAATATCAGTAATTCTATTCTAAAATATACAAAACCTAATTAAAATAAACGAACTGAAACAAAAAAAAAAACAACATGAATTAAAATATACTTTTTTTATTGAACTTTTATCTAACTCAAGAAGAACTCTCGTGAATTCACGTCTACCTCGGGGTTTTTTAGCTCCAAAAAGGAATTTTAGAAGTGTAGATTTACAAGTTCAATAAATTTTCAAATCAAAATATTTACATACGCACACGAGAATACAAACACATTGGAAGAATCAAATCACATTAACACAAACACTCAACAAAAACGTCATGAATGGAAGTAGTATTAACATGGAAAAATGAACATCAAAGACAAATGGAAATGTACTGAACAGAAGCGAACGAGAGCGCAAGAACTCGAGTTTACCGAAGAATGCGATAAAACCCTAGGATTCGTGTTCGCCCTATCTACTCTAGAAAAACATAAACTCAAGAGTATATAAGTTTATCTCTCTAAAAATCTCTATGTAAAAAAAACTATGTACATGGTAGCAACACCCTTAGGGTTGAAAAAGAAGAGAAAAATATGAAAGGGGAAAAAGGAGAAAAGGAAACTTGCTCTCTACACTTTAATAATCGGACGGCCAGCCTTTCTTTTTCCTCCCAGCCATTCGATCTGACTGTATCAAAACGAAAACCACTTGAATCTTTTGATGTTTTCTTCCAGAACTTAAAAGTCAATAATCATCACCCAGTTCATCAAATTCAAAATGAATCTAAATCTAATTCATGATTCTAATCAATATCAGTAATTCTATTCTAAAATATACAAAACCTAATTAAAATAAAGGAACAGAAACAAAAAAACAACATGAATTAAAATATATTTTTTTATTGAACTTTTATCTAACTCGAGAAGACCTCTCGTGAATTCATGTCTACCTCGGGGTCGTTTAACTCCAAAAAGGAATTTTTGAAGTGTAGATTTACAAGTTCAGTCAATTTTCAAATCAAAATATTCACATACCCATACGAGAATACGAACACATTGGAAGAATCAAATCACATTAAAGCAAACATTCAACAAGAACGTCATGAATGGAAGTAGTATTAACAAGGAACAATGAACATAAAAGACAAACAGAAATGTACCGAACAGAAGCGAACGAGAATGCAAGAACTCGAGTTTACCGTAGAATGCGATAAAACCCTAGAATTCGCGTTCGCCCTATCTACTCTAGACAAACATAAACTCAAGAGTATCTAAGTGTATATCTCTGAAAATCTCTGTGTAAAAAGAAACTATGTACATGGTAGCAGCACCCTTTTTATAGGGTTGAAAAAGAAGAAGAAAAATATTAAAGGAAAAAAAAGGAAGAGAAAACTTGCTCTCTACGCATTGATAATCGGACGGTCAGCCTTTCTTTTGCCTCCTAGCCATTCGATGTGACTGCATCAAAATGAAAACCACCTGAATCTTTTCATGTTTCCTTCCAGGCACGCCCCCTTGCATTGCCAGGATTGAGTTTCTGTCAGTGACTTTCATCATTATTTTTCAAACTTAAACCACTTCCAGTTTGCATAATGTGCTTCATTTTCAAAAGGTAGGGCACTGGTAGGTTTGTGTTCTAATCGTTGAGTTTCGACAGAAGGTGGCAGCTTTTGCTTGTATTTCTTTGTCATCATATCAGCCTCCAGATAAACTCTCTTTTCATGATAAAAAAATGTTACACATCTATCAATATCAGTACAACTAAAATCAAATAGAACTTTGACTTTGTTTAGATAAACTTCTCAATAATCACTAATAGAAAAAGAAAATAAGAGAACAAAAATGAATTAAACTTTTCAAGGAACTTAAATAGATAATTTTTATAAATATTAAGGTGCATAGGATGTTTATAGCTTATGTGTTATCTGATTTCCTTATCTTATCTTATTAGGAAAATAATAAATATATACCTCTTTGATAGAAAAAGGCCAGGTTCACTTTCAAGTTCAGCAATGCTGCATGGCAAGAAGAGTAAAAGGAGTTAAAATCAGCTATTACAGAAACAGAATAAACTGAATGTACCCAACAATTACAGAAGTTAAAGTCAGTAATCCATTTTGTAAATCATGATGGGAAATAAGGTGATGGGAAACCAGGCCAGTGAAACTTGGCTGCAGAAAGCTCTTTTTCTTCTTCGACGTTAAGGCGTACCCAACCACCACTTTCTGCCCCGAAAACGTTGTCGTTCCCGGTTGTTTCTCCTTTTCGTCTTCCCCGCTTGAGATTTCTCCGTTTAGTCTCATCGTCGCACACCCCAGAAACCCCTCTATTCGAAGATCCAATCCGAGAAACAGGGGAGGAAAGTGTTTAAGAGGGTAGAGAAGGGATGTAGAGGAATGTGTGATGATTTCTAAGAAGAGGAATATTGAGTTTTTGCAGAGGAAGAAGAAGATTGGGTTTGGATGTAATTGTGGAAGAAGTGAATGGAATGAGAAGAATATATATATAT
The DNA here is from genome assembly GCA_036885675.1 of Vigna mungo. Taxonomy (NCBI): domain Eukaryota; kingdom Viridiplantae; phylum Streptophyta; class Magnoliopsida; order Fabales; family Fabaceae; genus Vigna; species Vigna mungo. The sequence continues at coordinate 42,695,128 of CP144692.1, read as the reverse complement.
ATATATATATATATATATATATATATATATATATATATATATAAACACGAGAATTTATTTGTCACTTTTCAGAAACAAAAATAATTTCGAGTCACTTAAAAACCTACTTCACACCTAGCAAGAGAATAAAAGAAAAAAATATGATATAAAAAAGAAAAAGAGGAATATAAAACACTAATGCATGTTAAATCAGTGTTTAAAAGATAAGGTATATATAGAAAACCTCATTTTTTAATCAATCATGAATATTATGCTGTGATTTTTTTCTAATAAAAAATGGTGTAATATTTATAGGTGCATGTATGACATGCAAAAGTCAATGAAGAACACGCATAAAGACGACAACATATATGTCTACACCGTGTGAGATCCAATCGTGTCCATTCAACATGCACGTGTGTTAAGATTAATAATTACGTAGAAAAGACACCACATGGATGACTATAACGAAGTTGAATGCAAAGACAAAAATCAGAAAACTCTTCAGAACTCCTACTCATACTTTATTCTAATCCAATGCCACCCATAGAGCATGGCAGTAGTCGTCCTTCAACTTACAGGGATTGTTGACTGTCTCCACATATCACCACGAAACTTTTTAGTGTGATTTGTCTTCACTCGTACACTTTTCAGAAAAACTTTCCGAAGGTTACCATCCCAGAATTACTCTAGGCTAAGCACGCTTAACCATGGAATTCTTATGAGTTAGGCTACCAAAAAGCAAATGCATTTTGGTGATATAGATAGTCAAATCAATTCTTTTAAGTTATCTTTGAACTGTAAAGTCTCATACCTATACAGTCTCCAGATCCCTCTCAGTCTGGTGCATGTTCTATTCGTCCATGTACCCCTTCCACTGGAAGCCAGCCGTTCCTTATATGTGCCTCCTGCACAATGTCTCTTGCACCGACGATCAGTCCCCGCCCTCCTCAGTGCCGGACGTCAGAATGGCTAAGTACAACCCTTAACTTTGCATACAAATAATAAAATTAAACATCAAAAAAAATTCACAAATTTAAGATTTTGAGGTGAGAAAATGTTTATCCATTCTTCACGACAGAAACGGTAAAGCAGGATCCTAACATAAAAAGCAGAATCAAATGTCAAAGGAAACTTACTCATATGAAAAACTTAGCATGAAGAACAGTGAGAAACTAATGTTGTTGTTGTATTGAGAAGGTGTTTTAGGTTGGTATCCTTGAATCTAATAGCTGCCCAGCCATTTTTAAGCACTCGTACTGTATTTAAAAGTTGAGGTCAATGGAATTATAGGTACACAAATGTAGGCACTTATCAATGACTTGGTGCAATTTACTATTCATAGAGAAAGTAAACTTACCTTATAAAGTACTTTTGTGGTAGAGTGATAATGATTTGTGACATGTAAAAACCAAACCAAATAGATTAAAGCCACAACAACAAAGTTTGTGAAACGAAATATTGAATCATACCTGATTTTGAGGAGGGTGAGACAGACCACCAGTTTGACCATTTAAATTGATAGCATCAGCACTAATTGCTGACCTTCCAATCTTTTGAAATTCTGTATACACCTTCTTGACATGTTTCTTCCACCATAATGCTTCACAAAAATAAATAAAAACTTAGTTAATTTTTAAAATGTTATGTAACTATTCATTATTTAAAGAGACTGGACAACTGTAAAGGCTTACCCAATATGATTGACCCATCTGCATCAAGTTATGAAAAAGGGTAGGCACCAGTGGCGGACCTATGTGTATATTAGGACGATGATGTGCACATCCTAATTTTACTGAAATTATTATTAAGTATTTGAAAATAATTTACTTTGTATCTCTAGTTTTATATATTTGAACTCGTTGAACGTTGTTTTATCGTAGATTTGTTTACAGTTGAAAGTGTACAAATTGTTGAAAAATACAAATTTGAGTTTAAATAGACTGAAAATAGTGTTAATATTTTATGTAATTAGACATATCGAATCTTTTCGATAAACCTAACACAAATATATTACTTGATTTGTCTTCAGTGACTTAGGGTCTTAGATCCACAGCGCATAGGCACTATGCTACCTTGAGTACAGAAATATTGTCCCATGTACAGTGACTCTTGACCAGTCACTATGAACGTGCCACCATAAGGTCCCTTCCTCAGTTCAACAGCAAATCTTCTGCTTGAATATTCCTCTATGTTTGACTAAGCACTGAGTGATTTTTTCAATGCCATTTGGCCATGGTCTCATTATCTCCTTCTCTCCGTGCCTGCCAGCAAATTAGAAAGTGAAGCACTAGAATTATTTTCTCTCCAGAAGAAAACAAAAATCATGACACTATGTAATAAATATACCACTGTAAACTGATGCTTTATCTGGTCTTGTTCTAAACAGTAACATAGACAGTGTCACCTTTGTAGGTAGTTATAATTGGCCCAGGAAATTTTCAATTCAAAGTTTAAATGCTTGTAGTGTGGCATAGCCTGGTATATTTCGCTTCTTGTACCTAAAGATTATTGGCATGGGGTAGCTATCAGTGTTAACTTCACCAAGAAAAAAGGTAAAGCATACAACTACATATAAACCACACATGCAATTCAATTAATAAAAAAAATTTAGAGAGAAAGGAACCATGAAGTATGCAGCCTCCTGTTACAAAATTCAGGGAAAGTGAATATGACAGTTTAAATTTTTTGTCATGATTACTATTATGCTTTGGAACTGATCAAAGATTATGTGAGAAAACATGGGATAGTATTTTGCTTGCAACAAATTTGTAGTGATTGAGAGTTTTGGAATGAAGATAAACAAAGAAAGAAAACAACAGAATCTGGAAGGGAAGGTAATTTTCTTGCCATTTCACATCTTCATAAAAAGAAACGTGCATCTTAGTGCTACGTCTTTCAGGCATATAAGGTGCATTGGGATTTGTCAGTAAACATGGTGATTGCAATCTGTTTAAACATAAAAAATGAGAACGTTGTGCTTGTTTTTTCCTTGCCTCTCAGAACTATGTTGTTATGCAGCCTATAACACTTTACACCTTCAAAGATACTACTTGCTGAATGTCAGTAGATATCAATTAATGGTCCCTTATATGACTTATTCCAGTTACAACATACCGCAAACTTAACACGGAAATAAACTATACTAATACTTCATAATAGTATGATCTGTATCAAGGTTACAATAATCGCATACGATAATTTAGACCGCCTTTATTATGCATCGGAAAGCACATGCGTATTAAAAATTATTTCAGCATGAACGAGATGCTCCTGATATGGTAATTAAATACCGCAAAGACAGACATATATGTATTTCATTCGACCAAAAATCCAAATAACTTATGCAGCAGTATAATACACATTCCCGAGCAACTTGAAAGTCATAAGCAAAAATGTGTAGTAGTATTAGAATTGTTTCTCACAATCTTGACCAGAATGCCTATTATCTGAATTATGAAATCCAATATTTGGGTTTTGTGAGGTGAATAAGTTGGGATATGAGAAATCAGAGTAAGCATCCACTGAAGGAAATCTGTTAAGCTGATGAGGAGATTTGTCATCCAGTACAAACGGATTTTGTAGGGAAGAACCAGAGTCTTCGTTGGGCGTATCAAATGAAGAAAAACTTGATGAATGAGAGCATGAGAAGGCATGCTCATGTTCCACATCATTTATGACACCACCATCATGGTCAGTTGCAGTATTTTGTTCAGTGAAATGTTCCTTCTCTGTTTCAGATTTATTAGCAACACTTGTACAGAATGGATTCTCAAAGCTGCTATCTGGCACATTTGCTCTATTTTTCTTGGTATGCTTTGAACTACGAATTTCAGCAGTTTCAGCAGCAACCAACACATCCTGTGAGTCTAGATTGGCTTCAGTTTTTGTCCTAGACAAGTAGGGAGCTGGCTTGAAAGACATGCACTGTTTACTTTCTTTTTTACCAAATGAAGTATGGGGTTTATCTTTGTCAAGTGATCCAAATTGGCTTGATGAGTGAAGATCAATTTCACTGTGTGCTTCTTCAGGAAGAGGAAGTTTTGACTCACATTGACTGCAAAATTTAACGGGGCCATTCTGATAAGGAGATAACATGTTAACACAATGAAGTGAGAAAAAGAAGTAATAAACTAAGCATACCATAGTCATCTTATTTTTCATCTGGCTAGTAAATCCTAAATAGTAATACTATGCTGTACTTACCAGTAAATCCTCATGTTTTTTATGGAACTTGGTTTCTGAAGCAGTTGGATCCCAGTCTAAATTATGCTCAACAGCAATTTCTTTCAGAAGGTTGAGTTTCTTTTCCTCTGAAGGTGCTTGAACCGACAACAACTCTATTAACTGCCATTGTAGTTCACGTGGAGCATAATGTCAATGAAGAAAATAGCTCAACTTGTAAAAACATATTTAAACATGAATCATCACTTGAGTATATTTTATGTTTATATGCATATGTTTCCATTTTTAATGTACATCTTATCACATTATGTTTTTGAATAAACATGCAAATGTTATTATTTGACTGTACATTGTGATGAAGAGGATAAAAGTAACTTGATTGCAAATTTTTTCCAAGATAAAAGTTCATGGAACCTGGCGATTGACACTGCAGTTAGGGGTGACATCAGCTGCTGAAGATACAAAACCCTTTCCATATTTGGAAGCAAATAGCGACTGAACCTGCAGTAACTCTGGCAGATCAGCGCATCTTGGTGCAGCAAAACATACACTAGATATTGCTTCCTTCAAATCAAGGGGACATTCCCTGAACAACATTGAGAAATCAGATGTCTAACTCGAAAACAATTACACTGGTTCATTCAAATTATTAAGCCATAATGTGTGTCCTCAGCCAGACTAGAGTGTTAGCTCCAAGAGACCTTTGCATGTATGAAACTAAATGCAAAATATAACATTTTAACAACTGCTCTGTTTAGAACAAACAAATCGAAAAACAAGTTGGTCATTCATATATGCCGTTCTTGCTCCCTCTTACCAATATCAAAAACAGGCTTTTATATTGGAATGTTGACTTTTATCAATGCATGTGCATGTTGTGTGATTGTTGCTTTGTTCTTGTGCAAACCTTTGCGATTGAGTTATGGGAAGGCGTGCAACAATAAGTTCACAGAAGATTTGAATGATATCTTGAGCAGCCACCATGTTCTCCTCTCTGATAACATGCTCCACCTAATATCATCATCATCACCTCATGAGCAACACCATGCGGAAAAGTGTTGAAAATCCTGAAACAGAAACATTAAACAGTATACATCCGTGGAAGCGAAGGGTATTATTGATACCTTAAAAACAGCCTTGGTTTCTTGACCAGCCTCAAGTAACATAGCAACGTCATTTCGCATCTGTTTTAGCTGAACCTCTCTTCTGTTTCTAAGCAACTTTATACGAGGAATTGTGAGCTTGAGCAAGGTTGCACTGAAAATGGAAAACAAGAAATAGCTTCAACAGACAAAAATAAAAAGGAGGAGCAGATGAAGGAGACAGAAGCAAGTACCATTTGGGGGCTTTGAAGGCTTTCTTGAAGAAGCAACGAAGCTTTGGCATGGTGAGAATGAACCTGTGTAGATAGAAAATAGCAGAGCGATTAGAATACTGAAAACAGAATGGGAATTAATTAAAGATGATACCCTTGCTTAGCAAGCAAGAAACCAGAATGGGGTGAAGCGTAGTATTCATGTTCATTAAACACATCAACATCTTCACCTGCTTCTGTTCTTACTTCGCATTCTCCAACCCGTTTCAGGTAGAGAACAATATTTTAGTCTTTTTACATTAATATTAAGGTGTGGTTAATAATAATGGAGGTTCAGGTGGAACAATCCTTGTGGTCGTTTTTTCCTTAAACGAACCGGACTAGATTGGTAAGTTTTTAGATAGACCGGGTCGGTCCAGTCCGTTATGACTATTTAGGTCAAACGGGTGCGGGTTTGGTCGTTTTGACAGTCCTACGCGAACCCGTTTTCGTGTCTTCCACTTAGCACCCTCCATTGTCGCTGTAGAAGTGAGAGAAGCAAGTATCTGCACGCAAACCCCAAGTGAAGTCTTCACCAGAGATTCACTTCCGGTAATTTCACTTAGCTTTCTGTTCTAAATTCTATTATTCTTTATCGGTTGCATATCATTACATTAGCCTAAGTTCTAAAATTCACCTTTACTTGTGACTTCTATGATGTATACTTATTAATGGTCTGTACTTATTGATTATTCACAAGTTTAAACCTTAAAGGTACTTTTGCATTTAATTTTGGTTGGATAAAGAAACAAGCTATATGATAATGATTAATTTTTCTCAGGTTGAATATTGAAAATATTTCATTGACAATTGAGCAAACACAATGAGTTATCCACCTCTTCATGATGATGAAGACGATAATGAACCATCTTTCATTGACGAGGCTGACATAATCCATGAAGTTGAAATGGATAATGAAGATCTTCCTGACGCTGATGATGATTCTGAACTTGGTAGGGAATTGCTGTAAAACCTTCTATCCTTAATTTCAATATTAGTAGGGTTCTGTGTGGCATGTCTTGTGTATTATTTATCTATTATGTGAAAATTTTCAACTGTTATTTTCTTTGTTATACCTTCATTGTGTCAGAATTTAGATGTATTGGTTTGTATGTGATGATATATTTGATAATGATATTCTTTTGAACCATTTCAGAGGACGAGGATGGTGATTTTGTGCACAAATTCACCGCTCATACTGGTAAGTTTTGTACTTATTTGTTTGTGTTTATGCATAGCTATCCTGGTTCTGCCGAGACTTAATTAGATTGCGGTCAAATTCTGGATTCTAAGTAGACGTTCCTCAATGTTTTTATTGACAATATATTATCATTACTTTCCTTTTTTCAAATTTTGAAGTCGTGTATTTTAAGTATTCAATGTATTACCAGGGAATTTATGGTATTTTCTTTGTTTTCTTGAATTCTTATATAGGGGAGTTGTACTCAGTTGCCTCCAGCCCAAATGATGCAGCCCTAGTGGCTACTGGGGGTGGTGATGACAGAGGATTTCTCTGGAAGATTGGCCAAGGAGATTGGGCTTTTGAGCTTCAAGGTATTTGCATGACTCCAGGTTTACTCATGGATTGATATCTTTCCATTTAGGACTAGTGCTGTTGCACAATAATTGGTAAAATCAAGATATGTTACTTGCAGTTTATTGAATATCCAAATGATTTTGTTATTATTAAATTTGTGCAGGTCATGAAGAATCTGTATCTAGTTTAGCTTTTAGCTATGATGGACAACGTTTGGCATCAGGAAGCTTGGATGGAATTATTAAAGTTTGGGATGTATCAGGAAATTTGGAAGGTAAAAAACTCGAAGGTCCTGGAGGGGGCATTGAGGTGAGATTGTTAGTCAAAATGTTATTTTGTAGTTATTAGTAAAAGAGAATATCAACTGGAAATGTAAAGAAAAAACCACCCTTATTTTTCCCTGTTGTAAATAGTTGCTAAGTTAGATGTCATGAAACTTTTCAGTGGCTTAGTTGGCATCCAAGAGGACATATACTCTTAGCTGGTTCTGAGGATTTTACCATTTGGACGTGGAATACTGATAATGCTGCCTTACTTAATACATTTATTGGTCATGGTGATAGTGTAAGCTGCGGTGATTTTACTCCTGATGGTAGTATTTCTCTTTATCTTAGTGCATTTTTTGTTAATTGTTGTTATTTGTGCCATATAATTTTACACGCGTCTGTTTATTTTTACTTCATACCTTAGGGAAAATAATATGCACTGGATCTAACGATGCAACCTTGAGAATATGGAATCCAAAAAGTGCAGAAAGCACTCATGTTGTGCGGGGTATGTAAATTGCTCTTTATTTGTGTTTTATTGTGTTCGCTTTCTATTCCCGGTAATACATATTGCCGATTATTCATACCTCCAGTCTAAATAGTTTGTGCATTGCAACTCTCTGTAGTTATTTTATTTTAAAAACATAATCTTGAATTTTCCACTAGAAAAAAGGATAGGATGTAGTTTGAGCAATTTTTAAAATCAATTAAAAGCAACTTCACATGCATATTTTATCTATTTTTCTTATATGTAGGGACACCATTCATGTGATAAAACTTCATGTACATCATATCATGATAGTATCACAAAAATCTAATAATTTTCCTGTCATCTGCAAACTTTTTTTTTCCTTTTTGTCTTCTATTTTCTTTTGATAACCTTCTAGAGTTTGCTTAGGCCATCCATATCATACCGAGGGGTTAACATGCTTGACAATAAATTCAACTTCAACTCTCGCACTTTCTGGTTCTAAGGATGGATCTGTTCATATTGTGAATATTACGACAGGAAGAGTATGTCTTTTCGTTGCATTGATATTCACTGCACTGTTTTCTTTAGTGTATTGGTCTTGTCTCGTGTCTTTGCCTTCAGGTATATCTCATTATTCTAAGAAGCCTTTGGCTGTGTCTTGACTATTGATAATGTTTCTAAAATTTGTGTCTTATGACTTCAAGTTATATATGTTGCTGAAAATGTCTGAGACAATAGTTGCTTAAAAGAAATTCGAGGTAAAATCATCTAATCAACTGATTGATGCTAAATATCTTGGCATTTATTAAAAGAATAATAGCCTCCAATGTCAGTTATAAAGATTTGACTGAAGAACAATTTTTGTTGGACTACTGTTGTCTTGTAATTTCCTCTTTCCTATCAAGGGCTAAAGGGAACAAGCATATGAACATGTATGGGAATCAGATCATATAGCGATTAGCAAGACTACTTTTGGACTATATTGTACCTATGTTTAAATTTAAAGTTCACAATATTCTGATACTTAATTCGACATTAACTTCAAACCAGCTGCCATCCTTTCTCCAATATACATTGGTCAATATTGGTATATCTTTGTCATGCTCAAATGTACATGGATAATAGTTACTTGGTGGATTTGAGTTTGGAAATTGAGTAATTAGTTAATTCAGCTAGGTAGTCTGTGACCTAGCTAGACACTTAAGGCGGTCTTCAATTTTACTATTTTTGTGTTTTATGGAGGAACCAAAGTTTTCTAAGAATTTTGTCCTTAATACTGTAGCCTATCTTGTCCTGTTTTATGACAGCAAATTCTTACACTTTCACCTCTTTATGCCGTTTCAATTGTTTGTTTGTATCTGCATTCTACAGATTTTATTAGCTTCCCATTTTGTCTCTAAGAAACGTTCCTGTTTGACAGGTTGTTGATAATAATGCCCTTGCTCCTCATTCAGATTCCATCGAGTGTGTTGGGTTTTCACCAAGGTATGTATTACGATTAAGAGACTTCTCATATTCTATCTATATGTGCAATCTCGCATGTGTACAACAGAAATTTTAATGGACGGAGAGGTTTTCTGAAAGGGATGAAGACAATGATGATGATGATGAGAATAAATATTCCCGCTTTTTTAGATGATTAAGAAAATATATCTGATAACATTACATCCAAAAAAAAGACCCCTTCACATTTTAGACTGCGTATTCCCGTGGGAAGGGGGTGGGTATGCCATGGGATGGAAGTTATCGCCACAATAACTACCTATTTGCACTACATCGTTCTCTCTTTCTTATCTTATTTTTCTGTTTATATGCTATAATTGAATTTTACTTCTTTTTAAAATTATTGAATACCAACCAGACGTGGTTATAGGAATATCATTCCTGGGTATAATATTCCAAGGAATACGATTATTGGGAAAACAATGATACTGTGAAACAAGCGTGCCCTTATTGATAACAGGATGACAGGCATAATATAATAGGGTTTGTTTTTTCAGATGAGTGAAAACCGAGTGCCTTGGCCTCATGAATTACCATAGCTACTTGGTTACAGTACAAACACCAATTCAAGAAATAATTCTACTTATTTTCGAGGAATAAGAGAGAGCAAAATGATCCAAACCTTGTGTGAAATTTTGAATAGTTTGTTCTCTTAAATTTGCTTTAAGTAATCAATAATTTTGTTCCCTTAAATTGTATGATAGTGATTCGTGGGCCGCAGTTGGAAGCATGGATAAAAAAATGATCATCTGGGATATAGAGCATTTAATACCCCGAGCCACCTGTGAACACGAGGTTTGTTGTAATCTTCCTTTGTTTGTGCATTCAGAGACTAGATTGGTCTGTTTGCTTATAACTTGTGCTTTAAAGGAACTTTGCCTTATGGACAGGATGGAGTGACATGTTTGACATGGCTCGGTGCATCATATGTAGCTACTGGTTGTGTGGATGGTAAGGTGAGGTTGTGGGATAGCCGGTCTGGTGAATGTGTAAAAACATTAAAGGGACACTCTGATGCCATTCAGTCTCTTTCTGTGTCTGCTAATCGGGATTACCTTGTTTCGGCCTCGCTTGATGGAACAGCTTGTGCTTTTGAGGTTGAAAATTTTCGGTAACCAATCCCTGTTGTAGCATTGCGTAGGATTGAGGTTCTCGATCATCAAAGCAAAAGTCTTTATCTTATGTCCTTGGCTTGGAGGTGTGGTGTTACTGTACACAAGCCATATTGTTATTTTTATGTTGAAAGTAAAAACTGTAGTAACATAAGCTTTTCCTGGACCCGACCAACTTTAGAACAAAAGGTTCGATTGTTTTACATCATTTTCATATTGTTAGCTTTGATGTACATGTTTTTTATAGGGATTTTCACATTTTCAAGTTAACATGGACCGGAAAACAAAATATGATTCTTGTAAAAGATGCTTCGGCATCTTATCAAATCACATTGCCGTCCATAAAGTAAATAATTTATAACAATTGTTGATGCAGTTCAAAAATTAAAAAAGGGCCAAATTTAAAAGGATATTTTTTGATCAGTAGTCCTAATTCTGCTAAAGCCCGATGAAGGTTGTTAGATGCCCATTATTAATAGCAGCCCTACTAGATGGTATTAACTGTGCGTAATCATTAAGCTTCATTTTTCAAAATGATGTCGAAAAATAAATTTATACATTTTGTAAGAAAAAGAAAGAAATAAAATAACGTTTGATGACGTGATTATAAGGACGTATTTTCAAAGAAAAGAGAGCCAAATTCCCACTATTTCCACTATCATCAAAATAGCTTTCTCTCTTCCCACTATTTCATCCATTTTTCCTTGTCATGGAAAAAAAAAAACTGAAAATTCCACTAAGCTCCGTCTTAATAAAGTAATATTTGATGTTTCAATGAATAAATTCCAGGTATTATTCCTTGCCTATAACGGTTCCAATGCAAAAATATTATAATCTTTTTAGTCGTGAGTTTAATCTAATCATATTATTTATAAAACTCCCATACAATTTTTACAGTTTTAAAAGAATAGTGTATTTATAATCTTAATCTTTTACAACTCAAAAAATAATTAATTGTTGAATTAATTTTTATTTGTTTCTAAGAACCCGGTCTTATTAAGACCCGCACTGTATCATATCAGCGTGCATTTAATAGAATTTTTTTAAACTTATGTATGAAAAGTACTAGAGTATGGTCTTCATTTATGGTGTTTGAGGTTTGATAATCCAAGAGGAGAAGCATTGCCAGATTTATTTATTTTTTTTAAGGATATGTTCGGTATAAGTTATAATCAATTATTAATAGTCTCTTTTCTTTAAAAATGATGTTTATAACTCTCTTCTCATTTGTTTGATAGTATTCATGAAAATAATATAATATTTGTTTTTCTATTAGAAAATATTTTTCTTAAAAAAATTAAAGAGTCCGATTAACAGTTATAACTAATTTAATTTCAATCAACTTTTATCTTATTTTATTTTTCATTTCAAGTGATTGATTATTTCAAATTTAAAATTTGATTTAAAGGGTGTCGTTTTCAGACAACTCCGACAAAATAGATTATCTTAAATTACTTTCATCATACAAATATAAAATTTTAAATATATCTAGAGTTAATTATTTAAAAAGTCTATTATATATATAAATATACATTGAGAATGAAAGAACGGAATAGATTATTTGTGAGTTCATTAAAAAAAGTTACGTTGTTCTCGTTTTTCGGCTTTCAACAAACATGTTTGAAAATGTTTTAAAGTTTGGAAACAAAAAAGGAAAAACATCAAACAAGTGTTTTTTGTTTTCCATTTTTGAAAATGATTTCTTTAAAAAAATAAAAAGCAATCAATTTGGCCCTAATAATTTCATATACTGTTTTTGTAATTTATTTACATATTGTTTGAAAATGACCACAATTTAAACATTAAGCTTTATGGATAGAATCTCATATCTTGTGTCCAAAGAAAAAGACTTGTTTCAATCTTGTAAATGAAGTTTGTTGCCTTATGTAACATCTTTCTTAGGCCCTGTGTGAAAATTTAACGCGTTAATGCACTACTTAATTTAGATTATTTGAATTTTTTTTTTCTGAAAGAAAAATAACGTGTCAAACTCAATTTCATCCAGAGATTTTTTTTTTAATCATTGTTTAGAGTTTGACTTCAATTTTTGGATAGAATCTCTTGGTATGGTTGAAACCAGAGTAAAAATAGTATGACACATGCTGAGATTCATTTGATATATCAAACAAGATGATAGTGTATTTTTGTAGTTTTTTTTTTAAAAAAAGATAAAAAATAAAAAAGAGTAATGTCAAATGAATGTAAAGAAATTATGTGTATCAAAATATATTTTTTTATTTTAAAATATTTCTGACACTAGATCTAATCACACTTAAAGTTTATAATCTCTACGTGACAATGCATTTTGATGATCAAATTTAAATTTTCTGAGGCAATTAAATTATAAATTGTTTTGTTATTTTCATTTTAAAGTCAAATAAGAAACATGCATAAAAATTTGAACCTAATTGTTTGTGGGTTGTCAGAAACGAAGTGATGGTGACAATGCAAAGGATGATGAAGGCAGATAAAGAAATGGAGAATTTGAAAGCATCCTTAATTTCCCAAATGGAAGGCAATGTGCCAAGAAATTAGCATTTTTGTGTCTTAATTTATTGGCAACTTGCATATATTATGTTATTTGTGTCCAACTCTACACAACAGAAAAGAAAATTTCCAACTTGCAACTTTCACTTTCCTACACAATATAACTATGTTGACATTTAACTAAACAACATTTATATGTTTGGAAAGTTTCGTCAAATACCCAATCATACTTTTTGTGACAATTCAATTCTCCACTCATTCTTCGCCTCCAGAAATACTGCACTTTCTTCCAAGACATTTTTCTTTATTTAGATGCATCATTTTTTTATGAGTCTATTTTTTGCTGAATTTTAGGAGTAAATTAAAAATGAAAACAAATTATAATTGTATGGTACATGTTCTCGGCGGAATGGTTGAAAGAATGAGCCCATCGGTTCAACAAAATATCATGTCTACATTCGATCATAATTGAACCAAAGGTTTATAACATGACCACTGTAAGAATTAGAGTTAATGGCTAATAGTTAAATTAGACCCATAATCTAGTTATTAAAGAAAATAATAAATGAATGATTCCGAACAGTGATAATTGATAACAGTTTTTGAGCAATGAATCCAAAAAAATATAAGTTGATATTATATTGATTTATCAGGTACTCTATAAATATAGGACAAAACCACAAAGGTACACGCTCTAAACTCTTTGAATAATACATTAAACATTTCATTGTGAGTAAAAACTCTTTCAACAAACGCTTAATTTCAGCATCAGAGTGTTTTTTACAAGTATCTCTCCCGGTCAAGAATTTAAGCGATTGAAGCATATTATTCCAAAATAGAAAAGTCACAGTCAGAAAAGTACGTCAACCTTACATAAATCCCTACCGAAACAATAATATATTAACATATTAATCAATAATAATTATTGTTTTAATAGTAATATTGATTGTTAACTGAAGTCTCGGTCACTAACTCAATCTAACTAGTATTATAGCAATATATGCTCGTAAAAAATATTAGGAATTTAAGACGAAGTTTTAGGTATAAATAAATAAAATGATTAATATATATATATATATATATATATATATATATATATAAAAGGAAAAAAATCCACAAATTTATTATTTGAAGTTGTTTTTGTTATAAATGGTGTTTTGATTTTTTTATATAGATATATTCACAGTTTATTGGTGTTAAATTTTTCACGTGTTTTTTTTTTATAAAAACCTTTACAATAATATTAAAACTAATCGTTCACCTCAATGATGGTTCAGACAATTATGATATAAAGTGAATGAAAATTTCTAAAATTTAAGATTGAACACTTCTAACGTACTTGTATTTGAAATAAGGTATTTTAATGTAAAAAAGACTCATTCGAGACAAATTGTTAGGAATTCAAAATAAATTAAAAGTTTTTCATTAGGTAAAAATGCAAGATAATTAATATATAAGTAAAAGATTTCATAAATGTATTAATTACTTTGAAGTAGAAAAATTAATGAAAGTTTTAAGTTAAAAATAATGTATTAATATTTTATATGGATTTGTTTACTATATTGAATTTTTTTAACATTTCTTTCCTCTTAAAAGCCCACACGTAAGATCTTTAAAAAATCGATTTATTAATATTTTTCAATTTAATGACTAGTTATGGTTGTGAGTGGCTGTGAATAAGTGATTTCAACTTCAAGTTATTTCGTTTAGTATGAAATCAAGTGTAACTATTTGGTGATTTATTTTATCGATTAATATTGAGTTTAAAAAATATTAATGATTTATATATATTAAAAAAAAAAGTCTTGAACTTTTAAGTAAAAGGTTTTTTCTCAACACTTCACCTTCTGTTTGTCTTTCTTACGTTAGTATTGAAAGACAAACATTTTATTTTTTCTTTCTCATGGAATCTTCTATCCGTTGCTATCTACTTAACTTTCTAATCAAAGAGTGAAATTAGATTAATAAAGGTTAATCGAGTTGACACTTGTTTTAATCTTTAAACGATGGTATAAGTGTGTCTGTGACAGCGATGTAAGATATTTAATCTTAAATCATGTTTCCAATCTAATTACACAAAAAACAACATTAATAATTACACAATAATGAAATGTATAAAGCCATATATATAAGTTTACTTTCTTTTTCCTATTTATTACATTAAGATAAAATAACACCAACAGATTCTAACTGTAACTATGGAGAGCAAAAAAATAGGAAAAGTAATATTTAAGCTTATCCTTTTGGAAAGTAAAAAGTGGTATTTAATATTATTCTTTTAATTCATTCTATATACATTTATAAATAATGTATAATTACTTATCTTTTAGAAAAAAAAAAATACATTGAACGTGGGAATGCGTAAGTTAGGAAGACAAAAACTGTCTGAGATCTTATCTTAGCAGAATCATGCGACACGGGTGACGCTTTCAAGATACCATTGTCACCAAATAATTGAATTCAATATTTTTAAAATTTCTATAACTTTCTAGCTACCTAGCTTCCAACCAAATTTTAGGCCATGCGCCACTTTCAATCACCAAAACAAAATTAAACCCGTTAATAAATATTTAATAATTATGATCATTTCCACTTGTTATACTAAAATACAAATAATTCCATCAGTATAAAGATATTAATATATTTTTCTAAAAGTATAATAAGAAAAAAAATAAATTTTATTGATTCTTTAACTCTACTAACTATTGACATAACTGATTGTACGTGTTGTGTATATAGTATTTTAATAATAGTTGATGCATTATATGATAATTACTAAAGATTAAATATATATTTAGTTATCTTAATTATTATTTGAGTTTAAATAAAACTAACTGATTTAAAGTACTTTTTACCAAAATTATTGTTTTTAATTATATTAAAACAAAAATATATTAATACTTATTTTAAATTAACTATTTATTTTGAGAAAATGTGTACTGATATTTTTAGAGAATATATTTTTTATATAGAAATTATATAAAACTCATGCAAACTAAATATAACATGATATTTTTTACAATAAACTTAAACCATTAAAAATATACATTGTTATTAATTATTAGGATGTGGTGTCTTTAATTTTGAAGGTAGATATGATCTGGGTATGTTGAATGGAGGGTTTGTTTGGTATGGAGTGGAAAAGATGGTAATCATATATGCTTACTTCCTTTCGTATTCTATTCAAATTATTATATATCTTTTCAAATAAATTGTTCACCAATTCCCAAGGATATATATATATTCAAATTATTAACAAATAATAAAAGAATAAATATTAATTATATTATATTATTGTATGGGTAGTCACAACAATTTGTTCAATTATTAAAACTCGATTAATATTAACTCCAGCATGGTGATTCCTGATATTTTAAAATGCTATAAATAATACTTTAAAAAATCATGTCAAGTCATATTTTACTACAATCATGGATTGATAAAATTTCAATTTTGGTACAGAACATAAAAAAAACCTAAATCATATATTAATATATTAAATATAGGCAAGCGTTTACAGAATAACTTAATCGTATGTTTAGGAATGATAACGGGTAATCATATATTTAGGAACGATAACGGGTGAGGTTGGAGATGGATTTCCTGTCTTATATTTATTTTCTAAATAAAATTACATTATTTTCATATTTAATATTTTTTTTTCTTATTTTATTCACCAAGTAATGATATACACGTGTATCTATACTTGTTTTACTTATTTAGTATTAATTAATTAATTTTTATAAAAAAATAATATTATCAAATATTCAATTTCAAAAATAAAATATTAAAAAGAAATTATAACTATATACATTTTAAATAAAATACTAAATAAAATTTTATGAGAACCAAAAATATGTATTAAATTTGCAACCATTAATGAAATAAAGTTAATAAAATTAAAAAATATTTTTAGAAAGTTAAAAAAATGGATATTTAATTTTTTTTAATATTATAAATGTCTTTTTACTCTCATTCTTTAATTTTTAATGAATTTTTTATATATACTAATAAAAATTTTAATACACCATTTCACTGAAATCACAAAAAAAAATGTTAAACTAATAAAATTTGAAATTTAACATAGATTTTTCACTTTTTAAACTTTAAATATGATAGATGGTGATACACAAAATTTATGAAAATAACATTAAATTATTATATTATAGTAAATAATTTTTTGTATACAATTGTAATGAGATAATTATATTTATAATGATGAATTAAAAAAATTATATAAAAAATGTTATAACAATATACATGATAAAAATAAGCAACAAATAAAAATATTAAAGAGAAATCAAAATAATCAAATTTCTATCTTAAAAACAATTTGATACACTCCTTAATGAAATAGCAGAACAAAGAAAAAATATATAATTAATGATACAATAAGATAAAAACATATCTTAAAGATTTAAAATAAAAAATCAAAAGTGAAACTATTAAAAAATAATGAAAATTATTTTAGTAAAATAAAAAAAAAGTTATTTAAATGAAACAAAAATTAAAGATAAAAAATAAAGAAAATAAATTGTCTATATTGCTTCGTATTTATGCTATCGAACACTTAAATAGATAGATAAGCATTCTCATATAAAAAAATAAATACAAATATAAGAAGATGGAAGAAAAATTCAAATACGAAACATAAAAAATATTTAATTTATATATTTTATTTGAAGATAACTACACAAAAGTCTGACTAAATATGTTCCATGTGTGAATTGATTGCATGGTAAATCAAATAATTAGAAAAGAGAAAAAAAATATGTAGCTAAAAAAAGTTACGAAAGCAAAAATTAATAATAACATATTATCTAATAAATTATAAGTATTTTAATAATTTAACTGTATACATAGATGAGTATGATGACGGAAATGGAATAAATATGTACATATTCAATGGAAAAAATTAGATGTTATCCATACTTATAAACATCTTAATCAATAAAGGTATTATTATCCATCAAAAATAATACTCACTTTTAAATTTTATTTGTTACTATGAAAATGGTCTCCAATTTCTCATAATGAAATACACACTATTTTCATATTTTGAATCTCAAATTTTAAAACGTTATATATAATCGTAAGCACTTTAATTTTGATTATCACTTTATATTTAAAAACTAACATCATTGGTCATGTATGGTTATACTCAAATATTCACATAAAGGATTATGATTCCATGGATTTTTCAGCATAATCAATTATATTAAATTCCATCATTAATTGTTTTTTTTTTTATGTGAGTGATCCACATAATGACAAAAACCCATGTAAAGTAAGTTGTGTGATCATGTTGTAAAATATACATATACACAATCACAAAACTCATCCGAGAAACACGTAAACTACTTCCATACAATCAATACTGTCATCAACATAAAAAATATTATTCATTTTTTATTTAATTATAATCATTTTTTTTTGTTGTGGTTGATTAATTATTTCTCAAAGTCTAACAGATACTTTCATATGTATTCACGGATAAATTTTAATTCAGTACATTTTTCATCCTTAAATTATTGTTAAAGTTTAAAAAAACACGCGAACATGTGTCTTGCAAATTTTAATTTAAATATCTTTCACAATATGTATTTTTAAGGTATTTTAAATTTTTAAAAAATATTATTTCTCGAGAGATTGAAATATCAATAACGAATGAGTTGGATTAATCGGATTCCATCAAATTCTTAATCATACTTTTAATAGATAAAATTAGATTAGTAAGTTTTTTCATGTGATTCATCATACTCTAAAAAATAAATATCTAATAATCTAGTTTGTTACTTTAAAAATAATTTACCAAATCACATACATATTGACCAATTGCGATAATTATTATTTTTTTAAAAAACTTATTTTAAGAATCAAGCTATCATTAATGGAGGGGAGAAAAAGAAAACACAATTGAAAAACAGAAACTTAATGCTTCAAATTATAGGAAAACCCTTTGTTATAACAGTTTTTACTAGCTTGGTATATTTTAAATCCTCGTATAAATAAGTAGAAGGACACTGAGTAACATAAAGAATTGAAATTAAATTGAAATGGGTATAAAAGGAAGTTAAAATTTGATTACAAAAATAATTGAATAATATAATTTGAAATAGGGACATTTTAATTTTTTAAGAGGAACGTGTTTTATTTGGATTTTAATTTTCAATTTTTGATATATTATATGAGGGAAGTATGTAAAAATTATTAGGTGACAAATTTGTAGTGGCCGGAAAAGAGGAAGAAATGGCAATTATGGATGCAATTATATGCTTCCATTCAAAACACGAAACGCATCACATCCAATTATCTTCTTCCGTCTCATAATCTATTTTCATCATCTTCACACACTCTCTCCCAATAATTCATCCTATATTAATGCACAATGCCACGTGTCCACCCACCTGTCATCCCAATCATTCAACTAATATAACAAATCAGCACCTCTTCCACCTTCTAATCACACCACAACAAGTGGACCAATACTATCACTCCACGTACTTCACCGATAACCCATGTTCTCAACTTCTAATTATCGAGTTATCACATTACCGTAAATAATAAAAAAATCATACTATAAATATTTATTATTTTAAAACATATAAATACTTACAATTTCCATGTAAATATTTAATTTTTATTTAAAACTAATATTATTCGATAGTTATGTACTTCTTAGTCATTAGTATAAGTTAATTAACTATATTCATTACAAAACTTTAAAGTTGTTTATATACGAGTCATAACTGACGAGTCGTTTGTTTTTAGTCAGTGTGTCAAAATGTTATCATCTAAGTTTTAGTTTTGTATATTTGTTTATATTTGACAGGTGTATTTCTAAGTAATTCAGTTTAAGTTAATATATTCTTTAATTAATATGCGACGAACTAATTAGAATAAATTGAATTGACTCATCGTGATATATGTGTGTTTTACTTAATTTTTCATTTTACAAAATTTGTTACACCTCTACATCCATCACATAGTAACTCAAGCACTTGAGTATCATAAATAACATATTAAAGGTTTTCAGGTATTTATACCTTTATTTATTATTGTAATTGTAATTTTTTGGTGAGGTATTATGAAAAGAAGAAGAAAGTTAAACTCACTTGGTTATATTTGAGAGAGATTGTACAAGAAAATACACTAGAGAGGATAAACGTTAATTTTCATTGTATATTTTATATTATTTAAAAAAAATGAATAATACAGATTTAGAGTTTTTTTAATAACTATTATATTATTATATTTGCATTATAAACAAAATATTACCATTTATTTATTTTTCTCATAAAATTTAATCCCATATATAATATTTTATTTATTTACTCGCATTGATTACAAAATAAGATTTATTATAATAACTTATTAATTTCATTTGTTATGGTTTGCGGTATAAGTGATGATATTATCGTTCGAGAGAATATGGTATAAAATGATCATTTTTTTTTAGTTGAATCTTACCGAAGAAATATTGTGTTGCTTACATGATATTTATATGATGTAACTGCATTTTTAAGTTGATAACTATTGTTCATAAGTGTATATATATACGTAAAAAAAAATTAAAGATATTAATTCATTAATGATGTGATATATCATATATTTTATTAAGATGAGTTGTGAACTAACGAACATGATTGATTGTAAAATATGAAATATTGAACATTGCTATAATATTTTGAATGTATTGATGTGATATTTTGTACGTGTTAATCATTGCCAAAGCTTTGACTCTTACTTAGATAAGTAAAATTATCACACGATGAATAACAAAAAAAATAAAAAATAAAAAAATACATTAAGATAAAGATGAGTTTTATTAGTACTCGATTCTAAATATTGAAATCATGATATTATTAAAAAAAATTAGAAGAATCTGTACAATTGAAGGATATATGATTAGACATATTAAGTTGTTAACATGTGTGTTGGTCTTTGTGTTATACTAATTTTTTAAATTAAGTTTGATGTGATTTATGATGATAAGTAATTAATGTAGAGCTGTATATTAAGTGATTTTCTTTTCCTAAAAGAAAACGAAAAAAAAAATTGCATTAGATTATAAATAGGTTGACGAATATATAAATAAATATTATCTAAATTTTGATGTTTTTCACCAGTAAAATGACTGCTATTAAAATCATGTACTGATAAGAAGTTGTGCGTGTTCCTTGAAAGTTGGCCAAAGAGATGGCCGATTTGCCTTAATTTTGAGTGACTAATTCTACCCAACAAACGATTTATGGTGAAATGAATAAGGTGTTGGTTGCAAAGAAAAGGGTGTGAAAGAGAATTAAAATATTGAAAAAGGTTGAAAAAGAAAGAGACATGGAACCTCATTAATAAATGTACGCAAAAGACAACGCCGTCTTTCCACAATCAAAATTCATTTCTTTTTCATACCGCCAATAATCTTTAATTCTATTCAACCCCTCAACTTCAATATAATTGAAATCTAACCCCTGTACCTCAACATATTTGCATAAATTGTCCATCGATGTGTACGTGAGACTACGAATTTCAATTAGTAGGGTTTGGGTATAGTAGTATAGTAGTATAGTACGCCCATTTCAAAAGAATACTTTATGCTAGCGCGTAATTCTTTCATTTATTGCGGTATCACTTTTCAAAGGTTGAACTATATAATAATTACGAATATTTACTTCCATTTTTTTTTCTTATTTAGACAGAGCATATCATTAAAAGTAAACCATCATTTAATAAATTGAAATTTCCTCTTTCAATAAAATATAATGTAAAAAGTATTTAAACAAAATATTTAAAACAACTCAAAACATTTAGAATTAAATCATAACTAAATAATGTAATAAACATTATTATTTTTAAGTTTAAATTATATAATATAATTATTTATGTTCCACGCTATAGACCAACATGTTATCGTATTTTGGAATTCTGAAATTGTCACTTTAACTTACATTTATTAGTTATATTAAATATTTTCTAATATAGAAATAAGTATATACATATTAAATTATAATTCAGAAGTCTGCATAATGGTGAATGGGTTTGATGTGGGATAAATAAAAAAGGGTAAACAAAATAAGTTGTTGCATTAAATTGTGTCGAAGATGCTTCAAAGGAAAATGTAACAAGTAGTACATTTTCATTTATATTATCATTTATGGTATGTTGCATACCAAACTTAATCAATCCTTCATATCCATAATCGATACAATCGATAAACAGTTATTTGCCAGAAAGTCATTTTTAAGTGTTGATCAATTATACATTAACTAATTATGTAAATTTAAAATATCAATTATTTCATTGAATTAGTTTCTTATCAACAAAAGACAATACCAAACATTCTAAAATCTATGATTTCAAAGATAAATCTTGCATGTGAGCAATATTCGATGAGCCGATAATTGTTGAATTAATCGGCTTTTAGACACTGCTTCTTATATGCACTTAAATTTCATTTTATATGAATTTTGAGTGGCCTTTTTGATTTTGACCATGAATTTATAAACTTCTTTGATGTGAGGTTTTTAATTGTTGGCGTGTTACTGGTCTTTACACATGGTAAGATTTTAATTAAGATTTGTAATTTGATTCTTTTTTTTTTAATATGACAAATTTTTCGTTTTAATTGTCATTAATGTAACTAATGTTTGACTTTTTTTTTAATTTTTAAAAAATATATATCGAGTTCTTATAATAGAGTTTTATTTATTTATTGTTGAAATGGTGTACTTAGGTACACAATTTACCAAAAGGTACAATTTTTTTAAAAAAAATTTACATATCAGGTAAGTCTTGTCCAACTTAAACGACATTAAAAATTGACTTGATTGTAACATAATATAAATATTATTTTTGTGGATAACATATGAAATTGGTATAAGTTATATTGATACTTTAAATAGCATAGAACAAGATTTTAAGTAATAAAAAGATTATGAAAGATATTTTTTTTATTAAAATATAAATAATGTGAATTCTATCATATTCAATCGAATCAGAGTTTAATGTAATATATGATTTTGTTAAAGTTTTAGGAAACATGACATTAAACTAGTACTTGTATGTTTTAAATATTAACTTTATGTATTATTTTATTTTTTTATTCATTATTTATGTTATTTTATCATTGTTTATTATTATTATTTTTTATTGAGAGTAATTAAGACATGAGTCCAAATCACACACAAATTTCATATTAAATAAAAATGACAGAATTAAATATTATATAAAAAAAATCTATAAACTTGTTATTTTAGAGTATTATATGAAAAGTAATGGTAATTATTTTATGTTATATATATATATATATATATATATTTATGTAAAGTAATCTTATTTAATTTATTTTGACAATGATAATAGGATGATTAAATTTTAAACCCTCTGGAGATTTACAAATGGCTTATGATTCCACTCGTGTTCATAGTTTTAAAAAAGAGATCTAAAAAAGAAAGTGCAAGTTTTAATATATCTTAAACGCGAAAAGTAGATTTCAATATTCCACCCGTGATTGAAAAACACTCTAACTATCCATTAATTAATTTTCTCCCAATAAACTACTCCACAAATGGCATATTTTTAAACTCATATGTAGATTCTTTTATAAATAATCTTTAAAACTTAAAATTGACGTTTTTTTTAGGTTATCTTTTCATTCTACATTGAAATGAAAAATAATTAAGAAAAAAAAAATATTACATAGCTTGTAAAGTTATATTTTGGTTAATCATTAATATCTTAAAACTAAGGAGTTCATTTGAATTTATTACATTGAAAAACTGAAAAAAGAAAATTACGTCCTTAACCTCCTTCATATTTAATAAAATGTAAAAATTTAATATTTCTAATAAAAGTTAAAACACAATTAATTCCAATTTATACAAGTTCTTAATAATGTCAACTTTCACCAGTTAATTATTATTATTATTATAATTATTATTATTATTATTATTATTATTATTATTATTATTATTATTATTATTATTATTATTATTATTATTATTATTATTATTATTCAACCTTAAATATCTGCTAGACCTCTCTTATTGGTCCCACTTCACAACATGTAGCTACTTTTTTTGAATTTCAAACTTAGTTCCTGTTTTAGTTTTGGATCTACCGCAACACATTTCAATGTCATGTGTCTTCGTAATTTTATCAGTTTCCCTCTTTAAATTTATTTAAAATCAAATTACACTCACCATTTTTTTTTATTTACTATGAAATTAAACTCTAGAGAGTTTCAAAATTTTGGAACAACCAAGTGCCACTCTCCTAATGTTTATATTATTTAATAATTATATTTGTAACTTATTTCTACAATAGTTAATTAATTCAGTCGTTGTTGAGATGTTTATGTGAAATATTGATTTATTTTAAAACCGTTCTGAGAAATCACGTGATTGAAACTAATCTTTATAGTTCAGTATATTAACGTATTTCATGAATCACTTACTTTAACGATATTCTAGTTATCATTTGCGTCATAAATTTTTATCACCATGATCTCATCTCTTAAGTATGATTATATAAAATATTAGGAAAATTAATGATTTCATTTGTCTCTCACTGTGCATGCATATATATATATATATATATATATATATATATATATATATATATATATATATTAAGTTAAGGAATAGTATTATTTGGGAATAATATAATGTAATGATGAATTTTGACAGAAAACATATCTGTGCATTTGGAGAAATTGAATATTTTAATCACATGATTGAGCTGTAAATGGAAACATATAAACACATGTCTTGACAATTTAACTTATCATTTTATAAAAGACCAGCTTTTTCCCTTAAAAAGAACTTGTTATTATATTTTTGTTGCAAATGTTAACGATTATTTATTATTTATTATTTATTTTACGGTATCGTGAATGTTAAAGTTTATTTATTATCTTTTTCGTTAAAAGTAAGCTTTTCATTTAAATGATTTAATTATTGTTGTTCCTTGTATCACTAGACTCTGAGATCTTGAAATGGTAAGTATTCTAGTAATATCTCATGAATGTTGGAAAATTTGATCTGAGTTTTATTGTTAAATTATTGAAATAATACTTTTACTTTTATTTTTTATTTTTTTAAGATTTACATTTATAGGGGAACTTATATCAGGAACCATTACAAACATTTTAGTCTACAATTGTTTAATCATGAATGGTACGCTATACGAAAATGGGGGAGTCTTGCAATATTTAAAAGATGAAAGTTGTAGTTGCAATTTGAAAAAGTACCCTTGGCGACGATGACGCGTATATAATCACGTATCTGGACAAAGATTACCCCAAAATCTAGCGTATGTAGCAGTCAGTATAGAGTACACGCGACCCAGCAAGTAGCACATAAATAATTACCGTGTAGCACTTTTGCTGTAGATAAAAATTTTTAAAAATAATAATAATAATTTTTTTGATATTTTTCGGAGGCAAGCAATTGGAGTGGGTCCCAGAGAGGGGAAAATTTCTTCTTGTGTTTTCTTATTCTTTTTGGACATTTTTTTTTCTTCTTCTTTCTTTCTTCTTCTCCTCGGCTTCACACAGTTCTCTCATTGCTTATTTTTCTTCCATTCAACAATTCTTCCATTCTTCATATCTCTCCTTTCTCTTGCTTACCCTCTTCTCTTTCCTAAAAAAAGATTGCGACTTTGCCTATGTGGCTCTGTTTCTTTGACTCGTTCACACTAAATTCTTTGCTTATTTCTCAAAACAGTGCATTTTTGCGGGTTTAGGAGTTCGGATTCATTTGGAGGTCACATCCTTGTATTCGATTTTGGGTTTGCTTTGACGGTAAGGTGTGCATTTCTTCATATTTTTTATTTTTGTTTTAAAAATCAAATTTTATGCACTTATTTTAAGTCTTGATAGAGTTGAAAATGGCAGTTTTCTCGATGAATCTCGGTCTAACATGGAAGATTTGATTGGAAACAGAAGATTTGATTGAGTGTTTTTTCTGATTTTGGTGGATCAGTCGTATGTGGATTTCCTTTTGTCTACTAATTTTGTTTCTACATTGAGCTTTGATTCATTTATTCATTACTGTTTGCATTGCTCGCCATTTTAAAAGTTCCAATTCGAGATTTTGTGTTCTCAACTCTTTGTCAATGCATTGTTTGCAAATAAATCTACAACTGTAGTTCTTCATTGATTTCTGTGGGACTATTGAATCTGAGCCATCTCGGTTGTTTCTACTAAATCTTTTGATCTTTTATGGAATGTTGGCTATTGTTTAGAAATTATTATCGCAAATATATCACCTTAATTGATATTTTTTTTTTGTGCACTGTCACAATATAAATATTTTATATTTTCGCTCTCCCGATGGAAACCATGCTTTCTTTCCCTCAAGCTTTGTTTGATTCAACTTACTGCAAAACTGTCCTGTATTTCCTTTGTTTATTGCATCAATCCATACAACAATAAAAAAGCTGATTTCTTACCTTAGGTGCACTTCTTAAAATGACGTTTGATAATTTTCCTTTGTCCATGAATTTGAAAGTGTTCATATTTTACGAAGGGGCTTTCCCCCTCGTTCTCTCTGAAAATCTTTTCCCTAAAATAAATTAATTATGTCCAGGAAATTCTTTCTAATTTTCTATGATCCTTTATACTCTATGATAACAGTTAGGGTCTTTAAACAATTGGTTTTGATTCTAGGATTATATAAGAACTTTGATATTTAGTGCTATTGAGAATTTCAGCTTTTATTTATCTAGGTAGATATGTCTTTTCCTCTTTCTTTTCAATCGTCAAATTACATGTGACAATTTTAATTTATGTACACGTTTTAATTTGTATATGTTGTGTTTGATGACAATTGAGTTTTATGCATCTACGTTTTTTTCTTTGGAGAATTTATTTTATTCTAGTTGGGCTTTATGTAGGAGTAGGATTATGAATTAGTTCAACAAAGAGAAAAAAGAATGTCAAATCTCATTCAGTACTTATACTTTTTGTTGTACCAGAATTAGTGTTGGATCGGATGTGTATTATGTGCCATTATTGTGGTGCGGGCTTGTCAGAATCAAATTTTGACAATAAAAAAGAGGGTAATGAGAGTAGTCTAAAGTTCAATGCCAAAGTTTCCATTAGGCCTTGCAAATCCTGTGGAGAGAAGCTAGAGCGAGCAAATGCGAAGTGGCGTAGTAATAGTCCATATGTGACACCATATGTCAGTCCAACTACATCATTGCAAAGTACTGATAGCTGTGTCTCCACCTGCAGTAAATTACCATCCCTCTGTTTTCATCTATAATGCTGATGATGTTTGTCTTATATTGCAAGATGGTTTTATATAACTGAGTTATTCTTGAATATCTGACATTTCAGGTGACTTTTCAGTTGATGTTAACTCATGTGACAGGTACTTAGCTACGTCCAAACAGAGTTGTGAATAAAATATTTAACTTAGCTGTGCTCAAATACTTGCTTTGTTTCTTGTGCTAGGAATAGTCAAGAAGAAAGTACAGTTGAAGGTGGTGTGGAAGATCTCGGTTATCAGGTGAATGGTTCACAAAAAGTGATGGAAAGCTATTCCGAAGAAAGCAATAACAACTATGAGGGTTACACAGTGAGAGATGTGGAAATTGCACAAGGGCATAACTTTCAAGAAGAAAAAGCTTATCATTCTGAAGACCCTATTGAATCCTCTGTCGAGGAAACTGAATATTCTCTTCCCGATGATCTGGAAGTCCAAACTTGGGAACCTCCTGAGCCAGAGAACCCACAGGATGACATAGACAATAGTGTGACCTGTAACGACGATGATGAAGACCACGGCATGGAGATTGCAAACTTGGGTGAGCCAATTTCTATCAATAGTTCCGAGGATGAATTAAGTGGGACCTATAGGTTCAAAGAGGAAAAACTAAGAGCAATGGAAGAAATGATGAATGGGAAATTCAAGGCACTTGTTGGTCAGCTTCTTAAATCTGTAGGAGTTTCCTCTTCGGACGAAGGTGATAAGTGTTGGGTGGACATAGTTACATCTTTATCATGGGAAGCCGCATCTTTTTTGAAGCCTGATGCAGTAGGAGGTAGTACAATGAATCCTGATGGATATGTTAAAGTAAAGTGCATTGCTGCTGGTTCTCGTGGCCAAAGGTAAATGTAGTTTGTTCATTAAGAATTTGCTTTCTGACATTTCTATTTATTGTTTTTACATATACTCCCACTAACAGGTTAGGAAATGGTGGAATTTTTACTTCAGAGAATTTTTGTTTCAAATTCATAATGGTTATAGGTCTTGTTTGGAAGAGATTATCAACAACTTAATCGGACTTATGTTGTGAGTGTTTATGTGCTTGTTTGAGAGAGTTTATGAAAATACCTTATGACTTATCCAGAAGATGGTTTTGGCTGATCGTAATAAGCTCCGAAGGATAGGTTTATGTGAAGCTTAAAAGACCAACCTCCAAATTCCAACAGGGCCAAAAATATAAAATGAGCACTGTGTTTTTTTTCTTCCTTAAAATTGAATATTTTTTTTTTATTCACATCTTCACCCAAATTAATATAAATACCAATTCCTACATGGATAAAAAATGTATATTTGTTGCTAATATTTTAACACTAAAAATACATTTTAATTAAAATACATTTATATTTTTATCTGTGGCCAGTGATTTCTTTTATATGTAAGTTTTTTATGTTTCCTTCTAAAATGGTATGTAGTGTTGAAATTTTATTATACTATACTATTATATATATATATATATATATATATATATATATATATAATTTTAACACTTTAATCGTGTTTTTATTAAATATTTGATATTTAAAATTCTTGATAGGTGTCTCTTAATTTTTTTCAAATTAATGAGACTTATGAAATGTTTTTAAAATTTAAATTTATCTTTTGATTCCCACATATAGGGCAATGCAAAAGAAGGAAATAGCAGAAAAAAACGATAAGTGAGAAATACAGAAAGGAAGACGTGAAAACTGAAAGAGAACTTAATAATGAACGTGAAAGAGGGTCAGATGACTGTTTTTAGTTTGGATCGTAGATTTAGGCCTAATGGTTACTATACACTCTCTCATCTCTTGTAATGAACTAGCATATAAAATTAGCTTGCCATTTTGATTCATAATAGCAAATTTTAATGAAAATATTTTGTGCTGCAGTCAACTAATCAGAGGTTTGGTCTTCAAAAAACATGCTGCTCACAAGCATATGCCAACTAAGTATAAAAATCCTAGATTATTACTGATTAGTGGCGCGCTTGGTCATTCTATTGATGGCCTGTCCTCATTTGACTCCATGGACCAGGTAACTTAATTAGATTTCATTCTGTTATTCACATTCCATTCACTAGCTGATTGTTTCTTTACTTACAGGAGAAGGATGATCTGAAATCTAAAATGGATCGTATTGAAATGTGCCATCCAAATGTTATATTAGTGGAGAAAACTGTCTCTCGTGATGTACAAGAGTCAATTTTGGCAAAGGGAATGACACTTGTGTTTGATATGAAGCTTCACCGTCTGGAAAGAGTTGCACGTTGTACTGGTTCACCAATTTTATCATGTGATAATTTGAATGGTCAAAAGCTAAGACACTGTGATTTTGTTTATTTTGAGAAGTTTGTGGAGGAACATGATGGGGTTGGTGAAGGAGGAAAGAAGCCCACCAAGACTTTGATGTTCATTGAGGGCTGTCCTACACGTTTGGGCTGCACAGTATGCCATTATCTGTTGCTTGGAATCTCTGTTTTCTTATTTATTCTAGTTCTTAATCTTCCAAACTAAACTCCTTTTCTTTGGTGACGTTGCATATTTTTGTGTTTACTTTTACGTGCATTTATTGGAAAGTACACATGCTTCTATAGTTGATCATTTTGTCTCTTTAGCATGCCATGATAATGAAGCCTCAATTTGGATGGATACCATACTACCCTTACAGTATATGGCAATATATTGAACAATGAAGTAGCAGTTTTCACGTAATTGATACTGATTTTCACTTTGAAAGTATGAGATAGAAATGAGATTAGAACCATTGGTGTATTTTGGCCTAGATGGTCAAGTCTCACTAAGTATTCCACTTATATTCCTGGCCAATGCTGAACATCTTAACAAACCTTTCACACCCATGACTAGTTATATTTAAAATAAAACCACTCCTGTGTCTTCACATAGTAAATTTGAATTGCTTCGGTAGATCTGTAAAATGCCTGAGGAGTATGGGCTGAGTGAGTGACTTTAGATGCAGGAAATTTCAAACAATGTTTGTTTCATTATTATCAGCATATTAGTAAGTTAAAAGCTGGTTATAATCCTTTATTTCTAAGATGCTCCTATAGGGTATTTATTGTCTAATCAGTGCTTAATTTAGGTGTATCTCAACTATTATTGACCTTTATTCTACCATCATCTGTCATTATGAACATGAAATTATAGTTTGGCCTTTCTTCCCGTCTAGAGTTTTGGATGTTGTTAACTGCTGCTTTGCCTGCCATTGCAGATTTTACTGAAAGGAACTCATAGTGATGAACTGAAGAGGATTAAATGTGTCTTGCGCTGTGCAGTTGTCATGGCATATCACTTAATTCTTGAAACTTCATTTCTTGTTGATCAGAAAGCTATGTTCTCTACCATTCCATCTGCGAGTGTCACAGATATCTTGCCAACCAATAAAGATTCCTGTGATTTAGCATCGACTAATTCAAGCATTCCATCTCTTGAGTATTCTGGTGAAAATGGAATAGTTAGTACTGATATTGTTATATGCAATGGACTTCAAGAAAAAAATACAAATGGAAACAATTCAGGAGAGGAGTTTTCTCCATTCTCTTGTGAACCATATAATCCAGCTGTCTTTTCTGGGTTCTCAGCTATTTCATCTTCTCTTAAGAAAGTTATGGGGGATAGTTTTCCCTTTGCTTCTTCTGCTCCTTATCAATCTTTATCAGCATACTTTGGCTTCAATGGAAGGAAGCCTGATGGTCAGGTTGATGAGTCAATTTCTGTTTTAAACTCTTCAGAGGCTAATGGAATTACCATGATTGAAGGAAAAAATCATTCTAATGAAGTGAAGTCACTTAATGATGGGCAATCCCTGTCTTCCCCCGTGTACATAGATTCCAGTGGGAATATAAGTAAAGGCGGCCATAATGATAGAAAAGAACTCCAAAGTAAAGATGATATCAATTCAGTATTGGATTCTCAGAGTATTTTGGTCTTGATGTCTAGCCGGAATGCCTTAAGAGGGACTGTATGCAAGCAAAGTCATTTTTCCCATATTATGTTCTACAACAATTTTGATATTCCACTTGGAAAGTTTCTTCAGGACAACTTGCTCAATCAGGTTTTCATTGCCTTTTCTCTCTTCCTCTACTTTATTTAGTTGACTATTGGTAATCATATGATACAGAGTGTGATTCTGAATCATTTGATAAAGGTATAGTTACATTACAGATAGCTAAATAGTATGTAGGGTCTGAAGTTTCAAAATGCAATATCATTCTTGTGTGTATTTTCTCTGTAAACCAAGGTTGGACTAGGTTTTTGTTCTAATTGATTGTTGTTTTATATACAGACAAGACTTTGTGATGCCTGTCAAGAATTGCCAGATGCTCACTTTTATTATTATGCTCATCACAATAAACAGCTTACAATACAAGTTAAACGGTTGCCCCTGGAAAAACTTTTGCCTGGGGAGGCAGAAGGGAAAATTTGGATGTGGAGCCGTTGTCGAAAATGCAGTTCTGGTTCTACGAAGAGAGTGTTGATATCTACCACTGCCCGTAGTCTATCATTTGGAAAATTTTTGGAACTTGGCCTTTCTCGCTATTCTTCTACCAGAAAATTGAGTTGTGGCCATTCTCTTGATAGGGATTTTCTCTATTTCTTTGGGTAAAATTATCTATTTTTTCCTTTTTCATAGTATAATCGGCTTTGTACTTGTTTTGGTTTATCTTTAACATGTTCAATATTTGTTTTAGAGAACGGATGTATTGTTTGACATGTCACCTTGACTTCTAAGGTCTGATGATTATCAATAGGCTATTAAGTAAAATTTAGTTGATTTCCTTTTGTGCCGATACAAATTTGAAGTGCCACCCAAGTACTCTTAAGATTTAGGAATGTTCCTTATTGTAAGGTGCTTATTTCTGTGTTGTGCTAAGTATAGACTCCATGATTTGTGACTTGATAAACTCAAGGAGGGTTTTATTGATGCTGGGTTTCGTTCTGTTTTTCCTTATCATGCAGATTAGGTCACATGGTTGCTATGTTCAGATATTCTTCTGTCACCACATACACTGTGTCTATGCCTCCTCAGAAACTGGAGTTCAATGGTGCAATGAGACAAGAATGGCTTTTGAAAGAGACTAAGAATGTATGCTTCCTATTAGACTATTTTCATATAGATATTTCTTTCTTTCGTTTGTAGTGGCTGAAATATAATATACATAAGTTGAGAATAGTTTTGTTCTTAATTCTCATACATTACCTGCATATAAAGTATCTTTATTTTTTCTTTGTTTTAAGGTGTATATGAAAGGCATATCATTATTCAGAGAAGTTGCAAACTGTTTGAAGACAATACAATTTGATGGCCTTGGAGGATCAATTAGAGATTTTTCTGAGGTTGAGAAGATGTTAAAGCAAGAGCAAGAAGAGTTTGAGGTTAGCTCTCTGTTTGGAAATGATTGAGACATTTCTTTTTACATGGAACCAACTCAAGTCCTAATTTTAATGTGTTTATAAGAGTTTCAGGCCCCAAATCTCTCTTTTCTAGCTATAACCTTACATTTGGATTTGTATTTGTTTAATTTGATATGCTAGAATGCATTAACAATAGTGATAATAATACATAGAATGGAAGTTTTAGTCTGTGATGGTATTAGTGCAATAAAAGTCTGAAGTTTGATATTGCTGTTACTATAGCTCTAACCAAAGTTTCATTGCCAATGCAAGATTTAGTTTTCTGTTTAATGTGGACAGGTTTAATTTATTGCTAGTGATACATTAGTTTTGGATTTTCATTTCAAGTTTTCCTCCGGATGGAAGCCTTACATATTGTGATTACTATGATGAGTATTAATTTCCTCGGACTTCTTGTGTTCTGATAACAGGAAAATGTCAAGACTGCCATTGCTAAAAAAGGGGATCCAGACCAGGCTTCCTTTAAACTTCTCACTTTGAACCGGTTAATGTGGGATCTTTTGATTGAATCCTATGTGTGGGTTCAACGGTTGTACCCATTACGCTCACCTGATAGCTTAAGACTTGAATCTGATGTCTCTGAGAAAGTCATGCAAGATGGGGATATAGAAATTATGTTTGACACACCTGTTCAAGTACATGAACTACCAGTAAAGGAAATTCCAATTGGAGGACCTCTTCTGGACAGTAATGAACAAGATGATCCATCTAACACACAGGATGTGAAAGTACCTGTTGTTGATGATTTGATATCAAGGAGATCTTCTGACCAAAAGTTGAAATTGAGTCTGGATGTTTCCACTCAGTTACCAGATCATCTTGAAGTACGCAAGAATTCTCCAGTTTCTACTGATATTCCAGCTAATCATCCAGTTGCAGATTTGAAGCTACTAAGTAAAAGTGCTTCCAATTCACCAGTTTCTAACTTGCTGGATTCAAATGATTGGTTCTGGAAGCCGTTTACCGACATTCGGCAGATAGGCATAAGGGAATTCCAGAAAAGATTATTGCCAAAATTTGAATCTGTAAGCAGCTCCATTGCTGAATATATACCCACAGCCAATCAATTAATCACCGAGGAAGGTACACGGTTGCATATCCCTCTCAAGACTGACAATCATGTTGTGTCTGACTTCGAGGGTGAACCCTCAAGTATTATTGCTTGTGCACTGGCCTTATTGAAAGATACATATGAGGTATCAGAAGTTGATGATGAGGACGATAGAAATGAAACTGGTATAACTTCAAATTCATCAGAAAGTTTGCATAGCTTGACTAATGGTACCTTAACTTCTTTACAATCATTTTCAAGGAGTTCTTCAGATTCTGAGTCTGTACATTCTGCAGCAAGCAGTTCAGAAGAGTCACGAGCCTCTCGTGCTACAGAAAACCATAGCATAGAGATTGCAATGGGTGGTGCAAAATCACTTGGCAGGGAAAAATATTCAGTGATATGTCATTATTTCAAGCAGTTTCGTGAACTTAGAAACTGGTGTTGCCCATCTGAGCTTGATTTTATTGCTTCATTAAGCCGCTGTAGGAATTGGGATGCCAAAGGTGGAAAAAGCAAGTCCTATTTTGCAAAAACACTTGATGACAGATTCATCATAAAGGAAATAAAGAAGACAGAACTTGATTCATTTTTGGGGTTTTCTTCTTTGTATTTCAAACACATGAGAGAGTCATTTGAGTCTGGAAGTCAAACTTGTCTTGCAAAAGTCTTGGGGATCTATCAGGTTGGTCAGCTGTTTGAGCATCTTTTTCTTTTCCATTGGCTAACTTTTTCATCAATTTGTTAAATTTCAGTCTCGATTTACGTTTTTTTTTTCACTTTCAGTTCCTACATTTAACAAAGTATTGTAGTCCCTCAACAGGGATCTTGCTTTTCCTAGTTCTTTTGGGATTTAAGCTGAAATAAAAGCAAATGGATAGGGGAACTAAAACAAAAGAAAGCCATATATAATTAAAATATTGTTACATTTTCTAGCTTCAGGGAATTTTAAGCATGTCAATCTGAATGTAGGTTACTAAAAGACATGTCAAAAGTGGAAAGGAGGTTAGATATGACCTCATGGTGATGGAAAATCTTACCTACAATCGAAATATTACTCGCCAGTATGATCTTAAAGGTGCTCTTTTTGCCCGGTACAATTCTGCTGCTGATGGTGATGGAGATGTTCTTTTGGATCAGAACTTTGTGAATGACATGAACTCTTCCCCATTATATGTCAGTCATAAAGCAAAGCGTGTTCTTCAACGCGCTGTTTGGAATGACACATCTTTTCTGAATGTAAGTCTGCATTGCAAGCATTTTGCCTATAAGCTTAACTTTTCTGATTGAATTGTAGTATTTCTCTGAACTAATTTCTTGAATTAATACATGGAGTATATGTTAGGATTCCAAATGAGTTTGGTCACATTAAGTAGTAATGAGAAACATATAAGAAATAAGATCCACATATCCATTGTCTTAAGGTTTTAAGTTAGAAATAGTATCTTGATTTTCTTTGAACCTTCCCCACGTTTTCCTTAATGAAAACCCAATAGTATATTTGGTAGCACAATTTATTTGAATATGATCCATATTTTCATATGATGGGAATTCTTATAACTCCTCCCTAGTTCTCCCTACTAAATGCCCCTGCAATCCATCGTGGTATTTGTTCCTAAATTCTTCATAAAAAGCATATATATCATGGCATTACGTTACCCTTATTCTTGAATTTGTTTTTGTTTTGGACTTCTTTTCCTGATTATCTGACATTGTTTATTTCATTGTTTGCTTAATATGCAGTCAATCAATGTGATGGATTACTCCTTGCTTGTTGGAGTAGACTCTCAGAAGCGCGAGCTAGTCTGCGGGATCATTGATTATCTCAGGCAATATACATGGGACAAGCATCTTGAGACATGGATGAAGTCATCACTTGTTGTGCCAAGAAATGTGTTGCCAACTGTAATCTCTCCTAAAGAATACAAAAAGAGGTTCAGAAAGTTTATGTCTACATATTTTTTTAGTATTCCAGATCACTGGTGTTCTCAGAAATCTTCCAATCCTTGCAAACTTTGTTGCTCGGGGGAAGAAGACGATGATCATCCTTCCCCAGAAAAGCCCTAGTACAAGAGTGACGAGTGCTTTCTCTGTCCAAATCTATTGATTTCTTTCAAAAACATATATACAAATTTGAGAATTTATGGAAGTAGTTAGCACTGTATATAGACAGTCAAATATTGATTGTAAACCTAGCCCTGCTATTCTGCATTTTTTAGCGAATTTCTAGGGATGCTGTCATTTACAGGTCCATCCTCTCCCTGTAAGAGAAAAGTAAATTTTTGTAAAGCCTATGGTAAATGTAAAGGTTTATTTAATCAATGAAGAGAGCTTGTCTTTGCAATCTTGGTTTTTGCTTCTTTACATATTACAGTGAAACCACATTCTTTACGAATTTTTACTACTTGTATGAACAGTCCTGCTACATTGAAGAAAAGCTGCAAGTTAGGATTTGACAAGAAATAGAAAATAGAAACTTAGATAGAATAAAGTGATAGGAAATTTTATAGAATCCTTTTTGCTGATTAAACAATTATCTTTTAAATTTTTTCCTTGAAGTTTAATATTAATGAAGCCATTCTTTCAATTGAGGTTTTTTAATTGAAAGTTTCATCTCATCGAGTTAAGGATGAATGACATGTGACAGGAAAGTTTTGAATCCATCTTAGGGAAATAATTAAGATCAAATAAGCTAAGAACAATGGATTGTACTATTCTAGATCAAGGATGATTGAATGTTTTAAAGGAGAAATTTAGAATGAGTTTAAATACAAAGGTAGTGATGGATAATGAATTCCAAAGATAAAACGTAGAGATAGATTTTTTTTTTTCAAAGCATATTTTATCTACATATACTCC
Source organism: Vigna mungo (assembly GCA_036885675.1). Lineage (NCBI taxonomy): Eukaryota > Viridiplantae > Streptophyta > Magnoliopsida > Fabales > Fabaceae > Vigna > Vigna mungo. The sequence continues at coordinate 42,658,639 of CP144692.1, read as the reverse complement.
TAAATGATATATCAAATTTTAAAAAAGAAATTATAACCTTTATATAAAGGTTTATGCGAAAAATATTCTATTTTTTTTACTAAGGGACGTTGTTTTTCGGTTTTTTTTTTTCATTAAGCCGTTTATTATTTGCTTTTTTTTTGGGCGAGGAGTCAGACTATAATTTGATGTGCTTTTTCGTCGTATTTAAACTTTATCATGAAAGTTAGTTAGTTATGTATGTTTATACAAGTCAATTTATAGTATATAAGTGGGTGCAAATCTTATCTTACAAGTTGATTTTGTGGAGTTAATTTAGACTTAAAATTCACTTCTTACTATAAATATCAAAATGAGTTGTAACCTGCACGTTAACACTGTTCATCATGGGTTTGAAAAAAATATAATTTTTCTACGGACTAGTTTTTAACCTGACTCACGGGGTTCAACCCTGTAGATCAGGATAAAGAAGATGTTTCAAGAAAGAAAAATATTATAGATTTATCTATTAAGACTCTAATATTATAAATGGATAAGTGATACAAAAATTAGAAATATTAAAAACGTATTTTTTGCCTTTTGTGCATGTTTTTGGATTACGCTTGAATTGTACGATACTTTTTTATTTATTTTGAATTTTCTTTAATATTATAAATGGACAAGTGATACAAAAATTACAAATATTAAAAACGTATTTTTCGCCTTTTGTACATGTTTTTGGATTATGCTTGAATTGTACGATACTTTTTTATTTATTTGAATTTTCTTTGGAGTTTAACATCTGTGACGTTTATTTAAGTTTGAATTAAAAAAATTGTAATTTTTTATTTTAAAAAAAAAACTTATAATTAAATGAGCAGATGAGCTAACTTGTTTAATCCACCAACCCGTAAAGCCGGATTTGAATTTTTTCAGCTTGTCTATAAGTGAGTCAGATTGGATTGGTTAACTGAGTGACCAACCTGAGTAATTTGCTCCAAAAATTTTAACACATGTTTAAGTAGAGGCTATTTCTTTTTCTACACTCGTCTTAGTGAAATGACTTAGTTACTTAAATTTATTTTATTTTTTTTATCTTATATTGACTTACAAATTTGTATTAAAGACTATATAATTTAAAATGTAAATTTATATTATAAATTATAATTCGAAATGTAAATTTATATTATAAATTATATAATTCAAAATGTAAATTTATATTATAAAATTGTTTTTAAAATTTAAATATTTATGAATGTTATAATCTTAAAGCACGGAGAAAAATCAAAATCTATCCTTTTCTATTAATTTCAACACACACACACATATATATATATATATATAAAATTGGAATTTTGGAAAGTATAGGTCCATGGGGTTGCCCAAAAAAATTCCTATTAGGTTTACTTTTAGGATCTTTTGAATCCCAGGGACGTTGTCATTTCCATGTTACCACATTATTACTTTGGAATTATAAATCCCATATTATCTGGTGTCCTATGGTAACTTAAAATTAATACTTTAATAATTAAACATTTTAATTTAAACGTCATGAGATTCAATCACATTATTAATTTATTAACTTTTATAATGATTATTTTGATAGAAATTACATGAAATAACATTTTTATATTGAATGACATTAAAAAAACAATGTATGCACTAAATAACAATGAAACTCAAAATTATAATTCACAGAAATATTTTATGAAGATATTTAGAATTTCACACAATATTATAAACAACATTTTCCCAATCCAAACTATATTCTATAGGCAGTTAGTTATAACCACAGTAATTCACAAGTATAAACATTACCCGAATTAAAAGCAAATTGCCACCGAAAGTTGTTGCTGTAGAAGGAAAAGTATATTCCTACAAAAATTTTCATTCCAAAGGAATGGAACCTACAAAAAATATGGAATTGTTTCCTTTATTTAAATATTGAAAATATCCTCATCACAACAGAACTTCAATGAGAAAACTTTTAAAAGAGAAATCAACTACTCAAAGAATAAACAATAAAATTACCGATCAACATTTCACTCTGAAAAACTTATCAGTCTACAATACAAAGTGAAGAGAACCATGGAAACATATCAATTCAGGTGCTGTGAGATTCAAATGCTTAGTTCCACACTACTCACAGTCAATGGCAACTAACTTCTACACCATACATATAAGCATTCACTATCTAAAGATTTAACAAACTCCTCTCACCAAAAGAATAGAAATTGGTCCAAAACCGAACCAGATATTAACCTATATCTCGTCCCTCTAAAAGAAGAAAAACAGAAAAAAAAAAACGACTTAAATTCAGGTACAATGACAACGTCGTGGAACTGAAACACCAGGTGGCTTTCTTCTCTCTCGAATTATGGTTTCTTTTATCATTGGCAGTTTTTGGTGAACTTTCTTCCATATGTGATTCACTGCACCATCCAAAGGCACTGGTCCAATACCACCTGGATGACCATTGTCATAGACAAAAATGGGCTGTACCCTAGCCATATTTTGGCGGAACGTAGCTTTCTGCTCTTTTGAAAAGCTTTTAAGATGATTGACCAGCCAGTTGGGTTTCAGGGCATCACTAATTGCCACAAAAACAGAAAATTCCGAATAATCCACCATACCTTCAAATGGAAGCTCAATGTTGTCACTGACAATGACAGGTATACAAAGACTTTGTATTGCATCAAAAAGTCGGCATGAAGTCGGTGTATCTCCAGCTGGATGCAGACAAAATTCTGATGTTCTCATCCCTTTTATTGATTGATCTCGCCCAGTTGCATTAGGGAAACCTTCTTCCATTATAACACCAGGCTCATCAATCATTAGATCCCATAACTTCTCTCTAATCATACCTCCCTGAAAATTGAAATATTTGTCAATGAATGTGAAAAGCATGGAACAGATATGGTTTTTGGGTTTCACAGTTCGAAGGACCAGAATGACCATATGTATGTTGGATGAGTATAATGAATTGCTGGCTTCTCTTTACAATAAAATAAGGCATGGAATCAAATTTTCAAATGCTTTGTTGAGCGGAATGAATTAGCTTAAGTTTTATATTTGATCATGAGGGAAAAAAAATCCTCCAAGCATGTTAAATATTTATCACCAACACTATAGTATGACGATGAAGTGTTACAAACTAGCCCCCCAAGGCCGAATGAAGACATGAATAAAATTTGTTAACAAAACTAGATATAATAGTTAAGTTAATTATATAGGTCAAATCAATTCTTAACCTTAATACCTCTTAATACAGCTGCAAAAATCTAAAGTAAATATCTTTGCAGTGCCGAAAGGTAGGTTTGATGCATGAGGTAGGTTTTCAAAGGGTAAATCATACATTTAGAACAAAGAAAACAACGCTACACTTCTCACCAACAGAATTTTCAGTAAATCAAAATGCCATTTAATAGTCATGAATTATATTTGCCCAGATGACAGATTGATTAAAACTTCTAGTGCATGTATAGGAAACTAAACGATGAAAGGGAAAAACCATAATGCTCATATTGCAACTATAAATTATAAACAAGCATTATGTTAAAATCTTTGAAGTGATTATCTATATCTATATAGCAACATATCCCACTTTTTGTGAAAAAGGCAGGAAGAGAGCAACATCACAGTCACAGATAATATCAACTTGACGTTCAAGTTGCATACGAAGTGTCCAAATAATTGAATACTGCCTCCTATCTTGGTATAGGTACACTAAGATTATTAATTCTTATCACAAAGAACGTCCAAAACATGGACGAGGGTCTTATGATCAGAGACAGAAAGGAGGACATTTTGCCTCAAAAAAATTCTGAGCAACAACAATACTCTAAAGAATAGAGGTGGCCAACACAACTTGTCTTTTCTGAAAAAAGTTGTAGAAACGCAGACACAGATGGCAGATCTGCTCAATTTTGTAACTTTCTTCAACCTCACCAAGGAGCAGCAGCTGAGGCATTTTTATATAATCTTAAGTCAAAAAAAGATAAACCATATGTATCTGATGTGAAAATCCCATCAAGAACAAGTACTATTAGACAAAAGGGACAACACTCACTCAATCAGAAGTCACAAGATTTTAAAAAAATCCACAAGCTCGATTGCGATCCCTACATCAAGCAACTACAATTGTTGCTGCATCAGCCACATTTGTTCGCAATGTCCCACAATTCCAATGATGGTAACAGCAAGCACAACATAAAACACACGAAATGTACCAAAGTTAACATGGATAGTCCAATACTTACCCGGTGCCTATGTTTAGCTCCTTTGAAATACAGAAGCTGGTGACGCTCCTTGTTTTGTGACAAATCCAACCTCGGAAGCAAATGCGTGTAAGGCACAATCACATCTTTAATCACAGAAACTTGAGTATGAGGAACCACACCACTCTCAATAGAGTTAGAACCTCTGGAGTCAAGCTTATACCAACCGCCAAAATCCACAACGAGCAAAATAGCAGGGGCAATCTCATCTTTGACATGCCACATGGCCACCGGGTCTGCCAAACAACGCTTCAGTTTTAATACCCTGAGAATCCAAAGACTAGAAATTCATAAGCCGAAACACCCTCACATTCAACGCAAAAAAAAAAAAAAAACTGCTTCCAAAACGCACCCGTCAGCACAAACACGTGATCTCGTCCTCCGGAACGGTTCCAAGCCTCGGTGCTTCTAACGGCGTCCATGACCTCCCTCTGCCGCTTGTAATCCTCGTTCCCGGTCTTCTTCCTGAACGCGCCCTTGTTCGCTCCGAGCTGCATCTCCGCGCTGAGCGTGGCGAAGAACGGAACGAAAACGACGTCGGCGAGACGCGGGTCGAGGACGCGGTTGGCGAAGGATGTGACGCGATGTTGAGGTGGGGTCATAAGGTCGCCCATGATCCAGTACTCCGCGCTGTACTGTTTGATGAGAGGGTTGTCCGGGTAAGGCAGGTATTTGGCCAGTGGATGTAGGGCGGGGGGATGGCGGTGATCTTCATCGGTGGAGAGTCGGGAGTCGGAGAATGAGGTCCAGTAACGGTGGAGAAGGTCGTAGTTGAGGGATCGGGGGAGGTCAGCAACGTAGACGTTGATGGTGGTAGAAGCGTGAGGAGAGGGAGAAGAGTGTAGGGTTGTGGCGGTGGGGAAAACGAGGAAGATGAAAAGTGAGAAAAGGGAGAGGAGGGTGAAGAAGAGAAGCAGATTCGGAACGGTTAAGGAGGTGTTGCTCTTGTTACTCTTCGCCGTCATTGCCATCGCTTTCTCACTGTTCTCTCCCTCGGCCTCCCTGTAAGAACACAAGGTGACACAAGGGTGAAGAAAACAAGAAGATGCTGGCTATTTTTTTTTTTTTTTTTAAAAAAGAGAAAATATTACTTTATTTAACATATATTTTAGAATAAATAATATATACTTAATATATTATACTCTATCTCTATCTTTTTTTTTTTCTCTTTTGTATCAGTTTTATCTCTCCTCTCTTCTTCGTTTTATATGTTCTTTTTCGTTATTTCTCTTCCTTTAGAATTAATATAGAAGTAAAGTGTCGCGCACTTTTTAATTATTAAATGTTATTTTATATTAATATTTTAGTGATTAAACATTTACATTATCTGAATGTTATTTATAAATATTATCATGTCAAAATTTGAAAGCATTTATTTAACTTTTTATGGCGTAAAAATTAAACTATTCTTTCTAAACTAAGAACTTAAAATTTTAAAAAACTGAATGAATTTATTAACACAAAAAATAAAAAATTAAATCAAAGTATACAACTTTAACCATTGTAAATTTGTTAAAACATAATTTTTTCCAGATATAAGCTTAAAGAAGTTTGAACTAATTAATGAAAAACATGAGAAGGGTAAAATTTGGCAGATAAATTAAAGACTTTTCAGATAAAAACAAAACAGTATGATTGTAAACGGACAAGAAACTTAAATTGGGAGTAAAGTAAAGGTTTTTGAAAATGAAAATGGATGTGCATCTTCAGGAACTCATTCAAACTATATGTTTCCGAAGATAATGCTGTAGTGATCAACGCCATTAGTTACGTAAAACTGTAAGATCCTTACGTGGGAAAATAAAGAAATAAAAGAGAAGTCTAGAAGTATAATCGCAGTCTGCCTATGGAATAAAACAAAATCTAAATCTTGAGCTAATGGACAGTGGTCGCTGTTGCCATCACAATTGCATCACTATCTTTGTTTTCTCTTCCACTTGATGACTTATTTATTCCCTTCTGAAGAATGAGGAATGCCTGAAGGTGTAATATAATAAAAAGCCTCTAATATGATCAATTCGATAAATGAAACAAACCGAAACCTTAATTGAAAGTTTCTGCTTACCACTACGCAAAAGGGAAGGAATTTATAGTGATGAGTCCCATAACATAAAGTCGATCTATCAAACAACAGAGAAACTTGAAGTAAGCGTGCCTCCATTTTCCATTTAAGAAAAGGGCACAACACACTCCCAAAAAACTCATGCCAAATCCAGTTTCTGTTCCAGTATAAAACCATGACCAGAATACAGATTTATCCTCATCTTCTTTTATTTGCTTTACATAATCTTGGAAGCATGTTTCTGTAAGTGGAGGTCCACAAAGATAAGTATTACCGATATAGCTAAGTTCACCGAAACCTTGGAGCTGTGTTCCTGATGGTATTTTGCCTGTGAAATTGTTGAATGACAGGTTTAAGTAACTCAAAAAGGAAAGATTTGATAGAGTTTGGGGAATTTCACCCCAAAGTTGGTTTGCTGAAAGATCAAGGGACTCCAACTGGTTCATGTTTCCAATCTCATTTGGAAATTTTCCAGTTAATTTATTGTGGGACAAGTTCAAGGAACATAATCCAAGGAGTCTAAACATTTGTGGAGGTAATACTCCAGAAAAATTGTTACTTGACATATCAATTAAGTTCATAAAGTGCAGGTTTTTTCCGTATTCTATTGCTTGACCCTTTGTAACCAGCTCAAGATTGTCTTCAAAGGTGTAGTAGCGACCATCAGGCAAGGGAAAGGCAAAAGAAAGCATGTGGGGTGAAGTTTTGCCGGAAACTAAGGCTGTGATATTGTGAAGGCAGTTGGGTATATGTCCTGAGATTATGTTATCTGCAATATCCAAAACAATGAGGGAAGACATTTGGCATATATGTGGTGGGATATTTCCTGTAAAATGATTGGATCTTAATTGAAGAACTTTTGCAGCATCTGGTATCCAATTTGGTATATTTCTTGAAAAGTTGTTTTCCCGAACATTGAAGATTAACAAAGAGTGACAATTTTTAAGCGAGGAGGGAATTTCTCCATAGAGCTTATTTTCATGTAGATGGAATGATGTGAGATTAAGCAACAGGCCCATTGATGGAGGTATCTTGCCTGTTAAATAATTGCTTCCCAAATTAACATGAACCAATGATTTCCAGTTTCCCCAACAATTTGTAAGTCCTCCCGACAGACGATTAAGTGATACGTCCAAGTACACCAAATTACTTTTTCCATTCAACATCTCATCATCACATAAGAGAGAAGACAAGTTTCCTGATAATGAGTTGTTTGACAACCGTACAACGACCACGTTCGATGATAATCTAGGCAACCAACCCTTCAGATCATTTGATGACAAAGATATGAAAGTAGAGTTCAACAAGGCGTTTGACAAGTTCCCATCTATCGAATTCTGTTCTAAATTCACTTCTTTCATTCTTGACAGAAAATTCCAAAATTTTTCGCTAGCCTCAAATGATGATTCATAAATACTTAAAGATTCAAGAGACTTTTGGGTGTATAACCACTCAGGAAATTTAGTTCCTGAAAACGCAATATTTAATCGCTCAAGTTGAAAGGGAGGAATCCAGTTGGAGTCAAAATCAAAGATTAATGGTGGTGATATGAATATGCCTAACTTCTTCAATTTTGACAGTCTGACAAAAGTTTTCTCAGACACAACTCCTGTCAATCTATTTGAGGTGACCGCCAAGAAATCTAAGGATGATAAATTTCCCAAACTTATGGGAATAGATCCAGAAAACATGTTTTTTCTAAGATTAAGATATCTCAGATGTTCAAATTCTCCTAACCAATGTGGAATTGGTCCGTTGAAGTGATTGCCGTGCAAGTCCAAGATTTCCAAGTGTCGAAGATTTAACAACGCCTTAGGCAGTTGACCTTGTAAAATATTTGAGCCGAGGGAAGAAAAAGAACTTTGAGTGCTGTAAAATTGGCAAATTGAAGAAACGGACTCAAGTCTTTAAGACGACAACGATGCATGTGGAGCTCTAAAAGTGATGGAAGCTTGATGACTGATTGAAGCCAGTTGGTTTCCTTGTGAAGATCAATGCCATCGAGGTTAAGATATTTCAAGGAGGAAAAATGAGAAAGCCATTGAAGACTAGTGTTGGCATCAAAGTTGAACGATAAATCAAGATAACGAAGAACTGAAGAGTTTACACATCGATGGGAAGGAGTAGCAGTAGATAGATTATGGCAATTTTGGGCATACACATGAGAACCAAATTGGATAGTTGAGAAGTTGTTATTACTCAAATTCAAGTGATATAGAAATTCAAACTCCAGGACAAACAAGGATAGGTAAATGGAACCTGTGAGGCAGTGTGATTTGTCCATTTTATCAGTGTAAGTTGGAAGAGTTGTGTTACAAGGAAGACTGAGTTGAGTGACTCTACTTGTGAAATTGTCACACATGACTCCTTTCCATTCGCAACAATCTTGTTGAGTTGACCATGAAAAGAGCACACCTGCTGGATCTTTGATTCCTTGCTTGAACTTTAAGAGGGCATCCTTGTCTTTCTTGTTGCAGCGAATATTGGAGTTGCACGTGACAGTATAGAACATGATTGTGCATAGCAAACAGGCAAAGATGAATGCAAGCAGAGGGGGAAATGTATTCATGGTCTGAAGCTTGATTGAGTGGAACTCTAGACTTGTAACATTCTGAGTTTGTCTTGATATTATAAAATGAAGGAGTTAGGGAGGATGAGTTGATAAAGAACAACTCTATTTATACTATTGAAGAGTTTGGACTTTGACTCATTATATTTTAGTAAAGGTAGAATGAACTTTTGTATTTAAAAATAATAATAATAATAAATAATAAATAATTTCAAAAGAATACAAAATTTTTGTGTCAGTCAAAATATCATTTTTCATCGTTCATATCTGGATAACAGGATAAAAAACTTCACATCAGATGAAATTATACGTTGAATGAGAAAATATTATTACCATTGCAACTGTTTGTGCAGCTACATCTCCGTGTATTTATTTGTACGCGCATGACAGAATATGTTCCCCACAGGATGGAGTGAGAAATTTCAATCCTTAAAAGCTCATTTATTATGATGCCCAAGTCACATGGAGTGAGAAATTTCAAAAATCAAAGTCTTCCTCTCTACAGTGATAGTATGTAAATTAATAGCTCTATGTAGTTATATTTTATATTAATATTTAAATTTCAATTAAAACATAAATATCAAAGTAGTTTAATTCAGTAGTACAACAGAATGTAAATGTAGGATAAATCCCACTGTTGATGGGGTGAGACAGAAATTTAATAAAGTGTAGAAGCAATACCTTTATATGAAAGGTTGGATGTGCTATATTGTTAAGATTGCTGCAGGCTAATTAGTGTTACAGTCAAACAAAATTGTCTTCCCAAAATTATCAATTTCCTTCAGCTAATAGAATAACTACATTTTTAGTGATTACAAATCACCAATAGAATTATGTTATTAGTTATTAACTTTTCTAACGAAAAAGTAATGCTTTTTTTTATTATTATTTTAAGTTTTGTTATAACCGATAAAATATCTTATATTAATTCATCTTATATACAAACTAGAACACACAGTAAAATTCTCATTTGTCTATCTTTTTTATCAATTCATTTGTCTACTTCCAATTATTACTTATTGAAAATAATTTGTTAACATAAGATCTGTTTAAATTGTCTTTCAGATTAAGTGTTTCTTCAAACAATCTTAACTGATTAATATTTTTTGACGAAAAATGATAAATATTATAATTAATATGATAAACTATTAATATTTTTTGAATAAACTATTTTTTATTCAGATAAGAGAATACGATAAACACAAATTACAGAATTCTCTCTCCAAACATTAATTACCGAAGTGAGAAATAACTAAATAAAAATAAAAATATTAATCTGTAAAATACTTAAAATAATTTCAAAAATAGAAACAATTACTGATAAATTTAATTTCACCCATTTTATAGTGGAAAAGAGTGTGTTTTTTTTCTTATTATTTGGGTATATTTTCATATATATTCATTTCTACCTTTTGTCTTTTACTCTTCCGATCTCTATATGGATTTTTCATTTTCATACAAAATTATAATGATACTTATAAAATGAAAGCTTTCACTATTAAGCAATAAACCACTTCATTGATTTTTTTTCAATAAAAATCCAGCCGATGCTTTTTCATAAAGAGCGATAAAAGAAAAGAAGAAGCATTCAGGCAAATCTGTCACTGCATTATGCCTTTGGGGATGACATGATCAAAAGGGAAGAAACTCCAATCAATAGCCATTAGCATCAACACAAAAAACAGTAAATAGTACTAAAAAACACAAACATGTAAAGAAATTTTTTAAGCTAATTTCTAATGCTGCAGTTTAATGCAACCTGCATTCAGGAATAGTCGAACTATCCAGTACAGCCCAACCAAAGGATACATCATACGTTGGTAAAGAGAAGGTCAACTTGACAGCCACAACTTTTAAAGTCTGCAGTTCCATTACCAGCATTCTTAACTATAGTGTCCAAAAAACGAGTGCCACTAAATAGGTAGAGGTTATGAATAACAACAAAACTCAGACCTCGTCCTCGTGAAGAAGCATATTTGGAATGCCCTTGTTGACAGGAAAACGTCGTCCAGTCTCAGGGCAAACAAGAGCGCCTTCCTCAAGGTGGAGTTCCAAGAGAGCATGGTGAAACCTGTTCAGAAATTCATCAGAGTCCAGAATGGAAGAGTCGACCTCCTCAGGTAGTTCAGTGTATCCCATGGCCCGTGATGCATCAACCAAAGCTTTCCAATCAACCTTATCAAACATCTTTTTCAGAAACTCGCTATTCATTTCCACAGTCTTTTCCACCACTTTCTCTGCTTCAATGCGCAATGGGAATCCATTCACCACACCCTTTATGTTGGATGACAGCATGTTATGTGTTAGCAGTCTCATCTTTACGTACAAGTCAGAATATCAGCAGCAACACTTGAAACTAAGCCCTACAAATTCAAAATACAAATAAACACAATCAAGCATCATCCCTACTAATTCCAATGAATCAAGTTTGTTTTCGGTTTAGTTGCTTCTTCACGGGGTTAGAAGTTTGAACAAATCAAATATATAAGCAAAATAAAAATAAATGCAATTAAAAAGAAAAAATTCTTTACCAAAGTACAAGTATCAACTACCACTGCTAAATTATTAATTTTCTTTAAAATTAATCCTTATGAAAATCTATAGTAAACAATTTATGCAAGTATCACTTAAGTGGCCATTGTTATCACATATTAGCAATCAATCAGTCATAACAACCCTACGATAAACATAGCATCATGAATTTCTTTCACGTAGCCACGTAACAACTCGCAACTTAAACATCTAAGAGGGTAGATAGAATTAAATTTACTCAAGAACTATATAGATTATCCAGAGAAACTGGGCCACTTAATGCATCGAACAGCACCGCTTTCAAAGTAACTTGTACGACAAAGTTTATTATCGTTTTATACCAATCCAATTCCTTATTTATGCTCGTTCTGTTTTTTAATTCCGTTGCATTTCAAGAGAACCAACCTAATACGTCCTGTATCATCCCGGTTGCTCAGGTCCCCGGAAGGTTGAACCCGAATCCGAAAAAAGAAAGATAACACGTCCGAATACCAACCCTATACTGAAGTTTGTTTCACAAAATGGATAAAGCGGCCATGGATCGACCCAAACACATGTGGTACCTCCTTTCTGCTGATTGGAGAGTTTTGAAGATAAAACAAAATTATTGGTTCAAGACTCTTAGGAGGTTTTGTATAACAGATTACCATAATTTAGAAGATATTATAGTAAAAGATACAATTTCCTTTATCTTTTGAATCGAACTATTCATTTTCTTGTTCTTTTGTTCATAATCTCCAAACTCTAGACCAGAACACATCCAAAGCATATTCCAGTCCAATTCTAGCTAAATGTTCCTCTCAGTCTACAGATGCATTAAAATCCCAACACAGAATTATACTGTCCGTAACAATAGCTCCATATTCAAAATCCACTTTGAAAGTATACACAATCTGATCAAACTTCTCAGTCCACTCACTTAACGTTTAAGAAGGTATATAAACAGAATAAACAAAGCAATGATGCAGACTTTCATCAAACAAAATTGATGGAGTTCAATTTACAAAATACGGAATTGGTCAGCACGCAATCACCTTTCACGATTTAATTTACAGGACCGTACGCAGGAAAAGTGGAGAACAGCACAAGTATCAAAGCTAACAGGGAACAGACTCGTCTATCACTATTTTCAAGTTTCAAAATCTTGAACCCATTAATTTAGATAGACAAAAAGGAAAACCACTAATTTAGGTATTTTCTTGTCCTCTTTCGGTTGATTAATTCGTGCACGAAGCATTGAACTATGATCCCTGAACCCTACAAGAGAAAGAGATTCCTGCGAAACGAGAAAGAGAAATAGAGGTACCTGAAGGCTACGCTACGGCGAAGGACGTTGACAGCAAAGTTGGCGGTAGCGTTGCGAGCTCCAAAATGCACTACGGCTCTGTGCGGCGGCGAGGTGGTATGGGTATATGGGTAACGAGGTAATCTATGTTCTTTAAACGACCATGGAAATAGGAATTCTTATTTTAATATAAAAATACACTTATTTTTCGCTATATTTTCGAGATTTATTTAGATTATTAAATTTTTAAAAATATTTTACGATTTAAAATTTATGTTAGTTTGGCCTTTTATAAATAATAGCAGAGTCTTTTTCTTATTATAGGATTCAAAATATAAATCTTATATGACGTTCCATATCAATTATTATCATATTAAGTTTGAAAGTCATGATTATTAAAATGTTTAATTTCTCATTGTGTTAAATGATTCAATAAAATATTTTTTTAAAACTTAGTTTTAATTCGGAAAAATAAGATTCTTAAACGAAAATAATTTCATGAAAAATATTATAAAAAGATCATTGAGGTGATACATTATTTATTGATATTTTTATTTTAAATCTTAATTAAATTTCTAACTATATCGTAAATTTAACCTTAAATTTTATTGATTTCCGAGTATTCAAATTTTATATTTTTTAATTATTTTTTTATAGTTAATATAAATAGTGTTATTGCTAATGTAATGATAATTGACTTTATTCATAATTAAGAAAAAAAATCTTGCACTTTTTAATCTCACATTTCTTAAGACATTAAAACAGGTAAACACGATAATTATATAACAGTCACTCGTTAATTAATATAAAAATTAAATAACATAAACTTAATTAAAAATATTAACATGTGTCTCACCTAAAGGAATGTATAAAACCATGTTTTCCTTGTAACAAGGGTACAATTATTAACATTAACAGTATCTATTTTGTCCTATTGTAAAAAAGATCAAAGTGATCAAAATTGACAAAAATCAGGAACTTATTTAAAAAAAAGTAAAATTGTATTTAACGTTTTTTATTTTATAAGGAATAACCCACTTTTGGCTGAAGTATTTTCCATTGTGATTAGTGTTCTCAGTAAAGATGATTTTTATTTTATTTTTTTGTTCTATTTGACAGCACACAGAATGTTAAAAACTGTATATTTCCTATTACAATGCTCTAGTCATTAATAAAACTGCATCACATCACATCTTATTCTCCCCTGCAGTTCATGAAATATTCCCTTCTGAAGAATGAGAAACACCAAAAGATGTAAGATAATAATAAAATAAAAGCATTATTGTTCTCATGAATTCTGACACAGCAACGGCTTGTAAATGTTATTATGTAAGGGCTTCATAAAAAGACAACACTCAGCATGAAAATATGCTATTAAGACAAAGACGATCTCACATCCTCTATAAATCAAACGAATTCTCGACTGAAAGGTTTTACTTACCTCTATGGCCATGTTTAGCAGAAGGAGTTTATATTGTTGACAACCATGCACAAAGTCGGTCTCTTAAGTCATTAAGAGACTTGAAGTAAGCTTCTCTCCATTTTCCATTTAAGAGAATGGCACAGAAAACTCCCAAAAAGCCTGCCACAAATCCAGATTTTAGACCAATATGAAACCATGGAAAAAATTCAGATTCATCTCCATCTTCATTTTTTGGCTTTCTGTCTTTATCTGGCAACTTGAAGCATACTTTTGTAAGTGGAGGTCCACAAAGATCAGAATTGCCTGTGTAGCTGAGTTCACTAAATCCCTGAAGTTGTGTGCCTGATGGTATACTGCCGGTGAGATTGTTGAATGACAGGTTTAAACAACAGAGAAAGGACAATTTGGACAGGGCCTGAGGAATTTCACCCGAAAACTGATTCATAGAAAAATCAAGGGATTCCAAATTTTTCATGTTGCCAATTTCGTTAGGTATTTTTCCTGTTAATTTATTGTGCGACAAGTTCAGGGAACACAATCCGAAGAGGCTAAACATTTGGACAGGAATTGTTCCAGATAAATTGTTACTTGACATATCAATTAAGTTCATAAATTTCAGGTTATTGCCATATTCTAATACCAGACCTTTTACAACCAGCTCAAGACTTTCTTCAAATAAGTAAAAACTTCTATTTGAGAAATTATATTGTAGGGTTGTTGAATACTCCCTGTGGGAAGCATTGTTGACAACTAAGGCTGTGATATTACATAGGCAGGTGGGTATGTGTCCTGAGATTGTGTTATCTGCAATATCCAAAATAAAGAGGGAAGACATTTGGCATATTTGTGCTGGGATGTTACCGCTGAAATGATTGGATCTTAATTGGAGAGCCTTTGCAGCATGCGGTATCCAATTTGGTATATTTCCTGTAAAGTTATTTTCACGAACATTGAAGATCAGTATATGGCAATTTTGTAGCGATGGAGGAATCTCTCCGTAGAGCTTATTCTCATGCAGATGTAGCGAGGCAAGATTAGATAACACACCCATTGATATGGGTATTTTGCCAGTTAAATTATTGCTTCCCAAATTAACATGAATCAATGATTTCCAGTTCTTCCAGCAACTTGTAAGACCTCCAGATAAATGATTCAGAGATATATCCAAGTACACCAAATTGCTTTTCCCATTCAGCATCTTATGATCACACAAGAGGGGAGAGATACTTCCTGATAATGAGTTGTTTGATAACCCGACAACAGCTACATTCGAGGATAATCGAGGCAGGGAACCTTTCAAACCATTTGATGACAAACTTACCACTGTAGAGTTCAACAATATGTTTGATAAGTTCCCATCTATCGAATTATCTTCTAAAGAAAGTTGGGACACCCTTGATACAAAATTCCAAAATTTGTCTGGGGCCTGAAACGATGATCCATAAATATATAAATCTTGAATATATCTTTGAGTATATAACCATGCAGGGAGGTGAGGACCTGAAAATGAGAGCTGTAGGCTCTCAAGTTGAAAAGGTGGAATCCAGTGGGAGTCAAAATCAAAGATTAATGGTGGTGAAGAGTATATATACAAGTACTTTAATTTTGACATTTTGGCAAAATTTCTCTCTGACACAACTCCTGTGAATTGATTGGAGTCAACACTCAAGTAAGTTAAGGATGATAGATTTCCCAAACTTTTGGGAATAAATCCAGAAAACATGTTTCCTCCGAGAAGAAGATGTTGTAGATGGTCAAGTTCACCTATCCAATCTGGTATTGATCCATTGAGGTCATTGTTTCGCAATCCCAGTTTTTCCAAATGTCGAAGATTTAACAATGTCTTAGGAAGTTGTCCTGTTAAAGAACATGACCCAAGAAAAATATCAGAGAGACCACAACTAAGATTGAATAACCATTTAGGCAACTCTGAGTGAAATTTATTTCCTGATAGATCAAGAATTTTGAGTGCAGTAAAATTAGCATGTTGAAGAGATGGACTCAAATCTTTAAGTTGGCAATAACTCATGGAGAGCTCTGAAAGCGATGGTAGCGTGGTGACTATTTGAAGCCAGTTAGTTTCCATGTGAAGATCAACGAAACTGAGCTCAAGATATTCCAAGGAAGGCATGCGAAAAAGAAATTGAAGACTATTTATGACAAGATTCTCGTTATAGGACAGATCAAGATGACGAAGAGTTGATGAGTTGAGATATTGCCGAGGACGGATAGATACAGATAGGTTATAATAATTCTGATTATGCACAGAATCAAACTGAATAGCTAAGAAGTCGTTATTGTTCAAATCCAAGTAGTTTAGGAATTCCAACTCCATTAACAGGGAAAGGGAAAAGGTACCTGTGAGGCAGTGTGATTTATCTTCTTTTTCAATGTAATTAGGAAGACTTGTAGAACATGGGAGACCGAGCTGAGTGACTCTACTGTTGATTGTGTCACACTTAACTCCTCTCCATTCACAACAATCTTGTTGAGTGGACCATGAAGAAAGTACGCCTGATGGATCCATGACTCCTTTCTTGAAGTTTAAGAGAGTTTGTGTATCTTTTTTGCTGCAGCGGTTATCGAAGTTGCAAGTGCCAGCGTCAAACATCATTGTGCATAGCAAACATGCAAAGATGAATGCATATGGAGAAGAAGATGTATCCATGGTTAGGAGAGAAAGAAAAGGCAAGGTAGGAGGGATGGAGTTCAACTTCATTCAGAGTAACATATTTATACAAGTGAAAGTTAGTCTTCATAATCATTACTATTATCCATAATAAAATTATGTTTACCAAAATGTATTTTAACCAGTTGTACAAAGAAATTTCATCGGGTGGTGTCCATACCATACCGGTCAATACTTCAGAATTTTTGGTTCTAAATTTTTTAATATATATTTACTTGATAAAAGGTAAGTGTTTATTTTTGTCGACATGAGACATGAAAGATGAAGCAAAATAAAATAGTGACTCATGAAAGAAAAATAAAAAGAAATAAGACATATTGATTATTGGTTAAATAAGACAGTTTTATTATCTTTTCATAAGTGTGTACTACTTCTATTATAGAGTTAGCAGTAATTCAATGAAACCTACACCAAAGCATTTTTTTTTTCTCTGTTTTTCTAACCTTTCACACTGAAAACTCAATTTATTTCTGAGAGGTACTTCATAGTGTTACGTTTGTCTAGTTTTGGAAAGAAAGTTAATGAGAAAAATGGTAACATGTGATGTCTATCAAGTATAATTGGTCATTGCATTTGTTATTCACCGTTGTTTTTGACTATTTGAAACGTGTGGAACAAACACTGTGAGCAGAAAACGTGTCTTGGGTCATCAGCGATGATACCATGAGAGAAGGCAAAGTAAATCTGATTTCAAAAGTTTTTCATTCATATTATTCAACTAATGAGAAAAGATACACAGTAATGACATTATATACAGCAAAGGATGATTATGTGATTTGCTTTCTTCGGGATCTCAATAACAATTATGTCCAAGTTCGTTCCCAAATCATGATGCTAGACCCCATGTCTTCCATTGTTAAAACCTTTTCCATAGTCCTTCAGAGAAAACGTGTCTTGCTCACAAACACTAACCATTTTTGGTTAAAACAAATCCTCTCAAGTACATTGCTTTTGTAGTTTCCACCACGGAAAACACGGACTGTCTTTAATTCCACATGGAGCTTTGTATTCTTAAACTGGTACGTCTATTTATACAATACACTATAATTTTTACTTTATTTAATATTTAATAACAAAAATAAAATTTATAAAACTGATTAATTTTATATATTGTATTTTAAATTAGAATAATGCTACAAATAATAATAATTAAAAAATATGTTGTAATTAGAAGAAATATCTTCTTAGTTAAAGAAGATGTGTATAGAATCTTACTAATGAGAGAAAATAGATCACTAATAACATATAATTGACACGATTGAGAATAATAAAATCATTCTTTTTTCAACTAAATATAAGAATATTATATATATATATATATATATATATATATATATATATATATATAAACTTGAATGACTATTTATTTATTTTAAATGGTTTGATATAATTTAATGTGCTAAATTGAAATAAATTGGACAAATAAATAATTTTATGTAAAAAATATTATATATTATTTATAATAAATAATTTAATTTTTTTATAATAAATAATTTAACATTTATTTAGAATACATGAATCGAGTTTTCAAATAAATTCAACAATTAAAAATAATATATTGAACAATGTATACGAATTATTGTGATAAGTGGTAATTTGAAATATCTTATTTGAATTTATACAAGTAATACTTAAATCAATTATGGATAATTTGTAAATAGTTATAAATTTTGCATTTAATTTAATAAGTGTAACATCCCATTTATATAGAAACTATATAATATAGAATTTCACATTTATAATATAATAAAGCAGTAAGAGCTATAAGATGAAGTATAATATTATACAGTCATCCCAAAATAATGGCAGAATTAAAACTGTACAAGTTTAAGAGTATTTTAAAATACAGGATGTATCTAAAAAGGTCTAAGAACCAGAAGTAGCAGCATCAGTCTCCTCCAACGTCTGCTCCAGGAAAGCCTCATCCCCCTTTGCTCACATCCAAATGGATGATCATCGCAAAGAAAAAGGGCACAACACATACAACACACACAAGAGTAAGGGTAAGCTAGGTTCTAAAAACATGTTAATTATCATTCAGCAGTTAAAAGGTAAGGCATAT
This sequence comes from Vigna mungo, assembly GCA_036885675.1. Taxonomy (NCBI): domain Eukaryota; kingdom Viridiplantae; phylum Streptophyta; class Magnoliopsida; order Fabales; family Fabaceae; genus Vigna; species Vigna mungo. The sequence goes on along the minus strand of CP144692.1, from coordinate 42,639,782 downwards.
ACATACATGTGATTAAATCAAACATCCTATCATGTTATGACACTACTAGACTATGACCAAATGTGTTATTCTGATACCAATGACCGACAACGTAATTTGACCATCCGAACTAGTATGAAATGTCGAGTTCCAGGGGTTTGTGCACTTGTTGTGGCCCTACTGCTTTGCAAAGCCATTGCCGAGGGGTTTCACCCGACCACACACAAGTATAAGCCCTTTACAGCGATATAGGCCTACAGTGAAAGCGCCTATCCTAGGACCTCCTACTATTCTCACCACATGACTCATCACTCTCTACTTGAGCATGGATGGTCATTAGAATGTTAGGATAAACCCCATCCTGAACTTCGGCCATTCATACGGTCAATCACAACAACTACAGGGCACCACCATGTAACCTCCCTTGAGGATCATGGAATTACGTCCAATAATCATACCTTTTAAATTTGAAACTTAACTCAAGACATGAACCACCAAATACCATAACATTATCACATTGAATCCATATAAAACCATGTACATGTAACCCTTCAACTTTACATTGCATACAAACATATATATATAACACTAATTACACTTCAAAAGACTACAAACAACCTAAAACCCGGTGAAATCATACTTAGACAAGGGAAATGACTTTGAAACCATCACCAACAGTTCCGGAAGGGTCAAAAACCCTCAGAACGACCTAAGGAACGTCCAAAAATGATACCCGGAACCCCGAAAATCACTCAAAACTGTCCTAGATGATTTCCTGACAACAATAATCGATTATTACATATGATAATCGATTATTTAGGTATGATAATCGATTATTACATGTGATAATCGATTATCTACGAGAACTTTGAAGAAAATATGACTTTCTAACTAGAATAATCGATTATCAAGTGAGATAATCGATTATTCTTACCAATATTTGACAGTAACCTTATTTTTCTGGTTTTGATGCATCTAAGACACTTTGATGAGTTTCTAATACTCCTATGTTGATCTATATGATGAATTAAACTTGCCTAGATGAATTTTAACTATTCTTAATCTCTTTCTTTAATGATTATGAATTGATTCATACTCAAAAACTTAGATTTCAACAACTTAAAGACTCACTCTCATATCTAACACTTAGAAACTGTTTTGGAGCATTTTAGGGATTCTACCAGGTTCCAATTTACTTACCTAGACCATCCCAATCGACCAATTAAGCTCCCAACCCCAATTGCCCAATTTGACTACCTCACTTTCTTGAGACTAAACTAAAACACTATAACTAATCTGAATTATAGTCTAGCAACCAGTACAACAGAATTCTAACACTCAAACACTCACTTTCAACATCATACAATCTACTCATAACAGTTTCTCATCCCAATTTTACAGTTTCATATATCATTCATCAATCAACATAACAGTTTCAACACACCAGTTCACACATACATCAATTACATTATTTCAAAATATTCAAACCAGTTTATAAACATTCAAATCATAGTTGACATACAAGGCACACTTTAACTCAACATGCAGCACCTTAGATTATAGATTCACACAACACAATTTTACTAAAATTGACTTCATGTAAGCATTGATACATGTCCCAAAGCAAAATCCCCAACTTCATGCAACTTAAATTCCCCAAAACAGAAAATAAAGAAAAACCTAAGCTTCCCTTACCTTTTACACACGTAGAAGAGCTCATAGAACGATCAACTGAACTTGGCACCGAAAATGAATTCTAGAATCACCTAAAGACCGAGAAACTGGAAAATTTGAGATAAATTTCAGAACCTAATTTGAGTGAGGATTAAGGGAAAACACAGGGAAGCTACATGCAAGCAATTCTGCTGCATGATTACAGCTTCCAAAGCATGAGGAAAAGGGAAAATACTCACCCGTTACCGGAAAGGAAAATTGATCGGTTGATTTTGCTGCTCTTAAAGTCCTGATTGCTTATGCAACTTTCGTTCAACAAATCAATGGTTCAATTTGGGGGTAAGGTGGAGAGAAGGTGTAGAGAAGAAGAAGAGTAGGCCTGAGCAAAGGAAACTGTTGTACAGAAAATGGGCTGGTGAACATAATGCTTTTAAAATTTTAATTTATTAGTAAAGTTTGGTCCTGTAATTTGGAGACACGTATCCAATTAAGGGTCTACTATTTTTCAGTCTTTACAATAAGTAATTAGGAAATTAAATTTTAGAGAAGATGTGTTATTGTATATTATATATCTTTTTTCAAAAGATTTTGAAATTTACATCACAAGTTTTATGGGTTACATTTTTATTTTCATTTAATATATGTAATTTCAATAGTTACTTTGTTTTTTATTTTAGTAACAATAACATAAAGTTGATCCTGTGTGAAAATTATATTTAAAAGTCATTGACCTCGACTTTTATGTTATCATGCCAATAAAATATAAATATATTGAAAATTATTTTATTTTGAATTTTGTAGTAACACAACAACCCAAACATATATTTGTGACCATTATTTTCTAATGATAACACTAACAAAAATAACATTTTATAAAAATTATTAACTTATAACCTTGTATTTGTGCATAAATTTAAGTTTAAAAAAATATAATTAAAAGTTAACATAAGTATTCTATTTTTATAAGACAGAATAATAGCACTTTACTAATTTTATACTAAAAATGCTTTTAAGTTATTTATATACTCCCTCAATAAAATGCACTTTATCATTTTTTTAAATAAGACATGATAAATGAGTCAATCAAATTATGCACATTTTAACCCTATGTCTAATATAACAAAACACCATCTAGAAAAACTAATATGGGAACTCCTTTTAGATCAAGAAACCAACATATGAAATATGTAATCATTACAAAATAGATACCAATCTCAAAACTTGGTTCAGACTGTTTATCCTCTTGTGCCAAAATCTTCATATCTCATCTTTCTCCCAACCTTATTGATAAACTTTATTGGGTATATTTAACAAATGATTTGATGAATAAAAATGATAGACATTAAACTAAATACATTACAGCCAAATAAATAAATAAATTTTAAATATACACCAATAGATAACTTTTTAAAAAAAACACTGTATATTATAACATAACTTTTTTTGAAAAAACGTTATTTGTTATGATAGATAGTGTTCTTTTGATAAACGCTATCTATTATACATTTAAAAATAAATTTGAAAACAGGTTTTCAGTCCCCTTTCATCTCTATGATTCTTTTACTTCTCTTTCAAGCTTTTTTATATATTATGAATTTTCAAAATTTTCTTCCTTTTTTTCTAAATTTTCAATTTCACTTAACTTTCATTAAACCCAATACGTCCAAATTCCACTTTTTATTTGCCTTAAAATTTCACTTCGTGCTTATCTCCAAATTTCACTTCGTTCGTCCCAAATTTGTGTTGCATTCATCAAATATAATAGTTCTTAATGGAATAAGTCGTTATTGCGTTCTCTTATTTGTCATTGTTCGTCGACCAAGATTCATCAAGTACGGTTGCCAACAAGAATTTAAGAAATGAGTGCGCAAGCCCTATCTCCTTTAAGAAACCAATACGTTGGTTGGTGATCAAATTTAATGCTTCCCCTTACCTTCACTGTTGTGCTCCTTAAAGAAAAATGAAAAATTTAAAATAGTTAAATTTTTTTTGACTCACCACTAAGTTCCTATTTCACAAACATAACATATCATTATAGTTCTAGTAATGTATTAATAGAGACTACTCTATTTAACTTGGATTTTGTATGCATAAAAAGATATACATGAAAATTATAGAAAAAGAAGAAGAAGAGAAGACTAGACTTTAAGGAAAATAAACTATCACTCAAAAATAGAATTTGATGGGGTCATATTATCTAAACGTTAAAAACTATAGTTAACATATTAATTATCTTCCTCCCATTTGTGTCACAGACAACCTAATACTTTTTGTCTTTCATTTCTTCTAATCAGTACCTTGAGCTCGTGTTGCTTCATGGCAATTAATTATTTTAACAACGCTAAAAGAAATTATATTAATCAGTATTTAAAATGCAATGTAAACAAATTTGTAACCTTAAATATTAAAAATGTTGTTTATTAAGGATTTATAATTTTTGTGTGTATCAACATATCAGTTGGAAATTAAATTAAGTAATTAGATGGATCTATATTATATTAAATAAATAGCCGAGTTAATATGAAATGAGTAAGGTAGGTTATATTTTATTGAAGCCTAAATAAATGTAAAATAGTTTCTTTTGTAGTGGGCTCAATTGCATGACTTGGGTACTTTGAATAGCCCAATCTATACTTGTTTTGGTTTATCGCAAGTTCTTGACAAGTGTTTTTATTTGTAAGAATTTGTTTTGGTCAAATCTTAGGATTAGAGCATATTCACATACTTATTAGATAATATTTATATTTACACTTCTTATCACATACATTTGGTCTCCGACAAAGAAGCCGCGTGTAAGTAAATTTTGAAAATAATCACCATGAGAGGTTTTACAATCAAACCATAAGAATTTTAATATATCGTTTTACGTAATTCAATCATTTATTTAATTATTCGACGGATGGCTTACTAATCTAGCTTCTCGACAGGAATATGTGAGACATGAAAACAAAGATTATCTAGAAACTAACACGAAAGACATATGTTAAAGTTTCAAGATTTTTTTCTTCTTCTTAATTTAGTCATTTTCAGAAATCAAATTAGAGAGGCAATATAAATTCAATAACGCCATTAACTTTTCAGTCTAATAAAAATGGAAAAACGAATCGCAAAGAGCGCATTCTGTTATTGCGTCAGGTCAACTCCACTGCACTGATACCAACAGTTAAGTGAGAATACACCATAACTGGAGCTGGGGAATCTCGTCGCTACTCGCTCTCGTCCCCGCCGGAGACCCGCCATGGACGGCAACCCCACCACCACCTCTTCCTCCGCACCACCTCCCGAGAATTTCAATTTCTCGCCCCATAGCCCCTCCCCGATCACCCTCACTGCGGATCAGGTCAGCCACTGCACCCAAGCCATCAACCTTTTGAAGGACAAACTCCAGGCTCCTCACACCATCAGTCGGGAGTTTGGACACTTGCAGGTTCGCACCCTAATCTAATTCATTATTCGCATATCAAACACGCTAAGATTCATCGTACTGGGTTGTGTTGCGGTTTCAGGCAAACAGAATAACGCCGAGTGAGATGAGGAGAAGATGCACCGTCGCTCTTGACGGCGTCAATTTGAACAAAAACCGATACACGGACGTTTTGCCATGTAAATTTGTTGCCGAGGGTTTATTGGATTATTGTGTTATTTTCGGGAAAAGAAATTAAATTTTGTCACTTCTTTTTTCAGTTGACAATAACAGGGTTGTTCTCAGATCGAGTTCGGATTATAGACCTGCAGCGCAGGGGTATATCAATGCAAGCTTGGTCTCGGTATAAACTTACTTTTTCTGTTTGTTTATTTAATTTGCTTTTAATTAAATAACTGTTGTGCAAAGAGATTTGGAGGGAATAGATAGACAGTTAAATTGGCTTGCATGTGCCTCTTCAATGTATTATGTAGACCTCCTCCTCTGGAAACGTGTCACGGTTTGTTGCCACACAAGGTCCACTTCCGCATACTTATGAAGATTTCTGGGAGATGATTATCCAATATCGCTGCCCTGCAATTATCATGCTAACAAGGTTGGTGGATAATTATAAGGTACTTGTCACTTGGCCCTTTCGAGCCTACTCACTAACATATTGAGTTCTTTCTTCCTTGTATTTTTTTATCACGTTTTCTTTTACTTTCTTTATAGATGGTAAAGTGTGGAGATTATTTTCAAGCGGAGGATGGACCTAGAGAAGTTGGTAATATTTCTGTTATTGGTAAATGGGTGAACACTACTGAAACTTCATTGGTGCTGCGCCTTTTAGAGGTGAACCATAGAGAGGTCAGATTATTTTCCTCTTGTAATGGTTGTGACGTTCAGGCTTTATATCTTTCTTTACAAATTGTCATGTGTAATATTTTTTAGATGGGAGGATGTGAGATTCGGGAAGAGGTCCCCTTCTCTTGAAAACCATTCATTTAACTCTTGGCCTTTTGTAATTGTAATGCTTAAACTGAATTCTTTCCTTAATGATAATATATCTCTCAACTATGTTAACACTAGAACCTGAGAGGCCACTCCAAATTTAACTATGCAAGCTTAATGAAATGATGGAATGTGCTCATGCTTTCCCGGGGGTGGTGGTTCTAGAACTAGTCATGGCTAAAATATAGCAGTTGACTCTTAGTCTTGTTTTTTGAAGTTTGGGGTGTTCTTTTGTGTACTCTTCAAATATTATAAGAAAAATAACGATGGGAACTTTTATCAACATGAAATATATGACACCCTTCAAAGTGATTACTTCTAACTATAATAACACATAGCTTTGCAAAGTTTTCTGGATGAGTTCCTAGTTATTCCGCTAATATAATCTTCCATATATAGGTGATTTGAATTAAACGTTGAGGAAGGAGAAATAACATAAGTATAAAAAATAAACCTTCTTTTGATTTGTTAGTTTCTTTTAATTTGGGGATTTTTTTTTTTCCTGTTCTTGGTTGTATATTCTTCCATTTTTTTCAAATTAAATTTCTTTTGCACCAAGATAAAAATTCCATATAATAATCTTTCATCTTTTCGTCTTTTAAATGTTCTGCATATCAAGTGAAGTTGTGTGGAGGGTATCTATTTTGTTTTATTAATATTTTATTTTCGTGGTCTTAAGATGGCAATTTGTTGTTGAGTTAGATAGACACAAGAAACTTGAAACAAACCATTGATCGAAACCCAACTGGCATTGACTGATGGAAAACTATTTTTTTGTTGTTAAGTTGGTTTTTAGGTTGATGGGGACAATCGCATCTATGCATACTAACCTGAAATATTATTATTCATCCCAAGCTATATATCTGGGGTTTACCTTATTGCAATATATCATATTTTCCCCCTTGTAAACTTTCCTTTTCTATAAAAAGGAGAAAAAAAATCACAATTTTTTTGTTATAAATTTGGAATGCACTCAATTTCTCTTTATCATCAAGGTGTATTGCATCCCGTTTCATGCTAATCTTTATCTATTGTTGCAGGTAGAAGATGCTCCAATATCTGTTTTACATATTCAGTATCCCGAATGGCCTGACCACGGAGTTCCCAAAGATACATTAGCTGTGCGTGAAATTTTGAAAAGATTATACCATTTACCACCAAACCTTGGTCCAATAGTGGTCCACTGCAGGTTCATCTTGTTCCTTCTTTTTTTTGTGTTTATTCACTTTATGGCAGTGATGATGACAATATATCACGTCTGTGTATGTCTGAGACAAACTCTATCACTCAGTGCAGGTATTGGTAGAACTGGAACATATTGCACAATTCACAACACAATTCAGAGAATACTTGCTGGTGATATGTCTGCTGTAGATATTGCTAACACAGTAGCTGTGTTCAGGGCCCAGCGTGTTGGAATGGTTCAGACCCAGGTATCAAGATTTGTTGATTTAATATATAAGTACGATTAATGAATATACTGATTTTTTTATGAAATGGCAAGATTTAGGTGGGCTGCTTGTTTGTCAAGTTCCATTTCTTAACTAAATAAAAAGACAAGAGCTTTTGAAATATAAAACAGTGATGATATGGTATATTGTATTGTTTGATGGTAAAGAAGGCAGATTGTTGCGACGAACTAGGCTATTTGGTTAGGCAAGGATGTATAACTTAGAAGTTTCAAAGAACATCATTCTCCTTCAGTGGAGAATCTATGAATTCCTTTATGTTGAGAAAAAAAGGAATATTATGTTGCCCAGATTGGAACTCCTAATAATAATAACATTTTGATGGTAATGAAGGCAGATTATTGCGAGGAACTAGGCCAGATAGGATGTAATCAAACTCTCTGTTGAGGAACCGTGTCCTCCTTTGAAAGTATCCATCCCTGTTTTTTAATTACACGAGAAGTGTGTTCTATCAACTAGTTTATTACTAGGATCGTGCTCCTATTACTATTTTTCACGTGGAATATAGAGGTAATTAAGGTAAAAAATAAATAAACATGTGGAGGCTCTACCAATCGACATAAGTACACTCTAAGAAATAAGATGGGGTACGACTTGCTCTCAAACTAAAAATAAAAAGAAGGGAAATAAACTTGGAAAATTAATTTCCATGGTCTTGCACACACTGAGCAAAAACATGTTTTCATCAAATAAAAAAACTAGTGTTGAATGGACAATCGAGATAGAAGCACACGACAATTAAGATACGGTTGACACTATCAGCAACTGATGTACTGTCTTTGAGTTCAAGTTATGACAATTAATGCACCAAAAAGTGCCATTGAACTTATGGAATTGAGACTACCTTTTTGAGCCTAATCACCCAACACTATTGTGATTCTTCATACACAATTGTATCCAGTACTTCTAGCACAAATTTTTTGTGCAAAGTTTTTTTTTTATCATTGAGCTTAGGGGCATTGGAAATCTTTTTGAGACTAATCACCCAACACTATTGTGATTCTTCATACACAATTGTATTCAGTACTTCTAGCACAAATATTTTGTGCAATTTTTTTTTTTAATCTTTGAGCGTAGGGGCATTGGAAATTCATTTCTAGCTTTCTGTCAGAAATTAAATAACCTGTTTCAAATTCTTATCAGATAAATACCCTCCGACTAAAGTTTTGTATAGACATGTACCCTCCTAACAGATCAAAAATCAAAGATAAGGAAAATTTCTATAATTTTTAAGAACAAGAGAGGAGGTTAATGTAATTGAGGAAAATCTTAAGGAAGATGACATTGTAGTCTTCAGTCCAGTAGGCTTTTTGGCTGAGGTGACCTCAGTTTACCAGACACTTGGGAATCGGTCATAGTTGGGAGCTTATTGTACAGATCTGGCTCCGTATCTTAACCTGATATTCCTTCCCTCCATCCCCATAATTTGTAATCATAAACCATTAGTATTGTTATTATTGTCTGGGCCTTTTCTTCTATATGCTTACTAGTTGACCCTTTTGGTGACTCTGCACTAATCAGGATCAGTACATTTTCTGCTATAAAGCTATCATAGATGAACTGGAAGACCTTGTATCTCAGCAGTAGAAGGGTGCGTACTTCTGCTTCCTTTTCTAGTTTTTCATACAGTATAAATATTTTAGCTCCTCAAATTCTTTTTATACTGGATATGATTTGTTTGAGTTTTCCTGTATTATGTAATTCTGCTATACCCTTCTCAAAGTTTTTATCTTGCTAGCTTGACGAATTGCTGTGTTTTGTGTGATGTAAATCCAGAGCTCGAAGGATGTTAGGCTGTTTGTCTCATTTTGAAGCTAACTTCCCATTCTTCGACCTTTTGTTTGGTTCATGCAATGCTCATGTCTCCCGGCAGCTGACACTGAAACATTAACATTCTGGATATTTTATGAATTTGACTCTGTTATTCTCTAGCTTTTCATGTATAATGGCAGGAGGGGAAAGCTCACAGATATTAGCATCCTTTTGGTTATATTGTTAGAATTACATTGGGGAACAGAATGGCATAATTATTAATGGCTGCAATAATCAAATGTCCATTGCCCTACTGAAGTTATGTAATCCCATTTTATGTGCTTAGGTCTCAAGGTTAATCAACTTGAGCCAAGATCAAAGAATATTATCAAATTTATCGGGTTATTTATTGGTGCATATTTTATATTCAGTTAACCTTTAAGAAAAGAAAAATATTAGAAAAATAAATCATGCGTTGACTGCATAAAGAAGTCATACAATTACCCTATTATAAAAAGTTAAATATATTTTTAATCCATTTTATTTTGAAATTGAAATTATATCTGAAATTTTAATATATTTTTGTTTTTAAACTTTAAAAACAAATAAATATTTTTTTCAATTTAATTTCGTTAAATTCTTTTAGCTTCTCAATTGATATTGAAATGATAAGTAGTATAAATAATTCAAATATTAACTTAAAATATGTTTGAGATATAAAAATAATTGAATGTAATTAATATTTTTAATCCATTTTATTATGAAATTTAAATTATATCTGAAATTTTAATATATTTTTGTTTTTAAACTTTAAAAACAAATAAATAATTTTTTCAATCTAATTTGTTAAATTCTTTTAGTTTCTCAATTGGTATTGAAATGATAAGTAGTATAAATAATTCAAATATTAACTTGAAATATGTTAAGATATAAAAAAAATTGAATGTAATTAGATTGTAAAGATTATATATATTTATTATTATTTTTTAAGTTTAAAAATTAACATGTATTAAAATTTAGAATAGGATTGAATTTCAATTTTATATAAAAGTTAAGGGCTACAAATATATTTAATTTTATTATATATTATAACTTTATTTTTTAACAAGTATTGTGTTAGAATTCTTATTAAAGATGATTAGTGATTAATTGGCAGTGTAAAGACAAGTTCCAGTGAATTTAGGGTTTGGATTAGGATTTTTGGTTAGGATTTATGGTTGGGTTTTACGGTTTAGTATATCCTAGTATCAAATCAAACTCAATGAAAGAAAGCAGCGGAGAGTTTGTGAATTCAGACCACTATTTTGAAAAATCCACTTACAGTGAATCCAGTTTCGAGATGATATACCGAGGAAAGTGGCACTTTAGTAATCCCCTTAACAAAAGATACTCAACAACATATTAATGTTTTAGAATGCCGCAACAGAGTCTCTCTAAACTCAGCCACGTAATCATCGCAGCAGGTCTACGTGAAACCAAAACCTCTACTATCAGCCACGTATTCATCGCTGCATGTCCGCATGGAAAGAAAACCTCTACAATCAGCCACGTTACCATCGCTGCATGTCCGCGTGGAACCAAAGCCTCAACCCACGTTCTCCATTCGGCTTATATATACGAGTCATGAGAGAATGATATTCCACACGCTCTAGAGAGGAGACTGAGTTAAACTTGCAATAGTTAATGGCCTCCACGGACAAGTCACCGGAACCGACTCCGGCGAAGGGTCCGGAACCAACTCCGGGAAAGGAGATGGGAGTAGGACAGCACATGATCGACAAGAGTGCAATGATGATACAGTCACTGGAGCCCATAAAGCAGATTAGTCACCACTCCTGTACCTTCGCCATCTATAGCCACGACATGTCTCGCCAGATAGAGACTCACCATTACTGCTCCAGACTAAACCAAAATTTCATCCAATGCGCTGTTTACGATTCTGATGAATCCGATGCTCGTCTTCTTGGTCTTCTTCTCTTCTCTCTCTTTTTGTTTCAACTTTCTCAAAACTCAATAACTGATTTGTTTAATGCTGTGGTTGTGTGCTTCACAGGTGTGGAGTATATTGTTTCTGATGATATCTTTGAAACTATGCCACCGGAAGAACAGAAACTTTGGCATTCTCATGCTTATGAGGTTTTTATTCTATTATGATCTTTTGCTTGCTTCTCATGTGTTTTTGTTTTCTATTTGAAATTGAAAATTTCTTAATGATGATTTGAACTGTGCAGGTCAAATCGGGTCTTTTGGTGAATCCCAGAGTTCCAGAGCTTGTTGGGAAACCGGATCTAGAAAATCTAGCCAAAACTTACGGCAAGTTTTGGTGTACCTGGCAGGCTGACAGAGGTGTGCATACATTTGATCATTTGATAATCTTTTGAGTGTTTTTTTAAAGTATTAATTAAAATCTCTCATCATTTGATGACACATAATTTAATTACATATTATTTGTCTTATAAATACATACAATAATGAGCGGGTTTGATTTCTTTTTTCTTTGATATCTGTATAGTTCTTTCTGTAATAAGCGAGTGACATTATTTATTTCGAAGAGCTTTATTTTAAATTTAAGTAAACTGATCCAATTAATTTCTGATTGACCCTATCGGTTTGCACGAGTATGTTGGAGTAAAAGTAATGGTATGATCTTGGTTAGTTGGTGAAAATTACAAATGCAGGGGACAGGCTTCCTATGGGTGCACCTGCGCTGATGATGTCTCCACAAGCAGTAAGTCCTGGTTTGGTGAGGGCAGAGCTGGTGCATGAGAGGGATGCCAAGTACAGTATTTCCTCAGAGAGCCTGAAAAGTTCAAGGGTGGATATTCCTGAACCCGAGATAATCAACCCCTTGGCTGACTACTGGAAGCAGCATGGCAAAGGATTTGCCATCGACATCGACGAGACTGAGATCAAGTTGAGGGCACCTTTTCCTTGACTTACTCAATATACCAACTCTTTCTCTCATTTTCTTAGCTAATAAATCAGCTGCAGAGTTATGAAATTTTACATTTGACGAATAATAATTGTCTCTTAAGTGTTTCCTCCACCCAACTTTATATATATTATATATGTTGATGGATTGTATTTAAAGCTTAATGACATATCCGGTTTTTAAGAATAAATTATAATTTATTACAACCATTTCATTGGCAATCGTTCTTTCTTGTTCTTTTTTAATCAATCTTCGATCCCTTTTTTTGTTCTTTCTTTTTCTTTCTTTGGACAGGGTAATTACTAGGGTTAAGGGTAGGATTATAGGGTTATAGGGTGTGTTGTAAGGACATTGTGTACAGATAGTAAAACTATAGAGTGACAAGCAATTAGACATAATATGGGTGGTATTTGCTCGAGGTCATGGAAGGGCACTGTTGATGGTGTAGCTGTGGATAATGCACTCAGTGGAAGCTCGAGGCATACTAATGGCCATGCTAATAGTGAAGCTGGAATGGCTTCTCAGTCTATTGGACCTCCCAGAAGTATAGATAGCAATTCAAATGCGCTTCCTGATAATGATGACTTGGATAAACATCAACGAGTTTTCTTTTACGGGATTGGAAAATGTTTCGTATGGGTCAATGGCAGATGATATCAATGATGGGATTCCTCGCCTGTCCAGGGCTTTATCACATAAATCTAAGTCCAAACAAGCTGCTGTTAAGTTGAGTTACCTTTCTCATGTTTGATCTTTTTATTCTTCTAGGTTGGATTAGCTTATTTTGTATTTGGAAGTTCTTATAATCAATATGCTGCAAAGATGTCTCTGTGGCTGGAAAGCTGTTTTTTTTTGTGTGTGAATATGAAGGAAAACCAAGAAGTTTTATAATAGAAAAAGCTATTTCATTAGAGAGAAAAGAGGGGAGGACAAGATACTATTCAGAGAAACAAAACAAACTGTCTTCAGATTAGAAACGGAAACTCTCTTGAGAAAGCCATGGGTAGAACACTTAGGTGGAGCCATGAACCAAAATCTCAAAGCATATTTATCTAAAATGGTATACCCTTAAAAAATCGACGTACTTCACTCTGACAAAGATAAAAGTCTCCCAAAAGCTTAACCAATTCTGTGGGAACTCAGGCATTTTTTTTTTTGCCTTGCTATAACACGCCAATTCACATTTATTTAGAATAGTGGCATCAAGCATCAAACTTGTGAGCTCTTCTATTGACGCTGTGATACAATATCAAGATTATCTCTCCAAAAAGCTTAAGCTATTAGGTCAGAGCTCCTGATAGTATACATGATGAAATTCACTGAAGAGTCGCCAAATTTGCATAGAATGGCGACATATTGATTTTCGGGCAGACTGCATCTCCAATTTCTACCATATAAAGCAGTTCCATTATTGGAATTCCTGTAAAACCAACCTTATAGTTTTTAATCTAACTGACATGGGGAAATTTTTATAGTGATCCCAAGTCATCTGTACCATTGTTATTAAAATCGTGATTTACCTCATAGGATCTGCCAATCGAACAAGCCTTGGCAAGCTGAATTGTTGTTGGGATTGCGAAGGAGTAAGGTTGGAGCTGGATTGCGACAATCCATGTGCCATTGTGGGATGGTTGGTCCCCAGCTAAGGCAGAGCAAGTAAAAAAGGCTGGTTTGTGTTTGACCAGGTTCCAAAATCCCTAAAATCTCTTCTCATTTACCAAATCCTTGCCTACCCATTTGCAAATCTCTTTATGCAAACACCACTGGACCTCTCCTTTATTCACAATGGTCACCATGCGCTATTTGCACTGCTGCCCTGGTCTATGGCCTTCTATGTCATTGCATGACTGATTCTGAATCTTGTTATATCATCATGGGAACGAAGGTTGGTGACATGCTTCCAGGAGCCATAGACACCCGTCAGTGTCAAGAACGTGCCAGAGTAAATCTGCCATGTGTACGTGTGCATTAAAGGGAGAAAACCAGAATCAGTCAGTGATGATATATATTTCATGTTGATGGATTGAATATAAAGCTTATAAGCTGTTTTTAAGAATAACCATTTCACTGATAATCAATCTTCGTTGCTTTTCTTTTTTTGTTTTTTTTTTTGTGAATTTGAGTTTGAATTTCAATTTCAATTTGAATTTCTCATGGTGAGAATTTGAATTTATGTGAGAATTTCAATTTGAATTTTTTGTGAGACGAGAATTTGAATTTTTCGTGAGACGAGAATTTGAATTTTTCGTGAGACGAGAATTTGAATTTCTCGTGAGGCGAGAATTTGAATTTCTCGTGACGCGAGAATTTGAATTTCTCGTGAGGCGAGAATTTGAATTTCTCGTGACGCGAGAATTTGAATTTCTCGTGACGCGAGAATTTGAATTTCTCGTGACGCGAGAATTTGAATTTCTCGTGACGCGAGAATTTGAATTTCTCGTGAGGCGAGAATTTGAATTTCTCGTGAGGCGAGAATTTGAATTTCTCGTGACGCGAGATTTTGAATTTCTCGTGAGACGAGATTTTGAACTTCTCGTGACGCGAGAATTTGAATTTCTCGTGAGACGAGATTTTGAATTTCTCGTGAGACGAGAATTTGAATTTCTCGTGAGACGAGAATTTGAATTTCTCGTGAGACGAGAATTCGAATTTCTCGTGAGACGAGAATTCGAATTTCTCAGAATTGGAATTTCTCGTGAGACGAGAATTCGAATTTCTGGTGAAACGAGAATTCGAATTTCTCAGAATTTGAATTTCTCGTGAGACGAGATTTCGAATTTCTCGTGAGACGAGAATTCGAATTTCTCTTGAGACGAGAATTTGAATTTCTCATGAGACGAGATTTTGAATTTCTCATGAGACGAGATTTTGAATTTCTCATGAGACGAGATTTTGAATTTCTCGTGAGACGAGATTTTGAATTTCTCATGAGACGAGATTTTGAATTTCTCATGAGGCGAGATTTTGAATTTCTCGTGAGGCGAGATTTTGAATTTCTCGTGAGACGAGATTTCGAATTTCTCGTGAGACGAGATTTCGAATTTCTCTTGAGACGAGATTTTGAATTTCTCATGAGACGAGATTTTGAATTTCTCATGAGACGAGATTTTGAATTTCTCATGAGACGAGATTTTGAATTTCTCATGAGACGAGATTTTGAATTTCTCATGAGACGAGATTTTGAATTTCTCATGAGGCGAGATTTTGAATTTCTCATGAGGCGAGATTTTGAATTTCTCATGAGACGAGATTTTGAATTTCTCATGAGGCGAGATTTTGAATTTCTCATGAGACGAGATTTTGAATTTCTCATGAGACGAGATTTTGAATTTCTCATGAGACGAGATTTTGAATTTCTCATGAGGTGAGTATTTGAATTTTTATGAGATAAAAATTTGAATATCTCATGAGAATTCAAATTATTAATGACTCCCCTACCTCCGACCTCGTGACCCCCGACTCCCGACCCTCGACCCCCTACCCCGAAACCCTGGAACCCTAATCCCGGACTTTCAGACCCCACCCCAACCCCGTGACCTCCAACCCTGTGTCCCCGGACCCCCACCGTGACATGCTTCAAATCCTTACATGTATCATAATATACAAGTTCAAAAAATGTTATAAAAAAATTATTCCAAATAAGTTTTAAAAAATGTCTAGAAGCTATTCTAAACCTATTTTAATAACCACTTTAAGACACTATAAAAATGGCTCATAACTCAAACAATTTAGCTTATTTTTCCGTCTATTAAAATACAACTCACAGGAGCTTATAAATAAACAGGTATTCGGTAATTGTTTATAATTAACTATTTATCCTATAAATGTTTAATTAGGTATGTTACCCCAATTATCTACATTTTCCTTGAAATTTCAACAAGCTTTCGCACAACAAAGTATCGAACAAGTTGCTTTAATACGATGGAGTTTCAGAAAATTTAACGTAATTTTCATTTTAATATAATTTTCAAAATTTACATTAAATTTATATCACATTTATTTTTAATGATAATATGATAATCAGCTAAGTTAATCAATTAAAACATTTTCTTTTTTAATTTATCACATTCATTACATCACACACAAACCTTGTGAAACTTTCTTTAAAAATTCACTTAAATCACATAATATTTTCTTTAAAACAAACAACACTATAATTTATCTCTATATCCTTAGATCTATCTACTTATTCTTCTTCAAATACTTTTCACAATCTAAACACATTAATGTTTTTTTTGTGATGATGAATTTGAGAGATATGAATAAATGAATTTGAAAATATGTATTTCTAATTCCTTAGATAAACAATAAGTTTACTCGTATATTCATTTTTATTATATAGCTAATGACAGAAAATTGTCATAAAAAACAGTGATACAAATTCCAACCATCAATAAATAGATAAATTATTAACGTAAATACCACTACATAATATGTTTTTTTTTTCCATGAAAACATATTAAGATTTGTAACTAAAATAATACTTGCATAACGTATAAATGAATATTTTACATGTAACTAATTAATATCTATGTTATAAAAAAAAAGGGTCGTAGTATAACCATGGGAATATTTCAAAACTGTATGAACAAACATTAAAAAGAAAACATGAATAAATAATGTAAAAATCTCCTATGGTGTTATTTAACTTGCCAATTTTCGTATGTAATATATCTGCTTACTTTTATAATTATTTTAAAAAACAGATCAAAAGTAATCTTCTATCAATAGGCAATATATACAAACTTTTTTTTTTCTGATAATGCATGCTTCTTAAGTTTAGAAACATGCTAAAAATTAGTAAATTTTATTAATATTTAAATTATAAAATATAACTATACCACTTTTCAAGATTGAATATTTTACATAAAAACATAATAATATATAAAGTCACTATAACTATTCTGATGGAAAATCCACATTAATATAATTATTTAAACAGTTAAATTTATATCTTTATTAGAATTATTTATTTCTATATAAAAAATTATATACTCATTTTTTAATTAAATTTTGAAAAATTATTCAATTTTCGTACCTTTTATATATACGTAGCATACATACATAAGTTAATATAACATGTGGAGACAAGCTTTAATATCATATAAAATTAAATTAAAAATAACTGAACATTTTAATAGCACATTGATATAATTTTGATGCAGAATTAATAAATATTTTAGTATATTTTTTTTCTTAGTATATTTTATTTCAATTAATGGAGTAAATTTTAACTATTAGGAGTTGATCTAACATTGTTTGATCGATAGTTTCTATGTAATGAAATATGATTTCCATCTGTATACATACAATAAAGTCAACATTTAAATACCGTTCCCTATCGCTTCATTACCCTCAACATCAGTAGCCAGTAACATTTGACATGTTTTTTCTTTTTTTTTCTGTAAAAACATGTTTTATTTTTCTGATAGGTTTTTTATTTAAACTTGTGACACGTGTAATGTAATTTGATTTGGGAAGAATGTTGTGTTTTCTGAATCTTGGAATGAAATGAGAAATTTCAGGTTTGAGAAGAAAAATGTTTTTATTACACAAAGGTGATTGTTGTCATTTAGAGATAGGAAGGCGGTGAAAAAGACGAAGGGAACCCCATGAATGGATGCGTTTCATTGGTAGTTGGGAGAACATTTTGATGTTCATTTTCACCCACGGTCAAAATAAAACAAAACAACAGTTAGTGGGGTTGTGCTGTGTTGTGATGCGTGTGTGAACTCTGCGTTTTGACCATCGCTGAAAATGGAACAACACAGCAGAGTGGAGAGAGAAAGATAGAGAGAGAATAGTTGATTCACTGAGTCTGCCTCTGTGCCTTTGTGTTGCGTGTGCCAGCTGCTCCTGTTTCACTTCGGGGGCAGAGGACTCTGTGTATGTGAAACAGAGGGAGAGAGAGAGAGAGAGAGAAGGCAAAAAAAGCTCACTCAACTTCTCTTTGCTTCTCTTGGATCCCTTTGACCCTCCATTGCCATTCACCTTCTCTTGCACCCCTTTTGCTTTCTCTTCCTCTCAGAATGGCACACTTGCCACTTCTCACAGATCTCTTCTTCTGGTATCTCTCTACCCTGTCGATTACCTTTATTTGATCCTCTACTCTATTGGGTTTCTGTAGAATAGCTTTGATTCATGGGTTGGGGTGTTCCGTTTTTCTCTCTCTAATTAGTTAATTGGGTCTCTCCTGTTTTCCTCTGGATTTATATTTTTTACTATGTTAGATTTTATGGATTTTTAATTTATTTTTCTAATTTAGAAAAGATTTTGTGACTTGAACAGAGTTGATGGAGTGGAGCAGTAAGGGTGATCAAAATTGGTATCATCAAATTTTGTTCCTTGATTATACCATTCCTGTGAATTGAAGGCTCTGTGTTGAAGTTTTGTTTGAGTTATAGGGTGTGTTGTATGGACATTGTGTACAGAGAGTAAAACTATAGAGTTACAAGCAATTAGACATAATATGGGTGGTATTTGCTCGAGGTCATGGAAAGGCACTGTTGATGGTGTAGCTGTTGATAATGCACTCAGTGGAAGCTCGAGGCATGCTAATGGTCATGCTAATAGTGAAGCTGGAATGGCTTATCAGTCTATTGGACCTCCCAGAACTATAGATAGCAATTCAAATGCGCTTCCTGATGACGATAACTTGGATAAACATCAACGAGAGTCGTTTTCTTTTACTGGATTGGAAAATGTTTCGTATGGGTCAATGGCAGATGATATCAATGATGGGATTCCTCGCCTGTCCAGGGCTTTATCGCATAAATCTAAGTCCAAACAAGCTGCTGTTAAGTTGAGTTACCTTTCTCATTTTTTATTTTTTATTCTTCTAGGTTGGATTAGCTTATTTTGTATTTGGAAGTTCTTATAATCAATATGTTGCAAAGATGCCTCTGGCTGGAAAGCTGTTTTTTTGTGTGAATATGAAGGAAAACCAAGAAGTGTTATAATAGAAAAAGCTATTTCATTAGAGAGAAAAGAGGGGAGGTACAGTTGGGGGGACAAGATACTATTCAGAGAAACAAAACAAACTGTCTTCAGATTAGAAACGGAAACTCTCTTGAAAAAGCCATGGGTAGAGCACTTAGGTGGAGCCATGAACCAATATCTCAAAGCATATTTAGCTAAAATGGTATACCCTTAAAAATTTACGTACTTCACTCTGACAAAGATAAAAGTCTCCCAAAGGCTTAACCAATTCTGTGGGAACTCAGGCATTTTTTTGTTTGCCTTGATAATATGCCAATTCAAATTTATTTAGAATAGTGGCATCAAGAATCAAACTTGTGAGCCCTTGTCTATTGACGCTTTGATACAATATCAAGATTCTCTCTCCAAAAAGCTTAAGCTATTAGGTCAGAGCTCCTGATAGTATACACTGATGAAATTCACTAAAGAGCCGCCAAATTTGCATAGAGTGACAACATATTGATTTTTGGGCAGACTGCATCTCCAATTTCTACCACATAAAGCAGTTCCATGCTTGGAATTCCTGTAAAACCAACCTTATAGTTTTTAATCCAACTGACATGGGGAAGTTTTTCCAGTGATCCCAAGTCATCTGTACCATTGTTATTAAAATTGCGATTTACCTCAGGATCATATGATCTGCCAATCGAACATGCCTTGGCAAGCTGAATTGTTGTTGGGATTGCCAAGGAGTAAGGTTGGAGCTGGATTGCGACATTCCATGTGCAAATGTGGGATCGTTGGCCCCCAGCAAGGCAGAGCAAGTAAAAAAGGCTGGTTTGTGTTTGACCAGGTTCCAAAATCCCTAAAATCTCTTCTCATTTACCAAATCCTTGCCTACCCATTTGCAATCTTCTTTGTTCCGTACCCATTTGCAAATCTCTTTATGCAAACACCACTGGACCTCTCCTCTATTCACAATGGTCACCATGCGCTATTTGCACTGCTGCCCTGGTCTATGGCCTTCTATGTCATTGCATGACTGATTCTGCATCTTGTTATATCATCATGGGAACGAAGGTCACTCTTAGTATCTACCACTTCTCTCAATCTCACTCCAGTTATCTCCTCTTGTAGTCTCATACTCAATTCATGTGATTTAATTTTTCTCTCATCTCTCATACGTATAGTTCGTGCCAGGTTGCACTCCTCACCCTGCAGTGACAAGACTGCTGCTGGGCAATGGGAGCGTATTCCACATTTTTCTGCAATTTTTCACGAAGTATAGTGTGTATTTTCGTAAAACAATATCCATAAAAAAATCCAATTTTACAAAACTATGCTAATTTTAATTATTAACGGGATATTTCTTATTATTTTGTGTATTTAATTCTCTAAATTGGTTCAGTGAATCTTCTTCAGAGTTTAAGAGAACACTCTTCTCTTTTGTATTTTGTATTGAGCAGTATCTGTTAGGAGTTTTGACTGACTCCTTTACTAAGTCCTGATAGGCCTGTAAATTAGAGACTCAGTCACTTTTGTATTCATTTAACATTAATACAAATTCTCTTTTATCTTTCTCTGGAAATGTGATTAAGATTCATCACTGGCTAAGGCCAATACAACAAAATTTAGTGTATCAAAGCGAAGGTAAAACTGAATCACATTTGAACCTACAGTGAG
The DNA here is from genome assembly GCA_036885675.1 of Vigna mungo. Taxonomy (NCBI): domain Eukaryota; kingdom Viridiplantae; phylum Streptophyta; class Magnoliopsida; order Fabales; family Fabaceae; genus Vigna; species Vigna mungo. The sequence goes on along the minus strand of CP144692.1, from coordinate 42,618,961 downwards.
CATTGAAGATACTTATGAAATGATTTCATGCAATCTCATTGCAGAAAAGATCAGTACAAGGTGCTCTATAGAAAACTGTACCTAACCAACAAGAAAGAGAATAACAAGGATGTGTGCCAAGTGTCCTAACAAACAAGGGAGAGAATGGGAGGGATGTGTGACAATTGTCCCACTACAAATAATGCATAAGCAATCTACGAATAGGAGAAAATAAGAACAAATTTCAACTGCAATATTTCCCTTCATCCTGGACTGTGGATGCTAGAGTCCCAGATTGGCAACACATTGTGAGGTTTATAGGGAGGCGACTTATAGTGAATGTCAGGCAATTGATTGGAAGGTGCAACAGGAAGGTCCTTTTTTTTTTTCTTGCTAATCGATATTGTGTGGTTAGATGTCTAGATAATTTCTGTTCTTTGTCATAAGAAAGCTGGAGTTTGTACTACAAGATATGTGAGTTTACAGAGAAGTGCTTACATATTTTGTGCTTTTAATTATATTAATTAGACTCCATTTTTCTAATGAGCTAATACCTCCATGGTGCCAAACATTGGTCTTAAAGAAGAACTTGTCCTTGATCTCATGGGTTAGATTGGATCTATATTCTTTACCATTTCCTTTCTCTCCCCCTTCCCCATTTTCAGGTCTTTAAGGCTTCCCATATATGCAAACAAGGGATTAGATTGGCTTTTTGTCTTATCTTTTGGTGTATTACAGGTATCAGAAGTGAGTTCACTTTTAGGAAGAGCTGGTACAGCTGGGCTTGGCAAGGCAGTAGAAGTTTTGGACACACTAGGTAGTAGTATGACAAATTTGAATCTCAGTAGTGGTTTTACGTCGGGTGTGTCAACGAAAGGAAATAAAATTTCAATTTTGGCCTTCGAAGTTGCAAACACAATTGTTAAGGGTGCCAATCTGATGCAATCTCTTTCGAAAGAGAACATCAGACATTTAAAAGAGGTGGTTCTTCCATCTGAAGGAGTGAAAAATTTGATATCCAGAGATATGGATGAACTCCTAAGAATTGCTGCAGCAGACAAGAGGTAGACTATAATGGATATTTCATGATCAACATCGTAGAACTCTTACTCTAGTTCGGAGCATATTCTCTTAAAGTTTTCACTTTCTTATTCTTTTTTGACAGAGAAGAGTTGAAAATATTTTCGGGAGAAGTTGTGCGTTTTGGAAATCGTTGTAAAGATCCTCAATGGCACAATCTAGATCGCTATTTTGAGAAGTAATTGTAGTTGAACTGATTTAATCTTATATTTCTTAAGAACAAATAAAGCTGTATGGATTTAGTCTTTATTTATATTTTTCTTGTAACATCTAACATTGTGTTTGTTATGGTTTCTTTGCCTTTGTTTATGTTTAGGTTATGTTCAGAGCTTACACCACAAAAACAATTGAAAGAGGAGGCAGAAATTGTGATGCAACAACTAATGACCTTTGTTCAATATACAGCTGTGAGTAAGCCTGTTAAAAGGAACAGTGCATATCCCTGTCATCTTCGGATTTGTATGCTGAACTCATAACACTTTATATCTTTGTCAAAGTGTGTATTTGAGTATTGTATCTAAGGAATGTGTTCAACATACACTTTGCACAAAACTAATGGGAAACTGTGTTTTGGGGTCTCTTTGAGTAAACTTCTCTATGAACCCTTTTAGGAGAAGAAAGCAAGAAAAAAAAATGAAGTAAACTTCTCCATAAACTTAAATTAACTTATGCAAAAGTATAAAAACATATTTTGGAGAAGCTATTATATAATAGCTCGCAGAGAGATTTATTTCACTTTTTAATTTATTTTTTTCTTTTAAAAGTGTTTATGAAAAATTTAATTCAAACAAACCTCTGTTGTTGTTTGAAATTCTTTTATCACCCTCATTCCCTTTGCCAAGAATATCACTTAAAACAAAACTACATTCATACGAGGAAAATAAAGCTGTCTCAATTGCTTGCTAATTGCATGTTAATAGTTGAATTCACTATTATTTTATGCTGCAGCCATGTTGTGTAAAGGTATCTTATTTAAGAGATTCACTGTCACCGTCCATTTTTAATTAGATATAAACTTTCATTTCAGAGATTGATAATTTACTGTCTAGTATATTTCCACTTTATATATGAAAATTTAATCTTAGCTATCTATGTTATTGCACTTATTATAAGAAAGAATGTGTATTAACAGGTTATACATTTGCACATTTAGATTGAGAGATAATTAGTTGGACCTTTTTCCTGTGCTTTCTGGGTTTTAATGTCTTGAATTTACGGATTGTTTCTCAATGAAATTGCCACTTTCTTTCATCTGTCATGTTATGCATATTAAGAAACCTATGAACAATTTTTTAACACTTGTATAATTTAAGTTAAGCTTGATTTCCAAACATTCTTGTTTAATTATGAAAAAAAAGTTTGATGTAAAAAAGTAATCATGAATCAGATATGGACAATTAAGTTATATAGTGGTTAAGTAGTCTGAGATAAATATTCCCCCGTTTTATTTTGTCAATTATTTAAGGTTCTTTTGTAGAATCAAGAAACACAATAATTTTGTAGATCTTAATAAAATAGTTATGAATTTTTTTGTTTCACATTACAATAAAAGCTTATAATTAAAGGTTAGGTGAAGAGTAAGGTTATAATTGACAGAAGAGTAATTAATGTTATATTAGACTTTTTTGTAAGAAATTATCCTTACAAACTAAGCTTTGACAATTTTACATACCTTTAGCTAACTAAGGTTTGACAATTTTACATACCTTTAGCTAGATTAATGTGGCATTTATTACCTTTTCATTTTAATTTTCAACTTTGAACTCAACAAACACAAGCAACATCTGTGCTACTAATTGCATATCAATTTTTCATTTGTGGGTAAATAGCTTGTCAATTTAATATTTTTTGAATTATTTGCATTCCTTTTTTATCATACACACACATATACAAATACATTTATATACATATATTTTAGTTAGTTATATGCATTTGAGACATCAGAGTCAATAATAAAGGAATGTAAAAGCTTCTTGAAGATCATTTGTATTATATTCTTTTGAGAAGGAAAGAAACTCACAAGACCAAGAGAAAAATTATGAAGGGGAGGGTTGAATTCATCAACTAAAGAACAAAACAGAAAACAATAAAGCAAAGCAGAACGATAATAACTTGGAGAGCAAAGAAGGGTTCGAAGTTTCTTTTTTTAATTGAAAAATGAGTCATGATCTGATTCCAATTCATCTCCTCCCTTTACTTTGTGACATAAGAGAAAAAATAGACATCCGAAAGGAAAGTTGGTTCTTATTTCTTTTATGCTGCACAGCTGATTTTGTTAACTTGATTTAATTTAGTTAGACCTTTTTCTTTGAGTGCAGGAATTATATCATGAATTGCATGCTTTAGATCGATTTGATCAAGATTATAGGCGTAAGCTTCAAGAAGAGGACAATTCAAATGCCACACAAAGAGGTACATGTTGACCTGGATTTTCTTACCCAATTGTCATTAAATACTCTTGAGACATGAGGAAAAATCAATATTACTTCTGATAATTGAAAACTGTAGAATGCAAGTTACGATGTATACAGATTTGGTTATAAAGGCTATCCCAGAACCATGATTACTTCAAGTACAAATAAGGAAAACTGTAGTAGTTACATTACATATAGTGAGGAAGCAAGTGTAATTAAATCTGAAATAAATAAATAAAGGAAATAATGAATAATAACATATGAGCTACAACAAATTCCATGTCCTTGTATTGAGCATTTGAAAAATTATTTGTTTGAGTCAATGTCTTGTTTACAGTAGTTCTGACCAAAATATATGTCGATTCATCCTCTAGTGGCATTCTTTGCCTGTACTCAAACTAGCTTAACCAATTTTCTCCATTTCTTTCTCAATTGGTATCCAGCCAATATCTCCTCATATACAATATTAAAATTATTTTGTATTGTCTTTTGTGTGGCTACACATTCATCTTAAGATATTCATTTGTGCGGCTCTCACCTTTTTCTCGTGATATCTCTTTAAAACCTAGCATACACTACCATATAACAATATGAGAAAGCTTTCTTTTTAGTTTGGTTGGTACTTTGTTGTCACAAATAACCTCTGATTCTTTTCTCCATCTTAACTACTGAGCTTGTAGGCTGTGTGTGACGTCTTAGTTCATTTACCTCCAAGTCATATTTCTCTTCTTGTTATAACTATGTTTGTCTTTGTTATCACAATAATACTCATTTTCAAGTGATCAATGATTATAAACTGTGTAGGAGACAGCCTCGCAATTTTAAGAGCAGAACTGAAGAGTCAAAAGAAGCATGTAAGAAATCTGAAGAAAAAATCGTTATGGTCCAAGATTTTAGAAGAGGTAAACAGTGTTATTTCTACAAATATTTTAGGTTAAATCCATTGTTATAATAGAAGGTTATCTTAAATTTAGTATTTTGTATTTGTTTAGTTTTGTAGTATTGGTGATTTGGCATCTGAAATGTGCTTTCTATGAAATCCTTGAATTATTTTTACTGACTTTTGGTGTTGTTTCAGTTTAACTACATTCATTTCCCCCTTTTGTTCCCCTTTTTCCCTAATAAAATTTACTTTTCCAATTCTTTCAGCCTCCTTTTCTTGAGCATTTTTCTTATCATACAAGTATAAATTCTAATTGTTGTATTTGCAGGTGATGGAAAAGCTTGTAGACATCGTCCATTTTCTATACTTGGAGATCCATGAAGCATTTGGTAGTTCTGGTACGCTTTCAAGAATTCCCAGTATTTTTTATTGTGTTTAGCTAAGTTTGTGATATTCTTTATTTTTGTTCCGAGTATGGACAAATTAGTTGGGGTGGACCTGACTTCTATTTATTTCCCAGTCATGTATTTGTCAAACCTGCTGGAATTTTCTTTGTAGAAAGAGTATTTGATTTATTGACGAAAGAAACTCTTTGCTATAGCATTGACCTATAGTCTGGATATGGTATTTAACAAGGGCAAAAGGGCCCATTCATTTGTATGGTTATAGTTGCAAAGCTTATGTGCTTTCAATGGTTTGATGTGTAGTTGTGTGCATCAATTTGATGCAATAATAATGTTTCTCATAATTTCTTTTTAACTTGTCCCATGTTTTTTGTGAATGAATTTTCTGATCTGTTCACCTTGTCCTGACCTATTTTGTTCTTAATCCCGCTCAATCTAGTTTCTCCTCCTTTCATTTTACTGACAAAATGTAGACTATCCATTGCCATTGCTAAAATCCCAGGTAAATAAACATTTGTTTATACCTCTTCCTCCTTGCAGATACTGATAAGCAAGCCAAAGATTCTCAAAGTAACCCCAAGAAGTTGGGATCTGCGGGTCTTGCTCTGCATTACGCGAACATTATCACTCAAATTGACACTCTTGTGAGTTTAGGATTCGACTTAAATTACGTAATCTCTGCTATTTGTCATGGTCTTGGAAGTTCAATTATCTTTCTTTGTCTTTGTTGGCTGTAAAATATTGTTGTTAATAACAAAATAGGAGAAGGAAAGAATAGAAGGGAAGTAATGCATTTACACAGGTCACAAACAAGCATAATAGTGTTAAAAAAAATCACCTCAAACTCAGCTTCCTATTCATGGTAATGTTGGGGATATGGTGATACATTGGTTCTTTCAACTTATCTTTTTATATTATTTTCATGAAATGAAACAGTTCTCTCGTTTTCTCTTCTCTCCATATTTGTCACAATGATATGAATGACTGTTAGTATAATCAGTATTAGACTATTCTTAGCATTGAGCCACCTGTAATTCTAGTAGGACAGCAGGAGTTTGTTGTATAGACAGTTAGAACTTAATTGACTATCTTGCAGCTCAAGGTATCTGATTTTATAAATACTTTAGTATAACTCAATCATTATTAATACAAGAAATTTTGTATATTTCAAAATTTCTATTTTCTGAATTCTTTAATGACTTTCTGTTATTTGGCCTAATCTGTTATTGTGTTCACTTTTTTTAAAAAAATGTTACCAAAAGGAAGACCACTACCCCTCTAATGTTATAAGAAACTGATCAGTTGGATACTGTATGAACATTTTGGGTTTTCCTACCTCATTTTAAAGTCAGTTTGATTCTATGGCTATCTTGGTTCTGGTCAATGTCTATCCAAGTGAAGTTTTACTAACTAAAAGCAGTTAATAAAATGGGTGATATTTTTTGTTTCTTTTGAATATTTTAAGTTAAGCTTGTCCGTTATTAGGAAACTTTAAAAGTTTATCAAAATTGATTGGTTACTTCTAGTTTCTTTTGATACACACACCAGGAAGCAAAGCCTGTCAAACAGGAGATGCAATTCTTTTTCATTTCTTGTTTTGCGTGTTACCTACTTCCCTTGAGAAGTAAGATGAACACAGAAGTCCTTTCTTATATTTGCACGAATAAGATCATGATTTACTTAATGAGTAACCATGCTCCAATAAACGAGTGACATCTGACATGCAAGGAAAAAAATAAAGCAAAAATAAAATGCTTGAGATTTTCTGTCCAAATCTTGAGGTTCTAGAGTCCGTTTGCTGTCTTCTTTTTTGCCTCTTCCGTCTGCTGGTCCTTTGTTCATTAAGCTTGATCCATTCTAAAACTTGTCTAGTGAAGTGACAATGTAGTACAAGTGTATCTTCATTTTTGGGCTGGCTTAAATTTTTTGGGCATTATGATTCTGACTACTGTGATTCTGATATTATTAGGGACTGATCAGGATAAAGAACATACATCATGGAAAGATTATGGCCATCTTTTTAATCGTTTCATATATTTTATCGAATAGAAAAATGGCACCAACTCTCTAAGGTGAAAAGGATGTGTTATAGCGAAAAGGATGTGTTATAGTTATATATATATAATGCTACTCAAGCTGTTAGAGAGACATGAATGGTCACAACTGCACTATTATTTGTTTCTAAAAGAAAATGATAGCACAACTATTAGGAAGGTAGCCCTGAGTTTGCATTTTAATTTAACCAGGTGTCTCGATCAAGTTCTGTGCCTCCTAATACAAGGGATGCCTTGTATCAAGGGCTTCCGCCTAATGTAAAATCAGCATTGCGCTCAAGGTTACAGTCATTTCAGGTTAAAGAAGAGGTGCATATTCCATTTCCATCATACATTTTGTTAGCTGGGTGTCCATACCTTAAATGCTTGATTAGTTATTGATATGTGTCCCTTTAATTTTTCATTTAGAAAGTTTGAATCTTATTGGAATTTTTATCTCACTTTCTTCCAAGTAAGATCATTAATTTATTAAGATTATAAAATGCACTATTTCTCGCATGTATTCCAGTTAATAGATTTTGAATATCTAAAGCCATTCTCCCTCTTTTTATATAAGTTGTATGCATGGAAGAATTTAATTGACTTAAACAAGGGAAAGAACAAAATACTGATTTTTGTTGTATGTGTCAAGCAATGTTTTCTTGTTATATGTACTTCAAACTTACATGCTGGTCTATACTTCTGCAACTGTGAGCACATATTAAATTAATATTTAGTTTTTCTTTATAGTTCTCTCAATATATTCCACATAATGATTTACTCAGAAAACTTTTGCCTTTTAAAAATTTAACGTTTACTTCAGAATTTTCAATTTTCTTGTAACGCATACTTGACGAGAAAGGTTTTATTTTAAATTTATTAAATGCTTGTTAATGACTTTACCAGAGCCATCTTTTAATGATTTTTATTGAATTTATCTCGACCGAAAGAGTTGTACTAATAAAGCTTATACTACATTCCCAATATTGATTGTGACCAAATCTTTGAATCTAAATCTAAAACATTCTTGCAGCTTACTGTCCCACAAATCAAAGCTGAAATGGAGAAAATATTGCAGTGGCTTGTCCCTATTGCTGCAAACACAACGAAGTATATTTGCTAATCCCTACTAAGCAACTCCTAGATGTCCTATTACTGCATTTGGTACAACAAATCTGTTTAAGTTTTTTTTTTTCCATTGTGATCATTAAATAACAACGCTCATCATTCTATTTTTTAATAGCAATTTGGGACGCCCTTTCAAAAGACACTATTGCTTTAACCGTGTTACTATTAGGCATTAGCTTTCATAAATTATGTTCTACTACATGTTCTGCTCTCAAATTTAACTATCTTCTTTTCACCTTGGATTAATTCAGAGCTCATCATGGCTTTGGATGGGTTGGAGAATGGGCAAATACTGGGTGAGGACAGATAGCTGGATTCTATTCCTTTTATGTTTGTATGTTCTACCTATTTTTTCTAATGTCAGCTTGTATAGGTCTGAGATCAACCGGAAACCCGCCGGCCAGACGGACTTGTTGAGAATTGAAACACTACACCATGCTGATAAAGACAAGACAGAAGCTTATATACTTGAACTTGTTATCTGGCTTCATCATCTTGTCAGCCAAGTAAGAGTTGGAAATGGAGGAATAAGGTCCCCAGTTAAATCACCAATCCGTTCTCCTACCCAAAAGACAGGGCAGTTATTTACGCAGAAAACCTGTTCTTCCCCCATGCTAACAGTTGAAGATCAACAAATGCTCCGAGATGTCAGCAAGAGGAAGCTAACACCGGGCATTAGTAAGAGCCAAGAATTTGACACTACCAAGACCAGGTTGAGCAAACAGCATAGGCTAAGCAAGAGTAGCAGTCACTCCCCAATCAGTGAAAGCAAAAATGATATATTCTCAACAAGGAGGCTACCTTCTGTTCCTGTCATTGACTTTGATAATCATCGAATGAAGGCCTTGGATGTCATTGATAGGGTGGATAACATTGGAAGTTCATAGTTGTGTGGCATATAATGGTCTTTAAGCCAGAGGGCATGCTTGAATTAAATGAGCTTGTTGCCTTCTTCAACTTAAGTGCTCCCCTATGTTTCTTGTGAGCCATGAGAAATGTTTGTTGATTTCCTTGGCAAGAGTGCTATGATGTGAGCCATAGTCTTTTTGAGATTGTTGTAGATGATTATGGAGCGGGGACAAAGGGGGTCACCGTTTTTCATTAGATGTATATGTACAGATTACATGATCTTATAATAATTGTTTTTTTATATATTTTCTCTTCTCTCAATCTTTTGTCTGTGTATATATACACATATAAGAAACATCACAGAATGAACTAACTTAAGAATATAGAGAAGCCAATAGCAGATGAAGGCAAGGGAGCTTTCTAAGCAAATATTTATAGATAGCGTTATAGATGTTTCTTGCATAAACAGAACACAAATAAATATAAAAAATATCTTTTTTTTTTTATCTAATTAAATACTGTTACATAACATGTTTCCTATTGACACCCCAGTCATTCTTATCTCCACTTACAAAGAAATAAAGGGTTTTCCATATTTTCTTCTTTACTCTCATACAATATAGAAAATTATTAATATATCTTTGCAATAACATTCGAAACTGCATTCTTTAAAACACATAATTCTATAATGTAATGTAGAAAATATATCACAGATAAATTTAAAGTTACATAATCATGCTTTAGATTTCACAATTTTATGTTATGTAGGTATGAAAAGAAGGTATGAAAGTTATATTTTAACCTTAACCCAATCTACAAATTTAAATATTGTAATAGATTATTTTCTTTCATCAAATATATTTTTTCTAAATTATAAGTTTTAATTACTTTTGTTAATTAATAAGATAAGATTTTTACTTATTTTAATGCATAATTTTGATATTATATTAAGAGGTGAATTTAAATTTAATTGAATCCCACAAAATATATGTAAGATTTCTATTCATTTATATATATATATATATATATATATATATATATATATATATATATATATATATATATATATATATATATATATATATATAATCATTTTATATGAAAAGAAGGTATGGAAGTTGAAGAAGAAATAGCCAAAAATAAAATGAGAAATTGAATCCAATCCAAAAATGCTCCAATTAAGAACCTAAGAACATAAGAACCTGATGCCAAACAAGATAATGCCCAGACAGAATTCCAGTCATAGTTGGGACATGGCAGAGATTCTTCTCTTCTGTACGTATAAAATGCTCACTGATATATATATATTCCACTTTGAAGAAATGGCAGATGCTATACGATTTGATCTCAGCCATAGTATATACATAGATCCTATATGGCGACAACTGGATGAGCATAATATGTATCATCCTTGCATCGCAGCCCATGTTTCCTCTGCAAATTTTATTCCATTATCTATGTACATATTTGTTTGCTGAATAGTTGTCATAATTGCCACATCTTATTATAGATTATATGAACATTTTAAATAATGCTTCTATTTTTAAACTTTGCTAGCTTGTTCATAAGATTCTGTTGTGGGACTGAGTGACTATCAAGTGAGAGAGGATCCACAATTCCCATAATCGTTCTTGGACAAATAGAAGAAATTTTGGAAACCTTAACCTAAGATATTTGAACATACTGGATAGAATTACGAGTCATAATAAATTATAAGGTTATTTTTTATATACTAATTTTCATGAAGATAATATAAACAAATATATATTAAAATAGCATTTATATGCATGCTATATAAAACATTGTAGGATAATATGTTTGCCTAAATAAAGATTAGGATAAAGTTAATCCATAGAAGGTGTGAGATTAAGTTAAAAGATGCGTGTTATTGGTGTGTAGGTATATAGAAAAAAATTCATAGCATGAGAGTAACACATTAGCCAAAGTGATGAAAAGCCATATTATGTCATGAACTGCAACACCAATGAAGTTAACTATCCACCTAATTCGCAAGACATTATTCCCACGTAATTTTCTGCTGTTTTTGTGGCTTTGACAGCATATCAAGCGTAATTTCAGGTTTCTCTCGCATTCTCAACATAAACACATTGAAATTGTTTTAAATGCCATGCTCCCCAAGCAAGATATATTCTGTTACTCTCATGCACTCGCTCTATAAATTATAATAATAGTATTTCATCCCTTTTCTTGAGAAATTAATTAAGTACTTTGTTTAAAGATTAGAGGTTAAAGATGGTAATAAACCAAGTTTTTATCTATAGATACATTAGATTTATTTATTGGGAGTTTAACTTCAGTTTTAGGTTTATAACAAGCCAAGGCCTTTAAAAAACCTAAAGGAAGGCCCAAACCAATTATACTTTTTGGACCTCAAACTCCTATCCACACCTACCTTCCATCTACTCTTGTTTCTTTTTATTTTACTTCCTTTCTCATATATAAAATTTCATTTTTTCTTTTTATTCAATTTGATTTCACTTCTATTAATAAAAGCTTTAAGTATTTTTTTTTAAATTTAAAACTTGTAATAATGAGATAACTTTTAATAAAATCATTTAACAAATATTGACCATTTTAATTTGCAAATAATATATTTCATAATTGACGCATATTGAATCCTAAAATTATTATATTCTTACATTTTTCAAATTGATAAAAAATTACAAAAAGAAAGTATTATTGAAAACGTGTCACTGTTATTATTATAGATAAAAATGGAAATGCATTTGAAAAAAAAAACGCGAATTTCATTAAATAAGAAAAATCTGAAGTTGGATTCATATCCTTGGATACAACAGAAGATGAGTCATCTCCAAACTTTGCCTAACGCCTAACAAATGGGCATCAAATAACAGAGATCAAACCAACTTATATCAGACCAAACAAAGCATAACAAAATATTCAGACAGGTAATGTCAACAAATCAGAATAGTTAATCACTAACATTAATTATGGTGTTTTTTTAATACACACAAAGATATATATATATATATATATATATATATATATATATATATATATATATATATATATATATATATTTTCATGGAGGATCTATTCTCGAATATTAGCCGTTGACTTTGCCCTCATTCTTTTTTTTTTTAAATTATGTCTATGTAATTTGAATGATAGCCTGGAATCTAGGTTTTAAAAATAGAGTGTTGATGTTATAAATTGGTTTTATTGTTAGTTTTGCGTAGTCATTTTTTTTTCTTGATAATAAATAATGGAAATTTTGTAAGGTTGATAATTATGGAGACATAAGTAAAGAGAAAGATGAGATGTTTGTTTGAATGGGTGTATATATATTAATATTCCTTTGTACTTTAACAAGGTAGGAAGTAGTAACATACATTATTTGATAAAGTTTCATAGAAATAGAAATTATTTTATGTTAAGGTATAGGGAATCAAATAATGTCTATACTTTTTTAATTTTTCATGAAGAGGCTAAAAGGATCACTCATTCTATTTCTGCCATTCACTCTAATAAAGTTGAATGGATGTATTTGATATAAGGGTTAATGTAAGTACTATCCTTCTTCATTCATTTTCTTCCACTTCTGTCCCCTTTTCAACTATCACTTCTCCTTTTATCTTACCTTATATTTAGTCTGTAAAAAATGTAGATTAATGTTTTCTTAAATTTCTTCTGCATGACATTAGGCCTACTGGTTTGTCAGTTGGTTTACAACTCAAATAAAAAATTATTTGTTTTTTATAATTTTTTCCTTTTGTAAAATACTAAGGTGTAGGATTTAAATATTTTTATTTTTGTTTAATTAAATTAGTATAAATAATAAATTCTATAAGTCTATTATAATTTTATAATTTCTAATTTTATATTTTCATAGTTTGAATTAACGTTATCTATTTCCTATTTTGAGTTACCTCAACAATAATTCAATTTTAATTTCATTTTGTGAGTTGAACTCAAATTTTTACAACATATTTTTAAGATAATTCTTCACTCTAATCAATTAGATTTACATTTAGAAATTTATGGTAAAAAATATAATTTTCGTATTTTGGGATAAGAAGAACTTTTTTCTCAACCATCGTAAATTATCAAATGTAAAATAATACTATAATAATGTTTAAATAGTGAATTATGATTTTACTATTATGACTGTATAGGAAAAAAATATTAAAATAATATAATAATAATAATATAAATGTTTTATATAATGTTAAGAGGAGAATTGAAACCATATGAGTTTAGGCAGTTGCATCCACAAATCTTTCTTCTTCATTCTTCATTAATTCTTTTCCATTTTTATTTTCTTTCTTAAAAAGAATCTCTATTAAGCAAAACTTTAAAATAATTTGGAAAAATTATTCAATCAATTGAGAAGTAGAATTTATGTAAACAAATTATTTTCAGGTAAAGAAAATTATATATTTATCATTTTTATGTATTTCATAGCATTATATTTATTTATCTTAATTATGTGCACTATTTTTATTTTATTTACATTTATTATTCTGTTTATTTAATTTTTTAGTGGGGTATTCATAACTCTATTTTTATTTATATTTATATTATGATTATTTTATCTATTTAGTAAAATATTCATAATTTCCCTTTTATTTATATTTATTATTCTGTTATTTAATGAGTATTCGTAGTCTCGTTTTTATTTATATTTATTATTCTATTTATTTGATTTATTTAGTGAGATATTTATAATATTATTTTTATTTTTATTTATTATTCTTTTTATTTAATTTATTCAGTAAGATGTTCATAATCTTATTTTTATTTATTTTTTTATGTAGTAATTAGTTGGAGACTTTGGGGATTTAAATAACTAATATTTGTTCATTTATCCTTATTAGTTATTATTAAATAATTTGACTTATTGTAGTTGGTAGTGTGTGACGTGGAGATTTAAATGAGTAGATTATTAATTCATTTATCCTTACCAATCATTAGAAGAAAATTCATTTGAATGATATAATAATGTGGAATCAATGAATTTATCCAAAACTTTTGGTATAGTATTTTAATATGATACAAATTGTTTAAATTAAGTTGATGATAATAAAGTTGTATATATAATGATTCAATGTCAATTTCTTACCCACTGTGATTATGATTTCACTTACGTATATTATGTTTATATATACGGAAGTAAACATCTCACAAATAGAAGTGAGAATGGTAACGGACTTATGATGTTGTAAATAAAAATGGAATAATGTATGTATGTATTCTTATATACGAGAGTGTCAATAAGAAATGTTTTTCTTAAAAAAATTTATTTGAAATGTTGGAAGAGTGTGAATAGATAATATTTACACACTTTTGTAATAAAAATTATTATTTAATAGCTTGATTTTGATCTTAAATCTAAACCCTCAACCATGATCAACTCTTATCATCTTTCGTTTAAGGCAAAATTGGTTCTACCTTTAACATTCAAGGTTGAGTTAAGCTCCTCACCAATTATCTGCAAATTATGACTATCCACTAACATTATCAGTTACCTTTCTGTATTTTAGTGTGACGTAATAATACATGAAAAGTTATCTTCTGTGTTGTTTCTTTTACTATGACAATAGTGGCGATGGGAAGGGAGATGAGATAAGTGATGCAGAGTGGCCCAAGTCATCCTTGAAAAATACCTCACTTACATCTTAAGATATCAATGCTGAAGCCTTCATATAGAAGCCACCACATAGGTTAACAACACTGCGCTGTGACCACTACTGACTCAGAACCTGATACCAAACAAACAAAATAAACCTCACAAACCCATTCTCTCCTCTGCTCTTAATCACTTCTCAACGTAAGACAGATTCTTAATTGCCTGCCACGTATACCACACATGTATAAATGTTCTGTCACAATATCAGATATATGCTACCATTTCATCTCCACGATACGCATGCAGTATATACAAGTATTGTACCAATATTAATGTCATGTCAACGTGGAAACTACGTGCACCACCTTCTCCTGCCTTCTCAATTTCACAACTTGATCGCATCAGATCTGTAATATGCATATTTCCTTGCAATTTACAGATCATCCTCTCTAAGATCATTTTATTCCATCCGTTCATTATGACCATATACGATACCAAAAGGGCTCCGTACCTCACAAATGTCACCTATCTGTTATATATTTCCACCATACTTTTCACATGCAATTTCTGTAAGAGCACTTCAACGTATATAATTCAATTTGCAATGCCTCAGACTTTTTAGATTTATTTGAATGCACTCTATATCGAGAAATAATCCACCATTGTTAGTAATACATGTTAGAAAATAAATCATATCCCCGATATTATTGAGAGAATATATTGTTATTATTATAACTGATTTGTAGTAATAATATTACATTATTATAGAATAATTACAGTAATAATATTACATTATTATAGAATATTTATAGGGATAAAATAGCAGAATTATAGATTCTTTCTTGTATATATTTCTCATATTATATTCAAAATTAATAAGACAGTTTTTTTCCCTATTTTTTTTCTTTACAATCTACGCAAGAGACCCTTCACTATTACAAAAACGCTAATTAATGTCTGAAAACTAACCAATGTCATTTCCGGTGACATCAATGGGACGTCGAAAATCAGTATAACCGACGTCTATCGTGACGTCCGTCACTGACATGTTCGACGTCACTAAACGTCGGAACTGGACGTCTAAAGACATCATGTCAACGTCGATCTGGCCAATAACCAACGTCTACGAGGCATTAAAGATTTCGAAAATGACACAGACTGACGTCTAAAAGGTACTATAGATGTCGGTGTATACTTTAACCGACGTCTAATCCAGTGGTTGTGTTTAGTGCAGTTTTGTTCCCGTCTTTGGATAGCCTAATAGCACAATCTCACTTTTGCTAGTTTCCCCACAAAAAAAGCTTGCTTCTTTTGAATTTCTTATGAGTCCTTTCAACCCAAAACCAAACCTGGGTTGTTGCTTAGTTCCATTTTCATCCGCAAGAGGAAAAAATCACGGTGAAACGATAACTAGGCAACGACCCAGGGTCAATTTTGGGTTGAAACGACCAAAAGAAATTCACAAGATGCCGCTTTTTCTGTGAGGCAGCTAGCAAATGGAGAATGTGTTACTACATTACCCCAAGAAAGGAACAAAACTGCACTAAAACACAACACAAAGAAAAAAAAAATTTAATCAGTTGAACCAGAAGATAATCGATGAAAGACTAAACAAAGTTTAAACGGTAAGCATAAAAAAAATCACGCACCTGGGATGCCGCAAGAAAGAAAAAGGAAAGGAGGAAGACGATAAAGATATCAGAAACAACAATAGAATGTCGAAAGAGAGAAAAAGAAGAGGTGCCGCAAGCGAGAATAACAAGAAGTGCCGGAAGAGAGAAAGAAGAAGAGGAAGACGATATCAAAAACTAAATGCTGGGAAGAGTTTACGGTTTATTTAAAATGAAATTGGGCGTCGGTTGCTCCAGAAGCCGACGTTTATAGTCACATAGACGTCGGTGATCTCACTAATATGACGTCCAAGTTAACATTTAAAGTGACTTTTTAAATACCCATTAGACGTCGGTGTCGAGGGGATCCGGCGTCTAGGAAGCTGAACCGATTGACGTTTGATTTCCTGTCAGGGATGTTCACGACAGTTGTGATGGGGCGCCGACGTCTATAATAAAGTAGACGTCGGTGCCCTTCTAGCCGACGTCTAAGTTCCTCGAGTTTGGTGAACATATTTAATTACAAGCACATAGACGTCGCTTCCCCTCAAACACCGACGTCTAAATTGAAGAACTTTTTGTCTTCCCACCTTCCAGTCAGGCCTTAGATATCGCCTTTTGACTACGTGACGTCTAAGCGCCTGGGAATTAGGTGAAGAGCATTAATTGCAGCCCAGTAGACGTCGGCCCCTGTTAACACCGACGTCAGTGGACTGTCTTATCACCTACCTCAGGCCATTAGATGTCGGTTTGCGGAAGTGTGGACGTCTACAATGTCATAGACGTCGCCTTAACTTAAAACCGACGTCTAGTTTACCAAGCTATTTACAATAATGCCACCGTCCACTCATATACGTCGGGTTATCAAAAAACCAACGTCTACTAGGTGACGTTAAACAGCGTTTTTGCACTAGTGCTTTTATGCAAATATTAAGTTTCACCGTGTTATTTCATTAAGTTTTGTTTACTATATTGTTTGGTTGTTTCAAAATTGATTAATTAATATGAGATATTATTTAGTTATGTTATTAAAGATTATTGTATATGTTTTTATTAATTTAGTTTAGTTATAAATCCTTCATGAAAAGTTTGTATATGTTATTAGTTGAACTTTATTCATGTATATCTCATGAAAAAAAAAATTATTAACACTAATATAAAGAAATAGATTTTACGAAATTGGTGTGGATATGAGATGAAACTTCATTTTTGTTTTAATTTAAGTGTATACACACAAATAGATTTTAAGATATATGATAACGGTTGAAAAACCGTTATTTTCATATGTTATTTTTGACTAAATTACGCCCTTTACTGCTTAGAATGAGCTTAGAATCAAGCAAAACACGTTTGTTGAGTCAATTGAGAGTCAAGAGTTGTTTTTAGAGATATTATGTTTGTTTTGCATTGTTTTGCAGTAATTTTGATAAAAGTGAAGGATGAGATTAAAGATGAAGGTCTTAGACTCAAGAACAAGGAAGAAACATGAAAAAAAGAAGAGTCTAGGAACAGTCCAGAGCCAAAATCCAACGTTGGGCGGCCAAATGCAAGGAGAAGTCACTATCTGACACCCAGGCGTGGACGCCGGGCGAATTTGCGATTAGAGGCAAACCGCCGGGCGGCAAAAGTGTGACGTCGGGCGGTTGTCTGTTGGGCTTGGACCTGTTTTCTGTTATTTTTATGATCTGTTTGGGCTTGGGCTTGTTTTATGTATTTTTATGCCCTATATAAAGGCCAGAACGTCTTAGGGTTGGTATCTTTTGATGGCTTAGGCACAGAAACACACTTTTCACCCCTTTGGGGTAGATTTGGGGATGGTGACAACTCTCCTTTTCTCCTTTTTAGGGTTTGTATCTCTTTCATTCCATTATTCACCTAGTTTCTCCATGACGATGGAGAACTAATCTTATTTGTTGCTGGGAAAGATGTAACCTCTAAACTCTCATATATTCGAATTTCTTATTTATTCATATGCTTGTCATATGCTTTGATTATCAATTGTTGGGTTCTCATACTGTGCTTAAAGCTTTTATCGTTTAACTCATTCGGTAATTGATATTTGTCTTTATTGATACGGGGACGTACAATAATGTCACGAAATGGTGAGTAATTCTTTGATTAAGCAATACCACCTAGAGATAGGGAGGTAGGACGACCAATTGTATTTGCTTCTGTTTGTAATGTGTTGCTAGTTGTTAGGGGAGGCTAGGGATATCAAGCCGGTAATTAGTAATAGGCCTTTTTCGCCGAGGGATCGGGTTAAGGGGAGGCCAAGAAAGTTTGCATGACAATATGATAATAAAGCGAATCAAATAAGAATAGTAGATTTATGAGAGTGATTGGGTGAAATCTGAATCCTAGCAACAAATTCATCTCATATTATCAACATCATCCATCCACTTTTGTGTTTAACCTCAATTGATCAAATTGGATTCATGTTTATTTTTCCGTATTCAAAAACCCAAAATATTATTTTTATAGTCTTGATTGGTTAAGCAAAAGCACAACAGTTTAGTGTCGTGAGTCTCTTGGGAAAACGATACTTGGACTTACCATTTTATTATTACTTGATATAGTACGCTTGCCAGTTTGTCAACAATATACATGGTTTTAATTTATGTTTTAGTATTTTTTAAATTAAAATAATTATTTGAGTTATTGTTTTAAAATTTAACTGCTTTTTATTTTATTCTAAAATGTTAATTATTCTTTCAAATTAAAATAACTATATATAATAAAAAAATTATATATTTAAATTTATTCTTATAATTATAACAATAATTTTATTATTTTCATTATTATTTTATAATGGTTGTGTCGACAGCGGAATTCCTCTTCCCAATGTCACAAGCAAAGGTAATAGAATAATGTAAGAAGCACCTTGAGGCCAATAGCGCTGATGAAAAGCCTACCGAGATGAGCTCAAGGCTTGGGATGCTGATTTCGTCAAGGTTGATCTCATTCTGGCTGCTAATTACCTGAATATCAAGAACCTTTTGGACCTGAAAATCACAATCCACTTCGAATTAAAAGAAGCTCTACCATTAGTAAAAAAACATATTCAAACCAACAACATCCTGATCTTGATTGAGTTGAAACAATTTTACCTTAATTGATTTACATCGTAGTACATAAATTTTCATTAAATTATGTATTATGCTCATTTTTCATAAGAAGAATACTGTTTCCAACGCGGTTCCCTCATGCTTAATCTTTCTAAACTTAACTTCACGGGAGTACTAACCATAATAAACGTGCATTTATACGCTTTCTTGCAAGATAATATTATTTTTCTGGGGCTTTCGTCACTAACATACTTTAATTATATGCATATAGAAGGTTTGGAATTAGATATAAAATTTACCGACAATAGGTTAACTCCAATTAATTATCCATCGTACTTTTCAAGAACCAAACATTCAATGCAAAAGGATAAGTTTATCATACCAAGGCGAAATTACGTAAAGCACTGTTCTTACAATGAATGTTGTGTGATGATAGTGCAATAAACTACGTTATCTCCGACACAGTCTTCGACTCCTCATAATTAATTGACCCGTTGACAAAAAAAGTATTTATTGACTTCATCTTCCACGTATGTATATGTAGTATTAATTTCTTCATACGTATAGCATTGTAGGACCATATGTTGGTATAGATTCTGAGTTTTCTTCTTCTTCTTCTATTAATCTCTTATCCCCTTTCCACCGACCATTATCATAATCTGGCCAAAAGATGGTGGTGATGAGCTTCTCATTCTCCACATCAATTTTCATTATGAATTGTTTGGGAGATTACCAGATTGAGGAATCACCTTGAAAACAAGGTATAACTGTCATCAACAGCAGACATTAATTAACTTTCCAAGACCCTTCCAGATAAACCTTAATCACACGTAACTAACAACTTTTTAATTATGTGCCATTCACCACACACATACCTACGTATACACATGATTCCTCATTCATATGTACGTGATTATTCACTCTGTCTGATACCTAAATGCTTTATTTAAACCTTGAGAAAATTTAAATTTTGGTAAGGAGGGTATAACTAATTAAACGCGTATGAACCTACTTACGGAGAACAAAATTTCAATTTGAAATTCATCGTATAACATACATGTTCTGGTTGTTCGATTGTTCAGCTGTTTCTTTGTTTGGTAAATTCTATCTGATAAGGATATGTGCAGAGTTTAGAAACACACAATTGTAGCATGACATTAGAGTTATTTAATTCAAATTGAGAAGGAATATATAAGTTGATAATTGCCTCAACCTTTTTAAAAGTGGATTGTTATATATATACCTATGCTTCTGTTGAAGAAGATATTCTTCCCTATCATGTCTTTCTTGCATCCATACAAAAAGTGGCTTAGCAATATCATTTTGTTTTCCAACACATAGGAATCGGATTCATAAATTATATATTTATATATTCCACAAAATTAACTAAATTTCATACAAATAAATAAAAAATCAATTAACACTCCAAGCGTATTTCATTTTCATTTTTAGTTTGAATAAAAATAGAACAAGAATTGTTGTTTCTACATAAGTATTAAAAAATGGTTGTTTGTTTCTTTAATTTAATAATTAAATAAAATATATTATTGAAATATATTTTTCAAGTTAAACTGATCAAATGTTAAAATTTATTATACGATTAACGGTACTTAATTTGTCCAAATCTAAATTAGGAAAGTCATAAATTCACGCAGCTACAGTAGCACTTTTAGTGATGGTTCGTGGAGGTTTTCGATATCCATCTCAAAATCAATGTTAAAAGAGGTGAAGTTGAAAGTAAACCTTTTTAAAATTTATTTTCCTTGTATGTATAGATTTCAATTCGTAACAGAAATTGCAAGTAGAACGTACCTAAGTTAAATAAATAATTTTCAAATTTTAAAATATATAACAATAATTTTATATTAGTTAAGATAATAAATTAAATGAACAAATTTTTATATTGATTATTAATCAATTTAATATATATATATTTCAGATAACCCTTAATCTATAAAAGTGAAAACAATCTTGTTAAGACATTATACTTAATAACATGAAAAAAATAAATATGTAATTATATTATTTAAACTACATAGAAACTAAAATCTGTTTCTAAATTACAAGGAAACAAGTTATAATATTTATATATTTCTAACTTTTAGGAATTGTCTTCATGAACAATGATTTTTTTTTCTATATATCTAAAACATAATAATTGCCCGATGTATATATTACTTACGATTGTACATGTAAGTTGTTAAAATATTAATAAAAATATCATAATTTAATTTTAATTAAATTGATGAAAATAATATATCCTAAAATATTTCACATATTACTTAAGATTATACATGTAAGTTGTTAAAGTATTAATAAAAATCTCATAGTTTAATTTTAATATTAAGTTGATGAAAATAATATATCCTAAAAAATGTCACATATTACTTAAGATTATACATGTAAGTTGTTAATGTATTGATAAAAATCTCATAACTTGATTTGAATATTTAGTTTATGAAAATAATATATTTAAAAAAAAGTCACATTATATGATAGATAATAAAGTAAAATAGATGATAATATTTATGTAAAAAATTTAAGTTAATAATAATATTTTCAAATTCCAGTCAAAAACATTCATTTAAGGACACACGTCCTTGCCTGTAACGTAGACATATATGCGATCTCTAAACTAAATCTATTTGTTTATTTTATTGCAACATATAATAAAATATTACATATAAAATTTAAATCAAATGAAAAAGTTATCCTCATATTTTCTTTACTTTTTTTATTTCCTGTTTGTATGCCCAACATCAGAGTTCAAATAGATAAATTACTTTTACGATTTGTTCCATGATTTATCTTCGGGATACACGCGAGGCTAAATAGATTTAAATGCAGAGGTGAAGATATTCTAGAATTAATAATTTCCTTATTTTAAGTAAATTCATCAATTTCTTAATGTTAACTTTAGTAGAGTAATTTAATATAAAAATTATTATTAAAGCATAAAACATTTCAATATTAAGTAAATATATGTATGAATATTAACTTCCAAACACAAACTTTTAAATGATCGTATTAACTAACGTATATATATTATCACGAATAGATTTTTATTACTTATTTTATATTCAATTATTCTAATTATTAGTTAGATAAAATCTTAAATACATAATATTTTAAAAAATTTAATGCATAGAATATTTTACTTTCGTTAATAAAATTCTTTAAAATACATTTGTCTGAAAACTTTTCAACGTTTCTAATTTTCAGTGATTATCGTTTAACAATTTCTAATTTTTATTTTGTTAAAAAAATTCGTAGGTTTAGATCTTTCCTTAGGTAGGTATCACACTTTTTTTTTTATTTCAATTTCATCACATTTTCCAGCTTACATTAAAAAATTAAATGGTGTGATCAATTCATATACTTTTTGTTTTCAACTACCAAAAAAAAATCCATATAACTTAATTCAGTAAGGTATCATGTTTTCAACCGGCCAAAACTTTATCTATTCCCACCCAGAAAATAAAATAAATTCACTCCAGTGGCAAATTTGTTTGAGCAACTGATTTTTGTTAATAAAAAATTTAACAAATAAATAAATAATATAGTTAACCAATTCAAACAATATTCAAATTAATTTTTATAGTGCCTAATTGCACCCACCAACCACCTTTATATAGTTAAATAATAACTATTATTTATGTTAATATATATAGCAATTATTAAATCCAGTGATTTTGTAACACGTGAGTAATCCTGTCACCACAATTCATATTCATGAACACACTCAAGCTTCTATTTGAGCCTTTTTTGATGTCGGCACTCGCGCCACGTGTTAGCCTACTCAAAAGTTTATGTAGGAGCCATCAATTTCAAACCAAAGTTTTGATTTTTTTTTTTTAACTTTTCATTTTTCTTACTTTTCCACACTTTTCTAGGGAACAAAAATGTGTATCTTTTGGTCCCAGGAAGCTTCCATCTTAATTACGATTTCTCATAACTTCTCAGTGCAAATGTGACTTCATTCTTGTCTGATTTTGCAGGTCAATTTCTTCTAGAACATGAAGCTGTAGTTATGGAAGTGCTTAGCGAATAATTAGTACTAATTGATAGAATGCCACTTTAGTACTTGTATATAATTTTTTTAAATATAAAACTTATGATTTGAAGTTAAATATACATATAATAATTTTACGTTATTATGTTCGTATCATTTTTAGTAGGATTGAGATTTTGTTGTCTCGTATAAATGATATGTGAGAATCATATTGTTAAAGTAATTAACTTTTTATTATTATCTTGACGTGTGTGCAGCTCTTATATTCCAAACATGTCACAGCAAATTAACCCTCTGCATATGTATAATGACATGCTTTTAAACGAATATACTGTAAAATCAACTTTAAACCCTGAATCTAATTATGAATCATCATTTATTTATAAAATGATCGATTTTTATAATAATTATTTTAAAAAATAACAAAAACTAATGAGTGACAAAGCAGCACGTAGTTTCTTTTAAGTGAATTTGAGTTTAGTTTTTCAAGCAATGTTTTATATTCAATTTTTTAAGATGGGAAAAAAATATTACTTAAAGAAAGATTAATTCGTCAAAGATAATAAACTAAATTTTCTGAAAAAATTATTAATTCACGAGTTGGTGAATGCTTCAAATAAATAGCATAGTGATAATCTGTCAGTTCCAAGAATGTGTACTAATTTTTTTCCACTTTCATTGGAGTTTTATTAATTCATTTAAATCCAATTTTTTTAATTAATTGAATTTGTATTCCTTTTTAAAATCCTTATTCATCAGGTCAAATAAATTTCAGGCATAGATAATTCTAAAGACTTCGAATTGCAAGAATTATTTCTTTTTTTTTAGTCTAAAGGAATACTATTAGACACATTCTACAAAGTAAATTTCAATTTATAAAACAGAGTGAAGAGTCACTATAAAATGATGAAGTCTAAATGAACATATAAGTACATAGAATACAAAACAGAAAAAAAAAAAAAGCACGAGAGTTCACAAAAAGTAATAATAGGTCAAATATATAACTAAAGAGAGTATATATATATATATATATATATATATATATTTGTTAATAATCTCTTCCTTCTTATATATTTATTATGTTTCACTTTAATTCTGAATTACTATGCATTTTTTATGATCCTTGTTCTATATTTTTATTTAAATTTATATTAAAAAAATTCTTTTTTGTTGAAATACATTTAAGTCGCTTTTAATTTTAATTTCAGTATGTATATTTTCTGCAATTATTTTATCTTAAACATTATTCATAAAAATAAGTATAAAATAGTGTTTATCAGAATTAAATCATTTTTATCGATGTTGTTAATATATAATATCTGTATTATCTTTCCTATTTATATTTGCAGTTTTTATTGATTTCAAAAATACTAATTACATCGTCTAGAAATCTTTTACATCAACCTCTAGCATAGAGCATATAGTATCTAGCGACAACATACGGTAGTCATAAGTATCTTAGAAATATACTACTAATGTAAAAATAAAAAGATCCAAAATAATCAACATACAAAATGACACGTTATTAGGTTATGGAATTTGGTCATTTGTTCATTTTGTCGTGTGGTTGCTAACATTTCCTTGCTTTCCAATGTACACAGTTATGAAGCTTTGATGTGTGAGATATGGAGTCCCCTTCCCAACCCTAACACCTTCACCAGTTACAACCTTTTCTATTTAATTACTCACCTAAAAACAAAACGTAAATTCTGACCAACTTTCTCAAATTTCATGCACATTTTCCTAACTTATCATTTATTACACAAAACTTGTAAAAAGTTCAAAAAGGAATAATATTGACTCAGCGAGATTTCTTATATGGTGATGACTCAGAATCACCTATTCCATTGTTTGATGTGTTTCAAAGTAGAAATTAACGACTGGTTATAACTGCTGTTCATTTGAGTTCAATGGTCTAATTTTAAAATTCTTACATATAGAAAAAAGTTTCCTTTTATGAACGTGAAAAAGGAATGTGACATCTCTAAAATAAATAAATAAATAAAAAGTAATTTCAATGATTGATAAGAAGATTAAATATTTGAAGACATTTCAAATTTATATATATTTATCAATGATTGAATTTAGTAATTTATGTTAAAAAGTAATGTCCATTATGGAGGAAGATATATATTATTTGTGAATGGTAATAAGAGAAAGAATATTATAGATTATTTAAAATTGTGAGGAGGCATCTTAATTATTTTGTTTTAAGCGAATTATGAGTGGAATTTTGCATAGAGAATATAGAATCGAGCAGAGTCATTTTCTGGCAACAAGTTGGAGTTATTGTTGATATTGCAGAAGTGGGTCACTCTTATTTGTCGTTATCCAAAACCTGACTAGGGCACATATGCCTTACTTCATTCATGTATTCTCTGTCCAAAAAGTGAAAAGGACTCCATGTTGGGTCACCCTGACCTTCTGGGATATAGTTTCTTTAATCACATAGCACACCATTTTGTCTCTCAATCTACCTTACAAAATAAATAAATAAATATTATTATCAGTATTATAATGTATACCAGTGGATTTTTAAGAAAGGATTTGAGGGACAGAATAATAATATTAATGAAATATGACATGAATCTATACATAAATTATTGATACTATCTTTAATATAAAAATTTAGAGCAGTAGGTTTGAAGAGGATGGTGGTATTTGCAAAGGGAGGTCTCTCCCTTTTCAATTTTTGAAATTTCTTTTATATTTTAATATAAAGATTTTTTTATGACTAATGTATAACTATTTTATCTTATTTATATTTGTATTATTTATTTTATAATATGATTGATATTATAATATTAGAGAATGATTACAATTTTTTATTATATGGACATCATGCCAGTCATCAGGGAACAGAGATTACATTACAAAAATATGAATAAATGTTATAAATTAACTAACTTCATAAACAACCAACTTTAGTTTAGCAGTCTGATGGAAATGAACAATCAAACAGAGAATAATGTAACAATTATACAAAAAAAAATTATCTGATTATTAAAAAGCTGTTAGATTCCATTAATGTACCTATACACATTTCAAATTGATGATTAATTACTATTATAGTTTGAATATTTAATAAAGTGACAGAATTTAAGGAAGGAAAGTCAATCCTGCCAAAAAAAGAGGCCAAAAGATATGTCCTATTTATTTTGCTTGCTAGGGTGTGTTTGGTCCATCACTCTAATTATTACCATTGTATTGTATACCATTGGTCCCGCTGAGAGAAGAGAAGTTATCTATGATTGGAAAAATGATTTTTTTTTTCCTCTTGGTATATTTTTTTCAAAATAAATACATGAACTAATGAAACAAAAATCATGTTTGGAAAATCTAATTTTAAATTTTTTATGATTTTTGGAGATATAAAGTATACTTTACTTGAGCTAAATTAAGAAAAAAAATTCCGTAGTCTTCAATCCTAAATTTTTAAAAAATATATTTATATGTGATTGAATATTTTTATTTTTATTTATTATGAAACTCGTATTTACTGTTATTTTAATATTAGGCCTAGAGTATATAAGAGATTTTATATTGAATAAAAATAAAAATAAATTTATATAAATTTTTAATATATAAGTGAATACAAATTTTATTTTATAAATTTGTAAAGTTAAGTTTAATTTAAAATTTAACTTTTAAGACAGTGTAAAAGTTATTTAAAATTTATTTTCACAAGATTTTTTATTTATTAAATTTATTATGTCATTATTATTATAATATTGTTATTGAATTATTTATGAATATTTGACTCTACATTTTATATATATATATTAAAAAGATATTAAAAATTTATACTATATAACTAAATAAGAAATGTCATTTTAAAAACTGTTTAGAAACTTAATTGGAAGAGTTAAAGTGGGTATATTAACCTTAGGTGAAGAAGAAGCAAAGCTAATAAAGCAAGTGTGTGTAACAGCTTAGAATTGGAGCAGATTGAAAGAGAATGATGAACCAAAATTGGAGAAGAAAAAGTGAAGGTGGGCATAATTGTAAGTGCAAGAGTAAAACCATAAGTGGGTAAGTTGGTATATGGAAAAGCATTGTAGCAGGCAGCGAATCAAGCTCTCTAGAATTTGCACTGTGGACCTGAGATTTGTTCTCGTGGCTCGAGGTTGCTGTTTCAACATGGAATTGGAAGGTAAAAACACCCGTGACGGATACGGCTAAAGTCTTTGCTTATTTGTCCACACTGCATTTGTTTTTAACAGCAATGCACCTATCTCAAAAGAATATTGAAAACACCTTGTTAAGCCATATGTAGATGCTTATTATTATTGTAAAAAATACAACTTTGAAAAGGAGGACACATGCATAATAACAGGTTAAGGTAACAGTGTAGCTTCCTATAGTTTACTTCAAATGCTGCAATTGCTACTATTTAGGATCACTTGATTAGCACCAATCATGACCCAACAAAAGGGTAACTTCATCAAAAATTATACTGTCAGAATAAATATCTGTTTTCTCTTTTAGCTTCGAATTAGATACTATAAATGCCTGTATGAGGTGAAAAGTCAGATCAAGATATGCACTTAAAAGGATACAAGTAATTGCAAAGGCAGAGGTACAGACAGAAAAGGTCAAATAGAACATTAATTGAGTACTCAAAAGATTGAGAATTTATAGATATTTCCCTCTCTAATCTATTTCATCCTTTTGAGTCATTCTGCACATTGTAATGAAACAG
Organism: Vigna mungo; assembly: GCA_036885675.1. Taxonomy (NCBI): domain Eukaryota; kingdom Viridiplantae; phylum Streptophyta; class Magnoliopsida; order Fabales; family Fabaceae; genus Vigna; species Vigna mungo. The sequence continues at coordinate 42,591,191 of CP144692.1, read as the reverse complement.
AAATCTAAGAAATAGACGATGGTGTGACCACGAAAAAATATTCTATAAATTTTAATGGGAATCGAGAGGTGTGGCAGCAATATATAGAGGATATATATTTATATATAATTATATGGCAAAGAACATATCTACCTGTATGGATAGAAAAGAGTGGCACAAAGAGTTTTTTTTTTTTTAAATATATCTGTGGCTTGAATTCTAATGCGAATATATATAATGGTTTGGCATGATGAATGCATGCAGATAGAAAGGTGAAAACAGTGAAGAAAAGAGAAAGAAAGATTTTTAGAAGAAGTGAAAAATTGTGTACTGGAATAGGTAGAACAATGAAACGGATGTGGAATGGAGAACATTAAAAGCCTGAAAGAATGTGAATTAAGTTCTTCTCTCCCGGGATCTATTGTCTTTAATATTTTTATGTCATTTCACTTTTGGTATTTCCACTAACATGCCTAAAACCTTATCATTTCGCATAAAGCGCTGGATTCTGCGGTAGTTTATTTAACATACATATTCTTCTTCCACTTTCTTAATTCTTTTTTTGAATTATGGCTTTACTTAAATTAACTTCATTTGTCTTATCTGTGTATTCCTCACTGTCAGAATGGATGCTTCTTTGTTTTTCTTCTGAATGAAAAATATTAAAGTTAGTTGTTTTGAAAACAAATTAGGTGATTAATAATTAATTACGTCCAACATGTTAAAAATGGTCCCAAATGAAAAATAGTTAACACTGGAATGAAAGAGAATAGAGAATCAGATTTGTGTTTGCGTTGCACTCTGTCCCACTTCAGACAAGGGTTTTCTCTAGTCAACACACATGCCAATTCTGCATAATTAGATCAACTAGAAAAGGCACGTCCTTTCACAATGGGTCACAAGCACTACCCTTGTATCTCTCTAATATTGACCTAGCATGGCTTCCCTAGCTAGCTGGTCCCCATTAACAGTTAGGTTATGTTTCGTTTCAATTCCTGTGTCTTCCAGTTCTTGCCATTTGGCTCTTTCTCAGCTTCATATAGTGCACATCACAAAATCAACACTATAATTACAGTACCAAAATATCCAATCTTAGAAACTTTTCTTTTTAAAATCATAACCAAAGTTAACTTAGTACTGTGTCTCAACAAAGGAATGGTGCATGTGTCATGCATCGAGAAGGGTGATGTTTCAGTTTACGTACGGTGAAAACAAAAACATTAACCAAACATGCTGTAGTTTGTATTGAGTTTCCTTATTTTAATTCGAAAAGACTGACATCTTTTTCACTTGTATGCTAAGTGTTGTTAACGTGAAAATGCCAAGAGGAAATATAAAATAAAGGCTGCTTGGTGGAATATGACACCACTAATTCCAACATCAATATCATAATGTTTGCGACACTCACCAGCTTCCTTAAACCTAATCATGGTTGTTTCCCTCCACCCCATTCTCCCTTCTCTTGTAACCATATATTCTTCTCGCAATCATCAGCTTCATCATTGTTCAAATTCTCATTTCATAATGCCACCACATGTCATACATAATTCCCTCGCAATATAATATCCATTCATTCCTTATTCGCATAAACTAATTAAAATAAAATTATTTTCATCTTCAACAAACATTCAGTGAGAACTTTGTTCTCTATAACTTTGTACGAATTAAACTAAAGAAAGATTTGTCACTTTTGAATACAAGCAGTACTCTGTGTACTGTCAGAATCATAGTTTAAACTGACGCAAATTCTGACAGTTTCTGTTTACTTAATCACGTGTAGGGGAATGTAAATGTATGAATTCGATTTACTTACATAAATGTACTCAATATTGTGGGTCTGATATGTTTTGGGTAATCTATTTCGTGTCTGCTTAACGAGTCCATTAATTCTTGAGAATTTCATTCTGTGGCTGTAAACCATGAGTTCCTAGAACTCTTATTCTCTTGTCACTTAGTGCTACCATGAGCTGTTCTTGTTTGCCCGAATGTGATCATGCCAGGTGTTTCGTTAATCAGTAGTATTAGTTTTTGTATCATCAAATTGGTCAAGAAAAAAAAAATTGTTTTTAATTTTATTGAAAATTCAAGAATAATTTAAAGTCTTATAATAAATAAATATAAAAAAAATTTAAACATTGAGATAAAAAATTTGTAAACACATTATTTTAAGATTTTATATTGAAATTAATGTTAATCTTTTATAAATTAAACTCGGATATTATTAGGATTGTCTCTCTCTCCTATCACATAACCTAATAAGTTTTAGACAATCTTTCTGTAAATAAATTATGTGTGCCATTTTTATAAACAAGAGTAAACTTTTTATATGAATTTAGGATGTTAATTTTTTTAAGATTTGAACTAAAAAGTTTACATTGGAGTGTAACTAAATCTATCACCCTAGCATCTCAATAATAACAAAATTAACTAGAATAAGATCTCGTTCTTTTATGGATGCAAGTTTGTCTGTGAGCAATCCATTCAGTTTCAAATACTAATAAGAATCACTGTCATAGAAAATACTTTTTTACATCAGTTGTATTACTAATCTAGACAACATCAAATTGAAAGACTGTTTTACTTTGATTCATAACTAGGGTAAAAAGAAAATCACTTTTCCATCTGTTACTAGATAAATTGATATAAACGGTCTTTACTTTTAAAGAATCATCATATTTTAACAACTTTTATTAATAACTAACCAGATTAAATTTATAGTTTAAAAACAAACAAAATAAACTAAATGAAGTATAACTAATCTAACTTATTTAAAGTTGTATTATCATCACTTTTCATAAATCAATAATATCTATAATGAGAAATATAGACTGCAATGCTAAAAGAAAATATACATAGTGAGATATATTATTAACAATATTATATTATATATATGAAAAGGACAATGATGATTGTGGTGGAAGACGTGGTGTAAAGGGAAGAAGCCACACAAGAGAAGAAGAACGTAGAAAAGGAATTACATAGTGGATGGGCCAGTGGGAAGAATCGTCACACTTAGGAGTGAAAAATAGAAATAAAAATTCTGCATTGCAAATGTGAGTATAATAACAGAAAAAACTTGCAGAATAAAAATTTTGATTTTATAACTTCTTTTACATAAATAATAAAAGCAACTGGTATAATCAGAAGGAGAAATCTGTATAGCATTACTCATACAGTGTCTCATTGTAATTTATCTATTAAGAATTTTTGGTTATTTAGATTGTAGATATTATTGTAGATTCCATAGTAGGTATATACAGATGTATACGTTAGTAGGTGCATTTCATAGTACAAATTAAAATATATAATGATTCGGTTGTATATCATCTTCGAGCAATCATCATTTTAAATATTCTATTATAGTTGTAGCCCTTTTTTTATCTTTAACTAATATTTAATTGTTTTTGTAATTTTATGTACAAGTAGTTATACTTATTGTGGCTAACGTTAAAATAGAGTATCTTTGTGTGATATTTGTTTAATAAATGAGACTATTATCTATAATTATTTTATTTTGTCGATTATTAAATCATGTCATTTATTAACGTGGTTTACAATTAATATTGTGTTATTTTCTTCTTGTTCTTTGATTTGTTAATGCCCTAAGTGAACACCAATACTTTTTACTAATATTGGTCAACAATATTTATTTTTCTTTTCATTTATCTTCACTTTACCTATAGATATATATTATTAAGAAAAGACGAGTGGGAATGAGAGTAAATCAAACTGAACTTTATATAAATAAATCCAAACTCGTCAAAAAAAAAAATTGATATTCAACGTGAGATGTTGGTATATGTGAGAAATGTTTTTTGTTTTTACAATTAACTTCTTTTGAAAGCTGAATTTAGCGTATTACATGACAACTTTAGTTATTTAAAATTTAGATTTTGTAATTATTTTAGTTGTACACATTTATCAAAATTATATTTAAAAATTAAAAATTATAAAATAATAAATATAATTTATTTTAAAAAATAAAATTATAAAATGTATTATCTTACAAATTTAATTAACTAAAAATAAAAAAGTTAGAAAATAAATAATTTATTATGGGGATGACCCACAAAAATGTAGTAAAAAAAACTTTAAACTTACAGGAAGACGTGTGACTGAAGTGGTTGGGCGAATTAATGCGAGACGAGGCAAAGTGAAACCGGCTAACTGACTTCCCTAGCAGATTTTGTGATGCCTCCAAACTTAATCTATTTAATTAATAAATTAAAGTTAAAAATTAATATTAAATAAGTAAGATGTAATTGATGATTGAAAAATATTCTTTCAGATATCTAAATTTTTTATATTTATTTAATACTACACTTTTTTTACTTTATATTTTTTATTTCTTGAAAAATATAAAAGTGTAAAACTTTTATAGTGTTAAATGAATGTAAAAGTATGTCATCTATCATTACTATTAATAATTAGAATAAGAGTAGCATGACATATATTAACATTCATTTGACACACTTAACAAAGATAAAATAGTCTTAAAGAATGAATACTTGTAGTTTTTCAAAAAAAAGAAAATAACAAATAAAAAATGTAATGTCAAATGAATGTAGAAAAAATATATGTATCAAAGTATCATTTTTTATCTATTAAAGCAGTGGTTGAAGAGTAATAATATCATAACACACTTTTACATTCATTTGACACAGAATACAAGGGTAAAATAGTTCAAAAAATGTAAAGTTTTATAATTTTTTTTTTAAAAAAAAGTAAAAAATAAATAAAAATAATATCAAATGAATATAAAAAATTTAGGTGTGTCAAAAATCATTTTGAGATATATGGATGAGCACACGTTAAAACTCAGAGGTCCCATTACCAATGCATTATCTGATATGTGAAGCTCATGTTACCAAAGGGGTAACTCAAATTCAATGTGCATTGTGCATGCAATCAAAATTAAATGCACTGCAACAAGTCAATGACCTTTACTTATTACTTCTCACCATTCAACAAGATAAAATACATTTATTGTGCACACTCTACAATATTTCAATAAAAGCTTTCATAAATTCTTCCTCCATCTTCTTCTTTCTTCATACTAACGTTATCTTCCAAAATCTCTATTCTTGTTAATCTTCTTTCCTCTTCAATTTATTCTTAGCAAAGTACGTGTTAATGTAGTAAAATCTTATCACCCTTTCAGAACAAGAATCTAAACGCAGACAAAATGGACTTATAAACTCAATTCTCATTTTTCTTTCTTTTTTATCCTCTGTGTAATCATTATCGTTATATATAATACGCGGAGAATATTATCTTTTTTAAAAAAGTGTATTAAATATGAAACTCTTATTTTGAAGGAAGGATGACGCCATCGCACTGATACGTCGTCGTCGTGGTGTTTGGCACAGTTTCTTCATCGTAAACGGTTGCTGGGTCCACCAGTCAAAGGGTGTCGGTGGTTTAAGATCAACTTTCCATACCAAAGCTATCAAATTTCATTTTTTTTTCTTTTACTTTTGCGAATCTGATTCCTTTTTTAGATTTCCTACAAAATATGAGAAAGTGAGGAACCCTTTTTTATTTTTTTTCTTTATCAGATTTATTTTATGAAAAGTTAAAAGAAAAATTAAGACGCATGCACTTTAACCGTTATCAGTTACTTGATTTGAAAAAGTTTTAAACTTTATTTATTGGTGTAATCGATTATGAAATCATTGTTTACAATGAATTACATGATTCGGTTCTCTACGACCTTGGTAATCCAAAGTTCCTAACATCTTCATCCATGTGTGATTGAGAAGAGAGGGAACTTATCAGTTTCTTTATAGGTATCAGTATCCTAAACTAGATATAATTTCCTAGGATTTACAAATTCTATCCAACATAAAAGATAATCATGTGGGAACACAACTTATATTAATTATATTGTTCTTGTAGAAACGTTACTATCTAGTTTTCTGTATCATGTTGGAATTTGTAGCATTATTAATATATATGTATATATGTGTGCAATATTTTATACACTCAATCTAAATAACTTGGCTTTCAGTTCAAAGATATATGATTTATGTTTTGTTCTAATTAACTTAGATATGTAGCATTCATTATACGCGCACCTAAATGTTATTCCTGGACCACATATATTAATTACACCATAATTTTGTTATCTTCAAGCTATAAACCCACCAATTTTATTTGTTTTTATACGGTTTACAACAAACTATTACTATATACGGTGTTTTAATGTGGAGTTGACTTTGCTATCTCTGTCCACTAGCATTGAATATATATTAAATATGTATAACTTCATTACAAAATATTATCTCTATTTCTTTTAGTGCGGTTTAAATTTGTTTTTGAAGAAACTAAGTCATGCAGTGTTATATTTTGGTTAGTTAAGATTTTATTTATCTTTTTATTTCTAAATCACAATAGATATATATATGCAACAACAGTTAAAGACGAGTATATGATAAAAAATTGTAAATAAGACAAATTAGTTTTATCTTGAACTTCAAAATAACTGCTAAATAGAAAATAATCTTTGAAATATTAAATTAAAAAATAAATATCTTAAATGATTTTATTTTTTATTGAGAACGTTTGTTTCTTAAGTATTGGTAAATAATAATTTGGATTTTGTAAATATGAGTACATCACTGCAAACTAAAAAAATTAACATTCTCCTAAAAAATAAGACATATAAGAAAATGATATTTGGATTTGGTGATGCAAGAGTCAGAAAAGTCTCCTCCATGTGAAACCAAGTGGAATTTACAGCAGTCTTAAAGCAGGAAACCCAAAATAAATTATCCTCCCAAAATGATAGATAATAATAATATTATTAATATAATGATACAAAAGATATATTTTTACGTTGATATAACATAATATAAAAATAAAATAATTATAAAAGATAAAGTTTTATATTTTTTTAAAAAAAAAGATAAGATAAGATAAAAGAAAACCCGTGAGTTATATTTTTACTTTTAACCAAACGGATAAGGAAACAGGGTTGTAATTACCATATCCAGTAACAGTGACAGAGTTATCGAAATTCAAGGGCAGCAGATTCTCCGTTATATTACATGCAACTCCCCTCACCCTCAATTATAAAACCCCTCAACACTCTCGCAAACCACACAACACAAAACTAAACAACACACACTCTCTTCTAACATGGACCCTCTCTCTGCCACCAAACACCACAACAATCTCTCCAAGCCTTCCTCCCTCCACATGGAGGCTCCGCCGCCGGAACCCAGTCCTCTCCGGAAGATCATGGTTGTGGCATCCATCGCCGCAGGGGTGCAGTTCGGCTGGGCCCTTCAGCTCTCCCTCCTCACCCCCTACGTCCAGTTGCTAGGAATTCCCCACACTTGGGCCGCCTTCATCTGGCTCTGCGGCCCAATCTCCGGCATGCTGGTCCAGCCCATCGTCGGCTACCACAGCGACCGCTGCACTTCCCGCTTCGGCCGCCGTCGCCCCTTCATCGCCGCCGGAGCCCTGGCCGTTGCCATCGCCGTCTTTCTCATAGGCTACGCCGCCGACCTTGGCCACATTCTCGGCGACTCCCTCACCAAGAAAACCCGCCCACGCGCCATTGCCATCTTCGTCGTCGGATTCTGGATCCTGGACGTGGCCAACAACATGCTCCAGGGCCCCTGCCGTGCCCTCCTCGCCGACCTCTCCGCCGGCGACCACCGCAAGACGCGCAACGCAAACGCCTTCTTCTCCTTCTTCATGGCCGTGGGCAACGTCCTGGGGTACGCCGCGGGGTCCTACAGCGGCCTCCACCACGTCTTCCCCTTCACCAAAACTAAAGCCTGCGACGTCTACTGCGCCAATCTGAAAAGCTGCTTCTTCCTATCCATAGCGCTCCTCCTCAGTCTGACCACCATCGCCCTCACTTACGTGAAGGAGAAAACGGTGCCGTCGGAAAAAAGCACCGCGAGCGTTGCGGAAGAAGATGGGTCCCACGGGGGCATGCCCTGTTTTGGGCAGTTATTCGGTGCGTTTCGGGAACTGAAGCGTCCCATGTGGATCCTTCTTTTGGTGACGTGTCTCAACTGGATTGCGTGGTTCCCCTTCCTTCTCTTCGACACCGACTGGATGGGCCATGAGGTCTACGGTGGAACCGTCGGAGAAGGAAAGGCCTACGATAGAGGCGTGCGCGCCGGTGCGTTAGGTCTCATGTTGAACTCTCTGGTCCTCGGAGCCACTTCCTTGGGCGTGGATGTCCTCGCGCGTGGAGTCGGAGGCGTCAAGAGGCTCTGGGGAATTGTCAACTTCCTTCTCGCTGTCTGTTTGGCCATGACCGTTTTGGTCACCAAGATGGCCCAGCATTCTCGCCAGTACACTGACCTCCCCGGTGGCATCCACGAGCCCCTGCCTCCTCCCTCCGCCGTCAAAGCCGGCGCGTTGGCCCTCTTTGCCGTCCTCGGAATCCCTCTGGCGGTAAACCTCATTACCTAACTTCCAATTCCTCTCACGTTTTTCTTTACTCAATTAAATAATTTATTTCAAAAGTTGTAAAAATTATTCACGACAGGGAGTAATTTCCCATTGCAGCAAATTAACGAGGAAGGGTTAAAACACTTTTTTTACCTGCTTCTGTTTGTTTATTTTTTAAAAATTTTAAAAGGGGGTTGTAATCTCGCCATGCATGGAGGAGTTTTTTTCAAATATTTTTGTAGGAGACCCCTGGGGCCCGCCTTGTGAAATATTTTCAAGAACTTTGCTTCTGGATATAAAAATTGTTTACTTGGCTCTTTTCTTTCTTTGAGCTGCAAAAGACAATACTCAAATTCTTTTCAAGTATTTTTTGATTGCGATTGCCACTGGTGACCAGTAGATTATTATAAAAGCACTAATATTTTTATTTTTATATCCAAAGTTTAAGGTCCCTTCCCTTGTTCATGCATCGTGATTGCATTGAATGCATTTAGGTATTGCGTTGTAACTTGCAAACGCAGCGTAGCTAGCTTTCCCGTGACACTCTTTGAGCAATGAAACTTCTTTAGTTGTCTTTATGTTGGTTTATAACAAAGAAGCTAGAAAAAGAAAGAACCTAACAGTTTTTGTTTGTGCATGTGTTCAGATTACTTACAGCATACCCTTTGCTCTGGCGTCAATATTCTCCACCACCTCAGGGGCAGGACAAGGTAAGACCACAATCATAATCCACCTATTTAAGCAACCCCTGCCTAATTACTCCATCTTTAACGCCTTCTGTTGCATTCAAATTTCAGGGTTATCTCTGGGAGTCCTCAATCTTGCTATCGTCATACCACAGGTTACAATTATTTCATCTTCCTCATCTAATTACTCCATTGTCTTTTCAATTATTACTGTTACTAACTAACCACGTCCACGTGTATGTGTATAGATGGTGGTGTCTGTGACCAGTGGACCATGGGATGATCTATTTGGCGGCGGTAACTTGCCGGCGTTCGTGGTGGGTGCGGTGGCGGCTGCGGCCAGTGGCATTCTATCCATAATCCTGCTGCCATCTCCACCGCCGGATTTGGCGAAAGCTGCAACCGCAGCAGGGGGAGGGTTCCATTAATGAGTTGATGATGTTTGTGTTTTTGTCCAAAAAAGGAGCACGCATGGTTTTTTTTCTTTTTTTGTTTGAAGCCCAAGAAATGCTACAATTGCCACTGTGGTGGCATGAATGACTAATAACAGTCATTTTAATTGTAAAGCTTGAGGTGGGTGTACATAACCCTGTTGAAGCAGGAGGCAGCCCTGTCCTAATTTATATGGGTTGTGAGGGGAATGTAGTGATTCCAGTTACCATGCATGGATGTTAATCCAGTAATAACATATATATATATATATATATATATATATATATATATATATATATATATATATATATATATATATATATATATATATATATGGGCTACGCTACTTTCCTCTTCCCCACTTACTTTCCATTCTCTTTTCTCCACCCATTAGTATACTACTACTACTACTACGATAATAACATTCTCTCTTATCTCCATCACAACTCAATGGATCACTGTTTCTCTTACAATCTCTCTCTCTTTTTCCTTAAATTTTATGAATAACACTGCACCCATTTTATGGCTAACAAGTTCTGTACAACTTACTATCAATTATTTCTGCCATTTCCCAACTTCCATTCTTCTCTTGTCTAACTCGTAAACTTTTTGGATTTACAGTTAAACAAAATGCTCAAAATTTAAGATCTATATATATATATATATATATATATATATATATATATATATCAGTTAATTAAGCTTGTTATCTTACAGCAATTAATTTGGCCCATCTCAATTAGCCGTGGATAAGATTTTACTGGGAAATGGTTAACTCGCAGGCTTCTTGATTACCAAAGATAGGATAAGCTTCTAAAAATAAATTGTGGAGGCAAACATTCTAACTTAGTCTGCAAATATACTTATTTTCCAAAATGTTGTGGTTTTGGCATTTTGAGAAGACGTCTAGCTGTCTCACCCGAAATTACTTTGATTACAACATGGAGTGCACGAGAATCACTTTTCCATGTTTTTAAGTTGGGGGGACGTATCAAAGGACCAACAACCACTACCATATTAATTTTGTTCTAGCAGCAGCGATCAAGTTTCTAAATTAGGTGTGATGATTGGTGAGAATAAAAAAATTGTTAACCAAGCAAGACCGAAAATAAAGGTTTCTACTTCCATCTCACGGCAATGATGATGCCTGAACTTGACAGAACAACAGAGATTAACCTCCGACATAGTAATTGATGTTAGTTCAAGGACTTCGCTCACTATGCTGCTGAGATCACTCACTCCAACTTCCGTTAAATCTTTTTCTCTTTATCAAACTCACTCAGGAAAACTATTAGTAAATAACACCTTCGCCCAATCATTCCATAAATCAAATTTATTTTTTTTTTGTTAATTTAATCTAGAAAGCCAGTGCATGAAACTTATCCATGGATATTTGCTTCACGTTTTCTCCTTTTGTCTATTCCTTTTCGGTTAAAATAGTTCCATGACAGGATTCGAGATTCAACTCCCTACTAAACCCTAAAGAAAATGAAAAGTTATAGACTCTTGGAAAAATTAATGATACTTGTCTTCACGCATGAAAACTAACGCTCTCTGCCAAATTAAGGTAATAATTCGGTTCAATGAATGTATATATGCCAACCATAAATAGTTTCGTTTTTAGCTTACTTCAATTTGGTAATTATTAAGTTTAAAATATATATACTATTACATCTTCCTTCCTACACTTCAATCCTAATTCAAAATCTCAAGTTCATATATATATATATATATATATATATATATATATATATATATATTCATAGTTCTCTCTTTTACTATATTAACGAGTTACGAATTCGCTTAACATATCATGTTAGAGTTTACCATCTTCTGTAACTCTTTTAAAATGTAAAACCAGCAGCTTAGTAGTCTCATTCACTCTGGTTGATTTCGTGGCATCGACCATCGTCCGATAATTTAATAACGTTAAACTATATCCGTGGATATAATATTGGAATTTGACACTTGTACCGAAAAGATAAAAAGTAGAAGATAAAACAATATAAATTGGTTTGTATGTCTAAATAGGATCTTATACACAATGTCAAACATTTACATAGTGCGGTTTACGACCACATCTGCCAAAAGAGCCAGCGTGACAACGTTGTGGTCCCAAAAGTTACCCTAGTGATTTTATCTCAATCATAAAAGTGATAAAAAAAAGTTAATATTTTGTTAGAAATGAAAGTCAAAAAGTGAAAAACGAATAGATATTTCTTTCTTTTTTTTGTTCTAAAACAAATCACACAGAAAAGGAAGTAGCTAAGTGTGTGTCTTGAAACTTCTGGGTGTCTCATCTTTTGTGAATTGCAAAAGTGTAGATTGTCAACACTTTATTTATATAATCATGGTGAATGAACTACCAAATTAAGGTGAACCCCCACGATAGCATCTGATTCCAAGAAGTATTCCTTTCATTGGTAAAAAGAAAAAAGAAAAAACTTTCAGCTTGAATAATTTGTTATGGTATAATATTGAAGTAAAATGACTTTCGAATTGTACCATTCAAAAGTATTTATTTTTTGGATTTTTTGATTGCATAAATTGGAAGTTACTATTAACTTCCGGATTGCTATAAAAGTTATTTTTTTTTATTTTCAACTACATAATTTAAAAATGGCAAAATGAGAAATTTCTTTAAAATGGGGTTGCGGGGAATAAATATATGGAGGTACAGAAGAAACTGCCTGGTATGAGTTACATTTCTTACCTCACATTCTTCTTGGGCCTGTTGTTTTATAGTGATTGAATGTCGAACATATTTGGGAGTTACTCCCTGCACCTCCCCAATTCCAACCCCCACCCCCACATAACCTATTTATTCCTTTTTTTTTTTATCTTCATGTTTTCATCTTTACGTTTTTTTTTCCACGAATTCTCCCGCCACACCAGCACCTTCTGCGCAGCAACCACAACCGCACCGCACAACAGCCGCACAAACAGAGAGGAATTGGAAAGTGAGAGTTGCAGAGCGTTTGGAGGAGGAGGTTTCAAAGCTTTGGTGGGGTGGGGGTGGGAATACGAAGAGGAATCTATCTGTGTGTTTTGAGACTGTAAAAGAGGGGGGTTATTATAGGGTAGGTTAAATAGGGCTAAAATGATAAAAATAAAAAAAACATAAAGGTTAATTTTGTATTTAAAAAAAAGTCCAAAAAAATTGGGGGAGTGAGGGTTGGAACTGAGGAGGTACAGAGAGTAACTCCCAACATATTTTCACCAAAAGAGATTATACATATTAGTTAGTTAATTTAAGTTACTTTTACAATTTTACAGTTAATTATAGTTAGTTTATTATGTAATTATTCTCTCAAGTAATTTACTATCCGAACTATATCTGGTTGTTGTATACATTTCACAAAATTGTGTTATTCGCTTTAAAAACTTAATCTTTTAGTGCAATGTTATTTTTCCACCGTGATAGGTATGAAAAAACTTAATCTTTGTTTAAATCCTTTTTATAACTTGGATAGATCATTTGTTGCATTTAGACTATTATGTTTTTTTTTATGATTTTTTAAAATTGAGATAGATTTGTTAAAATGTAAACAAAATATTAAGGATTAGACATTTTCTTACACTAACTTACATTTTATAATTGGGTTTAAGAATTTGATTAGAATTTATATTAAGTCCAATATTATCTTTAAGCTTCAAATGTAATATAAAACCTTTAATGTATTGAAAACTGTACGAGCAAAAATTATTTACAGAATTTTAAAATTTAAGTTTATTTCTTTTATCTTTCTTCTATCTTTTCTTTTTATTTTAGTTTTTGTTTTTTCATAATTTTTTGTTTTATCACAGCTGTCACAATCTTACGTTTATTTCAGGATCAACTCACAATATTAAAACTATAAATTTTTCGGATTGTTTTGTTATTGAATTTATGGTCCATCTGTCTACATTTTTAGCAATTTCTTTACTATTCTTGCAATTTAAGTTGTTTTCTTTAATGTTCTTGCACTTTAATTTTAATTTTACTGTAAGAACACTTTTAAATAATAGTCAATTTTAGGAAAAAAATAATGAATCACTAGAATGATTAATTACTTTTTTATTTTTGTAATTGGTTACTATTTAAGATTTTTTTTATAATGTTTACTTGCAATCATAATTATTTACAATTTCATTTTCTAACACTTTAATGCATTTGGTTTATTGATTCCATTTTTTTTCTTCTAGATATCGAATACAATTGAATATGTACAATTTGAAATAAACTTAGATTGTTCTTTGTATTGTAAAATTCAAATAATTGTTGTATGAAATCACCTAGGCTAGTAGTAGTTATCAATTTCATTTTTTTTTTTTGGGTTGATTATTTTGTTTGCTTCATTCTCATGGTTGTGAAATCATAGATGATATCTTTTGTATTTAATATTGTTCATCAAAGTATTTCTCTTGATATCAAAATAGAATACTTTTTAAATTAGACATCTTTTTTTTTTTCTCAAGATTTCTACATGAATTTATTCAAAATCATTATCTAATTTAGTAAAAAATATACTCATAGTAAATCTTTGTACTACTTTACGATATGATTTCATATCACAAGATTTTTCGTGACTACTTTATTACGATGATTCAATTTCATAAAAATCTCAAGCAACTCTTTATAATGTTCGTAATGTTTCTTCATGTGGATTTCTTCCTATACATCAAAATTATTGATTGAAGAACAAAATTACCTTAGTGAGTAACATTGAATGTTAACTCGATTTCATAATATGCACAAACTTAAAATAAATTTGTCTTCTATATTACTATATCCCGTTTACCTTATTCAGTCTCGTCCACTCTCTTTTGTTTCGTCGCATTTCTATGGTTTTGCATGTAGTGTTGTTGATGGTTCCTGACTAATTATGATTTGTGGTAGTGATCTCTCTTGCTTTGTTGATGATTTGTGGTGGTAGTCCTTCGTTCGTAGAAGCTGAGGTTGCCATTAGAAATGTTTTTCAAAATAAGTGTTTTTCTTAATCAGCTTTCGAAATATGATGAACTCTTAGTCAACTTTCTAAAACCGATTAAGGGTATGACGGATTTTAAAAATATTTCTTCTTTAATCCAAAATTCAGTTTAATAAATAATTTTATTATTTTAAAATTTATTTATTTAATTATTAGTTTTTATTTATTATATAATTTTTATTTTTTTAATATGTGTTGTTGTTTTTTATTTATTAGTTAAGTTTTAGTATGTCTTAATGTTTTTTATTTATTATTTAATTTTTAATATGTTTATGTTTTTTTGATTATTTAATTTTTAAAATGTGTTATTATTTTTTATTTAGTTTATAATATTTAATTTTTAATGTTCGGTTATGTTTTATTTATTATTTAATTTTTAAAATGTGTTATTATTTTTTATTTAGTTTATAATATTTAATTTTTAATGTTCGGTTATGTTTTATTTATTATTTAATTGTAATATGTGTTTTTATTTATTTTTAATTTTTAATATGTGTTGTTGTTTTTTTATTTATTATTTAATTTTTAATATGTGTTGTTGTATTTTAATTATTTTTTAAATTTGAATTTTTGTTGTTCTTATTGCTAAACATAAAAATATTGAGTGATAAATATGTTTATTGTTTTGATTAATATTATAAAATAGATAATTATTCATTACAGGTAATGAATTCTCAACTAAATTTGAGTTTGGTGTTCGAATTTTCTTCTTTCATAAATAAATAAAGTGACTAAAGGTAATTATACAAATATTTTTATCACCGATTAAATATTCTCTTCACACGATAATTTAATTGAATTGGTTCAAATGATTATATTTGATATCGAATTTGTTCTAGTTATCATAAGATCTGACATCACAGTTGTGAAACCGAAATAAAGAATTAGTTTGGCAATACTTGTGATATATATTAAATTAAGGATTAATTATGTTTTTAGTTTTCATATTAGACACAAGATTAAAATTTATCTTTATCCCAAATTTTAATATATTTTAATCTTCAAATTTTAAAAATTAATAGATATAATTATTTCAATTAATTTCTTAAAAGATTTTTTATTTATCAAACATGTATTAGGATTAAATTTAATACATTTTAGTTTAATGCCAACCTACAGATAATTATACTTATTTATTTTTAAAATTTTGAAAACAAAAATATATCAACCTTTCACACATAAACAAATTATAATTTCATGTTTAAATATATAAACTGAAATCATATTTAGTTATTGAATTAAATATCTATGGTCACTCAAATTATCCATGTTCCTGTGCAAGAAACTTTCTAAAATTTGAAACTTATTCTTATAATACAAATATAGAAAGCGTGAATTTCAGACTCCTATACTAGAAAAGAAGTCCTAAACATTAGAAAAGAGACAAACTTTACAACGAATACAAACCACACAATAGCAGGACAGAAGTAGATAAAAATGTTATTATTAGATATATGCATAAATCATTATAGGAATTCAAAATATTTTTTTTAAAATAGTTTCAATCCCAAACTTAATAACGGCAAATTGATATAAATACAGCATTTTTATGCATAAATAATATATATCTTTTAAAAGAGGCAATTAACAATTTTATTTAAGTAAAATAAAAGTATTCTAAAACCATCAATTAAACAGTATTCATCGATCGTGGAGTGTTCGGTGGAAAACATAAACAAAAGCGTTCTTTGTTTCTTTTTACGTTCAAGCTTTTTTGTTTAGAAGTGTACAATACAACGCAGCACTCAGGAGTTAATTTTTCATGTCTTGTACTACAATGTTAATGCAAAATACTTAGCTTAACATTGTTCTTATAAATTATTGATAGTGTTTGTTTTTAAAAGGTAAACCAATCAGAAGAAACCCACTTTTCCAATTTTAAATTACCGAAAAACTAAGATATTGTTTTGGTAAAGTACAAAAATTATGAGAATTTAATAATAAATAATAGTGTCACTTTGAAAGGGATCTCTGTATATCAATTCACACAGAGCATGGATTAATGCATTTCACCCATTTCTGAATGTGCAAGTGAAAAAGTAAAAATCTCTTCAGACCTACTAAAACGACCGAAATCAGTTTGAAAAGTAGTATAATAGTATTACCAAAACGACTGAAAAATTAACCAAACTGATTCATAGAAACGTGAGACTTAAGAAGAAGAACAAACAACTGATATGTGATCGTTTACTTCGACCCAGTCATTCTAATGTCTTCTCTCTCTCCAAAAGAGGGATAGAACCACCATGCCAGTTCCTCCCAAACCCATCAACACCTTCACCATAACCATCATGCTCACCTTCACCTTTTTCCTCCTTTTCTTCTCCGGCTTCCTCCAATTCCCCTCCGTCTCCTCCTCTTTCCCTCCCATCAGCCGCCCCATCTCGCCGCAGGCCGCTGAACCCTTCACTGATCTCGTGGGGGCCTTCAGGAAATGGGACTCGCAAGTGGGTTGCGCAAGCTTCAAAGATAAACCAAACGGGGTGCCCTTAAACCAGTCAAAGGTCGCATCTTTGCAGGAGATTGGAAACTGTGCGGGGTTGAAACTGAACCATGTCAGTGTCTTGGTTAAAGGGTGGACTTGGATTCCTGATAACTTAGATAACTTGTATTCGTGCACTTGTGGGTTGAGCTGCTTGTGGACCAAATCGCCTGTTCTCGCCGACAAGCCTGATGCCTTGCTGTTTGAAACAACCACGCCTCCCGTTCAGGTGAGCGTTTGCTACTAATGGTTGTTTGGAATGGGTGGGAATGCAAGTGGATGTGCTAGTTTTGTTAGCAAAATCACATTTTTTATTGGAAAGTGATAAATGTACTAAGGACTTGAATGGTGTTTTATCTGGGTGATAATACCCTGCCATTGCTGAGAGTTCGATTTATGATCCCTGCTTTGTGGTTATCTCTTTTGAAGCTTGGTTGTCATTTATTATTTCAGTTTTGACGAGTGGATCAATAGATAGGGATAATTTCCTACGATCTATCTTGGATTGCTGTTGAAGATTCGATATTGGAGTAGATCTATGACATTTGGTGTGTTACTATGCTTACATAGAAGGACATGTTAACAAATCATGACTGAATTTTCTGGCTTCGCAAGCCGCATTGACTGTCACTTAAATTGATATGATTTTTAGATAGTCATGGAAACATATGAGGAACAGTGGTTCATTCTTATTATTACTGGGAGGAAGTGATTATATTACAACTACAACTAGTTATGATTTGAAATATATTACCTTGATGTCTCGTATACGAGTGGAAGTCATGGGAAGCCGTGGGAAGCAATAAGGATATTTATCCCCATTTTAATCTTTGGTCAATAACTAGGAGGAAATAACATTGCAATTTGAAAGGTCTTTTCCTTATTGGTGCCTTCTCTCACCTTGGAAGTTAGATTATTTTACTAAGCCTATTTGTTTTGGTGTTAGAATATCAAGTATGGCACTTTCCAATGAAAATCTAAGACTGAGAATCTGAGATTAATCAGAGCACTCTTCCCAGTTATGTTCACTGTTCAAAATTAATACTATCAAAATCAACTCTATCCTACTTTAAAACAAACAAACCTAAGCATTTCTGTTATCAGCTTTTCTGGGCAGTGTTATCTGGAAGTATGATGTGGTCTTTGTGTGTAGATTAGGTTAATAGATCTTGAATTTGAGATTTTGTGCGAAGCATATAAAACTGAGTTAAAGTCCTTTTTTGTTGAACTTAGGCTAGTCGTACCATATAAACATATCTGGCAAAACAGTTTCATGGCAAGAACAATTTGCTAGGGTTGGATCTGGGGACATCATTTATTCATCATGATTTGGTGTAGTTTTTCAAGAGATTTTTTAATTGTTTGCTATGTGTTGGAATGCATTTTATTTGGGAATGTTGGATAGAGGTAAAAGCCGCTAATAATAGCAAAATAGCTCCTTTTCTTGTATGCAAAACGGCTACATTTTCATTTTTGTTCCTTTGTATCTCTACCATTCAGGGGTTAATGATAGCAAGGAGAAGTTCTTCTTGATTACTTGTACAACTTAACTAACTACAACTATAGTTGATGGAAAATTCTTTTGGTGATTATATTTCCCTTTTATCAATTTGGGCTGTGGCTGGGTCCATTTTTCTTCAATATTTTTAACTGAGCTTGGTTTTAACTTATAGCTCTATTGTTCTGTTATCAGCGATCGGATTTAAGTAAGTCAACAACTAAAATGCCTTTTGGTTGAGTTGTTTTAAAAGTGTTATAATTCATAAAACGGGACCCTTCAGGCTCAAAATACAAAATACAAACAAATCATAATATACACGAAACCAGGCATAATTTGTTTGGTGGTATCATGATATGAATGTGTTAATTATGTACACTGCCATTTATAAATGAAGTCATGTATTCCTTTGAGCCTTTAGGTGTTTAAAATCTGGTTAAAATGGTCTTAAAGTTTCAACTATCTGTTCTGAGTTCTTAGCTTGATACAATTATCTTTGTGGAAGATTTTAATAAGCACTTATTCAAGCAGTTCAAAATCACATCTGGAAATCATTGCTGTTGTATTCCGTTTCTTGCTCAAATGCTTCTCAGGCGCTGTTGTCTTGCATGGTTTTCTGGATTTTTTTGGCTGAGATAGCATATACTTTGATATTGCATATTTCTTACTTGGTTACGGTTTATTTTTTATTTCAGAGACGCACGGGAGAACCACTTCGTGTATATATGGACCTCGAAGCTGGCAGAAGAAAATCAGGTCAAGAGGATATATATATTAGTTATCATGCTGAAGATGATGTACAATCAACCTATGCTGGTGCACTCTTTCACAGTGGTCGAAACTACCATGTCTCTAGTGATAAAAACAGAGTAAGTAATTGATCAAGAATATATCATTAAATGACAGATAACAAAAGAGTGATCCATAGCAACATAACCTCATTTATCATTTGTAGGATATACTTGTTTATTGGTCTTCATCACGGTGTCTTTCTCAAAGGAATGAACTTGCCAAGAAGCTCCTGAGGTTATTGCCGCATCATTCATTTGGCAAGTGCCTAAATAATGTTGGTGGTCTAGACGCTGCTCTTTCTCTTTATCCCGAATGTGCAAACGATGCCAATGTTACCCCAAAATGGTGGGATCATTTACATTGTGCCATGTCTCACTACAAGTTTGTTCTTGCCATCGAGAACACTTTTACCGAGAGTTATGTAACAGAGAAGTTATTCTATGCATTGGACTCTGGTGCAGTTCCAATCTATTTTGGTGCACCAAATGTCATGGATTTCGTTCCTCCACATTCAATCATAGATGGTAGAAAATTCAAGTCATTGGAAGAGTTGGCCTCGTACGTGAAGGCAATTGCTAACGACCCAGTAGCCTATGCAGAATACCATGCATGGAGAAGGTGTGGTGTGCTGGGAAACTATGGAAAAACCCGAGCCATGAGCCTTGACACATTGCCATGCAGATTGTGTGAGGTTGTTAGCAGGAGAGGTGGAAGAAATGCAAGAAGATAGGTTAAGTTTTTGGCTCTGCTTCAGAGAAATAGATACATTGGATTTAGGCTTGCGACTTGTATAGAGGCACATTGCATATTTCTCTGAGCTAAGTAACATTGAACTATAAAGGAAACAAAATCAGAAAGGCTTAGCACACATGATGATGAAAAATAGTATGAATTATATTCCATTTGTTTTATCTTTTTTGTTCCATCCCCTTTTTCTGATAAATAGAAAGTGGTTGATGCCAACCTTCTAATAGATATAAAATAAATATTATCACTATCATACTATTGTTCTAAAAAAATCATTGAAAATATGATGTTACGAAGCAATGAGTAATTTTGTTTTAAAACGAAAAAAATTGATAACCTTTAAATTAATTTTAGAAAAAGAAAAAAAAGGGGAGGAGTTGACGTGGATGGAGTGACATGTTGAATGTTGAAAAAGGGATGAAGAAACCACCGAACGCATGCCATTATATAAGACTGGGAAGCGAATGTGAAGTGTTTTGAAAGTATTTAAACACACGAAAGCCCATTTGATGAGAGTGGGTTTGAAAACTGCCACAAGGCTTCTTGTGGCGCATCCCGTATCCAATTTGAGTGTGAGGAGCTTTTCATTCTCACAGTTGCTTAAATTAACTCCAACGGTTGTTCTTCCTCTCCACTCTCACCGTCCCGCCAAAACCCTCGTTCGAATCGCCACGCCGTCGTTTCGGAGTCGCGGTTGCGCACCAATGTCTACGGTTCAGGTTCGTGACAGAATCGACATATCTGATACCGAGAGAAGCATCTTCGATAGGCTTCTTGCCACTCTTCGCCACTTTCACCTCCAAACTCAGCTCCGTGTCGCGGGTGGCTGGGTTCGCGACAAGGTCACACACTCCATTCATTTTTAGCCCTAATTCCTTCCGTGTTATTCTTTTTGTCCTCTTTTTATTTGTTCTGTTCTGCAGCTTCTGGGAAAAGAGTGCTATGACATCGATATCGCTCTGGACAATATGATGGGAACTGAGTTTGTGGACAAGGTTAGGGAGTACTTGTTGTCCATCGGCGAAGATGCACAGGGAGTTTGTGTCATCGAGAGGTATCTTTTTTTTTGTAGTTTCTTTTTCTTATTCTTTTTTCTTTACAGGTCTTGTTGCTGAACAAGGTTGTGATTGTCAAATACTAACTACTAACTGCTTGTTCAATACTCGTTACTGAAGATTATACGTATGAATTGCGAAGAATGATGTGTTTATATATAGTATTTAGATAATTGAGGTCTAAGCCGAGGAAATCGCAGCACGGCTTTCAATATTTTTTTTCTTCCAAACTATTTCTCAGTATGCATAACTAGTTAAGTCCTAACATTCTAAGTGAGAAAGTTGAGTTTAATATTCAGATTTTTAATTTATTGTGTATGGAGGTGATTAACTGGAGTACAAGTCAGGAAGCAACTTTACACATTTTTTGTGCAAGCTTGACAACTTCTCTCTCTCTGTCTCTCTCTCTCTCCCTCTCTCTATATATATATATATATATCATTAAGTGTTTACTTTTAGTTGCCTTTTTTTTTTGTGAAGTTTTTTTTTATCATTATCCTTTCTTTTTGCAGCAATCCTGACCAGTCCAAACATTTGGAAACAGCCAGGATGCGTCTGTTTGATATGTGGATTGATTTTGTTAACCTACGTAGTGAAGAATACACTGAGAATAGCCGCATTCCTTCCAAGGTATATAATTGCCTAGTCTTTTGTTTCGATACAAATTTATCTGTTTTTCTATGGTTGCATATTTGCATTTTTTTTTTGTTTTTGTTCTAAATTTCTTTATTAGTTTTTTTTTTTTGGTTCAGTGTGATAATTTAAAACAGACCTTTTTCCAATTTCTTTTTATGTTGGAATCGCATACATGCATTCTCATAGTTAAATTGCTTTAAAAAGAAGATAAATGATTGTTGTTAAGGTACAATTAATCTATATGTTCCACTTTTATTGATAATTAAGAAAATTTTATGCTAAGATGAACATGTATTTGCCATATGGAGTGTTTGGTTGCCCTTTCCATATTGTTGTTAAATTCAACGGAATAAAGAATGCTTCATGTGTAACAGCAAAGAATTGGAACAGCAGAAGAGGATGCATATAGGAGAGATTTGACAATTAACAGGTATTTCTATGCACTTTTTTAATAAAACCTATCATTAGATAAAACAGAGAAAGAAGTACAAAACTGGGAGAAGTTAAAAAAAGTAAAAATCTGCTTAACATTTGAGCATTTGTGTCTGTGTAATGATACAGTTAATAATTATGCTGGTAATTTTTTTGCTTTTTTCTATATGTTGGTTTCAGTTTTCTTCTCCTTTTGTACTTATTTTACATAATTTCATTAATTAATTCAGTTGTGCATGGCAGCTTATTCTACAATATCAACACTGACTCAGTTGAAGATTTCACTAAGAGAGGTTAGAATGGATCTTTACTGAACAAGGATTTTGTGGGCGCTACTTGTTTGCCCATCTAATAATCTGTTTGGCACTTTGCAGGGATCCTGGATCTTAAGTCCGGAAAGATTGTGACACCTTTACCCCCAAAAGCCACATTTCTTGATGACCCATTACGAGTTCTTCGAGCCATTAGATTTGGTATTTTCTAATTTTCATGATCAATTTGTTTTTGTATGTCCAGTGAATCTTTTTTCCCTTGCCTTTTGGAATTAAGAACTTGTTCTCCTGTTATATTGAAGAGACATTTTCATTATTTTTAGGTGCTAGATTTGAATTCACCCTAGATGAAGATCTGAAAGTAGCTGCTGCATGTGATGATGTGAAAGATGCTCTGGCCGCTAAAATTAGCAGAGAGCGCATTGGAACCGAGGTATGTTCTAACTCTAAAATTACTCTTGTGTACGTGGCTTAGAATGTTATTTTAAAATCTGGAATGCAATCGGTGCTTCATATTATAAGGATGTACTTTTTCTTTTTCGTCAGCATTGAAAATATTGCCATTCATTCTCTTATGTCTATCCGTGTTTGTAGATTGATCTTATGATATCCGGAAATCAGCCTGTCAAAGCAATGACTTACATTTGTGATCTGACACTGTTTTGGACTGTATTCAGTCTTCCTCCTGAATTTGAACCTGCTATTTCAGATGGATGTGAAAGGTATTGCTTGTAGATAGATTCAGAAAATTGTTTCTTGCCGGTTGAAAGTGCGTAAAGATTGCAAATCCATTAAATAATTACTATTTCATTTACATCTTCCGTACAGAGTAAGAATTAGCTTGATATTGTTGCCCCTTTGTCCGGAAACAAAGAAGCAGTTAATAGAAAGATAAGAATGATCGATATTTGTGATGAATTTCACAATTGAAACAGTATACCTTTTGAGATGTGAACAAGTGTATCTACAGTTACGTACGCACTGAAGATATAATTATTTTTTCTTTTTTCTATCCAAGTAGTTATTGAATCCTATGGATATATTTATTTAGCCAATATATATAGAAAGGGTTGGGCAAACCTCACTTCATGAGATAGCTATGGCTCCTTGGTCCCAAGGGCTGCAGGTTCCCCAATGCAATATGTAAATAAATCTTCCATTAGAAGAAATGTACAGAGAGGGCAATAGACTAACCACCAAATTAACTCTGCAGAAAGAGATATAAAGGAAATGACAATGTAATGTAAATGTGAACACATGTTAAACAAAAGTGAATATCTCTCGTAATGTCCAATCCTGGTGTGAGGGGGAGTGAGGGGGGCGGGCTTTGAGATCTTATATCAACTATAGATATGGCTAAAATAAAGCTTATTAAAGCTTGGGTAATCTTGACCTTATGAGCTAGCTTTTTGGGTTGAGTTCAGCCCAGATAGAGTATTATGAGGCCACTGATCTTGTTAGGTAAACCTTGTTGAGCTTAGCTAGTATTGGCAATATACAACTAATAGTTGACCTAATTATTTGTATGAAGTAAGTGACTCCGGGTATATTATGTATTATCTAGACCTGATATCAATTTGGTATTATTGAGAACATACTTTCTCTCATTTCTTACTTCTCAATGGGAACCTTATGATTATACCTTTTTTTTTTAACTATTCTCTTGCATGATATTTCGGTGGTCATGCTGATCAATCATTTTTTAAATTTTTTCCAGGCTTTGCATTTCTTGCTCGGATACTGCTTGGAACCTTGTCCAGTTACTTGGAGAGTCTACTTTCACTGTAAGTAATAAATGGAAGAGTAATTTTTGCCTTGTATTCTTTTGTTCCATTTATTCTTTTCATGGTCAGAGTTGCATGGCTATCCCTGTATCACTTTGTGTTTGTTTAGCAGTGTACTACCCCTAGACTCAAATATAAGCAAAATTAATCATTTTCACTCTGAATAAGAAGAATAAAAGTTGGGTTAATTTAATATTCTTGTTTAATACGATAAAGGGGTACTTTTCTAAACTACCCTCCTTTGTATTAATTGAAAAGGATGTTTAGGTTTAAAGATAACGATAATTTTTAATATTAGTATTCAATAGGACTTTGGGATTTTTTTTTTCTTTTTTATATTTAAGTCCACCAAACACGTGCTTATATCTGAGTCCAGAGGAAGTATATGATATGCTGATACACTTTTCTCTGTATTTTAGGCTGAACAAAAAAGGTTAGCACTTTATGCTGCTTTGTTTCTTCCTCTTAGAAATACCACTTACAAAGAAAAGAAAGCAAAAACGGTACGTACCCATTACTTTTCTATATGCTAGTACTATTTCTGATTTGTCAATATTAAGCTGCAAGTAACTCTGGGATTTCAATTTATTAGTTGAAACATCTAGGACAATATCTTGTTTTGTGAAGGAGTTATTTGTATGCCAGTTATCAAAGGTTAATGGAGGAGTTGCTTGTATGCCATCTGTCCCAACTTGCAAACAGTTGGCAGACATTCTAACCAGTTGACTTAATTTAACCTGATTCTGAATTTCTTGTTAGCAAATTGAGGGAGAAGGTTTTTGAAGTTGTTAAGATATTTCAGAATAAAGGAATCCTAGAACCCTTACAATAGATAAGATTAGTTTTTTTAGTGATTTTATCCTTGTCTTTTCTGTTTAGTTGTTCCGGATGTACCTATATATATTTTTTATTTAATTTGAATTTTAATCTGACTGGTTTGAAAATCTCTAACCAACTTTCCCTATAAATCTCAATCTCTGTGAATCTGAATGAATATGAAATAAAATTATCTTTCTTCATCTAAACTAGAAAATAAGACAATATAGTGCCTACATTGCAGTTTGGAGGCACTTCTAACTTGAAAAAACATTTAAAAATAATTGTTTGAGTTGAGCTTAGCCAGTCAAGCCTTGATCTAAAATTTAGTTACTGTGTTGGAGCTCGTCAACTTGGACAATTGTCTTGCACTCTTGTCCAAACTCCTCATCTCCTGGAGAGTAGACTAATATATCAGTTGCAACTGATCATTGTACCATGTGTCTATTCTTGCGATTGTATTTCAAATAAAATGTCGCTTCAATAACCTAATATTGGATTCTAAATTATAGGTTCCTGTTGTCAATCATATTATCCGGGAGTCACTTAAACGAAAAGCTAAGGATGCGGAAGTGGTCAGCTTTCATTCCTTTTAGCTTTCTTAAGATCCAAAGGATGCATTATAACTTCTATAATTTAAATTATTTTTTGTATTATTGACTCTTGTTGCTAATTTGTATTGATATTTGCATTTGTTCCTCAAAATATAGGTGCTTAACTTACACCAAGCATCACATAAGTTCTTGTCGTTGTTCCCTTGTCTTGCATCTGGTGAGGATGACCAAGTTGTCGATCATGATTGGATGCGAGACTTGGTTGATGTCCCTGTCTATTCTAGAGTCAGGGTACTGACAGGTATAATTTTCTTGCTTTGCCACCAAGGTTTTTCATCTGCTGTATGATGTTTTTGGATTGTTAGAAATCTAATATAGAACCTCTTGTGGACCTTCACCTAACAGCTTAAGTGTTTTGGAATTGTTTGTCCATGACGTGACTTGGTAATCAGAGTGAGCCTCTATGACCAAATGGTCTAGATTTTAATATTTTCCTTTCCCATTCTTCTAATAAAAAAGTTAAATTCCAGAACATGGTAGCTAGGCCTAGGAATTGTCCATGTTTGAAGCCCAAATGGTTCTTTAGTAAAGGGACATGCTAAACATTGAAACAGTAACTTAAGTTTTTGGCATAGTTGTTTCATGACAAATAGCTGTTGTTGTCCTTAATCTTCATTTATAGTCTTTTCATGTTTACATATTGTGCTGCTGACTGTAGTTTTTCATGTTTCCGTATGCTGCAGTTTCAATTTTACTATTGGCTTTGCAGTAGAAAGTAGCTAAAGCCTACAACCCATATTTCCTTATATTCATTTGCAGTCATACTTCTGTACCTTTTTAAGACTTGAAAAATTTTTAAGCTCTTGACTAAATTGTGTCAATAAAAGAAGGAAATAGAAGATTACGGTTTTCCTTAAAATATCATATCTGAGTTCAATGTTGTGATATTGCATTGTGATTCTTGCCTGCTCTTCCATGTGTTTGTATAGGAAGTTAATGTAAGCTATTGTGCTTTATGAATTGTATCTTTTATAAGTGAACTTTTTATATTTATTCATTTAGGGTTTCTCTTAAGAGAGCTTAAAGATTTTTGGCGAGTTGCACTGTTGATATCTACTATACTACATCCTATTGACATTGAGGATGGGCCCTCCCAGCTGGACAGAAGAAGAGATCTATTTAATACTGTGGAGAATGCTATAACCAAACTCGGTGAACATAGCTCTTTTGTCTATTTTGTGATGTCTTTAACTTTTAGTTTCAGTACCTTGTTCTTGTTATTTATATCATTCGAAGAAGTCAACTACTTGTTTACTCAACTATATTCATACAACTTATTCTGTCATTGTAGAGCATCTATATTCTATTTTTGCATCATATCTAAATTTGTCAATGTGGTTCTTTCATCTGAATAGTTGAATGTTCATTTGGATAATGACCCTTTTCTTATTTTTCCTTTGGATTTGGCATTTGGAAGCTTTCTTCCAGCGTAGAAAGCTTTGCACTTGTCCTGATGCTGCAGGCTTGCAGCAGTTTGAACTAGTGACTGTGTTTCAATGAGAATGCCAATGAAACTATATTGTGGTAGAAAGTATATTTTACGCTAGAAGATTATAAATAAAGAGAAGCTAGGGTAATAGGGGAAAAAAAGACAATAACTATCTGCATACCATGTCCCACAATAGAGTGTGTTTGACGAGAGGTGTGTATATTTGTATGCTGGATACTCAAGCAGTTTTCTATGCCTCAAATTACTCTTTTTAATTAACACTTTTTCGTGGATAGCAGGCCTTGAGAGGATATGGGACGTAAAACAATTGATCAATGGCAAAGATGTTATGAATACCTTAGGGCTTAAAGGAGGAGGGCCTCTTGTAAAGGAGTCGGTAAGTCATTTGTTTGGTTTAATGCATTTTCACTCACTGCCATGAACTTTGAGGTTTTCATTTTCACTTGCAGCTGGATAAAGCAATGGCTTGGCAACTTGCCCATCCATCTGGAACCGCAGAGGATTGCATTGAATGGTTAAGAGAAACCAATTCTAAGCGTGTTAAGTTGCAATGAGATTGATTGCCTTGAGCGATTGTTTGTTCTCTCATTGTTTCTGATTGAGAGAAGCTGCGTTCGCTGAAGGAAACTTACCCACCTGTCTTTGTGACTTGACTTGAGATGATTCAAGGGATACTTCAAACATTCTTTCCTTGAAGTTGCTATGCCACTCGCAACTTTTATAAAGTCTGAAGCAGCAGTTCCTACTGACTTTTGGGATGTAAATTTACACCATGGTAAAATGTATTTTTTTTTTTCCGTAATTGTTAGAATGGGTGAAAATATGATAGTTGTTCCATGGTATTTATATTCCTATGAGGAGTCAAGTAATCATTGTATCGTGATAACACTGTAGCCGAAACGCTACATTTGGGCTGAACATAATCCCCCACTTTAAGTGCAATCATTTGAATGACCTAAGTTACTTTGGGTGATGGATGAATATTGATGATGGCTGTGGTGGAAGGAAAAGTTATTTCATTTTTTATTTCCTTCTCTTGTTTGTTTAATATTGATTTTCTTCTCTTCCAATTTGGAATGTATATCATATAACAAATACAATTCTTTTACTTACTAGTTTATATTTGCAAATTTTATCCTGATAAATGACCTTTTAAGGGCAATGTATAAAAATATGTATTGTTGATTTCAGTTAATTCTGTTCTGTCCTCTTTTCAGATGATAGAGTGTTGTAAAATAATTTTATTCTATATCACGTATTCTCCATGGTCTTGGAGATCAGAATTTTATTTCACGTATCGTATAACTTGTATCTACATTTTTTGTAGATTTACATAAGTACGAATTTAAGAATTATTAACATTTTGGATCCAACTTCCACCTTACAAGCGACATCTTTCATCTATTATCAAATATGGTTTTTACATTCCAATACGACCCAACCCACTTTAACACCTTTTTATAAATAGGAAATTTATTCATTATCAACTTGTTAATAGTTATTTAGTATGTGTAAATTTATGTGAAAATAAATGTTTCTTTTTCCTCCATTTACACTAGTGTCCTAAAATTTTGCACTTGATCTTAACTCCGATGTGTTAAGGATCATTTCCGCTAAGAATGAAACTTGAATAAGAATATGATTTCTATTTCTTTTTTCTCCATCACAAATATAATGGACACTTTTGTTTAAATGAAGAATATTACTTTGATACTAAAATGAGTCTGTTTAATAGACTTTTGTTTTCTTATATAAAACTTGAATGTAATATTCTATTTGAAATACGATAAATATGCACTATCTGATTCGGTTACATGTTAGTAACCTCTTTAATCAAACATGTTATCTAAGTCTCCAATTCTTTGTTGTAAAAAAGAAAATCTCTTATAGAATGACATTGCAATACAAATTTAAAATGTTAAATATTCAGCTTGTTTGTTTTGTCCATGAGAAATATAAAATAACATGTTAGGTGGAGAGTTTGTTATTTTATTTTACTCATTTACTTTATATATAAAGCAATGATATAATATTAATTATTAATCTTATATAAATCGTAGTTTTTTAAATCTAAATAATAATTAAAAATATTTTTATCTTTATATAAAATATATTTCTAAAATTGAAAGATTTTCTAAATCCTAATTTAAATAAAAAGAAAGCAAATATTCTCAGCATTTCGTTTAATATTTGTTTACTAGAATTTCAAATCTCAAATTTGATTCTTCTATTTTTTATTTTTGTTTTTTTTCTTTCACTTGATCATGTATTTATTTAATTTGATATTTTTCATTGTATTTTTTTTCTATTAGTATCGTCTTTTTTGTTTATTGTAAATTTCATGGTAATGATATTGAACTTTTGATAGATGTTAGAATGAGATTCTTCATCTATTTTCTTCTACTAAGCATCAAACTTCTTAGTGAGATATTTATTTTCTTTTGATCTTTAACCTTTTTCTATATTTTCTTTCGTCTGTAATCAATTCATTTTCTTTTTTATCAAATCTAAAACAAAGTTTGTTTTTTCATGTAAACTTTGAATGCTTATAAGTCGTCAAGATTTTTAGTAACAAAAAGTTTATTTTTAAATGACAACTTATAAATTTTTTCTCTTTGGGAGTTGAGCAACACTTTATACATTTTTAATAACCTTATAAGCATATAAGAGATACATTAATTTGACACTCGAATAAGTTTTAATTGTAATTATTCATGTACTTTTTACAACAAGTTATTCTTTATTTTCAATTTTTACTTTGAAATTATCTAATTTATTGATCTTGTTGAAAAGTTATCGATCATGGGTCATTTAGTTTATACAATCACTAGTTACAAATATATCTTTATAGATTTGTTAGTTATAATACGTGATGTTGTAAACACTGGTTTCTGTTCTGATTTGTCCTTTACAATCTTAACATCTGGAGAATGTTGAGATTTTCATTTATTTTCTACATGTCTTAATTGATCATATTTGTGACATTTTACTTTTAGCTTTCACCAAAACTTTGTGTTGATAATTATATTTCTTGTAATAGAAACAAGATGAGAAAACTATGTGTTTTTAGTTTGGCAATATTTTCTTCTTTTGTAGTTCTTGTATTTTAAATCTCATGATTTTTTCTCATTGATATATGTTGCTTTAGTGTTTGTAAGGCATGTGTCACTTTTGTCAAACTATAGCCAAATTGTATGTTTTCTATAAAACATTATATACTTTATATTTATTTGGTACAGTTACCAAAATTTTCTATGAATTTGAAATTTAGAAAATCTTTTTCCAACAAGTTTATCTTATTAGCAATATCTAATGAATTATTTGCATGTTTATTAATTGTATAGTATTCTTTCGTCTTTTCCTAGATAAGCTCTCTTGTTTCATACCTGATTTTTTTTTTCTTTCATATTCTTGTTTCAAATAATTTTAAATTTCTTTGGGTGATTTTAGAGTCAAGATTATGATAAAGATAGTTTGTAAGACACCGAGAAAGAAGCATGACTTTGTTTTTAACTTCTTTATTCTTTATTACTTTTGCATTTTGATTTTTTTCATTGTGAGATTTTCATACAGTGTTATCATCCTTCACAATTTTCCATAATTTAGTCTTTTTATAGATAATTTATATTGTTGAAATCCATAAATCACAGCTTTCACCATCAAATAATAGAATAACACTTATGAAAAGTTTCCTTCAATTCTATATGTTTCATAACTCTCCGTTAAGATTTTTAAAAATTATAGAAACATGAAAGATAGAAAAATATGTTATATGAAAGAATTGTTATTTTATTCATATAATCTACTACAATATTAAATGTTAACAATATCTCTTAATCTTAATTTTTTAATTTTAAATAATTACTAAATATATTTTTATTTTTTTATATAAAATACATTTTAAAACTGAACTAATATTTAAAAGGTGGAAGGATTTAAAAGAAAAACTACAGTTTCTAGTCTTCCAATATTTTGGTGTTAAAAACATGAAGAATAATTTATATTCCTGTAGAAGGTATTTCTTTCTAAATTACAAAAAAAAATAAAATCAAAAGATAACAAATACTTTTATTTATATTGCATATTATTTTCTATTTAAACTGTTTGGTGTTTCATAGACATTTTTTTTTTCCTTTCACCTTCTATTAAAATTAAAATAAGAAAAAAATGTTGTTATTATTCTTTTTTTTTCTTTCATGTCAAATAATTTAAAAAATCATCTTACTTTTCTTTTCCTTATATTTATTTTATTTTCTAAACCAAAATATCTTTATTTATTATCTAGTAACACAATTTGTGTTAAAGTACAACAGGTTAGGTTTGATTTTTGAAAACTTATAATATTTCAAGTTTGAGTAAATTCTATTTTGATCCAATCTAACTTAATACGCCCTCTTTTATAAGACGGTATTTTCTTTATATGCGAATAAAGAAAAATGTGTGGAAGTATATTAAACCTTACGTTTAGAAGAAAAAAAAAAGAGAATTTCTTATCTTGAACTCATATATTTTGCATATTTTCTATCAATATAATTTTATTTTATTAAAAAGTCTATATAAAGCACCTGTTAGTTTTAATTAATTTATTATTTGTATAACTTAATTGAAACAGAATATCTAAATATAATAGAAATACCTAGTCAACTTAATTTAGTCATATTCCTGCACTGAACCAGCCATGGTAAGGTCGTAATTTGCATAGTAAAGTGAAATTAAATTTTAGTTTTAATCTAATCCCACTTTGTGATCCGATCTGATCCTTGAGTGATGAAAATTAAGCATGCAAAAGTAGGAAATAGAGGTTAGGAGGTTGAAAGGCGGAAAACAGAGTTTTAAGTGTTGTGTTGGGTCGTGTCGTGTTGGGATCCGACACAAACAAACGAGAGAAGATGACGATGAGGGTTTCGGTTGTTTTAAGTGTTCTGCTGTTGATCCAGTTTTGGCCTGGGGAAGCTGAGAAATTTTCGGTGGATGGAAAGGTTTTGATTTTGGACGACTCCAACTTTGATTCCGCCATAGCTTCCTTTGATCACATCTTGGTTGACTTTTATGCTCCCTGGTGTGGTCACTGCAAGCGTCTTGCTCCTGAGGTGGGTGCCCTTTTATACCCTTCTTTCTTGGGTCTCTTCAAGTTTTCCTTTTGATTTCAAGTTCTCTTTCATAATTCTCTTTTTTATTTGCCTTTGCTTCATGGGTCATGTTTTGCTGTTCGTTGCTTTGACAATATAGTATGTAATGAATTAATGGAAGCATATGTGTCTTGATAAGAGAAATGCTAGCAGGACACCCTCTGAACTACTGTTTCTAACACTCTGATGTTGATTGAAATCTACCGGAAATTGCAAAATTTTGTGGGTTTCACTCCTTATTTAATGTGTGGGAATAAACTTCACTCATGGTTTTATAGTTTCTAGTGTGTTGTTAGGGCTCCTTGTTTTGATATTGGTGGACAGTGCATCTTTTTTTTTTTTTTTTCTTGAGTGGTTTGCTTGATGAGCATTGGTTTCACATGTTGCGGCAGCGCTTCTTGTTTCTATTAGGTGTGAACTTTGTCAAAGGTCTCTGAGATAAAACCGATCTTTGATGTGAGTTTTATAATGCATTGCACTTCATGTTTAGTTTTGCTCGACGAGAGATTAATGAGTGTCATTAATGTTGCACTTATTTTTAATACCTTACCTAGTGGGATAAGTATTTGTTGTTGTTTGTGTGAGATAATAGGTGTGCTTTTCTTCCTTGCAGTTAGATGCAGCTGCGCCTGTACTTGCAACCTTGAACAAACCCATTGTCATTGCAAAAGTAGATGCAGACAAACATACCAGCCTTGCGAAAAAATATGATGTTGAGTATGTTTCTGTGGCCATACCGTTATATGACTTGCTTAAACTGTTTTTGTTTCTTAATAACTGATATATACGTGTTACTTTTTGGTTCAGCAATTAAGGAGACAAATGCTTTTATTTCATGAATGAACTCACCATACTTCTATTCTTGTTTGTAGTGCATATCCAACCATTTTGCTGTTTAATCATGGCATCCCCACCGAATACCGTGGACCAAGAAAGGCAGATTTACTCGTTAGATATCTGAAGAAGTTTGCTGCTTCTGATGTTTCCATTCTGGATTCAGATTCTGCCGTGAATACATTCGTTGCAGAAGCTGGACCTTTTTTCCCCATTTTTATAGGTTTTGGTTTGAACAACACGATAATAGAAAAGTTTGGCATAAAGTACAAGAAAAATGCATGGTTTTCTGTGGCAAAGGACTTTTCAGAGGATCTCATGGTATTGTATGACTTTGATAAGATTCCTGCATTGGTTTCCCTGAATCCACAGTACAATGAGCGGAACACGTTCTACGGACCCTTTGAAGGTTAGTTGATATTAGATAATCAAGGTTATCGCTTATACTTATTTTATGTGCTAGTTAGTCCATCTGTACTTCTCCTAAAGATTCATGCATTTGAGTTGAACTTGACACATCCAAGAAATGTTGAATCAGCTAACAGAGAATTGAACTCTTAGACATTTTTCATATTTCCAAGTCTCAAGTGTTTTAAGATGTTTTCATTTTACTTGAGTGGAATGCTAATAAAATTTGAAGCCGTGTCTTCATCTTTGCAATTTTGGTGGTATATGGTAACTTTTATGGCATCCGTTTGTATTTCTGCCTAGACAGTGAATGAAATAAGTTATGAAGAAATTACCAAGGGAATTAGACTGAAGTTGAAATCTAAGCTTAACAGAATGATTTCATTTGAGAGGCCCTCTTTTGTTTCATGGTAGGAATTGAAGTTTGAATGCAAATACTTCAGTGAATTTTTTTTTCTTTATAAATCGGAGCTTGAATGTTAGCTATTAATCGAGAATTCCTTTCCTGTGAGTCACTAGGAGTTACTACAATGTTCTAAGTTCATAGCACTCACTTCTTGATTATGTGTTATACATTTATGCTTTTTCTTCTCTCGCATTCTGTTGTGCTGGAATGTATTTGTTTTTGTTTGTATACTCTCTAAATGCTAAAGTTTGATACATCATTACAGGAATCAATTGATGAATAATGTTTGTTTTCATAAAGCAGATGAATTTTTGGAAGATTTTGTTAAACAAAACCTGATGCCTCTGGTTGTGCCAATATCCTACGAAACACTTAAGTTGGTGAAAGCAGATGGTAGGAAAATAGTTTTGACCGTTGTTGAAGATGAAGATGAAGAAAGATCAAGAGAATTGACTAAGTTATTGAAGGCTGCAGCATCTGCTAATCGTGACTTAGTATTTGGTTATGTTGGAGTCAAACAGATGGAAGAATTTGCTGAGAAGTTTGATATTAGTACTAAACTACCAAAAATGGTGATTTGGGATAAAAGTGATGATTACCTTTCAGTAAGTCTATGGTCTTTACTTTTAAATGTTATTTTAGTATATCCAAATTCTAATTCTTTAAATGATCTGTAGCATGGACTCTCCTTGTCTTGTACTCTTATTTACATGCCTAGTTTTAAGTTTGTCTTCTCGTGCTGATACTCTTCTCTTGCATGTTTTGATTGTTTTAGTAATTTGAACTTATATTTATATACTTGTGTATTTTCAAGATGAGTTGTGAAGCTGGAGAAAATTCTCTTATTCTGACATTGAATCTAAAATAGAAGAGCGAATTGAGACTACCTGGTGTTAAATACCCGGAACATAATATCCCAATGTTAATTTGGCTTAAAATTTATTTCATTTATAACTGGGATACACTAGAATAAGATTATGGATTGCCTGTAGTCATGTGTCACACATTCCTACAAACCCAGCATTTCAAAACTAGTGTCCTAAAAATATGGGGTGTCTTGCTTTTTTGGATAGGATTTGTGAGCATACTAAATGCCCCTGTTTACTATTGTAAATATGTCTCTCCTTTGATCATCAGATATTTCACCTGAATGCCTTGACCTAGCCAATATTGGTTCTTCATTTAAGGTTGATGGTGTTGATGACATTTTCCATACTTCTACCATCTGTTTTTTAAAAAGATAAGGACTCAAACCTATTTGGGTAAGTGATTGTTGTAAAATTTGTGAAAATATGGTAAGTTGGTAACTCATACCTATTTGGGATGTTGAAATGTATCAACCTTGTTATATGTTCATAATGGGTTTTAACACCATTTTGGGTCAAGTGATTGTTGGAAAATTTGTTCAAACGAATCAAATATCTTCTCCACATCTTGTCTTTCTTCCTCTCTAGATTTTTGTACATGTGATAGATTTCTTTCAATAAAGAAATCAATCTCACTCGCACTCCGCACTCACACAGATAATTGGAAAAAAGTGTCTGTATATTACTCTGGTAAACAAGATTACACTCGACACGGCCCGAAACAAACATGGGAACACTTTCCCTTCACAGGATACAAGATCCTGACTGTACACAAAGAATTCACAAAAGCTCCCCTGATACAAGACCTCCCTGCCTTTTTATAAAGGTCTCCCAACCAACTAACTAATTAACAACTAATTCCTAATCTGTTTCCTTCTGTCCTGCACACATTATATCCTATCAACATGTCTTAGGGGAAATGTTCCGTTTATACTGTCAAAGGGAGCTTTTATTGAATCTCAATGTACTAGTCTTCACTGTTATGTTTTAGTCACTTCAGTTGCTTTTGAAAAATCTTTTACATGATGTATGTCTTCAAGATAAACTATGACCTGTGCTCCTCAGTCATGAAGAATTGAAAGGCATTGTCTATGATATATTTTCAATGTCATTGTTTCATTTGAAATTTCAGATACATCTTTCCACCGTTAAATTAATGCACTTGATTAGTTTACTAGACTTCCATAGTGTTGATCTTGCTATCAAAGCTTAACTGTCTTGGTACCATTAATTATTTGATATCAAGGTCATATAGACTTCAATCTGCTGATTTTGTGTACATTTGTATTTAAGGCCATTGTTTTTAAATGATTTTCAGGTTGTTGATTCAGAAAGTATTGAGGGGGAGGATCAAGCATCTCAAATCACTAAATTTCTGGAAGGATACAGGGAAGGAAGAACCATAAACAAAACATTCAGTGGACCTTCGCTGATGCAATTCATTCATCGGTCTTTTGACATTAGAATGGTATACATAATTGTTTTTGTTGTGGCATTACTGATACTTATTCAGAGCTTCAGTAAAGGAGGTGATGAGTACCATGCTGTACCAAATCAAGTTCAAGTTGATCGTGCAAGCAGTTCTGTTTCAGAAGCTGAAATCAAAGATTATAAACCAGGTGACAAGGAAGACTAAATTAGCATGTAGAATGATAATCGGTGCACGTGATCAGGAGCTTCTAGAAATTAGCACCATACCTATTGGTATGTGTATATATTATAATTTGAGTATGAATCTCCATAATTTTTTTAGTACTGTTCAGACGGTTGCCTTTTTCTTTACACTTTTTCACTTTGTTAACATGAACCAAAAATGCCTATTTATTACATTAAACATGACAATGATGTTTTAGCTTTGTTATTATTTTCATCCTTCCTAGACATTAGTATTTAAGCCCTTCGTTTCACATCAATTCTACTTGAAAAAAAATAATATATATATATATATATATATATATATATATATATATATATATATATATGTATGAATGTATATCCTTTTGTTTTATCTTATTCTTCCTTCTTTCTAACCAAACATTTTCCTAACCCACCATCACTGTTCTTCCAATTTCAAATTCTGATCTTCCCAATAATAGATCAGCAAGATCACCAACTTCATATAACGAAACCGCATCAGCATCCACCACCAATATGCAAAAAAGAATGGCAAAATACCTTTCTTTATTTTGAGAGGCGATAAACCCATCAACATATATAGCTCAAGTCAACTAGTTGATTTTTTATCAGACTTTTCAATTTCATGTTTTCTTTTTGAAAGCTTCACTTGACATTTGCAATCATCACAAGGATTGAAATAAAAGATGAGGAAGAGTTAAAGTGAGAGGTCAAACTTTTATGCCCTAAGATTTTACCACATATTATACTTTTCTGTTTTCCACGTTCAAATCATGTTTGTATTTAACATAGAAAACAGTACAAATAAAATTGGCTTAATACCTCCCTTGATCTTTGTATTTGTGTGAAAATCTCAGTTCGGTCCTCAAGTTTTGAACTTTCTCAATTGGGTCATGATTTTTGTAAAAATGAACACATTTTACTCCAACCGTTAACTGATCTCAGACGGCGTTAAGTTTAGCTGACGTGGTATGCTGACGTGTTGGCTTAATCCCTTCTTGGTCCTCGTATTTGTGTGAAAATCTCGGTCCTCAAGTTTTGAACTGTCTCAATTGAGTCATAATTTTTGTAAAACTGCACACATTTTACCCCAATTGTTAACTGATCTCAAACGGCGTTAAGTTTAGCTGACGTGGTAGGCAGAGGACATGTTGACGTGTATATTTAATTATATGAATTATTTTTTAAAATAAGCAGTGTTTCACGTGGCACAATGCCTATTATTTAGTTTATTTCAATTAGAAATTTTATTCATCTCTCTGAGAATCAAGAATTTTACACAGATTATCTCGTCGGCCCAAAAAATAAAGTCACCGGAAAACTCGTCTAACCAGTGCAATAAGTCTCACAGCCTTTTCTGCAAACGAACCAACTTGGTAACCTATAGGTTCATCATCAGCCTTTAAGCTATTTATTCAATTGATAGCAGAAGATAACTGTTGCACAGTGAGATCAGTTAACGATTGGGGTAAAATGTGTGCATTTTTACAAAAATTATGACCCAATTGAGACAGTTCAAAACTTGAGGACCGAACTGAGATTTTCACACAAATACGAGGACCAAGAAGGGATTAAGCCAACACGTCAGCATACCACGTCAGCTAAATTTAACGCCGTTTGAGATCAGTTAACGGTTGGGGTAAAATGTGTGCATTTTTACAAAAATTACCCAATTAAGAAATTTCAAAACTTGAGGACTGAGGACCGAACTGAGATGCACAAATACGAGGACAAAGGGAGGTATTAAGCCAATAAAATTTTAATAAATGTTGTCAAATTGTACAACAAATTTATTGTCAATTTATTTTTTGGACAGTGTAAAAAATATTTTTAATTATTTTCCTTTTCTAATTTTATATGGAGTAACTTAGGATACATTTAAGTTTACAAAAACGTAAATTTAGTTGCTCACTTGATCTTATGATTAAGTAAATTTTACTTAGTTCTTACTCAAAAATAAATTCAATGTTTATGCATATTATTTTTAATATCTTTTAGATTCTCTGTGTTTTTGCAGTAAAGAAAACAGAAAGAGATTAAAATAAAATATCAAACAGATACAAAAAATTAAGAAAATCATACTGAATTAGATTTCAAAATTGTTAAAAAATAATAATATTTAACCAAGACTCTAAAATGTTATAAACAAGTCTTTAATATAAATAATATTTACGGACTCAATAAGATTTGATCAAAATTTTGTATAACTTTAGAAAACAAATATCATAATTTTGAATAAATAGATGAATATTCATCTTTAAAATTGTTGGATACTGAATAACATAATTTGGAGTCGGTTATTTAAATTCAAACTAGATGTTAACACAGAAAAAAGTACAGTTAGGACATAAAAAAACTAGTTAGTTGTAAAAAGGTCGTAAAATTATATTAAGTTTGTCCTTTATCAAAACAATATTACTTATTTTATAATTACTTAGTCAATAAATACAAAGAAATAGTAAATATCAAAATTACAAACAATTAATTAATACTTTTACATCTATTTATAAACGATGAGAATTACACGTCAATATGTAATAGAAAAACAATGATGAAGTACATGGTACTTTGTTTTTCCCATCCTCGAATATTCCATTTTATGAATACTTTAAACTATTTTGTTGACAAATAAATAAATAAATATTTGAGATTGGAGTGGACTGATCTAGAAAATAGCAGTGAGTCTGGAGACTAAATTTTGACGATACGATAATATTAATAAAATTTTGACACTAGACAATTTTTTATTTGCTAAAAGATAAATAATACGAAAGCGAATAACTAAAAGTATTAAACTTTAATATCTGATTGCATGATTTAATTTTTATTTTGATTATACATGTCTCATTTTCTTTAGGTAACTTTATAATTTAACTTTTGTATACCTAATAAGAAATTGTGTAAGAAAATTACCGCTATTATATATGTTGTAGAACATTTTGGTTTAAGGAGAAAGATCATTCATAAAATATTATTATTAATTGTTTGTTCTGATATAACAAACAAACAACAATTTGCAGAGTTTAGAATATTTTTAATTTATTCAGTGCGTTATTTATTTATGTATTTCTAGTACAATATTGATATTGATTAGTTTTTAGAATATCTTCTGTTATTAAATTTCCATTTTGCTGTCATAACAATATTATTAGCGAACAGATTGAAATCCGAAAAGAGTATAACAGACAGCATCGAGGAATAGAGGATCAGAACATTCAGTTTTTAATTTTTTTTGGAGATGGAAGCTGATGTTTCCATTATCTTTTATGCGTTTTCAAAACCCTAAATTGCAAAAATCCCAATTTATTATTCTCTATCTTTCCCTCGGATGATTTCCAACCAAAAATCTGTGTTTTTTTGCTTAACGGATCTTTTGCTCTGATGGGTACGTTGAATCTACTCTTGTTCTTCTCTTTGGTGAGTCTGTGTGCTATGGCTGCTGCGAAGGTGGTGCTTATTGGGAACAATATTACTCTGTCCTTCGATGATATTGAAGCTAATTTTGGTGAGTTTTCTAGGCTATTTCTTCTACCAGGTTAGGATTTAGTGTGTATAAACTGTTCTGGTCGAGGGAGGATGTAGTTTTGGTCTTTGGGCCATATGAGTATTGAGAATTTCAATTTGGGTGATGAGTACTGCTTTGGGGTAGCTTTGTCTGGGGGAAACTAGTTAAACTTTTCGATCTAGGATCATGAAGGCAAGCTTGTTGAGCTAGGAATTTGGTTCTGCTGGAACTTTTTGTCATGTTAGAAATTTAAAATACAATCTGAAGGAAGGGGGGCGGAGAGAGATGGGGACGACAGATTTACTGTGGATAGGAGGAGGAAGAGTGAAAAGAAAAACAAATTTATGAAATGATTTTGAGGGGTGGGGCGTATGTATCAAACAGTAGATGCTGATATGTGGTATGCTGATATGATATGCCTACCATTGTACAGTGAATTCAAGATTTTTGCAATTATAAAAAAGTAGTGGTGAAGAACTGATGAAGAATGTAAATATGGTGTTATTTTGTTGTTTGCATGTGATGGTGTGTGGGTGTTATTTTCATCAATTCTTTTTTGTTGACATGAGTGTCTTTTTCTTTCAGCTCCAACAGTCAAAGGTTCTGGAGAATATGGGGTCTTATATTTGGCAGAGCCACTTGATGCGTGTACAGACCTGACAAATAAAGTTGAACGACTTCCCAATGTGAGTTCACCTTTTGCTTTGGTCGTTAGAGGGGGATGTAGCTTTGAGGAGAAAGTCAGAAGGGCACAAAAGGCTGGCTTCCAAGCTGTAATTGTCTATGATAATGAAGAAGACGGTGTCTTGGTTGCAAGTAATGATCAATATTATATACAAGAGACATTTGTTCATCATCCTCTTTCACATGCAATTGCTATTAAATTTGTTTTTTTCTCCAATCACCAAAGATAACACGAGTTATAATGCACATTCACTGGTTGTTGCTAAATGGTTTTTTTATAGATTAGAGATTCATCGTTAGATTTTGGTAGCTGTTAGTTTTACATTAATTATAAATTTTGTAACTTAGAGGAGCTTATAATGTTTCCTGTACAAGTTTCTGTGAAAGGAATTGATTAATACATTGTAATTTGGAAGACATGTATTAGGGATTGTTGGTTGCTGTTCTTCTTTTTCTATGTTAAATGGAATGTCAGAGAAACAATTTCGTTCAATCTTGGAGTAGATTTTTTTATAATCATTGAATTGTGGTGTCACCAGTAATTGCATGTCAGTATGAGATTTTGGATGTGTGGGGCTTTATATGTTGTTGATGGATTATATTATCAAGGAAGAACATATTGGAAAGGATTACAAATATGTATACAAGACAGGGGCTGAAAAAATTGATGCCAGTGATGCATATGAATTCTATTGTCAAATAATGGATATTAAAGTTGACTTACCATTGGGCGGATTTCTTGTTTTCATGCACATATTGTATTTGTTTTCATATACGTACATCATATGTTGGGGATTTCTAATTCACAATTTTTGAGTTTCAGTGGCAGGAAATTCTGCTGGGATAAGAATACATGCAGTATTTGTATCTAAAGCTTCGGGTGAAATACTAAAGAAATATGCTGGGTGGCCTAATGTGGAAATATGGCTAATTCCAACTTTTGAAAACTCAGCATGGTCTATCATGGCAATTTCATTTATTTCCCTACTTGCAATGTCTGCAGTGCTGGCCACTTGTTTCTTTGTCCGCAGACATCGCATAAGAAGAGAAAGGCCTCGGGCTTCTCTTGTTCGTGAATTTCATGGTATGAGTAGTCGCCTAGTGAAAGCAATGCCAAGTTTGATATTTACTGCCGTTTTGGAAGA
This sequence comes from Vigna mungo, assembly GCA_036885675.1. Taxonomy (NCBI): domain Eukaryota; kingdom Viridiplantae; phylum Streptophyta; class Magnoliopsida; order Fabales; family Fabaceae; genus Vigna; species Vigna mungo. The sequence continues at coordinate 42,549,519 of CP144692.1, read as the reverse complement.
CAACTGTACATCAAGAACATGTGCTATATGCCTTGAAGACTATTGTGTTGGCGAGAAGATCAGGATTCTTCCGTGCTGTCACAGTAAGTGTTCCCATAACATTTTTTTTTTTAAATAATCCAGTATATTATTCTGTTGGTTTATAGACCTTCAATGTATGATTATGTACTAGGGCATTGTTCAGCTTTAATGTCCTGCTACTTTGTGCAGTTCATCATTGGTCTAATGTTGATCCTGTGTTAAGATAATTTATATCCACAACATGTTTTAAACTTCTGGTGTAATATCAGTTAACATTACCTGGCAAATGAGTATGTTGTTGAGCATGAGGCAGGTTTTACCTAGTTTCCCAGCCATCTTGTTAAGGTTCATTGGAAATAAGTATACAATGAAACTTGTTAATTTTGAGGTGATAATAAGTTATAAAATAGACTATTTGCATTGCCTGCTCGGAAGCCTCAAGCAGGATGTTTCTTTACTTGGAGGCTTACACGCACGTTCCAGCTTCTCCCACCCTTATGTTCCTCGACAACCTATGGTTAAGTATTTAGTAACTTTGATGTTTGTCTTTGCCTTTATCCAGACACTTTCAATTTGACTATACTGTCGCATTGATGTTGATCACAACATAATCCTTACTGAAATGGAAAGTGCAATCACATACTTGTTGCAACATATAAACTATAATAAAAAAGAAGTCTTCTAATGGGATCTTTTAAAATGGAAAACTGGGAGCAATTCTACTTTCTGGGTTCTAACTACTTTAAACAACAACCAGTAACCCCCTTGGACAATCCTATTGTTTCTTAACCTCCAATCTAAGACAGACATTTACAAGGATTGTTAGAAAATGTCCATTCCATCTTAATCTTGAAATTTTTTAAGCATGCCAATTTTGAAGTAGCTATAATAAAGAACTGGCACCCAATGTGTTTTTTCAGTAGAATAATGTGAAAATTTAGTTTGATGTTTAATTTAATCTCCATACTCCTCACGAGTCATTAAATACTGCAAATTTAACAAATTACTTAATTTATAAGAAATTTTGGTCTGACTTGTGGTATATGAAAATTGATTGTTATGGATGATTCTATAAAATTCTCATAACATGACCTGGGAGGGAAAAGAATCTAGAAAGTTTTCTAAATTGCAGCCCTTGTCTCAATCTCGAAATCCCAGTGGGTTGGAAGGTGCAGATTTGACCTGGGATACAATCCTAGAATTATCTGTACCTTATGTGTGGCTCTTATGAATTCGAAAACTGCATATGTGCAGCATAATGCACCAGATTAAAACTGGTCGTCATTCTATAGCACGCCTTTTTAAAAAAGAAGCTAATTACATCACCTACTTCTGTTCTTTGTATTTTGGTTTTTAGACCATGTTCTTGACTCCTGTTAGTCTGAGCCTACTGAAGGTATTACTTACATATTTGCATAATGTGCATGCTAAGTTTTGATTGTTACACATTATATTAATTTTTTTCTCCTGATTATTTATTGGCAGAGTTTCATGCTGCATGTGTGGATTCTTGGCTTACTTCATGGAGAACCTTTTGTCCAGTTTGCAAGCGTGATGCAAGAACTGGCTTAACTGATCCACCTCCTTCAGAATCCACACCCTTGCTCTCATCAAGCCCAGCATCTATGGCGTCCTCTGTCTTATCTTCTGTGAGATCATCCCTAGCTTCATCTTCAGCAATACAAATTGCCCGGACAGCTTCACAGACCGCATCTGTTTCTCGTAACCACTCTATTGCCAGTACACCTTATGTTCATCCATCGACGTCACTTAGGTCCTCCTACCATCAATCCCCCTCCCTAAGCATGAGCCGAAGTTCAGTAGATCTTAGGAATGCATCCCAAAGATCTCTAGCTTCTCACTTGAATTCACCACATTCCATGGGATATCCTTCTTTGCCATCCCTTAACTCAAGGTACATGTCCCCGTATATTCCAAGTCCAAGCAATGCTTCAGTGAGTTATTTGGGTTCATCCAGTCATCAACAACATCCTCTCCGTTATAGTGAGTCGGCTGCAAGCTTCTCACCATTTGCATCGACACACTCCCTTCCGGAATGTTAAATTGTTCAATTTCATTATATCATATGATTGAGGTGTCCATGCACTTGAACCAGTAATTGCCAAGTCTTGAACTAAAAGGTGCCATTGATGACTGATGCTCTAGTGGACTACTCCTATGCGAAACTATGGCATTCTTGACCTGTCTCCTTTGGCATTTGACTTCCTTATTGGCACCTGGTGAACATTGTAGCTTCTCTCTTGTGATGTTCAGTTTCATTTACATGTTCTGGTTGAGGTTCTTACGTTTTTAGGTTGGTGAGTTTGCGTACAGTCAATCGTGTGTATTGTTTTTGCTTTGAATTTGATGTTTTCATTGCTTTGATTTCTAAGTATAGTCAACTACTAACAAGAAAATGTTGGGCTGTAGATTGAAGTCATAGAGTTCTTTATGTTGTCTTATGGATTTGTCCAACTAAATGATGCGAGATCATGTGATACTCTGTTGTTACCTGTACTTGATCATCTAATTGCAACATTATTATCAATTATGCATGTAAAATTTTCGTAGGGTGTGTAATAATAGATACACTATTGTTGGCAAAAATCAACATATAGTTCTACCCAAATGTAAACTTTTCTGGTTTCTTGATACAGAGAAAATCCATAAACTAGACATGTTAAATACCTTCAGTGGCATCTTCGATTAATAGTAAATTGAAATTCTGTGCGTGAAATTTTAATAGTACTCTCCATTTAGGATTACAAAAGTTGAAAAACTCGTGAGACACCCTCTTTGAATTGGGTAATGACTCTTAACTTTGCTTCCCTTCTTCCTAATCAGGACCATAGTCTATACATTCTATGGAATCCTATACAGTGTGTTAGGTATCTATTCAATATGTAAAATTTATGGGATTAATTTTCGTGTGTTGAATATAAATAGAATATTTTATTTATAGTAGAATAAATATAATATTAAGTTTAAAAATAAATAAGAAATAATAATAAATTACATAAAAATAAAAAGATAAAAAACTAAAATATGATATTAAATCTAAAAAATAAATAAAAAATAATAACAAATTATATAAAGATAAAAAGACAAAAGAAAGATATCTTTATAAGGTGTTTAGTATTTTAATATATTTAATATTTTTCTGAGTTAGTACATACGTTGGTTACAAATATAATCCTTTTTAATCGTGTAAAAATATCTTTTCACAAAGATAGATGGTGAAAATTTTGATAATACTAAATGACAACAACTTTAATAGATGCAGTGACAAATATGACAACTGATAAAGTGACTCTAGATACATATTCAATGTAGTAAAAATTGTAAAATTATATATAAATTAATCTCCTTTATCTTTTATTCATGATAAAAGTTTAAATCTAAAATTCAAATAAAAAATATTAATAATTAAATTAAAAATAAAAAATAAAAATAAGATATTTAATAATTTAATATATCTAATTGTGTATAATTATTAAGTGTTATTTTTTATGATTTTTATAGGAAATATATACAGTTGTGTGTTTGGAGTTAGATGATGCAAACAAATATACATTGATTATAAGAAATAATATGTGAATATTTTTTGGCCTAACTTGTAATGAGGAAGATGATAGTGATAATACTTGTGGCTGTTAGGCTGCGACAAATACAAGAGTAGACAACAATGAATGAAGGTTTGATTTAGAGAGAAAAATCTGAGTTTTAGAAGCTTCCCTCACACAGTTGGGTCATCGCTCAGCACGAGAGATAAATGTTTATGTGTAATTCGTTGCTTTACAATACAATCATTTTGTTTTACGTTATTGAATAAAATATTCTTTTTCTATATTTAAATAATGTAATAAAATGTTTAAGACTATTTTGATACTTTTTTTTTCCTTATAAGATAAGAATATGATATATAATAAGAGTAAGATAAATATTATTAATACCTTCCGTGTTTGATGCAAATTATATTTACAATATATATATATACTAACATGATGATATACAATTTTGTAACAGTAACATAAAGTAAAAATGGCATAAAATAATAATAATTGCAATAATGACAGTGATAATTATAATAATATAAGATGAGTATATTATTAATGGATGATGATAAAAATAACTATAACAATAATTGTGAAAATAATAATAGAAGTATTGATGGTAATAATAGTAGTAGTCAAGATTGTGGTGATTGTAGTGTAATTATCCTATAATAAGATAATATAAAGATAATGAAGACGTTTAATTTATATTTTAAGATTTATGACGCAATAATAATAGAATTACTATGAAAGTAGTGATAATACAAAGAGTGGTAACAAAAATAATAGATGATAGTAATATATAACACTGGGGATAACAACATTAACCATCTATGAAGGGTAACTACTAAATGAATAATAATGTCTGATGGTAATAATAATAATAATGACAATATTAGGGAAAAGTCATTTTCGTCTCCGTTTTTTTAGGGGGTTTTGGACAGGGTATTTCAAAGTTTATTTTTAAAAACCTTATGCTTTTTGTGGTTGATTTTCGAAAGATACAATTTCTTTTCAATATTTTTTTATGTTGATAATATATTCTTTTTTTTTTATATTAGATACTAATATTATGTAACATCTGAATTCTTTTTTTTTACGAATATGACATTTTTTTCATGTTAACGGGTAATTACAACAATTTCTTCCTTTTACATATTTAAGTTTATCGATCTTTATAAGAGTTCTTAAGTTGTAATTCTTTTAAGTTTTGGTTGATAAATTTGTAATAAACTTGTTTATTAAAAAGGAAAGTTGCTTAGTATGACAGGAAATAATTTAACTAGTAAATTTGATAATTGTTAGTTTATTGTTAAGTGAATTGTGATTTATACGTTAATATTCAGTTGGAAAATAGTTGGAAAACAAAGTCTACCTACTATGTTTAGCTTAGGAGTTTGTTTATGGAAAAATAATTAGAACTGGACTCATGTATATTCAATTCTTAAGTCTAAGTATAAGAACACATGTTATTTAAATCATTGTAATTTGGCATGTTATTAAAGATGGATATAATGTTCTTGAAAATACTTTTAAAACACTAAGTACGAGTGATTGTATTAATCTTTGAAATGATTGTTGGTGTTATGATATTTACATATTAGAATTTTTTATTTTGAGAGAATAAAATTATACTCTTTTGTTAGTTTGGCTTGGACAGGTATTCTGAAATTTTTCTTCTTTTATTACCAATTTATGTGGTTTTTCCTTTTTAATGGTTAATGAGACGAAAATGTGCTTAATTGGATTTTATATAATACCGGTGCGCTTTCTCGAAAAATTGTAAAAAAATTTCATTCTTTGATATGATGTGTGAATTAGGAAAACTTAATTTAGTTTAATGAAGTGTCACCAACTAAAACTTTGGTTTGTTGAAAGTTGTTGTACTATCGTTTACTCTTTTTCTTCCTTCTCATCATTTTCTTTCCTTCCTTATTCTTTGTCGTTATTGCTTATCACTGTTACCAACCTGCCCTTATGCTACTATTATCGCCTCCTCCTCTTCTTTCTCATTCTCTTCCCTCTAGTACTTTTCTTCTTCTTACACTCATATCCAATTAATTTATAGAAAATATTTTTCAGCATTTTTTTAGAAAAATCAAAACCTATTTTATTGACAAATTCAAATTTTAAAAATTTGAATAATCAACATATTTACCAACAATTTAAAAAAAAATCAATTACTAACATACTTTAAAAATAATCCATTATGAACAAACTTACAAACGAATTTAAAAAGTTAATCAATCACTAGCAGATTTATCTAGACATGGTCAAAGCCGGAAATTTGATTTCCATTTTACCTAAAAATATAAAACTTTTCTAAGTAATTTTTTTTTCTTAAATATAATTTTATAATTAATTTAATAAAAAAATATTAATATTAAAAAAATTGAAAGACTTTTTGCTAGACGCCTAAAAGAAGTAATTTTTGTGCTTGACTCTAGATTCGGGCTCGGACATTCCTTAACAAAAACGTTTGTGTTTGTGCAGCCTATGGGTAATGTCTTTGGACACAAGATGTCTCATAATAATTTATTTACTACTGAAGATGACAGCACAATCCCAGTAAATGATGTTTTCTTAATTCTGCCATTAAGTCAATGGATTCAACCCAACACTTCCAACACTAACGTATGCGTCACACTTAGGTCATTGCATCAAAATTTCCAAATTTTCATTCAAACACTTCTCATGCTTTGCTAATTGCATTTTCTTTCTTCTTTTTTATTCATCGCATTAGGCCAAACCAGCTCAGTCAAACTTATTGCATATATTATACCTGTCACTCTTTCATGCAATCATGCATGATTGGATCTTGCGTCTTTCTCATCAATACTGTTTGATTCTCTGTTTTCAATATATATATATATATGTGCATATACACTCTTTCATGTTAACAAAATTATGTACTCTTTGACATGCATTGGAAAACCGATACAAAATTTGCATTATTTTCATTGGGAAGCCAATCCTAATATTGTTTCAGAAAAAATGTTAGATTTATAAACAAGAAGTGTGGAATTTTTTACACCATTTTGTTAAACTGTAACGCATTGGGGAGATAAGTTTTTGTTAGAATTTGAACATTAGAACCCTTAAACTATACGCAACTCAAAAGATAAATAAACAAGACACAGTACTCTAATATTTATTTCACTTTGAGTCTTGCACACCATTTGACCACTCTTATTTTATATATCTTTGTCTTGTAATGGCCAAATATATTTTAATTTCTTAAAGACAAACGTTACCTTCTATTTCCTTTTTTTTCTAATAATTCAGAATCAGATGTTGAAGGATCATGGAGAGAGGAAGAAGACTGATCATATCTAAACTCGTAACCCCTGTATATGTACATGTATTTTGATAGAGGAAGAACACTTTATACATTACTAAAAACAAAATTTTTAACCCTAATTTAATATTGTAAAATTAGTTTTTGATAATTCTGAGAAGTGCTATCTGAGCACGCATGGTCGCATTAGATCCACGTTTTGGGGAGGATTTTCCAAAGAGTAAAAGAGGCATATTGTCTTGGGAGTCTTGAAGATGAAGGAAAAACAGTGCCCTATATAAGCCTAATATTTACTTGTACAAATTCTGTCGGTGAGGGAAGCTATTTTTGCAACTTCATGAGTTGATATTACCATGACCATCATGATGGAAAATAAATCATCATGTAGCTGTTATTGGACTACAAAATTATTCTCATTTCCAAATTAAAAACAAAACAGATATTCCATATTATCATCATTATGTTTCAACCATCATTTCTGCATTTATAGGTAATGAGGCACAGAACTGGGAGGTGGCCCATATATGTACCACTGCACAATTATTAGAATATGTAATAGTTGGAATTTGAAGCAATGATAGACTTGTTAGGGTTATGGAAAAACAAGAAAATATATATTTATGATCAAGGAAGGTTGTATTATTTATTCACCAAAATAGGGTTTGAAGAGAAAGAAGAAATTGTTCATCTGACAGAATAAGTTTTTGATATTCTGTCTCTCTTACTTTCCCACGTTCCCCGACAATCATCAATTATCATCTTTCACACATATTCACAAAATATCCAATATTTTTAAAATCTTTTTTATTATTTTTCGAACCTTCTTCTTCTTTTTTTTTTCAAAAAAAAAAAAGAAAACCAAACTACACGTATAAATTTTTCTGAAGGTAGTATCATTTTTAAGCAAGAACAATCGTTTGCAAAATTATTCAACTCCGATACAATTGTATTACTTTTAGAGAGACAAGCAATTGAACGAAACAATTAACGTAATAAATATTTATTTTAAAATTATTAAATCTCTCAATTCATTTTTCTTTCGTGTATTTTTTGCAATTCTTTAAAATGGTAGAGAATCTCCATCCATGTGTTGGTGACCTGTTATTTTCTAATATTTAGTGCCATGAAACCAACTATCAATTGTTGGTCAACTTTTTATAAATTTCTTTTTTAATATATTTAAATATCTTAGGTCAGAATAATCTAACACCCTATTATATGATTAGTAATATATCCAAATGGTTAAAAATTATTTAATGTTCGTTGTGCAACACTCGCAAGAAGGCATATGTTATGAATAAGTATCAAATGTGACATCAAGACAATATATAATTCATTTGATTAAAAGTTTGGAAGAACTAGTGTACACTTTAAATATTTATTGTGATTTTTTATGATAAAAAATATCAAAATTACATGTTTACGCTTCGTTATTTTAAATTTAGAATCGCATAAAGAAATAAGTATTGAAAAAGTTAACTTACAAAAAACTTCATGTAGCTTTAAAAAATTAGTCCTTCGTCACACTACTTATTTTAACACTAAAATATAAAGCAAATAGCTAATAATATATTATATAAAAATTAATATAAATTATTATTAAGGTAATATCATATGATTAAATGTGATAAGTGTCAATTAATCCTGTTTTGTTCAACAAAGTTTAAAATTCACTAACAAAACAGCTTATCATTGTATATGTAGAACTTTCATAAAATATCCTAAAGGAAATGAGAAAGTAGTTTTAATAAAATTTATTCCGCAGTTAAATTTCCAAAGATTGGAGAACGTAATTAATTCGTAAAATTTAAAAAAAAAAGTTGTTTGTGCAAAACAAAAGCGATCTTATATAATGCAGTGTTAAGCCATTGTTTGAAAAGTTATTATTTATATAATAAAAAATAAAACAAAAAATAACAAACTAAAACACCCTATAATAAACTAACATACTATAACCTAATAACAAAAGGATAAGTATATATGTCCTTTTGATGCCTAGCTTAGATAACAGATAGTGAAATGAGCAAGATGTAAAACTTGAGTGTGTAAATCAACAAAAATATCAAATATAGTACAAGTTTTGGAAGGTATTTTACAGTTGACTGAACGAACAGAGTTTGAAGAAATAAAAAAAACAAATAGAAAAAAAAAACCATCATTCAATATATGAGAATAATGTTAGGTTTTTCTTTAAATAAAAAAAAATAAATTGATACCAATTAGACCTGAATAAATTTTTAGAAGAGATTAGATCATCATTTGTAATAAAAAATATTAAAAACAATATATTTATAAATCTTTTTATTCATCTTATTAGTTTTATTTAATTTGAGATTTCTATATCCTCTTAATTCTAACAAGAAAATGTGAAACAAATATGGTGGTTGGTAGGTTTTTATACCGTTATGGGTTCATTTTAAAGAAGTCATTCTGATTATTGACTATTTGTGATGAAGTCGTAGAAGTATAGTACGAGTTGAATGTTAATATCGAAGTTACAGAATTCAAAGTCGACTTTTCCATAAGGATTAATGTAATTAAAATTAAAGTTGTAGAAGAATTGAACAATTTCTCCTTCAAAACCAAAGTTACACCAAAATTCGTGTAGGGTTAAATGACTTCTACCATCACCAAAATTATACATGAAGACGACGACTTAGAACTTTTTAATTTTTAATTTTACTTCTAAGAAGTAGTGAAGTTATTACACTACTTCTTCAATTTTTCCAAATCAGCCTTTTACTTTTTTTTTTTCTTATTCTTTCTTTATTTTTTAATTTTTATATTAGTTTGATTAATTAATGTTTATTTCTTTTAACGTTTTTCATTTTTTATATAATTATGTTTTTCCCAGTATAAATATTTATTTAAATAATTTAATTTTTTAAATTTTGCTTATTTTAAATTAGTATTTTTTTAATAATTCTATTAATAAAGTTTTTAAATTTGTTTAAACATTTATTTTGTTTTAATATATATTTTTAACATTTGACTAGTAAATAAGAATTAAAAGTTTATAACTTTTTACTTCTTTTTTCTTTTCAAAATTTTTTATACAAATATTTATATTTATATATATAAATTTAAAAAACATTAAAAATATAAAAAATCTTTTAATGAAACTGATGTAAATATTTAAAAACAAAAACAAAGTTAAAAAGGGTAAAACAATATTTTTGAAGCCGTCAAGTAATAGTACGATTTCTTCTAACTTTTCTGAAATATGATTACTTTTTATTTTAAAATACTCTAACAATTTCATCAATTAAATAAATAAGAAAGGAAGCAATTTAAAAAGGAAAAGGTAAAAAAATACTTTAGAACCCGTGAAATAACAATATTTTTCTTTATTAATTTTGTTTCGATTTTACATCAATTTGGTTAATAGAATTTTTAATCTTTTTAATGTTGTTAAAAGTATATATTAAAACAAGAAAAATGTTTACACAAATTTTTTTAAAAAATTATTAGTAGAATTATTCAAAAATAATAATTTAAAATAAGCAAAATTTAAAAATGAAAAAAAAAACAAAATTATATAAAAATTGAAAAGCATTAAAAGAAATAAGCATTTTTTAATCAAACTAATATTAAAAATTAAAAAGAAAGAAAGCATTAGAAAAAGAAAAAAAAAAAGCTATTTGAAAAAAATTAAAGAAGTCGTGTATAATAATTTCAAGACTTCTAAGTAAAATTAAAAAAATACAAAATCTTGTTACTCCCATGCAATACTTTAGTGCAAGTCACAACCACCGCATGATTTTAACCTAAGCAGAAGTCGTTTAATTTTTTGATGACTTTGATGAAGTGTATGATTATTTACATTAATTATGATCAAAGTCGTCTTTAAATCTTACGATGATTTCACCATTAATATTGAAGTCGTGTTCTGTTTTCACGACTTTATAAAAAAAAAAAAATGAAACGATTTGGTCATATCTTGTTAGTACCATTTAACTCTGTTCTTAATTTTTTAAATACTAAACCGGATACGAAATTTAAAAAGGAAATGACACAATAATGGTACAAAAACGGTGGTTGGTATGACTTACTATCATCCGATTTTTCTGTTTTCCAGAGTAGCCCACTATCACTTAATTGTAACTGTTAAATTAGTTGAAGAGTTTAATGCACAATATATAGTTAATTACATTTAAAAGCCTTTTTCTTATCAGTATAATATACATAAATATATCTCAGGAGGAATAGGAGCACATTTATTCCCGTGAGGATAACAGTATCCACCTCATCAAACTTTTATTGAACATCATAGTAGCAATTTAATGTGTAATCCAATTGAAAAACTAGTCACATATATGTACATGTACTTCCCATCAACATTAGCATCTGCTACTGCTAGTAACTTTTCTCTACAAAGTTCTTCCAATTTCCAGTTTCTGTAGATTTGTTTGAAGTACATTATTAGTGACACCATAGCTTACCTCATCATCCTTTTTCAATAATAAAACCAACCTACATTGCACTCTCATTGACTTCACTCACTTTTTTTTAATGCTCTTTTCAGCATATCAACCAACCAAGAGAATAATGCTGTTTCACAAGGCAGATGGGCCTATTCTTCATTATACAGTCTCAGCTTTCAGCACATCCACTACCGTAAAACATGACATAAAGATAAAGATAAAAGGGGTTTTTGGCTTTGACCTTTGCACCAACATACACACTTAAAACATCAACATAATGCTCTTGTTTTCTATCAATATCCATGTATTTAACTAGGTAGTAGAAATGAATTGAATATATTGAAACCATGTGGGGGAAAACCAGATGGACCCATTTACATTACTTTAGCTCTAAGATTGTCTAAATCAATTATGATGTAGTTGAATCATCACAGGTGGTGCTTCCACACTTGTCTCTCTAAAATACCATATCTTTTTCCCGTAACGGAGGTTACGTAGAGTAATGTATCAGATAAATATGTTTCTACAAATGGTTGAACTCCACTTAGTCAATAGTAAACTTAACTACGAGTAGGTTGGTTTATTAGGAAAAAAAAAAGATTTTACTCCACATTCTTATATCTGTCCCACACGTGTAATTTTAGGTATTAAATGCACGTTAAAACCTACAAGTACCATTATAATAATCTAAAAACATTTTCTCACTTTTGGTTGTTGAAAATCTACACGCAAGTGTCACTAAATGCTAAAACCAAACGGAGCATGTGGACTTAAATTGATTGTACTGTGATATGTACAAAACAAATCAGTGAAGGTTTTATTTTTGTTTCAGCGCAGAACCGGAGGTGATGAAAAAAACACACATTTCAGGATCCATTTCTTAGAAAACCAATAAGGACCTGAAATGAGATCTCTCACCTTATTAGAAAAAGGAAAATACGTAGGAAGATGCACTCTTTTTTATATATCTTACACTGCAGAACAATAAAAGGGTGCACTCAATTTGTGAAAAGATATAAAAAATTTTAATATATTCTAGCAACCAGAATGATAGAGGGAGATATATCATCTAAGGGTGGTCATGGTCATGATTTCTTTCACCACTAACTATGATCTTATAAAAATATTTAAAAGGTGTACTAATTCTACAGCCAACTCATTAGTATAGCATGATTTAGATAGAGTCTGTCTCAAGCCTTACATGTTTGTCTAGGATATAGTTTTGTACAGATAGACTACAGAGTTTACGTACTTGTGTTGGTTTCAAAGAAATCTTTGAGAATCACATTCATACATACATACGATATACACATACAAAATGTGCACAAAAGAAAAAGTCAAATGAATAATATGTCAGTCTCTTCCACTGTGGTCCAGTACACTGTTTCCGCATGGGATCATGTAATTTTCAGCCATCATGTGTTTTTGTCACATGAAATACAGCAAAGAGCGTATATTTTGTATTTAGAGATTTAGATGTTTGATACCCAAAAAACAAAAAGCAGTGATAAAAATAAATGAAGAAAAATATGAGCCATGAGTGATCTCTGAATTAACAGAAGGAGACAAAGCACTACTTCCTATAGTTGTATTAACATATTACAATAAGTTGGGTTTCCAAAGACAGACTTGTCTTCACATACCATATTTTAGAAGCTAAAAAACAAAGATCAAGGTTTAAAAAATTAAGAAAAGAGGAAAAGAAATACCTCTTTCTGGGTTTTCTTAACAACAACATGAACACACGGACATTTAACAGCTAGGCATCCTCACAATTCACAAGCTTAGAGGGACCTGGGACTAACATCTGAACAAGTGCTTCTTCTTGAGCTTGGAAGGTAGACTAAAGACTCAGAAACAGCACAAGTACTCTTGCAAGAACCATAAAGGCTGATGAACCCAAAACGATCGCTCACACTCCTTGGCACCTTAGCTCCACTCCACAAATTTCTACTTGTTTCTTCACTATCATCATCATCCTTTGAGCATTCCACCAGTGCAGCAAAGAAAGGATCCCTTTGGAAAACACTTTGTACTGAGTTCTTCTTCCTCACCCTTGTTTCTTCATGACTGAGCTTCTTAGAAGAGCGTGTGGTGGTGGGTGGGGGCAATGGTAATAGTTTCAACGATGACTCCTGCAGCTTCTTTTTGGAAGTCTGTTTCTTGGGAATTCCAGGCAAGTGTTCCCAGGAAAATGGAACACCCGAGAATCTAAGTGGAGATGCAGGACTAAGAAGTGGATCCTCAGGGAAATAGAATGATTCAAAGGAGGAAGACGAGGATGATGAATGAGTCCTGCGAGATGAAGGGTACTTTCCTGCATGGAAGATGTCACATTGTTTTGGAACAACCTTCGCATGCTCATTAACACTGGCTCCTGACGATGAAGAAGAATCCATTGTGTTCCTTTCAGCAAGAGAAAAGATGTCTCACAAAACTCTCTCTCTCTCTCTCTCTCTCTCTCTCTCTCTCTTTCTCTCTCTCTCTCTCTACCTCTCATTGCACATTTTATTATATAGGCACACAGACAGATACATATGTACCAGTCCTATTTTACCAGCACTTTATTTTGTTTATGCACTTCAAGTTAAACTAATCAAAATCATATTTTTAAACAAAATCAATTATTACTCTTTAATATATCGGATAACAGTACTATAACCATTACTGATACGATCAACTTTTACATTTTATTACCACTGATTAACTTATAAACGTCAGTGAATTTGAAAAGAAATAAATGAAAATGCAAAACTGTTTGTTGTCTGATTAGAAAATTAATTGAGGTTGTTTGTGGGAAGAGAAGGAAAAAGAAGAATGATATTATATAAAAGGAACAAAAAAAAGACATAGCATTGATGGAGGGGAGAAAGTGGAAAAGATGGGGATGATATATAAAGACATGTTTTAAATAGGGAGGTTAGCATAAAGAGTGGTTAGAAAGCAATCACATGGATGGATGGGCAAAAATGAGGAATTGCTTCTGCAGAGTGCAGTGTAGCTTTCATTCAATTCGCTAATTTCTTCTAAAAAATCTACACATCAAACCATAAATGCACACACCATATGTTTCATTGTCTCCTTCACTCTCATTTTATTTACTTCCATTTCTAAAACCTCAACAGATTTTCACTTTCAACCTTCTATCAGTAAGTCACAAAATAATTCAATGTTTTCTGAATATATAATAAAATCTTTTTATTTTTATTTTTTATGATTGTCTCCAAAATAAGATATAAGACTTTGATGATGATCATGTGCTTATGAAAATAGTAAATTTTCAGTTCCGGGCAGGTTGCTTATGGTCATTGAATATATTTTGATTTGATCACCTAACTCAAAAACAGACAGAGGATACCTTTCCCATTTTTAATTTTTGTTACACAAAATTGGAGTTGCTGTTTTGGATTGTGTAGTAAAACAAATGAACAAATTAGGTCAAGAGGCGATTTTTCTTATTTAAATCTTGACTTTCAATTTTTTTTTTATCAAAATGATATGGAAAATTTTCATTGACGAGTTTCCATAAATTACCCCAAGATTCCAAAAATTCTACACAACTTGTTTTAAATTTGTTTTGAAATTGTATTTCCTTTTATATGCATACCTTCCTTAAATTGTTTAAACAATTACATATAGAAATGGATGGAAAATGATGAATAGACATGCACGTTCTTTTTATCTAAATTAAGAAAGAGATAAATGATAGAAGAGAAGAAATGTAAGTGACGTGATAATATAAAAAGATATGAAAACGATTATTGTGAATTGTTTATTTATTTATTATTTATTTTTGTAATTAAAGTTTGCTCATACATCGTTATTCTTATTTGAAAATGAGTCCCGGCCCAGGCCTTTCGTGTAGGTGTGGGTTTTATAACCTTTGATTAATCCGCAATAATCACACATTTTATACGATTTTAAAATATTATTTTGTGTGCAAGAAGGGAGCTCCATTTTTATGTAAGAATGAAAGTAATAAATATTAATTATTCAATTTTGTTATAAATAGTGGAAAAAAAAAACATAATTTCATTAAAATTTGTAATTTTTAAGTGGTGATGTGATTTTTTTTTAAAAATTACTAGTTTTCTTTTCGTAAAAATGATTGATATCCTTTAATGAATTAGGCATGACTAGAATTATTTCAATGATATAATCAGAATTTAAATAGTTTTTATCCACCCTTTCTATTGTACTCGAGTAATTCTATTATTTATCTTCGCCCTTTCTTAGATGTTATAAATATGCACGGTCATATCATCAACTCCATCTCAGAGGACACCCAAGTTTATATTTATTTAATCAACAAATAATTTTTTTAGCAGACTACATTAATTATAAAATACTTAGAGCGCTTCAATCTTTTTTACACATCGTTAAATATGGTAAAAAAAGAAATAGGTATGAGATCTCGTGTATAAAAAATACACATCAAATATTGTATTTATAATAAAGAAAATATAAAGTAAGTTTAAATTATAGAAAATAAATAAATACACATAAACAAATATATCTAATATATTTAACACTTTTCTCAAACTTGATTATATAAATCATATCTTAAACTTTTGTATATAAATTATATATATATATATATATATATATATATATATATATATATATATATATTTGTTAACATAACTTTTGTTTCATTTGAGATCTTGATATTTTCATATATAATCTTTTTTGAATGAATGATAATTAATATTAATGTGTTTGGTCTTCTCAAGAATTTTTTGAATGAATGATAATCAATATTAATGTGTTTTGTCCTCTCAAGAAAGATAAGATTAGAATTAATATGAATAGCGGTTTGGCTTTCACACATAAGTAACATCGCTAAATTGTAATTCTCTAAGCAATTGTTTAGGCCAAATAAATTTACAAGTGGTTGCATCCATATATAGCTCTATATTTTGCTTCTGCACGAGATATTGACATAATACTTATTTTCTTGTTTTTCTAAGGTATCAAGTTACCACCAATAGAGACACAATATTCAAAAGTAGATATTCTATTAGAGGAGATCCTACCAAATCATCATTTGATAACAAACAAATCTTGTATGGTTGTTGGAACCATATAATAAACATTTTCCAGAAGATCCAGTACTTGAATATACGAATGATTGTATTCCAATGATTTTTGTATGAGAAACTAAGAAATTGACTCACCACATTAACTCCAAAAGAAATGTTAGAATGAATAAGGGTAAGATAATTCAATTTTCCAACTAATATTCTAAATTGCTCAGGATCTAGAATAGGCTTCCTTAATTTAATAGGAGTTTGATATTAGGATTTATGAATGTGTCAACATATTTTGAATTCACCAACCCAATTAAGGCTCAAACTCATGGCTTGGATACTATGTTAAATATAGGAAAAAACTAAGTATAGAATAAATCTCCCTTGTGTAAAAAATACACATAGGATATTGTATTTATAATAAAAAGAATATGAGTTAAGCTCAAATTTTTCAAAATCATGATAGAAAAAAAAACATATAAATAGAAGATATAAGATATTTAATACATCTAACACATAATACTACAAGAAGAAGAAACTAGATGAACTAAGAATTTAAGTTGTTAAGAAAAAACACGTCATCACAATATAACATGAAAACTCAAAACCTGGAGAAAAATCACAATCATTGTCTAAAGACAACAAGAGAATAACAATATGTAAAAATTTTTATAACATAGATAACACTCTCAAACTCTTTGATCCCATGTACTCCCACATTTTCTTGAGCAAAAATTTAACTACATCTCACAACACTATTACTAGAGTATATAAAAAAGTCAAACACAAACTCAAAGTGTCTTAAATTGACTAAAATCATAAACTTATAGTTCATTGTATAGTTAGCAATACTCACTCTCTTATTTATCCTAGATGACATGGAACTTTCCAAGATACACTAATCAACACTTGATATGTGACATACTATACAATAAAAATCTTATAACATAATGATTTTCTCCCGATGAATCTTAAGCATTTTTAATTTCTAACAAGATATAATGAATGATACTCTCATAATATCTCTTTCGAGAAATAATAATGCTCTTTCTGTTTTTTTAGAACAATGGTATCATGACACATAGCAATGGTATCATGACACACTTTTACATTCATTTGACACAGAGTATAAGAAAAAATGGTTATAAAAATATAAAGTTTTCTATTTTTTTCAAAAAAGAAGAGAGTAAAAAGTATTAACAGGTAGTATCAAATGAATGTAAAAAAATTAGGCGTGTTAAAAAATATTTTTCTTTTTTTTTTTAAGTATGAAATGCAAGCATGAAGTGAGAGAACATTCTTTTTAAAAAAGTTGAGATTACTAATTGATATAAAATACAATTTATTATTATATTTTTCGTGTAATATATAAACCATTTTGAATTCATAATCAATTGTTATTAAATATATTCTGTTATTTACCAAATGAGATTTTTTTTATAAAGGCCTAACATAATTACACTACAAAAAAATATCAGAATTATTTATAAATATCGGAATTATTTATAAATAATTACATAAGGATTAAAATCCATATATAAATTAAGTATTACATATAAACTATAATACAGATATTTTTTTCATAGGTAAAATCTCGTTGTATATGATTTATTTTTTGTACATAACAACAAATTTGTTTCTTTTCTCTTTTTGGTATGTAAATGATGGTATACCTTTCATACAAAATTTACATACAAATTAATAAAAAATATATTAAAAAATGAATTCTTTTGTAGTATTAATTATGGTATAAAATAATTAATTATTTTTTAAACATGCAAAAGTTAAATTTTTATCACTATAATTTATTATTATGTTAAAAAGAACAAAAATATCAATTTTTCAATACAAAATTTCTCAATTATATTAAAAAATATTCATGCTTTATATATTAATCAAATTAAATTAAGATGATAAATCATGAAGAGAGTAACCTAATATAAGGTAGAATCATCATGAAATTAACACATGCTTTGCTAACACATATGTCAATATGTGATTTATGGTGGCTTGTTAGAAGTGTGGAATTGATAAATTTTTAGTTGTTGTCAATGCTTTCTGTAGTCATGGTGTCAATTTGAAATTACTCATTAAATTTTAATATATACTTAATTATATTTAAAACTGTTAAAATATATTTTTGAAATTATAATTTTAAGAAAAAGTTGTATATTTTTTTTAAATCAGGTATAAATTAGTAATTTTAATTTTATTAATTTTAGTTATTGAAAAATATTAACAAAGTTTTGTTAAAAATTTGAAGTTCTAAAAACTGTCATAAATAGTTTCTTCAATTGGAATAGTTGAATGGGTGAAAATTGCATCATTTCCAACAACTTGTACTGCTGTATGAAACTAACAGTAGTCTAATTTATAGCTGTTGTATGCAAATAGGCCAATTCAAAGCTTTGATATAGCATGAAAATTTATCTGGAACGTGACAAGGATATTTGCAACCACTGTATGGAATCTGTAGAGTGGACGAAAGACTCAACAAATACTATAAGAGGGTGTTCATAGACCCAGAAGAACTCCCCATTTGAATCAAAAAAAGCTTTTCTTCAATGCCAAGCCCATGAAGAGGAGACTCCAGCTTCAAAATGTGGCAAATGCAGAGACATAAATGGTTTTTCTGTGAAAAGTGTAACAAAAGGTTGTTGGAAGATAAAATAATGTGTATATTATGCTATTATTTGTTAGCCATTTATCTAATTGTGAAAATTGTTTAATTTATTTTATTTGTGCATGACAGTATGAAATGAATGGTGAATGACTTCCTCCCAACTCTGTATTCCGAGCCCTCTGCTACATAACAACAGGCTGGGAAGCTTCCAAATTCCGAGAATAGTGGGTGGACGTGTTTTGGACTACCAATGATGTTTCTGATATTGCCATTACCGATTTCCAAATGAAAAGAAATAGAAGAGCTAGGAGCCGTAAAAAAACCTGGAAGATTATACTATTTATATATATATTCCATTAGGAAGAAATGTCTTTATTTCTTCCTTAGCATTCCGAATACAGAATGAACTTAGAGAGCGATTTGAAATCCAAATCTACAATTACACTTCTTTTCTCTCTTTCACTTCAATGTTGCTTGTTAATTGATTCTCTAACTTTACAATTACAACAGAAAATCTCTCATTCATATTACAGTTAGTACGAATCAACTAGCCAGACTGGCCCGGTGTAAAAGTGGTCACTGCTGCACTAGGAGTCAACAAATTGATCCATCCTTCTCTGCATTAATTCAAGCTTTCCCAAAAGAACCAAATAAGAAATTTTCAACTCTTGATGCGCCTCAATGCAAGGTAAGCCAATAATCTGTAGAACACAAACATGAAAAGCAGCACCCCAATGCAGCCCAGAGTGCCAATTTGGCCCACCACATCCTCTTCAACAAACCTGCAGCCACCCTTATCACCGTGATCACAGCCTAATAGATAAGATATCTTCTTGCCATCCTCATATTGGATTCTAGTCAGCAGTCTATAACAGTAGAAGGTTGTGGATATATATTTGATCCAAGCCATGCAAGATGGCACCTGATGGACATAGTATCCACCGGTCAACACAAATGCAAGCATTGTCACTGCTGCCACTGTGGAAGCCTGTTTGGCATCCATTATTGCTGCACCTAAAGCAAGTCCAAGACCCTGTGACACCATCACGTATCCAAGCACAACCAACAAAGTCAACACAAAAGCCCAAAAATCTGGCTTTAATCCACCCATCCAATATGTAATAACTAGGAAAATAGTGGGAAGGATAAGCTCCATGGGCAGGTCTCCAACAATTCGAGCCATGAAATAGGAGGACAACTTGTACATGCCAGAAGCTCGCTCTTTCATAAAGATGGCACGTTCTTGAGGGAATGCAAATACCGAGTTAAAAGACGGGAAGACTCCCCAGAAGATGGAAATGAAGAAGAGTAGGCCAAGCCTATCTTGAATGTTCCTGTAATCTGAATGCCACCACATTAGACCAGCTAATAGTGCTGCAGCGATAACTTGAGAGACTCTCAGAGTGTTGAAGGATTCGTGTTTTCTTTCTTTGAGGCTCCTCTGGAATAGGACACTGAATTGGTAAAACCAATCAAAGAAGCTAACCCTGTTGCTACGTCTACATTCTTTCGAACAGCTGCTTCTCAAAGGATTTGTGCTTTTTGTAGGAACACTAGCACTGTCCATGCAGGCAGCTTTTACCTTGGGACCCAGTATTGTGCTGTATGAATGGATTAGGTTTTGCTTTATGTTTGGTCTATCTTTTTCACTTTGACCATCGACGTGGCTAACACCTGCAGGATTCAAGCTTAAACTTGATTAATATCGTAGAATTCCCCACTCGTAAAACAATACAAAGTTCATTCTATTATCATGCATTCCAATTATGGAGATAAGATCTATTATGTGAATAAACCAACTGGACAGGCGAAAAATAACCAAAAAATAAAAGCACAGTAATTGCCTAGTGATAATATATATATATATCAAACACTCTATCAACACTTATTATTTCTGTCTTTTTATCGGATATATACATTTGCCTAAATGTTATAACAAACATTTTTTCTCCTTTGATTTAAAAATTTGAATTGTACAGTTTACGATCAATCAAAATTTTGACAAAACATAAAAACTAGATTTTAATCTTAACTCAGATTCGCTAAACATTATAGTAGTTTGACAGCATATTAAACCATAAACCCAACAAATTATAAATTTTGTTAAAAGATGAGTCTAATCTCAAATTGACATGTGCTTCCAACAAATAAGTTTGGGTTCAGAACAAGCTTCATATTGCTAGTTGGCTAAAATTATATATTATTCAACTTCCAAATTCAGTGAGAAAAAGGGCATAGTATACCACCACAGACAAAGTAGGAATGGATAATCCACAATAAAACGAGAGATTGAAGAGAAGTCCTCATTCAAAGGAACATAAGTTATATTATTCATATAATAATTAAATTTATATAAATTTTATGATTATTTTTTTGACTTTTTCTATAACATTAATCATCTTATCTCATTCTTCTCTCTGGTTGCTATACATTTATTATATTAGAAATAAAATTTATATATGGAAATACAATTAATATCTCCACCGACAGTGGAATAAACTAGGGTAAAAGTGAAGATGCGCAGCACCAAGGCGATGCCTTATGGGAAAATATTGTAAACTGCATAAAAAAATAGTGAAGCAGAAGAAGCTACAAAGTATCGGATAAAGTAAATGAAAATATGTTTGAATTAATTAAACAAGTACTTGAGTATTCAAAAAGTGGTGATTAGAGGGATGAACGTGGTTAAATAGGGCAGTGGGACTCGTAAAAGCTGACTTATGTTAGTGTTATGGTGAGTCTCCACTAAGATTGGTGCTGGCACTGCTGACTGGGCCACCAGCTCCCACTTTGATTTGCATAATATCAATGTAGCTATTTACTTTCATTTCATTACACCTTTCTGCCATCACACTTCACTTTTCGGGAGAAATGTTTTTATGGATGTAAAGCTACCCAACACGTGTACCTCTCTAACACATCCTAAGACAAGAGATTCTAAAAAAGTGGGAGGAAAAGAGGAAAAGAAACAAAGTGAACGGAAAAGAGAATCAGTGCAAAATTTGCCAGATCATTGTCAAACAAGTGAAGGTCAAGTTTTTTTTTCCCAGATTTAATCATGAATATGCTCCAGTAGATCAAGATTGATTTATAAACAAATTAAGCATTATAAATGCTTAATTTTTTTAATATAGAGCACTGATTAAAACATTAGGAGCAAGAGTAACTTCATTACATGTAAAGCAACACAAACTATCAACATAACATACTGAAAATCCTAAACCCTAATTTAATACCTCTTATACCCCTCTTCCATATATATAAGATACCTATGAGAGGGGTAAATTACTTGAGAATTTTATCACAATGGTTTAAGGGTAGACAGGGATTTAGTGTGCCACCTTTCCCAGGTGCTCTTTGTATTATTTTTCCTTTTAACAGCGGTTGATGGTTTCTCACGCTATCAATGGCGTCATCAACCTTAATATCGACATTATCATCATGGTCCCAAGAATCAACGAAAAAGGTTAAGAGAGGCACATATCTCAACAATATTTTAGTGCCAAAGGTGTTGAACTCCATATTAGATAAAAATACCTAGTCAAAGAGCACTTACCACAGAGGTACTAATTTATGAAATAATAAATAATAGATTATGGTTAGTGATATCACCAACCAAAATCTAGCCATACGTACTAAAAGAAGCAAACAGAAGCACCAATAAAAAGGCCAATTATCTACAACTCAAAGACTCCGGTCCACTACCTAAGTATTTCCAACTTTATGCCATATGCACGTTCTCTTTTGACAGCCCACAAATAACTTTAGTCCACATGGCATGCTGTTTTCAAAGATTATTACACCAGACGCTAAAAGTTGAAAATTATTGAGGGGCTTATACTTACTTCATATCTCCTGAAACCAATTGCATAACATTCTTTGCTGCGTTTGAACTTGACAAAAGAAACTAAAAACAAAGACGTTTAGTTGAAAAGAGAAAAATGCAAAATTATCCTGTTTAATTTCGAGACAGTCTGATTTTCTGAATTCTATCTGCACGAAAATCTTACTTTCTACTCTAATAATTTTTTTGTCCTCCTACAAACCCAAATGCCTATTTTGGACATCACAACAAGAAAAGTATTGTCTATTCTGATGTTATTCTTTCTAAAGGATATATATCAGATCAACTTGTTCCTATATTGAAAGGATATGGTGGATGGTTATGGTAACAAAGGGCCACACTGCATAAGTCCATGAGCGCATGATATGCATTCTGCTATTTTCTTCTAAATTTAGAATATATCCGGACCCACATGAAAATTGACACCATACTGCATTTGATCGGAAATTGGAAACTCTAAACTACTTTCTTTGTTTCATAAAAGACACTCTTCTGAGGTGATCTATCTTATCACTTGATTTCCCATCATGCATCTCCTGTTTCCTCTTCTCCTTCCTGTTTCCACTCCATTATCAACACGCCCTTAATTCCCTCCACATCCTATGAAATTCATTATTTAAAATCTTAAACGTCCAGCTTAATTCTAAAATGCCTGGTGAACCTAGACATTGAAAAATTTACTTATCAAACTGCTAGTTACTTTAGAGGGAAAATTTCATGCCTTGTTGGAGGCACAAATTTGGTTTGGCCAAGAAGAAACAGTATTGGTCATATAGGGATGAAAAATTTTGGACGAGAAAAGAGAGGAAAAACTACAAGTATAAGGAGTCAAATCAGGTTGTCCCTGAAAAAAGAAAACTAAAGCAAGAAAAAGTAGACCCAAAGACATACAGTTCCAAAAAAAGAGGACACGTGGTAAGCATCAGCAAATTGTTTATGTAAAGCATCCCAATATTGATACAAAATCAAAACCCATTACGTATCTAATCGATTCGTTCCACTCAAAGAGAAATCTTTATCTTTCTTTCCTAGCTTATACCTAAAATATACCTTTATTAAATGAAAAATTATTACACAGGCGAAAAACAAAAAGAAAAGTGAAAATATATAATAAGAGATGTTATGTTATAATAAATTTAAAAATCATCTTTATTATAACAAAATATTCTTTACACTCAATAAACGACATCACCACTACCAAAGTTCGAATGGCCAACTCGTTTAAAATAAAAAAGGTGATTTACAAGTTTTTTTTTTAACTACATCCTATTTCGTTCTAGGAGTGATCCGAATATTAGAGTGATCGCTATTAAATTTCCACTAAAGAGACCCAACAAAGGAAAAGGGATTGGCAACAAATGAAAAAGTAGTTTGATAAGTCTTATTCGCGAGAATCCTGAGTATTATTTTCAGAAATAGAACCCCAATATATTTTGCTCAAAACTTAAAATAAGAAACATTAAGGAATGTTAATAATTTATTTGTATTTTAACATAAACCAAGTGAACGTGAGTGTGTATAAAAGCAGGATGTAGATACTATTAATTAAATAAAAAAAAAAAGGGGATTTAAATGAGGAAGAAAGGCCAAAATGGGTGAGAAAAGGAGTTGAGTCGAGGACCATAATATCACGCAATCATAGCAAGAAGGAACAGAGAGTTACATAACAACATGATGTCCGCCACAGTTGTTCAACTTATTGCCCTTTAGCCCCGAATGACGTTCATCATCAATTCGTTTTAAGAACACACGCTCACCCATCATGCCCATATACCAAACATTCTACCCCACACCATCACACTACACACATTACCATAAGACTTACAATAACCATTACCTCCACTAGAAACATAGATACATATCATATCAACTTATCAACCTCAATCACAAACACTTCCTTGGAAGCCAACATCACTCACCACTAATAATTCACACCAATCAAAAACACACAACACCAAAAACAATTGAAACCGACACACCACAAGCAGTTTTAACAAGTTAAACTGTAATTCGTTAAGAAATATAAACGGTTGAAACTTGACGTACCGTTGGCGAGATCGAGCAGAAAATCCGCCGGATTCATCGGAAATGACGGCGCGAAACCAACCGACTGAAAGTACTGCATGGCGTCGCTTCCTTTGCCGAAGTACAAACACTGTCCTTCAGATAGCAACACAACTTTATCGAACATCTGGTACACGCGGCTGGAAGGTTGGTGCACCGATGTGATTACACTTTTGCCCTTCTTCGCCAGTGACCCGAGCGTCACCACGAGGCGGTGCGCCGCCGTCGAGTCCAGACCGGAGGTGGGCTCGTCCAGTATCAGCAGCGAGGGGTCCACCAGCATCTCGTGCGCGATGCTCACGCGCTTCCGCTCCCCGCCGGAGACGCCGCGGATGAAGCTGTTTCCTATTATCGTGTGCTCGCACTTCCTCAGCCCCAGCTCCGCGATGGCCGACTCCGCCGCCGCGACCTTGGCCGCGCGCGACAGCGTGCGAGGGAGGCGCAGCATAGCGCAGAACACTAGCGTCTCCCGAACAGTGAGATGGGGGTAGAGGATGTCGTCCTGTGTAACGAACCCAGTTCTCCGAAGAAGCGATTTGTTGAGTTTGCTGGAGTTGGCGAGGATTGTTCCGGTGAGACCGTTCCCATGGAGCCTCCCTGCGAGCGCGTTTAAGAGCGTCGATTTTCCGCTTCCCGATGGGCCAAGTACCGCTAAGATCTCCCCGGGGTGTGCTATTCCCGTGACACCTTTTAAAATAAGTCGCTCCTGCGGCAGGGCTGGGCTTGGTCCTTGATGAGATGGCGATGATTCGCAGGGCGTGAAGAAGGTCTTGATGGTCCCTGGGGTGTTTTTTTTGTCGTCTATCTTCAAGCGGTATTCGACGTCCATGAACTGCGTTGCATGAAAACATTAACTCATGACAATAAATTGGTATTAATTGTTTTCCACAAAAGAAGGAAAAAGGAACAGTGAAAGTGATGAGTATAGTTATTATGTGTAACAATAATGTAATGATAAATATACCTTAAGGGTGATGGGATAAGAAGAAGAGAAAAAAGGAGGGATATCACGGGATTGTTTGGGAGGGACATTGGAGTCTCCTCCATTTGGGGTTGGTGTTGGTGTTGGCATTATGGTTTTTGTTAGTTTGATGATGGATTTTCCTTTCAAAGAAAATTGAAAAAAAGATGAAAGAGAAGTGAATGAATGAAGTGAGAGGAAGAAGGGATAGGAATAGAAGGGGTATTTATGGAGGGATCAGAACCCCATGGCACTGCCACGTTAAAGTAGAACTACCAATTTCAAATTGATACGTGGCGATCATATACATCATTTGGCATGGTGCAATGTTTCGTGGAATGGTCCACTTTCTCTTCCTCATACTTTTTTTCTTCCTTTTTTTTTTCTTTTTTTAAATGCAAAAATAAATATTAGGTGTTTCAGAATCTTAAATAGTGCTCAGAACTTGAAAAACGTACTGGTATGGTAGGATCAGACACTGCAGCTGCTGTTGTTGCCCATTACCTCGGCAACAGGAGGCGTATTCATGACTAGTTCAGGATTTTTTTTTCGATCTTAATCGGGAAATAATAAGGTGGTTGGAACACCTGCCACCACCACCATCACATACCCAACACATCTATATCTATATGCTCTTCTTCACATTCTTACTACAATACTCAGACTAACATCCCCTTATCTTCTTCTGCCATTTTCTTTTTCTGCTTTTCGCCACAAACTCTCATCATGCTTTCAAAATATACGAAACCCATATCTTACCAATTTTAAAAATATAATTTTTTTGTTTTCATACTTTGCTTTTTTTCTTCTTCTTCCCAAATATGTACATATTGTGTTTTACCATCAATAATTCTCAAAGCAAATTTATTGCATTTAACTTTCTCTTTCAATGGCTCAACATTTATTACTTCAAATATTTGTGGAAATGTGAAATGAATCTCAAACATGCATTCATTTCTGCTGTACATATATGTGGAAACAATCGTATTTTCCTTTTAGATTCTTGCACTCTTTCAAAACAGGAAATACATGTGATGTTTTAATAATAAATTACTATTTTTTAAATGTCTTTCTTAACGAAAATTAGTTCTTTATTTGTTATATCAAAAAAATTTAAGTTAATATAATTTTTTATTATTTAATTAATTAATATACGGATAAAAATAATTATTAAAAAAATACAATAATACCTAAATATATATTAAATTAAAAGTAAATAATAATAATAAAATAATAATAATAATAAATAACTCACTTAAAATTATATAAAAGTAAAACATTAAATTTTTTAATTTAGTAAAAACATCTACTATAAAACGTATTAATTTTAGATACAAATTATATTCAATCACACAGGTTTAAAAGTGTCATCTATATTAATGGACATTAATTGATTTGATCTGTTATATTTAAACTCCTTATTCGGATCAGTAATATTTCTGAGTCTCTAAATTGAGTGATCAAGAAATCTGATAATGATTATGAAAAAAAAAAATTTTAAAAAATGGATTTCCCATTGCGTGAGTGTTGAAAGGGTGTGTATTAGCACTTTTCTTCCGGTCATACAATGACTTTCACGTTTTCAAACATTTTGGATGGATATTTACTTTGAAAATTTGTTCCATTCATTTCACGTTTTGTTGATTAGTTTTCGTAATACACAATATACTTCTGTAATTATTTATTTTACATTCAATGAGAATGAAAATTGAAAATGTAGGGTCCATTTTTATTTAGTTAGATCACATTAAAGACAATTATTCCTTATCTTCATTTACTACTTTTATCTTATATAACTTTCTCTCAAACCCCAAAGATACACTTTTTAAGATCTTAGACACTTAATTAGATATTTTTATAGATCTATCAGTATTGTCACAACCCGTAAATTTCAATTTTTTTTAAGCTCGGCCACGTGGCGACCGGTCGGTCTTCCCAGGTGAGTGGGAGACCAAATCTGCAAGCATTAATTTCCTTTTTTCTCGTAATCCGTGCAGTGACGGCATAGCAGGGAAAAACACAGGAAGTGGAAAACAAGTGGCATTCTTAGGGAGACTGGATGTTTATAGTGGAAACCAGGTGGCATCATAGTACTGGCCGACCGCTGGTGCTGAAGGTAAGAAGAAAACAATGCAAGTTATCTCTGCATGCAATCTTCTTCTTCCTAATCAAATCTCGTTTTCTGAAAACCAAATTCTCCTCCTTCTCTCTAAACTTTCCCGACCTTCTCTCTAAATTTCTAACCTCAAATCTTTCTCCGATCACTAGCTCCATTCAAGAAATTTGGTAGCTGGCATCAAGAAGTACAATCTGTACCAAACAGAAGTCCGTTCGGAGCTGGTAAGTGTCCAACCCTTTAGGGTTCCTAGCTTTTCTACATGCATGTGCTGTTAAAGCTTGCATGTATCTTTAAACCATTTCTTCTGAACCTATATTTTTGTATTTCATTTTAGAATTTGGAAACTTAGAAGAGATAGTCGCTATACATTCACTGTGAAGTCTTAGCAGGAAATTAGAGGTAAGGGAAGTTTATGAAAATTCAAGATTTATTTCCTATGGTTGAATATCTGATTTATGGTATGTTTGATTGTATATGTTATAATGAAAGTTTGAATCTTGTGTTAAATAGAATTCTGTGACGTTTAGATTTCAAAGAGGGTATAAGAACTTAGTATAACTGATTTTATAATCGAATGGTCATTATGACCGTCCGGTTTCCCGTTACACCTGGAATTGAGTACTTATTTCTGAACTTAGGATATAATATTACGTAAGTCATTTCGGATTTTCTGTCTTACACAGAACGTCCGGTTTATAATTATAGTATCCATTTGATAACGCGTCCGGTATTTTACCGATTTTTGATTTTTCACGGAGTGTCCAGTTTAGTAAGGACATTCACTTTTCTGAAGAGAACTTGTCTTCCTTAAACCGTCCGTCTTTCTTCAATTTATTCAGTTGTTGTTCCTTGATCAAAATTCTTTCTTTGATTCTCCTTAAATAGTCGGGTCTTCCTTTTGTTGATTAAACTCTAAATTTATTATTCCGACCGGTTTTCATTAGTTACATTCATTTCTGTTGATGAACCATCATTGATCGTTCCGTCCGGCTTCATCAGTCAAATACTCTTTACTTATATTCTGTTGAGTTTCTTACGTTAAATTGATACTAAGTTGTCGTTTATGTTGGATTGAATTGTAAGAGAATTCCAAGGAGGAATGTCTCATGTTTGAAGTAAATTGATTTAGTATGACCGTGGTTATAGGCTCAGGTTCTGACTCTATTCCGATATTCCGTGATTACATCACCTCAAGTAGAGGGGAGTAACTCATGCGTGGGAATGGCGGGAGGTCCTCTAGCCTCAGGGTATTTCTATACCGAGGTGGTTCCATTGGACTAACCTCGGGTGGCGGTCTGTTGAGTGTATCCCAGCCAGGTCCACCCGGGTGCAGAGAGCGGCGAGCATACAGGGTCATACGTCCGGACTTTAATTTTTGAATAATTTGATGATTGTTGATGTTTCTTTCATGATTTTATTTGGAAAGTACTATGTATTATTGATGATTGTGTTTATATAGTAAATGAATTGTTGAATTCTTCATAAGCTTACCCTGCTTTAGGATTTTTGTTTTGTTTATGTTACCGTTCGGTATCCGACCGTTCGGACATTTCTCTTCACTGCAATGATCATCCTTTTTGGGTGTGAGCAGAAGGATTTCACGAGGAGTCTCTGGAGGAAGCACTACAAGAGGAGCAACCTTTGGAGGTGCTGCCCGAGAAATTTGCTGGACCGTCCGGTCCTTAGACTTAAATTTGTCTCTTTGTAAATATTATAGTAGACGGTCGGTTAAGCTATTTTGTAAAACCGTCCGTCCTAAACTTTGTAAACTCCCAACTTGTATATTTTGGTTGATTAAGTTATCTTAGTGCCAGCTTTCGTTAGTTATATTTACTCTTCATTTCTCTACTGTTCTTTAATATTATTCTTGATAACTCCTAGAATAAAATATAGTTTTGTTCTATATATTTATTGGGATGTTACAAGTATCAATCTTATTAATTTTTAATATTTATTTTACCTCTATTAAATCACTACTAATTAACACAAAAAATTTTTAGTGAAAGCATTAAATATAATTTTATATTCTTTTAATATTAAAAAAAGTTAATCTTTTATGTCATACAACTTAATATTTAAAAATTAAATTTATATTTTTTTAATAAACATTGTTATCTTGCCCTCCTTCCCACGTAGATATATCACGAACAAAGCTACTAAACTAGATTTTAGCCTTGAGTAAATTTTTCCTCCTTTACTCACTTTCATTTTTTCTTTTTCCTTTAAAAGCTTGTATGCATAGATTGTTGGGGGAAATGATTTTTCAACATTTATTATTAGGGTTGAACTAAAAAGGATTTTTCTTTAGTGTTCTAATTTCTCCTCCTTGAACTTCTTTCAACCTCACGAAATTAATGTAAAGAAAGCTAGCCTAATTCTAAATTTTTCATTACGTATATTTAAAATTTAGGCTGTGGATTTTTGTTAGATTTTGCATGGGTAAATTTTGGAGTAAAATGTTTGAATATGTAGATAATTAGTGTAACTTTATATATTGATAATACGTGTCATGTAAGAAATACTGTAGGTAATGATAGATTTGGAAAATAATAGATGGACAACTCAACCTTTTAATTTTATTTTTTTAATAATGAATTCTAAGTAGGGGTATGTTAAGCTTTTAAAACCTTATTATGTGCTAAGTTTCAAGGTATGAGTTCTTAGTAGGGATATATTAACTTTTTGAAACCTTGTAAAAAAATATTTAGAGATTGAGTTAGTCTTAATGGCTAAATTATTTTTAAATATTTTTGGTGGGTTTTAAATTTAATAAAATCAATTTGTAAACTGAAATTCGTACCTACTTATATATTATAAATTTGTTCTATTTATAGTTGATGTAAAACTTTGATATCATGTTAAAAAGTGGATTTCGAGTCTAACTCAATCCTACAAAAATCATTTTGTAAGATGAAGTTTGCACCCACATAAATACTTTAAAATTGTCTTATTTCTAGCTAATGTGGGATTTCCAACACACTCCATGATGAGGTATATACATTTTGTACGTGAGACTAGACATTAATAGGTAGTCCGATAGCGGAAGGAACAATAGCCCAACAAATATCAAATTTCGCTATGATAGGCTCTAATCCATGACTCTAATACTGTTTTAAAAAGTGAATTTTAAATCTAACTTAACCCATAAAACAAATTTATAAAATAAGAATTGCATCTACTTAAATATTATAAACTTATCTTATCTTTTAACTCGTCTTATTTTTTCTCAAGATAACTTTGTACTAGCTATTGATTTCTAGTTAGTATGGCATTCTCGAATATGAAATTAGAGTAAGGTGTTAGTGATTTGTCATAGGATCGGTAATGTTAATCTCTCTTTCTCTTTTATATAATTATGTATTGATAGGTCAACAAATGATACAAATGATGTATAAGACAATCTTATGGGTAAAAAGTAATAGAGTTTTGTTATTTTAAGCTTCTCTCATTGAATATTGTAGAAAGAATATGTTTTGCATTTTTATATTGCTACTCACGTAATTTTTATACACTAATTAATTTTATTTTTAAAAACGAATTCCATTTACTTTTTAACTATAGGAAAATAATATTAATTAACAAAATATAAGAATAAAATAGTTTAGGTGACATTATCTTGGGCAGCAACTTGAATTTTCAATCATGTTTAATGAAGAAAGAACTGAGTTATATCATAATGAGAGTCATGTGGCACGTAACATTGAAAGGCCACAAAATATAAGACTTTATGTTGATTTGTTTATTTGGTAGTGATAGTGACTTAAACGTTGGAATGCATGCCCTACCTCTGCATGAATATGACTTGAGAGGCAACCTTCAAACCAAACCTTTCAAATGATAAAGTTTATTCTTAAAAATGTTCTTTTTTTTACGTGTAATCAGAGTAATACAGTTTGAGGGATTCTTATCATCAGATGGATTCAATCCAAGTGTTGAATCCTGCTTTAGAAAAAAAGAGAATAAGATTGACGTCACTACGTTAAACCTTCGCCATAAATAGTGTGCAGATAAAGCTTTCAATTTCATATTCTACTCTTTTTGTTTGTGCTGTTGAAGTCAGTGTTGGTGGAAACACAGAAAAATGTATCCATTTGATGTGTCAAAAGGTTTTCTTCATTTGGGGGTTTGTTTTTGTGTTGTGGCCAGACATGAATATGAACTGCAGTTTTCTCAGCCAAATGCTGTTTTCAAGTAATACCTTCCACTGTATCATCTTATTATCTTTTTAGGGTATTAATTAAGTTTGGTGAATATTTGGACTATTATTTACTACACCTAATTTAATTAGATAACCAATTTCAAATTTAGTAAATATCATCCAATTCATAAATTTATGATGAAAAAATATTGATGACTCGATAACTTTATATTTTATTATAAAGTTAAATATATTTTTGTCTTTTAGTTTTTAGTAAAAGTTAAAATTAGTTATTTTTAAAAATAGTCTTTATTTTATAATTGTGTGAATTTAGTCATTTTAATAAAATTTTGTTTTTTAATTAACATTGAAAAAAATTTGTAAAAAAATAATTCAAATATGTTTGGAAGTGTAAATAAATTTAACAAAATTTAGTTAAAAAATTAATTTATACATTTCTAAAAATAAATGTCTAATTTGAACTAAAATTTTGATTTTTTTTAAAAATTTCGAAAATATACTTTAAAATTAATTAATTATAAATTTATCTATATTATTAAATGTAACATCCCAAAATATATAGCAATGTATATAGATATGGAATGTAACAATCATAATTAAAGAAAGCAGTGAGACGAGAAGACAACCGTACAAGTATAAGTTACAGTCATCCAAATTCAGGGTAAATTTAAAACGAAGAGTAATTAAAATACAAGAGTCTAAGGTTTCTCAAAATAAGATACTGCTAAGAGTTAGGAAAGCCTAAAGAGCGTTCTCCAAAAATAACAGTTTATAGAAAATAAGAACTATTAGGCATCCTAAGTACTAGGTGTTGGATCTTCCTCAGTCTCCAACGCCTGCTCCAGAGGTACATCATCATCACCTACTGCTCACATCCAAAGGATTGGATGATCATCGCAAGGGAGAAAGCAAACACACACAACATACAAGTGCAAGGGTGAGCTAGGTCTCAAACAACCATACAAATCATATCAAGTTATATACAAGCATGCAAGTCATCATGAACATAAGCAATTATTTAATAACTCAACCAACCAATCATCCTATCATGCAAAGACTTTTAGACACGTCCGGACATGGAATGAATGTAGAGCTGGGGCGGGTTGTGCACTTGTGATGACCCCTACTGCTTTGCAAAGCCATTGCCGAGGGGTTCCACCCGACCATACACAAGGCTAGTCCGTTACCGCAGTATAGACCTCTAGTGATAGCGTCTACCCTAAGACCTCCCACTACTCCCACCACACGCGTCAATCCTCTCTAAGTGAGAATGAAAGACCGTTGGAGCATTAGGGATAACCCCCCATATGGAAGCCTCTCACCATTCATTCATACATTAATCGATCTCACTGAGATATCATAATTTCACAATCGAATCCAACCAAATCCAATCACCTGATATTCCTCCAAGCCATATTAATCATACATATATCATATGCTTCCACCACAAACAATTTACCGGACCAATCAACCACACGTTTTAAGTAATAATCCGAGTACTTAGAGTAGTGGCCGAACCACTGGAACTGAATTGGGTGCCAGGACCAAGCACCCTTGACAGACCGAACGGTCAAGAGAAGAGCTAGCTCTTCTCTAACCGAGACCCTGCAGACCGAACAGTTATCCAAGCCGAGAGCAATACTAAACCGAGAACCCTAGGTGCCCAAGAGCAATGCCAGACCGCACGGTCAAGAGAAGGAACCCTCCTTCTCTGACCAAGACTCACCTCTGACCAAGACTCACCAGACCAAACGGTTTGAGAATGAAACCTCCTTCTCTAACCAAGACTCCCAGACCGAACGGTCAAGAGAAGGAGTCATCCCTCTCTGACCAAGACATCCAAACCGGACGGTCAAGGGAAAGAGTCATCCTTCCCTGACCAGGCCTACAAAACCGGACGGCCAAACTCTGCAGAATTCTGCAGAATTCGACAGAACCTGCTAAAACCATTTCTAACCATTTTAACCAACTTCTAACACCTCTAATCTTTGTTTTAGACATAATTAAACTTATCTAAGTGATTCTAAACCTTTCTAACACATTTCTTAAGTGGTTTAAGTTCCTTTCTAACTCCAAAACACCCATTTTCCCAACTTAGGGGACCCAAAACCCAATCCTACCATTTTACACCTGTTTTGGTTAATTTAGTGACTCGAACAAGTCACAATACACTAAGTAAAACTGTCCCAACAGTCCACAAACATGGCAAACCCCATATACTCAAAATCACTACCTCACTTCCCTTAAAATGGCCAAAAAGTGACTCTAAAGCACTTGATTTTCTTTCAAACACTCCCATAACAGATTTCAATCATCACCACAGTCCCAATCATGCAAAATTCAACATGCCAAGGAGTTCCAAACAGTCCATATTCATCAATCATCAATTCCACACAACATACTCATTTCCATACATACATTTCAAACCAATTCAACCAATTTCACGCTTCCAACAACATACCACTTCAAATTTATCATACATTCACAACATACTACGAAAATGAAAAGAAAACTAGCTCCCTTTACCTCTAGTGCGTACGGTCAACTCAAGGAAGGATCCTAGACCACGTACTTTGAACCCAAAGTGTGAGGATCACCTAAAATCGTCAATTGATGATGGAAAACAAATTTTAGGACTAAATTGAAGCTAAATTGTGAAAGAAAACGAGATGGGTTGCATGCAACAAGAATTCACATGCTAGAAACCCTAGGGCAAAGGAAAAAAGAGGGCTTTCTTACGAGTTGGACGAAACGGAGATTCAATCGGTGGAAAATGCCCTTCTTGGAGTCCTAGAGGCTTAGACAACTTCAATTTGAGAAATGAACGGTTAAATTCTGAGTTATGGTAAATGGAAGGCAAGAAAATGAGGGAAAAGAGTAGAAGAAGAAGAAAAAGTGTGCAGGGAAAGTGGAGGAAACCTGAACTTAGAAAAAGTGTTTTATTAAAAAACCCATAACTCTGCCCAATGCCAGACTGTCACGTGTACTCCACTAAAGATTATTTTTCAAGGTATTACATTAAGGTTTTCCCATTATTATTAAGGTAATTAATATAACTTAGGCTAAATTAATTCAACTAATATTTGTGTCACTTATGTACTTCAACTTATTAGTCTTATTTTTATTTAATTTTGAACACATCTATGTTTTGCGAGGATATTCAGCTTAAAGATAGATTAAAGTTAATAGTAAATTGTACAAGAAATCCAAATCAGACTAATAAGTTTTTGATAAATATTATATTATATTATTGTTTTTTTTTGTATGTATAAACATTTTGAATGAAACACTTTGTTCCGCTAATATATTTTTTATTGTTATAAAAATAAGTTAAATTTAATTTAACTTTATATAATCAGTTTAACAAAGTAAAATTTATATTCTCATTTATATATATACTACTCTTATTTATAATCGATATAAAATATCTCATTGTTTCACTTATCTATTTTTGTTTGTTTGGTTCGGGGTGGCCTTTTAATAATAATAATAATAATCATCACCGTGATTCTATTCCATTGGAGTCAATCAAATATCTCAACTTCTACAAATTTGGAAGAGAAATTGATATTTATAGGTGAATTTGTTTAAACTTAAAAAGAAGCGTGTCAGGTAATAACATATGATTTCTTTAGAAATGATATTTATAAAAGCATCTTAAAATTAATGTTTATTTACAAACGTGCTTTTTCTAATTAAAAGTGACTGTGTCACATTAGAAAAATATTTTTATTATTCTAAAATTACATAAAAGACCTTACAAGCAATTATAAAATATCATGTTTGTTTATATTATCTTTTAGGGTTGGCAAAAAATAAAAATGTACCTTCACTAAGTTTAGAATCTCATCTAATAATAACAAACACTTGTCAATGTTGTAAAGATATGATGGTTTTGGTGTGAGACCCAATCCAACGTAACAACATTTAATACAACGAAGAGATTTTTTAAATATAAGATGAAACAATTCTAATCACTTTTAGCAAACTACATTTAATTAGTTATATGTCTATTTTCCCACATAACTCATATTTTCTAGTAAAAAGCTTACACCCACCAAAATAAAATCATATATTAAATTGAAAATTAAGTTATAAAATCATACTTTAAATGTTCTTCTTTTTTCTAAAAGGAATTGTTCTAACAGGCAACATGTCTAAATATATAATACTACAATAATCACTAGTAGAAAAAAATATTTTATGACAAGCTTATGATAGGCAAAATTTATATGTTATAATAAGTTGATTGATGACATTTTCGTAACAAAATTAAGAGTTATTATAACGTAGTTTTATAAATATATTTTAATTAACAAAATTAATTTTCTGTCAACAAAAAGACAAAGATATACGAGAAAAACTATTGACATTTTCTCAATAGAAAGATACAACAAATATTTAACTTATATTTATAATAATATAAGTAAATGTTTTAAACTTTTTTTGTGACTTCTAATCCAACTTCTAAAATTTAACTTATGGTTCTTCCTATTTTTATTTTACATAAATCTTTATTAAAAAAATCATCTAAGAATGCATATTATTATTATTAACCACTAAACAAAATATTTAATCTACTTGTTAAATTGAATCATCCTTACTTTCTTTCTCCGAAATAAGTTATGTTTAGAGAAAACATAGTCTTAAACATTTAAAAAATAGATTTTTCTAAAAATTAAAATTTAACACGTGCATGTTAGAAAAAATAATACAAACTATTTCTTTTTTCAAATTAATGTATTTATAGATCAATTTAAATTTATAAACAATTGTTTTTTATTTTTCTCTCATTTAAATAACTATGAAGAAATTAAAAAAAAAATTAAATTATCTAACGTATTTTGTATTATAAACTAATTTACAAAAGTAAGGTGAAATTTGAATGAAAGATTGAATATATATATATATATATATATATATATATATATATATATATATATATATATATATAGTTTTATTTTCTCCTAACTAAACATATTAATAGGAAATTTCTCAAAATATGATGGAGTTATTTGAATAAATTTCTTCATAAATACTTGAAAAAAGTAAGAAAAAAAAAGAAAAAATATTTATTTCATAAATTAAAACTAATTTTTGTATCAATTTAAAATATAGTTTTTGATAAGTTAAATGGGAGATTTTATATAAATTGATTGGTTGATTTTTCTTTTTATGAAATAATTCATCGAAATGTGAAAATTAAGTTTACATTGTAATTAAAAAAATGTTAGAAGAAAAAAGTTAATTTATTGAAATTCTTTTGCGTGTATTTTGAAAATTGTGTTTTTCAATTAATTATATATAACTTACTTTTAATTATTGGAAAAAGGTTATTTTATTCTCTTAAAAAGAGTTTATTAAAAAAACATAATGAAAAAAAGAGAGGCAATTGAAAAATGAATGAAACAAGTAAAGTGGGTTACCGCGTTATTAAGATGCAATATATGACTAAAATAATGCATCTGAAATATTTTTAAACACACTGACGTAACTGAAAAGTTTAAAGCAAAAATGGTTTAGTGATTATTATTTTTATATTATACTAAAGGATATATATTTACTTTAAATTTAAATGCTTATTATTATGACCTAATTTTAATCTTTAATATTTATTTATTTAAACGTGTCGAAAGATAAGGAGGAGGCTTGGCAAACAAGGAGTATGTTTCTGACATCCAACATCAATGAAAGATGGTATTGTTTTGGGAACTTTATTTATTAATTTTAGAATGATTCCAAAATAACTTATTTTAAGGAATTTGGTGTTTTAAAGCATTTCTTTTTTTCCAAAGTGTACTCACTTTTTCCTTTCCGTTTTTTGAAGTTGAATGAAGAAGAAGTAAGAGAGAAATATAGAAAAAGTGAGGCACGTGTCATGAGGCACGTGCTGTCCACTATTAGAGTGATAGGCATAGTGATAGATAGAAAGATAGGTTAGGTTATGTTTTGTGTGTGATAGTTGTAAGGTTATGATTGGACCACATAACCCACTTAAAATCAACCAATCATTATCGTTTTTCAAATTGTTAGGTACATCAACACCACCACCTTTCACACTTTTCTTTTTACATCTTTTTTTTTTCTCTTTTATACAACAAAGCTTGTTTTTTCCTTTTCCATATGTATATCTATAAAACCACAGTTTCTACTTTTATAATTTTTATAAGTACAATTATATTTTGACAATTCTTTTTTAACAACTTTTTGACAACAGAATACGTGTCATTGTTTTATTGGTCTGTTTGAATTTATGTTTAAAGAAATATTTGAAACGGACTAATCATAGACTGCTACATATGCGTCGTCAAAAAGTTGTCAAAAGAAAGTTGTTAAAGAGACATTTTCCTTTTTATAATCAGATGAGTTGGTTTTAGTTTACTGTTCAAATATATTCTCATTTAATTGCCAAACTTTTCTTTTCTTTTCAAAAACAAAAATAAATCATGGATAAATAAAATTACATATTCGTGTAAAGTTACAAATTATTGTTACAGTAATTCTGTTCACTGAGTATTTTAAAAAAAAATTATTAAATATTTTTTAACACATATGTTTAAAATTTTATATTGATTAAAAATAAAACAAATATAAACTTTAAGTGAGAATAATATACACTTCTATTGAAGGTGATATAAATTTGTTTAATGAACGTATCTATGTTTCAACTAATCTTAATCTATGTTTGAAGATGAATATACTGTGAGGAAATAATGTTTTGCCCCGTGTAAGTAAGTTAAAGTGTTAATTGAGTTATAAATGAAATAAAGCTATGGTTGACATATTAAAGTCTTCGAATTGCTTTAGAACAAGCAGCCTATTTTTACCATCACTTTTTTCTTGCTTTTTCTTAGAGTAGATAACATTTATTCCGAGAGTATTCATATTCATCTTTTCAAATAAACTTTAAAAGCTACTTTTATTCATGAACAAGTCAGTAACTATGTATAACTAAGTTTTTTTTTTTTTTTTACTTTAATATAGCAATTAAACATAAATGTTAATTTTAGGAGTATAAAAAATAAACAACATTAATAAAATATGAACTTAATGATATAAAAAATTATATCATTTTCTAATCCAAATCTTAAGACAATATATTAATTCACTTTTACTTTTTCATATTTTTTTACTTTTTCATTCTTATTCAACGAGATTTAGATTCATATATAAAATTCTAACAAAGAGATCAAAGATAATACATTTAAAATTGGAGTTTATAAGCATGTTGGTGTTTCGTACTTAATTGGAAAATATATATATTGAAGGAACAAAATGGTTCAATACTCTTTTAATATCTTTTGTTGGTGAATTCTCTTTTAAAACAGAAATATGTTTAGTTTATAAACAAAAAGCAGTGAGTGACAACTAAAAGAAAAGAATATGAGTAATAATACTATGACACACTTTTACATTCTTTTGATACATAATATAAGGATAAAATTGTTCAAAAAGTATAAAGTTTTATAATTTTTCAATAAAGAAGAAAGTAAAAAATAAAGATAGTATCAAATGAATGTAAAATGTTTAAGTGTGTTAAAGAATCATTTCTCAAGAAATATTTATGTTTGAACATAGGGGAAACAGAGAGAGAAAGAGTTATCTTAAGTTATTTAGACCAATATGAGATTTTTTTTTGGGGCGTTTGGAGATAAAGATGAAGAAAAAGGACTATGAAAATTAAACACAATAATGAGAAAGAATACTGTTACAAAAAAGTCACAGCACAATCCCTTGTACAATTTTTAACACAAATTATATTAGTATAAAGTTGGTCAAATTATCTACAGACTAGTCTACACATCATATTTTGTTCAAAGGACTCAAAATGTTATTTTTTTTTATCATTCTTAATGTACTTCTTAATATCTTTATGTAGAATTGGATGTATGTTGATACCAAATGTTTAAGTTTTAAACTTACATTATCTGATAGTTTCTTTCATGAAATATGAAAATAATCAATATTATAAATGTCAGTTTATAATTTAAATAAAAATAAATAGATAATAACTTTACTAAAATATAAAATTAAATGAAATTTCAATATTATAAAAGTAAAAAATATTATATTATTATTTTTTTACACATTTGTAGTTTTTAACAAATGAAAAAAAGTTCTAAAAAATATATTTTACTAACAGCTTATTTTTAATAAAATAAAATTATAAAGTTTTTAAATTCTTTATAAACAATTATACTTTATTATTATATCTTTAAAATAATAAATATAACTAATTATGGTAATCATTATTATCAATGAGACTAGTTGATATGAGTAGTATTAAAAAAAAAAACTGTAAAAATGTTTTAAAATAGAAACATAGGTTTCTTGCAACAGTGCTTAAAATTGCCATTACAGCAGTAATTCTATAACCACTGTTAAATACTTATACATATAAAATTAGAAAAACAGTTCAAATAGTGACAGCTGATCCTATTATATAATAATGTGTGCTCCTTAAGCAAGATTATCGAAAGTTCAATTTCAAATGATGATAAAAAAAAAACTATATTAAACAAAAATAAATAAAGTGAGAAAAGGCAATTTTTTCAAAGTTGTGTAAGTAATGTTATTGTCACTATGGTGTTGCCAAAGGTAGGTATAGTGTAAAGGTAATAAGTGGTGGTTTTCTTGTTGACTAAATGATAAAAGATATGGAAAAAATAAAACAAAACTTGTATTGATTTTATTTTTATGCATAGTTATATTTATAGTGTCGGCATCATCTTTTTACCAACTATTGTTATTAGGGTTAGTTGTAGTTAGAATGTAACGTGTTGAAAACAGAAGTAAAATGGTAGGACATAATTCCTCGTTACACATAGAATATAGTGTCTGTCATGTTTTCTGTATTTCATTTTGTCAGTATTACTACTTGGCGTCCATCCACAGCATGGCTTTATAAAAGACTTTCATTAAATTTCAAGTTGTATGAAAATTGTGTCCAACAATGTTATTTTATATTTCACACACTCTCATATGTGATTGCATTTAAAACAAAAGAAATAATAATGAAGTGTCACTTGATATATGTCACAGTTATGAAGGATTTGAAGATCCATGCATTCTTTTTTTTTTTTTTACACTGTGCCTATAAGGCTATCAGTTTTTTTTACTATCTTTATAAAACCTTTTGGTAACTTTTTCTCTTTGTTTCAAAGAAAAATAATGTGTGACTTTTTCTCTTTCTTCTTTCTTGTTATTTCTATTTTTCCATTTTCTCTAATAATCTTTTTCAAGAGCAGATCATACCGAGTAACAGTGAGATAAAGAACACATTTACATCACTAAATTTTTAAACAAAATAAGTTCCTTTTATTCTATAATCCATTTTCATTTAATCCTGATTCAATTCTATTAAAATACCAATATACAAAAATTTATAAAAATGACATATTTATATATAAAAGATATTCAACAAATGAAATATTGATTAGTGCTATTTAAAAGACTCATATTACATGTTTTATTAAAGATTATCATTTAATTTAATACATAAGACTTAGATTTACAAATAAATTAAGATAATAGATTAAGATAAATTCATTACAGCACAAGTTTCACATATTTACATGTTATGATGTATAAGAACCTCCTTTCAACTTCTCACCACTTAATATTTTAATCTATATGACTTAGATAATCAATAAATTAAGAAGATCTTTGTTACCATATAAGTGTCAATACTCATCAATCAAATATTAATTCACATATCATCTCAAATATGTGACTACAAATCCATACAAGTCTTATTAATTTCTATAATCATTTCCACACAACATAATTCACTTAAACAAAAACAATTAAATATATACACCAATATTCATTTTAAATTTATGATATATATTCAAATACAATCCACCAAAGAGACAACAGAAAAAATAACATTAAAAAAAAAGCTTGAGCGATATATTTCCCTTTAAGTGATAATTAATTCACTTGATTTGAAAATCCCTTCAAGTGATAATTAATTCACTTGAGTGAAAATATAATCAAAATAGGGATTCAATTACAATGTTAGTTTTTTGAGTGAAAAATTATTTGCTTTTATTAAAGTGAAAATAAGATTAAAAGCATGTTTATTTAGAACTTTATTTTCGTTTGGGTAAAAATAGCTTTAAATGTAAGAACTAAATCTTTATTCTATTTTTTCTTAAGAAAAATATCAAAAACCAAATTCATGCATTAAAGCAAGTTAGTTTTCAAATGCTTTATTTAAATTTTCTTCATCAAACATCATTTTCAAACATTTCAAAAATCATTAATACAATATATAATCTGTTCAAACATCATCATTATCATTCACACATTTTAATTTAACTTTGTCGTTTCAACCATTTGGTTCAGCTATTCGATCTCAACCATTCATTCTCAACCAATCCACCTCGATCATTCAATCTGTCCTAATCAACTAGCAAGACCGACCAATTATAGAATAAAGGCCAGATTAACACTTAACCAGTTATAATCACGAATTAACCAACTAATGTTGATTAAGGTATGATTAGACAATGATTAGGTCAATAAAAAGGTAAAACCGCATAACACTAACTATAAATAAAAACTAAGATATGGTTGTTGACACATATAACATTTAATACTTTTCCAATAAGTCATCTACTAACTTTAGTATTATAATATTTTTGGATCCTGATATTTTAACAACTTTTTGACAATGAGCCACGTGTCACTACTTTATTGATCTGTTTAAATTTATTTTAGAAAAAATATTTGAAACGAACTAATCATAAGTCACTACGTATGTGTTATCAAATAAAAGTTGTTAAAAAAACTTTTTCCAATATTTTTTTGCATGTATCATCCAGACTGTTTTGGACGAAAATAAAACTTTGAAAACTAAACGGACAAAAAAGTAAGACAAGCTATTCAAAAATTGATAGTACTCTACCGGTCTTGTAGAATAATTATCATTAGATAATTCAATGTACTTATAATAGATTAAGGTAGTTTTTTTACTCTCTCATTATTTAATCCATGCTATATGAAAGGTCAATATTTTGTTTTTCTTTCAGAAAACAATAATGACATGCTAAACTTTGGAAGAAACTAACTAGAAACCAAATACCGATGACTAGATAAGTTATGATTATTTTTATAAAAAGAAATGGTGCTTTTAATTAAAAATATATTGAAAACAAATTCCCATAATTATGCTGCTTAAAATAAAACACTTTACTATTTTTATTTTGTTGAAGTTCAAACAAGAAATCGTGTTTTTTCTTTACAGAACAACCGAATCATAGACCATGGGTTTTACATTATTGTGATATAACGAGATCCCTTAAATCGTTGCTTTATAAGCTTTTGTGTACCCTTTTTAAAGAAAATCCCTTGTGTGGACCTAATTAAGGTGTGTTGTGCTTTTTGAGTATTACACCTCCTGTCAATCGTTTTAGGTGACATCCCGAATTCCTTTCATCTATCTTTTTTTATACGTCTGTGTGGAATATTAATGATAAGAACTTTTTTAAAGTGGATTTTATAATTGATCAGAGCTTTGTCGACAGTAAGAACACATTGTGCAGATGAAGACAGACGATAAGCTGTTCTTGCATTTCGGACATTCGATTCACGTTTCGTTCAATGAACGTTTATGTGCCAAAAGCAAAAACGCCTGAAGCGCACCAAGACCTTCTTGGATCAGTATGTATCAAAATTTTAACAACCATTACTCCTTTATTTCAACTTCCTTCTTCGCACGAGATTACTCCAAAATTTTAAAACCCTAATTGTGTTTTTTTGTTATGAATTATATTCGTTTTGAAAAAAATTCTTGTTATCTTTTGTTTGTTCTAGTTTCTCAACCAAATTTACATTTAATGAGGTGAATAATACATAGAAGAATGTGAATGAAATCTTGTCGCCGAAATTTCATCAAGGGTAACAAAAGCAACTATCGAGATCATATTAATTGCTCTTTCATCTTCCCATAATGTTTTATTTTATTCCGTAAATCTCATTTGAGCGCTAAACAGATACTTAAAGTTTCTGTATGACCACTCAACTAATATTTCTCCAATTAGATCAGTCCATATGACGTAAAGGTACAAGTGCTGACAAAAAAGACACTTTTAACCCGTTCTTTTATAAAGCAATAGTACTGCATTGTTAAAAATAACTATTAGGTAAAATTTAGTTAGAATTCTAAATTATAAATGAGTAAAATTTGGTAATTTTTAATAGACCAGTCAATATAGATTTATATAATTTAGCACATCTCAATAATTTTAATCAGCAGTAAAAATATCCATTGCTACTCTTTCAAATGAAATAATTGCACAGATTCTGAGCATCCTAACGGAGGAAAATAATTATACATCGGAACTTTAATCATTAATTTTGTTTTGATTAATTCCACTTCAGTATGTCCCTTCTCCCAATCTCTAACATCCAAATAATATAATGCTGCCATAAAGCGAATATGAATATCAAAACCACCGATATAAAATAATAATAGTGATAATAAAAACTTCGTGAAGCATCAAATGATGATCCAAGAGTTACAATCATGATTTCATTAGAAAAAACAATTCCAAAATGCACATCAATTATAAATTTACACGGAAAATTATGTAGTGCAGCTTATATACCGGTAAGGAAATTTGTGAATTGAAAATCTTAACCACTATAAATGAAGATTTCACGAGAACCATTACTTTAAATTTGATTGATCAAATAAACGGCCTACATTCTTTTGGTTTGTTTAACGCAAGGCTTT
Organism: Vigna mungo; assembly: GCA_036885675.1. Classification (NCBI taxonomy): domain Eukaryota; kingdom Viridiplantae; phylum Streptophyta; class Magnoliopsida; order Fabales; family Fabaceae; genus Vigna; species Vigna mungo. Next base: position 42,504,680 of record CP144692.1, on the reverse strand, counting down.
GCCGAGATGATTGATAAGCTACTACACTCATTTATCTTCACATCCAAATAACTCATTCAACTCAAATAACAAAACTTACTGCACTCACGGTTGGCATATGGGAATGCCGACATATGTTCCAAAACTCATTATTTGTGGTAATTGCCATCCACCTTTACAGAGAGGTAACAGTGCAAAGAATACAAATTTTCTTTAACTACTAAACCAAAAATATACTACAATAAATACATAATAGGCAAACAAAGAAAAAGGATGCTACTCTACCCATCAATGTCTATGCCGAGGGAAATTAGAGGATCCGGTTTTGTTGGTGCCTCTGTAGGTTTTGCTAGGAGAATCCATTGAGTTCCTGAAGGGAGAGTAGGCAGATTTGGCTGGTTCTGGCACAGTGTCCAAAGGAATAGATTCTGCGAAGCATGCTGTGTTAATGCGTGTTCTCTCAAGCTCTAATTGAAGGAACTCGGAACTGTACTGCTGCGCAAGAGACTGAAATACAAAAATACAGCTTTAGATAGTACATATAGCAACAAAATTCAGCACACAACGGTATTAGAACTGCTTCACAAACATAGACAACCTACGACAAAATAAACCTCTTTTTCATATTACTAAACGAGTCTATATTACCAAGGTTAAATCCAGTCCAAGCTATGAAACCCAAATGATCACTAATTTATTCAGCCACCCTCAGCTTAGTATTTAGACATGCCACAAGTAAACAGGGCAACAGACTAATTGCTTACAATGAGCTCATCTGGAGATATACTTGTTCCTTGTTGCTTATCATCTGCAAGTGCATCTTCACTGCCGCGAGTTGGCCGACGATTATGTCCTGCATTCTCGACAGCATCGGTCACACTCTCCGTGGCTTTTTCCAAAAGTAATCCTTGTAAAGCCTTCAAGGAATCTCTAGCATCCGATGTAAAATATGGGTTTAATATAGTCTCGAAGTACTCAAGCTGCAGAGATACAAGTCGATTAATCAAACAATATAATCATGTCAGGCCTAAATTTATACTGTGCAGGTAAAGAACATGACGCATGAAGTTTTTTGTGTTTTATCATATTATATAAAAACATATTACAAACCCCAGCAAACAAAGGTGATATATATATATATATATATATATATATATATATATATATATATAGACACACACACACACTATACATCTTTATTTTTCTTTTCCAAATACACCAAAATCTAGGGTAAGTATCCTAAATCAAGGCACGCTACAAGCTTCTGCGAGACCTTAATATGCCATGTCCACTATCATTGATGGTTTAATACGCCAAAGTATTACCATAACTTACCTCAAGCATGAGCTGACAAAATCCATTTGTATCAAGTGCACTGAGATCAGTAGCTTCATTTTCACGAAAAATGCTGATGAATGTGTCAATCAAGCCTTCCACAAGAATGCCAAGTGTTTTATCTAAGAGAGGCTTAGCACCAGCAAAAACCTACGACAAAAAGCATTGCATCTCAGCAGACTACCTTTAAGAAAATATAATGAAGCAATTGTTTAAACTGTAAATACAAAAGCGAAGTTTAAGAACTAGGTTTCTAATGCAAGGATTGCGTTGACTAGAATCATCTATGCACCATCTCCACGTTAATTATTCACTCCAATGCAGTATAGACAAATGGCCTCTAAACTGAACTAACACCAAAAGTTTAGCAAAATACAACATTCACACAAGGTCAACGAAAAGAATATGCAAGTAAAGTGACCATAATCTTAACTTCTGAACACAAATATTCCTTCAAAACCCATTTGTTATAGAAAAGACCCTTCTTAACAAGTGTTATCTATACAAGACCTGTAGTACTGTCGTAGACTGTCCAGCAATAACTGAAGAGGGTTTTGTAGCAGTGTTATCTGATTCTATATTTTCAGTACTTCGGTATCTATTGAAAATATTAGTGACAAAGAAGATGATACTGTTTTGATACCATGTTGAGTAGAGACAACAAGATAATTAAAATAACAAATCCCGTGTGCTGAGTGCTCATGAGTATTATTTATAATGAAGACATACAATAATAAGGAATGGAAACCAAAATGTTATTAGCCTTTGTTGTGTTTAGCATACGGTATTAACCTATTTAGCAAAGATAGGGAGAGAGAGCCTTTTTTTTGGATTTTGTTGTGATCCTATGGAAGATATCTTATACTCTCAATGCTTTTTTTCCTTTTATTTCTTTCAAGTAAAATTAATCTTCACCTTTTATTAAAAAGCAAGATAGGATACATAATCCCAAATTACTTGCAATCATTACATTACCTCTGCGTGGACAGCTACCAATGTATGCAGCAACTCTACTGCTGCATCACGGACACCCTGGAACAGACCAACATAAAATTGAACATCAGGTCAAAACATCATTTTTCAAAAGAAAAACTAAAACTCATTTCAGAGAACAGTCTTATTTACAACACAAAGTATTGTCATTAGCTCCTCACTTTAACTGCAGGCGCTGCTCCCCAATGAATGCCAGAATTCAGCAGATAATTCATGGCAGCAGATCTGATCAAGTTTGCCTAATGAGAACACAACAAATCGTCATGGTAGTGAATAGTGAAAGCAGGCATATCCAGCGCAAAATTTTCCAACATGAGTAAGCATAGTGTTACAACTTACTACCCTTGTTCTTCCTGCTTCAGAATACCCAGACTATTTTAATGTGGACAACTATTAATCTAATTTAAATGTTATACAGTATTTTTAACATTCAATGTTCCAGCACATCGAACACAACACAACATATACATCAAGATTTTATTGTTGGAAACTAGTCATTGACCATCTATTATTAGCTGATCTGATATTTAGAACTTTGCATAACTTAGGCAGGAGCAGATAGTAATTTCTTCATTTATTTTATTTCATAATTCAAAGTCAATGACTGAAACTTAAACTGCACAGATACAGGTTGGTAGAGTTGGAGCAAAGACAGGCAGCTGATTAATACAGGTCAAAGCACAAAACCTTATAATTTATAGTGCGTATAATATGATTATACTATATTAGTCTATTCTTCTAACTGATTATTTCTCCATAAACCAATCATGAAAACTGTCAATAATTTCAGATGATTCAGATAATCCCTATAGAAAAATCAACTATATTTCACAAACCTAATAAGTAATTACTAATTAAATGCCCTTATAACTCTCATTACAGCCTTTATACTCATCTATTTCCAACCTAGTTATTTTCTTGAAGATCATGAAGGATATATTTCTCATTTTACCTTTGCAAAAGTATATTGTTCAAGGACCTTCCCTTCAAGCGCTGAGAAACTATTCACAAGATCGTTTACATCACTGTTTCCTTCATCCTTCCCGCTGAATTAAAATCAAATCAGGAATCAGACAGGATAAAATATCTTTAGAAATTTATATACAACAGAGTGACTGGTCAGTCACAGCAAAAATTAGATATACAAGATCAAGAGAATAATTTAATTAGTTGAAATTTATTGCTAGCCAAATTGAATCACAATCTTAAAGAAAAAGAGTTATATACATAATATCATATTGAATGAAAGATGACAAGCAAATTACTGAGGGAAGACTTCAAAAGGAAAGACTAACTAATTAAAAAAACATAAGAAATTTCTGATGTGAAGTCAGAACAAACCAAATGATAATTTTCTAGCATGGTTAGCGTGCAAGTTGCAGCCTAACAAAGTCAGCAAACCTCATTTAGCTTTAATAGCATGCCTTCCTGATGAATTCCACAATATTTTACCAGAACTTTTTATATAATAAAGGAAGAACAAGGACAAAATACCTGGAATGCAGCCAGATGTGTTTATATTTGTTATACAACTCATATGAAAGTTCATCTTTGCAATATCCAATATTGCTTAGAACAATCAATAACTTTTGATGGGGATCAGTAACACCTCCATGATGATCAGATGGTGTATTTTTTGATTCATGAATATATCCATTTGGTAACTGGGAGCCCTCTTCGTCCATTCTATGTTCGCCAAATTCGAAACTTATACGCTCCAAACTACCTGACAATTAAACAGAAGTTGACTCATAACAGAAACTGTGTGCTACGGCACCATCTTACTTTTGTTTTGTTTAATTTCATTTATATGGACATCCTCTAAACTACCTGACAATTAAACAGAAGCTGACATAAAACTGAACCTTTATGTGCTACAACACCATTATGTTCTTTAACTATCTTCTGTTTTCTTTAATTTTATTTACCTGGAAAGGTACGCAATTGGGTATAAGATTAACTAAATCCAACATACCAGCAAAATCCAGGAAGCAGTTTAAAAACGCAAGTCTGACAGATTCTTGAATTTCTTGAAGTTGCATAAACATGTCCTCTGACTTTGTTGCCTCATTCTTTATAGACTGAAGCATCCTGAAGTGATCATCATAGAGAAATATTAGCCATAATTTTCAGAAAAAAGAAAATAATAACTGTAAAGTCGGGGTCAGGGTCTTTTATCCAAATCTCCTCTATTTATTGTATTTATTATTTTCTTCTTAACATGAATAAAGAATTCGTGTTGCATTAAAAACACACGGTTTCAGATTAACGTCTTTCTCTTTCCTATAGCTGAACGAATTCCAAAAAGTAACTCATATTTAATTGTTAGATTTAAAGGAGACGGGGTGGAAAGTTACAGGCAAAAAATATGATATTCAGCTTCCCTAGTAATATAAATAAAGCAAACTAATTGCATGAAATAAATCATTATAAAAATTAAATAAAGAAATGAATATCTCATGCACCATAACTAAGATTAGGAATCAATCAACCTGGAAGAAAATTTATTAAGAAAATATTGACTACTATGATTACCAAACAAAAATCAACCGAGTTAATTTCATCATATGATAAGACCAATAAAAGCTCCAGTAAGGAAAGATGATCAAATTAAAAAATTGTTCTTTTTAAAAATTTTAGAGAGCAACCTAATAAAACATTATAGAAAAAGACCAAGCTCTAAGTGGTTTTACAAAAAAATTGTCTGCTATGGTTCAGGGAGCCCTGGCTCGTGTAACTAAATCCGTCAATTGAGATAAATGCCAATTGGACAGCCACCTTAGAACATACTCAGAAGGAGATGATATTATACTATGAATTGGCATCCCATATGCAAAAGAAGGAAAAATGAAACTAATCACCTGCCTCATTATTAGAATAGTATTATACTCTAACACCAAATAGTTGGGTTTATATTGCATTCTACTCGCTCACTTCACTTTAAGGCATCAGATCCTATATGAATATATTAAAACTTACGAATTGATTTGATCCATTGCAGAGGCTACAACTGAACGGAACATTAAAGGCAAGAATGAGATTGCGTATGGGGATTTATTCCTTTCAAGAATTGAAACAATAACCCATGTCACATCCTTTGAAACCTCATCAACTGATGCCCGCATCCAAGAGCAGAGCCTCAGTACGTAGATCCTTATAATCTCTGATTGCAATGTTCGGATGGCACAAACTGCAACAAAGGGAGTGACACATGCACTCAAGATCAAAACCTTAATAAATGACAACAACTTCTAGATTTGAAGAACTGATACCGGCAATAGGAGGTGCGGCTTCCTTCAATTCCAAAGCTGCACATGCTTTAGATATATCTTCTATTGCTTCACTCATGTAGGACCGGAGGACATTTGATTCCTCCAGATCGTGAAAAATGTTGGTAACCTACACCAATAGCAGGCTGGGTATCAGCATACACGCAAAACAAATTGGAAAGGGAGAAATTCTGTTTGTCAAATCAACCATGTTGCAGTATACATACTTCTCTAAATTACTAGAGTAAGTTTTATCATGTAGTGCTTTAAGTTTATATAATAAAAAAATAGGCTTTCAAATATCAAGAATAGGACTGCAGAGAAAAAGAAGAGGGTGAAAATACAAGCCAGATATTCATGAAGGAAAAAGTAAATGTATATATGACTGAATAAACAAGTCATCCAAGTTAAATTCAATACAGACAATATGATAAGAACTCACTCATCACTATAAAGACCGATAGCACTAACTGAAAACTTTGTTAGAGTGTAATAGCACAAGAAAAGGGTAAAATAACATTATCCAGATCACAAGACAAAAGCACTTCTTACCTCTAGTAAGAGGTTTTAATGTAAAATAAAAATGCACTCTTTGTGGACATCTATAGCCAGACAAAAGAACAGAAAAATCTGATAGGCACCACAATTTGAATATGAACAAAAGAGTATTTGTATTGAAACATAGCTAAAACAGAGAAAATCCACTATTACACATTAGATTGAGGAGAATTTTAAGTACAACTATGAATTCACTTCCTTCTTCTTTCAATATTCTTGTTTATCCCTTCTTTACTCTCCTAGAAGGTGGGTATAGGTTATGCCCAACTTCTCTTCCTTTTTACTACAGGCAGTGCAACCTGCACCACCTCTCGTCTCTCATACACAAGCAGGCCTTGTTTGAGGCTCATTTTCCCTTTCTCTTTTATTCCCCAGCCCGCCCCACCCTGCTTCTATATGCCTTCATTATGGACCTATGAAATCTAACCCAGAAAATTCCACAAACATTTCTAACCCAAATCTCCAAATTGACATGATGCTAAATCAGAGATCAAACTAAATAAATAGAGAAGTAAAAAGAACATGCTATTAAAACAATTTACAACACTGCATAGAGAAAAATAAAAGATATATTCCCCATGTATACTATAAAGAAGCTGCAAAGTCATAATCATAGTTTACCTTGACTCCATACAGTGATATTGTGCTGCATATCATTGCAGAAATTTCATCCAGAGAATGACTTGAGTATTTCACATCTCCAGCCTTTTCTTCAATTTTATTTGCAGAACTGTTGGAATTTGAATCAGTGGAAACTTGGGAAGACTGGAAAAAGAAAAAAGGGCCCCCTAAATATATGGCAGATGTAATTATGGGTGATAAGTTTAAGAAAATAAACAAAACTATAATAAATATATAGAATGGTAAAATACAAAAGAAAAAATATATCATAACTGCATTTCCAGAAGTAATGGAGCCAAGACGCAATATTATTAATGAAGAGAAATTAAAAACTCGAAAGAATGAAAATAAAATTTTATAAATACTGTAATTCAGAATAAATAAAAGATTTCAGATATCATGTAACTCTGATAATAAAATTTTACAAATAATTCAAGCACACGTTTTCCCAAATAACAATACCTTAGCAAATTTTCCACTGAAAACAGAGAGAGCAACTTTCCAGAATGCTGGTATATGATGCACAATAACTGCAGTTAATCTACGGATATACCTTCCTCTTAAACCATCAACCTCTTCACCAATAGGGGAGTAGTTGATATCTGACTGACAATAGTTAACAAAAAAAATATTAAAAAAAATGTCACCCCAAAAATATATCCTAGCTTAATGACAATAAACTTACAGAATCATTCACATCTTGAATCTGCATCCATCTGGCATCAGAAAGAGCCCTGTCACGCAAATCATTATGCAAATTTTCCATTCTAGTCTCGTGATCTAAAGTGCACTTCTCGAGAAGACCGCGAATTCTCTGATTCTGTGAAGGAAAAAACCCAAAAGACTCAAATTTGGCCATCACAATGAAAGTGAGAGTGATAAGTTCAGAGATAACTAGAGCCCAAAGGGTGACAAAAATAAATGTGTGAAATACTTAGGTGGGGCAGTTAGTACTGTTGAACTATAGGAAAGACAAAAATATTGAGCTTAAATCATGTGTTCAAAGAGAGCACAAGTACTTTGTTTATACTGAAAAGAGAGGAACCAATGCAATAAATAGAGATTATAAATAAAAATGTTCTTAATAATAATACACACACACATATATAATCTAGATATTCTTGATTATCTAGGATCAATTCCTTAATTCTAAAATTATAACACTTCCTCTCAAGTTGGGGTATGTAAGTTGTATGTGTCCAACTTGATGCAAATATAACCAATTCTTGATCCTCTTAGAGACTCGGTGAATCTGTGAGCCAACTATTTAATAGAGTTGACAAATATTGTGGGTGATGTCCCTAGACTCTAGTTTTTCTCTTACAAAATGACAATCTACTTCAATATATTTAATCTTCTCGTGAAAGACAAGAATTAGAGGAAATATGTAATGCTGCATGGTCGTCACATATAAGGTGTGTTTGGGAACCTTCATCAAATTTGAGTTCTAAGTATTATTTCAGTTCAGCCGTATGAGCTCACAAGTAGATAATGTCATTGGCCTATTATGCATTTTATCTTGCCACAGCATGTTATCTCTTTTCTAAGATATTAAATTGCCTCTAACAAGAACACAATGCCCTGCTGAAGTGGAGGCTCTGTTGCTGGGTGACCCCACCCAGTCAACATCAAAACACCCAATAATTTGAGTATTTCCCTTATCCTAATAAAGGAAAAACAATTTTTTCTTCTTTTCCAGATAACCTAAGGATAGGGAAAAGATTGAACCACCACATGAGAACGGGTGGCTTGCATCAACAATGGGATAGATCAACGCAGCACAATCCCAACCTTGTGTTTGCTGGAGAAAAATGAGGTCACCAGAAACATTATCAAAAAAGACTTGCCAAAGGCGGTGTAGAACATGGAATCCGAACCTAGGAGAAAGGATCACAGAAAGAAAAAGAAAATCCTCCAGAGGCAATAGGTCTATTGGGTCAACAGAATTTTGAAAAAACAAAATCAATACAATAGAATAGATTTGACATCCTCACATAACAAAGATATGTACGACAATAAATAAAAGCATTCATAATTTTATGATCATATACGATCAGTTACTTCTTAATAAAATTATAACAGGTACAAATTATCATGTTATGAAACCAGGCCAACAACAGCAACATTCTATCAATTGACATTCAATCCTTACTACTCAATATTGTTTAGCATATACAGTCCAAAAAAAAAAAACTTGAGAAGTAAATAAGGAATTAAATGGCATATATTTCATTCTAGCATGGATATGAATTATTAACCTGTATATTCAAATAATGCCATACTGGATCTGACTCCGGCTCCAAATCCAACAGTAACCTCACAGTATTCTCAAGCTACACGAAAAATCCAAGTGTTATAATCATCGTAGCAAACAGAGTATAAAGATAATGGCAATCCATCTCTAACTTAATCACCATATCACAAGTCCATGATGCTCTAGGTAAAGGTAGGCTTTACTACACTCCATGCAAACAATAAAATTATAAGTATTATGTAATATCTTAAATATTCTTCAACAAGTACATCACAGAATCGTACACGATCATGATCATGACAAATATCAAATTCTGTTTTAGAAAACTGCCTATCTTTTAAATGACGCTACCCTAAAGTCCTTTCCATTATCACTATTTGTGACCTATGGGATTTATTTTGATGAGTTTTCTGTAGTTCTACAGTAAATTCAGTGAGTTATTTTTTTCCTTTTATAGATATGAAAACATAAATGAAGTAAATAATGATGCAAAGTACAATGGGGGCAGAAGATAAGGTATCCTAAAAAGCATAAAATTCTAAAGACTAGTAGTAAGAAAACAGAATGCAGCAAGGCTATCAAAAATCTCTTTACATATTGGACATGACACCACTTTGATATTATGAAGTATTAGGTCCAACTGAGACGTTGCAAGAGACCAATGTCCAAAAACTCAAAATGAAATATCATAAAATGAAATATATGAAAGATGACAAGAGACCTAAAGTAACATCCAACATTTGCATATTCCTGTACAACCTTATCCAAAAATCAATATCAATGTCCTTTTATTGCATATTAACCTATAATCTATAATGGTGAGCCTCACAAAAGAACATTAATAGAAAAACATAATAATGTGAGTACTTAAGGTTTTCTTGGATGAGTGGAATGGTGAGAAAAAAAAAAACAATAGAAAGAAATTTAAAGGATGTAAATACAAGGAAAATAGACTAGAAAAAATGTATTGCTTAGACAGACCGAAATAGAATGAAAGTGTGAAATTTTCCTATTACTAAGCTGGATGATCCAAAAAAGAAAGTGGAAAGAAATAGGAATATAGGAAACTTTTTACACTGATTAAAAACAATAGTTTAACTTCAAAAATGAAAATTTTTATACTATTTTATCTTAATGATTTTTAAAAGAATATATCAATAAACTCAATTTATTTTTAGACATTTTCACAGAAGGACAAAAGCCAAGGCCCATTACACATTTCCTCCCACGTATTATACAATTTCACGCCACTAGAGAAGTGAATTTTTCTTCGGGTACTCCCTTTCCCTTTCCCTCCTAATCTCTTGTATCATTGTTTGCCTAATGGTTAAAATGAAAAAGTCAATCTTTTTAACTCCCAGCCCCCACCAAAATGTGTGCATCCGAACAAAGGGTTGGTCTCTTTACAAAATGATCCCAAAACAAGAAGACATTATGTTTCAAGAAAGGCATATTCAACTTCTCAAGCCAATTTGCTAAGTTTTACAATTTTTCTATGACAAGGAAGTGAGAGACACTATTCTTATATTCTGTTATATTTAAATTAACTTTTCAAGAAGTTAAAACCGTGCTTTTTTTCTTCAATACCAGAGTTATATAGAGGTGTTGGCTCATGTATGTGAACCTACAATTTTTAATTGGATGCCTAATTAGAAGTGCCTAATACATTTTAGAGAGGTGTTAACATCTGCCCAACACTGACACTTCAAACACAACAGGTGTCAATGTCAGAATTGTGCCCAACACTGTGACACTTCAAACAAGAGAGGTGTCCAAGCTTCATGGTTTGAAAGGAAGGGCAGTATCAACAAACAGAAACTCAAAGAATAAATAGCCTCAGTATTCTATCACATAAGCAAGGTAGTCAAAATCGAGATCTTACTCAAGATCAGAAAGGAAAATATCAATCATAAATCGAAAGATAGTAACATGGATAGTAAGATCCTACAAATTTTATGAAATTTATATTCACACAAAAAATCATTATATGCCACTCAAAAGTTATAACTGAACTTCATAATATAGAAAATAAAATAGTACATCATCATTAAATAGCTGAAAAGAAGTGAAAATTTATCTATTTCGGGGATGGAAGAGCTGCAGTCTAAACACATTTAAAGGGAGAGCAGGGGTTTCACTTGTGGGAAGAGGGGGAGTCAGTTGTGGCAGTTTTTCTCAGTTATAGAAGGGAGGGAGTCACACTTTTATTTTATCAGTGCGTGGCAGTTTTAACAGTTTTTTCTGGTGCAACAAGGGCTGTTTCTAGAGAGGCACTTTTTTTATGTTTTTCTTTGGGTGCAGTAACAGTTTTAAGAAATTGGGCTTAAATGGGCTAAACATTTTAGGTTAGGAAACAATTTCAACCCGTTAAGAAAAACCCTAGAGCTGTTTCCTACCACCCCTCATGAAGAGTTGGTGCAGGTAAGTCGACGCCAAGAGAGTCACCATTGATAAAGGCACAACCACGAGCTCTGTCGGCTTCTCCTACACGAGTTGCAATTTACAATGGTGAGCCACTACCATCTATGAAGATTGTGGGTTTTAAGTGAAGCAAGATCGGAGAGGGAGTGAAGATTGTAGACTTGTACAATCTCTGGATTACGATTTTAACTACCATGACATAAGCAATATGTTTGATTTGATTTAATTATGGTACACACACCGAAGTATTTTCTTCAAAATTCACACCCATGTCATGTCCAAATGAAATGCAATTTCTTAAAAACACCAGCACAACTGTTTGAAGCTAGTATGAGCATCTCCCACAAACTACTCAAAGACCTTGCTACAACCAGTGGCATGTCCAAGAAGTTGTGCTTCAATAAACATTAAAATATCATGACAAAACAAATCAAAGGAGATAAATTGGTGAATACATGCATTGTGCAAGTAAACATCAGATCTTATTTATGCTTTTCTTTTTAACCAAAAAAATAATAACTTCATTCTAAATTGGCAAGCACAACTAAGTCATGCAGTGTTATGAATCAGTTTCCGCTAAGCAAGATGCACCAGAAATAATGTCACAGGTCAGCAAAATCAAAGGTAAAGCATACTGAAATGCAACCTCATTTATAGTCCAGTGCTTCTTTGCAAATGAATTCATTTATTACCAGGTAAATTGAAGAAATAAAAACTTACACTTGTTAGATCTATTTGTGGATCTTCCATAGATTGGAAAAGCATGGTCTTGAAATCATTCATCACTTTCTCAACTTCTTCAAGAACGCGTTTTAGTATACCTACCTGAATCTGATTTGAGGCCAAAAGATTAGTAAAGCCCAGTAAGTAAAAGATGCTTGGAAGAACCCGAAAAAATTCACAAACATGATATACCCGTAAACTAATAAATGCTAAAATGGATGCAATTCTTATATTGCTACAATAGAAAAACTTGAAATAAAAAATGTATGAGCGTGTATACCAGAATTTCAAGAAACCTTAAAATTAAACTTCGTTTACAAATCAAATAGGGGCACAATAGAAAAATCCACATCAATATAAAAGTTTTGTACATGAGAGGGTAGAGCAATTGATTTGGCCTTCTTGTACTCCCTGACTGCCAAATCGTATTCACCCTTACTAATGCTGCCACAGATAGTACTTGGCAGGTTGAAAAGTGTTCGAAACCTCTGTAGCATACCTTGGACAGTCCTAATTTTTTCTGCTTGAGCCTACGAAGTTCATTGAAGTCATGAATATATTATTTCAAATCCAGAATAGCAGCCACACAAAAAAAAAAAAAAAATCTAGAACAAAGCCTTCAGCCACCTGTCTCTCAAATAAAGGCTTCAAAGCACGGTTAGCCTGCAAACTGACTCCCTGAATAATATTATACAAATGGGAAGTCCCGGACCCTTCAGGATCATCCTCAATACGTCTTAACTTTGACTCAATATCTAGAAAAAAAAATGTTTCACATCAAAAATAAAATAATCTTGAGAATTAATAAGAGTTTGAGAGTTATAGGAGTGTCAGTCAGTCAAGAGTAAAATATCAATTTTGTAAGGTTAACTAGGTGTAATTGAATCCTGTGCAAAAATAAATTCATACCATCAATTGTTGTTTTGCAAGAGACAAAGCAATCAAAGTTATCCTTAACCAACTGCTTTCTCTGCTCAGTACGACTTTTGAAATCGGTTTTCAAAGCAAGTGCACCAGCCTCCAGATCAGCAGCACTGGTATTACTGTGTATCCGTGCTAAAAACAACTTTGCATCAAAGTTCTCCGAAAAATACATCAATTTGTCTGTATAATGGCAATAAAAATGCTATCAACTTCATGAACACTTAAAGAAGAAACACATAAACGCAAGTACAGTCTAAAATATGAAACCCACTCATACACTGTATCTTATGTATTCAAAGTTATTATAAATATGAAATCCTAAGAGAGGCTAACACACTCTTAAATTCATTTTATTCCTCTGTATCTTTCTCAAGTACACTGTTCAGGATTTCCACCATGGCAGCTCTGAACCACCACTCTGCAACACCCAACACAGTCACTATGAGCCAACATGTGAAACACTATTCACCTCTGGCATGTTGTGGTGACTGGGAGAAAGTCCGCCACTGAATTCCCCCATGACCATTTTTAAATAACACTGATCTATAGAGGACCTTTCCTTAATTTATCCCAGTTGTTGTGCTCTTGTGTCCATTTATTGATGGCAGATTAATTTCCTTGGGTCCCGAATTGCGAATTACTTAACTCCAAAATTTGATCAGTCCTATACTCCTATTTAGATCATATAATTAGTTTCTAAAGAAACAGGAAACGTTAGAGCATCATGCTAAAGTTTATGATTCCACTCCTATCCATGATGCCTAAGCACCCTGGGTGAAATGTGAAGACTAAGATTTCTTCCATTATCTTCCTCTTTTCAATGGCAGATTAATTTCCTTGGGTCCCGAGTTCTGAATTACTTAACTCCAAAATTTGATCAGTCCTATACTCCTATTTAAATCATATAATCAGTTTCTAAAGAAACAGGAAACGTTAGAGCATCATGCTAAAGTTTATGATTCCACTCCAAGCCATGATGCCTAAGCACCCTAGGTGAAATGTGAAGACTAAGATTTCTTCCATTTCTCCTCATCTTTTCAACTCTGATTTCTAATAATTAGAAGTCCTATTCAGTTCATTACATTATCTCACAATTCAAAGGCCAAACCATTAACCAACAAATTCTTCCATATTCTAATTCAGTACCAAAATTACTGTCTGATGTTACTGTTTACCTTCCTAAAACAAAACCTTTACTCGATTGAAAAATGACAAATAATGAACTGCAATGAATTGGCATCAATGATAACTACAAAGCAAGACCACATTTGTCCCGGATAGTAAGAGTGCTCCCAGGGCATTTCTTTTCTCATTATCAAATATTGTAACAAGACATGATTTGTGTGAAAAAAAAAGTATATTACGTATGAAAAAATAAGAACACTATAAAGGCAGATATTCTAAAGTAAATATGCTACATAACATCTAACATATAAAAATAGTTACCACGTAGGTTGCCTTCCAGAATATCCTTGTCTATATTGGGAGAAGTATGTGAAGACTCCGTGATCAGCCTTAGTGTTCTGTTGTCTATGATACTGCCAAATGTCAACACAGATAAGTCTCCAGGATTAATCCCCCATGGAACTGAAGAAGCATGGAAATAACACAACCATAGGGAGGGAAAAAGAGCAAAAACAATGTAAGAAAAGCATCAAAGTGAACTTTACCCCAACCCCAGTGGATCAACACATTCCATGCCACGAGGGAATGACTGTAAGTAGGTAAGACCCTTTCTACCCACTGCAGAAGCTTTATTTTCAAAATTTGGAGGCACAAACTTTTGAGCCACTGGTGCTGTTCTTGTTTCCCTCATTTCACGAACCCTACGAGCAAGCTGTCAAAGAAGCCCAACTACATTAAATTAAACAGAATTTCATAAGTACTTTCATATAAAACGGAATTTTTTTAATTTCATAGACCATGAACAAAGCATCTAAATTTCAAACTTCCAAGTTTGTGATGAATAGCATATTGTGAATAATAACTATAAATAACAAAAAAAGAAGGAAACAAAACAACAGAAATGGCAGACCAAGTATATCCCATAAAACATAAGATACCTACAAATATAATCCCTTTCAACAGGCATATACCCTCCAAGAACTCATTTCATTTAAGGCAAGCATAATCTCATCCTAGCTTACAACATGGACATCAATAATAGGATCTATGATGTCATTAGTATATTATTGACTACCTGTAGATTTTCCACTACAGATTATAAGCAGTAGCAATTGTCAATTACATGTCATTTCAATGGCGGACAAACCAAAATGCCATGAAACATGATAGACATTAAACAAGCTGTTAAAAGAAGGAATTGATATAGACATTATTTACTATTTCACGTACACAGTAAACATCAGGTTGGAACACGCAAGTTGCAAAAACACAAGTTGCAAATACTTCACGAACTGTTTCAAAATTATCACATTGTAGTTACTTGAACTTGTTCTGAATTTGAATGCACAAGTCCACTGCAACATCGTCTACCCCACAAACAATATCGAATAACAGAATTAACTGTGAACAAAAGATGAAGAAAGAGAGGCGAAGGAGATAGAAGATCACACACTAAAGATACCGTGGTTCAATTGAAGCGTTAATGAACTTCAACCTACGGCAGAATTACTATGAAAACAGATTTTACAACTTGAATTTTCCCTCTCAGTGAACTTTAACTAACTGATAGGGCCCAAGAGTAAAGATACAATAGCATTTATATCACCAACAAGTATGGTTATCTGCTACAGCTGTTGCTTATACTAGTTTTCTCCGACTAGTTAATAAGGTTTCAAACATTTAGTTAGTTAGTGCATACATAGTTCAGTAACTTCTCTTGTTATCTAAATGTATGACGATGAGCTATGTGTGTCTGCATATTATTAATCAATCTATTCCAGAGTTTCCTACAGCTCCTCTTCCTTCCTTTTAATTCTATAATAAGTTTCCATATCAACCTTATCTACTGCCATCTCAGACACCTAAGATTTTCCTCTTGCATTACGAAGAAGTATGCGAATATTTATTGATTATAGCAATAAATCCTATCGAAATAATGGGGGGATTAGGTTCGAGAGTGATAAGACTACTAATTAATTAATTAGGTGATTAATAGAATAAAATAAGATTGATTCGGTGAGTCCAAAATGTAAAGCACTGAAAAGCGATGATCGCATTACCTCAGCCTCGTCAACATGCTTCCAGCGACTGGGCTCCTCGCCGTCCCAAACGCGATCGTCATCGCGCACCGGTCTCCCGGCGGCGGCGGCGCCTCGGGTCCTCGAGGCGGCAACCGGATCTTTGACGTTATCCTCGTCACCGCTGGAGATGCTGAGCATCTCGACTTCGGAATCGTCGTCATCGTCGGCGACTCCGCCTTTGGAGTTGGACTGTTTGGACGGAGGCGCGGGTTTCTTCGGCTGTTGGACGTAGTTAGCGACGGGCTTGCGTGAATTGGAGGTCTTGCCATAGTTGAGATCTCGCTGCGCTTGCTCCTTCAGTGCCATCTGGAGGAGCTCATCCTCGTCGCTATCACTTGACATCGTCGCAGTTCCCTTCGAAGGAAGAGACAGAAAGAGAGGGTGTGGTTTCTGGATTTTAGATCTGAGGGAGAAGAAGCAAACGAACAGAGAAGAAAAGAGAGTTCGAAGGAGAGAATCTTCCAATCTCAATGTATTTTCCCGGAATTTCTCTTTTTCTTTTTTATTCAATTTTAATTGGGTGAGACCATCTTTATCGACATATGTATCGAAATTGAATGGACTTCAAGGTTTTATTTTTAAAATGAATATTTATTTTTGGAAATATTTGTGTATTATTTGTATACAAAAACTAGTTTTAAATCAAATTTTGAACTGTTTTTAATTAACTCATTTTAATTATGTATTATTTTAGATTATTTTTAAAACTAAACTTGATTTTTAAATTGTTCATTTTAAATGTTTTCACTAATCATAGTCATCCTATGACTTAACAGTCATATGACAAAAATGAAAAATATATAACATATCCTATCAAAATTAAATACACGTTTAATTTCAATAGACCTATGTCTAGTTAGATTTTTTTTTTATATTTATATGGGTGAGTGGATTTAATAAAATCACTAATTTGACATTGTTACTTTTATTTTTTTCATCCTACTCTCAAAAAATATATTTATATACTTTGATGTTCAAACTAGCGTTTGAATAAAAATGTCTCATTATTAAAGGGGTCATTTTGTTCATAAAGATAACGAATATTTTATTTTAGGTGTTTATCTATTTACATTATTTTTATTTTATCGATTCGGTTATACATATGATTAAGAAAGAATTGTTAAGTATCTCCTAGTCATGGTTTTGCTTTTGTTTTATGCTTAATGTTGCTAATTGTGTATTTAGATTATAATCATGCATCAATTGTATTGTTTATGATCGATCTAAAAGTATATTGATTGATTGTGAGGAAAATATATATTAACAAGGCATAAATGATATCGGATAGTATGATATTGCAAAAATTATCAATAGCAGACAATGTTCGACAGCATCGTGGGACACTAAAATTTTGTATAGTTTGGGTATCTTAAGTTATATTCTTCCCCTAACTACAAACTAAGTTAATTTTTAACATTTTAACAGTATTAAAGGTATTAAAAGAAATAGAAAAGGTGATCAATTTGTTAACAAAAAAAATCTCAGGAATTCAACTACTTAAATCAAACCATTAAATACTTAGTTTTGTTACTTTTCTTTGTCATTTATTGATGTATCTAAAATTTGTTTTAGAATGTATTCTTTGTTTACTTCGTATTTTGTTTATTATAGTGTTTTTAGTTTACATTCAACCGTTTATTTAATTATTATTCTTAAAAAATTACTTATAACTTTTTTTAACATATTCTCTTAAGTATCTTAAACACATAAGAAAGTATTTAAGTTATAAGTAATATAACAGCATCCTTCGTTACTGTCCAATGTTTTTTAATAAATATTTATTTTACACAATATTAATATTGACTTTTAAAATGATTAATGTGAAAGGTTATATCCAAACAAGATAACAAATGCACTTACATGTAAGGAGATCTTATTTTCTAAGTGGTAATAGTTACTTCCTTTCTGTTAATAAAATAAACTCTTTCATATCTTTTATCATCTTTAATTCTTAAATTTATCTTTTTCTTAATGTATTATGTTTTAGTTATTTTGTAATTGTTTTACTTTTAATCTTCATTTAAGTGTATAAAATAAAAGAATAAAAAGCAATTATAGTAAAAGAAAACAATATGAAACTCAAGAAAGTATAATTGGATAACTAAAATATTATTTTAAGAATAATATCGCTCTGGACACCACAAAATAATGCCTAACATTGTAAACACAAAGACAAAATAAAGATGCAAGACAATCCAACATTAAGCAATACAACAAAGGTGTTGGGCGCCACACATCCAAAGAGGTGGTGTCAAGTCATGCAGGGGTGGTGTTGAGCGATAGCTTTGGTAGAGACTACCCCTTTCACAATTAAATTATTGAGCCTGGTAATTCTAAGGTGTTGAGCGGTGTCAATGCTAGGATGTCAAAATTGAGTATTTATTCATGTTTTTTGCGAGGGTTTGGAGGTATTCCTCATTTTTATGATAGTGAAATGCCTTATTAAGGTGCTTGAGAGAAGCTCTTAGAGGCTACTAAGGACACTGGAAAGCTCTTTCTTCTCTTCCTTGGATCTGTGGTGATTTTCTACTTTGTAAGTTGAAAAGGAAAAGGAACTACGAATTAAAGTTAAAGATGTGAATGGGAGACGCGATTGGAGCTTGGAGCAACTACTAGGTGCCTTGGGAAAAAGGTCTCATTCTCTTTGGTTTTAATTTCTTCCACATCTCTTAAATTTGTAGACCTAAGTTCTCCACCAAAAAGAGTTAAACTTATTTGTTGATATTATATGTAATAAATTGAATTCTTATGTGTTTTTGTGTAGTTAATACATATGTTTTTCCAATTCAAGTTAATATCTTGTTCTACACTTAATGTTTGTTGTGGCTTGATCATTCGTGGCTTGATTATTGTTTATTGACGTGTTAGAAAATATATTTTGTAACCTAGAATGAAGACAAAGTATAAAATGGTGTTTGTATATAGAGATAGAACATGATTCATTAGTAATTTTAAGACTTTAACCTTAAAGCATTATTGTTTGTTAAGAATTCAAAAGATTAAAACTTGATAAGTAATCATATGCTCAAAGTTGATAGGGACATGGTTTTAACTTGAAATTGTAATTAAGTTTATTAAAAATGCATGAGAGTGAAGTGGATAAAGTCTAATCTTATCAATTGTAAATACTTTATGTTAATTTCATTTATACACTGGTTGTTTGATAAAAAATACAAAACATAATTATGGTACCACTTGTTGTTTAAATTAGTTATAAATTGTAAGAGTTATTATCTGTTATAAAAGTTTTTGGAAGAGAGAGATATTTACTTATTATTTATTATGTTATGACTGATACACTTGTTCAAAGTTAAACGCTAACACATCATCATTGTAACGTTTGATTTTAAAATGCCTCAATCAATCTTATTCCCATAAATACTCATACCATGCATTTTGTTTGTCATATAGTTATTTCTCTAATATAGTTGTTTCTGGTATTCATATTTTCAATAGCTCTCTCTTAGTCATAGTGAGGACACTTGGTTCAATATGTAGATAGTCACATCGGTGATCATATGGTGGGTAACATTACACATTGCTCTTAAGTTAAAATATACTGTTTTTCAGTCCTTTTGATGTACATCAGTCGTTACTTTTCCAACTTCAATTAGCATGAGACTCAATATCTAACCTTTGTCATGTTTTACTTTTATCTATATTGATGACTTTTCAAACATGTTATTCCTTTAATGAATGCATAAACAAATATCTCTTCATTGACTTGTCTGATTTTCATAACGACGTATTCCTTCAAAGGTTCTCTAACATACTATGTTTCATCAAACAACCAAATGAAACTGCTTTATTTGTATTCAAACTTAATGTTATATCTCAGAATTAATTAACAACTAACAGAGTGGATGTTGTTTTATATGTTTTTTTTCCTAAAAATATGCTTATACTTATTAAAATAATATGTAAATTTATATGGTAATTTTTAATTATAAAACTATATAATCTGTTTATGAGAAGAAGTTGAAATTACAGATATAATAACAATCACAAAAATATAATTTATCGCACATCTTTCTATTTGACAATTTTTTTTGTTGTAAAAAATTGTTTCACAATTTTATTACATGTGTATTATTATTGACCTGACTTGTTCCAAATGGTCTGGTATATATCATTTGCGAGCTTATTGATTATCCAGCTAAGCATGGGTTAAGATCTCTCCTAAAGAGAAAAACACAACTTCATTGCTCTCTATTTTATTGTAGGGGATCTCAATCTCCTTTGCTAGACATTGGATGCGTGCCACAGTAGCAATGATAAAGCACAATGCAAAGTTTATTGCTTTTGGAAGTAAAATATGAATGGATAGAAAGAAAAATATATATATTTATGAGCAATAAATATCAATGTTATTCATAAAAAAAAAAAAAAAAAAAAAAAAAAAACCAATAACCGGATGAAAGAATGTCATCCCATAAAAGGGAGACTAACTTGATGGGAAAAGGATTCGTAAAAGGTTAGAAATTTGATTCCTACAATCTCATTAAGATTTAAATTGAGGACCACAGAATCTAGCTAGGAAGATTTAGTATCACTTAATTTTGAACATAAATGAATATAGATGTGTGGCAAATTATAGATTCATCTTAGCTCTCGTACAATACATGAATATCTTTTCTAAATTTCTACATATATCACGCATGGAGCTTTAGCTTTTATCATCCATATGGAAGAGACTTGTTACTTGGACACTCTCATGCATGAATGTGGTTGTTATTTAAGTCCTTGATTTGTTTGTAGTTTCGTGAGGCTTCATGTTTTAGGGGAGGCATATGGCTGGGAGAAGATTCAAAGTTAAAGGGAAAGGAGGAATGTTTGTCGGATCTCATCTAACATCGTATATATGTGTAAGTACTAAGTACAATGTATCGTTTTTGTTGCGTGATAATATGAATTGTGGATGGAAAGATAAGGGATAGACACGTATATAGGAGAAGGTGGTGGTTGTTTTGAAGAGTGATTAAATTCATGAGTTCGTTCATGAATCTGAGAGGTTATGAATCTTATCCCAACATTGTGATCGAAACGGTCGACTTTTTGTTAAGAGAAGCAGTGACAAATAATAGTCGTGTAATAGTTTAATGTTTGAGTGAGTAGTAACATGGTTTCCTTTGAAGCAGCAGGTAGTGAATATAATGAAGGGAAGAGTTTGTATATGTGGAATGCCACGTTGATTGAGCTGGAAGGAGGCGATTGAAATGGTGAGTGCATTGAATTTGGAAAGTGGGAGAGGAATAATCCAGGGTGGTCTTACTAGGTGGAGGTGTGTGTGTGATGAAAGGTGGTAGTTTAGAGAGAGGTTGGGTGTTGTGAAGAAGAATCATGTGGATGCATGTGCTTTGGGTTGGAGAACATGCCCAAAGCAACAAGCAACACACTTTGGTACACCTGTCTCTCTCCCATTCCCTTGGAACCCTCCTTCCAAATTGTACTGTGGCTCCCACCTTCTAATCCTTAATTCAAATCATATATATAAATTATGCTGTCTTGGTTATGCTATTCTATTATACCATCTCTTGTGTTAGAACCTGATCTGCTTCATCATGGGAATTTCTTCACACCCTTCTCTTGTCTCCCTGATCTCTTTGAAGGATCTGCTTGAGGGAACTGAAGGAAACAGAAATTCATCATACGGGTGTTTGAGGACCAGGCCAACAAGGAGGGTTTTGATGAAGAGAAGGGGTGGTTGTAGAAGAGGATCAAATGGGATTCGGAGACGCGTGAGAACATTGAAGACCCTTGTACCTAACTCTGATTCTTTGGGGTTGGATGGACTCTTCAGAGAAACTGCTAATTACATATTGTCCTTACAAACGAGAGTGAGGGTCATGCAGGTTATGGTTAAGGTATTGACAGCCTCTCTCGACTGATTCATTTGTTTGTAAAGACTAATTATAATTAAGATTTTTGTTTTCCCTGTGGTTTGTAGCTACACAAACATTGGTTTCAGATTCCATGTTCTTTGTCTCCTGCATCTAGATTTAGATCATTTCATGGTGTAAGAATCATATGACTGCCTTATTACAGTCTTTGTTACATATATTTACCTGTATTAATCAATCTCTCAATTGGGATATACTACTCTCTTTTTTTGTGCTTGATAACATGTGATGCACCAGTGAACTTAAATGATCCACCATAATTAACATGCACTCTTGAAATCTGAAAATGGAAATTTTGATCATCTAAGTTGCTGTTAATCTGACGAGAAAAGTGAGTTGGATGCCAAGTCGGAACCCAAAAGTCTTAGATTGGTGGATCAATATTCCACTGACATGATCATCACTTTTTCATTTCTATATATCGAACTAAAAATTTTCTTCGTAAACTGAATTTCTGAAAATTGCTTTTATTTTATTTATTGAGAACTTGACTATTTTATAAGAAAAGACCTAAAAATTTATTATTTTAAATGTAAATTTCTTTCTCATAATTTTTATAACCTTTTATGAAAACTTAATTAAATCCTTTTTTAGGTTAAACTCTATTATCTTGTTGAATCTCCTGATAATCTCAGACTAGTGACTTTTTATAAGAGCTTAGTTCTCGCAAAAATTAACGTAAAATATGGTTAAAAAAGTAGGAGTAAATGATGCAGGTTTTTTTAATGCAGGGATGACTCATGATCTGATCTGTTTCTGCAGCTCATTTCTAAGATTTTCTCGTCTTCCTATGCTTTTAAGATAGAAAAAACATACATGTCATCTTTTACGAGAAAAAGAAAAACTATTTATGTTCCTAAAAAAAGATGACATTGTATATTATTATCCTAAGATTGCACACCTGTGTCAAATTTTACAAATTGTGTAATAAAAACTGTAAGTTAATCAACAATTTAAAATAGGAACTTGCAGAAAATAATAAGACTTTGGATAAATTTACTTCCTCTAGTCAATTTAGTTGATAAAAATGTGTAACATATAGTGTATATTTATATATGTTAGGGGTTTCTTTTTGTATAACGAAATACTTATAATAAATAGAATAGTTAGTTTTGAAAGTTTTGAATTATAATATTGCAAAATGGAGTACATTCTTTTGCAGTGTGTTGTAAAATCATTATTATTAATTGTTGTTATGTTTTAATTTAGTCCTTGGGTCCGTAGAGAAGATGAACTCATTCTGTACGATAACCGTTGACTAACGTGCTACACATTTAGTAAAGTTAGTTTTTCTCATCAACCTTTATTATGAGAAGTACCTTTATCCAAAATAATCCTACTTACACTGATTTGAGGACTAGTGCAAATATGAGTGTTCCATGCCAAGGTTAACTATATATATCATTTTTAATTCAGTATAACAAGTATTTAATATATTTTATTTTTAGAATAATAAAACAATAGTCTTAGTATAAAAATTTTAATTTTATTAATTATGTTGGACTCTGTTAAAATAATTGAGCATGTTATTTAGTATCTTGTCACGTATTCATCAAGAGGAAATTAATGTTAATATGTGTAAAAAACTTATAAATATACAATTAAATTTAAAGAATTTTAAATTTTAAGAGCAAAATACAAAAGGGTAATCACTTAAGGTTAATTCATATTACGTGACAAATTCTATATATAAGATGTATGCTCAATTATTTTAACCATTAATAAAATAAAAATAAAATCAATAGAATTATTTTTTTAAAATAAGATTATTTTTTTTATTGTAATAAGAATGAAAAATATGAATATTTATTATAATTTTATATTCTATATGTTTTAATCATTTTAAGTATAATTTAAATTAAAAGATGATAAATTGAGAATTTAAATACAAAGTTGATTATAATAACTTCCATGATAATATTATCGTGATAATTTCTATAATTACTTCGTATTACTTACTTTATTTTTTATTTCTTTTTTATGACAAAAATAAATATTTGTACTTTATAATTAATTAAGGTATTTTCAATTGAATATTTTGATAAAAGAATTTGATATCCTAAGTACTCATGATATTTTTTTTATCCAAATTATCGTTATCTTTATTTGGTTTTCAACTGATCGATTAACTTGTTGTTTCTCTGTATACTTTCCTCCAACTTATTAGTCAAATTATTGAAAATATTGAAAAAAACACCAATCGATGAGTTAGATAGAAAAACAAGAATAATAGATAGTTGACGACAGAATAAACGACATAATAATTTACACGAAAATAAAAATATTTTAAATTGAAGAATTTTTTCATAAAAAAATTAAAATTACCTAAACTTTCAAAGTTAGTAAAGTTTTAAAACATTTTTTTTTCTCAAAATTACCTTCAATAGTATATTGTGGATGATTATTAGGAAAGTTTTAAAATATTAACTTTGTGGGTAGGAGAATCACCTTTATGTATAAAATTCCTAAAATGTATTCAAATGTAACTAAGAAAAAAATAATAAATGGAAGTTAGAAATGTGAAATGAGAATAGGTGGGCTTGGTGTTTCAATTGAGGATAGAATTATTTGAATGAGAGAATACTCAGTTTTGTGAATTCATACAAACAAGAATATCTTAAATAAAGAAGTTGATGATGAATGGATGAAGAATGAGAGGCATCTCTATATATAATCAAACCTGTTTATAAAAAACTTTGAGAAAATAATTCATAACCATAAAAGTATATGACTAAATGACCAAAAATTACAAGAGATTAACATCACTTCTAATTTAAAATTTTAAAATTATAAGTTTATAGGTATTGATTCTGATATAATATTTCACATTTTCATTTAAGATAGAATGAACAGTAGAGAAAATAGAGGTAATAGGATCGCAATGAAGAAAAGATTTAGCAACAAAATAATTAATTTATAATATTAAAATTGCATACTTCTCCTATATTTCATTCTTATTACCCATAATATTGTAGGTGTGAAATGAGTTGTGACAACGGCTGACCATTATTTTCAGATCAGGGATCAGTGTTGTAATTTAAGGCAGCCACACGCAAGTACGTGATGGATGGCTTATATTGAAAAATTCTATTTTCACAACCAACAGATGAGACATTAACATAAGCACAACCTAAATAACATCATCATAATCTTATTCTTAACTATGTTCCTTTCGGAATCATGAATATGATTTCATATCCTCCATCTAAACAAAAATAATTATAGCCTTGACAATTGTTACATGCATAGCACTGAGAAAAAGATAAATAAAGGGTCGCAAAGGCAATTCAACTCTGATCAATAATAACATATCACATTCATTCAAACCTCCCCCACAGAAACATTTAGGAGTTCAGAGGGAGAGAAAAAGAGAGAACAAACAAAATGCAGAAGCATGGTTTTTCAGCGAAACGTAGCGTGTTACCGTATCAAACACCGAGACTAAGGGACCACTACGTTCTGGGGAAGAAGCTGGGACAAGGGCAATTTGGGACCACTTACCTTTGCACGCACAAGATGACGGGGAAGCTCTACGCATGCAAATCGATCCCGAAGAGGAAGCTTCTGTGTCAGGAGGATTACGATGACGTGTGGAGGGAGATTCAGATCATGCACCATTTGTCAGAGCATCCCAACGTTGTTCAGATACAGGGGACGTACGAGGATTCTGTGTTCGTGCACCTTGTGATGGAGCTGTGTGCCGGAGGTGAGCTTTTTGACAGGATCATTCAGAAGGGGCATTACAGCGAGAGAGAGGCTGCAAAGTTGATAAAGACCATTGTTGGGGTGGTGGAGGCGTGCCACTCTCTTGGTGTTATGCATAGGGATCTCAAGCCTGAGAATTTCTTGTTTGATACCCCTGGTGAAGATGCCCAGATGAAGGCCACGGATTTTGGCCTCTCTGTCTTCTACAAGCCAGGTTCCTTTCATCTCTTCTCTATTCAATTTTTCAAACAAACGGTCCACAACCCTTGTATTTTAAAGGTCTAGGCTCTTGATCAACTTGATCAGGCACTCTATTCTCTAATCAGAATTCAAATTTCACGTCTGTAATCTATTTTACCCTTTACAGTAAATTTTTGGTACCCAAGATTATCAAGAAGGAACTTCAAATATGAATGTACAACAAACACAAACAGCACCCGCGTATAAGTTTCTATTACACAATATTATTGACATGAATATTCACTTGTGAATGCAGAATACCTCAAAAGCACCTGCATATAAGTTTAGTCTATTTGTATTGCATATACATGTCTGTTGGTTTTTCCAATGTTCATGATGTATGGTATGGTCTACAATTTTTTTATTAATTTTTAACAAACGTTGTAAATTGTGGTCATGATTTCATCGAGATTTTTGATGTGGTAGGAAATTGCAGGAAAATGTCGCTTCAGTAGCCAAAACTGCAGTTACATGTTCCAAATACCAATCAAAAAGCGCGGACACAGACCCCCCTGCCCCCTTATTTTATATAAAACCTAGTTATTAACAAGTTGATACATTTACCACTAAATAAAGTGAAAAAAGGACAGGCAAAGCACCAGTTATTCCATGACTTGCTTTGGGATAGAGGAACTCATTACAAAGATTCTTCGATTACATGATTCCCTTTTGGATAGAAACATGTATAGTTTGGACCGAGCGATTGAATTGAATACCTATATTCTGCATCCGACGCAATTTTGTTTTATTTTTCATGATGTTCAACAAAAATTTTCCCTTGATGTGTTTAGCCAGTACCGAAAGGAAAACAATATGTATTTACTGCGCATGCATGACTTACAATTCCTTTTGTTGTTTGTCCTCAGGACAAGCCTTTCATGATGTAGTGGGAAGTCCGTACTATGTTGCCCCTGAGGTGTTGTGCAAGCACTATGGACCTGAAGTGGACGTATGGAGCGCCGGTGTTATCCTATACATCTTACTGAGTGGGGTGCCACCTTTCTGGGCTGGTAACGATTCTAATGTTTACTGTATATTTTTTGGACTGACTCTATTTACGATTTAGTCTTCTAGTTGTTATCCTCGTCGTGCCTGAGTTGCTTTCACTTTTTATATTACCTTCAGAGAGTGAAGCAGGAATTTTCAGACAGATTATAAACGGAGAGCTTGATTTTGTTTCTGAGCCCTGGCCAAATATCTCAGAAAGTGCTAAAGAATTGGTAAAGCAGATGTTAGACAGGGACCCTAAGAAAAGAGTTTCTGCTCATGAAGTTTTATGTGAGTTCCTTGAGTACTAGTCGTCACTGGATTTTCATGTCCTGTTGGTGTATGCCAGATCATTATATTATCAAAGCTTTGTAGCAGATTTAACTACTATGGAGTCTTGTATAATCAGGTAACCCTTGGATTGTTGATGATATTGCACCTGACAGACCTCTGGACTCTGCTGTTTTGACACGCCTAAAGCATTTCTCAGCAATGAATAAACTTAAGAAGATGGCATTAAGGGTATGTTTGGCTATCGTTATACGCCTTACCCTTCTGTTTGATTTCAACAATGATAATGAATTTTTTCCTGAGATTTTTGTTTACTTGTTGAATGGGATAAGTTCATAACTTTTATGTAGCTTAAGAGTAGCATTTGCTTTTTAATAACTAAGTATGGACTTCTTAATCCCTTCCACATAATAATTTGTTCTGAACTTCTATGAGCCTATACTTTGTATATAGGACTGTACATCTTAGAATGCTTTTGTATGTCATAAGTACAAGGGCAGTGATTATGATGATGATGAATGTATATCACATAAGAAAATAAGGGTACCTAAATACATAATTGCCAGTTTCTATGAATTAATTTCTCTCATATTAGAGCTTTCTCCATTTGATGGATATTTTTATCATTTGTTAGATTTCTGTTTGTTCCAGTTAATGATTATTAAATCATTTATATATTATCTTTGTTTCAAAATAGCAATTCATATGTACTTTATAAATTTTATATGCTCTGTCGCTTTTTTATAAAGTCTGGTTGTGCTGACACATCTAAATATTCTTTTCAGGTCATTGCTGAAAGACTTTCAGAGGAAGAAATAGGTGGATTGAAAGAGTTATTTAAAATGATTGACACAGACAACAGTGGGACAATAACTTTTGAGGAACTGAAGGAGGGTTTGAGAAGTGTGGGATCTAATCTCATGGAATCTGAAATCAAATCCCTTATGGAGGCGGTAGGTAGATTAATTATTATTATTATCGGAGAATGTCATCAGCTGTTTTTAGTGTTATTTCAAATAAGTTCATAAAAATTCTGCTTCTAATGTGTATTTTGAGTTGGGTGATCAATCACTGCCTTTGGCAGGCTGATATAGACAACAGTGGAAGTATAGACTATGGTGAATTTCTTGCTGCTACACTGCACTTGAATAAGATGGAAAGAGAGGAGAACTTGGTTGCTGCTTTTTCCTATTTTGATAAAGATGGTAGTGGTTACATCACCATTGATGAGCTTCAGCAGGCTACCAAGGATTTTGGCCTTGGCGATGTACATCTAGATGAGATGATCAAAGAGATTGATCAAGACAATGTAAGTTCCTGTAATGGTGTTTTCATTTTCGCTAGTACTTGCTGATGTGACTGTTTGTTGTCAGTTGTTTAGTTTCACTAACTCTTGTTGATTTCATTTTTAGTTTTCCCAATAAAATTGATGATATTACATGAACTCATTATCTCTAAAATAAATGAAATAACGTTCTGATGGCAGGTCTTTTGTGGACAATTTCAAATACTTAATAAGGCTTTTCTTTCTGTGATAGTGTTGTTTGAAATTTTCTTTCGGAGCTTTCTCGGCATTTCTGTTTTTCCTTAACTTATGAGGCTTTAGGTCCTAATTGTGTATCGTTGTTTTTCAGGATGGCAGAATTGATTATTCAGAGTTTGCAGCAATGATGAAAAGGGGTGATCCGAATGTTGGTAGAAGCAGAACCATGAAAGGCAATTTGAACTTCAATATTGCAGATGCTTTTGGAATGAAAGACCCTTCCTCTTGATATGCTACCTGATTTTTTTTTGTACAGTTAGGACCAATGATGGTAGAACAAAAATGATAGTAAAATTTTCCAACAGCGTGGCTATAATATGTTTTGTATTGGAACTTCGTTTACCTTCTGAAACAATGGTTTAATCTCTTTATTTCTTTAGAACATTCGGTGAAGTTGAATATGTTGACCATATATTTATATATAATGTAAATTAATTTGAATGGTTTGTGTACTGTATAAATCGTCTGATTAGCTACAGACCAAGTGATCCAAGATTAACATGTCAGGATGACCCGTCGGTTATGTCTGTAGAACGTTTAAATAAATCTTAAGCAACATTAAGTATAATCTATAATTGAGTTTAGAGGTAAAGCGTACATACTATATATTAAGTCATGATTACGATTATATTAATCATAAGTTTATCTCGAAACTTATAAATAAGTTTGTGAATGCTTGTTGTAACGATGGTAATTTGTGACAGCAGGATAAGAATGGATTAGGAATAATAAGTCATAGCTTTTGCAACCATCCCCAGATAATTTCAGGAGTAAGTGGATATCTAATGTTCTTTGTATTAATAAAAATAAAATGTCTATTTGCCTTCTTTTCTAAACATGAAAAATTATTACCATGCCTTCTCAATACAATTAATGTCTTTCTTGGAAGAATGAAAACAGAAAGGAGTAAACAAGCGGAAGAAAAAAAGAACGAAAATAGTATTAATGGTTATGTTAAATGGGAATAAAGTAAATGTGATCTTGATATTATAAAGGAAAACCAACCTCTTAACAACTTAATCATTAATTTTTTGTTATATATATATATATAGGTATACATATTTTAATTTAAAAAGCTGAAATATGTTATTATATTATTAAATCGAACATGATTAGTGAGTGCTTTTTTATTTTGGAATATTTCAAAGTATCATTTTGAAAATAAAATAAGATCTACTTTATTTTTTTTATTATGTTTCTTAATTTTTTTACTAACTTTTTTTATTTATATATATTTTCTTCTCCAATAAAATATTTTAATTTCTCATTTATTTATTGTCTATTTTCATTCATCCACCATTTTCTAATTTTATACATCCAAATTATTTTTCTTCTATGAAACACAATCTTAAAATTAGTTGTGATGAGATTACTTAATTTTCTGAAAAGGAATAATATTAGTGCCACATTAATTTTATAAGCTTTATAAGTTCAAGCAAAGTTAGAATGAGAAAAATAAAATATAAATTAAAATGATTAATACAAATAAAAAAAAAACTAAGTTAAAGAAGTCTTATAAATATAAGGTTATTTTCTAACATATTAGGTAAAATGATTTAAAAAGAAAGCATATAGTCAACATGATTACTTAACTTTGATATTAGAGTTGACATATAAATATGCTTCTTTTTTTTATCAACTAAAATTGATTTTTTTAATTGGCAAATATATTAATAATAGGATATGTACACTATGTATCAATAGATCATATGATTGATGACCCAGAATACTAGCATGTTGATTGATCAGTCATATTGATCGATGATAACATATTGTTGACGATACGATTAATTAGTCTAAAAGCAGTTTAACATAAATTAGTTAAATAATCATATTAAAGTATGATTGAGACATAATTAGACAATAGAATTATAAATAATATAAAAAGTAGATTTTACATTAATTATTGCATTTAATATCCTAACGCTCTGACACCTACTAATTAGGCATCAGAATACCTTTTACAGGTATCACCTAAGTAGTTCAAGATTAATGAAACATGTTTTATAGTTGACAAATTGGAGAGAGGAGTAACCAAAAGACCAAGCTATAAAGGAAGTGAGAGTTCTTGACTGATCCTGCAAAAACATTTTGGCACCTACTATGGAGTTGAGCGAACATTTCTTTTATTTCCATAATAACCACGAGGCATATGACCAGCAATGTAGTAGAAGAGGAGGCATAAGACGAGCAAAAAATGGACCCTATGGTAATGATGAGAGAAACGAGGGAGATAGATGCGATGAAGAAAAAGTATGATGGCGAGTTGAAAGCCTTATGCGCTAAGAACACACTCACAAGGAAAGAAAGGGGAATGAGGGTGCATGTGCTTTCTACCTCAACTCAACCTTAACCAATCAAACAGTTGCATAATGAACTAGATCGAGCAATTCAAGAAAGCAACATTTGATATCAAATGTGATTGTTTGATAGACGTTTGATGCAATTAAACAGTCTAAAAGTAGTTTAATGTAAATTAGTTAGGTAATTGTGTTAAGCTATGGTTAGGCCGTATTTAGGTCAACGGTAAGTAAAAATCCATTGGAAAGAGTATAAATAAGAGGTCTAAGTAAGGTAGGTTTTTACATTGATCACTGCATTTGATATCATTGCGCTCAAACACCTACTGACTTAAACATATGAGTACCTTATGCATGTATCATCTAAGTAGTTTAGGGTGAATGGAACATGCTTGATAATGGTCAAATTAGAGACAAGAATGGAATGATCGAAAGACCAAGCCATCAAGAAAGTGAGGATTCTGATTAATCATGTAGAAACAAAATATTTGGGTTGCTAATAAGGGCCCGATATGAGTTAATTTTAAAATTAATTTAGCACTTATCTTACATTGATTTTTTTTAACTTTTTCACAAATCACTCTAATTTAGCTTGTTTTGCAGTTATTGATATCAACAAAGAGTCAAAGTAGAAAAATAAGGAAAGTGGATGAAATTCAAGCAATTTTGGACAGAACTGACACTGGTACAACTAAGTAGCAGAATTGAGGCTTGAGCAACACAAGCAAACTCATTGCAAAGGGAAACCTCAAGCAATAAACCCGAGGTTAAGCCATGAAGATTCCTTTCTAAAGCTTGAGGCTTGAGCCACAAAAGCACACTCACACAGGGAGGAACCTCTACAACTGGAGCCACAAGTGCACTACTTAACACTGTCCTGAACAGTTTATAAAAGAAGAGTTGGTTCCCTATTTCTAAAGACTTTTTGAAGGGGTTTCATTTGAAGAGGTTTTGAGAGAGCTTCTTAGTCACTTACCTCCGTATTGAGTAAACAATATTAGAGGTTATAAGGGAAGATAGTTCCACATCTATTATGAAGAGTTAAATCTCTTTAAGTGTTGAAGCAAAGATGTAACCTTTTGGATATTGCTACTCCTTTTATTTATTCATCAAAATATATTTTTATTACATGTTTGTGAATTAGTTTATATCTATTGTCGGATGAACTGATCACTCATCTTATTTTAATGGTTTGAGATTGAGTGGGAACTGATTTCAAGTTGTGGTCCAACTAATTGCAATTGTGTTTTTATATGTTAAGAATAAATCTAAGGTTCTAGTTTATTATAGAGTCATGATCTTAATGTTAAATATTCATTCAAGTAGTCATTCATGAATACATTTAAAGAGAACTAATAGGACATCATTAATTATATCTTTATAAATAAATATTGATTCATTACAAAGAAATATACAAATTGGTAAAATATAGCTTTAACACATTTTTATTGTCTTGAAAGATAATCATATACTTAAAATTGTTTTAGTATATTATTAACATTTTAAATCAACATTATTTCTTTTCATGAAACTTATTTTCTCACTTCTAATACATATCTTCCATTGTTTGAAATTTTGTGTATTCTGCAAAATTCCATTAAATACAACATTGCTGCACTATAAACCATCCATGCTGGAAAAATTAATTACTTTTGAGCATTTGCTCCGACCCTTTTACAAAAATATATCCATATATAAGGCTTTTCTCCAATTAATACGGATTTCCAAAGTTTGAAACATACTAATAATTGTGTTTGCTATATGGTGTCTGCC
Source organism: Vigna mungo (assembly GCA_036885675.1). NCBI lineage: Eukaryota > Viridiplantae > Streptophyta > Magnoliopsida > Fabales > Fabaceae > Vigna > Vigna mungo. Next base: position 42,471,658 of record CP144692.1, on the reverse strand, counting down.
TCTGCCATGATATATATATATAATTAGAATGTATTAATGATGAATGTAGGTGAGAAAATTTTTTTGCTGCCCATAAAGTGAGCTAAAGTTAAAATTGATTTTGGTTTTGGACCTGATTCAAACGACAGTAATTATGGCCTTGACAGTTGTTACAAGACACTAAAAATGTGGCATGGTGATCGTGGGAATTCAGTTGGTATTATGAGTGTTGGAGATTGTTAGGAGGGAGGAGGAAACTGGGAAAATGTCGAAAGATTGGAGCGCATCAAAGTGCAAAAATGTGTTGCCGCACGAGACCCCGGACCTAAATGAGCATTACATTGTGGGGCAGAAGGTGTTGGGAAAAGGGCGCTTGGCCACCACCTACGTGTGCACCCACAAGGAGACAGGGAAGACTTACGCGTGCAAAACCATCCCAAAGACGAAGCTTTTGTGCCAAGAGGAGTACGATGATGTATGGAGGGAGGTTCAGATCCTGCACCATTTGTCGGAGCACCCCAACGTGGCAAGGATACAGGGAAGCTACGAGGACAAGTTTGCGGTGCACCTTGTGATGGAGCTGTGTCGTGGGGGTGAGCTTTTCTATAGGATCACTCAGAAGGGGTATTTCAGCGAACGAGAGGCTGCCAAGTTGATGAAGACCATTGTTGGGGTGGTGGAAGTGTGCCATGCTCATGGGGTCATTCATAGGGATCTCAAGCCTGAGAATTTCTTGTTTGATACCCTCGCCACGGATGCCACCCTCAAGGTTATCGATTTTGGTTTCTCTGTCTTCTTTAAACCAGGTTCCATTCATCGCTTATATTCAACTCGATTTTATAAGGCATGCCTTTCCGTATGAATTTGTCAATCAAAGTCATCAAATTACCTCCCATCAATGTATGTGTAGTGTAACAGGTCCCTACATATTAGTGTGAATCATTCAACACATTTGTTGGTGTGCCCGTGGGTTTAGCTGCGTTCTTACCCTCGACATGGGTATAAAAAAATAGAGAAATATTAAATGTTCAAGATTTCCTGTTTAATAAACCTCTCAGAGTAGGATTTAGAAACGTTCCCCTATATCTATCTATCTATGTCTGATTTACAAAATCATGATGCATGGTTATGGTTAACTTAATAACAGCAGGACTAATGTAAAATTTAGAATCACAAACAATGGAATGCAGAAGAACTCATCTCTATCTATCAGCTAGAGTTTTGCGCAATGCCATGCATTAAAATCTATCTAATAAGACAATAATTTTATAGTTATACAAAATTATGGGGAGCACTAAGTGAAAGTCCAAGATATCATAAACTCACTGTCATCAAATGCTAGTCTAATTAAAACTATCAATCATTTAATTAGCACAATATAATGATTTTTGTAAATTTTGGTGTACTAAAGTTTTCCACGAGATATATCGTGTCATAGTTGTATACATTTCGTCTGATGACCAAAAAAAATTACATCTTTTGGTGAACCAACCATCTTGTTCATACATTCTTTTGAGTTAGTTTTCTGTTATAATTCAGACTAACTTGTAACTGTTTTGTGCTCCTATATGAGGGAATGTTGAGCAACAAATAAAAGTAAGCAACTTAATGATTATTTTGCTTTCTTGATTAATTCTCATTAACTTACAAATAGTCCTTTCATTTCTATCTGTGTGTTTGTTCTTTATTTTTTCTTAAATGAGTGTAATTTGCTTTACCTATTTGCTAGTTCTTTCATTGTTATTGGACACAATTTGGCACTTGGTGCAAAACCATTATTTTGCATAACTAATATTATTTAACTATCTAATTCTAATCCACAAATTTCTGGCACACATTATATGCCACTTTATTTTATTTTTTCTTAATGTCATATAAATTATCCTTGGTCATTTAACCATCTTCCTGGATTTAGTATGCGTGTATGATTTTGGTCAAAAAAACAACTACCGAACACACTCTTACCTTTTCCCTTTTTCTTGTTTCTTCTCAGGACAAACCTTTAGTGATATAGTAGGAACTTGCTACTATATGGCCCCAGAGGTGTTGGGCAGACAGTCTGGACCAGAAGTGGACGTTTGGAGTGCCGGTGTTATTCTATACACCTTACTGAGAGGGCTTCCACCTTTCTGGGCAAGTAATGATCCTTATGTTTACTGTAATTCTCTTCGACTAACAACTGAATTTCTTTCTCTGTATATTATTTGATCATATGCTTATTATCTTTGTGCTGAGTTGCATTCAATTTTTTATTTTTTCAGAATCCGAATCAGGCGTTTTCAAACAGATTTTGCATGCAGAAGTTGATTTTGCATCTCATCCGTGGCCAAGTATATCAGGAAGTGCTAAAGATTTGATAAAACAGATGTTGGATAAGGACCCCAAGAAAAGAATTTCCGCTCATGAAGTCTTGTGTGAGTTTCTTGAATACTAGTTTTAACTGAATTTTCTTGTGCTATTGGTGTATGGCAGCTCATTAGAATGTCATGGCTTGGTAAAAGATCTAACGAATCTTGTATTCTCAGGTCACCCTTGGATTGTTGATGACAGTGTTGCCCCGGACAAACCTCTGGATCCTGCTGTTTTGACGCGCCTAAAGCATTTCTCAACAATGAATAAACTTAAGAAGATGGCTATACGTGTATGTTTAATTGTTATGCCTTAGCTTTTTTTTTTTGTTTGATTTCAACCATGATATTAATTTTTTCTTGAGGCTTATATTAAAAATTTGTCGAATGAGATAACCTCTCATAACTTATTGTTGCAAAATCAATCCAAAATTCCAGACATTAATACAGGTAGTGGAAAGTCAGGTGGTATATTCCAAGAGTAGGGGTAGGAATGCAATCTTGACTCTTGAAGAATCCCATTCTCATAATGAGGCATGGATGAAGAGGTGAAATAATTAAAGTCTATTGAGTCTTATTTATGGTGGCAGTCATGAAGCTTTGTTTTATAAAGGGATCATATGAAGAAAAAGGATACACTCAATCTAGAGAGAGGGTCACCGCCCTAAGATGCGACAGAATTTTCTCAAGTTTTTCTGGAAAACTAATGCATTGTTATATAATGAAATACTTTTGAGACAATCTGGTGGAAATAGACACGAGGTGTCTAATCATGTAAATTCATACTTTTCTGTTGTTTTGTGTATGGTCTTGTACTTTGATCCTCATTAGGTGTGAAAGGAGTTTTTTCCCATCATTTCTATATGACATAAAAGTTTCATGTGCCATTTTTTGGAGGGTTATCTAATTCTGGACGACATTTCATTGTTGTGTGTGTGTGTGTGTACACAAGTGAAAAATAAAAATTTCTTCTTATTTTCTTTCAGCTTGTCCAAACATAAATGATCTGTATGCTTTATAATTTTTCTGTACAGTATTGTGTTCATATAAGTCGTGCACTAATATTTTACGTTGAAAAATTCTTCAGGTCATAGTAGAAAGACTTTCGGAGGAGGAAATAGGTGGATTAAAAGAGATATTTAAAATGATTGACGAAGACAATAGCGGGACAATCACTTTTCAAGAACTCAAAGATGGTTTGAAAAGTGTGGGATGTGATCTCATGGAATCTGAAATTAGATCCCTTATGGATGCGGTAGGTAGATTATCGTTAATATAGAAAAGAATGTAATACAAACTGAGGTGTTATGTGAAAAAGCTTCATATATTTTTTGCTTCTTTTGTATAAGTTGAACTGGGTGATCTTTAACTGGTCTCTCTTGTGCACTTTGGCAGGCTGATATAGACAACAACGGAACAATAGACTATGGTGAATTTCTCGCAGCTACAATGCACTTGAATAAGATGGAAAGAGAAGAGAATTTAGTTGCTGCTTTTTCCTATTTTGATAAAGATGGTAGTGGTTACATCACCATTGATGAGCTTCAACAGGCTTGTAAAGACTTCGGCCTTGGTGAGTTGCATCTGGATGAGATGATCAAAGAGATTGATCAAGACGATGTAAGTTCCTCTGATCAATAGTACTTGTTGATGTGACTGTTGTCACTCTCTGCTTAGTTTAACTGAACTTCGTTGTTGAATTCATTTAGTTTGGCAATAAAATTGTTGACATCACTTGAACACGTTATCACTAAAATTAGTGAAAGTGAAATATGTTTCTACTTTCTTGTTTCTCTTGCAAGTCAACCATTAGGATCAAATACTGCATAAGGATTCCATGTTTACAACTTTTGCTATGTTTTTGAATTGTCATTTATGCCTTTTACGTGTTTATTCTAAAGTTTTTTCAATATTGAAAATGTTTTTAGCAATATTTACTAAATTCTCAGGTTTCTAAAATAAACCCTTTAAATATCATCTCTAACCTTATTTTTATTTGAGCTATTAATCTATATCACTGATATTGGGCCAAATTTTAAATGCCAATAACGTTCTGTTAATGCTTCCTTCTTAACCTTGGTCTCTCAGGTCTTCTATTTTAGCTGTCCCAAAATAAGGTTTTTCTGATATTTGAATGAATTTACCTGTGATAACTTTCTTTCTGAAGCAGATAATGTTTTTCTTTTCTAATTTGTGTCCTTTTTCAGGATGGGAGAATTAATTATGGGGAGTTTGAAACAATGATGAGAAGGGGCGAACCAGGTGGTTGTAGAAGCAAAGTCATGAACAGCAATCATAAAACTTCATTATTTCCTGGTTTAGGAGTGAATGACTCATCCTAATATGCTTATTGAGATCTTTAGTGCCGTTAGGAAACATATGATAGAAGAAAAGTCATAGTTAATTTTTCATACACATGATTATTATATATTTTACATTGAAGCTCTGTATTCGGTGAAGTCAAATAGACTCAACATACATCATACAAGGTAAAATGGCTTTATGTGTTTGTGTTGAGCAAAGAGAAAGGAAATATGTTGCTATTATTTTTCAAGCTACATAGTCATGTTGCCTTTAAAATTTGAGTCTGATTCTTATCTAAGTGGACTAACCTAACTTGGTTAATAGATAGGGTTAAATATGTTTTTGTTTCTCAATTATTACGAGCTTTGAGTCGGGTTCTTATGAATTTGCTTTTAATATCATTTCAAAATATCACTCCAAAAAACCTATTATCAATAGAGGTATTTTATGTATATATAAACTCATGTCTATTTCTTATTTTATATTATGTGAAACTTTGTTTGTACTTAACACATGCATAAATATTACTTGTCGTCAAAGTGATTTGTGGTATTATTGACATCATCTTTTCGCTTTGTGCAAAGGACAAGTGATAATATATAAGATGAAATTTAATATTGTTAGAAAGAAGATATTAAATCCATTAATTTAGAAAGTAAGAGAAGAAAACAAAATTAAAGTTTCAAACATTGAACAATTGCAATTTTTATGTAACATATTTAAACTTTTTAGTTATAATAAAATGAGTTATCTTTTTATGTTTTATTGGTGTACAATTTTCATATGTTAAATACTTAAATCAACTAATTTTTACAATTAGTTCTTACTCAATTTGATAAAAATATAGCTTAATTTTAAGCTCAACATATTTTATATGATCACAACTTTTTGGTAAGAATTTTATTACTATTAAAACATTTTTCTATTTTTAAAAATTCTCATTTTCTAATTTTTTTACGATAATAATTTATCCCAAAACATATTTTATTTTATATCTTTCTATGTTAAAAATAACTATTTTGAATTAGGTATTATTATAACTGGTTTAACTCATAAAAGATCAATATTTTAAAGATTAGCTACCAAGTAAACTAAATGGATCAGATTGAACAACCCATTAATTTGACTCATTCTGACATCTATATAAAATAATTCGAGGATAACAAACATCAAATTAAGCAAAGTTAGTATAATTTTCTTTTCTTTTAATTTGAACTCACTTAAGTTTGTTTTAACTGTATTAATTCTGTATAATACTTTTACTTAGACTTGAGTTCATCCTTATTTTGATTGCTCTAATTTTAGTTAAAATAATATATAGGAATAATTAGTTTTGTGATATAAGGTAGGAATATTACCCCTAAAAGGTTGAAATCTAAAAAATATAAAATTACGCAAAAAAAGATTTTTTTATTATTTATTTCTCCGCAAGGTTTCAACGAAAGAGGTGGACAGTGTGGCGTGCCTTATTTTCATTTGTTCAATTTCTAGTTAAAGAGAAAAAAGTAAAACCAATTTAAAAATAATTTTTGGGTGAAAAGGGATAGGAAAGAAGAGAGGATAGATAGGCCTGAGAAGAAGAGACAGAGAGAGAGGTCTCTCAAAAATGGCCACTGCCACTGTTTCAACTCTGTGCGCTACATTCGGAACCCATTGCACCATTTCTCACAACCCTAAACCTCTTTTTTCTCAACCTTTCAATCTCAATCGTTTTCCTTCTCACTCTTACAATTTCACATTCTCTCCTCGTTCACCTCTCGCACCCGTTCCCAAGTCCTCAGAATCTGCGGTGGCCCAAACCGAAACAGAAACCGGTTCGACCGACCCAGAACCGACCCAGATTGTCTCGGCTAAGGCACCCTCATGGGAGCCCGGTCTCTTCGCAGTCGTAATGGTGAGTTCTGATTAATGAATTGGGAATGGCTTTCTTTTTCTGAAGTTGGGTATGGGATTCGATGACCCAGTGTGGAAAAGTTGAAAGCTGCGGTTTAAAATTGTTGACCCCGACGAGTGTTCTGGCCAATTGCACTTGTACTCCGAGATTAGGCTGCTAAATGCTTTTAATTATTGCTTATATATGTTTTTGGTGCTATTGAAAAGTGGCGGCCATCGGTTAAAACAGTTAATTCTGGTTGTTTGAAGTGTTGTTTTATTGGTCCACTTAAGTTTGTTGGATGGGGTAAATAGGATTTGTTTTTTGGGGTTTCTGCTAATATTATCTTCTGTCTTGTGTGATTCTGAACTTGTTTTTGTTGTATTGTCTAGATTGGTTCACGCCAATATATTGTTCACCCCGGGCGAAAGCTTGTTGTTCAGAGGTTGTCAGGTGCAAATGTTAATGATAAGGTGCATAACTGTGAAACATCTTAACTTCTGTTGTTTTGGAACAATATGAGACCTTTTCTTACTAGGTGTTTGCTACATGGATCAAATGATGTTGTAATATTCTATTCTGAAGTTATCTCTGTAGACAAACCCCTGACTTCTCAATCCGTCATTCTGATGTTGTCTGTAATTTTTCTCGGTCGGTCTCCCTCATAAGTAATAGATACGCTTTAACTCATAGCCACAGTTTTGCATCATTCTTAAAACTCTTTCAGTGTTTTTTTTTTCTGTCTTTGATTATATGCATCACCAGCTTACTACCATCATTTTCTCCCCAAACATTATTGCTTTTAAAATTTCTGTGATTTGAGCATGATGGCAGCTGGGTAATAATCACTTGAATAGTGAATATCAGAATAGTGTTTATGTATGCGAAAGTGCATGAATTACAGTATGTGATTTTTTTAAGGGCAAAATACCGTAGTATGTTATTATTATTGATGTAATTGGTAGTCACAAGAAAATGTATCTGCAACAGACAGACAATTTATCTGTTCATTTATTATATCAAAGCTTTGGCTCTCCAAAGTACAAGATAGATATTTGGAGAATGAACTTCATTGACTAGTGTACTCATATACATACAAAATTAAGAAAGCTCCATTTCTTTTCCTGTACGATTAGTTATCGTGAAAATTTAACTGATTGTAGATTTAGGACCTATTAAGGATCTGAACCATGGTTTAGGACATGTAGATTTAAAGGGTCTGACAGAAAAATCTGTTTAAGAAACTTGGCCTAAGCTGGGGAAATGAAGTTATTTTTACGAGTAGTTCGGGGTGATGTTGATGCCAGCTGAAGTGATAATACTATATGAAAAACTGCTGTAATTTCCAAAAGATTATTTTATTATCAGTTTAATTTAGTTGTTGGTAACTCCAGATTGCCTTGCACAAAGTTTTACTTGTTGGCACTGATACATCTTGCTACATTGGGAAACCAATAGTTACAAATGCTGTGGTATATGCAACGGTTGAAGAGCAGGTACACCTTTTTCTTTTCGCTTATCTTCTCTAGATAATATTTTTAAAAGAAATCTTCTACCTACCACTTTAATTTTAATGCAGGGTTTAGACCCCAAAGTAATTGTCTTCAAATATAAAAAGAAGAAGCACTATCGCAGAAACATTGGACACAGACAGGTACAATAGTTATGCTTTAACTTGTGCAATCAAATTATTTATGAAAGATTTTGCAATTGAAATGTTGGTTTGCATGGCTTGGGAGGGAGTGGTTGGGAATTATTTATTCGTATGGATGAATTCTCTCGTACCTTATAGTCTCTTGAGGGAGCTTGAAAATATGTGAGTCCATCTTCTTTGTGTGTGTGACTGACTTCGGGTAAATTATGTTTTTGGCTAGTTATAAGTCATTGTAAGTTACAACAAGCAGTAATACATGCATGCAAATTGTTAAAACGCATTTTGCATCTTTGGTTTTCAGTTGTTCTTTCTTTTATCTAGTTACATTTTGCGCGACGAAGTTGAATTCAACCAGGGGACAGAATAACAAACTCCTGCAATTTCTTGGTCTTAATGCTCCTTGTTTCCATGAAGCTTCTGTCTCAATGAAATGCTATTTTTTCATATTTTGTTAACCCTGATTTTACTCCATTTTATTGTTGGTGTACAATACCAATAATGAGGTTTAAACCTAGCATCTCATGCAAACTATCACCCCACCCTTCTTAGACAGTTTGGTGGAATGATCTGTCCTAGCTTTTGAGGAATTTAGAAGTAAAATGACAAAGTTTGGTTATTATGAAAATAAAATTTCATGCCTTTGGAACCATAAATTTGGGAGCTAGACATCTCCTTCCGTGGCAGTCATCACTTCACCATACTTTTTAAGTGGCTATAACTAATTCCACTTATTATACTGAGTAGTGCAAGATTACCATGGCATTAATGTTATGCTACTTAAATCATACGAAACTGAATAAAAATTAAAAATTCTTGTGACATCTCACCAAATAAAGCTTGGTTGAAAATATGATTTCGGCCCTGTTATTGAAATGCTTGACATTGTGTTGATTTTCAACATGTGACAGCCACATACACGTATACGGATAAATAGCATTATGGGCTATGAGAACTACCCAAAAGTTACTATGGACGATATCAAATCGAAGGATTCCGAATCATGAACATCTTGTGAACTGTCCCTATACTGTAGCTTCTTCTTCTCCAATTTTATGCAATCATGCCGCCTTTATTAGTGTTGCTTTAATTAGAAATGTAATTGCATATTGTAATTTTGTATTATTGTAATCTCCCGCTTCCAAATACATTGCTATTTCTTTAGCTCCAAGTTACACGTTCCAATTTAAGCTCATAATGTGCTTTTGTTTGCTTGGAATTGTAGTCAGTTTTTTCTTGCCTTCCATAGAAGAATGGCTGGAAGAAGTTTAGCTTAAAGATTATAACTAATTGGCTTATCCTCTTTTAATTAGTTCCATTCCTATATGCAGGAGGTAAAAAACTTAAACACACGCCAAACATCAAATTGTTAATAAGAAAGAAAAATGTGTTCCTTTTTTTTTTCTGAGAACAGAGAACGGGAAGGAAATATTTATTGTTTCGTTTGGTTGGTTAAAAAAGAAAGAAATAAAGAAAACTAACTATACAAAACTTCGAAACTTTTCCTATTGTTCTTTTGAATATCTAGAACGTCCTCACTTTTCTCCTATGCTCTCTGGAAACAAGTAATGATTCAAATTTGTCAATGTCCTGTGGATTTTTCCTTATGTATTATGACTTCTGTTTGTGTATGACTGACCCAAAGTGTGCTCGAACCATGCAAAAAGAGAAGGGTTAGTAGCACACTTAACCTGATTAATATTGCTAGATGTCTTGTTATTTTGGTAATTCTAAAAAGAATTTTACCAAATTAAGAAACTTGCCAAATTTAGAGTTTATGCGAAATTTTCTTAACACATTAATATTTCTCGTGCCAAATTTTAGTAAGCAAGTCCAATATTGATATTTGCAAGCAACTATATTTTCCTATACTCTGAAAAACCAGCAAGCAACATTTTAACTACATCCAAACACTGACCTTTAAATTGTAATGGTCCAGTGCAACATAAGCATATAATTTCCATACAAACATAGATTTCCTACCTCAAATATCAATCGTATAAAAATAGGCTCAAATCTAAAACGATCCCTTGTTATATATAATTTGTGGTGAGGAAGATCCCAATGCCTGCTACTACTATATTTAATATAACATATAATGACATTGTAAGGAGCAAATTTTTTATGCTCAAGCTGTTCGTACACATTTTATGGTATTCTTAATAAGAATACAATATAAATGTCAGTTTTTATGGAAACATTCATTTGAAAATCGAAACGACTTGGTGTAAAATGCAACTGGTTCACAAGTAATTTTATAAATGTTCTGACTTCACTATGCCTAAGCTTCGTCAGCTAATGCAATATTAACTACAAACGTGATTGGCTTTTAGCGATATTGACATAGAATAAATTTAATAATTGAAGTTATGAATGACGAGCAATGGAATGGAACTAAACACCAATTCTTTAAGTGCAGATTGCAGTATGTGGCTGATATTATACAAACATCAGTCCGTTTCGTCCTAAGTTTATACGCAATATTGAGATGACTTCCTGTTGGAGATAGAGCATCAAATTGGATAACAACACCAGGTGACTCTAACGACAGGAAGAGTAACGGTTAAAATTCTCTACAAATTGAAAAGGCAACACTAACGGAAAAAAGTCAGATCCTATATGGTGCGAAGCAAGTATGCATACTGCATCGCTAAACAAACACCACAACCTTCTTGATGCCGTTAATGTCAGTATGTGTAATTTAACGCTCCAACAAAGCCTCGTAACCGTAGCTCAATCGATTGTACACCACTCACTCAGCTATGTTACCCTTGCTCTCTCCACACAACCAAAAAATAAAAAGGGAAACATAAAAAACTTAGGCTCCACCACAGAAAATAATATGGAGCACATGCTACTGTTTAAGTTAATAACAATACACCCTTCTCAATGATATCTTTCTTCAATACTATCTTCTCTGATAACGTAACTTATCTTTTGACAAAATGTATAACGCAAGCTAGGCTCGCACAACTTCATTCGTATACTCTCTTTCTCTTCAGAAGTGTTGGAACTATGGAAACAAAACCAATGAGGAAAAGTACCGATAATGTCTTAAAATCATATAGATCCTTAATTGACTTTAGATCCCCAAGAGCAAGGCCAGCCTGATTAAAAAACAATAGAGGTTAGGAGTACAATAAAAGAAAAGCAGAAGATCATCAAAAGCATGAATATCATAGATGATATTTAGCCTTTTCATACATAAATTAGGAACTACATGCCACCACCATCCACATTGATTGAAATCAAAATGTGACACGGTAAAAATGAGAAGAACATACTAACGTATGACCACACAGTCCACATTAGCCTAGTTCAAATGAAAGGAGATGCAGCATGTACAAAAACAATCAACAAGGAACAACAGAAAATACACTCTAAGCAGTTAGGAAAAAGAATTTAGATGCATTTCTCAATATAGCAGTTCTAAGTGGAACTAATAATGTGCCATTTCAACCGAAACATTGCTAGCATAATCTTTCAAATCCTCAACAGCCTTCAAGACAAATGATGCAATAAATCTCTTAGCTTAATAATGATTTACTCTAGTTATTCTAATAAGTAAAATATAAATGAATCATATATTCGCATATGTGCATATTGGAACAAGAATTACTTCGATATATTATTGAACTGTTTCCTTAAGAATAAAAACATCCCACTCCAATTTAAGCAGATCTAATTCACAAAGTTCCTTCATATTAAAAACAAAACAGTAGATTGACAATTGTAAAGCTTATACCCCCAGAAGGTATCTTAAATCCAGAGCCACCTGGATCTTAAGTTGCTGATCATCCTTCAAATAACATTTTTAAGAAGCATTCAAGAAGACACTCCATCCCTGATTTCTATCTAAGAAGAGTTTTCAAATGCAAAAGTTCCAAAATACAAATGCCCGAAGTTGTCAAAAATCAAGATCTTATTCCAGTGTAGAATATAAAGGGGGAGAGGGGGGAAAACACTTTTATCAGAACCTACATAGCTAAATCATCACAGAAAACAAAAATGCATTTAAATGAATATTTACATATTATAAATTAACATAAATAAAATAACCTTAAAATCACATTAATATTCAATAAAATATCTCAGCGATTAGTCAAATGGTTCAGCTCCATCTAGCAAAATGTAGTGAACTTGCTGACCCAAGAAAAAAATTACCACAGAAATTGAGACGGAGATAAAAAGAGTTCAAATGAAACCAAAATAGACAGGTGATAGATTCCAATGACATCAAGCGACAAGGAAAGAGATTTCGGGGCAAAATCTATGTTGTCTCTCAATTAGCTGGCTCAATCCAACTCACAAAAATAAACGAATCACGTGTTAGGTTTTGGGGCTCAAATTCACAGGGGTTTGCGATCTTCCCTAATGATCCTAGACTAGTTCTACAGGTTGCAATCCTGCATATGTTCAAACATGGAGAAACGTGAGAAATAGTAGAGCCGTGCAATCTTAGGTGCAAAGTCACGATATCAACAACCTTGCAAACGCCTAGAGGCATGTATACGACACGCACTAACTAAAAGGAGCTCAAACAAAAAAATAAACAGACACACGTACAAAACAAAAATTTGGAATAGGAAAAAATATCTAATTCAAAGAAACCAGCAAAGCGAGCACACTGCAGAAAAACATCAACACCAGCACAGAAGCTTACTCTGACAGTAATATATGCTGCCGGAACAAGACCAACCAAAGTAGCCAAAAAGAATACATGAAACGGAACATCAACAATGGGAGAGGCCAAATTGATGAACAGATTTGGCAATGTCGGGGTTATCCTCAGAAAAAGCATGTAATTCAGAAGCTTATCCCTACGCTTTGCAATCTGATTCAACCACCCAGAAAACAAATTCCACATTAACAATACCCACGAAATTAAAAGTTGTCATAAACATAAAAAAATAAAAGGATACAAAAACAAACCTCGGCTTGGAAGAACCTTAGCTTCTCAGGCCACAACCAAGTAACCAAAGGCCTGCCAATTAACTTAGACAAAAAGAAACAGGAAGATGCACCGGCAGTGGCATTGAAAACAACCAATAATATTCCTCGTACAACTCCAAAAAGCGCCCCAGCTAAAAGGGACATGAAGATTGTCCCAGGAATCATGAAAGTCTGCATGAAGATGTAGGTGGAGCAATAGCCAAGAATAAACTGCGCCGGATAGTTGTTCGCATACGTCGAAAGATCTTCCCTTTAACACAATAAATAGACAAATAAACAAATTAATAAAATAATGATTAATATATAAAAAGAAGAAACATCACAGTTGTTGTGGTTAGGGTACTTGAGGAGACGAAGATCGGAGAGCGTGCGGGGGATTTTGAGGCTGGTGTAAGCGGCGGGGGGCATGGTGAGGTAAATGCAGAAGAGGCCCGTGGAGAACACGAAGAAGACGGCAACGGCGGCGGCAAATTCCCACGTGTTGAGCGGGAACCTCTCCAATTTGGGCTTCTTGGCGGAGGGTGAATCGTCATCCTCGCCCTTCTCTTCATCCCTCGTCGCCGTCACATTCCTCGGCGCCGCCATACTACGATCCAATTAACCAAATCTCATGGGAATCGAGTTGACCGGAGTTCTGGGAATTGGGGATTTTGAAGGGTCGATGCAATGGTCTTCTCTGTTTGGGTGAAAGCCCTTAGATTTGGGGCGAGTAAGAGAGAGACAGAGAGAGAACGGGAAAGGATCCTTCTGCGAAATTTAACTGCAATGCAATGCAATCAGATGGAGAGAGAAAGAAAGCTTTTTCAATTTCAACTTTGAAGAACATAAGAATTAAGAAGACTGTGATTTTATTTTCCCCTTGTTGTTATTTCTTGCTATTTTCCCGGGATGCCTTTTTTGTTGCACCATTTTTCTTATATTTTCAATGTTTTATTTCATTTTTTTTTTCATCTCAATTTTTTTTTTAAATGTTGATAATATGGTTGGCTCGTGGAAAAAAAGAGAGAAGAAAATGTAAATTAAGATTAAAAAGAATAAATAGAAAATATTTTGAATTTTTCAAAAATCAACTATTTTTCTTCCAACTTTTAAATTTTTAATTAAAAAAGGCAAAAGTACTGATAGAAAAAAAGAAAAAAGACAAAGCTTGTGTTTTCTGTTGTCGTTTTATTTTCAGTCAGACTATTTACGTAACTTGGCATATATCTTATCTTACTTTCAGTCCATTGATAAATATTTATGCTGTACTTAAAAAATATGGCACACATTTATTTGTCTTTGTACATTTTTATTTATCTATTTAAAAAATGGGTATTAAAAAAAATATAATTTATAAGGAGAACAAAACTGAAATTTAAATTATTTTATTTTACAATGATAAAAATTGAATTTAATGATTTCAAATATTAAATGTTAAAAAAAAACAAAAAATCAACAAAAGCCAGAATTAAAACATTTAAGAAGATGAAGATCTCATCATTATATTCATTACTATTTTATTTCACAAAATATATCCATATCTACTTCATTATACTATCGGAAGTGATTAAAAAGGTGTAGATTTTAATCAAATCAATGGATTAAATCAATATATCTTAATTCTATAATTATGGTATTTGTTGTTGTTGTTAGGGTTTTATTTAATTATGGTAATAAATAATAATTTATATTACCTTAAATACTAATAAACACTATGTGATCATAAATCAATAACAATCATTCTATTGTTTGTACAATCATCTTACCTACATATTTCTTTAGATATTAATCACGTGTTTCTTGTGACACATTCTACTGTTAATTATTTTTTTAATGTAATGTTTTTTATTGAAATTTACAGTAGATTAAAATCAATAAATTTTACTTGATATAAATTAGCTTGATTAAATAGTGATAAAACAAATTAAGTTGAGAAATCGTGTGGGAGGAGTGTGATTTAGTAAGAATATAATAGATTCCAAAAACTGAAGTATCCAACAAAATTTTGAAGAATAACTTGAGTAACATATGCAATGAAGAGACCCACTTAAATAGACTTATGACAACAATAATTTCAATTCTTAAAAATCTAAAAAAAATCTTTTATACAAAAGCTTTATAAAATTTCAAATAGTATTTTAATTTTAATAAATCTCGTGGTGCTAGACCATTTTTAAGATTCTCTTATAAATATTGATCTACATATTAAAATTTTCAACATTTGTTGAAAAAAAAAATATTATTTTAATGAGTATTTAATTAAAAAAATATTATAAAATTAACTCAAATAAAAATTTGTAATATATATAAATATTTCCTTTCTCTTAAATTTTAATAAGTGGAGATCTAATTTGGTGTGGTGAAGGTGATGTCTTCATGAAAAAGAAAATGTTTTGTAGAAAAGAATATTCGGAGCACAAAAATGATCCATCATAGAGACTGGACAAAACAAACCCATCAAATTTTGATATTTATGGTTTCCCATGTTTTCTCTAAGTAATACTCCAACACTTTTATTTTTTATTTTTTCTACGAAACATACTTTTCAATGAAATACGTTTTTGTCGTTCATAGAACAAAATGGAAATCCGAATGTGAGATCTTTCTGCAAAACAAAAACACACACTTCTTTCAATAATCTAATTATTTTTTAATATAAATTATTCTGTAAAAGTAATTAAATAAATGATAACATAAACAATATAATAATTAAATATATTTTTAATTTTTAAATTTGATGAAAAATTATAATTTTTTTTATATGTAAAATTTTGATATTTAAACTTTATAAATAAATAAATAAATTTATTTTAATCCAATTGTGTAAAACTTTTTTTATGTATAAAAAGCGTTTTTCAATTCACACTTAAATGAGAACATGTTAAATGGGATAAATAACTCAAATATAACATAAAATATATTTAACATGTGAAAAAATTAATGTAAGTAACTTAAAAATACTACACTAATTTATTTTTAAAATTTTAAAAATAAAATTTATTAAAATTTCAAAATGGAAAATTTTATGTAAAATTTTCAAAAACTAAAAACGTATTTAATTTTTATATAAAAATCAATAAAACAAACTTTCCACTTGTCCATTTCACAACATAAATAATATATTTGTTTTATTTATAAATATTTTTTGGTAGAATTCTAATTAGAGTGAATTATTTCTGAAAGAAGGAATATTGGAAATGTGAAGTGAGAAAAAAGAAAAACATATAAATAGGAATTACAAAAATATCTATATCTCATAAATATTTATAGATAAAGGTACTAGATATTTTAATATCCATCTATAAATAAATTAATACATGTATCATACTATTTATATTATTGATAAAAAATTAAAATTAAAATTAAATTTATATTTTATTAAATTAAAATTAAAATTAATTGATATTTGTTAGATTAAATTTAATTAAAAATAAATTTTAAATTATATTATATTTTATAGGTTTTTAAATTTTATTTAAAAATTTATAATTTTTTTAATTTTTATAAATATTCATTAATATTTGTAAATTTTAAAATACTTATAATTATAATAAACACATTACAGATAATTCTTTTAATGTAAATCAAATAATAAATAAAGACTATCTGTCAGCGTCACCCGTTATCATCTTTTATATTAATAGATATATCCCTGTGACAGTTGATTAAAATAATCTATATCTTTTCTTTAATTATTTTTTTCACATTTTTTATATTAAATATCGAAACCATCACTTTAAATAATAATAAATTACTCATACTTGTTAACAACAAATATTTATGTTAGGCATTCATTTTTCAACTAGCAATAAATTTTAACCGTATTTTATTTTTGGTTGTTTGGTTCTCCATCTCAACACCATAGACAATTAAAGTTTGGAAAATGATATTTTAATATCAATTTTTGACATAATTTTGACACTGCACACGTGTCAAAATGTGATTAGATGATTTCAAATTAAAAAAAACTGAGACAAGAGCATATTTAGAAGGAAAAAATCAAAATTTTTTTTTAATTTGAAATCGTTCAACCACATTTTGACACTACATGACAGTGTCAAAATGGTGTCAAAAAATTAGTATTAAAATATCATTTTTCTTAAAGTTTATAACTAGCTAGGTATCTCATTTCAACCAAACTCAAGCCTGCGTTTTGCAAAAAGAAAAATATTATTCATATCATAGTGTTGTTTATTTCTAAAAAAAAATATTACTATATATTAATATATAATTTGGATTAAGTATGTTTTTCTCTAAATTATTATAAAAAAAGTGTTTTTTGTGTATAAACTAAATTATAAAATGTTTAGTCCTTACGTGAGGTTGAGTATATTTTGTAGTAAACGACAAATAAAGTGTCTTTTATATATTTGAAAAAAATATTTAAATGACTTTCGTAAAATATATGAATGAAATACTTTATAATTTAATTTAAGAATAAAACATAAGTTCTATAATAAGTTGTTGATAAAAAATATATTTATCTCATAATTTTTTATGTGTTATTTTTTTATATGAATAGACTTAATAAAGTACTAAGTTATTCATAAATTTAGATACACTATTTTATTTTTATAAAAGTACTTTTATATTTGTTAATTTTTTATTTTACAGTTTATTTTTTTTCTTCTGTTAATTAAGTGAAGACACGGTTATCTTATTCCATTATTTTATTTATTTGTCCCTATCTACTATGAAATTTTATAGTTAATGTAAAATAATGTTGTTTTTAATTTAAAATGATAAATGATTTTTATTATTTTAATCAAAAACATGTATAACAAGAAAATGTTGTCGTTACCCAAGTGAAAGTAGTGACAAGGATAATCTCTTCGTTAGGTGATTACATATGAAATCATCGACAAACATAAATAATCTTATTATCTGATATGTTTTAATTACATTAAGTATAATAACACTTTACATTAACCAAAAGTTTTTACATTTATTAATATTTGAAAACAAGTAAGCAAGATTACTAAGTAAAATAATATCATGTTATTCAATTAGCAAAATAATTAAACGATAAAAATTCAATTAAAATATAAAATTTTTAAATATTTAAAATAATTTTTTTAATATTGAAAATATTTAAATTTATGAGATTCTACAACTTAACTAAAACTATAAAATTATACCTTTTGAAACGACAGGAATAAATTTGTTATTCAACTCGTGTTAAAAAAAATATTTTCTCTAATAAAACAAACAGAGGGCAATGTTAATACGATATCTTCAATACTAACTTGCCATAAATTTTTCATTTTCAATCTCTCTTTCAAAACGTAATACTATAAGAAAAATTTGTATTATTACAAACACAATAGGTTATAGTAAAATTTTGTCAATAATAATTTAAATTTAATGACAAATTTATCAAGATTATTGACTATATCAAAATCTTTTGCTAAAATGATTGTTCATAAATTTTATTGATGAATCACAAAATTTGTTAGTAATTATTGATAACTTCAAATTCATTGATAAATATTATTTGGTATTTATTGACAAAATTATTCATGAATTTTGATTATCAATAAAACTTTTTAGTAGATATTATGATTTAATTTTTTTTTTCTTCCTCCTTGCTCTTCCTCTTATTTTTTTTTTATCTTTTCCTTCCATCTCTCCCACCCTCATCTCCATCCATTGTTGTTGCCTCTTTTTTTATCGTCGCAACTTTGAGCTTTTCTCCTCATTTTTTTTTCTTCGTTCATTTTTTTTCTTTTCATCTTTGTTTATTTTTCTCGTTTATCCTCTCTTAATATACATAAAATCTCATGAAAATTGGTAGAAAAGTTGTTTCTCATTTTATTGACAAAAATATTTATCAATAATAAAAATTACAATGACGAAATTAACCAGATACATTGAGAAAAATATCCATCAATAATATAAATTACAATTTATTTATAAATCTTATCAATGAGTTTTATTTTTGGATTCTTTATTAATAAAAATATTTGTCAATAATTTTAATTTTAAAATTTATCGGTAAAATCTATCAATAAATCTAAATTTAGTGATAAATTTATTTTGGTTGATAACTAAAAAATTCTTGTAGTGTAACACAAAAAGATAATAAATAATTAGGGATAAATATTTTCAACAGACAATCATATTCGCAATTAATGTTATTTATTAAGTAAAGAGTAATAAAAAATGTAATTTTTTTCAGAAGTTGGTAATTATATTTTAAATTTCATTTCACTCATTATTATCTCATGTTAATTAATCAGTTGATAAAGTATCTAACCAGTAGAAACTCATAAGATAGAACAAGGTCACATACTAGTTTTTTTTTTTTTTTTTTGTCTTATGTATAACATTAATTAGTCTTAAAAACTTCATAATCACAACTATACTTGAAGTAATGATGAAGTGGTGAGGTCATTTGTCATTTTATGCCTTCTAATTAAACGAGGAAAAGAGTAAAGAATGAAGATACTGATAAACTGGAAACTCCATCCTCTAATTAATTTGTATATATATTTATAGTCATATATTGATGAATTACACACAATGGTCTTGAAAATCACTGATGAGGGAAATAGTTAAAGCAAAGAAAAAGCACACTATGCATGCAATTGAGAATGTACATTTATAGTGACATAACCAAGTAAGGACAATAAAAAGTTAAACTCAAAAAAAGAAAAGGTTGTGATCTTCTGAACTCTAAACAAAGGAGAGATTCACTCTTCAAGCGAATCTCCTTTATCACGAAAAAATATATATAATAATCATCACCTAAAAAGCTTTTAGGTTCAATCTCCAGCAACTTCTAAATTAGCTTGTGGTAAGATAATGGACAACTACGATATAATGAATATTTATCCATCATCTTACTTAGACTTTATTCATTAATTAATTCACTATGGTGACACACAAGTTAACTATGAATCAGGGAAGCATCCTAGGATATGACTAGCTTGATCATGGTTATTATGGGGCATCATCAAGGGCACGTTTGGATGTGAAAAATAAGCTGTGTCACTCAATTGTGACCCGAACAAGTTGTCCAAACTCTTCCAATCGATACCTTGCGCACTGCTATTGCTCCTTTCATCACTACAGTATTCCTCATTTCTGAGGCCATTCTGGTGTTGTTGGTTACAGTCCTTCATTGCAAAACTTGCAGTTGGACTATCTAGCTGAGGAAGCTCAATCAGCTGTTTCTCCATGACAGTTTGGTTTGGCAGAATAAAGTGCTGCTGATCTGAGTTGAAAGGAAGACTAAAGCTTGGAGCTTCTGCAGGGTGATGAGGCACATTTGTTTCATTCAAAATATCAGCAATTGATAAGGGTCTTGCAAAGCTTTGATCTTTGTAAAAGTGTTGTTGATGGCTACTACTACTGCACCATGCCTCATAACCTTGCCTGTGACTTGGACTAGGCTTTCGAAATGCTCGGCACACAACCCATCCTTCTTCCTGCAAATTATAAATTCTCACCTTCAGCTTTTATCATGATTCTCAGATACATTTTTTCTTCTCTATTACTTACTATATAACATAATCTAATGGACAAGCGTGTCGTAATTTGCGTTTGACTCGACAAAGTACCTTTGGAGAAAGTGGATATCTTTTCAGTACATGTTTGAAATTGGTTTTATGTAAAGATCTATTGATTCCTAAAGTTGCACGTATAATATATATATATATTCATACTATAAGCCTAATAACATTTTAATATCCAAAATTTTACACTGACCTACATGGGGATGGAAAGAGAGCAAAAAAGAGAGTATAATTAATATAGAATTTGGAGTGTGAGAAAATAGTTTTTTCCCTTTTTTTTCTCGAAAAATATATATTATTAAAAGGGATTAAAAGTAAAAGAAAAGAGAGTGGTCAATATCACACTTTTTTTCTTAATAAACAAAATTAAGTGAAAAAAGACATTTTATTTACATAATTTTCTTATATTTCACATTTTCGCAAATAAATGTCACATCAATAGAGAAGTAAATAAATATTTAAAATAAATAAATAAATAAATTACGTTTTAAATGATGTTAAAATATCAAGGTTCACAAAAAAAGAAGTGCTTCAAAAGCTATCTTTTTGTTACTTTCTGTCATAGGAATATCAGTGAACCACAAAGTATATCTTGCTGTGAGTAATTACAGTTTGTCAAATTAAAGAACTGCTCTATTTATAATACAAGCTAATTGAGATATATATAAAAGTACATACATGTTTTGTATTGGAGAAATAATACTTTGAAACCTCGTAATAAAAATTACCTGACAACTCTTTTAATATTATAATAGTATATATTTAGAATTTTAAGATAAAATCTAAAATACTCATAATTAAATATTATCATTTTGAATTGTTAAAGTGAATGTTTTTTTATTTGATAAATGTCAAAATATCATTATTCTTTGTATTGAAAGTAAAATCATATGATGATACTAATTAACTCTAATAACTTTTTATGCATAAATTATTAAGTCATGCCATATGCATTTTTTAAACGTTAATTATCTTTTAATAAGATCAACATGGTATAAAAAAAAAACTAACATGTAGTTGTTTGATTAAAATGTAATTACAATAGTATAAAAACTGTGTTGGGTACAGTCTTAAAAGTGTTATTAAGAATGTTTTATCCCTACAATTTAAGGCAAAGGTTTAACTCGTGCAACTACGACAATGATTACGTAAAATAAAAAAGTATATACTAAAAGTAAAAGCATTAATTATATTTAAAATAAAAGCATTTTACACACTACAAAATAAAAGTATTAATTCATTTCAAAATACAAAATACATTTAATACTCGCTCAAAGTATTACATATAAAGCATTTAATGTAATATATTAAATATATTATTTAACTAGGATCCTTTGATACTCATTAACAAGTTTATTTACTGAAATCCCCTAAAAATTCAAAAATTGATGCATTTATATAATTTTAATAAAAAAACAAAGTAACTTTATCAACAATTAAAAGTTATCACATGAAAAGAATAAACAATTTCATATAAAAAAAAGAAAAAGAAAAAGAGCGAGTTTACAGTTTTCCTTTTTGCAAAAAATAAAAATAAAAATAGTAACTTGTCTAATTAATACTGTGTTTATATGATTGAATTATATTTACTCATCTTATTTAATAAGGAGTGAAAACCATAGCATTTAATGAGAAAAATTTCAAACAATTCTAACAAAAAAAAAAACAAATGTTTTAGAAAGTGGCATAATGATTGTTCAATTTGAAAAGGAGTGTTTATGTTTGAAAATGAAAAGTATGAAACAGTAAAAGTACTGTTTGGAGTAGTGAAGATAGTCTTGACAACCCTATTTGCTCAAAATGAGATGTTTGCCTTCTGTTTAACTTAATTCCAATAACATATTACTGGAACCAACCATTGAATTATAATTTGCATTGTATAGTTGCATATAGATTAATTACTTCCTTTGATCACAGTGGTTGATATGATTGAAGTGAGAAGAAACTTGCCTGTGGAGGACCATGTTCAGAGGTTTGATGCCTATATTCATGCATAATCCAATCCGTTTTCCTTCCATTAGGGGCACGTCCCTTGTAGAAGACCAAGGTCTTTCTCATCCCTATGATTCTATTTTTGGTCATAACAGCCTTGTCCCTTCCAGTTGCTTTCCAGAATCCAGCAGCAGTGGCCCTGTTAGTTCTTGTTCCTGTAGGATACTTCTTATCTTTATGGCTGAAAAAGTACCACTCATTCTGTTGCTCATATCCTAGCTTGCACCTATCTGCATAATTTTAAACAAGCACATCAACAACTTTGTAACTATATAATGTCATAACTGGCTCCATATACAACGTTATGATATATAGTTAACAGATGAAGTTGATCAAATTTTCTGAAGTTGAATTATAATTTCTTAAAGATTATTCATGTCCCTTTAATTTAAGAAAGCATTCGTGTCAAGATTAGTTGCATTGTGCATATATATGATATATATTATATGTATATAACTGGGTAATTACTATACCTTGTATGTCCCAGGGTTCCATTTTGTAGAGATCAATCTCAACAATAACATCTAGATCGATTTTTAGGGAGTTTATCTTCCTCTTGAGATAGTACCCCACAAGCTCCTCTTCTGTTGGATGAAATCTGAATCCTGGAGGCACACATGATTCCATATCAACTGATGATCTCTCCTGAAACAAGCAAAGGAAAAAGAGTCATTTGTGAAAGATCAATTTCACCATTTATGATTATGTATAGAAGTTTGTCTTGTTCTCTTTTGACGTGCATCAAGAGAAAAACAAATGATTATGAAACGAAAAATAAGACGCTAAAATTGATTTTGCAAATTCCTGATGGTAAGGGCAGCATTGGAAGATAAGGAAAAAAAAAATCAGTGGCCATTGGCTTCGTGTTGCACTTCATCAAAGTCATAATAGTTTACAACCTTATAGCTCTAAAAACCTCTAGGGATGAGATATTTTGAAGTAATGATGATGATGATGATGTATAACTTTGGTATTGGACCCAACAATTGAGCAGCATGTGCAATGACAAAATTGGCAGACCATGTGTGGAACCCACCATAATAAAGAAATTAACTAACAAAATAGGCCTATGATTAATCCTAAGAAGCTCTTTTTATGTGCCTTTATTTGCATGACATGAAGTTGGCAAAAGTATATTGAACACAAAAGTTGGCCGAAAAGCTTGACTTTGCTGTCACAAGCATGTCACATTTCTTTGAGTGCAGTGCACTCCCAACGCCTGCTGGTGGTGGAGAAAGACCTGCCCTATTGAAAATGTCGTGATCACAATTCACGACCACCAGGCACACATGTAGCCACCATATATGCTACAGATAAAGTTCCACTCATCAGCTTAAGCTATTTTTCAGAATTTTCCAAGAACACAATCACTACCCATGTACATGGTTTTCTTAAACCTTGACAAACCAGCTAGCCCTAACTAATTATAATACTACTGGATTTAATATTATTCATCTCTTACTATTAATGGGGAGACTGTTTCATTGATAGTTTGAAAATTTTCAAGTTAATCATATCACTCTCTTTTTCTATTGTTAATATCATCATATTCACACGCTCTCAGTTGACAAAAACCAAAAGATATCATTCTGGGACTAGTGTCATTCGTGTTTTCTTTCTTTCAGAAAACTAACAAATGTGAAGGAAAAGCAAGCTATAGATCCATTTAACATCTTCAGGGTTGTAGATGGACATGGATATAATATAACAAACATCAGAAAGCTGTAGTTCCCCTTCCAAAATAAATTTGAAAAATCTGGCTCCCTTGAGAAAAACTCTCCAGAAGAACATTATACCAAATTCAAAGGAGGTTTCAGACTTCTCTTGACATGCTGTTGAGGAAAGAAAAAAGAAACAATCGTCACATTTATGGACACTACAAATATATAGAATACTCACAGGAATTTGGGTTAATGTCATCTTCCTCTTGAGTTTGCTAGCTGCAGGCACTGAAATTAAGATTAAGGGAAAGGATCGAGAGAGAGAGAGAGAGAGAGAGATGTGTGTGTGTTGAAGTAAGGTGAAGGTGAATGTTTGTCTAAAGAGAGGTAGGAGAGTTATATATATGTATTTGCAAGAGCATGTATCGAAAGGGATGAGAGAATGTTGTACAGAAAAGAAGCAGAAGAATAATATATATAAATATATATACACATATAGAAACATATTGTAGATGAGGTTATTGATTGCGCGTGGGGTGGCAGATAGATGGAAAGGTCTTTGTTTGGACGGCGTGACACCGAGTTTTCACGCCACCCCCCTTCCACCGCTATATTGTACCCTAAGCCTTTTCAATTCCACCACTTTAAACAACAATGCTAGCTACTGTACAGTGCTTGCTTAATTTTAACCAAATATATTACTGTTGTTATTATTATAAGTAATGGATCATTCATAGTTTTCATAAACTTGTATTATACTTGGCTAATGCACTAATTAACAACAGACACTAATAGTGAGTACATGCATGTCACATTCTCCTCCTATATCCTTCACAATTGAGGTTTCGCAATTGTCTGTTTGGTGCGCCGTCCCTCTACATTTGGCACCATTGCTTTTTTGACATCTGGAAGCTATGTCAGACTCCTAAGCTGTCCATATCAATATGTTAATCATTTGTGTCTTCTGGCTTTAGTGTTTTCATATGGAAACCATAAGCCCTCCACCAAAGTTTATCCGATTGTTGTTTAGCACGGTTGTCGTTTTGGTTTTGCATTCTCTGCATACCATAATTCATCTTCTGTTCTGTAATTAAGTATATCAGACCATTGGGTCGATAAAAGAGCACCTCCAATCCATAAAAAAACATGTATATTTGTTCATTAGTGCCATGTTTAACAGCTAACCATATTAATAACATGAACAAACTGTTAAACTCATATATAATACAATTATTTCATCACACTAAAACAGTCTTATAACAATCGAGTTTGAAAGTAATTTATATATATTTTCATCTTTTAACTCTTCAAACCATTCTTCAAAGTGAAATTAAAAGGTTATAATTAAACCAGACATATTTGCATCACCCTTTGTCTCTTATTTTGTTATCGTACACAAAACAAGTTTCATACAGCTGAGTGTCAACGAACTTAGGATAGGAATAAACATGATATAAGTTAATAAACATAAAAGTTTTTGAATTTCTTCTAATTGATTTGCCTTCTGTACACCGGACAATAAGAACAAACTTGGTTTTTCTCTTAAACATTGAAGTTCCAGCTAAATGACTTGATTATTGAGAAAGAATAGACTTTTCTATATTATCCCTTGCAAAAGTAAGAGTAACTGATAACATGTTTCTTTGAGAACAATGCACTCTTTTGTATATATATTATAAAAAGGTACTGGATGTATATATTATAGGCGGATTGAAAAGGCAATTTTGGGATTTGTATTATATGTTTGTATATATAAATACTCAAAGGATTAAACTTATTTGTTATATACAAGCACACATAAAGCCTAGATAAGTTGGGATTACCAACCTACCATTGTACTTTGTAAGGGTTTATATTGTCTTATTCAGAAGCATTAATTTAATAAATAAATAAATATGCTGCAAATCTAGTACAGAAATAGCATTTATTATATGAAAGATAGTGACCAAAAGCCGAAAGCTTGTATAGAAAGCTTGCTATAACCATATTATTATACCTGAGGGTACCCTTTACACCTACTGAATACAACCTTCTAGGGACTCTGTTGGCAGAACAGCAATATTTAACCAGCAACTTGTCACCTGCAAATTAAATAATTAATGGTTTAATGTTGATGTTGACGTCATTTTGTTCCAACACTTGCTTACATATGCTTCTTATTTTTTTAAAATATGTGCTCACTGTTCACTTTTTATTATACTAGTATTCTTCTGAAACATTCATTTGTTTATTTACATCCTCGGTTTAAATTGATACTGAGATAACTGGACCATGGTTTGCTGTTTGTGTCCAGCAATTCTATGTGCCCTTGGATATCTGTTACAATGGAGTACTAGTGTTTATCATTTTCCTTGAATTTAAACCTTGTAATTGCTTTGTTTAAAGATTTTTCTTTCGTTCTGTAGTGGTGTTTGCTGAATGACAATTTCTCAGTTGCCTAACTAAAGCTATACCAAATCTATTCACTATACTATATACATTTATGTAAATCTGCTTTTAATGTATTTTATATGGTTATGTGGTTAGGTGATCCACAATTTTATAAACCCATGAAAGGTTATTATAAATTGTAGTAATAGGTTAATTATGAATAATTAACCTCAATGAAATAACAATCATTAGTGACTAACAAAACCAGAACTTGACTTTTTTTGTTTTTAGTAATGAAGGCTGAAGATTAAGCTCTATAAGCAGAGTGGCATAACTGTGTTCTTAATCAACTTGCCGGAAAATCAAAGCTGCTTAAACCTTAATTGCAAAATAAGATTTTAATTTATGACTGAAAAGAACAAATTTTAGTTTTCCAGGAAATTAATATTTTGCACTGTGCATGTGTTTATGCTAACAGCAACACGATTTTAAATTAAAGAAGCCACCGAAATATGATCATTTTAATAGCGTTTCAATTATAGTTCTATGATATAATTATATTATTTTATTTTGACCTAGAGTTAGGAAGAATGTTTAGACCAAATTATTGTGTCTAAACTCTAATATACTTAATTTGTCACCCTTGCTTTATATTAGGGCTATAATAGACCCGTGGCTTGATCATATACATTATTTAACACATAGGTATTCCAAGGAAAAAGAAGTTCACAAGCTGAAGCATAAAGTGAAAGAATAGTAAAATTACAATTACTATTCTACTGCGACAAACATTCATTAAAATAAAGCACAGCAGATTAAAAACAGGTTACTGTTTGCTAGTTTAATTTTAAGCTTAGAAAGAAAAAGAACTAAGAAACATAATCTCAAAAACTACCAAAGAGACAAACTTATAATAAGTTTCATTCACATCTATAAACCTTATTTTAGGTTTACATGTAATGAAACAAGATTAGGTTATAGTTTTTGTTTGAATGTAGTTTTCTGAAGTGTATATTATATATATGCACCACTTGAACAGAAAGGCACCAGCTCTCTTTCAGAGATTAGGGAAGAAGAAGTTATAAACAAATATGGAAAGTATTCTTTGCTTCTAAAGATATCTGTTGCATATTTTATCTAGTGGTGTGGAACAGATTGCTTGTGTATGAGCCCTGAAATTTTGTGAATTCCTTTATTAGCTTACAAACAACTGCACTAAAAGCTTTAAAGCCTGGAATAGGAACACTGCACTGCAAATTGGTTCGTTCTAGAATCAAATTGGCTTATTTTGTTTAATCTTTCAGGTATTTTACTTTGAAAAGAAGAAGCAGAAGGAAATGAATAAAAGAAATTCAGAATTCATATGATTGTTTTGGCCCACACGTCAACTTTTAGAGGACCCACTTAGGGGTTCAAATTCTTATTTCGGATCCACCTTCAAAACCAATGATCTATGATAAAGAAGAAGAAACAAGAATAGAAGAAAGTTCAGTAAAATAGACTTTTGATGGATGAAAGTTTTTATCCCATTGCAAAATCATACAATTCTTTTATATTATCTGTAGAATTTGACAGTGATGCTTTGGTATAAAAAGTTTATGCTGATCTAAAATTTAATGGATCAGGGGTTAAAAATATTTTTGATATACTTTTGATAATTTTTTTCTAATATTTCATAAATATATATAAATTTGATCCCTACAATAACCACTGAATTAATCAGATGTTGATTTATAAAAAACAACATATTCCTATCAATGTCAAAATTAATATATTTATGTTGATAATAAGAAATATAATTTCTTTAAAGATGTTAATTTTAATATAAATGATTTTGAAGACATAAAAAAAAACTTATTTAGTTAATGAAATAATTATACATGATAATTCATGTTATGATGAAAATACATTATAAGAAAAAGACTTGAAAATCTAGTCTAAAATTGGTTACTGATCAAACAATAATGAGTGATTTAATGACTAAAAAAATAGTCATTAATATGTTCGTTACTAATCTATAGTGTCCAAATTTGTGACCGAAATAAGTGACCGAATTTATGTTTTAATATGTGACTAAAATCAAGAACCAAATTTATTACTAAAATCCGTGACTGAAATTAATGACTAAGTTTGCGACAGAAATTAGTGATCAATTTCGTGATTGATTTTAAAATCTTATTTCAGTCACTAAATTCATCTTAGATATTTTGATTTTTCAATTTTTAATTTTCTTTTTTAAATAGTATAAACCTGATAAATTTAACATATAAAACTATTGTATACAATTAATATATATTGCTTTTTCTCTCATTTATAATTTAATTATATTTTAGGTTCATTTAGTTAAAATTGTGTGCACTATAATAAAACTATTAAATAACAATAGATTTTAGAGATAAAAAATAATTTAATTTAAATATTAATTTATAAATTAAAATTTATTGATTTCTAAAATAGTTTCGATATTTATGAATACAAAATTAAAATCAATTTGTGAATTACATTAGTTTCTCAAGGTTTTAATTATCCGAAAAGAAGTATTTAAGTTAGTTTTAATTATAACTTAAAATTAGAGATTAAATTAGACATTATTTTCTTGGTAATTAATATGAGAGACTAATTTAAACTTTAATTTACCAATCAATGATAATTTTATATTCACAGTAGAAATCATTTAAAATATCATAATCTTTAGTCTATTTAAATTAGTCATGTGACTAATAACTTTTTTCTAGAAGTGATTGTTATTTAATAAATTTGTTCTGGTGATGGTCTTCTTATTCAATTTTTCTTTATAAATTTGGTCATGTATTTAACTTTTTCATATATGATTCATAATAACTATTATCCAAATAGAGTTTATGGTAAATTTAATATATGAACTCATTTTAACCGTTAAGGTGAAATTTTGAAATTTTTATGGCATGCAAGGTTAAATGAAAATATTGATATTTATTTTAAATTGTTTGGTTAGTTTTGATTATTTGGATAAAAATTTAAAACAATTTGATAAGATGAAAATTTGAGGATTTTCCGTAGAAGAAAATTTATGGCAAACCAAATTTATTTTATATATATATGACTGAAATCCTACGTAATCAACTCAAACTATACTAAAAATATCATGATTTTTTTTTCCAACGTAATAAGGTTATTCCTTTCTCTTTAATTAATAATTATTTTCAAGTTTTCTCTAGAGTTGTTTAATTACCTATTTTCCTGCTTTTTACTTACACATGTTTAAGAAATTAAAAATTTTGAGGAACATGTTACGTTGCATATGGGTAAAAAATCTGGGTCACACCTTCTTTTCATATATGAGAAAATGTCAACCCTAAATTTGCATAGATATAGGTGATAATAAGAAGCTAGAGATAGCACTAACTTGAATACAGTAGTAACATTAACCACTGCTTGTGGCAGTGATACAGTGAAGAAGCTATGTCACGGTGACATAGTCATGCAGAGGTCGGAAAATGCTCCAACGACGTAGGATACAACTAAGACCATTAGAAGATGCCTTGTCACACAGTCTATTTCTGTTATTTTTATTTTCATGATCTATACAGAACAGACCTGTCACCAGACAAGGCATTCATTCGCTAAACATGACGTAAACATCATGTTAATCTGCAATACAAATAAAGTTAAAGATATGTGAATTGTACATGGACTATATTATCAAACGGAATCAAACTTATGGCCCCAAAAACTTTTACCACTTCCATAATTGTCAAATCAGTATCTTCAAATCTGATCGTCTTTCTCTTTTAAGATTAACCTATCCACATCTTCTTAGATAGTCGGTGCTCCATTTTCAACCAAAGAATCTAACATTCAGGTACACTAGTTTTTAACTGTAATAACATGAAATCAAACACTGCTTTAACTACCAAGACCACCCTCTTTACTTGGTCTTCAATTTTAGTTTCACCCCCCAGAACAAAGAAGAAGGAAAAACCGTGGGTCCCGTTTCAATTCTCATAGATCAGAGAAAATCATGAACCCAATCTGAATAAATCATCACAAACAGATATGATCTACCGACTTTACGTTTTCAATGATATTTTAATGCTGTAATTATTGGCCAAGATATATTTTCCGATTCTTATTGGCTGAACCATTAATCTTTTTTTAATGCCAATCTTTGATTAAGAAGTAATGCTGAATGGGTTTGAAATTCTATTTTTGTCTTTAATTATTTCAGATAGGTAAGAATTGAATCAATTAGTACTAAGGTAGCAGCAAGTGAACAAAAAGAGTAATTATGTTGGACAATTGATAATCAAAAGGAGCAAAACAAATGTCATTATTATTATGGGCGCGTGTGGTGGAGCTTAACATCTGCGGATCTTATGCTAGATACTGTTCTTGTTTTTTATTAACTTAAACTGTCTGAAAGTGACCCTAGCCCTTCATACTCACCATCAGAAAGTACCTCAGTTACCTATACCAATTGCTTCCAGTACCATTGAGGTGGGGCAAACATTGGTCTATATGTAAATATTGAAGCTTGTTAGACAAACCTTTCTCAAATACTATGATGCAGACACTGCATGTGCAGTACTATTATGTTTTTTTTTATATTACTATCTGTTTATAAATTTCAAGTCCCTGGTAAAGATCGAGTTGTGCCTGTGGAACTAAAATTCTGAATTTCATATGAAGCATTTTAGGCCAGGCTTTGTCAGAAAAAAGTAATATTACTCCATGCCATATGATCATATATTCATATGTATGTTGTAGAAATTATAGTTTATGTTGTCTCTTGTGGATTATGATGACTGTTGTCATCTCATTCTCACAAGGGTATTTTGCAAAAGAGTAATTATCAACAAAATGGCCAAGATATGTGTCCACCAGGTCCACCACTAGATATATTTTGGTTCAATGAGTATAGCCATAATTTCGAGCTGGGGAGAAGGGAAAAGGAAAAAAATCCGGAATCTAGTTTTCAGTGCAAGCACCATGAGACTTGCGTGTGAACAAGATACACAGTTCATTGGTTGAGAGAGAAAAGGCCCATTATTATTTTAGCATGCAACATAAGGAAGAAGGGATAATCATTGTGATATGTATGTATTCTGTTCCCTGATTTTATTCATTATATATGTAGTGTAACAACAGAAAATATCTTACGTTTTCCCTTTTGTTATTTCTCTCTTCCACTTTTTCATAGGCATAAGGATTCCTGTAATAAATTCAGTCATATATTGTGGCCAAAAGCATGTAACGTACTGTTCACACTAAATTGAAGAAGAGCTTCAAATTTGTGTAGTAGTAAGCCAGCTTGGTGTAATTAAAGCCGCACCAGATTAAAAGAGAAGTTTTATCTCAGTAATCACAAAATTCTAACCTCAGGTCAAAAGGGTGGAATAATCATTATTAAAACCCCATCTATGTTCATATTTAGTCAACTTCAAGCAGTAAACAAAAAATGAAGTTAAAGTCAAAATCTGTAGTCAGTGAAATTGATCATCAATTTGTCATTATCATGGCCGGTAACTAAGTTGTGTCTATGGTGAGCAGACGGCACCAGTGACCAGTGATATGTCACCAGAGTGGTCTAAATAGGAACTAGCAATAGCCTTCCTTCAACTCAATTTGACTTTATATATTCATTGCTTGTTTTTGGTAAAATTATCATGTTAGCAATGATGGTAATTCGTGGTATGATTGTAATCTCTAAAACATGGGGCTGTCATTAATTAGAAGTGTGACATATAGTTCTTAAGTTTAGTCGTGCATGATATTTATAAGAGTGATAAATTTGAAATTTAAGAGAGTAAAAGAGAAAGAGAAAGGTAAGTAGGTAAAGAAAGAGAATGATTGAGTTTGGGTTGTATGAGAGTAGAAGTAGGGAAGCAAACCTTTGAGGAGAACTATTTGAGGTCTCTTTCAATGAAACTGAGAATAGATTGTTAGGAAAGCAGCCGCAGAAAAGAAAGTATTTTGGAAGGTGAAATGGGAGATGATTGTCATGATTTTGATAAGGGGTGTGTGGTGGGGTTGCTTCATCAAACAAAGAAATAGTGCAAATGAAGCAAGTTGAGAGAAGCATTTGGGGCGGTTTGTGGGACTGCAGAGGAGGTTGGGCTGCTCAGTCCCACATACACATTAAATGTATTCATAAAGCATACATTTTCAACTCTTCTCATTATATATGGATTATCTTATCACTCAGTACTTTCATCCTTTCCTTTTTTTTTTTTTCTTGTTTCTTCCTTACACTACGTGTTTCTCTTTAACAGCAAACCTTCTAGAGACCAAATTTCAAGCTTAAACCAAGTTTGATAATGACATGCCTTGTGTCGCAACCCAACTTGTCTCCCTTTTTAAATTTCTCCTAAGATTGTCTCAATACATCAATTCATCATTACTTTTGCTCATTATTCCTTTTGTCTTTTAGTGTATCTTTTTTTATTAATATATTCATATAGATTAATCATTCCTAAAATTTAGGTTTAGTATTGTTAATTAGAATGCTGAATAAACCAAGTATGTGATGTATAATTTATTTCTTAACTAAAGTTAGATAAGTGAGGAAGGTAGATTAGGGTTAGATGAATGTTTTTTATTTTTTCAGTTGAGATTATCAGAGAAAATGTTAGAGTGATAAAGATGAAATAGAAATGGTTGAGAAAAATAAGGGAGGTTTCTTGTTTTTTTTTTATAGTTTTGAGAATGAAAATTATTAAAATACTCTTAACCTTAACTTAGAATTCAAGAAT
Organism: Vigna mungo; assembly: GCA_036885675.1. Taxonomy (NCBI): domain Eukaryota; kingdom Viridiplantae; phylum Streptophyta; class Magnoliopsida; order Fabales; family Fabaceae; genus Vigna; species Vigna mungo. The sequence goes on along the minus strand of CP144692.1, from coordinate 42,438,300 downwards.
ATTTTAGTCTACTTAAACTTAATACACATTGTTAAAATGTAGCAACTGAAAAAAAAAATATACGCAAGTTAACAATCCAATAAATAAATAAATAAATAAATATATATATATATATATATATATATATATATATATATATATATATATTACACTTTGAATTTCCGACAAACAAATGACAAAATAGTTGCCATTTATATTAGTCAAATAGGTCGTTTTGGGAGAAAACTTCTCCCCACGTATTTATCAGAGGAAAATTTTCAAAAATTATTTTTTATAAACTAAAATTAATTTATATAAAAATTAAAAATTAGGTTTTAGAAAGATAATAGGAAATATTTTTATAAATTATAACTTATGAAAAAGTTAAATTTAACTTATCATTGAAAAACTTATTTTGATGTTTTTTGTTATCTCTCCATTAAAAATTGTTTTTAAGAATATTTTTCCAAATAAACATAAATTTTTCTTTCAGATTGCACTTCTATAAGTAAATTAGGAATAAACATTTACATATATTTTTTTCCAATGTTAAAACTTTGTTGCAAGAACTCACATTTAATTCTTGGATAATGATATTTAGACAACATTGATAATATTTGAACATTGATTATGTGTTAATATGTGATTGGTCAAAAATTACTCCACAATAATGTTTATGATTATTATTATTGATTGTGGATTTAACGAATACATAGGTTTAGTAATAATCAACATTAACTAATTAGTAGATTTAACCTAGTAATTGTTTTCCGAAATTAAATGGCACCATTACATTGATAGCAAAAATTAACATCTCAATAACTAGTTTTATACTTTTATGTGTTGTACTTTTTGTACAGAAATATAGTAATGACAATTACATACTGTATCTAACATTTATTTTAATTTGATTTCAATCGTGAACCAATTTTGAGTTTTACTTAACTTCTACATATATCATGCATGACTTTTGAATTATATGTAACGAAAAATAAACTAAAAGAATCTTAAAAATTTAGATTTATCAATGGCTTTTCTAAAACGAATTTAAGAATTATCTTGTTATTTTTTTTTCCTCCTAGTTTTTATAGGAGAAGACTATCAGATGAATAACCAGTAAGCAAATAGGCAACTTAATTCCAAAATTAAATAATACTTTCACTCAGTTTATATGGGAATGAAAAAAATTTAGTGTTATTCAAATCAAAGATGATGACATGAATTCAACCCGTGAAGTTGACCATCATGATCAGCTAGCTCACTTTATCATTAAAAATTAGAGAAAAGAGAATTATCTTTCTTTTTCTGTTAATTCTGACAACAAAAATAAATTTTAATGTCAATTAAGCTTTTTTTTTATATAATTTGTAACTCATGGATTCACCTTGAAGTATGGATGGTGGATATTCTAAATCCATTTTAGAAAAAGAAAATATTGTGTTTTAAATTGCTTGAATGGTTAAGAAATAAAGTTGGATTGAGTGAGAGTTGTATTGTATGTAGCAAAAGAAGGTTTGGTGAGAGAAGAAGAAAAGTGGATTATAGAAGGAAAATCTGAATGGTAGCATCATCCCAGGTTAGGTAATCTTAATCATCATCGCATCAATTTTTAGACTTACTTCCAACTTTTTCTTTTCTATACCTTTCACCATTTTTGGGACGTCACACTCAGATAGCTAACTTTTTGTTTTTTTATGAAACACTCTCTTCTTATACAACACAAAATTCTCTCAAATACTTTTCATTTCAATTTCAGTATATGAATTCAATTCTTTGAAATCTTTAAAATGATGCTGAGATCTCACATCCATTAAAAAAAAGTTAAATCTATTCAATATAAATAATATAAACCTCTCGTTACAATGTAGTTTAATAAAAATTGAATTAAACATAAAATTCAATTTCTTGAGATAAATGAATCTAGCTTTAAGTTGTACAAGTTTCATATTAAGAGCTTATAAATAGTTGGTTTATGAATGTGTCAATAGAATTTTATTATATATTTTAAAAGTTGTGATATGTTATATATTTTTCTTGGTTTTTGTGCAATGCATTTGTAGTGCAATTGCCTGGACTGAAAAGATAAGGAGGTAGCTATTCAAAATTCTAACATCATCACAACCAAGTGGTAAGTAAACACTGTTGTTAATTTTAAAATGAGCTGACATGGTAATGGAGGTAAATATGAAGGCCAATCTGGCATCCTACAACTTTTCAATGAATTGTTCCTTTGCTCGTAATAATGAAAGTGACCTCATTTAAAAAAAAAATTACATTGAACTTAGTAATAATTTAAATAGAATAATAAGAATATATTGAAATGAAGAATGAACATTGAAGATGGGATTGGTGCACTTCATAAAACTTGGATCCGGGTCTGTTAAATGTGCAGCATGAATGTAGTTGGGATGATTGATAGAACAGTATTGGGTATACAACATTTGTACAGGAGACCAATGTACGTATGCAGGGATGCCTGAATGCAACATTAATTCTCCCAACTATGGACCATTGCCTCCTGGTGTTCCAGCTTGGTGATGCCCCTTTTGATCCCGAAGGTCTCCTATGTTTAGTGATGGTTATTGTTACTTGCTTGGTTGGGTTGCACTACGGACATATTATTGTCCATTTTGAGTACCTCAGAGTTAGAATCATATATTGGATAATCCCAACCTCTTGTCTTGTAGTTTTTTGCCTTGCGTTGAATTTATTTGGAATGCATATAAATAAATAAGGTTCTCTATTCCCTCAGTTACATGTGCATCACTACTGGTGCTGCATGCACCCTCTTTGTCGGAATATACTTAATGGTATATAGACAAATGACTCTTTTTTCTGGAATGGATGCAATGTTTTTCCAATTATCCTCCATTTTACTAGGGCAGTTGGGCTAGGATAAAATGAGAATCAGGAGTGAGAAGAGTATATAAGTAGAGGAGATTGTTAGTATTCAAAATCCCACATAAGTAATAATGATCGAAGGTGAACATGTTTTAATAGAGGTATCTTCTCACGAAGTTTGATCTGGTTAGTCCTGCCAAATTTTAGTTAAATTTAGTTGATTTGATTTTATTTGAATTTTCTCTCTGATTGAAATTTGATCAAGTTAGTCTCCTCATAATTTGATCATATTCGATAGAGTCAAACTTAACCAAAATTTAGTTAAATTGGCCTTGATCGAAATTTGGCCGAAATCAATTGAGTTCATTTTAACAAAAAATTGACAAAATTCAACACTTTACTAAAGGGTTGAGACAGATGAACATAGATCAAAGGTCAAGATTGATCAGTCTAAGCTAAACGTCAAGACAATTAGCCTTATTAAGACCATTGCAATCTAAGTCGAAGCTTAAGACTGGTTGGTCGACTTAAGTCCATTCAGACTTAGATTCAAAACAAGTCAGTCTAAAGTAAAGGTTGAAATGAATAGATTAAAGTCGATCTTGATTAATTTGATTGATAATCAAGACATATATCTATTCAGACTAAAAATTGAGATGAACCAACATTAACTGAAACTTTAATAATATATTTAAAAAATTAATATTTTTTCTTATTTTTTTAATTTTGTGAACATTTTCAATGAAAAATTTTAATTCTGAATTTTTTTTTACTCAACCATTGAGAGTTAGGAGTTTGTTTAAAATAGTAAATGACATCGGAAGATGATTAAGCTGGTAATTGAAGAGATTCAAAATCGAAAATAATGCGTATAACACGTGTTTGGTTTATTCCCTGACTTTTTTCTAAGAATCTCCTGCGTGAAGAGATTCACAATCCAAAATAATGCGCATAACACATCCAGTTTCACCCCTAATGCATTTTTGGTTTCTTACAATGAGTGATGACATCAAATCGGCTGGTCGTTAATACTTTGCTCAATATTAATTCCTCAATTCACTTTTATAACTACTCACTAGTTTTGACCTTAATTAAAGTTTTCACATTCATATTTCCTATTTAAAAATCTCGCAAATTAAATTAACTAGCCTATTTCAACATTTTTTTTATGCACAAAGTTTACCAACTGGTGCATAAATTTTACATAGAATAGAAAATTTTGCATCCAAAATGTTAACCTCGATCCATAGAAAAATTGAATTTCATCAAAATGAGTTTCTATATCATTCCAATATTCATATTAAAAATATCCATCAAGCCCCTGATTGAGTAAAATACGAAAATTGTAAAGCTTCAAGTAGATGACTAAACAAAAGAACCAAAAAAATTATTAGTTCACACATAACCAAGATAAAACCCTCTTTTCAAAAGATGACACTGCTAATGTAACTTGGATATATAAACAATTCTTAAACTTTTACCGCAGATGCCGTACTACTATCTCCACTATTTCTCAAGCTATAACTACATGTGCCACAAACAGCGATGCTTCTGACAAGCATGCTTGATAGATAATTAAATATACAGGGTTAGATAAATACGCATAGGGCCATTTATTATACAAACTCCTTCAGATAATATTCGCCAGTGGTGCAATTGCATAATTAGAATTCTCCCTAGCAGAGCACATGACTGTATTTAGCACCAAGCGGCTACTGCATGCATTTGTAGAAAAAAGAATCAGTTAGCCTGTGATAGAGTTGATCAAGAAAAGAAAATTAAAATAATATTAGTGTAAAATGACAGGGAAACTAACCATCAGGAAAAAGAAAAATACAAATTCTCAAAGAAGCTCATTGAACAGTTATTGTCCAGGTAAAAGAGGTCAGCAAACAGAACGCGAACTCGGTCAAATCAAAGGAAGTTCCTCTGAAAGTTTCCAGAAGAAAACCTTGAAGATAAATCCTTAGTCATGCTTTCTGAATCAAAATTTACACTTTTCCTTCCAGCTGTCAGATCCTTTTCACGGTCCCATGGCTTCCATGGATGTTGACCCATCCACTCTTGCTTCCCTGGCTGTTGTTTCACTTGCTTGGACTTTTTCTTGGATTTGTTAGCCACCTCTTCTTGATGTTTCTGCACCAATGTTTTTGACCGTTTTGCTTTATTGTATTTGTCCACCAAGTCTGCATCCTCACTGGCCCTTTTTTTATCCTCATCATTTGAAGCTAGTGCAGTAGCTTCATTGTATGCCTCCAAATAACTGCCATACAATATATCTTTTTGGTTATAAGGCTCTCGAAATTAACCAACCAAAGCATTCTGGAATAGAATGGAAGATACATACTTCATCTTTGCTTTCTGGGCCCTATCCAAAGGGGTGTCTGTCCAAACACTAGTATCACCTCTACCTTCCTTTGGGCCCCTGCTAAACTTGGTTGATTGCATAGTCACACCACCAGGCTGAAACACAGATATTTAAATAAGTACGTTTAGCAAAATAACCGAGTTCTTGATTAAATAAATTGCTCTAAAGCTCAAGCATATTTTAGAAAATTAGAATCACATTTAAGGAAAAGAGTACCAAAACAGGTTTCAATGATACAAGAATTATACCATTCTCATAAAACCAATAAAGAAAGTAAGTTATAGTGTGGGTTGAAACAGAAGGACACTTCATCCAGGTTGATAATGCCCCACATCAGAGTTCAAGTAATTCTATTAATATCAACCAGATTTTGTTGATTCAAAAGCTACAAGTTGGCATTTAATCTTGTTTTTTAATGTTGCAATTTTGATGTTTGTTGGTCTGATTGCCTATGATCATGCAAAAATTAGGTAGAGGAATCATATATTAAAAGTTATGCAAAGATCACCCAAAAATCAAAACTTTTTAATTGATTAAAATTGTGTCTTAATCCGTTAATTTCGCTAAAAGCCACTTGAGCTTTTATATGCTCTCCGTTTAATAGATTAAAACTCGTTTTAATTGATTAAAATAACTTAAAACACTTTCTTTACTGATTTTAATGGATTAAACTCGAATTAATCCATTAAAATGTTCTTTGCGGGTGCGAGGAACATTGTAATGAATCAATTCTATCAGCTATATGAGTTATCTCAAGCTATTTTCATTGAATCAAATTGAAGAAGTTCCAGAATATTTTCAAACACCTAAGGAGAACTCTATAGTGGTGAAAAAGAAAAATAGACCGAAAGTTTAAAGTTCATTGACTAAAGAATATCTTGAAGATCATCTTTTGAATCTTCTTTCTTTTTCATTTCACTTCCAAGAGTTCGTCTAAGTGATTTTGTTCCTTTTCACTAAACTTGTGTGTATGTATGTGTTTACGATCGGGTTTCATAAGAGAGGTTGTACAAGATCTTGTCGAGTTTAAGATCTTGATGTGTGTGTGGTTGTTTTCATTCTTGTTTTCTTGAGAGGTTATTGTAAAACATTGAACGATAGTGGATTGGTCTATTCAAGAAGATTAGACAACCAAATGTAGCTCTTTTGTGAGAGAAAACCAGTATAACTTATTGGCTCTTCTTTTCTTCTCCCTATACTTGCCTATTGAAATTTGAATTAAAATCAGTTCTTATTAAAATGGAAAGTTAAAGAACATTATCTTGGCATTTCTTTTGAGGTTAACAACTTTCTTGAAAATGTCTATCTATAATTTAAAGAAAACAGTTCATCCATTTTGAAAAATCTTTTAAAGTTCAGCTCACCCCTCCGGAACTCAGCCTTTGTTTCTAATAAGATAATGATATATCCATTACTAATGACTTTTTCGGCAGAGAAAAGATAAATAAGTTAAATGAAAACACAAATTTTTGGAATTATGTAAGAAATAAAGTGAAAGCTAAATATGTCTAGTTGAAGAGAAATAAAGAAGAGATGGAAACGAGATAGGCAGATAAATAGAAACAAGTGAAAAATAATACAATGGGTCCCACCATTAAAAAACATTCTCCTCTCTTTCTCTCAACCAAAAAACCTTCATTACTTTTATCCTTTTTATTCCCCATTTCTCCCCGACCAAACTGACCATAAGAAAACAGGAAGGCTCCTAATGTAGAAATGTGGTGCTTTGAAGGGATTTATAATGTTAAGCTTGACGTGTTAAATATGGCAGTGCTGTAAAATTATCATGGGGTAAGAGAGTAAAGCACGTAGAAATTGAACAAGGAACCGGGGACTGTGTTAAGGTCTCAACTCGAGACCTACATAGGATACCAGAAGTCAGAGTTCATTGATTTCATTGTCGAGCAAGGGAAAGTTAATCAGAAATAGAAACAGCATTCATGAACTGTGATCTCATAGTTTCAATATTTTTTAACAACAGAATGGATTAGTGATTTCCAGAATTACTTCAAATGTAGGCCCAAAAATATGGGCCCAGACTGAGGTTTTACTCAAACAAAATCCTAAACTCAAGATCTAATTCGTTAGGCATTACATAACCCAGAGAAAACGGCATTACAGATCCATTAAATTCTTAGAAATTCATTTCAAGGCTTTAGATGTGTGCTACTACCAATAACCTAAATCAATTAAGAAAACCAAATATAAACACTACCCAAATATAACATAACCCAAGCAAATTTACAATTTCTAACTGGTATCTACAAATTACAAACCCAACGAAAATATATCATAGATCATTCATATAGAGAGCTAAAGTGACTCAATATTATATCATTGTATCACGATCATAATTAAAGCACATTTCAATGTTACTCTACTTTATATCATATAAATGGGTTACATTTTCTCAAGCACAAGTGTCCAAAATATCAAATGATTAACAGGACTTACTTTCCTTTCCGGTGGCAGTGTTGTCATCCACTCATCCCTTTTAGGCTCCACTTTAACCTCTGTCTGTGCCAGCAGTTCTTCATCACCCTCCATGGAAATACCTGCCAAAGAAATCCTAAAAATAAGATAACAGTTCACAGGTAATAATAGTACCATCTACATGCCCTTTCCTTCCACGAAAGACAAGTTAAGCTTAAATATATTTGTGGGTGGGTTGGGGCTGTTGACTGTGCTCAAAATGAAACCAAGAGGGTTAGAGACCAATTTTCCAACCTAAACAGTTACAAAACTACTCAGTACCAGCAAGCGGCAAAAGTGCATCCCACACACAACAAATTAACCATAATATCACTAAATTAAGCGGCAATAACACTTTATGTTGGTGTATTGGCATGCATCAGTACATTACCTTCTCCCAATAATATGCTAGATCATAGCAATTAAGAAGAAAATAAGATAAAAAGAGGCTTCTGAAATGATTTTAATGATTATGTACAATAAAACTAGAACGTGAGGTATTACTTAAAAGTTGAAAAAACCTGCAAATTTTCTCCTCTACTCCACTTTAAATACAAAAATATTAACAATTTTTCTTCGGCTAACATAAAAAAGATAATATGCTTTATGAATGTTAGAAAATGCAATTCCCACCATTAAGCACTAATGAAGTGAACACATTTTCATTTTGCTCTGTGTTCTTCCACGTTCCTTCCCATCACCTTTTCTTGTTTTTTACAAGAGCGATTGGTGCTACAATTATCCTAACACAACATAACCCTTTCAGTTTCCCAATCCTCTTTCCAATTTTTACCTCAGAAAAGTTAAATTCATATGACTCATTGTTATAGCAGTTCATGCAGAAAAGTAACTTGAACAAACTAGACAACAATCCTGTCTGCATTGCGGAACTCACCTTGAGATCTTCTCCACAATGCAGCTTCACGCATGGTTTTAAGTTCAGCCTGCAGTCACATGATGATATTAGTGCTTCAATCACTAATATTATAGCGAGACAAATAAGTTAAAATTACCTTCAATTCCTCTTGTTCTTGCTTGAGTTTGATTTTCTCATCCATTGCTTTCCGCTACAAAAAGCACAAAACACCATCTTGTTAATAAAAAGAATTCAAATATATTGAAAAAATATCTAATCTATCATATGTTGAACATGAGAACAAAACATCTCTCTAGAGAAAAAAATGCATGCCAAAACCAAACAGCTTTCTTAATAAACAAAATTCTATCGGGAAAAACCAAAGGAAAAGTTAAAAATACAAGAAATAAATCAAAAGTCCTGTGCTGAAAATTATATAATTACCAAGTTTCATGTGAGACCACTAATTCATCTCACTTGGGGTCAAGTTTGTTTGTTCTATCTTCTTTTGGGGGACATATTATTACTCGTTTCAATGTATTCTCTCAAGAAGCAGCAAAAAACATACTATTTATTTACCTTAGAATAAGATAATCCAATCATACCTAACCAGCCCCCAATGATTGTTTATTCACTACCAACACGACACATGAATATCAGCAATATCGTAGGTCAAATGCAAGAAATTGCTAACAACTTTGGCTTTTTCAAATGACTTCAGCCATGTCACATTAAATTATTCACTATTCAAGTTCCTTGATTGACAACGCTGCTTCACACACAAATTTTTCAAACACCTTGATTTTGACAAATCTGGGGTCCTTAAAGTGCAAAAAAAGCTTATCAATATTTTTCTTGGTTGAAAATAAACAAGTGCTTTCCCTGTTGCTGTATCCAAACAGAGGAAATAAATTGCCTCAAATCACAGGTAAGGCTCTGAACTCAAAATCAAAATCATTTGTAAATAAAGTGAACCCAAATTGCCAAGAACTCTGCCACTCATAATGTTCCCATTACCCAACTCAAGAAGGTTTGTCTTTAGTTAATGGTAGATAGATAACTATTCCCTGATTCACATACTATCTTTTCTGTGAAAAAAGGTCTTTGTCGTAATCTATTTTATGTACAAGTTTAAAAAAATAATATTTTTTACTTTCAAGTGAAACAATCAAGCCATAAAACAAAACTGCAAAAGAAAACCCATATATAGGTAAAACTTAATCAAGTGTATGTCTAAAAAAAAGAGCTTCAAGCATATAGCATAAAAAGAACCCATAACTTTGATCATAAACCATCCTTCTAGCAGGCTTACCTTTTCTGGATCTTGTAACTCTTTGAAAGCTTTATTTAACTTAATGAAAGCCTGGTGGGCTTGCGGATGAGAGCATTTATCTGGATGAACCAATAGTGATATCTTCCAGTACCTAAACGGCATTAATCAAGATGACATTAGACAACCAAATAATCTCGATCATATGCAGTCATTTGATGGGAAAAAGATTGGATATTTTTTTATTATTGCATAGAATATAGAACTTAATATATTTTAGAGGCATTACCCTTTTAGTTCCCATTATAGATATAGAATGCCTTGAGTTCAAGCTTATGTTTTGAGTTCAGAATAGACTGTTATAGTCCATTTTGTTGATAACATGATAGTCCAATGATTTGGATCATAATGATTTACAAAAGAACTTATTGACTTCTTTGGAGCAGTAAGGCAGCCAAGTAATACGGAAAAATCATTCCAACAATACCCATTTTCTAACTAATTCCGTTTAGGGAGGGGGAGCAACACAGATGAATTGGTTTTTAAAATAATTAATTTAAACACAAAATTAAGCAGAAATTGTTATTGCTTTGCTCAATTAAAAAACCACATAAGAGAACATACCTTTTCTTTACATTTGCATCGGACATATTATGATTGACTCCTAGAACATCATATGGGCTATCAGCCTCAACTTCCATTATTCTGGTCACCTGAGAAATAAACAGACAAGAACTTATACCTCAACGTTCAATTACAAATAAACATCCAAAATCTAATTCAGAAATAAAGTAACAAGTAATCTGAGAATTAAAGAGTTTTTCCCCTGATAGAAACACTTTAAAAAAAGATAGAAATTTACAAACCAGTATTAAATGGAAAACCATAAAGATTCCTACGTTCAAAGAGCCAAAGTACCACCATTACCACCCCCAAAAAAATCTGATGGAGCTTCCCTAGAGACTCCGTTGATCAGAGGAAACCAAGCTATCTTTATCCCATAGCAAAGCAGACAGTTAAAGATTAATCCAGAAGTTCAAATACAGCAAACGTTAATGACTAGTGAGATTCAGACGACAGATTGTTCAGTTTAGCTGAAGGAATCTACAATACATAATAACCAGAGGAGACTGTAGAATGCATATGCCGCCAAATTGAAGAAGTTATTTCTCATGTTCCCTAAATAAAATCCAATCTTATAGGTAAAATACCAATATATCATACATCAATCATCAAATCCAAGTATTTTATTTAAATATTTGAAGAAAGAAAAAAATCTTGATTAATGACTACTGGGATTGAGTACCTCTTCAAAACGTTCTGCTTCGTTAGCTGATTCTGCTTCAGTAACCATAGCTGGTGGTGGAGGTCCAATAAATAGTTCAGTATCATCATCCAATTCGGCCTCTCTAAAGTCATTGGCATGAAAAAGCATCCATCATCATATGTGAATCGACTCAATTGAGCCAGGAAACAGAATCAAAAGCAACTTAAATGGGTTGGCACCTGAGCTCAGTTTGCGCCTCGGTTAATTTGGCAGCGGCAGCCAGTAATTCAGCTGATGGCATTGCAGGGCCAATCATCCTGCGCAGTAAAGTAAGCAATAACTTCAAATAAATAAATAAAGTCAGCAAAATGACAAAAAGAATTGTCACCTTTTCCTTGGACCAACAGAATGATCATCTGGTGACGCGATCACATGGTCATCCACCATCTTTGCATTTCCAGCATCCACTGGAACTGAACTGGATTCAGGCACCACTGGCGCAGAAGCTTCAGCTTGCTCATTTATGGAATTTGTGTAGGAGTGAATGAGTGGGCCAAGAACATCCAAAGTTGGACGACCTTTAGAAGATAGCAAGAAAACCCTATCTCCATTCTCCTTGAGGTTTAACGAAAGAAACAGCTTCTTCAAATGCTTCGCCAAAGATCGTTCTGATATACCCTTTATGTCAACAGCTTGTCCGTTATCAATCATTTGCAAAAGCTAAACACAACCAAAACAGCAACAAGACCAATAAGAATCAAGCATGTATTGTGAAATATGCAATATGATGTAACCGATTTCAATTTAAAACACTAATTTAGAGTTTGGAAAAAGAAAAAAAAAACACTATCAAAGAAATTGGCAAAGTATGGGAAGAGAAATTAAAGTGAAACCTGCTTCAAATCGTTGCCGACGTTGGGGAACTCTCTCATCATTTCAGTTACCACAGTTTCGGGCAGAACCCTAGGTTGCTCGTCTTCATCCTCCGAAGAGTTGGAGGAGTCATCGGAATCATGGAGCCTCTTCCTCTTTTTCCTCTCTCTGTCTCTCCTCTTTCTCCTTCGCTCCTCCTTCTCCCCGCTCTTTCTGCGCCGCTCCTTCTCGCGCCGCCGTCGCCGCCGCCGCGAAGAGTGGTCGGAATCAGACGACGACGAAGAGGATGAGGAGGTTGACGAGTCCTGCAGACGACGCTGCTTCTTTCTCCTGTCACCCATTTTCGGAATTCTTTCTCCTGCAGACGACGCTGCCCCTAACACACAAACAAGTATTTTTTTTTTTTTAATTTCTCTTAATAATTTTACGTATTTTTATGTGTAAATGAACTGCAACTTCCCCTGTATCAAGAATTCGTGATGCATCGGTCATCAATATCTATGTGATCTATGTATAAAATGAATTTCTTATTTTAGGGTATGTATTTATTTTTAATTTTATTTTCAATAAATATATTTAAAATTAAAATAATTATTTTATAAATTTTATTTTTTAGGTGATTATTTCTTTGAATTAAAGCATTTTTTATTTAATTATGTTTTTAAATTTAACAATTTATTAATTATAAAACTATTTAAAAAATAAATAAAAATTATTTATAATAATAATTATTTTTATTATTTTTATTATCATAAAAATATGAACACACATATTCTTTCTGTATGTATTTTTACTAATGTATAATTTTCACTAATATTATAATAGGTATGCGATTAAATTGTTTTTCTTTTATATTGTGTGTGATTAAAATCTAACTTTAATTTTATAGTAATTTATGAGGGGTATAAAATATTTTAAAAATGCATATTTAATTTTATATGATTTGAAATAATTAACAAGTAGTAATTTTATATTCTATACAAAGTGATTAGTGTATGAAATACTTTTTTTAATATAACCGTCGACCATGAATGTAATAATATAATTACATCAATGATATAGAAAATTATTATTTATTAGTCTATTATCTAAAATTCTAATTTGTGAAAATTAGAATTTTACATGAGAAGCTAAGTAAAATACAAATAAACTAAAAAATTCCTCAAAATATAACAAAAGAATCTAATAGAAAGGTCCAAAGAGGTGGTGGCTGGATCCTCTTCCTCCACAACACGCTCAAGGGGACATCCTCTGACTTTACTCACATCCAAAGGATTGAATGATCATCGTCAGGGGAAAGGCAAGCACATACAACACACATAATGCAAGGGTAAGCTAGGTATAAAAAAGCATGTTATCAATCAAGTATTTCAAGCATGCAAGTACCATAAACAATACATACTATGACCAAATGCATTTTATTGATACCAAAGACTGACCACGTGATTTGACCATCCAGACTAGTATGAAATGTCGAGTTCCAAGGGTTTGTGCACTTGTTGTGGCCATACTGCTTTGCAAAGTCATTGTCGAGGGGTTTTACCCGACCACACACAAGTGTAAGCCCTTTATAGCGGTATAGGCCTACAGTGAAAGCGTCTATCCTAGGACCTCCTGCTATTCTCACCACATAATTCATCACTCTCTACTTGAGCTTGGATCGATGATCATTAGAATGTCAGGATAAACTCCATCCCGAACTCCGACCATTCATACGGTCAATCACAACAACTACAAGGCACCACCATGTAACCTCCCTTGAGGATCATGGAATTACGTCCATCAACCATACTTTCACTTTAGAACTTAACCTGAGATGTGAGTAAGTGAATACCATAATGTTATCACATTGAAATCCATATAAAAATAATTCAATATACATTAGCATATCATAATAGTTCAAGAAGAATCACTAAACAACCCAAAACCCCGTAACTCATACTTAGACAAAGAAAATGGCTTTGAAACCATCACCAACAGTTCCGAAAGGGTCCAAAACCCCCAGAGCGACCTAAAGAACGTCCAAAACAGACGTTCGAAACTCCCAGAACGTCAAAAATATCAAAAATACTCAATCTGTCGCAGAAAATTCGCTCAGCGCACACCCTGTGGTGCGCTGTGCGAATTTTTCCTGCCAGAACTCATTCGCAGAGCGCATAGAGTGCGCTATGCGACTCTGCATAATCTGCAGCGCGAAATTCTGCAGATCTGAGGAACTCACACACCCAAAACTTACTCTAGACCATTTGGTGAATTTCTAACACTCCAAATTCGAAGTATAGGTTGAATTAAACTTGTCTAAAGGTTCACACACACTCCTAACCTCCATCTCTAGTAATTATGCATAGAATTGGGATCTAATACTTCAAATTCATTCACTTATGGACGCAAACTCAATTTTACCATTTGGAAACTGTTTCAGGCCATTTTGGTGCTTCTAATAAGTCACAATTGACTTAACTAAGTTGTCCTAATGGCCTAAACCCATCCCAGACCCCTAATTCAAGAAATCACTACTCCACTTCCCTAAATTTGATTTGAACGCTATAATTTATATCTGCTGTTTAGCTAGCTATCTGCATGACTGAAATTTCAACCTCTCAACACTCAATTCATATCATCCAATTAGGCATACAGATTTCTATTCATCACATATACAATTACAAAATTCACAGATAATAAACATACATTCCAGCACATACGTTCATCTATACAGTTTAAACAGTAGCATTCAATTTCACCATTTTCACATGCATTGACTCAACAACCTTACACAAACTTGACACAGGCATAATAACATTTTACACACCAGAAATCAAACCTAGCTTCCCTTACCTTTAATTTTCCTAACAGTTCAAGGCTTGCCTCTAAACTTCCTGACACTTCCAAAATGTTGCCCCCAACCCTATAGATCACGAAATGGTGATCAAAACAGATTTTTAAAGCTGGAATCGAAAAGAATTGAGATGGGAAAAATCAAGAACACATGCAATCACCAGATTGCATGTTCTAGAATTCAAACAGTGTAGAAAAGAGGGAAAAACAACTTACCCTCTTTTGAACCCAGAACGCAATTGATGTCGATTGGAGTCTTCGACGTCAAGATGATTTAGGTGACTCTGGAAAGGAACCCAAACGTTTTAGATGGTGAGGAATTGGGAGAAAATGTAAAGAAGAAGAAGAAGAGCTTGAAGAGTGAGTGATGGCTTTTCAGACAGGAGAAATGGTTCAAAAAATCAAATTTTTGCTTAAGTTTTTGTTTTAAAATGATCACCCTCTTATCTGTTGCCATATGTCCTCCCCTGGTGTTGACAAAATTCTAAGTCTTTACAAAACTCACTAAGGCCTTGTTCACTTGAGTGGATTTAGGAGAGAGTAATTGAGAGGATTTGAAGGTAATTTTTTTTTGTTTATTTGAATAGATTTGGAGGTAAGTGAGAGTAGATTTGGAAGTAAAATTTGTGAGAATTAGTGTAAGATTTTATTTATATGACAAATTAAAAAAATTTACTTCCAAATTCACTCTGACTTACCTCTAAATCTATTCAAATAAATAACAACAAAAATTTATCACCAAATCCTCTCAATCACTCTCCTTCAAATCCATTCAAGTGAACAAGGCATAAAGGACAACTTAAAAATTGGTTTCAACCATAATGACCACAAAAATCCTTGATGCACAAAAATATTAATAATAAATCGATATGCATAAGGTACAAGAAGAAACTCGAAAGTATGAGTGATATTCTTTTATAGAGTGTTGGTGTTATGGCTAAGAATGTTCCAACAAATCAACAACATGAATTTCTATGAGAAAATTTGTAAAGAAACGTCTGAGAAAAACTTTGGCTAAGAAAAACAAAGTTTTTAAGTTTGTCCATTATGACTCACATTTCTTTCCTGAGAGTCTATACTTAGTAAACTTTCAATAATATTTTTTTCTAGAAACTTTAATGCATAACTCAATTGGCAATTTAGGTGATACCAGCATCAACTTACATCATCCTTCATTAAAAGTCTAAAGCTTCTCCAAAATCATCCTCACCATTCCTCATAGGAAAATGGAGCCACACACTAATAGAGCTTGACAAGACAACACTTTGACGAGGAACACATAAAGGAATATTGTTAACTTGATCTTAACTTCATATATGAAATATGAGAAGAAACTCGAATAGGAGAAGAATAAGTGAAATAATAATTGTAGAATGGTACAATACGCAAGTAAAGCACCAGCATTTCAAAAAGGAGATATTGTATAAAGTAACTCAACATTTCAATACTTGAGTACAAAAGCAACTCAGCGTGACAATAGGCGTTATAATACATGGGTTTAAAAAAGAACGTTTTTTTAAGGTAAACCTAGTTTACTAAAAGTCCATCAACGCTCAAGACTTTTAATAATGAGAAGAAAAGCTTGGAAGTTTGTTTACTTACCGACCCATAAAGAAACTTAAATATGTCATTAAATTCACAATGTTATCCATAATATTGTTTTTTATTATATATATATATAGTTGTTGTCCTCCCATTAGTTATGTATTTATTTATCATTACTTCATAATAGTCTGCCTAATACAATAGTCATATAGACTCAGAAATCCTATAAAAGATGTATTCCATGAAGTATCTACTTACTTAAATTATTTTTCATTTTCTTATTCACTCATTTAAATTCCTTAGCTTAAGTTTCGAAGAGTTTTTTTTTTTTTTTTTATAAGTGAATGTTCCTTTATTAAAGTCAACTTATAAATTCGTTTTTAGGATTTTGTCACGTATCTTATTTCTTTTTTTAAATTTTTTTTCTACTCAGTATATGACAAGTATGTTCACGTTTTTAGACAAGTTGCGATTCTTCATTAAAAAAACTTAATAACTTCAATATAAGTATTATTACTACATATGCAATATACAGTATAAATACTTTTTTTTTCTACTTTAAAATTTTTTTATGAATCCAAACATACATGTATGTATTGTTGTTTATTTGTATTTTCCACATCTTAACATTTTAAACATTTAGAGCACGTTACTGAAATTAATATTCTAAACACCTAAAAAATATTAACATTTACTTCGAATTAAATATCCGAAAATACGACCCTCAATCTCTTCAAAATACTTAAAAACTAATCAAAAGCTTACTCTTCAGAATGTTAGATCCAAGATTTTCTCAACAATTATTTTTACTACACCTATTAGTGGTTTTCAAATGAAAAAAAATTGTAACTATCAGTTAAATATCCATATAATAAGTAAGATTATCACGTTAAGATAGAATAAGAAATGTTAATTATCATGTTAAGATAGTTATGAATTAATTAATCCAACATATTCAAGTAAGGTTCATTATAATATTATAAATATGCATATATTTTATAATTAAGTGTGTATAGCTTATTAGTTCTACCTTTATTAGATACGTTTTACATGTTGCTAACTTAATCGTTTGTTTTTATTTATGACTCATTGAAAATGGTGAACTTAAAAGTTCTCGATCAATAAGGCAGCATATTCTAAAATCATTGACTAAATGTCTAATTTCCTATAATAGTTTGATCCATAAAAAATCATCCTTATTAACCGGAAGATTGTTTTATTAATTCACTTTCAATTTAAGAGTCATTTATTAGCATTTGAACAGCTTTATATAGCACTTATAAAATTATTGGTCTAAGTAAAGTTTAGACGTTGATAACATAATATGTAAAGCTTTAAAGTTATTTGAATTTGATGTATAGGGATATATGAAGTAAATGTTTAAGGGCACTTGAGTTTTCCTCCATGTGTGGTGAGTGTAGCATAGCAAGGGCAGAAATGGGTGTTCCCAGAAGTGCCTGGTGGCACGCAGAATCGGACATGAAAATTTGGTCAAAAAAAATCCAATGGTCAAATTAAAATTAGAGTTAGGATTAAAGATGATTAATTTAATCCTAAGTTAGACTATTACCAATTTAGTTGTAATTAGATCAATATTACATCTCCAAATCTATAAATACATGTTTATGGTATCGTGAAAAGTTGGTTATATTCATTATATATTTATTGTTTATAAAATTAGACATCTCTTAATTTTAACATCGAAGTGTCTTTTGCAAGTATTTCTTCATAATGGTGACAAGTGTAAAATGGAAGAAAAACTTTAATTTATGCTTAAAATTTATAAATTTATAGATTATTATGAAAAGAATATTTGACATGGATCCCATAAACTAAAATATTAGCTATCTAAGTTTAGTTTGCTATAATGAAGAAGTTCGGATGTTCTTCCTAGCCAGCCCATAAGACAACATTGAATTATTGGCTTTTAAAACAAAATATGCATTTGATTGGAGTTTGTTGTCCATAGAAAGCTTCAGAGGCTTGTATAAATAGATACATAATTACAAAGGAAGTGATATTACAGTGATTAACACATAATGAATGGACCACTTTACCTCTTGTATAAGGATGAAGCAGAAAATAGCTATAAGCAGTACTGTGTTTCTGGTGAGGGCCATAGTTTTGGGTCTGAAGCTTTGAATATTTATCTGGGAAAAGAAAAGGTGATTTTTGAGAGAAGAGGTTGCAGCTGAAACAAGAAAATTATGTCACCCCATACCTATTATGCATGCACTTTGAAAGTTGTATAGCCGTGAAAGAATTCACAACCAAACAATATTTTTATATATTGATTCAACCTTTGCTTGTTGTAATGTCTCATGTGTTGAAAATTCTTATTAATAAAGAAAATGAGGATGTTATTAGCTGTAATTTTTGTTTGCCTTTGTCCAAGGTCAGATAACCCTTTTGGCTAACCTATTTAGCTTTAGTGGAATTTATTTCAATAACTATTTATTACAGCACCGGCCTTGCATTTACTTCAAACATGCATTAAAAACTCTTTAATATAATATATAGTGTAATTTCCTTTATACAAGTAAGAATAATTATTATCATTGTATTTTAGAGATATTTATTTGTTAAATATATTATCATATCTGTTATCAAACTATTATAAAAATCTAATCTCACAAAATAGATGTAAAATGTCTATCCATTAAAAAGATGTATTAAAATCTTATATATATTAACTAGACAACACTAGTTTACAATCTTCACATTAACAAACTAATATTATGGGAATAAATTACGTTTGTAGTCAAAAGATCATTTATGTGTGAAAAAAATTATGAAACTAAAACCTGACACTCAATGTCTAGGTCATTTAGTGAATGTAACTAACTAGTGTTGTAAATTCTTATGAAATTTCTCTAGTAAGAATTCTTAAAGATTTTACTCTCTTACGTTATTTTTAAGATTACTTTGTAAGGATTTTATAAAATGTTTTAATTAGTGGTAAGCAGAAATATATGTTTCCAAATCAGAGTTTTTTTTAGCTTTATTTAAGATCCAAATTCATTTTTAAGACTTATGTTGGATGAAGAAAAATGTAAAAGAAAATTATGAAGAGACACTCGCAAATTTTATAATGCCAAAATTAATGAGAATCAAACTGGTATTTTTATATAGAGTTTTATAAATAGTTTATAATGCCAAAATTAAAGACTAAAAATATATTTATTTTTTTTATAAAAAATAACCATTATTTGCTTGTTGAATTAATCTTTACAATAAAAATATTGTTAATACAATAATATTAGTTTTCTCTAAATACCAGGCGTAATATTATTATCTTGCCACCACTTTATGCAATCTCTTTCCCTTCGGTTCATTCTTTTCTCAAAAAAGTAATTCATCAATCTTTTTCTAGTAACAATTATCAATGGAGCTATGAGGTTAATCTATACTAAAAATTCAAATGAAAGATGTGAGAGATTGTGTGAGTTTAACTCTCTCACTAATATTTAAAAAATATAAGATAAAAATTTAGAAGAGAAAATTAACTACTAACATTTGTCGATTAAAAAAAAAAATTTTCAATTAGAGACTAACAAATATATATCTCACCACAAAATCAATCAAATTCCTTGTTTTCTTGTCTAAGAAATAACTACCACCAACTGTGTATATAATGAGTAATGAAACATGGTCGTTTTTCTTTTCAGACAAAATTTAAAAAAAAATCACTATATTTGGAAATTGGTTTGTTCAACTTGTAGTCCAGGAATGGCCAATGAATTCACATTTTAAAAACAAGTACCCAATTTAAATACCTATAGTTTTCTTAAAAAAACTGTATATGACAGAAAGACTAAAGCAGAAACTAAACATAGAAAAAGAAGAAACTAAAAGGTCCAATTATTATCTCAATCACCAATCTTTCTTCTTGCAAGCAATCCAAACAATAAAACCTATGATCATTTTATTTTATACCACTATCATATCTCTTTCTATGAATCTAAAGGGAAAGAAAATTTGTATTGGAGTTGTAATTTTGTCAACTTGGTATCAAATATTATTTATAGCTCGCCAACAATATTGAACATCTTCCAACACAAGAACATCATTTACAAACCACCTTATCAGTCTGGACACTACTATAGCAATCAACAATTCACATTAGTGTCTAAATCATAATTTCTGAGCAAACCACTTCAACTTAGTAATGAATTAGTTATTGGCATCCTAGAAAAGTAAGAAGATTTCTTCATATACAATCCATTTATATTGGAGAGGGTGGATGAAAGAACCAAAAAGTTATGCAGCAGTCAACAAAAAGATACATCTCACTCAATCATCTAGAAACGAGCCCAGCATCTAGTGCATTGTGCTATACAGTCTCCCTTGCAATCAACATTATAACCCAACACTTTTGGATTTCTAAGGAGAAGTTTCCGAAGAGAATTTCCGTTAATACTCCACTGCTCCTCTAGGATCTTTACATTGCCTTTCAACTCTTCCTCTAAATTACATCCAAGAATTTCTGGAAACTTTTTAAGCAACTTAGACAGATCATCATCAGAAAGATTTAAACTCCTTAGATAGTCTAGTATTCCATTTACTGTCTCAAATTTTGGAACTTCCATCGTACGTTCTTCTCCCCAGTAAGGGGAATGAACAAAACCAAATGCTTTCCCAAGTATCTTGTCCTTTTCTTCATCACTGAAGTTAAATGCAGAAAGAGCTTGTTTACATGCCTCCCACATGCTTTGATCTTCATTACTTGTGATTATACTTTCTATCTGCGCAGTTGAGTGCAATATCCAATGTTTGGTAGAAGGATTTGAGGTCCATGTTGCTGTTGCTACACTTGGTGAGTATCTACAAGAAAATCTGATATTTGGCAATGGAATACTTGATGATGCAGCAGAAAGATCAACCTGCAAGATTATATGCAATTTTCAGACTTGGCGAGCATTATTAGCCTTGTGTATGATATATTCCTATTAAATGTTGCATTTCAACTCTGTCCAGTGCAGATCCAAATACCTTTTTAGGAATGATGGTGCGCATAAGGCATAAAAAATGAAGCTATGTGTGATGTTGACCGTGAAGATAGAATCAATAGCCCCATGATTAAATTCAAACCTCTACACCGTTGAAACTCAAGGAAAAATGTCAGAGCCCGGGTTTAGTGTACTTTAACAAAAGGTTCAAATATAAAGTGTGTGTGAACTCGACGCTTCGTCCTTCAACCCTCTGATATATAATTCTTCAATGAAGCAGGATAAGGATAGGACATCACAGAACAAGGAGCAGTGAACTTTACTTTTCTGGAGCTCTACTACAATACTTTTAACTGGTTTAGTTGTAAAAAATTAGTATTCTCTAGCAGCAAATCAAAGTCTTCAATTTTCAGTTCTGGATCATCATACATTACTGATTGCAAAAAATTATAAAATAAAGTTCCTTGCTGAATAGGAAGTAAAAATGTAACATATGCTTGATAATCCAAGCGTTTAGTATCACGTCAACCATAACGAAATCCCCACCTGTTACAATAATCAAATTGTAAAACTGTTCGTTTTATATTTTCTACTCAATTCTATTCCATGTTTCTTTACTAAAGTAATTTTAGTACTCAAAGTCAACCTTCAAAAAAAAAAAATGGTTTTGCAGTTCTCGCAGTTGAAGACAGTTAATACATACGGTAAAATTATACCTTCTTTAACTCAGTCCAATTCCACCAACAAAAGTACAAAACCATGAAAGCATTCTAATACACTTCTATCCTAGAAGGCTTATGAGAAACTAATAAGGTTAGCATGGTAATACTTTTCAATACCACAATCCCCGTGATGATTAAATGAATGCATACAGACAAAGATGTCACTTTTAGGACAAAAGAACATTCACTCTTCAGTTTATAGCATAAACTAGTACC
Source organism: Vigna mungo (assembly GCA_036885675.1). Classification (NCBI taxonomy): domain Eukaryota; kingdom Viridiplantae; phylum Streptophyta; class Magnoliopsida; order Fabales; family Fabaceae; genus Vigna; species Vigna mungo. Next base: position 42,416,107 of record CP144692.1, on the reverse strand, counting down.
CATGCTTTGAAGAAATTACTGTCTAAAAACATTGTAAAACCCATCACTCGGCCACTTTCTTGGATTATGAACAGTGAAAAGCTTAACACGGTCCTGTCCAAAAGATGGCAAACTTTACACTCTTGATTAGCTGACTGCAAGCATTTTTCCATCAACAGACTTCTCTTCGATTTCCACAGAGCAAGCAAACACAATAACGAATCCGACAAAACTTACATGTAGTTTTTAGTGTGGTTCCCAAATCAGAATTGAAGTCTCTTCTCGGTATTTTATTTTGACCTTTGTTGTAAAAATTAATTAATCACGCAGCTTATCAATATGAAGCTCCAATTTTTGTCGAAAAAACACCAAAAGTGCTTACGGAACTCCATCTAACTTTTGTCCAAATCGCAATTCAAACCCGATGTCTTCCACACTTTCCTATATCTTTCACTGTTTGCATTTTCATAGCTAAGTGCTGAAAACAAGAGAATCCCTCAAAACTTTCTAGCTGTGGCTCACTTTTTTACCGACTAGCACTAATTCTTAACTTTTTATAAAACGGATTGCAGCCCTTCTTTGAAAAGGCCGATGAAGTAAATATAAACATGAATTCTGTTTTACAAATCATTACGGACAAACCTATTTCTGGAAAACATGTTCATAAAACTAGAAAAGTGTTAAAAAAGCATTTACCTTGCAATACCAAAACTGTGCTGCAGAATCAATGGTAAGTAAAGGGGAATTCAACCGGTTCCCTGACATCCCTGCAATCGCAATATAACACATAAACATCTTATTACAGTAAACAGTGGTAAATTGTAATATGGGACAGAGAAAAAGGTGAAAAAAAAGGGTACCCAAGAAAACCAAAAACAACTTTCCCACCTACACCATTAAGTTAAAGCAAAGTTCACGCTCCAAAAGAGTCACAAAAATCAAGGACACCCAAAAAGCAAATTCCTCATATTTCTCGTGTCGAGTTGAGATATTGAATGTGATGATAAAACCAGAATTGCCCATCTTAAACGAAAGGGATTGGAAATGAATGAATAGCAGAAAAGAGGAAGAGAAGGATTGAAAAATTAAATGTACCAGAGCGTCGATAAGGAGACAGGGCCAAAGATGCAAACTTGATACTCTCCATCAACGCCCTTATGCTTTAACGCCAATTGGCTAACCCAACAACACCTTCACTGAAAAACACTGTTTTTGTGGAGACATAGGTTCTACATTTTGGTGGTTGAGAAAATTGCAAGTAATCAAATTTTGAAATTAGTTTTAAGATTGAATATCTACAAAATTTATGAAATATAATTCTTCACTAGAAAATAATATTTCATTTTGACATATTTTCATCCCAGTCTTTAAAACATATAATAGTTAGTTGAGAATTTTTGGTTGAAAATAATAGTAACATAATCTCTTATACTGGATCCAATGTTTTTTCTATGAACTAATCATTATTGGCTTAAAAAACAGGTTTTTAAATTTACTGCTTTAAAAGAAATAAATAATTCAAAAATAAAAAATTGCAAAAACCTGTAATGGCCAAATATTGATGGATAGACCAATATGAAATTATTTTAATATAATATGAAGTTTTAATTTCAAATTCTAAATTACCATTTTTTTAAAGGGAGATTATTATTATTATTATTATTATTTTATTCATGAGATGTACTTTCTTACCTATTAAATTTATATTGACTTGTGTCATAATTTGAGACTATGTTGAATTATTTAATGCTACTAAGAATTTTCATCATACATAAATCTACTACACTTTATATATGTCGGGTTTTTTTAGAATAAAAAAGTATATTTTTATCCTATTTAATCCAACACACCGTAAGAATGTATTTTTTTTTTTATCTATTCAGTTCTAAACAAAATATTTTTTAACAATTTATTTTCGTACTCGTGTACACAATAAATAGAGACAAAAATTATATTAAAAAATGTTAATAAATATTCTCACTGGTTAAAAAATAAAAGTGTCTTTTACTAAAAGTGTCACTTATAATCTAACTCTTCCATGGAAACTTTTTATATTTAGCAAATCCTTAACTCCTCTTTAGCAGTATAAAGCTTTCAATTAAAATAATTAACTTGAATGTTTTATCTTTATTATCAGGAGTAGAAGTCTGAAAAAGAAAGTTTAAGTATCTTTTTAATAAATTAATTAATATTTTGGAGAATGTTAATTGGTGATTAAGATATAATTAATGATTATTGATTTTACTATATTTATATTATCAGGAATAATTAATTTTAATAATTAAAATAATATAAATTTATAATTAATTTCACTAATTATATATTAATAATTAATAATTTCAGATATTAAAATAATATTTATTTTTTATTATATTCGAAATTTTGGAAAATTAGCATAAATATTGTAAGATATCCTTGAAAAAAAAAATCTTAAACTTATATTTTAATTATTTTTTGGTAAATATTTTATATATTTAACATTTTATTACTTGATAATGACTTATTTACTTTTGTTTGTCGTTTTTTCTTTTAGTTTAATATTCTTTTACGTTTAATTATATTTCAATTTTTAATAACATTAAATAAAAAAACAAACGGTTTAAAAAATACAATAAACGTTAAAATTATTATATTATTTAATTAACTTTTAGTTTTTTTTTTATTTATCAAATAGATTATGAATTAAAACTATATATCACTTACAAATATTTTTGTCAAGTAGAATAAAAATATATTAATAATTAATAATTACGGGGATAAAAATAAATTTAATATCATATTTAACTATAAAATTTTGTAAAATTCGATTTTTAATAGTTATTCTTAACCGTTTTCTTAAAAACAGGACTCAGTTTTATACTAAAAATTATACATTTTAATAAAGTTTGAATGAACTCCCTCTGAAAAAATAAAATAAAACAACTGGTTAGTAATAAATTTTGTACTTTAAATTTGACCAATAGAATATTTTATGAATGACAATAAATGACATGGCGCGTTAGTGAATCGGGTTACTGTTACTCTAGTTACGCCTATGTTTCCTTTAACTTTCTTCATTTATTGTCATTATTTTCATCACTTCTATTCAAACAAAATTTTAAGTTTATAATCGCATATCAAAATTATAATTCTTTTTACAATATTATCCATATAATAAATGATAATTAATGTAATATTAAAAACAAGTATTGTGAAATTCAAAATCATAGATAATAATATAGTAATATTTTACATGGTTAAGTGAATGGTACTTCTTTTTTGAAACATGTGGGATCTTCTAAAACTGGATCTAACCATGCTATACTGTGTCAGATCTTCCAAAACTAGATCAAAACACAATACTAGTATGTTTAATGGAACCCAACAAACAATTAATAATTAACAGAGTAGAGTAATCCAATCACTCTCATTTCATATTTCTCTCTGTCATATTGAAAAAGGAAAAGAAGAAAACAGAAAGTTTAGCCAATCTTGAATCCCAATCATTAAAAGATTATATGCTTTATTGGCCTCTAATTTCAGGGGAAAAAAGTAAACCCATTTCCGCCCAAGACTCCGGCGGCACACCGTCGCCGGTAACGTTTCTCTCTCTTATTTACTCAACCTCTGCTTCCTGTCATACATATCCATTTTTTAGATTAATAAAAAGTTGAAAGCTGGGGTGCCTATTTTTGTTTTTCCAAAGCACCAAGAAAATCAAGCTTCTTCTTCCATCGCTTACTTCACACTCCTCTTGACCTTGTACCCACCTGAAATCTACAGCATCTCATCGCACTACAGTGTGGAAGTTTGAATCTTAGAGGAAAAGGAGCACGTGGGTAAGTGGTGCTGGGTAGAGAGAGAAACAGAAACGGTGTGTGTGCATCATTGTTATGGTATGGCTCAGCAGAGGCAATCGGGAATGGAGAGGCTTGGGGTGAGAGTGGGGGCCCACGATCTGCACCACACCAACGGTTCCGGCGATCACGTCGCTGTCGGGATTCGGGGTGGCGCCGCTCACAAGCAGCCGCGGTCCCGGCGATCGGCGCGATCCGACAGGAGCACGCAACTGTCGGTGGCGGCAATCCTTGTTTTCCTCTTCCTCGTACTTGTCGTCACTGTGCTCGTCTTCTCTTACATTTCTAGAGACGGTGAAGTTCTGTTTTTATGAATCTTTTTTTTTTCTTTCTTTCTTTCTTTGATCATAATGCCTTTGTTGATTTTGGTGTTCTTGAGCACCCATGTGAGTAACATTGTGGGTTTTGCATGAACTTGAGTGCGATTTCTTGTTTGGTTTTTGAATAGGAGAGGGTTTTTGAATCTGTGGTTTTTCTTGGTTGATGTTTGCTTTGGGCTGTTCAGTTGGTTGATTGGGACTAGGTTATTTAGAGAAGTAATAGATTGAGTTTTTGGTTTCATCTATTATAATCAAATGTTTGCTGTTGCTTCAGCATTTAAAGATTGTCAATCGGTGTTGCAGAAATAAGTAACAATGGCGATGACGGTGATGACGGTGTTGATTTAAAGAGTGATCCTGATTTTCTTACAAATGTACCTCGGATACAGAAGAAGAAAGTCCTTGACTTTGGGCATGGCTCTGGAGGACATGGTCGAGATTCAAGATATTGGGATAAGGATGATAGGAGAAGGGATGGTGATTACGATGAGGATATGATGGAGCAGACAAGTAAGGATCCTGGAGATGAAATTGCTAAAGATGATGATGCTGTAAAGAAGGACCACGATACCAAGTCTTCTCACGATGGCTTAAAGCGGAGGGGCGAGGGCTTGTATAACGAAGCAGGACGTCAGGAGTTGAAAAGATATGAAGCAGAATATGAGGCTTCTTTGAAGAATCTGAGACACTCCACCGAAGTTGATGTGAAACTGGTGCATGACACTAACCTTGAAAAGAAAAGTGCGTCGGATGACATTGATGATGAATATGATGATTTTTTTGATTTTAATGATGCTCAATTGGAGAACTCTAGCGATAGCAGAAATATGAGAGGGGAACATTCTAATGCCAATGTGTTAAGCTTGGACAATGAAGTTCAGAAACAGAAAGAATCTAATGATTCTTTTGCTGAGGAAAACAATGATGATGTTACTTCTGAGGATGTTGAAGGAGCGTCTTTCTTGAATAAAAAATATCCTCATGAGGGAAAAACAAATTCTAAACACGAAAGTATTTTTAATGGACAATCAACTAGAAAATCACATCCTGAAACAAAGAAGAAAGTCAGGCGACGTAAATTTTCAGGTGAAGTTCATTCTTTCTGATTGTTTCTTTAGTAGATCTCCCAAAGTATGTCTGTTGTATGGAACTCTTTCTGCAAGTTTTGCATCTGTATTCAGAATCACCATTTATTTGGTAACCATACTACTGTTGCTCGTGAAGATAGATTTGCTGGCAAATGTCGTAGTTTTGTTCTGTTGCAGGTTTTTTGGTAGTTTCTGAATAAAGGATAAAATTCTTACCTTTACAGAAAGTTAATCTTAAAATGGGGAATTGTCTAAACTTGCGGGCTTCTTATGGGTTTAGGGGGTATTGTTCGGATGTGTTGGGAAAATATTTTGATATATCCTTTACATGTTGAATATGTTGTTCCCTATGAAGCTCAGACATAATGGTGTGTCCCTGACAACACTCGTATGACATGTATTGGTGAAGTATCCAATTTTAAAAATGATTTTTTGGGTTTGTAACATAGTTCTGACGCGGCTCCGACACTACATTAATAAGGACAAACATGGTGATTTTTTTAAAACTTAGAAACTTATTCTGCAAGGTTCTATTATGATTATGGAAATAAGAAGCACATCCTGTATAATCAAGAACATTTAGATATAAGTATTATTAGGAACGTTTTTATTTCTTCTCCTATCATATCTTCTTATAATGTGGAATTTTTCGAAGTACTTAATTTGTTTTTAGATGAATCTCGGTTAAAGTGTCATTTTCAATGATGATAAACAAGAAGGAGATGAAGTGTCTTAGATGAATTGGATCCTCTTTCTATAGTTTTTTGGATTTTAGAGAGATTGATTATAGTCAAATTTGTACATGGTGACAATATGTTTAGATTATTATATTTGACTAACGATGTTTATGGATGATTTTGAATATATCAATCTTGATTGTCAATTTAAATAATTTATAATGATGTTCAATACACACAAACATATCCGAGTCATAGTGTGTTACATTTTGGAGACTATGCATGCCGCAATGTTCATTTCTGGTGCCCGTATCAGGATCCATGCTATGTAGGTTGTTTCTTGTATTGTTTTAACTTTTAAGCTGCTCATTAGGTCACGCAGTGCCTTTTCACCAACGTAATTTCTCAAATTAAATTATAACGACTTCCTGAAGCATTTGTTTTATCATCAAATTGATCACTAGCTAGTTACACTCGCCTGGGTGGGGGTTCTGCTTTGTTTTCAGAAGGGAAGCTGGTAAAACCAAAGCACAATTTAACTTACGCTGGTCTTGACTGAACCAATGGACTTTTTCGGTTGGAAGTGATTTATCTCCAAACCAGTGGATACTTGGAAATTCTTTAGTCGATGTCCATCTCATTTATTAGGTTTCTGCAACCATAGAATTAGAGTGTGGCAGTATCATAAACTACCTTTGAGTTTTATAACATTAGACACTGAAACTGAAATAATTGTTCAAATGCCTGATTAAAAATGGAACAGTCTACATTCAAGATCACAGCTTGTGTTGCTTGGTTCCTCCTGGTTTTCATTTTATTTCCCCATTAATGAAAAGAGGCAGGGGCATGGTGGATTTATGTAGAACTAGTTAGTTGGCGGTCACAAATTTTGTAAATGAACTTGTACTAGGCTTCCCCAAATGTTCTATTTCATTTATATCTTCACTTGGCTAAGGAATCAATTGAAAGATGGCCCCTGTTTTTGATGATTTCCTGCTTTATGCCATTCGGTGAGTTACTTTCAATATTGGTCCGTTGATTATTTGTCTAATCTCCTGATTACTGTGTATTAAACTAATGTAATACTCCCGGTTTAAGTATGTAGTGCTTCTGATAAATTTTTTTATGACTCCATTTGAACACTAGAGCCAAATGTTATAGGCTGATTGGGTGCTTGTTTAAGCTTAAAAGTAAAGTGCTTTTGAAAAAAAAAAGTGCTTTTTAATTAGGTATAAAACACAAACATTCGACATAGACACAGATACTGTGGCATGACATGAACACTGTGACAGGTGTGTGTATTGAACATCATTATGAATTATTTAAAATGACAATGAAGATTTATATAGTCAAAATTATCAATAAAAAGTTGGTCAATATAACAATTTCCACATATTGTTACCTAATACAAAAATGAATTTAATCCATTTATCGAAAGTCCAAAAGTAAAAAAAGGATCGAATTCATTTAAGAAATTTCACGCTCTTCATTGAAAAAGACACTCTTGGAAAGGTTTATCTAAAGACAAATTAACAATTTCAAAAAGTTCCACAATATATGATACGAGAATAAATAAAAACATTCCTAATTATATTGAATCCCCCCTTTATTTTTGTAACTACAGCAGAAACTTAACCAATAAGTTTCTGACTTTCTAACTTATAAAAGAAATAGTCTGTCTTTGTTGATGTTGTGTTGGAGCTGTGCCTTAGTTATGTTGGAGCTGTGTCCGAGGTCTGAAAACGTTTTTTAAATCCAACCCTTTAGCAGAGTGTATGATATGTGTTGTACAAGTGTCATAAACGTTGGTGTCTGATACATGATGGACATGCCATTGAAGATGCATGTTTGGTCATATTAGAAAAAAGGTGTATTGTCCATCCATGTTTTTGAAAACAGCTTTGGGGACAAGCTTATTGCAATAAGCTAGTAGTAACTTGTCAAAATACGCTGTTTTCTGCTTATTTTTGGCTTCTGCATTTCTAAAAGAAGTTGAAACGAACATCTTCCAGAAAACATGGTAAGTGTTTTTTCTGTAAAAAAGTTTTTTTTTTTTCTCAAAAAAGATCAAACAAACTCAGCTGTAGAAAAGCAGCAGTTTCTGTTTTTTTTTTCATGTCTAACCGTTTAAGGACTAAATATATGAATACTTATTAATGTTTTTTTAAGATGTGCACTGGACAGCTTTGATTTATGGTCCATCAACCAGGAGATGATCTTATAGATACAGAAGTCAAGATTAAATCATGTTTAGAATATAAGTTTGAATTATATCTTATATCTCCTGCAAGATATTGAAGGCAGGAGGGCATGTATATTTATTCAAAAACAGATAAATTGGTCTATTCAAGTTGGTTTCTATTTTGTCAAAATTCTTGATAATATTTCAAAAGTGTGATGTTTTTCTTTGTTTAATATGGTTGAAATTGATTTCATAGAAATTTCAAATCTGTATAAACATGGTTTATGTGTAATTAGTTTTTTTTTTCTCTTCGCATCCTGCTGTCACCGTTTTTTCTCATGTATCCAAGTCTGAGAATGATTTACCAAATGACGTTCTTAAAATTGATTTAAGACCTGTTAGCAGACTAATTAATATAATTTATAAATATTTCTGACTTTATATAAATATATCTAATTGGTTTTGTTTTTTATTGTTTTAACCCCTCTTCGGACTTTCAAACAGTTCTCGAAGTGGTTTTATTCATGATATTTTCTCTCTCACCAATTTATCACAACTATGAAAAGATAAGAAAGAAGATCTTGTTGACATGTTACCTGTTAAACAGGATCCTGTGAGATGAAATTGCTAAACTCAACTTCACAGCTTGTAGAACCCCTAGAAAGTCGAAAATTTTCAAGATTTAACTTACAGTACACAGAGATGGAAGAGAAACCCCTGGGAGAAGAACAATGGGTTCCCAGATTTGCTGGCCATCAGAGCTTAGAAGAGAGAGAAAGTTCATTTTTGGCCCGTGATCAGCAAATAAACTGTGGTTTTGTTAAAGGTCCTGAAGGGTCTGAAAGTACAGGATTTGACTTGACAGAAGACGATGCAAGTTACATCAGCAGGTGCCACATTGCTGTGATCTCATGCATATTTGGAAATTCTGATCATTTGAGGACCCCAGCCACCAAAACGGTAATTGGTCTACTTTGTGTTTTAGTTCAGTTTGTGGGTTGGAGATGCATTCGGAGGTTAAGAATCACTTACGAATTTTCTAGTAAAATGTTACTCTCTTCAAAGTTTCATTCAAGTAAATTAGTGCTCTATTTTCTAGTAAAATGTTACTCATACATTTTTTTTTAATATGGACTTGTTAATATTGTTCTTATGTTGGTATTTATGTGTTAGGAAATTAAATGTCTATATAAAAGAAGGAAGAAAACAAATAGTTAGATGGTTGGTTGGTTGGTTAGGAAGGTAGGGAGACTATAGTTGTTCTAATAGTGATAGTTGTAGATAGGTTGAACAAATATTGCCACTTTATACCGATTAAACACCCTTATTTAGTGAGTTTTACAAGGGCTTGAGCTTTCGAACTACAACGGCTAGCTTTTATGGTGTGATTCTTATCACAGGCCAGCAAAGACATGTTGAATTTTTCAACAGGATAAAGAGAAGATTTCGTGGAAATTGATTGGAATGCGAGTATTGCCTGCAAAGAGACTGAAAGGCATTCACCATTTATTTAGCAACACTTAACGTACAGTACGATTGGGAGAAAATAGGTTCCCTGTAAGACTTGGGTATGTGATGTTTGGCTTCACTGACTGGGAAGAATAGACACTCTAGTGCTCCTCCAATTTTATGAGTTGCTTAGTAAAAGAGGAAAATATATTTTAAGGATACCCCAGGATAATATTTAAGCATTACCAGTTGATATAATCATTTCTTATACTTTATTTTCTCAAAATTGCATTTTTTTAACATGCATTGAATGTTTTGGTTTCAGGTCACTCGATTGTCAAGGAAGAATGTCTGCTTTGTTATGTTTACCGATGAAATTACAGTTCGGACCCTGTCTTCAGAAGGGCATGTGCCTGATAGAATGGGTTTCATTGGCTTTTGGAAGTTGGTGGTGGTGAAGAATCTACCATATGATGATATGCGAAGAGTGGGCAAAATACCCAAGTTATTGCCTCATCGACTTTTCCCTTTTGCAAGGTGAGACTGATATGAGAAGGAATAGGTGTTGTTCTTTTGAAATTTACAGTAATGATTTGGATGATGTTTAAAATATGGTGACTGCTACGGGGCGTTTAAACACCAAGAAAGATGTGTTGATGATGTATACTTTAAGATAAAATGGTAAAATTTTAGTTAGCTGATTCTAACATTTGATTCTTTTATTATGTACACCATATCCCGGAAAGAGTATTATAAAGGAGAAACTAAAGAGTGTGACCATAGGGTGTAGATGTCAGTGTCCCATTTTTACTACCAAAATAAAGAGCTTTATAACTGCACAAAGGTTACTGCATGATGAATCTCTGATGGGATTGAATGTTGAAAGAGATTTGTGTGGATTATTATATCAGATTTTAATGATGATTTATTGGCTTGAACATACTTTCATTATACTTGTGGACACTATTGTGTGTTCCAATGTTTTATAAGTTGGAAATGTTTCTGTAAAAATTCTAGTCTGCCTTAGTATGTTATATAACTAATGGCTTAAATTTTAGTGATTCTTCAATTCCCCAACCTTTCTAGCCTAAACCAACTTAGAAAATGAATCTTTGTGCATTTCCTAATTTTAGAATTTTGGTTATTGGAACAGTTAAGTCCTTATTGCTATGTGGATTCATATAAATACAAATTTATTTTGTATGCGGTGTTCTGTACATATATATCTGAAATCTTTGGAAAGGTTTCTTATTGATTTTCTTTGTTATTAGTTAATTTTTTAGTTACTGTTTGTTTTACATATAATTTTCTTTTCTTAGATGTTCAGTAACTTGATGGTTCTTCTTTTCTTTCATTTTTCATTTCAGGTATTCAATTTGGCTGGATAGCAAATTACGGCTGCAGCTTGATCCTTTACTTATCTTGGAGTACTTTTTGTGGCGCAAGGGTTATGAATTTGCAATATCCAATCATTACGATCGGCATTGTGTGTGGGAAGAAGTAGCACAAAACAAGAAATTGAACAAGTATAATCACACAGTTATAGATCAGCAGTTTTCGTTTTACCGGGCTGATGGACTTGAAAGATTTGATGCATCGGATCCAAATAAGCTTCTTCCAAGCAGTATGTTCTGTTAAGCATTTATTTTCTGTCAATTTCCGAAGTTGTTGATTAAATGAACTGAAGTGATTTACATAATCTTGACAGATGTACCTGAAGGTTCTTTTATTATCAGAGCGCACACCCCAATGTCAAATTTGTTTTCTTGTCTTTGGTTCAATGAAATCGATCGGTTCACTCCTCGTGATCAGCTGAGTTTTGCATATACATATCAGAAGCTGAGAAGGATGAATCCAGACAAACCATTTCATCTGAACATGTTCAAGGTTAGGCAATATAAGGCCAGCTACATTTAGATAGTTTATTTGTGCTGTAACAGTACATTGTGGTCGTGATGAAAGTAGCATTAATGGTTTCTTCTTCTTTTATGTCCAGGACTGTGAAAGGAGACACATAGCCAAGTTGTTCCGTCATAGATTGGATGAGAAGAGGATACATCATTGAAAAAGAATACCAGATTATATCAACATTTTTATGATATGACATGATGTACTTAGCCAGTCCTGTCTGTATCTGTTGAAGTTGTGATTACCTGCTGATCATCTGCTGCAGAATGTGTTACATGAAGATTCAGTGACTTGTGCTCCAGCACTGGTGTTTGCCATGAAAATGAAGTGGTGTTTCTCAAAATATGATCTACTACAGTGCTGCTGCTGTGTCACAACATAATTTTGTGGTTGTTTTATATATTTCTTGTATCTGTCCATTTGTGACATAATTCATTTATGCCCTGGGAGACAACAAGCAAAGCATCAAATGACTCACTCCCTCTTCACTTCCACTACCTCATTTTTCTTTTCTAAATTGGGATTGTTTGTATGTAGAAATTTTTGCTAGGCCATTAACACTTACCTTAGAAATCTCACTCGTCATTCTTATTGTTTTATTATTATTTAAAACATTTCATTATACTAAGCACGGATAAGTTGTTAAATTAAATGTGTAGCACTTTCTCTACTGCTCCATAATTCATTGACACGGTTCTTTTACGAAAATGACTATTTGTTAATTTTGTACATTCCAGAGATATACACTTTGGACCTTAGTTTTGTTTCCACTGGCACTATTCTTTATATATATATAAAATTGAACTTTGATTTCTCTATTATCTTTCCCTAATCTTGGTAACGGCTGATTGTTTTATGGATGACTGAAAACTGTTTCATCAAATCAATTCAAGTTTTTACAAATTTGGGCTAATAAACATATATTTATCCATCTATACAACAGTTGTGAGTGTTCCCTATAATACTAACAAACTGATCACGTGACCTAATATTTTTCCTTGTTTCTGTAACCAGTCAATAGTATCGGTTGTATGTCAATTGTTTTTTCGGTTAATTTTCAATTAACCATAAGATAATTAATTAAGAATGTTTTTTAACCAACAAAAGACTATTCTCTCGTAATTACCAAAACATGACGAGTTATATTGTAGACTGAGATTCTGGATCGTTAGTTGTTTGATTTTTAGTGCCTTTTCAGTGTCATTTAAAATATGCTCAAATGGTACTTGAAGAAGGTATTCCAAGATTCTAGGTAGTTAGCTAGTGCAACAGATCAGACTATATATAAAAGGATGGTTATAAAAGTATCACTATAATAATTTATTTGAAATAAGTAGTACTCATAAATAGCCTCGTGAAGAAAAGTTGCTAATCAGCAGAAACTCAACCATTTTTTTAAGAAGTAAAGCTGAAATGATGGATCATCTTATTGGTAGCTTTATTAGCTTCATAGAAGGGAGTTTTTGAACTGGCTAGCTATTCATTGATGGAAAGTAAATTTATTTGTGAAATTCCATGGTTCCTAAGACAGAAAAAGCACGGCAGACAACTTCAAATCTTGAGAATCCAGAAAGCATGCACAATTTCTCGTACTCCTTTTTACTTCTTTCCTTCCCACCACTTGTGATATACATGATGGTGTCGAGGGTAGAAACAAGCTTTGATACATTCGACTCTGATACCACCACTTGTGGTGCTATAAATTCTAGCACAATCACCTTTCCATTCTGTGGTAGTGCACTGTGACAGTTCCTCAAAATGCTTAAGCAGCATCTGACCAATTGTGCAACACAGTCTACATGTCAAAAGAAATGAAAATTGAGTTGAATAATCGTTGGACAGATCAACCATTTCCCAAACATGAAATTTTAGTGTAATAAAAAGTGTTTTCTAACCTTTAGAATCATGGCATCACCCTTTGGTACATAATGGTACATATCTCCTCCAACATGCTGTATCCCTTATAATTCATGCAATTTTAGACAATTTCCAAGTCAACTTTTGGTAAAAATTAAAACTTTTGGTAAATAAATTCTTCCTTAAAGGCAATGCATAAACAAAAAACTATCAGCACACTTTTTAATATGCTGAGATTTTCACCAAAACATTACCCTTTAGATTATTATTGTATGTAGCAAACAAACTACTTACCAAAGTTTTAACAGTGTAGGATGGTGGGAAAGTGTTTTTAAGGGACCGAAACAACCCCTTGTTTCATCATTGGCAAAGTATTTTCCCCTTGTTTCTCTTTTTTTTTTTATGGTTGATAAAATGTTCTATTCTATTTATTTACTAGGGAAAGTTGTCCTTATATTCATACAAAATATGATATTCATATCTTTTCTATATTTTACTAATAATTATATTAGTATAAAGATAGTATATATAAAGATTATATATATATATATATATATATATATATATATATATATATATATATATATATATATATATATATATATATATATATATATATATATATATATATATATAACATGATCAATATATTAAAATTATACTTTTTACATTTATGAAACACAACAGTGTAACGATACACATAATGCATAAAATACATCATTATAACCAAGTCATATCAAGATTGTTTAGATAGCCTAAAAGTGTTATCAAAGTTTAATTAACTTTTATTACTAACACTTCTTTAGTCAAGCTTAAGTGGTTAACTTCGTCAATCTCACATAAAGACTAAACATTACAAACTAAGATCAACATATAAATAAAGTACTACACTTTTAAACTAACAAATGTATTTTTATCTCGAAAACCTCATATGCAAATCCAACTCTTAAGCATACAAGTTGTTCAGAGATGAACTAAAAAAATGACAAAGAAATTATTTGAAAATAAATTCTAATCACGCATGCACGCACTCGAGCATGCAAATACATGCACATGTACACACACATACATAATCCATTTTACTCTACATGAGTCTTGAATAAGTATTAGAGTATCGGAATAAATCTCAAGTATTAACTCCTTGCATCAATGAGTACATTAAAGGAACACCACCATAGAATGTCCCTACAAGATTCCTATCATTAAGCCAAATTACACTATTAAATAGGATGCTACATCAATGGTATCAGAGTAGTTTGTCCTTGTGGACTTTTCATGTCTTGCATATATAAGAGTTTAAGTTTAGACTGGAGAGATTATTTATGAAATTGAAAGTGTTAAGAACATAAAGTATCTTTGTAGAGTAATCAGGGTGCAGATTCATAACTATATCAAAGATAGTTTCTTTCCTAAAAGTTTCTAGAAAAGAATAATAGAAAATAAGTGGTAATAGAAATCATGCAGTCAGTAGATGTCGAGAATGTATGTATAGCTATAGAAAAGTTGGGTTTGTTAGAGGGAGAGATAGAGCTACAATTTAAGTTTTGTCTTTTGTACTAATTCTTGTCATGGTTTCACCTCTCTTGTTTGTGTTAAGTGATGGTAGAGAAATGAAGATTCAAGGTCAACTTGGTCTGCTTACCTTTACAATAATTGGATAAGGCTTTTGAGACCATTTTTTGTCTAAAAGATATGAAGTTGTAGTATGTTGCATATCAATGGGTGAGGAAAACTAAGTTTTGGGTTTTGAAGTATGGGGACAGATGTTGGAGTTCAAAGGTTAGTATAAGGGAATATATTGGTGTATGCCTAAAAGTAAGGTTAGAGTATTTGCATTACTTCTACATCTCGACAATGTCTGAGGCCTAAAGGTGAAAAGTTATTGCAGGTTTGAGTTTAAAGCTGAAGACGGTATACTAACCCCGAAGTGTATAAAGGAGATTAATATTTAAGGTAGTGTTTCCTAAGTAGAGGGAGAATAGTCTTTTAGGGAGGATGAAGCATTGTATCCAAATTCAAAGTAAATATGAACTATTTCTTTTGCAAGGTTGGGACATAATCTTAAGGGTGAATTTGTTATTTTTCAATCTCATTCATGTCGAGTCATGGTACCCAAAGAAGTGATGTTCTTTGATTTAAGAGAGTAAATTAGTGGTTACATATCGAGTGGATCAATCTAAAAAGTAGGGATCGAGTGTTATATGGTTTAGATTTATCTGACAATGACAAGTGAAGAGCATATGCAAGGAATCTCAATTGTGGAAGAGTTTCTAGACATTTCGAAAAAAGGTACGAAGATTTCCACCAAAAAGAAAGGTGGAGTTCAGTATTGATTCGATGCTTTGAGTGAGATCAATGTCAATAACTCTTTATAAGATAACTTAAATAATTGGTGAATTTGTATAAGTGGAATATGTGTTAAATAATAAGTGATTTTAACTCAATATATCATCGTGAGAAATTGTAATATAATGGATCTTGAAGAAGATATAATTGTATATCAAGTTATTAAAGTATAAGTTTTGACTGATAATTGAAATAAAAGAAGAAATGTTTTTATAAAAATTGTTTAGTTATTGTACATTAAAATTTCATAAAAAAAAATTATACTATCACTAAATTATAAATTTTCCAATACAAACTTTTTAAAAGTTATACTTTCTATGAAATATTATGTTAATAGAAAAATAAATAAATAGTAATAAAACATATTATTAAAGTTATTAACTAATCATTTTATGTTATTTTAATACATATAAATATAAATAGAATTAAATATGTTTTTAGTTTTTCGAAATTCTAATATTTTATTTGCATGATTAACGGTATTAATTTTTTTCCTGACGTTATTAACGGTGTGTCACGTTTAAAGGTCAATTCAAATTTTATTTTGATTCTAATTAAAATTAGAAAAAATATTAAGTTATAGAATCAAAACTGGAATTTTTTTTCCTTCATTCAAGAGTTATGCAGGTACTCTTTTCTTCTCCATCTTTAATCAGCCATGATCTGACACTTGGTAATATTTTTCCCCTCTCCTTCTCAGTGCAAGAAATCTCTCATCATCATTTTCTTCTTCCTCTTCAATGATAAGTAACCAGCTCAGGTTTACTCGAATTGGTTGCAGAAAAGGTTTCGCCTTTTCTCGAATTGGTTGCAAGAATCCTTTTATAATTATAATAAAAAGACAAAAAAAAAAAACTTGCTGCAGGGCAGCTGCTATGAATCAGAAGAGCATTTGGATTGAAATTTCGTGAAAATTTCTTGCTTTTGAACACACTTTTTTAACAAACTCTTTATTATCTATTAGTTTAAATTTTATGAAAATTACAAAACAATTTGTGGATCTGGCAAGCCTTTCTCTCATGATTTTATAGTTTCAAACAAAATGCAATTAATGGTGGAATTTCGTGGAAATTTCTTGCTTTTGAAAACACTTTTTTAACAAACTCTTTATTATCTATTATTTTATTAATAATATAACGTAGTTAAATATCTATTTGAAATTAATGCGTGTGATGTGAAATTTTTGTTCTGTTATGCACTAATATCTTAACCTAGTAACCTCGCTGTCTTGGCAATACCTAGTGAAATTATATACAAAAAATTGAGTTTGCTCAATTTTTTTGTTTATAAAAGGGTTTTTCATTTTTATATTGTTTGTTACTGTTTATTAAAAATTTAAGACAAATGAGAATCAATCATTAAAAACGGAGTAAAGGTGAATTTCTTTTAAAAGTTAAAAAATTGAGTCTCATTCCATTAAAAGCATAATGTGTATGTTTAAAAATAAAAGAGATGTGAATGCCAGATTAATATCATATCACCTCTTTCTATATTCTTGGAAGGCACATAATAAAAATATTTAAATATCCTTTTGTTTATATGCAAACTAATTTTAAGCATTTATTATTAATGATAAAATGGATGTTTTTCTCGATAATATATATAATTTTGGAGGTTTAACCTTAAAAACTTGGTTTCACAGTTCACTCCAACAATACTGAATTGTAGAAAGTAACATCATATAGCTGGGTTCAAAAAAATTCTAGAATAAAACACAAAGCATATAATTGATTGATCAATCAAAAGCTACTATGATGAAACTCATAAGAATAAATCAGAGAAAGATTATCTGTGATTTATATTTACTTTTATACACATTACATAGTCATACTCAGAAGCTATTAGTCTGATTGCCAAAATAACTTTATTTGAGAATTGTTGATGGAAAATAACTTCTTGAAGAATTTGATCATCACCACCATACCATACCTATTCTTGGTTTGAACAAGAGCAGTGCTTGTCTTGGAACATCTGAATTCAACCGATTCCCTTGAAGAAGAATAAGAAGTAGCAAAGTCTGTTGCAGAAGACAACTCTTCATTGAAAACCTCCCACAGCAAGTCCATCGGAACATCTTCATCATCATCATCTACTCTTTTCATGTTCTTTCCATTTTCCAGTTTTTCTTGAAAGCATTCTTTTTCATCTCCTTTGCTTCCTTCTCTAAGGACTTGATCAGAAGAGGCCTTTGGTGAAATGTCACACATTTTGGAGAAGGTGAATTAGGGTTGTGTATCCATGGTCTGGCTAGTTAAAGTGAGGATTTTTGAGATGTTAGAGAGATGGGAATGATGTGAGTCTGGGTTTGGTTAGGTTTGTAGGGTGGGTTTGGAGCAGATTATTGTTTTTTTGGGAGGGTTCTAGTTCAACTGCTGCACAAAGCTACGTTTATTGTTCACTATATATTAAGTATGGGATTATTCATTTGCTATGCAAGCCTAAACCAATGTACCCATTTCTTCATCCACTATCAAATCAATAATTGCCAATTCACACACTAGAACAGAAAGTAAGGTAGAGTGAGAAAAATATTCCTAAAATATTGCACTCAATTTTTCTATTCATAATTTAAAACAAAATTGAAATTCTTTATAAATTTAAAATGATTCTAATGAAAAATTTGAAATTCTTTACAAATTTTTTTAATTTTGTTATTATTAAAATATTTTTACGCTTAAAATTTATGATTCGCCCGTTCTTAAGAAATTGTAATTCTTTTTTTTTTTACGAAATCATGAAGCAGTGTTTTTAAAACGGGGTCGGTCTCCTTGATAGTGACACTGGTTTAAGATGTGTTTAAGTAATTATGTGATATGTGATCCTATGTGTGTGATGTATTCTGATGTCATATATTTAAATTACATGGTATTTCATTTTTATGATATGTTAGGTTACGTATTAAAATGACATGGTATTTCGTGTCACGTCCTCATTTACACTACCCTGTTCAAATGCAACAAACATTGCTTGATATTTGAGCCTATAAATTTTAGTAAAAATAAGTAATAATGTTTTTCATTAGTCCAGAAACAGGAACTTGTGAATGAGATAAACTTGTCAGTGGAATAAAAACTGAGAAACAACATTTTATGTAAACAAACTTTTACCCTCGATCACTTTTCAAGATTTGGAATCCAAAATAAGTTGTATGCTTACATAAAATTATGTGCATTATTAGATAATAATGAACATCCCAAATAAACAAAAAAAAAAGGCAGCACTAAAGAAAAATTGTAAATGACATTTTCGACTAAAAATATGTTGTAAGAAACCACAGCTCAACTTTTCTATTCAAAACTCTTGGCAAAATCCCGAGTGAATAGTAATTGACTCCTCAATTTCTGCTTGTCAACAAAGAATAACTCTCACAAACCTGATGAGAGGAATCACACCCAGAAAAGGAATGATCTTTCACTTTGCTAAGAATGAGACTAAAAAGTAAGATCTTTGGGGTCCTCAATAATCAACGAGAGTGTTTGCAAGAACGAAGCCAAATCAGCGCCATAGATGACTCGATGATCAGCTGTGACATTGACCTGCAAATTTACACTTGTTCAATTATAGGAAACAAGTCTGGAACTGGATTTATGTTTTTCTAACAATAGCTAAGTCACAGTCCTATGTATGCAAATGTCAGGACTCTCGTACCTGCATTTGGTTCTTCATGCCAATGCGACCATCCTTGGTAGCCACAACAGTTGGCTGTGATGCTCCAACTGCCATTATTGCTCCCTACACAAATAAATCCAAAGAATTATAATTTTCTTGTTGCCCATCACTAATCGAATTGGAACATTTAGTCAATCTCTTGCAATTGCAATATTTGACCACAAGTAAAGCACTCACAGTTCCAGGTGGCAGAATAGCATCAAATCGATCAACACCAAACATTCCCAGATTGGAAAGAGTGAAAGTACCTGTAAGAGATAATAAAAACAATCAGTGAGGATGGACAAATATCCAAATCAGAGTTCTTAATTTGATCCAATTGGATGTCAATGTTCAACCATTACAGAGGACACTAATTCTTCAGGTAAATATCATAGATCTGTATCCTGCTTCCTCAAGAGATCCCCATAACAAGAACAAGAAAAAGCAAATATATCAGGCAGAACTGATGTAGTCAGCACTAATAGTCCATACTAATAAGGCCACTAAGACACCAATAGCACCTTGAAGTTCAGTGGCTCCATTAAATTGGCAAGAATGTCAGAATGATATGACCTTTAAAAATTTTGTAGCAACAAAAGTAGCAGTCAGAAATCCAATTTTAAATGATTGGCTATAAACCTTATTATTAAACTGGCTGGGTCATATATTCACTGATTTCACAGTTGCAATCCAGTCAAATAACAAGACTATGTAGATGATAATCCATCAATGCATCCCAATCCAATTTTCATACTGATATTAACTTTAGACACGTCTGCCCAGTGCACACACTAACGATGATCTTGAACTCCAATATTGTCATTCATATTTTGAAACTATGAGCTATTCTTTTCTTTTCATTCAAAGATATCTCCTATGTATGTAGTGATAGACTTCTCAATTCTAATGAAATTAATAAGTCAACAATCAAAATTTCTAGACCCTACCTACAATTTTCAAGGATTCAATAATAAATTTGAAAATTTGCTAAGATGCAGAACAAAACCAATAAAATACATATAAGTACCAGTGTTGTATTCATGAGGTTGCAGCTGCTTGGACCTGGCCTTATCAACCAACTCCTTCCACTTTCTTGACAATGAATAGACATCAACCTACAACATACATTAAATATACCTTTTCACAATTAAGAACCATCTTATATTAGAGGAGAGAAGCTTAGAAGCTGATCAAAGTAGAGTATAAAAAACCTTATCAGCATTCTGAAGTACTGGTGTAATCAATCCTCCATCTGTAGCCACAGCAACTGCAACATTGATGCTGCTATTATATGTAAAGCTATTACCATCTCTACAGCTAGAGTTCATAACAGGGTGTTTGACCAGTGCAAGCGCAGTAGCCTTGGCAAGCAATGCTGTCATAGTAACTCCCTTTGACTTGATCTGAATTTTTTTAAAATAGAATCAATCAATTTGGGTATGAATCCAGAACTCCAGGGTACTAGGTATAAATAATTTAAAAAGATGAAGATATCAAACTATCAACTGCCAGTAGCATGTTCAAATAACAAGGAACAACTTCACAAAGAACGTAACATCATATATGGCTAGTACTTTTACACTTGACCACTTTTTGTAACAATTTTCTTTCCAACTTTTTCTACTCCTTTTTGTGTTATGTGAAGATGCTATAGTAAAAAATGGGAACAGTCCTTGCAATTGACTCTGTCAATTACTAAACCCCCACTCATTACAAGAAGATTATGCTATTAAAGATACTATTGACTACTCAAATTGGATAAAGTGCCCGTTACATATTAAACACAAAGGTCACAGGAACCCATGTGATATTTATCTAGCATCAATCATAATCACAATCACAACCATATCTAATGATTTAGTGGTAGAACATTCATATTTAGTACCACATACAAACTACAAAGTATGTGAATTCCCCCCTTTTTCACCCTTTTATGGTTGAGTGTTAATCTCTAAAAGCACCAAGCTTTCAACAAAATGCAGAACCAACAGAGTTTGAAAACAATTAGAACACTCCAAACAGTAAAAAAACCAAGCACAAAAGATTTGTAATAATAGTATAATCTCTTCCTTACACAGTATTGCAACATCAAACTCACAAAAGTACCACAACAAACATTGAAAAGAAAACCAACATGATATATCAATGTGATTTAAACAACTAGAATAGAATTCAATGCAACCACACTTAACACATTGCACATCCGAATTTGATTGCACATTCAAAGCTCACCTTCTTGTACAAGGCATCAAGTGCATCCGTGGTGATAGTGTAACCAACCCTAAAAGTGGGAACTGCCAAACTCTCCACCATGTTTCTACTCACAGCACTCTGCATTGTAGTGAAAGGCACCACGGACCCCAACTCCACCCCGGCGGGTGTTACACTCTTCCCTGGTGCTGGTGATTCTACTGCTGCAACATTCCCAGAAGCTGCAAATGCCTCAACATCTTTAGCAACAATCCTCCCCATCGGTCCAGTTCCCACTATCCTCCCCAACTCCACCTGTTGGAAAACATGTCAAGAGCCCAAACGATCAGAGAAAATGGAAAGAACAAGAAAATGCTGAAGATGTAAATGTGATAGATGAGTAAAGCTCTTCAATTAGGCAACATGTACTGGACAAAATGCAACCAAGACCTTACTAGATTAAACTTCTTATTAAATACTTATAAGAGAAAAAGTAAAAAGGTAAAATAAATTAAAATTCTCTCCTCAGTTAAAATCAATTAAACATCTCTTATAACTTCTTTCTCGAGTTAAAATTCAACTCATAAGAAAACAAAATCATAAAATAAACAAACATCTCTTATATCTTAAAACCTACACATGCATTTCAATTTTTATAGAAACTCGTCTACCTTCTCTAAATGTCTCCAACTGGCAAATGTTGAGCAGCACAAGTTAATTTTAACTTGCAGAACAAGTTTGACTCTTTTTTGTGTATTATTTTCTTCTTATCTAGAAATTTAGGTAACAATCTAACTATTTCACAACCGTCTAACCAACTATAAAATCACCTTCAAATCCTTGGCGAGCTTCTTCGCATAAGGTGACGCAACAATCCTCTTCCCTCCTTCCGAAGCAGGATGACTGGACACTACGACCGGAGCCGGAACCGCAGCTGCGACGGGCGCCGCAACCTTCTCCGGTTGAGACTCCACTGGCGGTGAAGGTGCAGGTGCAGATGCGGGCGCGGGCGCGGAAGAGGAAGAGGATGCTTTGGACTTGGCTTGTTGAATCTCGTCCTCGGTTTCAGCAAGGAATGCGATGGGGGATCCGACGGCAGCGACGCCACCTTCCTCGACGACGATGGCGGCGAGGTAGCCGTCGTAGAAGGTCTCGACGTCCATGTCGGCCTTGTCAGACTCAACGACAACGACGCTGTCGCCCTTGGAGAGCTTGTCGCCCTCGGATTTGGTCCAGGAGACAATTTTACCCTCCGTCATAGTTGAGCTGAGTGCCGGCATGAAAATCTCCCGGATCTTGGCCCGAACGACGAGGGGAGACGTCGTTTTGCGGTGAGTAACGGCGGGGCGGCGAAGCGAGGAGGAGGAGGGGACGAAGGAAGTGTGGAGAAGGTGAGCCATGGCTGAATGAATGAAATAATGAAAATGGCTCTGGAAAAGGATTGATGATAAACAAAATGAGGAGAATGTGTTAGTTGTTCAGTGTTAAGTAGAAAGGGTTTTCCTCGAATTCATCGAAAGGAGACGGAGCTTCCAAGTTCCAACTCTAACCAAACCAAACCAAACCAACCAACATACCACACAGTCCGATGTTATATCTTAGTGTTAGTAACGTTGTTTTAAGTGTGGGTTCATCTATGTTTGCAGTTTAGTACAAAAGTCGTGATAAAACAACATATATAGCATAAAAATTGCATTCTATGAAAAAAATAGGTCAGGTAATCAAAACTTAGAAAAACAAAAAGTGATTTATTTCTATGAAAAAACCTTTCTTTATTTCCAATATTAAACTAAGGAATGCATTTAATAAACTACAATTTAAAACATTATAATTTATACTAGAAATATATAATTATCAACCAGCCACAACTTCAAATTCTTAAAAAAATAATAATCTTAAATTTAAAATTCTAAAAAATCATGAATAACATTACTTATTTAATAAATCACCATTGTGTTACACAATATAATTAATTGAACATATAAAAGACACTAAATTAACTATTTAAAAATAATAAATAGAAGGGAGTAATCACTTATTTATATATATAGATAAATTATTAGGATAAAGTGTCACAATATGAATAACTATACCATATCTAATAAAAAATTATTTAATTAATATAATAATTAATGGTAGATTTTAACATGATAAATTCTAGCATACCATGAGAATGTTTAGAGTGGAGGAAGAGATTAAGTTGGATGTTCAACAATAAACATCAAAGATTTTCTAACAAATAAATTGTAATAAATAAACAAGTAGGGTTGTTATTGGATGTACATTTTACATATAATCAAAATATTTCTAGCCAAAGAATTTTAATTTGAATTTCAATAAGGATAATAATTAAAATTACACATTAATATTATAATATTTTAATAAACTATTATTGTGAATAATTATTATAAGAAGTTTAAGACATTTTTTAATCTTTTATGGTATATACTATATATTATGAAGATATGAAATGTTTTTTATTATTATAATATTGGTCTCTGTAGTTTTATATGCGAATAATTTTAATATATATGTAAATAATAAATTTGTTCCATTATTAAAATTAGATAATAAATTACTAAAAAACTATTTCTAAATATATAAACAAAAATCAAACGATTAAAACTAGAGAATAAAAATATTATTAAAAGATAAAATCCAATCACTAAAACCATAAAATCCAAACATATATAATGTAATAGAACAATATGTATGAAGTTTGGTATAGAAAAATCGGGAAAGAAAAAGGATAAATGAAGAAGGTAATGTAACAATGATGTTCCCGTCCAAGGTGGCATAGGTTGCTGGAGCAGGATAACCCCAACCGGAACAACTCAAAAAGCATAAACAGAAGATGGGTGGTTCCATTTTCACTCACTTCCTCCTTCTCCCTTCCACTTCTTCTCCCTCTCTTTCCACTCTGTTCCCATCCAAGTTCAACGACTCTGTTCCCTTCACCCTTTTCTGCAACCAATTCCCTTCCAAAGTCTCTACTTCCTCCCCTTCCCAATTCTCACATCCTCGTCGTCACTCATGTTCTGTAAAGTAATCCCCTTTCCTTTCTCTCTTTAATTTGTACAATTTTTATCTCTTACTTGCAAAAGATTAGAGCTTGAGCATCGTGGGTTAATGGGGTGCCTCATTTGCCTCTTTCTTCAATGCTTCATGTAAATGTTGTTAGTGTTAGTGGTTAATGTTGTTCAAGAGAGCACTGAATTGGGTGGCTATGTAATTGGTCAGCACCGACCAACTTAGTTTTATGTTGGTTACTGCCTCTAAAGAGTACAATTTTGCGGTTTCTAACAAATTTCTGCTAACAGTGGAGACTGTGTTGCTAGCATTTATCTTTTTGTAATAGAGTGATTTATGTTTAAGTGCTAGAGGTGATGAATTTCTAGATTTCTAGCGTGATACATATTCGTATGCAATACTTTCAGTTTTGTTACCCTCTTAAAGGCTCTTGTTTTTTTAGTGGTTCACAGTGGTGTGATGCATGGATGAATATTAACTTAGAGCACTATTTACAGAAAGGTAAATGCCTTCGGAATTCAGCAAAAAGCTTCCATACGACATGGAGACAATCTTGATGCAGTGAAGAGCGGGATTTTGCTGCAGGTTGTTTAACTTTCACGTGTTTTACAACAAAATTAAGCATTTCATTACATCCATTATTGAATCTTGTATTCCAATACACCTTTCACCTTCATAATCCGATTCTCCTACTCCTTCTTACAGTCCTAGTTGATTCATTGATTTCTCTTTTATTTTGGTGACATAAATCAACTCTAGGTCTTGTATAAATATGATTCATTCTAAATACCATTATCAGTTTAACTTTAAAGCATTCTTATTATTCGTGCCCTTTGTTTACTCCTTAAGTTCTGGATACTAATCTTTTCTTTCATCTGGACGAAGACAGAAGTTTCAAAGGAAAATGCCAACGGAATTCCTTAGTACCCTTTTCAACAAACAATTTACAAGTAATTCCCTATTCTCTGTTACTAATTTTATCATTCGTATGTTATTCCGTATAACGAGTGAATTGGTCTAAGGTGTAATGGAAAAATATTTAGTCTTAACGTGCTGTTGTTTCTCTAGAATTAAAAACTGACCATATGATGATCTGAGGCTATCGTGCTCAAATTTTGATAGACCTCTGAAGCATTCTATCTATGTAGTGATCAACAAATACTCCGTTATTATACCAAGATAAAAAATAGACAAAAGAAATGATAATTAGGTTTGTTGAGATGAACAGCATGACAAATTATATCATGCAGCTATGCATTTAGATTTACACGTTCGTTGGTCAATTACATTGAATATAATGTTACTGATATGGATGAACTTTTTTCTAGTTGAGAAAAGTCCCCCATCTGTGTTTGACTTTCTGCTAGTGATGGACTTGGTTTAAGCTGTGTTATTTCACTAATTTGAAGTGTGTTACACATTTTTGTTTTTCAGTAATATGATTTGCCCCTATCCCTTGCTTGTATTTGTTGGTAATGGGCGTTTGAATCTTTTGTTCTTGTAATTGATCTTCAAGCTGCTCAATGTGTTAACCATCCATGACACATCATGGAATTGGGGTTGGTAACCCTCTTAATTTGTAGGGAACCAAATCACTATCCCATTTCTTATTCTCTTTTTGTCCCACCAATAAAAAAATTACATTTCTCCAAGCAGAAAAACTAACAGTCAAGATATAATTTCTTCTAACCCTAAGATGACCATAAATTTATAATTCTTCAATACAATAAAGTATAACTTATAAACAATAATTTGGATTTAAATTAAGAAAAATACTTTGGAAAGTATTTTAATTATTTTTGTTGCATAAGAAAGCCAACCCACCTTGAATGGCTAGGGGATTAAGGGAAGGGTCGAACCTATCCTTAAGAAGTGTACAAACTACAATGGGCTAAACAATTGGAATGGATTCAATCATTCAACTCTATTTGACAGCTGTAGGTAGCAAAAATAATTATGATATTGTCATTAAATTTGATTATGTTGATTGTTTTTAGCAGTCAAATTGCTGAAACTGATTGGGTAAAATCTATGGAAAATTTGTGTACCTTGTTAATTCTAAGCATTCCGTTAAAATTGGTTCAAACATTTGGGCAAACGTCAGCTAATTCAAAGTCTTCAAATTTTGTTTTAAAGTTGAAATGGTCACTTGAGACATTGCCCTTTTTTAATTTTCTCTTGCAGGATTTTCAGAGAATGACTTTACAACCAAACATCTTGAAGATGGTGCAAGATCATCCAAATGGGTTTCAGCATTCTTGTTTGGACAAACTTTATCAGTGATTTCTCCTGATGTTTCTTATGCAAGCAGCTCAATGAAGATAAATGAGTTATATGAGGTTGGAGAATTGTTTGATTTAAGCATCCAACTAATATACTTGGTATTGCTACTGAGTTTGCTAGGGACCGGGACTTTTTTTGTGATTCGCCAAGTTCTTGTCCGCAGAGAACTCGACCTATCTGCCAAAGAGTTGCAGGTAAGAACCTATGCATCTTCCCTTTGGTCCTTTAGATTATTTCTTGGGCAAGATACATGTTGTTAACCTCAAAATATTTTAGACCCTGAAGCTCTTTAAGTTTGTTTTCTCTTGTTTGGTACCTTAATAAAGATTATTTACACAAGTGCAAGCCATTTCGAACTAGATGTTTTATGTTTCAATAGAATGAATGTCAAAGATATGCAATTATACATTTATTTGTTACTGTTATTCTCTTAATTAGGATAATTAGCTGTAGTAAATATATATATGACAGTTTAGCTTATTTAGTGGGCTGAAAATCACCTTGACAGATTGCAATTATTTGTATATATATGAAAGTTCTCCAACAAGAGGAGACACAGTTTTCTGGCTCAATCTTCTCTAAATCTAACATGGTGTTAGTCTAGGTTACGATCCCCTGCGTTTTTCAGTCTCGTTCTCGACTCTCGACCAAACCTGGTTTGCGTTTTTCAGTCTCGTTCTCAATTCTCGACTCTCGACTCTCGACTCTCGACAGTCGATTCTTGACTCTCGATTCTCGATTCTTCTCGTCTCTGTTTTTCCTAGCTCCATGGCTTCCGAAAAATATGATGTCTTGTTCGTTCGCCTTAACGAAAAAAACTACTCAGCTTGGGCATTCCAATTCCAGATCTTTGTCATCGGAAAAGATTTGTGGGGTCATGTTGATGGCAACACTCCTGCTCCTAACAAAGACCAAGATAGGGTCGCTCATGCTAAATGGGCAGTCAAGGATGCTCAAGTCATGGCCTGGATCCTTGGTTCCGTGGATTCGAACATTGTCTTGAATCTTCGTCCTTACAAGACAGCCAACACAATGTGGTCTTACCTGAAGAAAATTTATAGTCAAAATAATGCAGCTCGTCGATTCCAGCTTGAGCACAATATCGCTAACTTTAAACAGGATAATCTCTCCATCTCTGATTTTTACTCTCAATTCATGAATCTGTGGGCTGAATACATTGATATAGTTTATGCAAACTTGTCTTCCGAAGGTCTCAGTTCCGTACAAACAATGCATGATATTACTAGACATGATCAATTTCTTATGAAATTGAGATCTGACTTTGAAGGTATCCGGTCCAATCTCATGCATAGAGATCCTGTCCCATCGTTGGATGCATGTCTCAATGAGTTGTTACGTGAAGAACAACGTCTTCTTACACAGTCCATCATTGAATAACAAAGATTGTCTACTG
Organism: Vigna mungo; assembly: GCA_036885675.1. Classification (NCBI taxonomy): domain Eukaryota; kingdom Viridiplantae; phylum Streptophyta; class Magnoliopsida; order Fabales; family Fabaceae; genus Vigna; species Vigna mungo. The sequence continues at coordinate 42,387,897 of CP144692.1, read as the reverse complement.
TTCCAGTAGCATACGCGGCACAAGGGAAGCCACGACGCCATGACATGAGTACTATTCAATGTTTTAGTTGCAAGCGATTTGACCATTATGCTTCAACCTGTCCGAAAAAATTCTGCAACTATTGTAAAAAGAATGGTCATATTATTAAGGAATGCCCAATAAGGCCACCACGACGACCTGCAACAGCTTTTACAACCACAACTGTTTCTTCTATTCCCAACAGTTCTGTCAATCCAACACCTGTCCATCCAAAAGCTACAACTGATGTTCCAACTTTGACTCCTGAAATGGTTCAACAAATGATAATTTCAGCTTTTTCTGCTTTGAGATTATCAGGTAACTCATCTTCCCCATGGTACTTTGATTCTGGGGTTTCCAACCACATTACCAACAGTACTCGATTCCTTACTAATATAAAATACTATCCGGGGAATCTCACAATACATACTGCTGGTGGAAATCAATTGCCTATAACAGAAACTGGTGATATTTCTACATTTCTAACAAATGTCTTTGTTGCTCCTGGTCTCACCAGTAATCTCATTTCTGTTGGTCAATTAGTCGACAATGATTGTCGAGTTCAATTCTCACAGTTTGGTTATCTTGTGCAGGATCAACACTCGGGGAAGATAATCGCAAAAGGGCCTAAAGTTGGACGTCTTTTTCCCATCCATTTCTCACTGTCTCCAAGTCTTTCTTTGCCTTTAGTCTCTTGTAATTCTGCTGTTGTTGATCACCAAGTGTGGCATAAGCGCCTTGGGCATCCCAACTCAAATGTTCTCCATGACATGTTCAAATCTGGTTTTCTTGGAAATAAACACACCCCATCTCTTAATAATATTCATTTTGATTGCATTCCTTGTAAGATTGGCAAAAGTAAAATTCTACCTTTTCCAACACATCAGTCGACTGAAACACAACCATTTGATATAATTCATAGTGATGTTTGGGGAGTGGCACCAATTACGTCTCATGCTAATTACAAATATTTTGTAACTTTTATCGATGATTATAGTCGTTTCACTTGGGTCTATTTTTTGCGCTCAAAAGATGAGGTCTTTTCCACTTTCAAATTCTTTAATGCTTATGTCCAGGCTCAATTTTCCTTCAAAATCAAGATTCTTCGCTCTGATAATGGGGGGAATACACATCACACTTATTTCAGGAATTCTTGCAAGTCAATGGCATTTTATCTCAAAGATCATGCCCATCAACCCCCCAACAAAACGGGGTGGCTGAACGGAAAAATCGCCATTTGCTAGATGTTGTCCACACTCTTTTACTGGAGTCACATGTGCCATCACGATTTTGGTGTGAAGCCCTTTCCACTGTTGTTCATCTTATAAACAGATTGTCATCTCCTTCCATAGGTAATGAATCTCCTTTCACTCGTTTATTTGGTCACCCACCTGATTACTCCACTCTTCGTATCTTCGGCTGTGCATGTTATGTCCATCTTCCTCCACACGAACGCACCAAACTCACTGCACAATTTGTTCAATGTGCTTTTCTTGGCTATTCTCGTCATCAAAAGGGCTTTCTATTTTATGATCCTAACCTTCTTCGGATTCGAGTCTCTTGAAATGTCATGTTTCTAGAAAATGTATATTTCTTTGCAAACCATCCTGACTCGTTCTCTTCTCCAATTTCTGTTTTGCCATTGTTTTCTAATTCTTCTGCAGGTCACTCATCATCTAGACCTCTATTGACTTATCAAAGGCGAAATACTACCACTCAACATCACCTAGCACAAGTCCATGGGCCCTTTCAAGATAATTCCTTGGATGTTGATCCAGTACAAGCTCCTTTACGACGCAGTTCACGCATTGGTAAGCCTCCAGAAAGGTATATATGTTCCATGACAGCAACATTATCATCTATTCCTATTCCTTCTTCTTATAAACCGGCAATGAAGAATGAATGTTGGCAAAAAGCTATTGAAAGTGAATTTCTCGCCTTGGAGGAAAATCAGACATGGGATATTGTGCCATGTCCTCCATCTGTTAAACCTTTAGGCAACAAGTTTGTGTTCTTTATAAAGTTGCGTTCGGATGGCTCCATAGACCGGTACAAGGCGCGACTGGTTGTGCTTGGAAATAAGCAAGAGTATGGCCTCGACTATGACGAGACTTTTGCTCTAGTTGCCAAGATGACCACTGTGCGCACTATCATTGCTCTTACTGCATCCAAATCTTGGCCATTACATCAAATGGATGTCAAAAATGCATTCCTCCACGGTGACCTTAAGGAGGAAGTTTACATCACACTTCCTGGTGGTATGTCGACTCTCTCCCCGAATACTGTTTGCAAATTGAAATGCTCTTTATATGGATTGAAGTAGGCCCCAAGAGTATGGTTTGAGAAGTTTCGCTCCAGTCTTCTTGGTTTTTCTTTTAATCAAAGTCAGTATGATCCATCAGTCTTTCTTCAACAGACTCCTAAAGGCATCGTCGTACTTCTTGTTTATGTGGATGATATTGTGGTCACTGGTTCTGATCAAGATGCTATTTCTAGAATCAAACAAATGCTGCATTCAAATTTTCACATGAAAGAGTTAGGTCATCTCAATTATTTCTTGGGTTTAGAGGTGCATTACCATCCTGAAGGCATTTTTGTAAATCAGCATAAATATATTCAAGATTTGGTCCAGCTAGCGGGACTAACCAATGCTACCCCTGTTGACACTCCAATGGAAGTTAATGTTAAATATAGACGACATGAAGGAGAGCTTCTTGACGATCCCACTCAATATCAGAAATTAGTTGGTAGTCTCATCTATGTGACTATCACTCGCCTTGATATTTCTTTTGCTGTTCACATTGTTAGTAAGTTCATGCAATCTCCAAGACACTTCCATTTTTCAGCAGTGCAGCGTATCATTAAATATCACCTTGGCACCTCAAGTCGTGGCTTATTCTTTCCTAGTAATTCATCTCTTCAACTCCAAGCTTATAGTGGCGCTGATTGGGCTGGTTGTCCAGATACTAGGAGATCAACTACTGGCTGGTGTATGTTCCTAGGGAATGCTCCTATTTCATGGAAATGTAAGAAACAAGATTCAGTCTCCAAATCTTCCACTGAAGCAGAATATCGCGCAATGTCTACTGCTTGTTCTGAAATAATATGGCTTCATGGTCTTCTTACAGAGCTTGGATTGTCTCAAGCACAACCCACTCCACTGCATGCTGATAACACCAGTGTCATACAAATTGCTGCAAATCCAGTTTACCATGAACGGACGAAACACATCAAGGTCGATTGTCACTTTATCCGAGAAGCGTATGATCGTAGAGTCATCAATCTACCACATGTCTCCACATCTGTTCAAATAGCTGACATTTTTACTAAATCATTGCCACGCCAGCGTCACAATTTTCTACTTGGCAAATTGATGCTTGTAGATTCACCCGCATCAATTTGAGGGGGGATATCAACAGAATGAATGTCAAAGATATGCAATTATACATTTATTCGTAACTGTTATTCTCTTAATTAGGATAATTAGCTATAGTAAATGTATATATATATATGACAGTTTAGCTTATTTAGTGGGCTGAAAATCAGCTTGACAGATTGCAATTATTTGTATATATATGAAAGTTCTCCAGCAAGAGGAGACACAGTTTTCTGGCTCAATCTTCTCTAAATCTAACATTATGATCCTTTGTCCTTACTCCTGTTCTTTCATTGTCTCAGGAGCAAGTCAGAAGCGGTGATGCTGGTGCAACTGAGCTTTTTGAACTTGGTGCAGTGATGCTGCGAAGGAAATTTTACCCTGCTGCTACCAAGTACTTGCTTCAAGCAATTGAGAAATGGGATGGGGATAATCCTGATCTTGCTCAGGTTAGAGGATTTGTTTGATTGCAACCATTGTAGTTTCACTCTTTATATCCATTCATTCATGATTTTGTAGTTTCTAATAATTTTCTTATCAACAATAAAGAGTATGTTGGTGGTGGTCCTTTCTTATTCTGATATGACTTGTTAACAACTTTAGTGACTATTACATCAACCAAATCATCAATAGGTTTACAACGCTCTTGGTGTAAGCTATGTCCGCGATGGAAAAGTTGACAAGGGAATTGCTCAGTTTGAGACAGCTGTGAAGCTTCAACCAGGCTATGTCACTGCTTGGAACAATCTTGGAGATGCCTATGACAGTAAAAAAGATTACAAGTCAGCTTTGAAGGCATTTGAAGAAGTCCTACTATTTGATCCTAACAACAAGGTTGCAAGGCCTAGGAGAGATTCTTTGAAGGGACTTGTTGAAGCAGCCAAAGGAGTTACCGTCACAAAATCAACCGAGAAGAAATAAGTGCTATTATATCAACTACACAATGACCATGGCATGGTTGAATACATAGTTTTCAATAACTTGGTTCTGTTGGAAGGAATTTTGGTTCTATTGCTGTAGTTACTATAAACTAGCGAATGTAGTTTAAAGTGCTCAATTATCTAATGGTGCTGATGGTGTTTTCAAGTATGAAAAATCCTCTTTTTATTTTTAGTTATTTATTTTACAAAATGGTCATTTTCGAACCTTGTTATAGTGGTTCCTTTCATCATTATGTCATTTTGTCCTTGCTTATATCATATATTTTGAATTATTATAGGCGTGCTGTGTATTGGGCCTCCACTTTGTCCTTCTACCATTGGAAGTCTAGAATATGACTTTACTAACTAAAATAACACAGTTTAATTTCTCGTAAAAAAAGATAAGAAAATTATATGATGACTTTTTGAGATTATTAAAGTTAATAATTTTAGTATGTGTGATGATTTATTATTGAAGAATAGTGCAAAAATTTAATAGTATGTAGATTACTCTCTAAAAGCAAAAATAGTATTTCCGATATTATGTCAGTGCAACTTTATATAAAAGATAGACCTGTCAAAACGGGTAACCCAGTACGTCCCGGTCTGACTCACCACGGGTTGGTCACTTAGTGAGCTAACCCAACCCGGCTCATTTATTAGCGAGCCAGAAAAATTCGAATTTGGTTTGATTCACCACGGGTCGGTAGGTAAACGGGTTGACTCACTGGCCCACTTAATTACAATTTTTTTAAAATAAAAAAAATTACAAAACTTTCTATAATTCAAATCTAAACAAATTTCACTCCGAACATGAATGTTTAATTAATTTTGAAAATATGGAACTTAAATAATTTTTTCAAGTAAAGAAAAAATTATAAATATTTTTTTATGAAATTAAAATTAAATTTTAATAAAATAAAATTAGGTAAGGAGGTTGGTAAGCCAACTCGACCCACCACAGGTTCAAAATATGGAAAATAATTCTTACCTATTTAGAGGAAATACAAATATGGAAAAGTAATTCTTACCTATTTAGAAATAATCATATTCAAAATAAGGTGAAATTTTTTCAAAGAAAAGATGAAAATCTCAAACATAAAACAATTTGTTACTTCAATAGGAAAGCTAAAGAAATCATTCTTTTCTTCCACCATCAATAGGTTCAACTCATACACATATGAGTAGATTTCTACATTGTTGGAAAAATCTCACTATATACTATCCACACCAATAAATTTACTCTTCAATCAATTGTGGGTGATTTTTATTAAACTTTGACAACCTTTAAAAAGGTGCAAATCGGGCCTTGAGCCAAGTACAAATAATAAAGACTGACAATAAAATATCAACTTACTTAAAAATAAAATATGTTTATTCTATCATAAAATAATATTCTACATAGATAAACAGAAAATCATAATTACTAATCCCTATTTTATCTCTATCAAATCAAACCAAATATTACTATACCCAAAACTACTAAAATTATATTTAAACAAAAATATTAATAATGTCATAAAATTTAAGTTTATCTTAACAATAATATGGACCATACCAGAGCTAAATGTTATATTCCTTAAAAGTATTGAATAACCATAATCAGGATTAAAAGAATTTGAGCGTAAGTTGATTCTATCCATTAGAAAATCTATAAATAAAAATTTAAATAAAATGTTTCAATATGTAGGATTCATTGATTACTTCTAAATAGATAGTTGTCCAAAATTTTTTATTTCAAATTTTTTCTATTCAACATCAATCTTAGGTACATGTCAAATGTCTTCTTATAGTAAAATTAATTTAGTTTGAATACTAGGATAGTAAATATATCATTAATGTGAAATCTATCACCTTAACTCTATCTTTAGTTGTAGTTTTCATAATGAGTTTTTATTAAAAACGACCTAATTACTTTTTCAAATTCCTCTTATCCTAATTAAAAATTTAATCAAAATGATTTCATTACCGCTTAATTTTACTTATAAAAATAACATTTGATTTTCATTGACTAACCTATCTGTCCATATAGGTTAATAAATATGACACTGGTATTATAATTAGCTAAGTTTAATTTCCTAGAAAGTGTATGAAATTAGTTTTGATTATAATTTGTTGAGACGAGCCTGCCAATAGATATCTAATCAATCATATTGAAAAAAAAAACTTAAAATGCATTATTATTATTATTATTATTATTATTATTATTATTATTATTATTATTATTATTATATTAGTACTTTTTATTTCAAATTTATAGTTAATATAATTTAATGTTTCGCATATATTTCGTTTTTATTTAAAGTTGATTGATTACTTAGAGCTTAAAATATAAAATGATAATAATTTTAATTATACACAAAAAAATATTACTTAGCAGATAATATTTTACCAGTGTGGAGATCTATGTGTGTGTGTTGAACCTCCCCCTACAAATGATATTAAAGCCGATAGTTCAGGTTTGGTGATCGAGCTCAGACGAGAATGTCCCTCCATGATAAGGTGAAGCCTTGGTAGGTGGTGAATGTCAGATGTATCATGAGAGGTGGAGAGCAAGAAATGCTCAATGTGTGTCCATGGATAGTGAAAGAAAGCAAAGAAAACTGCTGACCATGGTGTACTCGAGGATAAGAAAAGACTTCCGCTGTAGGGGAGGTGGAGAGAATCACAGTCCTTTGTTTGAGGGGAGGATTGTTAGGTACAAACAAAGTCCAACATCAGATAAAACAAGAAATGGACATGAGTTTATATACACATAAGATACCTCCATTAGTAAGAGGCCTTTTGGAGTGGTACCAAAAGCAAATCCGTGAGGGATTGATCTAAAGCGGACAATATCTTACCAGTACGGAGATCTATGTGTATGTGTGTGCGTCAAACCTCCCCCCTACAAGTTCTCCAACACTTGAATGGAGGATGACCCATCTTGTTACAATGCTTCCAAGGAGGATACTTTCCCTTGGAGCTTCCTGCTTTGCTTTCATTGCTGACAACACCTTCTCTATTTGGTTTTGTTGGTTCATTGTTTTTGTTTTTCCAACTGTCTTCATGTTTAGCAGGCAAGGTTTCCTCAACAAAGCCTTCTTCTCTCATAGCCCTTTGTTGTTCTTGTGCCTGCAAGGAATTTAGCAACTCTACGAAGGTGATCTTGGAAAAATTCTTAGTGTTTTCTAAGGTGGTTATAGTAGCTTCAAACCTTTTAGGTATGATAACCAGATTGTTTTCAACAATATGAGAGTCCTTAAATTCAGAACCAAGCAATCTTACTTTGTTTGCTATGTTCAGAAGCCTCTCAGAGTACTCCTTAGTAGTTTCAGATTCCTTCATCTTTTGCAATTCAAAGTCTCTAATGAGATTCAACACCTTCATGACTTTAATTCGATCATCTCCATCATATTCTTCTTTGAGATAATCCCATATGGCTTTGGCTGACTTTAGAGACATGATTCGAATGAAAATGGTTGGTGAAACTGCAGCAAAGAGGCACGCCTTTGCCTTAGCTTGTTTGATTTTTCCGTACTTGTGATTCTTGATTTGAGTCATCGTTGGATTTCTAGGTTAAGCAGGAATTTCATAATACTCTTCAACTGCCTCCCACAGATCCAGAGCTTCTAGGTAGGCTTCCATTCGTATGACCCAAATTTGATAATTTTCATCATCAATATTGTTGAAAAATTTGAATCTCTTTCCATGCTTTCAGATTTTTCTCCTACAGGTCCCTCAAGAAAAAAAAGCTCTTGATACCAATTGTTCTTTTTTTAAGACTTTGAGAGGGGGAGTTTGAAAATTTGAAGGAGAAAGTGGTAGATCAACTCGGTAGAATTGGAGAGTTGTTGCTTGCCAGCTAAGTTGTGGAGAAGAGTTTGAAACCATTGGCAAATGATTTCGAGAGTTTTGTGTGCGTTGTCGAGGAGTCGAAGGACCTACCAAAGCTCATGGTTGAAGATTTTGATCGGGTTCTGGAGGCACACCGACAACAAAGATTTTAGCCACTAGTTCAAGTGCTTCAGGAAAAGTTTCACCTGAAGGGGAGAAGTTCGGAACACTCAAGGCCTAGACGATCCTGAGAGCAGATGTCGAGAATAAGGAGAAGAGGTCTGGGAAAAGAGGTCAACCAATCTAAAAAATAGAAGGGCCAAGGAAAAAGAAGTCAAATATGATTGAAAAAAGCAAGCTCGGTGTGGATGATACACATGAAAAGCCAAAGTAAATGATGAAAAATTTAAGTTTATGGTGGAGTTTTTTAGGATAAACTTAAATTTCATTAAAATCTTATTTTATTAGTTTTTGGTTTAGTAATATTTGGTTTGATTTTGTTTGAGATAAAATAAATATAAGTGGTTTTGATTTTCCTTTTATTTAGGAGAATATTATTTTATTTTAAGTTAGTTGATATTTTATTGTCAGTTTTTATTATTTGTATTTGGCCCAAGGCTCTATTTGCACTTATTTAAAGGTTGCCCAGGTTTAATGAAAATAGCCCACAATGAATTGAAGAGTAAAATTATTTGTGTAGGTCACGTTCTTTTACAAAAAGCTCTGAGTACCGAGAGAGAAAAAATAGAGCAGGGAGAGTTTGAGTGTCCGGGATGTTGTAGAGTGGGGGAAACGGAGTACGAAGAACAGACCCAGATTTTTGTGGTGAAAAAGACGCGAGTGAAGGAAAGGTTCTACAAGATTGTAGACGAGTCCAGAGCGGTGAGAAGACAGTGAAAGATGCATCTTCAAAAGACGCGTACAGGGGACAACTGTGTTAGGCAAGACCGACTTCAAACTCTGAGAGAGAGAGTTTGAAATTTTGAAGGAAAAAGTGGCAGATCAACTCGGCAAAAATGGAGAGTCGTTGTCTGCCAGCCGAGTTGTGGAGAAGAGTTTGAAATCATCGACAGATGATTTCGAGACTTTTGTGTGCGTTTTCGAGGAGTCGAAGGACCTAATCAAAACTCATGGTTGAAAACTTTGATCGGGTTCTAGAGGCGCACTGGCAGGAAAGATTTTAGCCACTAGTTCAAGTGCTTCAGGAAAAGTTTCACCTGAAGGTAGAAGTTCGGAAGACTCAAGGTCTAGACGATCCTGGAAATAGAGGTCGAGAAGAATAAGGAGAAGAGGTCTAGGAGCATACGTCGAGAATAAAGGAGGAAAAATTTAAGTTTATGGGAGAGTTTTATTAGGATAAAGTTAAATTTTAGGGATTCATTAAAATCTTATTTTATTAGTTTTTGGTTTAGTAATATTTGGTTTGATTTTGATTGAGATAAAATAGATATAAGTGGTTTGAGTAATTCTCCCTACACCTCACCTGCTTCTCCCTGCACCTCCCATTCTTTATTTATTTCCAATTCTACCCTTAAAAAAGAATATTTTGATTTTGTAAAAAGATGCATTGAAATACTCCATTCTACCCTTTCAGAACCGCATTTCAAAAAATTACTCTGCACCCCACTTTCTCTACACCCCACTTTGACCAGGAAGAACACTCTCCTTCCTCTTGCTCTCTGCCTTTGATCATTTTCCTGTTGCGGTGGTTGCTGGTGGTGGTTCTTGGTAGAGGCCGTTCAGTGTTGGTGTGGTAGTGAAATCCAGTGGTTGTTATAGCAAGGAGTTCAGGTTAGTTGTTTATAACTTTTTTTATGTTCATATGCTCTGAGTGAAATCATGAACTGGTAGGGATGAGTATTTCCATAGATCAATTTGTTATTGTATGTTCATGCTGTGTTAGAGAAACCTGTTGTGTGAGAGAAACCGTGTGAGAGAAACCATGAAATCTGGTAGTAAGGACGAGTCTAGGTTAGGGGCTGGGTAGCTGCATAACCGCATCTGGAGAAGAAGAGCCGCAAATGGTGGTGCGGTTTAGGGGTGCCGCCGTTGGAACTGCGGCGGTGAATAACCGCATCTGGGCAAGCGGTCGCAGATCTGCAGCAGGGGGAGGTGCTGGGCGTAGCAGAACCGCATTTGGAGAGGCGGTTGAGCATTGCCGCATTTGGAGAGGCGGTTGAGCATTGCCGCAAATGGAGGGGCGGAGGGAGTGGCGCAGTTCGAACTGCGGCACCCATTAACCGCTCTTCGTATAGCGGTTCCAAAATTTTTTTGTTTTATTTTTCTTTAAATATTATATTAATTAAATTTTTTTTAATATTCTATATATTTTGTTTTGTTATGTTTTGTTTTTTTTATTATTTTTTTATTAAATGTTTTAAATATATATTTTTATAATTTTAAATTTTGTATATATTATTTAATTTGTATAATTTTTTGTCTTTGTTAATTTGTTTTTAATATGTAATTATTGTAACTTATTTATTTGATTTAGGAATAACTAATTTGCGTATTTTATTTATTTTTAAGTTTCTTAATTTATTATTTTTGTAATTTTGTAAGTATTATATATTAAGTATTATTTGTTTTTGTTTTTAAATAAATTTTTATTCTTTATTTATTACTATTTAATTATTAAATTATTTTATATAATTCGTTAATAATATATTTAGTTAATAGAAATGGTAAGAACTAGAGGCGCATCATCTTACCGCGGAGAGGCTTCATCGTCTCGTGGTCAGCCATCATCTTCATCACATGATGAAAGGAGACGACCTACGGCATCTGTTCGTAGAAGACGCGAAGAGGAAAATCGCACGAACGTCATTGATGAGCATGATTATGAGGACCAGGAGGAGTTTATACAACAGGGACATCGTGAGGAGGACGATGTTCAACATGAGGATGTTGAAGAGGAGGATGAGTATAGTGAGGAAGAAGATGAAGATGAAGATGGAGATGAAGATGAAGTTGAAGATGATGGATTTCCAGGAGGTCCAAGAGACACCTCGTTGCTTACACACTATTCCCAGCATGTTGCATATGCCATATGGCAAGGCCAGGTTGGCAATCAAACTAAATGTTAATTGTTGATTAATTGCTTATTTTTTTTTATATAATTATGTGTTTTTATGTAGGATCGAGGGGAGATTCAATTAAGGTCCCATGGTAAAAAATTAAAAAATTTTGGAATGTATCATGAGGCTATCGAGCCATATATATCCATGTCAGGGTTGGCTTCTTTAGTCAACCTATCCTACGAGTATGTTGATCATGGATTGATCGTTTCACTTGCGGAGAGATGGCACCTAGAGACAAATACTTTCCACCTCCCGGTAGGCGAGATGAGCGTCACATTAGATGACGTTCACAATCTGCTCCACCTACCTATCGTGGGGCAATTTTGTGAGGTGGAGGACCTAGAGTACGATGAGGCTCGATCTCATCTTATGTACTTGCTTGGCGTGGACCGTGCAAAAGCTTCAGCTGAGATGAAGAAGTCACGCGGTCCAAAAGTGCGGCTGAGTTGGCTCCGCGAGGTCTACCACGACTGCATTCAGCAGGAGCTTTGGGAGTGCGCTGCTCGGGCGTATTTGTTGCATCTGCTTGGATGCACAATTTTTACTAATAAGAGTGGGACATTGATTCGTGTCTCGTACCTCCTTTTGTTGCGAGACTTGAATGCATGTTCCAGATATGCCTGGGGAGCAGCTGCACTGGCACATACTTATGAGCAGCTAGGAGATGCTAGCTACTATGGTGTCAGACAGATAGCTGGATATTCCACTCTTCTACAGGTACATTTAAGTTTTACAATTTTTTTTTATATTTTAGGGATGTATAAAATAATATAAGTAAGTGGTTTTTTTTTTGTAGAGTTGGATATATGAGCACCTTCCTGGGATGGGAAGGAGACGAGTCTCAGATACGTACACAGACCTCCATCCACGAGCTTCACGATACATACCTGGTAGACAGGGTTGGAGTCTTACGGAGGGGCGGAGATATCTGGATGGGCTCACGTATGATGCGATCATCTGGAATCCATACACTTCCCACAGACGTAGTTGTCCATTCTTAGCCATATGTATGTTTTCCGGATGGATCCGACTAGGCGACATGCTTCACCGACATCTGCCTGAACGTGTGTTGCGTCAGTTCGGTTTTGTGCAGATTATACCACGTTCGCCTGAGAGCCTTCCGCTGCCAGATATTCATACCATTGATCTGAATTGGTTGCGCTATGTAGAACATGCTGTTACTGGTGCCGTTGAAGTTGAGCACCTCTCTGCGTGTGTTGACGGATACCTGGTGTGGTTTAGACGGGTCTCGCACCCGTACATCACTCCAGCTGATGACGATGATCGACCTAGTCTTGCACCGCGCATGAGGCGACACCTTCCGGATGACATCCCGGTGGCCCCAGTTCGTCGTAGACGGTCGCCTGAATTTAGATTATTGGTAAGTAATGAAACTAAGTGTGTTTATTTATTATATCAATTTTGGTTGACATAGTTAATTTATTTATTTGCTTATATTCATTTCAGGGTGGTATGAAGCGTGTCATTAAGATGCTGCAGGGCATGTTAAGCTGTCAACACGTGACACAGAACGCTGTAGTCTATGAGCAAACTAATCAGACATATGAGGTTGCTCGTAGATCTGTTGAGGAGTATGAGGCTGCTAGTAGTAGTAGAGGTGGTCGTCATGTGCGTGGACGGGCATCATTTTCTTGAATGCACCACCAATGCCTGTGTTTCGTTTTATGCACATTTTTTCTTTCATAAATAACTTTGAAGCAATACATAATGTATATGTGAACATTTAATTACCATATAATTTACATATTTCTTTTCTCATTAATATATCTTTTGAATTATATCTTTTATGTGCAGTTTAAAAATATGTTCACTTCCAATTTCATCAAGGTGAATCATCAATATTTCTTGCGTTGACTATTCTATTATATATCTTAAATTTATCTTTTTTTTTTATTTCATATAAATGATTAAAAGTTTAATTAAATTTTATTTTTTTCATAAATTCAGGTATTTTTAATTGAGTTTATTTGGTTTTTTATTTCCATTATTTAAAAAATACAAATTGAATTAAACGGTATATATTTTTTAAATATCTAATAAATAAATAAAATTTAATAAAATCTCAATTAAAAATAAATAAATTTAAAAATGACTTCAAATACAAATTCAATGAAAGGGTAAAAAAATCGTTCAATTAATATGACAAATAATTAAAAACAATGAATTAGTACAATAAATTATTAAATTACTACAAAACAAACTTCATTTTAGTCTTCTCCAAGATCTACATAACTTTTATTACATGTCATTAATTCCATAAATGATTGCATCCTATGTGTGTAAAATGTTGACCATGCTCGCGCCTCTGGGTAACAATGGTTTGATGAAATCATGTCCACCATGGGTAAAGGACAATCATCTTGTAATTGAACCTGGAAACTTAATATCAGTAAATGAATCATAATGGGTAATGCTTATGGTATAATAAGAATGGAAATTTACCTGTACGAAATGACATCCATTAACAAATCCAATGCATAACATCCGATGTTGTCTAGTATCAGTAGGCGGTGGAGTGCGAAGTGGGAATATGGTAAAACTCTGAACATAGGACAGACATACTAAGATCACATTGTATCTATTTGCAATGGCATAACCAATGTCTGGTATAGTCATCCATTTCTTAGCATTAACCTGTAATGGTTGAAGGTAAGTATTTATGCAAAAAAAATACAAAAAAATAATGAGGTAATTTTTATGAGGTTTTGAAGAAATACCTGTGATCGATCGTGGACAATTAATGATTGACGTAGTTCTTCCAATCGATCGCAGCTTCCTACTAAATTTGCGTATTCATCACGCCACTGAGTTAGTTCTTCATAAAGGTCATGTCGGATAGTAGGCCATGCATCTTCACCTAAACCCAACAAAGCAGCAATGCATCGATAACCGCAATGACCATCGGCAACAACATCAACAACATTGACAATGTATGGTTGACAAATCGGATGAAATTGATTTAAGAATGGTACTGCCCTTCGCGCAGATTCTTTCGGCTTCGATTTGACTTGAGATTTTCGTGAAGAAGAAGCCTCTGTCCTGGAAAGAAAAGTGTCAACGTGCTCAAAATATGATGGGTCACGTTTCGTAGACCTCTCATGTCGTGCAACTTTAGTCTTCTGTGCACCTTTTGTCTTCACTTTATGCGACGGAGCAAGCATAGATGTCATCTCTGGGCAAGCAATTTCTAGCATCTTATGTTTTATGTTGACTTTTTCACCAATGTCAACATTTTTGAATCGTTCCTCTACTAGTTGAACTTCACGACTTAGGCTAAACTCTGGAAGCGATTCAGTAGACACAGTTCTTGAAATGCTTAGACGGGTCCAGATAACATGTATTTCACCAATAGGAATCATTCCAGGCTCATATCGTGCTAATATACAAGCACATGGTAGGCCATACGTGGAGCTCAAAATGCATCCACAACGAGCACTGTCTAAACCTATTTTATTCACTCGCTCTACTTCATCAGCAATAAGTTCTAGAGCGTATCGTGAAACACGTCCAAGAAGTCTTTTATATCTCAGTGCTTTATAAGCATCACTCTTTAAGTTAATACTTTTTTCAAAGGACGCTCTAATCTTATTATGCTGTAGGACAATGACATTATGCATACCATCCCAACACGAGCATAAGTCTCCCATACTAGACCCCAATAATCTCTTCAGGTTCCAGTGCGCAGACTCAACCCTGTGACAAAAGACATTAATACTATGACAACAAATATGAAATACATAAGTAAAAAAATTAACAATAACAATTACCTGTTTGTTGTAGTGTTGCCTAAATGCATGACTTTGTTCGTCCACGCCTTGACGAAGTATGTCTTATACGGGATGATCCAGGTACGGTTCACATAATCAAAAAATAAAGGCCATGCAGCACAGGCATACTCAAAACGATAAACATAACCACCAAACTTGGACTGGTCGTCACAGTCCATGACATTTTGCCATACTTCCATCAACCCATCCCATGCCTCTTTATTATCCACTAACATCTTGCCTTTCGCTTTCACATTCTTCATAATATGGAATATACAAAGCATATGATATGTCTCAGGGAAGACGTTGTTAATTGCATTTGTCAAAGCAAGGTCTCTGTCAATGACAATAACGCGTGGACCGCCCTCTGTTGTCAATAGTAATCTTTTAAACATTTCCAATGCCCAAGTGAAATTATTTTGGCGTTCACTTGAAAGCAATGCAAATGCGGCCGTGAATGTCAAACCAGTGGACGTGACTCCAACGATCTCAAGCAACGGAAGACGATATTTGTTTGTCTTGTACGTCGTATCCATTAAGAACACAATATTAAATGAATTGACCAGGTGCACTGAATCAGGATGTGTCCAAAATAGGTCACTTACTACGTCAGAATCTTCCATACATCTACTATGCTGGATGTATTTGTCTCTATCTAACAACATCATCAACTGTTGCATTTCAGTTCTCGACCCTCTCAAAGATCGTTTGTAAGTGTATCTCGCGTTATATATTTGTTTTATAGTTGTCACGTTATCTTCATTATGTTCTTTAAGAGTCAAAAGAATATTTGAGGGTTTAACTTGACTCTTAGTCATGTCAATAAGAATTGACTGTTCAGCAGCATTTAATCTCCCCGCATAAGGATGACCAACCAAAGTCTCTGCTAATTCATGGTTGTGATAACCACACATAACCTTTAACACCCAACCGTGTCCTTTAGGTTTACCCCTCAACTTAAACGGACACTCACATTTTCTCGTGCCAGACACACTAGGTTGCACGTCTTGCTTATACTTCCTATATTTCCCACTCCTTTCACAGCCTAACACAACGAATGTCTTTCTTCCAGGTTCACCAGTTGCTGTGTCAGATCTTATGATGACGACCACAAATCCAAGCTCAAATGCAATCTTTCGAACCCAATCAATCATATCGTCGCGTGATTGGAATATTTCATCAGTAGAAAATTTATCTGTGTAATCACCTTCACCGATTTCGTTTATAAAAGAAGAAAATTCTGACATAAAGTCAGAATTCATTTGAGAGTCCAAAAATGGATAGTTATCCATCTTAAAAAGATAAAAACAACCTACATTAAAAATTAAATTTTTAAAATTTAACAAATAACAAATAAAACATTAAGAACAATTTTTAAGAATAAAAGCAATAAACATGCTAGCGAGTATATTAAAATATTAATTTAATGATTAATATTATATGTTTTTTAAATGATTAACATTTTCATATCCTTAATAAACTAACGTTTAATAACACTTAAGATTCAAATTTACTTATTCATATAACAAATTATATATAATTATATAACATTTACAAAAGTTTACTTATTCATATAACAAATTTTATAATTATATAACAGTTACAAAAATTTACGTACCATATGACCATGAAATGTTAAAATTAAACAACAAAAACTTACAATAGAGCCTTGTAAAGAAAAAACTGAGTGTAGTTAACAGCATTGCAGCAACATGGCATTGTCATGATTCATGTATGTTTTACCTAACCTAACGTGAACGATACAGACAAGGAGCAACCATTCATCTATGTTTTTGGCATTGTCTAATTTTGCAGGGAAAACAGATTTATTTCCTCTCATTCTCAGATATCACCATTCATCATCCGCATGCACCTATTGGATTGAAAAGCTTTTGTACTATCACACAAAGATTGCCCTATTGGATTGAAAAGCTTCTCACACAAAGCTTGCCCTAAAATCTAATTCCAGAATCAACCATTCATCTATGTTTTGGCATTGTCAAATTTTGCAGGAAAAAAAGATTTATTTCCTCTCATTCTCAGATATCACCATTCATCATCGGCATGCACCTATTGGATTGAAAAGCTTCTCACACAAAGCTTGCCCTAAAATCTAATTCCAGAATCAAAATATAGGTTAACGGGTTTCTAAACCAGCTTTAGTTTATTTGTGAAATTGGAAACATGGATAAATGGAACATAGAATCCCAAAACAACAAGTCAGGCACAAGCCGCAACTCAGAGTGCGGTTAGCAGCAACCGCAACTCAGAGTGCGGTTAGCAGCAACCGCAACTCACACTGCGTTTCGCAGTAGCCGCAACTCACACTGCGGTTACTAGCAACCGCATCACGATATGCGGCTCTCTCAAAACGCCATTCCAAACGCGGTAACTATAACCGCTGATCGAAGTGCGGTTATTTGTTCAGAGACTAACCTGGTTTGTCTTCTTCCTCGCCCTTTATCTTCTTCTACTGCACTACACCACCAAATATCTACACTGCAACAGCACCACCAAATATTCCCAGCACAGATCACCACTAACACGATCAACAGCACCCCAAATATACTCTCTCGGTTTCACACAAACAATGAAACAGTAATGTGCACTTGAAGCAGGAAACAGTAATGTGCACTTGAAGCAGGTAAGGGAGGTGCATGTTAACTGCTGTTAGGGTTTATAATGAGAATTGTTGGTGGTTCATAATTAAGAATAGTTGTTGGTGGTTAGGAATCCGACATAATTAAGTAATCATTAATGAGCTTTGACTAAATTAAATGAGGGGCAAATTGGTAATTTGGGAGGTGCAGGGAGAAAGGGGAGAGGTGCAGGGAGAAGCACTCAAGTGGTTTTGGTTTTCCTTTTATTTAGGAGAATATTATTTTATTTAAGTTAATTGATATTTTATTGTCAGTTTTTATTATTTGTATTTGGCCAAAGACTCTATTTACATTTATTTAAATGTTGTCAAGGTTTAATGAAAATAGCCCACAATGAATTGAAGAGTCAAATTATTTGTGTTGGTCAGATCAACTCAGCAGAAATGGAGAAAGTGGCAGATCAACTCGGCCGAAATGGAGAGTTGTTGCCTGTCAGCCGAGTCGAAGGACCTATCAAAACTCATGATTGAAGACTTTTTTTTAGGAGAGGATGTTGGGTACAAACAAAGTCCCACATCAGATAAAAATGAAAATATGAACATGAGTTTATATACATAAAATACCTCCACTGGGAAGAGACATTTTAGAGTGGTATCAAAAATAAAACCGTGAGGACTTTGTCCAAAGATGACAATAGATCTATGTATATATGTTGAATCTTCCTACAAATGCTTTAATCTACCATTCAATTCAACGACAATTTTCCCACCATAATTCAAGACCCTCACCGTAATCATGTTCGAAATAAGATAAAAATCTCAAACATAAAACAATTCAGATCTTCAATAGGAAAGCTAAAATAATCAATATTTTCTTCTACCAATTATAGTTTCTAACTTGGTACGACTTAAAATAGATTATCTAGTTACTTTTTTCACCCATGAGAAAAAAATGTTTACAAAACAGTGATATTATTATATATTATGGGTTACGTAGATAGATCTTAAGAAGTACATGAAAAGGAGTAACAAAGCCACGTTTGTAGGGAGCGTAGCTTCCTGGGAAGCTCTCACAGCTTTCAGTTGCCGCTACAGGAACATGCCTCCACCAGCTACTTCACCACAACACAACCATTATTACACTTTTCACACGCTTTCATTTTTTCAAGACAAGTCAAATCATTTTCATATGCATGCATGCATGTACAGTCCAACAAAGCTCATTTCATCCTAGTAGTTAGTTGTCTGGTGCGTCTGTGTATGTGGGACCCTTCATCTCAAATCAAAGGCTCAACCTTTTTGGCTTCTTCTCATCTTAGTTAAAACCCACCAAGCAACGGCCCTGATTGATGGATGCAGAGAGTAAGTGATAAGAAATGCCCCACGACCTCTATTGTGGGCCCCACATAGCATTGACTCATCTTTATGGTGGGTAGTAACAGTGAGTTGGGGTTGACCAAATATGCTTCTGCTTTGTTCAACAGGAAGGAAGGAAGGAAGAAACAGAGTTTAATTTTTAAGCTTCTTGGTAACTGAGATATTATTATTTTTATTATTATTGATTATATAAGCAGTCACTTCATCTCCTATGTTCTCTTCCCCATCGCAATTTTCCCTCTATTTCTTTTTCTTTTCATTTCAAAGGAAGCATTCAGATTGTTATATAGCTTTGAATCTATCATTTGTGACGGTAAGTTCTTTACTCTTTGTATTTCTGCTTCTAATTCTGTGTTTAGGGTTTGGTCAGAAAGCATGCGTCTTTTTCTGCACCAGTTTTTTGGGGGGAGCTTTTTTTCCTTTTTTTTTTTTATATATACTGGTACCTTGAATCTGTTATGTTTTTCTTTTTTGTCGTTCTGAATAGCTTCTTTTTAGTCCTCTCCTTTTATGGTGTCAAAATCTGAATTGGTGTTTGGTAGCAACTAATTTGATGTGTTTGAAACTGGGGTTGTTAATTGTTGGAAAGGACGAGTGAGAATGAATGGGTTGATATGCTTTTTAGTACGTAACGATCTAGTTATCCTTTACGAGATTTATGATCTGGGGGTTTTGGAATTTTCAGCTTTATGTGGAATAACTGAAAGGTGATGGGTTGAGGGTTTTTCCTTTTTTTTTTCCTATCTTTTCTGATTGAACGATGATTTAAAAATTTGTGGAAATGAGAAAATTTGAATCTGGATTTGGATCTGAAGATACTTGAAGAGAAGAATAGATAGCTTGGTTTTGAGAGTTTGAGACTACTGTGTAGTTATTGACTAAATTAAAAGCTTAGATTTTACTAGCTAATTGGCAATATTAGCAGAAAGTTGACTGATTTACTAGAGTGGTTCTGATTTCATGAATCTGATGCCACTGTGAATGGAAGGTGGTATTTGTATTTGCACAAACACTAATGTTGAATGGTATATGGTATATTTCTTCTATTAGGGTGTGTGAGCGCGAGCACATTTATATAATATTGGTTCTGATCCTTTTAGTTATGCATATAGGCTAGTTGGATCTTTAAGTAAACAATCTAATGCAATATGTCCTTTCTATTGTTAATTTAATTGTTTATAAAACATCTGATGTACATCAGCTGTTCTTTACATAGATACCTTTGATTGACAGGGTTTTTGATACCGTAAATAGAGTTTAAAATGAATCCAAAAGGAGGCCTATGTGCTAATAACTGCAAAACGTCCTCAGAACCCCCCTCTTTCTATGGTTTCGGAATTGAATCACCTTTCAATGAATTCCACCCTCCCCCTCTTCCAATCCAATCTGTACTTCCAGGTCAATCTAACACAGATGTTGGGATCCCTGACCAAGAAAATTGTCCACTAAGTGACTCATCAAATACCAGCAAGCTCCAAGATTGGAATCCAGGTGCAATGTTGAACAATCTTTCGTTCCTTGAAGAAAAGATTCATCAGCTCCGGGATCTAGTGCATTTAATTGTCAATAAAAAGTGCCAACCCTTTGGACAATCTCATGAACTAGTGACTCAGGAACAGCAGCTCGTCACAGCTGATCTTACATCAATTATTGTTCAATTGATCTCTACTGCTGGTAGTCTTCTCCCCTCTGTTAGGCACAACCTCACTACAAATCCCTTGGTTGGCCAGATTGACCAGTTTCATGGGATTAACCTCCCTTTTGGATCAGAACCAAGTAGTGGCATTAACCCACAAAATAATACTGGAAATAAACTGTTCGATAAGTCCACTCCGAATGATCTACCAAATACTTGTGAAATGGAGCAAAACTATAACATGGAAGAACACGAGCCAAAAGATGAAGAAGATGTGGATGAGGGAGAGAGTCTTCCACCCGGTTCCTATGAGATTTTACAGTTGGAAAAAGAAGAAATTCTTGCCCCTCACACACATTTCTGTACAATATGTGGGAAAGGATTCAAGAGGGATGCAAATCTCCGAATGCACATGCGTGGCCATGGTGATGAGTACAAAACCCCTGCAGCTCTTGCAAAACCGCATAAAGAAACCGGGTCTGAACCGAAGCTTATCAAGAGGTATTCCTGCCCCTATGCCGGCTGCAAGCGTAACAAGGATCACAAGAAATTCCAACCACTAAAGACTATTTTGTGTGTCAAAAACCACTACAAGAGAACGCACTGTGACAAGAGCTATACTTGCAGCAGATGCAACACCAAGAAGTTTTCAGTCATGGCAGACCTTAAAACTCATGAAAAACACTGTGGCAAGGATAAATGGCTCTGTTCTTGTGGCACAACATTTTCAAGGAAAGACAAGCTTTTTGGACACATTGCTCTTTTCCAAGGCCATACACCGGCTATTCCTTTGGATGACACCAAAGCAGTGGCGGAGCCACCTGATCCCCAGAACCAAGAATGCAGCAATAAGGTAGGAAGTATGAACTTCTGTTATGGATCAAAGCCTTCAAGTGAAAATGTAGTTCAAAACATGATGGATATGAAAGGTAATATTGATGATCCTGTGAATTATTTCTCATCGCTGAACTTCGAAGGCTGTAACTTTGGGGCGTTTAGTGAATTCCCTCAAACTCCATTTGAAGATTCAGAAGGTTCTTTCTCTTTTCTCATGTCAGGATCCTTTAATTATGCTCCTAAATTTGGTGGCGGTGAATCAAGTTCCGACAATCTGTTGTGACAATATATGATGATGTTACTCTCTCCATAATGTCTCTGTTTTCTTTTTCTTCTGTTAACAAATAATCCTTTTGTTTTCGTCAAATCTATAAAGCCAGAAAAAGTCATGTACTCCCCATTTCTTACATAAAATGTTTCTTATTTATAACTTCATTTATAATCATAAAATCATCACAGTTTTTACTCTACATGAAATGTTTGTTGTCCAATATAAATCTTTAAAATTAAGAAAAGTGACATTTATAAATATTTACATTAGCACAACTGAAAAATAAAAGTAATTTTTTTCTCCACTTCTTTAGGAAAAAGTGTTGAAGCATTTTTTGAAATATGTTTTTTTTGGACTTAATTATTAATTTAGTTTTATATTTTAGGTTCGATTGTTTTTTATATTTATTTTTTATTTAATTGAATTTCTATTAAAAAATCTCCTCAAACTTCAAAAGCATCTCCCAAAAATTCAAACGAAAGTTTGAACAATTCATGAATCTTAGAGATCCTAAGAAAGGAAGAGAGAGAGAGAGAGGAAAAGGAGTGGAGAAGATAGGAAGAATGGAAAAAAGGATGTTCAATGGTGGAGATGAGAGTGAGAGGAGAAAAGAGTGGTGTAGAAGAGGAGAAAAAAAGATGGTGGATGGGTGGAGAAGAAGAGAGAAAGGAGTAAACGACGGTGAAATGGAACAAGAAGGTGGAGATAGAAAAAAAAAACAAAAAAAAGTTTCAAAGATTTCTAATAATCAAATTTTGACATGGAGCAAATGAAATTTAACAAAAGATATTAAATTTTATTTTTAAATAAAAAATATATATAAAAAGCAATTAAACAAATTTTTAAATATAAGTCTAAAGATCGCTTTTTTTCTTTTAATTTTTCCCCTTCTACATCCAATAAATAAATAGAACGTACATCTATAGTTTTTCCTGTTCATGAATATAGAATCTGGTCGTGATTTTCGTGGGTCTATATCGTTAGTCATTTCTAAAACCATCTTCCGTACCGTAGTTCAAGCTCAGTCAATCAGACTGTGTGACGTAACAATGCCTTTTTCGGTGGCTTTGCAATTGTGGCCCGAAATTTTCATGAACCAACATGCATGGTGTTGGTGCTTTAAGTTAACACTAGAAAGAAAACGTGTAATTAGATAGAAAAGAATAAACAAGTCCAAAAGAAAAAGACTAATAGAATTACCTTGAGATTACGTCAATGGTTGTCCAGATAGCTAGAGTAGGTTTGAAATGTGGAAATGAGATTATAATAGTAAAATGTTTAATCAAAGAAAGTGTAAAAACTGCTCAGTGATGATCTTCAAACCAGCCTTTGATGGCAATCCACAATATTTCTCCCTTAAAACTATATCATCTTGGCAACACCAAGTCAGTCCTCGAGGAGAGCTCTTGGGCCACATGAACCTCTCGGAGAAGGGGTTTACTAAACTATGGCGAAATTGTTGCACTGTCTCGCACAGCAACCCCTGAAATGGTAGAAAAAGAGCATCGAGAGTTGGGAAAATGGGATGTGTCAAGAGAGCACATTTTATTTTCAGTATAAGAGATTAATTACCTTTGCCATGGATTTTGTTTTCAATGTAACATCATGACTAAGTAGGACAAGTTGTCCGACATTCTCCTTTTTTCTATACTGAAGAGCACATTCTAGGATGTGATCTTCAACAGCAGGTGAAGCACATTTATTTGAAAGGGTTGGAACTGTCAGACTGCACTCTTCCATCGAGCTTTGGATATGAATCCACCAGCTTGTTTTCTCCATGCATTCTTTAATCCATTCTGATGCCAAAGAAGCCTCTGAAGTTGTTCTCAAAAGTCTAAATTGTTGCTTCATAGAGTCTAGTTCCCTTATGACTGACATCACAGATTGTTAGTGTGAGAGCCAGTCTTTTAACTTGTGTGAAAAGCAACATCATTTGCATTCCAAACAAAGTACATATAACAAGGCATAATATAATGATCTAAAACTCATTACCCGATTTTGGAATGATTAAACGAGTCCCTTTGAGACCTTGTAGAAGCTGCAAAGCTTTTCTTGACTCATTGTTCACAAGAGAAGCAGTGTCTACAACCATGTCCCAGCTCCTCTTTTGTTCTCTATTAGTATGCCGCTGCAGTTGCAAACAAAACAAATGTGAGCGTATATGCTAATATAGAACTATTAAGCCATTTGTAAAAATGGTAAACTAATATAAGTTCACTTACAGAAGTTTTAGTGCACTTGTTTGAGATCATCTGCCCACAAATACCGGCATCATTCATACTTTCTGTAGCAGAAATAGTCACCGAGTTATGATTGCTTCCAGAGTTCATTAGTGATCTGAAGGGAACCCTTTCCACTATTTTCTCTTTTAATTCCATCGTATCTTGCTCATGGACCAAGTTGACAAGACATTTAAGAGGCTTTCTTTGTGACTTCCATTCTTGAGCTACTTTTGTAGTCAAGTTCACTTTATTTGAAACAGAGGTTATGCTTTTGGATGAATGAATTTTGGGACTAACAAAGCTCAAATTGGGTGATCTTTGTGACATGGGAAATTTAATTTCTTCTAGCTTAGCTTTCTTTCTCATGAGCTGCAAGTGATAGGAGTTTGAGGTTAGGTTTTCCTTATTTGAAGTAAATTTTTTTTCTTCAACATCAAAGAGAGAGAAAAGATTCTTTGGCATTGATTTATTTATGGCATCTTTCACATTACTCTTTTTAACTTCAGTGCCAACCTTAGATGTGTTCATAAATCTACTATTTCTGGCTCGAACATGGGGAGCACTAGCAGCCTTACATCCTCTTGACCAAATACTGCCAAAGGTTGAACTTTTCTCTGTTGATTCCACATGTTTTTCAAGGAATTCCCCTCCAGAGCGTCCTGTCACAGCAGTGAGAGATTGAGGTGTCTGGTTCTCAGCTGTAATGTTCGAAACAACTTCCGAAAGCAATGAAGAATTTGGAGATTCTACATGGAATGACGTGAAGGAGATGCTCTTTGTACAATTTTTTCCACTATCTTCAGCTATTTCATCCACTGAGTTACCAGATTCCTGACAGGATTTAGCATCCAGGGAAGCCTGCAGCTTTGACTCCAACTCCTTGCCACATTTATTTTCTATTCCTCCAACAGATATTGAATCCATAACAGCATCTTCCACAATATTGATTGGTTGAAATTTGGAAACAGGAATATCTTCAATCATTTCATTATCTCCTAGTGTGCATCCAAATTCAAATTCTGTGGGTATTAGAGTTACTACAGCTAAGCTCTTTTCATTAAAAGATGCAGGATCTACGCTTTTAATACGTTTGTTTCCATTATCTTCAACTATTTCATCTCGAGAGTACCCTTCCTCACGGAAAGATTTTCCATTCTGATCTTGCAACTTTGACGTGTACTCTTCCTTGCATTCATCTTGTTTTTCTCCATCACGTATTGAATCAACAGAAACTTCTTCAGTAACTTCCACTTGATGAAATACAGAATCAGGAATATCTTCGTCAACCATCAAACACATATTTCCAACCTTCTCATTATCTCCATGTGTGATTCCAAACTCATATTCTGTAGGTATTGCAGCCACTGCAGCAGTATCTTTTACATCAAAAGATGAGGGACCAATATTTGTAGGCAAGCTGGACCGATGAATTTCACCTTGTTTTTCTCCTTCAGGTACTAAATCCACAGAAAATTCTTCAACAACTTCCATTTGATGAAATTTAGAATCAGGAAGATCTTTGTCAACTATCAAGCACATGTTCTCAGAATTGAAAGTTCTTGGTACAGTAGTTAAAATATCTTCAACCTTGTCAGATTCTGAAGCTATTACAGCCACTGCAGCAACATCCCTTTCATCAAAAGTCGCAGGATCAATATTTGTACACAAGCTGGACCAAAGCATTTCCAAAGAAGGTGGTTGCTTTTCGAAAGTATCATGTGGGGCTTGAAATTGCTCCACTTTGGTCCCCTGGACCGCTTCCACAACAGGCAGACATAAGTTCTGTGTCAAATACTCTCTCAATGTGCAAAGCAAGTTAGGCTCTCCAGCCATCTCCACTTTCGGACAAGCTTCAATTTTCTCAGTGTAATCAAGTTCATCAACTGATTTTGCATAAGGGGGTGATTGTACATGTGGGGGTGATAAAACACTAATTTGATGGTCACAGTGTATATTTTCACCACCAGACTGTGTAGGAAAACACGATGTTTCAGTTCCATCGATAACTCCCAATCCCTTATCTTCAGAATGGCTCTTGCTCTCTTCATCACAACAAACAGAAACCACGTCTTCAGCCTCCGGAATCTCTCGTTCCACACTATATTCCAAATTCTCATCCTGCATGCCCAACCAAAGTAGAGAAAAATCAAAGAAAACACAAACAAAATACATAACATTTTAGAGAAACAAATACCCAGAATAAATAAATCAAACTATTCCTCCTCAAGCTAGTAGACACCAATTTACCAAACCAAACTTCTGCATTCCCTAAAGCTGTCTCAATTCAAAATCCTTAGTAATTACCAAAAAACAAACAAAAACGAAAAAATAAATAAATAAAAACTTACGGACACCTGAAATGCATTCTACAAAATATAAACATTTAACATAGTCCGTAATTACCTCTATTTTCAGTTCCTATTCGAGAAAAATATAATTTGTAGTCCCTTTTACACGTATAAAAGCTAATTTTTGGTTTTTAATGCTAATATAATATCATAGAAAACTTTCAAACAGCATAAAATAAACTATTACAAAGAAATTTCTGATAAACCGCAAAATAACTCATGGGAATTAAACTTCATATGCATACATAAAAGTGAAACTTAAAAAAGGCGATATTTCTAGGCTACGTGAATCGTTTTATCAAAACGTAAAAAGAAAAAAAGTACCTTGATTATCTCTTCTTGTTGATCTTCTTTATGTTGTTGATGGGGCACAAAGACATTCAATTGAGTAAGAGGGACCCAGCTGAGACGATAAAGTCTAGTAGAAACCCCTACAGTGAAGGTGTCACCTTCCTTCAATTCAACACTCACCCCCGGCTCCAGCTTCACCCCACGCACCCACGTACCATGCACTGCCGCACAGAATCGAAACCCATCAAGATTCAAAGAAAGAACAAAGAAAAAAAAAAAACAGAAAACGATTCGTTTAATTGGCATCGCACCAGAAGCCAAATCAACGAGAGAAAGAGTATGAGAAGAAGGGTTGGAGCGAATCCTCAGGTGGAAGCGGCTCACGCTGGGGTGCATGAGGACAATGTTGCAGTCAGGATGTCGTCCAATCAGGACCGTCTGATCTTCGCTGTTTCCGTCGTGAACGAGGAAGATATTCTTGAGAACGGCGTTGTTCTTGAGCACCGTTAAAACTGGGAACTTTGCATGCTTTTCTTGTTCTGGGTTATTGCTATTCTTACTCGTTTGTGCCATGGTAATGTCAGCCATTGAAGAAGCTATTTTCTTTATTAAGCCTGAAACTTGGGAGTGAGTGAGTGAGTAGTGATAATAAGATTTATAAGTTTTGAATATTTGAAGGCGAGGTTGTGTCCAACGGCTATCTTTTTTTTCTAAGCGTTACATTTCCTCTTCTTGAAGACATCATGAAAATAGTACGTTTTTAAATTAGTTGTTCTTAAATTTAAAGGTTTAAAATATTTTACAATTTAATGTTAACCAGTTCGTTATGTGTATAAAACTAATTCCCTTTTATATAATTAAAAGTTATAATAAATAAGATTTAATGTATGAGTTATATATTAAAAATAAATTCTCTTAATGAATAGTTTTGAAAAGAAATAATGTGACTAATAGTAAGTAAAAAGTATAAGAAGAGATTTGTATATACTTAGTGGGATTTCGTTTTATTTTTAGTTAACATAATATATATATATCATAGAAGTAAAAATATTTAAATTTTCTGATGATATTTAATTATTTTACCTCGTTTATGTTCCTCCCAATTTAATATGCAATCATATAAGTAAAAATCTAAAATGATAATAAAACATTTTGAACAGAAGCTAACTTGGGTAGCAAAGTTTTATCGGAGAATGTGCGTTAGTGGTGAAGTTGCTTACTGTTTGAAGTAAGTGATTTCTAATCTTTTACTGTAAAATGACTGATGCAATCTACTGCCTACTACAGAATGATAAAAAATAAAAAATTAGTGTAGCAGTTTTCTAGAGCACAGAAAAAGAAAGAAGCATGCAAGCAATGTACATGGAAGTTCTTTTTCGTTTATCGATCACTATTTTTTTCCCATACTTTTTTTTAACCAGTTGAGTCACTGAATCAGTGAACATTTCCTTTTTCTTTTTTGCTTTTGGTTTTGACATGGAAGTTCTACGCAACTATAATGCTTGTTTTAGATTGCCATGACAGTGATACAATTCATTTGCATGACTGAGTAAAGTATTCTTCTTCAAACACTGATATAAAAGGTAATCTGAACAATTTACATTTATTCATTATTGTGGGTGGGGTGAACAAGACCAGAATCATTGTGCATGGATTTCTAACAAATCTTATCAACATGTATTTTTTTTTTTCAGATGTTGCAAAACATGTTTAAATGAAAATATCATTGTTAAATGAGAAACTTAAATCAATTGGAAAACTAAAGCTGAAATCAATTAAATAATTAACTCAATTAAATAATATTTTATAAACTGAAAATTATTAGAAGTTTAAAATAGTTTAAATAAATTCTTTTAATTGATTTACGAATTCAATTTTAAATTAGTATCTCATATTAGGTACCAACTTTCAATTACTAAATCATTTGTGTCTAAATTATTTTTTAATTTAAAATTAGATATTAATTTAGAATCAATAAGTATCTATAATTTTAGTAACTAACATTAAAAATCAATATAAAGTCTAATTCATATACAAACTATAATTTTTTTTATTTTTAATAGATATTAATTTAGATATTAATAACCTTTAATTTAAGAAATAACATTTAACTTAGTTTTAATGTAGTGATTGATTATTTTAGTTAGTTTTGTCAAAATGGGTCTTCCGGCTTGATCTAACTCCATCTACCACAAATTGGTCACTTAATAAATCAATCTAATTCGGTTTACATATTAGCAAATTCAAAAAATTATAATTTGGCCTAACTCATCAGAGATTGATGGATTAAACATGTTGACTCACTGGTTCGTAACAATTTTTTTTTCAATTCCAAAAAAATATATATTCTAATTCAAATCTAAATAAATTTTAATCTAAAATAATTTTAAATTTCAAAGACAATTCAAAATAATATATATATATATATATATATATATATATATAATACAATCCAAAATCATCTTAAACTCCAAATATAATAAAAAACAAACACAAAAAACAAAATTAGGTGAATTAGCGAGTCAATCCGACTAATCACGGGTTCAACTCAAGTGGTGGTGAGCTGAATTCTTAGAGGGCCGGGTTCAAAATTAACCCTTATTAATTTTTAATTTCTTTTAAACTCAACTCGATTCAAATTTGTGGTGGGTTGGATTGAATCACGCATTCCAACCTATTATGACAATATTAATTTTAGTCTCTAAATTTGATTGTTATATGATTATTTTCTTCTAATTTTTATCATCTTTTTATTATGAAAAGGTTATGACAAACTTGAAATCTCTTTTATCGGTGTAGATTAGTTTGAATCTTAAGATAATTTAAGTTTTCTTTGGTTTATGTGTGTTATATTTCTTTCATTATTTTTGGTTAACTTTTTTTTTTCCAAAATGTTTTAAAAAGAGTGTAGAACAATATAATGAATAGAATAAACGATCTTGTGTTCGCACATTGTAATACTTGCACACATAATTGACTAGGTTATATGCTATACTTGACTATATAAGTAAAATAATTAATTATTTGATATAATAATTAACTATTTAAAGTTTAGTTCTGATATAAATTTTATCAATTATCAATTATTTAATGAAATAATTAATTTATTAGGTTGTTCATATCGTGTTTTACCATTAATTATGAACAATATAATCAATTATATAGTTCTAATTCCATACCAATCCACATAAAAAGTTGTTTTGAAAATTTCAATTTTAACTAGTCGTAAATAATTATAAATATTGATCAATTTGATAATTAAAAAAAAGTGTTTTAGTTCTTGAATCTTTCGAAAAGATTTTAGTTAAAATTTCACTTTTTTGTTACTTCTATTCTTTTGTGAATATTTATCAAATCAAGTAATATCATTATTTCTTATATCTTTCTTTTAAATTTGATTTTTTACACCTAGTTATAGTTTGATATCTAAAAAGTTGTTATATAGTTTTATAAATTTCTTAAAAGGTTTCAAGAAATTTTTACACTTAAAAGTGATTACATATTCTATATGTGACATTATATTGTAATATAGAGTTTCGAGATAGTAAAACGATTTTATTAAGTTTTTGGTAAGTGATACTGAATGTAAACTCAAGTAGAATTCGACCATTTTAAAATTCTCTTCTATATTTTGTTTAATTTTTTTTTATCAAGTACTACAAGAAAATTTTCAAGACTATCAATCAATAAGGAAATTTAAAAACATCAATTCACCTTCGTCAATACAACCTAATTGTTTTCATATTTAGAACATGTCTTGATTTCTATAAATTTCTATTAATTCCTTGTAAAAAATGTAGAGACCCGAATTTTCTTTAGAAGTCATACATTTAATGATAAAAAATGAAAAAAAAATATATAAATAGGTTAGAACATTTTCACTTTTCATTTTATTAATAAGTTAATCTCTTTAAATTTTTTATAACTCTTTCTAAATTTATAAAATTATCTATGAGGAGGTAGCAAAAGCAAAAATAATCCAAACAAATTTATTATCTCACTTTCAAACTATTAATTCAACTCCTCATTCTTCTTTTTCTTTGAATTTTGATTAATGGAGTATCGAGAGTGTAGGGATAAAACTTTTGGAGTTTTAGTAATAAAAATTATTGTTGTCTCTTTCAAAAAGAAGAGTTAATTAAGTTGAATGTGTTGATGTTAGTACTAAATTAAGTGAACGAAATAGTTAGTTTGAGTTATAATTTTTACTTATAGTAATTATTATAAAAAGATGTTATTTTAGGTAACATATGCTGAATGCAAATTAGAAGGAAAAAATATTTTGATATAAATTTTTTTACAATATTTTTGTTATAATACATGTATATTTTTTACATTAGTTTATTACTTATAGATATTGTGTTAATGTATTCTAAATTTAATAAAATAACATGTATACGTATTAAGATATTATTGTTTAAATTAGAATTGAGATTATTTTTTAACGAAAAGATGGTATATTTGAATCTTTAACCTTAAAAAGCATTACATAAAAGAGGAATTCCTAAGGTGTTTGGCAAATACACTTTTTCCTTTGGCATTGTGTAGTCACAAAAGGAGAAGGTAACTGGATTTGATACGGTGAGATTCAGATAGATATAGAGAGATATATATTTAGCATTTGATAATGACAACTCTCTGTCGAAAGAAGCAATAATATAACAAATCATGCACTTCCAATCATTAGAACAAAATTCAACCCTTCTTAAAATTCATCTCTTTCTTCCTTTCTCTATTTTTTATTTTTTATTAGAAGTGGAGTTTAAGCAAGCTTTCCCATCTACATTATTGTAATGTACTTCCATTTTATCGAATTTCAAGTCACGAAAACACAAATTTTAGTGCCCATTCAACTAAGTTTTTAAATGGTAAAATTATTTTTAAAGAGTGTGTTTTGGAAAATTATTTTTGCTTATTAGCATATTCCCAACAAACAAAAGAATCTCAATTGCTAATTCAAAATAAACAAACGATTAAAGAAAAAAAACTAAAAAGTGTTAGATAGTAATGGATAAATAGGGAAAACATACTGTAAGAAAATGTCAGTTATGTGTATAAAAATAATAATATGTCAACAAAATAGGTTAAAGCCATAGGAACTAATTTTGGTAAAAATACAGATGTTCATCACTTTTTTCTTTTTTACCATTGGAGATTATAATTTATTTGGAGATCTCACGATATATTTTTTTTCGTTGGAGATTAATTTATTTAAAGATATACATTAATAAAACAAATTTATATTGTATAAAGGTATTATAAACTAATTTTATAAAAAATTGAATAAGGTTTAAAATTTATATTTTAAGATGATATATATTTTAAAAGTCTATTATATATATCTATATCATTGTATTCATGATCAGGTTACAAACCACTCAGAATTATCCAGTCTAATCACTCAAAATGATCAAATATGAGGCTCTTTGTATGGCTGTACTTAACTTATATATTTAGAAAATTTGATTATATGTAACCTAATATCTGAAGGTAAGGCAGAAGATTCACCTTCTTTAAAGCAGAAAAAGTTGTAGGAGAAAATGCTGACTATTTCATTGCTTCAAATGGCTAAAAATCTTGTGTTTCTTTTTCCCTGACACACTAGAGATTCCATTACAACATAGAGAGTGTGCTTGCAACTACTCCTCATGGGTCACGATCCCCCATAGAGATAGCAGATTGTGATTTACAAGCCATATTAAATGCAACTTTTTTCCTGTTCTTTAGTAGCTACAGTACACTCCACACAACAAAAACAAAAATGTTCCTATGTTGCCATGCTCATAAATTCATGTCAATGACATCAACTTATAGGAGTTAATCAGAATGAGAGGTTTATAACACACACCATTTTTTCTCTTCTGCAGAAATTAACATCAGACAAATACCAAAAATGGCTTAATATAGTTATTGCTATACAGTCTGTGAAATATTTCAGAAGATATATGCATTGCTTAATTTGGCTGGTGTTGCAAAAACCAACTCTTAGAATGTAGTAATTGATTCAACGCGAATAACCAAAGTCCAAAATAGCGTACATGCTACATTCATAGCTAGGCATAGGAGCTTCTGGAATCCATTTCGTGTTCATTTGGGTTAT
Organism: Vigna mungo; assembly: GCA_036885675.1. NCBI lineage: Eukaryota > Viridiplantae > Streptophyta > Magnoliopsida > Fabales > Fabaceae > Vigna > Vigna mungo. The sequence continues at coordinate 42,355,218 of CP144692.1, read as the reverse complement.
ATGTTATACGGCTGCAGATGAATTTTCAACTTTTACCTCTCTATTTTCAATCAAATATTTTAAAATTTCACATTAGAATTAGTGAGTTATTATTTAGTTTCAGTTCTTTTGTTATTACGTGTTTAAATATAAACCACAGTTCATCCTTTGTATACACATTGAAGAAAGTAACACATATCTTCCTCACACTGATCGTATTACACTTGGTATAGGTTTCTCTTCTATTATATTTTATCTTTAGAAGTGTATTTTATACTTTAAAGGAGTTAAATAAAATAATATTATTTTATCTTGAACAGAAAATTCTTGGTTATATCATACAGTAATCCAAATTATTGGTTATATAATATAGTAGTAGTCCAAATTGTTGCATTGATTTATATCTATCAGTCATAGTTTCAACCACATAATTAACCAAAATTGCATGTCGTAAATATGGTATTTTACACACAAATTAACAAGACTGTATATGTATGAATGGTTTTCTGCAGCCATACAGACATGAAGTGATAATCATTTTCTAATGAACTGCTAAATATCTATATTTATTTTTAGTGAATAGTGAATTTTCCATTTCATGTACAAATTCCTTGATGAATTGGGATATTTTTTTAAAACTAAAAGGAAAAAAGTGAGTTTGTTAACCTCCCTTCTAGATTTTGGAAGCATTCACAATAGTATTTACAATTACCTTTCTCGTCTTGTATATAACATATATTTGATATATATATATATATATATTTTGCATTTTACAGTATCAAAACAATAAAAGGTTGGGAGATATTTTAGTTATTAAAAAGGATAATTTTTATATTTGTAATAAAAATTGAAGAATAAAATAGTGAATATAATGTGTAAACAGAAGACTGAATTCCTTAATAGATTGATGAGATGAAAACGAATTTTGACTAAAGACATAAGCTGAGACAACTAGTTACTAGATGTATGTACTTTACATTAATTGATTTGACTGTCAATTTAATTTTAAATTATCTATTCATTTTTTATATATCAAATTGATATATTTTTCCTTGTGAGTTAAGACTTGTTTGGCGATTATTTTCAAAAGTAATATTTAGTTTTTTTTTAAAGAGGTTTGATTATCTATTTATTTTATCAATTATTCTAAAAAGCTTAAAAGGTATAATGAAACAAAACTAAAACCATATTTTGATATGTTATAATTCTTGTTTTGAAATACAATGTTAGTTTTTAAACTATAGAAACTGTTTTTTTAAACAATATATTATTAAATTTCTGTTTTCTTTCATGAAAAAAATACTATGCTTTTACAAACCATTTTAAATTAGAACACAAACTCAGTTCACTCATTTCTAAAGAATGACACATCACTTTATTTTAAATTAAAATTTTTAAATAATTAATTATGCATACATTTTTTATAATATTATATTATCTTTTAATGTGCATATTTTCATTTTAGATTTCACTTAAAATTTCCTTTATAATTTTATAATGTTTTAAAAATACCCATATGTAATAATTGCTAGCCAGCTTTAATCATTTCAAAACTCCCTATATTTTTGTCCTCAATCTGTTTCTTCTTTTTATCCACACATCATGATATCCTATGTGTTTTATTTCCTCCATATATTTTAATTTCAAATTCCACTTTTGATACTTCAAATATTTTATCCTCAACACTGCTTCAATTTATTCACTCAGAATCTTGATGTTATGAATATTTTAGTTTCCTTTTTCTTTCACTATTTCTGTAATACTATTTCTTACCCACACACTCTCGTCAAGGATAACAACAGTTGTTCCCATGTAGAAAGGAAATATATATATATAATATTTTTTAACTCTAACTCCACTGCTGCCAATATAAGATGATTGATGAAGTCATCAGTAACTTCTAAAACCCTTTGTTAAACGTAGAATTTACGATAACAAGATATCAGATCTTATTCAGCTAAACCTAAATAGTTTCTTATTAGATATATACGTGTTCACGACTTAAACTAGGGTTTTTCCACTTAGGACCAAAAGAAGAGGAAAATTAGGGTTCATCAAGCTAAAACGTTGAGGAAGAGAAAGGGACCAATATTCCTAATATTATATATATATGTATATAAATTTACCTTAATGTTTACTTAAATAATGTACCAACTACTGAAAGCTCTTCATAATTCAAGACATAAATATATAACAGATAGCGAGCTAAATGAAAGAAAATAAGAAAAATATTAGCTAAATCATCATTTTAAGTGTAGATTATTACCAAAATGATGAAAAGGGTTAGGACTTAAGCTTGTATATAATCTCTCAGACTGATTGCCATGCTGAGACTGTGAGCAGAAACCTATTTTGCCACCCTAAAGAGATAGCCCTTCCTTCATCTCTTTCGGAAACCCTGAAACCCCCACCTCCTTCTTCCTCAAACTGAAGAGGACAATAATGGGTCCTCATCTTCAGCAACAGTTTTGCTTGGATCATAGACTTTGAGCTTATTTTGGTTGCAACAAATCCATGATTCTCCATTCTTGCTTTCCATGTTTCCATCCTTTCATACTTTGGACAATCCACACCATCCACATCATTGTTGAGCATGCTTTTGATCTCTTTCCCCAGAAGCTTCTTCTCAATTCTCAACCTCTCAGCACTCTCTAGTGGGAGACAATCATCCAGTGAATCAAACATGGCTGCAAAGTAGTGCAAGGAGTCTGTGAACCTTGACAAGAAGCTCCTAGGACTCCTGCTGCCCTCTTGCTCCACCACCACAACAATGGAGGGATTAAGGGAATGAACAAATCCCAATGTGTCAGATATCTTCATAAAACAACTCAAAGTGTTCAAATAAGAAACCAAGTTGACAGCCACCGTTTCATTCTTTTTCTTCCTTAGGTTGATGACCCTTGAGCCTCTTAGCAGCCCTTGGAATTCAAACACAAGACTGACAAAACCCTTTGAGAAACTAACCAATCTAGACTCAGTTTCTTGAAGCTCTTTGAGATTCTTCCCGAATCCGGTTATCCTGAGGGATATGCGGTTGCCGGTAGTTGCCTTCTCCGAGAGAGACTGAATGAGAGAGGGCCACTGGAAGCCATAGGAGACATCAAAGTCAATGACATGCAAAGCGCGGTTGTTCCTCTCTTCCTCTTTCTCAAAGGCCTCCAAGATAGCTTGGTTTGCAGTGAAATGAGCGAATTGGTAGTAAGGTGAAACCCTGTAGAGATCTGTGAATGCATTTAACTCTTCCTCAGTTGTTGGTTCCTCCATGAGCATGTCGTAGAATGGGGATTTCCTTGTAAGAAGCCTTGCGGCCAAACCATCAGCAAAATAAGCCACCACACGCTGAACCGAATCACCTGTTAGGGAAACAGTTTGGTACAAATCAGTGAGATTCTCTAAGGATGAATCCAAGTTGTTGTCATCAACAGCAGTTGCTGTTGAGAGCAGCAAATGGATCAAGGGGAGGCCATTCCCATCTTCTACAACTCCTTTTCTCCTATGGTCTTGTCTTAGCATCTGCTCCCTCATTTGGAGAAGCCTAAATATCTTCCCTTCATAGCTTTCATAGGATTTCCTAGCAGTAGTACTACTCATAGAGACGTTATGTTCCCTAATTATCTTTCCCTTCTTTTTCCTTTCCCTATCCGCAGCAACTGAAAGGCTAAGGTTCAAAAGCTCATCCTCCTCTGAATCTTCCATATCTGAAACAAAAGAGAGAAAGAGAACAAACAAAACCTGTGTAGGTGTGTGTGTGTGTGTGTGATGAGAGAGGGAGAGTAAATCTATGACATAAACCTGATATGCTTGTGAACTTTTATGGGGGAGAACTCACAAAAATTCCTTCATGTCATGACATGGGTATATATAGGAGCAAAAGATGAAGAAAGAGAGAAGGATCAGATATATTGTTTTTTCTCCTATATTTTCCAATAAGACGGAGAGATTAAGAAGGGTATCTTTTTATTCTTTAGAATCAGTGTCTTGGGTCAGGAAAAACACATTGATCTTTTCATTATTATTATATTGGACTGCTTTTGAAATCTATTAAAGGGTCCTGTTTATGGGTTTTTACTCCTTTGGTAGTTGGGAAGGCTTGAAAGATGCCACATGAATTGGACAAGAGACAGCGTTGTCAATGGGGAATCAAACGTACCGTCCTTGAAAGAATTGTCTTCACACAGTTTTCCTTCTAATTAATTGCCCTAACAAGTTACCTTCATCATCCTATTCCTTTTCTCCCCCATACATATTCCTTCCCTTTGATCAATTACCTACTTAGAGTTCCATATCTGTGAACTACGAATTGATGCAGGTACACGCTATATTTATTATTAAAAATATTGAAATAAATAGATTAGTCAATGACATTCTTTTCGAGTAGCTCATTAGTTATATATATATATATATATGAGCCACATTTGAGACTTTATTTTTTATTGCCTTTGATGGAAACAAAGAAATTTGGATCCTAGCCTTCTCAGCATGGCTTCTTATTGGCACAATTTAGAGCCACTTACAAGGATTTGGCTTTCTTAGCATATATTCCACTAGTACTTTGGGATCTTCTGCAAGGAAACTTTTGACACTTTCTCGTCATAATATACCAAGACAAATGGATGCTAACAAAAAGTGACACCACTTTACCCGTGTGATAAACTATATTTTTTATGATGAATATGGATGCACTGTGTCTCTGTATGCTTATTCAACTTCATTTTTCTCCTTTTGGCAGTAAGATGATTGGGATAAAAGGTTTACTTTAATCCACAAAGCATCTCCCACTGTGAACATTACTTACGAACTCGATCACCCACTTACGGATTAATAATATTATTTGACTTAAATAGTACGTATACAAAAAAAAAAAAACATTGGTTCAGGCAACAGTATATATATAAAGCATATAAAGTTATAATTTGAAATAATTAGATTAAATTAATTTATAGCTAGCTTCGGGAAGAATCTGGGAAATAATTTTGTGGCTATCAATTAGTATCAATCACTTTCGAAAGAAAAAAAAAATAATGATTTTCCGTGTAGAAAGGAGGAGAATGAGTTATTAATGAGCGTTGGTATTGGTGATTGAAATGGTCATAGGTAGCAGTGCTGGATCCTTTAAAGGTCACATCAAACATGGGAAAGTTCTTAATTCTTGATTGTCTTGTTAATGGAGGACACATAAGTTACTATTAATATGCTTCAAATAGGACACACACGATGAACGTGCAATTTGAGGCTGACATATGGCAGTTTCTTGGATGCACTAAGTATAATGTTATCCAAAGCTGAGAGGATAACTGAAGAAAAATGCAGCATCTAACATAGCATATAACTCCACAAGAGATAATCTAGGAAAGAAGAAAATATATAGCAGTGTAAGAAAGAAGAGCAAAACCCAAATGCAAGAAACCTCTTTGTCTCAACTTGATGAATGGAAAGGTAAAACGAGGAAGGAAAGAAGGAAAAGTGGTAAGGTAGAAAAACATGCTCTGGTGTCAGAAAAACCCACGTGAGGCCCCTCTGCTATAAGATGTCAAAGACAAAAGAAACCCCAAAAACATATTTGTTTATTTGAGTAAATTGGGTGAAAAATGAAGGAAAAAAAGAAAAGAAGAAAAAAGAAAAGGGTACGTGTGTAATAAATAGATAGCATGAAGTGGACTAAAGAGAAAGGATGGGTGGTGTGTTAGAAAGAAAGGTGTGATGCAAGGACAGGTACTTGAATTCAATAGGCATTCTCAATCTCTCGTTCGGGTTAGTGGAAAAAATGGTGTTTGTCAGACAACCCCACGTGAGGGTTTTTTCATACCTCTCTTTTCTCAAGAAACAAACACGTCCCTCCCAAATCTATATGTTTTTTTTTTCCCTTTGCGTGAGCATACACTCTTTGCGTGCCAAGATGAAAAAGAACAAAGGTAAGGAAGTAGTGGTGGGGGTTGAAGAGAGAAAGGTGGTGTGGTCGGTTCTGCATACCAATCCTGTCAGTCATCAGAACAATATTTTGATGGATGGGGAAAGAGCAGTGGAGTAAGTAACTCATCACTCATCAACCACAGATCTCCACTCCTCATTTTTCCAACTTTCCCCTAAAAAAATAACTCATCCCATTGCATCAAATCATACAATATTATCATTTCCACCTTTCAATAATTTACAGACTCCTAAGTAGGATGGATCATCATACTTTGGAGATATGTACAAATATACATGGATTCGCAGCGCGTCTTGTCTTCATCATACAATTTTTCTTTCTCACTTGGCATATCTTTCTTTCTAATCTTTTTAAATCAAGAATCTAAACACCAGTTTATTACTCTGATAACAATGTCAACGTATACTAACCTGTCTGTCTTGAGTGAGAGTTTAGCATGTAATGTCAACAGATATCAATGTTTTCTTTTCTCATTTTGTTTTCAAATATGATATATATATATATATTTAAAGTAAAAGAAAAAGAACATAAACTAAATATATAATGACAGACAGTTCTGATAAAAGTCGTATTTAAATAGTATTGAAATAAAAAACAATGAGATGAAGCACAGAAAAAAATAAGAAATGTAATCTTGTGAGGCCACATTCACATTGACATGATCCGTGAAATCATGGCTATGTAGTTTTTTGAGTATTGGGAATAACTTTATTTAATTAGAGACACCAGCATCCAGATGTTTGTTGTCTGCATCCTAAGATGCAAACGTTTGGGTTCTACAGCTGTTGTCTTCTCTCAAAAATATTATAGTAATTTGCATATAGTAATAGGTACTTTGATTGAGGATGGTGTGGGTGTAATTATGAACAGTACTGTAATACATTTGGGGATCTTCCAGGTATTACGATTCTTGCACTCCATCTCTTAGCATCTTTGACACTCTCTAAGTAGCAATGATGACTTTGTATGCATTATCATTAGCAACCAAGATGCTATCTATTGGTGCAGGAAGAGGGTCTGTTACTTCCAAACATTATTTTATAACACTTTCTTAATAAACAACACGTACTTTTTCTTATATCATTCTCCCTCTTCCACTTTCAACTGCCAAATCAAAACGCTTTCATGTTTCTAAGAAAATTTCTACTTGTCAAAGTTCTACATCAAATGCATTGGAGATGATCATAGAACAAAGTGAGTTTGTCGTCTATTATTAGGATCAAAGATCGCAAGAAGAAGTATATTTTTATGAGCAGAGACATCGCAAGAAGAAAACAAGTCTGAGAATTTTGTCTCCAATGGGAAGGTGTCAAAACCCTTTTGACTTTATCTACCATTTGCAAATGAACCAAAAATATAAAATAGGGTTTGCATCGTACATCCTTGAAAACTGCTCACTTCATAAAACACATGAAAAGAGGAACTTTTACGTGCTTTGGTGTGATTTTTAAGATGATATTCGATCGTTTTCGATTTCCATTCGTAATACTTTACGAATGTACTGCCAAAACTAAACACGCATATTATATTATTCATTATTTTCTTTAAAATATCCAATTTTTTTACTGTGGATTATTATAATTTTGAACTTCATTACTTAATTTTTTATTTTGGGGCATGGCCTATGTGTACAGTAAGTTGTTTTATTCTATTCATTGAATGAGTTATTTGAAGTTGTACGTGCCATTTAACTCAATATAGTAATGCCTTAAATAAGTTTTTCAATTAAGATTTGAACTAAATCATTTCATTTTAATTTAACTTAATTATTTTTTATACTTTAAATTATTGAAAGTATTATTTATATCCTGAAAATATCATGGCAATAACAAGTTTATATTTAATTTATCGTAATTTATTTTTTATTTTGTAAACATAAATTTCTCACGAGTTTATAAATACCTAAACAAAATATATGCATTGGTGAGTTAATAATAAAGCATAACTTCATGTATAACAAATTCAAATGTCAAAATATATATATATATATATATATATATATATATATATATATATATATATATATATATATATATATATATATATATATATATATATATATATATAAATTCTTATTTAGTTTGATGAATATTTTTGGCGTTATTCTGATTTAAGATTCTATTCCATGATAAGAGTTCATAGTTATATTTGTCTTCCTCTGGTTTGATGTATTCTTTATAAAGAATAGAATATTAAATCAGAAGAGAGCCAAAAATATTCACCAAACTAAATAAAAATTTAGATATATATATATATATATATATATATATATATATATATATATATATATATATATATATTTTTTTTTTTTCCTTATAACAAATACGTCATTTCTTCTACCAAAATATTCCTGTACAAATTATATTAAATATATTGCTCTAATTATTGTAAAATCAAAATGCCAATTTGATGCATTAGAGTTTTTTCCTTTCTATTACCTAAAATAGAAGTTCCAATTCAAACTAACCATTTAATGTTTTGTATAATATTATCCTGTGGTTCGAATTGTTGGTGATATCAAATATCTTATAAAATTTGAAGTGATATATATTTGTTTTTGAATAGGCAGTACATATATAAATAACGATCATAAATATTAGAAAAAGGTTAGAAATGTGGAAGACTTAGATATTTATTTTTGGTATTTTAGGGAAGTGTGACATTAATATGATCGATCTTTTAGATATTTAAAATGCACGAAGGTGTCGTTAAGGAGGTTAGGAGACTAGAGAAAAATTTTAGGTGTGATATATAACATAAATATGATATAAAGTATGTGAAAAATCCTAAAATTTGATAATTTCTTGCATCAAAACTTTTTTACTTAAGGGAAGTGTATCTCCTTGTAAAACAATTATCCAAAGGAAGAGTCGTTAGTAAGAGAATCATGCTTAAAAATATTTCCTCTCAAATTCAACCTGAAAAAAGCTCAAGGAATTCAAAGTTAATCGAAAATCCAAAGTTGAGTAATATGAGCAATATAAAGAGATAGATCCATTAATTTATTCTGTTAAAAGTTTTGGATTAAAATGATGTTTTGATTCTTATATGTATGTGTTTTTATATAAGCCGATATAACAATACTCATAATATGTATCTCTTTACATGATACACTTATATTGACATACATATATTTGTATATAATGTTGCTTAGTATAATTGAGTATGTTAATATTTAATATGTTTCACTAATAAATAAATCAAAACATCAAAGTAGTGAAAAATGAAAAAGAAGCTTATATATCATACTATTTTTAAGTAGTCACACCCAACAATTTTTACATAAATAGTTGAGTATGATTTTTTTTTTCTAAATGAATTTGGATTAATATTCAGTAAGACATACTTAATATAAATATCTCGAAAATCATCAAATAATATTGTCTATAATAACTAAGTAGAGCTTAAATTTTTTTCTCGTAATATTCTAGTTTATTTATTTATTCTGTAAAAAAACCTTATGTTATTGTGTTGTGTGTGTATTATTGTAGCAAAAGAAGGTATTAATTGTATATATTTTCCAGGCTAGTATAATATGTTTCTAAGGGTGCATGCTCAAAATACAGTAGGATTCTATTATTGTTGAGTAAGTTTCTCCTCCCAAAGATTTTTTAAGAAATAAATAAAAGGATTTTTCTACAAATTAAAATTAGCTTTAATAATTAATGATAAAAAAAATATAATTTAAAAAACTGCTACGAAATTTCACTTATGTTTCAATTTTAATTCCATTGACATTTAATATTAATTCTTAAATATCAATTTTTAAACAATATGATTATTAAGATATTACATTGAAGAAGATATTGTTCATTTTGGAATTGAAACTTCTGTCACAGTTTTATTCTTAAAATATAACATCTCATAAGATTGAAGAAGAAAAATGTATTTAGATTATCATTCACATTTACTCTTCAAAATATTAGATTACTAGATGCCGAAACAACTTCAATTTTTTTATAATTTTTTTGTCTTAGAAACCACTTTAAATAATTTTCTACACAATAGCTATGTACTATTCAATTCATAGACAACGCAAATCCCATTTGATGCCCCACATTATATTCAAGAAAGCTTAATAGAATAGTAAACTTATAAAATTATAACAGACGGACAAATTGTGTTTGATTTTGGTAAATTTTATAAACTGGATGTTTATTAGGGATAGAAATTAGGCAAACAAATAACAGTTTTAAAGCGACATATCTTCAAAAAAAAATATTATCAAAATCTACTCAATGCATACAGAAACACTACGAAATATGTATCCATAAAGGAGAACAACTAAGATAAAAGTGCATGAAAAAAAAAACAAGAAATAAAATGCTAGCAGTTAAATGAAATAATTAAGAAATATATTTACAAGTTTCTGTTCTTATCATTACAATATACTAATATGATATTTATAGACAAAAAAGAAAACTGTACTATTCATAATCAGTTTTAGTAATCTTCAGCCGTGGATAGTTTTAAACTTTAATCATCAACTATGATGATATTCTTATTTTAATTCTTCAAATATAAGATTCTTTATTCAGCCCTGAATGTGGGAGATAACAATTATATCTATGCGTTTTCCGTTTGTTGCAGGTAGGATGCGAATGACATGAAAAATAAGAAATCACTGAAAGTGCGGGGATTAACTTCTCCACAGGCCTAGAAATGCAGATTTAACCCTATTGCAGGGAATGAAATAGGAGTATATTATTTATTATACATCTACATAGACAAATACAACAATGGTAATAGCAAGTAAGCAATTATCTTCTGACCAATCCATTTGGTAAGATACTTCTTATCTTTTTCCCAAACACAATATATAGGGCCGAACCAACCAGTGGCCAACTAGTGGTAATAGCAATATAAACTAGCAACCAGATGGACCATTGATTTTGTCGAGATAACTGGCCTAGGTATATTTTGAATGATCTCATTACATTCGCTGCTGCATCCTGAGCACTACCTATTTGAGCAATGGCTGGCGAACCTACAGTCTTTGCATTAGTCTCAAGCTCATCTCGTTTAACTTCTTCTGGAATCATCTTTAGACCCTCATTATGTGTATCCTGCATTACCTGTATTTCTTCTGTATTGTCATTTTTTAGCTCGTTGTTCAATGCAGCAACCATTCCATCTTCGGTAACATTAACATAAGGGCCCCGATCAATTGATGTGCCCAATGGTGTGTTTGGTTTAGGAATCTGCAACAGAAATAGAAAAATAGCACTTTCAGCTATTAGAAATGCTCTGCTTAGCACTCCAAGTAAAAATTACTTGGTCTACCAAAATCCTAAGTTACATTTTCTAATGTGATACCAAAACGTTTAAACCATTACCCAACCAAAGGATGAATAAACATTCAATGGGAAAAACAAGTGACTAAAATCTACCGTAAGAACGTATTTACCTTCTTCTGTACATGCATAAAATGGCTGGCGTGTAGTTCACCAAGGAATTCATTAACGGCTCTTACCCACCTGCGAGATGGAAACAAATTGCTCTTCATTTTCTTTGTAACAAGAATTCAGTTGATGTCGTGAATATTCTAGTGCAACTTGAATCAACGAATGATATAGATGATATTAGAATGTTGCAGACAAAAAAATGTTGCAATGATTGAGGGACAGAAAACTGCAAAAGTTGGCAAGATCATGTAAGAGAGTGCTGAAGAATCAGATGAATAAAATTAATTAAGTACCACAGGCTAGATGCAGTTATCCCTTCGAAGAATGCCAGATGTCCTCCGTGCTTCACAGTAGCCAAGACAACATTTTTATTTGCCCTATCAAAATAGTGGAAGCAATAAATTGATGTTGAAGTAATGCAAGAAAAATCATATCAATCAGAACCTAGGAAAACATTAAAGCACTGTACCTGCATTCATCCCAGGGAATGGCTTCCCTGGTACAGACTGGATCATCCAGAGCACTAATACAGAGAAGCGGAATCGAAACAGATTGGACATAATTAGAACTGCTGCAGCGTCTGTAGTACGTATCCACAGTCTAAGAAAACAAAATTAGTTTAGTTAACCGATGTGAATCAAAACGAAAGATAAGACAAAATAATAGAGTACTACATACCTCATACTTCCCAACAATGCGGGTGGCATGATTATCAAAATCTCGAATGGAAATAGACTGCGAAGCACAAGATTGTATATGCACACATGATTGGATAAAATTTAAGAACTTACAAAAAACAATAATATGAGGCACATAACACTTAAGAATGTTTACGTGAATAAACTAGTTGACCTCTAACATTAACTTCAATCATTCAATCAATTGAATAAAACCCCCTCCATGTATCTCCCTTGTTTACTACTCCTACAAAGTACAGACTAGTAACTTGCCTCGGTACTACAATAAATGGCTAATAAATCATTAAAATTGAGTAATTGGATTAAACACGCCTGCATCATAGAAATTTTAAATAACTGCATTCATTTTCAGTTTTAAATAACTGCATGCCTTAGTTTTATGATTTGTAGTAGTAAATACGTATTATAGAAAGTAAAGGGCACCTTTTCTATCCCTTCCCAATTAGCAAGGCGAGAAAAATGAGGCTGGTGTCTGCAATGAATATTTGTAATGATATAAATATAAATTAAGTTACATTGTGAACTAGAGGAACTTCGTAGTTTTGCAACAACTCTTGGCATATGAAGAGCTCTACAGAAGAAAAATCAACATATTTAAATTCTACATGAAAGACAAAGACATACAATTTTGCATAACCTTGAAGTCCAATTGCAAGTGCTTTATCATAAAACTTCTGCACACGCCTACGGGTTATAAATCTATCTCCAATCTGCAAACAATAAAAAGATGATCAATTTTTTTAAGGTAAGTAACAAACAAAATGAAGAATAATTCAATCTTACAGTAATGTGGAATTGGTGCAAATTCAATAAAAATCCATTGATCATGTCATAAATTATATAAAACAAAAACAATTTTTTACCAAAAAGCATACACACCTTGTACGCTGAAGTCCTAGCCATGGATATAAAAAGCACAACAATGTTATATACAAAAAGGTCTAAACAACAATATAAAAAAAAAAATCAGCTGAAGAACCAGTTCAAAATCAATGAAAAGTAGTTTGAGTCAATCATCCTTTTGATTTTTAATCAAAATATTTTACAGAAGAAATAAATTAACATGTAAAAGGTCCACGAATGATGCACAATAATTAGCCTTTTATTATTGAGTTTATCTTGTAGGATACGTAATGTAACTGTAAATTTAAAGTCCAGGATAGTTTATTATGTACTATGTAACATAACGTTCAAATTATATTTAGTTGTCATTTGGTTTAACAATGGATGAACCAACGATAATCAAGGTATGCTTTTGTTGGTTCAAGTACCAATATCGCTTTTAAAACACGGCTAAAAATAGACCCAACTTAATTTTTCAAATCAAAATACTAACCAAAAGGTCCCAAGGAGAGCAAACAGCTACAGCTCCAGCTACAGGAATATTCTCCCCTTCCTCACCAAGATATTTTATCTGCAAACAATCTTCCAAATCAAACAGTGCAGTGAAGAAACTAAGTTCAATACATGTGTAAGAATAAGTTAAAAACTGTACGATTCCTAGTTTTGCAGTAGTTTGAAAAGCAGGCAGACCGTGTGCCAATGGTTACAATGTAAGTATTACAAAAATTTTAAGCATTAACACAGGAGTTGCAATTCATAAAGTTACGGAACCAGCGTGGATTTGCATTTTTTTTTTCTTAATCCTTTCCCAAATATTTTTTTTACAGTGGTTCTCTAGATGATTATTTATTTCTCACGTCTTAGAAACTGGTACATGTTTGGGTTCTCTAAAATCACGTTGTATAGCAATAAGAGAATCCACAGTACATGGTTGCTTAAAGGGATTGTTTAGCTCAACTTTGTCAGTCTTGAAATGCCAGATAGATTTAAACACTAGCCATTGAAATTCACTCCAATGGTAAAGTTGTTCAATCTAATTTTGTGGATCCTACAATTGAATCTTTTTTGTCGTGATTTCTTTTGAAATCTGAGTTGTATTGTTTGAATTTGATTGAGTTTTGATATTTTTAGTTTTCATTGTACTTTCTGTTTTGTTTGTGACAATATCTCTCTTTTGCAGCTTTTTTTTTGTCCGGAAAGTTGTAAGCAATGCTGCTTATACCAGCACTAGTGCTTGTGCAAACAACGATAGCTCATACATTCATCACTAAAATATTTTAAACAAAGGTGTTTAGCATAAACCAACCCCCTTAAGCACTCTCATTGGAGATGGTCTAACTCAACAGATATAATGAACCACATTAAGTTTGAACATTAAGTCCCACTAAGATTTACATATGAACAATGAGACATTAATATGATAATATCTACCCCTGAGAACAGTTTTTTTATCAAAGATTATGCTAAACCAATACAAGAAATTAGGAAAAATTCATCATCTACGACAAGGAGAAAGCATAGAGGTCAATAGGGTGGAAAATTATACCAATGACTGAACAATTTTTATCAAATATGATCCTAACCAGTACGAGGAAGTGTGAAACCAGAAAGGAATCAGTTGTTCCTTTATAGTTGTCATAAATGGCACTTCAAGACGTATGTGATACAGAAATTTATAGCTTTATATCATATGATGTGATTAATTAAATTATATAATCAAGGTTCATGTGTTTATGCCTTTTTAAAAGAACACAAACTATTTAATTTTTAATGATGTGTAAGTAGAGCGCGAGACTAGGTGCAACAGTGAGGTCGTTGCCTTGGGACCTCAGTTCAAAGGTTTAAAAATCCTAAGAAAAATCTCTCCACTTGCAGGGATAAGGCTACATACAACTATCCTCTCTAGACCTTATTTGATGGGATGGGAGGCTCGTGAACCTCCTATTATTCTAAATTCTTTGGGGAGAAAAGAAAAACCTCAGAAAGAAAAGTGTCTTTTTTCACAAAAAGTTAAAATAGACTATAGAAAAAGTTATACACATGACAAACGCATTGTTTCAACTTTAAACAATCTCAAGCGAAGAAACTACCAGAATATTAGCTCCAATGCTAGTCCCAACAACAAACAAAGGTGTCCTGGGGTTTTCTCTGTGTAGATAACTAACCACTGTGCGTACATCCTCAGTCCATCCAGCATTGTAGAAACAATCAGACTGAAACGATTTTAATAAAAAAACTGCATTACTGGAGGAAAAAATTAAACAAGAAAACTAATACACCACATTCATCACAGTATTGAAATGAAAATTAATCCTAATATTCTGACAAAAAGTAATGAAAAAAGTAAGGACAGTTTTCAGTTGTTGCCTCTCCTATGTTTAAACAGTTCTGTTTGAAGTATTTTCAAATTTTCATTTCCACTTTTCCCTAACAATTACAAAATGTCATCTTATTTCCTGTGTAAAAGGAAATTGTTGTCTTCACCAATTTGATAATATCATAAGTGTTAATAAAACCATTTTGTTGGACTAAACAGATACTTTAAACTCTTTGTAGTTACTGACTTACGGGTATTTAAGAGCTCTTTTTTCTGGACATGCAAATAGTTTGGCCGGTTTTCCCTACCTACTGAGCTTAATTAGCCAGCTTATTAACCTTAAATTTTAATAATGGTAGTAGGAAGCCAAGCTTAGAATAGAGATATATGACCAATCCAAATCTTCACAAATAACTATCAATAATTTTATATTGATTTAGATGCGTATGGGTCAGTACTAAGTATGATGTATAGCAAATAGTCTTCAAGTATATTGACAGTATTCAAGTTATGTCTTGACATTGAATTAAAAACCTGCTAACTGCAGAAACACTAACCGTGATTGAAACACCTCCAAGTCCTCGGTGATTACTGATAACAACTTTCCATCCACACTTAGCTGTATGGTATGCAAGATGTTTGAGATACTACCAAGAAGGGGGAGGATAAATGAAAAACAAACTGTAAGGAGGCAATCTAATATAAAATGAAACTTCATATCAACAAAAAGATGAAAATTATAAATTATAACTATTTTATAAGGGTATATATAAGCCAAAGTCTAGCATACTTCATGTCTAACAGAATAAATTAACAAATTAGAATGATTGTGCGGGACACTTTCTCCATTTTGACAAATTAGTAATATTCAAGGAAGAAATGTTTTTAGCAATAACACCCCAGCATCAATCGAATATCAACCTAATATTGCTCCTGGAAGTCCAGTTGCACGTGGAAAAAACTTAATGGCAGGCCAAGGCTTTTGTTGAGGATATTAATGTGTGACATTATGTTGTGTGTGTTCTCAATATGTATTAGGCATGCATAAAAAAGGTGAAACATATATTCTGAATTTGTGAAAATTGAAAAACCTCAACCAAAAATTCAAATCAAAACATTCACCTCATAGACCAAAAAAATTGAGTATTGAACTTGCATACTGAATTGACAACAACAACCAAGTTTTTTTCCTCATAAGGTGGAGTAGCTACTTGAATCAAACAATGTCTTAAGGGTGCTCACAGGTATGGATACTCATTAACCCAAACCGATCCAATCCAACTCAAATACTGTTAGGTTTGGGCATTTTGAGTGTTTTAGTCAAACTCAACCAACCTCAATCCTTCAATCGAACCCATTGTTCGATGAGTCGGGTATTGGATTTTTTGGTGTTGAAACCCATGAACCCAACCCAATCCATCTTTTACATAATATAATTTAAATTTTAATTTATTATTTGTATGTTTTATAAAAAATAAAGATTGAGGAAAATCACATATATTAAACATCATTTTCTTTCTTTCTTTCTTGTCCTAGTCTCCTTACCCAAACATTCCTTAGAGCATCTTGAGTGGATAACTCATTCATGGGTTCTTAAACTATCTTTTGTAAATCCTAGATATTCCATGTCATTTAAAAATTCTATTAGCATTTTACTCCAATTGTAAACTCAATATTCTCTACAATTTCTGGTTTTTGTAAAAAAAGGAAAATATTTTTTTATTTGTAAGAATTCATTATGGGAGACAAATAATTTTATGGTGTCAAATTCCAACAACAAACGTCATGAAAAACAAGTTCCTAACTTATGAACTTATGCTCACTCACTTTTGCATCAATTTTTTTAATTTAAGATTTGATTTAATTTATTTACATGCACTATTAAATAAAAATACATTTAAAATATAAATATTGGAAAGTTATCAAAATGAATTAGTAAAAGAAAATTATTATTTTGTATATTGTAAAATCATTTTTATCTTTTGGATTCCTATTGACCCAATCCACTATAAATCGGGTTGGTTTAGTTTGAATTTGGAAGAGAAATGACACATATCGAACCCAACCTGAACTATTGTAATCAGATTTGGTGATCAACCCTACTCTACACATGAAGACCCCTAATAATGTTCTTTAGTAAGTCATAACAATAGAGATATTATTTAATTGTTTTGCCAATAGCTTCTTAGTATCCCTCTGCCTCTAGTAGCTAGGTTACTCTTCATCTAATCCACTCTCCCTTTCAGGGCTCCCACAAGACTTCGCTGCACGTGACCAAACCACTTAAAGCTACATTATATGAGCTTTTCTGCAATAGAAGCTACCCACACGTTTCTCCCAAATGCAAGCATATCTTAGCAAGATTTGTAGTTTATTGAGCCTATTATGTCACCGTTATCGAATTACTCATAAATATCATACATCATGCTTGAGATGAATGTCTCGTAGTAAAAGTGTTGGAGATCCTAAATTAACTAGAGATAAAACAAATTTAAAATATTTAAATAGATGTTAAGTTAGGCTTAAAGTTCATTGTCTTCAGCAGTATTGCCTACCGACCATTATACTAAAACAACACTACATAAACATAACTACCATCTACCAAGACATAAACTAGAAAGTTTACAAGCCCTGAGCAAGCAGTCAATTAGCTGCTCACAGGGAAGGGCCAGGTACGTGGTTGTTTCCAAATTCCAACTAAGTTGTATAGTGAGGGAAGTAACGACAACATTAAGAATACACGTAAACTGAAATTAAAGACTTACAGCGGATGAAGAGTCACTTGTTAGACCAGGAATTACTACAACAATGGGAGTGGATTCATCTTTACAAACAACACCCTCCACATGGATAGCGCCAGCAGAAACTGTGCCAAGACAGGACACATGAGAATGTATGATCAAACCTATGAACTGTACATAACTGGTATCCAACTTAGTTGGAATAATATGGGATACACTTCGATATCATATTAGAATGTGTGTTTGAGAGTGGTTCTTTTTTTTTTCGATAAATTCCTCTGGAAACATGTTTAATTCAAAATTTATTTGATCCTAAGAATCAGTCACTAAGTATGCAGGTAGTATGAAAAGAGAACTAAAAATAGGAAGAATCGATATATTGCAGTACCGTCGGAACTCATTAGCCAGTCCAAAGCAACAGTTCCACCATCAGGGGTAGTAAACAGTTGTCTGAAAGATAAGAGAACATAATAAGGTGAATGGTTAGACGAAGGAATCGAATAACCCAACCACAGGAGCACAATTGAAGAAAGAAGGGAGGAGAGGACCTTCGGTATTTGAAAAAGGGAGGTCGACCGAAGAAGTTGAGGAAAACGGTCTGGAGATGGGGACTGGAGAGCCAGGGCGTGGCGAGGTAGGTGCCGTGGAGAATCCTGCATTTGGAGACGACGGCGTCGTAGACATCGGAAGCGGGATGAAAGGTTAGGGCGACGGGGGAACCGGTGAACAGGGAGAAGAGGTCTTGGAGGAAATGGAACTCGAGAAAACGGTAGAAAAGGACGATGAGAATGAGAGAGGCGAAGAGGAGGTAGTGGTATATTGGAATGAGAGAGAGCGCCCGAAAGAGGAGACGGTAAGCTGATGAAGAAGAAGACCAATCCAAATCCATGGAAGAGGCGAACTAACCGAGGAACACCACCGATTATTCAATTGAAATTCGACAATGCTGTTAGATCAGAGGGCAGAGAGAGAGAGAGAGAGAGAGAAAGGAGAGTACCATACTGTAAGGAAGAGCGGTGCGTGAAATAAGCGACCATTCCTGAACCTCCACGTGACCCCATGCCGTGCATCCTACACGCCCTCGTTTTATTATTTTGCTTAATTCTTATGTGATCTTTATAATTTACAAAATCCATAATTTCCACGTTTAATTTTAGTTTTTTAATTTTTAATCAACTGTAATTTTGATCTTTAAGTTTCTTTTTATGAAATTTTAAGCATGGCGTAATGAGATAAAAGAAAAACACATGATAATCTTATACTCTTGTATGTAGCATTAAAGAAGCGGACAATTATAATAATTTTTTACTAATTGAGATTCCACAGTTATTCAATATATTTTTTCACTGCATATTAAATAAAGCTACAGATAATTAAAAAATAAAGAATTAAAATTTCATGGGGATTAAGAGAGTAAAATTGTGGGGGGAAAAATTAAGGGACATTATATTTGTATTTTGTCTCCTCTGCTTCGTTACATTGCCAGACCTGAAGCTCTTCCTGAACCATGCTATTGGGTATGACTGAGGATAGCCACTAGCATATGGTTCAGGATCTTTAAATCTTCAATTCTATCTATATTTTTCTTTATTTCTTATATTTTAATTTGTTAAATCATTTTTAATAGTATCCTAAAGAAGTATGTTAACTTCAGAATTCAACAATACTTATAAGCAAAGGCGTTAATTAAATTAGAATTACATTTATTAAAAAAATAAATTAAATATATCTATTTTAAATTAAGGGCCAAAATTGTAGGGTGAGGAAGAACAAGGAGATAAAAATTATATTTAAACCTAGAGTATTTAAATGTAGTTTTATTATTATTATTTATTGAAGTATCTTTTTTAAATGGGTTTTAAGTGTGATGCTATTACTAAATTATTTTTTAAAATGTTTTGTTTTGTTTTTATAAATTAATTGCTTTGAATTTTTTTTATAGAAGATCTAAATATGTTGCTTTCAGGATAATGATTTCTATTTTAATATGATAAAATAAGTTTAAATCGAGTTAATCCGGTATATTACAGATTTAAATGAGTTAGATTAAAAAAAATCTAACGCTTTTAAGTATGAAGCAATCTTAATTATGTTTAGCTAATCTGTAACTCACAAATAATAATTATTTATTCTTTTTATATTTTTTATAGGTTTTTTTGTTATAATTATTTATCATTTTTAATTATGTAGGCTTACAAATTGTTTTTTCTAACTAAAATGTTAATTAAAAAAAATTAAATAATTTAAATCTTTAATTTGTTTATTTAAAAAAGTATGTAAGACATATCTTAAACGGTTATCTTTATAATAATATTGAAGAAAGGGTTAAATATGTTTTTAGTCCCTATATTTTTGAAGCGATTTTAGGTTTAGTACCTCCTATGGTACAATTTAGTCTTTCAACTTTAGAAAACTCTGGTTTTAGTCATTTTTACCAAATTTTTTTTAACTTCATTTGTTGTTTCAAGCACGTTTCATTATAGCATTTAGATTGTTTATACTGTTTGACACATTTTTGCTTCAATGTTAACTGAGAAACGCGTTTGAAACAACAAATAAAATTAAAAAAATTTGATACAAATAACTAAAACCAGAGTTTTCTAAAGTTGAAGGACTAAATTGTACCATAGTTTGAAAGAATGACTAAACCCAAAATCGCTCCAAAGTATAAGGAGTAAAAACATATTTAACCTTTGAAGAAATAGACAAATACTTTTATTATCTATTAAAAAAAAAGAAAAAAAACACTTCCAAGAAAATGGTTAATTTGTTGCTAATAGTAAAATTAATCGGTAATTTAAATTTATTGATAATAAAAAATTTGTTGATAAAATATTTATTGATAAATTTTATTACAAAATTAAAAAATTTGTAAACAATTATCAACAACCAAAAGTTCCTCATTAAATATCTATTAGTAATCATGGACAATATAAATCGATGGGAATATATTATCATTAGGTTTTTCTTCTTTTTTTATTTTCTTTTTTATCTTCATCTTCTTTCTTATCTCCAGCTCCTCCTTTCTTCCTCACCTTCTCTTCCTCTGTTTCCATCATTTTTTCTAACTTCTAATTTTCCTTCTCTTCATCATCTTTTTTCTCTTTCTACAAATTTTATCAATACATTATAAAATATATTAAAATTAATTTTATTAATGTATTTTATACGAATCGGCTAAAACCAAATTGAGAAGTATAACACAATCACTATCAAAATTTATCGACCAAAAATATGTCAATATAAGAATTATAAATCATCTGCAAAATTTAAATATATTATTGGCAAATTCCGACAATAATACAATATGTAATTTATCAATTAATTTTAGTGACAGTTCCTTTACCCACGAATATTTCTATTGATAATTGAAATTCTAAAATTTGTTAGTAAATTTGATTTTATCCACAAATCTATTTTTATTAGTATAACTTTTTTGATAATTACAAAAAAATCTTATAGTAAAATGAGATGAGATAATCTACTTTAATTGCATTTTATAAATATATAAAACAATTAACATAATTGAATTTCTTAAATGAAGGAATTCACCTAACTTACCAATGTGTAAGAACCATATTACAAAATTTATAACTCACTAAAACGTGAGTTAAGTTAAAATGACTCATTTATAATTCAACATAGGATAAGTTACCCTTATAAGTTGACTTGGATGAATTTGACATAAAAAATCTTCTTTATTTGTAAATCTTCAATGAATATATAAAAATTGTTAATATTGTTTAAGTGAACCTAATTAAGTTTAAGTAAACTATGGTTTGAAATTTCTTTCTTTAAAAAAAATAGTTTTATAAATTGATTTATAAAAGAAGGTTATGGTGGATATGTTGATAAAGTTCTGTCAATTTGTGGAAAGTTCACTGAAAACAACTGTATGGAACTGCGTCCAAAGTGATGTAGTTTATTCAAGCATTCTATTTTTACTTTTATTTTTTCATATACCACTGGAAAGTATATTAGAAGTTTCATTTTGTTTGTGTGGCTCCAA
Source organism: Vigna mungo (assembly GCA_036885675.1). NCBI lineage: Eukaryota > Viridiplantae > Streptophyta > Magnoliopsida > Fabales > Fabaceae > Vigna > Vigna mungo. The sequence goes on along the minus strand of CP144692.1, from coordinate 42,333,297 downwards.
AGAAACTTTTGGAGTATATACTTGATTTTTTTTTCCTAGTTCTAGAAACACCTTAAAGCTTGGAAGTCTTAAAGCATATTGGTAAAGGTAGATTTTATCTAGGTCAACAAGCTTGGGATAATGATTTTTTTTAATATGATAAAATAAGTTCAAATCCATAAGTAAATTCGATATACCACCGGTTTAAATAAGTTAGATTGAAAAAAATTTAACTTTTTTTTAAGTATGAGTCAATTTGAATTATATCTATTTAATATGTGAGTTAAACAGAATTGGCTTTGAATCTTGAACGTAATTCACAAATAATTCTTTATTATTTTTTACTATTTTTATATGTTTTTTATTATAATTATTTATTATGTATGTAAGTTTATAATTTGATTTTTTTTAAAGGCTAAAATGTTAGTTAAAATAATGTTTAAATAGTTTGAATCTTTGATTTACTTATTTAAAAAAAATTATAGGACTATCTCAATTGTTAACTATTATTTTTATAATAATATTGATGAAACAGATAAATATTTTGATTATAATAATTTAAGTTTACTAACAATTAAAAAATTCTCAATAACATGTTTGCCGATAAATTTTATTGATAAATTAAAAATTATTAACAATGATCAACTATTAAAAATCTCTTAATAAATATTCATTAGTAATTATTAACTATCTAAACATGTAACATTTCAAAAATATAACTGAAAACTATACTTAAGAGTCAACTTACAATAAAATAGAACACTTACAGAAAATAAAGTTAACTTACATTCATCCTAAAATAATCATAAATTTAAAACTTTACAAAAACCTAACATTGATTCAACTATAGGCATAAATCGAACGGTCATACAAGCAATGTATTGAACAGAACGGTCCTAAGCTATTATAAGAATTAGGGGTGGGTAAATGAAACTGTACTGTACTGCTAAAAACTGTACTAAACTAAAAACTAATTTGTTTAAACAACTATAAAATAGTTCAAACAAACTGAACTATTTTTCGTTTTATCAAACTGAACTGAACTGTACGGTACTAAATTGTACTAAACTATAATATAAACTGAATTGAACTACTAACTGAATTGTAAATTGTCCCTCTCATGAAGTCTTGGACATATATGTTGTGTATTTTACTAGTTCTTTTACATCTCATTAATCTTTTTAACCAAAATATAAATTATATATATATATATATATATATATATATAAATAGATGACATAAATTATTTTAAAAGGTAGTAATATTCCAAATGAAATAAGTTGTGAAAAAATATTAACTAAATGTATTTAAAAATATATGTACTTAAAACTACAATTTATATTGCGGTACATTATTGGTGCTTTGATGAAAAAATATTAATTTGACCTTTCTAAAATAAAATTTTAAATAAATTGTGTCAAAATATATATTTTAAAAAATTAATATTTTACAAGATAACTTTAAATCTTTTAGATCTAAATAAAAAAATAAAAATATAATGTATAAAAAATGAACATATAACTGAAGGTATTTTAAGAAAATGATACTGTAATTTTAATAATGTATAAAAAATGAAGATATAAAAGAAAAGGTAGAACCATCCTCTCAACCTAACAAAGAAACTAACCTAACCACAAAGACAGTACAGTTAACTGAACCGAAAATTTATTAAGTTCAGTTTTTAAAAACTGAACCATAAAACAATGTATTTAAGTTATAGTAAAAATGGTTCAGTTCTTTTTAGTATAATATAGTACAATTAACTGTAGTACAGTTCAGAATATTTTGCCTAGCCCTAACAAGAATAATTACAAGACCGAACGGTCTTACTCTAACAGAAACGATCTTCTCCTTTCGGCGCTTACTCCAGATTACCTTCTGCACACTCTGCTCACACCCACAGGGTGATCATTGCAAGGACAAAGACGATCGAACGAACTACATGACAAGACAGGAAAATAAGGGTAAGGTAGTGTAATTTAATTAACTATGTTAACATACAATTCAGACAAACCTATAATACAATCATACATATACAGAAATCATACAGACCACTTTACACTGACTGTCCAGACTGTATGAATATGTAGCTACGGTCGTTCTTGCACCCGTGGAAAGGTAAACTAGAAACCTCACGAATACCATAGTTGTAAACCCAAGCCGCCACATGAGGTTAGCCCTTCATCCCTCACTGTAGCTGGAAACCGCAAGTTACAACATGATTAGTCCGTTAGCTGGAACCCCAAGCTATACGCAACCAGGTCTTCTGCTATTCTCACCACATGCATCATCATTCTATACTTGAGACTCGATTACCATTAGAATGTCACGATGAACACCAACTTAGCTTATCCATATTTATGCTTATACCTCATTAAAACCAACCACCGAGACATTCCTCCTTGGAATTCTCTTTCTCAGCATACTTTCTCATTACATTAAAATTATCATACCATCATACATACTCATCCATAACATTTTAAATATAAATCACATAAAATAGTAAAACAAATCTCACCCTTGAACAAGACCGAAAGAAAGAGATCACCATAATCTATGGAGTAGACCGAACGAGAGAACTCCCTATATGTGAACATGACCAAACGGTCATTTAGGAAATAAGTTACATTAGATTAGATGAATTTGATATTCCAATTCTTCTTACTAAGGGTTTATAAATCTTCAAACTATGAATCTATAAAAATCGTTAAAATTGTTTAAATGAACCTAATTAAATTTAAGTAGGTTTGAATTTTTTCTTTAAAAAAATAGTTTTATAAGTTGATTTATGGAAGAAGGTTATGGTGGATATGTTGATAAAGTTTTGTCCATAGGTGTGGAAAGTTCACTGAAAATAACTGTATGGAATTTCGTCCAAAGTGATGTAGTTTATTCCATACCATAGTGTGGAAAGTTGATATTTGCATCAAGGTTTTGTCCACATTGGTGTCTCAAATGTGGGAGGTGTATTATTGTTATGTGTACATATTTCCTAATACAAAAGGTACATAACTTTTCGTCTTTATATTACTTATGGGGACTTCATAACAACAATTTCATAAAGATATAATATTAAATAAATCATATTACAAAGAAAAACATATTGAAAGTGATCAGGAATATTAATATTATATAACTTTTAGAATGTGACATATAACTCTATCAAAACAATAAAGCTCAATAAGACCCATCATCAAAATAGATAATAGTTCAATATTTTAGTTTATTTGTACCTAACTACGAAGTTATACCCTATATATATATATATATATATATATATATATATATATATATATATATATATATATATATATATATATATATTTTATTATTTTTCATGAAGTGATTATAGAAGTACTTCGATGCTTTTGTCAATAAGTGTGACAAAGGCCCAACATAATGAATACTGGAAGCATTTTATTCTATATTTCCAGTAATTTAAAAATATTATATTATTTTTTAAGTTTTTAAATATTAAGAGTATCGATTTGATTAATTGGCAAGTTAAAACTCTATTTCCTACCTATATATTATCATGGGACTAAGCAGTACGAAGTGGGCACTAATTATCAGCCTTCAATTTCAGAATTAGGGAGCAATTTTGTGACAAAGTATATATTGAGTAATGATTTATACTATTGAACACAAGATAATATAATGTTTCTGGTTGGTGTGAAATCTTGGTTTTTTAGAGTTTAAATAGTTTTATTTGTTGATATTAGTTAATTTTCAATGGTTGTAGTAATGATTTAAAAAATTTCATGAAGAAAATCTTAGTATTGTGTTTTATTTAGTGTAAGTATTGATGTATGTATTCAAATAAAGGAGATCTTGACACTCTAATAATTATTCACACTCACATAAAATAAAATGGAATATATAATAAAAATAAAATATTATAGTCTAAGGTTTTTTTTTTTATCCTAAGATGCGAAAGCAATTAACTTTGTGTGTAGTATGATGAAATTCATTGGAAAAGACTATGCACAACAATAGAGATAACCACAATGAAGGATGAAATCTATTTTTTTTTTCTTTTTCCAATAACACCAATTTTTTTTATATGAACAATGAAAAAAATTAGATGTTGATCTATCTCAAAAAGAAAATAATGACGCAACTGTCTGGTTTAACCTTTTGAAAAACTCTATATTTTTTTAATAGTCTTTATATTTACTATGTTCTATATGTGCATTTATTTTCATTTTCAGAATATCTTTTGGATGTCTGTAAAATAAATAAATAAATAAATAAATAAATAAATATATATATATATATATATATATATTATTTTCGGTTATAATTATATAATAATGTCCTAACTAATAGTATAACACTATTATTATTAGGATGTTATATTATTAGGATGTTATATCGGTTTTCATTTATCTTTAAAAGATCATAGTGTAACATTCCAAAAATACGCTTAAGACATATCAAGGGGATGCAACATGTTATAATAATGTAAAGCAGTTAGGAGTGGAAATTCAGATGAAATGTATATATAATACAGTCATCCGAAATACAAAAGAAGGACTAAAGCTCTACTTATAGCATAGAGTCTTTCAAAATGATACAAAAGGAGATATAGCTAAATATACACAATAGGAAAGAACAAATCTATACTGCTATACTCTATCAGCAACAGTATCTGGAATATCTGGAGTATTTGCAGATGCTCTAACGGGGCCTCTGAAACCTCTCCTACCTCTGCTCACATCCATAATTGAATGATCATCGCAGAAGAAGTAATCACAAACAAAACAGACAACACACATGCAAGGGTAAGCTAGAATTCCAAAAGAATACAAATCAATTTAAATTAAACATAGTAAAAGAGACAGACAATACAACAAACAAGGAAGAATAATTTATTTAAGTTATAATTTGTCGTTTTATTAGGTAGTGTTAGACTTAGACTCGTTCGGACCCGGAATGAATATCGAGCTATGGTGGGTCATGCACTTGTGGTGGCCTCTACTGCTTTGCAAAGTCATTGCCAATGGGTTTCACCCTACCACACACAAGGTTATCCGTTATCACTCACCTTGGCCCATATACAATGGAGACAACCAAGACTAGGACCCCTACTGCTCTTCACCACATGAACTACTCTTCTCTAAGTGAGATTGAATAGTCATTAGAGCTTTAAGGGCAACCCCCAAGACTGAGCTACCTATATTCATTCCAGTACTTAACATGATATCACTCATCTTGGCCCATATAAAATGGAGACACCCAAGATTGAGCTCCCTATATCCATTTTCATAACTTAATTTGAATCACTCATTCTTGGCTCATATAAAATGGAGACACCCAAGATTGAGCTTCCTATATTCATTCCAGAAACTTACTTAGGTCTCATTCTCCAAGTCATATAAATCATACACACCTCAATTTGCCACAAACAATTATATAAACCAACCAACCACAAGCTTTAAGCAATAAACCGAACATTAGAAGCAGTGGCCGAACCACGGGACAGAATTGGGTGCTAATACCAGACACCCATGCCAGAACGAACGGTCAAGAGAAGAGTTAGCTCTTCTCTAACCGATACCCTACAGACCGAACGGTCATACAGGTCGAGGGTTTCTAAGGCTGAGATAAACCAAGACCGAACGGTTATGGGATGGGACAATCCTTCCCTGACCGAACGCATATCTGACCGAACGATCATACACAAGAACCATTTACACTTACCAAGACCGGACGATTATACAAACCGAGAGCAATACTAACCCGAGAACCCTGTATGAGACCGAGAACGTTTAAGACCGAGAGTCCTAGGTGGCCAAGAACAATGCCAAACCGAACGGTCAGGAGAAGGAAGAATCTTCTCTGACCAAGACCCCTGGACGAACGGTCAAGAGAAGGGGAACCTTCTCTGACCAAAGTAACCAAACCGGACGGTCAAGGGAAGGGAGAAACCTTCTCTGACCAGGCCTACAAAACGAACGGTCAAGAGAAGGGGGAACCTTCTCTGACCAAGACTCCTGGACGAACGGTCAAGAGGAGGGGGACCTTCTCTGACCAAGACTCCTGGACGAACGGTCAAGAGGAGGGAATCTTCTCTGACCAAGACTCCTGGACGAACGTCCAAACTCTGCAGAATTCTGCAAAATTATGCAAAATCGAGATTGAACCTATTTGGACCATTTCTAACCATTTTAACCAACTTCTAACACCTCTAATCTTTGTTTTAAACATAATTAAACTTACCTAAGTGATTCTAAACATTCCTAACACATTTCTAAAGTGATTTAAGCTTCATTTCAACTCTAAAACAGTTAATTTCTCAACTTAGGGACCCAAAATCCAATCTTACCATTCTGCACCTATTTTGGCCAATTTGGTGACTCAAACAAGTCACAATACACTAAATGAAACTGTCCCAACAGTCCACAATCATCAAAGACCCCAAATACTCAAAATCACTACCTCACTTCCCTTGAAATGGTTAAAAATGACTATAAGATACTTGGTTTTCTTCCAAACACTATCATAACAGATTTCAATCATCATCACAGTCCCAATCATGCATCATTCAACATACCCAAGAGTTCCAAACAGTCCAAAATCAGCAGTCATCAATTCCACACAGCATATCCATTTCCATGTATAAATTTCAAACCAATTCAACCAATTTCCATGCTTCCAACATCATACAACTTTAAAATTTGTCATGCATTCATAACATACTACAAAATGGACAGAAAACTAGCTTCCCTTACCTCTTACGTAGAACAACTTAACTCTAGGACCATCAACTATACGTTCTTGCCTCCGGAAACATTAGGACACCCTACAAATCACCATTAGGTGATAGAATGCAAGGTTTAAGAACCTGTTAGACTAGAAATTTTGGAGAAATTGAAATGGGCACATGCAACTAGGTTGTTGTATGATCATAACCCTAAGTGGGTGAGAAAAGGGGGTGTTTTCACTTACCAGTTGAAAACGAGAAAATCAATCGGTTGAAGTTGGAGTTTACAGCGTCCAGAGTCCTTAAGCTTCCTCGGATTGTGAAATGGTTGCTTCAGCAGAGAAGGGGCTTAGAGAGAAGGTGGAGAAATTGAAGAAGAAAATGTTAGAGAGAAAAGTGGTTTCTGAACTATGCACCAGATATGCTTCCTTTTGCCCCCAATTAAGTGACTAATATATTTTTAATTATAAAAATTTGTTTTAACCCTTAATACCCTCATTAGCCCCTTTTTACTTATTTCAGGTTATTACACATAGCATATTGTAAATTATGTGTATTTTAACATATAAAACTATTCTTAATTTCTTATTGTGTTATTTTCCTTGTGTGTATGTTTTACTTGAATATATTCTATAAAGTATTGTGAGTGTATTTAGCAAAATTATGTGATAAAATTAGTTTCTAATTCATAAGATTCTAGCTTATATTTAAGTTTGAACTAATTAGTTTATTAGATTAAAAATGTTTGATAAAGTAGCTAACAAGTCGTTAATAAACATAGAATTATAACTAAGTAAGTTTTATTAAACAAATAAAAAAAATATTAACATATAAGAGATAGTAATAAAATAAAATAAATTAAAATTAAAATTTAATTGAAGTAGTTTATAAATTGGAAGTTATTATAAAGAAAACTACTTTCAAACAGTAAGTAAACACTTTTATGTTAATTAAAAAAATGGAATTCTTAATTTATGATTTTACCATAATATAATTTTAGACTTGGATATTAAAGTCGTTGAATACAGATAAAGTTGACAAAAAGAGCATTCGTGGTAAACACGTTGTAGGACTTTGAAAACTATAGAAAAAGGCACTCACCACTTGTTGAGCACGTGTTCCAATTATTTGAAATATTAAAACTCTACAATGAAGCTGCAAATAATTCCATGATGATAATGTGTCCAAATTAAAAATAAATAAATAAACAATCAAAATAGCAAAAAGACACATGAGAGGAAAAAAAAACGAAATGAAAGTAGATAATTATGTTTGTCTTTGGTAGTTTGAAGACTCCTTTTGAACGATTAAGTAAACATCAACTAAATTAACTTTTTAGTCATTCATTCGGCTTTAATAATTAGATTTTTCCTATTACATTTTGTTAAATAATTTTATTTACTATTTAAAAAGTTAAATATAAGTGGCTGATCTTGATTAATAGTTTTAAGAAATCATAATTTTAATATTTAACCTTCATTAAAAATTCATTTTTTATATATTGTAAAGTAGGTTGATAAACTTCTTTTTTTCTCTTAGAAGAAATTATATTATTTTGTTGTAAATTTAAGTGTAAGATGAGAAAATTCAACACTTATATATATATATATATATATATATATATATATATATATATATATATATATATATATATATATATATATATATAAACTATAAAGTCATAGTTTTGAGATTTTAGATTTAAATTAATGTCAATTTTTTTATATAAATTTAATTTTTAAAGAATTTAATTTGTGTATAATATAGGTGAAAAATCATATTTATCGTATAAAATTTTTTCTTACATCTTATAATAAATAAGATACATAATTATTATTTTAATAATTTGGATTAAAAATTATTTGAAGTCTCTTATGTCAGTTTCATTCATATCTAATCGTAATTGAATCTCTACGGTGACTCCATCACATTTCTTAATCATATATGTGTTGGTTTGCAATATAAATTAATTATTTAAATAAGTAATTAATTATTTAAATATAATTAAAAAAGTCGAGACTAATTAATGTTTTACAATATAAATTAATTTGAGTGATGTAAAAGCTTGATAAATGAAGTTGTAAGATTCTAAGAAGCAACCCGAGCCAATTTGGTTTTTTTGGATTTCAAATTTAGTAGACCGAATATGTGATCCTATAGTGATTATATGGTTATAATGGAGAGTTGAAGTCAAATAAGAGACAAAGGAATGTACGTGCGAACTCAAAATTCCAACATAAACCAAACCACACTGAATTATCTTGTTAATATTTCAAACACCCATCTTGACCCGTTATTATCACTCACTTTCTCTATTCTTGTGTAGGCTCTATCTAGAACCAATTTACATTCAATTTAATGTATTACAAAAATATAAAATAAATTAAATTCAAATCTTTGATTTATAAATAACTTGCAAATCATTTAATATTTATTAAAAATTCAATCAATTTTATTATTAATATTTAATTTCTTCATGATTATATTTTTAAAACATAGTTTTTTAGAATAAAATATATCTTTCAAATAATTTATAATTTTATTTTAATATATTTTAAAATGCTATTTTATGGATCAATTAGATTTATAGAAAATAACTTAATATATGAATTTAATTACATTTATATTAAATGAATTTATTGCTTTGAAAAACATTACTCATTCAATCCATTTATTTTATTATTGCTTTATATTAGGAGTGACAATTGCAACGATACGGAAAAATAACAAGTTTTACCGTCACATATTTATTATTAAAGAAGAAATTTAAAATATAATATTATCAAATATTTAATATAAAAAAGATAATTATACATAAATAAAATTTAAACAAAGAAAAAACTAAAAATCAATATCAGTATTAAAATTAGTATGTAATCAAAACGAAACAGATATCTACGTATTCATCCTATAAAAAATTAATATTACTCATACTTATATACATACATACATACATACATACATACATATATATATATATATATATATATATATATATATATATATATATATATTTTTTTTTTTTTTTCTTTTATGTCATACTATTCAATATGAATCGTCTTAATTTATTTGATTTGACTTTAAAAATTTATGTAACTATAATTTATTTATTATTATTAATATTGAATCCAATAAAAATGTGTATTAGTTTAACATTTAAGCTTTATAATATTGTACTTGATTTATTTTAACATTTACTTTTTATAAAAATATTTAATAAATGTTAAAATGAGTATGAGCATATATAAAAATTTTAAACTCATCAAATATTAAAAATACATATTTATATAAATTTTATTTTTGAAATGAGTATGAGCATATATAAAAATAAATGTCATTTTATTTTTTAAACTCATCCGTTATCCCTCAAAATTAAAAAAATTACAGCAACGAATTAAACTATATAGTCAAATATCTTCTTGCTTAGACTCAGATATCAAATATCTCTAATACACTGCAGTCTATTTTGATTCAATGGTCAAACTTGTATTAGTATATATGATTACACGACAACGATAAACTTGAATTATATTAAAATGTTTAATGTACACCTGGTAATAACACTAGATATGCATTATGAAATGACTAAAGTTTTCCTTTTTGCTAAAATTATCAGAAAAAACATATATTATTAGTATTTTAATTATAATAAAATATGCATACCAAAGTTATTTAAAAAATTACACATGATTAGTTTTACCACAAGTTCAAAACAAGTCCGATTTGTAATCAGAAAATCATTTTTTTGTCAATATTATTCACAACTTTGATTAGCATACTTGAGCTAATTTATGAATCACTCTTTAAAACAAGATCCTATAATTCAGATTGCAATTATCATTAAAGTTTGCTAAATTATTTTTTGATTGAATTATGACCAGGTCATTTTTTTTCTTTTTTATTTTCTAGACTGTGAGTGATTCACGTAATTGATTGAGTCAAATTCACTTCAACAACATCATCATTCCCTTTATTTAAAACTCTTCAGCAATGTCACGGATACCAATTTTTTATTTTATTTTTTGGATTTAGTAGTGTTCATGTATATCCATATTAAAGACGGCTTTATATAATAATATTAAAAAACAAGAATTAAATATTATAAACTTATCATAAATAAAAAGTAAACAAAATGTTCATTTGAGAAAAAAAAAATTTATAGACTTTAACATTTATATATTCGTTCCAAACAATATAAGTTAATGTTTTACTTTATCAAACTAATACATAGAAGAAGACAAAATTAAAACGATGATTTTGTTACGTAATCCAAAATCCAGTTTGCAATACTCTATTTGTTTGCTATATATATCAATGTTGTAAGAAGAAATCTATGAAAGGGAATTTCTCTTACCACGGTCTTTGCATCTTGATTTTCATTTGTTTAATGAGTTTTATGTACACAAAACTCTATTTACGCAATTGTTGAATTCAAGTATACCCTTCAAAGAAGAAATACATTCTATAATGGTAAAATCATTAGAGGAAAAGAAAAAAAAGTGAAATAATATGGAAAATTTGTTTATTTAAAAATAGAAAGGATGAATTTATTATTATTATAATATAATCTTATTATTTTATTAATCTATTACCTTAAAGAGAATTTGGGAAAACACAATGCAAAACTCAAATTTGATGAGGTTTTAAAAAAATATAGCTAAAATAAAAAAACATAAATTATTATAGTATATTTCTTCCAAGTTCTCAGGCTTTTCAATCGTGTTATTCTTAACCTTTTTCCATCCAACCAAATCATCTAATTTTTTTCTTCTTTATCTCTCTTTCTTCGCTTACTGTAATTAAAATGTCATTCTAAAAGTTATTCATTGGTTGTTGTGATATCAAATAACATCAGCAAATTATTTTTATTAATTTCTGAAGTTATTTTCTTCTTCAACGCATATTAGTCAAACACTTTTATGGTCATAATAATAGTGCTTTTATTCACTTTCTGTACTGCGTATAATATGAAACTAAACAGAAATTTGGGTTGAAAGATTCATAAAAAACGTACGAACTACGAATAGTCTTCTTTATAATAGTAATCTCCTTAATAACTAGGTTTTCTCGTCAAAATAAACATCCACTGAATAGTAATATACTATTTTTTACTAGGGGTAAAATAAATAAAATTAAACTTAATTTTCAAATGGTACGGCGATATTATTCGATTATATAATACCTTATTTTAGTCTTAAAGACATTTAGATGTTACAAAATTCTAAAAATTACTTTCAAACTTATTGAAAAAATGGCGTTGTTTCATTTTTGTTAACTTCATTGATATTGTTACCTATGTAACAAATTAATTAGACCAGAAATAATACAAACATAATGTTTTGATTTTTGAGATTAGGTTATAAATCTTTGTTTTTCATAGTTAAAATAATGAATACACAAAAATGTCAGTCACATCTCTTATTTTAAATATGTATTTATAGTTTTTAGAATGAATTTTGGATTAACGAAAATCTAATCTTAGTATAATTATTAATAATTCTGTTTTCCTCTAAGATAATGATTATTAGTGTTAATCTTATGTTAAATTAACCTTTCCATTGATAAAAAAAAGTTATGCGATCCATGAGGGTCATATAGTACACATATAAATGATTAAATTTTTTTATAAAATTCATAAACTTTTTTTTTAAAACGTAATTATTGACAAATTAAAAGAATTTCTTTTTAAAGAGTTTTGAAGCAACTTACTTAAATAATCAATCATAGCTAATTATAATATATTGTTTCTTTTTCATTCTTGATACCAAGAAAACATTTTGTAAAATTATAATCAATAAATAATGAATTATTTGTTATAATAGTAAAATAATATTTTTTTTTATCAAGATAATCAGTTATGATTTAAGATAATGAATAATAAATTATATGTGAACCAAATGAAATATAATTTTAGTTCACTTATGATAGATTATAAACTTAAACTTAATTAATAATGAAGCAATAAAGAAGAGATGCATAATAAAAAAAGATCATCTCATTATACTTGTCAACATATTTTATTATTTTATGTACTAATCCACTAAGTGAGTGACGGTTTATGTGCCACTTAAGAAAACAGAACTACGTTTTTATTTTAAAATAATTAAAGGGCAACTTTTTCAATGCTAAAAAGAGTTTCTCAAATTGACAGATTAAAGAGGTATTTATTTTTAAAAAATAAATTTTAAAATACTGTTTTTTTAATTAAATTAAAGAATATTGATGGCCATATCATTATCTTTAAATTTATTCCATCATATCTCCCAAGACTTAGAGAACTCGATAAATTGACCCCCTGATTAAATTATTTTTCGTGTTTGATTCCAACCAAAAAAAAAAAAAAAAAACTTGAAAAAGTTAACTAGAGAAAAACGCAGCCTCATAATGTTCAAACTCTTCCATAATACTTTTCTATTTTCTACTCTCAATTTATTTTCTATGCAGTAGTCCCATTCATACCCAAATAACTTAAAATCCATAATCTTGACATTTTACCATAAAAAGTAATGCAATTTTGTCTTTAATGCATTGTTCTTAATCCAGTCATCTATTTTATCATTTTATTTCTCATTTTCAAAGAATAATCCTCTTCATCTTTGAATAGTCAAAGTTTCACAAATAAGAATAGGGAAACTGAACATAACTTTTATTAAGACAGTAAATTGAGAATTATTGTATAAATAGAGAGATTTCTTCTCAAACATTCACACATCAGGCTAAATTTTGATTATTGAAAAAATAATAACAAAGAGTTTTTATATAACACTTTATAAGTCTTGTTTATCTTTACAAAATTAATTTTATAAGGTAAGATTTTTAACATATTTCCCGTCAAGAATATACAATTTCAAGTATAGAATTAGACATCAATAAATAGTCTTATAACAATTTAATATAAAATGACATGATATAGGTTTAACAATTTTTTTTTAAAATAGTTTCAAATCTATAATCTTAGATATATTATATTAAAAAATGGATTTTAAACATTTTGAACTTTATAAAATTAATGAGAATATTTTGTCGATGTAAAATTTCATATATATATATATATATATATATATATATATTATAAACTAATTTTAATCTAATAAAAAAATTTGTGTAATTATTTTGCTTTGTGTTTGAACATAAAGAAATTGAAATAAATCTCTCACCACAAGACTTGGTTATGCACACACCACACAAAATAATTAAACCACCAAGAAAAGGAAAAATCCCAAATGGACCACGTAAAGCCTTCCATCTACGACCATAAACAGCTATAAAAAGAGAACACCAAAGAGCAATTAAGCAGGCAAATCGTAACCAAACCAGAAACCAAAGATCCTTAGAGTTAAATTAAGAGTCAAGAATGGGGGAATCCAGTGTTGTTAGCACCAATAACCTCTTTACAACTTGTCCCAAAACATGTGATGAAGCTGCTCGTCTATCTGCAATGTTGCTTAGTACCACTGTGGTGTACCCTGCAGTTCTCAATGCCGCTATTCAGCTCAACTTGTTTGAGATCATAGCCAAGGGAACACCACACGGTTCATTCATGTCATCTCATGAAATTGCTTCTAAGCTCCCAAACCAGCACCCTGACTTGCCCAATAGGCTTGATCGCATGCTGCGTTTGCTTGCTAGTTATTCTGTTCTCACCAGTTCAACACGCACCACACAACACGGTGCCACTGAGACAGTTTATGGACTCTCACAAATTGGAGAATACTATGCCCCTGATGCAACTAGAGGCTACTTCGCTTCCTTTGCATCCTTTCTCTCTTGTCCTGCACTCTCACCACTTTGGTATATCATTTTAACTCTTGTGCATGTCGCTCTTATTATTACTGTATCATGGTATGAATGAAACTGTTATGAAGTTTTTTCAGTTTAGTTCGGTGTACTATATTATTAAATATGAGCTTTTCATTTCTGACATATTTTTTGTTGACATAAAGGGTATGTGTACTATTATGAGAAGAATCTCAAACACTTTTTTCATAAAGTCTAAATATTACGTCGGTGACTAAAACTGTAGCCCTATTTTCCTTTTTTCTAACAAGGAAAGCTTACTTTGCACCAATAATCTCTTTTCTCAGGCTGAATTTCAAGGAAGCAGTGGTTGATGCAGACGTTGATTTGTTCAAGAAACTTCATGGGGTAACAACGTACCAGTACATGGAAAATAATCCAAAAATGAATGAAATTTTTAACAAGTCTATGGCGGATTTGTGCGTAACAGATATGAATAGAATACTTGACATATATACTGGATTTGAGGGAATATCAAGGTTGGTTGATGTAGGAGGTGGAAACGGACAAAACCTGAAAATGATAGTCTCCAAATACCCTTCAATTAAAGGAATTAATTTTGATCTGCCCCAAGTCATTGAGAATGCACCAGTGCTATCAGGTAGCCTCACATATTTAACGTTTTATTATATATCGAAGGGTTATGATATAATAATTTAAATTCTAAAATTTGTAAAATATTGTTTAGGGGTTGAGCATGTTGGAGGAGATATGTTTGCAAGAGTTCCAGAAGGTGACGCCATGACGCTAAAGGTTAGTAGTATAGATGATAGTAAACACCTATTTCATGTATTGAAGGAATATAATTTCGTTTTAAGGTTATATAAATATTTTTGTGTTTTATGATGTTGTTTTAGGCTGTGTTGCACAATTGGTCTGATGAGAAGTGCGTAGAAATTTTGAGTAATTGTCGCAAAGCACTGTCTGGAGATGGGAAGGTGGTCGTTCTGGAGTTCATAATGCCAGAAAAACCAGAAGCAACTGAACAATCTCAGCTTGTTTCGAGTTTGGACAACCTTATGTTTATCACAGCAGGTGGAAAGGAAAGAACTGAGAAAGAGTACGAGAATTTGTGCAAGCTGGCTGGTTTTTCAAAATTTAATGTTGCTTGTCATGCCTCGTCTGGGCCGGGAGTGATGGAATTCTACAATTAGGTTAATAATAAATAGTTCATGATTTTAAGGTCAAACACTAAAGACCTTTATGTGAGGTGTGGGGTACCCCACTTTCTTCTTCACTTTCCATTTTCATGTGATGTCATGTAACGTTTACATTTAAATAATTTGGATTTCCTTATATATACCCTTTGAAAAGTAAAACTAATATATATATATATATATATATATATATATATATATATATATATTGATAACGACACTAGTATGAATTTATATGAAACAATATTTAATATAATTTTTAGACAATATTCGTTAGTTGATTGAAGGGTTGAAAAATAAACCTAAGGCTAAGACTCAGGTGATAGACAAGCAATGAATGGAAAATGATAAAGTAAAAAGTCATGGGAAAAGTGGTCGTTGGACTATTTTATCCTTTTTCAAACTAAAAATTCACCCCACCCATCCGTGTGTTTAATGGGAATGAGACCTTTGTTTCATTTCTAAACGGGTATATCCGTACATGTCTCTTTATAGTTCCAAGTAATTTAAAATAATTATAATAAAAAAAATTATATTATCAAGTTTTAAATATTAAAAAGATATATATTTTGCTATCCAACATCAAATATCAATAAACAAAATTATAATTATATAAATATCAGATAAAAAAATAAATTATAATTAAATGTTAAACATAAAGTTAACAATATGTAAATAGATATTTTACGAATCAATGATATTGAATTATATTTAAAGTTTATGTTTTAAATGATATTATAGATATCCAAAATCTATCTATTGATATATTTTTTTGCTGTACTTCCTTTAATTGAAAAATTTATTATTTATTATTGTATCACCAATAATCAAACCACTATTAATGTCTCTGCATTCAAAATATATGTCTGGAGGTGAAAGAGATGTTGACTAGAGATAAAACATACAAAACTCACTTAACAAACATATTTTCTAAAGTTGAATTATGATTGAAATTCACATCTTAACAATAAAAATAATCTTAAAAAAAAGCTAAGTGAGAAAAAAAAATTATATAATTTTTTAAAATTATCTACTAATTACAAGAGAATTAGCAATTTAAACAAAAGTAAAAACTGGTGATGAAAAAACATACAAAAAAAAAGATATTTATCTACTAATTATCTACTAATTACAAGAGAATTAGCAATTTAAACAAAAGTAAAAACTGGTGATGAAAAAACATACAAAAAAAAAGACATTTATCTACTGATTATCTACTAATTACAAGAGAATTAGCAATTTAAACAAAAGTAAAAACTGGTGATGAAAAAACATACAAAAAAAAAGATATTTATCTACTCGTTTCCAACTCATGCCTAATTTAAAAATTATTTATACTTATATTCATATTCAACCAATAAATAACTCTTTATTAAAATCGAAACAAAGTCAAATAATACTTAAAAATAAGAATTTATTATTTCTGCCGACATCAAACAACAAAATACTTAAGTATAAATATGAAATACTTTAAATATTTGGTGAAATAAAATCTTTAAATATAACTTTGATTAAAATTATTTAAATTTATAAAAGATTAAAAAACTTAATTAACTGCGTATAAGGAAAAAAAAATTTTGACACTGTAGATTTCTAAATTACTGTCATTATACAACTACTTTCCTAATAAATATTGTTATAATTAAATAACAAGATCGGCCAGCACATCAACTAAGAAAAAGATATTTCTTAATTATTGATAATTTTTTAAAACAGGTCAAACCAATAAAAAAAACTGGTTAAAAAACCAGGTCAAACTAATAAAAAATTGATCCAACAAAAGATTAATAAATCACAAATTTAATTTTTTTTTCTTAAAAAAAGAAGAAGACAGAAAGTAACCTAAGACATTACTAATTTTTTATTCTGATAAGTTTTTTTGTTTTTCTTTTTGTTTTAATAGATATGGAAATCTTTTACAATTTAAAAATAATTAACACATTTTCAACATTGATTGAGTTTTAATATATTTTTTTTTTATTTGAACAAAATGTTTTAACTAATGCCAAATAGGAAAAAAAATATGTTAATAACTTAAAAAATAGAAATGTTATTTTTAAGTCAAAATTTATCACAACTTTTTCTCACGTCATTCGATGTTGTTTCATTTGGTTTAATTATTCAGAAAGTCTTTATTTTTGCGTGAAATCTCAATTTCGTCCCATTTTGTTTAGATTTCTCAATTGAGTCCCAATTTTCTGAAAATTACAACAATTTGGCCCTTTCTATTAAATTGGGTCTAACGGCGTTAGTGTGGATTTGACATGGCACCCTGGACTTTTATCATCCCTGCCACGTCAGCATCTCCTTTGTAAGACCCCATAAAATATATATATATATATATATATATATATATATATATATATATATATATATATATATATATATATATATATATGAATTGGTGTAGTGTTGAAAACTTATAGAAAGGGGTTTGTGGTCATGAGTTCAAGTTTTACCTTAGGTATTTTCCTTAACTCCTTGTTATCATTTTTTTTTTGTTGTGAATGGAAGACATGTAGGACACATGTAATGAATGAAAAATAGAAGGTTTGATGGAATTTGATCATTGAACAAGTAAATGGCATAAGTGGTGGGTATGTTTTAATGTTTTATATTGCATTATTACTTGGTTTCTAGAAAGAAGAAATGATGACTAAATAGATTAGTATTTGTTTTGTTTGTTTCAAATTTATTTTGGTGCACTAGAAGATAGTATTTGGACTCCTTATTAGCTTGTGTTAAATTGATTTTGGCTTGTTGTTAGAGAGAAAAAGTATAAATGATTGGTCTTGATTATGATTGAGTGGAAAAGAAAAGTTGGCCATTGTAGTCAAGTTTCCTAACATTTTCCTAAAAGACAAAATTGGTGCTTGGTAGGAATTATGAAAGTAGATATGGGATTAGTTTAAAAAGGGATATTCAAATCACCTTAAGTAGAGTAATTACATAAGGTTGAAAAAAAAAAAGAAGAAGAAGAGAGAGCTTGGTTCTTTCCTAACAACCCAAAAAGAAAAAAAAATTAGTGTTTGTGAGAGTAGAAGAAGAGTCTCCGATCTACTTCCTTAGAGGTGTGTTGAAGAAGAACCAAGAGGTGTGGAGGAATCTTGATATTACAACAAGAGGGGAGGAGCTTTTGTCACCAAGAAATCCTTAAAGATTTTCTAGAAACTAGAGGTAAGGGGAGTTACCTAGAATTGTCATGATTCATTGAGTTTTGTTGAAGGATGGGAAGGGATATATGTTTGTAGGGGAAGCTAAGCCTTATATAAAATATGATAATTGCATATTTCATGATCATATATCTGAATATGAGTATATTGAATTTAGTATTGGTAGCTACTTACCTAATTTTGTGGGATTTAGTTTCCATATCCATGATTTCATTGTTTCTATATTTTCGAGTTACTTCGGTAAAATGTCCATATTTCCTTAATTCACCGTTAGATTAAGCTCAAATTTTGATATATGACTTCTAAGATATGTTATTTCAATTTGACCGTTCAGATTTGTAATTAGAATTATGTACCAAGAGGAGTTAATTTCGTAATTGTGAATAGATACATCACCACTTTAATTTTGCTACTAAGTTCCCTTGGTAAAACATAAATTTCTCCCTAGTGAACCGTTAGATTGATCTGCAATTTTGATATATGGACCATAAGGGATATTGAATTATTTTGACCGTTCAGATTACAATTTGGAGAACTGTAATTAGAGGAATAAATTTCACATGTTGGATTAATTTACTGATCACCTGATTTTCTGCTACTAAGCCCCCTCGGTAAAACATAAATTATAGTCAAGTTAACCGTTGGATTGATCTAGAATTTTGATATATGGTTTCTAAGGCATATGGTTTGAATTTGACCGTTAGGATTATCAATCTAATGTCCCAAGTAAGATATAGGGATTTCGTAGTTTGATCTGATGTTCAGCTTAGTTCTACCTCTAAACCATCTAAGGAAAATTTTTACTGCAGTTGGTATAGTTGTCCAAAAATTATGATTCTGGTGCCCCAAGAAATATTTTTAATTCTAGAATCCAATAAAACAAGAATTAACTAATTCGGTATTCTGTGGAGAGAGTTATGAATAAAACACTGATCAAAGGTCAAAGCTGAAAATACCAGAACGTGAGTAAATTTACCATTTTTAACAATTTTACTGCAGTTAGTATAGTTATCCAAAAATTATGATTCTAGTGCCCCAAGAAAGATTTTTAATTCTAGAATCCAATAAAAGAAGAATTAACTAATTCGGAGTTCTGTGGAGAGAGTTATGAATAAAACACTGATCAAAGGTCAAAGCTGAAAATACCAGAACCTGAGTAAATTTACGATTTTTAACAATTTTACTGCAGTTAGTATAGTTGTCCAAAAATTATGATTCTTGTGCCCCAAGAAAGATTTTTAATTCTAGAATCCAATAAAACAAGAATTAACTAATTCGGAGTTCTGTAGAGAGAGTTATGAATAAAACAATAAGCAAAGGTCAAAGCTGAAAATACCAGAAGTAACTAAGAGAGAATTGTTGATTTCTTTTGTTTGGTGTTATGTTAAACAATTATTGAGAATCGTTTTTTTTATATATATTGCTTAATTTGTTATTGGTTGATTTATACATATTATCGAGAATGTGTATGAATTCGTGATTGAGCACGATTATTTGTTCGTGTCGTGTACGTTAACTATGTTAGTTACTAGTAACTTCGTCAGACGTGTCAGCATTTAAATGCTATTTTAAAATTTGAGTCTCGCATAAGACTGAGATTCGAGTGTCACCTTCCTTTGCGCGGGGAGGTGGATGTCTCGCCCAATGACTTCGGCTCGTGTTGAGTATAGTGCACTGTTGCGCATAGTATCAGTGTTTTTACTCGTTAGTCCTTGAGGAGTCGGGAAGATAGGTCGGAAGTCGCGATGGAAGACGGCTCGAATCGTCTGTTATTGAGAACAGGTTACGATGACGAAATACAAGGAACCGACATTAGTTTACGAAATGTTTGTCGTCGATGACATGTCTCACATTTGTTACATCATATATCTCATTTTAGTCGATGTATAAAGTGTGTATGATGCATTGTTTTGTGATAATACTGGTTACTCACCCTTGCATGTTGTGGTTGTGGTTTCCACCTACGATGATCGTACTTGTACGGGAGTAGATGATATTGCAGATAAAACTGGCATGGAATAGCTCGACGAGAGAGAGATGGGAAATAAACTTTGCTGGGGTTTTTATAATGGATTCGTATTTAAGTATGTTTGATTTGTGTTAATTTGAAGAACATATAAGATTTGGTTTGTTGTAATGTATGAACTTATGTGTGTATGGTTTGCTTCTTTATCTTAATGTATAAAAAAAAAATTATTTCATAAAATCGTACCCCATGATGAAAATTTTCATATATATACAACTCTATTTTATTAGGGGTGTTACATCCTTCAACCCTTCTATAAACACTAAAGACCACTTTCTTGTTCACTTTACATTTTCATGTGATGTAACGTTTACATTTAAATAATTTATTTACATTATTATATTTAAAATGTTAAAATTATGTATAGTTGTAAATATAATATTTAAATGAAATCTTTAATGATATAGAAAAATTAAACAATTGATCACGATTTTTTTTAACAAATTAATTAAAAATAATAGTATTATTTTAATATTTTAAAATAATGAATTATAGAAAATATAACTAATAATATCATTAGTAATATTAGTAATCGATTATAAAAATAATACAAATATTAATAATAATAATGATAATAATAATAACATTAATAAGATTAAAAAATAATATTTGAATATGAATTAATTTTTTTATATTATAAAATGGATATAATAATTTATTAGTGATGTGTAGTAAAATGATATGATTATATAATTAAAATTTATAACTAAAATTTTGAATTATATTATATTAAAATGAAATGTGTATAAATATATACCTGTTAAAGTAAAATATAAGCATATGAAATATAATCCAATGATGGTAAAATTTATAAAGAGTTAAAAAATGTATTGTTTTTTTAATGATAAATACTAAAAATATTGACGCATGAAATAAAATATATTGTTGTTTTTAATGATAAATATTAAGATTAAAAAATAACATAAATATTAATTTGTTTATACTAAATTATAAAATAAGTATAATCATTAATCAGATATGACTAAAATTCTGAATTACACTTTTTATTTAAATATTATATTAAATAAAATGTTTTAGCTTGTCTTTTTGTTAGTGTTGTTTGTAAATTTATGATATAAGAATTATTAGTTAATAATAATAATAATATTACTAATAACGTTAATGCTAATAATGTTAATGCTGATGTTAATATTAATAATAATAATAATAATATATACGGTTAGTAATTATGTATATATCTATGCAGATTATACTGTATAAAAGAGGATTCTTTTTTTTAATGAGCATATTAGTTTTCGAATTTTATTCTTTAAATTTTTTTTAAAATTAAAATGATTAATTTCTTATTTTAGTTTTTTAAGTAACTTCTGTAATTTAAATTTTTTTTATTTGATCATAACCATTTTTTTATTTATTACATCCAATTTCAACAAATAGAAAAATTCATCCATGGTGAAGAACTTAGGATTCTATAAAATTGAAGAGATCAAGAAAATCGAAACCATAAAGAGGTGCAAAACCTTTTCCAAGGTTATTTTTAGCTGCCTTATGCTCCAATTGCGCTTTCATTTCATATTTTCATCTTCAATTTGTGATTCACCTTCCTCAACTCAAAGAGAAAAAATCATTAAAGCTTAAAGACCCAAGGAGGAGTAAGAGAACAGCACCACCGCAAACAACCTTCATGGGCCCCTCCCAATTGTTCTAGGTGAAAAATGAAAGTGTAGAAGGAGGAGAATTCCAAAACCTCCATAAAAACATGATTAAATACTTATTTTTCGCGTTTCTGAACTGACAGACTTGCCCAATGAACATCAATTTGTGCCCAACAAGTTGGTCAACTCGCCTAAAGAGAAAGTCAACTCATTTAGTGAACAAACAGTGTTGGTCAACCCATGAACAATGTCAATCAACGCATGAACAGTGTCGGTCAACTCGTGAACCGTGCCATGAAAAAAAATTGTTTGTTTATTGTGTTCGCAACACTGAGTGTGACTCTATGAGTATTCACTTAAAATCAATCTTTTGTTATCCAATCATGTTTTCTTGAGTTGTAACTTTTTTTCCTCCGTCATAATTGTTTCCTATTTTCTTATTTCAAACTCAAAGAGATATTATAGGTAAAATAAACATATACCAACTATAATAAAAGAAAACACACAAAAATATATGAAGATAAAGCAAGGTAAAAGTTATAAAAGAGTTGATTTATTCACCATATACACACAAAAGCACGTAACATCAACCACTATCACATATTTTTAAATTTAGTCACTATTTTATTTAACTTTTTTAATTTAATCATTTTAAAAATCAAATAAATAAAAGTAATCTACAAAATAAGTCAAACCTGTCTACAAAATAATTATATAAAGAGGATTATTTTTTTACATTCTTTTAAATTTTATCTTTCAAGTGATAATTTATTTAAATTTAATCATTTTTATTTAATATTTTTTAAATTAAATAAACAAAAATTATTTACAAAAGAAAGATATCTAAAAGATAATAATACAAATAATAACACGATTACTAATAATAATAACAATATAATAATAATAAGGGTTAAATATATTTTTAGTCCCTGTACTTTTGGGCGATTTTGGTTTTAGTCCCTCTTTCAAACTATTGTACAATTTAGTCCTTCAACTCTAGAAAACTTTGGTTTTAGTCCTTTTTAACAAATTTTTTTAATTTTATTTTTTGTTTCAAGCACGTTTCATTATAGCATTTAGATTGTTTACACTGTTTGACACATTTTTGCTTCAATGTTAACTGAGAAATGCGCTTGAAACAAAAAGTAAAGTTAAAAAAATTTGGTAAAAAGAACTAAAACCAGAGTTTTCTAAAGTTGAAGGACTAAATTGTACCATAGTTTGAAAGGGGGACTAAAACCAAAATCGGCTCAAAGTATAGGGACTAAAAACATATTTAACCCTAATAATAATAATAATAATAATAATTATTATTATACTACTAATAATAATAAGACACTAAAAAATAATATTTGAATATAAATTTTTTTATATTAAATTATAAAATTGATATAATAATTTATTAGTGATATGTAGTAGAATAACATGGCTATATGATTAAGACAATACAAAAATATTATTAGATTATAATATCTTATTTTATTCTCAAAAATAATTTTATTTTCTTTATACCGTCTTTTTTAGTTGTTACAAAATTATAAAAATTACTACCCAATCATTGAGAAAATGGTGTGGTTTCGTTTTAGTTAACTTTTTGTTAACTTTGTGACAAATTAATTAGATATTAAGATTAGTGATTTGAATAATGAATCCAAGTATAAAAGTTATTGATTTAGTGACGTATTGTAGCGGCGCAATTAAAGTTATTTTTATGGTAAAAATTTTGTTTTTGAAAACTTTGATGTATAGGTTAAAAATAAACAATATTAAAGAGAGAGAGAAGTACAAAGAAAAAGTAGCATATCACATGAAACAATAATATATACTTTTCTAAAAAATTATAGTATAAACCTATAGCATGTTTAAACTTTTAATTGCTCTTGAGTAAATGTTTTTCAACAAAGTGTAGAGAAAGTTTCTTTGAAAAAAAAAAATCTATTAAAAAGTCATAAACTTCTCTTTTGAAAAATATTTATGAACTGAAATTTTGAAAAGATTTCCTTTTTAAACAGTTTTAACTTACTCAAATAATTAATCATTATTAACTATAATATATTATTCCATTTTTCTTTTTACTAAAAAACATTTTACATCAATATAACTAATAAATAATCAATCATTTGTTATAATAATAAAAATTATTTTTTATCAACATAATCAGTTATTATTTAAAATAATAAGTTATATGTGAACCAAATGAAATTCAACTTTAGTTCAATTATAATTTCATTATATTATAGTTGTGAATATATTTTTATTATTTTATATTCACTAATCATAAGTGAGTGAGGGTTATTGGACAACATCATGTGCCAATTAAGGAGCAATACTAACAATGTTGAAAACAAAAAAGGAAACTACATGTTTTTCTTAATAATTGCAGGGCAACATTTTACAATGATAAAAAGATAAAATTTGTTAATTTACTTTTTCATTTATGAAAAGAGGTTGATTTTTTAAAAATTTACAGAATATGCTTAATTAGACTTTAATTAAAATAATTTTTTTCTATTATTGATATAGTCGTACGAGGACACAACTTTTAGCTTATATAATTTATTTAGTCTTATTTAATCAATTTTCCAATTATTCATCCTATTAATATAAAATAATTATATAAAATTAAAATATAAAAATAAAGGGTTGAAGTTGTGTTCACCCCCAAGACTTTAACTATAAAAATAAATATAACTGAAGGTTAAAAGTCTTATATGATCATATCTGTACATGTATACTTTTCATTTTAAGTTACCTCAATCAGGTCATCAATTTTAAAAATGTATAAGAAATAAGCTACTTCTGTTGAGTGGAAAGAAACGGCGTCAACACACATGCTGATGTGGTGCATAATAGACATATTCACTTAGATGATTTTATTATGTACAAATGAGGTTTAAATTATTTATGATGTGACATTATTTAATGGGATATCGTTGTTAGGAAAAAATTAGGGATTTGGTACAGTGAAAATTAGGGGTAGGGATTTCACGCAGCAAGGTTGCTTTTTGCGATGTGCTGGTGGCAATGAAGGTTTCGCGAGGAAGTAGATGATGAACAAGCTCACGTTTTGGTTCGTTCTTCACAGCGTCCCTCCAGTTCGCGTTTTGGGTTTTCTTTCTTGCAGGTATGGTCGCGAATGAATGTGCGAAGTGAATCATGATGGTGTGAAGCTATTCTAGATTGAGTTTCGTAGATGATAGGTTTTTGATTCACAATAAACTCGTGATTGGGCTTTGTTGATTATGGAGGAACGAAACTGAGTGGTTTGCGATGGTGTGATGGAGGAGAAGACGTGTTCGTAATATGGGTTATGTGATTTGGATGTTTTTGAAGTGGAGGTGTTGTGCTTCGTTGTGAGATTGGGGGTTTAAGTGGTTTGAATTTGCATATCTATGACTGGGTTTTTCTGCATGATTTTGGACAGTGGTGGTTCTTGCAGTGGTTGCGTGAGGAGGGAGATATAGGCGGCACATGGAGGCGAGGCTGTCACGGAGGAGATGATTAAACTCAAGATTTTAGGTTCTTTGTGTTTGTGCGATGAAAGGTTTCAAATCCACTCCTGCGGTGTTTCCAATGGCCTCGTAACGGTTCTGTTTATGACTGGTTGGTCAAGTGGCGACTTCTGAGGTTGAAGATGATGACATGGCACAGGGAAACAAAAAAAAAACTTGTTCCTCTTTCCTTTTGCTATTTTCTTTTTTCTTTTCTTTTACTTTATCAAATTTCACGTCATAATTTAAATTTCATTTCCATATAATAAAAATTATAATAATTCATGTCAGTCTTGTTGACTTTTTTTTACCATTTAATAAGAGTTTATTTGTTAAGCGTTTTCAAAATTAAAGTTCCAATTGAAATAACTTATAACGGGTGAACTAAATTAAGATTGATTTACAAATATAGAACTTATTTGTTACATATTTTCAAACCTAAGATCTCAATTGAGACAACTTAAAATGAAAGAATCCAATTAAGATTTATGTACAAATAATATCATCATAAGGTTTTAACTTATAAGTGGATAAGAATAATTTTAATATTCGTAGTAGTCAAGTATGGCTTGAATCGTTTTAGTCAGACGTGTAATGTGTTGTTTAAATATTAAGATTCCAATTCAAAGTAGATATTCCTAAAAAAATGTATACTTTAACATGAACCCTACTTTAAGAAAGATGCTTCTTACTAGTAGTACCAGCTATCAAGAGAGAATATACCATAAAAAATAAAATCTAAGGTTACACAAATTATTTTTTTATATGATAATTCATTCCATCGGATAATAACCGTCTTAAAAATCTTAATCACAATAATTTTTTATTGGTCAAAAATATACAAATATTTACGCTGAGAACATTGGATAATTATAAACTCTATAAATATTATGTCTATAAAAAATTAATATCTACGAAACTAAAAATAAAATATTATTTATTTCAGCCTTTAATTGAAATAAAATTAAAATTACTAAAACTCTGTTTCTTTGATTTGTAAATTTCCGTAAGTAATTATTCAATTACCAGTGCGTGAAACATTTAGATATAAAAATCAATACATATTGTATAACGGTTACATACATTTAACCTGGTCAAGAAACACCTATTACAATTTCAAGAATAATTTCAAGAAGTCATGAAATTTACACAATACAAATTCCTCAAAGTGCAGCAGATTACAACATCACTTAATGAAGGAAATGACAAAAAAACTTAATTACATAATAAACATAATTTCTTAAAGGTGCAATGTAAAATATAAACAACGTACATAATATTACCAACCTGAAATCCTTCAAGTCAAATACAATATTTTTTGTCTGGGGTTTCTTGTTGACATTGTGCATCACACCAATGACATGTAAAAAGTAGAAAATTATAAATTACATCAGCAAATAATTATATCAAGGAAGAACATATATGCTTTTGAAGAAATCAACAAAATACTTTTTTATCAATCAAACAAATCAACAGAGTACTTTCCATCAATGATATCCTTTATTTGAGCCTCTTGTCCTCCCAAACCCATATCTTCCTTCTCAATCATTGCAGGTATCATCACCCTGCCCATCATAACATTTATCATGTTATGTATATATATAATGAAGATTTGATATACATTAACCAAAATTTAAGTCATGCATTGATACTTAGGATTACATTTTGATATGTAAGAATCATCTCCATATGTAGTTTGGAATCTCATGATTCAACAAACCATAAATCTATAATTCTCACAAGAGTCAACGTTTCTCTTGTTCCATCAATATCCTTGATCGTGTCAAAATTCTATGTCGTCTAATACATGATAGAAATAGTTGAAGAATCAATTTAATGAGATAAAAATACAAACTTGAAGCCAAAACCACAAAGATACATACACACATGAAATAAAATCTTAAGTTGGGTTATATAAAATACGTAACTTGATAAACTCAATGTTCACCAATTCTTTAACCCTTGATAACACTCTGTATAAACAAAAACAGAGTTCGATTAAACAAAGTAGGAGAAGTTAAGTTTCTGAGTTCTATACATGTAAATAGAAGGAATAAGTCGAAACAGACGAAGAAAGCCAAAGGTTGAGAGATGAGGTCCAAAAAGTAGAAGAAGATGAACATAGAAAGCGAAAAAGTGGACAAAGAAGGAAAAGTATATACAGATGACTAACCTTTCACACGTCCAAAGATGCAGATAACATGAAAAAAGATAACACAAATGAAGGCTGATATTTGTTTACAGAAAAGGTAAAAAAAGAAGAACAAGAAGCAGGAGAAGGGGAAAAGGTCTGATATTATATAGAAGAAGAAGGTCCAAACCTTTCACACTCACCTACTATTAGTTAACTAGATTAGTTAATTATGATTAGTTAATTATGGTTGGTTAGTTATGGTTAGTTAATTGTAGTTAGTTAACTATGCCAGTATCAATTGCTAAATCAGATGCATTATTTATTACTGATACATTTTTCAATGTCATGTCATTCTTCAAAAATGAATTATGCAAAGACTGACAAAAAAATGCCGAAATATTATTAGTTAGATCGACGTCTTACAGGAGTATAAGATGGCAAAGATGAGCCAGGAGCAGAATCCCTTCTACTTAAACAATCAATGAAAGTAATACGAGTACAGCAAATAGTACAATAAGAGAAGACGTTACCTTGACATTCCTTAAAGTTGAAATAATAACACGGGCTTCGTAGCTTGTACTGTTTAACCACAAAAATTTCCCTTCAATTAATGCAGCTCCTAAAGTCAACAATTGAATTTTTTGGTATAATCATAGAGGGGATTAGGGTATAGAGTTAGGGTTTAGGATTTATGGTTAGAGTTCGGGTTTATGGTTAGGTTTTAGGTTTTAGGGTGGGTTAGGGTTTAGGATGTACAGTTAGAGATTTAGGTTTTAGGGTTAAGGATGGATATCAATATTCGTGGAAGGTAATGTACGTCTAAGCCCGAAGCCCGAAGCCCTCGAGCCCGAAGCCCCAAGCACCAAATGCTCCTTGCACCTCTCCACAAATTTTTAATTGCAAATTCAAATTCAAATTCAAATTCAATTCTAATTCTAATTCTAATTCCATTCTAATTCAAATCCAATTATAATTCAAATGTAATTATAATTCAAATGTAATTCAAATTCAAATGAAATTTAAATTCAAATTCACATGAAATTCAAATTCAAATGAAATTCAAATTCAAATGAAATGAAATTCAAATGCAATTCAAATTCAAATTCAAATTAAATTCAAATGAAATTCAAATTCAAATGAAATTCAAATTCAAATTCAATCAAATTCAAATGAAAATCAAATTCAAATTCAAATGAAATTCAAATTCAACTGAAATTCAAATTCAAATTCAATTGAAATGAAATTCAAATGAAAATCAAGTTCAAATTCAAATTCAAATTCAAATGAAATTCAAATTCAAATGAAATTCAAATTCAAATGAAATTCAAATTCAAATTCAAATGAAATTCAAATTCAAATTCAAATTCAAATTCAAATTCAAATTCAAATGAAATTCAAATTCAAATGAAATTCAAATTCAAATTCAAATTCAAATTCAAATGAAATTCAAATTCAAATTCAAATTCAAATTCAAATTCAAATAAAATTCAAATTCAAATGAAATTCAAATTCAAATTCAAATGAAATTCAAATTCAAATGAAATTCAAATTCAAATTCAAATTCAAATGAAATTCAAATTCAAATTCAAATTCAAATGAAATTCAAATTCAAATAAAATGAAATTCAAATTCAAATGAAATGAAATTAACCGTGGTTAACTAACTGTGGTTAACTAACCGCGGTTAACTAACTGCGGTTAACTAACCGCGGTTAACTAACTATGGTTAACTAACCGCGGTTACCTAACTACGGTTAACTAACTGCAGTTACCTAACCGCGGTTAACTAACCGCGGTTAACTAACCGCGGTTAACTAACCGCGGTTAACTAACCGCGGTTAACTAACCGCGGTTAACTAACCAACCCCCAACCACTATCCCCTAACCCCTAACTCTACCCCTAACCTCTAAACCCAACTCTAACCCTAACCCGAACCCAACCCTAAACCCTAACCCTAACCCTAACCCATATCCCCTAACCTCTAACCTCTAACCTCTAACCTTTAACCCTAACCCATATCCCCTAACCACCCCTAACCACTATCCCCTAACCCCTAACTCTACCCCTAACCTCTAAACCCAACTAACCTGAACCCAACTCCTAAGCCCTAACCCATATCCCCTAACCTCTAACCTTTAACCCTAACCCATATCCCCTAACCTCTAACCCTAACCTTAAACCCTATCCCCTAACCTTTAACCCTAACCCTATCTGTATCCCTAACCCTAACTCTAACCCTAATCCAACCCAACCCTAACCCAAACCCAAACCCAAACCTAACCCAACCGATACACTAACTAACTAACCCTCATTGTGTAACTAACTAACCCAAACCTAACCCAACCCAACCCACACACACACTAACTAACTAACCATCATTGTCTAACTAACTAACCCTCACCATTAACTAACTAACCTTCATCCTATAATTAACCCACACTCTAACTAACTAACCCTCATTGTCTAATTCACTAACCCTCACCTTTTAATTAAACCACTAACTAACCCTCACTATTAACGAACTTTTTCTCACCATTAACTAACAAACCATCACCCTCTAATTAAGCCACCCTCTAACTAACTATCCATCAAAATTAACTAACTAACCCTCACCATTAACTAACAAAACCATCACCCTCTAATTTAGCCACCCTCTAACTAACTAACCATCAATATTAACTAACTAACCCTCACCATTAACTAACTAACTATCACCCTCTAATTAAACTACCCTTTATCTAACTATTCACTCTAACAAACCTTTAACTAACACTCTCGCTATAACTAACTCACACTCCTCTCCCTCCCCGCCCTCACCCCACCGTTAAAAACACTGTATAACGGTTACATATATTTAACCTGGAAGAGACATTTATTACAATTTCAAGAATAATTTCAAGAAGTTATGAATTTTACAAAATACAAATTCCTCAAAGTGCAGCAGATTACAACACAACTTAATGAAGGAAAGGATAACAAAAGCTTAATTACATAATAAACATAATTTCTTAAAGGTGCAGCAATGTAAAATATAACCAACGTACATAATATAACCAACCTGAAATCCTTCCAGTCAAATACAATATTTTTTGTTTGGGGTTTCTTGTTGACATTGTCCACTACACCAATGACATCTAAAATATCTATCAAGGAAGAACATATATACTTTTGAAGAAATCAACAATATACTTTTTTACCAATCAAACAAATCAACAGAATACTTTCCATCAATGATATCCTTTATTTGACCCTCTTGTCCTCCCAAACCCATATCTTCTTTCTCAATCATTGCAGGTATCCTCACCCTGACCATAATTTATCATGTTATGTATATATAATGAAGATTTGATATACATTAACCAAAATTTAAGTCATGCATTGATAGTTTAGATTACCTTTTGATATGTAAGATTCATATCCATATGTAGTTTGGAATCCCATGATTCAACAAACCATAAATCTATGATTCTCACAAGAGTCAACGTTTCTCTTGTTCCATCAATATCCTTGACCATGTCAAATTTTTCTGTCGTCTGATGAAAATAGTTGAAGAATCATTTTAATGAGATAAAAATACAAACTTGAAGCCAAAACCACAAAGATACACACACGAAATAAAAAACTTAAGTTGGGTTATATAAAATACGTAATTTGATAAACTCAATGTTCACCAAATCTTCAACCCTTGATAACACTCTGTATAAACAAATAAAGAGTTCGATTAAACAAAGTAGAAGAAGTCAAGCTTCTGAGTTCTATACATGTAAATTGAAGGAATAAGTCGAAAGAGATGAAGAAAGCCAAAAGTTGAGCGATGAGGTCCAAAAAGGAGAAGATGAACATAGAAAACAAAAAAGTGGACAAAGAAGGAAAAGTATATACAGATGACTAACCTTTCACACGTCCAAAGATGCAGATAACACGAAAAAGGATAACATAAATGAAGGTTGATATTTGTTTACAGAAAAGGTAACAAGAAGCGGGAGAAGGGGAGAAGGGATATTATATAGAAGGAGAATGTCTGATATTATATAGAAGAAGGTCCAAACCTTTCAGACTCACCTACGAAGAGGTGAAGTGGGAAACGTGAAAAGACATTACTGCCACTGATTAGTATGATAGTACTGTGAAGAAGGTGAGGCTAAATTGGTAATTCAAATGGGTCAGTTGAAATAACGAAAAAACCCTTGTTTTGAACAGCTGTCAGTTGATTAGGATGGTTTAATTAGTCATTTACCTAATGGGGAATTTTCTTAGCTTTCTACCAATGACCATCTTCTGCGTAGAAATAATACTGTTATCACCTATAAAAATCCATAATAATAATAATAAATATATATAAAGAATTAGAGTGGCTGTGTCTGCAATCCGCCACTATTTTAGACCACAAATATATATATATATATATATATATATATATATATATATATATATATATATATATATATATATATATATATATATATATATATATATATATATATATATATATATATATATATATATATATATATTATTCTTTTAGTCCATCATTCATATTATAACCAGGTCTGGTTAAAGCTTCACCATGGAGAAAAGGAGGCATATTTTTAAACACTCATCCTCCATTTTCTACCCTATGAAACAAGTTAAAAGTACATCAAAAGCATTCAAAACAGTCTAATTAATGTTCTTGGGAGAAAAACTGATTCGATTTCAACTTTGCGTTCAAATGGAACCATTTTTCTATGTATCTGGTTTTGATATTGAAGTTTGTCAATCAATTGAGTCCTATGCTATTATTATACGTGCCCCATTATCTTTATGATCCACCACCATTTTCTTACTTTCATATTGCCCACGTTTGAGATTCAAACACCATCAACTTTTCAGCTGGAACTGGAAGTGTAGCAATGACTAAGGCTCGGTAATTTCCTGTCTGCCTGAATGCACAGAGCGGAACCAGTAAACTCCTCCTTTATAGTCCATACTCCACGTTATCCCGTGGCTAGCTTTCTTGATAACCAGGGACTTTGTTGCTGAGAAGCATGCCAAGGTGGAAAATTTGAGAGAAAGGGTGGAGGAAAAGAAGACGAAACATGAAAAGTCATGTTAGTGTAGCATGGAAATGACGCTGGAACTGAGTATCCTGCAAATGGGATCCTGCATGTTCTTCGAGGGATGGTGGGTCATGCTGGTTTTTAAGTCAGTATACAACAAAGCCATATTTCTGAAGAGGAGAATGTTTTAAGAGAAAATTACCGTACCAAAATTGACCTGATACAATATCGATATTCATTCTCGCCCATAAAGGAATTAGACCATAATTTATGAATAACATGTTTAGCGTTAAGAAGATTTATAAAGTGAGATTAATTTCTTGTGATAAACAGAATCGAACCAGTAGGTCGATCAAGTTGAGGGTCATTTCTCAAGGAGGTGATCTAGTTTTGCAGGTCCCAACCTCAATTATGTTTGGAGAATATGCGACACGAATGACAAGATTTCTCCAGGATGATATTTTCTGAATGTTTTCAAAGAGCGACATGAGACTCTGGTTTTTTTTACAAGTTGAGTCACTTCAATTATGTCTCTCGTATATTGTCCTAGTTTGTGAAAGCTTATGTTTAGTTAAATTAAATGTTAATGATAGGTTTGGAGGAAGAAAAAAAATAAAAGGTCCAAACTTCAAGTAGCCATAGGAACGCTAAATTTGCCCTTGATGAGTATAAAATGTTGCCTCCTAGGGGTTAATTCAATGCTCCATGAGGCACAACTCCTTCCCGCAGATATATAAATGACTGTGGCCAGGGGAACTTCACTAACTAGGAAAATTGGAATCAAATGCAGCAAAGAATCAAGTAGATATGATTATAAAATAAAAGTACTAAATCAAACATGAAGCACTACAATAAAAGAGAGACATCAATAGCATGCTCTTTTCAACACACATATGTTCATAAGAGTGTGACCTACCAAATAAAGCGAGGGACCTAAATCATTTAATGATGACATGCCTGTGATCATTCAGCTAAATGTCTTCAACTACAGTCAAAATATTACAACGTGTTAAGTTTCTTCGTTTTTCTCTCTTCCATATAACATTGCTTTAAGGTTAACTCTAACTAGTTAGTTCATGTAGGGGTGGGGTTTGTCTTTGGTAATATATGATGGTAGTGAACAAGAACATATACGCACCTCATAATTCTTGGGTGCGTTTATTCCCTGTACTCATAGCAGATCTTAATGTTATCAATGCTACTTTTTTATTTAAAGTTTCTCTTTGCTTATGGAAAAAACTTTAACTGGTCAGTCTAGAGGCCAAAGGAGTTAGCAGCCTGTGAAAGCTATCTTTCACTATCTCAGTCCCTGGATCCACCAGGTGGCCCATAAAAATCAAGAAAAAAAAAAAGAAAAAAAGAAGAGGAATGGGCAAAAGAAATATCAATTAAAGGAATTTATAATGTTTATAGCAAGTATATTTATACTACAATTATATTATACTTATTTCTTCTATTTTGATGTTCAAACAATAATTTATACAGGCAAGGTAAGTCATTAATATCAAATTTTAAGATTGTACAAGCACCGAATCATAGACAAATATTCATATTGAGAACACATTTTTGACTTCTCAAGCCATATTCTTAATTTCAGAATTCCTCAAATATGACTTGGATGGCTTTTAAGTTTCAAAAAAACTTTCAGGTTACATGAACTGAAAATGAAACTGTCAATACATGACCATGACAATCCCTAAACTATTTTTCATTAATATTGTGCAATTGGTACCAAAACATTGGGGACAAAGTTGGTTTCCTCCTATTAAAGTGTCAGGTTTAAAATTGAGTGAGTCAAAGTAAATAAACATTGATTTCTAAAACTTCCAATGTCATGTCATTCTTAAAAAATGAATTATGCAAAGACTACAATAAGATGGCAAAGATGAGCCAGGAGCAGAATCCCTTCTACTTGGCATTGGTAGCTTAATTTGACTACAATAAACAATAAATAAAAGTAATACGAGTACAGCAAATAGAACAGTAGGAGAAGACGTGACCTTGACATTCTTTAAAGTTGAAATAATAACATGGGCTTCGTAGCTTGTACTGTTTAACCACAAAAGTTTCCCTTCAATTAATGCAGCTCCTAAAGTCCACGAAATGTCACCTGGGCCAAATACCATTTCAACATCCCCAAGACAGAGACCATAATCAATCAATGATGCCATATAAGCCACCTGGAAACAAAATAGACCAGCATAATCTGGATTATCAGAAACACTGCTCAAACCAGACCATAAATTTGAGCATATTTGTTTGCCTGATTCCCAAACGATTGTTAAGTTGGTTCTTGGGCTCAAATTTAGCTTATTGTAGACAAAAAAGAAACCAGACAATGCATGAAACTTGGCTGGTTGTGCAACAGCTGTTAAATTAAGTATATCAGTGCCTGCAAGGTAAGTAATGAAACACAGTAAGTTCCTAGCAGCACATAATAGAAACAAAACTTTTAACCACCCTTTCTTTCATGTTATCAGGGAGCTAGGGTTGTGCAATGTCAACACTTACATAGAGGGGATACGATAATGTATCTGTATTGTTTGATCTACTTTTCATTTTAACGATTTTACAAAGTAGCGTTTTGGAGAGGGTGAGAGATTGAGAAAATGAAAGTAACTACATATAGCCACCGGGTACAAACCAAACCAACTGCTAAAAATTTGCCATGCTGAAATTATTATAATTCTCAATTAACATGTATATTCAACAGATTTCAAGAATACCACGAGAAAATTTCATAAAAATTGTAAGGCGTGAATTAATAAAATAAGAAAACTACAACGCAAACAAATGATTATACCCTTACCAGTACCAGAAAATAAACTAGCTTGGCAATTTTTGCTAACTTTCAGATGTGACACTTTGGAACTCGAGTTCATGGCGACACCAATAGC
Source organism: Vigna mungo (assembly GCA_036885675.1). Lineage (NCBI taxonomy): Eukaryota > Viridiplantae > Streptophyta > Magnoliopsida > Fabales > Fabaceae > Vigna > Vigna mungo. The sequence goes on along the minus strand of CP144692.1, from coordinate 42,297,282 downwards.
TAGTTCTCTGCATTGCTCCCAATTAGGTTCTCCAGTAAGACGTAAAGAATAAAGCTCACTTTCCTGGTCTTGACTGCGTTTTTTCTCATAAATGGAAGCCAATGAAGAGCAAGAATGGCATGTATAGTTTTGTACATAAGAATGGAAGCCAATAAAGCTCACTTTGATTGTTTCTAAGCCTAAGAACTGTCCTATCAAACGCTTCATTTAGGCCAAACGCAGGCAATGAATATGCCATAATCTGATGCTCCGTTGATCCGAGCCTTGATTTCATCACATGCACATTATCAACAGCAACATCTATCTCTGCCACAATCCAACGACGAGCCCCCAATATCAACAAGTCCCAAAGTGGGAGACTTGGGATAGTTATCATCAAAGGTGCCCATTTTGTAGTTCAAAGCCACCCAGCCATAATAAGCTTCCTCCTTCCCACTCAAAACCCTTATCCAGCTCTTGCTCATCATAAAGCTATGGCCTTTCACAACAGCCTCAATATCTCCCAATACCCTATCAGCGTCCTCCAAGGCGAGCCCCCTCAAATCAGCAGTAGCCAAGACAAAAGCAGGAGTACTGCCGCGCATTTCTCGCGGCACCACTTGCTCCACGCAATCAAAGGCTCCAAAGCCTGTCCCACTCCTAAAGAATCATTAACAAAGTTGTGTAACCCGGGTTCAGTTTGCATACAGTGATATTGACAAGAACCTTTCCAAAGTGAACTCCTCTTGGTTGTATTATCAGGATAGGAGTGCAGCAACACTGGCAAGTTCCCTTTGCTTGCTCCTTTTACGCCTACCATCCACTCATACACATTCACCCGTGTTCCAGTGCTTCCACAATCCACAACCACGGTGTAATACGACGACGCATTGAGTTTTCCGGTTTCTGACTCGAGATAAAAACCCAGAAACAATAGCAGCATCACCAAAATTACTAAACCGGATTTTATAAGCGATTTGTGTTTGGCGATTCGTTTGTGGGGACTTCCATTACAAAAATGATGCAATAGTCATATGAAAACCCCTTTTAATCGAGTTCCAAAATCGGGTTGAGAAAAACGCGTACTTGGTTGAGATGAGATCTACTTCACTAGTTGTAGCTACTACTACTACTGAGTGTATAACAGAAGATGAATTTACCAGAGCTGTGGCTGTAGAGTTGCTGTAGTTTGATCCGAAACTATCTGATGGAATTTGGAAAACTCAAACTGCTACAGAAGTGGCTATGATCACGATACTCTGCAACTTTCAAATCTTTTTTCTTTTGAGATTGCTTTGTGACTCGATCCTGGGAAGGTTTTGGTTTTTTGACAATATTTTTTTACTGTTAAAATAACGAAATTCTAAACCATAAATCACATTTTGAACAAGATCTCATGTTACTTATTTATAATTTTATAATCTACCAAAAAAACTAATAATTTTTAAACATACAAACACAATAAAATTCACTCCCTTTTTTTTCTCTTTTTGGAGAAAATTACTGTTTCGTTATTTTTAATGAAAAAATGTGTTTCTCATGACAGATAAAAAAATTTAAAATGATTTATATTATTATACCCTTATGATGTATTTTTGTAATTATATATTAATGACATAACATATACATAGTAATTACTATTTCAAAATAATTGTCATGTGGCTATTATTCCGATACATGATAAGAAAGTATCTAACATGTGCAATCCACTAAATAATGATATTTTGGTAATTTTTTTACAATATTTTAATATTATTTACTTTTATTTTATGATTAATTCATGTTGATTTATATAATTATTATTATTATTATTAATTATGGAGCAATTTTAATTTTGATATTTTTTTGGTTAGTGTTCATTATATACTCAATTCTCATTTTCCTTTTTCTTAAAAGAAGTTACAGTTCAATCATTCAAATACAACTCAGGTCATTTATATATATTTTTTTCTCATTTTCATTACATTCAACCTTAATCCTTTTTACATTTTGTAAACACTTTTCATTTTCCATCTTTATGCATCTTAACCCTTTATTGTCAAGATTAAATTATTTATAGTGTTTGATTCCCACCGCATACGGAAAAGAGAAAACCTTGACGTGAAGAACGGAGCCTCGATGTTCAAACTCTTCCTTCATATTTTTCCATTTTCTCCTCTGCATTTATTTTATGCAGTAGTCACATTCATACTTAAATAACTTCAAATCCATATTTTTTACATTTTACCATATAAATGATTGTACGACTTTCTCTTTAGAGCATAGTTCTTAATCCACTCTTAAATTTAATAATAATTTCAATTTATCTCTCATTTTAAAAGTATAATCATCCTTGAATAGTCAAATTACATAAAGTACAGAGAAATTGAACATATTTTAATTAAGATAGTATAATTGCTTCTAAGCTCCCAAACCAGCACCCTGACTTGCCCAATAGACTCGATCGCATGCTGCGTTTGCTTGCTAGTAATTCTGTTCTTACCAGTTCAACACGCACCACACAACACGGTGCCACTGAGACAGTTTATGGACTCTCACAAATTGGACAATACTATGCCCCTGATGCAACTAGAGGCTACTTCGCTTCTTCTGCATCCTTTCTCTCTTGTCCTGCACTCTCACCACTTTGGTAAATCATTTTAACTCTTGTGCATGTCGCTCTTATTATTACTGTATCATGATATGAATGAAACTGTTATGAAGTTTTTTCAGTTTAGTTAGGTATACTATTAAATATAAGCTTTTCATTTATGACTTTAAGTAAGATTGTTTCTTGACATAAAGGGTATGTGTAGCATTATTAAGAAGAATCTTAAACACTTTTTTCATAAAAATGTTACGTCTGTGACTAAAAGTGTAGCCGTAATTTCCATTTTTTAAAGAAGGAAAGATTACTTTGCTCCAACGGTTTTAACTCTTTCTCAGGCCGAATTTCAAGGAAGCAGTGGTTGATGCAGACGTTGATTTGTTCAAGAAATTTCATGGGGTAACAAAGTACCAGTACATGGAAAAGGATCCAAAAATGAAACAAATGTTTAACAGGACTGTGGCAGATTTGTGTGCAACATATATGATTAGAGTACTTGAAATATATACTGGATTTGAGGGAATATCAAGGTTGGTTGATGTAGGAGGTGGAAATGGACAAAACCTGAAAATGATAATCTCCAAATTTAATACCCATCAATTAAAGGAATTAATTTTGATCTGCCCCAAGTCATTGAGAATGCACCACTGCTATCAGGTAGCCTGACATACTAAATGTTTTATCATGTATCAAAGGGTTAATATAATGATATAATAATTTAAATTCTAAACTTCGTAAAATATTGTTCTAAGGGGTTGATCATGTTGGAGGAGATATGTTTGCAAGAGTTCCAGAAGGTGACGCCATGACATTAAAGGTTAGCATAGATGATAGTAAACACCTATTTCATGTATTGAATGAATCTAATTTCGTTTTAAGGTTCTATAAATATTTTTCTGTGTTTTATCATGTTGTTTTAGGTTGTCTTACACAATTGGACTGATGAGAAATGCGTAGAAATTTTGAGCAATTGTCACAAAGCACTGTCTCCAAATGGGAAGGTGGTTGTTCTGGAGATCATAATGCCAGAAGAACCAGAAGCAACTGAACAATCTAAGCTTTTTTCGTGCCTGGACAACCTTATGTTTATCACAGCAGGTGGAAAGGAAAGAACTTTGAAACAGTACGAGAATTTGTGCAAGCTCGCTGGTTTTTCAAAATTTCATATGTTGCTTGTGATGTCTCCTGGCCGGGAGTGATGGAATTCTACAAATAAGTTAATCAACAATTGTTCAGGATGTTAATAAGGGTAGAAGTGCGAAGATCAAACAATAAAGACTCCCATGTGAGGTGTCGGGTTACTACCTTCTTGTCAACTTTCCATTTTCATGTGATATAAAAATACACAAAATAAATTATAACAGGCTTTTAACTGAAAAAAAAAAAATCACATCTCTACACAATAGTTTTCCAAACGATGGTGAAATACTAACTAATACTAAATGAAAAAGTGGTGTAATATAAAACAACAACTATAAAAATAATTATAACAATGTAAACAAATAATAATATTTTTTAATCAATATTAACAAAGAAACTTTATTCAGTATCAATAAAAAAAAAGAAAATCTTAACTAACGTTAATAAAAATAATAATTGTAACTTATGTTACCGAAAACAATATATCTAATTGGTATTAGTTGAACAAATTGTAATTAACTTAACATAAAAATAATTTTAACTAATAAATTAAAAAGAAGTTCTTGAACGTTACTTCAAAAATATCTTTAAAATTGACAAAAATAAATCTAAGTGATGTTAATTAAGAATGACAAAACGGCATGCATGAATTCACAAATTCGTTAAAAAAATTGAGATACATTTAAAAGATTATGATATCTTAATCGTTTTTCCACAATAAATTATGTGTTAGTATTTTATTGGTCTATATATTTAAAATGGATCAATCACAAATTATCATTTTAAAAAAATTATAAAAAAAATTGTCAAAAAAATATTTTCTTCAAACAAAACAAAATTGGTTAGAGTGAATTCTTTGAAGCATCATCAGCTGTGGAACACACCACAACTCCTTTGAGAAACAAAGTACCCCACCTCAGCTGTTTCCTTAGCCGCGTCATCCTTTTCTTTTTTTTTCCTATAAGCCAAGGCTTCCTCTCGTGCAAGCCTGCTTGTTCTTGTACGATAATCTGTTTTCTTCATGCCAGAAACTTATCTCCCTGCCACCTTCATTGAAGGTATTCTCAACCAGTTCTACCAAGATATTTACAACACAGCATCATAAAGGAATTTTGATGGTTTTTAACATCCAAATAAATATCAACATCATATTAGTAGTTAACTGACATCAGACCCAAGACGCCATCGGAAATTAATTTTTAATGTTAATTTTCAACTTTAATCAACGTTTTTTTTTTCATTTTCTGAGATCTATTAATTTTTTTGTTTATTTTTATAAATAGTGATTCATTTTTACAACTTTAGAGATCCATCACGAGATCTCATCTTAGTTTTGATATTTTATATATTTAGATCTCAAATGAACTATAAAAGTTATCGCAAATGAATAATGTTGTTAGTGGATAGTAATATATATTAACTATTAATTTATGATTTTTTGTTTTAATTATGGATATTTTTTTATTGATTTTTTTTTTACCATTCCTTATAACTTTTATTTGAGGAGAAAAACCTAGAAACCTTACTTTGAATCTACGTGTTACATATCTTTAAATGATTATAACTTTTATTCCAATTGACATTTTTTATATTATTATGCATCAATTTGAGATAGAAAAATATTCCAAACCCGTGGCAACCCACATAATATATGCCTAGTATCACCTTTTGTGACCCAATACCATGACAAATGCTTCTATTGGATGTGAGATTTTGACTTGTTTCACTACACAAATTGGTATCTTGTACTTTTTTCTTCTCAAATTTGTTCTAGAATGTTTTTTATTTGATTACAAACCGAGCAATTACAACAATCAAGATCCTCATTCCAATTGCATCTTAAACCACATAAATCCCCACATTTACTGTTGGGTTCCTGGGGCGTTTCGAGAAAACCCTAGAACCAGAGAATAATAAAAGAGAGAGAGCGGAGCGAGAGAATGAATACTGAATATTATTGAATGAAAAGTTGTAATTGAAAGAGCGGGGTTGGTTATTATTTATAACCAACGTAAACACGCAACAGGCAAAGTCCTCAAACAAAACAAGCCCAAAACAAAACAAGCCCAAAGTAAACAACCAGACCGACCGGACTGATCGGTCCACAGACAAAGGAAGCCAAGTCTAAATAACAATTCTCCACCTAGACTTGCTTCAAAAACAAAAACAAAAGTAAAACACGGACACGGCCGGTCAAACAATTAGTGACCGACCGGTAGACACCCAATCCTGGACAACAAGAGAAACCTCTCCTTAGCAAACGGCTTTGTTAACATATCTGCAGGATTCTCTTCGGATGCAATTTTGCAGATTTGAACGTCACCAGATTCAACAATGCTTCTGACAAAGTGAAGCTTGACGTCAATATGCTTGGTTCTGGAATGATAAATCTGATGATTGGCCAGATGAATAGCACTCTGGCTGTCGCAATGAACACATACAGACTTCTGATCAAAACCAAGTTCCCGAACCAAACCTTTCAACCACAGTGCCTCCTTAACTCCTTCAGCAAGAGCATAGTACTCAGCTTCCGTAGTTGACAAAGCCACAACCGACTGTAGTGTAGACCTCCAGCTAACAGCAGTCCCAAACAGTGTAAACACATATCCCGACCGGGATTTCCTAGTGTCCATGCATCCGGCAAAGTCAGAATCAACAAAACCTTCAATATAACCTCCACCTTGAAAGTTATTCTGGAAAGACAATCCAGTACCGAGAGACCCCCATATATATCTGAGCATCCACTTCAACGTTTTCCAGTGTGTTGGTCCAGGATTAACCATGAACTGACTGAGAACACTAACACCGTGCGCCACGTCCGGTCTTGTGCAGACCATGCCGTACATAATGCTCCCAATCCCATTTGAAAATGGAACAGATTCCATCTTCTTTCTTTCTTCCTCGGTCTTTGGGCATTGCTCCTTGGTAAGTTTCAAGTGTTGACCGACCGGCGTGCTGGCCATTTTAGATTCAGCCATCCGATACCTTGAAATTACCTTCTGCAAATAGCACTCCTGAGACAGAAAAAGGTTACCGCCCGGTCTATCCCTTTTAATGTCTATGCCCAAAATCCGCCTTGCTTCCCCTAGCTCTTTCATTTCGAAAGCATCCGCCAACCTTGCTTTCGTCTCACCGATCATGCCCCTGTCACTGCTAGCAATTAGGATATCATCCACATAAAGCAAGAGATATAACATTTCACCGCCATAATTCAGAGTGTAAACAGAGTCATCATAATTGCACTTCTTGAAGTTCAGCTTTATCAGAAAGTCATCAAATTTCCTGTACCACTGCCTTGGGCTTTGCTTCAAGCCATAAAGTGACTTCTGCAACAGACACACCCTATCATCCACAGCGAAACCGTCCGGTTGCTTCATATAGATGGTTTCCTCCAAATCGCCGTGCAGAAAAGCTGTCCGAACGTCCAACTGTTCAAGATGCAAATTGCAATGCGCAACTATTGCCATCAGAACTCTGACCGAACAATGCTTAACCACTGGAGCAAAGATCTCATGATAGTCTACGCCTTCAATCTGAGTAAAGCCTTTGGCAACAAGCCTAGCTTTGTACCTCGCTTTCTCACCGCCCGGTGTAGCTTCCTTTTTCTTGAAAATCCATTTCGAACCTATGACCTTCTTACCCTTCGGCAGATCCACCAATCTCCAGGTGCTATTATTTTTCAAAGCCTCCAACTCTTCTTCCATAGCACCCTGCCAAAGATGTCGGTCGCTGCTGTCAAGGGCCTCCTTATAACTTCTCGGTTCATCCGATCGGTTAAGATCTTCAGCAGCATTCAGGGCGTAGCAGATTAGATCCGCATCTCCAAACCGTTTGGTTGGCTTGGAGATCCTTCTTTCTCTGTCACGAACAAGCTGATAGTTTCTCAAATCAACACCAGCAGCTTTTCCATGACTTCCCTCGCCAGACATACCATCTGTATCATCACCAAGGTCTGTTCGAAATTCATCCGATCGGTTCTCCTCTATCGTCCGACCGATTTCAACCTGCCCTTCACCCGTTTGGTTTTCCTCAGTCCCACCGGGCGTGCCAGCTCCATTAGTAGTATGCTCCACCTCCACGAGAATCTTCTTCTCACTTCCAGAGTTTTCAGGGTGCATCGCCATCCTTGTTTCATCAAAAATGACATCCCTACTAATGATTAGTTTTGAAGGTGAATCTAACCTCCATAACCTATATCCCTTAACTCCTTCGGCGTATCCAAGAAGGATACATTTCGCCGCCCGGGAATCCAGCTTATCACCCCTGACATGAGCAAACGCCAAAGAACCAAACACTCTCAAGTGTGAGTAATCAGCCGGTCGTCCACTCCACACTTCCATTGGCGTTTTAAAATTGATAGCTGAAGACGGACTCCTGTTAATCAGATAGACGGCCGTATTGGCAGCCTCTCCCCAGAAAGCCTTTGACAACCCTGATCCCAGCAACATGCATCGGACCCTCTCCAGAATGGTTCTATTCATCCGTTCGGCCAAACCATTCTGTTGCGGAGTTCCAACGACCGTTCTGTGCCTCCTGATCCCTTTCTCTTTGCAAAAACCATTAAACTCCTCTGAAACGAACTCCAGCCCATTATCGGTTCTTAGGCATTTCAGCCTACACCCCAATTGGTTCTCAATCTGTGTGTGCCACTCTTTGAACTTCTGAAACGTTTCAGACTTATTTTTTAGAACGTAAATCCACACTCTCCTTGAGAAGTCATCAATTATACTTAGGAAATACGCTCCTCCACCATGAGTTAAGGTTCTTGCCGGTCCCCACAAGTCAGCATGGACATATTCAAAGGGGCGTTCGGTTGAGTGTTTCCCTTTTCCGAACGGTATCCTGTGTGATTTCCCTAAGACACAATGGTCACAGAAATCCAGCTTCTGCAGTTTGTCTCCCAGAAGCAAGCCTTGCTTTTCCAATTCTTCAAGACCCTTCTCACTGATGTGTCCCATCCTCAAGTGCCATAACCGGGCGGTATTCTCGGTCCCACTTGCTACTGAGACATGACCAATGACAGTTGATCCCTCCAGAATGTACAAGCCGTTCCTCCTTCTGCCTTTGGCAACCACAGAATCTCCAGAACAAACCCTCATTACTCCATCTTCAACTTTAGTGGTGTAACCTCCAAGATCAAATGCACTAATAGAAATCAAATTTCTCTTTAGTTCGGGCACATACCTAACAGCCTGCAACACCACCTCACGATTGTCAAACATCTTCAGCCTCACCGACCCCACACCTTGCACTCGGCAAGCTTTGTTATTTCCGAGCAGTACATTACCATGCTATTTCTGATCAAGATTCTCAAAAAACTCCTTCACCGGGCACATGTGATAGGAGCAGCCGGAATCCATGACCCAGCTCCTTTGAGGATCTTCAGATGAAGCCACCAGTACTCCAGCCGACTCATATCCCTCAGACGCCTCTGCCACATCAGCGGTTTCTTGTGGCCGACCGGCCTTTCCTTTCTCCGGGCAGAACTTCTTGATATGACCCATCTTCTGGCACTTGAAGCAACGCACCTGCTTCGTACCGTCCGGATTCAGCTTCTTCTCTTTTCCAGACTGCTTCTTCCCTTTCCCTTTCACCAAGATCAATCCGGACGCTCCTTCCTCGGTTGTCTTCGAATCTTGAAGTTTTTGGAACTCCTTGGTTCGAATTGACGTCAGAACCTCCTCTAACGTGATCACTTGATCTTTCCCGTAGAGTAACGCATCCCTGAAATGCTCAAAGGTTTTTGGAAGCGCATTCAACAGGATGACAGCTTTATCTTCATCCTCCAACTTCACTTCAATATTCTCCAGATCATCAACTATCTTGCTGAATTATGCAATCTGCTCCTCTATCGTTCTTGATTCTGACATCTTGAACGAAAAGAGTTGCTGCTTCAGGCACAACCTATGAGCCAATAATCTCGTCATGTACAGAGACTCTAGTTTTGCCCAGATTTCAGCGGCAGTCTTCTCCTTCGCAACCTCCCTCAGTACCTTATCACCAAGGCACAAGATGATTGCACTCCTTGCCTTATCTCCCATCTTCTTCTTCTCTTCTTGAGTCATGACACCACTCATCCTCGACTCACCCTTCAACGCTTCATCACATCCCTGCTGTATCAAGATTGCCTCCATCTTGATCTTCCACAGCCCGAAGTCATTAGTGCCGTTGAATTTTTCCACGTCGAACTTGGTTGCCATTGTTTCTTGGGAATTCTTGAATCCTTGCCCCACGGTGGGCGCCAATTGTTGGGTTCCTGGGACGTTTCGAGAAAACCCTAGAACCAGAGAATAATAAAAGAGAGAGAGCGGAGCGAGAGAATGAATACTAAATATTATTGAATGAAAAATTGTAATTGAAAGAGCGGGGTTGGTTACTATTTATAACCAACGTAAACACGCAACAGGCAAAGCCCGCAAACAAAACAAGCCCAAAACAAAACAAACCCAAAGTAAACAACCAGACCGACCGGACTGACCGGTCCACAGACAAAGGAAGCCAAGTCTAAATAACATTTACCAATCCACATGAAAGTAAAAACACAACCTTAGCTATGCAACACTAACTCATGATTCAAACATTTAGTTCGGCTAGACTCGAAGGCTTTGTGATAATTGATAAAGCATCCTTTACTAAAAAAAGTTTGAGTTAACTCATAGTGAAAAAGAGATTGAGAAGTGAGAGTGTGTTTTTGCTTAGTTAAAGACGCTCACCTTGGTTTTAAATGAAGAAAGAAAAAGGATTTTACAACATTTTAAATTAAAATAATTATTTTATGATTTTATGCTTTTTAAACCTATTTATTTAAATTCAATATTTTTTAAATAAAATTAATTATTTACAATGAAAAAATACATATTTCTAGTACATATGTTTTCATTGATATAATATTATATTATATTATATTATATATATATATATATATATATATGGAATACGGTAGGATGTTGATTATACGAAATCTATATTATACTAAGTCAGTAAATTATAAAGGTAATGATAACACGAAATAAAATAAAAAGCATATAGAAGAATTTAATAAAAAATATAATAAAAAACAAATTATCATGTTTTAGAGATAAATTAGCGAATAAGTTATAAATTATAGAAAAAATACAAAATGTAAAAGGTAATCATAAATTATCATTCAATCTTTTTATCATATTTTACTTAATTACATGTATTTCATAAGTCGTAATCTTTATAATAAAGATAGATAAAAAAACATGTACTGAATTATAGATCAATTACCAATCTTTAAGAAATTATTCTCCCCAATATTTATTATTAATCACTTACCGTTTTAAAAAAATTTGTGATTGAATAGTATATTTTAGATAATTTTCCATATCACCAAATTTACCATTTTAAAAAATCTGAAATCATTATCTTAGATTATTGAATAATTTCTGGGATTTCCCCTCCAACTTTGAGATAAGTGTTTTTAATTGCTCTAATCCCTTTTCTCTCCAACTACCCGTGCTTGCTGTAGTCAGAGCACAAACCTTTCTCTCTTTCTCCTTAACTTGCTCTTCCTCTCCGGAAGTTGAAGAAGGCCTTCTGCAACGTCCTCTCGCAATTGAGCTTCACGTCAGATCCAGAGACGACTATGTCTGGCAACTCCAATTGCAGTGTTTACATAGGTAAACTCACTTTTTTTACTTTCAATCTCCTTTGAACTTTGTACAATTTTTTTGTTTTGTCATTATTCATTTATTAAATAGTTATGTATTTTTCTCTGAAATATTCAATTTGATTACCTGAATTTGAACATTTTAAGGAGGCATTCGCCAACTAAGGGAGATAAATTAGGGTTTTACCTTGTGATTGTCAGTGTTTGTATTATGTTTGCGATGTTTATAACTTATGCATGTCATAGGAACCTCTACTTCGGTTTTTCGCAAATTAACATGTTAACCTTGGTGGAAATTGTGAGTGGTTTAGAGTTTTGTTTAGGATATCTCTATTATTTTTTTCTTTTAAATATTTTTCTTTGCTGTCTCCTGCTTTCCTCGTCTGTTTTTTGGGTAGCATGTTACAATCTGTACTATTGATTGTAGTCACCGCTGAAGATTTTTCTGTTACTTTAGCTGGAGTAAAGCAATTTTCCTCTTCAGTGGTTTGGGAAGAGTATTGAATATATTAGGAGCTCCACTATCTTTCACATTTTTTAAACAAAGTGGTTGATACATGTGATGTGTTCTTAACTTGTAATTTTTTTTCCACGCTGTTCTTAACTTGTTTGAAACAGGGGTTATGCCAAACTTTTGTGAGAACAAGAGTGTATTGTAATACTTTGTATGGTGATATGTTTTTGAAGGTGGAGAAGTTGAAGATTAAGTTGATTTATCACATTTTCTGTACGCTATTTTATTTTTGTTTTTAGAGAACATGTACTGATAGGATTTTTTTGTTGTGGTAAGAAGATTTTGTTGGAAGGAAAAGAAGGAGTGTACATAGGAAGGAAAAGAAATACCGTAGACTAATTTATAGGTAAGTAATTAAGGAAATAAAGTGAATCGAACAATATCCTTAGTTAATGACATGGGCCAAAGCTTACCTGCTAGTTCAGGTATTGCCCTTGAACGCTTGAACATTTCTTTCTAGCTACTGGAGATATCATACACCAACAAATAAAGCATTCTACAAATAGTTTTTATTCTAATAGAATATAAAACTTAAATTGGAGAGGAAAGAGGGAAAGTACTACATGATAATCTCCCTTATGTGAAAGGTTTAATTGATAGAAGTTATTCTTTGATAAATGTGCGTAATAATATTAACATGATCTGATGTTTCACTAGTATGATGGTAGAATGTATTTCTTTTTTCTCCCAGTTGCCTTTACTGCCTAAAGTTGTGCTTTTACACTTTTCTATCCAAACTAGCTTTTATGTTATTATTTTCAGGGGATTCTTGAACTGGATTTCAATCCGGTTGATTCAGATGTTTAATATTTTTGCAAATATAAGTTTCTAAGTGCTTCTAGATAATTGGATTTATGCACAAGTATGTATGTGTGTGTGTGTGTGTGTGTGTATATAATAGCAGGATGCTGATTTGGTTACTTCTATTTGACTCAGGCAATCTAGATGAGAGGGTGACAGAGAGGGTCTTGTATGATATATTAATCCAAGCAGGACGAGTGGTAGATTTGCACATTCCTAAAGATAAGGAAACTGAGAAACCGAAAGGTTATGCCTTTGCAGAATATGAAACTGAGGAGATTGCAGATTATGCTGTCCGTCTTTTCTCGGGACTTGTAACTCTCTATAACAGAACACTCAAGTTTGCAGTACGTTCTCAACATCTCTGCTTTCAACCTGTTAGATATGTTTTAGTCTTAATTTTAAATTGTTAATTGAAAATTTAGCATTATTGAGTGGAAGTTTGCAAAATATGCAGCCTTGTAGTATTTGGCTGTAACTGGGTTTGTGGGATCATGGATGCACCTCTTTTAACTTTTTGGGCGTATTTGGTAGATGTGTTTGAATGGCAACGAAACATGGGTTTTATTCTGTGTTTTGTTCTTTTAAATAACAAAGGAAATTGTGTACATTCATTATAAGATTTATGGGCAATAGACGCCATTAACTTAATTTCCTTTCCCTACATTTTTGTTACAATAGGTCTTTTGGTTAAATGGATGCCCCGACCACTAAATCTCTACCCTTCATTAATTTTTGTTCGCATGCATTTTTTTCCTGGTTCTTTTTTATTTTCAAACATTTCTTCGCACAAGCTTCCATGGCTCTTTTTGACTGATTAATGAAATTTTCCAATTTTTTCAGAGTTTGGGTGTTTTCCTTGCACATTTCATGTTTTTTATTCTCTTTTACCCGTATGACATGCTCTGTCTGCCTATAAACAGATGTCTGGGAGAGACAAGACTACCCTTAATGGCTCTACAGCAGTTACCCCCACATCAAATTCTTCTCAAAGGTCAAGGCCATATGCAGTCCTAATAAATAATTCAGAAAATTTTCAGCACCCTGCCAGGATATCAACTTCTGATCGATATTCAGATTATGCAGTAAATCATTCCCAAGGTAGTGTATTGTCTTACTAACGTGCTAAAAAAAATTCACGCATAGATTGATATTTTACTGACAGTAGAAGAATCTTACTAAAACATAGCTTAACTCTTGCTGAGCAATTTTTGTTTTTTGTTTTAATTCAATGCCAGTTCCTCCTATTCGTGTAACTAGTGGGAATGGATCTCACTATAGTGGCAACAATTATGAATACAGCAGGAGAGCTTTTGGGGCAACATTGGATAGCATTAGCCGTAATAGGTCACGCCGCTTTGATAGAAGTAGCCCAATCTCTTACCCATATTACTAAATATTTTCCGAAGATCAGTGAAGTAACAGACTAATCTTTCACTAAATATTAGTCATTAGCGATAATAGAATGTAAATGGGAACTATTCAATATTTAGTAGAATGTACACCTAATTATTTCACTCTCCAGGTGGCTCGGTGCTTATGAACTTAATGTTTGTAGTTTTCTCAGTAGTGAGGAAATCTTTATATTTAGTTCTGTAGGTTGAACTCAAATCAAGCAGTTCTATCTTTTCACTCTTGCCTTTCTTTCAGCTTTGGTTGTAGTGTGATGTGGTTTCTAACATTTCATTATCTAAAATTTCTGTATTGATTGTTTCCTAACGAATAGGAGCAAACTGTTGTTTGGTTTTCCTTTATGCCAATGAAATTTGTAATTTTGTTCGAATGTAAGCTAAGCAGATTGACACAACACAGAAACTAAACAACTTTCCGTGATGGAACACTATTTTCATTTTGGAATGTTTTTACTCGCTTGGGATCTAGTATTATTGTTTTGTTAAGTTTTTACTCTTTTAAATTGTGGGATTCTTGAAGGAAATCAATTTTGTATGTTCTTGCGTGCTCACATTGTTTTGCCATGTTGAGAAGGTCCACTGCACCACGATTATTGGCTCTTTAGTGCCAGTAGCTTTATTTTTACTTTCTTGATTGCATTAGAAATGAGGATTTCCACCCAAAAAAGTTGCAAGGTGCCTTTGTTCTCTTACCTGATTTATGCTAAAAGAAGGAAAGGGTCGTTGTGTATTTCTGTCCCGTGAGTGAGTTTTATTTGAACTCCCACGTTCCTTTGATGCACATCTCATTTGCAGTTTGATGACAAAATTATGCGTTATCTGACTTGTTTCTTTTGCAGAGTAAATATGAATGGCAGAAGAACCAATTTAGCTTCAGAAAATTACCCCAAAGAAAGCGCGGAAAGATATGTTTGGCCTGAGAAAATATTATTTTACCCTTTTGTTAATATTTGTTAAAATGTTGGTTCATTGCTTTAATTTTTATTTTTTTTAATGTACGTGTTGAAAATAACATTTTTTTTGCATAAATAATTGAAAAGGATAATAAAATAAAATTCATTTCAGTTTTTATAATTATTAATAAATTAATTAAATAAATAGCATTTCTTATATTTGAATGTGAATGTTTCATGCGGCTTTTGATAGCAGTAGAATTATTCATATATAAATTTGTCACTAAATATTTAATAATAATATTAGTTCATTTTTTCATTTTTATTTTATTTTATGCTTATGAGTGTATCCTACTATAATAAATATGTTTTTAGTTTTATACTTTGGAGCGAATTTAGGTTTAGTCTCTCTTTCAAACAAACTAAATATAATTTAGTCCTTCAACTTAAAATTTTAGTTTTAGTCATTTTTATCCAATTTTTTTAACTTTATTTGTTATTTCAAACAATTTGGTAAAAAAAGACTAAAACTAAAGTTTTCTAAAGTTGAAGGACTAAATTGTACCTTAATTTGAAAGAGAGATTAAATCCCAAAATATAAGAATTAAAAATATGTTTAACCTTGTTTTATATGATAACATATCATTGAACAAATGAAGAAGCTGGAAAAACCAAATGATTATATTATATTACATTTTATATATATATATATATATATTTAACTCGAGTTTACTTATGTTTCTAAATCTGGTTTCTGAATTAATTCAGAAACAATTTCTTTTTAGAATTGGTAGAATCGACGGGGAAACTAGTATAATTACGTAGAATTGCGAGTTTGCATAAGTTTGACGAGTTTGGAAAGAGAAAAAAAAAATGAAGAAAAACGATGTTCATGCTCGTAGTGTTTTGCCTTCGGCTTGCGTCATTGGTCTCACTTCCCGATCGTAACTTGCAGGTCATTTTTTCTATTCCAAAAGGTATGTCTTTTTGTTGGTTTGCTGTTGCACCACACCGTTTAGGAGGAAGAGATTATTTTTAACATTCCAAAAGGTTTGTTCATTTTTCAATGTCAATATGATAGAGTGACAAATGATGGAGTCCAGTTGGAAACGAAGGATCTTTTGAAAAAGTTTTTTATTTAATAAGGTATCTATCCAAACAAATATTATGCATTTAATTTAATTGGGAATTTTTTTAAAAAATTACATGAAAAAAATGTAAATTTTTAAAACCTTTGTAAGAATATATATATATATATATATATATATATATATATATATATATATATATATATTAAAACATCCCTTTTAAGAAAAATTTTGTAATTAATATTTTGTTATTTAAAATTAAAAAAGAATTATGAAATATGAAATTTTAATATTTAGAAGGACTTTTATAGATTTACAATAAGTTAAAGGATTTCATGACCTTAAAAAAAGCCATAACAAGTATTGCATAATTAAAGAGTGATTCAAATATTATGTATTTTGTGGAACCTTCACAAAACCAATTGAATGCAAAAGATTTTACGGAAAGTAAATAATTAACTTTAGACAGACCGTTTAGTCCATTCATAGGCAATCTGCCACATCAATACATTACCGTTACTTGTTTCCAACAACGAGGAATTAGGAGAAAATGATAAGCCAAAAATGAAAAATAAATAAATAAATAAAATAAAACTTTAGAACACAAAAAAAATTTACACTGATTTTTTTTAAAGATTTAAAATTTTTTAAAAATGTATTTACGTATATAATCAATTATTTAAAAGATATAATAAAATGTTTACGTTTTTCTATTATAATATAAGAAATAATTACTATAAAAATATTATAATAAACAAAATAAAACAATTTAAATTTTGATATTCTGGAAGTTATTATTTTAAAATTTAATAACTTATCTAAATTTAAATTTAATTAATTAACTTGTGAATTAATGTTACTGCATTGTAATTTTTTGAAATTAACATATGAACAAAAAACCATACAGAAATTGTGAATAATTATTCAAATAAATTAAACTTTAATTTTTAAATATTTTTAATACTATTTTTTCAATGTTATAAAATAATCTCATAATCAACCCTCTTTCAATTTTAATTTATACTCATTTCTATTAAATTTAGTAATAAAATATTTTGATAATTTACTATATTATCCAATTAATTAAGTTTTTTATTTTATACATCAACAAAATCAATTATAAGCTTTTCACCCATTTTCCTTTCTTTCTTACTTTCTTTTCTCTCATCTAAACAATTCTAATTCTCACTATTTTCCCTTTTATTTCCTATTCTAATATGAGTCTAAAACAAAGCACTAATGTGTATAATTCCATTTATATACAAATGAAAATTCCATCTATCCAAACAACAAATAAATCAAGGAGACTATTATTTTTTAAACCCAATAAATTTTTACATATACTTTACATCCACTATTTTACAATTTAATCGCTATTTTTTTCTTATAAATAAAAAAAAATCTTAAAATTAATTTAAAACTTGTGTACGGTGTGAGAGGGTACCCGATGATGGGGCACACATTCAAAATGAACAGTAGTTGCTCAAAAGTCACAAGACATTATATAGCATGTTTCATAAAACGTGCAATGATGTGAGACTTACTCAAACACACACACGCATTATTCAATAGTGGGTCACCTTTGTTGAAGCATTCCATTCAAGGATGGTACACAAAACCAAAAGTCAACACTTTCTTATACTCAAAGCTTTTTGCCCTTCCTTAAACGCTTCATTTTGGGTCTTCAAAAAATGCTCATTTCATAATACCTATTTGCCACGCACTAATGAATCATCAATGGATAAGAACTCCAACAACATCAAACATCATCCTCACGTTGGAAAATCAAACTTCCATACGCGTGTTTTTGGGAATACGGAATATACTCTTAGTTGGTCCGCTCTGTATTACAATGCTGTTAATACTTTTTAAAATTAAAAGTAATCATCATTCGGTGCAGCTAACTGTGTTTTAAGAAAACATATAATTATCATTAATGCGTAAAAAATTACACATCTAATTTATTTATGGACTTTTTATTTTATTTTTATATTATTATTGTGAGTTAGGAGCTAACTGGGAGAATGACAAGTTAGACGGACAAGCCTAGCAAAGAGATGTTCAATAAGACGTCTCAAGATTGTTTGGTTCCGAGACGTAATTAATGTCATAACAACTACAGTCAAGTAGTTAAGATTAAGGTTTATATTAATGATCATTAAGAGATAAATTAATTTGTCAGTTTTTTATAAACTCTATAAATAGAAATTTAATTTCGAGATAAACTTGCTTTATGATAGAATTACAAAAAATTTCTGACTTTAATGTTGGAGTATATTCTGCAAGTCATCCATTTAAACCGATCGATTAGTTAAAACACAGAATAAGAAAGAGGTTTGATACAAAATCAGCACAAATGATTATCCTCGTTCCGTTTAAACATAAAGATTATTATAATGTTTAATTTGTAATAAATGGTGATTACCGACATTCATGCAGGTTGTGTGCATCTCACAAATAACTTTCGAACTCTCCTCTCTCAACTTTAGATAACAGCCACGTGATTTCAGGTTCCATGTGATGTGAAAGCTCTCATCATGCTTCATCAATGAGAAAATTGAAAATGGACTAAAAAGTGTCAGGCGGGTTGACCCGTCGTGTGCCCCGGAACCCGGACTCATACGGACTTACGGGTTTAAACACATATCTCGACTTTTTTTTTTATGTAGCTCCATTCGTTAAACCTGACCTGTTTTCATAATTTTAGTTGTTATTTGTGAATTAATTTTATTTATTACAAGTATGGTTTTGATTTAAAATAATTTAATTTATTTTTTAAATATAGATCAAATTAGACCAATTAACTTAATCTGTGTAGATTAAATAAGTTTAAGTTGAGTTAAAGACAAATTGACCTATAATTCATAAATGACAATTCTTAATTAATTTTTTATCATTTTTTCTCACAATTTTTTATTATAATTTTTTATTACTTTTAATAGTGTAATTGGCAATTTAATTTTTTAAATATTATAATGTTGTTTAATAATGTTTAAATATTTAATTTATTTGGTGGTTAAATTATGTAATTTGATATTTTAATTTTTAATTATTATCTTTATAATAATATTTTGTAAAATAGGTGAATACTTTTATTATACTGTTATAAATTAATAAATTGTTAATTCATTTTGATTATGTTATAATAATATATAAAATAATTTAGAAAAAACAAAACATTCTTAAATGGTTGAATCAATTAATAGTGTGGATCAAGTTGAATTATAAAATATTTTACTCACAAAAAAGTGACTTGAATTAATCTGTCAATTTTCAATTTAATTTATGATAAAATATCCACTGAAGTTTGTTGGTTCACCTTTGATACATATACATATACATACATATATATATATATATATAGGATTAAATATGTTTTTAGTTCCTGTACTTTGAGTTGATTTTGGTTTTAGTCCCTATTTCAAACTAAGATATAATTTAATCCTTCAACTTTAGAAAACTCTGGTTTTGGTCATTTTTACCAAATTTTTTTAACTTTATTTGTTGTTTCAAGTTAAAATTTTTTGTAAAAATGACTAAAACTAGAGTTTTTTAAAGTTGAAGGACTAAATTGTACTTTAATTTAAAAGAGAAACTAAAATCAAAATAGTCCCAAAATATAGGAACTAAAAACATATTTAACCCATATATATATTATTTTTTACCAAACTGAAAAATCACCTATTATAAATCCAGACCATAAACAAAAGTTCATATCTTCTATGTTAATAATAAATTTGTTAAAATTTAAACTTTAAACAAACTCTAAAAAGAACATCTTCTTAGAAATATTTCCTTTTCCCTAATTTTTGAACCATTAAAAACCTATTTTAAGTCCAGTCCAGAAATAACAGTGAAATAAATTTTACTGCAAGTTGATGAATTAAACTATTGATGCATCCTAAATTCAGAAAATATTAAAAAGAAAAACATATTTTTAAGGTGGGTTACCGGTTAGTACAGAATGCAACCGGTAATTGTACTGTTGCCAAGTTGGCATATTAATTGCATTGTGGGTTGAAAATGACAGGTTTTGATTAGAGGCAGTACTGGTTTGTTTTGCCAATATGTACAAACTGTGCTTATTCCCACAACCTTGGACCAGTCACAACCCTTTTTGTTTCCTCTTGGTAAAACCAACCAAAATACCATTTCTATATATAAATTAATGATAACGTTTTTTTTTTTACTAAAATTTTAACATTATTTTCGTGGTGTTATTGGTTTACGTTGATGTTTATGATTATTTTTATTAATTATAAAATAATTTTGGACACGTAAATGATATTAAAATATTATCAAAGTATCGTTGTTCATAAATTAAATATAAAAAACTCATGCTATTAAAAAAGAAATTTAACATTATTTTACAGTGATATGTTTTATTTTTCACTATCATGATAGTTTTTCTTTTAAATTTTGTGTTTAAAGGCTGCTAATTTGATGCACCCTACTTTAAAATAAAATAATATAGTATTTTTTATTAGATATAATATTAAAAATATTATTCAAATGACATTTTATCATTCAAAGTTTATTTACTAATAAAAATAAATCATAATGTAAATAATATACAATATTTGCAATAATGTGAACACTAAATAATATACAATTTTGTAATATCTTAAGTATGGATTGATATGTAATTTAAGGCTAATCAATATTTATATTTTTTGGGTTACATATGAACTTTTTCAAAAACATCTATTTGAATAAGTTATTATTTGATTAATTAGACTTATATTAAGAATTTATTAGAATTAATCATCATGCATTGTATTATCTACTTTAGATATTACAGTTTTGTTACCATTTTGTTTTTAAAAACATCTTAGAAGATAAAAGAATGAAATAATATTTAAACTACCTTAACTCTTAAGTGATGTAAGACTAATAAATATAATAGAAACAAGTTTATTTGGTATGTTAGAATATTTTGTAGTTAGATATTTAGGTAAAACATTGACTTTTCTTTTCAAGTCAATTAGTTGTTAGTTATGATTTTCAGTACTTTGTTGTGTTTTATTAATTTTTTTTTGCATAATAGCTTTTGAGATAGAAAAAGCAAAAGGACTTAGGTATGTTTTGCCACTTTTTCACATTGTTATAAGTAATGAGATTTTCAAAGAAATATAATACTGATAAGACATAACTTCAACCCACACATAAGAAATTGAATCCACCTCCAACTAAAAACTTTACTATAATAGATTTATAGGTCTTTATTATTATATCGTACACAACTTTATTATTTTTACTTAGAATACTAAATAATATACAATTTTGTAATATCTCAGCTAACAACGTATTTTTTTTAGACATGTTTGTTTGACCCTTTATAAGCAAAACTCTCAATATAATAACTTGTTTGAACCGATCACCATGATTAATGATATAACTTTCATACCATCAATAAATCTTTTAAGAAAAATTCATTCGGAGAGACAACAATAATAATAAAATATAAACTTAACTCACATAAATGATTGATATATCCTTTAAGTCAAAATCTTAAGATGATAAATTTATGAGTTTTATCTTTATGTTTTTCTATTCAATATCATACTTATACTAATATTTAAATTTCTAAATATAAGTTTCTTCATTTAACTTGTGAATTTTAAGAGAACCTTTAAAGCATTTTATTTATTTAAGATTTAGTGTTATTGTGTGATACGATAAACGATGATTTTGACAAAAAGATTTATACATTTATAATATAAATTATCCATATAAAAAATTATGACACTAAATTCAATTTAAAACTTTAATATTTATGTTTTTTTAGTATTACCTTTTGGATTTAATTCAAGTAAACTCAAATACTTTGTATTTTTTGTCCTATTATTTTTCCAATCGATGTGATTGATGCTAACAAAGAAGCCAAAAAAGGAGATAAAAAGTATCTCAAATACTTCTATTTATTGATGTTCAATGCATATATGTACTTGGATTAAACACATTCTATCGACATATTGCTTGTTTGATGTGAATATATGTCAAGTAGGTAGCACCCTTAACTTTCTTTTGAGTGTTTCATGGCACTAAACTTATATGTAAAGTTTCGGAGACAATTTCTGCATCACTTTTTCATTAATTAATTTATTAATTGGCAGCAATTTGTAATAGAAAAATTGGTGACACCTTAGCTTAACCAGAAGCCACCAAATGTTTTTTAGCTGTTTTCTATATAGTGTTTTGGAATAATACATTTTGAGTTTTTTTAGGACCAAAAGTTTTATATTTCACATTTCCGAGACATCTTCTGCAACACTGATCGGCAGCAATAGATAAATGTAAAAGTTTGAGGCATCTCCATGCAAATTTTTTAATTAGTCAAACTTAACACACATGTCGCTGCTTCATTTTCAAGTCAATAATGTTCTAGCATTTAAAATTTTCTACCCAAAATTGATTATAGAGAGGCTTCAAATAATAATTATCACATAAATAATTATAGAAAAAAAAGTTGGTAATAAGACGAAGACCATTCAAACCATTTATATTAAAATATTGATATATTAAGTGATTAACAGTACATTATAGATTCATTACTCGGAAACAATCACTATGAAACAGCTTGTTGTTGTTGTTTGCGTGTGGATTAATTTATTATCATTATTGTTGTTGTTTATGCTAAAACAGAAGAACTCGAATTCAGAAATACTAGAATGATGTCAACTTTTATGACTTATGCTGGACTCATTAAAATGTTGCATAATAAAGTATCATAACTAAATTAATTTTGTTCTATTTTAAGAAAACAACACTAATTTGACTTAAAAAAGAAATTAAGATCATCAAGTAGAGACAGTTTTGTCTCTAATTTATTGAATTAATAAGTCGTGATTCTTCAGTTAATCTTTTCTCTATGATTAATTTTAATAAAATCATTATTATCAGTTATGATAATAAATAGTATTGTCGTCAAGAAAAGAAATTAAGAGCCACAATTTGTTATTATTCAAATGTCTCAATTTGATATATTAAGTTAATTAGGTATCTCACTTCAATTATAACGCATTATATATATATATATTCGTGTCTTTTTTATTATTTTCATATCATTGTAAAATGGAAAAATAATTTATAATTTATTCATTTGTTTTAAAAATAATAATACTTTAAAAGATATTATGAAATTAGAAATTAATATATGGAAAAATATTGTCTTAATAAAACATTTTTGTTTTATTGATTGTATAATTAATAAATTAAATAAAGAATTGATGAAAACAAAAGAATAAAATAATTTAAAGATATTTTTAATAAATTAACTCTGAAACTTTATTAGGTAAAATAATTCAACTAACTGTAATAATAAATTTTATACATAACATATAAAATAAATATTTGTTTAATAAGTTTCAGCAAGATATATTTAGGATAGTTTCATCTTAACCTTTTTTTTTTCTCGTTTTTTCAGTATTTTGACAAATTTAAAGATCAATAATCATCATTTATAATCACTTGAAAAAAAAAAGTAGTAAACATTATCTTTTATTCTATATGGTCATATTCATGTAAATAAATTTGGAGTTAAATCATCCCAAAGTTTCAAGTTTAATCTTAAATACTCTCTGCTGTATTATACATAACCAAAGTAGTAAATATTACACAACACATAAATCCATCTTACACATAAAAGTAACAATATTAAATTAATACATTAACGAGAAACTTGTATCTCCCAAAGATTAAATATACACACAAAATAAAAAATAATTGTCTTTTATGAAACAATAGATTAGCAGCAGATGGAAAACGTGGTAAAAAAATAAAAAGATCTTGTTTACATACTCAAAAGATTCGCGATAACTTGCAATTACATTTTTTATATTTTTTTATATTAATAATAATGTGGCTGGAAGAATAAAACAATACTCATACGTAAGACAATCACGCGAATGATTTAGATAATTAAGTACCCTTCAATATATACGAAACACATCTTATCAACTTCTCTATCTAATTGTCCTTTTCAATCATAGTAAAAAAAAAAGTACAAAATTTCATCATTATTTTATGACTTGTTTACATGATTTTAATTGAAATAACTTGGTTATGATTTTCATTCTTGACTTGCAATATGTTTAGACAAATTACAGAATGAATGGTTCAAAATTTCATCTCATGCCTCTATATATACATATTTGTTAAGTATTTGTCCCCACATTTATCTTCATTTCTGTGTTTCGATAGAACATTTTATAAATTTGAATGACTTTGAATGTTTTATTTTATCTAATTTTTGATTTCGAAAAAAAAAATCAGTGCAGATTTTAAATTAAGAATAAAATAGAACATTGCAAATGGTGTAAAGTAAAGTACATATACAGTGAAGTGAAGGTTTTAAGAAGCAGACATTAAAACTTATTATACATTATATTAAAAAATGATTAATGCATGGAATATGGCTATCATGAATATGATGTTTTGTTTATTAAATGGAAAAAGGTAATTCGTCAAAATGAGTGACGGAAAAGACATTATTATGAGGGAAAACAAATAAAAATAGCAATTGACTTTCAAAGTGTTTATGAACCAAATAATTATTAAAAGAAAGGACCAAGATAAAATCTTAAAAGAAATAGTTACGAAAAATTATATATATCTTTAAATATTAATATAGATATGAAAATGTTGAAGGTAGGTTTAAGAGTGTGAGTAATTTATTCCCATGTGAATCTTCACCAATCAGATTCTAATTTTTGCCTCCTACATCTTCGATATGTCAACCAGAGAATTTGGCTCTTCTTTTTCAGTTGAGATATGGCATATTCTCGGTTTATACACTCAAACATTTACTGTAATTGTTAAAGGCCTGTTAGATTCACTCATAATAATGGAATATTCTAAGCTTATTAATTAAAAAAATATTTTAATTTATTGAATATATTATATATGTACTAGTTATTAATCAACCCACCTAATTATTATATATGCACTAGTTATTAATTTATTTGGATTGAGTTCTTGGTGACCAGTTTATTCACCAGTTTACTTAATTATTATTTTAGATTTCAATATTATTAATTTACTGTGTTATAGTTGGAATAAAAAGAGTATACTTTAATAAAACATAATATTGTAGATATATCTATTTAAGACTCTAATATTATAAATAGATAAGTAAAATAAGAATTATCAATATTAGATACTTATTTGTTTTGTTTTTTGTGTTTGCTTCTTTAGTGTATTTGTAGTTTAAGATGATTTTGGATTGTATTGTATTTTTTTTTTTTTTTTTATCTTGAATTGTCTCTAGAAGTTATTATCATTTTGGACTAAAATTTATTTTGATTTGAATTAGAAAAAATTTGTTATTTTTTATTAAAATGAAAAAAAAAAGACTTGTAATTAAGTGAACAAGCGAACCAATCCATTTAATCTACTAATATGTGATAAGACGGGTCAAATTCAAATTTTTTCAATTTACTAATAAGTGAGTCGGATTAAATTGGTTCACTACGTAGTTTAATCTATAATAAATTCAACTAGGTTGAATTAGCTAACTTATTTTAATAACACTATTTTCAACAAAGAAAAAATAGCAAAATGATATTCCAACACCACAATTTGACACTATCCAGGTGTCAAATTGTGGTTGGGGCATTTTAAAATAAAAAATTGATGTTCAGTACATGCAAGGGCAGAGTTGGAATGAAAAATCCAAAATTTGAGTTTGACAGTTTCTTTTATGCTTTGGTTTTGTCTTTCGTTCTGATTCTCGCTTCTCTGCAATGTTTTTCTCTCCACCACCGAATGTCCTACCGTGCTGCACAAACTCTCCCCGATTAGCACTCTCTGTTTCGTTTTCTCCTTTGAACCCACTCTTTCGTCCTCTCAGTTTACCATAACGTCATTTGTTTTGTCTTGCAATCTCCGGTGAACCCACCGATTGGGTCTTTCCTTCTCTCCGAGAAGCATTCCATGTTTCGTTTTGTGTTCGATTCTCCGGTCAAGCCACTCATTGTCGTATCTCTTTGATTTTTTAGGGTTCCGTTGTATGAACCCATTCCGGTGAACACACTCCCTTGCTCTCTTTCTCTTTTGATCATTTTTGTGTTGTGACTCATTGGTATTTGTTTGTCGAAGTGGTAAAGGGAGCGTTATCGTTATCTCTCTGTCTGTGGTTTTGGTGAAAGCATTGGTCTTTGTCTATTTAGGTGAAAGGTCATCTCTGTCGTTGTGATTGTGTGTTTGTTTTTGTTATTTTGTACCTTCCTCAATGGTATTTGGGGTCCCCAAAATTAACTCACCACCCCCAACAAACATCTTAAAACCAAAAAAATCAAAAACGCATGCAAAGTTTGCCAAAAAGTTAAAATTTGACATCTTGGTCCCCTGTGTACAAAAAAGTGGTCCCTTGTGAATGACTTTCTGTACAAATTCAAGAAAGAACTCGCGTAAACGTTTACCACCTATTGGTAAACGATTACACCACCCATTTTCAAGGCACTTGACTTTGGATTTCATCCAACTACTTTTTGTGAACGCAAGACCTTCCTCAATGGTATTTGGGGTCCCAAAATCAACTCACCACCCCCAACACACATCTTAAAACCAAAAAAATCAAAAACCCATGCAAAGTTTGCCAAAAAGTTAAAATTTGACATCTTGGTCCCATGTGTACAAAAAAGTGGTCCCTTGTGAAGGACTTTCTATACAAATTCAAGAAAGGACACGCGTAAACGTTTACCACCTATTGGTAAACGATTACACCACCCATTTTCAAGGCACTTGACTTTGGATTTCATCCAACTACTTTTTGTGAACACGAGACCTTACTCAATGGTATTTGGGGTCTCCAAAATCAACTCACCACCCCCAACACACATCTTAAAACCAAAAAAATCAAAAACTCATGCAAGAACGAAGCCCAATCGCACCGGAATCAGAACAAAAGAGATGGAGAAATCGAAAAATTGGAAGAACGAAGGTGGCGACAGTGAAACGGAGAAATGGGATGAAAGAGAACGTTGAAGTTCCTATGAAATAGATCAAGGACAAAACGGAAAGTGAAAATTTCAAATCTGAACCTCGTGTCAAAATATCGGGACGCGAAAAAATATTATCACGTAACATGGAGAAGTGACACACCTATGTGTACAGAATGATGTATAGGCACGTTTTTTGGTTTTGTTAAAAATATTCTTTTTTTGAAACTATTTTATTTTATCTCTTTAATCTTATATATTTTATCATGTTGATCACTACTTTAGGATAGATCCATGTGTAATCAAGAGTATACAAATATATTATTTGACTTAGGATCTTAATCCACCTCTAACATGTTTAAAAAAAATTATATGGATTAAGAAAAATAATTAATCCATTTGATATTTTTCAAAATTTTCACTTTTATATTGATTTTAAATTCTTTTATCATTATTTAACTGCAGCACAATAATCATATATTCAATAAACATATAAAGACAAATAAATAATTCATTAAAACTGAAAAATATGTTATATAGTTGTAATTAGAGGGAGTACTATTTAACAATAACATTTATTACATATGAAATTTTTTTCTTGATGTTTGAATTTTTCGAATTAATTTTCGATGAAGACTTTTAAAAATTTCCTTAATAAAAATTCTTAAATGTCTTATCCCTTTATCCTTTTTAATTTTTAATATTGATAAAAAATGAATAATAATTAAAAGTAACCCCACATCACAGTATAAATACCTAAATTGGAAATACAATTCATGAATTAAATAGGTTTATTTATTTCAAATTTGTATAAATTAGCTTAAATTTAAAATTATTTATATAAATATGCATATGCTAAAATATTGGATAATGATATTTCAATAACATTTTAACATTATTTACGTGTTATTTTGTGATTGGTTCATGTTGGTGTTTGTGATTATTATTATTAATTGTAAAATAATTTTGAACCAATTACATAATGACACGTAGATGATGTTAAAATGTTAGTTAAAAAAAATATTATCAAAGTATCATTATCCTTAAATATTAGTTCTTTTCTTGTAGATCACAGAAAGAGAGAAATATAATTTGGCATAGGATTAAATAAAATTATTAATACAATAATCAGCCTCAATTGTATATTTGATTGTAATTAACTTAATATAACCTCGTGTAAACTTGTTTTGAATATTGTTTCAGCGTCATGATGCACACCATTACACCTTAACATCCGAATTCCTATTTCAAAGTCAATTTATTTCCTCATTTATTTATTTTAGAAGAAGGAAAAGAGAAATTGAAGTTGAAATGTAGCTATCTCGGGAGAGAGGAAAATATCCCCAAATCGAACTACCTACCCAATTAATAAATTCCAAAATAATAAAATAATAACCCATAAGAAAATATAAATACACATGCTACCATAAGATACAACTCAATCTTCCCATTTCCAATTTTGAATTCACGGACAGAGGAAAGAGAAGAGAAGGAGTGGGAGAGATTTCAACGCCATAAACGGCATCGTTTCAGCCACGTGGACACTCCTTCTAAACCCTTCGCCCTACCACCGGCTGCTTCCGGTAACGCTCTATCACGGAATCAAATTATTAGGAATAAAAAATAATTAAAAAAGGAAAAGAAAAACGGGGTAGGACGGTACGGTCCGTTGCTTCCCCTTACTCCGGGACTCGCTTTCTACCGTTCGTCCCCCTCTATAAATACCGCCTTTCTACCCACGTCTCATTTTTTCCTTTCTCTCTCTTCTTCACCATTCTCTTCTATTACCGTTTTCCGGTGAAGTCGCCGGCCAGTAACCGTCGTTTCTGCCGGGCAATATCTCTTCGCGGCGCCGTTCCCTCTGCCTCAGGTTTTCTCCTTGCTTCACATTCAACGTCGTTGATATCCATTTCTTCCTCTCAGATCTGTCTCTCTTTTTCTGTGCAACCACGAATTCCTCTCATTTATAAGTCGCACCTTCTGAATTTAGCTCTCGTGCCTGATTTATTTTTTGGGTTTACTGTCTTGTTTAAATCGTTTAATAATGGTGATTCCTCCGTTTTTTATTCCCAGGATCTTGATCTGTTACTTATATTTCTTTAATGCGCCACTTGTCTTTTCGTAAATGTGTTCGGCTTTTCGAAATTGATGATGCAATTGGTGTGGAGGTGAAGGTGATTTTTCGTGCTGCTGAATTTGTACTGAGATATTTTTTAAAATTTATTTTCTGGTTCTCTTCCTATTTCTGGATTTTAATCTT
Source organism: Vigna mungo (assembly GCA_036885675.1). Classification (NCBI taxonomy): domain Eukaryota; kingdom Viridiplantae; phylum Streptophyta; class Magnoliopsida; order Fabales; family Fabaceae; genus Vigna; species Vigna mungo. The sequence goes on along the minus strand of CP144692.1, from coordinate 42,268,035 downwards.
TACGGAAGGTTGATTATGTTATAGTTTTAATCAATTTGATTATTTTGATTGTGACTTGTGAACGTGCTTTGTGGCTCTGATTTCGTCATTCGCCATGTGTTTTTTTATATATACACTCGGTTTTTCTGATTTGGTTGTAGGAATATGCTTGTTTCGGTTTTTTCCTTTACCTTAGAACATATTGTTTTTGTGGTTGTAGTGTTATCCGTTTCTGATACATTCGTTGGGTTATTAGAGAAGTTGAGAAAATGGACGGCCATTTGGGAATGAGGAAAATCAGCTCTCACTGCTCCATATCCGAGATGGATGACTTTGATCTCTCACGTCTGCTTGACAAACCAAGATTGAATATTGAGAGACAGAGATCATTTGATGAGAGGTCACTCAGTGAACTGTCCATTGGTCTTGCGAGAGCTGGCTTGGAAAATTATGACACTTATTCACCTGGGGGAAGATCTGGCTTTAACACACCTGCTTCATCTACGCGGAATTCATTTGAGCCCCATCCCATGGTTGCTGATGCCTGGGAATCCCTGAGAAAATCTCTAGTCTATTTCAGAGGTCAACCGGTTGGCACAATTGCAGCCGTTGATCATCAATCAGAGGAAGTTCTCAACTATGACCAGGTGAATTCCTCAAACAATATGGAAATGTCATATTCCGTTCTTAGGGGTGTGTACAGATCTTTTTTAAATGTGCAAGTTATGGACACTTATTGTGTGCTCTAGAACTGTTATGAATTAAGTTGTCATCAACATCTTTATTACTTTGATTTGAAAATAGATATACCCCAGCACATTTGCGTGCTATGCATTTAATTTCAAACTACCAAAAGCCCTTTTACTATTTACAAGTTTTCAGAGGCAATATGAACTTGAAACATCAAATAATTTTGTGGTTACCGCAAAATTTATGAGACATCTGGTCTATGATAACGAAACATGATACCATATGTTTGGGCTATATTTATCCAAAAGCTTCAATGGAATGAATTTAATAGTACTGCAACATACAAAACAGATGCTCTATTGTATTTCCACTTAACTTTTAAGTTGAAAATATTTTGGAAGTTCCGTCATTCCTTAAAATTCACAGAAATGAATGTTGTTGATGTTGAATGTTTGGTTGTGCCAGACAATTCATTTGTTTAACATGCAACCTAGCCCTACATTTTGGTAATGACAATTGTTGGATGAATGTTAATGAAAAATCTTGCTTAGCAAAGAACCAAACTGACTTGATAAATCTTGTAGTTGCATACAGTTTGGACACCTAGTTCTCGACAGCCTTAATTTCATGTTCCTAGAGGTGTCATTTAGTTTTAGCAATTATACTTATAGTTACTTTTTTAGGCCTTATTAGTGAAAACATGCAAACCAATTCTTTTTTCCTTTGAATGGTTATTGATTAAGAGAAGAATCTGAGGATTTTGTGTTAATAGTTACCCTCTCCCCATAATCCTAAAAGCAATTGTTATTGTCACACTGATGGTAATCATCTAAGAATGGATATTTATTGATTAAATATTCTTTTTATAGGTTTTTGTTCGAGATTTTGTGCCCAGTGCTCTAGCATTTTTGATGAATGGTGAACCGGATATAGTTAAGAACTTCTTGTTGAAGACACTGCATCTTCAGGGGTGGGAAAAAAGGGTAGATCGATTTAAGCTTGGGGAAGGTGTGATGCCAGCTAGTTTCAAAGTCCTCCATGATCCCATTAGGAAAACAGATACGCTTATTGCAGATTTTGGTGAGAGTGCAATTGGAAGAGTTGCTCCAGTTGACTCTGGATTCTGGTGGATCATTTTGCTTCGTGCTTACACAAAGTCCACGGGAGATCTATCTCTGGCTGAATCATCATCTTGTCAAAAGGGAATGAAACTTATATTGACTCTATGCTTGTCAGAGGGGTTTGATACATTTCCAACTCTGCTCTGTGCTGATGGATGCTGCATGGTTGATCGAAGAATGGTAAGACATATTTGTGGTTGTTTCTCATTATGTTAAGATAACTAATGTTGCTTCTCTTATCATGCTTGTATAAGAATGGATTTTTTTCTTACATTACCAAGTTTGTTTTTACACTGATCGGTTATCACATTTAAACTGTTCAATTCTTTCTGTAGTTTACTTTCAATTCCCTTTTGTTAAGATTCATTCGTATTTGGTTGATTTTGAAGAACTGTCATTCTGTATTCATTGTTTCTTCTTCTTCCTTTCTTTTTTCTTGCAGGGTATTTATGGTTATCCTATAGAGATACAAGCACTTTTCTTTATGGCATTGAGATCTGCTTTGTCAATGCTGAAACAGGATGATGCCGAAGGGAAAGAATGTGTAGAGCGTATTGTGAAACGATTGCACGCACTAAGTTATCACATGAGAAGTTACTTTTGGCTTGACTTCCAGCAACTAAATGACATTTATCGGTATAAGACTGAAGAGTACTCACATACTGCAGTAAATAAGTTTAATGTTATTCCTGATTCCATCCCAGATTGGGTATTTGAGTTTATGCCAACTCGTGGGGGCTACTTTATCGGAAATGTCAGTCCAGCTAGGATGGATTTTCGATGGTTTGCTTTAGGCAATTGTGTTGCAATTTTATCTTCTCTGGCAACTCCAGAGCAATCAATGGCTATCATGGATCTTATTGAAGCTCGTTGGGATGAGTTAGTTGGAGAAATGCCCTTAAAAATATCTTACCCAGCAATAGAGAGCCACGAATGGCGAATTGTTACTGGCTGTGATCCCAAAAATACCAGATGGAGTTACCATAACGGAGGATCTTGGCCAGGTTCTTCCTTTCTGCTTATTATTCAAACTTCATAATGCATTTAACATGGGGTTTGGTAGCGGTTATACTTCTGACATACATGCCAGTTAATTGCGTAACCTCACTAGGTGTCCTTAGGCATCGACTAAGATTTTGCCACAAGTACCATGGGTTTCAAAAATCTATAATCTCAGGGCTTAGGAGATCAATTTTCAAACTGATATACATGCACCTTTTGTGTCTTTGTGTTGCCATATTCAGTTACGATGATAATGTCTGTCACTAACAACAGAAAGGCAGGATGTGTGGAACACTCTTTTGTTTGAATCTTGGTAACTTTACAAATGTGTTGGTCCTCGTTTATTTGAGCTTTTGAAAAAGAGAGATTTAATGATGCATAGAAGTTGATTTATTTTTGTAGGGATTTCATGAAAAGCAATTTTTTTTGTTAAAAATAAAAAAAGAAGATAAGAAGTAATGCAACTACACTATTTTTCCAAAGAAATCATTCTTAATAGCTTCTGAAATATGTTTTTTTAGATATTTTTTCTAAAGATTGATCATATTCTTAATTGTTTTATATTTTTAAAAATAAGTTGTTATAAACTTGATTTTGGTATTCTTTTTTTTTTTTTTGACTATTCACTTTGCTATGTCTGTGGCTCGAGTGCAGTGCTCCTGTGGTTAGTAACAGCTGCTTGCATCAAAACGGGGAGACCGCAGATAGCAAGACGTGCAATTGAGCTTGCAGAGAGTCGTTTACTGAAGGATGGGTGGCCAGAATATTACGACGGTAAACTTGGAAGATATATTGGGAAACAGGCAAGAAAATACCAAACATGGTCTATAGCAGGTTATCTGGTGGCAAAGATGATGCTGGAGGACCCGTCTCACTTGGGGATGATTTCCCTTGAAGAAGACAAACAAATGAAACCGGTTATTAAAAGATCGTCTTCGTGGACTTGCTAAACACTTCAGGTGATAGATAAATAGTATAAAAAACGAATAGAGAAAAGCTTAGAAGATGAGATTGTTGTTTCAATTCACGGCACTATTCTTGGTGATTCCCTTCCTCGTAGGCTTGATTAAAAGTTTGGCTTGTGTAAAATGGCTGTTGCTGAGACTGGCATCATGCTCTTCCCAAATAAGTAAAAAGACCCTTCTTCACTTCATGTTTGCTAAGTTCAATGCTACCGTCCCACATGTTGCCTGGGATTTTATTAGTAAGATAAGAAAAAGTATCAAACATTCTTCATTATATTAATGTCTTTCCCTCATAGTTGTCAATAATGCTCCTTTCAAAAAGGGCCTAGAACACAAAGTATTAGCTTTTCTTTATGGAACTTTAGGTCTACCATCTCATTTGCTAAGAAATATGGTAAATTATGATTGTTTTTACCAATTTTTGTGTATATGATGCACTTTCCATTATATATTTTTTTTGTTTTCATTTGGTTTGGAGCCTTTTTTATTATTATTGTTTTGCCATTTATGGGGCGGAATAAATTTTGCTTTGTAACATTTAACAGGAAGCAAGTTTAATGTATTTTTTAAGGAAGTAGGTTTATTGTTAGGCAAACAAATCTCTTTGTACTTTATTGAAGTGTCAATCAATTTAACTGCTTAAACAGCATGAAAATTTAAACTGAAAATTTTAGAAACTGGTATAATTATGTTTTTGGATCTGTTGTAAGCTCGATCCACTTGATATTTAAAAAAAAAAATTCGTACAATTTCGTATTTTATACTTTTATGAGAATCCCAATTAATATTTTTGGGTCTTTTTTTTAATTGCATATGTTTTTCTTTAATTTCTTAAATGTTTGTAAGTTCCATTTACGATTTTTGTTATCTTTTGTTAAGCCCTGGAAAGACATGGAGAAGGAGAATGCAACGTGGTGAGTGAGAAGGTTTTAGGGAAGAATTGCTTTTCTATAGTTTAGTTTTTTATTTTTTATTTTTCTTTTACATTTTGTCGTTTTCAATTTATACAATTTAAAAATTATTTTTTAATTAAATTATATAATCTTAACATATTTTAAATTGTTTTCGCGACCCATGTTTTCTCCATCTCCATTTTCTCACTGGAGTGTATTTTCTTCATAATGCATTTTTTATTTTTGTATTTCATATTATACATTTGAAATATAAATTTTATATTCTAAATTATGTAATTCAAAATATAAAATAAAAATATGTTTTGAATCATATATGACAAAATATAAATTTTATACTTTAGATTATACAATTTAGAATATAAATTTTATATTTTAAATATTTTATATAGAACATTTTTTTATATTGTATTCTGTATTACACAATTTGAAATATAAAATTTATATTCAGAAATGTTAATTTTGTGTTCCACAATCTATAATGCAAAATACAGTTTTTTGTCCAGGATTTATATTCTGGGACATTTCCATATTCCAAATAGAAGAGGGTAAAGTTAGAATTTTCAAATGTATAGATGTGCTGGAATAAATTATGAAGGTGCATGAAGAAGCGCGATGCCCAACACAGCTTTGCTTTAATCTCCTAAAATTATTTTTAGGGGTGTTACTCCCAACACCCCTGCGTCTTCCACCTCTCCATCTCTTTTTTACCCTTTTATAGTATTTAAATAGACTTTTTTACCCTTTTATAATATTTAAACAGATATCAACAAACAAATGTAAATATCCGTGTTAAAGAAGATCCTAATTTAAAAGAATTAGATGTTTTCACGATAATGCTTTATTTTGCAACCTAATCCTGTGAAACATTAATGAATGGATTAGGTTTGATGGAAACTATGCATTGGATTCTTAAACGAATTTCAACATCCGTATGGACATCCGTTGGAGGACAAACAGATGCTAAGATCCATTTAAGAAGCTAGGATGTATAATCTGTACAGCGAAAGTTTACATTTGTTATTGCAAACTACAAAAACACCATGGTGAAGGGTTGTTGCGGCGGGAGGTCATCCTCCGTCCACGGTGAGGAGTCGGCAGAAGAGGTCCACCACTTGCTGTGGAGGAGCTCTGGCAGCTCAATCTCACGCCATAAGTCATTGGTTGCATGGTCACAGCCGGAGGTAATGCTGGTCTACTTTGAACAGTCGGGAGCGGCGGCGGCAGTCTGGACTATCATCATGTGGGCGGCCTTGGCGGCGGCCACCTGCATGTCGCAGGCGGTGCATGCGGAAGGAGCACGGGAGGCGGTGGACCTCGTCGGGGAAATTGAGTTGCGCCTTGCAGCCCTTGAGGCAGTAGGCTGCGACATCGTAGGCCTTCGCTGCCATCTCCGGTGCCGGGAAAGAGCTGATCCATATGCGAGACTTCTTGCGCGACTCCCAGATTTCGGACAGCCATTTTCCCAGCGACGCTTGCGGACGCCGCGGAAGAGCGGATGACGCGTACTGCCTTGCTGCGTGGCGGGCTTATCGGCGGACGTAGTGGCGGCGCTGTCTAAGTGGTGCAGGGTTTGGTCCATTCGGAATTCTTTTAATGTACATCAGAAGCTTGTCTCTGCTATTATCTTCATCTTCTGTATTTATAAACAAACGACTTTTTAGTTCGTTACAACGACGAGTGTTGCTCAATTATCCCACATGTTTTTTAATGTTTTGCAAAAGTAGAAAAGTAGTTTTGTTTGGATGTGCAAAGTCCTGGAAGGTAGCAGCTTTAGTCACGGTGAAGAGAGAAACCACCGTGGAGAAGAAAGTCACGGTGAAGAAAAGGAAAAGAGAGAGGAGATGTTGTTTTATAAAGAGAGTGTTTTGTTGTGTAACCAATGAAAATGCAGGATCTGTGTTAAAGGCAGTGGAGAGGTATAAGGGTGGGGAGGTAGAGGTGGAGGGAGTAAAAAGGATAAAAAAGTAAATAAAAAAAGATATTATTGTAATAAAGAAAAAAAAACAAGTTGGGGAGGTGGAAATTAGAAATGAGGAGGTGGAGGGAACAACCTCTTATTTTTTTTAGTTATAAAAGGTATTTTAAGAAACTAATAATTACTGAATAAATGAACATATGTTATTCTAATCAAATTTAAAACTATTGATTTTTTTATAAATAATGTTCATAAGCATTATTGTCCCATTATGAATTTTAATTTTATCTTAATAAATATCTTAACTAATCCTTTTAAAATTTTAATATTAAAGTACTTAAAGGCCAAATTATTATATATACGAGTTTTAGTAAGAAAAAAATAATGACACATTTTTGAACTATGGTCCAAACATACTTAAGAATGGTTAAAATCATATATGTAAGATATTTTAGTAAGAAAAAAATAATGACACATTTTTGAACTATGGTCCAAACATACTTAAGAATGGTTAAAATCATATATGTAAGATATCTTTTAGATAACCGTGAAACACTTATAATAGATTAGAAATATATAGATATTATATTATAGGTGAAGTAGTATAGGATTTTTTTTAAGTTTTGTGTCATGAATGAAGTAGTATACAGTTTTTTATTACCTAACTTGTGTCTAGATTAAGATTAATATTGGGTAATTAATTAACTTAGTGGACAAGGCAAAGAAGAAGACATCTCACATTAGAAGAAGTGGTCATGTCTCATAATTCTAGTTGGAAAGATTTTACAAGACATGATACTTTTAGAGTTAGAGAGTTTTTTTTTTTTTTTTTCTAAAAGTTGTCTTCTCTTCCTTTACTAAGATGAAATATGTTTTTAGGGTTTGCATCGAGGTAACATTTTTAGAATTTTGTGTTTATACATTTTGGAGACATCTTCTATAAGTAGAAGCATCTTCTCTCTTGTAAAACCACTTTGAGAATCATAATGTTATGCTACCAAAATGTTTGTGCAACCATATCTTGTCTTTAGTCAAGGTTAGAGCATCTTATGTGATCACATCTAGTCATTCTTCTATAAAGTTGGTCCAACCTCTCAACAGAACCATCAAACACTTTCATCCCACCACAAACACACTACAATCAAAATATATCTTATCATTCAATATCAATTTATGCATTATTCTTCACTATAGACTCATCTTCTTACTTTGGTCCAACTTAGTTTGAGAAAGTGACGATTTGAAAAATAAAAAATAGAAATAAAAGTATTTTTTCATAAATTAAATTAAGTTTATACACATATTAAAAAGATAATATAATTTCTTTATAAAATAACTTATTAATAGACCACTTTTAATTTATTTAACTTTTGCAAACTTACTTGAAAATCTTATCTAAACATTACTTTTATGGATGTGAATTTTTCATTTAACAAACATTTGATATTTTGAGCTTTAAAGAATTAAGATTGAACCATTGACAAAAACTGATTAAAGACAAACTAATTAAAATATCCAACTTTTTAACAAATTCCTTGAAATTCTATTGAATCTTTTGATTTAAATTTTGTGAATCTCAAGTTTCAAACCTAAAACAAGACTAACACATGTTCAGTTAATTCAATTGTAAAAAGACAATAATGGTTGGAAGTTACGCATCGATTAGAGATAAAATCACTTTATAATATACAAATGAGGTGCAAATCCCACCTTACAAACCGATTTTGTGAGATTGAGTTAGGTTTAAAGTTCATTTCTAATAATAATCATCCAACTAAAAAAATTAGAAATATTATACAAATAGTTTAGTGTTTCATTATTCTAGGTTTTAAGAACAAACGTAAAGCGGTCTATGAATTAATTTTCCTTTTTTTCTTTTGACATCGGAAAATTACACATGAATTATGTTTTTAATTAAATATTATTTTATCATGATTCTAAGACTAATCTTTAGAGATGTTTTTGTATCGTCATTTTTTTCTTTCTTTATAATTCCACCTTTAACCTTTCCACGAAATAAACCAATACATTCCCATACTCCACAATCCACATATGTTGTGAAACATGGGCAAGCGCCAGAAATGTGCCAATTATCACCGGCAAGGCTCTTCTGTATCCCATCCAACACTATAGTATGCTTTTCCAAGAAAGAAATAAAAAATAGTTAAAAAAAATGAATATAAAACAATGAAAAAATACACTTTCGAAATAATAACACTTCATAGAAAATTAGAAAATAAATAAATAATAATTTTTATTTCTTAATTTGTGAAGAATCTTTTCCAAATTTCAAAAAAATTGTAGTTATGAATTCTGTTACAATAATTTTCTATCTATAATACATAAACAATTTTCATTAATTATTTTCAATATAGTAGACGTAAATTATTTTGTCAAAATCAGCAAACAGTGAAAAAAAAAATTGAAGACAATTTCAGAAGTAACGTTCCCTTAGAAAATATCTTGTACTGGCGCACGTGGTTTGGGCCATTGTCTCTATCTGGGTCCACTCGGGGAGTGGATTGAAGAATCTTGCAACTGGCATAAGTAAGTTGTTGCACTTAGCAGTGGAAATGGGCCCAAGGAGACCTAAAAGTCAAAACATGGATCAACTTGTTAAAGTGGGCCTGTATAAAAAAAGTAGCCCAACTTTGTCGCTCACACGTGCTTCCATGTGACCAATCACTCACTAAATTAAAAAATATTAAAAGATAAACACGACAATGTGTATACAGAACATACACCAACGAGAATTGAGTCTAGTCTTGAGTTACAAGTTATAAAAAAACTCATAAAATTTTTCATTTTCATCTATTTAACAAGTATGTTTTTCAGATATTAAAGCTTTTAAATTAATCTTATATTTATACATCATGCTAATAAACCTGAATAAATTATATATATTGGCAGAATATTTTTGAATTAAAAAACATAATACATTAATTAATTTTGAAGTGACTTACATGCTCTAAAACATTATTTACGGGAAATATAAGATAGATGTTGGAAATTAGTGAATTAGGCTAATAAAGAGGGAGATGGTTACGTAAGCAGAGGCAGATATTTATGAGACAGCAGTAGTGGGTGGAACACGTCCATAAGGGTATCCCACAACTCCACCTAGAAACAAATCTAAACTGTCTATAACGAGATATTTAGCACTTGCACAAACATACATACATATATACATGTAGCCATCATGCCCTATATTCAAAGGATAAGATCCCTCAAACCCAACCTGAGAAGATCAGCAGAATTCACTTAAATAAAGGAAGAAAGCAACACTCTCATTTTAAGGTATAAAACAAGTTTGAGGGGTCAAAGGTATTTCAAATCACCTTTTATCTTTTTAAGATAAGGATGTCTTTGTTTTTCGATCAAAGTACTTCTTAATCAAACTCAACTCAATATAATTGAATTGAATCAGGTTAAATCATTGAGCAACCTAACCTAATAAATACTCTTATATTAAACTTAAAATTCTTAAAGTAGATCAAATACTTAAACTTTCACATAATACAAAAATTGACAGCATGATTGTGTGATGTTTGAAATGGTTAGAATAAAGTTGGAAGCGATAGAGATTTGGCAATGATCCCATTGGTCCACTAAATACTGGTTCACTTCAACAATCTCATGACTTAGCTTATCTAAAACATTTTCAAAATGAAAAGCCTATAAACAGAAGTTTGCCCAAGTGACCAAACATAAGTATTTGGAATGACAATCTTCACTTCATTAGGTCCAATTCAACTCAATTTATCCAAAAACCACATACCAGAAGCAGAATAGAGAGGGAAAAGGTTGAAAAAGATGTTGCAGGTTTTCCGATATATGACACTGATGGTAGCGTGACAACTTGTATTTAGAATCATCAATTACCGGAAAGTCGGTGGTGGAAATCACCTCATGTTTCTCCTTTCCAACCACTCATATCTCTCACTCTCGAACACAATTAGTTTTGACACTACACTATTATTATTATTATTACTGTAATATTCAGATAGACGAAAAAAGCAGTTGTCCCGTTGAATAAAAAATGAAAAGCAAGTAAAAAGAAGCACTAAGTGAAGATCACGGGTTGTGAGTCTTGTGAGTCATATCTCATTTAAGATCATTTATCATCATCATCATCATCATCTTCGTCAAATCTATTATATAAGCACTTTCATGCACAATGCATTCCCTCCTCAAACCTCACAAGAATCACATTCCCTCACTCTCTTTCTCTACCCTAACATCACTTCTTCTCAAAAACAGTTCTAAGGTAGGTGTCAGAGAAAAAGAGAGTTTCTATTTTCTTCAACAACAACAAAAAAAAAACTTCTCATAATCACCATATAAAACACCACCACCACAAAATGTTAACGCACAGTCTCAAGCACTTTCTTCTCTTTCTTTTCTTTTTCGTCGCTTCCACCACAGCAGCAACCGGACCCGCCGGAAGGAAGCTCCTTTTCGACATGTCAAGCGGCGGTGCACCGTCCTCCGGAAACCCCACAGGGGGCACTGGTTCTGGCCGTGGTGCAAACTGGGAATACAGCTGGGGATGGGGCTCCGGACCCGGCACCGGCTATGGGTTTGGATCAGGTTCGGGTCGTTCTCCCACTGGTTTTGGCAGAGGATATGGATATGGATATGGATCCGGTTCTGGGTCTGGCTCCGGGTATGGATATGGCTGGGGTAGTGGTGGTGCTCGTGGCGGTGGTTATGGGTCTGGAAATGGCTCGGGGAACTCTGGTGGCGGTGGCTACGGTGGAGGAAATGGTGGCGGTGATAATAATCGGATTCCATCAGCATCTAAGAGCAAAAACAACCATGGGTAAATTATTGTAACATGGAGCTATATATATAAAGATATATAGCTAGCTATGTGATAGTGTGATATTATAGTATTACTATATCTATAATTACTGTTATATATGAAGAAAAAAAAATGAATGGTGAGAGGTTTACTGAGTGTAGAACTTTAAGATGCAAAACTTTTTTATAAATAAAATGCTTTATTTTCTTACACATTATTTGCTTAATGTTTTGTTGTTTTGTAATTATAAGATATTAAACTGCATGATGCATGTTACACAGAAATAACTTTATATTTAAATTTGTTGTCATTTTCCATGTCTTTCAGGTTGCTATTTTACTGTCATGAATTGTTCATGATTTCTAAAATTTATTCATTAGTACTAAATAATTATTCAGTATATATAATCAAATATTAAATCTGATATTTAATTGTACATATATCATGATAAACTGAACTTAAGCCACCAAATGAATAAAGAGATTAAGTAAATAATGATGGAAATTGGATCTAACGAGTCACCAAATGATAAAACATTTGATCTTTTGTTGGAAAAAAGTGTTCAAATAATAAGATTTGTTTGATTATTTCTCCCAGCAAATTTATTTCTTATAAAATGTATGAGTTAGAACGAACTTAATGAGCAGGCTTTTGTTGATAAAACAAAATAAGCATTAAAATTGAAACACTAGAGTAGGAGTTTAAACCTTATTGATGTTATTGTAAGCATAAAAATGGACTAAATTTGCGTTTGATCAATAATTTATCATATATTCGCTTTTATGTTTAAAGTTTGTAAGAAGTTATACTCGAAATTTATTGTTATCATTCTAGAAAAATAAAATCTTAAATATAGTTTTAATCTAGATAAAGTTAGGAGGTTTTGATTTTGGTTCCTACTAAAAAATATCCTTTAATTTTTATCCTTTAAAAAAATACTCCTTTTACTCTTCTAAAATATGGGAGTTTTTATTTTAGTCCTAATTCAAAATTTTAAATAATTATATTTTGTATTTGGTGTTCGTGTAAGAAAAAACAATATTTCTTTTAGAGATCTTAATTAATAATACTTTTGAAATAACACAAGTTAAAATTATATTGCATATTCCCTTTAGAAAAATTGTTTAATATATATTTTGTTCAATATATAAGTGATTAATTAGTGCTATATTAGGTGTTACTATTATAAACTTCTTTCTTTTTACATGTATTTTCATAAGTAAAAAAAATCATTAGATACAAATTCATTTAAAAATAAAAAAATAATTAGTCTCTAAATTAAGTTAAATACTATTTTATAAATTAAAAATTATTAATATTTAAAATAGTCTTTATCTTTTTTTTAAAAAAAAAAGTTAATTTGTAAATAAGAATTTAAATTAATCTTAACATTAACTATCAAATTTTTAAATATTAATTATTTTATATTCTAAATTAATCTCTAATTCATAATATAATAATAATAAGCAACTAAAACTTAGATAATTAGAAACTAATTCAAATTTTGATTCGCAAATTTTTATTAATAAAAAAGATTATTTTCGATATATATAAATTTTAGTTTATAAAATAATGTTTAACTTGGTCAGTACAATGGCCAATTATTTTTTTTATCTCTAAATTAATTATTATTGAATTTTTTTTAATAGTGTGTATTTGTTAAATAATGTCATACATAATTCTATTGCAGTTTCGTTAAAATATTCTACATTTAGATAAATCCAGTTATAGTCTTTACTAAATTTCTGAAACAATAAATTTTGTTCAGATGTAGTCCCTTTCGATCATGGTATAGTGGTTTTTAGAAAGCACACGATGTCATAGGTTTAGGTTTGGCGTTTTTTCTGTAACATAAAAAGACAGATGGACTTGGCTGCAAAACAAAGCATCATTGTTTCTCCTTGATCTTAGCGATCATGGCAATCACTTTCAACATATATATAACTAAGTCAAGGAACTGTAACTTTTAAATCTTAAATGGCCATGAATCATTTCTAGCCATATATCTTTCCACTAACTCCCCACTAAGTTATTGCCAAACAAATCTATGTTCTCATATCCATTTTATCATTACCAACATACACCTAATTTGCCGTTAAAGCCATTACATATAATAATACACATAATCTATTTCTTTAAATATATTCTAAAGATAAAAAGATAAACTTTAGAGATGTCAATGTTCATTAAGATATCTTTATTTGAAAGATGCATTATGGATTGTTTTGGGTATAGGGTTAAGTAACTTCAAACATCTTTATGATTTCTCTCTAAAGTTGTTCGGGTAACTGTATCTTCGTTTTGTATTCGTTTTCGTCTTCACTTCAACCAATCGTAAGTACTTGCTAAAGGTATTTCAATGTTTAAGTGAGTAAATAGTCCGTATGAAGGTCAAGTAATAGTCTTAAATACACGGTAAATACGAGTATCTACTTCTTACCTCTAACATCTATTTGTAGTTTTTTAGATGAGTTTGAGATTAGTAAAATTTTAATTCTAGTCCAATCTGAGCCCATCATACTTAATCACCACTTACCTTTAACTTGGTTTTAAGAATTATTGATTACTAAGATAAGACTGTCCGACTCTGCTCATGTCCGTCCGGCTTGGTTTACCAAGATTTGACATTGTTCCTAGTATCTTATGTCTTTAGGCCGTCCAGTTGCTTTTTATCATCTAGGACTGTCCACAGTACATGGATGATTGTGTCTTTGTGGGAAAAAAAGACTGTCCTTGTTGATGTTAAAAGTATAAATGATGGTTAAAAATTGTTTATGTTTATATAATTTTATTTGAGCAACAAATGATATATGTGATTGTGATTTTTTTTTAAGTAAAAGTGATTTCATCTCTTCCACTCTTGTATCTTTAATGAGAAGCAACTTTAAGTTGTTTCCAAAGAAAACATAAAACTTTATTTTTTATTTAAATAAGTTTAAGTAACAATAAATAATGATTTTATTAAAAATACTTTTTTTTTTATATAAAAAGCAGTTTTTGCTAATAGATGAAAAGTCTTCTTATCAACATCCATTAAAAGATAAGATTTAGATTGAGATTTCTTGGACTTTTTTTCGTCATTACAAATAAGTCTCCAATAGAAATTGACACCATCACCAATTAGTGCTGACATTAACATCACTTCTTACTCGAAAAACCATTTTATAGACAGATAAATACAAATACTGTTAATTTAGTTTTTATATTTAACTGTACTTGCAGAAACATTATTAAGTTGAAGACACACTTTTAGTTTAATTGATGGTAAAAAAAATAAGAGTTCAGTGGTTTATTAACAAAGCTTGAGCCATCATGTCACTAATAAATAAAAATTGTTAAAAAGAAATACAGTAAGTAAAATAAAAAAAATAATGATATTTTAATACACATAAATTTTTTTACATTTATTTAATATTACTGATATTTTTTTTATTCTTTTTAAGAAAAAATATATAAAAATTTACTTTTTATAATTATTTTATTTTCATATTATGTAGCAAACAAATATAAAAGTATATACTATTTCTCGATTAATAATGAGTTATGAAATAAACTTTAATGGAATATTAAGTTTTACTTGTTGGAGTGAGGATCATTGTGATTGAAGAAGACGGTTCAATAGCACTATAGTAAGTGATCGAAAACTTTATAACACAGAAATGCACTACAAATATCGGCAGTCACTAGAGTCCTTCTCAAGCATGAAGATTATATTGGAGCAGCCATGTATGTTTCTTTGAACCTAATGCTTACAAAAAGCAGTACGAAAGTTACTTTCTCTTCCAAAGAGATTATCACACAATATTGTATGGGAAGAAAAAAAAAAAAGAAAGAAAAATTTATATTTCAAATTTACAGAGCCAGTGAAGATTAGTAAAGAATATGTTTCAGGGACAACTTTTTTCTTTCAAACATATTCAAATTAATTAGTTTTTTTTTCTTTCAAAGGTTTCATAAACATCCTATGTATGAATAACATATCATGTTTTCGTTCCAAACACTTTTCATTTTATATACTACTTTATTTTGCATTTCTCATTTAATTGAAATTCATTAAAAATCATCATTTGCGTTTTACATTTTCTTGATCCTAAATGTTTTTAAAAATCTTACTCTAGATGCTAAATTTAGTCAATACATTAAGTAATAATTAAATAAACAAGTCTTTAGTTTGATGATAGTGGTTTAATTTCTTTAACTAAAGTATTATGGTTGAGTATCTTAAACAAAAAAACCTAGTTCAAAGGAAAAAGTAAAAGTGATCAGTTATGTTTTCTAACACAAATTAGTCATTCACCAAAAAAAATAAAATTAGCAATAATAATGTAAGGCCTGGTTTATGGTATTTTTGTTTATTCATATCAATTTTTTAGGCAATTAGTCTTCTAAATATTTGAATGATAATGTGATGCCTTTGGTAGAAAATGAGTGTTAGTTATTTATTTATTAAATAATTTGCGCTGTGTATCATAATAGTTTAAAAGCTTTATAACATATAACTTTCTTATTTTGTAACAGCTTACCATTTTAATATATCATTGTTTGAATTATAACAATGATAATGTTTGGACACAAGAAGCAATGATAATACATATGTTGAATAGACCGAGTGCTAGGCATAGAGATGTATTTTCTTGGAGATGTTTATCAAATGCTTTATCTCCCAGCTCTTTATTGCTATAAACATGTTATATCTTGTTTTGTTTTGAAAACCCACATGTATGAGGAATTATATCTGTACATGAATGAAAATGTATATTAGTATACATGTAGGTATGGATGAGTATATTTATTCTAGTCACATGACTATGACTTAAACTCAGTGCAGGTGCAGAGTTCACAAGCCGAACTAAATTCCCTCAAAAAATCCAAAAGAAGAGTTGGGTCAAATAAGAAACCAAGAGATTCAAAGTACAGCAAAAGCAATTTTAATGTGTTCTTCCTTACACCAAATAACTCATGTAAGCAATTTTAACTTTAGTCCATGCTTAAGACCCTCGGAACTTTAATATAAGGCTCTTCATAGCTTGGCACAGAAGCGATCATGGCGTCCCTGTCAAGCACACATCATGTTGGCACCGTTAGTTTTCCAGTTATGTCCAATTGACATGTACTGAATAAGAACAACAAACCCACTCACCTATGGTCAAATGTTTCAGGAGCATTATCACGCAAATTGTTTTCAGTTTCTACAGATAACACAAAAAGAGTTAGCAATAAAAAATGTGAAGTCAAACCAATGACCAAACGATGCTTTCTGCCATTCATGTAAAAGAACCAATGAACATAAAAAGTTGTAGAAAACACATTAACTGAAAATCCCTTTAACATGTCAACTGATATAGTGTTTTCCTCCTGGTTGTTCATGAAAAGTTATAGACAAAAGACAACCATCCCAGGCAATTAGCACAATTATTTAAACAGACTGGCATGACCAAGTTGAAGTTTAAGAAAGCAATGACTAGAAAGTGGATAATATGTTTATTTGCCAAGGTATTGATTAGCTTTGGTACAAGGTAGCAATATCACTGTCACATTCATTCCAGTCTCATACTTTAAGAGATGTCAATCAGGTCACTGATATTTTTGCCAGATATTTAGATTAATAGGATTAATAGTTTTTATAATGTTCCATCTTTTGCCAGAGATTTTAGTTGAGGTATCTTGCATCTCATACCCATGTGGGTTTTAATGTGAATTTTCTTTGGGGTGTTTAACCCCTGTTTCCCACAAAAAATATCACCGTCATTTCCCAGTGAATAGTTACTAAGGCGGCGTACCAATATAGTGCAATATATATATATGTATGTATGTATTTATGTATGAAAAGGGAGAGATATTAACTAAAATGGATCAGCAATTAGTTCCTGGCATTCAATCTAGCATACCCAGGTTCTCAACCTCAAGAAAAAGACACCAAGCTTGTGTTTGAATTTTTGTTTGCCCACATTGAACCAATGTTGTTAAATGGCAGTGCCGTGATCTCCATGCAGGGTGGATTTTTGCCACTCACCATATTCATTTTGTGAATGGCGACGCAATATGCCGCAATGACATGCTTATATGGCAGAATTTTAGCTTTTCACCATCCGCCATTGATAACATTGGATTGAACGCCATATTCAGTTTGAGAGTGGGGTTAACGTTTAATGTGCCTTTGGAAACGGGATTGGCATCAAACTGAAACACTCTAACAATGCATTCTCTACTGAAAGAATGTATTGCAATCACAATTTACAACCCTCCCAAATCCACAACGGAAAAAGAAGATGAAAGAATTTGCCTCATGCATTTGGAAACATTTTTTGGCATCAAGGTATGGTGCAATAAAACTACGGAAAATCCAAAGTAAGGATATGAAATCAGGGATAGATGATGAAAGCAATGATAAGTATTCACAAAGAACCTGCTCTGATGGAGGGTTCAACGTTTTCAAGATCAACTCCCTGTAGTTGTCCAAACCTGCCACACAATACAAGTCAATCCAAATTCAAAAGTTTTGTTCACTGCAAGCATAATCTCCACAAATAGAACAAAATCTCCAGTTAGAAACAAAAAGCTAGTCCTCAAAAACCAACTAAAAAGCCTCCAGAATCCAAATTTCAGGTTAGCAACACACTCCCTATCTCATTCTTCTTAACTATCAGTGTTATTCCATTATCAGTCAAAATTTATTAAAAAGCATAAAATTACTAACGAATATCCTTAATATGAAGTGAAAAATATATAATTAAATAGTGTTACAAAATAGTGGGTTTTGACTTACCAGTCTATAACTTGTTGAATTTTGGGGGCAATTTCTTCAACCTGCAATAACATTTTTTTAACATTTGAAATTCAGATAAAAAAGTATATTTACAGTTAGAAAGGAAATGAAATAACAGAAAACAAAGTAAAACCTCAGTTGGGGTAAGTGAAATTTGAGCAGTTTTTGCCAAACGAGGCAAATCCGGAGGCGGAAGAGAGGAACAAGTGGTGGTTGAAGAGAAGCTCTGAAACTTGAACAACTTCCGGTGGTGGACGTTAACCGTTACCGCTGGGAAGAAACTTCTTCGATGCCACACTGCATTTGCAGTTAACGAAGCTCCTCTCACAAACCCTCTGCTACTCATCTTCCTCACACTGCAATTTTCCTATTATTCCTTATCCCTTAACCACAAAGGTTGTTTTACAAAACTTTTTATTTTCACTTTAGTCCCTAAAGAACTCAAATTTCTCTGAATAGTCTTTCTATAAATACTATTTTTTTTTCCTTTTCCAATTTTAGTTTTTCATTCGCAAAAGCACGAAGAGTGCGTCGTCCTCATGTCGCGACAGAGATCCAGAAGAGTCGAACTACCTCCCGCTAAAGAGGTAAGCAAAATCTGCGATCCTTCGATTTTGCTTCTGCCTTTTCAAGATTCCTTTAATCGATTTTTTTTTTTGTTTCTTTTTTCATAATAAATAAACTGTATGTTTTTTTCCTGGACGATGAACCGTTGCATTGGTTGAAAATTAACGGTTATACTTTCTATTCCTTTTTATTTTTGAGGTTTCTTTCTGAGGTTTTTTCTTTCTATGCTTCATTACATGTTTTTTGTCAAATATCAAGTTTCTTGCGTTTGGGACGTGCAGAATATTGAAAAATTGGAGAAGGTTGTGAACGAGGGAAATTATTATGGAGCTCAGCAAATGTACAAATCCATTAGTGCCAGGTTCGTACATTGTCTTCGTGTTACTTATTCTTCAAGATAAATGTACACCGTTTATTTTATATTCTTAATTCGATCTTCATCGTGAACTGCTACTTTAAATCGCAAGTAATTAATTTTTGCGTAGCTATTTCTTTCGTCTACTACTGCATTTTTTTACGAATCTTAGTATATGTAGTAGAAGACACAAGCTAGGGATAGCAGATTAGTAAAATAGCGAGGCTTAATTCATCATTTGGGGCTCTTGGAAAGGAATTTTTATCATTGGTAAAGAGGATAGCAATACCATAAATTTTCATGACATACTAATTTTATTGGGGTAGCTAGACAGTGTAATCTAAAGCAATGTTTTGTTTTGATGAATTCTAAGTTTGTTTAGATTTAAGGTCTGTTTAATTTGCTAAAATGTAAGGGATAATACAACACACATACTAATCCTAAGTCTCCTGGTGAAGCTTTAACTCAACCAGAGTAGTGACAAACAATGATCAATGAGAGGTGTCTTTCAAAGTAGTGGTACTTGGGACTTAGTTCCTCTTCTAGTTGGCCAATCAATTGTTGGGTATCGATGGTTGTATACTCTTAAAACGATACCTAATGATAAAAAGTGATCATCGTTGTATACTCTTTAAACTATACCTAATGATAAAAAGTGATCACTATAAAGCTCGCTTGGTTGCCTAAGGCACTTTATCTATGGCCAAAGTTGTAATGGCACTTTATCTCCTGTTGCCAAAATTACATCTATTTGACTTCTCTTTTCCATTGTAGCCATTCATCGTTTGACTCTATTTCAGCTTGACATAAAAAATGCATTTCTACATGATAATCTAGATGAGGAAGTTTAAATGGAGCATCCTCTTGGATTTGTTTCATAGGGAGAGTCATTTTGATATGCTATGTCATCTACATAGGTCTCCATATGGCCTCAAGCAATCACTCCATGGATCTTTTGGATGTTTTTGAATGGTCATCTATCAATTTGGAATGATAAGAAATGATGTTAATTATTCTTTGTTGTAGCATCATTCTCTCCAAAGATTTATCTATCACATTATATACGTGGATGACATTGTTATCATATGTAGTGTTAAGAACGGTATTATCCTACTAAAACAATATTTTGTTCAAAAGTGCTAGACAAAAGATCTTGGACACCTGAGAAATATTTTCTCGGTATATAAGTTTCACAGTTTAAGGATGGTTCAGTCACATCTTAGAGAAAATATGCTCTAGACATTTTACAATAAACAAGGATGTTAAATGCCAAGTTTGTGGACACACCAATGGATCCGAGTATTAAACTTACCTGTCCAAGAAAAACTGTATTTTAATCCTTGGATATATAAAAGGTTAGTTGGTGAATTGCCTCACGGTGAGTCATCTTGACATCGCCTTTGAAGCAAGCAAAGCAAGTCAATTTTAAAATCTCCTAGTCAAGACCATTGGGATGTAATATGGATTTTTAAGTATATTAAGAATGCTCCTGACAAAGGCCTCATTAATGAGGATAAATGAAACACTCAAATTGTGGGATATTTTGATGCTGACTAGGAAGGGTCACCAAGTGATAGGCAGTCCATTTTGAGGTGCTGTATTTTTGCTGGAAGTAATTAAATATTGTGAAAAAATAACAAACAAATGTTGTGGTAAAATCAAGTGCAAAAGCATGACACGGCGATGATGTAAGTCACTTGTGAGCTCATTGATTAAAACAACTCATCAAAGAACTTAAATATGAAGTTCCTAAATGCATCTTATATGTGACAACCAGGTAATATTATACATTGTCTCTAATGTTGTCTTCATTGTAGGATCAAACATATTGAGATAGATTGTTGTTTCATATGAGAAAAAAATGGAGTTTGGAAAAATCACTAGTGAAGAGTTGACTGACATATACAATAAGTCTCTGACCAGACTAAAGATCGACCATATTTTGAATCAAACTAGGCACATATGACCTTAATGCTCCAGTTTGAGTAGGAGTATTATAATTAAGAAATCCTATATATTGAAGAATATCTAGATTATACACGTATTATTAGGAACAGTTTTATTTATTTTCGTATCATGTCTTTATTATTAGAGGATATCAAATTACTCAATTTATTATATTGATTTTGTTTTTTCAATGTAATGAAACATTCATGCTGCCACAGAAACTCATGGTTTTAGTTCAATGTCTCTCTTAAATATAGTTTAAAAAAAATGAATCCACTACCTTTGGCGTGTAACTTTCTTATTGTTTCTCCACGCATATCCCTCTCCCACCTGTTCACTCCTACTCACCTTTTTAACAAAGTTGAATTCAAGGGTTAGAGTGCCAACATGAAGTTGTCAAGATGCATAATCTTCAACATAAGAAACTAAGAAAAGTGGGTAGTGAATATTCTACTAAAATACCAATTTGAAAAACTTAGTTGTTGAGCATAATTCAATTAAAAATAAAAAGAAATATAAAGGAAATATAACAGATTGAAGAAAAAGAGGTGGTTAAGGATATTCAAAAGAGAACATTGTGTGAGGTCGCTAAAGGAGTTCTTGGGAGGGCATAGTTGTCATGGTCAATGAGATTTCACTGGAAGATGAAAACCCAAACTAAAATCACATTGGAAGGACTAAGTCCTCCGTGTTATTAAATTTGTTTTATTCATCGTTCATCAAACAATGTACAGGATAGAAATTGTGCTGTGATTAATTGGTTGTCCTGAGTTGTTCTCGCTGTTCTATTGAACACACCCTTGAGTTTTATGAGCAAAGAAGGCAAGGTTATTTTCTAATGTAGAACATATGGGATTCTTTGTTAAATGCTATTTCGTTATAGTTTTGTATTTTGTGGTTTCTTTTATGGTGCATCTTACCCTCTGCTCTTGGAGTTGGAACATCTTTTTTGCTTTTTTATTTAAATTAATTTATCTGTAAAATGTGCTTTCCCTTTTTTTGGTCAATCTTGTTATGAACCTCAGTTTTCTTTTGTTCATGCTTTACCATTTTGGTCTACAACTCCATTTGCTAATGCATACTCATCAGATAAGGTGTTGTCATTAATATAGCATTCATTATTTGATGCAGATATGTATCTGCTCAGAGGTACGCCGAAGCATTAGATATCCTACATTCAGGAACGTGTATTCAATTGTCCAATGGGCAGGTTCTGCATTTTCCATTTCAATGTCTTTAAAGATATGCATTTGTCAGTTTTATAATTTTCATATTGTTATATTATTGTAATTTATAGACTGTTCATTTCTGCTGTTCTACTATCAGCCTTTTTTCCGTGGGTGGGTGGGGAGCTGGAGTAGCTGTGATGGCTTCAAAGGCCATGTCTCTGCGTCATTTTTACTTTGTCTGCTGTTATGTGAGCTGTGCTTTGAATTATATAACATGATTGACTACTTTTCCTATCTAGATCATGTATTTTTGCCTATCTGAGACATCTGAAATGCTGTTAGATACTTTTTTGTATATGGGCTTGGGCCCATCCCTATGTTTGTATGTATATATGTTCTTAGCTGTATTAATTGATATAAGAGGATTATATCTCATAAATGTATACCATTTCTCTCTTCACATGCATTTAAAAAGATTAAAAAATTCATTAAGAGAAAAAAAAGTGACCCTTTCCATTATATTTAAATTTAAATTAAACTTTAAAATGTCTTTCCAATGTTAATATACATATATGACAAGACATTCAGTAGACCTGTCAAACAGAAAAGTGTAACAGCTATTTCCTATTTATTGAAGGTGACCTGTGGAGCAGAATTAGCTTTATTGTTTGTGGAGATATTAGGAAAAGGGAAAGTTCCTTATGATGAGGAGATTCTTGGTTCGTTCTTTATCCTTTCTTATGCAGTTTTATTTTTGAGTCGTTATTTTTTTTGTGGGTTTATTTGTGATGCGATGTAAATTTTCTTAATTTTACTTATCATAGACTTGCATAAAAGCATTCATTCTTATTTGGATTCATATATTATTTAACCATGAAATAGTCGTTCTTATTACTAACTATTTTTAAATGTTAATGGTAGAACGTCTCAAGAAAATCTATATATCATTTCCTCGGGTTGCATTACCCCAACACCTGTGGGATGTTGATGACATGCAGCAGCTTTCTGAAAGCATTGGAAGTGCAAAGACACGTGTTGAGGGCTGTTCCTCATTCTTAAAAGCTGCTATCAAGTGAGACTCAACACATTAAAAGTCTCTTTTCTTTGCGGGTTAATGTCAAGTACTTATCTTAAAAGATGTAGTTTAATTCATTGTTCACTTTACAGAAAGATATTAATGCATTTAGATATCTTATTAATACTTGTAACTGAGAATCTATTTTATCATAAGTCGAGGTGACTTTTATGTGTTTCAATTTATAAGCTATAATAGAGAAAAGTTTGCAATATCCTATATGAGGAAAGTGTTTTGATTTGTTCTGCCAGCACATGCATCTATGTTTTTTTTTTTTTGTTGAATTAACTGATCAGTACAAAAATTTCTAATGTTAATTGAGGGCGTAAGATGTAAAAGGATTTATGATTGATCCTCTCATCTATGTTTCTGACATGATTGATCCTCATCATATCTCAAATCCAGGTGCTGACTTCAAAATTATTTAGCTTGTTGATTTAGTTCCTAATATTTTAGCAGAAATATCAGTTGTGATTAAAAGGGAAAACATATCTCAGTAATGGAAACAAAGTGTGTATTATTTCTGAAATGGAAATATTACAGAAGAAAAAACATTTGTATTTCCCAAATATATTGTTGATAAGACTTTTGTGCTCATAATTATAATGAGTGTGCAGAAACTTAAATTACTTGTTGGGAAAATTTCTAGATTATAATAATTTTTTGTCTGAATAATATCTTCTCTCTTTGCTCTTTGCTGCTATCTATTCAGGTGGTCTGCCGAAAATGGAGCAGGTATTAATGGATCTCCAGAGCTGCACATCATGCTAGCTGAATACATATTTTCTGAAAGTCCGGAGGTGGTAGGTTTCACAGACTATTTTTTTGAATCTTATCTTTGATTTTTATGTGGATGAAAAACACGTGTGTAGATATGTAAAAGCTTTTCTTGATCAACATTTAACAAATTCGCATAAACATTGATTAGTTGCCCAAATTTATATATTTTTGGTTGCATTGTGTCTAATGAGGATGCGGAGAATTCGGAAGCCATGTCATGAATGTTTGGAGAATCAAATTGTTAGTTATTGAGGTATTATATAAATTAGGTAGTGATGCTAGTCAAATAAATTAGGTAGCTGTTAAAATTATAGAAAATTGGCTGAGATGAGAAGAAGAAATTGCCAACGTTCGCTGGGTCTGAATTGGCTAAATTGCAAATTGTAGCAGGTCCTCTAATCTCTCTGAAAACATGATTTATTTTCAAATTGGTTTCTAGACCAGTGTTATTGTTAGAAAGGGTTGGGCACTAGATAGAGATGATGA
Organism: Vigna mungo; assembly: GCA_036885675.1. Lineage (NCBI taxonomy): Eukaryota > Viridiplantae > Streptophyta > Magnoliopsida > Fabales > Fabaceae > Vigna > Vigna mungo. Next base: position 42,243,500 of record CP144692.1, on the reverse strand, counting down.
AATTATCGGATGTCTCTCAACTACTACTTTGTCTGTGATTTTAGTCGCAAATTTTTGTTTTAAAGATAAGCTAGAAGTCAGGCTTGGAGACTCTTTATCTCTCTTATTTGCTCTAGTGGTAGCTGTTTTAAGTTGATACTTTCAAGAGCTGTGTAAACATGCCTCCTTTTTTAATCTTATATCTACCCTTAATTTCCTTGAATTTATCTCAGTTTACATTAGACTATAGGCAATGCTGATATAAAATTTGGTTCTTCTTCGTCTAAATCTAAATATATCTGATTTTAAGGTGTTAAAATTTTTTGGTATTCCGTATCGGTCTTTGTACCCGTTCTTCTTTAATCTCAATGATTGGGAATTTCCGGAAGTACATTGGATCAAAGTAAATTCTGATGGTGCTGCAAAAGGTTGTTCGGGTGTGGCTCCTTGTGGTGGTATTTTTAGAGGTAGTAAAGGAGAATATATTAGTAGTTTTTCTACTTTTCTGGGCCTATAAAATTCTCTGTATGCAGAACTTATGGGAGTTATCTATGCTATGTAGTGTGTTTGGAAGGAGAAGTTCCCACATCTTTGGTTGGAACGTGACTCAATTTTGGTGTGTAAAGTTTTTGATATTGAAAATATAATTCCTTGGACTCTTAGAGGAAGATGGAGGAAATGTCTAACTCTTTGTAGAGATATGGAGTTTAAAGTTTGGCATATTTTTAGGGAAGGAAATTGTTGTGTTGATAAGTTGGCTAATATGAGTCTGTTAAATAGAGAAAATTTTAAATGGTATTTTGTTTTGCATTCTAGTATTAGTTTGGATTTTTTTTATAATAGATGTAAACTTCCAATTTATAGGAGAGCTTAGTTTTGGTTTGAGTGTGCCATGTATTCTTTGATCATGGGTTTGGTTTGCAGGCCCATGATTGTTTATTTTTTATTTATTTATTTTTTAATAATATTTTTCATGTGATTACAAATGCTAGATATGTTTTGGGGTGTAACATAGCTGAGATATCAAAGAATATAATGATGCCTAGCATGAACTTTTAATACAAAGAAAGAAAAAACTTAAGTTAGAGTACATTGTTGCATAGATTGTTTGGAGCAAGGAACGTATCTGAATTTTGGGGCTGCTATGGAAATAGCTTTATTCTGTGAAGCTTTCCGTGCCTTTAAAAGATTTAAATTTTATGATATTTTTATGTAGCGAGTGAATATCCATTTGCTTTTTACCTGCAGGATATGGCTAAAGTTACATATCATTACGTGAAAGGAAATAATCCAAAGAAGTTTGCTACTACTCTCGTCAGTTTTTTGGGCAAGGTCAGCCTCCTATTGTTTTTATTCCTTGTTATTTGACTCAGCTTTCCAATGTTGTGTGGGAGGCATCCCAAAGATTTTGATCTACTTTTCTGCTAAACCTTGGATCGACTTTTGTGATGTTTATTTATGCTTATGACTGTTATATTATTTTTATTCTCAAACTTAAATGGAGGAGATGGCTGATGAATTTACTTTTTTCTTATGGTATAGTTTTGGGAAGGATCAACTGATGTGTTTTTTCAAATGTTGTAGTGTTACCCTGGTGAAGACGATTTGGCCATTGCTCGGGCAGTTTTAAGGTAAAAGCATTTTAGTATGTAATTCTCTCTAGTTACCTGGCAATAATATCAATGTTTCTGACTACTGAATACATGCATTTATACCATGATGAAATTTATGTTTTTCTTATTTCATTACAACTGTGGTGCATAGATAATTCTCTGTTTAATTTTTTTTTTTTGGTTTTTGCGTGCATTTAACTTGGCTCCAATATTGTTTGTATCTGGCAGAATGTATTATCGCTAGGTTTTCATCTACTTCATTGTCAAAATAAACACTTACTATTCAGGTCACAGAATGTGAGATTTGGATATTGTTTCTTGCTAGTAAAAACAAACTTAAAACAAACGATAATAGAATCAATTTAAATCTATTCTCCACTCCCTGTTTTGGTATCTCTAGTTTAAGTGATAATGAAGGAAATTTTCACTTCAGTTGTACTAATCATCATTGATGCATGCATAGTTACTTACCTTAACCCCATGACCTCTCTACTAATGCTCTTTCAGTGGGCATCCTAGGTGACAATTGAAGTGTAAAGAAGTGAATCCACTGTTTTCGATGATGTTAACATGCTTATTAAATTTAAAGTCCATGTTTTGTTTGGTTAGTGTCTTTCAGCTGTACTTCCCTGCGTATTTAAACAAGGGTTGAAACTGATGAATTGCTCATTTCTTGCACTATAGGTATTTATCTGTAGGCAATTTGAAAGACGCGAACATACTAATGGATGAGATAAAGACGCAAGTCGAATCAGCTGAGGTTACATTTCCTAAGACAGAGTTGATGCAATTCATTAATTATCTTCTGCGAACGTAAGTCTTTTATGTTGTTCGACTTAAACCAAAAAATTGATCAATTTCTGTTCTAAATGCAGACATACAAAAGGGGCATTCTGCATTACTTTAATTTTAAGGGGACTGGGAGCGATTTAGTTCCAAGATTATTTAGAATTTTATTTGTTTCTAAATTTCATCTATTACAGGATTTGAAAACTTCACTTTGTTATGGACAATGGATAGGAATAAAAGAAATCAAACTAAAATTAAGGACCTTATTCTGCTGTAAGGACAGGAATAGAGACATAATTAATTGGTTACCACTTGATAAAAGAGAAGCAAGGTGCTCATCGAATTATGTAATAGATGAAGTTACATTGGATAGGAGTCATATTTACTTAGTATGAGATGTTTTTAATGGGAAGAAGGGTTTTCTCTTACAGTACTTTCAAATATTTAGAGCTCCATTTTTGTTGCAAACCAATGCCTTCTTTTTGTTATGTCAGGTTGGAGAGAGATGCTCTGCCTCTTTTTAATATGTTAAGAGCAAATTTTAGGCCAAGTATTGAAAGGGAACCTGCGTTCAATGAGGTCAGATAACTTACCAAACCAAGTCATGATCTGTTTTCCTCTCTGTCGTTGGTAGAGATATTAGTTAGCAAATGAATATGTGGGCGTATCCGTATTGTCCAATGAAAATTCTAACCACTCTTCTGTGATTTTATTGAGGTTATTTTTGTTTTTGCTTGAAACTGAAATTTCAAGCCATGTGCTGCATTTGATGTGACAAACTGTGATTCAGATGCTAGATGATACTGCCGAGAGGTTTTTTGGAGTACAACGAAAGAACCCCATGGGGATGTTTGGAGATATATTCAAGGTGACTACTGATGCTTTTCTATAGTTCAAATATTAACCAACCCACCTTGGCACTTGCAAAATCAATGAATTAAGTTGTGTGCTAATTCCTCACGCAGTTGATGGGAGCTGAGTAATGATAATCAACATGGAGATACAACCAGATACAACAGCCACTCCGACAGAACATTCAAACATTTCTGAAATATTTTTTTCACCTCATCGATCAAAATCTGTGTTATCTCGTGATTTGTAAATGCTTTTAACAAAATTTTGTTTAGTACCCATTTCGAGAAAAAAATTATGTAAAATTACAGTTATTAGCTTTTCGTTTTGGGTTGGAATGACTTGCAGAGAACCAAAACTTTTCCTGTTGAGCACCTTTTTCATTTTCCATTTGATCATGTTATAAATGGACGCCGCTTCTGAAATGTTTTCCCTTCCACATTATTCTACCCAATCGTCAAATTATCCATTGTGCAAAAGTTTTATGAACCGAATCAATCACGCTATCTAAATTTGTTCGAAACTATAACATTAAATTTTCCATTCAAACTAACCTCAATTCATGTAAATCTTTTAAATTTATTCAGCACGTTTTGTATTTTAAACGTCTAAAATTACTACATACCATAAATTCATCATAATTTTGTTTATTAAACATTTACATAAAATAAAATGAGTGTTTAAAAAAAATAAATAATAAAACTAAATGCATTTATTTTATTTACTTAATTTAAAAAATAACTCTCAATTAACTTAGGTCATAAAGCTCATAGCACACATCTTTCTATTTTGAATCTCTGAGCTAATTTAATCCACTGTGAATACTTTTTAGTCCGATAACTGTGAACTTGGTTCATCTGAGTTAAATTTGTAATGATTCAGATTTGGTTCACCAATATATTATGTTTTTTTATGTTATGAAAACCCAAAACCTAAAATGTAAATGTGGATTTGGTCCTTTCACCACTCGTGGAAGCTGTCCGAGGAATCCGACACGGGCTTTCCCTTTTTTGGGATGATGCCATAAACAAAACCTTGGGCATTGCAGACTTTCATGATCTTCATCGTATATAGTCGAGGACCGAGTCTTGTGCCGTTAACATCTTCCTTCTCAATGCCTCCATTTTTTTCTCCCTTGTCCGACTCCTATTTCTCACCTTTCTCCTTTGGCTTCTATAATAGAATACCGTCCTTCCACATGCATTTCTTCATCTGGTTATAGTCAATGCTTTCCTCTCCGTTCTCCATGTCAAGTTTTGTAATATATAGTTGTTTGAACTTTGGATTGTAAATGGAGTTTAAGCATTATTTTGGATAGAATTTTATTTAGATTTTAATTAAAAAAAATGTAATATTTCTTGAGATTGAAGAAAAAATAAATAATTAAATGAGTGGAGGAATCAACCTATTTAACTAGACAAGATCAAGATGTCTGTTTTAACAACACTACTATTTGGTTTATAGTAACAATAAGAACAACAGTCGGTTCCATGATAATATAAAAATAAAATATCATAAAAAGTATATAATTTTATATTTTTTTAAGAAATAAAATAAAAAATGAAAATGATGTAAATAAAAGTAAAAAAATTAAATATGTCAGAATAATTTTTCTGCCAATAATAAAGTAACAAACATCTTTCTTTGTGTGCAACCATAATTTCTTTCCACACCTTCATATATTTAAAAATTTCAATTGTACTTTCTTTTCATTTTGAATTTTGGAACATGCAATTCAGAAATGTTCAGAAAATGCATAATCTTAAATACAAAAATTATATTCTCTATTGTGCATTTTGAAAAATTTTAGATTGTATTTTTTATTTTTCGAAATGTCTTTTTAAGGAAGAATGTGAAGGGTGGAGAAGAAAAGGAAAAGGTGCCGGTGGAGGTGAAAGAAGAAAAAGAGAGGCCAGTGGAGGTGGAGTAAGAGTGCCGGTGGAGGAAGAAGATGAGGGCAGAAATGGAAGTGAAAGAAGAAAGGGGTGAGAGGTGCATGGATGGAGACGAAGAAGATAAAGGCAAAAATGTCTATTCACCTAGCCTATGGAGTAGCAAGGGGAAATGTATGGAGGTGCAGGAACAAGTTGCCAAAGTAACAGTTTAAGACTTTGTGCAAACTAACTAAACCCCACCTTCGTTAGGTCCGACCTTAGTGGTTTACCGTTTACTCTACTAATAAGCCATTAGATATTTTGTTCAAACATGCAGAAGAGGAATGTTTACACATATGATGCTGAACGCTGAACTTCCCAGAAATTATACAAGTGACATTTGTCGTTTATTGATAAACAATATACAGAAATAGTTGAAATGCTCTGAAAGACCACTCCATTGTCAACTAGATAAAACTCTGAAGTTACTCGTCAACTAAAAAGACCACTCCATTGTCCTTCTTAAAGTTGTGTTGGGTATGATCAATCACCTGTTCGTAGAATAAAAGGCCATGTGAGCCAGAGCAAAATCGACTAAAACATAAAATCTTACAAATTAACTAGGATGCATACAGCTGCCAAATTATCCTGGAAAAATATAGGAGAAAAACTCACGTTTGTATTGCTCAACTCTAGATTGTAAAAGTCCATTGCATCTGCCTTAAATAGAGGGCCAGCATGCCACGTTCCCCGGTTAAGCTTAAGAAATTTGGAACCTGCAACCTTGAAAACTTGGACATCATCAATGTCAGGAGGCACGTATGAATGACCGCAACGGGACTGCACAATCTTCTTGTCTGTGCCATCCTTTAGTTCATTTGAATCAACAATGGACGACTTTGCCACTCCAAGATACCAAGCATGCCCACCAACAGACCCCAGGCACTGAGTCACGTTTGAATGATGTGTAATACTAGAAAACTTGAGCGGGCGATTCTCAAGATGCATAATGTAGAACCTATCAAATGCACATGAATTCGAATAAGCTTTATACCAATCTAAATAAGAGAGTTGAATAATTATACAAGCCTAATAAAGCTGAAAAATATGCACAGAAAAACATATTTAACGCATTTTTTGCAAAGATTCCACAATGAATTCCATGGTTTCTATGCCAAAGAATTTTGATTTATAGGTTTACAGGGGTAATAAGATTATGTTGCCCGTTAGAGCACAAGATACCTCAAATTTATCTATGAATAAAAAGGAAATATAATCCTAACAGCAGAGATGATACTGCAACACGAAATAAAACAATAAGCTAATCTCTATAAATCTATATTTGGCCAAAGCATGGACTAATCATAAAATATTAAATGTAACCCACCGAACCAAACCAATTATAATTCCTAGTGATGCTGGCATTAATGACCAGAGTGCAGCTTTTACACTTCAAAAAAGACCAAAATAAGCAATTTACTCCCCAAATATCCCACACTTGAAAATTGGCCCCCGAATATATCAGACGGTTTGCTTTCACCGAGTTTTATAACCCGGGAGAACAAAAACTCTCGCTCTTTTTCCTCTGAAACAAATCCCTTTGCATGTTTGGAGGAAAAAGTATCGAAACCAACGTTGAAGCCAGATTGGTTGTTTAGCATTCCAAGTTGGTTTTATTCCTCTATGAAGTTCGAAGCATTAGTTTTAACGGTGGCATAACTAGCTCAACTCTAGCATTTATAAGGAAAGTGTACCTCGTCTGAATCCAAGTTACTTACTACTCCATGATTCTTTGGAGTTACGCAGTTACTGTTAACAGATGGTAAGAAAAACTTCCAATTTCCATGTATTGTTTTTTTTTTCAACTTAAGACATTCAATTACCTGCAACTTAAAACTCAATTATATAACAATACAAGTGGAATTGACAAGAGGCAAAAAACAAGGGAGGGTGAGAAAAACCCTAAAAATGGAAGGTTGATTGAAAGATGAAACCTGGGAGTTCCGTGGGTAAGGTCGAGTTGAGCGTCGTGTGGACCAAATTCGTGGCCGTCTGGCGAAGCCTCGATGACCTGGCCGTAGTCTTTGAAAGATAAAGGAGTTGCTTCCATTGCTTTCACTGTCACTACCTTCGTCGCTTCCATTCCAAATTATGTCTACGCACTCACCACCACCTCACACGCCACAATTCTTTTATTCTGCTCAGAATTTAAAAATTTGTATTATTTGTTCGGTTCAGCTTTTTTTGGTAATGATCTTTCTTTAAATAAAAATATTATGAATTGTGCTGCCTACTAAACTTACTATAAATTTATATATTTTAAGTTAATTTAAAAAAATGTTAATATTTTCTAAAATTATTTAATTTTTTATTAATTAATATTTTCTCAAGATAATTAATTTATGGTTTAGTTCAGAGTCTTCTGTGTAGAAATGTTAGTAGTTTTCATATTAACAGGAGGATGGTTGAAAAACCCTAAAGTAAAGGCAGGGGTGAGAGAAAAGAGAAGATGAAGGAAGAAGAGGTGGTGGAAGGCATAAGAAGGATTCTGCAACAAAAGAAGGAAAATGGAGAAGTGGAAACAGAGAAACTAAAATGTTTGATACCTCATCTCACTCATCCTCTCATAGACTCTATTCTCTCATGCAAGACCCTCCAACCCACCACACTCCTCTCTTTCTTCAATTGCCTCCAAACCCACGCTCCACCTCCGCTCCGCTCCTCCCCTCACGCGCTTCTCTCCATTCTCCCTCCCCTCCTTGCCCGCCGCAAATTCTCCGACGCCAAGTCCCTCCTCATCTCCTTCATCTCCTCCGATCGCACCCACGCCCTCCACGCGCTCCTCCTCCGCCCCCGCCGCCCCCTCACCAAACCCCTCCTCGACACCGCCCTCGGCGCCTATGTTCACACCGGCCACCCTCACCACGCCTACCAACTCTTCCAAAAAATGAAACGATTGCGTTTTACTCCCAACCTCCTCACCTGTAACACCCTCCTCAACTCCCTCGTCCGCTCCCTCTCCTCCCACTCCACCTTTCTCGCCTCCGGCGTCTTCCATGACGCCGTCGCCCTCGGCGTCAAGCCCAACACCAACACTTTCAATATCCTCATTTACGGTCACTGCCGCCATAAAAAGTTTGACCACGCCCTTGCGCTTGTTCAGCAAATGCCCGAATTCGGGTGTTTCCCTGATATCGTCACCTACAACACCATTCTGGATGCCCTGTGCAAGAAAGGTCAGTTGAATAAAGTGAGGGATGTACTTACAGAAATGAAGAATGCCGGCTTGGTTCCCAATAGGAATACTTATAATATCCTTGTTCATGGGTATTGCAGGTTGAAGTGGTTGAAGGAGGCTTCTGAGGTTATTGCTTTGATGACTAAAGATGGTATGTTGCCGGACGTTTGGACTTATAATACCTTGGTTAGGGGGTTGTGTGATGAGGGGAAGATTGATGAGGCTATTAGGGTTAGAGATGAGATGGTGAGTTTGAAGTTGATACCGGATGTTGTTACTTATAATACTTTGATTGATGGGTGTTTTAAGTGGTGTGGCAGCGTGGAGGGGTTTAGGTTGATTGAGGAGATGAAGTTTAGGGGAGTTGAGAGGAATGTGGTGACTCACAATATAGTGGTTAAGTGGTTATGTAAGGAAGGTAAGATTGATGAGGCTAGTGATGCTGTGGTGAGGATGGTGGAGAGTGGGGTTTATCCCGATCGTTTTACTTATAATACTATGATTAATGGTTATTGTAAAGCAGGGAAGTTGGGAGAGGCGTTTAAGATGATGGATGAGATGGCACGGAAGGGTTTGAAGCCAGATGTTTTTACTCTTAACGGTGTGTTACATACTTTGTGTATGGAGAAGAAGGTTGAGGAGGCGTATGAGTTAACTGTGCAGGCTGGGAAGCGGGGTTATATTCTTGATGAGGTGACCTATGGAACTCTGATCATGGGGTACTTTAAGGCTGAGCAAGAAGGCAAAGCGTTGAAGCTTTGGGAGGAGATGAAGGGAAGAGGGATTCTTCCTAGTGTTGTCACTTACAACACTCTAATCAGAGGGTTATGCCTGTCTTGGAAAACTGATCAGGCAGTGGATAAATTGAATGAGCTTTTGGAGAAGGGTTTGGTCCCTGATGAGTCTACATGTAACATCGTTATTCGTGGTTACTGCTGGGAGGGAATGGTAGAGAAAGCGTTTGAGTTCCATAACAAAATGGTAGGGAAGTCCTTCAAACCTGATATTTTTACACGTAATATTCTCCTTCAAGGACTCTGTAGAAAGGGTATGCTGGAGAAAGCTGTTGAACTCTTTAACTCATGGGTCTCTAAAGAGGCTTCCGTTGATGTAGTTACATACAACACATTGATATCAGCCCTTTGCAAAGAAGGGAGAATGGAGGAAGCATTTGATCTTATAACTGAAATGGAAGGTAAAAAATTGAAGCCTGACCGCTATACATGTAATGCCATTGTTAATGCGCTTACACATGCTGGTAGGATTGAGGAAGCAGAGAAATTAATGTCAAAATTTTTAGAGGCAGGGCAAGATGTGAAACCTCATGAAACTTCCCAAGAGCTTGATGCTTCAGGTGATATTATGTACTCAGAGCAAATAAATGATTTGTGTACCCAGGGGAAGTACAAGGAGGCAATGAAACTATTTCAAGAGTCAGAAGAGAAGGGAATTGGTTTAAATAAATATACGTATATCAAGTTAATTGATGGGTTTTTGAAGAGGCGAAAAAGCGTATCCAAGGCTGCCCAACCAAATTGAAACAATAAATTGGCTATGTAATCATTATGGCATTGGATTTGTGATGCTCATAATGCTGAAGCATGTTGTAGAGGTGCTGTTATGATGACAGTGAATAATTTCATGTAAGTTTACGTCTTCTAATTTCATGTCTGATTTTTTTACCGAGACCTGTAGTGGGATCTTATTTTTTGTGGTAAGGGGTGAGTATGTGGAAGGTACAGGGAGTTAAATTGCGGACCAGGGTGTAAATATGAGAGGGCACCCAAGGTTGCGAGAGAAGGCTTCTAACTTGTTCTGCCAAAACATAGCGTTTGTTTTATTCTGTAAATTCATAGAATTAGTTAATCAGCACAAAGGATTTTTTTGTGTATGTTAAGAGTGTTGAATTCTTTTATGACATTAGTGGAGATTCAAATTGTCATAGCATATTTCACATCAAGGCCCTCCCTTCAACTTTGTTCTTCTCATGTTAATTTAGTTCCTGGTTTTGTTTGTACTAGTACCTCTGAGAGTTTGATAACTTGCTGATAAATATTGTTGTGTTATGTTATTATGCAGTTTCAGACATATTGTTCCGTATCTGAAGGGAGATGTAAGGTTGTCTTAGTAGTAAAAGTGGAAGAGAGAAAGGGACAGTCTTGGGTTCGTTTGAGTTATCCCCTCTCGGCTAACAAAAGCTAACATATGCTAATCTAAAAAAATTTAGTTTCAGTGTAAATGTCCTTCAATTCTATTTGTGAATCTAGTGATTATAGTGGTGACTTTGCATTTCTTTCTTTACGCTTAAATGATGTGAACTTCTTCATTTGATCTTTGTGCAGAATTGATGCATAATGTTAAATTTTTTATTATTTCCAAAGAGACCATATCAAGTTTGTTAGTCCTTGTGTCGCCCATCATTGGCTTCCTCTTAGTCCTATGCTTAAGATGTTCAGTCCTCAGTGTGAGGAAGTACGTTGAAGAACCTACAACAATTAGAGATAAAAGACCAACTTATAGTGTATAGGTGGGTTAAACCTCAACTTACCAAGCAAATTTTGTAATGTTGAATTTGGTTCAAATTCTACTTTCTTAAGAATTATATTTATAAATTGATGCAGCACATATGAGAATAAAATAAAAAATTTCTAACATCCCAAATCATTAACATATCACTGTTTTCATCAAATCTGTCATGTAGTCTACCCAAACTACTGGGATAAGTTTTGGTGGTTGCTGTTGCTGTGGAACTTCTTGGAACTGAGTTCTAATTATGTTTATATGTAAATAAAATGCCGAACAGGGCGCTACTGTTGTAGTTTTATGCATCTGATTTTGGTGCAATATATTGGATGTGAATTGGGTTTTATCAGTTTCCCTGTACTACCCATATATGTATCCTGATTTACTGTTAAATGTGTGACAAGAAGAGGTTGATAATACATATGATGTATTTAGGTAAACAACCTAATTAATACTTTTTAATGAGTTTATCACAAGAGCCTGTATCATGAGTTACTCACAGGCTTAAAAAGAACTTATAAGAAGGTCATAGGCCCTGTTTGGATAAAGTTTTCCATATATTTATGTGCTTTAGTTTTTTTAGAAGTTAAAGGAGAGAACTTCTGTGTTACTGAAAACTGATCCCTAATTTTGATGTTCACATGTGAGTAAAATGCTGACAACCTTTTGTAGTCTGTGCATCTGATTTTGTGCAGCAATTTGGAATTTAAGTTTATCAGTTTCACTGTATTACTCATACTGTTTCCTGCATCCATACCAAGCATGACAAGAAGTTAACAGGTCATAGGGTGTGTTCAGGTAAACAGCTTAAATGAGTACTTATTCAATAAGTATATAACACGAGGGCTCGTATCATAAGTTTAATTGTCAATTTGGCATAAGCTAAAAAGGAGTTTATAAGGTCATAGCCTACTTTTAAAAGCCCAAAGAAACTCCATTAGTTCTTCCAAACGCTCCTGTAACTGGATCCAGTCTATGTAAATAATTGAAATGATTTCTTTGAAAACTCACTGAATTTTATATGTCTTTGGCTTTAGTGCTTCATTTCTAACCATATGGTGCATGTGAAACACTTTTTTGTGTCTGATTGCATTTTTTGGAAAGGTTCAAAATATGTTTTTTTGTTGAATATAGTGAAAAATTATAATTGAGATTAATTTTTATTGTGTTGAATATACACATAGGGTTTTTTATTTATAATAGAAGAAATATGGACTAAGTTTAAAATACAAATGATAAATAATAACAAACTAACTAAAGATAAAAGATAAAGATAATATATATAACCGTCTCGTTCAAGTTAATGTATAAAAATCGTATGTACTAAGTTTGTTACTAATATAATTCATAAAGATTTAATGAAAATATTTACTTTTGTATTCGAGAGATATCAAATTGTTAATGATTTGTAAAGACGACATAAAAGACGAAATATCAATTCAGAAGACTCTCTTGAGTAATAAATCTAGAAGGTTGCTCTATGTAAGCACAATAATGATAAAAGAGAGGTTATAAGAGATAACAACGGTAGTTGCTTGAGAGGAGACGAGACGTGCGACAACATACATTGAACTTGAAAGAGAAAAAAGAGTGATCTCTACGCTTTAAACCACTGCAAAACGTGTTACCATGCATGACGGAAAAGGGAGTAGATCCACAATCTCAAAAGGTGCTGATAGTGTGTAAGAACTCCGATGAAGGTGTCACTGATGGCACAATGATCGTTCGCCGAAACTGGAACTTCGTGACAGCAGTAGATGACGACAGTAGACAATGGTGCCACCGACAACGGTAGTTGATGTCGCCACCGACAATCACGGGTGTAGTGGCAAAGACAACAAAAATTTCCTCAAAATTTTTTTAACTCAAGACGTCATGTTGAATATAGTAAAAAATTATATATGAGATTAATCTTCTTTATTTTGAATATATACATAGGATTCTTTATTTGTAATTGAATAAATATAAGCTAAGTTCAAAATACAGATAAAAAATAATAACAAATTAACTAAAGATAAAAAATAAAAATAATATATCTACCAGTTTTGTTAACAATTGTATAGTATTCTAAGCAACTATTTACATTTTGTCCTTCTTTGATCGTTGACGATTTTGTTGGCCTGTAAGGTATAACTTTTATCAATGTATATTGCCAATTATTTTACCATAATAAATTCACTTGCTCTTGTGTCTTCTTGCTGATTTATGTGACTCTGCCGGATCATGTTGGCCTAATGTTTCTGAATTTGATTTCCTCTTTGACTATATTTGGCTTGTCTTTCGGCTTATTCTTTTGTAGCCTAGACTTGTTTCTTTGAAACAACAACTTATATATACACCATTTAATTATAACACCACCTCTTACTGTCGTTAGGTTAAAAATTAGTGTTTAATCATTATTTGTTTGTTTACTTAATTGAAATAATTATTTATGGTTTTCTAAATTTGTACAGAATCCTATTTTTATCTTCAGCTGTCTATCTCTATTTGTTCTTCGGCTTTACAGTATTTTGAGCCTTGCGTTTAGTTGAAATTTTTAACTCATACCAAGGTCTTCATCTATCCCCATATACCTAAATGGAAAAGAAATTAACATGGGGTTTTGGAAGAAATATTTAAGAGATTTTTTCAGTTTGTTGTTTAACTATATATGGTATTTGCCTGCCTTGTCATGTCATTTTTTTGATTGATTTATGATAATTAAACAATATTTATGTGTCATTCTATGATAATTGTAAAGGATAATGATAATTAAACAATATTTTTTTGACATTTGAACATTATTTATGTGTCATTCTATGATTGATTTATGGTAGTGTTTATGATTATTATTATTGATTGTGAAATAATTTTAGACCAATTACAAAATGACACGTAGATGATATTCAAATGTTGTAAAAAAAATGTTGTCTAAGTATCATTATCCAATTGTAAACCACCATTATGGTGGTGTTTAGCTATGAAAGTATACATCGTTATGTGCTTAAGACATTCATTGCTCAAGCATTTTATTATGCATACTGAAAGGTCACTGTGTTTTATTCTTATGATTAACAAATATGATGCTTCGTTTATATTTCTCACCCTGATTTCTATGTTAATGACTAACTGTCTGAATAAATCTATAAACGTGGTTGGTAAATATTTGCAGCAACTGTAGACAATTAAGGCTTGGAGGATTCTTTATTTTAAATTCTGTCGTTGATGTTTTGAGCATTTTGCTTAAACATTTTTCTTTTATGTTCAAATATATCCTGTTTACAAGTTAGCATTACTCATTTTGACATAAAAACATAAAATCATTCGTTGTTATCAAATTTAAGAACGAAATGGGATAGCCTGTTCCATTGTGATCTTGAGTTTTCTCCTTTCTTTGTCTAGTTTTATTTTATTCGGTCTTTGACATGTTTATGAATCAGTGTTTAAGCATCAAATAATAAGCTGTCTAATGATGGTCGAATTGGATAAACAGGTTCTTTTTATGACTTCATAACGTCTAAACCGATCTTTTACCAAAATTAAACTAACTTGATTTGGAGTTTAATTTTGACACACTATCCACGTAAACCTTTTTGTCGCAACACTTTTGAGAATATGTTATAAAAATATAAGTTAAATATATTTTTAGTCCCTGTATTTTAGAGCGATTTTGATTAAAATCAGAATTTTCTAAAGTTGAAAGACTAAATTGTACCTTAGTTTGAAAATGGACTAAAACCAAAATCATCCTAAAATATAAGGACTAAAAACATATTTAACCCTAAAAATATTTACTAATATGATAATTTACAATTAAATGACGGTATAATTTCTGTTTACTCATATTACAATTAATCTTTTTTCTTTATAAACGTGAATTCTCTATTCAACATATATGATTTCTGTTACCAACAATTAATGGACCTTTCTTTCATTGGATATGTCGTGGAAGGCAGGTACTTGCACCACCATAAATTTCTTTCTGCATTTTTGTATTATAGAATATATAATTTGAAATGCATTTTTTATTTTATATTTTGAAAAATAAAATGTGAAATACTATTTTTGTATTCTGACATGCATACTCGAAATAAAAAAATAATTATATTTTGGATTATTGAAGTTTATATTATGGAATTCAAAATATATTCTTTTTATTTTGATTTTAATATGTGTAATTTGAAATATGAAAAACCGAGCTATGAATTTTACGTTTTAAAATAAAAATATAATTAGTAATTTGGTTTTTATATTTAAGTTTTTGATTTGTTTTAACTTTATATTTGTTTTTCACTCAATTTCTTAATTCTTTTTAAAAAGATTCGATGTAGTTCTTCTAATAAATTGAAATTAATATGGAAAAGTCATGTATCAAAATCTTAACCATATATCAAAATATAGATTATTTTCTATTTTTTTTTATCTTCAAAGTAGATGATCTAAATTTTTTTAACATATAACATTTTCAAACAACATTAACGTCAATTTAACACAAGAGAATACGATAATAAATCACTAAAATTTATGGAAATAGATGTTAAAATCATGAATGTTGGAATTATTATTGTCTATTTGGAAGTGGATGTTAAAATCATGAAGATGTTATAATATTAGATAATCAGTAATTAGTGTTTATCAAATCAAATCATATTTGTTGTGACCTTTGTATTTATTGTAATGCAATCTCAAGTTTTTATACTTCATCTGTCTTCTCTCGTGTTTGTGTTTCTTTAGTACTTGTTGTGTGTTGTAGCAGTGAGTTTTGCAAAACTTATTGACTGTTATACTCCGTTCACTCTCATTTTTTTTTTCTTCATTTCATTTCTTTCGAATATAATTTTTTTCATTAAATTAGGTTTCAAATTTTATATTTATTTCATTTGAAATTTATATTTCTTTTATTAATTTGAAATTTATATTTATTTTTATTATGTTTTAGTTGTATTGGATTTTAAAATTTAACTTAAAAGACTCACTAAATTTCAAAATTTGATTTAAGTTTTTCATGATAAGAAAATCGGTGGTGGAAATTATTGTAAAAACCTGACAGAATTAAGAACAAAGGACTTTTCGAAGTGTGTAGATCACTGTCCTTAAAAACTTATCTTATCCGCTAAAGACCTCTCAAACAAATCTCTAAAAAGAGAATAAAAATAAACTCAGAATATTTAAAAAAAATGATACTGATAATGATTTTGGAGTAAAAAATATCCTCTATTTATAGAATTTATGGATAGACCCATGATAAAAAAATTCAAAATATCTTTTAAAAAAAAATTTAATAAATATTAACGTTGCAACAAAAGCAAATGTTGGCAGCAATGTAGGAAGCTTGCGGTCCAAGCTAGAAAAAGTTTTCCGCACTTTTTTGGCTTCCACAATATTATACTAAAATAATAACAGAAATCAGCTCATGTTCTCCTTTCCAACAAGTCATATCTTTCATTCTCGAACACAATTAGTTTTGACACTATATTATTATTACGGTAATATTCAGATAAACGAAAAAAAAAAGTAGTTGTGTACTAGGGTTTACCGTTCGGTCGCGAGAAATAGAGTCGGACGGTCCACTGGTCAAGATAAACCAATCCACTGATGATATCTAAATGGAGGCGGACGGTCCACTGGGTGAAAGGAACCGGACGAGGAGATGCGGACGGTCCTCATGGTCAAGGTAAGGTTAGGATAATTAGGATGATTACATGCTTAAGGCGATTGGACCGTAATTGGGCCCTGATTAGGATAACCTTAATACCAGGCCCATATCCAACACTATAAATACATGTCAGAGGTACCAGGTAAGTAGGTTCATTTATTACGCATTTACTTCTGAATCCAGAGTTCCAATCGGACAATCTGACTAACTTAAGCATCGGAGTACCTTTGGCAGGTACCCCCCGGGCGCATCGGGCATAGGAGAGAGGATCGTAGGAGGACATATTCCGAGATTAGTGGATGGCCTGAAGAGAGGAAATTGTGCAAGTTTGGTGACTCGGCTTCACATCGAAACATTTTGGCGCCCATGGGCCGAGCGTCCAAACCCAATGGTGACCACGAGGAACACAAGCACGGAGGATCCCATGGAGGCGATACGGGTATTGAGACAATAGATGGAAGACATGAAACGCCGGCATGAAGAAGAGTTGGCGGCAGTGAGGGAGGAGTGCATGGCCCGAATCGCCCGGGAGCAGGCGTCGAGGAAAAAAGGCAAAAACGTGTTTGGTCAGGAGCAAGAAGAGGATCATCGGACTGCGACCACTCGAGAGGGCACGGCCGAGCACAACAGTGCTTCGGACTGAACGTGGAAGATAGGGGATACTGAGTTGAATGAAAGTCAAGAAAAAACTGAGAAAGTGGCCAGCACCCCCATCACCGTGCCCACGATGAAAGAGGAGGAAACAGTCGGCCAGCTGCCGTTTACTCATGCCATCATGGATGTCCACATATCTAAGCATTTTGTCCCGCAACAACTCAGCATATACAACGGGACTACTGACCCGGACGATCACATCCAGGCCTTCTCTACTAGGATGGCATTCAGAACTGGCAATCGGGCTATATGGTGTCGGGCCTTTTCGTTATCATTAGAAGGAGAGGCGCTGGAGTGGTTCAACTCTTTGCCGCCGGGCTCCATACAGAGTTTCAAAAGGTTGAAGGAGATGTTCGGAAGGCAGTTCGCCAGTAGCCGGGCCGAAGACCCCACGGTCTTCGAGCTGTCTAACCTCAAGCAGGGCAAGGAAGAGACACTGAAGGCGTTCATGGACCGGTATCAAAAAATGGTCAGAATAGTCAAAGGACTGAACGTTGAGTTAGCCCTGCAGTATGTCATGCCCGCTCTCTGACCGGGACCGTTTAAGGACAGTGTATGCCAGAAGAGGCCAAGGACGATGGAGGAGTTAAGGGAGCGAGCAGATGATGAAATAAGAGTGGAAGAAATGAATCAGGCATATAAGAAGGAGAACCTAGAGGCGAGGGAGAAAGCCGAGGGGAAGAGGTCGGACGGCTCAACCCGGCCCGGGGCATTCCGACCCAGAGAGGCTCCCCGGGGGCCATATTTCAACAATATACCCCGCTGAACGCCTCACCCGCGCGTATCCTACAAGAAGCGCTGAGTGTAAATTTAATCCCCCCTTTGAAGAAGCGGCCCACGCCGCCCGGAGCCGATGGCAATAAGCACTGCCTCTATCACCAGAACATGGGGCATACTACGGAAGAGTGTGTAACCCTTCGGGATAAAATCGAAGCACTAATCCAGGCTGGGCATCTAAAGCAGTACGTTAAGACTGCCCCCAACGAGCCACCAAGAAGACGGGCGCCGAGCCCCGAATCCCAGAGATACCGCGACCGAGGCCAAAGCCGACCGCCTCGGCGCCTAGATAATCGATTAAAATGTGAGGAGCAGCGACATCGAAGTAGAAGTCACAACCGGGACCGACCTATCCGCGGAAAAATTAACACCATTTCTATGGGGTTTGCTGGTGGAGGACCGTCAACATCCGCTCAAAAGCGCCATGTAAGGGCGTTGCGTTCCGTAAATAGCGTGCGCACCGCCCGCAAATCGATGCCTCCGATAACATTCACAGACGACGACTTCCATGCACCAGATCTGGAGCAAGATGATCCAATGGTCATCACGACGGAGATTGCCCGGAACGAGATAGGAAAGGTCCTAGTTGACCAGGGAAGCTCAGCTAACATCCTGTACTGGAAGAACTTCTTGCAGATGGATCTTTTTGAAGAGTTGATCGTTCCGTTCCACGAGCAGATAGTAGGTTTTGCGGGCGAAAGGGTGGACACGCGGGGGTACGTGGACCTCCGGACACGGCTAGGAACGGGGAGGCACGGTGACGAAAAGAAAGTTCGGTATCTCCTAGTGGATGCGAACACATCTTACAACGTTTTGCTAGGCCGACCCTGTCTCAACTTGTTCAGGGCCATAGTGTCGACACCCCATTTAACCCAGAAGTACCCCAATGAGCGGCAGAGAATCGTGATCGTTCGGGCGGATCAAAAAACAGCACGAGAATGTTATGCAGCCGGACTGAGGATGTATCCCCGAGTGGACAGGGCGAAGGTCCCCCGGTCGGAGGTGGCCATGACAGATCTCGATCCCCGGATGGATACCGAGGACCGCATGGAGCCACACGGGAAGTTGCAGTCGGCCAGGCTGGGATCGAGGGCGGGCCAAGTCACTATGATAGCAGGAGAACTTGATCCGGCAGTGGAGGATGGGTTGAAGAGAATATTGTGGAAGAACCAGAACATGTTCACTTGGACGGCGGCTGATATGCCAGGGATTCATCCTTCAATCATGACACACCGTTTGGCACTCTTTAAGGGGGCGCGACTGGTGGCACAGAAGAGACGACGGCTAGACGTTGAGAAAGCCCAGACGGTGGAAGAGGAAGTGACAAAGTTGAGGGAGGACGGATTTATTCGAGAAGTAACATATACCACCTAGCTGGCAAATGTAGTCATGGTGAAGAAGCCCAGCGGAAAATGGATAATGTGTACAGATTACACTGACTTGAATAAAGTTTGCCCTAAGGACTCTCATCCACTCCCGAATATTGATAACCTGGTAGATGGGGCGTCAGGGCACCAGATGCTTAACTTCTTGGACGCCTACTCGGGGTATAACCAGATACCCATGCATGAAGCCGACCGGGAGAAAACGGCGTTCATCACCAGCAAAGGGAGCTACTGTTACGACGTCATGCCGTTCGGACTTAAGAACGCCGGTGCACGTACCAACGACTAATAGACAAGATTTTTGCTTACCAGATTGGGCGATGTATGGAGGTATATGTGGATGACATGGTCGTCCGGTCAGTGACGCCAGAGGGCCACCTTTGTGATTTGGAAGAAGTGTTCCGGCAGGTACGCCGATATAATATGTGCCTTAATCCGGCCAAATGTACCTTCGGTGTTTCTGCAGGAAAATTCCTAGGTTTCATGCTGACCGAGAGAGGGATAGAGGCCAACCCTGACAAATGCACGGCCATCCTCAACATGCAAAGCCCAAAAAACCTAAAAGAAATCCAACGGCTCGTCGGACGGCTGACTGCCCTCGCCCGATTCATCCCAAAATTGGCAAGCCGAATCCGGCTGATACTGAAAAGAATGAAGAAAGGGAACGAAAAGCAGGGGCGTGGGACGCCAATTGCGAGAAGACATTCGCTGAGGTAAAAAACATGTTAACTGACCCCCAGGTGATGAACTGACCCCTTCCCAATGTGGATCTGCAGATATATTTGGGGGTGTCCAACGAAGTTATCAGTGCAGCTTTGGTCCAGGAGACCGCCGAACCTCGTCTCATATACTTTGTCAGCCGGGTGCTCCAACCCACTGAGACCCGATATCAACAGGTAGAAAAGGTTGTGTTGGCCCTCCTACACGCCTCCAGGAGGCTTCGCCCTTATTTCCAAATCCACCAGGTGGTCGTCAGGACCGACCATCCCATCTCCAAGATTTTGAGGAAACCTGATATTGCTGGACGAATGGTAAGCTGGGAAGTCGAACTGTCAGAGTTCGGCTTACGTTTTGAGCCACGTGGGTCCATAAAAGGACAACACCTGGCAGACTTTACGTTGGAACTGCCCCGGGTTCAACCTTCCAGATGTTGGAGTCTTTATGTTGATGGGGCGGCCGGGCGAATTGGAGCAGGCGCCGGAGTAGTGCTGGAGGGACCGGACGGTTTTCTGATCGAGCAATCCCTCGTGTTTAAGTTCAAAGCCTCAAATAACCAGGCTGAGTATGAGGCCCTGATCGCCGGGCTCTCACTTGCCTTGGACATGGGGGCTCGCTCCCTCACATGCAGAACCGATTCCCAGTTGGTAGTGGGGCAAATGACAGGAGAGTTCTAGGTGAAGGACGACCAACTGCTGAGGTACTTCCATAAAGCCAGTTAGTCAAAAGTTTTCAAACATTCGTCATCAAACACAAACCGAGAGAGGAAAACGCCCGGGCAGACATGCTGTCCAAGCTCAGTGCCAGCAAAGAAAAAGGGCAACTTAAGACAGTCATACGGCAGGTGTTGATGGAACCGTCCGTGGAGTGTGCGGCCACTGAGGTAATGGCGGGCGAGGGCTGGCGTGCTGAAATTCTCAAGATGACGGCGGATCAGGACGACGGGGTAAGCCTTAAACCGGCAGACGCACGAAAGATAGCCCGGTACATCACTATAGGTGGCGACCTGTATCGGCGGGGATTCTCGGTTCCCTTGCTTAAATGCGTGAGCCTAGAACAAGCCACCAATGTTATGGATGAACTCCATAACGGTATATGTGGGTTACATACTGGGGCGAGGGCGTTGAAGGCGAGGGCCCTCAGGGCCGGGTACTACTGGCCGACTATGGAAGGGGACGCCAAAGCGTTTGCTGCAAAGTGTGAAAGTTGGCAGGTCCATGCCAACATACCGCACGTCCCTCCCACAGAGTTGCGGGCTATCGTTTCCCCTTGGCCGTTCGCCAAGTGGGGGATGGACATTGTGGGACCGTTTCCCCCGGGGCGCGCTCAGAAGAAGTTCATCCTTGTCACCATAGACTATTTTACGAAGTGGGTAGAAGCAGAGGTCCTGGCTACCATCTCCGCAAAGCAAGTTCAAAGTTTCTTTTGGAAGATAATATACCGGTTCGGACTCCCCCGAACGGTCATAACAGATAATGGCCGCCAGTTCATCGACAAAAAGTTGCAGTTATTTTTCAAAGGATTGGGCATAAAACATGTGACAAGTTCGGTCGAACACCCCCAGACGAACGGACAAGCTGAGGCAACCAACAAAGCAATCGTGGCTGAACTCAAGAGGAGGTTGGGCGAAAAGAAGGGAGGATAGGTCGAGGAGCTGCCAGAGGTCCTATGGGCATATCGTTGTTCCCCGCACGGGAAACAGGAGAGTCCCCGTTCAATCTCACGTACGGCACTGACGCCATGTTGCCAGTAGAGCTGGGGGAGCCGTCATTACGGCGACAGGTCCAGGACTTATGACTTAACGAAGAGGAGCTAAGGGTGGAGCTAGATTCGTTGGAGGAACGGAGGGGCCGGGCCGTGTTACATGCGGAGGCCTGTCGGCGGTTGGTAGAAAGAAGATACAACACCAAGGTGCGCCCAAGAAACTTCCAAGAGGGCGACCTTGTATGAAGGAAGACTGGGGACGCCCGGAAGGAACAAGTGCACGGGAAGTTCGCAGCAAAGTGGGACAGTCCGTTCCGGGTTCTTGAAGATTTACAAAATGGGGCGTATCGCCTGTCAGCTCCCGACGGACGTCCGCTTCGAAATACTTGGAATGCTTCCCATTTGAAGTTTTATTTTAGTTAAACTGATGTTGTATTTTGAAAGCCTTTTGGAATACAAGGTAATGAAATTCAGTTGCTTGTCCAATTCACGACTACAGCATGATAAGGTGGCGAACGACGTCTCTCCGAAAGGGAGAAGACACTGCCACCTGTCACCGGGCGGTGAACGGCGAGTTCCAACGGAACCACTGCCTCCTGGTGGACACGTTAGGGTGGTGAACGACGTCTTCCTACAAAGGAAAGACACTGCCACCCCTCATCTATCCATACCGGGCGGTTAACGGCGAGTTCCAACGGAACCACTGCTTCCCGGTGAACACGTTAAGGTGGTGAACGGTGTATCCCCTAAAGAGGAAAACACTGCCACCCTTAATCTCCATACAACCGGGCGGTGAACGGCGAGTTCTAATGAAAGAACCACTGCCGCCCGAATAAGAATGTAATCACTTAGCCATTGGAAAGCACAAATAATAGGTTAAACACTGGCAGACAACAGTAATAGATAAAGCAAAGCACTAAGTCATATTTAACCATAAAAGGAGGGCTATACAGCGTGCTCACGGTAGAATAACCTAAAGCAAAAGTAATCAAATAAAGCAAAAAAGTGTAACACAACCCCCGCCCAAAAAGACTGGCCCAATGTCACCGGGCCACACCTAAATCCTTTAGTTGTCGTCGGTCGCCGGCGCCACCTCTTCGTCCCTAGGAATATCAGCAAGGGGTATCAGCTTTCGCTGGTAAACGGCAGCAGGGTCAAACTTATAAAAATAAGCGGCCTGGCGGATGGCTTTGAAAAAGCCCTCCTCAAGTTCTAATTGGACCTCCTGATTCTAAGCGGCCTGGCGGATGGCTTTGAAAAAGCCCTTGCAGACGAACATTTTCGGCATTTAGTTCAACCAGCTCCTCGTCGCGAGTGTCGATCTTCTCATTCGCTTTGGCAAGGGCTACGCGTTGTCGGCCGCTCTCTTCCTTCTCCGCCTCATACTCCAACTCCAACTCCTGAAGCCTCTTAGTAAGAGTTTCTACTTTTGCGCAGGCGTCCGTCAGTTTCTTTTTAAGGCCAACCTGTTCTGATTCGCAGTTCGAATGCTCAAGAGTAAGAGTCTCCAAGCTAGCCTTCGTTTCCGCAACAGCTTTCTTCTCAGCTGCCAATTCTCGTTGGATCTCGTCCAACCCCCGCCGATCGGCAAAGTTCTCTGCGTACCACATCAGCATGGCGCCCCGACTAATATGTTCCAGCGCGGCTTTAACAATCTGCTGCTCGGAGAGGTTCTCAACAATCTCCCGCTGCGCCGAGCTCATTCGAAAGTCTATCCGATCGTTCACGCCAAAGGCCGGATCCATGAGACCGCCAGGCAGAGGCTGCGGGGCGCTGTCCCGCTTACTCTTCTTTGAAGGAGATCTCTCACCTTCCTTAGATCTTTTCTTCTTCTTAGAAGAGCGAGAAACATCCGCCGGAGTGGGATTGGAGGTACCGGCCATACCTACTGCCGCATCCGCCACAGTCACGGGAGGCGCTTCAGAGGTTACGTTGACTGCAGCAGTCCCGGTCGGCAAAGTCGTGCCGGTAAGCGGAATGCCCATGGGAGTTGAATCAGCGCCCGCCCCTCGACGAACGATCTTGAAGGTGGGCCTTGATTGAGGTGGGACCTTTACATCCCCACTTCCGCTAGAAAGCCGAGGGTCTTTTTTCTGTGCCGGAGGAATGTACTTCGTCTTGCGAGGACCGGGGAACGACATAGCACCTACATAAATGAAAAGAGTGAAATCAGCTAAAACCAAGCCAGCAAGTAGATGTGCCAAACTGTAAAATCGTACCGAACGCCACGTTAATAAAATCCTCGTGGCACAGGCATTCGACCATCTTGCGGGCAGGAAGACAACGGGGAAGATCGTTAATGGCTCTCACGGCCTCGAGTTCGGACGGAGTCAGGTCGCAAGCCGGCACATGACTCATTCGAGCCGGTTCCTCAGACCAATAAAAAGGAAACAACGGCTCGCCGGACGAGTCAACAAATTCACTTCGGCCACTCTCCTTTATTATTACTTTAAAAAATTTATGCTTGAAGTCCTTGAAAGATTCTGCATAGGCCTTGAACAAGCCTTTTTGAATCGACGTCAACGATACCCAACCTCGCTTCGCGAGCGGCCGGACGTGGAAGTAGTGAAAGAAAACCGACGTGGAAAGCCCGACGCCTAAAGCCGAGCACATCACCATAAACACTTGAATACAGGCCCACCCATTCGGATGCAGTTGGGAAGGGGCAACGTTCATCCTCTTTAGGACGACGGCTTGAAAACGGGTAAAAGGTATGTGCACCATCATGCGGCGGAATAGATATGTATATACATAAAAGAAGTCTTCAGAGCTCGTCCCCTTCCCGTGGAAAACCCGTTCGTTGGGATAACACACGCTCAATCGAAAAAGTTGAGCGTCTGCCTCGTCGCGAGCTACGAAGGACTGGTTCGCCCATTCCTGGAGGACACCCCGATTCCCAAACTCGAACTCATAGGATCCCACATCATGCGAGGCCCAATTGTAACTTGCAATGGCGGGCCATCCACCGGCCGGAGTCGGCCGCACGACTTCAATTTCTACTCCACCTTCTAGTAGAAAGAGGGTCGCCCCATGTGCAATACGGTCCGAATCCTTCCCAGCGTCCGACAGCTCTACCCGAGAAGATAACTCCGAACTACGCGAACTCCTACTCTCACTCGTCGAGTCCCCGCCGTCCCCACCCGCAGAGCCAGAAGAAGACATGGTGACCGTCATTTATTTACCTGATCAGAGAGCAAAGGCGAACGACTACGGTGAAAGTAATAAGTAACAAGTAAGTCTGAAACCGTCAAAGAACCCCTATTTATAGCCAAAATTTTTGAAATTGCTAGTTGCATCGCACCGTTCATTTGAAGCACGATCAAGGGCTCAGATTACAAGACTGTTACACTCCTCGATAACGTCACCTCTCGCAACTCGACACGTGTCACTTCATTTTAATTTTCCCGCCTAAAGCTTCCCACACTGCCACAAGGATCGCCCTAGCCCAAAACCGGAAAACCCCGCGCGCCACTCGCACCAACGTCCGTTTACTCGCAAACCCTACGACTTGACATCTAGGGCTTGGGGGGCCTGATATACTGGGGGTTACCGTTCGGTCGCGAGAAATAGAGCCAGACTCCACTGGTCAAGATAAACCAATCCACTGAAGATATCTAAATGGAGGCGAACGGTCCACTGGGTGAAAGGAATCGGACGGGGAGATGCGGACGGTCCTCATGGTCAAGGTAAGGTTAGGATAATTAGGATGATTACATGCTTAAGGCGATTGGGCCGTAATTGGGCTTTAATTAGGATAACCTTAATACCAGGCCCATATCCAACACTATAAATACATGTCAGAGGTACTAGGTAAAAAGGTTCATTTATTACGCATTTACTTCTGAATCCAGAGTTCCGATCGGACAATCTGACTAACTTAAGCATCAGAGTACCTTTGGCAGGTACCCCCGGGCACATCGGACATAGGAGAGAGGATCGTAGGAGGACACATTCCGAAATTAGTGGACGGCCTGAAGAGAGGAAATTATGCAGGTTTGGTGACTCGGCTTCACACCAAAACAAGTTGTCTCTTTGAATAAAAAAGGTTTAAACCATTTAGTTGTCCCTATTTTTGGGAGGTTTTCCCATTTTGATCCCTGTCTTATTAGAATTCCCAATTGAGTCCCTATAAGTGCTAATTTCAATCAATTAAATCCCTGCCGTTAAATTTAGTTAACGAGATTAACTTTTTTGCACAGCTGGGAGGATGACCTGTTAATTTCTATAAATGTGGCCTATTTAGAGTTGAAACGTGGCATGAATTGAGTCCCATAAGTGCTAATTTCAATTAATTTCAACTCTAATTCATGCCACGTTTCAACTCTAAATAGGTCACGTTTATAGAAATTAATAGGTCATCCTTCCAGGTTGCAGAAAAGTTAATCTCATTAACTAAATTTAACGACAGGAGCTTAATCGATTGAAATTAGCAATTATAGAAACTCAATTGGGAATTCGAATAAGACGGGAATCAAAATGGGAAAACCTCCCAAAAATATAGACAACTAAATGGTTTAAACCAATAAAAAATGAAAAGCAAGTAAAAAGAAAAGTGAAAGAATGCACCCAGTGAAGATCAAGGGTTGTGAGTCATAGCTCATTTAAGATCATCATCTTCTTGCAACATCATCATCATGCACAATGCATTCCTTTCTCAACAAACTGTATTTTCTCTACCAAAAAACAAATGGTTCTCCTCAATCTTAATAGTTTTTACATTACCATTTAGAAGAACTTAAGAGGAGGATGCTTGAAAGAGAAGAGAAGATGAAGGAGGAAGCTCCACCTCCGCTCCGCTCCTCCCCTCACGCGCTTCTCTCCATTCTCCCTCTCCTCCTCGCCCGCCGCAATTTCTCCGACGCCAAGTCCCTCCTCATCTCCTTCATCTCCTCCGACCGCACCCACGCCCTCCACGCGCTCCTCCTCCGCCCCCGCCGCCCCCTCTCCAAACCCCTCCTCGACACCGCCCTCGGCGCCTATGTTCACACCGGCCACCCCCACCACGCCTACCAACTCTTCCAAAAAATGAAACGATTGCGTTTTGCTCCCAACCTCCTCACCTGCAACACCCTCCTCAACTCCCTCGTCCGCTCCCTCTCCTCCCACTCCACCTTTCTCGCCTCCGGCGTCTTCCATGACGCCGTCGCCCTCGGCGTCAAGCCCGACACAATCACTTTCAATATCCTCATCTACGGTCACTGCCGCCGTAAAAAGCTTGACCACGCCCTTGCGCTTGTTCAGCAAATGCCCGAATTCGGATGTTTCCCTGATATCATCACCTACAACACCATTCTGGATGCCCTGTGCAAGAGAAGTCAGTTGAATAAAGCGAGGGATGTACTTACAGAAATGAAGAATGCCGGCTTGGTTCCCGATAGGAAAACTTATACTATCCTTGTTCATGGGTATTGCAGGTTGAAGTGGTTGAAGGAGGCTTATGAGGTTATTGACTTGATGACTAAAGATGGTATGTTGCCGGACGTTTGGATTTATAGTACCTTGGTTAGGGGGTTGTGTGATGAGGGGAAGATTGATGAGGCTATTATGGTTAGAGATGAGATGGTGAGATTGAAGTTGATACCGAATGTTGTTACTTATAATACTTTGATTGATGGGTGTTTTAAGTGGTGTGGCAGCGTGGAGGGCTTTAGGTTGATTGAGGAGATGAAGTTTAGGGGAGTTAAGATGAATGTGGTGACTCACAATATAGTGGTTAAGTGGTTATGTCAGGAAGGTAAGATTGATGAGGCCGGTGATGCTGTGGTGAGAATGGTGAAGAGTGGGGTTTATCCCGATCATTTTACTTATAATACTATGATTAATGGTTATTGTAAAGCAGGGAAGTTGGGAGAGGCGTTTAAGATGATGGATGAGATGGCACGGAAGGGTTTGAAGCCAGATGTTTTTACTCTTAACGGTGTGTTACATACTTTGTGTATGGAGAAGAAGGTTGAGGAGGCGTATGAGTTAACTGTGCAGGCTGGAAAGCGGGGTTATATTCTTGATGAGGTGACCTATGGAACTCTGATCATGGGGTACTTTAAGGCTGAGCAAGAAGGCAAAGCGTTGAAGCTTTGGGAGGAGATGAAGGAAAGAGGGATTCTTCCTAGTGTTGTCACTTACAACACTCTAATTAGAGGGTTATGCCTGTCTTGGAAAACTGATCAAGCAGTGGATAAATTGAATGAGCTTTTGGAGAAGGATTTGGTCCTTGATGAGTTTACGTGTAACATCGTTATTCGTGGTTACTGTTCGGAGGGAACGGTAGAGAAAGCGTTTGAGTTCCATAACAAAATGGTAGGGAAGTCCTTCAAACCAGATATCTTTACACTAAGTATTCTCCTTCAAGGACTCTGTAGTGAGGGCATGCTGGAGAAAGCTGTTAAACTCTTTAACTCATGGGTCTCTAAAGAGGCTTCCGTTGATGTAGTTACATACAACACATTGATATCAGCCCTTTGCAAAGAAGGGAGACTGGAGGAAGCATTTGATCTTATAACTGAAATGAAAGGTAAAAAATTGGAGCCTAACCGGATAACATATAATGTCATTGTTAATGCGCTTACACATGCTGGTAGGACTGAGGAAGCTGAGAAATTCATATCAAAACTTTTAGAGGCAGGACAAGATGTGAAACCTCATGAAACTTCGAAAGAGCTTGATGCTTCAGGTGATATTATGTACTCAGAGCAAATAAATGATTTGTGTACCCAGGGGAAGTACAAGGAGGCAATGAAACTATTTCAAGAGTCAGAAGAGAAGGGAATTGGTTTAAATAGATCTACGTATATCAAGTTAATTGATGGGTTTTTGAAGAGGCGAAAAAGCTTATCCAAGGTTGCCCAACCAAATTGAAATTGACTATGTAATCATTATGGCATTGGATTTGGGATGCTGATAATGCTGAAGCATGTTGATTAACTATATATGGTATTTGCCTGCCTTGTTCATTTCATTTTCACAGTATTACTGATGTCAAAATATAATTGTAAAGGACCATTTTTTTGGTGTTTAGTTATGAAAGTATACATCGTTTAGTACTTAACGATATTCATTGCTCAAGCATTTTATTATGCATACTGAAAGGTCACTGTGTTTTATTCTTGTGATTAACTAATATGATCCTTCGTTTTATATTTCTCACCCTGATTACTATGTTAGTGACTAACTGTCTGAATAAATCTATAAACGTGGTTGGTAAATATTTGCAGCAACTGTAGACAATTAAGGCTTGGAGGATTCTTTATTTTAAATTCTGTCGTTGATGTTTTGAACATTTTGCTTAAACATTTTTCTTTTATGTTCAAATATATCCTGTTTACAAGTTAGCATTACTCATTTTGACATAAAAAAAAACATAAAATCATTCGTTGTTATCAAATTTAAGAGTAAACCTTTTTGTCCCATCACTTTTTGGAATAATTGTGATAAAAGTATTTAGTAATATGATAATTTACATTTAAATGACGGTATAATTTCTGTTTATTCATATTACAATTAATCTTTTTTCTTTATGAAACGTTGAATGCTCTATTCAACATCTATCATTTCTGTTACCAACAATTAATGGACCTTTCTTTTATTGGGTATGTCTTGGAAGGCAGGTTCTTACACCACCATAAATTTCTTTCTGCATTTTTGTATTATAGAATATATAATTTGAAATGTATTTTTTATTTTATATTTTGAAAAGTAAAATGTGAAATACTAATTTTGTATTCTGACATGCATACTCGAAATAAAAATAATTATTATATTTTGGATTATTGAAGTTTATATTATGGAATTCAAAATATATTCTTTTTATTTTGATTTTAATATGTGTAATTTGAAATATAAAAAATTGAGCTATAAATTTTACATTTTAAAATAAAAAATATAATTAGTAATTTGGTTTTTATATTTAAATTTTTGATTTGTTTTAACTTTATATTTATTTTTCACTCAATTTTTTATTTTTTTAAAAAATATTTAATATGGTTCATTCTAATAAATTAAAATTAATATGAAAATGTCAAGTATTAAAATATTAATCGTATGTCAAAATATGAATTATTTTTTATTTTGAGAGTTCTATACTTTTTTAACAGGTGATATCTTCAAAGTAAATATTCCAAATTTTGAGATATAATAGATTCAAATTTTAACATATAATATTTTCAAACAATACTAACGTCAATTTAACATAAGATTATATTAAATCTTTTTTAAAAAAATTAAAAATTTAATTAAATATTTTTTAAAAATAGATATTCAATTGAATAAAAAGAAAATATATAAAGACTAAAACTAATCAAAGTCTAAAGAATAAATTACTAAAATTTATGGAAGTGGATGTTAAAATCATGAAGATGTTGGAAGTAAAGCTTGTCTATATTGGAAGTGGATGTTAAAATCACAAAGATGTTATAATATTAGGTAAACAGTAATTAGTGTTTATCAAATCATATTTATTGTGACCTTTATATTTGCTGCAATGCAATCTCAAGTTTTTATATTTCATCTTTCTTCTCTTGTATTTATGTTTCTTTAGTAATTGTTGTGTGTTGCAGCGGTGAGTTTTGCAAAACTTATTGAATGTTTTACTCCGTTTTCTTTCATTTTTTTTTTCTTCATTTCATTTCGTATCTTTCGAGTATAAATGTTTTTCATTAAATTAGGTTTCAAATTTTATATTTATTTCATTTAAAATTTATATTTATTTTTATTATGTTTTAGATGTATTGGATTTTGAAATTCAACTTTTAAAAAACTCACTAAATTTATCTCATTTAAGATCATCGACATCATCATCTTCTTGCAACCCATTATATAAGCAGTTCATTCCGTCGTCAAATCTCACAAGAATCACATTTCATCACTCTTTCTCAACTTTTTCTTAAAAACGGTTATAAGGTAGGTGTAAGAGAAAAAGAGACTTCTCAAACTCCACCAAAAAAAAGCTGAGGCACCTTCTTCTCTTTCTTTTCTTCTTCGTCACTTCCACCACAACAGCAACAGGATCCACCAGAAGGAAGCTCCTTTTCGACATGTCAAGCAGCAGTACACCGTCCTCCGGAAATCCCACTGGGGGCACTGGTTCTGGCCGTGGTGCAAACCGGGAATACAGCTGGGGATGGGGTTCCGGACCAGGCACCGGCTATGGGTTTGGATCTGGTTCGGGTCGTTCTCCCACTGGTTTTGTCGGAGGATATGAATATGAATACGAATACGAATATGGATATGGATATGACTCCGGGTATGGATATAGATGGCGTAGTGGTGGTACTCGTCGCGGTCGTTATGGGTCTGGAAAAGGCTCAGGGAACTCTTTTCCATATAAAACGGTTTATTTTCTTACACATGAATTGCTTAATGTTTTGTCGTTTGTAATTATAATTGATTAAACTGCATGGAACTAAGCGATCATGATGCATGTTACACAGAATAACTTTATATTTAAATTTGTTGTCATTTTCCATGTCTTTCAGGTTGCTATTTTACTGTCATGAATTGTTCAGGAATTTTAAAATTTATTCGATTGTACATATATCATGATAAACTGAACTCAAACCCCCAAATGAATGAACAGATTAAGTAAATAATGATGGAAATTGGATCTAACCAGTCACCAAATGATAATTAAAACATTTGATCTTTTATTGGAAAAAAGTGTTCAAATAATAAGATGTGTTTGATTATTTCTCCCAGAAAAATTATTTCTTATAAAATGTAAGAGTAGAATGAACTAAATGAGCAAGCTTTTGTTGATAAAACAAACATATACATTAAAATTGAAACACTAGAGTAGGAGGGTGCTGGGTTTAAACCTTATTGGTGTTATTTTAAACACAAAAATGGACTAAATTTACATTTCATCAATAATTTATCATATCTTCGCTGTTATGTTTAAAGTTTGTAAGAAGTTATATTCAAAATTTATTGTCATAATTCTACAAAAATAAAATCTTAAATATAGTTTTGATCTAGATAAAATTAGGAGGTTATTCCTACTAAAAAAATCCTTTAATTTTTATCCTTAAAAAATTACTCCGTGTACTCTTCTAAAATTATGGGAGTTTTTATTTTATTCCAAATTCAAAATTTTAAATAATTATATTTTTTCTTTAGTGTTCATGTAAAAAAAACAATATTTCTTTTTAGAGATCTTAATAATACTTTTGAAATAACAAAAGTTAAAATTAGATCATATATGCCATTTGGAATAATTGGTTATTATATTTTGTTCAATATATAAGTGATTAATTAGTGTTATATCATGTGTTTACTATTATAAACTTCTTCCCTTTTTACATGTATTTTCATATATAAGTAAAAAAAAATCATTAAATACAAACTTATTTAAAAATAAAAAATAATTAGTCTCTAAATTAAGTTAAATACTATTTTATAAATTAAAAATTATTAATATTTAAAATAGTATTTATCTTTAAAAAAATTGTAAATAGGAATTTAAATTAATCTTTACATTAACCATCAAAATTTTAAGTATTTATTATTTTATATTTTAAATTAATCTCTAATTCATAATATAATAATGTTTAACTTGGTTCATACTATGATCAATTAGTTTTTATCTCTAAATTAATTATTATTGAATATATTTTTTCGTGTGTATTGTTAAATAATATCATATATACTTTTATTGCAATTTCGTTAAAAATTGGTTAATATATTTTGTTCAATATATAAGTGATTAATTAGTTATATTAGGTGTTACTATTATAAACTTCTTCCTTTCTACATGTATTTCCATATATATCAGTAAAAAAAATCATTAGATACAAACTCATTTTAAAAAAAAGTAATTAGTGTCTAAAAAGTTAAATAATATTTTATAAAATAAAAGTTGTCAACTGTCTATATAATAAAACAATAACCTAGAAAATGGTCAAAAATACCCAGGGGAATATTATGACACATGTCCACTTTTTCCGTTTCTTTAATTATTTATCATTTTTGTTTTTTCTTTCACTTAAATTTTTCATTCATTCTCTGTTTTTTTTCAACTTTTACTTTTTGTCCTTCATCTTCATATTCGGTCAACATAACTTTGATGAATGAGTTTAATTCTAAAATATACGAGTATGACCTTAGTTCTCTAACCACAATTTCTTTATGAAATTACAAAATTCAAGGAATTATAAAATTTTTTAAAGTATTATATTATATGTGATTATATTGTAAGATGGAATATTATCCTTTTAGTTTGATGGATTCACAAATAAATTTGAGTTTCATGTCAAAATTATCTTGTTTTTATCAATGAAATGTGAAAGATAGATTATATAAACAATTTTACAACTGATTAAATTTTTCTCACGCGTGATAACTTAATTAAATGAGTTCAACAAATTACTTTTGATCTTGGCTTTGTTGTCTAATAAAACTAATGGTCAACTTGGAAGAAATACATTTGTGTTGTTAGGATATGAAAGGGGTAGAAAGTAGAGAAAATACAAATTTGAAGCTCATCCTAGTATATATAGTAGAAGAAAACGCCCTTTTAAATTGAGAGGCATGTCAATTTCTAGTGGAGAGGGGTGTGTATTGAAGGTTATATGTGGATATCATACATGATTTGATATAAAGTTTAGTTGGTCACCCTTTTACTAGGAGGTTAAATTCCACTAAACATTTATTGTTTATTGATATGACTAAGAGTCAAGTGAAGCTGGCAAACATTCTTCTCACTGTAATGATTGTAATTTGACAACAATCAAACAAATATATAATGCAAGATATACTTACAAATGATCATTGAAAGGTTCGTGAAGTAAATTACAACAATTGATGATATTAGAATGTGATAAATACATCCATTGGAATAAATATGTTGATGAATTTGAGGTGGTAAGTGACCTCTTTTAGACATATCCTGATGTAATTAAATTGTAGAATGCATTTAATGTTGTTTTGTTGATGAATAACACATACAAAACCAACAAATATCGGTTGTCATTGTTGAGATAATTTGAGTGACATCAATAAGGTTGACT
Organism: Vigna mungo; assembly: GCA_036885675.1. NCBI lineage: Eukaryota > Viridiplantae > Streptophyta > Magnoliopsida > Fabales > Fabaceae > Vigna > Vigna mungo. The sequence continues at coordinate 42,209,761 of CP144692.1, read as the reverse complement.
TTCTTAACGGCCTTTGTATTCTTAGCAAGTGAATAAGAAAATAATTCACTTTGACTCTGAAAAGGCTCAAAGGTGAATATGAAAGGTAGAAGGAAAGAATCACTCTTTCCGATGGAGGCAACACACAAAGAATGGGAAAATCCTTTGATACAAGCAAGGGTTCTTGAATCACTTAAGAACTTACGAGAATCACTCTCACTAAGATAAAAGAGTAAGAAACTTTAATATTATGCATAAAACTTCATTTGTATCTTATTTTGAAAATGGTTAAGCTTTTAAAAACTTTAGCCATCAGAATTAGGAAATAGTTAACTACATCCCACTTAAGCTAATAATTATCCCACTAAGCTAATAATGATTCACCAAGCTAATAATGATCCCACTAAGCTAATGGCAGTTTGTAACTGAAAATTGTGGTAACCAAAAAGTCATATAAAATCATTCAACTATGCATCATTTTGATCTCCCAAAGGCTGGTGACTAAGTTGCCAATTGGACCCTTATTAAAACTTGAAAAAAAAAATCAAACTACAGGCCATTAATTGATTAATCCAGAACATAATTTGGTTAACCAATTTGATAAAGGATTGGACCATTAATTAAACAAACTAATTACTTAAAAATTGGAGCAAAGTGGCACATCCCCATCATTGGTTACTTCAAACTTTAAAACTTCATTCCAACATAATTGTCCCACTATAGGTAGATGTAGCAACACGAAAACATCATCTGGTGTGACGATCATCTCACCAATTGCAACACGGAAAAAGTTTGCCTCTTTATGGCATCTTTCAGTAAACGCCAATATCAAACTTTTATCGACGTAATTTTTAAAAAATATTGCATAGAGGCATTAAATTGGAATTCAACACAAAATTATGAACAATCAAATGACATGTTCCAAATTTGTTTAATTCTTTTTCATGGAAAACCAACTTGATTTTTTATGGATCCTAGACAAAACAATTGGATATAAAGTTCAAACAACTCATCAATCATAAAAAAAAAAAATATTCAAATACTTTACTAACCTAGCCCTACCACGACGTGAATGTAACATGGTTAGCATACCTTGTCAACAATGATGTATCATGTGGATCTCCAGAAAATCTACTCACTTCATGTTGTTCTTAAACAACATCCTCATGTTGCTCAACAACATCATCATGGTCCTCAATAACATTCTCATGCTCCTCATGAAGATTAGTATGAAGTAATGTCGTGGCTTCTTCATAATGATCCTTTCTATGAGTCAGTGTCATCGTAGGTCTCCTTCTGCATTCACCTTATGAATAACTCTCAACCCGATATGTAGATGCGTTCTTTCCATTTCTATAAAAAAACAAATTCACAAAGTATTAAAATCAATATAGATAAAAAATAAAAAAATCTATAACAAAAAAAATATATAGATACGCACCACTGGATTTTGAAATCTAGAAAAACTCTTAATTGGATTTCAAAATCAGGTTAAGCCCTTCACGATCTCAAAAAAAAAAAAAACTCTTTATCGAATTTCAAAATCTGAAAAAACTTTTAATTAAATTTAGAAATCCAATAAAACCCTTAATCGGATTTTGAAATATAGTTAAACACTCACCATATTGAACATTTGATTCTAAATCTAATTCATATTTTTAACCTAATAGAATCTTAATCGAATTTCAAAATCCAATGAAACCCATTAAATTTCAAAATCTAGTGAACATTATTTTCTCAAATCCATAGATCTTCCTTTTCTACGTTCATATACACTGTACTAATAATGTAAACTAATAGATCTAAAGGAATATATGTACATGGAGTGGATGAGTACCCAATGCAAGGATGAAAATATGTTATTATGATGAAATCCACAAAAGAACTTAGTCACGAAATTCGTAAGACAACAAAGTTGTGGTGCAAGGGTGGAGAGGAAATTGGGAGGGAGGTGTGACACTAGTGTTATCGCATAAACGTGAGAGAAAAAGTGGGTAGGTGAGGATAATTATAGGTGAGAGAAAAAAAAATTATCCTTGTCAAAAGGATAGTTTTGACATTAACATAGAATTTGGAGGTGTAGGAATCAAGCTTGGAGGTGCATGGAGAACCCTCTTCCTTGTTAGTAGGCACACTGCATATGGAGTAGCCCAATCTAATAAAGAAATTGGGTTAGTCCGAATTGAATTTCAGCCAGGTAAATATTAAGAGTCGATTTGGACAAGATTCTTCACGAGAACTTCTTTTTCATAAACCAAATATGCATAAATTAAAATTAATTTACACATCAGTTAATATGCATAAACTCTCACATAACTTCTCCAACATATTTTTTAACGCTTGCATTATACAAAGTAAACTTAATTTTTTTTATATATTATCTTTTAGAAATTATTCTTTATTAAGGTGGTCCAACTTACCTTAAAAATATTAACATTTCTCTGGTAAAACCTAGTAAAATTGAATAAAAAGTTATATGCATATTATTATTTTTCATCAAAGTTTACTTTTTAACTGTTGAATTCAGTTGTTGGTGGGGTTTGAACCCTAAAACAATGTTTAGGCGGCAGGTAGAAATTTAGATTCCTTGGGAATTGTTGAGGTACAAAGAGATGAGGTAAAAGATGCTTAATTATTGATAATCATTGTTCTCTTCTTGAAAAAAGAAGTTGCATGTTACTGTGAAATGCAACTGGAGAAGGTAAAATGGTAACTAGCATGTTAGGTTAGGATTAATTTTGTTAAGTTCTTTCTAGAAGCTAGCTACTCACAATGATCTGTTTCTCACTTAGCTATAATTTGTGGCTGTGTAGCAGCAGCATGAGATCATATAATATCAGGTCTGATTAAAAATGTGCCAAAACCAAGTTGAACTGATATATGCAGACCATAAACACAGCCCTAAGCAAAATCTATTATCAATCTATTGGAAAAGCAGAGAATGTGGTTAGATACAGATTAATAAATGAATCAGAAGCATATAATGGAACAGTGGAAGATGATAAAAAACAGATGAAAAGAATCTTTATTCTTTTTCTGTTCTTTATGTATAAAGTTTTCCCTCATTTATGCCAAGAACACTTCATTTGGAATCTTAACTCCCTAGCTTTTCCCTTTAGGCCTTTAAGTAGTCAAGTGTTTTGATTTGATGTGACAAAATTAGTTATAAGAGCATCATCCATGAGGTACTTTTTTTGGCGCTTCCTTCATGATAGTTCATTGCCATCCGAAAGCTAGACTTTGCTCTTTCTTCTGCTTATTTAATTATTTATGTTAATGATTTTCATTACAGAGAAAAGCTGGATTAGTTTGAGCCTTTAATGAGGCAAGGCAACCTTTAATAGCAAAAAAGTAGCAAAATTTTATGTACGATGCTTTATTTGGGGCTCAAATTACTATTGTTAGATTCCGATCGAATATAATTTTTGGACCCAGTAATCAGACACAAATCTTGAATCATTTAGCATTTGCAAGCAATCACAAACCCAGAATATTGGGCTTTCTGCCTTGCAAATTTATAAACTTTAACCTCTTTTTATAACCTTCAATGATTTAGGTTCACTTCCTTTGTAAGAAAGGGAAAAAGGTACTTAATGTCGGTAATCATTTATAAACTTGTGGTTGGAATCACTCATTTCTCTCTCTCCCGTTTATCATCAGATGAACCATTACATTACACCCTTTGATTTTTTTCTACGACACTGCCCTTTTCTTTCTCAATCTCTACGTATATATCATATATCCACAACACAAACACCAAAATTCAACCTCAAAAACTGATGCAGGAACTGCATAATCTACTGAGACAGATATGATAAGTTATCAATAGTAAAAATAACACAAAAGAATGTGGTATACTGTCTTTTGATTGAGATATTTAGCAGGTAAAGTTGATTAGATGGAGTGTAGTTTCCAGAAGACATAAGACATTAGTAGTAGAAAAATACTTGGGTTGTTGGGAGAGTAAGCATGATCGCAGACGGTGCACCACGTTTTTTGAGGGTAAGTATGCAGTAAAATGAATGATTAAGATGGGTTTTGTGTGTGTGTGTGTGTGTGTGTGTGTGTTGTTTAGAATTATTTAATTAGGAAGACAATGAATGACATTATGTTTTAGATTCTGGCTTGTGTCCCACAGAAGCTTTAATGGTAAGATATTTGAAAGTTAAAATAATGATCATGTGGACAGGGAGAGATTGTTAATGAGAACAATATGCACTATCTGAAGCAAGAGAATCTAGAGTTTGTCAAACTGGGGACACCAACCTTATTGTTTTAGTTGCCAACACTCTCCCACTTGGAAACCCTTTCTCAGAAAGCTTCTAAATAATTTTAAAGTTAGCATCAGTGTCTCCAATATGCTCTAACATCAAGGCCTACCTCTCAGCCCCCTTCCAATTTCACTTCCTTTGCTTCCAACTGCACTAATATTCTCTCACCATCATTTTTAATTTTAATAACCATTTTAAGGTACACTGTCTTATTGTTTGACCTAGTGCTCAAGGCATCACAACCCAATCATTCCTCTGCTTTAACCAACACAATCTTTATCAGTACTACTACTACTGCATTAAAGTCCTGCCTCCACGATCATCAAAATACCAAAACGGTAATCATTCATCTCACTGCAAATAATGCTTCATCCCAAATCTCAATCACTCACTCTTATCCAAACCTCCAACCCTTTTACTTCTAAACGATAAAGATCCAATTTTTTTCTTCCCACAATCTCACAACCCTCTGGTATGAAACCAGATAGAGATAATGGCAACATGGGATGTCATCCTCAACTTTGCAGTTGGTTTGTTGAAATGGGGGCAGGACACTGCATATAAGTGCTATCCAACCATAATTTGACTCACATGCAACATCCTACCTCCTACCATTCACATATACATACATTATAACTTTTCTAGCAGAAACTAGAAAAAAAAAATATTTGAAACTGAAGATTAAATAATTCATTTTAGGAGAATCCCATGACCATGAGGGAGCAGGATATGGAAAAGATGTCACTTCTATTTGTGGAAAATTGTGTGCTTTACTTGAGAAACCTACAATAAAATTTTGTGCAACTTTTCCGTTTCTCATATTTGATGATTAGTTACAATAAAATTAACTTGGTCTTTCTACAAACTCCACAGCTTTAAGTACATCATCCAATTGGTAACAGTGTCTTTAGCAAGTTAATTGTTTATTTTCTGACATATAAAGCTGTTTCCAATCAGTGATTTTTCCTCTGATTCGGGCACTGTATCTGGACTAATTTGATTCAACTTTACGCCAAGCTTTACAACCATATCCTTTAATTCGAAAATCTTTGATTTGTTGTTCCTACTTAATTTTGGCTTTTCTTGCTTAAAGGTTGTGTACTATATATAAATATATTCCTTACACTGAGATATATATATATATAAGCAGAGCTAAGAAAGAAAGAGTAAGTAAAAGTAAAAGTGGGTGTAAAAAATAAAGACAGAAAGCGTGTGTGATTTTGAAGAAGTCATGAAATAAGTCCAACTAAGCAACGACGCGTGGACCTTTGTAATGCTAAACCCACAAATATTGGAAGCCAGTTTTCTTGCAATACTGGTATAGTGGTGTGTGTTATGTTATGTTATGTCATGTTAGTCCAAGGAACAACATGGTTCTTCTTACAAGGACAAATGGGTTAACGTTGTTTCTTCTAAAGGTGACTAATTCAGTTATGGTTCCACCAATGGTTGCAAGTCTTCACCTGCTAATTAATCACGCGTTTCATCTTCAATAATTTCCATTTTTCTCAATGTCTTTGTTTCATTTGTATCAAGGCCAGCTTGACATTCAAGAATGTTGGTTTCTCTACCTTATTTAATGCTACACAAGTCATCAATCAATGCATGATACACATGATGTTGAAATCCTCATTAAGGTTCTTTGATTTTCATCTCACTATTCTTAAAACAAAGTAATCATTTCTAGAACATTTCTGCTTGCTTTTCCATTTTCTTAATCCTATGTTTAGGTGTTCCAGTAGAAGATAGCATGCGGTATTTGACGTTGTCGCCTGCAGTTTCCTAACGTGGCCTGACTAATTAATATGTATCAACTTTTTCTCAGTACTGACAAAATTTATCATACCTTAATAATAAATTTTATAATAACTTTCAGAATATTGGTTTTCCCACCTGTAAAATCCTACAGCTGTTACATTTTTACACACTGCCCACAATGAAGTGTAAATTTGAAGAAAAAAATGCTTAAAATAATTATGAACTGAATTGACTCATTACGGGTTCTTATAATCTATAATCGAGTTTGTTTGACATTAAGAACATTATTACATAAGAAGATGACACTTTTAAATTGTCAATTAAATTAGTCTTGAGCATGTTTTGTTCCTTGTTTAAGAAGACAGTTTGAATAGAGGGAAAGTTACTTCTAATTGAATGAATCGACACTGATCAAATTAAATTTTAATTATAATGTACACGAAAATATACAAAATAGTAAATAAATTTTTTATTGAATGAGAAAGGATGGAGCTAATTGAATGCATCATAGTCTCATGACGACTAACTTCCGTTATATTTATTTATTATTAAAAAAATTATATTTTATAACATTTTCAGAGAAAAAATTACTACTTTAACAAAAGATGAAAGATAATTTTTTTAAACATTATTTACATGTTTCATTTATTATGACTTTATATGTTATTTTATTTGTGTTTATTTTTTTACTTTTAAGAAAATTACATATTAAATATATTAATCTACAATGTATTGTTGAGAATTAATGAGTATGATTAAGAATGAAGTTAAATTTTCTTGCTTTATTATAATTAATTGAAATTAAAGTTGTCATTTTCCTTTTTGTTTTGTAAAGAGTTATCTTGCCTGATAAATCAGGGATTAATCTCCAAAAATGTTGTTAGGTCCTAGCTAGCTTCTGTAACTTTCTTTATTCTTTTACAAAAAAAAGAAAAAATTAAAGTGAATATTTGTTTACTAAAGTAACTTTAAGTGAAAATAAAATGCAGATGCTAACAAGTAGCTCTTTCTTTAGTTCACATATTTTTATATTTTTCTCATTTGAATAAAATCTGACATGGGCTAATAAGAGAGTATGGGCTCTAATTATTTAATTGGTCTCAGATACTTTTTTTTTCTTTTGATAATAAAAATATAAAAAATTATAATATTAAAATCTTATATGGTATTACTAGAGATGATAAAAAGAATCCGCGGATATCAAGGATAAAAATATATGATGGATATAACTAGATATCTTTAATGGATATACATAGATATAAATATTTAATTGTCTATGATATTCTTCAAGTAATAATTATCAGTGAATTTTATTTGAGTAATTTCTTTTTAAATTTAAATAATTAAAATGAAATTATTTAATTTTGTTCAAAATTTAATTTTACATATTTTTAATTTTTTTTAAAACTAATTTTTTAAAGAATAATTTTATTTACAGTAATATTTTAGTAAATAATTTGATTTGAATTGTACTTTTTAATTTAATTTATGTTTTAATAATTTAGTTTAAATTATTTGATCTTAAATTTTTAAAATTAAAACGAAAATATCTATGATATCCATCCATGTACTTTTCATATATTTCTCACTTGATTTTTTTTCCCCGCTAACTAATAAATCCTACCCGTATCCAATTTGACTCTTTGTGATATTAAATATTATGTATAAAAAAATTATACAAATGACAGGATAAAATTTCCCATGATAAAATAAAATAAAACAAACTTTATCAAATTAATCAATGCACAAATTAAAAGTTATACTAGATTAATTTCATTATTTTATATATATATATAATTTATTTATTTATATTTTATTATTTTTCATGAAGTGATTATAGACGTACTTCGCGATATGCTTTTGTTAATAGGTGTGATAAAGGCCCAACATAATGAATACTGGAAGCATTTTGTTCTATATTTCCAGTAATTTAAAAATATTATATTATATTTTAAATTTTTAAATATTATGAGTATTTTTATTGTGATTTTCTTTAACCATATGTTCATAATTACCCTTTTAAACAATCACTTAGTAACAATAATAGTCAGCGTGGGTGACTTTATGCCCCCTTCCCCATCTTGTTTATAATTTTGGTGTCTCTTCTGTTTTCATGCAACCAAAATAATTTGTTCTATTAATAGTTATAAGATTAAAAATGCTTTTTTTTTTTTAATTTAATCTTTTTACGAACCTTAATTAAGCAGTGTCCGAGTAACAGGAGACAGCTGGTTGTCCCATAATTAGAAATTGATTAGCCTTAATTAATGAATATAGTAATGAAGTTAGTTAGATTGGTAATTGATTAGCCTTTCTCGGTGTTGATTTCAAATAATTTGAACTTTATAAGGGCTTAGAGGTCCACATCTTATTTTGTTCATTCATTTATACTTAAAAAAATGCCATACTTCTTATATTGTTACTCACTTGGGACCCTATGCCCACCAAGAACGAACAAACAAACAAAGACCTTCACCTCATAATCACACAAGTAATAGGGCACATGCATTAACATCATTCTTATAACATGAGTGGACCTGGTTTCTTAATTTGGCATTGAAACATGTTTGATTCAATGTCAACAGTTTCATCCATTGGGATTTTTGGGCATTCTAATGCTAGGAACCAGTTTTAAGACCGTTACATAAGTAAACACTGAATCGAATGAAACATCCACATCATATGTAAACAAATAAGTGTATGAACTAGAAATCAAGAACACAAAAAGAAAGGTCAAATGGCCCAGTTGAAGGGCTGTGAAGAGTGGCGACTACGTTCAGGATAGACTAAATTAAAGCCTTAAAGTATGGGAAGATTTGTGATGAAGCCTTAAAAGACAACAACAAAAAAAAAAAACAGTGTGGAAGAAGGAGATAAACACCCACTAATCCCAACTACCTATGTATTTTTCCAACACATTTATGTGGGAACAAGAGAAAGGGATAATTTGCTTTTTTCCAACCTCACCACAATCTTTAATTAATTAGTTTCAACTTTTCAATACAAATAATAATTCTTTTTTTCATTTTATTTCCACCAGCTAAGCCTCAATTCTCATAAAATTTAGTGTTAAATGGCCTGCTTTTTGTACTCTATTATTATTATATAATAATAATAATTATTATTATTATTGTTAGTAATAAATAATATTATTACTTAGACATAAGGAAATAGGGGTAGGTCATTTTCATTGCATTGGGACTTAGGCTAGTAGTTAAGCGTGGTGGTTGCTAAAGAATATTAATGTCTCTTGTGTGGTGGCATTTGCAACTGTAGACATGTTACGTGGTAAATAGGCATCCTATGTGTTAGGTATTTTTGTCATGCCACTCTCTAATAAGACTAATAATTTTTATATATACAAATATATATATATATATATATATATATATATATATATATAATATAATATAATATATAAGTAATAATAGGCAGCTAGCACTAGTGGAAGTTTGGACCAATATTGCTGTGCTAAAAAATATTACAAAGAAATTCATTGTATAAAATACAAATTATCAAACTCATTTCAATTTTTGCTTTCTTTTGACTTTTTTCTATTGCGAATAATGTATATACAGGGAGGGCAATGAGATCAGTGGCTTTTCTTTTTGTGCCATTTGAAAGTAAACGTGTTACTCGAAATAAAGGATCAAATATTAGATTATATTTTGAGTATTATATTCATTTTCATTTATATTTATCGGATTTGACAAAATTTGGAAAAAAAAAAGGGAGAATTTTATTTTTTTTAGTTTCATCTTTTATTTTCGATATTTAGAAGAAGTGAGAGGGAGATGGTGAAATGAAACTTAAATATTTTTTCTTCTCTATACCGAAAATTTTTCCAAATCAAATAAATAAATGAAATTATGATCGCTTTTATTTTTTATTTACATGTACAATAAGATATTAATTGGTTGTTCAAAATATTTTCTACCTCAAGTTTTCTTTAAAAGAATATATAAATATACAAGCTTATTATTTTTTTTTATTTTAATCACACAAATTAAACCCATCTACCTATATTCATAATATATTATAACATAAAAAAAAAAGATACTAAAATATTTATTTTAATATTTACTTTATTTTGTTGATGAGTGTCTTAAAAATTAATTGTATGTAGAATCAACAAATAAAATGGAAGACAGTTGTAAAAACATAAAACAACCAATGAATATGGATCAAATAATTTACTTGAGCTAACTTTCGCAGCAATTACACGAAATATAAAGAAAATTCCAAACCCAAATTATGTTAATGATGAAGTTCATACATTGTAAAAATCGCACACAAACACTGTCCTGCCAAAACCAATCCAGAAATCTAATCTCAACCTTCAAAAACGCAATATAGCCACGCAAGACAAGAGTAATAAACGAAAAGGAGATAGATCGAGAGAAGAACAAGACACTTAGTAAACTAGCAACAAGAAAAATTAATTTGTTTTTCTTATTATAAATATATAAGAAATTAGAAACATGTAATTATATATACATAGATGAAGCTCATAATATATTCTAAAAAACAATTGAAGAAGAACATAAACTAAAATATTTTCTTAAATGTAAATCTCAAAATGTTAACATGCGCGTTAACTTAAACTAAATACATAAATATTTATCTACAGCTTAAAAAAGCATCATACTTACAAGAGTCATTGAAAAGATTTAAAGTGATATTTGTTGTCATTATTTATTCACAATGGATGAAGGAGAACTCATAAAATCTAGGGTTGAAAAATTTTTAGGTAACAATTAAAATTGGTTGGTATAATTTATATTTCCAAAATTTTCAATGGTTTTTATATTTAATATTTAATAATATATGTAGATTTTTTTTTTTGAAACGTTATTACGTTACTTTTAAATTATTAAGATAGAAGTCTTAATATTATTACATTCTAACCTTATAGTACAAACAATAATAGTAATTATGAGGACAAATTTACATATTTATTAATATAAAAATACTAATTTAATACAGATTATTTTTAAAAGTACTAATAAATTACTTAACCGTGAAATATACGTGGAGTTCAAACCATTTTAGATAACTTAAAAACATTGAAAAACCTATATATTATTATTACAATAATCATAATTAACAAAACGCTGGGTACCTTATTCTATAATATAATAGAAACTACAAATAAGATATTCAAAAAAATAAAAAACAGAAGTATGTTTTGTTTCAAATTTCAAACGAGAGAATATTTTATTAGAGAGTTGGAAGTTCTACTTTTTTTAAAAAATGTTTGGACTGGAGATGTAAAACTATTGAATGTATCCAAAGAATATATGTCATATCAAGAGAAAATGTGTTTGTTCGTTATAGTCACAAATGATTCACAGTTAAACTTATTTAAAAAATATAATTTTAAGTTTTATTTAATCTGAAAATGGAGTTGACCTCGTAATTTCTTGAGGATAATACATTATATATAACGAAAAGAAAAAAGAAAAAAAGGTACATTAATCACATGACATGAAGACTTGATATAGTGTACATTGTCTCAAGACACCCCACTATCACCACCATTGCAGTTCCTCAACTTCTTTTGCTACAAACAAAATTTCTACATGCTCCATTGTTATGCATTTTTATAATTTTAACCATTTTTTCTTTCCTCCAGTCAATAAATTACTATTACAAAGGATAACTTTCACTATCGAACATTTTTTCTCAATATTTAATGAAATAAAAATCTAACCATTCATATTCATGACTGAAACAAAATTAATGTTTTTTGTAGCAATTAATGAAATATATATAAATATATAATGATGTAGTGTTGAAACGTGTAGTTCCTTTCTAACCGTAATACAGGAGAAGTAGCTACTGGTTTTCCCTCTCCCAATTGGGTACCTTATTTTGCAAGCATCTTCCCCAAAATAGTGGATGCAGCTATTATATCTGTATGCCAACAGTGGCATGCAAGAACAGATTCTAAGTACATGAAATTATAACCTATATGAAGGGGACAAAAACAACTGTTATTTCATCACCATTTGAACTGTCAAAAGTCCCACACTGTTACGGTAAGTGAGGACCAAACCCTAGATTTTGAACTATCGGCGTGAACCACCATTGAAAGCTACTCACTCATTATCCATTAACTAGTTTCGGGGTTGGGGGAGATGAACGTTTGAATCATATATACGCACGTTTTTTATTGACTTTCAACCAAATGACCAGTGACCAATATTTTCTACCTGTGACAGCAACCATAGTTTTGTAATTTCAATCAGTTGGAACGAAAACATAAACATGTCTGACTCATATGTGACATTACAAACGGTTCGATATCTACATAGGTTGATATTTTGAACTTAATACGCGCGTTTTCTCGACCAAACCGATTCCTTTACACACATTTTAAAATATTGAAAGTAATGCAAGAAGCAGATGGTGGTGGTGAATGAAGATGCTCCTGTTGTCATCTTGACTTAAACCTCTCTTACATTATTAGTGTTGGGGGTGCTTAAAAATTAGAGAATTAATTATGAGGTTTACTATAATAGATTGAATGATTATGTACACGTAATGATATATCATGATGAAATTAGAAAACTAGTCTCCCGAGTTAGCGAGTAGATGAAAAGTAGGGCACTTTAAGGAGACAAGGAATGTAATTAAGTGGAAGAAAGTTTTTATCGCGATAAAATCGTAAAACTATATATGAGTTTGGAAAAAATGGTAATACTTTTGTAGTCTGAAATAGACGTGTTTAAGAGCTTTCCTTTTAAAGCTGGTTCATTGCATGCGTTAAGAAGTATATTGTGTTGTTGGTGTAGGAATATTTATCACGCAACTGCACGTGGTGTTGGATATTGGTGTGTGGACACATGGTGTGCATTTGAATTAAGACACCGCAAAATATGGCATGCCAATGAGCTAGCAAGGTTGAATTCAGTTCAATCTATTGGCTGCACAAAACCTATCAAACAAAACCAGGGTGAAACACTTCATGGGTATAAGAATTCGTTACAAACCAGTTTACTTTTCATGAAATTTATTTTGTTTTGTTTTTTTGTTTTCTTCTGATTAAATTTACTTGAAAGAGGTTTATCCATAATGTTTTTGGTCTTGGAAGACACAGCTAGCAGTTACTTTGCAGTTCCATATCAGACAAATGGATTGTGATTTGTTGTTTTTACAAAAGTGAAGGATTTTGGCTGTAATGCCAAAGTGCCCCAATTTTATAATCTGCATATTGTTATATATCAAAATTAACCAAACCACAGCTACATCACAGGACCATTTCATAAACTTCAGGTTGTGCGGAATATGATTCAAGATTTAATGCATTTGAACTTCGTTATGGACCATTTATGTCACCTATAAAAGAATAAATTTACTTTCCAATGGAAATAGTGTCTTCTAGCCTATGGGATCTATTTATGGCAAAAAAAAAGGATAAAAATTCACTTCAATATTTAAAAACGATTTGTCAAAGATAAATGGATTTTTGGACCCACGAATATTCCCAAGAGAGGAACGAAGAGGGAAATAAAAATTACTATAACAATAATATTAATAAAAACTTACTTTATTTCAAGATATTCTATTCGTTTATAAAATATTTATTCCCTCTTTTTAATGTTTACAAAAGAATTGACCAAAAAAAATTCTAAAACGTTTATAATTTTTTTTAGCATTTGAGATTAATTAAGATTTAGATAAAATAATGCATTGATTGTAATTAAATTTAAATGCTGATATATTAACATCTACCCGAAAAAAATTTCATTAACTCGTACATAATTAGTTTATATTGTTATAATATTATTATTTTAGTTGTAAAAATATTATTTTTCGTAATTTTAATTCGTGTAGTAATCCATAGTGCACTTTTTTTAAATATTATTAGTGAACAGTGGATTAAAATTACATACCCTAATTCACCAAAGAATCTAGTACACCTTATACATAAATAATATTTGCAAAATGTGTTATTATAATATTTTAATATACATTATTTCTTTGGTAAAAATATTTGTTAACATGAATATTAAAACGTCTTTCATAGACATTCACTAACTTTGATGAAAAAGTTCCAAACATGTTAAAAAAATGTAACCAAATTAGAGAAATTGAGTATTGATGAACGATAAAGTGAAGTTGTCGTAAATAAAGAATCCTTGATGTGGATTACACTCTTCACTTGTACTTTATTATTTGTTCTTCCACCTCTTTCATTTTCTTTTACAAGTAGAAATTTGTTTAAGAATTATTCGTTTCTATTTATCAAAAGGGGGGGAAAATTAGTCTACAAAACTTTATATTATTGTCCATGTGAAATCAGATTATGAATTAAATGATAGGAACATGCGCAAGTTGCTAGTAAAGCCGTTTGAACTCGACAAAATAAATAATAAAAAAGAGAGTCTAGAAATGTGTTTCTAAAATTTGACACTTATTTCAATTGTTTTATATTATTATTATTTATTCAATTGAGGTTAAAGCCAGAATAATATACATAAAATCGAATTCCATAACGAGAATAATAATTTTGTTATTTGTGGGTAACCTAAAAAGCTTCTCTCTCTTTTTTTTTTTTTGCATGAAAAAAGAGATTATTAATTAGTTTGCACTAAAAGTTTAGGTTATTTATATACAACCTGCATATACCAATGATCACCTCATTAATCCTTTTGAGTGTGGAGAATGTTAAATTGAATGTCAATGTTTTAGAATGGTTATTAAATATGTTTTGCAAATGATCGTCATCACAATGGAAAAGTGTTCATTTTCACCTTCTTTGTCAGTTCAGTTGTCACTATATATAACACTTACTATTGCTTTGCTATTATAATTATTATCACCATCTCATAATTATTACCGTCATTCTTTCACATATTCTTCAAATAAACATAATCATAACATCTAACTATAAATCATTACTTATACACATATTTCTTCTTAATCTATTCAATTTTTCTTACCATTCCAGAGGTCAGTTTCCAAGAGATTACTTATAACATATAGTCCATATAATTTTGCATTTAATAGTTGTTAATTAACAATATTAAGAACACACTTTTTGAAATGAATTTTTTATAGCTCAATTTTATTGAAAGTATAAAAAATTGTAAGTCTTTTGATGACTTTTTAAATTTCACTGAATAAAAGAAAAACATGTCAAAAAATATGTTGTCATCACTTCATTTTTATGAATTGGTCAAAAGTGACATATCTTCAAAGCTAAACAAAACAAAAAAAAAACAGCTCTTGAACAGATCAGAAGTTTTTTTCAATATATATTCTTCTTGTAATATTAGTATAAGGGTGATAACGACCTAATTACTTATTATAAATTATCCGATCTCCTCATTAACATTATCTCATTTTTTTTTAATTTATACGTTGATTTCAATTTCTTCCCAACTATTTATTTTCACGTTACAAACATTTTTCTCGATCTTAAAAAAAAAATCCGTTATTCTCAATTTTCGCGTCAAAAGAAAACAACGGAAAGATGATTACATTGTAATTGTATGATGTATTATTATTCGTTAAATGTTATTTAAAATATTTGTGTTTGATAGGAAAAGAATTTTTTTGTTAAAAAATCATATAAAAAATATGTTTTGTGCTTCATCGAATTAGCACCCAAAAACTGACAGAGGAGGTAAATTGGTTGACCACTGCTTGACCGTGCAATGATTAACAGCAAAAACCCCTTTTTACATACTGTTATATATTCTTTCACACACCAAAGAATAATCATGTTTAAGAAATGACATGAAATTAAGAAGATTATTATTATTATTATTTAATTAAATGTAACATCTTATCTCACTTTAGTTAACACATGTTTTCATAATGAAAGCCCTTTTCTGAAGTTGGCAATTTTATACGGCTTTTTATGAGAAATATACTTCGTCATGTTTGCCTCTTGAATACGTAGATGAAGTCGCCCTCTTTGTCGCCTTCGGCTTTGGTCTATAAATATAGCAGACTCGGCCTTAGTTTTTATCATATGCAAATCTCAATAATCCTGTTTCCTCTGTTTTCTTTCCTCTGTTTCAAAACACCATCATGTACTACAAACTCAAAACCACCACCACAACAACTTCTTCACCAATCCCAATCCATCATCCCACTATGCTCTCAAACTCTCCTCCATCTTCATCTTCTTCACCTCCCTCACACTCTCCCACACCTTTCCCTTCACCCTCTCAGGGATCTCCTGCTCCTGCTCCGCCTTCTCCGCCGCCGCCTGTGGTCGTTAGCCCCTGTGCTGCCTGCAAGATTCTCCGCCGCAGGTGCGTCGAGAAGTGTGTCCTGGCTCCCTATTTCCCTCCCACCGATCCCCTCAAATTCACCATTGCTCACAGAGTCTTTGGAGCAAGCAACATCATCAAGTTCTTGCAGGTACCATACACACCCGGCATTCACCAATCCTTGCTACTGGTTTTTTAATTTTTTATTCTTTGTTGCGTTGTGTTTGATAAGTCCACACTTCATGTGGCATGCCATTTTTCTTGGAAGACAACACAGAATTAGCTAAATTGTCTCTGGTCATTTCAGAGAAACAAAATCATGGGTTTTGGTCAAAAGTAGGAGGAAAAGCTAGCGAGGGCATACCTAATTGATGGCCATGATGGGTTTTGTTTTCTAACTTGCTAACACATCAAAACTGTGCATAATTCCCTCTTCTTTCGACTCTAGCAACCACTGCTTTCTTTTTCATCTTTTAGCGAAAAGAATGCCCAAGTCAAACAACATTTTCTAACTTTGTTTTTCCATCTTCCTCTGCTCTCATCTATCATAAGACTACATTTGTTTGCGATTTTTCGCAATGTCAGATTGTAAAAAACTAAAATTTAGAATGTGGGTGTCAAAATTCTGGTATTCACATTTGGGAACAGGGGAAGAAAGCATTGAACTGTGATGACATAGCAGCAATGGTTTTTATTTTCTCCAATTTTGATGAGGATGAATTTGTGTTAACGAGAAGGAAGATGCATTGATTGATTTTCAGGAGTTACCAGAGTCCCAGAGAGCAGATGCTGTGAGCAGCATGGTTTATGAGGCAAATGCTAGGATCAGAGACCCAGTTTATGGGTGTGCAGGAGCAATATGCCAACTTCAGAAGCAAGTGAGCGAGCTTCAAGCACAGTTGGCGAAAGCACAGGCTGAGGTAGTGAACATGCAGTGCCAACAAGCGAATTTGGTGGCTCTAATATGCATGGAAATGAGTGAATCGCAGGAGCAGCAGATGGTGCAGCCTCAAGCTCACATTGACATGAGCTGCTTCATAGAGGACAACAGTTTTGGAAGTGCTTGGGAGCCTCTTTGGACATGAAGTTAATGAATGCTATATATGTATCTTAGATATTTCCATTAGAGAGAGATTAATTTGTTCTATAGTAACTGGTGAAGAAGTTTTCAACCTCCCAAGTGGAGGAAGAGATAATGAAAATTATACCGAGGGAATCCATTTTCAATAAAGTCATTAATTAGTTATATGGTAGATATGCGTCATGGTGTTTGCTTCCTCATTAGTCATTTCACAAGCCAAACCTTTGACAATGCAGAAAAATAAAATAAAAGAATAAGAAGAAGAAGAAGAAGAAGAAGAAGAAAAATATAATTGATGGCGGTCCTCTCTCAGGAAAGAAAAGTGCAACAGAAGAAGAAAATGAGTACAAGGGATAGCTGTTTTAGTCTGAGTCAGCATACTCTTGAAACGTCTTTGCAACTGTTTCTTTGGACCTTCTCATTTTTCTTTTTCTTTTTCTTAATTAAAAATAAAATAAAAATAAATAAATAAAAATTGAGCTTTTCATGTCACACCAACCGTGGACAATGTGAAAGTGCCTTTTCTAGCCATCTAATAACATCCAATCTAAAATTTTTGCTTTCTGCTTGTAGTACCATTGCACCTTTAGCATCTTCACCTATTTCCACCAAATCATTCTCATTCACTAAAATCTAACTTCCTTTGCCACTGTTAATAATAAAACTTATAAATTCTAAATTTTATTACAAGTTAAGGATTATGCATCACATCTATATTTTAAAAACTACCATGCTTTTGTTTTTCATCAAAACTCTATAATTTTTTTCAATCCATCAACAAAGTAAGTTGCATTTTATCAAAGTTATAGTGTGATTAGATATTATTTTTTACAACTATTTTTCAAGGCATTTTGTTTTATGTTAATATTTTAGATTCAAGTATGTGAAGTAGCACGTTGGTCTAAATAATCCAATTAATTAATGAATCAGATGTTCAATAACGTATCAAGATAATAATTTCACTTTTTGTTCAATTTTTTGTCCGTAGCTAATGTTAGGCTTACGTAGCCTTTTCTGTAGTTTGCTTTAAACTTATCACCATTATTTCGTTTTTTCTTCTATTATTATATCATATGATTATTCGAAGAGATTCCTAAGAAAGATACATAAATAATAATAATAATAATAATAATAAGACTATTAAAGCAAATATAAAACTTCAAGATAATGAATTTATGTCTTTTTATTTTTATAAGATGCTTAACTTTAAAATGTGAAATTTATATTTATACTTTAATTCTCAATTTTTTTTAAAGATGATTTTCTTGTATATTTCTTCTCAAACAAAAATATTTCCAACCACAAATACTTTAATGATAACAAGCAACCATAGTTTTAATTTCACCGGTGCAATGAACTTTCTGACATACTTGTACTCATAAAAACTTTAATGTAATCGGAAAGAAGTGTTAACCACCGTGAAACGCCTACAACCCACTAAAACAACTTTCAAAACTTATACAACACATTCACACAACCACAGTTAGGCTTAATAAGTGATTTAATCTTTTTATTTATTAGTTTGGTTATTTTTTTGTCCTCTTATTATTTTATGGTTCAATTTAATCTTTAATTTTTTTAAAAATTTTAATTTGATCATTTTAGTTAGATTGATGTTAATGTTGTATTCATATATATTATGTGTGAATTCATGATTTTTTTAAAAAAAATTATTTTAATTTAAAAAAAAACATAAATAATCACATATCAGATCATAGTTGTAACATGTAACAGTGAAAACGTAACACATAAAATTGTTATGGTGGCATGATATAATCATGACTTAACACGTGATATTTTTTTAAATTTAAAAAAAAAAACACACGTATAAAATAACAGGTAAATATAACTTAAAGGATCAAATTGAAATTTAAAAAAATTTAGAAGGTTAAACTGAACACAAAATAAACTAAATCAACAAATTAGATAACTAAATCACTAATTAAGTTATCACGATTATCGATATCAAAAGAAATATTATCACAATTCTAACATAAAACGTTAATGTAAAAGACTAATTTCACAATTGCAAATCGATAGTTGTTTGACATGGTATGATGGTAATGAAATGCTTAAAAACTTGAGTAACTAATGGTTTCGAAAACAAATAATATTTAAGAATGAAAATCGATTTAAGGAGCAACGTGTAACATAAACTTTCATATTACAAAACAAAGAATATCTAAATATGCTGTTATTTATTTATTCTGAATTTTTCTTTTGGCTATACTTATTTCTTTTGCATTTTTTAAACTTTTTTCTTTCAATTTCTGTAACACTTTTCTTCCCTACCAAAAGCAATTGAGTATGGTTTAAATAAAGGAGTTATAAATAATGTTATTTTATATTACGAGGGAAATAATTATTATCCTAAAGTTTTCCCAAGATCCAAATGTTAATAAGGTTGTGATAAAATTTATTGGCTATTAATAGTATAGAAGTTTGTCTGGTAGATGGAACATTTAATCATTCGGTTAAGTTAAAACCGCGTTATCTTTAATCTTTATTTTCATCCTAAACCTTTTCATGATTTTTCTCGTTGCTCAAAAAAACGCGTTTCCAAACTCTTCATTGCGTCGTTGTATCTCACTTCTGTCATCTCTCACGTGCAACACTCTCTCACCCATGACTTCTCAAAAGAAATACAAACTAATAACATTTTAAGTTTGAAGTTTCTTGATGAAAAAATAAAATTAAATTAACTTTTTCCTAACTCAATTATTGTATAAAAAAGTTCATGTAGTTTTTTAAATTTTAACTTATAAGTAAATTAATTTTAACTTATAACATTGTTTTGTATAAAGTTTGTGAAGAAATTGAGTATAGCTTTATCGCGTATTATCATATCATTGTTTACATTTTACGCCAAAAAGGAATATATTGTTTTGACACCCATGTGCCAATTGAGGGTACTCCCATCTCATCACATATCCACCAAACAAGGTGATATTGAAATTGAAAGACATAGTCAAACCCTAAAAAATTCATGCACATTTCACCTTTATCATTTACTTACCTTACAACATTCATTGTATCTATTTAACTCAAGAATCATTGTCACTATTATAAATAAAATAAATAATTACCCAAAATAGAATAATAATTAGGAAAAAAGAAAATAATGTTAGAAGTGAAAAAGTATGTTGAATAAAGAATAACATGAAGAAAGATAAGAAAAGTAGGTTAGAGCTATCCACTTTTATTATATAATTGAAGGGATAATGAAATGAAAGATATAAAGTCAATTATTGATAATATAAATTCTCAATGAAAAGAAAAAAAGTGTATATATAGTTAGAAAATTATCAACAACGTGTCATATACGAACATAGTGATCTAAATTGCTACTAGGTCATCCCCAAAACATCTTTTTAATTACTGGGTGCTTCTCATATCCATATGTAATGAATAAAAAAATATATATATATTTATTTATAGTTTATAAAATAAATATTATATAATATTATTTTTTCCAAGTGTTGTAAAATTCTCCGTTGAAAAGCTGTCTAGGAACGAGTCAAGAGTGTCCGTGGGATTACTTTTAATCCAACTTCTTTAAAGACAATAAACTATAGGTCAAATGTTATTAGTAAGTTGTAATATGTTAACAATGTAAATGGAATGAAACAGAAGAAATAAAAAAAAATGTTTTAAAATAATGTAAATGAAAAAAAGAAAATATCCATTGGAGGAGAGACAAAGACCTTAGAAACCAGAGTGACCGCCATCGCTCTATTTCTGGAAAAAACTGTTAGCAAAATTGTTTTAGATGACATAATTCAAAGTCAAGATATAGACATTAATTATTTCAAACACCGTGTATATGTATCTATTCATTTTGGTATTCTACCCTAATTATGCTGTTGCTTTATATTTTTCAAATCTCACACCTACGCCACCAACATCTTTCTCACTGACATCATATATACATTCAAACAAAAACATTTTTCAAATAAATTTCTTTTCTTTTTCCCAGTTTTTCTTTATCAACTAAAACAGATTACTCAAGTATTTAAATTCACATTGCATTTTCAATGTCTTCTAAGGGTGAGGGTTTTCATTAAAAAGGACTTTTGATCTAAAAAATTCTCATATTTAAAATTTTTCACTCATAATAACAACATAACATCACCAATTATTATATTATATCGTATTATACCCTATATAATCACAACATAAGTTTTTTTTCTACTACTCATTTGTTGAAATGTTTCGGTTAGGTAGGGACCGAAAAGTTCAAATAAAATAATTTTCTTTCTATAAAATAAATTAGTAAATAAAAATTATTATACTTTTAATTATACCTTGAGTTAAGGAGCTTACTATTTGTAAATTTGAGTTGACTCAAATTCAACCTATTTCAAATTGAGTCTTAATTGGAGCTAATTTTGTTAGTTCAAGTTGAATAAGCTTCGCTTCGCTAAATTTATTTTAAGTCTTAATTAATATAAACAAAGAGATATTAAACAACTGAAAATTCACATATATGTAATATAGGTAACTTTCAACTTAAAGAGTTTGAAAAATAAATTGGAATACTTACATTAATTTAAAAATCTATTTTCAAGATGATACTGGTTTTAAAGTACAAACTTCAAAAGACCTATCGTATGTATATTATTTGTTTGAGAAATCTTGTAAGTATTGTGTATAAAGTTTAGAATATTTCAAGTACTCTATTATATATTTATACATATTTTTATCGACAAAAAAAATATATTGTTTTGAAACATATATATTACTTAAATATTCCATTTCAAAAATGGAATAAAGTTGAAACTCACTGTTCTGATTAGCAGGTCGTATGGAAGATTTTTTTTTTTTTTAAATAAATAATTTTAATAGTACAAGAAGAACAATTCCAAACTTGTATTTTACACTAGATACTGTTATGCATAATGAATAATTTGTTATCATTTAAGGCAAGTTATAATTGATACTTTTTTTTTTTGTTTAATGATATTGTTTGTTTAGAAGTTTTAAAAAATATACTGATATGTAACCACAAACTATCACAATAAATAGATTTATTGATTGTTATAATAATTATCTTAATAACATTAAATAACTTCTTAATCGTGATTTATTAACAAGAATGATATGCTGTCATTTTCTTATTATTGTTATCTAAAGTCATGCATCATTCCATTTTTATGAATAAAATGTTAGCGTGTTTGCATTGTATCATGAGCATGAAGAGTGGATCATGGTTAAAAAATAGTGTATGAAAGGAGATATATTCTTTTTGGGCTAAATAGAGAATGAAACAAAGATAGGTTTGACAATAATCTCAGAAGTTGGAAAGAAAAATGTAACAAATAGAAATAAAAAATAGCTATGTAAGTTTAAAGATAAAATAAATATAATAAATAATTTTTTTTAGAGTCTCTAATAAGATCAGAATTCTATGATAAAAGTGACTCTAATAAAATCATTTTCTTATAACTTCCTATTTTTTTCCTGTCAATTTGCATTTATATATCAAATCATCAATAACTTCCTATATGGTTTTCCATATCAATTTATCATTAAGTTATTGAGATTGATAATCAATACATATTAATGTTAAAAAATAAATATTACCTTTTTTTACTATAAAAATATAAAAACCATAAAAAAAATTATTCAAACTCGTGTTAGGTTTAATATTTGTCATTACTTTGGCTGAAGTAAAAAAGAAAATTAGTGCTAATTTAAAGTGGATTAAATTAATGAAGTATTTACGTAAATAGCAGCGACCAATTTGTATCTTGAATTTCATATATTTTTTACTTTAAAATGTAAAATCAAATATATTATGTATGTTATTAGTCTCTATATTTATTCCAACACTCATGATAGTACTACCCGAATAAGGCAAGACAAATTTACTAGGAAAGTTAATCTTAACTTCCAGAAAAACCACAGCTTTTCTTCTATATTTGTCATGAATGAGTTGCATCTAAAAAACAACTCTTCAGTTGCGTATATATGTTTTCCTAAGTAGAATCAATGAACCAAGATGATGTTTTTTATGAACATTTCCATATCTTGACTAATCTTATGTTAACATGTGTTTGATGATCATTATGGCTTCCTGAACAAAGCGCATGGAATCATTGTATATTCACATTTCAGTGGATCAAACTACATTAATTGTTCGTGTCGATCGTAGGATTAATCATTTACGTAATCTGGTAATCCTCGGTTGTCTTGTTAGAATGACTTCACATGTCTCCTTTTCCAAGTCCATATACGCATATACTAATTTGAGTATTTCTTGGTCCTGTGCTTCCCCCCGAGCACGGTAGCACGAACAACCATCGTCAAACGAATGCTAACAAATGGAAATATGAGGTATGTAGAAACTGAAAAACACGAATTGACCACTCAAGTTAGCAAAACTTGACCTGCAACAATGCATATGCCGTTAAGTAGCAGCCTTCATCATCATGGTTTTCTCCATCCTCATCTCTAATTAATATCTATGCAACTTCTTAATGTGTGAAACCCTTGAATTTGGGAGAAAAGGTTAGTGCATTGTTATTTTTTATTTATATTTATACATTCGTATAATTATATATATATATATATATATATATATATATATATATATATATATATATATATATATATATATAAAGCCAGTTTAAATACTATTTTTTCATTTAATTATTTAAGACGCCTTTTTAACGATAAAATTTCACACATCAAAACGAACAATACTTCAAATATATAGTAATTAATCTTAATGATATTACTTGGTGAATTTGGGCTTGGAACATTGACATCTACCGTGAGTCGATAACGATGTTCTAAAATGAACTCTTACATTCAATTGTCTCACATCAACTATCGCTTAGGAATGTTTAAGACAACTTAAATACTTTTTTCATACTCTGAAACGTCTTTTAAGGACAAACTGTAACCGAGTTTCACGTTTCAAAGCAGATAAATACATTGCATGTATGGTGATTGACCCTAACAATATCACTTGGGAAACTTAGGATTGGAACATTAACATCCATCGTAAGCTAATAACGAGGTTCTAAAACAAACTCTCTTGTCCAATGGTCTCACGTCACTTAAGGGTCAATGCTTAAGACAATTTAAATACTTATTTTACTCTTTAAGATGTCTTTTAAAGACAAAATCATTATGAAAGTTTACACTCCAAAAGAGACAATACCTTAAATATATGTTAATTGATCTTAAAGATTTCATTCAACAAATTTAGAATTGGAACAATATTAATATCAATATTTAATATATATAAAAATGAAGATCAAGTAACTTCTCTAAGGTGGTATGATGATTTCCGAGATATTATTTATGTGTTAGTTATATCTCCACTACTTCTCATTGCCCATGTATTATTTTTTCTTATATACCTGTCATTGTCTACCCCGTCAAGAAAAGTATGACTAGTAACGGTACTTGTACAAGTTGGTAACTTACACATGGAGTCAAGAGCATGTTCTTGTACTCAACATTAAAAAAGAATTAATAATTAATGTTGAGTGGAGAAGACATGTTACATGATCATGGACTAATCATAATATCTACGTAACGTTTAATAAATACATAGCAATAGTAAGCGATGTTGGAAAGTGAGTTGTATCTATCTCATAAGCCGACAAAAGCTCATAACTCGAAATAACCTTCTGAACGAACTGATATTCTGAATGAGCAGTGTAGGGTTGTGGTTATTCACTTTCTACGTGTGATAATAATTAAAGGTTGTTGTTGTATTTATTTTGTTGTTGGTCCCAAGTAGGGTCTTGGAAAAGCAATAAAGAGGAAAAGAAGCAATGGTACATCCAGGCCCAATGCAGCGATACAAGAATGTACAACTAAAAGACACCCAAAATGCACATGCTTCCTTAGGTTGCTTTAGAAAGAAAATCTAAACCTAGATACCACTCTCGCACGCCTAAAAGCACACTCTCTTTTCGTATCCTTTGTCTCCATGTCTTTTATTTATTGCTTCATCATTGCTTTGGGCCTTTCAACACCTCTCTTCTTTTCACACCCTTCATCGAGGTCGAACATAAGACAGTAGAATAGGGGTTAATTTAGTCATTTGAAAAGCTTAAAAGGAGGGGAGGAACTTAGTAGTGAGCGGGTGAGAATAAGAGGACCCACAACTGTATTTCTATGACATAATGGGCCGGCCCTATAGAACCCGGCCCAGATGAGGAAACGAGGTAATGAATGATAGGAGGAGGGTGTGAAAGGGAGAACAGCGAGCACAGCAAGGAGAAGGGGAATTGGAATCGTGTTTGGGAGAGAAGAGAACATCGCAGGGGAAAAAAATGAGCGGAACGGTGAAGAAAGTTACCGATGTGGCGTTTAAGGTGGGAAAAAGCATTGATTGGGATGGAATGGCGAAGCTTCTCGTCTCCGATGAGGCTCGCAGGGAGTTCTCGAATCTTCGTCGCGCTTTCGACGAGGTTAACTCCCAACTACAAACCAAGTTCAGTCAGGTCGCCTCTCTTTCCGATCTCTCTCTCTCTCTCTCTCTCTCTCGCTCTCATTACATTATGCAGTGGATTTGAGATGCGAATTTCTGTCTTAATTCTGAGATGTTAGATCGATTGGATAATTAGGGCTGGTAATTGATTTGCGGCGATTATATTTCATTTCGCTTTCTGTTTTAAATATACACGTTTAACGTAATAAGATGATCCAAATAAACATACACTGTCACTTCTTCCGATAGTTGTAGAAATGATTTTTGGATTATTTTTTATAAACATTAAGGACCCTGTTATGTGAATGTTTGGTCAAGCGCTTCTCCGTCGTGTTTTGAACGAGGGCGCTTTGATTCCAATTGATCGTGTGATAAACTAGTTAGATGCTTGTTATAGTTGATTATTTTTTTCGTTTTTTTTAAGTTATCATTTTCAGGCATTGCTTAGTTGTTTATTACATTCTGCAGGAACCTGAGCCCATTGACTGGGATTATTACAGGAAAGGCATTGGCCCTCGTTTGGTGGACATGTACAAGGAGCATTACGAGAGTATGTTTATGAATTCCATGGCCAATGCTATTAATATGTATATATTTAGATTTATTAACGATACCAGTACCGGGTAGTGTGCTTGACTGATTCTTAGTGGGGATGATGACATCATTGAATTTAAGGTTTTTAAATTTAGTTTTGTCATGCACTTACTCTCCTCCATGAGCCAAGACTCTAGAGTCTGGCTCAACCCCAATGAAACGTTTTTTACTTCTCCATCTCTTCCTTTATGTAATGTTGACACCAGTTTCCATCATGGGTTGACAAAAGTGCTGCTTGTTCTACACTGGTTTACATTTTTATTTGCAAGTCAATGCATATATGGTAAACTGTTCTACTCTCTTTATTCTTACTCATCTTGTTCAGTCTTTCTCTCTCTTTTTGAAGTTATTTCTTTTTTGTAAAAGGAATTATTGTAGAAACTCTATATAAACAAAATTTCGCAAATAGTATTGGATAGAAATTTGGAAAAATTCAAATAGGTAGTTGACTAGACATCCTCCAAACTTCCATAACATTCTTTGGTTGACCAATTTCCTCATGTTATAATGTACTTTCCAATGCGTGTTAAATCCTATATTCTAGTGATACATAGATCTAGTGTTCAAAGTGCAGTCTAGAGATTATGGGACTGTTTATTTTATTGTTTGAATCACAATTTGTGAAAGGAAGAGCATACGAAACAATATGCTACTCAGCTGTGGCAATATTTTGCCTCTCCTGTCACATTTAAATATTCCTATGTACTAGGGACTTCAATTTGGAAAATGGATGCAGTTTGATGTTGATATAAGATCTCATCAATTTCTAATTCTTGTAGCCACTTTAAAATACGCATAAGCCTTGCCCTGTAGTTTCCTTATATTATTAGCTAATGTGGAATGGATCATGCATTTGATTTTTATTGTTTTTTATTGAAAATATCACTGAATTCATGTATGTGTGTGTAAGTAGTCTATCAAGTGAGATAGTTTGAGAGGTTAATGTAATTGTTGAAGAGCCTGCATTGATTAAAAATAATGCCAAATTATCCTTGTTAAGTTTGTTAGGCATATTGTGTTCGCCTTTGTCCCACGTTTGAGATGTCGAACCCTTGGCATGTGGGAGTATGTTGAAGAGCCTACATAGACTAGGTATAAGGTTGAATCATGATTATATATGAGTTGGTTTTTGTGAAGTTAAATTAGGCTTAAATTTCACTTTCTTAATAGTAATCATGACAATTCTACCTTGCTTTGGATGGTCTAAATTAATTTGATATGCCCCATATATGTGCGTGTTCACAACCAATATTTTATAAATTTACTCTTTTACCTACCACTAATTCAAATTTTAATGTTTGGTTTGATGCCCTATTTTGCAGGCATTGAGGTCCCCAAGTTTGTTGACACAGTAACTCCTCAGTATAAGGCTAAATTTGACTCCCTGGTAAGAACTTGGTCAAATTGTTAGTTATTATTTTGTTTAAATTTCTTACGTCCTAGAAAAACTTTTTTACTCATACATTACATTTACAATTATAATTTCCTGATTTATTATGTTCGCTGTTGTTTGGCTGCAGTTGATTGAGCTTAAAGAAGCAGAAGAGAAATCTCTGAAGGAGTCTGAACGTTTGGAAAAGGAAATTGCTGAAGTACAAGAGTTGAAGGTAATAGATATAGCCTCATAGATTTCACAGTTTTATAGGATTTTTAATAAAATTTTCACTTTTGTTTTTCTTTTTTTTTTTTCACAGAAAAAGCTCAGTACCATGACGGCAGATGAGTACTTCGAAAAGCATCCCGAGCTGAGAAAGAAGTTCGATGATGAGATCAGGAATGATAACTGGGGCTATTGATTTTCAATTAGCAAAACGTCAGAATTTGATGTTTTCCTTGCTGGTTCAATAAAAACAACTACATCTATTTCTTTGTAACTCGGTTCCCTTTTTCAGTTAAAAGGTTTTTGATATACAGTGTCGAATTTTTTTTGTTGTACTGTAGTTAATCACCTTAAAGTGGAGCTTTGGTTGTCCAAAGTAACTGATATCTTGTGGTTTCCGTTCCGAGACAATGTCAAGAAAACGCTACTCTGCGATTGTCGTTATAAATATGTCTGCCCGGTAAAGAGATTTTGATTTATGTTAAAGTTTGATGGCATCATCAAATCAAGCGTTACAGTTCAGCTCGATAATCCATAGGTCGACGGATTCGGGTTAAAATTTACATGGGATTTGTAGTGTTGATAAGAATGATAGATAAATAGATACAGTTTGGTAATGGTGAAATGCCAATTCTCCATCTATCCGAATGACCAGCCGAGATATAATTTGTTCTATCATGCATATATTTAATTTAAAACGAAGGTGACCATTGATTGCTGAAACAGAAGAGAAAACATTCACCTCATTAACTATTAAAAGTAACTCATAAAGATGCAAACGATGGAGAAACATGCAACAGAAAGGCAACGCATATACATTCATTAACAGAGAAAATAAAAATATAAACGAGGCGACGACTCTCAGGCAGCGGCACTCTGGCGGCAGCGGTGGCTGGTTGGAACGAGATCGTTTTTCTCACTAGTGGTGGTGGTAGCGGCTGGTTCTCGAGCGCTTCTCGCTTATGAATTTCATATTTGAATCTGCTCCATTTCTTTCGATGTCACATAATCAATTTATTTTAAAATGATTTTCCACGTGAACCAATGACATTTAGACAAGTATCCAATAATTGTTGTCAAAGCATGTTATTCAAATATCATTTTCCTTTTTCAAATAAGGGTCAAATATTCATAGAAAAGTTCTTATCAAGTTTATTTTTTATACAATTGATTGTACAAATTATTTTTTCAGCTCTCAAATGATACTTGTACTTTCTAAGGTGTATTAAAGAAACTCTATATTCTTTTCGCAGAACATCATGATGTAACTTCAGTAAAACAATTTCTTTTCCAAAATCACAAAAACAAAATCTCGAGAGAAGATGAAGAACAAACACATAATCCATATAGAAGAAACAAAATCGAATTGTGCAACTCTTTTTCTATAACGTTCAGATGTTTTTTCTCACAATCATAGGATGGGTAGTGTAAACAGTCCTGTTGTCTTTCATTTAAAACAGAGCACATTTTTTATCTTGCACGTATATCACTTATTAAACTAAACTAAGAGGATTAGGGAGTTTGCTAGGAGAGAGAGAAATATAAATAATTTAAAATAAAAAATGGGATTCACTGTACTATTTAAAATAAATAATTTAGTATTTTCCATGTATTTCTCTTTATCTTTTTTTATTTTTTTCTATTTCTATTCAATTAAATAATTTTTATTTTTATTTTATTTCTTATTTATTCCCAGTTTATCAAGAATATATTTAGACGAATTTTTTCATAAACATTTTCTTAGAGAAAAAAAAAAACTTTAGTTATTGTTCATAAATTTAATTTATGTATAAAAAATATATTGTAAACTTTTTCTTAATTTTTTTAAAAAAATGTATTTGTAACATATTAGTTTTATGAAGGAATTAGTTTTTTTTTCAAGAGTTATGAAAAACACTAGTTTAGAAATACTTCAACCTATTTCGGTTTCACTCATTTTTCTCCTTTATCAATAAAGAAAACAAAAACTGGTCAGTCATTAATAATTTCAGGAATTAATTTACAAGATTAAATCAGAAAATTCTGTACCAAAACGACGTCGAATAGCAGGTCACCAAAAATATGCATTCATTTTAGTTTCATATATTCTACTAGAGAGTACACAATTTCAGGACTTAATCTAAATTAGGTTAAATATTAATTTTTCAAAAGTAGAACTTGGATATTTGCTAAATATTCTCGCCATGGAATCAGCCAAACCAAATTTACACAAAATTCATGAGTAATGTCTGAAGAACTAATCTCGTAACCATGTCTAACAGAAAAACAAAACAAAATTATTGCATCATGTGATCTTAGTGTATGCGTAAATTTATATCCAAATAAGCTTTTTAGTTGCAGTCTCAACCGCAAGAATTATATTCCAAAAAAAATGGAAGACTTGCAAATAAAAATTAAAAATTGTGGTGACAAACTGATCCAAGAAAAGAATAAAAAATGAGAGCTGAAGAAAGATACAAAGGACCAAAATCTGTACAGTAGAGGAAGAAATAAAATTGAACCTTTAGTTTGCAAATATAGGAAGAATATACTTTTTGATTCTGCTGCTACAAAGGGAAATCTTATAAAAGTAGAAAATGAACAAAGGAAACAAAATGTGTATTTGAGAGCAGTATCAATGACCTTATTCCATTGATCACTGCAGTAAACTCAAAAATTCCACCAGACATTTTGGCTGCTGCTGTAACACAAAATCTCAAGATGTTAATCTGAACTCCCTGCCTTGCCTTCCTCATTTTTGTTCATAGCCTTCTTTGCCAACTCATAACCTGCAAAGTTCATAGCACCAAGAGGTGCAATCCAAAAGAACCTTGGAACTGCTCCTTTGAACAAGCCAAGGGGTCCCTCATGTTTCAATATAGAGAAGGCTATCAAGGACATTGACACAGACCGCCCTTGCGCAGTCATCATTCTAGTTTTCATCACATCAAACGGTGTTGTCACCACAGCCGCCAAGCCGCCAGATAAAGCTCCAACAGCAATCGTTTCCAGGGGACCCAGTTCCCGCTCTAGTAGACGTTCAACAACCTAAAATCAAAGCCCAACACCACATTATCTTCTTTTGGCTGAATATAAACATTCATTTATAATGAAAATACCATTCATATATACACACCTTTTTAGATTCAGCATAAAGCCCCATGCCAGCGACATAAAATGGAACCTCACGGCACAGGGTAGCTCCGGTTCCACGAAAGAAGCCCCTAAGACCATCCTGCTCCCAAGTTGCAACAAAAGCTTGACCCACATTGTCAAAAAGACCAGCCTGTAACCTTTGCTTCAACACCTCACAGGGGATCCGCACAGCTGTTCCTAAAAATGTGCTACAGAATGATGCTATCGATTGTACCTACAAGAGGGTTCGTATATAAAACTTTTGGATTTAATTAAGTGACAACAAAGAAGACCCTATTAAACAACATAATGAACTTATCATCAACCTCCAAATGTAAAATTCACTTTTAAAGGACAACCAAAGTGCACAGGACAAATCTTTTGAAGTACTAAAAACAATTAAACAAAATTCGAAAACATTGATCTATTAGGTGTGAACATCTCAATTTAAAGCATTTGCCCCGACCCTTGGAATAGAGACAAGGAGTTAAGTGAAAAAATATTCACTTATTACAGAGTGACAGATTTTTCATGCTTTTATTTATGGTAAGTTGGAAAGCAAGAAAAACTTATCGCAGTTGCTTAGCTATCGTCTCAACCTCTTTTGTTAACAAAGTAACAGCTTTAACTAATACAAGGAAGACATATTCAGCAGTAGCCCAGGCTATAAATAACATCATATAAGCTTTACAAAATTACCTGGAGTTCTGGCAGTGTTGGAGCAACATTTATCAACACCAATTTACTTGCTTCAAATATCCCAGTTCGCAAGCCATGGCTGCAATATCAACGATGGCATAAGCTTGAATTTCAAAACACAGGAAATTGAGAGGGAAACATTGAAAAGAGATTAATGAACAACCTTGAAAACTGTCCAAGAATTGCAGGGATTGACCCCCTGTATAAACCCCGCCTTCCAATCTCTGGCAGCTTAGATATAATTTCAGGGAAGGACATGGTTGATGCTTGTACTCGAGTCTAATATACCAAATAAGACAACGATGAGGCCTCTAAAAGGAGCCAAAACAATCAAATGGCTATGAGAGGAATAGGGAATTGTTCATCAAAGTTCAAGAACATGCCTTAATTGTATCAACTGGATGCAGTAAGGCACAAGACAGGGCACAGGAAAGGCCACCTGCCAATGCAGATCTTAGCACACTTCCGGCAGGAATTTCAACAGGTGGTGGAACAGCAACTACAGTTGCAGCTTCAAACCAAATACTCCTGAAAGTATAACCAAAAATAGTCATTAATATAGAGGATCATTAATCATTGACTGCTGGTAGTAGTTGAACATTGACGAAATTAAATTATTAACTGAATCTTAACCACTGACTGCTTGCCAAATTTTCTGATTACAGCTCTTAAAACAAAGATAAAAGATCAAGACCCTGTATTTTTTTAGTAAGAATAGAATCATCTTACAATCATTGGAAGTTCTTTTATCAAAGTTTTGTACCAAAGAGCTTCCACTCTTATAAGTGAACAGTTGTTCCCCCACTTCTTAAAATCCTCAAGTTCTTTTATCAAAGTTTCATAACAAAGAGCTTCCACTTTTATATATAAACACATATACACTATTAATGTTAATCCTTCCCCTAATGGTGGCGTCCAGCCCATCCAAAGGCTCGAACCAGTGTCTTTCAAGAAAATTGTGAGGACCCTTGAGCATTTAACACTACATTTGAACTACTCTACCTCATTTAAAACTGTACTCAAGGGATAAAGTGAGTAACTTCAGGTTAACAACCTAACATTAGCACACATATGGCCAATTTAGATAAAAGTTTCTCAGTAAGTATATATAAGAAAATAAAAATACATTTTAATAAAACTTCTTTCACAAATTAAAATTCAAACAAGACCATAATCTACAGTGAGTAATCCATGTTTCAGATTTTGAGAAGTTTTATGTTGGCTGCTGATGAAGTAACAAAGTCCTTCTATTTTACAAAGTTTGGAACTGGGCAATAGACCATAGGCCTGACAATCAACAATGAACCTTTATCCTACTAGGTGAGGTCAGCTATACGAATAAACAATGTTATTTGACAAGGTTAAAAGCTAAAGTTTAAGAAATATTTGACCAGGTTATTCTCCGTGCTTTATTTTGACCTTTGTTGCTTATAGCTCCCCTTTTTGTTAAAGTCTGTTTTGAAAGGTATCTTATTTTCTATTTTTCTCCATATATTCATTTTTTCTATCATTGGTAAATATCCTCATAAGCAAGGCTTTTTAACAGTATAGTGCTGGCACTTATCCACCCCCTCCTACCTCCAAAAATATATAAAGGATTAGTGATGCACTTTATGTTTAATGCTTATCATGGATAAATATAAAGAAAAAAAATCAACTAATTGATCATATTTCTCTCACCTTGGATCCTCTTGAAGACGATCAGATGGAAGCAGAAGCATGAAATTGCGGAAATGTCCATATGAAATAGATTCTTCTGTATCTGCATTCAGAAATCGCATCATAGCAACAGCATTGTCTTCATTTGCAGGGAGTCCTGCATTCTTTAGTGATTCCAATATTTCACTCTTCTTCAGTGTCCCTGACTTGCTTAGACAAAGAGAAGTATATGCACGAAGAATAGTTGGCTCCTTTTGTTCCATTAATGATAAGAATTGCTTCAAACCAAAAGACCTGGAAAACAAGTGACTTCTTGCACGACTCAAAAATTCTTTAGCATATCTTCGTGGCAGCTTTCGTTTTCTCATTTCTACTTCTAGATCTTCCAGAGTTACTTGGCCATCACCATCCCTATCCAACTCCTCAAAGAACCTCCTCCCTGTACGAGGATAATGAAAGTGAAAAGTCAATTTTTTTATTTCCAGAAAATATCACAAAGAAATCAGCATACACGATAAATAAATAAAGTACCCAAGTCTCTATATAGTATAGTAACTGGTGTTGTAGCTAGCCTATCTTCTCTATCTGTTGACCAACTGCCAAAAGCTGGCAATCATATATGTACTACATGTAACGGTTTTTAATTGGAACAGTTAACTTCCTCGAGAGAAAGAACTATGTAACAAAATAGAATGACTGAATAATAAATTAATAACAACATAGATCTCAAGTTCTCTTTTTCTATGTCTAAGATCCTTTCTAACAATCACAACAAATAAACAGGACATCTTAACTAAATACTTCAAGAAAAGATGTCAGAAACAGACTAGCTTAAGCATATCTTACAAAAAGGCTAAAAGATCACAATTGATGGGATTCAGAGCCCTGTACCCATTTGCAATAGAGTTGTTTACTGCATGAAATGTATTCGTTTATTGTATCGTCGTACATGTTTTCTCATTGCAATATTGATCATCAAGAAAAAATAAGTTCCTGTTTGATTGTGGTTTTAGGTTTTTGTTTTATAAAGTTATTTTGTAATATAATGTCTAAAAACTGATGAGGGGGTAAAAAAGAAATGAAATGCTGATGGTTAGATTTTGAAAACATTTTTTAAAATGTTCGCAAGGTCTTCTCTATTGACATTCACAATATTGCTTCTCATCTATGAATTTTTAAGCGAACATTTCATCTGAAGTCTACCCTAGGCCACAACCCTAGCATTCCATATTTCATTCCTATGATTCCTAATCAATCTTCACTCCTTCACGTTTCCAAAAATCAAATCTATTAAAAACAAATTGATCTCCGATAATCAAAGCCCTGCATTTGAAAACCATAACCAGATTTATTAAACTAACTTACATTACTGTTTACTCATTATATTATACCCCTCAATAATATTACATCCCTGCCATACCTAGGAACAGAAAGCATAAGCTAATTGGAAATATCTTACATGAATCGGAATTCATGTCAATTCCTTTAACAGTTAAAAATGTACCTAACCTATACTTTCGTATTTGCCGAAACAGATTTCTCATATATCCCTCCCCAGTCCATGCATACCAGCATCTTCTATACTACTATGTACATGTATATTCTACTAAATGAATTCACAATTTTAAATAATTGAATTACACCATAATCCTAACTCCAATTGACTCCATGTTTTAACAATCGATAACTGCAGTTATTTAGAAGTGTGTGCTGGTATCTTATGCAAGCAAATTTGGAAAATAAAAAAATTCCTATCCGATAATATGACATACCTTCAGCCTCTGTGTATCTAAAAAAATCTTGCACCGAGATTAGTTTCTTCTTATCAGGATGGTCTTTAGAAGTTTTTCCCAGTTGTGGTAGCAGTTCAGCCAATTCTGTCAATGAAACTGTGGAAAGTGTAGACTTTAGACGTTCCACATTTGAGAGGGGAATACTGAATATGTTGCTGGCAACCTTCTGTGGCGAATTTCCTACGTTTTCATCCTTGTTTTCATTATTACCGCTACCATTACTATTATTATTATTATTACTATTGCTACTGTCTCCCTCCCCGTTTGTGGAAGGGCTTTCTTCTCCAGGCACGGTTGATGGTACACCACCCACCTTTGCAAACCTCAAATTCCCCAAGAAACCATTGACATATACTTTGTGCTCCTCCAAGAAACATGTAAGTGCATTCACATTACCAAAATGAGGAAAAGAAGGTTGGGGCAGACATGGTTTCCCAGAGTCCAGGTCATCATGATTTTCTTGCACCCCATGATCAAGACTCTGAATAGTCTGAGATAACTGATCAAAAATAAAACCTATAACGCAATCAATTGAAACATGCTTCCCATCCTTCCTCTTCACACCCTTCTCCCAAACTGCTCTACCAAACTGAACCCCCTTGGATTCATCCTGCTTCAAATCACATGATGAAACAGTGGACCTCATGCAAGAACTCGGCTTATCTTCATCACACACTTTATGACACTTCTTCTTTCCAGATTTGAAAGGAAGTGGCAGAGACTGAAGGAACCCATTAACCAATAAAGACCAAGTCACGGCAAACTGCAAACAATTGGTGCATGAAGGCCCGTCTTCTTTACCCACTTGAGCTCTATTATCGCCACCACCATTCCCTGAATTCTGTGAAAACATGCCCCAGAAAGCCTTCAAAGGAACCTTCATTGACAACCCCTTCTTCTTCTTCACATCACAGATCTGAAATTCACAACCTTCCCTCAGTGGGGCAATCAAACAAACACCATTGACCTTGTTCTTTGGCCCTGCCAAACAATGCTCAAGATCCTTCGCCGCCTTCCGAAAACCCACTTCCAGTGGCAACAGCGATTCCTTCACAACCTGAACGGAATTGAAAAAAGACTCAACTGGGTCGCTCCCTGACACCATTTCTAATCAACCCTTTGAAAAAGTCGCAGCCTTTTTCTACACCCTTGTCAGAAAGAAAACTTGAAAGTGCAAAAAATTTACAAAAAGAATTAAAATCAACAGAGAAATATCAAGCTTTTACGAAAACGGGATTAAAACGGATGACCCAATCGAGCATATAGATGGAAAAGAATCCACTCTTAAGACGGGACCAATAAAGATTGCACATTTCGGTTCAAGATTATACCCATTTTGGTACAGAGAAGAGAGATGGTGTGGTGAAGAAAGGAAAGAGTGAAAAAATTTGAAGGGAAGAATTTGGATAAGATTGAGACAAGAGACAAAGAGCATCAAGCCCTGGTTTAGGACAGAGTTTTCGCAAAAAACTGATATGGGTGGCAGAGGAAGAAGCACATTAAGTAAGCAAGAAGCACAATGAGAATCAAAGAACAGAAACTGCGAAATTTTATTTTTCTTTTATTTTTTTTTGCTCTTTTCACAAAAATTAAGACCATTTAATGCAACAAAAATCAAATGCATAATTTACATGCACTTCTTTTTTACAAACAAGTTATTTACTACTACTACTATTATTATTATTATTATTATTATTATTATTATTATTATTATTATTATTATTATTATCTGGAATCCATTAAGAATTGTAAAATTTTGGAGACTTATTTTATGTTTAATAAATCTTATAACTTTCAATAAATAGAAGAAAGAGTGTTTTCTTACATTAACATGGTATTCCTTATACTATTACGGGCTTGTTATGCAAAATGTGTTAGCAACATTTTTTTCTTTTGTTATTTGTGTACAACACTACTCTAAGCTTTGAAGTTAAAATATTAAAAAGAATATTCATATGGCCATGTATGACCAAAATAAATATGTATCCCTTTCTTACCAAAGAAAAAAAAAAGGAAACATTTCTATGTAGATTGTACTAACACCTGGGCTGAAATTTTCAAAGGTTTTTATTGTGTTTTGGATAATGAATAATGAATGCTGATGAATGGATAATAGCTGACGCAAGGCCATGTAGGAGTGAGAATTGGGGTCACCACTGAAGGGTTGTAACCCTTCTTGTTTTTGACGATGGCATTATCAGATAAAACTTGCTTTAAGAAATGAAATTTGAAGTGAAATGGTTCAACTCATGCTTGTTTTTCATGGCAGATTGAACAGTAATTGCAGGGTTTGAACAAGTGCAAAACAACAAGGCAAAAGACACATACACATATACACACCAAAATGCTTATTTGAAAGCACAACTTGTATGGATGACTTGTTCAAATATATTATTTATTTATTTATATTATTATTATTATTATTAATTATACACTATGCTGAGGAAATTTTTAATGGCCAAGTTCATGCCAAGTGGTTTTGTATTTGCCAATAGTCATCACACACTCAAGTTTTGATTGGACAATTGCAAATTTTTTGAGTCTTTATCTCTTTCGCAGTTAACCACACATTAAAACCCACCAGAGAGTTTCTTTCGATGGTTGCATATACGGTGCTAAATTTTCAAATTGTAAGAATTTTAAATACAAATAAAGAATTATCTTTTACGAGATACTAATAAAACTCTTTTTCCTAAAATTTTATTCTTTTGTGGCTGAAGATTGTTAGCAATCATTTTGTTTTCGTGGCTTATGTATTGAAATATTATATTTATTAAGCCTAACATTTTTTTATGTAAATTTTTTATAATACCTTGAACCATTTTTAGAAAATCAAATCATCAACAATCCCGTCAAGCTAATAATTTAAGTGGGGTTTCCTTCATACCTTTTGTTGGAGTAGAAAGATATAGGTGGAATTTAATCAAATTTAAATATATATATATATATATATATATATATATATATATATATATATACATTAATCATTATTGTGACTTGACAAGAGAAATTATATCTTTTTGTAATATTTGGTTTATGTTTATTTTAGTAAAATCTTTTTAAACGAAAATAATTTTTACACAAACAAAGGAAAAACTGGATGAGATTTTTTTCAATAATTTTTTCTCTTCTCTTTTTCTACCTTTAAACTCTCCAACAATCATAATTACAAAGTTCATGTCACCTAAAACCTTTATCAAGATCACCGTTGGTTTAGCACTCTTAAAACCGCCATCTCCAATCCAATGGGTCGCTGTTGGTATCCTTTGACCACCACTGCCACCTAAAACCTCATTTTGTTTTTCACCATAAATTTCAATTCAAAATTTGAAGTTTGGTTCATTCTTTACTTTTTCAGTTTAATAACAATTTATTATAATTAAAATAAAAAAAAATACATTTTTGAATTCCAAACATATGGTTCTCAAAAACATAACATGGAATGAAGAGTAGATACAACATGGTCCATCAGAGCCAGAACCATATGGTCTTGAATTCATGAGTACTTTACAAAGGGGATAAACAATGTAATACATGTTTACATAATGTATGTTTAAATATCGCCCCCAAAAGCAATAATCTTGTTACATATATAACATGGAACTACTACAGTCAGTTAAAGTAAAAGAAAAAGTTGTCTGCATTGGTTATAAAGACAACTGTGGGGATCAAATGAATACATGATCAGTCAAATTTTATTGCATCTCCTTCCATTGCACCAACAACATGGCTTGTGAAGACAAAGTTGATAGAGACTACTATAAAAGATATTGGTGCCACCTTTTGTAATTTGAATAATCTTTGTTCATGTTTCTATTCTAAGTACACCAATGGCATGCATGATGCATCTCTACCTTCTCACTCTCATTTTATCTTCTGGGGTGGAACCATTAGCAACACTCTTGTTGGAAGCCACATTTCCAGGTCTGGTTGAAACAGAATACCTTCTTGCACCGGCTGGAGAAGAAGGGAAAGAGAGTCTCTTCTTTAAAGGAGCAGAAGCTGCTTTTTCAGGTGTTGTATTTCTTTGTGCAGCAAATGATGCACTTCTCCCTTTGGATGATGGCTTGGCCTTTCCAACCTGGGTGGATGGTGTTGTGTGACTTGGGAAAGCAGGTGAAGAGCTTGAAGGGATCTCGTCATCATTCAGTGGTGACACTCCAATGCTGTGCCTGCGATTGTTTTCATGGGCTTTGTAGAACATGGATTTTGAATCACCTTCACCACCCCATGAACCACTTGGTACCTTTGGCCTTGTTACATTGGCTAGCGAGACCCTTGGGGCTCTTTTTGAAGGGGATTTTGAATTTTGGTTTTCTGGGGGTGTTTTGACATCATTGTTCTGGTCCCGGAGAGAGTATAATTTTGTGATTTCACCAACTGACATGGTGTTTTTTGCAGCACTCTTGGCAGATGCATGACCAATGTGGTAGGTAGTGTTTTGATCTTCCCATGGCCTAGTAGCCATCCATCGCTCTAGCCAGTTCCAGCCCCAGTGGGGATTGTTTGGATCCATAAATGTAGCATTTGTGGCAGATTTTGAAGAGTTCCTCCGTGTTTGCTGTTGAAGAGATTGATTAGTGCAGTAAAATAAAATGGACTCCTTCGTGCATGGGCTTAGATAGTATGCATAAAAAATGTAACTGGATCAAAAACTCGTTTCTCTTGTTCCATTAAAATCTCCTTACCTGATGTGTTGATGCATATGCCAAGGCCTTCTGTCTTCTCATAGCTGCTATCTGCCTGTTCAACACCTGTGCCTCAACTTGCTCCTTTGATTTCGAGCTATCGTCCCATTTTTCTCCAATTTGCTGAAAAAGTATTTGCCACTTTAGAACATTAGCATAACAATAATTATATTTTCATGAGTTTTGAAAAGGGTAATGAACAAAAAAGGGGAAACACTTGACAATTTGTCATAAGATAAATCAGAAAATAAGACACACATTCACTAGTAATATTATTGTACCAGACACATTCTCTGAGACAAATATACATCTCAATTGTATTGCATAACTCGTTGATGTCCTCCCTATAACATAAATTTCAACGTAACATACACATTACTTACGTTAGCTTGCAACTTGTCCAATTCCTTTTCACGTTTCTGCAGCAGTTGCCGGTTAAGAGTCTGATTCTCCTCAGACATTCTGACCTTCCTTGCACGAATCTGAGACTGCAACCGTGAAAGAGTTTGCATGCATTGCAAGGTAGTAGCTGCTTGCCTTTGAACAGATTGCCCTTGCACCAATGTTCTCAACCTCGCCAAACCTCTCAAGCCTCGCAAGGATCTTCTTGCCTGAAACCCACATAACATATAGAATAGAACGATTATTACACATAAAATTCTCTCACAGTTCAATGTTGTTGCAGCACACATACAAATTCTCCCCATAACAAAGCAAAATAAATGATTTTTTAAATAAGATGAGCCTTCCATTTCATTGGTTATTTCATTTCTGAAGCATTGTTTGTTCCCAATAAATATGATTGATAAAAGTCCATACCAAATATCCACGGTAGGCTGTTTGAATCCTGGTAGCAGCCATGTCATCATTCAATTTTACATTTTGACGACTCGTGGTTGAGGGACGAGAAACCTCTGCAGCAGCGGCTACAGCAGCCCCTGCAGCCACGGCAGTAGCCAAAACCAAAGAAAAGGCTTGGTTGTTCTGTTCATTCTCTGGCAAACTTCTTGGTGTGGTGTCTTTTCTTGGGGGAAGTGAGGGAACAACAGCAATTGGTGCTCCTTCTAGATCATCGGGGTGATAAGCCCCAAAACATCCTAACTTTGGTGGTTTAGGATGATGTTGTTGCTGATGATGAGAAGAATGTTTCTGTTTTTTATGCGCAAACAAAATTGTTTTGCATGAGAATATTATCCCATTTCAAGGAAATGTTCTTTCTTATATTCATGTCAGAGGCAATAATAGGAGTTATTCACGTACCTGTTCCTTCTTGGAATCAGAAAAGAAAACTTTCTTCACTGAATAAAACCACCCTTTCCTCCCCATGTGCAATTCCTTTGTCTAGCAAAACAAAGAGAAATGGATTTTGAATTAATAACATAAAATGACCAAACATCGTTCAGAACAAAAAGAAAATAGATGAAAAAAAGTTATAAAGAAGTGAGTAAGTTCCATGTGTTTCAATGTAATGCATGCTGAAAGCAAATTTTAACTGATGTATTATACAAAAGTCTTTCAAACCCCATTCATTAATGAAAAGGACAAGAAACCCGGACATATAAAAAAAAATTGCCTTTCCAAAGATAAAGCAATGAGCTTCTTTGGATTCATCAATCCAATGGAATGACCAAACAAGGATGAAGCCAAAACATCAGAAGTTCCAAATCAAAGTCAAAAGCGCCATAAGTTCCATTAGAAACTAACAGAACAGAAAAATGGAAGATACAAAATGGAGAATGAGAAGAACCCATATAGCAGAATTCAAAAACCATCAAAGCCATAAAATAGCATGATTCAAAAGGTACAAAAACAATGATCAGAAGGAACAAAAAGCACAATAAAGGGGACAAAAGCGAAATGCTTCACATTCTAAACACCTTAGTATAAGAAACACAAATGTCTCTGCAAATGAAGGTACTTACATGCCC
The DNA here is from genome assembly GCA_036885675.1 of Vigna mungo. NCBI lineage: Eukaryota > Viridiplantae > Streptophyta > Magnoliopsida > Fabales > Fabaceae > Vigna > Vigna mungo. The sequence goes on along the minus strand of CP144692.1, from coordinate 42,167,916 downwards.
TGTGGAGGGGAAGAAGGGACAAAAAGGAGGAAAAGGAGAAAACTTCAACGACGAAGGAATCAATTACAGCAAGGATTGGGTGTCAGGATAAGTGGGGCCTTTACACGAAACGTGAAATTCCTAATTTTAACGTTCATAATAACAGCGTACCCAAACAAAAAAACAACAACGACTAAAATCCATGCAACAAATAACAAACTCTGGCTGTCTTTTTTTCTTTCACTTTTTCATGGTCTTAGAATTTTCGTATTACATTTCCTAAAGAAAAACATCTAGAAAATTCAACTCGCATTCATTTTACATCTTCCTATTTTCTTCAATAATAAACACTTCTTCTATGACCTATTAACCAATATCAATAATCTGGTGGTCATATACTAAAATAATGGAAAAGATTTAATCTTTTTTTTCCATTTGATGAAAATGACCAAATTTCTAGATTAAGTATAAGTGTCTCTTTCTACATTTGGTTTGGTCCACCCTTCATAAAGAGTATATTCCCAGATATCCTCGACTGAGAGTTAAATATTATTACTAATATATTTTATATATACTAAATGTAAGTTTCCTTTCTTTATTTTATAATAACAATCAGTTTTTAAGCCATATTTTCAACAATACGTCTTTTTTTTAATTAATCCCCATGTTTATCATGTATCTACTTATCTTCCTTCTTCCTTTTCATTGTCTAACTTTTCAAACACTTTTACTTTTATATAATAATCATTTTCAAAGTTTAAATATTATTAATTTCTTTTTACAAATAAATTTTAATTAATTCATATACGTATTTCTCGTGATATATAGAAGTTAAAGGAATAAAATTAAAAGTTTAACAAATATTTATTGCTGTTATAAATAGAATGTATTGCATTCTTATACGTAAAAAATGTATCCCAGAGAACTATAAAAGACATTTAAAAAGAAAGGAAGAAAAATATTATTTTAACTATTTATGGATGGTGATAACCGGTACTATCATAAGAGACACTGTTTAAGAAATACGTGCAATTTAGAATTCATCGAAAATCACAATAAAGTTTATTAATATCATTTTTTAATAAGACATATATAATTTATCGTAAGAAAATTAGACAAAATAAAACTATTTTTTGAGCTTATCTTTTACAGCTGAGAATCAATTACTAACTCTGGATTATTTTATTTTTTAAAGGGTTTTGTATTCTGCTATCATCTACATCTAGTTGCGAAAATATAAAAGATGAAAACAAATGAAAAAGAATGATGAAGAGGAATGGAAAGAAAAAAATAATAATAACAGACTATACGAGTTTATATGTACAGAGAGAAGAGATGTTAATTTACTTTAAGATTAAATATAAAGAATTTTTCTTGATTGAAGTCTTTTATTCAATTTTAAATTAGCGTTTCAGATTAATTAACAATAATTAGATGTATTATGTTATCTCCTCTTTCATGAAAAAATAACAATTTTGAAGAAATGTATGTTTCAGTATCACATATATTAATATATATATATATATATATATATAATATGTGTGCGTATGTAAACAAAAAATGGAAGGTAAAAAATCGTAAGAGTTTAATAGGAATAATTTAACTCATATTCAACATCTAATAGCCGTAAAAACAATACAAAAGTAGAATATTAAACTACGAAGAAGTATATAAACTATGTATCCTCTTCCTTTATGATTTATTTTTATTTTTATTTTTTCTTATATTTGTCCTTTTCTTCATTCATTCATATTTATTTTTTTATAATATATCGTTACTGTTCTTTTATTTAAAAAAAAAACAATTAAATCCATTTTTTATTGAGTAACAATTTGTTAATAAACTGTTTATAGAAAAATGTAGTTTAGGACATCAATTGTGTTTAATATTTTAAATCAAATTACATAAATAACCCATACATATTTTATAGACATAAAAAAGTTAATATCATAAACAACATAAGTACACATCAGAACAAAATGATTAAATTTAAAAAACAAAATCACTAGAAAAGCAAAATTGAGAATAATGGTATAAAAATGTTTCTGGATAAATTTATCTAAAAATTCCTTAATAACCTAGCCGTTGTTTGCTTAAATAAAAACAGGCGATGATTCCTAAAAAAAGAAACAAATTAAAATCTTGGTCAGTTAGATGTAAATAAAGTACATCAAAGTTACCTATGAAATTCACTGTTGATATTAATGTTGGTTGCCTTTCTTTAAAAACTCTACCATAAATGTTTTAGTTTTATCTTTAAGAAACTAGTAATTTGTATAACTAAAAAATAAAAAATAATCTTTTTTAATTGATATAAAAATACTTTTCATCAAGAAAATGTACAGAATCCGTTTTTAACTTTCTATATATTCTAAAATATCTGACGTGTCACGACAGAAAGGGGTAAGCATGAATCTTGATCCGCGCATGTTTTGACTTTTGAGTTAATTTGTGAGACCAAAAGAAGAATAATAAAAGTCTTCTGTGACTGGATGAAAGCACGAGAAAAAGAAAGTTTTTTCTTTTTTTCTTTCCGTGATGGCTACAATCACCAGTTACCAATTAAATATCTTTTATTTTTTTTTATTGAATATAATGTTTTATTACTAAAAATCAGTCATCATATATACCATTGTTTTAGAAATTATGAATGTGAAAAAATAAAACAAAATCTCACATGTAGAGTGCCTAATTAACTGCATCTTTGAATTTAATTCATATTCACAACACTATTCTTACACAAATAGCACTTTAACAAAACACTCTCATTTTACCACACATTTCTATTTCTATAATGAGAAAAAAATAAAATCTCATTAAATATATAATAATGGCAGAGGCAAGTGCATGTTGTAGAGGCAGGTGTGCGAGGTTGAAAATTCACACAAAAGCAGCCTTTACGACGTCGTTCGCAAGCTTGCTACTGCGGCAGCCTAAGACCATAGTAATTGACTTCAAAATCTTCCACATCCCCTTGCAGCTTCTCTTCTTCCCCTTAACGGAATCTTCTTCGCCGTCTTCAGCCGCCGGAAACATCGTCGCCGGTCCCCTCCGGCTCTGTCTGTTTCTGATGTCTCTCAGCTCCATCTCGGTAGTGCCAGACAACTTGGACATCCCGAACATAAACAAAAACCACCGAGACTTGGTGGTGCACCTCACCAGAGACACCTTCCCCGTCGACGTGTAGTCACACGAAAAACTCTTTGAACCCTTTGAACCCCGTTTTCCGATACCCTTTTGCACGCTCCTGCGAGCAGTGCTATTGCATTCATCAACACGCGGAGGAATATCCTTGAAGGGAATGAGTTTTCCGCAGAAGATTATGTTCTCTGCAGCTGCAATGTTACTTGAAGAGTTGAATTCTTCACTGAAGAACTCGAACAGGTTATCATCATCATCGCCGTCATCACCAAAGCTTTTTTCATCTTCTTTCGAGAAATCACCACGCCATTTATCTGAACTGGAGCCACTGTAAATAGGAAGGTCACAAAGAGAGAGGGTTTCTTCTTCCTCTTCGTATGGATCTACCAGCAGTAGGGTGCTTTCTTCATTTCCTGTTTCTTGATCCGAGTGAAACTCTTTAACCGACATCGGTATTCTCTGTAGGAAAGAAACAAAAGGGAATATATGAACACAGAGAGTGAAGAATATTTTTCTAAGGGTTTTGTTTGCTGCTTATGAGTGTCTTGATCTGTTCAATCTTCTGTATTATATATGGAACAGATTTAGAGAGGAGAGAGAGAATTTAAAAGTAATGATACAGACATAAAGTCGATATCATCTAGATGAAAAGAAATAAAAAAATAAGAATAAAAGGTACTTGAAATTTAACAGATTATTGAATAACCATCTAGAAGAGCAGGCTCAAAGTACTAAAAGGAGGTTTTATAATATTGATTATTATTCAGAGTACTTCTAGATGAAACTGTACATATATATGCATGGATATCTGATTCGAGAATTTTGTTATTACTTTAATGGAGGCTGCTTTAGTTATGTCCACATGTCTGAGTTAAGCTTGTGTTTGGCTACTAGCAAGGTCCCATATAAGATACACTTAATTTATGTTCATGTTTGTGGAGCCGGCATGTTCAGCAAAGCAGTATAAACACTCTTCTGTCTTTTTCGCTTTTTTGCTTACACTCAATGTTGCGCATTGAAATAGACTTGTTTTTTGTTGTTTTATGGGGACAAAACACTGGTTTTGATTTAATCTATGATTGATTGCTGTGTATATACATTTTTATATACATGACCAAAATATTTAGGGTTTGAAACTTAAGCAAAACATGCAGAGAATTGGGAAGGCTGTTTGCTTTTCCTTTGCAATAATTAATAACTTTTTGAAACTTTTGAAACATGGTGAAGAATCGAGAGTGCCCTTTTAGATTTTCTATCTAGTGTATGTTAATTACTCAATAATTTGGTGGATTAATTAAGTGAGGATTATTGTGTAGCAAATGAAAACATGAAAAACATTTAGTAATGCATTCATCTTCGTCGGTGTGAGCGAATTTTGTTAAGATTTTCAGAAGTTAATTAAAGTTGGTAATGTTTATTATCCTTGTATGAGATTTTTGTGGAAACATATATATATATATATATATATATATATATATATATATATATATATATATATATATATTCTTCTAGAATTAAATTTTTATATAATTATTTTCAAACCGTGTCCAATTAATTTAAGGGAACGTTCCTAAGTCAAAGGACTAGAATGATTTTATTTTTATTTTTGTAAAGAACAGTGTGTTGACTCGTCTTCTGTTGAGTTTGAACAGTGATGAATTTTAAATATGTAAAAGTTAGTTCAGTTTTGACTTTTTTTATGATGAAATTATGTTTTTCAAGAAAAAATCAGTTGAATGAGATTAAAGGAAACTTCATACTATAAATCACCTTGTACGTGTATTTGTTACAAACATTAATTATCTTTCACGTAGTAAAATGTAAATCTCCCTCTCGAAAAATATTATAGGAAGGAAAAAAATAAGAAAACTGTGTATCTCCTCCAATTATAAATAATTGTGCATAGTAAATTGATGGAATTTTACAATAATTCTCTTAAAACTTATACTGAGATTTTTATTTCATCAGTTTAATTATTAGTAAATATCTAATAAATCTTTTTAAATGAATACTAACAAGTATTTAGTGTGTTATATAGAATTTTCATAAAACACTTACCCTGATAAACAAATTGCAAAAATTTCAAAGAAATGAAGAAATAAGAGTTAAATCCTTAGTAGTAAAGTAATTTCTCTGATAGAATAATCTGATTGATTATCTTCATCTACAAACTATCACCTTCTCATAGAAAACTTGTAGAAATTGGAGTTTTAGAGAAATATAATTTTAATAATAAAAAATGAACATCTTTTAAATATTGATCATTATTTTCATTTTTATCTATATTTAATTTTTCTTTAAAAAACTTCAAATTATTTTTTTCTCATCCTTTTAAAAACATAAAAAAAAAAACTTTTTTTGTCTTTTTTTATATAATCTTCATTTCATGGAATATTTCTCAATTTTTTTTAAAGATTATATAAAGGAGATATACTGATATCTTATTTTAATTTAAAAGTAGACGAATATATGCAACCCAAGTTAAGTTTTTATAGTGGTGATGTTGACTAATTTTAGAACTGAGTTGATCCCTTTTATAACATCTGAATATACATGTTTTACCATTATTTCAATAGATGAAATCATGGAGGTTAATTTCGTTTAATCACATTATCTGTAACTAATGACTTATTATAACGACTTTTTTCAATCCGTGTGGAAGTTGAGAATTACACCCCCATCTAACGCACTACTTCTTTCAGTCTTTGACTAAAGGAAACGTGTCTAATTTTTTATTATACTAGCAAATAATATATTTTAAAAAGAAATTAATATACGAATGATTTTGAAAAAAAAAATTATGTTGGAAAAGAAAAAAAAAGTTTTAATTCTTTTTATGTTGTTGCTTACTCCCAGTTTAAAAAGTAAAAAGTTCAACAATTTCATGTTTTTTAACGAGAAAGAAAATAAGTTAATATTTTATTTTATTTCTTGTAAGTATATAAAAAATAAGAATATTTTTCTTTTTTTATTTTTTTCCAAGTTACCTTTAAATAAATATAAAGTCGTAAAGTAGCACCGAATATTCCAAGTAATAAAAAACGAGAGGGTGAGGGACAGTGCCACATCGTGTTTGCTTAAGGAATTAAAAGGCTATGAATAAACAAATAAGATTTCAGATAAAGTTTTGGGATATTTAATTGTAATATTTACTTTAATTATAAATTTAATCAGTACTTTCTTTTTTCAGAGTTTTCTTTTTCGTTAACTTACATTATTTTAAAATTCAATACTCACTTTAAATTATTCGGTTACGATTATTAAAATAGTTAATATAAAATTTGGTTATATGATATCATAGCAATCATAAAAGGAATTAGTAAAACCCAAAGGTGCAATAACGATATCATAGCACAGCGAAAACATTGTACCTGTAAATTTGTTTTCTCACAACTTTTGGAGGTTGGAATCAAAACACACCAATCCTGACTTTACTACAATCAAAACCTGATTTTTGACATTGTTAGTAGCTAAAAGGTAAATTAACCCGTTAAGTAAAAAATCATCTTTCAACCATATTATTCTATAAAATTATTTTTTCCTTACTAATGATGACTTTTAATAAATAAATAAAGTCGTTTGTATAAAATGATTTCTTTACTTTTTAATGTCAGTTTCATGATATTTTATAAACTTAATAAGTTTTTAGGAAATTACCTCTAGATGGATTTTAATTCTTCTAATGAACTTTAATAAGTTATCAAGTGTAAACGTTATTAAACGAAAAATCACAAATTATAATTTAATTTATACTTGATCATATTCCAAAGTTTGAAGTGTAACATTCCAAAAATTTTAAAATTTCATGTTCTAAGGACATTATTATACTTGATGATAAACAGAATTCCAAACACACTTATAACAAGTTCTAAATATAACTATAGTAAAAAAAATTGTATTCGAAGAAAGTATTCAAAATAAAATCTCGAGGTACTTCAAAATAGAAGGAATAAATAGTACAAAATTTCAAAATATGATATACATCTTCATGCTACTATTACTCTAGGTACTGGGTGACCTTCCTTGACTTCTATTATCTACTATCATTTATCTTTACCTTTATCTATTGATATTTGATCATTACATAAGAATAAAACCAAACAAACATTAAAAATAAAATGTAAGGATAAACTAATGCATTCAGTAGAAAAAAATAAACTCAATATAAAAGCAATAATAACTTATCATAAGTTGATTATCAAAATAAATTTTATAAATTTGACGTTGAGTGACATCCAAGTCATGCTCAATGATAGTAAGTCAAGGGTTGATTGTTCCAAAAAAACTCGTAGGATGCCCAACAATTGGGTTCCTGCATCGAGTGGTACTAATACAAACAAAAAGAAACCAATCTAAAGTTCCTATATTTCCAAATTTTCACAGGATTGTTATCACGCAATCTTATTCAAAATCAACAACAATATCATCAAATCCAAGCATTCAAAATCAACAACAATATCAATACAGATTTATGTTTAAGGCTAGATATTACCTTTCTTTTTACTTTTCGAACAAATAAAAATGATTGAAGTTTTTTTGTTTGGAATCATGTTAGGTTTAATTTTTATTAATTTAACTGGATTATTTGTAACTGCATATTTACAATACTGACTATGTGATCAGTTGAATCTTTGATTAATAAATGTATATTTTTTTATGATTCTCTATTTATTTAGTTTCATCCTAATTAACAAGAATAAAATTCAGACTTTCTTTTCAACATTCAATTATTTTAATGTAAGTATAAGACGAATAATACTAGAATCACATTATGTAGGATTTGAACGTGCGGTTGTCGAATTGAACTAAGATTTCTTTTGTTTTCTTTTGTGGGAGTTTAAATTTATCATTTTTTAGTGTGCTTTAGATCGAACACAAATTCAAAATCTTATTCCACAAGAGTGTTTTTCACACAAAATATAAATCTATTAAAAATTCGGATTCAAATATTTCTTCAAATGTAAAACCAATTAAAAGAGCCGAAATTACTAGGTCCCGTTCATAACTTTTCATTCTTCATTCCCAAATATATGTTTTATTTTTTTATCCACTCAAGTCTTTCATTCCTTATTTTACATTTACTTTCATGTTGGAGACTGCATTGATTAATGGATTAGTTGTTCATAATGATTTTCTTTTAAAATGCAATTATATATTATTATAGATGTAACAACAAAACATCAACCTAAAAAAAATACCAAAATGGCTCTAAAAAAATGTTTTTTAATATAAAACTTCAACTACAAGTACGAAGAAAAGAACATTACTTACAACAATTCTTAAAAAAAGAGAGAGAAATAGGGAATGAAAGAAGTTGTAAATTTGTTTGTTGTTTTCAAATTAGTTTCATGTTATGCCATCTCAAATATAAGATAACACATCTTACTTTTCTATTAACATGTCGCATTAGTAAAATGGAAATTATTCATCCAATGAAAGAAACGAATGTTAATTTTGATGTAATGCTTTTTAGTTTTGATGATTTAAAAGTTGTTATTCATTTTTCAATCCAGTCTTAACATTGTAATGAGTTAATTTGGTATTATTATCATTTTAGGACTAATATTTAAATAGGTATATTATTATTTTGCCACCCAATAAATTTTTATACAGAGTTGACAATTATTATTTTATTCTTTAATTCTTCACTTTCTTTTTAATTTTTTAATGACTAAAATACTCAAAAAAATAAATTTTCAAAGCATCTAAAAAAAAAATCACTCACTTAAATATGTAGGGTTTTGTATCATTACTAACAACCCTAATTCTTCTTTGTATCTTGTGCCGCCAGAGAAAATAAGGCAACTAGGAATGGGTGCAAGAAGTGTCATGATCTTCTACGATTTCTGCAGCATATATTCTACAGGTACGAATAACTAAACCACTATACGAATATCTAAACCACTATACGAATATCTAAACCATTAATTATACTCTATGTTTCTAAATTAACTTATTGACGGTTGAGATTCGGCTATGCAATGCTTTAGACAAAACAATTGGCCGCAGAGGATTAGTCTGGCGTGAGGTTGCATTTTCCGTTGACGCCACGTCAAAAGAGGAGGGATAAAACTGGAAATCAAGTGCATTAAGGGTAGTACCGTCAACAAAAATGAACAAGTTGTAGTGTATAAATTCTCAGTCCCTCTTAATCCAACAATCTTCCTTGTACACTCTCTTCTCGCGGCTAGGGTTTAAGAGCAGCTTCTTTCCTCAAGGTGATTTTTTGCTACTCACTTTCCTTTCGCTGTTTCCTTTATGTGTTAGCTATTATATTAGTTAATTCCTCTCCATTTACTCAAATGATTGTTATTATCCGATTTGATTTTGGTTCTGCTTTATCTGCCTGCTAAATCGAAATTACCAATGCAAACGGTGCGATTCTCGTGTCAATTCGAATTATTTGTTTTCTTGGTAATTCCTACGTATAGATGTTGGTATCAATCAATGTTTTTACCTAGAGCTTGGGGTCTCACATGGTGGTGTGGATACCCATTTTCATATCGTAATGTTATTTTAGTTTTGAGCTATTATATACTTCGTATTGTGGTGAAGTCTATATCTAGTTTTTACTCAATCTTAAATACGTGGGGGTCCTTTTTCTTATGCATATCTTACCGATTTGAAAACTATTTTTTATTTGTCAACCCCGGATGTTGTTGGTGTATGGATCATCTCGTTTTATTTTCTCTTTGAGAATTAGGGTTAACGTTTCCAGGGAAGTATGTGTAATGTTTTGCAGATTTTGTTCTGTTCTTGGATCATTGATTGTTGTTTTGATTGGGCAGATCTTAATTGTTTCAATTTAGAGGACGAATGGGTAAAGAGAAGGTTCATATTAACATTGTGGTGATTGGCCATGTGGACTCTGGAAAGTCTACTACCACCGGTCACCTCATTTACAAGCTTGGAGGTATTGACAAGCGTGTGATTGAGAGATTCGAGAAAGAAGCTGCTGAGATGAACAAGAGGTCATTCAAGTACGCCTGGGTTCTTGACAAGCTCAAGGCTGAGCGTGAAAGAGGAATCACCATTGACATTGCTCTCTGGAAATTTGAGACCACCAAGTACTACTGCACAGTCATTGATGCCCCCGGACACAGGGATTTCATTAAGAATATGATTACCGGGACATCCCAAGCTGACTGTGCTGTTCTTATCATTGATTCCACAACTGGTGGTTTTGAAGCTGGTATCTCGAAGGATGGACAGACTCGTGAACATGCTCTTCTTGCTTTTACTCTTGGTGTTAAGCAGATGATTTGCTGCTGTAACAAGGTATATAACTTGCTACCTTTATCTCGCTGCAATCGAAAGTAAATTTAGTTACTTAACTGTTTGAAAATTAATTTATTAACGCTTTCATATTTGGTACCTATGAATAGATGGATGCCACTACACCTAAGTACTCCAAGGCAAGGTATGATGAAATTGTGAAGGAAGTTTCTTCGTATTTGAAGAAGGTCGGTTACAATCCTGACAAGATCCCTTTTGTTCCCATCTCTGGTTTTGAGGGAGATAACATGATTGAGAGGTCTACCAACCTTGACTGGTATAAGGGTCCAACTCTTCTGGAGGCTCTTGATCAGATCAATGAGCCAAAGAGGCCATCAGACAAGCCTCTTAGGTTGCCCCTTCAGGATGTGTACAAGATTGGAGGAATTGGAACTGTGCCTGTCGGACGTGTTGAAACTGGTGTCATCAAACCTGGAATGGTTGTTACCTTTGCACCCACTGGACTGACAACTGAAGTTAAGTCCGTGGAGATGCACCACGAAGCACTCACCGAGGCTCTTCCCGGTGACAATGTGGGATTCAACGTGAAGAATGTTGCTGTGAAGGATCTGAAACGTGGTTTCGTTGCCTCAAACTCCAAGGATGACCCTGCGAAGGAGGCTGCAAATTTCACGTCCCAAGTTATCATCATGAATCACCCTGGGCAGATTGGAAATGGCTATGCACCTGTTCTTGATTGCCACACCTCCCACATTGCCGTGAAGTTTGCCGAACTCGTGACCAAGATTGACAGGCGGTCTGGTAAAGAGCTGGAGAAGGAGCCTAAATTCTTGAAGAACGGAGATGCTGGTTTTGTGAAGATGATTCCCACAAAGCCCATGGTGGTTGAAACCTTCTCTGAATATCCTCCACTTGGTCGTTTTGCTGTGAGAGACATGCGTCAGACTGTGGCTGTTGGTGTCATCAAGAGCGTGGAGAAGAAGGACCCTACTGGAGCTAAGGTTACCAAGGCTGCGCAGAAGAAGAAGTAAATTGCGCAGGATGGTCTATCAAGAAATATCTGTTATTATGCCCGTGTTAAATGGTGTCTTGTTGTAGACGCTGCTATTTTTCGTGTCGGGATATATTTATTTTTCGTGTTCCGTTTGAGGTTTTCTCCCTCATCTCTCAAATTTTGTATCAGAACTGGGTTCTTGATCGATGGCGGCAGGGTTTAGACTTTTTCTTTTTCTATGCGTTATTTGTGTTGTAATGTGTTTTTGTGAGAACGTTTATAGTTTTTTAAGATACAATGAGATTTAGGACTAGCCCTATATTGCAAGTTTGGATTTTGAATGTCAGCTTATATTTTGTTCCAATTTTAAGATTAGTTCGATGCGACTTACTTGGTATTTCATATGATAACCTGGAATCATGCATACTGGGTATACTTTTTCTTTTTAAATATAATATTTCTAAAATCTTAGTTTGATTTACAACTGAAGCCGCACTTTACGTTGATCATAACTTCGGTTTATCATGAACAATATTTGTGTGATAATTTCATAATAATTAAAATTTTATTCCAATTATTTTACTTTTTAAGGTTTTTTTTCTCTTAATGTGGAAAAATAATTTAGTTCTTTAAATTTCATAATAATTTTAATGACATATTTTCAATCATACGTTTCTTAGACGCAAAACCTAAATTATACTTTGGTTAAAGAGATCGAATCAATTCATTTGGACCGGCTTATATTAAAATATTATAAAGAATAATTTGGAGAAGAGAAATAACAATATTTTAATTGTTTTTTTAGTGTTATTGATATTTGGAAAATAGATTTATAAAACTAAATAACAAAATTTAGGTATTTAAATTAAATAAGTGGTTGAAAGCTTTGATATATATATATATATATGAGGTATTGGTTATAAAATCATATTTTATTCTTATCTTAATTATATTTTGAGTAGATATTCAAGGATTCAAAACCTGTAAATACACATCCATACTCATTTTTTTTCACCATTCAATATATTATTATATTACTTTCTAAACTTTTACTTATGAGTGTCGAACAGTCATTTGCAACTGAATATATTCTCAGTTTCGATTGGTGTTCGACCCTTGAAGACTTCGAAGTTCCATCTCAGAAACTCTTCGTAAATCTAAATTTGGTAAAAACACGTTCTTTATAAGTAATTTAGCCAAGTTTAAAATAAAAGGAATTTGATAAGAAATATTCATTGAGATGATGTCACTGTATAAAAGAAAAAGCTTCGTTTAGAAATAATATCACAAATTCCATATTGTGAAACTCCGTTCAAGATTGAGTGCCTCCGCATTGTCCAGATTGTAAAAACGGATTCGAATTTTGCGTAAGAGAGAATTGAGACGCCTTGACATATTCATCTTGTTAATGTGTTGCCATTCCACATGAGTATGTTGGATTGGATCACGTTCAGCAATGGAACCATTGCATCTTCATGGTCTTGATCCAACAACTAAAGTTCTCAGTATATCAAACACATTATATTATTGACTATAAATTTCTAATATAAAACAAAGATTGCTAGTAGGCATTCAAGGTTAATGAAACAAACTACCTGTGCAAAATTATAAAATCAGTAACAATTTTAACGCCTTTTTTGTGTTTAACGAACATGTTTTGAAAAGTTAATACTCACTTAAAATAATGGTTTAATAGTCAATTTAGTTTCTATTTTGGTTAAAAAATCTCAATTTAGTCCCTTGTTATAAAAGTGATTTACATTAGTCCTAACTTTTAAAATAGTGGATCAGTCCCTTTCGTTAAAATATAAGTTAACGAAGTTGCTAGCGGGTTAACATCGGTTTTGTTTAATATTATTTTTGTGATGGTAAAAGAAAATTATCAGAATTAAGATAAACTTAAATTTTACAAATTTATTAAAATCTTATTTTATTAGTTGTGAGTATAATAATATTTAGTTTAATTTTAATAACGGTAAAATAGACATAAGTAGTTTTGATTTCTCATTTATTTATGAGAGTATTATTTTATTTTATTGATATAAGATAGAGATAGATTAAATAAATGTTAGTTGATATTTTGTTATTAGTTTTTATTATTTGTATTTTACCTTAAGCTCTTATTTACATCTATTTAAAGATTTCCAGATTAAATGAAAAATAATCTCATCAGAAAATTAAAGAGTCAAATTATCACTGTAAGTGTGAGGTTTTATTTAAACAAATTAAACTCTGTCTATTTCATTATTTGTGTGTGCCGTCTATATTTCTACATTACTTGCCAAACAAGGTTAGATATTGTTTATGACTTTTTCTGAAAAAAGAATGGTCTTTTTATGTATATATAACTTGGTACGCAAGGCTAGATATTGTTTATAAACAAATCCCTCTAACCCCTCTCAAAAAAGCACTTTTCTCTGCTACACGCACACACTCTTTCTCTTCTTGACAGGTTATATCTCAATTCTGTCTTCTTATTGATGGATTGTTAATATATTACTGATTCATATACTTGTCAACTCAGTTTAGGGTATAAAATTGACTATGTTGGTATAACCAGTTCTCTTCTGTCTTTTAACGGTTTTGATCTGGGATTTATTACTTTCTGTGCCTGCTACAAACCTTGATCGTGAGAAAATCGTGTAAATTTTGTTTCCTTTTGGGTGTTGCTGTTGTTGTTGTACATACATGTATGTAGCTGTTGATTTTTTTTACGGAGTAGTTGTATAAATCAGTGTTTTAGTGTATGCAACACAAAGTGATAACTGTTTGTTTTAGGTTGGAGCAGTAATGGGTAAAGAGAAGGTTCATATTAACATTGTGGTGATTGGCCATGTGGACTCTGGAAAGTCCACTACCACGGGTCACCTCATCTACAAGCTTGGAGGTATTGACAAACGTGTGATAGAGAGATTCGAGAAAGAAGCTGCTGAGATGAACAAGAGGTCATTCAAGTATGCCTGGGTTCTTGACAAGCTCAAGGCTGAGCGTGAAAGAGGAATCACCATTGACATTGCTCTCTGGAAATTTGAGACCACCAAGTACTACTGCACAGTCATTGATGCCCCCGGACACAGGGATTTCATTAAGAATATGATTACTGGGACATCACAAGCTGATTGTGCTGTTCTTATCATTGATTCCACCACTGGTGGTTTTGAAGCTGGTATTTCTAAGGATGGTCAGACCCGTGAACATGCTCTCCTTGCTTTCACTCTTGGTGTGAGGCAGATGATTTGCTGTTGTAACAAGGTACAGTAAACTATAATTCTTCACCTTCCTCTCATGCACTTTGAAAGACATGCACACAACCTATTTGATGTAGCATTTATAAATTTTACACTGTTGTGAGGACAATATTTGGTGAAAAAAATTGTGTTCGGTCTTTAATGTCAGAGCAGTATCTCTAGTTGTTGTTGATTTCTTTAGTTAACTTACTGAAATTCTCAATTCTTTGTCTCTGGCTCTCTTGAGTAGATGGATGCTACTACGCCTAAGTACTCCAAGGCAAGGTATGATGAAATTGTGAAGGAAGTTTCTTCTTACATGAAGAAGGTCGGTTACAACCCTGACAAGATCCCTTTTGTTCCCATCTCTGGTTTTGAGGGAGATAACATGATTGAGAGGTCTACCAACCTTGACTGGTATAAGGGTCCAACTCTTCTGGAGGCTCTTGATCAGATCAATGAGCCAAAGAGGCCATCAGACAAGCCTCTTAGGTTGCCCCTTCAGGATGTGTACAAGATTGGAGGAATTGGAACTGTGCCTGTCGGACGTGTTGAAACTGGTGTCATCAAACCTGGAATGGTTGTTACCTTTGCACCCACTGGACTGACAACTGAAGTTAAGTCCGTGGAGATGCACCACGAAGCACTCACTGAGGCTCTTCCCGGTGACAACGTAGGATTCAACGTGAAGAATGTTGCTGTGAAGGATCTGAAACGTGGTTTCGTTGCCTCAAACTCCAAGGATGACCCTGCGAAGGAGGCTGCAAATTTCACGTCCCAAGTTATCATCATGAATCACCCTGGGCAGATTGGAAATGGCTATGCACCTGTTCTTGATTGCCACACCTCCCACATTGCCGTGAAGTTTGCCGAACTCGTGACCAAGATTGACAGGCGGTCTGGTAAAGAGCTGGAGAAGGAGCCTAAATTCTTGAAGAACGGAGATGCTGGTTTTGTGAAGATGATTCCCACAAAGCCCATGGTGGTTGAAACCTTCTCTGAATATCCTCCACTTGGTCGTTTTGCTGTGAGAGACATGCGTCAGACTGTGGCTGTTGGTGTCATCAAGAGCGTGGAGAAGAAGGACCCTACTGGAGCTAAGGTCACCAAGGCTGCACAGAAGAAGGGCAAGTGACTACTGCAGGATGGTCGATTAAGGAATCTCTATTCCCATGACTATGATAAATGTTGTCTTCTTCGTAGTAGTACTTTTTTTCATGTCGGGAGCTTTGGTATCATATTATGTGTCAGTGTTAGTTTTGCTCCGTCATCCCGCAACTATTGTTCTCAGAACTGGGTTCTTGATCGACGGTGGCACAGTTTATTTCCTTTTTCCACTCTTTTGCTTTCTTTCTATTATGATGTGTTTGTGTCTTTGAGAATAATTGTATCTTTGTGAGGTACAACGAGTCTTAGGATTTGTCCTATGATGCAGGTGTGATTTTTCAATGTCAACTTTATATCATTGTCTTATTTTAAATTTTTGGTGGATCATTCGTGCATTTCAAGTTACTTTGCAGCCATCATCTTGGATGAGAACATATGTAGCATTTCGAATTTGATTGTTGTTATATTGAAAGTATAGCATATGTTCTTGCTTTTGGATGAGAAATCTCAGAACATTAATAGTTTTTGAAAGGAATCACGTCATTGGTGTAATATCTGTACTTTTGAAATTAAAAGTTTAGAACATAAAAAATAGTAAAAACATAACTAAACTTTCTTTAGATTTGTTTTGCAAGATTAAAAGTAATTTCTTTTGTTGTATGGCCATGAAGGATGTTTGATGCATGAACTAATTAGGGACTTGATGATTAAATAATGTAGTGTTTGCCTATAACTCACAAATAATCATCTACATGTTTACTAAATGGGCTTGATGATTGAAGGATATAAGAGTATTCATCTTAGAAAAAAAAACATTCTTATCTTAAACAAAATTTCAATGTTTTAAATTAAGATGACAACTATCTCTAATAATAGTTGAAAGATTTCATTTAGTGTTTTCTTTTTTGGTTTTACACATTTATCCTTGTTCACCTTTTAATCTCCTAAACGAGCAACCATTTCTATTAATTGATTGAATGACAAGAGTGTGCTCTAGATAGTAATGACCAGTCATGTAGTTAAAAAGGAATACATATACAGCCAAACAAAAGTATTACCAAAGCTAATTCATGCACTTAAATTTGTTGATTTTAATACAAGAGTAATTTTCAAAGCAATATCACTTTCTTTAAAAAATATATTTTGTAGTGGTTAATATATAATTTTAACTTATCAATCACAAGAATCAGGTGATTAATTTTTTACAAGATCTTTAGTACACATGTTCTAGTAAGTGCTTTAAATTCAGATCCAAAATTTAAAAAGATTAATGCTAATATAATTTGATGAAAGCCTTAAAATTAAAAATTAGATATTATATAATATCTTAAATTCTAAAGAATGAAATCAATTTTATAATATCAGCAAGCATATTTTGAAAATACAATTTCTATGGTAAAAAAATAAGTATCCAAACATTTAAATCTGACAATTTGAAATTGAGACAGCATATAAACACTCAAAACAAAAAGTGGCTTCGTAGTTATACCTAGGTACAAATTTATAGAAGAAGAAATAAAAGAGAAATTTGGTGTGAGAAAGCTGAGAGCAGGTGGTTTGAAAGTGTTGGCTGGAGCTCCACTACCACACCCACTGTTGGATCCTTCCTCTGCTTCTCAGACGATACATTTTCTCGCTTCATCTTTTTCTACTTCTATTTTCTGCCTCCTGCTAGGTACTCCCTTCGATTCCCCCTTTCCCAATTCAATTCCTTCTTTTAAAGTTTTCATTTTTACTATAATTCTCAATCATCCCCATCATTCAATGTTCCACATGAGCTATTTGTCCTGCATACGCCCACTTTCTTCAATCTTCAATTCATTAGTTCAAACGACGATGAGCGTGTTTTATTCGGTGTCGTAGCGGAAAATGTTTTCGTAATTTTATAAAAAATGACGTGGGTGAAGTTATTCCTCTCCTCATTTTTAAATATATTTTTCAACAACTTTTTTGGGTTTGTCTAGGGCGTTTCTTTGTTCGATATGATAAGGAATTCGATTTGAGATTCATGGAAAAATGTTTTTCTACTTGCTATAATTTTATTGAAAAGTTAATTTATAAGGGAGTTTCGTAGAAATAATGTGTCAATCCTCGATGAAGTTTAAAATTAGTTCAGGTGATTCTGACAGGAAACATCCTTGCTTGTTATAATCATAATGACAATTCTGCAATGTAATTGTAGATGCTAGTACAATTTTAATAGCTTTTGTGACTGTGATTTACTTATCCTACCAGTATTTCTGTAAACAATTTAACATTTAGTTGTAGTTAAATTATTCTAAGAAAGGGTGCTTGAGATGCAGGTGAAATGCAGAATTCAGATGCAAACCAGCTTCCTGAAGTTGATTCGTTGCCAGATGGGTTTGTTGAGAGTACTACAGAGCCTCTCGCTCCTGCAACTCCAACCCCTGAGCAAGAGAAGCCGCTGAATAGTTACAAGGATGATGGTTCATCCGACCTTATTCATTCTAATGAACTATCAAATGACATTGGAGCGAAAGAGTTTCAAACCAATCATGGTAAGCAAGATCAGTCAGCGATAAAACCCTTTTTCACGTTCCACTATCTAAAGCACTTAGTTTTGATGCCTCAGACTGCTCGGTGGAGATTTCCTCTAGTAGCTGTATGCGGCAGAATGAAGGTGTACAGATTACACCTCCTGTAGCTGTATCTGTTCCCGAATCTCCACCATCCAGATGCTGCGAGGTAAAGGAGCCACAACAAGGAGAATGCCAAAGTTCAGACGGATGTAATTATCCTAAGCCTTTATCTCCCTTTTTGTAGATTTTGTAACTAGTAACTACATGCTAATATTTGTTTAGTTTCATGGGAATTACACGAGTAATGGATTGATCTTGACTACAGAGAGGTTTCGTTTTTGTGTGACTCCTTACTATTGATTATAACTCTCCTTCATTCACCTATAGATACTATTGGTATACCTATGTAAAATTTTCTTATCTGCATATGTATTTTCCTTTAAATGGAATTAATAGTCCCTGGTTGCCTAATCATTTCTATAATGCCTCTGTATTCTATGGTGCAACTTGTCATCATGTATACACAAATTTCAAAATTGGAGGCTTCCTTATTGGTGTTTGTGTGTGTATGGTGGATGTCACTGGAAAACCTTGTAATCCTTCCATGTCTTTAGTTTTCTAGTTCAAACATTGAACAGTCTCCATATTATGTGGATTAGGTATTGCTATTGTTGTGGACCCCAAAGTTTATGCTGACCTTATTAAAATTAAGAACAGACCGGGCATAACTTGATTATAAAAGCAAGATCGTAGGAGGATTGTCTATGTCATTGTAAGTAGTACTTTATATTTCTACCATCGTGGGATTGTAACACTCCCCTTATATTCAAGATTGGACTCCTGAAGTGTGAAATTAGCAGTATTGAACACTTCTGAATTGTGGGTGACTGAAATATTAGGATTGGGATAGGACCTAATACCATAATATATTAGAATTAATAGCATACAAGGTTTGCTTCATCTTAAAATCTAGCTCAGGGGGTGGGGGTCAACTTGCCCTTGTCATTATTAGAAGGATTACTTTGACCATATACAGCTGGTGTGAGTTCTTAGCATAATAGGTAATTTTGTTTTCTTTTTTTGAACTATGCATATTATATGTCTGTTTATCGATCATGCAACTCCTTTTTTAGGATTAAAAATATTTCCATGCGAAAGAAAATTAAAAATACATGATTTTAAGATTTGTCTGTTGGAAAGATGAAATGACCTCTTAAACTTACATTTTTTTTTTCTCTTGCATTGCCGGTCACTTTTACTCATGTACTAAATGGTTGGAATATCCAAACTTACATAATCAATGGACTACCTT
Organism: Vigna mungo; assembly: GCA_036885675.1. NCBI lineage: Eukaryota > Viridiplantae > Streptophyta > Magnoliopsida > Fabales > Fabaceae > Vigna > Vigna mungo. The sequence goes on along the minus strand of CP144692.1, from coordinate 42,148,380 downwards.
GCATGCTTAGACATGACTACAAACCCATTAAAATACAAGCTTTTGGATCTCTATGTTGAATTACCGATGCCTTCTAGTTATTTCTCTGAGTATTTGACGTGGTGGTTGTGTTGTTGCTAATTGCTTTTGCAGCAACTGTTGTACCTTTGGAGACAAAAGCATTGCCTGCAAAGAATGTGTGTTCATCAGAGACTGTTGATTCTTCAAAAAACAAAAAATCGGTTAGTTATCTCTGTTAATTTCTATTGTGCACATGAATTATTGCATGTCTTTTCTGCTCTATATTTCTCAGTCTGTGTTCCCTCTAGCTCTTATATTCTGCTAACAGTTGATTAAAAATGTCATTGTATGTTCAACTGACATAACTTATTTGATCCACAACTAGCCTTTTGGGCATTGGGTTTGGTAGGACATTAACTTGGTCTAGATCAAGCTTACTGGAAATAGGCAGAGCAATACTCTTTGCTTTATAATAAAAAGAAGATTTAACATTTTTTATGTTAAGCTGTGAGCTTGCAAGTATAATGTACTTTTCACCCCGTTCAAGAATAGTAATGAGGCCGTGCTGACTGATTATGGTGTTGTTAGGTTATCTCTGTCAGAACAGTATGGACAAGTTTGTAGGGGATTTTGAAGAATGTTATTGGAAGTGTTAGGTTATCCTTGTTTGGTCGACAAGTTATAGCTTGGAATTCATAAACGGTATCGATCATAGTTTCTGAATTATTGGGCAGTTTGTAATGCTTTAACTGTTTAATTTGTTTATAGCAGTATATTTGTAAAGAAGGTAAGTTAATATACTCTGATTGTAAATATAATTGGGGCTAGTTGCTAGATTAGGCTCTATTGAATAGGAAATTTGGATGGACCATCACAATTGTTCCACAGCAAACAATTTGGGTCTTGTTGAGTTTATAATTTTTGACAGTTAGGGTCATGTTGAGGTCAGTGAGTACATCAAAATCAAACAAAAACATCCGTTGTGTCACTCCTAGTTTTGTGCAATCACTGGTTGAATAGAGTGTAATATACTTTTGATGCACACCAGTATTATGATAGGTCAAAATTCAGGAACCTTTGTAGAAAACACTCTTTCTTATGATAAAATGAGCCGAGTCATTAATGTGATTCACCTCATTCGTTTCAATGTCTCAGTAACTATAAAAGGATGATTTTTCATATATTATTTGAATTACAAATGTTGTAGAACGAACTATATTTATCTCATTTTGATCAACATGAGCCAAATTTCCTTCTTTCTTTCCCATGTCACTATGAGTATATGAAACTACATCTAGGAGAGACTGAATAGTTGAGCTTCTTAATTTGTCAGGAAACTGGTGAAAAGCGAAAAAGTGCAAAGCGTACTCTTAAATCAGAGAAGGAGCTTTTAGAATTTACACTCAATTATCAACAAGTGTTGGCAGAAAGAGATGCAGGTATGTTGCAATGAATATGTCCAATGCTGTTTTATAAAGTTTGAAATGGAAAGCATTTGTTAAGTTTCTGATCAAATTTTTGGAGTTCTTATTTATGCTAGTGTAAAGTAATACCTTGGCATTTAAGGAATTTTCATCAATAGTTCTGTAAATTGAGAAATCAAATAATATCTTCTATTGGTATTGTATTATTCTCTATTGGCTTTCCTTTTATTTTACGTGTATCATTTCTCTTGTACTAATAAGTGTACTCTGCAGGTTGTTTCTCTCAAATGACCAGTTAAACACGTTAACAACTTTTTCTTTTAATAGTATGGGTTAGGTTGCTGGAGGTTTGGGTAGACTTTTGAGTTGTTTACACATTGTTTATTGAAATAGTATCAATTAAAACACTATATCTATGACTCTTTTTTTTTTTTGGAATCTTAAGTATATGGCAGCATCTAATCTATAGCCACATTGATGCTAGTTCTTGTTTGTCAAATTTTGCCTTTCTTTTTGCAGCTCTTGCGGTCCGAGATAAGCTTGAGTCACTATGTAGAGAATTACAACGTCAAAATAAAATGCTGATGGTATTTTCTATTGGACTGTTACCTGTTAAACTGATTTTATAATATATAATTAGTCCTAAATGTGGAATTGATATACCTCAACATTTTGTCTTTCTTATATTCAATTGAGATGTATTGATTTATGCAAATTTTGCTGGGAGGCTAAACTTTTCCTGATTGGAACTAAGTTTTTCAATAAAAGAAGTTCTATCTGTTCTAAAAAATAGTAAAAAATTTAGTCTGGAGGATAACATATTCCTTTAAGATAGAGTTGAGCATTTTAGGTTTTGGAAAATCATTGTATTCTCTTAGTCTCCCGTATGTATATTTATGTATGCAATTTTGAATAACTGAAAGTACAACTCTGAGAAATCAGAAATAAAGGCTAGACCTTGACATACTAGGTACAACAAAAGCAACTTCATAAAAGTTACACAATAGAAGATAATCATTATTCAATACCCCTCTTTGTCAAAAGTTCTTAACTTATGTGAAGGGGTTAACTTGTTAGAATAGGTACTCATCTTTTGTATTAACTATCTTACACTTATGTGTAGATCATCAAATCTCCATTTATTTTTTCTGATGTAAGAATCCATATAAATGAATGGATCAGCTAAGGGATAATTAAGCTCTCTTAGGCATTTTTTCATATTTACATTCTTTAAGCTAGAGCATATAAATTCTATGTACCTAGCTTGGAACATATGAACTGAATTTGGGCCGCTCTAAAGGATTTAGACAAAATATCTGCAAGTTGATCACTAAAGTTGATAAATTCAGTACTGATCTCTTTGGATAACTACTTTTCTTGAATAAGACGACAATCAATCTCAATATGCTTTGGTTTGTCATGAAAAACTAGATTGGAAACTATATGAAGGGCTGCCTGATTATCATAATATTATTTCATTTGTTGGACTTCTCAAAATTTCAACTCTTGTAGAAGTTACAAGTTTACACATGTAATCAAAGCCATATCTTGGACACTTGATCGGATAATGACATTTTGTTTCTTGATCCTCCAAAAAATAAGATTTCCTCCGACAGATACATCATGCTATATAGGACAACTTGGCCAATGAACATCACAATGCCCAAAAATGTGACTATTTCTCTTATAACAACCCTTTTCAAGGAGCCTTTTTTATACAACTTAAAAAGTCTTATAACAACATTTTGGTGATCAATGCTAGGATCTTGCGTGAATTGGCTAGCAACTCCAATGGCAAAAGAAAGTTCAGGTGTCACAATTATAAAGTAAATTAGTTTCCCCACTGATCACCTATTTGTCCGGATCTATGAACAGTTCACCTCGATTAGCCATTAATTTTTTGATTATGATCCATAGGACTCTCTCAATGGGTCTACACTCTAATTCTGTTAGTTTGCTCCAAAATATTTAAAGCATATTTTCTACGGGATCACAGTGTCTTCCTTTGGTTGAGCTACCACAATACCAAAAAAGTATTTCAGACAACCAAGATATTTGGTTTGAAAGTGACTAAATGAGTGTTTTTTCAATTGGAAAACTTTTAGCAACATCAGTATCTATAATCATTATGCTATCAACATAAACAACTAGGTAGACACATTGCTTAGGAAAAGTATTGCAATAGAACCCTGGATGATATGCATCAAATTGTGTCAGCCCAAAATCTTCTATAACATAACTAAATTTCCCTAACCAAACTCAAGAAGATTGTTTGAGACCACAGAGAGATCTCTGCAACTTGCAAATTAAGCTAGACTCCCTCTAGCTCTCCATGAAGAGAAACATTTTTAATGTTGAGTTGATAGAGCAGCCACTGGTGAATGACAACCACAAAAGGAAAGATGAATGATGGGTATTTTGGTCGCTCAAGAGTTTACCTAGATCAAGGCTTTAAGATGATCAACTTTATTTTTAGACCCAATTTTAAGGGCATAAACCCATCTACAACCAACTGGTTTCTTGTCAGAGGAAGAGGAGCTAACTCTTTTTTACCACTATGCTCAAGGGCTTATATTTCTTCTGATCCTCTGCCATGCGCATGATATCCTTGACCAAGTAACCAAAGTATGTAGAGGCAGTCCATGATTAATAATTATTACCCTTGAGAAATAGAGAAAGCAGCACCGGGAACTAACCCAACAGAACCAAAGGTACAAAACCAGAGAAAGAAAAAAGGGTTCAAAAAGAGTCGTGCAACAAACCAAGTGAAGTGTTATAGGAGAGAAGGTTGATGCCTAGAACAGACTAAGGAAGCTTGGCGAGAGCTATGGAGGAGATGTGGTGTGAGCTGCATGTGCATGATCAGGGGAGCCTGCAAGATCTGCACATGGGCTGGAGTTTGGACTTGAAACCACTTACACTAAAAGTAACAGCCCACTAGCATAATCACATAAACAAAAGGCCATAGAAAAACAAAATTAAAGACCAAAGCTGAAAATAACTGACCCTGATAAATAAAACTAGGAACATACTTCATATCAGCATATATTAGTTTGGATTCCTCTACTAAAGTATTATCCTCCAGTATTTGGACCACAAGTCAGTTTCTAACCCATTTTCCCACACATTTTAAATGTTCCTTGGCAAACCCATTTGAAAATCTCTTTGGATTGGTTCCTATTTAGTGTGTCTTTCCTCTTTGGGGCAGTTCATGTTATTTGTCATAAAGGTTTTTGTAACAATATTAAAGCTCTGGTTCATGGCATTATGCAGTGAATGCAGTACTTTTGTTTTCATGATTTGCACCTTTATGAATGTGTCTTTTCCTCTGAACTTTATGGTCCACAGTTTTGTTGTTCATGCTGCTTCATGGCTGTTACACGCAGTTACCATTTCTGCTATGTGGAGAGATTAGGCAGTCTTGTTGCATGCTTGAGTAGTTCATGATTTGAAACCCTGCCCTAGTTGTGCTTACATCCTCTTCGTCATAATATATAATTTTCTATCTCTGAAAAATGTTATCTCATTAGAAAATGGCTCCACGTGATTTTTTTTCTCCAGTTCATTATATTTTTTTTTATCTGTTTCTAACTATCATGAAATAGTATGGTTGGGATCTGATTCATCTTACTTCAAAAACTACATCTTGATGCTTACCAAGATTTATCAATCATTTTCAGGAAGAATGCAAACGTGTATCAACTGAGGGGCAAAATTTAAGGTTGGACTTGTCAGCCAAGTTTCAGGATGCAATCAAGGTTTGAACATTGTCTTGTGTAGAAATTAGAATGTATGATATTCTGATCAGTGTGCATTGGGTATGCTTTCATCATTTAAATTTAATTTGTGGAATGTGGTTTTAAGTGGTTATGAAAACAGTCATTTATTTCTAATTAATTGTATTGTATTATTACTCAACAAATAGGCTGAAACTTTGGTTGGAATTAAATCTTTTCTTTGAAGGAGGGGGCTTCCATGTTTTAGACTTGCCATCTAATAAGGTTCTTTTCTTGCTATGTTTTTTGGTGTTGTGTGGCCGACTTCTTTAGATCAGTATCTCTTGACAGATATGCAGAGGCAGTTGCACTGTATGGACTTAAAACATTGACTTGGCTGCATTTTCTTTGTACAGTACTTAGTTATTGTTTATACCCTATCTGCCTCTTTTTGGTACCCTTTGTTCATGCTTATTATAATATCTTTTTGACTATATAAAAATTTTGCATTCTAAACGTTGGCCAATGACCAATAGGTATAAATGGAATGCTGCTATAGCTATTGAGAAGTTATATGGAAAAGCAAGTGATACTGGACACTTATTTGGAAATCTAAATGTTTTCATTGTGGTTTGAAATTTGGTGAATTTTATCTCAGAATACAAGAAGAAATATCTCATTTAGCGGGTCCACGGTTATAGCATAGTATATCAATTCTTACTGAAATGAGCTAAAAACTACCATAAATTACTGTATCTGTTGTTTTTCCTTCGATAATCATTTGAGTTATGCTTCAAGTTGGTGGACTATGTTTCCGTGTTTATTATAACCTCAGAAACTTATGCTTGTTTTCTTCTGAGATGATTTTGGCAATTAGATCACATGCTTCAATTTTCTTGCTTTTTCCTCCACTTAATGCTAGTTTCCCTCTGCTACAGGATGTCGGGAATAAACTTGAAGAACGCAAGGATGAATGCCTTTCTCAGCTTAAAGAGAACGACATGTAAGACCCTGAGCAAATGTATATGTTTCAGCTATACATATAACACATGTTCATGCTTGAGTATTTTATTTTGCCATATGGTATTTTTTTCTGGGTTATATAGGTTATCAATTTCTCTGCTATGCTTTAGTGTAGAATACAAGTCTTATTATTTTGGTTATTAATTTGCTGGGGGTGCATTCTTTTTCCCATGTGTGCTATTGCTTTGCCTCTTGCTATTTCTCAATGAACTTGGGTTGACTTCATGTGTTTATTCCCTGCCGCCTTTTGCATATGGTAATCTTTAATACAGTTTATTGACTGCCCTTTCCTTACCAAGCTAAATCTTCTTTTCTATTTGTGTTTGGTTTGATATTTTTTGTTCATCACTATAGATGGTAATGTCACTGTAAATTTTTACTTTGGTACTCCTAAATCCTATTTTCACAACATAATTTTGTATGTATGTATATTTAAATGAGACATCAAATAATTGTGTAACTATGATCTATGTGAAAGGAACTTTCAATCTAAATTAAAAATATATAACTCCCATAATAGCCATTATACATTTGCTCTGTTTAAAAAAATAACTAATGTAGGCAATGTTTGTTTATTGTAATATAAATTTTGTATCTATAATCTTTGTAAAAGGAATTTTCAATCTAACAGTGAATTTTGAAAAAAAAAATTATCCAATAGAAAATATAATCGGTGTAACATTTGGTAAAAATTGTGCCCGTACTATTTTGATTCTTCTTCATCCTCTAATTGTTTCTTGATGAACACAAAATAAGTTGCCTTAAATCTCAATACAGGTTAAGAAATAAGCTAAAGCAGCTTGCTGAACAGTATGAACTCTCTGAGCAACAATATGCACAGAAGGTGATGGTTTTTCTTTTCTTGTGGTATACATTGGTGATATAGTTTTGTTTATAAAGTTTTGTTACTTATTCACTTTAATGTTGTATTTGTTCAACAGTTGAAGCAAAAGTCTTTGGAACTCCAGCTTTCTGATTTAAAAATTAAGCAGCACGAAGAAAAATTGATTCAGGAACAGTCACAGATAAAATTATATGCAGAACAAGTATCTCAGTTATTAGCAACTGAAAAGAGTTTAAGATTGCAGTTGACAACTGATGGAGAAAAATTCCAACAATTTCAGGTTTTGTTTTTATTCTCTTTTTTATTTGCACAATTTGGATTTATGGCCTTTTTGGCTACGATTTGCTCATTGTTTGCATAAAGGTCTGGTTTACTAAATATTTGTAATTTATAACAATATGATGTGGAGATAAACAATTTGTGGTTGGATTCATAAACGTCTTACTGTAATCGTGATATGATTTCACATCCTCAATACTTTATTATTATGACAATTGAACACAAATTAAGATTATATACTTGTAATTATTTGTGCTGGGTTTTGTTTCCCAAGATATTAGTAATTTTTAATATCTTAACACATTCTGTATCTTTCATTCTCTTTCAGTTAACTGGTCCAAGCGAACCGAACTTTTTTGTTTTCGCACATGATATTTTTTTTTTATCTTTATTTGACTAACTTGACCTTTGCTTTTAGGCATGTCATTGATAACTTGTTTTCTAAGTACATCTGGTCCCTGTTCGGATAACAACCCTAAAAGCTGATTTTAATTTGTTATAAACTAATTTTGCTTACATAATTTATTTTCTTCTTTTTTAAGTGCTCATAGAAAAGTTTACTAAACTGTACAACTTGGCTTCTCTTTTTCGTTCCTTTTTCTGGCTTTGGCTTTGCTTCTTGCTCAAGTCCTCTTTTAGAATGTTCTGAGGCTGATCTCTCCATTCATACACTGTTCTGATCACACATGCTTAACGCATGCATTGAATTTCAGGAAGCATTGTCAAAGAGCAATGAGATTTTTGAAACATTCAAACAAGAGATTGAGAAGGTAAACTTAATTTCCGTTGCATGTTTTTTGTTCAGGACGAGTAATTTTTCCTGAATCGTATATCGGATGAGTGTAATTCTAAAGTCCAGTCTTTTCCTTTATTGTGGTTAACAACCAGATGGCAAAATCAATCAAGGAACTCAAGAAGGAGAATCAATTCTTGAAGAGTAAATCTGAGAAGTCTGATGTTACACTCATAGAGTTAGTTGATGAGGTATATAATTTGTGTTTCTTTTTCTTGAGCATTTAACCATTTTAGCATGTTATAAGAATTGAGAAAGAGACATGGATAAAGAGATTAATTGGCCTCATTGTGCTATACACACCATTTTACCCGAAGAAATTATAAGATACCCAAGATGCTCAAGTACCTTTGCATGTTTCAAACATTTATTACTTGCCATTTTCTGTAGCACTCTCCTTTAAGCTGACGCATAGATATGAATATTGCTCGGTTTGTTAACACCGACAATGCTTTAGTTCCCTGCTAAGGCTTCTTTGAGGGAATATATGTAAAACTAATCGATATCAAATTGGTAATCCACCTCTGAGCCCTTTGTTTTTCACAGGATGAAAGCTTCCAACATTTCAGAAATGATTAAAGAAAAAATAGTGCTAGATTAAGTAGCTCCTGAATAATTTCTACAGATAGAATGTTTCTTGGTGATGCTTTTTTCAAAATGTATATATTGACTTTAGGCTTCTAAATTTTCTATTGTTTCTTTTCAAATTTTATTGATATTTCATCAAGCTTTGGACATTTATATTTTGGCATTTTCATTGCTCATATAATTATTTCCTGTGTTTCCATAGAACAAATTTCATAATTTATTTACAACATCTTGTTGTCTGAGCAGCGTGAGCGCTTGAAGAAACAATTGGAGAAAACAAAAAATCAGAAAGAAAAACTTGAATCATTATGCCGGTCTCTGCAAGCAGAAAGGAAGCAAAATTCTTCCGAGAACAAGAGCAATAGCTCAGTTCAAACATGAAGAAGAGTTGGTTCCTATTTCCTAGCATCTAAAAATAGATGATAACTTCTGGAAGGAAATGTATTTTCTAACACTACGTTTGTCAGTGACATGGCTTTGGTTTGACAGGGAATTTGCACACAGTTACATGAATATGATCTTTTTTGCTATGTTGTTATTTTTAATCCATTTCAAGATTTGAAACTGGGTGAAATGTCGTTGTTGATCTTGTCATTCATTCTTGCTTTGTTTGCTCCTTGTCATTTCTTGCTTTTCATGGTCAATACTTCTCTCTCAAAACCTGATACTGTTTTTTAAATGAAAACTTCTACCGAGACCCAAAATAGTTATATTTACCGACATTCTTTAGCTAATATTGATACAAGTTAATTCAAATGTTTATTTTATATAGGTTTGGGATTGATCTGTGAATGCTGATCTGGTAGACTATAATATTTAAAACTTATATTTAGTTTTAGTTTTTTGTTTGTAAAATTTTATACAATCATAGTATGAATCAATTCAGGATTTAATGTTTTTTTAATATATGGAGTTATTTTTAAAGTATTCATCTTATTTGATTATCGAATCAATGAAATTTACTTTCTAAATGTGACATTTTATTTGTCAACAACTAATTATGAATGTTTTATAATGTTTTTAATTAATTTAACGTCCATTTATGAAACTAACCTTAATTTTGAAGAGAAAGATTTACCCAAACTTTCTTTTATGAGATGGGACTTTATAATACGAACACTTCTAAACGTAATTAGACTTCAAGGTTTTAACGAAAGTTATACCATGTGAAAATCTGTACATAAATAAATAAAAGGTTATCAATTAATATTATTTGTAGTTGTCAAAGTCGTAAAAGACAAAAATATCCTTAAATTTTATCATCTCCATAAGTTGTCGTTGGATTTTTATCGTTTCTTTCTCTCGCTGTCTATGTTTTCTTTTGGTTTTAAACTTTCTATCTTTGAAGCTTTCTTTCTCTATTTAGAAAAGGTAACATATGACCCCTTCTTATGATTTCAATAATAACTTTTTAAATTATGCAATCTAAATTTTTTTAATGCGAGAAAGAAATTATTTTTGAATTATTTAATCTAGAAAATATTATCAAATCACACAGAACTTTTTTCTAGGAGGAATTAACTTTCAAATTGCGAAATTTATAAGTTTTATTTTAAAACAAAAAAATATTTCTAAATTGCACGATCTATAAATGATGGGAATTATTTTTAGTCTCAATAAATTTTAAATTTGACTAAGGTATAGATGTAACTTGTATTATTAACAAAATTAAATAAATAAATATTAAATTTATATGATGTTATTATCAGCGAGAGATCATAAAACTTGCATCTGCGTCTGCAGTGAAGACAGTTTACCTGGTGAATGGAGTGCTGGAAACAGTAGTAGCAGAGAATCCAGCAATGGGTACCGACAAGCCAAACCGGGTCGGGTTGGTTATATCCACCACACCCTTGATTCGGGTTTTCCTCTCCGCTGCGTCAAAAGACTCGAGTCTTTCCGATGAACTTCAACAAGCATCCTCCGACCTGCTCCTCCAATCGGAGGTGCCATACGCCCCACTTCGTGCTGTGTGGATGGCCTCTGATCCATCCACCAGACCCGACTTGACCCGACTCTTTTCCGGCACCCGTTTCATCTTCTCCAGCCCTAAGCCCAGGGAGAAGGTTAGTTTTCTAATTCCCTTCAATTATGACTACCTCTTGTTTCGGTGGCTCCAAAATTTGTTGGTCAATTCAATTTTATGTTTATCATTGTTATTGGTGTGAAGAGTGAAGAATTGAAAGCGAGACTGAGAAAGCTGGAAGATTTAGCGGAGCGGAAAGCGTATCAAGAACTCGTGAAGGATATTGCACCGCCTAAGGATGTTCCGGAACCATTTTCTTCTTACAAGGATCAATTAGGGTTTGGTAAATTCTTCCTCACTTTAGTTTACCATGTCAATACATGTATGAAATGAATTTTAATTACAATGCACTAATCACTGTGGATGTTAAGATATTCACTTTTATCATAATTTCAATGCACTAATCACTGTTGACGTTAACATATTGACTTTCATCGTAATTATAGTGCACTAATCACTCTTGATGTTAAGCTGTTGACTTTTGTCCTAACAAATTTACAAGCCATATCTGGAGCAGTTTCTAATTTGTTGACAACGTAAAATCTTTGCTATGTATCGAATCAAAATTAAACTAATGGCCGTTACTTGTTGAAACTTTGATGCTTAATTTGCTCATTTAGTTTGAACACCCTTTGCTAGATTGGGTAGGTTATTTTGCTTTACAATCTCATGTCACAGTGCCAGGTTTTGTTGCTGAACCAAGTTATCTCAAACATTGTAATTCAGATTGGCTTCGGAAGTTCTTACAATTTTTACTAGTAATTAGTTTTTTTTCCCCATTAAGGATTAAAAAATTATTTGTATTGCTGCTAAAATGTGACTTGAATGCAGTCTAATATTGTGTTTAATTGCTTGTTTTATGTACATCCATGGTACATGTTTATTTTTTTATGTTTCCCAATTGAACTGGACAGTGGAAGAAATAATGTTTGTGTGAAAGTAATAAAGAGAAACGCATAGGGAAGTGAAAAAGGAGATATTACATTTTATTGACCTTCATCGTTTGTTATGCATTGAATATATGACACTTCATGCATAGATGTTGCCTCCAGCCTTTCTTTTCCAATGCTTGTTAATGTTAACTACATGTGAAGAAATATTCTTCTGGCATTGATACTGAGGTCTTCTCTGCCTCTTTTCCTGTCTTCAGTGGAATTGATTTCTGTTTGGATAGGCTATTGATGGTACTGATGGATTAATGATTACGTTACTTATATGTACATATTACAGTCTGCGGCACTTATTGTAGTCACAAGTTATTTATACTTGAGTTTGTTAAAGAGAGAGACATTAAGTTGAAACAGTGTGTTTTTTAGACAAGGATGCTTTATTTATATAGGGAAAAAGAATAAATAAAATTAATATAGGAGATTTAATATCCTGTAATAAACAATGATATGGGTATAAATATAAACATTCCTAATTGTACATATATAATCTAGATTTTCTTGATTATGTTGGATCTGCTCTTTATTTGTATAATAGAAACAGAATTTGATTTCAATATTTTCTTTAGTATAAAGGGATTTATATTGTCATCCAATTAGAAATTACTCTGGATATGATTTTTTTTTATTAAAGCGGAAACTTTTTATCCTACAGGATAGTTTTTATGAGTCTATAGTTTTGATGGTTGAAAATAAAACTGAAAAGCTGTGTATGCTTCAGTTGTGCTTTAGGTAGTTCATTTTTATATTTACCTTTCCCAAGGTAACTTGTAATCTTTATGATAACATATACTGATTTTGCTACTGGTGGCGGTCAGTAAGTAATGTAATACCTTCAATTTCCTTATGCTGGAAGACTTTTCTTTGGCTATTATCGGAGAGTGGTGTTAATTGAAAGTTATCCTCTTGTACTCTCACAAAGATATAGAGAAATTAAAATTAGATGACAGAAATCTTTAGTCTTTTTTCCTCCTATATTTTCTAGGATGTGATTTGACACATTTAGTATCTCTTTTGTCACATTTATATAATGTTTGTGCTCTGAAGTAAGCTCTAATTGTATTTTTTTCTTTTACTTTTCCAGGTTTACATGTTGTGGTTACCATGTTTACTGGCTATCTTCTTGGATATGCTGCATTTAGAGCCTTGTTTAATCACAGTCCTGCCATGGTACTGTCTAAAATATGCTTTTCATTGTCATTATCGTCGACTAGTGTTTTAGTTTTGAGCTCTCATCATCTCTTAATTCCTTTCTTTCCTTCCTTCCTTTCTTCCTGCGTTGTCTCTGTTTCCAGAATGCTGCTGGAGGAATTCTGGGGTTGGTTGGTGCCATGTTTGTTGAAACTTTCCTTTTCATTATTAGAAGTTCAAATGCAGAAACCAACAGAACAAAAAAATTCAGTCAAAAATCAAGATCGTCCTTTTCAACACCCAGTTCTACTAAGAAAAATCAGTAGGAGTATCAGGTTGGTTATTTTACAGTTCTAAGAAATATCATTGTTCTGAGATCATAATTTAGAAGTGTGATAACTCATGGCAAGCCCTTTGTCTTCTATGCAAAAACGTGAATATTGTTGCCTCTGAAGATTTTAAGTACAAACACTTGTAAAAAGTAGCCAAATAGTATGAGAACTATGTTAGATGTCTTTATATCAGATATTGAATAAACACTTCATGTTTGTATTTGTAATTTTATATTTTTTATACTTTGGTTTTCTAAAACTTTTTATCAATACTATTTTGAATACCAGAGTAATGAAATATTTTTTTGTATTTAATCACTTTTACCGGAGTAATTTTGTGTTTTTTGTATTTAATCACTTCAATATTGTTGTGGTTTATTTATTTATTTTTATTTTAGATTAATTTTGTGTTTGAGTGCTATAATTTTTAAAACTTGCCAATTTGTCATGCACTCCAAAGAGGGTATCAGACCTATCTGGACATGCATTGATCTCAATCTGACCTGACATGAGCACCTTGCCATCCCTTGCATCTATGAGAGGGAATTCTTTTCATGTGGTTATGAAGATTTTGGGGCCTTTTTTTTTTCTTTCCTAGTCTACTTTTATTGGATTTTTGTATATCTCATAACAGATATTGTTATGTATTATTATTTACTTTTTTATTGTGGGAACCCTTACTTTCTGAAATTAGTATTTAACCATGTCAATAATTTAAATTAATTATAAATACTTACATGTGACATTCCCAATACAATTAGGAATATAAATTAAATATTGAGTATAGTAAATGTAAGTTTAAATATTGAAAACAATTTACAATTTTTACTGACTTTCTTATTACAATTATCAAGTGTTAAAATGGTCAAATATAAATATGTCTCAAAAATTTTAAAAAATGTTTTTCTTTGTTAAATAAGTTATATTATAAAATGATTAATTTAAAAAAGCTATTTAAATAAGATAGTGATTCTAAATATTGTTTAAACAATTTATTGCTCGTATTGTTTCTAAATAAATAATTGAGTTAAACAATGCATAGAACTTAAGAAAACTCATAATTATGTAATAAACTAGCTTATTGTATATAGATACTATATGTTAATATAATTGAACAAATAAGATTATAGTAACTAAGATACTAATGATAATAATTGTTATAAAAATAAATTCCAAAATTAAGTTGCACTTAAAAAATAAGTCGTACTGTTTTATATAATTTTATAGGTCTTAATGGCTTCTCTTTGAGTAGTTGGATACAGCTGTTAGTTTGTTTATTTATACAAACTGTCATTAGTCACTTCTATGATTTTATATTACATGTGTTGCACGGTTAACAAAAAAATAAACCAATGTTCTTATCTTTTTTGAAATAAAAAGTATTTTAAAACTGATGGCTTTTGAAGTTGAAAAAAAAAATATACATTCTACAATCCACGAACAAGTCATTTTATTATTTTATTAACAATAGTAATAGATTCTATTTTTTTAACAATCTTTTATGTCATTTAATTATACTATTTTATCTAATTAAATAAATTTATTATTTAATAAAATATATAGCACTTCATTTCTCGATTTAAAAATATTTTTTTAATTTCTTAATCGAAGAATAACTAAAACTTTGGTAGTGGCCGTGTTTTTACTACATTTTTTATTTTTTGTATTTTTAAAAAATAATAATAAAAATATGGAGAAACAACTTACAGAAAGAAACACTATAAAAAGTGTATTAATAAACCCCCAATTCTATATTCAAATGATAATTGTGTCCATTGAGTGAGAAAAAAGAAAGAAAATTACAATGATTCTAAAATATAAAGACAGCTAAAATGCTTTTCGTGTGACTCATGTGTCCAACCAAACAAATAAATTAAAATAATATAAATAATGTGGAGAGAATATATAATTAAATATTATTTTCCATGAAGTCAGAGAATTGTGTCTACCAAAAGCACACTACCAAGTCCAACCTCACCCAACCATCATCATGCTTATATTATAGAATTCAATTTTACATATATTTGTATCTTTTCTAAATAGAATTTCATATTAATGATGATTTTTTTTTTTTTACGTAAAATGGATATATTATACAATGTGTCCATACATATTCATATGACTCAATGCAAATTTACTATAAAGTCATATAAGATAATAATAATAATAATATAATAAAGTCTTTATTTCAAACACGAACATTTTTAAAACTTTTCATCAAATACAATGTAAATGTATACACTATAGAAATTTGCATTAGATGAAAACTAAATTAAACAAAGGCTTCCAAATACAATAAACTTTGTCCAAATAAGCTTATTTTACTTTAAGAACAATTATAATTTAATGGTAATATTATTAATTTCTTGTGCTATAAAAAGCTATTTAATTATATAAATGTAAAAACATAGGTGTTACTTTTACAGTGTGTAAAAACATCAATTGTGTCCACATAAATGACAATAATAAACAATTCCATTTTTAGAAAACGTTATTTAATTAAGCAAAGTTTGTTCTACACACATGCATTCACTACAAAATGTGGCTTTTGATAAGTATAATTTCAAGTCTACATCCTACACACGTGTTCTATATTAGGCTTGTAGTTAAAAGTATGTCTGGAAAAATAAGCTTCTAAGTTTTTATTTAATTTAAAAATCTATAAAGATTAGATAAGTAAGATTTTCATTTTTTATGTTTTCATTTTTAAACTCTTTAAAGTTAAATTATTTTATTGATATTAGTGGGAAAATGTGGTTTATATTATTTTTTTAATTCTAAAATATAATTAAGAGTAAAATAAAATTATAAGATTTATTCATTATACAATTATAAATTTTAAAACACGATCAAAAATAAAACGAAACTGTAAAATACTTACATAAAATTTAAAAAATCTTATTATACATGATTATGAAGTTTAGTGAATATAATTTTATTTTTTTTGCAATTAAAGTTATTTCACAGTACCTAACAATAAAAAAGTGTAAAAACATTTTGCTATCCTAGATGTGGTGAAAAATAATTGCTTCCAAAACAAAATCTAATATTGGTAGAACATGATGTAAACTAAAAGATATTATTTAACAAGAAAAATCAGTGATTTTATCCTTTTCGAAATAACAAATTAATTAAGACAGTATTTTTAAACTGGTCCATTTTAAAATTGAAAAAAAAAAAAAAACAGAGAGAGTATACATTCTGTATAAAAGATAACCTAAATGATATAGTCAAAATGAAACAGCATTCATATGCCCAGATATACTAACTTAGCAGAAAAAAAAAATATTAAAAGCTAATAAAGGATTAAAATATTCTAATATTGTCTAGATTAAATCAAAACTAAAAGATCTCAATCATCTAGATAAAAACTTATAAAAATAATATAAAATAACATTGCCTTTTTAAAAAGATAATTTATTATTCATTAACTAATGCATTTATTACTTTTACTAATAATATCTTGGTAGGTAACCTAACCCTTCTTACCCAATGAAATATATACAATTTTAATATTATTATAAGATCTCACCAAGTAGATTACACAAAAAAAACTTATTCTAAAATAGATTAAGAAGTCATTTTATTAACAATAGTGAGATCCTGTTTGAACTATATTTTGTAATTTTTAAATATTTTATTTTATCCATATAAAATAATGTTATTATTTAATAAAATATATAACATACAATCTCTGTCTAAAAACTTAAAAAGTAATTCTAATTCGTTAATCCAACAATAACTATATAAAAAAATAATTTTTTTTTATATTTTTAACAATATTAAAATAACTTATAAAATCAGAAAGAAATCACAGTAAAAATCTATTTGAAAAATAAATAAATAAAACACAATATTCCAAAATACGAACACAGTAGCTTAAGAATAAGTGGTTGAAGAAAATAGATAATTAAATATTAATTTTGAGAAGTGTGCCTACCAACAGCACAATACCAAGTCCAACCTTCAGAATTCACAAACCAAACCAAAACAACAATTAATAATATCTAAATTATTTAATTTTATTACCCAGTCAATGCATTGAATTATAGGTTCAACTTTCTATACAATAAATATTTTCTCAAACCTTTAAATGGATAATAAATCTATAAACTGAGATATAGAGTTAATTTTAATTTATTGATATCTTTTCTATAAATATTAAAGTTTAATCTAGGGATAGAAATAAGATAAGGAATAGGTTTTTAAAGAAAATATCAGTAATAAAGATTGCTTCAAATAGTTAAAAGATTTTTTTTTTAATTAGTTGCATGAGTAATGTACACAACATAAATTATGAAAAAAAATATATGAAATATACATTTAAACAAGAAAGGAAGAAAAATATTAAAAAATACCAGAAAAGGTTAAAATCCGACTATTTATTTTATAATACAATATTATAGTTTAAATCTGTATCAAATTTTATTTTGGAAGATATTCCCTCGGTTTTGTTTTATTTTTCACTTTTTGAAATATTTTTCTTGTTGAAATAATTTGTCACTTTAAAATATGAAAAAGAATTTGATCTAATGATTAATAATCTGGTATACAAAATTATCTTGGATACGAACATTACGAATGATCAGATTCTCAATAATAAAAATTGTTGAATAAATAAATAAAATAATATCTGAAAAGATTAATCTATATTTTCCACCTAATTTATATGACAGAAAAAGGAAACGTTATATGCATGCATAAAATTCAACTTTGGTAGTTTCTATTCTGATGGCGTGTGGATACCACAGCCATAATTGACTCTATTTATTTAATTAATAATGCATGCTTCATTCTTTTGATAATATTTTTATTATTTTTCTGCAAAATAAAATTGAAATAATAATCTTGGAGGAGGAGAAGAGAGAGAAATAAAACAAGTTCTCTTTGGCCTTGAGCACTATTGCCATTTACATTTTCAATCTCTTTCACCTAACACCTTCTTTGCATTCTTTTGCTTCATTCTTGAATTGGCGTGTGTCTCTTGCAATCCCCCAAAGGTATTATTCCCATAATAGATGCTTTAGGTTTTTCGTTTTTTTTTTTATCTTTAATTTCTTTTAATTTATTTTGTGTTGCTGCTGCTGCTGCTCATTCTTTCCCAGTTTCTGCGGTGAGGATATTTGGATAAAAATTTCATCTTTAATTTGGGTGATGCAACCCTACTTTTTCCCCTCTTTCTATTGTGTTTTTTTGTTGTTGTGAGTTCCGATTGTCGGAAAGTTTTGATTTTGTTTTCATCCATTTCCGAATAATCCGGCGACTTTTTGGATGGGTTTGAGTTATCATGCTCAGTTTTTCGATTGGTTGTAATTTTTTTAATATGGGTTCTGATGTGGAGGTTGAATAGTAAAACTTCATTGGATTTGTCTTGAGTTGACTTTTGGGTATCAGATAAATCTGATGCACTGGGGTTGTGAATCGTTGCAAGCTGGGTAGTGGGAATGCTCAACTTGCTTAAATACGTCGTAATTGATAGTTAATGTAAATTTTCTCTTTACCTGGACTGCAAAATTCATGAAAAGAAGAAGATTGGAATCGTTTGTTGTTGCTCCATGGTATCATAAGGATTTAGTGTTGTGTTAGGTTTTCAGTTTTGGTGTTAACTTTGCGGGTGTGTAGACATGTCATTAGTTTCTTTTGGTAGATAAATTTCAGAAGTTTAGTTTGATTTTAAAGGTTTTAACCTTTTATGTACTTTCCAGGATTCATTTAATTTTGTTTGTCAGAATTCTTAGAATCGAACTCACTGAGTCCTCCCAATTTGTGCCATTTAGTCTAAATACACGAATTATGCTTATGTATGTCTACCATCATTTTGCAGTTTGATTTGAAGCAGGAGAATGGACTTCTTTACTAGAGACATAAATGAGGACTCTATGCTTAGATGTCCATTCTTGAGGAACATCAATGAGCCTACTAACTTTTCATTCTTTTCACCTTTGGCTTTACCGATGCCTGTAAGTTTTCCTCCGTAGTTGACATAATTCTCAAATGGTCTTTTACTTTATCCTGCATGTATGGGTTTTGCTGTCCTATAGCTTGTTTTGTTTTGAATGATGCCTATTACTTATTGGATCCTTTGAGCAGGTCTGACTTTGTTTACTGGGAATGCTTAAGATTCCTGTCAGAGTCAGATCTTTCTCTTCTTAGATCTATCTACCGAATCGGGCCAAGAGATATATGGCTTTGAACAAAAGTTTATGTCTCATGGAACAAATTATGTGTTTTTCTAAGTTGGATTTCTGTTCCTTTTAAATTTAAATATTACATGCAATATTGAATGCTAGGACTTAATCTTTCAAGCACACCATTTACCGTCACACTTACAAATTTCAACCTCTTACTCAGGTTCGTGGAGCTAAAGGTCCAATTTTCGAAGATGGCCCCAATTTTGATTTGGCATTTAGGCTTTTCCATGGGAGTGATGGTGTAGTACCTTTATCGGACAGAACTTTCCGTCATTCAGAGAAGAAAGTACAGCCAGAGCCTCCCAAATCCCAATTCAATCCTTTAGCTGCAAAGGCAGCAACTATTAGTTTGTCATCATTTGGATTTGGTGGGCCTTTTGGTTTTGATTCATTTTCTGAGAAGTGGAACAACCAGAAAAAAAAATCAAAATCATCAAAGAACGAACCATCTTCACAGGTATACATTACATTCAATCAACTGTCTATTTACTAGAAAGATTTCCTTAACAACCTTTTTTAGCCAGGCTTTTTGCAATTATGAATCACAAGTTTTGGCCTCCTAACTTGATATTTTCATTTTCCATTTCCTGGGTCGGGATGGGGAGGGTTACAAAATCCTGTAGTTGAAGAGAATAACTGTGATATTTGTTTCTGACGTGCATTTTAACTGATTTCAGGATGGTTCAAAGCATGAGGCAGGCAATGATTGGTTGCAAAATGGGAACTGCCCAATAGCAAAGTCATACCGTGCAGTTAGTAATGTCCTTCCACTTGTTGCAAAGGTTATTCAGCCTCCTCCAGGCATGAAGTACAAGTGCCCACCAGCTGTAGTTGCAGCACGGGCAGCCATAGCACGCACTGCATTTGCTAAGAACCTCCGCCCTCAGTCCCTGCCTACAAAGGTTCTTGTGATTGGAATGCTGGGCATGGCGGCTAATGTTCCCTTGGGTATATGGAGAGAACATACTAAGAAATTTTCACCAGCATGGTTTGCTGCAGTCCATGCGGCTGTTCCATTCATAGCAATGCTGAGGAAGTCTATCTTGATGCCTAAATCAGCAATGGCATTTACTATTGCAGCATCAGTGTTAGGCCAAGTAATTGGTTCAAGGGCTGAGAGATACAGGCTGAAGGCAGTTGCTGCTGGAAAGGTGTCTATAGCAGAAACTTCTGGTGTTGGTCCTCGCCATCCACCAATGCCCAAAACAGTAGACAAGCACTGCGGTGATGCTGCGGATTGGAATGCTGTTTCTCTGCAGCTGGCAGCAACTTCGTCAACTGATGTATTCTGCTGATGATTTACTTGTTATGTGTGTAATTTGTTACTACTTATTCGGTCCTCCCATATCACTCTGAATGCCTCAGTTGGCAATAATAAAAGTATTGATGTTTTTTCATGTGGATTTTCCTCAAGTATGCTCAAACATAGAGACAATAAAATCTGTTATAATTATTCATGTTCTGTGTATGAACAAGTTTGCTGTAACAAAGTCCAACAAAATTCTTCTTCCTTGTCTCCTATATCATATTTAGTGAAGTGATATCTCACTTGAGGTTAACACACGGCCAGAGTTATTTAAGTAATATGTATTTATTTACATCTGGCAGGAAATTTTGAGTGATTAATAGATTAATATATGTAATATTAAATTAGCTTAACTATTGGTAACTGTTCTATCTCACTAAAACTTCCAAATTAAGAAATCAAACTAATCTAAACTCCTACAAATAAGCATTTATGTGACTAAGTTGCTGTAGTAGAATTAGTTGGACTAGTGTTTTTCATGAGAGAAATTTTCAGAATTATAAAATGAATTTTCAAAATCAATTTCATGTTTTTTTTTATTGTTGCACCAAATTTTATTTTTATGCTCTCAGAATGAGTATCTCATTTTCTAGAGATTTTAGGCTGTGTTAAATGATATTTTTACTCCGACTTATGCATTTTAAATATCTCTTGTACATCGCTGGTATCAAACGTTCAAACAAACCCACAACAATTCAGGTTAACAGTAAATTTGGATAGGGTATTATTCTAATTTCGACTCAACACCTCCATCGTAAGAGTTACCTTTACATGACATGTATTGAATAATTTTTTCTCTACACGAGCTTTTTTTTGTTACGGTTAAGAGACAAGAATAAGATTAAACATCAGACAACAAAAAAATTAATATTAATACTGATTAATTTAAAATAAATATAATTATTACTAATTAAATTATAATTAGATTGTGATTAATTAAAAATTTATTTTAAAATCTATAAATATAAATATAAGTAATAAATAAGGAGGTAAAATATTTATATTAAATACGACTCAATCTTTACTCACTTAAAGATTCGAGTATCATGCAGGTAACTTCCCAATTTATGGAGTGAATTTACCAAATTGTTGACCTCTGTCCCATATTCCAAACACATTATTATTGAAAAATTATTTTTAATTATGAGGGGGAAAAACAATTTAATTAAGCATACCTCAACTTAATCTCTCAATCAAACAGATAACTAACGTCGTTTTGGTTTTCAAATTCAAGCCTTTCAGTTTTTTTTTTTCATGGCGTGCCGTAGGAAATTTGGAATTCCTTGGCCTGAATGCAACGACGGTCTCTCCTACGATGACGTCGTTCGAACCTCCGATTCTGGTTCAGTGCTCCTTCTCAATGCTTCTACCTCTTTCCCCTTTCATTTTTCTTTATCTAATCATATTGCAACTCAGTTCTATTTTACGCCCTATCAATTTTCAGGGTTGACTCTGATAGAGTTTTACTCTACCAAGTACAAAAGTTCTGCTCCCTTACAAGGGTAAGTTAACCCCTCAACTGCCAACTTACGTTTTAGTCATAAATTTTGAAAATTTTCTCCGCTTACATGTTAACAACGGAAGAAAAATGAAGCTATGCTACTGGGATTATTATTTTTAATTATTTTCGTTTTTCCCTGGAATTTGAGATTCTGTTTTGAGAATTTAATAAAGGGTTGGCATTGATGAGAAACAAACATGACCTAGCCAAATGTTGTTAACTGAAATTTTGAATTGTTCCTAAGAGCTGAGGGGGGATGAAATACATTAAGCTGATAGTTAATACGATACGAATACAAATTTGGTGTTGCCAACTATGAAACAATTGAACCGGGGTAATGAGTTCTTAGTCAGCAGTATCTTCCGCTGCATTTGTGGGGGGATGGAAATTTGAATGGTCTTTTTGCTTCTATTAGCTTTGGTAATGGGGTTGATTTTTGTCAGATTTGCTGAGGTATTGGAGCGCTATTTTCGTGCATTTCTCTTTCCCAAAGCGAGTTTTGGTTTTGGCAAAATTGTTATCCTCTTGTGTTTTTTTTTTTCGATTTGGTAACATTATTACTCTTGGGAATCGCACGTACTGATTTTTTTAACAGTTGGTTGCAGCGTATAAAAAGTGGGCAGGTTTGATCATCAACGAATCTGAAATAGTTGACTACAAGGAATGTTCCATCTCGGCTGTTTGTCATATTAATCAGTGTGTCATCTACAGATAACATTTGATGGAAGAGTTGTTACTGATTCCAACGCAGTCCTCAGGTTCTTTGATAGAAATTTGTTATCCTTTCTAATGCGTGGTTTGTTCTGTTTATGATATTTCCTATCTTCATATTAGAGTTGGTTCAAAGCTAGTCTATCATAGACTTCCATGGAAGGAACCTGATGCCCCACATATGATTGAAGTATTGTTTGAAGATGATGACATGGTTAGTGTTACTTTATATGCACCATTTTTTATATCTCTACTTATTCAATATGATTGTTTTTCTGATTAATTATATTAAATATGTAAATCAAATGTATGAAATTATTTTCTTTGCTAGTGGTGCTTTAGAATGCAAATTACAATGTCCAATTAAGATTGTACTTGTATTAATGTAGCAAAATTCAAATATGTTTGGTTCATGACAAGGATGGAAACATAAGATGGAAAACTGTCTCCTAAGTAAAATAACGATGTTTTTCTGGCTGATTGCTTCCGATGTTTGTTTAAAATGAGTTGTGAGGATCTTTAGAGGAAGTTATTAGACTACAGAGTTTTCTGTTATCCCTACTAAAACATATTATTCTAGTAAGAATGTCTTAAATACAAATCTTTTGATTGGGGTGTTGGTGCAAATTCAGATTGCTCTAAATAAACCTTCTGGCTTGCAAGTTCTGCCAGGAGGGCTCTTCCAGCAAAGGACAGTTTTGACACAGCTTCAATGGGAAGCCAATTTGCACAAAAAGTCTCATCCTGTCCCAGTACATCGTCTAGGGAGGGGAACTTCAGGTTATACGGAATATTTTGGTTGAAAAATGAAATTGGTAGATTCTGTCCGTAATATGTTGCATAGTTTAAAATTTAATTATCACAAAACTTGTTTAGAACTCTGACAGGAAACTGGTTTTATCTTAATATTATATAAAACATATTTGTCTGTTGTCAAAAGTTTACTTAATTACCGTTTGCTCAGTTGATTGTTTCACTACAAGTGGTAGTGGTATTTTTATATTTATTACTTACCAGAAATGTTATACAAGTATGACTAGATCCTTTGCTTAATACCCTTCTAATGTTATGAATAATTAGCGCATGATACTTTCAATTGTTTTGGATTTTGATTGATTGCATCATAGGAATTTTGTTATGTGCAAAGACAAAACTAGCCAGAGCTCGTCTTGCATCTTATTTTGCTGATGGAACTTCTCACATTGGAGGAAAAAGGTTAGGAAAGGACTACCTTTTTGGTTTTTTGCATTTTATAATTCACTTGTGAAGTGCTTTACCTTCTAGCCTGTTCCTTATCTTAAGTTGAAGACACTTAAGAAGAGCACGGAAAAAAATGGTTCAAAATTTTAAGTTGAAATTGTGCACTTCATACTCAGTTACCTTCTTTGCTCATTGTTTGCTATTGTGTATACCGCTGTTATGGAAGCAGAGATACAAACCAGGAAATTGGGAAGATTGCAAAGATATACCGAGGACTTGCGAGTGGGATAGTGGAGAATGACCAGGTGATGGTGACATAGTTTTTCCCTCCTCTTTATAGGCACTGTTAACAAGTGACACGACTCCCCCTTATCAATATTAACAAGTTCTTGCAGGCTGCATCCATCCCACCCACCACCCGAGTAAAAGTAAAATGATCAGAAATGGTGTACCAGATTAAGAAAGCATGGAATATTTCGTTTTTCCTTTTCATAGTGAATGTTAAAAACAGCTGCAAGAACTCTCAGTAATATTCTAATTTAATTTATACCGCAGAGATATTATATTCTTACAATCATATATGCTTTTTGAAAATGAGAAAAAAAAATTAATAAGCTGGAATGTACACAATTTATTTTATGCATTTTACCAAAGGCAATGGCATTGATCAGGTAAGAAAATGTTTAGAGAGAAACTGAAGCTATAAAATTCCGTAATTAGAATGGTAAGTGAATAAACTTAATCACAAGAAAGAATGTGTGATACATTTCTAGTGAGGTCGTTGACAGCTAACTAAAATTAACATTCTAGCTACCTAACAGCTGTATACGCAGCAAGGTGAGTCAGCAGAAAGCAGAGGCTTACATTAGAAGCTATATTAACCTTTAGTGAAGTTGCATGGGGACTGAATTCTTTTGACTGTTGATTTCTGGAGAAAAAGACTGACAGTTTGGAAAAATTAGAGATGTCTAGAACCCATGATTCAACTTTCTAAAATTTTGATTATTTTTTGTTATAGAATCCAGATGAGCTAACGGTGCTTCATCATTTCAACATTGTCTTTTCATAACTGATTTCCAATTGTATATTGCCTATTGCTTTCTTTTTCAATTTTAGTAAATTCTGAATTGTTCAAAAAAATGTTAACCGTTTGGGTAAGCATGGTTTGTTATTGTTCCTTGAATATCTATCATGACTAATCCATTTACCTTGTGTTTATTATCAAGATCAAGGGACTATTTAGTTGTTATTTTGTGCTTATATGGAATAATTTGATGCTGAGTCTGTAGTTTGGAACAATTTTGCATGTATAACTTGAAGGTTGTTCTGCTTTACAGGTGACTATCAATCAACCAATTGGAGTAGTTAAATATCCAGGTGTTGCTAAAGGGTTATACGTTGCCTCTGAATCAGGTTATTTTCATTCTCTATTTTGTTTCAGATGGACAAGTTCCAGAGGAAACCATGCTTATGCTTATTGATTTCCACTAATCTGATTTGGTTATAATGTTTCCATTTCTCTTCTTTCTAAGACTTCCCTCCAAATATTGATCATCTAATCATGTCTAGTTGTTTTCATTGGACCAGGAAAACCAGCACTCAGTGTGGTGAGCATTCTGGAGAGAAACGTACAAGAAAACAGCACATTGGTCCAGGTAGCTAAATTTCATGCTCAGGACCGCATCATTTATGACAACCAAGTGAACCTGGGATCCTAGAAATGACCCACCCAAGACTCACATCCACTAAAAATAGTATCAAAATTAAGTGTATAAATAAGAACAATTTTAATTTAACAAGTCGATTTTATAAGGTTAAATTAAAATTAAATTAAATTGTTTTGTAAGACACTTTTATCAGTAAAAACATTGACAAAAAATACCATCGTTTTAATACTTGAGCATTGATAAACGTTATATAAAATATTGGTAATATTTTAAATAGAAGAAAAGTAAAATATTATTTCTGATAGATAATATTTTTTCGATGGTTTTACAATGTTAGGGTACAATGTATGTTTACAAAAACAATGAAACTAAATCTCTAGAAAAAAGGTAAAAAATAGTATGCGTTAGAGTGGGTTTAATTAATAAAATTGCAGCATTGCTCTGTTCATAGATATTATTCAATGTTCAATGATGTCACATCAAATTCACTCTTGGAATAGTCATTCAAAAATTATTTTGCTTGTATTCCAACATGTAATCGTTTTGCTGCCCAAAGTTTTGCTCGTACTCTGCCCATTATGAATCCCTTTCAAGAGGCAATAAAAGAAAGAGAAAGGCTACATTAAATCAGAAATCCAGTCTCTTTAACATCTTCTGGTTGGCTTGTTTGTCAGGTTAAAATTCAGTCTGGACGACCACATCAAATCCGTATTCATCTTTCTTTCATGGGGCATCCTCTGTTAGGTAAATATTTAATGCTAAATTGTTCATGGTGCTCCACGTAAAATAATAAAGTTAGACGTCATATACAATGTCCATCACTAAAATAAAATTTAAAAAAAAATATATTCAATTTCCACCTCTCTAGTAAATATATTTTCTGGAAATATTTCATTTTTGCTTTTAAACTTTAAATTTAGCAAAGCCAACGCTAATGTAATATGGAGAGGATAACTAAACATAATATTTCCCTGAATCTTGTGAAATCTCATATTAACTAATCTGCATGCACGTTCCAACTTCTGTGTAACATGTTTTAGTGGGGCACAGCCATTCTTCTCGTTAGTCTTGTCTGACTACATTATCTTTTTGCTTTGGTTTATTTGTAGGTGATCCCCTGTATGGTGTCGGCGGGCAACCTAAATGTTTAGATTGTGACTCTATAGATGAGAGTTTTGCTGAAGATGGGTAAATGCTTGTATTATAAGTTTCTGAGAATCATTCACTTAACACGATTTTCCAACGGTATTAAATAATATCATTTTTTTCTTGCGAAATGAACTTTCCTTCATCTCACTTGCATATCGAACTCTTAACAGAAGAAACTTACAATGAATCCAAGTAACTTCTGAGTGCAGTGTTCTGGAATGTAGACAGCTTCCCTCTTAAATACAAGTATATGTACGCTAGGGGGTTGCTTCTGTGTCGGCATTGTGATATTTAAATAGAACTGTGTTTATATTATGCAATCAAACTTAAAAGTGCGTTTGACATTTAATTCTAGATATGATACTTAGTTTTAGCCTCAAATATTCAATTTCAGATTGCCCCTTTACTCCTTAAATTCTTTTGGCTGCTCCTTGTGTAGGGGTTATCACAGGCCTATAAAAGCAGTTCCTGGAGATTGTGGGTATAACTTGCATGCACATAAATTGGTTCTGTCTCATCCATTAACTAACGAGGTACATCGAAAATTATTTTTAGAGCTTGTTAAAGATTATCTTTCTTTATTTCAGTTGTTTTTTGGAAGCATAAATTATTTGCTATGTTTGCCTCTTATATGGAATCGTTTCTGTGAATCTAAAAATTTCTGACTTATAATTTTTTGGCAGATTATTGAAATAAATTGGATTTTTGAAGCTATCCTAATCAGATTATTGAAGTGTCAAAACTTACACTTATGTTATGCATTTTCAATTTGGGTATGTTATTTGAAAAACAGCGCACGAAGCAGTTTAATTTACAGTCATGCCATTCAATATAATATCCTTCAACATTGAGAGGTTTCTTCAGGATGTTATCTATACGTTCCGCTATTAGTAATATGGCTTTTATACTTAGTTGATATTTGGGTGTAATAATTCTTCGTTTCGGTTCTTGCAGATAATTGAAATCACTGCACCGCTTCCTTCTACCCTTCAGTCACCTGAAGAGGCAAAGGAAATTGCTAGTATGGAGCAGACTTTTCAAGATGTTTAAGTGAAAGATGTATGAAGCCAAAGTAATGACGTGTTATCTTCCTTGCCAACATTTGTATTCAAAAGTTCTATCAAACACAACTACTTGATATCTCAACAAATCCTCATTTTCTTCATGAAATTGTTTCACTGAATGATAATGAAATCCAATTGCTCAACATATTTGTTAAAATTTATGTGAGACTTAATATTTGATTAGAAACTGATTGAAGGTGGAAGGAATTGATTGCAGAATTTGTCCGAAGCAGTGTCAAAAAATTTCTGCATGATTGGATGAAGCTGAATAACCAGTAACTCCACTTATTTATACCGAATTCCCTAATTCTACAATTAGAAACGCCGCAGAGTCAATGCCTACCGAAATAAAGTAACTACGGGCAGAGTTGAAATAAAGCATCTGATCTGTAATGGCCATCTCTGGGACAGGTAATTAGAAGCTCGAAAAGATCGTCAAAATGAGTAGTGAGACGGCAAGGATCCAGAATTTGGCAATGGTAATGGCAATCGCCCCTCCTAACCTTTTCAGAGATTATTTCTGTATTTTCATCAAATACAACAAATACAAAGCTGCTGCCATATTACAAGCACCTAAATATTTTACCAAAAAGACGGGCTTGAGAACCATTAAATCGCCCTACACTGTATTAAGCAATAACAAAAACTATAATACAGAGGGCGGCAAAAAGAGGTGTTTGCCGCTCAGTCCCCCTTCCCTCCCCATGATTCATCTTCTCTCGCAATACTCCCAGACTGACCACCATACTTGTCAGAATTGGAATAATGCATTTTGATTGCTGCCACTGGATCTGAGACACCACTGCACGATCCTCCTACAAGAATCCCCGGTCTTCCAACCCCATTCATTCCCATCACTCCCCTGCTCTGCTGCTGTAAACTTGAGATTGTTTCAAAACCATTTCTTCTCTGCATCTCAGAGAATACATCCTGGCAGTGCTTCACATCTACCATAAATGGCTGCACTTTCTGACCATCCCTTCTAAACATCTGATAATCAATCACGGCATTACTTCCATTTAGGAGCCGTTCATTATTATTCTTGGAAAATGTTTGCAATGACGGTTGCTCCAATTTGGCAGAAGATGTGGGATAATTACTGAAGGCTGCAGGATACTTTGCTAGCAAGATAGCAGAATCTGGCAAAGAAGAGAGACCAGTCTGTATTCTGTTCCCATCCCAATAACCATAACTCCTCATGGGAACATTTTCAAGGCCAACATAATCATTACAGTCAAACTTCAAAATTTTCAAATTCCCATCTGCATTATGTCCGCCAAATTTCACACCAGAAGGTTTGCTCAACTTATGATGGAGGGTACCATTTTCTTCACTACCTTTAGCACCCACATTAGGTTTCTGTGCTGATGAAGGATTGGTTAGTATCTTCCCAAAAAGTTTGACATCACCATTTCTGGATGTTTTATCTGAATCCAACGACTGTAATTTTTTGGTTTGATCATCAGGCTGTTCAATCTTCTGGGACAAAAGATGCAATTCTGCTGCTGAACTGCTACAGTTCATATCATCATTCATCTCCTTCTTAATGGGAGCTTGCAAGGGATAGCCCTGAAGAATACTTCCGGTATCAACATGGTCTGATGAATTCCCAGTAATAGGGGGCTGCTCATCGTTGCTAACCTGAATATCACAGGTAGAAGATAGTCGATCTTGGCTAGCTGTTTTCTCACACTGAATATCAGAAGCAACAGGATTTTGTAAAAATGAATTTGAAGATGCTTGATGTTCGTCCACAGACAACGGAGAGGTATGAGGCTGTCCAATGGGTACATGCTTATTTTCAGTACTAGAACTCAATCCTGAAGAGGAATTTCCAAATGACGAGACGGGAGCATTTACAATAGTGCTTAGAATGTGCACAGGGCTTTTCAAATCAACTATGACACCCGAATCAGCTTCCTGTTTACTATCTCTATCATCAAGACATCGGGGTGAAGACACTCTCTGCCTCTCCAATTCATTACCAGGTCTTCCCGAAGAGACCTCGGAAACCACCATTCTATCCTCAACAAAAGAATTAATCTCGCATGGTTCACTACTTGTATCTGGAACAGATATCAATTTATTAGCTTTATCTCTTCTAATTTCTGTTCTATCCGACATGATTACAGTTGTTTGTCCACTGACAGAACCACACAAGGCAAATATACTACCATCACAGCCCAGTTTAGAATCAATATCAATTGCACATGCATCAGAAACCACATTTGCATCTTCAATATCAACTTCTGTCCCATCAGTCCCCTTTGATTCATTTAATTCTGCTGACAGGTTCCTAGCTTGCACAGGATTGGACTCATCATTGAATGTTTTTGTTCCATACAAAGGCAGGTCCTCATCTGTTTTAGTGCCAGACTTTTCAGTTCCAACCACTGAGCCTGTCTCCACGACACATGCATCATCAGTGTCACTCTCACCCCCATTTGCATCATCGTTCACTGGGGATCCAACATTTTCAGGTATTGGGCGCATGAGATCTAATCCAAGACATTTGCGGCCTTTGCTGAAGAAAACTTTGCACTGTTCTTGGGACCTTGTCCTAACACACCGAGCTATTTTGGCAAAATCTTTCCCAAAAGAAGATACAGCCTGAAGAAAGGCAGCCTTCTCATCATCAGTCCAGTCTGTAGGATCCATTTCACCACAGCTCTCATCTGAACAAGTCTCATCATCAGCATCCTGAGTAACATCTGGTGTCAAGGGCAGCTTGTATAAAGGGTTTACTTTCAGGAACTTCCTATCCCTGCTACCTTCTACTGCATCGACAGAACTTGTTATGCAGGAACCAATAGCCTCGGATGAAAGAGAACCACATATACCTGCCAATACATCAGCTGCAGCAGCAGTCTCTCTTTCATCCCCAAGAATGTCAAAACTGCCTGATTTCTCAATGAAGTCTTCAACCCTCGACGTCTTTGCTTTACCATATCCACCCAAAAGTGAGCTTCCTGCACGGATTTTTTTATTACCTGCAATGCCACCTGCCATCAGCGAAGCTGCACTCAAAATTTCAAGGGAAGCAGCATTCAATTCACGATTCCATTTTTTACCTGATGCCACCAAGTCAGTTTTAGCTGAAAATGACTTCCCCAGCTTACCAACATCTTGCTTCTTAAGTTTCTCAAAATAATCAGATTTATGATTTTTGTAGTAGAATTCAACACAGTCAGCAGTTGTCTTGTGGTCAAGAAAAGAAGCAATTTTCCTAAAATTTTTTCCAAAGACAGCAAATTTCTCCAAGAAAATTTCTCTCTCTTGTGGTGTCCAAGGATTAATCAAAGACCTTTCCTTCTCAATAGCCAATGGATCTTCAACCAGCCCATTACTAGTTACAAACTTTGAAATCGTCTTCTCTTTTTCATCCAAAATTAATGACGGCATCTTCAAAGTGTTCCTCTGCACTTTAACTTGAGATTCTGAAAGCAGTTTGCTTGTAAAATTAATAATCTCTGATGTTGGAACCAAGCTCAGATGATTTCCTGCTGCAGACAGAAGAAAGGAGGAAAAAAAAGAAAGCATGATCATCATCAAAACAGAAAGGCAAATAAATTAAGAAATGAACAAACTATAAGTTGTCGTGCGCAAGTTAAAATTATCACAGATAAAACCATTAAACATTGAAGATAACTTGTGTTACACTAAATAATCCTGAATGTTTGGTGATAAATATAAAATAATACACTGAACAGAAGCCCTTCACTTCACATGTACAAGTCAATCCCTATCAAGACAAAATATGTTCTAAACAAGAAGTCATATAATTGAATACACCGGAAAAAGACTTTTGTTCAATTATTAATTTTAATCAACAAAATAAATCACCATCTATACAATCAGACTTTTCAGGTATGCATGTTTAGATTGCTTACTAGCCCAATTAGTTTCGACTTTTCAAATTAGTCATGACTAACAAGATACTACACAGTATGACATGTGCGAACTGCAACTTTCGGAAAAGTAGTCTAAACCCTATGCAGGGATATAGTTAATTTCACTAACTAATCAAACCAACAAAAATTAGTGAAGCTATCCAAACCAAAAGCCACTCATATTGCCTGAGCTTAAACCTTCCGACTTACTTTACAAACAGCCAAGAAACAACGGACTGGGGGTTTCTATTCTACTTCTGAGCACGGGAATATATGAAAACCAAGCAAGTAAGCAGCAAAAATACAGCAGATTAATAGCATCAAAATTAAACATTTTTTTCTGTTTCAAAAAATCCAAACTACAATAGAAAACTAACCACCTTTAAACATTAGCAAAGCTAATTGCCCTATAAAAAATATATATTTTACTGGCTGAACTAATCAAGCAAAGAAAGACTGCAAAATCACTGGAACAAATAAAAAAAACTTGAAAATATCCATACCAGGAAAGGGAAAACGTGATCGAATGGATGATCGGTTCTTCTGGTTACCATTACAGGTAGTTCGCACACTTAGTTCATTCTTTTTGTGAGATTTTGGTCGGCATTTCCTGATAGAAAGTAAACGCATATCTTCTTTCCACAAGTGATGCAAAGCTCTGAACTTAAGTGCAATAACTCTCTCCTTAAACCTAGCAAATCGCTTTTTCTCAACAAACTTTTCCCTAATCAAGGTCTGATTGCATGTGTCACTGCTGGTTCCCATCCTCCCAATCTTACAACAATCTTTGGGCAATAAATTATCAAACACCTCACTAGCTTTGTTGGCAGATTCTTTATTGGAAGAAATAATTGTACCACATAAAATATCCATGCTATCACTTACCTCCAAAGAAGTCTTGCCATCAACACAAGGTACAATAACATCTTTCCTAGCAGTACAGGGCATTAAGTATTTCACAGCTGCAGATGGAACAGAATCCAAGTCCTGGGAGAAATTAACATATCCTCCTCCAGCACCACAAGAAACAGGAAGAGGCTCAACAAATTTAGAAGTAGCTGTTCCAGGACTATCAATATCCTCTTCCTTTACATTTTCATGAACACTATGTAAATTAGTTGAAAATGGCACCTTCTCTGTATTGGCATCTTCAACAATATTCAACGGTACCGGCCGGGTGACCTGATCAGAGACTCCAACATGTCCTTCAAAGGATTTTTCACCACTACCTACCATCTGGGAGGCCAGGGATACCGCAAATGGACATGTAACACCAGATTCAGATTTCAGTGACTTCAGTTCATTTTCAAGTAAATCTATTTCAGATTCTGTCATCTCCAACACCTTTGAAATGTCAGCTTTCCATATCAGTAACTTATTAATTGCATTGGACCTCATTGGACCAGAATCTACAGAAGTTGGATCATCAGACTGTACCAGCTCAATAATTGA
Source organism: Vigna mungo (assembly GCA_036885675.1). NCBI lineage: Eukaryota > Viridiplantae > Streptophyta > Magnoliopsida > Fabales > Fabaceae > Vigna > Vigna mungo. The sequence continues at coordinate 42,115,146 of CP144692.1, read as the reverse complement.
AGAACCCAAATTTTTCAAGGAGCCAATATCAAATTTCTCTAAGTTAAAGGAAAACCTCTGCAAATTATTTTCAGACAAAGGAGCGGGTGAACAAGTCAAATTACTAACATCATTGTCTACATTTGTAGTCTTTCCGAATAATTTATCATCCATACCTGGTAAAAAGGTTGAGGTTAGCTTTCTACACAAGGGAAATATGTATAAATAAAATATAACAATTAAGTACTACAAGAAAAACGAGAGGAATATCCTAGTTGGCATTTTTCATCTAAGCTAAGAGGAAAATGTTAAAAAAACAGTAAGGAAATGTTGATTCTTACCTACATGGTCTCAAATATAGTAAAAAAACCTCAAGCAGCATGCAAGTGCTAAAATGTTGATTCTTACCTACATTGATAAATCGACATTTTACAGACATTTTATGTACTAAACTTTAGGCCCTACTCAGTAACAATCAAGTTTTTCAAGAAACATTACATTTTACAAACGTTTTCAAAATATTACCTAACGGTATTTTCTGTACATAAATTTTTTAGTAAAAAAAACACATCTAAATTAGCACATAATGAACAAAAAAGCACATGCACTAAAGGACTGGAGTACCTACGAGTGTCAAGGGGACACTCAATAGAAAATGGAGCTCAAAGGAACATATATGCGAGATATTACGCACAATAAAAAGATAGAGTCGGGGGAAATACTTGTAAAAGGAGAAACCTAATCGACAGAGAAACACATGTAGTAAACAAAAATGAAACAGAGAGAATTGTCTAGCCAGATATCTGACTACTATTCCACCACAAGTCTCTATGAAATGCCAATTCAAACCTCATATTATCACAGCACACTTCACTATAATTCTATATACATGATATAACACATGTTACTGCAATGCAAATAGTAAACCCTTAATCAATTTGCAATTTTCAAATAAATCTTTCAAAGCAGGATTTAAAATAGAAAAAAGATAACGTCTAGCAACATACCAGGAGAGGAACTGCAGGCGACAGAAGATGGAGTTGCAGGAGATGCACATTCAGAAAACCCTGTAACTTTTGGACTTTTGTCAACCAAGCTGGTACTGAGGGAATTGCAAGGTTCGGTGATGCTAGCAGACAAGACAGGACCATCTTTGTTTGCACTTGCATCAGGAACCTCGACTTTTTTCTTCTCATACTTTGCAAGTCCCTCGCCCCAATTCAGCCTTGGCTTTTTTCTAGAAGCCGTATCTTCAGATGGCACAGAAGATGTCGCACAAGCAGCTGCTTCCCCTGAATGTGACTCATTAGCAGCTGCACTTTTCTGTTGCAACTCGGCCTTCTCTTCATGCGAATCCGCTGCTCCCATGCTCCTTGAGCTACTTGAGTGACTAAAACCCGAGCCTCGAGAAGATAAGCTTCCAGAACGGGTCCATTTAAGCGGCTTCCAGTCACCCAGAGAGTTCTCTCTGTCACTTCTGGAGCCAGTTCCCAACCCATTGACACTACCTATCTTCTCATGCTGGTCTTTAAGATGATGCTGATCCCAAGAGTTCACGAAATCGGAATGTGGATGAGAAGAGTATCCTAGGGCGTCGTCCACAGCCCTCTGGTCATTGTTCATATCCTGCGGCCTTCTGGGTAAATTCACGGTACCATTGGAGGGCTCCCACGAATGCCCTCTCCAATCTCTCTGACCAAAGGGTCCTCTATTTTCCCTACTGCTCCTGCCGTACTTCCCATCACCTCGTGAAATCGAGGGCCGACTATCTTCCTCCAGGATCTTGTCACTGCTTGACCGAGAAATTGCATACCCATGACCTGAGTCCTCAGAAAACAGGTGCCAACCGCCCTGCTTACCATGCCCTTCAGAAAATATTCAAACAAAAAAAGAAAAAAAAAATCAACACAAGCAAGGTATATATTCTCGCACCCAGAAAGCCATAGACAAAGAAAAACGAACATAGAAAACTTGCAAAAAAGAAAACCCTATTAAAGGCTTGACTAAAATATTCTAACAACAGCCGCAGGCACAGATCTTCAAAAAATAAACCAAGGTTCATCCTCAACAACGCAACAAATACGCAAAAAGAACAATCTCTCAAAATCATAAACCTCTCAGAAACTCCCACCAAGAAAGAAAACAACAAAACCTAAACAAAACACCGATGAGCGCCTATTCTGGCGTGTTCCGGGGTAGAAGACCCTAACTCAAAAAGAAATTAGGAACGAATGAAAAGATGAATTGAAAACTCACCTGGCGGTCTGCGAAAATCGGCGGATCCCCAGCGATTGAAGTCGCGGTGGTGCGAGGAGTCCCTCCATCTGGCGACTGACCCAAGCGACTCAGACCTCTCGTGCTTCCTCTCCTTGAAGAAGTCCTTTCGATCCCAAGGCAATGGTTCAGGCGGCATCAAAACCAACCCAATAGCATGGGCAGCCACAGAAAGAAAAACCTAGGGTTCACCGTAAAGCAAACCGCAGCGCCGCGAACGCGACCTCCGCCTCCAGATCCAACGACCTAGGGTTCGCAGGGCTGAGCCACACGACGCCGTTCGGCGAGATCGAACACAATACCAAACGCGGCAGCCTAATCGGCGCGCCGCACAGCAATTTAGGGCTTCCGCGGAGCTGGTACACGGTAATATAAAGAAAGCGCAGATTGGAGAGGTTAGAGGGATTAAACGGCGACGGAATGAGTTCAGAGACGTGGATTCAGATCGAAGAGTGAGGCCATGTAGCTGAGAGTGAGAGAAAGACAGAGAGAGAAGGAGAGTCTTGTTGTGATATGCTCTCTGAACGGTGGTGGCTCTGAAAATTTTCTATCGTTTCTTGGCTGGTGGAAAACCTGTATGGGGGCAAGAAAGTGAGAACGTGAGGTGATAAGGGACAAAGAGAACCTTGAGAGAGAGAGAGAGAGAGAGAGAGAGAGAGAGGGAAGAGAGAGAAGATGATAGAGATAGAGAGAGAAAGTGTGGAACCGGATCTCAGCGTTTCTCATAAAACCATATTTCAAACTCCTTTCGATTCCGCCCATATAATATTTCCTTTTGTTTTTTTTTTTATTCTTTTTTCGTATCTTTCACTTTTTTATTTATTTTTTTATTTTTCGTCAATCAGCTTTTCTGTATGGGCCTCTCGGGTAATCAAAGTGCCCATTTTTCGGCCGTTATTTACGCCAGCAGTAAACGCCCTTCCCACTTTACCGTTTTACCCTTCTCCTATGTAATAATTATAATCATACTTGCACTCAATTTAATTCCTCAAACTATATCACTCTTAATCATCTCATTCAACAAAATGTCAACAAAAAGTCTTCAAAATTATAATCAATTTTCAAGTTCTATTATTCTTAAATATAATTTCATATTATAACTTAAATCAATGTGTTTAAATTTGTTAAAAAATCATGTCTTTAAATCAATAAATATATATATATATATATATATATAATTAATTGTAGTTACTAACAAAGAATTAGAAAATAATATTTTAGAACGTTCGAAAATAATTTTATATTAAATTTTTTTAATATAAATAAATTTATTGTAAATAATTTGTATTATTTTAAAACATAATTTTTGCATAAATTATTTTTTTATCTCAATTTTATGAGTTTTTTCTCTTTGATCGCCTGATTGAAAAATCGAGAATGTAAGATGGATTCTTGTGATAAGTTCTTCAATTTTTATGAATTAGTTTTTTAGTTCGTGTAAGTTAAGTTTTGATCTTTTTTTCTTCGTATTTTTCTATTATATGTTACATTGTGAGTATTATTCTTATGGGTTAGGCTACCGAAAAGTAAATGCATTTTGGTGATATGAGTAGCCAAATCAATTCCTATAAGTTATCCTTCAACTGTATAGTCTCATACCTATACAGTCTCCAGATTTCTCTCATTCCGGTGTATGTTCGATTCGTCCATGTGCCCCTTCCACTAAACGCCTGCCAGGAGCCGCTCCATGTTCGTGCCTCTTGCAACGGCGATCACTCCCTGCCCTCGTTAGTGTCCGGGCGTCACATGCCCACCAGTTTCCGCTTGGTTCGTCCTCGAACCACACCGTACTAGGAGAGGCTAGGCTTTGATACCATTTGTAACGCCCCGACAACTTACAGGGACTGTTGACTGCCCCCACACATCAACACGAGGCTTTTCAGTGTGCTTTGTCATCACTCACACACCTTCTGGGAATATATATATATATTGTTGATCAATGATTGTAATTGTATGTCTTTATCTTTATTGTGATGTTTCTATGTGTAGATAAAACATCTTGCAAGTTGGAAAGAATTTCAGTGGTTGGGATTTTGTAAGTTATTGATCAAGTAAAGGAAGCTAATTGTTTGTGTGTGTATGAGTTTGATAATTTGATGATTTGCATGTCGATGAATTTGATTGTTGTGTATGATTGTTTTAAATTGAATGATTGGTTCATGATTTCGTGTTTGGGTTTGCATGACTAAGAGTTTTCATGTGTAAAATTGTTTTGAATCATTGCACTAAGAAAAGAGTAACAATTTGAGCAACTAATTAAGTCAATGTTTGCTTAAAATCATAAAATCCAATTATTGTCAACTAATATGACACTAAGCGGTATTTGAGTGGCATTAAGCGCCAACTTGTGTTGCAAGTCTGTGAGTATTTCAACTCTGGGGCACTGAGTGACAAACTGTACCATTGAGTGCCACTTTTGGTAAATGTTTTGGTGCTGAGTGGCAGTAGAGCACCGTTGAACATCGTCTTTGTATTGTGCGTCTGGATCATTTTAGACGTTGAGCGATAGAAAGTGCGTTGAGTGAAAACTTTACGAGAAAAATGGCATTGAGCGTCAATAATATCGTTAAGTACCGCTCTTTGCTAAACCTTTGACGCTGAACACCAAATTTGTGTGTCAGATTGTATGATTGGACCTGTTTTCTTCTTTGGTTGTTTAAGATAAATTTATGATGAAATTAGTGTATGTTATAATATTGCTTATTTTTAATCGAGGTGATAACATGGTTGTGGACATGTATGGTGATGTTGTTGAAGAAATTTCAAGGAGAAATTTTGTTTTGAAGATATTTCAAGAATAAATACTTTGTGGTGATGGCGTATGCATTGACATATGAGATCAATAAAGGGACATTCTAATCACACTCAAATAAAGTATAATGTGTTATGTGGTGAAGAGTAATAGAAGATCCTAATTTGTTGATTTCATCTTATCTTGAACGCGAAGAAAATTAACCTTGTGTGTGGTCGAGTGATAACTCTTTGAGATCGTGACTCTATAGAACTTAGAAACTATCACTAGTACATACCTCCAATAAGTTACTATGTCAAGAATATGTATTCATATAATTGAATACTATATCAACTATTTGTATAAATTTATATGATTTATTGTATTTAATCATCTTAGTTTATAGGTTTAATAGGTTCGGAGGTCCCTATATTTGGGGGTTTGTTTCAATTGGGTCCTCAAATTTTGGAAGTGATCAATTAGGTCCCTAATTTTGTCAATTTGAATCAATAAAAGCTTTTCAGTTAACGAAGTGAAGTTTTTGAACATGTGGCACGCTGACGCTTCCAGGTGGCACCATTTCAAGCATAGGTGGATTATAAAATGGTGAAATCCCTTTTAATTTAGGGATTTCACCTTCAAATACACCCTTTTAATTTAGGATTTCACCCTTTTATAATCCACCTATGCACTTGAAACGGTGCCACCTGGAAGCGTCAGCATGCCACATGTTCAAAAACTTCACGGCGTTAACTGCATTTAATGGAAAGACTTTTATTGATTAAAATTGACAAAATTAGGGACCTAATTAATCACTTCCAAAATTGGAGGACTCAATTGAAACAAACCCCCAAATATAAGGACCTCCGAACCTATTAAACCTAGTTTATATTTCATATGATTTAATTATTTTAGGATTTTTTTTTTATAAATTATCTTACAGTGTTGTTTCTTTTGTATTTAGATGAGTGTAAAGAGATGAGAAAAAGTTAGGTAATAATATGCTAACGGTGAAAGACAATAATAATGTTGAGTAGTATTTTTTGGATTTTAGTAGTTAATACCATTATCCTTAATTCTTTTTTAAATATATATATATATATATATATATATATATATAATTTATTTTAATTTATTAATTTTATAATATTATTTTATCGGTTATAATTTGTTAAAATGAAATGTTATAAGAATAAAATATTTTTCTTTTCTAAAAACAACACAATTTAAGATCAAAATATATTGACGTCTATCATTAAATATTATAAAATTTTGATTTAAAAAAATATAACATTACATAAACAAGTAATGTGTCAAGTCATATTATGTATCATTCAAAATGGTATAAAATTTAAGTTTTAACGTGTAAAAATAAATAGAATTATATTGATTTTTAATTAAAATCGGATACCTTAAAACGCTTTTAAAAAGCATAGAGACATGGAAATTAGAGACATGTCATATAATAATATATTTAAAGTTATATTTTAAATAATGTTTTACAAACCGTTGTTTTTAACAAATGTGGAACAAGATGATATTACATTAATTAATTCCTAATTTCTATTTTAAAATATGTTTATAAACTGGTTATTTTAAACATTTATAGACAGAAATTAATGTGTATTTTAATTCAATTAGAATTTTTCCTTTTTAATACGGTACTAGATTAAGAGACGTTTGTTATAATAATGTATATTTCAATTTTTTATTTTAAAATATACTTTATAGGATAATTTATTTAAATGCTTATACCTGTATATATAAAGGATATATTTTGTTCATATCTGTTTTCTAAATTTATCTTTTAAATAAAATTTTACTGTTTTTAAAATTTTACTTTTTTTTCTTAATTTAATCTTTTTTTCTAAATTTAAACGTTTTTTAATTATAAAATTACTCATGGAATAAAAAACTTTATTTGTAATAAAACTATAAAAATTATTTATATTTGATTTCATAGTTATAATAATACCAATAAAATTAAAAAAATATATATATTATAAAAAAATAACACATAATATAAAGTTTGTGCTTTGATTGATTTATTTAAAAATAATGCATTTTTTAATGTAGAAAAGGATAATTTTAACACCTATAATTGTATAAAAAAAGTTATATACACCATAAATACGTGCTATGCTTAAAAATTAAATCATTAATATTATGCAAAATATGTATTAATTTAATGACATTTTTTCTTTTTGTATATTTTATTCTATTTGAAATTTTAGTTTTTTATTATTATTTATTTGGTTTCTTTTAACTTTTTAAACTGTGATTTTAGGTAATAGGTGAGAAGTTTAGGTAATGGTCAAATACAAAAAATCGTGCTTTTGGATCTGTTTTATAGTCATTTGAAATTTGTTTAAGCTTTGAGTTAATTGAAATCTGATGTAGAATTTGTTGGTAGTTGATAGATTGAGTTTGTATGGTTTTTTATTCATTTTTAGGATTTTTACTAGTGAAATTCTAAAGTAAAGGGTTTGCCAATTTTTGTGTTAAAAAGTGTGGAATTCAGTTTAGACACTTTTGACTGGTTGAATTGGCTTAATGCACTTAGGTTTTGGTCTAATGAGGGAAGTGATACTTCATTTTAACCAGAAATATGTTTTAGCATCAATTCTAATGTTTAAGAAACTTATTTGATCTGTTGGACGAGTCACACGTGCAACAAAATTAGAAAAATCATGTTAAATGTCAAAACTAACAAGGATAATGATTATCTTGCTTGATTATTTTAGTCAAAGTGTTATCTTTTTTTCAAAACTCAGTTGGAATAATCGACTATCACATCTATGATAATCGATTGTTTCAGTGAGAAGGTCGCATTTGCATGACTTTTCTCTGGAATAATCTATTATCAGGTGTGATAATCAATTATCTTAAAAAAATACTTAAAATTTAAACCTTTGGTGGGCGTCTTGTATGCAGGTTTGGTTTCTTTTGTTTTTTTATTTCCTGTTTCTTACAGAAATGTAATGACCATGTAAGACTTGTTTACCAATATCAATGGAATTTTACAAGGTTCTATGCATGAAATTATGCATGTTTCCAAGTATGGTTTGAAAAGAGGTTTTATGATAAATTTTTTAATAGTGATTTCAAGTAGAGTGATGTAGGGACTCAATCTTGAAAGTTATATTGACACTTCAATAATCACTTTGCATAAGAGGATTATGTTGTGAAGAATAGGAGGTGGTCATAATTCATGCTCTGGTGTTCTTTGTCCATAGGCGGTAGACAGATTAACCTTGTGTGGTAGCTTGGGGTGACCCAACTGTTCTATCACTACATAATCTGACATCAATACATGTACTCGAATGAATTTAGGTTCATGGTATGTTTAGGATGTTTGTTTAGGTATTGTATGAAATGTGATGTATGATGAGTTTCTATATTGTATGTTTGTTTCTTTTAACATTAATTTATCCTTACTATTTTTATTTGCTTGTGTTTATTTTTTCTTTTACAATAATCATTTTAATAACGTGAGCTTGGAGAATGTTAAGATATACAGATATTAATAAAGAGTGAAGTTAAGAAGTATAATAGAAAATTTGATTTCATATTATTTGTAAATGCATTATGTTTTTTTTTTTTGTTAAGGGTGATATTTTTTTTTTGTGTTACAAATATAACAAAACACAATTAATTATTTTATTTGATTATAATATGATATTTGTTATTTCCAACATATGTTATTTAGTAATTATGTAAGTATAACATACTTATTTTGAAGAGGAATTCAGATAAAATAAGTTTTGTAACATCCCAATAAATATTACTCTAAAAGTATTGATTTATTTTAGGAGTTACAATATAATATAGGAGAACAGTAAAGAAATCAACTAAATTGAAAATAGAATACGCTGGAACTTAAAATTAATCCGAACCAGATACACCAACACAACATATAATTGAGTTATCAATTTGGTTTACAATAAAAGCATAGACCGGTTGGTCAAATAAAGATAATTCCTATACATAACCGTCTACAAAACAAAATATAATAAATAACTATCCCTAAGGACCGGACGGTCCAGTACTATACTCGGGAATTGCCTCTAAATTTTCTTCAGTCAGTGCAGCGTCCGGCAGGGGCTCTTCTAAGGCAGCTTCCAAAGTATCTTCTGCTCACATTCATAAGAATGATCATAGCAAATGAGAAGAAGAGTCGACCGGTCGGATACCGAACGACAACATACAAAACAAGACAAATAAGGGTAAGCTTATGTACATTTAACTTATCCATTCATTATACAAACAAACATATTCTACAAATAATTAATCAATACAACAGATCATTCTCATACACAAAAATCAACCGTTAAGACACTGTCCGGACGGTATGAACATGTAGCTCGGTCGTCCCTAGCACCCGGGCGGTGTAGTAACTGTTCCCTCAGCTGCCGCCCGAGGTTAGTCCTCAAACGGTTATATGCGCGTATAACCGCGGACCTCCTGCCATTCCCACACATGACCGACCTCTCTCTACTTGAGAAAATGTCCTCACGGAATATCAGGATCAAGGACGACACCGGAGTCATTCCCACATTCATACTTTACCAATCAATTTTCCAATTCGTGAGATATTCCACCCGAGGAATTCTCTTACTTAGTCAAATTTCTCATTTATTATCACTTTCATAAACAAAGGTGTCAGGACAATGGCCGTATTATCAACGATAGAACACAAGATAAAATGAGACCGAAATATAACTGAAAGATTTGATAAGACGACAAATGACGTTTATGAATTCTGACAGGCCGTTCCGGCAACGATTAACAACTAATCATCAAAGACTCAACAACAATAATAACCGGGCGGTATAATTAAAGATGAGACTGGAGAAGAGAAGAGTATCATTTTGTTGAATAATAGTCCGACAATGAATAAAGTCGTAACCAAAAGATTAACTATAACTATTAATCACCCGGCCGATTTGGTAAGGAATAAAGCAAGTAATAATCATATTCGAAGAATGGTCTATGACCGAACACTTCTAAAAAAAAAATAATTTAGTCAAACAAACCGGTCGTTCCAATAAATAAACTTTACTAGACCATGCAGTCACTAAGTGACCGGGCGGCTATTCACAAAGAAGGATATCAGATTTATAAGTTTTATGTAGTTTTAAGTGTCAGCCTAAGGCCGAACACTTTCAAGACCAAATGCTTAGTTTATGACCAGCGTTTAGTAAGTACTTTGCAATGAAATTATTAATGGAAACAATTTAAGTTTAGCAACATACTAGGCCGAACAGTCCGATTAGACCGAACGGAAAATAAGGGAAGACTGAATGATCCTAATGATCTTCAATCTCAAACTCACATTCTCTAAGTTTTTCATACTTATTCATTTCTTGCAACTCATATAATAAAACTCCACATTCGGTTCATGCAATTCAAACAACATACTTTATATATTAAACATGCATTAAATCAATCACATTTAAATCATACAGAACATCAAAATTAAATACTCATAAGCTTCCCTTACCTCTAAAGTTTAGCTGAACTTCTAAGATTTCACTAAAATGTTGACCGAACGTCCAAGAGCTCCTATAGTAAAACTGATCGGTGCAAACGAAAGGTCTTCACACCAGGAGTACAATTTCTGAAAGGAGTTTGATGATCGGAACAGTGTTTGGGTTAGAATTCTAGAGAGAAGGTTTGAGTTTTTAGAGAGAAGGAAGAGAATTTGAGAGTTCAGAAAGTTGGTTTGAAGAAGAAGATGAAGATTGTATGCAGAAAGAGTTTTAAGAATTCGAAGCTTCTACCTTAATTACTCTTCCAGAACCGGACAGTTGGCTAGCTCTCCAGGTGCCACATGGTTTCCACTATCCAAAAATTCTTCATTCCTCTTGCAGTCGGACGCATCCCGAGGTTGGGAATTAATTGTTGCTGTAGAGTTTGTCTGCCACTTACTGGGTTTCTCCTTGTGATGCCGTCACTGCACGGATTTCGAGAAAGTGAATATTAAATGTTTGCAGATTACCAAAGGAGACCGGCCGGTCGCCACTTGGCCGGTCTGAACATGACCATTTTCTGGGTCGTGACAAGTTTTGTGTGTGTCTTTTTTTATACAATATTTACATATAAAGTTAAAATATAAAACATAATTTATTATTATTAAAATATATTTTTAAAGAAAATTACTTACATCATATTGTTTATTTTACAAAATGAATGTAGTATATGTATAGTTTCAATAAACTAATTATATAAATAAAATATAAATTTGTAATTTTAATTATTCTTTAATGGATTTCAAAATTTATAAAAAATACATTATTTTTAAAATTATATATAATTTTAGTAACATATTATCATTTAAACATTATTGATATTATATTTAACATTATTTAATTATATATATATATATATATATATATATATATATATATATATATATATATAGCTATTGTGGTGTTGTGTTCATATTTTGTATATTAAGAATATAATATTTTAACTTTGGAGAAATCATCACAATTTCTAAAATTATTAAACAATGATATTTTAATAATTTAAAATTACTTGTTCACTTAATTCTAAACTCAAGTTTTAAGATGCTAAGTATAATCAGGTGTTTTAAGAAAAAATGTACTCAGTTGTAAAATAGTTAATTATTTTTTTTTATATTCCAATTAAAACTTCTAGTATGAAAAGAGATCATGGAAAACTTTCTCCCTCATTTTGACTACACAGATAAATTTTGGATTAAGTTTAAGTCATATGGACATTTGGACAATGACAAATATTTGCTGAAAATATATATTAAATTAACAAACAGTTAATTAAGTATGAAAACATTCTCTCATATTACAATGAAGTCTTAAAAAAGTTAGTTGAAGACAACATTGTTTTTCAAATAAAATTATAATGTCTATTTTTCTTTTCCTATCATTTATAACACAACCTGTTTGTCAAATTTTGAGTTCTCTTTCATAACATAATAATAAATAAAAAGAACAGAGTGTCAATTGAGTTGTCTGAAATTATTAACCGAAACACCATAAACCCTAGAATCCTCTTTATGTCATACTAAACATGCCAAAATATGGATCATGTCATTCTTACATAAATATCAACTACAGTTGAGGAATGCACTCTAGTTAACTCCGTACTCAACATTGAATTTTCATTCACCAAATTTAGATACATGTTCTTCCCTGTCTTACAACAATAAAATATATTTTTTTAATATTCATTTTTTAAAATTAAAAAATTACTTATATATATAAACTTTAAAAGACTTATATTATAAAAATTATATTAGAATACGTTTTGTTAAGAAAATAATTCTCATTAAAAATGATTTTAAATTTAGTAACACTTTTTTTTTACAGATCCTCACAATCACTGTCACTGTTCAATTACTGTGCTTAAAAGATATTTTTATATTTTCTTACTTTTTATTTTGTTAGTCTTAAGAATATACTGATACATCACAAACTTATTATTGAAAAAATTAAGTTGAAAGTAAAATTTGGATTTTATTTTATTTCACTGCTTTCCTATTATATTTTTCAAACATATTATTAAGTTTAATATTCTTATAGTAAAATCAGTGTATTTTAAAAATAAATTAATAACATTACAAGTTCTGAACTCATTAAGGAGGTAAAGTTCAAATAACTCCATTGACTTCTTTTGCATTTTTTAATTCTAATTTTGATGATATTTATATATTTTATGTTTACTTTTCTCATTTACATAAAATAATTAAAATTGTACACATAAAATGTATTTAATTTATTTGTATATTCTTTTGCATTTAATTTATGTTTAATTGCATAGTTTCTTGTTATTACTTTTCTCATTTACAATTTATTTAGAAGAACTTTTATTAATTATTTGCATAATATTTGTTATTTTACATAAAATATTTATAAAAATAAATTTTTAAAATATTTTCATATAATTTTATTATTTAGTGTAGTTGTTAAAGATGAAGGAGATAAAAGAAAAAGAAAATAAAATAATATTATATTTTTTATTTTCTGAATTTTTAAAAAATCATTATCTTATTCATTTTATCAAAACCTATCACCAACAAGAAAGAAGAATTCCAATTTCTTTCTTTTTATTTTATCACTTTTATACCGTACAACCTGTAAACATTATCCTAACATATTTGCAAATAAGGTAAAAGCGGAGGGCCTTTTGGAACGATGGACTGCTTGAGCTGTGTATGCACCTTCGTGTCAAAGCGCGCGTGACTCTGCATATGGATGATGAACTGCTATAACTGTGTATGCACATCGTGTCAAAACGCGCGTGACTCTGCATATTAGGGCTGACGTGTTAAATCTTGTTCGGCATATTCTTCAAGGGTCTTTGGATTCATTCCTTTCTTGAGTTTATTTTTTTCATTTTTTTTATCCTTTTAGTACACAAATGCCTAAACATTTAAATTAATATTACTTTTACAAACAAGATTATAAAATATTAGAAAGATAACTATATATTTCAGTTTCGATATTTTTAGTTTCTTGACAAGACTTAAATTTGGTTATTTTATAACATCAATTAACATCTTAATTTTTGTTTATACTTTCATTTGAATTCACAAATATTTGAAGTAGTATTTTACTGTGCAGTGTTCATTTATTGGTTGGAATCCAAATTACATGATTCTAACCCTATAAAGGGTATTGGACAAGAGACTTTCTCTCTCCGTCTTTTTCTTATTTTCAAGGAAAAACTTTATCCTGCCATTAATGTTTTGGTAGAAAAATATTTTATTCTTATCACGGTTTCCAAATATGGTCCTAGTATATTTGATTTATTATTTATTATTTTTGGATTATTATTTTTGGATGATGTGCCTCTAAATAAACCAATCCCAGTATCATTTTATTTTAATATTTTTTAGCAAGATTAATTAGGCTACATCTAATGTTATGTTTTCTTCCCGTGTCCCATTTGAAAAATAAAGATAGTTTGTGTCACATCCCATTTAATACCCCTCTTTAGTGGGATACACGTGTTAACCGTCTTGTTCTTCCTTGGTGAGTGGGAGACAAACTCTAAGTTTTTAATTCTCTTTCTTCGTGATCCGTGTAGCAGCAGCAGAGCAGTAAAGCCCCAGAAAGTGGAAGTCAGGTGGCACGCTGATAATGGGCGAACGTTCTAAGTGGAGACAGTATTTAAGGTGGGATTGGAAGCCTGACGCCACTTTTCCCATGCAAACTTCATCTTCCATCTCCAGAAAACCCATCATTTTCTCCTCCTTCTCTCTAAAAACCCTACACATTCTCTCTAAGATTCCGACCACTTCCTCCCCTCCGATCATCAACCTTCTTTCAGATTAAACACTCCCGGTGAGAAAAGCTTTCATTTGCACCGATCAGAATCTTTGTTGGACGACTTTGGATTTTGGAAGGAAACCATAGAAGTAGTGCTTCAAAGACTTAGCTGGAATTAAAGGTAAGGGAAGCTTATGAAATTTCATTATGATTTTCTTGTATGGTTGAAAACATGATTTAATGTATGTTTGATGGTTTATATGGTATGATGAAATGTGTATGATGTGTTAAATTGCTTATCTTGATTAGGAACTTAGAGGAATGCATGAAAACTTAGAACAATTGATTCTGCAATCGAAGGGTCATTAGGACCGTTCGGTTTTCCCTAAAACAATCGTTCTTGTACTATTGTATCGAAACTTAAATGCCTCGCTTGGTCAGTTATAATGATCTATCCATTACAGAACGCTCGGTCTTATACTGAGTGTTCGACTTTAACGTATTCGGTCATAGACTGATTACCTAGTCTCATGTTAACTATGTTTATTATAGTAGCGTTCGTTCACACATTGGACGTTTTATATTGATAATGTTTATTGAAAGTACTCGGTCATAAATCGAGTGCTCGACTTGAGAAGTACTCGGTCATAAACTGAGTACTCGGTTTCATATTAATTTCCTTTATTATACGGAACGTCCGGTCTGAAATTACTTGGTCATAGACTGAGTGTTTAGCCTTATATTAACCATTCGGAACGTACGGTCTTCCACTGAGCGTTCGACTTGTAAAGAGGATTTCTTATTTGATAAATATTAGGTCTTATACCCGTACTTGAATTCTTAAAACGTCCGTTTTATAATAATATCATTTATTTGAAAAGTGTTCGGTCTTACACTGATACTTGATTCCTCACGGAGTGTTCGGTCTTGTACTGATACTCACTTTATTGAAGATAACTCTTTTATTTAAAAACGTTCGGTCTCATTCGAACCATCCGTTGACTAAATCTGTTTTTCTTGGTTAAGATCCATTAATTTTTCATGGTTAAGTTCTGTTTGTTTCCATTGTTGAGTTTCCCATTGATTTTCCGTCCGGGTCTTCTTAACTTAGTCTGGTTGATTTGAAAGGTACGTGTCCATTGCGTTATCGTTCGGTTTGTTGTTTATATAAGAGAATTCCAATGAGGAATGTCTCATGATTGATTTTGGTTGGTATAGTATGACCGTGGCAAAAGGCTCAGGTTCTGACTCTATCCTGATATTCCGTGATTACGCCTTCTCAAATAGAGGAGGGTAACTCATGCGTGGGAATGGCAGGAGATCCTTTAGCCTCATGGTATTTCTATACTGAGGTGGTTCCACTGGATTAACCTCGGGTGGAGGTTTGTTGAGTGTATCCCGGCTAGATCCACCCGGGTGCAGAGAGCGACGAGCATACATGGTCATACCGTCCGAATAGTGTTTAGAGAAATTGATTTTGATGATGTTATCGTTCGGATTTTAAATGGAAAGATTTGACTTATAATTTATGATTGTGATATTGATGTTAATGATTTAATTGAATTTTCATAAGCTTACCCTTGTGTGCCTTTGTCTTGTCTATGTTGCCGTTCGGTATCCGACCGTTCGGTTGTTCTCTTCACTGCAATGATCATCCATTGGATGTGAGCAGAAGGCGTCATTGAAGGTACCTTGGAAGAGTTGGTGCAAATTGCTCAACCAGAGGATAATGTACTTGAAAATAGTGCAGAGTCGTCCAGTCCTTAGTGTAGTTCTCTTTTCTTGTATTGTTAGAATACCGTTCGGTTATTAATGTTTTGTAAACCCGTTCAGCTTATCCCTTTCTGTATCATCGTTCGGTCTTAATTGAACCCTTGACCGTTCGATATTATGTGTACTTTCTACTCTTATAAAATGTTTTAAATTTTATCTGACATTTCTTATATTCTCAACCCTTAGTATGCTTAATCACCTCTGCTCTTCTTTATTATTTATGTTAACTTCCTAAAATAAATTATAGCGTTCTGTTATATATTTATTGGGATGTTACAGCTTGCACCCAATTTTTTCCATGGTTAGATCTATTTTCTTAAAATTTGACCTATCTTTTTTTATTTTTATGAATGACATAAAGATGGTAGATTGTATTTTAATATTTATGGTATAAACATAGATATTAAAGATTTATATCTTAATAATAAATGAAGATTACAAAAGTTTAAAATATATTCTTTTAGTCAATTATTAATTCCTACTTCAAATTTTAACTTTACATTTTTAAGATGTCTTAAATTTTTGTCACCCAAAATAAAAAATGAGATACATATATAAAAGATATTTTGACATTCAAGTTTAACTTATTCAAGTACGTTAGATAATATTAAATGTGATATAAGAAAACATAATTTATTTGTTTCATAACTAAAATAGCATGTGAACTTCATAAAAGAGATGAAGGTTTTGAATAAAATTAAATTCTTTTTTTTTATAATTTAGTGTTAGAGGTTGTTTTCTAAAAGACTTTTGGTTGGATCATAATTATATATCTGCTAACAACAACCTTGTGGACAGTAGAATCCTAAACAATACCCATTCACATTGTCATCATAGCCTATGAATATACATTTCTTGTATTTTGGATATAACTTCATCCTTTCTCAAGGGTTGTACATCATCGTGTACATAGGAAAAACAAGTATATATAAGGAAGAATAATAAACTAGTTTTCCATTTCACATCTTTATCCGTGTCTTCAAACTTATCATTGTTGATGGTGATTGATTTACCATGTAACAAATGGTTTAATAGAGATGACAAAATGGATTGGTCCGATCCATTTTGGCCCACCAAAATTAGGCTAGGTCAGGCAAGTTTGATACAACTAAAAAGGTCGAGTGTTGTAATTTGTTCCATCATTAGGTTGATTGGTGGGCTAGCCCATAATTGTTTTTGCAACTTTTTTCTTATGGTTCATGGGCCTATTTTGAATGTATCTTTAATTTTTTTTTTTCATTTCGAATGCATGAACTACTTTCAAATTTATACTACTTTTTGCTTTGCCTTCTAAATGAGTTTTGCGAAAATAATGGGCATTTCCAAGGGTCCACGTGGACTTGAAATCTCAACTAATCAAATATCAAATTGCATAACATACAACAAAAGCATATTTGATAATATGAAATAACATGTAATCATGTTTTTATTCCAATAAAAAGATTACCCCTATACAAAGCTTCCATTTTCAACTTTATGTAGGATGCCACATGGGAAATGCAGAGGCCCCAAATATGTACATCAACCATTTGACTTCCCAATTGTCCCCGCATGGGATATATACGAGTTGGAGAAATGGTTTGATTAGAATGATAGAGAGGGTAGGCTGTGACTGATCTTTGCAGATAAAATCTCATTTGCATTGCATCCATTTGATTATGCCATTTTTAATCTTCTTCCCCATGTTTTGCTTTCAAATGAACTTCACAAGCTAGCGTGCTAACCCGCCCCACCCCACCTGTGACCTAGCGGGTTGGCAGGCTATGTAAGCAAGTCTACTATGCGTTATCGGGTTTGAAAATCTGACCTAGCATGTGTAAATGTTATCAGGTTGGCAGGTTGGCCAATTTGGTTGAGCCTACTTTACCACCTCGAGTTTTAACTGTTTTTTCCTAAAAGGACTTGGCTACTCATATTATATTCAACATAACTTTTGTTTTATCAAGGATAGTTCTATTCATCCATTATGTCTCACCATTTTGATGAGGTGTATGTGGAATAGAAATTTGTCTTGTAACACCCTATTGCCTGTAAAATGTCAAAAGTCTCTATTTATATGTCTTTGATTGTTTGTCTTTAAGCACTTGATCTTTTTCTTTTGAATTTCAACCTCATACTCATGCTTTGAATTCCTTGAATGTTCAAAATACATGTGATTTTGTCTTCACAGGGTCCATCCACAATCTCTTGGCATAATCACCAATGAATGATACAAAATATTTTTCTCCTTAGACATATAATACTGGTGATTCTCACACATTAGAATGAAACAAGTCTAATATGTTTTTGTTCATAGTAGTTACTATAGCAAACTTAATTTATGTTTAATATGCTTCTTACTTCAAGACTTTGATCTTTCACGAGTTTGACTCTCACTAGATTCACATTTTGTTGATATACCTCTCACCGTCGCCTAAGCCTTTACTTACTTTGAATTTCCACCCTTTTCACCTTGCTTTTCAATTTGGATTTTTCTCCAAAAGTATCATTGATAACATCAGGTGACCATATATATTGTTATTGGTTATGATGAATTGATGATACAAAACAGGTAAACTTTTAAGTATAATCTCCAAATGTTTATTTTCAAGTATATTTAAATTTGTTGTTGAAAGTTAGACAACTAACATATTTAGATTATTGATGTGCTATGTTATTGACTTGAAATCACTAAATGAAAAAGTATAGAGTTTTCCCTTTAAGAATATTCTTGGAAAGTGAGTCAATGATAGTATCACAAATATTCTTCATCGTAGTCTTCTCTGCAATGTTGGATGAAATTTCATCTACCATTGCTAAGTGCAACTTTGCGATAACATTATCATTAATATATTTCCACATCTTATCAGTTATGTTGACATGTCTTTCTTCAATTGCTTTTGCACAATTGTCCTTTATCAAACTTACATTCTTCTTTAGTTTTCATGATGAAAAATTATTCCCATTGAACTTCTCCATATTGTATTTTGTTGTCACGACTTTAAAACTGACTCATGCACTTTTTACTATGAATAAGATTGTCTACTAGAACAACAAAGATAAATCGTGAACCAATGCACATGGTAAATTCCCAAGAAAGAAAAATGATTAATTAACTTGGCCCACTTAACCTTTGTCACGAGACAATGAATGTCACTTGTAAAATCATAATGGTCAGACCTAAATTGATATAAGCTTGATTCAACTCAGTCCCATCTTGATTTGAGTTTGAACCAACCTAATTCAAACTAACACGTGTCTAACCCAACCTATAGTTTGATTTGGCTAGACTCAAACCAACCTACTTAGACCTAATTTAACTTAACTTGACTTGGGTTCAACTTATGTCAACCTTGGGTTGAATTGAACTAACTAGAGCACAACTTGTAAAATCATAATGAATGTCACGAGACAATGAATGTCACTTGTAAAATCATAATGGTCAGACCTAAATTGATCTAAGCTTGATTCAACTCAGTCCCATCTTGATTTGAGTTTGAACCAACCTAATTCAAACTAACACGTGTCTAACCCAACCTATAGTTTGATTTGGCTAGACTCAAACCAACCTACTTAGACCTAATTTAACTTAACTTGACTTGGGTTCAACTTATGTCAACCTTGGGTTGAATTGAACTAACTAGAGCACAACTTGATTCAACTTGACTTTGACCTTATTCGACTAGGTCTAATGTGGGTCCAATGTGACTTTAGCTGGGTCCGTCTAAGTACAACTTGACTTGTTATAAGCTAGACTTAGCTTGACCTGACTTAGAAAAACTTGGATATAATTGT
Source organism: Vigna mungo (assembly GCA_036885675.1). NCBI lineage: Eukaryota > Viridiplantae > Streptophyta > Magnoliopsida > Fabales > Fabaceae > Vigna > Vigna mungo. The sequence continues at coordinate 42,095,361 of CP144692.1, read as the reverse complement.
CTCAACTTATATACAACATATATTGGTCTAACTTGAATCTAATCTGGCTTAACTTAATATAGATCCGACTCAACTTGAACTTAACCTTACTTAAAGAAAAAAAAAAAAAAACTCCAATAATATTTTTTCACTTAAAGTTTTGAATATTACTATCTAGATGTAATACAATGGAGTCTTTAAACTTCTAATTGATTTAATTACTCATCCGGTCCTTATTTATGTATACAAATGTCAAATTGTTCATTAAGTTGTTTTAGTCTTAATTTAATTTTAATTTGTAAAAATTAATGCTATTTGATCTTAATTTGTGAGAATTTGATGCAATTTGATTATTTATGTTAAATTTCTTTAAATGAATCAAAGATTTTTCATTAAAATTGAAACTTTTAATAAAAATGATATGTTTTGTTAGTGTGATTAATATAATTATATTGATGAAAAATTATTAATCTATTTAAAAAAATTAATTGAAAGGAACAATTTGTATCAATTTTTTACATATCAAAACAAAATTGCATCAATTAATTGAGACAAAATTAAGACTAGATAACCAATTTAATATTTTTGAACGAAAACAAAAAATAAACAAGTAATTAAACCTTTTTAATTTTTATTTTTTTAAGCTGTTGTAAACAAAACTTTATACGAGTTGAACATTTAACTAAAACTGTTTTAGGTTAATTAATGATTTCGGGTTTCAGTCTTAAAAAACAACATATCATGTTCATGTGTTACATATTTAGAAAATGAGACTTTTATCAATAATAAATAATCTCATTTTTCTTTAGGCGAGGTTCAAGGTTCAATACATCTTTATGTTTTAGGATTAAGCTCACCGACACTCTCCACGTGGCACCTTATAGTATTATATAATGAATTGCTTAACCAGGGCAAAAAAACACAATCCATGATTCATTTAAATATCAACTGTTTTAACAGTTTTTTCCCTCAAATATTATTTAGTGTCTTAAGAATATTACAAAAAGTAAAATATTTTCATTATAACTAAATTTTATTAATATTATTACGATCATCAATACATTTCAGCATAATTTCTTATATTTCTATATTTTTTTTCAGAAAACACAGTGAACAACTATTTAACAACTGCTAGTGGTTGGTAACATAGAAGACTGTGTTCATGTGTTGTGTCTAATTATGTATATATTAAATTAAGCACAAGCCGTGTAAAATTTGGCAAAATTTTCGAAGGTTAGGTTTAATGTTTATATGTACGTTGACTAAAGACTACAAAAAAAAATAGATTCATTGGTTTCTTTTACTCATTATCTCTCGGCAATGTTCTTTCTTTTTCAAAATTCAACGAAAATTAATTATTAAATTATTTTAGATCTGATCATCAGGTTCAAATTTGCATGCTTGGTGGATCTAGGTCAGTCAAAGGAACAGCGGGAAAAAATTAAGTGAGGTCCACAAAAACTACACTTAGTTTTTATTCTTCACAGATTCACCCTTGTTGAACCAACATTTTGCAGATATGGTTATTTTCAATCTTGATACTGTCACAAATGCATCACTAGTTCATAATCATAGCATCATACACAACACATTAATATACACCACACGTTTGAGAATCTTCTGTGATCAACATTTCTTACATGTCACAATTACTCTTGGAAAATCTACCCAACCCTTAATGGTGATTCACAATCTACTAAGTTCATTTTGGGAAATATACTTTACTCAACTACTTCCCATAGTGAAAGTGTTGATAGATGAATTTCGTTGATATATATGTTGACAAAGACAAAATATATTTAGCAAAGAGAATTACAGAACCAAATGATGAAAAAAATTCTTGGTGCTCCCATGTGCGCATTCAACTACTTCAGTGAAGTTCTGATACACAAAGCACGAGCAGTAAACAGAAAGAGCAAAAGAAAAATTCAAAGCATTGATGATTTAGTTGACGACCGAATGCATGGTGCTTAATCAATTGCAACAACTCATCATAACAATCATTGGCACTTCCTTATAAATATGTTGTCAGCTTTATGCAATGTGTTTCTCACTTCCTCACTCTCTCTCTCTCTCTTTGCTTTGTTGTTTTCTATCCTCCACGAACTCTCTTTTCTCCTCTTTCTCTCTCTCTCTCTGTCTCCGTCTAAATCTGATGTTGGACCAGTAGAACTGCTACAAATCTCTGGCATTGGAGTGTAGATCTTATCTATCAGTGTGTTGGGATTTGTGTTTGTGCTTGGACTTTGACCCTGTGTAATACTACAACTCACTTCCATATTGGTTCTTACGTTTTCTTTTCCATGGTTTAGAAGGAATCATCTGAAAAGGATTTCCAGCCCAGAAATATTGTACTTTATTTTTCTTCTGGGTATTCGTTGAGTGGCAGAATCATGACGGGTCATTCTTCAAGATTCTATCTTGTTTTGCTTTTGTCAATTTGTGGAGTGGTTTCTTTGGCTTCCCCCATTGAAGATCAGAAGAGAGATAGAATTACCCAGCTGCCAGGACAGCCAAAGAATGTGGGGTTTGCTCAGTATTCTGGCTATGTGACTGTGAATGAGCAAAGTGGGAGAGCACTGTTTTACTGGTTGGTGGAGGCACCAGTGAGTCGTGGGCCAAAGTCAAGGCCACTAGTTTTGTGGCTCAATGGTGGCCCCGGTTGTTCCTCTATTGCTTATGGTGCATCTGAAGAAATTGGTCCTTTTCACATTAGGCCTGATGGAAGGTCGCTTTACTCTAACCCTTATGCTTGGAACAAGTGTAAGTGAAATTCACATTCCCATTGGTTCTGTTTTTAGTTTTTCACAACGTATATCATATCTTTATGCCTTTTTTTCATTTGGGGTACTGCAGTGGCAAATATACTGTTCCTCGATTCCCCTGCTGGTGTTGGTTTTTCATATTCGAATAAAACAACAGATCTGTATACATTTGGTGACCAGAAAACAGGTAATGTATTATCTAGTCGTTGTGAAGGGAAATGCACTTGTAGATGCAGGATTCACTCTTCATACCAATTTTGTTTGTTTTAGCAACAATGATCTGGTTTATGAATTGTGATTTTGACAAGCTAATGTGCATCTGGGATCTGACTTTCCAGCTGAAGATGCATATACTTTTCTTGTTAATTGGTTTGAAAGATTTCCTCAGTATAAGCATAGAGAATTCTACATTGCTGGAGAGAGTTATGCAGGTGATTTTATTTTTTATATGTGGGTTTTCTTACCTCGGAATTTTGTCCCACAGTTATCGATCAAATTTCTTGAACATAATTTTTCAGGTCACTACGTTCCTCAGTTGGGTCAAATTGTTTACCAAAAAAATAAGGGAATCCAGAATCCAGTCATAAATTTTAAGGGATTTATGGTGAGACTGTAAGAATCTTGAAATAGTTGTGCATTTTTGTAATCTGTAATGTTAACGGAGAATTGCCACTACCTTGTTACAATCACTAATGATTTTGTTTTTCTCTGTTTATCAGGTTGGTAATGCCGTTACTGATGATTATCATGATTATGTTGGCACATTTGAATATTGGTGGACCCATGGTTTGGTTTCGGATTCCACGTATAGGATGCTAAAAGTTGCCTGCAATTTTGGGTCCTCTCAGCATCCATCAGTGCAATGCATGCAGGCTCTGAGAGTTGCAAATATGGAGCAGGGAAACATTGATCCATACAGCGTTTATACTCAGCCTTGTAACAACACAGCATCACTCAGACGCGGCTTGAAGGGTCGCTATGTAAGCTATTATTTCACTTATTCCATTTACCTATAAACATAATTTCTAATTTGAAGTCCTTTCACTGAATTATAGTTGTCAAACCAGAATAGTGTACATTCAAGGGAAACTGCTGCAACTATGCTATTAGCATTGATTTTTTATATTGCTTATTGAATAGTTTCCATCAGTATTATCTCCTCTAGCACTATATTGTTTTTGAAGTGGTTAATAAGCTTCTGAAATCTCCATGTGGTAAAAGCTATGAAGCAATATTGAGCAGTTTGTTTAAAATCTCTAGGAATTTAACATAGGTTGGTTGGTATTTAACATTGGCATTTTGCAATTGCTAAACTAGCTGAAGAAAAATAGATGTTTGAACTTTTCATTGCAAGTTTCAGTCTTCAGATGTATAGCACCAATAGTTGTTAATATTTGGGTCACGAACTGTTACATTGATATTTTTTGTTTCTTGTTTTCTTTTTCTCTTATGTTTGGCTTCCAAACTCAGCCATGGATGTCTCGAGCATACGATCCCTGTACTGAAAGGTATTCTGATTTGTATTTCAACCGTCCAGAAGTTCAGAAGGCATTTCATGCCAATGTAACTGGGATTCCTTATGCATGGAAAGCATGCGGGTATGCATCATTTATGTGCAATTCTTGAACTGTTTTCTTGAGGCCTATTCTATTTTTTTTTACTATAAGTTAGAGCTAAAATGTGTTTCTTAACAACAGTGATATTGTTGGGAACTATTGGACTGATTCTCCATTATCTATGCTTCCTATATATCAAGAACTTATTAGTGCTGGTGTCCGAATATGGGTTTACAGGTACCTGCATTTTCTTTTTATCTTCTCTTAATTATAGCTTATACAGAAGAATCTACTTACAAAGAGATAGTATAGGTGCATTGTTCTAGAAAAATTTGCCATGTGTTACTTCAATAGCTTATACACACACAGACACACTTGTTATTTGACTTTTATGTATACACCCACACCCACACTTTTTTTTTTTTTTACTTATAAAATTAGTGCATTTTGATTTTGAGTAATTTTTTTTTGTCTCTTTAAAATTGAAAACATATATTATTCTTTTATCCTTAATATTATATGATACTAATTAAATGCTAATGTGTTAAACAAAAATCATTCTGAGTGACGCATTGTTTATCTTAAAATGAACATTAGGGATTAAAAATATTAATTTCAAATTTTGAAGGGATGAAAATTAAAAAAAGAAGATATTTTACAAAACTAAAACTAAAATTTATATATTTTATAAGAAATAAAAACATTAATTTCAGATTTTATAAAGATAAAAATAAAGAAACTTTTTAATAAGAACCTAAACCAAAAAAAAAACTCAGACTGAAAACTTTTTTTTTTTTTTTGCAGGATCTATTCACACGACACATCTTTATATTAATAATTGTCCAATAAAAAGTGGAAATGTTTTTACCAATGCTTAGTATTTTGTTTGACTGTTTTTTAATTATCTCTTGTTTTTTGTGTTTGTGATTGAAAATCTTAATCTTTGTATCTTTGGCTGCAGTGGAGACACTGATGCTGTGGTTCCAGTGACTGCTACTCGATATTCAATTGACGCCTTGAAGCTACCTACCATCATCAATTGGTACCCTTGGTATGACAGTGGCAAGGTTGGTGCAACTTCTATCATTAACAAACTGTCTCATGAGACAGACACACATGCGATATTTTTTTTTTTTTGCTGTAGCTAATATTATTTTCTGTTCTGTTGTGAAGGTTGGTGGTTGGAGTCAAGTTTACAAAGGGTTGACAATGGTTACAGTAAGAGGTGCTGGACACGAGGTTCCTCTTCATAGGCCCCGACAAGCATTCATTCTTTTTAGTTCATTCTTGCAGAACAAGTCGATGCCAACAACAAGTTAGATATTTGTTCATTACCACTTAATGAATATTCACACAAGTATAGGAACATAAGTACCACCATTCTTGCACTTAGGCCAAGAATAATTGCCATTCATATATCTATATATACTGGAACAGTTCGAGACAGAATAAGGAATTCAATCCTCGTGAGTTCACTTGGTTTCTCTGCCTAGAAAATTGATAAATTTACCAACAGTAGTTCTTCTACTTGTATTTCTTTTTGAAAATGTGATTATTTGTACGAAATGCTATTCTTTATATTGTTTTCGTAATTCAAAGACCAATTCCATATCTTGTATATTCAAAGGATGTTGTTCTACTAGTAATAAAAATTTCTTATACTACTATTTAATTACTGCGGATAAACTTTAACATCAATCAAGTGTACTTGAAAACAAATGGGTTGTTGCATTCTGAAATGGAGAAGAGAGATTGAAAGTGACATATTGTGACAAAGCATTCAATGCTATAAAGCCTGCTCGAATGCTCCTTGGTTCTGTCATACATCGCTTTGCTGTAGTTGAACAGATATAGGGGCACTGGCTTCTGTGACGTTAGATGTATGTAGAGAGAAATTAATAATTAAATTTAATTAGATATATACCAATGCTTTGTTTTTATGATGTTACAGTCAGTGACTTAGCAGGTACTTCCAATTCCACTCTTTTGACGAATATTGCGGATTTTGGGGTATTGAGAAATGGTGGACTGAGGGTACCAATGATTGTATGGCTCGTAAATCAGTATCACAATATATAATAATAGATCTGTTTCTGTCCACTGTATTTAATTTTGTATTCAGACCATTTATCAGAAAAGTTCATTTTCAAAAAGTGATTCAGAAGGAGAAGAAAAAATGAGTGTGGTTTGAGCGTCTAGACATCCCACTTATATATATTATACTTAGACTTTTAACAACAACCAGGTTACTCATAAATAAAGACATCAACATTCATTTAATTAAGGAACTAGAAAATCACAGTTATAAAATAGGAAAAGAAACGTTAATTGAACAACTGAAAGGTGAACACTACAGTCTGTGCTGTAGTTTTCACACATTTGTATAATGGTCATGCTGTAGCAGATACTCAGGGATATTTTGCCAATAAAACTTTTGGAAGATGGCAATGTTTATGCATTTAAAATTCCATGGTAGAGCACAATGTATCAACAAGACAAGGTGCTTTGCCAAAGGTATTTGTCATTGACGAATTAAAGCTCGGTGGAACTTCTTTTAAGAAAAGAATTAGGCTACCCAGTGGAGCCGAATAGACACATGGTATTGGTGTGACAATAAGATTAGATGAGACAGGATAAGAAAGACAGAGCATCCACATACTGTATCATTATTCTATAATACCCGTCTAACAATACCACAAATCTCGTTCATGATTTTGCTTCGCAAAGAAGTCCTATTGGGGTCCATATCTCAAAAGCAGTAGCATCATTTGTAGTTACAAAAAAGACCATCACTTGTTCTAAATTCTTTGCTTGCCTTGCCAAAATTCACATGGAATTGATGCTTCTGTATGCATCAGTATTAAGGATAGATACGTCAATTGTGTCATTAGAATACTTACAAAAACAAGACCGGGAAAGGAGGGAAGAAGGGCAGATTCGTCACACCTAGACAGAAACTAACTTCCTTAGTAACTAAGAAGGACAATCTCATTTCATTTGCTCATTTTCACATCCCCCAACAAAAGTTAGAGTTTGAAGCACAACATAAACAAAGCAAAATGAGTGTCACCATCCCTTTTTAAATGGGAAACAAAGCTGAAGACAGCACAAGAAGCAGATAACAAATGACAAAGTAGAGATAGAGATAGAGTGAGAGTGAGAGTGAGAGACATGTATAGGTTCAGCAACACAGTGATCGGGTTCTTGAACTTGTTTACACTTTTAGCATCCATACCAATAATTGGAGCAGGTCTATGGATGGCAAGGAGCAGCATAACCTGTGAAAATTTTCTCCAAACCCCTCTTTTGGTTATAGGATTTGTTGTGCTGGTGGTATCACTAGCAGGCTTCATTGGTGCATGCTTTCATGTGGCATGTGCACTATGGTTGTACTTGGTGGTCATGTTGCTCCTCATAGCAGCACTGATGGGTTTGACCATATTTGGTTTTGGTGTGACTAGCAAGGGTGGTGGTGTTGAAGTGCCTGGAAGGGTTTATAAGGAGTATCATCTTCAGGATTACTCACCATGGCTGAAGAAGAGAATACAGGATCCTCGCTATTGGAACACAATCAGAAGCTGTATTTTGGGGTCTAAAACTTGTGAAAAGCTTGCCTCTTGGACCCCTCTTGATTACATGCAGAGAGATATGTCTCCAATACAGGTACAACTAGTTATGTAGCTTGTTTCTCTTTAGAAACTGTTTAGGCTTTTCAATTTTTCCATGTCTTAGTTCAATAAAACAGCCAAAAAGACTTCTTTTCTTTTTTTTTTTAATCTTTTCACATCGATCATTGCTAAGTTATAGTTGTGTTTTGGGTTATGCAGTCTGGATGTTGTAAACCACCAACTGCTTGCACTTACAACATGGCAGCAATGATGATGACACAAGACCCTGATTGCTACAGGTGGAACAATGCCCCCAATTTGCTCTGCTATGAGTGTGATTCTTGCAAAGCTGGTGTGCTTGAAGATATAAGAGGGAATTGGCACAAACTCTCGGTTCTCACTGTCACCATGCTTGTGCTTCTCATAGGAATTTATTCCATTGGCTGTTGTGCTTTCAGAAACACAAAAAGAGCTGAAACGGATTATCCCTATGGTGAAAACAGGATGACCAAAGTTCGACCCAGATGGGATTATCATTGGTGAGTCCACGATTCTCCAGAAAATTTAATCATGTCGTTAACTCATTTCCCTTCCAACAATAACACTACATAAAAGAAACAGAAATAGAGTCTTGCAGTATTGGAAATTCAAAAATTTGTTAAATTTCACCATAATGATCTTAAAAGACATGAATAGTAACTTATGATGGAAAGGTAATGTAAACTATCATTACACTGCTAATAAACTCTAAATACATGGTAGATTTTATTGATTGCTATAAGTACTGCCTAAAATATCAGAAGCAAATTTTGTGTATACGTTAAAACCTATTTCAGATGCTTTAATTTAAAGTCTTTTGCTTTATGTAAGAAAGGAAAAGTCTTTTGCTTTGGGTATTACTTTTATTGCATTGAAGTCTGGGAATTTTAAACAAATCTGAATGGTTATAAATTGAGCACAACCTTTGAATATGAGCAATTTAGCTACTGTCTAATGCTTTTTGGTGTGCTTTTTCCCACAGTTGGAGGTGGCTACATGACAGAAGAGAACAACTTTATTAGAAGAGAAACTCTGACTATGAGCCATGTTTGGGTGCTCCATTCCATAGTGGAAGAATTCAGTAGTTTCTCAGTGTATGGTGTAGAAGGCCTAAAGAAAGGCCTTTGTTTCTACCACCTTTCCCAAATGGCTGCTTTTGTATGTATAAAGCATAATTTTGCTTTTTGTGCCATTACTTTATTTTGCCTTTTCTCATTAGTGGATGATGGTTTTTAATTTTAATACATGAACTATGTGCAACGGGGTTGGATAGAATAGAATAAGCTCCCTAATCCCACTTGCTTTTCTGTTCTTACACAAATGTCCAAAAAGTAAAAATAATGGAAGATGGAATAATCGAATAAGTTCTAAGGTAGGACTTTGATGGCGTGTTTCATCCAAATGGAACATCTATATTCCATCTTAGAACAGAGTTAAACCAGAAAAATACCTACAAAACTAATACCATTATTTGATTTCGTTTGAAAGAGTTAAACCGCTGAGATAAACCAGAATAATTTTATTATAAAAAACAAAACAATACGTATAATTGTAATGTTTCATTTCATTTTATATATCTCGACACTGAGTACAATTTTTAGAATTTAATTATAATATATTAACAATGTAATTTTTTACACCGCTATTGAATCATGAATCATCATATAAGATAAGATTCTTGATTTCTGGTGATTATAAAATAATAATTAAGTTAATCTTTTTCAGGCACAAATTCTTCTTTTGGTCTTTTACCCACCCCTATGAGTGTGCACATGGAAACAGTGGGGTGCAGAAAAAACTGAATGTGATATTAATGAAGCTTTTATGGACCTGTTTGTTCAATTGGGCCCAATAAATAAGGTAATCGATTCTAGGGCCTGACTAGTGTGACCTTACCACTTCTCAATTATCAATAGTTTCAGTCTTTATGGGGGGTTACTCCTTCTACCTCCCCAATCCCATCCCCTACCCCCAATTTTTTTGGATTTTTCTTTTAAATACAAAAATAACCTTTTTGTATTTTTTATTTTTACCTTTTTATCCCTATTTACTAAAGTTAACCTACCCTACCTCTTTTACACTCTGAACACACACAGACTCGGATTCACTCCTTCGTGTATTCTCACCCCCACCAAAGCTTTCATTTTGATTTGAAATGCTCTCTGCAACTCTCCCAATCCTCCTCTGAACCTACCTTTTGTTGTTTTGTGCGGTCCGGTGCGATGACTGTGTGGCGATCCGATACGGTGCGGCGCGGTGCGGAGAGGTGGTAGGCGTTTCGACAGGTTAGTTTCTTGTATTGTTTTTTTAAATGTATGTAATGTGTAGGATTATGTAGCTTTGTCTATTGTTGATATCTGGTCAGTATGCTTGTTGAGGTTTCTATGGTCTGCTATTGAGTTCTGTCATTTGTGTGCTCTGTATTGATGAAGAAGATGTCCAGGCACTGAAACGGATGTCGATATCCGTCGACGGATGTCGACATCCGTTTCCTATTTTTATGTTTTTAGTTTATTTTATAAGTAATTGTATTTTAAGTTTTTATTTTCAATTAATTTTGTTATGTATTATTTTAATTTTTTTGTGTTATTAGTTTATTGTATTTAGAATTAATACATTAATTTTGTATTATAAGTCATCGTATTTAGAATTAATGTATAAAGTTATTTTTGCTAAAGGATAAAATTATAATAGAAAAAAATAGAGAAAAGAGTAAAAATGGAATGGGGGGTGGGGGATGGGATTGGGGAGGTACCGGGAGTAACCCCGTCTTTATGACTTGTTAAATTTTCAAATTAAGTCATTTATTCAATAACTAACTGATTTTCTAACATTACTGCAACATATTTATTTGAATTTACACAACTCAATAATAAATTACAACTCCCTTTATCTGAAATATTGTTACAATTTTTGAAAGTATTAAGTGAAAAATATTACTTAAAATAATTAGAAATTCATAAACATTAAATGAAAACTCATTTGTACTTGGTATATCGAAATAAAAGACTAATACATTTGATGGTAGGGTTATTATTCTTAATGGAGTGATTAAAAAAAGAGTATGAATTTAGTAAGATAAGTTGTAATTAAAAGTTATGTGAAAGCCTGGCCCCATACAAGAAGTTTGCAGCACTTCCCTCTCCCATCTTTCTTCTATTTGGTGCTAGATGCGTGTACAGAATGGAAGAAAATTTAATATGATTGTGATAGTTCAAAGTTTTTAAATTACTTTTATTACTTTCCTTTCAAATTGGATTTTAATTATTTGAGTATTTGTTGTAAATAGTGCAACCTACTTGTTTTTTCAATTTTACAACACTCACCTAAGTTTCAAGTTTTCCATGATAGATTTTTAATTTGATTACTAGTTATTTCTTTCACTGCTTTTGATCATTAAATTTTTTATTTAAATATTTTCTTATTATTTTTAATCAATTTTAATGTTTATTTATCCCTTAACTTATAATATGCGTTAGACGGTTTAAAGTATTGAATATGCATTAATATGTGTCATTTAAAATATATCGCCTATCACTAAAAAATAAATAAATTAAAAGAATGAAAGAGAAATTTACTTTTTAAAATCAAATTAAAATAAAAATATATAATATTTAAAATAAAATATATAACTTATTAGATACTTATCTCTTTTAAGTAATTTCGGCTTTTTGTCTTTTATTAACATAAGTATATAAGTGTATATAAACTCATTTGTTTTCTTTGATGTGAGAAATAAATTTAAAATAATTTTTTAAACATACCATATTCTATGAATTGGTGTGGTGAAGCACATTAATAATTATTGAACAAGTTGGTGAGAGTGTGTATGCAAGTTGCAAAATGCGCATGAGAGGGGAATAATCTTCAACTCCTTGGACAGAGCATAAACCATTTGTCACGTACCTATGCAATTAATTCGGTGCTATCTCATGCAACTTTTAGTAGATAAACATCGCTTTAAAGTTCATAACTATACGGCTGAACTGGCTCAACTAAGCTACAACAATGGAAAAAGTGTTCAGTCAGATTCCTGATATTTTATGATTTATCCAACATTTCCGATATATATTTTTAAATCAATGGTGACATGATATTTTGTTTTTTAAATAATCCTGTTTATTTAAAAAGACAACGTGAAATTAATGTTGTATTGTACTTAATAAATACGTACACCGATGTTAAAAAAAACCTATTCATTTATATATTTTCAAAAATAATATATAAAAATAGCATTAATTAAAAACTACAATAGTTTTTTCTGTAAGTTCTTTTATACTGTTTTAATATTATGTTTTTGCATATATGTTTTATGACTAATAATAACTAAATATGTATTTCATTAATTATAGGTCTGTAATTCACGTATAATTATTAGACTGAAACCCACTTTTAGTCCATGTCATTTTGTGAAAGTGTGTGTAATTTCAGTTCTTGTAAATTTTTAATTATAACTATTTTTAAATTTTGTAAAATTAAGTAATTTTATCAAACATGGCATCTAATTATTGATTGGAAGCGGTAATATCTATATTAGACTTTTTCATTTCAGCGTTGTAGGGCGGATAAAGGTCCACGCCCTATCGGATTCGGTATTCCAATAATATTATATCTATAAATTTAATTAAACTTATGATTGGAAAATTAATTACTTAATTAATTAATTGATCTAAAGACATTCTCTGGTCAACTCTCTTTTCTTCCATATACAAAATTTAGGTTTCCTATATATGTTTGACTGATTACTTAAGAAACTTGAAATCATCACGTAATCAAATTAGTCTTTATTTACTATTCATCGTTGATATAAAACATTATAATAAAATATATTTAAAGAATCATTTATTTATAATTTTGTCTTTCTACGGAGTTTCTTCTAATTTGTAATTTTTTATTGACTTAGGACACAGCGAAAGAAGAGTTGGACGAAAATGAATTAAAGAAAGAAGACTTGTTCTAATTTTATTAAATTTACATTATTATGTGTGGTTCTTATATCGACTTTTTCCAATAATGAATACTAATTATTCAATAAGAAAAAGACATAAGCCTAAAACTATAATAAGAAATTTGTGATGTCAACATAACGTGTTACGCTTGTAAGAAACATACCCTTTGTGGACCCTACAATACAACATGTTGCCTCGATGCTATCCTCACTCAACAATTTCACTTTATCTTTTTCAAAATTTTATATAAGAAAAAAAATTTTATTTTGGTGGGAAGTCAAGACATAACCATTTCTATTTTAGAGCATTTTTATTTTCGACCAGTTTACTTTTCATCTTCTTTTATTTTATGTTTGTTTTTAAGTTAAAAGTCATATAATATTGTCAAGTTTTTAATAAATACATCTACATCTATTTAATATCTACTTCAAATATTTGTTAAATTATAATTTTTTTCTCTCCAAAATTTTATAGAATTGCCCATTTATTTGTATAATTTTGTCATTACCTCCCCGGTCAATATATATATATATATATATATATATATATATATATATATATATTTTTTTTTTTTTTTTTTTTTTCAAACTCATTTATTACATTTCATTGAAAATCGTCAAATATCTTTCACAATTTTTTCTATATATTTGACATTGGTGGTAAAGAATCCACCAATAAAAATCTTGAATCACTAAATAAATGAATTCATTTCTAATATAGTTTTAAAGTTTTAATCCTGTATTGATTTAGAAAAGGAGTGATTAGTAGCCAAAAAAGCAACAAATAGCTTGTCCACAAAAAATGATGTTGTTTTACGTGGAACATGACTTTAAGAGAATCAATTAATGAGATTGTAAGTATAAAAGAATTCAAAATATGGTTCGTAATTTGAATTTTTATGAATATAATTCATATATTAACTTAGTTTTAATTTTTTTTAATTGATTATTAGACTTTTTTATTTAAATTTTAATATTGGTAATCACTTATAATAATGTTGTAATAGATTATTAGTGAAGTTGTGATTGCTGCACGACTTTAAAATTATATACACGTGTTCATAGTCAATTATTAGTATATAAAAATGTATCAAGGTACACGACTTTATCACTTTTTATATTGTGGCAGTGTAGAAGTTGTATACCTCTTGCACGATTTTTTAATTTGAAGTCATGTATAACTACAAAACTTGTCCATTTACATAGATAAAAAAAATTATCTAGATTCATAATAACAAAATAATTTTTGTTTTGAAACGTAAAAAAACAAAAAAAAATGTAATTCAAAAAGTATTAACATCTTATATTATTTAACTTAAAGTTATACTAAGAACTCTAGAATAATAATTTTAATTTTTTCATTATAAAAACAGAGAGAGTGAAAATAAATAAATAGTTTTTAATTTGATTTTGAATGTGTGAAACATAGTTAATTTACTATAATCATGTCTTTATGTTAAATCTTAAGGATTCTTTTTGTCATTAAAATTATATTAATAATCGAGAACAAATAATATGTCATTTTTTCGTAAGGTTATAATACTAATCAAAATAATTCATTAATTTTATATATTTAAAGATCGAATAATTCATTTATTCAAAATATATAGTCTGTTTATTTACAAAGACTAAAAATAACAATTTTATATTTTGTAAAAGAAAAAATATACATAAACCAAAATAAATAAAACAATAGTTACTTTACTCGACTAGAAAATGTGAAGAACATATAAAACATAGTAAATAATTATAATTTAGTCATTTTATTGGACTAACATATTAGAGACTTAATTTTTGAAAGAAAAAAAACTAATTCTAGTATTTAGTAAGAGGATTAGAAGAAGTGACGAGAGGGATTGATCTTGGATGAGTAATTTATAATGTCAAAAGACCTCTTTTAATTTTATTTACTTTTTTGGTGGAAAACATCTCTTTCAATTTACATTGACTCGGGTTCTTGTCACTTTAAAATGGCAATATGGGTTACCACTACAAGATTGATACGTAATTTTAATTTGAATTAATCAATAATTTGGGCAAAACTTCAAATCTCAAAAGATCCAACTAATAGTATATTTTTTAATAACCATTTGTATGCCAAGTTAAATCTTTCTAATTAAATAAACCCTCACATGCACCAATACTATTTCACCTCTATAAAAGTCATAAAGCCTTTCTTATCTTGAACCAATGCAGCTAAGATAGAGCCAAGAATTTCACCCTCCACCTTCAAAATATGATAATTATTTACATTTTACTGTATATTTTATTTTAATGTTAGTCTAATAGACAAATATTTTTCGTAATACCACTTAATACTTCCCTTAAGAATATACTATTGAATTAAAAAAAATTAACTTAAAAAATCTAAAATGATTGAAAAATATAACTAAATCAAATTTTACCTTTTTCAAATATATATGAACTAGTATAACTATGCTTCCACAATCACCAGTTTGATTTACACTTTTATATATACATGTACCCTAAAATTGGAGCCTCTCTTCAAGCTATCCATTACATATATGACCAAAGATTATTCAGATTTAGGAGATGAACTTGTTACTTTTGGAAGAAAACATGAGTTTGGTGATGTAATATCTGGAAATGGCACATACAATTTCTTCCCATTTCGTTCCACAGCCTCAGTCGCATTAGCTGTTGTTAGATCTACAGGTTCAGATATTATCTGTTCATAATTTTTCTATTCTTCCATGATCAATGTCATACAAAAATACAAATACTATATATATATATATATATATATATATATATATATATATATATATATATATATATATATATCGATATAGAGGCAGTGTATGCATTTTATATTTCTTGCATCTTGAACGTACTTTTGAATATAGATCAATCCAAATACAGTTATATATTTATTTAACTTCAAGTGTCTTCTTCTTTAACCAAGTGCATGTTTGAATATATGTGTACACGAATAAAAAAATAAAGTAAAGGACAATCATTGATTTTTTTTTTTACTTTTTTTAGGCAAAAATTAGTATATTATTACCGATTTAAACAATTTTCTTTTTATTTACGTAAATGACAAGTCATACAGTTTTCACACAATTTCAAATGAATAAGTTCTGTATGGAATGTATGACTTATACACTACCATAACAAAAAAGGTGAAGTGGTCAACTTCTCACACATTTTCAAACACTGATAAAAATAATATCTGTAATCGATTACACAATATTAAAGTTGTGTAAGGAAGTCATGACTTCATTGATAATTGATTACATCACTATTATAATTTATTCAGTGCTAAAATTTGAATAAAAAGACGTGTACTAAAGAAAAAAATGTTTAAAATTAAATTAAAATATGAATTACATTTATAGAAATTCAAATTAAATTTATACATAAAAAATTATCATGTTTCCTTTATACTCATTATAAATTGAGACAAAAAATAAAATCACGAAAAAGAGATATATTTGTTTTCACCAATAATATATATTAAGACAAAAAATAAAATCATGAAAAAGATCATGAATAATTATTGAGAAATAGTTTTTTTTTCTCTCTCTATATATATTTTTTATTTTGTGTATGATAGATTCAATTGATTAAATGTGTAGAATGATTTTTTTCTTCTATAGCCTAATATGGTCAATTTGCGCGAGGTGATAATGGTAAATTCACGATTATTCTTAAGATAATTATTTGAAAAAACTTGTAAATTGAAGTGCATATTTTGACGTTGCAAATATAAATAACGACCTTAACTTTTTAAACCAACACGAGTTGTTTAATGATATTTTGCAAGGAGAAACTCCACGCATTTTGTCAATGTACCATCATATTACATATTTAGTAAGAATAAAACACATATTTGAAATATATTTACAAGAGATAACATACCTTAATAAAAAATAGATTGATCGAGAACTTCAAACTAACTTGATTTAGCACATTTTGGAACATTGAGATCCTGCAAATATATAAATTAAATTAATTTGAAAGCTACTTATTTTTTAAAATATTTATGAATTAAAAATAATAAACTATGGCGTTGTATGAATAATCTAACAATAGAAATTTAATATATTAGTGTATGCGAATATAAGAAAGTAGGACCGATTGAGTGAAAAGTCCACCATTGTAATACTCAGTACACTCAAATACTTAGTACAAAGTAAGATCAAAACTTTTCCTATATTTTCAATGAATTTTCTGAATATAAAAAGGGTTTAATAAAGACTGTTCCTGTTATCATTTTTTGACCGATAACTGTTTTGAACTTGTCAAAGTCTTCCTTTCTTTGAAAATGATGCTTCAACACGCTCTTTCATCTTGCATGCTTCAATCTCTCTCTCTCTCTCTCTCTCTCTCTCTCTATATATATATATATATATATATATATATATATATATATATATATATATATATATATATATATATAAGCGCTATAGTACAAGCAATTCCCAACCCTATCATCACCAATCTAGAGTCTCCAAAGAAATTGGTTTTGAACCACACATACTCTTGTCTTTTGAACAATACAAAACTTGCTTTGAGTCTTGCAGAGAAATTTATATATATCAGTGCAGAGACTAAAAGATGGGAGAAGAAGTTTTACAGAGGAAGTTGGAGACAACTCCTACATGGGCTGTTGCAATTGTGTGCTTTGTCATGCTCGCTATTTCAATCCTCATTGAACATATTATTGAAGAACTTGGAAAGGTATTACAAGGTATAATCAGAAAGCAACTTCTGCATGTTATATAAGCTGTTATCTCTGATCTCTTGCTGTGTGATTATTGAAATTGCAGTGGTTGAAAAAGAAACACAAAAAGGCTCTTCATGAAGCGCTGGAAAAGGTTAAAGGAGGTATACTAATTAATTAATGATTAATTCACTTCTTCTATTATTATACAAAAGCTACTTTTCCAAGATCCTCTTGCTTAGTCTAATTGAAAAGCTATATAATTTATTTGTGTTTAGAGCTTATGCTGCTGGGATTCATATCCTTGCTCCTAGTGGTTTTTGAAGATCGAATTACCTCTATCTGCATCTCAGAAAGTGTTGCTTCCACTTGGAATCCTTGTGATCCTGATTATAAGAGTAAAGGTCCAGAAGGATATATTGACAAATGCGCACAAAAAGTAAGCACAATTAATACACCCTGATCTTTTTTTTTTATTAACTTTAATGGTAATTAATTGACTTTCATTGCATGAAAAGGGATTAGATACTGTGGATTTCCAACAGAGGGTGTTTTCTTTCTACAAAGTTTGATTTTGTTTTCGTGTTTTGCAGAATAAAGGAGAAGTTGCTTTTATCTCTGAATATGGGATTCACCAGCTCCATATATTCGTCTTTGTGCTTGCTATCTTTCACATCCTACAGTGCATCATGACACTGACTTTGGGTAGAACTAAGGTACTCTCATCTTATTTCCTACAATTTTATTTTTATATTGTTATTTTGAGCTAAAAATAACGTTTGACTTTCATACTCATGAAATAGATAATGTACTGTACATAAAATTAACCTTTATTGTAATTGAAAAATAGTACAAATGGGTAAGTAAAACATGTCATTAGCAGTTTCAAAACTAATACTTTTGCTTTTTGTGGTATGCAGATGTCAATATGGAGGAAGTGGGAAGACGAAACGAAGAGTCTTGAACATCAGTTCTACCATGGTAAGACTCCACGTAGAGTTAAAATCTGAAACAAAATATCTCAATGAATTAAAAACATTATAGTTTGTGTCTACGGCTTTAAGTGTGAGATGTACTAGGCAACACACGTCACGTCATAAATAAATGTCTTCGAAATCTTAATTGCATGGAGGTTGACTTATCTACCTATTTGGTAACAGGGCCCTCTGTGGGTATTACCGACAAAAAAAAAAATCAAGGCCTATGTAAACTTTTTTTTCATTTTAACTTGTAAAATTGATTATATTTTTTTTCAACTGTTAACCGTGATTGAAATTAATTTTAAACAAAAAAAGTATGTCCCAATATAAAAATTGATTGCTATCGTAAACTGAAAAACCTTTTAAGAAACGTTAATTAGTTTATCTGTTTGTGACAATAACTTCTCTTGCCCAAAGCTCAAACGGGCTTCTTATTACTCTACTCATTTACGATAATTGGGTCATTTTGATTTAATTTCTGAAGGGATTATGTATGAATTTTACGCACAGAAATATTCTTAGTAATTTATACAAAATATTGGATGCTTAATATATTTAAAGCATAAATGCTTTCCTTATTTAGGGGATTGATAGAAAAATATTTTTACAAGAATTAAAAATGATTCAACTGTTCTAAAATGTGTCTACCATGTGGCAGAAAAGGATTTATTACTAACTTTCATCAATATATCTATTATAAGAAATGTTAGCCATGTTTTTGAAACTCCTATTTCAATTGAATTGCAGATCCTGAGAGGTTCAGGTTTGCTAGGGATACAACGTTTGGACGAAGGCACTTGAACTCATGGAGTAGATCACCAATTTCATTATGGATGGTGAGTACACAATTATGATACATACATGCATGAATAGACTCATAAATTTCTGGCATTGTTGTTTCAAGAGGATGATGAAACTAGGCCATTAGATACATTCTGAATTTCAAGCACACGGTTTGTTATTTGTGACACAAATTTCACGAGACCTTTGTATTTTGCTCCAATCAGGTTAGCTTCTGCAGACAATTCTATGGATCAGTTAATAAAGTTGATTATATGGCATTACGACATGGATTCATAGTGGTGAGTTTGTTTTCACAAAAATATGTTCTACAGTTTGATATTTTTTGCTCAAAAGGATATCATAATTCAACTAAGCTATGTAACAGGCACATTTGACTCCAGCAAGTGAGACGAAATTTGACTTCCAGAACTATATAAAGAGAACACTTGATGAAGATTTTGCAGTAGTAGTTGGAATAAGGTAAAAATATCATCCTGTGTTTTGCTCTCCTTTCTACCTCTAGCTTCTTACCTTACCAATTTAAGCTGAACCATGGTTTTTTGTTCTTGCAGTCCAACCATTTGGTTCTTTGCAGTGCTAATTCTGCTCACAAATACTAATGGTAAGCCCTGTTCAAACATCGAAACAAGTTTTAATATGACATACGAAGTCATGCATAACTGATGTTGCTAAAGGTTGAATCGATATGGGTCTGATCGTGAATTATTTGCACCATTTTCATGCACTATATTTGTAGAATTCAATCGATACAAGATTACACAGCTGCATATTTTCTTACAGTGTTCAAATTGGAATGCTTTGGTGCACCTAAAACTTATTTATTTACTGGACTAGAAACACTATTAGATGCTCTTTATATTGTAGTTTGTTTTGTTAATGATAATTTTTGTTCTATATGGACAGGGTGGTATTCTTATTTGTGGCTACCATTTATCCCACTAATTGTAAGCAAAAGAACCACTCATTCTGCTTATGTTGTCGGTCTACGTTTTATTCAATTGAATTGGTCATAATAATGTTTAATGTGAATCATGTAGATAATCTTGTTGGTGGGAACAAAGCTACAAATGATCATAACAGATATGGCACTAAGGATTCAAGATAGGGGGGAAGTGGTCAAGGGTGCACCAGTGGTTGAGCCAGGAGATGAACTGTTCTGGTTCAGTCGCCCTCGCCTCGTTCTCTTTCTGATTCATCTCGTTCTGTTTCAGGTGAATTTAATCACTTATTTTCTTATGATTAAACTAACTGTCAAAATGAAGTACTCCAATTCTTGTGTACTGAAAATAGTTGTGCTTGGTTCTGTGCTGCAGAATGCATTTCAATTGGCGTTTTTTGCTTGGAGCACTGTAAGTATTTCATCTTGATCAATTTTCCTAAAACTTTTGCTATACAACATTGAAGACAAGTTGCAGGATTGCTTAGACCATGCTTTCTTGTTGAATCTACACCGTAAAAAATTATTCTTACAATAAATAAAAAAGAAAATCTATCAGTACTATGAATCAAGAACAGCCTTTCGGAACCTCAAATAGTTCGGGGAAAAAACCTAAGAATAGTTCTTGATAGGAAATATGACATTCAATGAATATACTTTTGGTGTATATGTTTCATTCTGTGTCAACCAGACATTTACATCTTGGTCTTTTATCTCTAAAGTCATAAATTCTACCATTAAGACATGATTATTTCTTATTATTGTCTAATAAAATAACCACCACATTAAATTACTACTGACCCTTACACTCTAAAACTGATAAAAGTCTTAAACAAATAAAAGTCCAATTAAATCTATCTCGTTTAAATTTATTGTAACAGTTCTAACTAATGAATAAAGCAAACCCAATAGCCTAAAAAACTAATACCTTCGTGTCAAGAGAATTGCGACTATTATGCAGCATTTAGCCTAAAAGAAGTAAAAAATTTCTAATTTTGTATCATATTTTTGTTACAGTACGACAATAAGTTCAAAATAAACAATTGCTTTCACCGAACTACTGAAGATATCGTCATCAGACTTACAATGGGGTAAGTTCACTTCATTTTCCAAAACTGCATTGAAAAATCACTAGTACATTTGACTTGTACTGGAGATAATTCAACACACTCTATTTTTCAGGGTTAATATATACTTGTGTGTGTAACCTAATAAGAAAGTGAAATTTTGCAGGGTTCTCACCCAAGTTCTATGCAGCTACGTGACTTTGCCTCTTTATGCTCTAGTCACACAGGTAAGATACAAGAACATTATATTAAATTCTGTCTTTGTTTACCAATATATTGCCAAGAAATACCATAATGATGGTAGCACTTATTTCCTTTTGTGTTTTGGTGGCATTATATAGATGGGTTCTACGATGAAACCCACCATTTTCAAAGATAACGTGGCATCAGCACTAAAGAACTGGCATCACACTGCTAAAAAGCATCTAAAACATAACAAGGATTCAACTTCTAACACCCCATTCTCAAGCAGACCAGGAACTCCAACTCATGGCATGTCTCCGGTGCACTTGCTTCACATGCACCCTAGACACAGTGATAGTCCACTGGTTTCTCCAAGAGCATCCAATTATGAAAATGGTCAATGGGATGTTGAAGGGTCACATTCCCCAAGCCACCATGCAAGAGATGTTGACCATGAAGAGAGCATGATGATGCAGCCTCCAGCAGCAGAATTGCCTCCTACTGGACCCAATCCTATTCGAACTCAACATGAAATCAACATTGCTTTATCTGAATTTTCATTTGGGAGGGGACACAACAACCCTAGTAGAGCAGATGAGTAAACATCTCCTTGTATTATAGCTTTGAAGATTGAAGTGAAACTGATGAAGTAAATTTTCTTCGGACAACATCATTTCTTACTTGATTACATTTCTTGTATAAGATGGACTTTCACTTTCACTGTGTAACATGCTTCCATATCTCTAAGATGATTAATATTGTTGATCAAATTCGAAGAAATGTGTGAGGTGATCACTTTGAAAAACTGGCCAAAGCTCAATATATACATATATTGGACACCTTCAGTCACTTTTTCTTCATGATGTAAATTTAATCAATCTAACAATTGACTCTCATTACTTTATTTCAATGATAATATATAAATCAAATTTAATATGATTTAAATTTTTATAAATAGGTTATCTAATAATAAATGTTTACATATATACTTTAAAATATAATATTATATGTTAAACTTAACTGATATAATCATTTTTTTATGATAAAAATATCGAATAATAAATCTAATGTAAACTGATAATTTATATATTAAAAAAATTATTAACAAGACCAAATTATTGGTCTAGGGATTTTAATTTATTCCCATGTAATCCAAAAAAGGAAAAACACAAAAAAAAAGAAGAAAAAGAAAACTTGAAAGAGCATTTTTCAATCAAGTACTTAGTCCATAATATTTTACCCTCCTCAGGTATCCAGAATTTCAAATTTCTTTTACAATACTATTTTTTTTTTCTCCATTATGATTTTAATTACATCTCATACTTTTTTTTTCTCTCCTTTCCTCTCTCTATGATCTATATAAGTAACATTTTTTTTCAAGTAATTTTGTTTATATAACCATAAGTAGGCGTTACCCAAACGAGTAATAACCTAACTATTTCCTCTTAAATGAGAATGACAAGTTTTAGTAAGAATATGTTTTATTTTAGTTGTCGATGAAATATGAGATATTCTTTTAGAATTCTTAAAAAATTATTTATTATGAAATAAATAGTTTTTTGAGGTAAAAATTATGTATAATTATACAAAATTATTTGTTTGAAAATATGAACAAATCTCTAAATACTATAAAAATGTTATATTGAGTTTGTGACAGGTTTTGTATAGCAAGACTTAGAATATATTTTTTTAATAATTATTATATAGTGCCTAATTTTTTAAGAATGCGATTTAAGACGTTGATTGGTGTAAAGGCTGAGAACATAAAAAGTAAAGTGATAAATAATTGGAAAATGGGAAAGATAATGAAACAGTAGTTAGAAGCAAATAGCATAGCATTAAGCAGTTCCATCCATTTTTGTTCCTTACACACTTCGTTTTCCCGCAAAATTGTTTTTCTTTCTCTGTGCTTTTCTTTTCTTTCTCTTCCGTTCATTCATAAATCTCAGAGACGTTCATCAGATTCGGCGTCCTTGTTCATCTTGATCACCACTCATGGAGGTCCGTTCCAACCCTGCCGCCGGCAACTCCTTCGACCACCGGCGACCGCCCGCAGTTTCGTCGAAGCAGCAGCTGCCGTCTCCTCACTCCGTCGATACCTCCGCCGTTTCTCAGAGGTGAGTAAAATTTGAAATCTTTCTTCTTTTCTGTTTGATTCGTTAAATGGAATCTTTCGAAAGTTTGACCCTTTTTCCCACTCCCATGTTGGGAATAAAAGTGAAAAAAGAAATTTTGTTTTGGAATTTCGATTCTTTTTTTCGTTACCAGAATTTGGTTTCTTCATGGCAACCGAATTTGAGTTCGGAAAATTTGATCCTAAATACGATGCCCGGTTAATTATTCACTTTTTAGATATTTCTTTTTAAATTTTGATACTTGGAATTGTATTTGATGGTTTTGTTTTCATGTAATTGCAGACTCCAGAAGGAATTAATGGCTCTCATGGTATATCTCTTTTTACTCTAATTATGATAATTGCTGTTTTATTATTGTTATGGACCTTTCTATGATTGTAGAATAAATTCTGATATAGAAAGTTGAATTCGCAAGGAGCATCTAGAAAATCATGTTCGTTTTCATTCTATTTTTGGTCCAGGTGACGGTTTAATGGAACAGTTTTGTTTTATGAATTGAAGAAAGCATGGTGGTTTATTTTGAAGAATTGAAATATTTTACATGTACTCTTTTAAATGAGCATCTATATTAGGGTGGTAAATTGTGTAAATTAATTCTATTGAGATATCAGCTAAGAAACAAAGGTGTAACATATGCTTTCCTTTTCCAGTTATCATAGTTGTTATTTTGCTGTCACAGCCACTAACACTATAAAATGCCGAAAATGACTTTTCCTGCAGATGAGTGGAGGAGATCTTGGAGTATCGGCTTTCCCTGATGGTGAGAGTATTTTTACATGGATTGGTACAGTTGAAGGTGGAAAAGGAACTCTGTATGAGGGTTTATCTTATAAACTCTCTTTACGTTTTCCCCTGGACTACCCTTTTAAGCCCCCACAAGTGAAGTTTGAGACAATGTGTTTTCATCCAAATGTTGACCAGTTTGGCAACATTTGTTTAGACATCCTTCAGGTATTCATTATTTGTGTTTAGGTGGGTTTGGCTCTACCATTAATATGAACGACAAGTATATCTATAAATGAAATTCTGATTCTCATTGCATCAATCTGCACCAAGTGTTCCATCCATCACACTTTATCTTGGGGCTAATAACTGTCCTACTTGTGTGTTTCCACAGGACAAGTGGTCTTCAGCTTATGATTGCAGAACTATTCTTCTGTCTATTCAAAGTTTATTGGAAGGTCTGGTCTTGATATCTTTTGAGCTTTACATTCACCTTTATGTGCTTGTCTGAGCAATTTACTTTCTAATAACAGAGCCTAACTTGGAGAGTCCTCTGAACAGCTATGCTGCAGCACTATGGAATGATAAGGAAGGTTTGGAAAACTATTTTTTAAGCTAACAACATTGTTGCTGTTATAAACTTTTAATGATTTACACTGCCTACGTTTATTTGTTTCTCTCCCCCGTTTTTTCATTTGATTTGCACTTCAATTGCTGTATTCCTAGACAAAGGTTGTTGGATTTTTCTTAACTTAGAGTTCTGGATATTTTTAGAATGCATATTTTAATTGGGGCTGTGCATCTTGCAGATTACCGGAGAATGGTTCACAAACAGTATTTTTCCGGAGAAGCTCTTGAAAGCTGATTAATACAATTCCAAAGCAAGATCAGTTAGTTTCCACATCATTGTTGCAAATGTTTGCCTGAAGATAGAGTTTGCTCTTTATGAATGTCATTTTTTTAATTTGCTTTGATATTGTAACCTGAAACCACGAGAGTTCAAAGTGATTTGAAAGTCTTTTAATAACATTCTGTATAAAAGTGGTAAAAGTTGTCATTGCAAAAAAGTCACATGATCCAATTGACTTCTTTGTAATATTTTTTTTTTCTTTGGATGTACAATTCTTACAACTGTATATTGATGTCACGTATTATCTACTTGAAGTTGATACAGTGGTTCATCTATTTGGATTACTGGACATAATGTTCTAAGTGCTTCAAAATTTACTCATAAATTATTCGATTGAAATAAATGTAAAGCTTATAACTCTTATTTGATTGAGTAAAAAATTGACATCCTATGATATTTGGAAAAATCCCTTAAAAGTACTTCCTCAAGTGCATTTTTGTTGAATACTTTCAATCTTCTATAAGCAGCTTTTCTTTTTAAATCCACTAGTGCAATATTAATATCAAGGACTCAGGAGGACGATATTTAGTTCCTTAATTGAGTTATAAAGTGTTTCTGGAAACAGCCAAGCTGGCTAAATGGTAAATACGTCCCATTTTGAATGCACATTGGTCGGGAAAGTGACTGTTAATTAGGTACATGTCATGTCCAAAACGACAGTTAATTAAGTTTTATGTTATTGAAATTACTCTTTGAATAACAAATCTTCAAAATAATAAACCGAGACAGCTAGATCTTTACATCAAAGATTTCATGAAATTAAATAACCAAGTTTAGATTCAATTCACGGTTAGGTGCATAGTTCAATGATGTTTCATATGGATCATGATCTAAAGACAAAATGAACATCAAATTCTTCCTTGAAGACACGTAAAAGCTTTCTCATTACTGTACCACACCTGTGAAAAATTCACTCATTACAGAAAACCATGAAATTACACATTTTCTGCATCATATCTTTCCTGCAAGAAAAGAACACTTACAACGGTGAGTTGTTTAAAGGAATGTAATTGCTTCGTTCAACAAAGGAATTGCTATTAGTTTATCTAATAAAACCCAAATTAAAGAAGAAAATAAAGCAAAAGGTCATTTGTCAACAACTTTTTTTAATTTCTTTAAGCAGAATCATTTACCGCTGAGCAATCCATTTTAGTATTTTTATTGTCTTTCAATGCTAATGTTTCGTTATGTAAAATTAAACAAATTTTTCTTATAACTTCTTTTGACACACAAAACAAAAATACTAAAATTATTTTTTTTACTACTATTAAATGTGTTACATATCCTTTATTAAACTAATTGAAGAAAATGTTCTTAAAAAATAAAATCTATTTCCTCTAAAAAGGATTTTACCGAACACATGCTTATAGTAATACATCTCACACATAAAAATTCAAGGTTACATTTGATCTCACCACCTCCACATTTCCTCTGAATAATATTTTTTGAAATGCAAAATATAGTTAGTTACTCCCAAAAAAAAACTCTTTTACGTGTACGAAACTAATAATTAAATTGTAATTAACGCACTTTATCTAGCAACCAAGTTGATAGCCGTATTGGTGTTCGTCCATGTTATAGCATCCTAAAACAAAAGCAAATTTGCATTCATAAATCAACGTTTCAATATAAAATGCATATATTGATTGATTTTCTAAAATATCCAATCTTTCAAACTTTGGCTTTTATGAACAAAAATCGTAGTTAACAAATACAGTTGTCCACTCCACCACAAAAAATGATGGAAGAATGATCCAGATAATTCTGGTGGAGGATGGAATAACTAGATCTTCTTCTCGGATTGGACAGTAGAAGCACGCAGCAATGGAAGTTGTGCTTGGCAACGCAACGGAATTGATTGAAGAATGATGATGATGATTGGAGGACACAGAGACATGTGGAAGCCACTCTCAATAAGTGTTCAGTGGCTGGAGAATATAGTGGATGCAAGGAAAAATGAAACCAATATTGGTTCGGTGATGAGAATTGATGAACCGGTGATGGAGAAAAGTGGAATGAAGGTAGAGATCGGGTGCTGAAATGTGATGCGGATGGTAGAGATATGCTAGGATTGGAAGCCTAGCTAGGGAGAGAGGCTAGAGGAAACTCTCAAGCTCTCTCTCGGTGTGACCTTCAACAAGAAGAAATTTCTGGACAGTAATCAACAGAATAATTCTTCATTCAAATCAAAAGTGTTTTCCTAAGCTGATACAAGCAAATTTATAATGAAAGATCCAAACTATGGACAGTGTAGATGGTTGTGGAAGAAGTTCAGATCTCCACACGTGGCAGCGGTGAGGGATGTGTGTTCATGCTTCTGGATGATGCAAGGCAATGTGCATGGGCAACCAGCGTTCCAGCCATATCACGTATCAGATGTGGTGATGGTGTGATACATGTGTTTTTCTTGAGGCAGCTCCATGCTTGCTATTCTCACCCCCTTCCCTTTGTGTAAATGACTTCTGTCCTTCTTCTTGGGTTGGATAGTCGATAGTGTCCTAGCCTTATTGAATCCTACAAAACAACCATATAAGTATTAAAAAGAAATCATTCTAAGACTTAGAAAAAGAA
Organism: Vigna mungo; assembly: GCA_036885675.1. Classification (NCBI taxonomy): domain Eukaryota; kingdom Viridiplantae; phylum Streptophyta; class Magnoliopsida; order Fabales; family Fabaceae; genus Vigna; species Vigna mungo. Next base: position 42,067,466 of record CP144692.1, on the reverse strand, counting down.
AATCAAGAAAAAGTCTTTCTTCACTCCCCTTTCTTAACCTTAGCTTTAGTTAGTACTCCTTTGAATGGAATGTCCTAAATGAATTTCCATCAAAAAAAAGAAGCAATTTTCCAAAGTATTAAGAGGCAAAGTAAAATTATGTGTTAAATATGTTTTTCTTTTATTAAAATTTGAATTAGCTCTCTTTAAAATTTTGGTTTACTTGATTTCTTGACTTTAAAAATACATAAATTTAGTTATTTTAATTAAATTTTATTAAGTTAAAAAACGTATTTAAAATATCAAATAAAAATAATAAGATTAAAAAATTTAAATATAAATATTTTTAAAATTAAAAGAATTAAATTAAATTAAATTATTTAAAAATAATTAATTTCAATTTTAATTGAAAATTAAAAGAACAAAAATATATTTAATCCTAAAATTATTTATTAACATATACGTGGATGCACACAAGGTATGCTATATGCATTAATTTTTCCAGTAGCTTCTAAATTAACATCTATAACAGCACTTTAAATGACTTGATGCATCTCCCTTCTCACACTATCATCATTAATCCGATAACTTTTCAGTCGTGATATAACTAAAATAAGTACAGAGGACTGACACAGAAAATTAGTAGCTGAAATAATTTTTCATTTTCTGAAAAATCGTAACACTTTACAAGAAAAACTTTACATACATGTAGGGTATCTAGATATTGACAACAGCATCAGTACAGAGTACAGAGTATGCCTATATTTGGCCTGCCTGACACCAAATTTGCTCCAAATCTAGAATACCCAACTAAAGCTACAAAGACAATTGCTTTTGCTGTCATCCGTAGAAATAAACCTTTTTTTTCTTGGAAAATTGTTGGATATGTAGAATGATCTCTCTCTGCTGAGAAAACTAGACATTTTAAGAAAATTTCATGCACTGACTGCGTATCTCTTAGGAGCATCAAATATTTTGGCCAAGTAAGCTTCAGAAAGAGACACCACAAGGCGGTGGCAGGCCAAAGTTGAAGCTGTTACCATTATTAGAAGGGAAGCCCAGAAGAACCGCAACATCAATATTTTATCCCTACTTGCAGATTTTAGAATATTATAGAATATAACTCGGAGTCGTCGGTCTCTAAAGATGAAATTGTAATCATCTGTAGGCAAAGATCTAGGGGATAGACCTGATTCTTTGTTGCTAGGTCCATTAGCCAATACCAACTGGGAATACTGAGTAACCGTAATTCCTTGTCCAAATAATTTAATCATCCATTGGTAAACTACGTCAACCATGATCTTGCAGAGTTCTTGGCGAAAATACTTTCCCTCCTTCGAGACCACTGCTTTGATTAGTGAAGCTCCATCCTGTCCATTACATGGAAAGTAAGTGTCATACATTAAATATTCAGTTTTCCTGCTCACCGGCAATCTACTGCAGCAATCAAACGCTCAAACTAATAACGCAAGACTCGGTATAATAAATATAGTCATAGTAAAATGTTTCCTTTGGCACGACAAAATGTTTTTGACAATGAATTCACCAGAAGCTTGGGCAACCTGGTGAGCTGGGTACAATGACAATAAACATACTATGAGATAGAAAAGCTTATAAGAACTCACAGCAGTCATGAGAAGTCTTCTGATAGCAACACCATCTTTGGATGGTAAAAGCCTCAAAACCAAATACGCAACATCAATTGTGTCAGTGACCTTATTTGATAAGTGATCAAGGGGCGTCTCACTCTTTGACGCTACTAGTCGCAAGGCTTTCCTGACAAAATAACAGGTATGAGACACTACATCCATAGCAGAGAAAAAATAACAATTATTGAGTAATAGATTAACTAAAACTGGCCAGTCTAATATCTCTTTATGAAGATCAGCTGAGTGCATGACAAAAGGGGATAAAAAGTTATCAGCTATGATGCACGAATGCGATAGATGTATCAAATACGACAATACGTTTAATTTGAAAATTATAGGATACTATCCATAATATATACATATTGAAAAATATACCCCAAATTTCTTAAAATCATGATAAATATGTAATTGCTAGTGTAAATCCAAATTAAAATAACATGTATAGTCAAAGCATAAAAATTATAAATTATTATCATTATAAAAGTATTAGTAATTTATAAATTAGATACTTTATTGATAAGTATAGATTATAAAGTATCGGAAACGAATATGTGTAAGATGACACAAATAGAAGTATGAGTGCATCATAGGTTATCAGGAACCAGGTTTAAAGATCCTACGTGTAGAGGGTCAATATTTGTCGAAAGGGTCATGGGAGCTCTGACGATAAAATAAGAAGTGTACAAAAGTGGTAGTGTAGATCTTTTAGTGTAATATGGGATAATAGAAATTTGATTCTTAGCATATGTTTAGGAGTGAAGTTCAACATTATTGCAAATTAGAGAAGATCCCTTTGAGATGAGTAACAATATCAAAACAAGTATTGAATTGAGGCCTTTCCTAGTTCAGTGATCACCAACCAAACGGATATCCCTAAACTACTATACCTAGAAGTTTACCTATTTCTAGAAAATTACAATGAGCTCCAAAATAAAAAAATAAAGCCAAATACTGAGGCAACTATGTCAAAAGGCTTAGACTTATGTTACTTACTCCTATTCCTACAACTAACTTGGTTTAAAGAAAATGTTTCCTTGACCAATATGCTTTACCCAAATGGCATTCACACGGTGTACAGTGTTAAAAAATAAAACCCAGCACAGAAATTAGAGGGTAAAGAATAACTTTGTAATTTGAGGGTGTTGGCTGCCAAAAAAATATGAAACTTTGGGATAATTCCAAATATGAAACTCATGTTAAAATTATTTACTATCACAGAAAAGTAATCAATTGGAGTGGTTATTTTGCATGATATATAATGGCCTAAAGGAATAAAAAGAAGAACATTAGAGCAAAATCACTAATAGCATCAAGCAGCTAAATTTTTAAGAAGGATCACAAAACAGCGGCAGATGCATACCACCAACTGTTTAATTTGAATTAGACAACTACAGGCATTTTTAGTTTAATCTTTTCAATCAAAGAGGGCCTTGCTGTTTACTATAGTTTGTAGATGAAACTAAAATACAAAGTCAATAGATCCTAGAAATAAGATAAATATTAGGTTGGAAGCTAAGCTAAAAAAAGTATATATAAAATACAAAACTTCCCAGAGAGCATACAGTAGCATGAATTTTGACATACCTAGTTGCCCCAACCCTCAAGAACATGGAAAGCCTTTGCCACTGGAACTCCTTCCTTCGGTTTAGAAGCACCTTAACAGGAGGAAAATGAGTTTAGGTAAACCAATGAATAATGTCTAGGATATATTATAAGAAACTTTATTTAGTACACAGTTGTATTGGCCATTAGAATGGCAGAGATGCTGCCTAGTAGCTCACATAATTGCATATGCAAAACTATGATGACTGGTTTGACGAGACATAAAAAGACATCATGTGGGGCTAAAGTTTGAACAAGATCCATGTATAAAAATATCTTAAATTTCTTTACATTCTTTTTCCAAGATAAGTGCTTAGAATGTATTCTCTATGCTTTAATGTCAGTAAATAAAAACAAACACGCGATGACTTGGTTTACAATTCACTTCTTTGGATTATTGACACAAAACTATTTGTTCAAGGTTTTTATATTACCGAATGCAATATTTTCCTTGTTGCAGCAGAGTTTTCTGTGAGAAGTTTTCGAACAACATAAGGATATGCAGCTTCAAAAGTCTTGAAATTTTTATCTGCGGCTATAGCCAAACCTGAGATTGTTTCAAAGAAAATGATGAGTTAAAAGACAATGTAGAGAGAATAATAGAAATTTAACATAATCAGAATTACAGTGGGGAACCATTCATGTGTCTTTACTCTTTACATAATATTTTGGTCATAATGGTTCATAACACGGTATCAAAGCCTTTGATCAATTGGTTTAGAGTTTATTCCTTGTTGCTCTCATCATTTAAAGTTGAATTTTAGCACATGGTAGGTGAACCTGTGCATTATCCACACTTGGGACCAAAAGGCTCTTGTGGGAGAGGGTGTTAGAAATAAAGTATAAATACATGCACCTTAACCTTATAACTTGAGCTTTTGAGATTGTTGGTTCAAGACAAAACAAATATTCTGAATTACTAGAATTGATGATCCATAATGAATAGAATCAGAACTTCTAAGCAAGACTCTAAATAAGAAAAACAAAAATGTCGTCGTATTGATAGTGTACCTTCCAAGGAAGCTAGTGATCGCAAGACAAGTGTATAATATGGTGGCATACGAAAATGATATTTGAGTGCTACAGTCCAAATCTTTCCCAGAACCTTGAGGAAAATTGATTGAAAATTCAGTAAGTTGAGAAGTTTACAAGCAAAAGCAAAAATGAGAATAGAAGACCAATATTAGCACATGTTCAATTAGATGGATACTATAACTTTGGCTGGATATAAATTCAGACAAATCCAGATTTTAAATGTAAATGCAGTAAGAAGTGCTTTGCATGAATTTCTTATAATGATACTCAATACTAACAACCAGAAAAGATTACTAAAGCCATTTTCTAATTCTAACAGAGCAGGAAAGACAATCAGGCATAAACCAGTTATATTTGATGCCATATACAATTGATATCTTTCGTATCAAATCCAGACATGAAACCAAGAAAGGAAGGCTTAAATTTTAATCAAACAGCTTCAAACTGTAGCTTAAATTATTTGACAGTTTAAAGCAAGAAAATTATAAGTTTTAAACTATTTTAAACAATACACTATAAACTATAGACACCCCCTATAATAACCATGCAATCCGATGGTGAGATTGATAGATTTCTTGGAAGTCCTATCAAAGATTGTATTTATACCTAAGTTGGAATTAGATTTAGAGCTTGTGGTTCTCGATGTAAAGAGTACAAAATAATTAATTGTACTCAAGTTTATATGATTTGAATTTCACATAACATAATTTCTGTTGAAATAAACCGCTTGCAAAGTAAACCATCCATTGAATTATCATTATTGATGATAAAACATGATTAATTTTATGTATACCCATGTCCAATAACCCATGTTATCCATAGACATACATGGTTTGCTTCTGATAATGGATATTACTCAGTTGATTTAGTGTTGGAAGTGTAATTTTCTTCAGTTATGGTTAGCTTCAAATCGGGGATGATGCATTCTATTTTAGTCAAGGTTAACCCTGATAGAGATACTAACTAGAGTCAAATTATAATATATAAGTGCACATATCGCCTTAGAAGCTAAATTTTTGTGGTTGAGTTAAATTTAAATTTCACTTTCATAAAGTGGGATTAGAACCATTAAGAACACTTCATAGTCCAGTTTGTCAAGCTTAACATGTCACCCGCTATTGGGTTCTTCCTAGTCCCACGTTGGAGATACTCATTCTTCGATAAGAGATGTTGAAGATCATGTCAACTAGAGATATAACTGAATCATAGTATATAAAGAAATGTAAACCTAATCCTACAAGTTAGTTTTTGTAAGGTTAAGTTAGCCTTAAAAGTCAAAAAATAGTAAAATTATTTCCATATTTCTTGACAGTCGCAGACCGTGGTTTGATTTATGCAGTCACCAGACAAACATTAAGAACACTTCATAGTCCAGTTTGTCGAGCTTAACATGTCACCCGCTATTGGATTCTTCCTAGTCCCACGTTCGAGATACTCATTCCTCGTTAAGAGGAGATGTTGAAGATCATGTCAACTAGAGATATAACTGAATCATGGTATATAAAGAAATGTAAACCTAGTTCTACAAGTTAGTTTTTGTAAGGTTAAATTAGTCTTAAAAGAAAAAATAGTAAAATTATTTCCATATTTCTTAACAGTCACAGACCGTGGTTTGGTTTATGCAGTCACCAGACAAACATAATTCAATTACTATTCCTCTTAAATATGATTCTCACCCTGCTGAACTTCACATCCGGAATTCCTTCTTTAAATTCTACTTCTCCTAAAGCGTGTTCCAATTCCTGAAAATAAAATATAAATTCAGAAGCCATTCTGTAAGCATAAGTTTCAGAATAAGCAAAAACTGGGTATGAGAATGCTGTTCTTATTTGGTTTAAATGTTCAATGGCAATATAATTACTAAAACCTGAGATACAAGTGATATACCAAGGTAACAAGTCGGATATTAGTCCCAGGCCTTACAACATCCATATCAATCAAAGCTCGGACAAGGGATTCCCAGTCACCATTTACTATATGAATTATGGAAGCCAGCATAGCAAATTGATGCCTTTTTTCCATTTGACAGAGCAAACCGAAATCCAGAAAACTATCACGTACAAAGATCCTTTTAGACTTTTGTTGTGAAGGTAGATCATAATTTATTCAGAAGGTATTGGATAGGCAAGGAAAAATAAATACCCTATTTGTCCTGATGAAGTATAACGCAAGTTACCAGGATGTGGATCAGCATGTAATAAGCCTGTCTCAAGAAGTTGCACCAATGTTGCCTCAACGCCTTTACTGACCTGTAACCAATATGAAAAAGTAAAAAATAACTGAATGTGACAATTTCAATATTGTAAACACACAGAGTCACAGAGATCAAACAGCAAGGTTTGCATAGAATCAGTCATTTATAATGGATGAAAAAATGTCAGATGAGTAATACTGGTCAAATAAGTTAAGAAAGGATTGATAAAGAAATTTTACCACTACCTCAATCCAAAGCCTTGTTTATTTTGTAATTGAATCTATAAAGTATCTTGAGCCCAAGAGTTTCATTTTTACTCATACTTGTAATTCTATTAGAAAAATATTGATTATCTTCAGTAGTTCACCAAGTTTCTACCAAAAGTCAATAGTGTGAACATTACTTAACATCCAAGATATACAATACTTTTGCACAATGTGAAGACAAATAATGGATAATTGCATTTTTGTTTACATACCAGATCAAGAAGACGCCTTTTTGCATCTAATTTCTGCCTTTCTGAATATTCAGAGACATTTCCAACAGTGTTTCCAGCAGTCACAGAGAGCAAATCTGTTGGACTTTCACCAACCATCCACTCCATGGTCAAAACTCTCTTTCGAGTTAAATGTGGAAATACTTTTGGCACATACATGAAAGTAAAGGAAGAGTGCACTTCCTGCATTTAGTAAGACCATGTCAATTCAAAGAACAAAAACATTGATCACTGTTTAGTGATTTTTGTCAAACCGATTAAACTGACCTACATTTCAAAAGTTAAAACCTGATAAAAGATTTCATCAATGCTCTAAATTGACCAGTGCTAGAATTCATTAATATGTGAACATTACAAAGCTCCAGTGGATATGTCTTTTATTTGTTACCTGAAACTTTGAAGCATTCGCAGCCTCTAATTTGTAATCAAGTTCACCAACAAAACCTTTCCCTAGTTCATCAGCATAAAGGCGAGGGTCACTCTTTCTCTTGGCAATCTTTTGCAGCAGCCCCAACTAAAATGGATAATATAAACACTCATATAAGAATTTAATAAATAGATAAATAAAGGTAAAACTTAAAATGGTACTAGAGATTCATAGTAAATACAAACCCCAAGGCGAAGGATGTAGATATCCCGCACCACCACATGATGCAGATTAGGACGCTGAACTTTTACAGCAACATTATTGCCATCAGTAGTACGGGCAAAGTAAACCTAGAGAGTAAAAAAAAGAATAAATCAGGAAGACATATCATCTCACTTCAAAGTAAAACATAACTAAACTCTCATAAGTAACATTTAACTATAAATGGCACTCCCCTATCATAGGAAAAAGTACCTGACCAAATGATGCAGCAGCTATAGGCTCCTCAGAAATGTAACTAAAGAATGTTTCCAGAGGACAACCAAATTCTTCCTCCATAATCTTCATTGCAACATTCCTAGGAAAAGGAGGAATTTGATCATGCAATTCTGACAATGCCTGCAACAAGAACACAATTGAAAAATATATACACATATTGTCAATCCAATCATTCAAAATGTTAGCAGTAGCACAAATGTGATAGAATGGCAATACAGACACAGTTGTGAATCTAACCTTGGACATCTCAACACCAATGATATCTGGCCTTGTGGAAAGGGACTGACCAACTGCATCAGCAATCAAATGAATGTAACAAGGATATTGATAATCTTGTGACTGCATGAGAGAAGTGAAAGCCCCAACACCAAAAAATTTAAAGCGATACAATACAAAATCCATATAAGCCCAATAATGGAATTATGACAAGAATTTAATATAATGATCTTATTATAGATCAAACTCCTCACCTTTTATAAAGGTAGGACCAAGATTAAGTAATGTTTCCTTCAATACCATCCCAAAATTATACTGAGATGATGTATCATCCAAATCCTCATCAGGAACTAGACGGAGGAACTTTTTAAACCCTGATGTTCGAATACTGATCATAGCAGTGGCAAACGAGAAAAGTACCTTTCAAAACGAGATATAAGTCAATAAGGAAACACTTGAAGAAAAAGTAAAGACTGCAACATGAAACCAATTTCAAACCCATTGGAATATGTGCATGTGCCTATATAGGAGGAACTTATTACACCAAAGTGTGTCCAACACTTACATAGTTGCACCATTTAATAATTCTTTACTGAATATATTAAAAAAAACCACTACTGAGTTAGAAGTTTCTATCATATGGATCATATAAGTTTTTATCATATGGATCATATCTACAAAATTTTACGTGAATCCAAAATTATTTCATATCTAACTAATGTATATCAAAACTGACATAATATAATATATGCTTTTAAAATATATGAAATTAGGAACTATGTTCTTACTTTTTTCTATCGTTGTCTTTACAAGATTTGAAAAAAATATGTAATATATATTTATACTTTGAAGATTTAATCAATAAAAAACACATTTCACTTAAAGTTATATATTGTGCACTGATGCATGAACGGATGTAACTCACCAATGTAAATTGATTCGTGTGTCTACTACTGTAAAGTACATTTATGAAAATAGAATTGAAATCAGATTAAGTTCAACTTAATCCTAAAAGCTAGTTTACTGGGGAAGGATTTTCACAGTCATCACAAAGGGTATTTTGCCTATATACACAACCAATGCCAGATTTTAACAAACCAACTTCACACCCAGAACTAGATATTTGGACCATGATACTTGTAGTGTTCGGCATCCCCAGGTGACCAGCATAATAACTAGAATAGACTCTGATGTCATTGGAATTGAGAATGGACTACTAGGAGTATACTCTTGATGTCATAAGAACTCAATGGAATATACCTAATTTAAAGTTCCTCAAGAAAGGTGTTCTGCCAAAGTCACTATAAACTGTACTTTGTCTATATAATCAATTGATATCGGTGGCACATATTCAGCAATGATCATGTATCCTTGACATAATGATGACAAATTGTAAATTTTAAATTAAAAACTTATATCCCTATGATTAAAAGATAATTTATTCCAGATAGGAGTTCAATCAAATAAGTGAATAACTATCAAATGTTACATCAATTCAGATAAAAAAACCGAATAAAAACTAACAGTCAAGGCAAGAGTTAAATAGTACCAAATCCTAGATATTGTATAATTCTTATGAAACTAAAAAAGCAAATGGACAACTATTACTTGCACTAGATAATCGGTCTCTAGGCTATAGGCAAGTACATGTTCACTAATCATAGTATAACACTTTATATGAAGCAAGCAATTATCTTCAAACAAATGCTGTTATTACACGATAAAACAAACATTATGGGACATTAAAAGGCAAGTAAGTTTTCACAACTTAATCCAATAATTATTCAAATTGTAAAAAAAAAAAAAAACAGTACCTCAAGAACACGAAAGGTCACCACATGTGGCCTAACACTGAAATACTGAGCAACATCCTGAGGATCATAAACTTCAGGAAGCGGCTTGGACCAAATCTTAGACAGATAATAGAAGTAAGAAGCATACGCTTCCAGAGCCTTGAGATCATACATGAACAAGTCCACTCCAGTTAGTCCTGCAACACAACCAGAGACCAAATCAACGCAGTAAACAAACAAACTGCATTTCTGATTACCAAGAACAACACTCTTCACTTAATTTAATTAACATGATTGCGATAGGAATTTTCTCGTCATGTCATTGAAGACGTCAACTATAGTAACTCGATGAGTCAGAAGCGCGAAATTCAGATGGAATTAGGGATGTGGACGCAAACCTGGGTACCAAGGTTGAGGCCAAGAAGGAGAAGGATAGGGAGGAGAGTGAGGTTCTTCGAGATGGCGGAGCCAAACGACGTCGTCGATTTTCTTCGCAACCTGTGGAATGCGGAAGGTGTGGTTGGCCCAGGCAACGCCGTTGTCGATTCCTCTCTTGAGGAATTCCACGTCCTTGCGAACCACCTGAGCGAAGTGGCTGAAGTCCCCCCATGCTCGCTTCTGTTGCTGTTGGTGCTCCTTGCTCTGCGGGCGCCTGGGCAAGGAGGCGCGAACGGAGAGAGACGGCGGCGGAGGCGCTAGCACCGTCAGCATGGACGGAAGGGGGTCAAACGGCGGCAGTGAAGTTGAAATTAATGTGCATTTGTGTTGTGTGGTGGTTGCTGTGACTCAGTGAGTGAAAGAGCAGTGGCGTTGCTTGTGTGGCCGTGTTTATGTGGCTATGAGGTAAAGTTGAGATACGATAGACCATGATGATCACGAATAACACACATCATCGACTAACTTACAATTCAAATGCCCTCAAATAATTTTTTTAATAAGTAGATATTTGTTTTATTTACATATATATTCTGATCGAAATAGATTGATAAAAATAAAATAAAAGTAAAACGTGTGTGATTTACTAACATTAAACCTTAAAATTTTGTTTTATAAATACGTTTCTTATATACTCAATTGATATTTTTGCAAAATTAATTATAAAAAAGTTTATCCCATGATATATATATATATATATAATATTTAATATTTGTTAGTTTTTTTTTAGAGAACAACAGGGGACAGGGGCTAAAGTCCACCGCTAGACTTCACGTGGAAGATAACTAAAAGCAAGGTCAACTAACAAAAGAGGGAAATAATAGTTATTTCTCTTTCGCAGCTCTTTAAAATGTATGAAAAATTAAAAAAAAAAAGACAAAAAAGAAGAAGTAAGAATGGACGGATAATATTATAGAAAAAAAATGAGAAAACAAAAATGAATCTTGAGCAAAAATAATGTAAATAAAATACACATCTTTAAGACATTTTGATTTTATAATTCTGCACTATTATTTGTTTGGATGATTGTGTTATGGATTAAAGTGATTGATTATGATTAGTTTTATAAATATCAGCAGCGTAACTAATTACAAGTGATTAATATGGTATTTATAAATTATATATGAAACATGAAGGACATACATAAAAACTTCACAAAGAAATATTTTTTTCTTTCTTGAACACAAATTCTATTGTTTTCTAAAACTCACTTATATAATGTATTATCTTGCTAACTTCTTTATCAAAATAAATAAATAAAGAAACAAATAAAAATAATAAAAGTTTTTTATAATGTACTTTTATGTCACACATTTTTTATAGGTGTTGAAAAATTCAATTATATGATGCATCACGTTGCTAACTTCTTTACCAAAGTAAAGGAATAAAGAAACAAATAAAAATAATACGAGGTTTTGATAATGTACTCATATGTCACATATTTTTCTACAAGTGTTGAAAAATTCAAATGCAAACAAATTTCTTTTCATCTTTAAAATAAGTGTGTGCTCCATACTTTTGATTTAATTCTAACATTATCTTCTTTAAATCACCATTTCAAACATTTTCTTCCTCTTGTAAAACAACCAAGCTTTTAAGGGCTCTGTAAAAATTTATTCTTCAATGAAACAATACTTAATTATCACTGTTTTCTCGATTATCAGTTCTCAGATTTTGTAAAATCAGATATTTGTATGTTTTGACCGTCCATGAAATACAAATTTTTTTACGTAACGAAAGATTTGTTATTACATAATGGAAATATCTTGCTTTTGATGCATTATTTCAATAATTCTTCTTAACCTTTCTGTCTAAGTTGGAGAAACTAGTTGCTATTATATATTATGTTTTGGCTATTAAAAGAGCAACAATAATATATTTATTGGAAGACCAAAATACTCTTGTGGATATAAAAACATGGTTGAAATTTTGGTTGTAAAGAAATTTTGTGATACTGTGTGGTTACAAATACATCTGCTGCTGATGGTTCTGTTGTCTACAATTAGAAGAAGCAAGAGCTTTATGTTAATCTCAAATTTATAAGGAGTAATATTGAGGTCATTGGACCTATAGATAGATGAACGTGCTGGTTATTTTAGGAAATATGGACAACTAAATTCAAGGAGATAAATCCTTCTGAATATGGGATTGCTTTTAAATGCATAAACTCCTAGTATTAATAGCGAGATATATGGAATTTTGCTCAATTAGGAGCACTGGTGACATTCCTACTCATATTTCTCGTATATATGTATATATATTGCTATGTACCTCGTGTATAAAGCTTCATTAGATTGATTAAACTGTAAAAAACTGGTATAGATTGATTCTGAGGTTTTCAGACCACAGTATGCTTTCAAATATCTGTACGTATGGGTTGGCAATGAACAAGGTGATGATAAACTTAAATGGGAAAAAAGTAGTTTTCATTTGAAATTGGCAAGTTTTCTCAATTCCAATATCAAGGTAAGAATTCAGTGAACAGTACTACTTTTCGTTAGCCACATAAAAAAAATAGTACCTGCAGTAATTTGTACTGCATATGAATAGAATAATACCAATTTTTGTTCTATTTTGGAGTGAGTATTCCAAGTATCAGCAGTGACATCAGGAGTAAGAGCATATTCATTACTTGTGAACAGCAAATGTATGAAGATGAAGAAGATTCTTCTGTCAAGACGTATGTTGGAATAAAGTTAGTGCAGCAATAGATCTAGGATTTATTACTCCAAATAGATTCTGGAATTAGACTGTACCTGAACCGTTATCTGCTTCATACGAGTTGGCTCCGGTTTCTGGGGAATTCAGTTTTTGTATGCTCTGTGAGATTGAAGCTGATTTCCCCAGATGTAGCCTTGTGATCTTTTCAATCATGGCTAGTCCTTGGGTACTGCATAGAAAGGGTTGAATTTTTCAGACAGTCCTTTTATCCTTGTACTTAGTACTGTTTTCATCTACATATAGGAACCTTTTGGGATTTCACTTTTAAGTCAAGTTTAACTCACATGGTATAACACTGTAATACTAAAACCTGCTGGGACCACAGTACTAATCAAACAAAAGAAGTTCTTATGACGACAAGATATTCTATTTTACCTTGGACTAAATAAGTGGCCGCGAACATTGTTGGGGGCATGAAGAGCATCCACCAAACTAGTATTCGTTAATGTTTCCAAAATCTGCTCTCTCTTCTTGTTGGGCATCGAGTTATGAGCCATTATCACATCTGCAGGAACGGCTCCAAATCTGGTTAAGAATCAGCAAAAACTCACTTGAGTATAGTGTATCTTGAAGCTTTAACTGGAATCCATATTTTCTCATAGAATATGCAGGTAAAACTAAAGTTGACATTATCAAAGCAAGGATTTATAAGTGCTAATAACTTACGAACAATCTCCAGGATAGCCATTGATTTCTCTGCACCCTCCTTGCGGACAAAGATACCTGCAGTTAATCAATTGAATGTTTTGACAGACATTTTCTCTGTAACGTATAATGTAAAAAATTCATATGGGAAGATACTTACATGAAGTCCCTAACAGACTTTGTTGACCATAATTGGGTATTAGGCCCCTCCATTGAATAGAGCAATACAGTATCACTCCTGACAAAAGCAATGTCTCCCAATTCCTCTACTAGGCACCTAAAAGCTCCTGAATGACCAGAGTATTTACCCCTTTCAGAGCAGGTTTCATTCTCTTTGCTGCATGCACTGCATATATCGAGACCTTCAACCTCTGATGGAGCACAGATAGCAGAGAAAAAATTAGTTGCAATTTTCCTGCCATCTTGTTCTGCACTGTTAATTAAATTTTTAATGTAATTGATAGGGTAGTTCCATCCAACTGCTGTGGAGTAACCTCCATGACAAGACTTGTGGCCTTTGAAATCCATTAAACTGATCTTTTCTTTGCTCTCACATGCCCTTCTGTTTACTACTGCCACTGCTTCATAGGTTTTGGAATGATCACAGTACATCTCACTGGCTATGGCTTTCATTGAGTGGTTGATGAATGCAGTATAAGCAAGCCCTGCTTCTAAGTTCACCAAATCTGCTTCTCTTTTCTGAATCGAAACCATGCACTCTTGGGCTTTTTCTCTTTGGACACTAAGGAGGACATAATAAGAAATAAGAGTCGTATCACTGGAAATGTTTCATACCCCTTTCTCAATCATCCATTTGCTAGAATCCGACGTAGGACCAAACTAAAAGTCTTTTTTGAGTCTACCATCAACTTCAACTTTCCAACTAAGAAAATAAACACTTACAACTAAAATTGTAGTAAAAATTGTTTCCAAATCTCGTTAAAAAAAATAACAATCAACTCATTCTCATCCTATCTTCCAAATCAATCTTCTAAAATAATTCTAAAGTAATCACAACCTTCTTAATATTTGAAAATAAGTTAGAGAAAAATTACGGTAGAAAAAATATTTTTGATAATGTCCTTCTGAATAAGGATTAAAAGTCTTGCCTCATCAGAATTTTTATAACAAAAGTTAATAATATTCTCTTACATATATACACACATTTAAAATAATTAATAATAACATATTAATAAGTATCATAACAATAAGCTCTATTATACTTATAATTAGTATTTTTCTTTTATCTATCTTTATGTTTTTGTGACTAGATAAAAACGAGAGATTATAATATGTTAACAATTTTTTTTTATAATAGATTATGTTTCACTTTATTGATTTGTATATTTGAAATGAACCAATTACGAGCTACTCATAAGTGTTGTAAAAAAAATTGTGAAAAAAGAGTTGTTAAAAAAAAATTTAAAAAAGAGATATATAATTAGTTGTTGGTTCAAACATCAATTTTGGTATATATATAGTTTAGATTATTTTTTATTTTAATTTTATATGGATTTATTATTTTACTTGTAAAAATCTACTTGTGTATCTAATTACACACGTTTACAATTTTAAACTTTTTTTCTGTCATTCTATTTTTTAATTTATAATTTGTAAACTTTACTTAAAAGGACACATATATAGTATATACCACGAAAGAAATCTACATTGTAAACTAATTAAGAAGTATCACTAATGAAAATCTTATCCTCTCAAACTACTTTCTAATTATATTCTGTATTTACTAGTCAATAAAAAGAAAACATAATTTAAATGTATCGTAAAGAATTTTTACAATATCAACAACTAATTAGAGATTACTATATATAAGAAATTTGTTAAGTCTTATAATAATTACTTTAAAAGCAATACATAACTTGACTATTAATTTTAGTCCACAATGTAAAAACCTTTTAACAGTGAGCAAGAAAATTAAATCCACAAGTAAAGAGAATATAATTGTTGTGAGAGTTAACCATTTCCATGAGTAGCCCATTAGTTGGTTAATCACACTCACAAAGAATCGACACTCCTCCACTTCCTCCCTCACCGAACACCACCACACGCCGCCGTTGTCCTTCACCGGGGCTTCTGTAGATCCGTGATGCCGCTTCCCAATCACCGCCGGCGTAGTGGGAACGGACTCGCCGGAGAGAGGATCGCTACCTGCGGCAGCAGCAGGCACAGGCGGAAGCGCCGGTGGCGACAGGTGAGGCTCGTAATCGTAATCACCGCCAGAGGTGGGTGGTGGTGGTAGTGGCTGGAAATCTAAAAGAGTGGAAACACAAAACATGAATGAGAGCTTGGAATTTAGGGTTGAGAAGACGAGAATTAAACATATGCATTGACACGTCACGTGATATGTGATGTATACCTTGAACAGAGGGTGATGAGTGAACAAGAGAGTTGAAGAAGAAGAAGAGAAGAAAATGAGCACGTGTTGGGATCTTCATCTTCGGTGAAGAGAGAATGAGATGAAGATGATACGATGAAAGAAGGAGGGTCATGTTTGTGTTATATGGTTGTGGCACTTTTCGTTTCAATGAAGGAATAGTTTTGGTTAAGTATAATACAAGGAACAATAACACATCTTGGTGTAGTTGTCAACTGCATGCATGTTACTGTAACTTCACTTTGATTAAAAAATTCAATATCGATGCATCTTTATATTTTTTTTTTATCGAATTGATTATCATAATTATTCTTATTTTTAATTAATTACTTGAAGTTTGACTTATCATGATGTGATGTGCACTTTATTTATGTGTTCAAAATATTGGTCATAATAAATATATAAATAGATATACATTTTTTTAAGAAATTAGATTCTAATAATAAGATTAGTTTATGAAGGTATGTATTAATTCTTTCTTTCATGTTTGAGTGTGTATTAATAGTTAGTGTTAACTAGAGTTGTTAGTTTTGGTTACAGCTCCGGGGTTAACCCTAGCCCAATTTATATTTAGTCCCGTTTTTATTGACCCACACTTTGGGGGCCTTTTTTAAAGTCCCTGTCCCCAAAAAACCCCGTCAGATAGGATGTGAATGAAGGAGGCCGGGTTAGTCCCTAGTCCCAATTTCTTCTGATCAAAGTTCACTAAGCACGGCCTCTCCCTCACTCTCACCACCTTTCCCTCCACCTCCTCCCGCCGTCTCTTCCCGCCACCCCTCCCTCCATCCTCCTCCCGCCGTCTCCTCCCGTCAAGATGAACTCCGGAGGAAACCTCCGCCCTCATCGACGCCTACCGTGACAAGTGGTACTCCCTCGACCGCACAAACCTCAAAGCCACCCACTGGCAAGAGGTCGCCGATGCCGTCACTGCCCAGTGCCCCAACGCTTCCGCCATTGCCAAAACCGTCGTCTAGTGCCACCACAAAATGGAAAAATTCCGCAACACTACCGCACCGAAATCCAACGCCTCTGCTCCCTCCTTCTCCCTCGCCTCATCAACAACTCCACCACTGCTTCACCCTCCTCCTAGGTTCACTTCAAATCGATGGATTCCATGGAAAAAGGCCCCAACGAACCCCACACCAACACCACCACCGCCACCAACCCCACACCCCCACCAACAACCTCAATTTCCCCGACGACGACAACGACACATTTGGAGCGGTATCTGTTTTATTTAAAAGTAATGGAACGAAACACTGGAGTGACATTTGATGATGTTATTGGGGTGGATGAAGACAAAGAAGACTTTATGGAGGTGGTGGAGTTTCTGAAGAAGCCTGAGAGGTTCACTGTTGTTGGGGCTCGCATACCTAAAGGAGTTCTTCTTATTGGTCCTTCAAGAATTGGGAAGACCCTGTTGGCCAAGGCTATTGCTGGTGAAGCTGGTGTTCCATATTTTTCAATATATAATTCTGTGTTTGTTGAGATGTTTGTTGGTGTTGGTGCTTCTCGAGTTCGTGATTTGTTCAAGAAGACCAAAGAGAACGCCCCTTGCATTGTCTTTATTGATGAAATTGATGCTGTTGGAAGACAAAGAGGAACTGGAATTGGTTGAGGGAATGATGAAAGAGAGCAGACCCTCAACCAACTTTTGACAAAAATGGAATGAGTATGTGCTTACTTTTTTCTTATTGTAATTCTGCCTCTGTCCATTTTTATAAATGAATAACATCATATTAAAACCTGTGAATTCTGAAGCTGCATTTTAACGTTTTCTCAATGAATTATTCTAAACACCAGCAGCCAATAATATGATTAGGATTATCTCATAAACTATTAATAGATTTAGGCATCCTTAGAAAAGGCTACTGCATATTCAATAAGATCATTCTTATTAGTTTCAAAATTTCCACCATAGGATGTTTCACTGAAATCCTGTTGGGCAATAACATTTGCTATTCTGTTCATAGGTGGCATTTTTTTCTTAACTTCTGGCTAATGGTTTATATCCTCCTATTGGCACCATTGTCGACAACATAGCCAATGATCTAAGGGTTTTTAATTTTTCCACCAATAAGTTGCTTACAAGCCTAGCCTATACAAAATGAATCGGTATTGTAGTCTGCAATCCCATGGAAGTGCCAATATTTCAAACATTTTGTGGTTATCATACATTGTCATTTTGTGATTGTATTAGTATTTATTATTCTACTATTTAGTGAATACTGGTTTTGGGAATTCTCAATTACACAAGTTTTGATGTTGAAATTTGTGCGGTTACTTGTGCTCTTTAATGGTTTCCTCGGGTGGTTGTAGGACAAATTTTAAACTGAAAAGTAATACTGACCTCTTTGAAATTGCAAAATGCAAGACTTCTGTTTTAGCTATTGAGGTACTTCGGTTATGAACATATTTCTGATCTCACAGTTGATAATTCCACATTATGTTATTTGGGTGTCTTTTGAAAGCTAGATATTCTGCAATTGATAAGTCCTGAAGGTCTATAAATTTTGTTATTTATTCTTCAATTATTTATTAGCTTGTTTGGATGAGCTTGTTAAGTTTTTTGTTCTAATGAGAAAAATTAGCTTAGTTAGATTATTAGGCCATGTGTATGATGTCCTGGCCTTTTTGTTCATATGTAGTTTAATAATGTAACGTGATTTTACTGTGCTTTTTATGGCAGAGCTAAATGAGAAGACAAAGGCAATGCCAGAACTAATTGAAGAAGATGCAGGTTCCTTTGTCCAACGAGCTGAGATGTATTACAAGAAGAGACCACAGCTTGTGAGCAAGAAAAGGACGAGGATTCTAAATTCTGTGTAGAACTGGAGGATGTTCAATTTGTGGCTGCAAATGATGTGATGGAAATTGAGAGACTTGGTGAAGAGAACAAGGATCATAAGGGTCAGAACAAGCAGAAACATTACGAAGCAGTGTTCCTAAGATTATAAATATTTTATTTCTAGATTTGTGATTTATTATTATAGTTTTCTCCTTAAAAAGGAAGGCCCATGGGCTGGCCATAGGGCTTTGTGGATATTTGGCCCTATGGGCTTTTTTAATAAGGAATTTTTTTTGGCCCTGTGGGCTTTTTGACCCCAACCCACATGGATTAGGGCCAGAGCCTATTAGATGGGCCAATTTGACAGCTCTAGTGTTAATACTTATAAATAATTATCTTTATTTCTTTTAATTTCTCTAAGTTTCCTCGTATGTTTTTTGTCCACTAGACTATTTAGGTTTTAATATGTTTTTAGTAGTGAATTCATTGAGTTTTTATTCCCAATAAAATAATTTGATATTTGAGCTTGATGGTTCACATTCAAAAATTAAAATAAGTTTTTCCTTTTCGTTTGAGATTTGTTAATTTCCTAGATATAGTTAAATAATATATCACTTTAAAGTAAAGTCATGCCTTTTTATGTGGGAAATATTCATAGATATTCATTTATTTATACTGTGTTAGTTCAAATATTATCAAATTGAAACTAAATTAAAAAAAATTAACAAAAATTTGAACTAAATAAAATAAAAATAACAAAAATTGGGACTGAATTGAATATAAGACAACAAAATGACACTAGTATTGACATTAACATTGTTTTGACAAGTGATACTAACATTGTCATGCGACACAATATTAGCTTGGCACGTAGACAACTTTTTTTAAATTAATAAAAAAACTAAAAAAACAAATAATATAAATAAAAAACTTAAAAAACTATGAAATGACGCATGACACACTATTCATCTTTCCTGAATAAGATAGTCATGAAAAATGGATAAATTGAACATAAATTATGAAAATTTATACTATATTGAACACTAAAAAAAAAATTAGTCTCACACTAAACAAAATCAACAAAAATATAGATCAAAATTGATATTAAGTCTAATTTTAACATTTAAAAGTACATATGAAAAACAAAATTAAGTATATTATAATTTATGGGTAAATTTGAATAATACAGGTAATATTTATTAACAAAAACAAGTTTAAATATAAAATAAAAATGAAAGTGATAAATACTTCAAATTGATAATGCTATTGTATCAAGCATTTTATATTAATTTTATAACGAATAATGAATTTAAACCTTGAGATTGCATTTTAAATTTACAATAAATAATTTATATTGTAATACTGTTATTTGAAATCAGTATGTGCTTGAAATAATAATAACTCTTAAAATTATTATACACAAGTATCCTAAAAACAAGGTTATAAAACTTATAATAGCATTATACATTTGGCTTTGTTATGATTTTAATTTAGGCACAAACAATGAAAAGGAACTTTTTTGGGGGGTTAGATAAGATATGTGTAAGTAAATCGAAGAAGGAAGGGAATTGGACATGAGAGATATTAAGAACTTTAACAAAGCCTTTTAGCTAAATGAAAATGGATACTAGGTAAGGAGGACCATGGTGTGTGAAGAGAGGTACTTATTTCAAAGTATGAATCATGTAGGAACAACTCATGGTGGTGGTAAGATCTTTATTCATGTTGAAAGATAGTAACTTTTATCCTTTGTTTAGGTCATTAACTACCTCTTAAGCTTAAATTTGCCATTCAAACAAAGTATTAGGTTTGAATTATGTATATGGGTCTCTAAAAATATCAATGATATTCTGAGTTTCTTAGATTCCATTGCCATCGATTCAATCAGTTAATTGTGTATGCAATTTTGCATGTTATACGAAAGAGGGTTAATCATCAAAATTATAGATTATTTAATAAATATATACGTTTTACATTTATATAACATCACAAAAAACAAGTTATTTACGATCGAAATAAGTAGGTTGAGATTAAAATAGTCATTAAATGACATCTATAGTAAATTAGCGAAAGAAATAATGACTGAAATAATAATCGATTATCTTAGCTTTTTAGTGACGAAATAAATATAAAAATTTCTTGGATTTAATTATGTTCTTATTCCTGATAAAAATTATATCGTACCATTCATATATATCTAGATCGCGTATAATTGGAAATGTAAAGAAGAACACAGTAATTCTCCCTGCAATTGTCTCAAAAACAACAGGTTCAATCTTTACAGAGAATTTAATTACACAGTAAGTGCAATCTTCTCAGTGATTTCAAATGGTCCAAAATACCTTAGGATTTAATTTTTGTTCTTTCTCAACACTAGAGAATGTTGAGCAAGACAAAGTCACCCACCTCCAACTGCACATCACTTCCTTTCTTATCCGCTTGGAGCTTTATATAATTTAGAGAGAGATATTGTTTCTCCTTCAGCTTAGTTAATAGTGCATCTCGAGCCTTCAAACTTCCCTAAAATCATGAGGATCCTGATCATTTAAGGCATCTTTCTTCAGCAAATCAGTAAGTGGAGCTGCAATATGAGCATAGCCTTTGACAAAGCATCTATAATATCCTTTTAAGCCTAAAAAACCTCGTAGTCGTTTCAATGTTTTAGGCCATAGGACAATCAAAAATTGTTCCATGAGTGTTGGAAGAGTTGAACAACAGCTGCTGTAAAGGAAGTTTAATCTCCTCCATCGTCATTTACTACACCTGATTTTTATCTTCCATTGTTTTTTTGGAGTTTTTCCTGAACTGTTATTAAGGGAATAGTCTTTTTGATGAAGAGTAATTCTGGTGGAAAGAAATATAGAGGGGAGTGTCAAGAGAAAAAAAGAGGTGTCACAGATAGAATCTCTCTGAAGAGTTTTAGTTGGGCCTGACTATATAAGTTTAAGGGTAACTTTCTTTAAAACATCATAAAATAAAATTCTTAAATAATCTGATATTCATTTTCAAATGGATTTCCAGGAATGTATTTTTATATTTGGAAAATTCCATTTCAGAATAAATGAAAGATGTTCAACAATTTTATAATAGTAAATAAAAGAAAAATGTAAGTTTTGATATCTGTTTTATTTTAATATTAATTCCGACTTTCTACACCTCGTAATTACTTTTCACATGTTTCATTTATTTTGGAATAGACTTTCTCAAATGTATTTTCACATCCCAAAAAGTGTATTAATTCATAATTAATGAGAGATAGAATAAAAAACAACAAAATGATAACCCGGTAATAAAGTAGTACAAAATATGGAAAATTGATTCAACAAAAGAAATTATTCTTGAGGAGGAGAAATAATGTTTGCCTTTTCAAATTTATTTGGGTATATCAGAATATTTTATTAGTTCCATTACTCAAACCTATTTTAATTACTTTTATATCTTTAAAGATACTGGTGAAAACAGATGTATTATTCACTTTTTGAAAAAAATTAAAAAAATAATTTGAATTATTATTATATATTAGAATTAAAAGGTTATAAAACAAAGTTTCTTAATTATTAATTTTTGGTGAATTATTATGCGAAAGAATTTCTAAAGAAGAGATATAAGATAAAGTTGGTTCAGACATTCATGCATAGATATATGTGACGTTCTTCACAGAGTTTGTTTTGGTCCTCAAAACAACAATGATTGAAGAATGTGAAAGGAATATTATTAGATTTACAGTGTGAGTTTTGTATGCAAGGTTTTATACACAATATGAATATCAATGCATTATCCACCAAAGTAGATGCATCATTGCAAGTCAAAGGTTATACAAGAAACGTTAATGGCAGGCATTGGCCCCCCATTCGCAGACCACCATATGCCAATGCTACTTCCATTGCATCATGGATCATGGATGATGCATCATGCATGATGCATCACGCATGATGCATCATGCATGATGCATCACGCATGATGCATGATGCTTCAGACTATGTCCACCACACATCACTTTGCAAACCAACAAACTCATCTCTTTCCTCTGAACACTGCAATTGACTACACTCAACTCAATACAAATTCATCTCTCAACACATTATTATTATTATTATTATTATTATTATTATTATTATTATTATTATTATTATTATTATTGTTGTTGTTGTAGTATATTTGTTTTACTCTTTCCTTCTCTCTCTTGTAATCTATGTATATGCAATAGCAAATGAATAATTTTTTTAGTTAAATTTAAGTTCGGATTTCATAATTAGGCTAACATTTTAACCTAAATTTCTTTGGAGAGGAAGAAGACTATAAGTTAAGATCTCTTCTTCGCTTCCCTTCCTTAGTTACTTAATTTTCTAGTAATCAGGATTAAGGTTATGGTTTTTACTTTTATTATTCTTCTTAAGTTCTACTATAGAAAATATGGTTTTATAAGTCTCTTCTTGTTTTATCTGATTGAGGTAAGGAGTGTCATTTAAGTCCTAAATTCATTAGTTTTTTAATTTTGTGCTTGTTGTCTTATGTCTTATTTTACATGTGTAGAATTTTTTAATTTTTTATCTAAAAATAAACTTTTTAATACGAAAATCTTCTATATTAAGAAGTCTAGAAACACTTTTATTGGAACTTTATAAAAATATTATAAGCAAAACAAGTTTTTTTATTTATTGTAAAATTGTTTAACAAATAATTATGTCAAATATTTCACATCAATTAAATAAGATGAACTTATAATACATAAATTAATCTAAATCTTATTTTTAATTTATCAATTTGATTTATGATTATATGGGTGAAAAATCTTAAATTGGGTGACTTGGGAAATATAAAGTAAATATATTTATTATGTGAGACTTATTTTATTCTTAATCAAACTCTTTACCGTACTTTTACCATCGAGAGGATTGGTTTCAGACTCCTTATATTGTTAGTACCAAAAACTATATATGATCACGGAACGTGAATATATATGCTTTTATATATATATTGGATCTATCATACGATCATAACGGTTTTTTTAGTCTTGAGAATGAAAATTATTTAAATATCATTGACTTTAAAACTTAGAATCCATAATATATGAGGGTATTTTTGTCTACTATAATCCGGTATATATATATATATATATATATATAATGAGATATCCTGCATTCAATACAGATATCAGACATAAATGTATTTTATATTATATACTGATAGCAGCAATAATGATGAAGATATGCATCCAGCCATACGGGATTTGTCCAACAAATTGAAGCTAATCAGGATAATCAAATTAGCAGGATATTAAGAATCATTTTATGCCATTATTCTGTATATAGGATTGATTGTTTCTGGAAATAGTTTTCAAGAAGTGTATATAAGTTTAACATTTGTTTTCAATAAATCATCAGATTCTTCCACTGCCAAGTCTCTTTATGGTATCAGAGCCAAGACCTCTGGCACGTTGAAATCTCGATCAACCAATGGCTGACAATGGAGATAAGTCTAGCAATCAAGGGAAACACGTGTTATCCCTTTATGATCTCAATCCCAATGATAATCCAGGAAACATCATCACTCAAGTTCAATTGCGAGGCGAGAATTATGAGGAATGGGCACGTGCCATGCGAACCTCCTTGCGTGCTAGAAGAAAGTGGACTTTCATTGAAGGCACGGTTGTACGGCCGAAAGAAGGGACAACAGAACTTGAGGACTGGTGGACAGTTCAATCTATGCTGATTTCATGGATTCTCAATACCATAGAGCCAAGTCTGCGATCTACGATTTCGTACGCGGAGAATGCAAAGGACCTGTGGAATGATATCAAGGAAAGATTCTCGGTTGCCAATGGTCCGAGGATACATCAACTAAAGTCAGAATTGGCAGGTTGCAAGCAAGGAGGCATGACCATAGTTGCGTACTATGGAAAGTTGAAAATCTTGTGGGATGAATTGGCTAACTATGATCAAATACCAGTGTGCACATGCACTGGTTGCACTTGTGATATACCCACTAAGCTGGAAAAGCGGAGAGAAGAAGGAAAAGTGCATCAATTCCTTATGGGCCTGGATGATGGCATATATGGAACGGTGCGCTCAAGTTTACTCATAAGCGACCCTTTGCCCTCTTTGAATCGGGTATACTCAATTATAATTCAAGAAGAACGTGTCAGAATGATAACTAGAGCACATGAGGAAAGGGGTGAGATTGTGGGACTTGCGGCACATGCAAAAGGAAGAAATCGCGGGGAGACCAAAGACAAATATCAGATTTGTAGGAACTGCGGCAGAACAGGACATGATGTCAATGCTTGTTTCCAATTGATCGGATACCCTGAGTGGTGGGGGGATAGGCCAAAAAGTGACGGGAAAGCTAGTGGGAAGAGCAAGATGATGCAACGAGGAAGAGAAATAGGTGTGAAGGCCAATGCTGCACAGACAAGTACAAATGGTGGTGCAACTGGACCTGTAACAGACGCAGACAAGGCTGGTCTCACTGGATTAACTTCTGATCAATGGCAAAAGCTGATGGACATGTTGAACAAAGTCGACCCTAATGAAAAGATGACAGGTACATTCCAATACACTTCATGGATTATTGATACCGGGGCATCTAACCACATGACTGGAAGTATGAAAGAGATGCACGAAGTGCGTGATATTGTACCATGTCCGGTTGGATTGCCGAATGGAGCATATACAACTGCTACAAAGGAAGGCACAGTGTACCTAGGAGGAAGGCTAAAACTCACCAATGTGCTCTTTGTCCCGAAATTGAGCTGCAATCTTATATCTGTGTCACAATTGTCAGATGAGTCAAATTGTACTATACAGTTCACTAATAAATTGTGTGTTTTACAGGACCGAACTTCGAGGATGCTGATTGGTGCGGGTAAACGTAAAGATGGGCTTTACTATCTCTATGGAGTTCAAAAAATACAAATTCACATGGTAGATGGAATGAATCAAGTGGACTTGTGGCACAAGCGTTTGGGACATCCGTCTTTCAAGATTACACAATCTATTCCTACTATTAGTAAAATTAAGGTTCAAGGATTGGTGAATAAAAATTGTGATGTGTGCTTTAGAGCTAAACAGTCAAGAGAAAAATTTCCTGCTAGTAACCACAAAGCTGGTGAGATTTTCGATTTAATACACTGCGATTTATGGGGTCCTTATAGAAATCCCTCTTCTTGTGGCGCTTATTACTTTATGACTGTAGTAGATGATTATTCCCGAGGTGTATGGATTTATTTGCTTGCTGATAAGAAGGAAGTATCTAAATCCCTCATGAACTTCTTTGCTTTAGTCAATAGACAATTTAATAAAAAGGTGAAAGTTTTCCGAAGTGATAACGGTACCGAATTTCTTTGCATGAAAAATTACTTCTCAGAACAGGGAATAATATTTCAGACTTCATGTGTCCACACACCACAACAGAATGGGAGAGTTGAACGGAAACATAGACATATTTTAAATATTGCTAGGGCACTTCGATTCCAAGGTAATCTTCCAATTGATTTTTGGGGTGAATGTATATTGACAGCTGGCTATTTAATCAATAGAACTCCTTCGGAAGTACTAAATGGAAGGACTCCTTTTGAAATTCTTTACGGGGTACCCCCATCTCTTCAACATTTACGTGTGTTCGGATGTTTATGCTACGTACACAATAAAGGTCGACACGGTGATAAATTTGCTCCCAAAAGTAAAAGGTGTATATTCCTTGGATACCCCTATGGAAAAAAGGGATGGAAGGTTTTTGATTTAGAAACCAAAGAAAGTTTTGTTTCTCGTGATGTCCACTTTGTTGAACATGAATTTCCTCTATCTCAGCCATGTGCTCCCCAACAGAATGGAGTCCGTTGTGATTCCCCATACACCACTACTCTCCCGAACTGTGAAGGAGAAGAGATGCCCCACTCTACAGTTAATCACAATGTTGATCACGATGGGACTCTCAAAGTGAGGGGGGGTGCAGATTGCACCAACACCACACCAGTAGTCAATGACGTACCCACGATGCCTTCATCCAACAATTTGGAATGTATCACCACGCCACCTGTTGATCATGAAATACAAACGGTTCCTTTGTTAAGCAACTCACACGATATTTCTGCTCCAACGGATGAGCGACTAGGTCGAGGGTATAGACTCAAAAAGACTTCCCTCCGTTTACGAGACTACGTCACCAATACAATTCACATGTTAAGCCCATCTACTCGTTTGCCTTCACTGTCTTCATCCTCAGGTACTCCTTATCCCATCACACAATATGTGAATTGTCATAACTTCTCTTTGGCACATCGTGTGTTTCTTGCAGCTCTTGCACAGGAAACTGAACCTGTGACTTTCAAGGAAGCAATGAAAGATCTGCGGTGACACAAAGCAATGCAAGATGAGATTCATGCATTGGAGGACAACCAAACTTGGACGTTGGTGCCACTACCTACTGGGAAAAAGGCTCTTGGGTCCAAATGGGTTTACAAGATCAAAAGGAAATCTGATGGAACAATAGAAAGGTTCAAAGCACGTTTAGTCATTCTTGGAAACCATCAAGTTGAAGGAATTGATTATATGGAAACTTTTGCACCGGTGGCCAAAATGGTAACAGTACGCATTGTCCTGGCTGTGGCGGCTGCCAAAAACTGGGAATTGCACCAAATGGACGTGCACAATGCCTTTTTACATGGTGACTTACAAGAAGAAGTATTCATGAAGCTACCACCCGGTTTCACTATTTCTCAACCAGGAATGGTTTGTAAACTCAGAAAGTCTCTCTATGGACTTAAACAGGCGCCTCGTTGTTGGTTTGCTAAACTATGTTATGCACTCAAAGCTTACGGATTTGTCCAATCTCTATGTGATTATTCCCTCTTTGTGCTGAACAAACGCGAGATCCATCTAGTTGTTTTAGTCTATGTGGATGATCTAATTGTGGTTGGGGATGATCATGCTGCAATTGGTCGCTTCAAGGCATATCTACATACTTGCTTTCACATGAAGGATTTGGGCCCTCTTAAATACTTTCTTGGGGTTGAGGTTGCTCGCTCCAGTACCAGCATTTACCTCTGTCAGAGAAAATATGCTTTAGATATTATCCAAGAAACTGGTCTGCTTGGGGCAAAACCTGCTGTGACACCTTTAGAACAGAATCATCATTTGGCTCTTGCTGATGGACCAGTGTTCTCTCATCCCGATCGTTACCGGCGTCTAGTTGGACGTCTCATCTATTTATGTTTCACGAGACCCGAGTTAACATATTGTGTTCATATGCTTTCCCAGTTTCTACAACAACCAAAACAGGATCATTGGAATGCGGCTTTGCGTGTCGCTCAATATCTGAAAGGCAATCCAGGCCAAGGGATTTTACTACGCAAAGACAATAATCTAATTCTCTCTGGATGGTGTGATTCTGATTGGGCTGCATGCCCTCTAACTCGGCGTTCTCTCACTGGATGGATTATCTTTCTTGGCAATTCCCCAGTTTCTTGGAAAACCAAGAAGCAACACACAGTCTCTCGCTCTTCCGCAGAAGCTGAGTACCGGTCTATGGCCACTACTACTGTGAACTCAAATGGTTAAAAGGCATCTTACGTTGTCTTGGGATATCTCATTCACAACCTATGCAACTCCTTTGTGATAGCCAAGTTGCGCTTCACATAGCCAAGAACCCGGTCTTTCATGAACGGACTAAACATATAGAAGTTGACTGTCACTTTGTTCGCAATGACATTCTTGCGGGTATCATTCAACTCTCCTATGTTTCTACTCGCGTATAGTTAGCTGACATTCTCACCAAAGCTCTTGGACGTGCTCAATTTCATTTCTTCCTTGGCAAGTTGGGTATTCATGATCTTCATACACCTACTTGAAGGGGGGTAATGAGATATCCTGCATTCAATACAGATATCAGACATAAATGTATTTTATATTATATACCGATAGTAGCAATAATGATGAAGATATGCATCCAGCCATACGGGATTTGTCCAACAAATTGAAGCTAATCAGGAGAATCAAATTAGCAGGATATTAAGAATCATTTTATGCCATTATTCTGTATATAGGATTGATTGTTTCTGGAAATAGTTTTCAAGAAGTGTATATAAGTTTAACATTTGTTTTCAATAAATCATCAGATTCTTCCACTGCCAAGTCTCTTTAATATATATATATATAATACGAATATGTGAATCTTGAAATTGTTATATTAACATGTGTATGAGCAAAATTTAATGTAGTGAAATGCATGAAGATATTGAAGGACAACTAATTAATTAAACTGTTATATGTGTAATTGTTGTGAAATAATTGCAAAAACAATAATATATGAATATTTGATACGTGATATGTTTTAAAATTACTTGAGAAATGTGTGGAAAAGAATTGTAATAAAGAAGTTTAGTATGTGTAGTGAAATAGGTTTATCATAAAGATGGTTGCTAAGAAAATTCTTGAACAAAATTAGCCTTGACACAACCAACTTCTTGTCTAATGAAATATATATATATATTTCATTAGACAAGAAGTTGGTTGTGTCAAGACTAATTTTGTTCAAGAATTGTTTGAGTCACTCGACAAGAAAGTGTTATTCTTTTTAGACAAATTATCTGAGTCGAGTAAGGAAATCCTAAAAGTAATTCTTTTACATAATGTTATTCTTTTACATTTCTTTTACAAAATAATTCAATAAAAGATAATTACTTCTGTTTTAAAAAATTATTAAAATCCTAATTCTTTCCATAAAAATATTAATACAAAATGTTTAATACAAAAACAAATAAAAGATTATAACAAACATAAAAATAAAATAAAAATAAGAAATTATTTATAAGTTAAGTTACTGATATAGGTTTTAACTTACTTTGAGTGTCAAAATTAAATTTTAATATTTTGTTTGTTGAAAAAATTCTCTGATTAAAACTTTAATGTGATTGGTTAATTGAATATAATTATATTTGGATTTTAATAAGAAATTTGTTTTACCTAATATTCTTAAATTCTTAAAATAGATAACTATTAATATGTACATAACTTTTTACACTCGTTTAAATACCACGATCTGTGATTTTGTTTTTGAAACTTAATTGTTTGAATAATTAAAAATTATAGAAGATGTTCCAAAATTTTATTCATAGTAAACTTTTATTATTAAACGTTTTGAGAAGTAATTATAAGATGTAAAATTTATATAAAATAAAGTCTTAAAATCTTTGTAATCATAAAAAATAACATGTTTAAGTTAATTTATTTTATTTTATTTTAATATGTATGATTTTTTTCTAATAGATCAGTGAATGTTATTTACTTCAACTATTTACATTTAAAATATTTGTAAAAATAAGAGAAAGATAAATAATACTTTAGAAAAAATGACATTATATCTTATCATTGGAAATACTTATGTCAAATGTTAAAATGGTATTATGAATAAAGGTTAATGTTTAGGTAAGTATATTTTTAGGTTTGATTGTAAACATTTTATTGTTTTGCTCTTGTAATTTTTTAAATCACCTTTATATATAGAAATGAAAAAAAGAACTAAATATTTTACCAAAAACTAAAAAAAAATAATAATGATACAAAAAACTATTAATTTGATATGAAAAATATGAATCAAATAAAACAGAATGCATTATAAGACAAAAATATATTATCACTCCCCTTCCAAAGTAATATTTTTTTTATAACTTTCAATTACTATAAATTTAGACAAAAACACTGGCTTTTGGTAATTTATTAATTATTCTAAATTATATACAAGGACACTATTGAAAAAATAGTTAAAAAAGTACTACAGTGAAAAATGTATAAAAAATATTTAAAAATAGAGAAAATAAAAAATTACTATAAAATGGTATTTTGGTGAGGAGTTGTGCATATTATGACATGATTGCAGTTAGTAATGCTTTGTGCTGTATGAAGAAAAAGATCCATAATTAAGAATCGTTATGATTATGTTTCTTTTTTTTCCTGTGCTTGGGCCTCTCCACATTTGGGTGGAGTTTTGAATCAAATGGAAAACTTTATAGTTGCTCCCACCACTCCAAAATCTTCTTTTCTTCTTTGACTTCTGTCATCATACAACTACTTCTTACAACTTTCATTTTTTCCACACACATCCCACTTAAGGCATGTTTAGAACTGCTTTTCAAATCTACCTTTTTTTAACAAATTTACATCCAAACATGCATTTAATTGCCAATGTCATGTTTCTATTTCTAAGTTGTAACCACATTTCCACTTTAATGTTGTCTACCTTGTCTGTTGGATTTGCTTGCATGCTATGTATTCTTCATTTAGCTAACCTATTTATTTCACCATCCATTTCTTGCACACCCTCCCATATCATTCACATTCTTTCAATTTCATTTGTTATTTTTGGTATAAATCACAATTTTGTATACAGAAAGTCAATCTAGTGTTATAAGTTTTGAATTCCCAGATAATTGTTTGTTCAGGTGAGAAAGTAAAACAATTTTTTTTAGTAGTTGCTTGTTATGAGAACATGTAGGAAAAAAAAAACAAATAAAGAAATGGAAGCTCAACCTCACTTTTTATTTATAATTTATAAAATATGAAATGATTTTTATTCTAAGAGTTAATATTTAGGGTTACATTTATCTCAATATCAAATTATAAAATCACATCACAATATTTATATATGATGATGGATAAAGTTTCTCTTTCATGATTGCTAACATGACATGCTTCAAATATAAACTTTTTTTAAAAAATATACACTACAATTTATGATTTCAACAACAGATTTTTTTTTTGAAGGATTAAAATTGAATTTAATTATATTCATAAAGACTAAAAATATGCATACTCAAAAATAGAAGGTGATCCACCTTTTTTAAAAAAAAAATAAAAGAAAAGAAGATAAATCTTTTGTAGATAACAAACATCATGTGGTCCGGAAGCAAAGTGAAGAAAATCAGTCACTATATTACTTTTTTTTTTCTGAAAAAATCTAATTTGAAAATGAACATAAACAAAAGAACACACCATAACCTATATATAGAAGTATTTGACCTGCCAAGCTTCAAACTTACTTACTCCTACCCTCTAATATTTCCTAATAATGCAATAAGTCACAATCAGTAAGAAAGTCAGGAACAAAGGTATTCTAGTAATAGACTCCAATAATGTCTGTCCAGATTATTTAATATAAAACATGATTAAACTTGTCTTAAGTTCCAAATTTCTGGTATCATCTGTTAAAAATATAAAGTTTTATAAATTTATAAAAAAATAACCTTAAAATATGTGATGGGATCATCATAAGAATGTATATATATAATATATAAGAATTTCTCCATGTTCAAATTCTTACACAGATCTTAAATAATTTGGTAGCAAAGTCTGGAGACGGATACCCCACAATAGAACTTCCAAAATTTATATTTTGTACAACTGTTAAGCTAGCTAGAAGCTAGCTGTATGTTACAGACACAGACAAATGAACAAAAATACAAATAAAAATGTTGTAAAAAACATTCTCACGTGTGAGACACATAAGAAAAACCTACTAGTATGATACACATCAGAAGGATATTTTATCAGTGTTTGAATATTTTGTTTTGAAGCTGCTGAAAAAAGAAAAATAAAGGAATGTTACACCAAACCAACATTTCATTTCTCCTCAAAAGGGGAGCACAAGAATGAAAAACAAGATTATATTATACATGCCGTTATGGGCAGGGAACAAACAATAATAACTACTATAACATGCGTGTTTGCTTGTGTTAAATCCAAGAATAATCACCATTCACACCCCAACAAAACAAACCCTACTCTTCTTTTCTCTCTCTCTCTCTCTACATGCTTGCTCAGTCACAGCACATGCTTGTCTGCAGTACTCTCACCATCCACATACCAAAACCAATAGCAGTGTGTTTGAGAGTGTTTGCGTGTTCTTCGAGGCATTAGCATAATATTGAAGCAGAGAAAGTTTTCTTTAACATAAATAAAGGAGCCAAACTTATATAATATATATATATATAGAGAGAGAGAGTTACATATACTTGCAGACAAATATTGAACTTCAAATTTGTCTTTACAATAGAATTGTAGCATGGGTACTTCAAACCAAATACAGTACTAGCAAAATTTTGGTTAGATTAAACAGTAGATTGAAAGTAAAGAAGACATGTTTTTTAGGATGATGATTAATTCATGCACAGAAGGTATATGATAAAATGATGAAAAGGGGTTGCAGAAAATATAGAAGAGTGTGATGAATTAGAATCTAACCGTGAGAGACACTTGCATACAAACAGAAAGAGAGAGAGAGAAAGAGAAGCATAAGAACACAGAAAGAAGACTGCTATTGGAGGCAGAGGCAGTACTGATGAGTGCACAAAACCAAGAGGGGGAAGAGGGTCCAATAAAATCTGACACCAGGATTCCCACACTTGTTGCTTCCAACACTCTACACGATAAAGCTAGCTATCTACCTTCCCATCTCTTACCATTTTTAATGCCTGTTTTTCTCTTTCCCTTCTCAATCCTTTGCCAATTTCTACATACCAAATCCAGGCCTACCTTAGCTAATTCTCCACCTTTTTTTCTAGAACCACTCCATTAATTCTCACACACTCCAAACACCAACTAACTCCTCTTCCCTTTTTCACTCTCATCTTCTTCTTCACACCATTATTAATTCTTACCCTTTACTTGCTGCATTCAAAGGTCCAAATGGGTGCTGTTAATCATCCAAATGTTTTACATTTAATATCTGTACTTTTCACTGAAACATGCACATCAGCACATTCATTACTTAATTAATTATTAGTATCTCAGACATACATATAAAATTTTATGAGTCTGTGTTTGTCTTGTTCCTCTCCTCCTTATTGTCCCCAGTGTCATGTTCTCCCCTCTGGCCGCCTATCCTACCAATAATATATTGTCCATGGAATTTAACTTTTCTGTTGTTCTTACATGTACAAAAAAAAAAAACATTTACAATGCTATGCTTTCTTTCTATCCCTTTATAGTATATAACTTAATGATTCCTTCACTATTAAAAAAATAAATTACTTAACACAACATACAGCTGTGCCTCAGCTTACATATATTTTAACACTAAACTATATAGTTACTGGTTGAATTTCTGTATGTTAAAGTGTATTAATTAACTGTGTATCTTTCAAAATTTCAAAGCTAGTTCTGTACCTATCCTTTCAATACTTCTAAGGCTAATGGCACTATGTTCTTTTTGAAATCAGTTTTGGTTTTATGTGAGAACCCATAATTCTGAAATTAAATTAATTTAGAGCCGATCTTATAACCAATAATATGTAGGATACACAACGTGCTCTCTACTAGCTAGCTAGCACTTTTGAAGTCAGATTTTGTCAGTCATGAGACTATATGTATTAATAAACATACAGTGCAACATATTCATTGAACATGTTTGGCTATTTTTTTTTTCAAAAATTGCTGCATATTGTACCTTTTTAAAATCCTTTAATCCCTAAGACCTAACGCATGCATACCAAATGAGGAAGATCTACATTCAAAATTTGTTTTATTGTTAATGTATTTTTAATTCATTCTCTATTCCAAGATCACCGAACTCAATTTCTATTTTATTTTTTTTATTACAAATTATTTTAAATATAATTTTTAAAAAATAATTAATACAAAAACCAGCAATCTATCTTTAAATAATTGTTTTTGCAGTGTTATTACATTTTAAAAGTTTAAATGTTTAAACTGCTTGTAAATAATGGCAAGATACATTTCTATGGTTGTATATTATTAAAACTAGCAAAAAAAAAATGGTTGAATATATAAGACTATCTATTAAGTTATGAGAGAGTTTTAAAACGTAGTCACTTGTTTATTATGTTCAATGAAAGATTTCTAACACCTATGGTCAACAAAGTTTTAATTACATCTTTTATCTTTCACACTAGTACACATTTCTAACATTTTTTTTCTTGAAGTCCAACTTTTTCTTTTAAAAAGTCCTTAGCCTTTTCTTTTAGCTTATAGGGCTTATATTTTTTATTAATATATTTTTTTATATCAAGACTAATTAAAAGATTTGACTTGTCTAAAATATTATTAATTTACTTTAAAAAGTTTAAAATGTTATCTAGGAATATGAATTCAAAGTATTAAATAAAAACAACAAAGATATAACATTAAACATTATTTAAAAAGTGTTATGTTAACAATGTTAATTATAGTAAAAAATGTTAAAAAAATTTATAAGAAAAAAATTATTGGTGGTGAATCGCACGTCTAGTCTCAATTTTAAAGTCAATAGTTTTTCTACATGTTAAATCTCTTTTGTCTATCTTTTCAGAAAAATCTCAATATAAATAATTTAATAATTAATGAGTAATAAAAAATCTATATATATATATATATGAAATAATGATTTTAGAAAAAAAAAATTATTCCT
Organism: Vigna mungo; assembly: GCA_036885675.1. Classification (NCBI taxonomy): domain Eukaryota; kingdom Viridiplantae; phylum Streptophyta; class Magnoliopsida; order Fabales; family Fabaceae; genus Vigna; species Vigna mungo. Next base: position 42,032,258 of record CP144692.1, on the reverse strand, counting down.
TTGATTTTTCTCATTAATGACTGAGTTGTGATACACACATCTATATATTTTGTTTTTCATAATAGAATTATTCTTTGTGCAAATTCTTCTCAATAATTGTTATGCATTGTCTCATCCCTTACTCTTATCAAAATATAAAATTAAGAAAAAAAAGGATAACAAATAACAAATATTTTGATTGTGAGTGATAGAATAAACTCAACAAACAACAAATCTTATAAACTTAAATTTATGACTCTAATATCATATTAAGAATTAAAGTTTAAGTCTAATTTAATCTTAGAAAGCAAACTTGTAAAGTAAAATTTTTTTCCTCAGTTATATAAATTCACTTTATCTCTCATTAATATCATCTAAAAACTATTAAAATTGTATATTGAGTGAATTCCTTTAAAATCTTTTCAAACACTCGTTTCATTTTAATAGAGGCTCCAATAATCCTTAATATAATGAAAATATTATATGCAATATATTGGATATATAGTTGTACTATAGTAAATTAACAAGACATAAAATGTGTATCCATCATAAATTATTAAAAACCTGATATTTAATTTTTAAAACGTGAAGTCGTCTAATTTATAGACATCTAATTGGAATAACCATGTTATCTCGTCATATTATTAATGCGGTATAATGATAAAACATACTAAATATGTGTGTAGAAAAATAAGTATATGAAAATTAAACTTAAGTATAAAGAGAGTTATTGCTGTTTAGTGAGAATTAATCTAATAGTTAGATTAAAAAATCATTGATTACATAATTTGTTCATTTGATGTTTTGGATCCTATCGTATAAGATTGTGTGGTCTTAGAGAACTTACTGAAATGCATTCGTTTGCCAAACTTTACATTATTAATTTATTTCGTTTGATCAGTATTACTTGTTGATAAACCTTTGTATTTTTTAATTTTTAAGATAGTAACCAATGATGTAAATATTTATAATTTTACTATTTCAGTTTTAAATGGTTTGTAAATAAATAAAAGAGTAATACAATGTATTTAAATTTTACAATTAAAAGAATAAAATAAAAGAATATTTTATAATAATGTTATTATTAAGTAGTTGATTGTAAATCTAATTATATTTTACAAAATATTGGTTTATAAAATAAAATTTATATCTCTTTGTATGTTATAACTTTATCAATTTTATACCTCATTTAAAAATAAAATCGCATTTAAATATGCCTAGCTAGCCCTGACATTAGGATATGTTTTAATAGTATGTTAAAAAGTTAGGTTTAATTTTCAATTTTACATAATCAACTACACATAGAATTGATATGATATAATTTGATTTTATTCCTAATGAAATGATGATATAATATAAAATAGTGTGGGAAAATAATAGTAAGTTGTAGGGTGGGGACATTAATTGTTTATTTATTTTGATAGGGTTTCAGTTAGAAAAGTGTGTGATAAATAGTGATCCAACATGGCGGGGACAAAAAACTGACTAAGCACTAAGCACTATGCCCCATAAAGAAGAAAACACAATAAAAAGGAACAATTTGCCCCTTCTTTTAACCTATTTATTTTATCATATCTTAATCTCAAGTCACATTATGAGAGATACATAAGCTGCTCAATAATATCTCTCACATAATATTAATTTAATTAATTAACCAAAGTCATCAATATCCTTCAACCATATCTTATTACTTTATTTCATTTCCTATAAAAGTTTTGCTTTTAATTTCCCATGTAATGACTTGTAATTTGGCTTTGTATTCATGGTCATGCCTCTTGCCTTTTTAGACCAACAAATCAACTTTGACTTTTGCCAATAATTCCTCAACTTTTATTAATATTAAAACTAATATCTTTTTTTTAACCTTTTTTTAAAAAAAGAATGCAGAAAACATAAAATAAGAGACTAAAAATATTGGTTCTCTGTCTTTATATTATTGGAGGGGAAATTATTATAATATTTTATTTAGTTGATTAGCTATTACAGACATGTTACTGTTATATAGTCGTCGAATTGAAAAAGGTTTATGAGAAAGTCGCATAATGATGCCATAAATCAGATAAGATTATTAGATTGGACAAAACAAACATATGATAATTAAAGTAGTACTATTTTGTCGAGTTTGAGTCTCTTACAGCAATTTCAACACTGTTATGAGTTGCTTTAATATATGTGTTAATTAGTAGGACTAGTTTAGTCTACAAATATAAATACTAAAGAATTATAAATTTTATGATAGCTATTTTATTTTATTGTAATTTAATGTTTTTATATCATAATAATGATGTTATTGTGTTATTTTTTTACTCAGATATTTTTTTTATGCAAATATATAAACTTACACTAGTTTAAAAATATATATGATAAATTATCTTTTCCATATATACATAATTTAAATTATAATAGTAATTAAAATATAAAAAATATTTTTAATTATTTAACTATAATCTATTATAATAACAATACAAGTGGAATCTTCATCTACATTATTTTTTATCCACCATCTTTTATTAAGTTTCATAAAATTTGTTTATTTTTCAATATTTATGCATATAGTTTACTTTATCTTTAGTTTTTAAGTCAAATGTGAAGGACGTTTGAATTTTATTTAGAATATATTAGATACATAACTTGACAACTTACTTTTAAAAGTATTTTGATCATTAAAATAATTAGTTTTTGTATTTGTAAAGAAAGAAACAAATTAAAGAGTAAAATAATGGATGTAAAGTATATATAAAAATTTGTTTGAATATCAAAATAATAGTATTATTTTATTAAATCTTTTAATAAGATTCACACTTTCAGCTTTTTAAGATGCTTATGTATTAAACTTTTTCGTTTTTATTATGATAAATACTTTCGTTCTTGTGATTTAAATTATTTGAAGTTAAGACATATTTACTTGAATACAGATATTTTCTACATTACTATCATTTAGTTTATTATTTGATGGAATATTAAACATGCATGACAATATATGTTAACTTAATTGATTCTATTAATCTTCAAACATATTCATTATATAAATTCATTAAATGAAATCATACAGTAAAATTAAACATAATTCATTCATCTAATTATCTAGATAATAATAATATGTAGAAGGATGTTTTTAATTTTTATTCTTACATTTAATCAATTCTTTGTTTAAGATAATTAATTAAAAACACACAAAGTGTTCAAAATCATTAAAGGAGTGGAAGAGAGGAAGATAAATAGAGAGAGGATGAGCTCCAAATAATGAAATAACTTGGACTATCGAAAAAGAATAAAAAAAAAAAAAAAACTCTATCACACATTTTACTGACAAAAAAATTGCTTATAATTATTTATCAAGAAATGTTTACCAACAAAGTTACGAATAAATGTCTTAATTTCTCAATAAACTTTTGCAACTAACCCTTAATTAGCGGATATATGATATTATTAACAAAAAATAACTGTAATAGTATACAATTTTCTGATTATTTCAATATATTCTAACTCTCAAACAAGTTCTAAAAATACAAAAATAATTGATAATATTTTTATGGTTTCGAAAATATTTTTCTTCAAACGATTTAGGAAAGCGTGTTCAACTATATAATAATCAACATTCTACAACACTTATTGAAATATATTTAAACATTTCAAATATATATACATTCATTTCGCTGAACATACAATAATGAAGTATTCTGATTATCCAAAAAGGATTTTTTTTCTTTTCTTTTCATACCTCAATTTAATTAAGATGATTTTAATAATTTCAGAATTAGTTACCATAGCATGAAATATCTCCTTGTTTACCTGCACTCACTTTGTAAAGCTAAATCATTTACTATAAAATATATATATATATATATAGAAAATACTTATATATATAATTTTATCTTATTTTATTTTTCAAATGAAGTTTCATTTCCAATCACGCAACCGAATATTCCTGTTGTATTCTTTTTTTAGATAACCAAACATGCACTTTAAATTAACATAATAATTGTCCTTGTTGGTTGCAGAAGCAGTCGGAGTCTTGGAGAGAGTTCCAAAACCCTACTACAGATGACCTGACATGGTAGAAATAACCTTTTCCATATAATTACCTAACAAAGCCATTTATTCAATTTTAAGTCATTTACTATTTTTTCTTTTAATGACACTTTTAATTCACAAGTGATTTAATTTACAGATATATTTCCTCTCTTTAACATTATATTATGTGCATATTTAAATAAACTTCCCCACAAATACTTAGGAGAGGAAAAAAATGAAAATAAAACTATATTAATTTTTCCATAAATTTAAATTGCTTAATACATAAATTCATTTGTAAATATTTTTAATTTTAGTTAATGGAAAAATGTATTTAATTTTTTCTACTTCTTATTCTTCTTTAAAGTATTTATTAAAAGAAGTGTTAAAACTTTCTCTTTTATAATACAGAAATGTTAAGTGATATATATAAGAAAAAAGGTAGTCATATATGATTTATTTGGAGGAGATGATGTAGGTTGAATGGTGATCGAAAGAGAAGAGTTATGATTGGAAAAAGAAAAGAAATGGTCCTGAAACCCTAGCCCACCAGGGAATGAAGGAAGGGTATTTAGCTTTTGAAACTCTGCAAGTACCATTCCCTCTCACTTTAGACAGAAAAAATGTTTTATCAGATTAAATCATTACATTCACTATAAAGTCTCCTCTCATCATTTCTTTCCACAATCATTTCACTTCAAATCTATGCATGGTCAAGCCCACAACCCTGTCACTACTACTCAATTGCACATTCTATAAATCATCACACTCTATTTTCTCTTCAATCATCCACACATTTAATACCCACATACACCAAACATCAAACCCTTTTTCTTCTAACTTTAATGCTCTCTTTTTTTCCTAAATTCTTTACCACATTTTCACCACACTTGGAATGCTCTACTTTTTACAAAAATACAATATATCATCAACTTTATTTTCAGTATATATGGATGATAGCTCAGCAAAAATTCAATGAAAATGAGTTACAGAAGTGTTTTAAAATACAATTATATGCAAATAGATCTAAACCGAATACCCTATACCAATCAATTTACAATATAAAACAAATAGTCATCCGATTGTGTACATTGAGATATCTTACTTTTTATAGGCACATTACTTTTGACGAACATAACTTTTTGAAATAAATTGTTAAGAAAATTAAATATAATTTACGTGAAATCAAATTTTTAATATAATTTTTAAGAAAAATACGAATAATGTAATATATTTGATAATATATATTCAATTAAATTGAATAAATTAGCAGGATATTTTCCACCAACTCATGACCCCATATTGTTTTTTGAAAGAGAAAAAAAAACCTTGAAATTTAACATAATGTGACCAGATTATTGGAACCTTAATTGGAAGGATAAGACCACACCAACCACGGAACCTCTTTACATAACACCGACTAAGAAACGTAGCATTTGACGATGCATATCTTGTGTAGGGCATACGTAAGAGAATTCTATGACGATAAAACTGAACGTCAGAAGTGATCTATTTAAATAAATTTTCGAAACTATTTTAAGAAATTAAAATAAGAAAATAAATTAAAATATTTATGAGATAGAATAGTTTTATATATTGGTTTCTTATATTGTTAAAAGTAGACTTTAACTCTAATTCAACCCCACAAAACCGACTTGTAGGGTGAGGTTTACATTCAAATATCGTTAGGATAGACTCTAATAATGACTTTGATACTATGTTAGAAGTGAATTTTAAGTCTAACTCAATCACACAAAACCGGTTTATAGGATGAGATTTGCATCCACTTATATACACTAAATTGACTCTATCTCTAGTCGATGTAAGATTTCCAACATATATAATTAAAGTGAGAGAAGTTTTACCAAGAGGGAGAGAAAGAAGGAAAAGTTGGATTAATCATGATCAAATGGATTGCATCAATATGAAAGACGGAAAGCAAAGTCATGAGACCTTTTTACGCGCGTGTGAGTCAATTAACGATTATTTTCATTTGCAAAATATTCCAAAGCGTTGCTAAAACTTTTATCTTCTTTTCAAACAATTTCTTTTTGCAGGTTAGTAATTCAGCTCAGCTAGTATCTAATCCATGCTGCTTGAAAATCATGTATTAATCGAAGCGGTGATTGAATTTACAATCAATATCACATGTTAATAATAAAATCATTACATGTTAATAATAAAATGATCGCTTAACAACTAACATATTTTATCTACGTAATTCATGTTTTATATGTTAGAATTTTAAGTATGAGTTTAAACTTCACATTAGATAAAAATGAAAAAGTAGAACATTATATAAAGATAAATATTTATTAACTTATTGTTTTAAGATTTTGGAAAGTGAGTGTTAAGTTTTAATGAATAGACACAGATGACACAATGAATATGTAAAAGATTGCATAGTTTATTCAGTCATACGAAAGCAGCTTTTAGAAGCTTTACAAACTCTGGACGAAACAAAATAATAACAGAGCAAAATATCACGAAACTGATGCCACTAATTTAGGCGAAAACTAAGTCATTGACTAGACCCAATCAGTCCTATAAAATAGGACGGTTTATTGACACGTTAAAGTAACTAACAATCCCTCCCTTAAGCTTTAGTTTATTTCATCAACTGCAAAAATTCCAAGCATACGTCTAAGTTTTTCAAACTGATCAAGCTTCAAGGCTTTTGTCATAATGTCAGCTGCTTGCTCATTTGTATTGCAGTACTTCAATGTAATAACTTGATCATTAACTAAATCTCTTAGAAAATGGAACCTTACTGCAATATGTTTACTCCTACCATGGCAGACAGGATTCTTGGACAGTTGTATAGTAGAATTATTATCACAGAAAATCTCAGTAGTTCCTTTTCTTTCTATTCCAAGATGCTCTAGGATTCGTTTGAGCCAAATACATTGACATGCACAATATGCTGCAACAATATATTCAGCCTCAGTGGTAGAAAGGCTTACCACAGGCTGTTTTTTTGAAGCCTAGGATACTGCTACAGTTCCAATCATAAACACTGAACCAATAGTGCTTCTCCTGTCATTTGAGTCCCCTGCATAGTTGCTGTCACTATAGGCAGTGAAACTCATCTTCTTTCCCTTTTGATAGAAAAGACCATACTCAGTAGTACCTTTTAAATACCTGAAAAGTCGTTTTGTTGCTGCCCAATGTGACTCCTTGGGTTTGGCCATATACCTACTAAGTAAATTGACTCCAAACATTAAATCTGGCCGTGTGACTGTCAAGTACATGAGACTGCTAATAGCCTGCTTAAACTGTGTAATATCTACTGGAATTCTTGCTTCATCATTGGATAAGATGGTTCCCGGTACCATGGGATTTCGTACTGAGTTGTTGTTCAACATATTAAAACGTGCTAGAATATCACGTGCATATTGCCTTTGGCAAATAAAGATGTCTGCTTCATTCTGTATAACTTCTATTCCCAAAAAGTGCTTCATTTTGCCCAAATCTGTCATGTCAAACTCCAACTGCGTGTTTAAACTCTTCACATATAGCTTTGTTATTTCCAGTAAATATTAGATCATCCACATATAAGCTAACTATTAAAATAATGCCTTTAACCTGTTTTGTGAACAAGGTGTGTTCACTCAGACAACGTGCAAACCTTTCCTTGGCAAAGTATGCTTCGATTTTACTGTACCAGGCTCGTGGGGCCTGCTTGAGGCCGTATAGAGCCTTTCTCAACTTGTATACTTGTTTTTCTTTCCCTTTCTTGATAAAACCAGCAGGTTGATGAACATAAATTTCTTCCTGAATTTCACCATGCAAGAAAGCACTTTTTACATCAAGCTGAAACACGTCCCACTCATTCTGAGCAGCCACATCTAACACTACTCTCAGAGTATCAAGCCTAGCAACAGGAGCAAAGACTTCTGTATAGTTGATGCCATATTCTTGAGCATATCCTTTTGTTACTAAACGGGCTTTATATTTATCTACCTCTCCTTTTTCATTTAGCTTTGTTTTGAAAACCCATTTCACACCTATGGGTATCACACCTTCAGGTGGATCAACTAAATCCCATGTGTTATTTCTTTCAATTGCTTTCATCTCAGTGTCCATGGCCTCCTTCCATTTCTGACTTGTACTAGCTTCCTCAAAGGTTTGAGGATCCTTACAATCGGTCGTCAACATTGCTAGCAAGCTTTCCTCTTCTACAGCCAAATTGGTTTCATAATCAGTCATCCACACGGGTTGGCGTCGAGTCCTTGGTGCCTTCCCTTCAACTGGAGGATCATTGGATTCTAAAATAGAAGTTGATTCAGGCAATTCTGAACTATTATTGCTACCTCCGGGTGCAATAATTTGAGGTGTAGAATCAACATGTGTAGAATCAACATTGTCACTTCCTTCTTCATCTAGACTCTACATATCAAGAACATGAGGTGTACTCTCAATTACACCCTTGTGCCAACTCCAGCATTTGTCTTCTTCAAAGACCACATCCCTGCTTACAATTACCTTCTTTGAAATGGGATCAAAGAGTTTGTAAGTTTTTGCTTCATCACTCACACCCAAGAGAACGCATGTGTGACTCTTGTCGTCTAATTTGTTTCTTTTTTTATCTGGAATATGAACGTGTGCAATACATCCAAATGTTCGAAAGTAATCAACACGAGGTTTTATACCACTCCATACCTCTTCCGGAGTTCCATTATCTATGGCAGTAGTGGGACTTCGATTTTGAACATGAACACACCATTTCATTGCCTCGGCCCAGAAGGACTTTGGAACTTGTTTTTCATGAAGCACAGATCGTACTACATTCATAATGGTGCGATTCTTGCGCTCGGCAACTCCATTCTGTTGAGGAGTGTAAGCACCTGTGAGTTGTCTAGAGATGCCGTGATGAGTGCAAAAATCAGAGAACTCCTTGGATGTGAATTCCCCTCCTCTGTCCGTTCTCAAACAAGTAATATGAGTGTCAGCTTCCTTTTCAACACAGGCTTTGAAATTCTTGAATGTATTAAAAGTTTCGGACTTTTCATGTAAAAAGTAAATCCATGTCTTACGAGAATACTCATCAACAAAACTTAATATGTACCGTTTGCGGCTGTTTGAGATTGGTGTGATCGGACCACATACATCAGCATGAACTAACTGTAATTTAGTTTATGCGCGCCAAGAACTTGACTTGGGTATGGTATCACGGTGTTGTTTACCAATAAGACATGTAGTGCACACAGCTGTAGAAATTTTCAAAGAGGGTAATCCGATTACCATTTGCTTTTGTGCAAGTGTATTGAGTCCTTTGAAATTGAGATGACTAAATCGTCTATGCCATAATTGCGTTTCCTGTTCTGAGATATCTTCCACTTGGAAACATTGAGAATGTTGAGTAAACGTTGAGGCTGACAAGCAGAACATTCGGTTCCTTTGCATGGTAGTGTGAATGATCAAGCCTTTGTCTTGATGAAATATTTTGCACGTACCATGTTGGATCAGTATGGTAAGTCCTTTCTCCTGAAGTTGTCCCAAACTTAAGAGATTGGTTTTAAGTTCTGGAACATAATAAACATCAGAAATAATGTGGGCAGTATTATTGATCTGAACCTGAATGCTTCCTTTTGCAACTACCTCCATTTTTGTATCATTGCCAAGCTTGACAATTTTATGGGGTCTTTCTTCATGTATTTCTGTGAACCACTGTTTATTTCCTGTCATATGGTTATTGCAACCAGAATCCAAAAACCAATCCTCTATCTGAACAGAATGTGCCACCTCTTCATATGCAACCAACAAAATCTCTTCCTCAGCGTCAGTTTCTTCAAACATTGTATAATGAGTTTGTTTCTCGACACTAGGGCACTCATACTGAAAATGTCCTAGCTTATGGCATTGAAAACATTTAATGAGTGCCTTGTTGAAAGGCTGTCTTCCACGGCCTCTCCCACGCCCACGGTTACTGCATTCACGACCACGACCTGCTCCTGCTCCATAATCATGCTTAACTTGCAAAACTTGTTCTTCTGGTTGAAAATTCTGCATTCGTTGTTCATGAACGAGCAAGCTGCCATGAAGATCATCAAGACTCAGAGTATTCAAGTCATTGGACTCCTCGATAGAACATACTACATAGTTTAAATTTGTGGTTAAAGATTTGAGTATCTTGCTAACCACTGTGCTGGAATCCATTACTTCACCATTAGATTTCATTTTATTAACCACAGTGAGTGTGCGCCCAAGGTAATTGTCAATCTTCTCGCCGTAGTTCATCACCAGAAGTTCGAACTCACGTCGAAGTGCTTGAAGTTGAGCACGTTTGACCCTCGTTGATCCCTGATATTTTTGTTGCATTGATCTCCAGATTTTCTGTGACGTGCTTTTGTCCAACATTGTTTCAAGAATTTCTTGATCAATAGCTTGAAACAAAAAATTCTTCACCTTCAAATCCTTTAGTTGTGCCTCAGTGACCTTCTTTCTTTCTGCCTCAGTGGATGTTGCACCAAGTGTTGGTATTCCATTCTCCACTAGCTCCCATAGTTCTTTGCTACGTAGAAAGGTTTCCATAGTCATGGACCAAAAATCATAATGCCCATCAAACCGTGGAATGGTTGGTTGAACATATTTCTCTGAAGTTGTCATGACTTTACACCCACTGTATCAGCGTTGCACTCTAGATCTGGATGCTCTCTTTACTCTTCTTGGATCAGGCCCCTTGCGGAGCTCTGATACCAATTGTTAAGTTTTAATGAATAGACACAGATGACACAATGAATATGTAAAAGATTGCATAGTTTATTCAGTCATACGAAAGCAACTTTTATAAGCTTTACAAACTCTGGACGAAACAGAATAATAACAGAGCAAAATATCACGAAACTGATGTCACTAATTTAGGCAAAAACTAAGTCATTGACTAGACCCAATCAGTTCTATAAAATAGGACGGTTTATTGACACATTAAAGTAACTAACAGTGAGAAGTGTTAATTTTTTATGTGATTGAACTAAAATTTTATTAGTATTATGTTTCCTAGTGATTCTCCTAATTTTTGTATATTTAAATAGCTCCTATTTGTCTTTCCATTTACTTTGTCGGTGATCATCAAGTATATAATAAAATGACTAAATTACTTACTAGTTTATTTTATTAGTTTATAAGATAGTCTAATTAATAGAAATATATTTGATAAATATTAATGGGAAAAACAGATAACTAACAAAGAAATTATAACAAAAAGGAAAATTTATGTAGTACTGACGAAGACGGATATTTAAAACAAATTATTCATGATATGATAGTGTAGGAACACTTTACCTCAATATTGTTGGTCATCGATGATATTTGGTGGTTGTTGTTTTTTTTTTATATGCCTTAGTGTTATGTTTCACCAATGTCTCTTATCTTTTCGTGAAAGAGACTACAAAATATTTTTTTTCTTCCTAGCTTTTGACAATTTTAAGTGTGTAAAGGGTTTAAACACTTCAAGTGATTCTCATAATTTATATATTTCTTACTATTGATAAAAAAAATGTTATAGAAATAAAGGAGTAAAGTTTCTTTACTTGAATAATAATCTCTAGTAAAATTTAATTCATTTTCAAAATTTACTTCACTTATGAGATAAGTAGTAACTCAAGTGAAGTTTTTATTGTATGAATTACTACAATAACTTTTATATTTATCGACAAAAATATATTTATTTATAAATCCAAATTTATCTTCATATTTTAGAATTTAAATTATCAAATGATATTTTTGTCAATAACAAAAATTTCAATACTAACAAATATTTTTGTCCTTAAATCTTTCGATAAAATGAGAAGTAATTTTCTTACCAAATCTAATGAGATTTTTTTATATTAAGAGGAGATTGGTGAGAAGAAAAAGAAGAGAAGAGGAAGAAGAAGAGGAGGAAAGATGGAAGAAGGGTAGGAGGAAGAGAAAGAGAAAGAGAAGGAAGAGAAGGTGCGACATTGAGTGGCATGGCGTGGCAGTGACAACTCGATAATGGTGTTAATCGAAATTGTAGGAGGAAGAAGAGGAGGAGTCAAAGGCAACAATGATAAACACAAAGGCAATAAACGCCATGATAGTGAAAGCAACAATGATAAATGTTACTCCGACAATGGTTCAATAAAATGAAAAGGAAGAGAAAGAGAAAGAGAAAGACGAGAGTAAAGGAGGAGGAAGAAGGAGCAAAAGAATAAAAAAAATGGATGCAATCACAATATTTGTCAATAGATATTACCAAGTCAAAATTTATCTATAATCATCCATGAATTTTATGATCCGTTGATAAAATTTATTGACAATAATTTTACTGACGATTTTTTATCATTAATAAACTCAAATTACTATCAAATTTTTATTATTACTAACAATTTTTTTTTCTATCAATAATTCACCATTTTCTTACTTTGAACATCAAACTCTATAATTAAAAATCCTATTCTCATATTTATATAATGTTTACCCTCACTTATAATCACTAAATTTCCTTGCCATTTACTGATTACTATATGCTCTTATTATCATTAACTCTTAAGATATATTATTTCATAATACATCAAATCAAATGATATTCACATTCAATATTTAAACCTGTGTTCAGTTGTAAAATTAAAAATCTTACCATAGTAGTCTAATGTCATTATCACACATTCAGTAAAGCCTTCTTTTAAGTTCAAATTATAAGTTACTACAAAAATTAAAATTTCATTCAAAAATTGCTGAAGGAAATTCAAGTGCATGTAAACAATCATGAATAAAAACCAAGCAATTTAACAATTCACATGCAAAATACATACCAATTGAAACTGTAACCTAATTTGGTTCTCTTATCTAGATTTTTCATAAACTCCGATAAAATTGTAACTTGAAAAATGAAATACTAAAAGAACCCTTGATCGCATCTAATAATCAATTCTAGTCATAAAAGAAATACTCCAAATATAGGTTTAATTTCACAAAATTCTATCTTCCTTTATCAAGCCCCAAGGGTGGACAAAAAAAATACATGAGAAAAGATAAAAATTGCAGAGAAAGAGATGATTGAAGATAACATTTAAAAAAAAAATGTTCTAAACTTTATCTTCACTGGAAGGTAAACTCAAATCTACCATTCATTGGAATATATAAACTTAAAATCTACTATACAAATAAAGAGAAGTTGTGATTTTCAGCTTTGGAAAAGAAGAAAAATGAAGAAAAGTTGGAAGCCATTTTTGTAAAACAAATAAAACGATAAATTCCTACTCATAAGCCCACTCCTTAGTGTCCTTACCCTTCATTCTCTTTATTTTCTATTCTAATCCAAAATAAGCCTAATTGTATTTTCTATTTTCAATACACATATAAAACACTTAATTTTCAAAAAAAATTCATTAATTACGTGTATGTGAATTTTGAAAAAGAGAAAGAAAGACTATCGTATTGTTTTATTTTTTTATAAAGAACTAAAGTAAAAGCTACTAAATGTACCGGATTCAATAAAATGTTCATATAGTCACATAGTTTAACAGGTGTCATCATGTTAAAAAAAAAGCATTAGAAAATGAAAAAGATATCTTTAGGCTTGACACTGGAAAACTTTCACAAGAATAATCATGTTTATTTATAAAAGAAAGACATAAATCAGGGAAAAGACTAGAAAGAAGAAAGATAGGTTTGAAAAATATATAGCCTTTCTTTTCTTCAAAAAGTTTGTCTCCCAAAGGTTTATGTATATATAGATGACTTTCACATAGATTTTATTAAATATGTTACAGAAAGATAAAAAGAATTAACTTTATACTTTTCTTCCTTTCATATTTTTGTCTTTTTCACCTTTTTCTTACTTTTATTTATTTATTTTTGTATCTATACTTATATGAATGTATATGAGAGTTAGGGTACATCTCTTATTACAATCCGTGCATGTCTTGTGTCTAACATTCTCACATGCTCATCATGTGCTCTACTTTCACATTTCAAATTTTAATTAAATTTTAACATTAAATAGGTGTTCAACGCTTTAATTATTCAAAAACATCCTTAATTAACTATGATTCTTCTTTTAGCAGAAACTTATGCAGTAAATTATGTAATAATCTAATTAATACTTAATTAATCTATTGTACACAAAGGTATCATATGCATACCAAGAAAGTAATTAAAAATGATTTATTATTCATGAGCAAGAAAAACTAGATCAGCGTTATTGGTTTGCATTGTTGAAGAGTTTGAGTTTAGATATAATTGCAACAAATTGTACTTGTTTGAAAAGGTGTGCTAGGTGTCTTTGAATTTGAAAGTGATTTCAAATTTATACCATATAGTGGCATCGCAGTTAAAGACAGAGAATATATACAAAGACAGAGAGGGAAGACAAGGAAAGCAGATATAAGTAGTTTGGGATTCTCAATCTAATGTCATAAATGTCACATCCTTTATTTTATTTTCTAAAACAAATAATAAAATAAAATCCGATTTGTTTATCTGGTTACAGCTAAGTTGAAATCGAAATCAAAATAAAATAAAAAAATATATATATATATATAGATATATATATATGAAGAAATGTTTTTATGATGAGGTTATTTTTATGTTGTGTTGTAATTTGTGTAGAAGTAGAAAAATAATTCACAGCTGTGTAAAGTGTGAGAAGTAAACAAAAAGGTTGAAAATGGAAGATGAACCCTGACACCTGTTGTTTTCGTTGTCAACCCTAACATTCTATTGGTGGTCATATTTTGACAGACAAAGATTCTCTTAAAGATATAGACAATCCGTAGATCAATCACCCACGGTAATTTTTTTCTTTCTCACTTTCAAACGATTATGTTAATGTTGTTCTTATATATTATTTTATTAAACTGATAAAGGTAACATTTTGAAATTTCTATTTACTATTCAACCAGGAGGATGTAAAGCAAAAAATCATAGAATTTTGTGGTTAGTAGATGTTTTAGGTAGATTTTAAGACTATAAATAGTTTATTGCAATTAAAATAACTAACTTAATTAGAATGAATGAAAATATGTACAATTTGACTACTGTTATATTATTGTGACCTGTTAATACTATTTTTTACACTCTAAACTATCCTTTAGTGGAAAGTTAATACATTTGCCTGAAAAAGAAGATTAGGTTATAACAATTAATTGTCATAGTTAGATTCATATAATACAAGTTTCTTTTATTTTTTGTATTTTTTTTTCTTATAAAACATAAACTTTGGAATGCATTTCTATTTTTGTTTTGTTTTTTAAGTATTTTCTTTCAAGGTATGCGAGTATTATATATTATACTTTATTTATTTATTTATTTATTTATATATATATATATATATATATATATATATATATATATATGGATTTAAATAAAAGAACAACTTTATTGACCTAGCTTTGTTTGATAAAAAAGTCCTCCGAATATTCTGGTCTTATATTAAATTCTATACTATCAAAATACTTTACACCACTATTATATTATATACTATCTCCAAATCTTCTGTTATAAGTCCAAGCAGTAAAATGTATTCCTTTACTATTTTTAATTATAAGATAATTTTATACTTATATTTCTATTTTAAGATATTTAATTTTATAATTTGATGGGCAAAAATACACCATAATTGTACCATTCCATGTTCACATACATAATAATATCTATTAAATAATTTCTCTCCTTAAGAATATATATATATATATATATATATATATATATATATATTTATTTATTTATTTATTTATTTATTTATTTATGTACGTGTGTGTTTGTGTACGTGTATTTGTTTTTTTTTTATATATTTTTAATAATAAATATTTTCAATTAAAAGTCATTTTCAATATCAAAAGTTTACTTTTTCTGAATGTCTTGAAATATGAGGGTAGAATAACTAGATAAATTAAAATTATTTTAATAAATATAAATTATTAAATACTTAGAAAAATTAATGGTGCTTTTTAAATTAAATATATTTAAAAAAAAAGTGATAATGTAATTTATTTTAATGTTTAGACAAAATAAAGAATAATGCACTACTCAATAAAATAAGAAAAGAAGAAAATATATTTCAACATAATTTACTCTCTCTCTTTTTTTTCTATATATTATATAGAAAATAAAATTCAAATATAGTTCTATTATAACATCATGAATTGTTATTTAAAAGTTTTAAATAAAAAATTGTCTTATACCATTAACTTTTAGATTTCTTTTCATAGATAGGTAATGAAAAAAAAAAGTAATTTTAAATAAATGAAAGTTAAAATAATATTTTGCTTTTGTTTGGTTCTTTCTCTACTTTTTATTTCTAATCTATATTACCTCTTATTTCTTCGTTCATGACCACAGAAATCATGTCTATAGCATGTATATGAAAGAAAAAAAATATAGTACATAAAGTTATATTTATTGAGTCTACATGTAGAATGGTGAAATTAGGTTTTTTTTTTTCTTTTGACATGAATGATCATGGTCAATAATGAAAAGAATGCATGATAAAAACACAATTTCTAGTGCAAATAAAAATAGAAAAAAAGTTTTCACTGTTTTATTTCTGTTTGTCCAGTACATGTAACATTGTATCATTTATTGATTTGGTGTGACTTTATATGCTTTTACCGTAATTTTTGTTGTTATTAACAGTCTCACTAAAAATTAGGGTAGGGTCTAACTAGGCATTATTTTTATTATTTATAATTATTTTATATAATTTCCCGTATTCTAAGCAGAGTGATATGATTGCTCTCATGGGTTGAATGTTTTACTTTTTCATAACAAAAGTCAGTCAAAGTGATAATTTGTCAAAAATTGTAGAATGTGTCTATCAACTTATACATACACCTTATTGCTTTTATAAAGCACTAGCAAAAATTAAAATGGACAAAATATATAATCCATTTTTTTAAATCACATCATCAAGTCCTTCTGTCTCCTAATTCCTCCTTTCCTTTCTCTTAAGTCATAACCCTATTTTTAAATTTCAATTTCCTTTAAATAAATATTTTACATAATTAAAGCCAAATAATTGTCTTCAAATCAACATTTAAAGAAAGAACTTATTGTGCATGCCTCCAAACCCTCATTATTTGCTTCAAAATACAATTACATTAATTTTAGCCATTAATTTTTCTTCACAATTTTAAAAAAAAATCCAGATTTAATTTTTTTCTCTTTTAATATAACTGAGTACTTGAGGTTTCTGTATTTGTACCTATGTGAGAAAAGTTTCTATATTTTTTTTTATCATGTTAACAAATTTTTTTAATAATTTTTTTATAATAGACTATGTGTTATTATTTTATTGGTATGTATATTTGAAACGGACCAATCACAAACTATCACATAAACCGTTGTAAAAAAGAATTGTTAAAAAAACTTTTTTCTTTTGTTTTTCATATCAATTTAGCTCTAATTATTTTATTTTGGTATATATTAGCAAATAATGACTAAGTGGAAGAATTTGATGGAGATATTTTGAGTAGTATATTTATATGTAATAGAAATCAATAACCCATTTAATTTATGAATGAAAGAAGAAGAATGAAATGAAGAGATGAAGTTTAGGAACAGGAAAAGAGTGATGGTGTAAACAAATGTAGCATGTTAGAGCAAAAAAGGAAAAACAGGGAATTAAAGGGGTTAATAATATAAGAGTGGAATAGAGGGTAATAAAAGAGGTGGAATTAGGTGACAGGGTTGGGGGCCTAGGAAGGATTATTCTAAAATGTAAACAAAAAAGGGTTAGTGCAAAGCTGTCCCTGGAAGGAAGTAGTATTATAATCAATTGGTAATAAAATATGATTGCATATAAAGCAAAGTGGAAAAAAAAAAAAAAAAAAAAAAAAAGAGTAGATAAAGAAACATAGAAGTGATGGGGAAAAAGAAAAAGGAAAAAGAAGGCACATTTTGGTAATACTTGGCTTCCTTTATCTTTCTTTAGCTTTATTTTTATTTAAAGAAAGTTGAGTGATGAGGAATCCATGTCCTCCAAGCACTTCCAGACAAAACGAGCTTCAGAGAAGAGCAAAAGCATACTTAACTTTACGACCCAGAAAAGGAGATTTCAAACAACATAAGTCTAGCTTAGGAAATTGCGTGGTTAGTAACCCTATTCTATTTCTCTCTCTCCTACTACTTCTACTACTCTTACTCTTTCTCTTACCCCTACCTAGCTACTTTTGCTCCTTCTGTTCCTCTCTATATTTAGTGGGAGAGACCTTCGCTTCAGGGTGCAACCACAACCCCACATCCTCCTTCTTTCCTTCTCAAAACCACACACTATTATTAGCCACACCTTAATCCCCCTACCTTTAGCCCACTGCTTTCCTTCTTTTATGCCAATTCACTAGGGTTTTTGTGGGGCTTTCAACCCATTTCATTTTCACTTACTTTCATCTTCCTTATATACTACCTCCATCCCCTTCACTCTTACTCTCTACTACTCTCACCCCCTTCTCCTACCTCTCCCTTTCTCTTCACATTCATCATCATGCACTCACCACTTTTCTATCTATATTCATTCATGCATCATACTTATCCTTTTCATTCATTACTTCCTTTTAATTTCACCATCATCCTTCTTCTTCTTAATTAATTAATTCATCATCATGCATACATATGTCTATGTGCCTGGCTCCCTGTATGCCATTTGCAGAGCTCATCGAAGTCTCAATGACCTCCGTGGATGGCGTATGAGGAGCCAAGCATATTCCATGTAGATACATGGAGGGGATCGTGATCATCGTGTATAGTTTTAATTTCAAGGGGTAAAGGATAATAATCCAAGATTGAGTTATTTTGTTTTATAGTTGGTTTTTCTTTGGTTTGTTATATTAATCATGAATTGTACCCACTGTTGGAGGTCATATACACAGTCTATATATACATATAGGCCAATTATTCAAGAAAAGCACGGCATTGTCATTTTCAAAGGCACAGGTTGTGCTTCCTCAGGACTGAACAAAGGTACATCTTTTTTTATCTTCCTTTTACATCATTGCAAAACCTTGAATCGAACAGATTTTTCTAGGGTTCTTGCGAGTGATGCATATGTGATCTGCAGACTATTAAATGGGGAAACATATTCCATCATTTACCAGCTGGGGGCTCACATGTGAATGTATATTTTTTTTCTCTCTCTGTTGTTTAGCTTCAATTTGATAATCATTTTTCACTGGGTATGGGAAAACAGCAAGAACCCCAAGTTACCGTAAATTAGAACTATTCCTGACAATTAACATGGAAGTTATAAAAAATTTACTTGCTCACCCTTCTTGTTACCATGCTTGTCTGTCTAATGGACATTTCATATGACCTCTGATTATACCAACAATAGCCTCAAAAGAAGCAACACTGTGTCATATAGCATACAGTTACATACAGCCATCTATTCCTATTATTTTATTTTAATACTCCTTAGCCATTAAATATATTTATATATGAAACAAAATTGCTAGCTGCATAATCTCTGCAGTTTTTTTTCCTAGATAATCATTGTTAGTTTAAAAAAAACAATTTCGATTTAGTTTTTTATTTCATTATACATGTTATTAATTAATTAATTAATTATATATATATATATATATATATATATATATATATATAAAATGTTATAATATTTTCATGGGATTTTTTTAAAATATGATTACATTAACAAGGACTTAAAATAAGCAGTGCTCGTCGTAACATCCTCATTCTCTTTAATAACAAATTTTAATTCATTCTACTCTCTTCAGGGTAAATTCCATGATTTCATTTTACATTAATAAGGACTCATTAAGATTTTAATGTATATTTAATGAAATTAATCCAAAATAGAATCAGTGCTTTTATTGAGAGTTCCACTCTTATCACATTGTATTATAAACATGAGTAACAAAATCAATATGTTCATTACTAGAATGTCACCAATATTTTGCTGTTAATTGGTCATTTCCTTTGCATAGTCTATGTTATTTTTAGCAGTAATTTTGTTCTTAAATACATTTTACCTGGCTCAAAGACTGAATATCAATGGATGAACACTTTGGAGCAGAAACAAAACTGTTACACTTTTGTAACAGTAGTCTATTTTTGTCCTTAGTCACGTTTAACCCCGTTCAAACATTGGTTACTACTTGATATACAAGTTGCAGCTCATCTGTCACAGTCTGTGAAACGAAAATTTTTCTAAGGTTATAATAAGTTGCGTGATCAATATCACTTCGTAACAGTAATTTATTTCTTTATGTTCATTGATACTTTTTACCCCCTCAAACATTGGTCACTGAATTAAGGAAACCCTTTAAGTAATGAGAGGACTCCTTATACATGAAGGTAGAATCTGTATATTGAAAACCAAATTTACTACTGAATTGAAGAAAAGAAAAGACTATTATTTAAATAGATGTCTGAGTTAAGATATGTAAATGAAGAAGCATGAATGTGTTAGTGATGACAGAAAATTGTGTGTATGAATGAAATAGGAAATAGGAAATAGGAAATAGGAAATAGGAAATAGGAAATGGGAAGCAGTAAGAAGAAGAGAGGTAAAATGAATGGTATGATGATGATTATTGTTATTCTTGTTGCTTAGCCTTATATGTGTAATGTGAAATGGAAGGTGTATGATCTCTGAAAGTGCAGGTATAAGAGGCATTGAGGTTGGCAATGGGTAGGTTCTCCTACCAGTGTTCATCAGCTCAGTAATGATTCACACTTAACTGAGTTTCACTCTTTGAGCTTAGGTAGGTGTCTGTGATACACACGCATGTCTGGCCAGGGCTTGAAGAAAGTAAAAAAGGCAAGGATCCTGGGAAAAGTAAAAGCATGATTGTAGCAGCTGGAGGATTATCATTATAGCCACTGGGGAATCTCATACAAAAAGGAATGGACCACTCTCTCTCTCTACTTTCAATTGGTTTGCAGGGAATATGGTATACGGTCAAAGCAGGTCAAAAGCTTACAATAGGACATTATTGGTCAGGCTATTGTGGGACCACCCACATCCTAACACCTCCTGGGGAAATCAATTCTAGGATTTTGTGTTTTTCTTCTCCCCCTCAACAATTCACTGCACTTTTCTGAAAAATCTTTCTTTTATTACCATAACCATTCTCATCTTCAAAACTAAAACACCACTTGATTTTTCAGACAGCCAAGTTTAAGAATCTGCTAATTGTTATTACAATTTCTTAACCCTTTGAAATAACACAGATTGAATTATTTGAACCTTAATAATGCCATCATGGGTTTGATCGTAATAGAATATTAGAGAAACTTAAGGTTGCAACTGTAATGTAACCTGTGGTTACATTGGAGAAAGAAAGAGATGGAGAGAGAATTAAATTATTAGAGTAATCATATGATGTAAGATGCTGGCTTGGCCCGCTTCCTCAGTGTTTGATGCCTCTGCTGGCAGATTAATTGTACTCTTCAGTCTGAGAAAGTAGATTCTATACTATTCCTGTCTCACTTTCGCCATGGGAATATCATTTGCTTTTTTTTACATCTAAGGATGAATAATGAATTTCACTTTACATCTTTCTCTCTGATTCTTCTTGGTTTGTTTTCCTACCCTTAAGCTGAATTTTATAAATTCTTTTTAGTATTTATTCATCACTCAAATGCACATGATTATTATGAATCTCAGCAAACAATTAGTTAATTTATGAAGAGTTGTCTCATACAGCAGAAAATTAAGCATGTGTAATTAAGAAAAGTTTGCAGAAGTTAACTAGCTTTGTGCTAAGCTTAAGTTGTCCTTTAAAACGGGTGTGATTGTGCAGAAAAAGGGTTTCTGTAAATTTTTCTACTAGAAAATGCATTTGCGTCATGCGTGATGCTAAAAAGTCTCCAGATATGGAAAATTTTGTAAGATTCTTCACTGCTATATGCAAACTGCAGTGTCTGGCCTGCTGTCTTGTTGTGTAAGAGTATCATTATGTTGCTAGCTAAATGGTATAACACTCTTCCACATTCTTTCTTTTCTTTTTTCAAGCAAACACATCAAATGAACAAAACTAACAACACATTTACAGACTCTAGGTTGTAATATAGTTTCAAAGTTATACATATGTCTATTGTTATTCACTTTTATTATATATTGTTCATAACACGAGATCAGTATGGAAATACATAAACTGACTTGTAAAAACGAAAAGCCTTTCATTATGTCAGAACCAAACAAACTACTATAATGCTTTATAACAATCAGATCTAATTAAAAATAGATTTTCAGCATTTGAAAACCCTTTTAACTGTGTTTAAACAGATATAACTATACTTTGTTTATCCTAGTGGTATTTATTTCTTACTGTTGGGTCTTAAAGTTAGATATATTTATTCGCTTTTGATTGCTTAAAGGTTTAAGTACAGTAACTTACGTAATAAATATACTCATAAACTAATAGTGTCTGCTAATTAATTTATTTCAAAAACCTTATACTATAAAACATGTTTCTAAATGTCTTATGAAATATTTAAATATATATTTGATAAAAACTTCATGTTTTGTTTCCTTTTTGTTGTGATCCCTTTCTTTACATCTCTATAAATATGACAGACTCCTAGTTCTGTGAACATGTTATTATTTTGGATAACTGAGAAAAGAAACATGGTATTTCCATCTATAAACTGAGTTCATACATGTAAAAATATTTATTACAGTAATAAAAGCAATATCATTTTTAATTTTCTTCTTTATATTTTTACATATTTAACTGTATGGTCTAACATTTCTTCTGCTAATGCACATAAGATTCCAATAAAAGCATCATATAACTTTGCATTTACAATACAATTCTATTACATACTATATATTAAAATTTCAAATATAGCATGAAACTATTAATTCATCATTTCATTGAGTCCTCTCTTTTATGTTGAAGAAAGTAGTTAAATTTAACTGTATTTATTATAAGGGGTAACTATTTTCACATGCCTATCTTCTCTTTTATATTTTTATAACACATTTTACTCTCTTCTCTTCTTGTTTCCTTTATAATGGTAAAGAAATGTAAAGGTATTATATTAAAATAATTTCTCGATAGTAAAAATACTATTTTCATAATTGGATGGCGACTACATAGAGAAGCTAACTTTTAATATATATTTTCCTATTTTCTAAACTTTTGTTATATATATTGTGATGTTATGGTGTCTGGGCTATATGTTCTTTGTCTTGTTTTAGGAAGAGACATGGAACTGATGCAGAAGGGAACCCTTATAGGCAAGTGTCACTTCACTCTTAGTTGTCATCAGCAGCTTATGTTTATCTTTTAATACAATTATTCGTCTTTTAGTTGCATGCACTTCATTCTAGTATATTTCTGTTTTATATATAAATATTTTATTTATTTATCTACTTTATTATAAAGCAAAAGATATGAATGTTGCTGTTGTGTTTGGATCCAATGAAATTCTAAAGAAAGAGAGAACAAGTTTGGCCTGTTAGTTTTCACCAAACCTAATTTCATACTGGATGAAAAAAACGTGATTATTTGTTGCACTAATTAACTAAGATTTTAAAATTTTATTATGTTATATGTAATAGGTATAGGTTAAATATAAAACTAAAAAGTTAGTTAACCAGACATGTATGATGAGTATGTTATGAAGAATCATGTGTAGGACTAGGTGTGTACATGTTATAATTGAATAGAATAGAGTAGGTTTGTCAAATAGATAGAATCTATAACAGTGCTTGATGTGATTGTTTACAATAATAATCTATACAAAACTTGTTGACCATGATGTTTAATGGAAACAAAAGCTGAGATACGAATGGTATCAGATTTTTCGTAGCAGACATGCATATATTCCGAATAGTTAGCAATTCAAATTCAAATTACCTCTCATGTAAACATGATTAATGTTTGAATATGTCGTGTCAACTTTTCAGGGATATTGATGTGGAAAACTTCATATATAACAAAAACACTATACTCTGTATAGTTTAAAGTATGAAAAAGCATGCAGCAATTTCAGACAAAAATAGAGTTAACAGGAACCAAAATATTCATTCAATTTTTCATTTTATTATGTTCAGTACTTTTTTCTTTTCTTGGTAGTAGATGGATGTGCAATGTAGTGTTACTTTTTAATTTAGTGCTAAAAGTTTATGAATTATCTTTTTGAAATATTTTTAATGATGTTCTTATCTATAGTCTATATGTTATATAACTTTGAAAATGAAAAAATATATTCTACTATATGATAAAGAAGTTGCTCCGTTACTCTCATATTGGGTAAGCTCACCATCTAGGTTATATGAAACAAATTTTATTGTTTTATTTTAAATACTTATTTAGTTAAAAAAGTACAATTCCAACAGATTAAAATGTTTTATCAGATTTAATGGGTTAAATTTGATGATCTAGTTAAAAAAAGTGTATTATTGTTGTTGTATTACAATTTATTAAAATGTTTTAAATTAGTTTTCCACTGAGAACAAATATATTAAAATGTTTAATTAAGTGAGGTGAACACATGGAATTGGTATTCCAGTTTATAACATAGAAGTAGATATATTTATAATTATTTAAAATTTATTGTAAAGTATAATTTAAAATTAAATTAAATAAATCTTAATTCCAAACCAACTTTGCCCTTAGAAAATGTTGACTCTTTTACAAGAAAAGTAAAATGAATACAAACGTGCTTTATTTCACTTAAAAAAAATCAGTTATGCCAACATTATATATTAAAAATATATGTTTAGAGTTTAATATCATACTATTGTTTGATGAATTATACATAGATATATTATGTTGACTTTAAAACTAATTTATAAAAAGGTATACAGTTGCTTAAAGACTATTCCCTGAGTGTAGTTGTAAATCTAGTTAGATTGGATTGGGTTTTTTGAAATGATGATGACTACATAGAAATGCATTTTATAGGACCACCAAGATTTTCAACCTTTCTTGTTCCTCCCAAAGATTTTTTGAATAATGAATGACAAATCTTTTCTCTTGTGAGGCCCACAACACAGGATCTCCGTAAATGGAGGATAAAAAAAGGTTGAGTTTGGAACTTTTATTATTCAAATTATGCTTTAGTTAACATTTATTGATTATGTTGGATCATTAATAATAGTTTCAATTTTAACTCTTATATATATATATATATATATATATATATATGTATGTTTCTCTTCATTTTTCTTCTCCTAATTTGATATTTATAGTCTTCAACTTTTTGTAATATGATGATGTGATCGTTTATACCTATTCTTAAATTTAGTTTGATTTGTATTATATTTAATTTTAATTATTTTATATTTGTTTTGTCTTTAATATTTTTGTTATTTAAGTGTGTAAAATAAATGATTGGGAAGTCATTCTAATTTAGAAAAACAAATAACAACTAAAAAAAACATACTTTAAATAAGAAAATATCAATTTGAAGTTAAATGCTTCCATCATACACCACTCATAAGATAGTACTCCAATTATGTATGTTATTATAATTAACAAGTAATAAATATTATTCTCTTAGCAATGGATTTTTGCAATATATGACAATTGTCGCATTTAATAACTTAAATAGAAAACACAATTCATAAAAACACTAAAAAAACATTATTTTGTAGTGTTTTTATTAAACAAGTGTTGTATAACAAAAATTTAACAACAAATGTTTTACATATGCCAAAAGATTCCACTTTATTTTATACATTCAAAAATATTTCAATTCAAATTTCATGTTAAAATCAAATTACAACAATACTTAAATTCTATTTATAATGATTTTGAGTCATGATAAATTCAAATTTTTTAAATCTTAACAAAATAATGCATTAAATTCAAGAATATTTGAAATATTAATAAATCATATTTTATCCTTAAATATATATTCACTAGGCCATGAATGATCAAATCAAAACAAAAAATTGAGTAAATAACTCCAAAGAGAAGTGATATTTAAAAGAAAAAAACAATTTTAGAATTTTTGTTAATTCGAAAGAGAAGATTTAAAACAAGGGTTTTAGAACAAACAAAAATATCAAACTTCTAAAAAAAATGTAAAGGAATAGAGGGAAAATAACACAGCTTTTAACGAGGTTCAACAAAACAAAATATATGAAAAAAAAAACAAAGCAAGATAAATTTTTATGTAAAAAAAATAGGGAAGAAGCAATCAATGTAAATAAAAAAAAAATAAAATCGATTTTTTTTATATATATTCAAAGTTTAAATCATTTTATAATGCAGAGTAACCCAATACCCAATAGTCCTCAAATAAATAATTAAATATAGTAAAAATAGGTAACCCACAAGTTCAAACATTTTAGTTAGAATATAAAATTTCAAAAGTTCCACAAGCATGTGTAAGGAAATAGTAAGGTAAAGACAAAATTAAGTATCATAATACAAAACTTGCAAATGTATTCCAATATAATTATGCAATGAATCATGTGCATTTTCCAGTCTTGGTGGAAATATATCACATTTTGCAGCAGACATTATTACAGTCTATATGTTGCAGAAACCAAATTTGTTTTTGGGAAACTTTTTTCGTATGAAAAGGGTTGAGATTAATGACTAAAATTGACCCTTATATATATATATATAACGTAGCAAACTGAGGAGCTAATCACGCCAGTTAAATAGGTATTTGCATTTGCAAACTTATTCATTTTTCACAATCAATAAAATAATTGTCTTAGTGTCCTTTCAAAAGGTTATACATGAATGATATGCATATTTAATCTCCCACATCTACAACAAACTTTTCAGTTTCCTATCATATTCTACTTCTTTTACAAGGATTTCACATCTCAACTTGCCTTTCAATTTTATATGTGTGTGTGATCTACCAAGAGTTGAAAAAATATGAGAGAAACACTATAAGCATTTTTATTAATGAATATGTGTTAAAATAAGTAACATTAGTGACCACCACCAAAAAATAATCATTATCAATTTATGTTAAAATAAATCCTGAAAAATGATGTTGTATATATCCCAACCTCAACCCAAACAATAATATCCAATTGTAACCAAGCTTAAGAGAGAATGTAAAAAGAATAGACACAATTTAGAAAATAAATTGTAAGAAAATAAAATCTTCTTTTAAGATGAAAATTGGAATTCTTTAATTTTAAATATCCAAATTAGTCTCAGAAATTTATAAGACTTTATTTTTTTTCTAAAAGTCAAATGAAATATTTATAAAGACTAAAATTGCTTTTACCAGTATGTAATAATAAAATCATAAAATAAAACTTGAAAACAAAATTTATAAACGCAAATAACAATAAGAAACAAATCCCTAAAAAATCATTAAAATAAAACATCTCTCTCCCGTAGATAAATGATTGATTATCATGCTTAAACAACATGTGTATTTTTTGTCATCAGTGCCATGCTTTATTGGATGTAGACATACACTTCTTCGTTAATAAGCCATGTTTAAGACTGAATCAAACAAATTCTTATATAGCCACTAATACTGGCTCTTACTTAATACGAACAATATATTAATTCACTTTGAGCATAACATATGTTTTATACATTTTATCATGCTCATGAATTGCCTTCTATGTTGTTCCAAATTTTCTCTTCGCTTATGACTTTTAAATTGTGGATTATACAGCATTAGAAAAAACAATCTTTTGAATATTTTTAACAAACTTCCCTATAAATACTTTTAGAAAAAGGAAAGATAAAAAATAAATAATTAAATACTTCCAAAGCGATGACAGTAACATTTTCATTTCAAATACAAACTACCCTCTAAAAATATAGATACCTCTATTGTGTAGTAACATAATAGCAGAACCATGCGAAAGGGATATCAACGAACAATAGGCCACCAACTTCACACGCAAATGACTGAAATACAATAAAGCTCCGGCAATTCATTCAACTCGAATTACATTTTGAAAACAAAAATTGCCTGATAAAATAAAACCGAAAAAACCTCAAGTACAAACAAGCAGCCTAAATTGTGGCCATTTCATCTATGCACAAATATTGCTACAACAATGCATAAAAACTGAAAAGGAACCCTCCTGTTTGAAAAGAAAACCAATGGATTTTTAACCCAAAATTACAAAAATAAACCTTGCTATATTACAACATTCTTTACAATTTTATGAAAATATATAACGATTAGTTGGATGAAATGAATCTTATTGTCTCTGACCTTTGACCAACAAAGAAAAGGCTATTGTTTCACCTATTGAGCTCTAATCAAAATGCATCACAGCCCTTGATGGGGCTCTTGTTTTCAAGACCATCTCTTCATACTCGTCTTCAGGGTTTGACAGAGCAATAATCGCCCCTCCAGCCCCTATTGAGGCTTCACTCTCATGTAGAATGACAGTTCTTATGACAATATTTAGATCAAATGTCTGATTGTACGAGAAAAATCCAATACAGCCTGAGTAGACACCTCGTGAACAACTCTCGATAGAGTCAAGAATTTCCATTGATCTTAACTTGGGTGCACCTGTCATTGAACCCCCGGGAAATGCAGCTTTGACACAATCTACAGCACTGACATCTGACCGCTTCTTCCCACGAATTGTACTCACCATTGTGTGAACGGTTGCATATGATTCAACATCCATGAGACGCGGCACATGAACAGAACCAGGATCACATACACGACCAAGGTCATTCCTTAGAAGGTCGACAATCATCAGGTTTTCAGCCTGATCCTTTTCGCTGAAAGAGAAAGCAACTTAGTTCACAATAGATTCACCCAATTGAAAGAAACCATTAACGACAAACAATGTCTTCAGAGAAGTAATTCCAAAATTCAAAATGAAGCTGAGAAACATTTGTTAAGATAGTGATGTGTAGAACTAAATATAGGTCACCTGAACTGTAATTTTAATTTCAGCTGTTCATCTTCCTCTTTGGTAGCACCACGACCTATTGTACCCTTGATGGGCTTAGCTTCTAGTGTATTCTTTCTATCCAACTGCAGGAACCTCTCGGGAGAAGAACAGCAAATACACAGGTCCTCCTTTGAAAAATTAAGCCAAGCAGCATATGGTGCTGGATTCCTTTCTCTCAAATGTAGATACAGCCCAAGAGAATTTAATTCCTTAATTGGCTTCTTCATCTGAGTTGTGAGGCATAACTCATAGCTTTCTCCATCTTTAATGTAGTTTAGACACTTCTTAACATCCTCAATGTACTGCTCTCTAGATTTTTCAGCAGCAAAACCAGCCTTGTTTGAGGAAAGTGTTAAATAATTAGAGTTCTGTTTTCCCAAAGCCATTTTCACAGAACCGTCTAAGCTCAGAAGTTTCTCCTCTGTGTCGTCCAACCACTGTGTAATACTTGAACTTTCTTCGTGTATAGCCAATATGTAAACATCGTCATTTTTGTGGTCAATGACCACAAGATTATCAGCAAAGAAAAAACATGCATCTGGAGTTTTAGATTTGTGACGGTTAGATCTGACACCACATTCTACTTTGAGGTCGTACCTGCAACACAAGAAACCGATTATTTGTCTAGTATTGGTTCATTGAAGAGATCACGTTGGAATTACAGAGTTTTAGATGGTTAAAACAGAAATAACTTCCCTTCTTAAGTATATTTTGCAGTAACACACATATTAAGAAATGATGCGTCAGTGTTACACATGATACAAAACATGAAGTACTTGCCCTTATTTATATTGATACTAAACTATAGTCCTAATTACATAAGGATACAAATCAAAAGACAATAAAGAAATATTAAAACTAATTCTGAGAGGTGATCTAATATACCTAAATTATTCTGAAGGTAGATTGATTGATATAATCGATATAATGTCAGATATTTCTCATATGTTCTAGCATAAATTTACATAACAATATCGTGCAAGTAAACATTCTTAGCAAGAGGAACCGTAACATCCAAAATATCAGAATGATGATCCATAATATTTCAAACTCTATAAATGTTGGGTTGTCATATTATGACAATAAGAGATAATTACCTAACTTAATATAAGATTCAAACTAAGAACATAAAATCAGAGAAACAAAGCAGGACAAGAAAGAGTAACTACAACACCAACAAAGCAGAAGTAATAGCATCATATAAAGATACAATTAGGAGAAATTGTTAGACATATGCTTAAACGTTGAGGTTTATTCAATTTAGAAATACAATTGCTTATCATTCCCACCTACCCAATGTAACCAACATATCCACCGTGAAAGTCAAATGGTAGGCCTTCATATTCATTTTTATCATAACGATATGATAAAAGCTCCTGCAACATTATAAAGGCAACATTTTTATGTGGTAGAAAGGAATTGAAAAGGAAATAATATTGAATATATTGTTAGAGAAATGAATATGAGGTCTATCATGATTGGGAAGATCCAAGTAGTTGGGAAATCATTTAAATATGCACCAAGAAAATATACAAATGATAACAAACAAATCGACCTTCTTTTATCTTAACCCTGTTTACGTCATCCTGAATCCTACCCCACCCTCTTTCCTTTCTTAATTTCATCTCTAGTCAAAGCATAAATCACTCAAAGCGATAAATGGCATTGCCTTGGTCTAGATGACCAGAGAAGGGAGAATAAGGATCTTTTTTGTATTATCTGAATATTTGCTTTATTAGCATGTGTGCTGTTTAGAATAAATCATTTAGGATTAAAAATCAAATGAAAAATTCTGAGTAGCAAAGCTTGGGAAGGATAAGATATCCTCCAAATTATAGAATATATATATACGTGCATTAAGGATTAATTATCTCAAAAGCTTGACCTGTTTTGTAGAAGCACATTAACTATTTTATATCCTAAAAAGTCCCTTGATGCAAAAGCTTTTCAGGCTTGAAGCAAAGACAAGAATAGCAAGTTTTTCCCTTGCGTTATTTCAACTAAATAATGAAAAATGAGGATAACATAGAACTTCTGACAAAGGTTAGTATCATGTCAAGTACCAATTCTACTAGAAACTTTAATTGCTAGGAAGAAGCAAGAACTATGTCTAAGTTTAACAATAAAGTGTATCCTCGTTGAGGAGTGTTATGCAAGGATAAACCATCATAAGACCAACACAGTTTCAGTCTGTATGTACCTTGTTCAGAAAATCAAGAAAACCTTCTTTCAAAAATATCGTTTCCGAAGAACCTTGACAATCTTCCAATGACAAATAACCACCGCCTTTTGAACTCCCGTCACTGGAAAAGGTTACATAGTGATAGAAATACTTATTATCCTGTTCATGCATCAATAAAGAAAATAGTGCAACTCAACTCTTACAAGCATACAACAGAACACAAGCATTCCACTTATTTTAAAGAAGCCCATTCACCAACACCTCATATAAAAAACATAATTAAAAAATAAATAAAAGAATGTAAAACAGAAAAAGAAATTAACAGTTGACAGGATTGATTCCAAACCTTTGATGAGACAATCTGAACGTTAACTGCTTCCAAAGCGGTCCGCCTTTTCCTCCCATAAATGAAAAGCGTGCTCTTTCCTAAATAGGATGGAAAGAATAACAAATATTTGGTAATTAGCAGCATAATAATGAAGCTTTTTATCTCAATATGACGAAATGCTATGTCGCTCGATATTACAGTTTGAAGATCTAAATGAAAATAGATGTATGTATTGTGCATTATAAGCATGAGATAATAAAAGGTGTCTTCAACTTGAAAACATTGGAATACCTTCTCTGTGGAGGAACTATCCAACCAAAAGGTGTTTTCAGTTTCATGTCCAAACAACTCACAAAATATACTTTCTGCTCCACCAACTTGACCAGCCAAGTGACCAAATTTTTTCCATTTCAACTTCAAACATTTATAACCAGTGGTTGCATGATGAGTATTGACCATGTTGAACATTTCTAAATGCTGCATCTCAGTTTTACTATATTCCAAATGTCTCTCTGCATGAACTATTCTTTTTAACTGATCCACTGCATTGTTCTCTGCACTAATACTACTGCAAACCTCTATTACGTTTGAAAGCTGCATGCATGCTAAAGAAAGTTTACTGCTCGGGTAAATTACACAGAACGTATACATTTGAAGGTGAAAGAAAATTGAAAATAAAATTATGGAGCTTGTAAGCATTGTTAAAAGGATCGGACCCTAGTTGGGGAATAAAAAAACTGGGATACAAGATACAACTTACTATTTGTGTCAGAGTATTTCTTTCCCAAAAGAAGTCTAAAAAATTGCAGAAAAGGGAAAGTGCATACCCAATATTAAGCAATTATTACTCCCAAATAAGTATATAGACAAATGCCCCTCCATTCATTAATATAAGTCACTATTAACTAGTACTAAATATTTGTTAAAATTAATAGTGTTAAATTAGCAAAAGTTATCCGAACTTTCCAAAATACCCTTATCTAAAAATTCACTAATTCTATTAATTTCTATCTCCACCTTAATTATCTTTTAACCCTCCTCTCAAAATATGATTAACCTTCTGTACAAAAATGTTTACCTCAATAGTTTTTCAATTAAAAAAAGATTGAAAATTTTCAATCAAGCCCAGAAAATCTGAAATTTTGGTTCCCAAGGGCACTTCAAAAGCCGAAAGGATAATATCAGAATAAAGTCTCAGTAATTAAACATCTTTCATACATTGACAACAAAGAGAATAAATTTTAATAACAAAGCTCTTCAATTTACCATCAGAATATGAACGTTTTTCCTTGAAAGATGACCTAAATCTCAGCCAATAATCGTCTGTAATCTCTCTAAAATTTTTTAATATTTGACTTCCGTAGCAGGTTGCAACACTTTCTGGATGAAACTGAAGATCAAAATTGTTAATTTAACAAATAATGAGCTAATATAAACGCAAAGAAATTATTATAGGCAGATCCTATATGCATTACACACCTGCACACCATAGTGTGGTCTTGAAGAATGCCGGATTCCCATAAGAACTCTTTTACTTCTGGTATTTCCATAATCAAAATGGTTTGAACTTCCATTTTCTACTTTAGCTAAAAAAGGGTCAATGAAAATGCTTTGAACTTTTTGAGCTTCATGAACGTTGGACTTGCCTAAATCTTTGGACCCGAGAAATGGAAGTGTGCTAGTGGAAGAGGTCCATGCTATTGGAATGAGCTCTTTAGGAAGTGATTCAGAATCTATAATCAGTGAATGATATCGAACCACCTGAAATATGCGACTAACAACAATTATGACTATGATGGTGGATCAGATACATTTAAAATTTTGACAAAAAAACAAGAAATATAACAGGAAAAAAGGGATAAACAAATACTTGCGAAAGATTATCTAGCATTTTGTAACTTTAGATGAACGATCACGTCACTGCATCAATATTTTCAGATAATATCAACTAATTATTCACTTACAAAGCCATTAGTTCAAAATTCCAATTATGGAAATGGACTACAAATCAAATAAAGTGCTTTTAGTTTGGAAAATGTTTCAGAATTGCTAGGAATGGATCCATTTTTTAATTAAATTGAATTGAACACAGGTGATTTTGGGCAAATGGCCAAACACGTCAATAACAAATTCATAGCAATTTCAACCTGTATTCTTACAAATATGTAGTGGTGAACAAACCTTGAAACCATAATTTCTGCCAGAAGGTATATCACGAAAAAGCTGGCAGCCATTGTGCTCGACTTCACTGTAAAGTGCAAAGAGTTAGTTAAAAGAGAAGGGAAGGATGTCTATGATAACTTTAAACGATACTTTTAAGCTATATTTATTTACATGAATGTTGCAATTTCATAATAAGTACTGGAAAAAATATGGTTTTGAAATGTTTAGCCGTACCTCAAACGACCATGGATTGGTTCAGATGCATGGACTATTTGAGCTCCATGCACATAACCTAATGCCTATCACATCATAGATTGATCAATTAAATAAGAATATAATTTAAACAACAGTTATGAAAAACAGAATTATGACAAATATAATGAATCAAAAGGATGAATTACAAGAGGTTAAAGTCTAATATAATACTTGATAGCAGCCAAGACATGACAAAACAAGTTATGAGAGCGATTTATGAAAAATGATAGTCAATATAAGGCACTTATGAACAAGAGTTGGTCCACCATATTACCAAACCATTGAACATCATCATCAAGCATAATGCAGCTAGTACACTGCTTACATACTGCTGAAGATACCATCTTAACAGAGCATCATATATCAATATATACAGGTACAGCTACAAATTTTTTCAAAATTAAAAAGAGTGTATCATCTTAATATTCTTTAACCCAATTACATGATCAGCATAATGTTTTTTCTCCATTTTCTTCTTGATTATATCTCTACCATAACAAACCAGTGAATGGAATAAGATTTTCATCCTGTTTTAGCATAAAATCATATTAACCAAATACTTATTCCATTCCGAGCTGTCCAAACTCCATTCCTTCACTAGACTTTGCATACTAATTAATCTTCAGAAGAAACAGAAAAAACATGAGAAAGGGAAAACATTATGACACGAAGACTCTATCCTAGTATGATTACATAATACAAAGGAAGGCTATTAAGGGATAAAACTGTTGTACGTTAATGCAAGATCGGAATTCAAGAAATAAAATGAACTCTGCATTGAAACTCGGGCATACTATTAGCAGTAGAAATTGAAACCTTAAAAGTTATAAGATGTTATAGAAATGAAGGAAGCGTCCATGTAAGGTTTGTGCAGAAAGAAAGCGCGTAAAAATCAACATTGGAGTAGGGGGATAGAGGAGGCAGCAATCTTGCTGAAAAGAAAAGTAAATACCTGGTGTCCTAGGCAAACACCAAGAATAGGAATATCCCAGCATTTAAGCAACAGCTGAAGACAAATGCCTGAACCACAAACGGAATCATTTCCAAAATTTTTAAAGTATAAAAACCCTCCACACTTAAGGAAATAAAGATCAGGGTAACGTATCAAATTAAATAATATTATTAGATTCTGCAAACTAAATTAGGTGTCCTTTTAAAAAAAAATACGGTTCAACATCCATTGGGTGGCCCAACAACAAAATCTGGTAGATTCTAATACCATATTAGAATGAAGTGAGCTTAACCCAATTCCAAAAGAGGCTAATGGGGAGAAGAATCATCCAATTCTTACTAACAATTGTATTTTATCCATATTTCTAACTAAGATAGGACTTTTTAACACAGATATTGAAATCTGTAATAGAAGCAACTTAGTTTTCTGCTGTCTCTTTTGGAACAATAAGTAAATGTAGTGAAATTATCAAATCCACAAGGTCATCCATGATTCTGACCTATGTCTTCCGGGCATGCTGGAGAACCAGGTCCAGGTGATATTACAATGTTATCAAAAGCATTTTCTTCATACAAGTAATGGCAAAGTTCTTCCCACGTCCACTCATCATTTTGGATCACCACAGGCGGGACTGGCAAAAATGATAAACCAAACCAGCTGTTAAAAAGGACATAAACTCCTTACAAAGCTTCTTAAACCTTCCAAGATAGAGTATACTGTACAAGACTACGGAATGTTCACAAAGATATTTAATTCTTCTAAAAGAATAGTGACACGCATGCAAACATATATATTTATCAACAGTATTTTACTATTTACATCTACAACAATTCCATTAACATTAACTCTTGTGATCATCCAATAATTGGTCATTATACCTCTATTATTTAAGGCTCCAAGTTAAAACTACATTGTGTTGAACAGAGAGGTTTATCAAAATCGCTAGTTAATACATTATCACAAGCAGGTTTACTCACTGCATTTTCAACACATAACTTTTTTACAAATTCCTTGCAGTTCAATATTGAAAAAGTTAATTTATGACTACAATTTCTTTTAAAGAGTCTTTTTTAAGAAAAAGACAATTCCCTGTTAGATATTACTATTAGACTAGGAAAACAACATTTTGCAAATTGTCATCCACACACATCCACATTAAAGTGAGAAACAGAGAACTTACCACCATTAATAACAGATAGTTCCTGGTAAATATTGTAAGTGTAACTATCATAGTTGTCAATCAACAATGTCCTCACAAAATCTGCCTTCTGTAGAGGCACATGCAGCCTTCTCTTTCTTTCATACGACTCCTCTTTGTGGCTATGCATCAATTGGCAAGAAACTTCAGGGTTGACGTTCTTTCCATCGCGATTAGATGCCCCCACATCACCACCTTTCTTGACCAAGCAAGGAACCCTGAACGATGGTCTGGACAGAAGAAAGTTCACATTCATGTATTGCATGCATTCACTCGCAGGACATGCGAGCTCCAAAGGAAACAATCGCAAAGACGACTTAGTCATGTTTTCCTAGGAAAACGGTCTAAAACACCTTCTGCATATGAATATGCATAAAATTAATTACTAATCAGCTGATAGTGAATTATATGCAAACAAAAGTCCTTCCGAAAAGCATTCGAAAGACGGAATACAAAAACTTAAGGTTTCAACTTTCACCAGTGATTATGAGTGTGACTGTGGGTGTGATTGTGTAATTCCTCTAGTGAGCAGTGGCAGCAAGAAAAGTTAGATCTGAAAGAATAAGAGATACAGAAGAAGCAAATTGAATATAAAACAATGACATGAAAAAGAGAATGAAAATATAACACGTGTAAGCTTACGTGTATTGCTGTGGTTTGGAGAAAAGGAGGTGCGAGTTCAGAGATCAGAGAGGTGGCAACTGGAATGGGATTGGCGGGAGAAGAAACATGGCGTTCCTGGATTCGGAGCGGGTGGAGGAGATGGAGTTTGTTAGTGCTTTACAAAGGGTAGTGCATATATATAATACTAATAAACATGGATTAACTTTTTAAATAACATAAGTTTTCTTATTCTTAATGTTGTTTTTATAAAAAACAAAAATAATTTTATTAACTCTTTAAAATATTTTTTATTCTGATTTAAGAAAATTAAAGTTTGATTTTATTATTACTTTTATTTCTTAGTCTTTAAATAGACAACTTTTGGAAATAATTAATTATTTGACTAATTAGTAGAAGAAAATTAGAGAGGAAAAAAAACAAATGTATAAATGAATTAAATACAAGAAAAAAAAATAACAATATTCTCGTTCCGTCACACGATACAAAATTAGAAGAAGTTTGAGTATTTGTAAAATAAAAATTTCATGAAAAATATCTAAATTTTACTCTATACTTAAGAATTAGTTAAGCTGCATTTTTTTAATTATTTATTTATTTGTGTACATTTTAAAAAACCTTTCATGTATAAGTTACCATAGCAACTAGGCTTTTCATTTTAAATAACTTTTTAAATTTTTTTTAAATTAAATATATTTTTAATCATTAAAAGTTAACAAAAAATTAGAATTTGTGTATTTCTGATCTAATTTAGTTTTTAAACTATAAAAATAAATAGTATAGTCTCTAAATAAATATATTTCTTTTAATTTAAGAGCGTTAAGGTGTCAAAATATATTTTAGAACGATATTTGAATAATTTAATATTTAATAATTATAATTTATATATTAGTCTAAAACATTGTTTAATATATAAAAAAAATATTATTAAATTAAAAAATTATATTTATTTATTATTAGAACTTATATACCAAAATACATATTTAATTCTTTCTTTTATATTAGTGATTGCAATGCATTTAGTTTAAAAATTCAGCTATTTTAAAATAAATTATTATTAATAATAGAAATAATATTTGATTATAATATAAATTAGTTAGCATAAATCTAAAATATATTTTTTATTTCAAATATCATTTATTATAACACTTAATTTAATATAATTTCAGAAAAATTTTGTATTGGTAGACTAAAATATTCATATGCCATCTCAAAATATAACCGTATGCATAAGTTTGTTGACTTTCAAGAAAAATAAGGATGAAGGGAACAATATTTTAAAATGAAATAATAATATAAATTTATTTCATTTCAACTATTAGTACATTTTCATTAAATTTATATATTTGAAATATTTATGTATTATAAATTTTAGCTATATAAAATAATAAATATTATATATATATATATATATATATATATATATATATATATATATATATATATATTTATTTATTTATTTATATTGTGTGTGTGTGCATATGTGCAGTTCATATATATTATTAAAATATGACATAATGTGACGTAGTGTAGATGAATTTATATTGTGATCAATGTTGATAGTATGGGTATATATAAGTTGTACATGCAAGTGAATAGATTATTTTAAAATAGGTTAATTATCAATGATTATTTTATACTAATAACATTATTATTTACATAAACATATTTAATGACTGAGAACTAAAGAAAAACTTTAAATTTAACATTAGAAAAAAGATATTAAAAGCCTAAAAATACTGAGGAATTATAAGTTAAGGGCTTGCAAACTCAAATGCTGTATAAAATAGTATTTAAAAAAACATTATGAATTGATGAAATAAAACTATCGGTCAAATAATTACAGTATGGTTAAATAAACTATTAATCAGCATTTTATATATGACATTTTTTATTATTGAAAATGAAAAAGAAAAAGTACAGAAAGTAAAAACATCTGATATTACATAAACTAGGTTAACAAAACTTAATATTTATTTAT
This sequence comes from Vigna mungo, assembly GCA_036885675.1. Taxonomy (NCBI): domain Eukaryota; kingdom Viridiplantae; phylum Streptophyta; class Magnoliopsida; order Fabales; family Fabaceae; genus Vigna; species Vigna mungo. The sequence goes on along the minus strand of CP144692.1, from coordinate 41,993,798 downwards.
GAATTTCACATGGTATTATCTTCTTTTTTAATCATCCAAATATATAAACAATCCCCTAAACTTTATAATTAAGTACAGTATTCTATTGTATAAATTTAATAAATATCCTCGTTTTTTATAATAACTACATGTGTAAAACCTAATTTTATTATATTGGAGATCATATTTCCTTTTTAAGTAAATAAAACGGGAAAAACGTCAAAAATAAATTTATAATTAATTATTTTTTAATTTAATTTTATCTCTTTATAATTATAAATTTCTGTACCTTTCTTTTATAACTTTTGGTTAATTAGTTATCTATTTTATAGATAAATTAGTTTTAAACTTGTGTGTAAGGAGTGTTTTCGCAATGATTTATTTTTGTTAGTATATTATTAAAATATTTAAAAGTTAAAGAAATAAATAATAAATAATATTAATTTTATAATTATATTTTGAATAGAATCAACATGAAAATTTATTTATGAATTAAGTTAATATATTTATAAAAGTATAAATAATAAATTTTGTAAATATATAAATAATAATATGTGTAAAACTATAAAAGGTATATAAAGTATGTAGAATAAACTCATTAAAAATATAAATCAATGTATGAATAGAACTAATGTGTATTGTTATGTAATTACTATATAATCCATGCATTGACAAACTAGTTTAATATGTATTAGGATAATGATATTTAGACAACATTTTTTTGATAACATTTGAACATTAATTACGTGTCAAACTGTGATTGGTCAAAAATTACTCCACAATAATGTTTATGATTATTATTATTAATTGTGGAGTAATTTTTGACCAGTCACATATTGACACGTAATCAATGTTCAAATGTAAAAAAAATATTGTTTAAATATCATTATCCTATGTATTATTATACTCGTATAATTTGTATACGGACACACTTATTTAATGTGTGTTGTTATTCTTGTCTATTTAATATATGTACAATTTTGTTTAATATATATTGAAAGACTTGTCTAATCAAATAATTGATAAAATCGTTTGATGTGTATAAATAATTTCATCTAATATGTGTACGAACAAACTCGTTTAACGTATATTGTAAGATTTGTCTAATTAATGTATGGATAAACTTGTCTAATGTGTGTTAAGACTTGTCTAATTAGTGCATTGACATATTTATCTAATATTTATTCTTATATTCGTCTAATCAATATACGAAATAAATAACGTTTTTTTTTTATTTTGCTATATCTGTCTAATTAGTGTATGTATAAACTCAGTTTTTTGGTGTATTACTAGAGTTGTCCAATTTTTTTGTTATACTCATCTAATTAGTATATGATGAAACTCTTTTAATAGATATTGCAAGATTCCTCTAGTTTTAATGCATTAACCACTTTTATATTGCTTTTATGATTGTTTTGTGCAAAATTTGAAAGCTCCAACTATGCATTTTTAAGCCACTTGCATATGATCACCTAAACCAATTGCTACACATCATATCCCTCCTAACACATCAATCATCAATTACTCTCAATTTACTTGCTCTCACTGTGAAGAGTCTTGTTTTCCCCAACACCTACTTCTAAGGTTGCCTAAGTAAATCCTAGACGCATGCATAACAAGTTTCAATATTCTTTATCCATTATATTTATGGGACAAAAGCCTATACTTTTTTTTTTAAGTATGTGAGTAGTTTCTTCTCTTTTATTTCATTTTATAAAAAATATCTTAAAGTTAATTATAAGATGACCAATTACAATGATTTAGTACTGTTATGAAAAGAAGTTACATTATATATAGTTGCATTTTCATACCTCAAATGTATGCTAAATTAAGGCTATGTTTGGGACGACGAATATAAAGAAATCATGAAGATGAATTTACAAGATGGAGAGATTTTGGATCACCCGTAATATATTCATTTAAAAAATTATCTCAATATCGTAAAAAATTAGGCAAAATGTGTATATTTAGTAGGCATTTTTAAATTAAGTAAAATATTATATTCTCAGTTAGTTTTATGAATTCTCACTTTAAATTTTATTTTTACAATATATATAGCCAAAATTCTGCTACATATATAGCTGAGTTAATGGAAATCTAAACAAGTACTGCAATTAATTTGCCTGCGCATGCCAATTCTTTCCTTTCAATTCAATTCGCTTTGAAAATAATTGGTAGTTTGTTGGGCATGGTGTTTTTCGCCTTTTGTCTTTATTTATGTGAAATTAATTGTTTCTCTAATTGTTGAATGCTTTTAATTTTAAGTCACAACCGAGAATAATTTTTTCAATTTTAGTGTTTATATTATATAAATTTCTGTGTAAAGTTGATACGACATTAATTAATTTATTAAATTTACCTAATTAGGTTTAGTAAATTATGATATTGACTTAGGCTGGACCGAATAAAAGTTGTTAAAATATCATGCTCGATATTTAAATATGAGATTCTTTCTTTCCTGTAATAGTAATATAAATTTTAGGATAATGATATTTAGACAACATTTTTTCGACAACATTTAAACATTGATTATGTGTGATTCTGTGATTGGTCAAAAATTATTTCACAATCAATAATAATAATCATAAACATTATTGTGGAGTAATTTTTGACCAATAACAAATTGACACGTAATCAATATTTAAATGTTGTCAAAAAAAGTTGTCTAAATATCATTATCCTAAATTTTATATTCAGAATATAGATCTTCTTCCTACTGATAAGTTATTTCTAATACAGATCTCAATATATTAGTAGTAATAATTAAAGCACGCAACTTAGTCTAGCATATCTCGGTTCCATTTAATTCGTCGTTAGCACGCCGCCTTCACCAACTCTCACTGGACATCCTATGCTCATACAGTAAGGAAGAGGCAAAAAGAAAAGAAAATAATAATAATTGTAGATGATTTGTACGTGATGTTTGTCAAAGTTTATCCATTTGTTTATCTGTCTTCACCTTTAGAGTTTGCATTTTGTTCCCTTCCTTTGATTTTTAAAATGTAGTTTAGATTTTGTTTAAACAATTAATAACTTTAATAAGATATTTATTAAAAAATTCACTTTATGTTTTAATTTTTTATAAATATATATAAACTATTAAAGATCAGGTATAATCAATGGTATGAATAGTAAAACAGTAATTAATATTTTTAAAATTTTAAAACAACGATTAAATAAAAGTATCTTTTAAAAAAATATAACAATTAAAATGGAACTGATAAAATCATTTAAAATCTGTGATTAGGCTAGATTGTTATTGGTGATATGTTATTTTCAAAATAATAAACAAATATATGTACTTTGATATGTTTCTTGCAGACAGGTCTTTCGATTTCTTCCATTTGATTTTATTCAAGATTAAAGGTTAATTAACAGATAACAGAAGGTGCCCTTGAAAGAATTGAGGCCCATTTGAAATAATTTATGAAAGCATTGTTCAAACTTGTTTTTCATTAGTGTTTGCAAAATCTTAATAAATATATATTTTATAATTTTATAAGACTGTTCTTGTAACGCCTGACAACTTACAGTTAACTGTCCTACACATCAACACAATTTAGCGTACTTTGTCCTCACTCGTACATTTTCTGAAAAAACTTTCCAAATGTCACTCATTCCAAATTACTCCAGGCTAAGCACGCTTAACCATGAAATTCTTATAGGTTAGGCTACCGAAAAGCAAATGCATTACAAGAAATGTGTATACCCAATTTCATCTCTCCTCTATCAATTTACTAAAGTCAATTCATAAAAACACTCTAGCATTGATCCCTTAGGTGAAAGAGCCTAGATTTTCTTATTAAACTCCAATCCCTTGAAAAATCTAACAAGCAAAACCCGCATTAAAGAGTTAGGATCTTAAAACAACATGTGAATCATGTTCCATCCCTAGAATCAATGAACCACAATGACTCTTGTTTCAGTTCTAGGTTCCATTAAAATCAAGTCATGAACGTCCCCATTACATGCAAGCTTTAAGATTGAAAACAATAATACTAGCAATTGATAGAAAAGACATATATGTATATTCAAATCATTCAACAATTACACAAGATTCAAAGGCTACAACTAACCCCAACAAGATGGGTTTGGCTCTCCATTTCCATTGAGAGCCTTAAAGCTTACAAAATGGACATGGAAGAAGAAGAAGAACCCAAAGAGGAAGAAGGGTGTGTTCCCACGGACCATAGCAGACCTTCAAGCTCTCATCTGAATGAAATCGCACCTCCAAACCACCAAAGACTCAAACCTCTTCGCGTTTTAGGGTTAAATAAATAAGCTCAACCTGTCACATCAGTGAAAGTGGTGCTTAGCGCCTGTGGAGAGGCGCCCCCACGCGAGATTCTGGCAACATTTTTTTTTCTCCCATTTTGTGCAAATCTGCTTGATTTTGTGGTTGGTTCAACTTTATATATTGGTGGAAGGATCTTCCAAGCATAGTATTAGCTACAAAATAAGGGTATTAGTCATGAATTCATACCAATGTAGCCCAAAATATAAATAAACACTAAAACAAGATAAAAGAGAGGATTTAAGCAAGTAATAAGCTAAAGGAGAGCTGATTTTGTTTCTAAAATGAACCTCAGATAATGGTAAAAATTATCGTTATCACCAATGTGCTAATCAAACTTTTGAGCTTGGAGAGCTTATGTACATACTTGACCTAACAAATATGTTTAAGTGATGTGACTCAACTCATTCAACACTATTAACCTAAAGTAATTAATAATATTTTTAAATATATTTATTTGTGTAAATATTTATATATTACATATTATATGACTAAATCTTTGTAGTTTGATTATGTTATAATATGATTTAATATAATATATCTATATAATATTTGATTCATCAAGTAAAGTATCATATTATTTTGATTTTTAGTTTATTATCATATATACAACAAATTGTTATTTTTATTGATATAATATTTATTTTTATCATATAAATCATAAGATCCAATAATCCTATAAATACACGTTGTATTTCATAAATATACACTCATTTTTTCTTTTACTCAAGATTTAAACCATTTTACTGGGTTAAACATTGAAAAATCTTTTGTAGGTGAATCATCTTTTCTGTCCTAACTTTCAAGAGTACACATCAAAATTTTTCACTTCTTTTAGGTTTTGTTCACTTGAGTGTATTTAAGGGAGAGTAATTGAGTGAATTTGAAGATAATTTTTGTTGTTGTTTATTTTAGTGAATTTGGAGGTCAACGAAAGTGGATTTGAAACTAACGTTTGTGAGAATTAGTGTAAGATTTAATTTATGTGACAGATTAAAAAAATTTACTTTCAAATCCACTGTTGATTACCTCGAAATTCACTCAAATAAACAATAACAAAAATTATCTTCAAATCCATTCAATTACTCTCCCTCAAATTCACTCAAATAAACAAGGTATTAGATTTTGTCAGCTGACCAAAGGTCTATATTCAAGATTCGATAAGAACATTTCTCAAAATATATAAAATATGTTGTAGGAAAAAAAATTCAAGACAATTTTTTTCATGATTTCCCTATTCTTTTGCAATAATCTCTACCACCAGGGGCCGTGTATTGTGAAAGAACGATTAGTGTGAAATGTGGCTTGTAATTAAGAGAGGCAAGGAATCAATAACACTGAGGCTGTTTCTTCCTGCACCTGTAGAATTGCTGAAACACGATAATTCTAGAAATATATTTCCAGAAAATACTCATTCAATATTATTACGGATTTCTTTTTAGCTGAAGTATATGTTACGTCTCCGTTCCCGATACCAAATCCCCACCAACCACCTCTCCAGATAAAATTTTCCGAAAGCCTGTATTTTTGTAATGGGGTGTAAGAAGAAATTTGATAGATTGCAGAAAAAAATAACTTAATCTAAAATTATTTATCCACCGAGTATTTTTAAGCTGTACAAGTTGAAGCCCTTTTCAGATACAATATTTTTACTTTCTTTCTTTCATGATAATGATATTTAGACAACACTTTTTTGACAACATTTAAATATTGATTACATGTTAATCTTGATGGATAAAAAATTACTCAACAATCAATAATAATAATCATAAACATTATTGTGGAATAATTTTTGACCAATTACATATTGACACGTAATCAATGTTCAAATATTGTAAAAAATGTTATCTAAATATCATTATTCTTTCATTTATAATAGAACACATTTCACAAGTTCGAATTCAGAAAAAAAAAACAATTTCGTCCGTTTATAGCATTACAGTTAAAACTTTATTAATGACCAAAAATCATAACATGTATTTCATCTATGGAAAAGTCCTGTGAAGAAATATTTTCTTGAGTGTTTTAATTTTCTACATGTTGAATATTCTGATCTAAAACCATGATTTTTAGTATTCTAGATATACTCGTGTATCTTCACGAAAATAATAATTACTTGTTTTCTGAATCATGTTCAACACGTTAACTGGAGTATTGGACTTTCTAAATACTAAAAACCTTTTCAAAATCATTATATAGAGTAAAAATTAGAAAATTCAAACGTTTCAAAATAAATTGCAAAGTTACAAATCACTTCCTCTTCAGTGATATATAAATTAAACCAACTTTAGAACTATAAATGTAACATTCCATATAACTTATTTGATATTTATAAAATAAAGTATGTGATAGATTGACTCTATTTTTAGTTCAAGTTGAGTTATGAGATAGATTGACTCGACTACACTTTAAGCTTTAAATGACTTGATTCAATATTCAACTTGAGGTGATTTATTTTAATTTTGGTCAAAACGACCTCAACTCGACCTTTAATTAGGCAGACTCAACTCAACTTTTAATTGAAATTGATTAGGCTCGACCTTTGCCCTATATCAACCTTCAACACAGGCAACTTGTCTCGACCTTCGACCAATATCAACTTGTCTTACCTTTTGGCTTGGGTTGACCTGTCTCGCCATTCATCTTGTATAGACATGTCTCGTCCTTTTTTTCCAAAATGTTAGAAATCAAAGTATGAGTCTAAGTCTCATATTGGATAAATATGGGAATGTTTAGCACAATATAAAGATAAAGACCCATAAAATTATTATCTTAAAGTTTTTTTTTCAAAGTGATGTCAATCCTTTATGTTGTTAGACTCATGTCTCATTGGTATTGTGTCTTCCCAGTAAACATTTTTCTTTTGATAAACTCATCAATGGTATTATAATTAATGAATAGTCTTGGTGACTGACTCATACAAATACAATATAGTTCATGTATGAAAAGTTTTCTTGACAAGGATTGCAAGTAAATTTGTCGATTAAGATGAACAACAATATTGAAAGGGCACTCGTGGTTGGGAATGCTTCCGTTCGAGGGAGAGTATATCAATGTGGAAGAGATTCATCCTTAAGGAGGAGATCGTTGAAAATTTAAGCGAGTTTAATTACCACACCCATAAACCAATTGTCTTAAGATTTTGAATTGAAAATGGTGTAGATCTCTTATATGGATTGAGCTTGGGTTCATCTGTGTTGTTTCTCCCCGATGAGTTCTCCCTCCAATAGACCTATCACGGGACAATTTGTCTTGTCCTTCAGTTTAGACCAACACATACTGTATTTCTTTCTAAGATGACCTATCTTAACCTTCAATCGACAAATCATGTTGAGCTTTGGTCTGAAATAAGTCAATCTCGACCTTCAATGTAGGTCAACTTGTCTTTATTTTTAACTAAAGTTGTTTAGTACTTAATTAAAATATTGTAGTGAAATAATTTTACTTTGACTTTAATATTAATTTTCTTTAAGAGTCAACTTTAGAAATTGAAGTATTCTTCATCCACTCATTTGATAATTTCATAAAAAAAACTTATTTAAAAGTGAGTTAAAACTAACTTATGAATAAGACTGACACCTCTACAATTTTTTGGTCTAATCTTCATCAAGCAAAAATCTATTACTTAAATGTATCATAAAACATTATACAATAACCTAAAAACATCCAAAAACTTACCAAAAACTTATTCCACTTGTTTTAGCGTCCCTAACGACTTTAAAACGTAAGTTAATAAACATTGCTCTGATGTTTCAAAAATTAGATATCACTTATCTAGTTTAAAATTGGTTATCCGAAATCTATGAATAATAAATTATCAGCATAATCCAAATCATAGCATATTAATTTCAAAAAGCAACTTTGCACCATCAATATATAATGTACTTTAACCATAAAATTCAAAACCCAACCAATCCAAGTATCATAAATAAAATATTAATATTAATTATATACAAATAGTTGTTCCAAATTCAAAATCTATAATATCATGTTAATTTGTGATCCATAATAATCACAATTTTCTCAATTTTCAACTCGAGAATCAAAGTTGATACCAAATCTAAAATCAACTTAAAACATTAAATTTATCATTTTCTATTTATTTACTTTGGAAGCTCAGTTTTTCTATTTTTTAAAAATATATTCTTAAATAATTCATGGCCTAACTGATAAACTGTAATTGTAATTAATAATTAGGAAGGGCGGAGTAAGTAGCAATGCTGTACCAAACACTAGAGATGGACATAGGCGGGTCCGTACCCGCACACCAAACACGATATCGAAGAGCGAAGGGTGGTGGGTAGGTGGTGGCCACTTGCATTTCTCACCATTCATAATTACACCCATTGCCACCAAACCAAACCATACACCAACCTCCCTCTATTTTTCCTTTTCCTCAACTCAACAACCAAACTTGATAGGATCACATCATATCACTGTGATTGCTTTTGTTCCTCATTCAATCTAACTCTCTGTGGCGTGTTACGAATTCCAGTTTCAATGGCGTCTTCTCTCTCCACCAAACCATTCTCAACCGACGCTCTCTCCGCCTTCGCTTCTCTCAATTCCGATCTCCGATCTCTCTCTCCCGGTTACCTCCGACTCTCGCTCCGTCCTCGCCTTTCCAAGAGACTCCGTCAGTCCTCTCTCTCTCTCTCTCTGTCCGTTAATAGTTTCATTTTCTACTAATCCTCAGTTTTTCGTGTTTTTTTTCTTCGCTTATATTTTAATTCTTACTGTTTTACGTGATCACTCGGAGTTAATTTTCAGATAAATCAGCTCCTAGAATCTGCTCCTGTTTTTTTTTTTTTTTTTTTTCGTGTTTCTCTTTTCTGTTCGTTCATTTGCTTAGCTGCATCGATTTTATCTGCTGTGTATTTCAAATCGTTCGCCGAATTCGTGCATCTAGGTTTCTGGTATCGGTTGTAACTTGTTGCAAGGAATGCGGCGTGACATTGTTATTAAGTAATTCGTGTAAGAATTTCTGAAACAAATCGTTTTAAATGAAATTGGATGTCACGCATCTCAAATCTCTGTCGTTTGTCTTGCATACCTTTTGGTGCCGCTGCTATTTAACTTCTATGCTCACAGGTTCATGTAGGTGTAGTCTGAATTTCTTTTGTTTTATATCTTCTTTTAGCTGCTAGGAACTAATATTTCTTAAACCATGTTTTTTTTTTCGGTTTTCATTATAATTTCAAATTCAATAAATAAGTAGGATTGGAGTATATGATAAATGCAACGAATTAAGGATATGGTTGGTTCCGATGCCAGTTACATTACATGTTAAGAACTCTAGATGGGTTTTAACTTTCTTAGAGTGTTGACATATTACAGAGATACAGGCGGCTGGGAGTACATATGGGAATCACTTTCGTGTGACTACATACGGAGAATCTCATGGAGGAGGTGTTGGCTGTGTCATCGATGGATGTCCTCCTCGCATACCTCTCTCTGAAGCTGACATGCAAGTGGATCTTGATAGAAGGTACTTGTCTCTTAAATCATCTATTTATCTTCATTGAACACTACACTTTGGTGTTTGGATTGAAAATCTGTGCCAAACTGCTAGTTAGGGAATATGACATTTATGAATGATAGGTAGTGATTGCTTCTGATGCAACATCTCTTCAAAAAATAATTGCTGATTTCTCATGTATAGGAGGCCAGGTCAGAGCCGAATTACTACTCCTAGAAAGGAGACTGATACATGTAAAATATTTTCAGGAGTCTCCGAAGGTGAATATTTCTTCCGATTATTCTGAGCTTGGATTGTATGTTTCATGAAAAAAGGTTTGAAGTATAATCTGTTAATTGCAGGACTTACCACTGGAACTCCAATTCATGTATTTGTACCCAATACTGACCAAAGAGGAAATGTAAGTATCTAAAGCTATAGCTTGTTTATGACAAGCAAAGAAACTACTATCATAATTCAAGCTGATAAAATATTGTACTATGGGAAACTTTTTCAGGACTATAGTGAAATGTCATTAGCTTACAGGCCTTCCCATGCAGATGCCACCTATGACATGAAGTATGGTGTTAGATCAGTTCAGGTGCTGACTTTTTTATTATAATGAGTCCAACATTTTTTTAATGGGATATGTATATGTAATAAGCTCATACATCTGAACTGTATTATGTTTAAGGGTGGTGGTAGATCTTCTGCAAGAGAAACAATTGGAAGGGTTGCTTCAGGTGCTGTTGCTAAGAAAATCCTTAAAGATTTTTCTGGAACTGAGGTATGTTACTTTTCTCGTGAGTTTATTCTTCTTTGTGCTAGTCCTTTTTGTTTTCTGTTTTGTAACTGGCCAAGAAGGATATATATTTTAACTTAAGTACATCTTAGCCTTTCTATATCCATGTTTGTATTGTGATTTTTACAAATTCACGGTTTTTGGTTATTTTATTTGCTTCTAGAACTGCATAAACCACATATTGCTACAAGTTTTAGCCGTTAAAATTAGTCATGATATAATAGCTCCAAAGTTAAGAGGATGCACCGAATGACCACCAAGACCCTTTCATATGAATTTAACCTTCTATGCAAAAATAAGCAGCATTCTATTTCTAAATTAGATTTATGCAACGTGTCTTGGTGAGGCCTATTAGCTGCAGAAGTCATGTGTGCTAATCCTATTAAACACTGCTATTAAAGTGAAAGACTTGACTTTAAAGGACCTCTGGGGATGTAGATGAATGTAAAGAAGGAAGTTTTAATGATTTTGAGCAAGAAACCAAAAAGATTTAAAATAACACCAGAAGAATCCAGGGCTATCCCTTCCCCCTGGATCAGTTGTTGATTCTCTTAGAAGTATAAAGGATTTCTGCTGAAATGAAAGTTCCAACTTCCAAGTAAATTTGGACCCCGAATGAAACGAAAGTTCTCAATGGTTATTTATGTACGGAATCCAGATGATAAAGGTGTTAAAAATCTCTACGAAGGAAACATTCCTCACCCAAAATTCCTTCTAAAACGCAATATGTTTATCTCCTAAATTTGAGGAAATGGTGATTACGAAACATGAACCTAAGAAATAAATGTCTAAATGACTAGTGTGAGTTGCAATGATCACTGAGACGACATCCTATGTCATTTTCATTGAGTGCACATATACTTGCCTGAGTTTGATGATTTTAAAGAAACATTACCCTGAGAAATGAACTTCCAAAGACTGACATGGATTGATCACTGAAAATTGGCATCCTATCCCTACTGAACATATGTAAGGTCAGCTTGCATTTGTCTGTTATGGCCTAACTTTGCCAGATCAATTTCTGTATTCTGATTTTCTTTTTACAAAATGAAAATCTTTAGGCTCCAATGGATGGTTGATATAGATATAATAATGTACATACATGTAGCAAGTTTTATTTGCCAATTCCTTAAGAAACATTGTAGCTAAAGGTTCCTTATTTTTCAGATTCTTGCATATGTCTCTCAAGTTCATAAAGTTGTTCTTCCCGAGGACATTATTGATCATGACACTCTGATGCTTCATCAGGTATTAAAGTTAATATTCATTTATGCGTGTACCCGTGGCATAGTGCTTCCTTTGTAAAGCTGTTTGAAGTTAATGTCGTGTATTCTAAACATGGAGATGATTATCTGTTTTATTTTTTGTTTTCTTTAATGGATTTTGAATATATCCGGCTATCAAATATTTTTATCGAGCCTGCTTATTGGCAATGGAATACATTTTGCAGTTTATGTTTGTTGTTTGATTTAAACTGAAACTTCAACATTCTGAGCATTAACCATAAATATTACCAAGGTAATGACTTTTACCACTACTAAGGAAATGGGTGATACATACTTTTACCATCTCAAAGCCAAAGCTAAATTTCAGGTCAATAATATGCACGTGCACATATATTGGTCTAGTAAACTTGATCTTACAACAGATTATAGAATACAATTGCATAATTAGTGCATGAATAGCTAATGATAAGTTATTGAGAGTTACATTTGAAATCTGTTTATTTATAACTAATAACTAAGAAAGTATGTAAGGATGGAATCTTCCAAATCGATTGCATATTGTTATATCTTATATCGAGAATACTTTTTGTTGATGTTGTTATAGTTATTATATTTTTGCAATTCTGGAGCCAAATTCGTGGTTTGCCACTTTTATTGAACAGGTGCCATCATACTGTCCTGTTCAGAATGCTGTCCTCCCATTTAATTGCTTATTGTTATAACTTATATTGAGATACCTTTTATTGATGTAATTATCATTATTTCACTCTTGCAATTATGAAGCTAAATTCCTGGTTTTCCAATCTTTTTGGGAAAAATTTCAGATTGAGAGTAACATTGTTCGATGTCCGGACCCTGAATATGCAGAGAAGATGATAGCTGCAATTGATGCTGTGCGAGTGAGAGGTGATTCTGTTGGTGGTGTTGTAACATGCATTGTTAGGAACTGTCCTCGTGTAAGTCTTTCCACCTGTCTCTATCAAGCTGAAATAATTTGGCAAGATAGCAAGTAGAGATAAAAGCGATAACAACTGCAAAGGTTTTTATTAGTAACTCAGCTATCACATGGTTAGTTGGCTTTAAATGGAAATAAAACTACATGTTTTTTCTTGCCGAATACAGTGTTGCTAAGCATCGGGTTATAGTGATGCAATATTAGTGTCTTAGTGCTTTTGTTTAATGGTCTCTTTGTTTTTTATGCTATTCATGTTTTTTCATTGTACTTATAAACTTGGGCTTCTTTACTTTTAAAATAAATCGGACGTTATCCTTTTCATTTCCAGGCCATGCAAACTTTGAGTATTATTCTATGACCTAAATTTCTTTCCTCTTAAACTTAGACATCAACCCTGCTCTTTCAAAACTCAAAACACTCGAACATTTTCTTTCAGTCTAGCAACACCTCAGTTTTTACTGGTAACAATACTCTTTTTTAAATGTTTGTTTTCTCCTTTCTTAAATCTTCCCCTTGTTTCTTTAATCTCTCCCTTCTTTTCCTTTTCTCTTTTTTTAACCGCGTCTTCTTCCAAATTTGAAGTTTTGTTTTTTCTTTTTCCTCTTCTTATTCTCTCTAATACAAAAAAATGTACCCATTATGTGATTTCTGCTATTTGCCCGTGACGCAATCCACTGTATGACAGTGGATTTTAAGCTTTTCAAAATTTTCTATTGACAACTCTGCTTAATTATGTTTTTCTTCTTAAAGGATTAATTCCAAATAAACTCATGTTAGGCATTACTATGAACTTTAATATATTAACTATGATGATATTCTAAAATCCATCAATCATTTGGTATCACATGAAAATTTATTAAAAAGAAAAAGAAAAATGAATGAATACAAAGCCTTAATCAATTTTGGTTTTGTTTCATTTCTTTGGTTAAATCCCTGATTTGGTTAGAAATACATGTTTTTAGTCCCTGTCATTCCATTTGCTTTGTTAAGTGATGCTGAGGCATATAATCAAGTTGTGTAACATGTCAATGATCCGTTTGTCATTTCATATCATCACTTTAAGGGAGTAATTCTAATGATAGGTACTAAATGTGTATTTCAACAAAATCTGGGTCAAATGGTAATCATCTTTTAGGTAGCAAAACCAACGTATATTAATTTTCTGGGAAGATATGAGGTATTTAAGCCTTTTTTTTTTCTCTTCTAAGAATATTTTTAACTTCTCTGTTCTAAGAATATTTCTAACTTTAAGCTTTAACCCTACCTACCTGTAGCAGTGCCTAATGATAATAAATTAATCTAATAAACACACCTGACATGAAATCTTGTGCAGAAAATGGTAGAAATTTTTCCACTATTAGACTCTGAAAAGTTTTACTCTTTAGTCATCTACGAGTTTCAGAACTTCCCTTCCTTGCATATTATAATTTGCTTTTACAAATATTAAGTTGTAGCCCACGTCCATAAATATCAGATTGCTCCAAGGTATTTTGACCCGGTTGTACAATAATTTAATATTTAGCATGAGAGAGAACACTCTGCTTTAAAACCATGCTTGTTGTTTTGCAACTTTGATGTTCCTTAATATCTTGTAAGGCGCCTCTTAGTTCTCATCCTAACGCCTCGTAATTCTATTTATATTATTAGGTTTTTTCTTTTCCACTTAGAATAAACATGACCTTACTATTTCTCAGGGTCTTGGTTCACCAGTGTTTGACAAACTTGAGGCGGAGTTGGCTAAAGCTGTTATGTCTTTGCCTGCAACCAAGGGCTTTCAGTTTGGTTCTGGGTTTGCTGGTAAGTGAAACTTGCTTGTATTGTTGGTACCAAATAAACAACGTCGTTTCTTTGATAACTTGTGTCCGAGGTGTGTTCTGATGGCTTAATGAAATCCTTCTAGGCACCTTTTTGACTGGGAGTGAACACAATGATGAGTTCTATATAGATGAACATGGAAGCACAAGAACAAGAACAAATCGCTCTGGTGGGATACAGGTATTTGTGCTGTTCTATAATTACTAATTAGTTGTTTCTATATTTGTTTTACTTAAATTATCTGTATTGACAATCAGGGTGGAATTTCCAATGGGGAAATCATTAATATGAGAATAGCTTTCAAGCCAACATCGACTATTGGAGTAAGTTTAATCTGTTCTTTTTCTATCTTCATCACTGTTCCATTTGTCCATTGAACACACACACTAGCCAATCTGATATGTTCGCGATATCTTTCACAGCAACTTTTCTTGTTAGATTATCTAGGATATTTTAAGTAACTTTAGTTTTAAGACTGATTTTTGTATTTCATTATTTTTGTATTACCATGTGTATTTTATATTAATTGAACATGGTGTTACACTTTTGCAGAAGAAGCAACAAACTGTGACTCGGGATAAAAAGGAAACAGAGCTGATAGCCCGTGGTCGCCATGATCCTTGTGTTGTCCCAAGAGGTTGATAACCCTGCTTTTTTAGTTAGAATGCTGTTTGTATCATCTTTAATTCATTTTGGTAACTTCATCTCAAATATAATTCATCTAAGTTACTGAGAGGACATTAACATTGAACTGAGGGGAAAGATAATTTGTTACATGACAACTTTTTCTTAAAAAATATCTAAATTTAATGTCAGAAAGAAAGGACGATTGAGTATTATGTGTGTGCATGATTTTCAACCATGACAACATTTCAAGTTTTTAACTCTTGCTTGAATTTTAATGACTAGAAAATAAAATCTCTGAAAATTTTGTTGGATTGGGCTTGCAGCTGTACCCATGGTAGAGGCAGTGGTAGCTTTGGTTCTTGTGGACCAGTTGATGGCACAATATGCTCAGTGTAATCTGTTTCCCGTAAACTCAGATTTGCAAGAACCCTTGGTGCCCGTTTTAGAGCCAGAAGAGGTACCATTCTGAAGAATATGAAGCGGGTACATAAATCAGTATTTGTCTGCCTTCTGGCTATAGTGTTTAGTTGACGGTTAATTCATTTTGATGAAAGTTATAGTTTCCTCTTTCGAGGATCCGTCTCCTAGTCTGCATGTTCACCCTTCTGGCAGCTATTTTGGTAATGGAATCTATCTTCTTGTATTAGTGTAAGTTAATCTGTGTTTCTTTTTGTTTTCTCTTTTTTCATTTCGAGGGTAACATCGTTTCTAGAAAACCTGGTAGCAAAAGCACCGAGATGTATCCTTAAAGTGAATTGGAATTATATACTGAGAAATGTAACAGTTTTTGGTCTAGGAAGTGTTGCTATGCATTTCAATAAATGAAAGCTTTGGGAAGTTTAGCTGGCTGTTCATAATATATTATGCATTGTGATTGCTAATTACAATGTCAATTCTGTACTTTTATGCGTTACTTTTTGCTTGTTAATATGTTACTTCACAATTTTATGGCGAAATTTTACAGTAGCGGTGACAGATTCCTTAACTTGTTAAAGTATAATCTGGACATAATACTTAACTTATTTGTAAGAAGTAGAAATTCACCGTAAGTGTGTACCACTACAAATTACCACACTAAATCATAAAAGATCACAATATAGTTGACTCAAATTTACAAAACATGGCCTTTTTCGTTCACGTTGTTTGGAATATGGACATGAATAGTGGCAACAGAAGGTTTCATTTCAGTCATTCTTTTTGTATCCATACATATATTTTACATTGCAGATCTCTTTCTTTATTATTTTTTTCACTAAGAACAATTTTATAAATGAAATAATTTAACATTTTGAAATCGTCATTCTGAAATGTAAACAAAATGATTTTCTAACAACCAAAAGTCTTTTTAAAAGAAAATAATAATAATGACATTTTAGCCATGAATTATTTCAATACAAATAAAACGGAGGTAGAGATATCTTTCAGGGAGGGGTAGGGTGATGCTCACATCTTTTTGGTAAGAAAGTTTGCAAGATGTTTTTAGTGATTTTTTTTAAAATAGTAGTTAACATGACTTGGAAATTAAAAGTGAAATAGGATAGAGTGTAGTTTTATCCATAGAGAGAGGGAAACATATGCTTTTAATATGTAAAGGACAATTTAATAGATCTTTAAAAAATAAAGTGTATTTTACTCTTTTAAACATTATGAAAATTTTAAATTGAATAAATGATCTACGTATATTCAGCTTTACTTTATTTTAAGCCTATACTCATCCATTTTGTTTCTTAACAAAGGAGAACGAACAATATTAGAAATCCAATCATGGTTAGTAAAGGTAAATTGAGAACTAACCCAACTTATTTCAATTTTAGGTCTTGTTCATTTTAGTGGATTTGAAGAAGGGTAATTGAATGGATTTGAGAGAATTTAAAAGTAATTTTTCAATTTTAGGTCTTGTTCATTTTAGTGGATTTGAAGAAGGGTAATTGAATGGATTTGAGAGAATTTAAAGGTAATTTTTTTTGTTGTTGTTTATTTGAGTAAATTTGAAGGTAAAGAAGAGTGAATTTGAAAGTAAAGTTTGTGAGAATTAGTGTAAGATTTAATTTATGTGACACATTAAAAAAATTTACTTCCAAATCTACAGTTACTTATCTTCAAATCTATTCAAATAAACAATAAAAAAAAATTATTTTCAAATCTTATTAAAGTCGTCCTTAATGGGTTTTACCATTGACTTCAACTTAAGGCTTAGGCTCTGGGCAGTTATTTAAAAATAGTACTTTATTTAATCACGATTCCGACAAAAACACTTTTTATTTAAAAATGCCAGTTATAATTTCTGCTTTTCTATGTAAAAACAATCAAAATAGCTTCTGCAAATAATCAGACATATTATTAAACAATGGATTTTGACTTTTCTTAACAAACACATTAAATTAGGATAAACAATTTAGAGTTTTTTTTTTTCTTATCAACACACAAGTGATACTCTGAGTATCTCACTCTTGTCAATTACTTATGAAACATTTTTAACATCTCTTTCGTTTTTAATAAGTAAAAAAAAGAAGGAAAAATCTCTCAACTATCCTAAACTCCTTTTCTTTTAACATTATTTTTTCTGTACCTGTTATTTTAACTACTTGTCGTTTTCAAGTTGTTTTTTCTCCTTATTCTAACTTAAATTCAAAGATTTTTTACAAAATAATTAGTTAAAATTTTAAAAATGATATTACTTCACAATTTAAATCGTTCACTGTGTGTGTGTGTGTTTTAAAATTATTTTCTAATTATATGTAAAAAAATCATTTTATGCAGGTACACTTTACAGTGCCAACGGTTCCATTTACATATGTATTTTTTTAGTCTTAATAGTTTTCTTGATTAGTAGAAATTGAACACACACAAAATTTTAATATAACTTACACATCATGCTAAACGAATTAAGCTACAATCCCTTAACATAATTTTGTGTATTAATTTTACAAGTATAAATTTATTATAGACTTAAGTTTAACCAAATATGTAAGTTTATTTTTTATTGTCTGAAAATCGATAATAATAATATTTAAAACATTTAAGAGTTATGCACTATTTTTATAAAACTTTCATACTATTAGCTAATTGTCACGACCCAGAAAATTTTCATGTTCGGGCCGGCCAAGTAGTGACCGGCCGGTTTTCTTTGGTAGTCTGCAAACAAAAATTTTTATTCATTTTCTCGAAACCCGTGCAGAGACTGTGTCACAAGAAGAAACTCAGTAAAAGTGGCAGACAAACTCTGCAGCAACAATAAATTTCCCAACCTCGGGATGCGTCCGACTGCAAGAAGAATGAAGGATTTTTGGGTTAGTGGGAACCACGTGGCACCTGGAGAACTGGCCAGCTGTCCGGCTCTGGAAGAGTAATTAAGGTAGAAACTTCGAAATCTTAAAACTTTTTTCTGCATGCAAATCTTCATCTTCTTCCTCAATACCAACTTCTGAATTTCCAAATTCTCTTCCTTCTCTCTAAAAGCTCAACCTTTCTCTCTCTAAAATTCTAACCCAAACACTGTTCCGATCATCAAACTTCTTTCAGAAATTATACTCCTGGTGCGAAGACCTTTCATTTGCACCGATTAGTTTTTCAATCAAAGCTACTGGGACGGTCGTTCAACGTTTTAGTGGAAACTTAGAAGTTCAGCTAAACTATAGAGGTAAGGGAAGCTTATGCGTATTTAATTTTGATGTTCTGTATGATTTAAATGTGATGGATTAAGTGTATATTTAATATGAAAAGTATGCAGTTTCTATTGTATGAAATGAATGTGGAATGTGCTATATGAGTTGAAATAAATGGTTAAGTATGAAAAACTTAGAAAATATGAGTTTGAGATTGAAGATCATTAGGATCATTCAGTCTTCCCTTAGTTTCCGTCCGGTCTATTCGGACTATTAGGTCTAGTATGTTGATTGAGCTTAAAGTGTTCCATTAATAATTTCGTTACAAAGTACTTAATAAACGCTGGTCATAAACTAAGCATTTAGTCTTGAAAGTGTTCGGCTTTAGGCTGACACTTAAAAATACTTAAAACTTATAAATCTGATATCCTTCTTTGAAAATAGCCGTCCGGTCTCTTAGTGACTGCATGGTCTAGTAAAATTGATTTGTTGGACCGTCCGGTTGGATTGTCTAAATCATCCTTTGTGAGTAGTGTTCGGTCATCGACCATACTTCGAATATGAGTATTACTTGTTTTATTCCTTATCAAAACCAGCCGGGTGACTAATAGTAATAGTTAACTTTGTGGTTGCGACTTTATTCATTGTCGGGCTAGTATTCAACAAATCACTCTTATTTTTCCCAGTCTCATCTTTGATTCTACCGCCCGGTTGTTATTGTTGTTGAAGTTTTGATGATTATTGGTTATTCGTTGCCGGAAAGGCCTGTCAGAATCTATAAACGTCTTTTATCGTCTTCTCAAATATTTCAGTTATATTTCGTCCTTATATTATTTCGTGATTCCATCGTTGATAATACAGTCATTGACCCGATAGCTTTGTTTATGAGAGTGATAATAAATAAGAAATTAGACTAAGTAAGAGAATTCCTCGGGTGGAATGTCTCATGAATTGGAATGATTGATTGGTAAAGTATGAATGTGGGAATGACTCCGGTGTCGTCCTTGTTCCTGATATTCCGTGAGGACATTTTCTCAAGTAGAGAGAAGTCGGTCATGTGTGGGAATGGCGGGAGGCCCGCGGTTATAAGTGAATATAACCGTTTGAGGGCTAACCTCGGGCGGCAGCTGAAGGAACAGTTACTACACCGCCCGGGTGCTAGGGACGACCGAGCTACACGTTCATACCGTCCGGACAGTGTCTTGTCGGTTACCTTTGTGTATGAAAATGATATGTTGTTTTGATTGATCATTTGTAAAGTATGTTTGATTGTATAATGAGTTGATAAGTTAAATGTACATAAGCTTACCCTTATTTGTCTTGTTTTGTATATTGTCGTCCGGTATCCGACCGGTCGTACTTTCTTTCTCAAATGCTATGATCATTCTTACGAATGTGAGCAGAAGTTACTTTGGAAGCAGCCTTGGAAGAGCCCCTGGCAGACGCGGTACAAGTCGAAGAACATTTCGAAGAAATTCCCGAGTATAGTACTGGACCGTCCGGTCCCTAGATCTAGATATCTTTTGTATTATGTTTGATAGATGGTTATGTATAGGGCTTGCTTTCATTTTGACCGACCGGTCTATATTTGTTTTGTAAGCTAAATTGTTAACTCGGCATCTATTATGTATTGATGTATCCGGTTTGGATAACTGTTAAATCCTAGCGTATCTATCTTCAATTTAGTTGAATTCTTTACTGTTCTTCTATATTATATTGTAACTCCTAAAATGAATCAATACTTTTATAGTAATATTTATTGGGATGTTACATTAATGGTATCAGAGCAGTTTCTTTCTTAGACTACCTGTAGGTTATGAGTATATTATGCTTATGGCTACGTACTCTACATGTTCGATCAGAATTTTCTGATTTCTTGTGGACTAACGGGTTCTTCTTTCTGATTAAAAACAGAAGATGGCTCCTAGACCACCTCCTCAACCGGTCGCTAGGGATCCGTCCGGCGAAAATAATAATATGCTGGAGTCAGTGTTGGCAGCACTTCAGCAACAGAATGCAAATCTTATTCAACAGAATGCCAACTTAGCTCAACAGAATGCATTGGCATTACAGAATGCAGAAGCCGCTAGAGCTGCAGCAGAGTCAACACAAAGGCAGATTATGGATATATTATCGAGTGGAGTATCAACTGCCCGACCGTCCGGTTCTTCTTCAAACACTCAGACTGAATGGAGTCTGGAGAGTTTTCTCCAGCACCGTCCGACCAAGTTTAGTGGAAATTGCAGTGCGGACGAGGCCGATCACTGGCTTCGCGATATGGAGCGTATTTACGATGCTAAGAGGTGTAGTGATGAAAATCGCTTAGCTTTTACTGAGTACTTGTTGAATGGAGAGGCTGGACATTGGTGGAGTAGTTCGAAAATGCTGCTGGAAGATGATCGTATCCCCATCACATGGGAAGTATTCAAGAATAAGTTCTATGAAGAATACTTTCCGAACAGCGTCCGGTTTGCGAAGGAAGTTGAATTCCTTCAACTAGTCCAGGGAGGAATGACAGTGTCGGAGTATGCAAATCGTTTTAAGCAGTTAATGAGGTTTTATACCATGAGAATGAGTGAAGAATGGCAGTGTCGGAAATTTGAAAATGGGCTGAGGGAAGACTTGAAACCGGTGATTGCAAGTCATTGTATCCAGAAGTTTCCGGCCTTGGTGGAAAGGGCTAAGGTATTGGAGAAAAATTTGATGGAAGCTGAGAAGTGTAAGAAACAGCAGTCATCCAGTACTAGAGGATCGATTGTTACAAGAAACTCTTCAAGTCCTAGGGCGACTCCATATTCCCGGCCGCCATCTTCGCAGAGTTCTTCTGCTTTGGCCGTTCGGCCTGTGAACTTTGCTAGACCGACCGGTCAACCAGGGAGTGTCAGTTGCTTTACATGTGGAGGCCCTCACTATATGCGGGATTGTCCCAGACAGGGAAATACAAAATTTTGCGTCAAGTGTAGAAGGAATGGGCACTTGGAAAGAGATTGCAACATGGGTGGACAAGCATTCTCTAGGCCACCGAATGCTGGAAGGTCATCTCCGAGCGGTGGTAGAGCTCAAGCAGTTGGAAGAGTTTATGCTCTCTCGGGAACTGAAGCTGCTGGTTCAGGTAACCTCATAATCAGCACTTGCCTAGTATATGGAATGTCATGCTGTGTACTTTTTGATTCGGGGGCAACACACTCCTTCATCTCGAAGGCATGTGTTGATAAACTGGGAATAGCTGAGAGTGAAATGCAGCTTGACTTGGTGGTGTCAACACCGGCAGCTGGGGAGATTAGGACGTCCACTGTATGTGTGAAGTGTCCTATTGAGGTAGAGGGGTACAAATTCAAGGTAAATCTTATATGTTTACCTCTTCAAGACCTTGAAGTTATATTAGGAATGGATTGGTTAACCACCAATCGCATTCTTATTGATTGTGGGAAGAAGAAGTTGATTTTCCCAAGTGAAGAAGAGAAGCATACGATTACGCTCGGCCAGATTAGGGAAGACTTGATTGAAGGCGCTATGAGTTTTATCGTTTTCACGTACCTGGACGTGAGCGGAACTGACCGACCGGATCTGAACCGTCCGGTAGTGGAAGAGTTTATGGACGTATTTCCAGAAGAAATTCCAAGTCTTCCTCCACACCGAGAGGTCGAGTTTTCCATTGACTTGATCTCGGGAGCTGGTCCGATATCAATTGCGCCGTATAGAATGGCTCCGGCAGAGTTGGCGGAATTGAAAAAGCAAATTGAAGACTTGTTGGAAAAGAAATTTATCCGGCCAAGTGCATCACCTTGGGGAGCGCCTGTTCTTTTGGTTAAGAAGAAAGATGGTAGTTCCAAGCTTTGCATAGACTACCGGCAATTAAACAAGTTAACCATCAAGAACAAATATCCACTGCCGAGAATCGACGATTTACTTGATCAACTCCATGGAGCTTCAGTTTTCTCCAAGATTGATTTGAGATCCGGATACCATCAGATACTAGTGAAAGAAGAAGATATTCAGAAGACTGCTTTTCGGTCAAGATATGGGCATTTTGAATATGTAGTAATGCCGTTCGGTGTTACCAATGCTCCGGCAATATTCATGGACTACATGAACCGGATCTTCCGGCCGTTTTTGGACAAATTTGTAGTTGTTTTCATTGACGACATTCTTATTTATTCTAAAAGTCACGAAGAACATGAAGATCATTTGAGAATGGTTCTTGGAGTGCTAAGGGAGAAACAACTATATGCTAAGTTGTCCAAGTGTGAGTTTTGGATGAGTCAAGTACAATTCCTCGGGCATGTAATTTCGGCCGGCGGAATTGCAGTGGATCCGTCTAAGGTGCAAGCAGTTTTAGAGTGGGAAACGCCTCGCTCAGTTACTGAAGTGAGAAGCTTTGTTGGTCTGGCCGGCTACTACAGACGATTCATTGAAGGTTTTTCTAAGATAGTGGCACCATTGACTCAATTAACCAGAAAGGACCAGCCGTTCGTCTGGACCGACCGGTGTGAGTCCAGTTTCCAGGAATTAAAGCAACGGTTGACGAATGCTCCGGTTCTGGTAATTCCTAACGTTAACCTTCCATTTGTTGTGTTCTGTGATGCTTCGTATAATGGTTTGGGTTGTGTATTGATGCAAGAAGAGAAGGTCGTTGCATATGCTTCTAGACAACTGAAGATTCATGAAAGGAATTATCCAACTCATGATTTGGAATTGGCGGCTGTAGTGTTTGCTCTTAAAATTTGGAGACATTACTTATATGGTGCTAAGTTTCAGGTGTTCAGTGACCATAAAAGTCTCAAATATCTATTCGACCAGAAAGAGCTAAATATGAGACAAAGAAGATGGATGGAATTCCTTAAAGATTATGAGTTTGATTTACAGTACCATCCGGGAAAAGCCAACGTAGTTGCCGATGCCTTGAGTAGAAAAACCATACATATGGCGGCAATGATGGTACAAGAAATGAAGCTACTTGAGAACTTCAGAGATTTAAAGTTGCACTGTGATTTGGAGCCGACCGGTATTAGTTGTAGCCTTATGCGATTGTCAAGTAATATATTTGACCGGATAAGAGAAAAGCAAAAAGTTGATAAAGAGTTGCAGAGAATTTCCAAACCGTTCGGTATACCACCCCACCAAGACTTCAATGATGGAACAGACGGATTGTTAAGATATAAGGATAGAACTTGTGTTCCAAATGATGACGAGTTGAAAAGGATAATCTTGGAAGAAGCTCATCAAAGTCGTCTAAGTATTCATCCGGGAATAACTAAAATGTATAAAGACCTTCGAATGAGTTTTTGGTGGCCTGGAATGAAACAAGATATTGCTCGGTTCGTGGAGTCATGTTTAACTTGTCAAAGAGCCAAGATCGAGTATCAGAAACCGAGCGGTCTCTTACAACCGCTGGAAATACCCGAATGGAAGTGGGACAGTATTGCCATGGACTTCGTAACCCATCTTCCCCGAACGGTCAGACATCATGATGCCATTTGGGTAATAGTTGATAGATTAACTAAGAGTGCACACTTCCTTCCTATCAACTTAAAAATGCCTATGTCCAAGTTAGCTCAGCTATATATTAAAGAGATTGTTAGGCTACATGGAGTACCGTCCGGAATAGTGTCCGACCGGGACCCAAGATTTACCTCCCGGTTTTGGCAAGCGCTTCATCAAGAAATGGGAAGCAAACTTCAAATGAGTTCTGCCTACCATCCTCAGACGGACGGTCAATCCGAAAGGACAATCCAAACTCTTGAAGATTTATTGAGAACCAGCGTGTTGGACCACTTAGGAGTTTGGGATGAAGTTTTGCCGCTAGCTGAATTTACTTATAACAATAGCTTCCATGCGAGTATTGGAATGGCACCTTATGAAGCTCTTTATGGACGGAAATGTCGAACACCCCTATGCTGGTTCCAGGAAGGAGAAGCTGTATTGACTGGACCAGAAATTATTCAACAAACAACAGAAAAGGTGAAACTGATCCAAGAAAGACTTAAGGCAACTCAAAGCCGACAGAAGTCTTATGCAGATAAAAGGAGAAAGCCTTTAGAATTTGCTGCAGGAGAGCATGTGTTCTTAAAACTGAATCGAACGACCGGTGTTGGGAGAGTCATCAAACCAAAGAAATTATCACCACGATTCCTTGGTCCGTATCAGACTCTCAGACGCATTGGGCCAGTCGCCTACGAACTTGCTTTACCTCCTCCCTTGTCTAACCTTCATCCGGTATTCCACGTCTCTCAACTTAGGAAATATATCGCTGATCCTTCGCATATACTCGAAGCCGACCACATTCAACTTAAAGATGATTGTTCAGTTGAATTGCAACCCGTGAGAGTTGAGAAGAACGCAACCAAGCGACCGTTCGGTAAACGCACTAACTTGGTGAAAGTTATCTGGGACGACTGAACGGGCGATGTCACTTGGGAGCGCGAAGAAGTTATGAAGGAAGCTTATCCACACTTGTTCGAAGGTACGTACTAATTTTCGAGGACGAAAATTTTTATTTGTTGGGGGGAATGTCACGACCCAGAAAATTTTCATGTTCGGGCCGGCCAAGTAGTGACCGGCCGGTTTCCTTTGGTAGTCTGCAAACAAAAATTTTTATTCATTTTCTCGAAACCCGTGCAGAGACTGTGTCACAAGAAGAAACTCAGTAAAAGTGGCAAACAAACTCTGCAGCAACAATAAATTTCCCAACCTCGGGATGCGTCCGACTGCAAGAAGAATGAAGGATTTTTGGGTTAGTGGGAACCACGTGGCACCTGGAGAACTGGCCAGCTGTCCGGCTCTGGAAGAGTAATTAAGGTAGAAACTTCGAAATCTTAAAACTCTTTTCTGCATGCAAATCTTCATCTTCTTCCTCAATACCAACTTCTGAATTTCCAAATTCTCTTCCTTCTCTCTAAAAGCTCAACCTTTCTCTCTCTAAAATTCTAACCCAAACACTGTTCCGATCATCAAACTTCTTTCAGAAATTATACTCCTGGTGCGAAGACCTTTCATTTGCACCGATTAGTTTTTCAATCAAAGCTACTGGGACGGTCGTTCAACGTTTTAGTGGAAACTTAGAAGTTCAGCTAAACTATAGAGGTAAGGGAAGCTTATGCGTATTTAATTTTGATGTTCTGTATGATTTAAATGTGATGGATTAAGTGTATATTTAATATGAAAAGTATGCAGTTTCTATTGTATGAAATGAATGTGGAATGTGCTATATGAGTTGAAATAAATGGTTAAGTATGAAAAACTTAGAAAATATGAGTTTGAGATTGAAGATCATTAGGATCATTCAGTCTTCCCTTAGTTTCCGTCCGGTCTATTCGGACTATTAGGTCTAGTATGTTGATTGAGCTTAAAGTGTTCCATTAATAATTTCGTTACAAAGTACTTAATAAACGCTGGTCATAAACTAAGCATTTAGTCTTGAAAGTGTTCGGCTTTAGGCTGACACTTAAAAATACTTAAAACTTATAAATCTGATATCCTTCTTTGAAAATAGCCGTCCGGTCTCTTGGTGACTGCATGGTCTAGTAAAATTGATTTGTTGGACCGTCCGGTTGGATTGTCTAAATCATCCTTTGTGAGTAGTGTTCGGTCATCGACCATACTTCGAATATGAGTATTACTTGTTTTATTCCTTATCAAAACCAGCCGGGTGACTAATAGTAATAGTTAACTTTGTGGTTGCGACTTTATTCATTGTCGGGCTAGTATTCAACAAATCACTCTTATTTTTCCCAGTCTCATCTTTGATTCTACCGCCCGGTTGTTATTGTTGTTGAAGTTTTGATGATTATTGGTTATTCGTTGCCGGAAAGGCCTGTCAGAATCTATAAACGTCTTTTATCGTCTTCTCAAATATTTCAGTTATATTTCGTCCTTATATTATTTCGTGATTCCATCGTTGATAATACAGTCATTGACCCGATAGCTTTGTTTATGAGAGTGATAATAAATAAGAAATTAGACTAAGTAAGAGAATTCCTCGGGTGGAATGTCTCATGAATTGGAATGATTGATTGGTAAAGTATGAATGTGGGAATGACTCCGGTGTCGTCCTTGTTCCTGATATTCCGTGAGGACATTTTCTCAAGTAGAGAGAAGTCGGTCATGTGTGGGAATGGCGGGAGGCCCGCGGTTATAAGTGAATATAACCGTTTGAGGGCTAACCTCGGGCGGCAGCTGAAGGAACAGTTACTACACCGCCCGGGTGCTAGGGACGACCGAGCTACACGTTCATACCGTCCGGACAGTGTCTTGTCGGTTACCTTTGTGTATGAAAATGATATGTTGTTTTGATTGATCATTTGTAAAGTATGTTTGATTGTATAATGAGTTGATAAGTTAAATGTACATAAGCTTACCCTTATTTGTCTTGTTTTGTATATTGTCGTCCGGTATCCGACCGGTCGTACTTTCTTTCTCAAATGCTATGATCATTCTTACGAATGTGAGCAGAAGTTACTTTGGAAGCAGCCTTGGAAGAGCCCCTGGCAGACGCGGTACAAGTCGAAGAACATTTCGAAGAAATTCCCGAGTATAGTACTGGACCGTCCGGTCCCTAGATCTAGATATCTTTTGTATTATGTTTGATAGATGGTTATGTATAGGGCTTGCTTTCATTTTGACCGACCGGTCTATATTTGTTTTGTAAGCTAAATTGTTAACTCGGCATCTATTATGTATTGATGTATCCGGTTTGGATAACTGTTAAATC
The DNA here is from genome assembly GCA_036885675.1 of Vigna mungo. Classification (NCBI taxonomy): domain Eukaryota; kingdom Viridiplantae; phylum Streptophyta; class Magnoliopsida; order Fabales; family Fabaceae; genus Vigna; species Vigna mungo. The sequence goes on along the minus strand of CP144692.1, from coordinate 41,966,327 downwards.
CTAGCGTATCTATCTTCAATTTAGTTGAATTCTTTACTGTTCTTCTATATTATATTGTAACTCCTAAAATGAATCAATACTTTTATAGTAATATTTATTGGGATGTTACACTAATAAAATTAACTCAACAAGATTTCTAAGATAAATAATTGTAAGAAATAAAAATCCAGAAATATATTACCGCTTATGAATACATATATTATTTGTTCTTTTTCCCATTTTGAAATTCTTCAAAGATTCGTGGGAATTTGAAGACAAAGAATGGGAGAATATCCTAATTTCATAATGAATCTATGAGATCACATACAAGTGCCTTAGTCAAATAATAAATAATTAGTATAATCATTTGGGTTAAAATTTGATTAAGACTAAGTATTCAAACTTTGTCAGTCCTGAAAGCCAATCTAATATAGCATAGGTTGTTAAAGTATCTTAGTTGGTTTGTCTTTAATTAGATATCATCATATTTGAATCTTTTTTCTCGCAAAGTGATATCCACTTTATAATGAAAGGGTGATTTTAAATTTTAAATATTTCTAAAATTTCATAACTAAATAATTTATATAATGATAAAATAACTATTTTTTTCTTTTTTCTCAAAAATAAAAGGAATAAGTTATGAAAACTTGTGTCTGATTAATGAATTTTAAGAAAATAATTTACTTTTAAAAGTAATTTAAAATATTTTACGGTAAAGTATATTATTTGAATAAACATTTCGAAAGAAATTAAAATATCAATTAAGAATTTATGAGGGTAGTTTTACTATGTATAATTGGATAATTTTAAGTTTTACCAAAATAATAAAAAAACACAAAATTATCTATATTTTGTCTTGTTTTATTTATTATATTGTCTCTTCAAGTTTATTTTGATTTAGTAGACTCAACTAATGTTTAAATATCAACAATTTAATATTATTTTTTTAACTAATCTTTTAGTTTAAAATAAAAGTAATTATTTTTTATCATTATTTTCAAAGTTCTTGTTTTTTATATGGTGTTAACGTTATTAGATTTTATTTTATCATTAATCTGAAGTTTTATTAATGTAAAACATAATTATTTTAATTAACACTAATAATGTTATTTTTAATTGATGTTATTTAAAATTATTTTTTATCTGTATTTATAAAAACAAATAAGTTATGATTACTTTTATTTTATCCATATTAATTAAATTTATCGATCAATATTGATATGATTTCTTTTAATGTTAATTATAATCTTTACTAATATTAGTAAGATTATTTTTTGTATTTCATATAACCATCAAATAATTGGTATGAATTAATATTTATTTAATATTTCTGATATTATTATTTTTATAGAAATATCAATTCATTTTTTATTTAAAGTTTATAACAATTACTTTTTATCTATATGCACATAATAATAATTTTTATATTTAGTAATAATTTAAAATAATGTCACATAAAACGTGTTAGTTTTATTGTAAATGAAACATATGTGTTAAATGTGGTACGTGACGTGATAGATGTTTTAAATAACGATTATTGAGTTCATTTGTCATATAAAGAGTTGACTTTATTTTTAATTTAAATTTTAAAATAATAAGTGTATAAATATTTTTTTATATGATACTCAATTTTATTATCTTTATTCAAGACTTAAATTCACATACCTTTTAGCATTTGTGTTTAACACGTTGATATTTTATAAACTCATTCTATACCACAAGCCTTTAGGATCATAATTATGAAAAAACCCAAAGACAATACCTTATTACATTCATGTCAAAATTTATATATCCATCTTAAAACTTTTCTTATAGTAAAAAAAAGAACCATTACTCCTTTTTAAATTTTAATTAAAAACCAATTCTCAACTATCATGCCAACTCTTTAAAATTTGAATTATTGCGCAATCAGATCTAATTATAAAGAATTATAAAGCTTAATTAAAGAAATCTAATTAAAACCTAAAATGAAATACTAAAAAAATTGAATATCCTAGATAAGTTTTCTAAACTCTTAACTATAAGAAATATAAATTCTGCAAATTTAAGATTTTTAAAATTTACAGAACTTTTTATTAAAAAAATTAAACAGATTATATAATAAAAAATTGTTTAAGATGTGTGCCATTTGGTTTCGGGTTGTGTGTCTAAAGCTCCCCACACCTTATCCCTTACATATATGTGTTGTGCAACATTGCCTTTTAATATGTTAAATATGCTAAAATAAACATCATGAAAGAAATAATTCAGGAAAAAAAATGTTATTATAATTATTCAAAATATAACTATAATATTAAAAAATATGTACAAATATTTTATATAATTAAGAGAAACTATAACAAGAGTAAAACAATTTATAAAGTCTTTCAAAAGACTAAATTTAAAAGAATTAGATATCCATAATTAATTCATTTTGAGTTGGGTCTATTCTTATTTTTTCGTTTGTTCACACTAATTAAGGTAATCATTATAAAAGAACAAAATAACACATGACAAAACAAAATAAAATATAATAAGTATTTCATATAATGGAAATTGAATTGTGTTTTATAGAAGTCATACATAAAAACAAACATATCACAATTAAAGATTTTAAACAATATTCAATTATCCAAATACATACATTGAGATCAAACTCTGATAAGTTATTCATTTGTGGTTGTCTCTATTGATCTACATAGTGGTTGTCAATAAATTTCATCTTATCACACACAATGTTAATTCATTATTATATTTGGTCAAGGTAAAACTCATGTATTAAAATTTCTTGTTCCTCTCATTATATATCTTATTTTTCACCACATAAATTTATATAGTTATTAGAATGTTAGAACAACTTCTAATATTAAATTCTTATATGAATGAGTATACTAAGAAAACTCAATCATAATCTTTATTAGATTAGTATCATTCATTCTTATACAAATCAAATACACAAAATTTATCTTAATAACTTATAAGATTACATCAAGAACAATAGTCACTTAACATTGAAATGAATAAATATTTACTAGTCTTGTTTAGTCAGATATCCACTAACTCCATAGTCTTAAAGATCTACTCATCCAACTATTAGAAATATCACACGAAGACACAACACTACATCAGACATCTAAAATCACTATTTAATATAAAAATAACAATGTACTTTTTTTTAATATTTATTGTTTAATAAACATGATGTTTGTTTTCTACTGATGATTCCCCTAACATGTTGAATTATTGGAGAAAAATTTATTGAACACTTAAATTCGTGTACTCTTATCCTATATCATACTTCATAAAAAAATAATTTTAATTTTATAGGTGATTTTTCTTAAATTGTTGTATATTTTAAAATAAAAATATGATATGATTGGTGTTAGATAAGTGTGCACTTAAATTATTGTTTGTCTACCCTTAATTATAATAATAAAAGCTAAATATATCAAAGGTTATTTTTTATAAAGATAAAAATCATATAAAATTAATATATTATTATTATTATATAAAGGAGTTTAGGATACAAATATTAAATATTATTATGTTGTTTTTTCTTCAGTCTTAAATTCTTTATTTATAATGAATTATTTCTTTAGAGATTTAAGATTAAATCTCCTATTCATTGAGATTCGAAAATTTTATTTTATTTTTGTCTTGTTAACCCGTATCTTAAGAGCATTGCTCAATAATAATGGTTAATGTTGTTTTACTTAAAAGACAAAAATTAAATAAGAATTATATAATTGTAATTAATAATTAAATTGATGTACATAAAATAATAATAAAATAATAAGATAAAAATAATATTATTATATTATCTTTTTAACTGTTTATCTTTCATTTTAATGTTATTAAAATTAAAATATAATTAAATGTAAAAAAATTAAATTAACATAAAAAATAACAAACTAAAATAATAAAAAAAAACAACTCAATATATCAATGATCAGATAATAAAGTATTAAACATTTAATAAAAGATATTTTTATTTTTATAAAATCTATCATATGAACTTATATTATTTTAATTAATAGAGCTAATTATTTTGAATTTCAACAAAAAATAAAATACAGTGAAATCAAAGATGATTACTTATATCTTCCTCCACTGAAATTCCCTTCTTTTTTCTTTAATTGATTACTTTCTATTGGAGTTATAAATACTTAAAAGTACATATCAGTCTCCAAATTCTATCCAAGCAATGTATCAGTCTTTATCTTTCAATCACATTCAACAATCGATGATAACTAACGACCAATAATGTTTAGCAAAAGAAATAGACATAATAAAGAAATTAAATAAAATTGAATTCCTTCACAAATATAATTGCTTTGAAATTGTAGTTTTTGTTTCTATCCACAATGATGACTCATCTAAACGACAGCTTATAGTTTGTGATATGTCGTATTTGCATGATTTGACTTTAATACACATTTGAACTACTTTACTTTAACATAATCTCTTTTAATATTTAATAATAATATATTTTTGCTCAATTTCTGTTAGTTCCATGTTTGATCGACTTTAGATTGCTATATTCACCGTATACTGTGTTTATCTTTTTGGAACTTTATCAAATTCTTCATTAAATTTAGTCACGTGTCACATTTCAATCATTAATGTTTATTTTTTTAACTAATCTGGTCGTTGAAACTGAAGGATCTGCATGGAATATATGATTAGATATGCCTAATGACAGCTTTATTTATTTAGTGAAATTATATGACTATTTTATTTTATTTATTAAAATTATCTATAAACTAAACCATTCCTTTCTCAATGCTTAGGTTAATGGGACCTTTCTTTTCATTAAAATAAGACCAAAAACAATTTACTTTATAGAAGTAAATGTAAATAAATAACCTTCCAAAAGCTTATCAAACAAAAATAACCCCTGATTTTCTTTTCTTAAGAGATATATATTTATTATTAGCTGTAATATAATATTTTATTTTTATAATTTCAATCTATTAAAATATAAATTAATTTTATTCTTACTATAATGTAACCAATCATGTTGTCATTATCGATGATAACACTTACCTGTCTTGGTATTATTAGCCGAGTGTGAGCGTAAGAGATGTTTGTAAATTTTTAATTATCATGATCTTTTAAATAAGATTATTAAAATTAATTACTGAAAACATAAACTTGAAGTTTAATAAAAGAATCACTTAACAAAATATTAGTATAATTAAAATTAGTATCGTGTGTCCTTTTTCATATACTTTTTAAAAAACAAACATGTACTAATGTCAGGATTATATCGTGTGTTTAGTAACAAATTAGGAGAACCAGGTGTTAGGCACATCTTAATTAGTATGAACAAACGCATGTACATAACTAATCATATAGTTTAAATTCTACACTTGTTCACCAACAAATCAACAAGTGCCTAATGCAAGTCATTCAACATTATAGTATTATAATTAGTTAATTTGGTCCTTGCCTGTTAATGAAAATGAAGAGAGTCTAATAATTATTATTGGTAAATTAATTAAGCAGCTTAGCAATGGAGGTAGCCATCATTCTCATTCCAATTCATAGTGGCATGATGTGTTAGGAAAAAGATGCAATTCATGATGAAGTTGAAGTCTGTGATAATAAACCCAAATAAGAAGTTCTTGTGAACACGGCACTTAAACAGGGACTTAATCTCTCACATTATAATATAAATTCTAATTATTTTTTCTGTCATCACTTTCAGTTAGCAGTCCTTCTAATCCAATAGCAACAGCTACGGCCACATACCATTGATTATGAAATTGCCTTTTTCATTGTGTTTCAGTTCACACATGATGATTCAAGAGAAAAAAAAGAAAGCAATTAGTGACGTAAACTATATATATTATTTTTATTATTTAGTGGAATTTGTCATTATCATTGTGATCATTTTCAGTGTTATTATAATGTAATTATTTTAATAGAGTTTAGTAGAAAGTCGTGTTTTTGGGCCCTAGAAGCATGCTAATCCCATTAATAATGAGAACAAAAAAGGGAAAATGGCCAAATGGAAGAGGATAAACAAACCAATAATTTAGAATAGTATAAGAAAGATTCCATTATGAAGTTTGGTCATCCATAACATAAAGACCAGAATAGTATTAAATTTAAACGAAACCATATGCCAAATTAGCCAAATTAAAGATAAGTAGCCCTGTGGTTGAAGGCAGTACCAAACAAAAAAACATCAATATTAATATGAAGATTATATATTAGTAGGTTATGAAGACAAATGGGATGTACACGGAAAAGATGAATAGCCACAATGAACATGACAAAAAGTAACGTAGCCACTATTATTTTTCTTCAAACAACGACTCTGCACCAGCTACGACAATCACTTTAAAACTCACTTATTTTATCAAAGGATTGCACTTTCTTTTAGCTATTTCCAAACAGGGAATTAAGTAAGAACTTCCACCAATGGATATAATTTATTTTTCTAATAATTATGAACAATATTCTTGAGGCCGAGCCTCTCTTTCTTTAAAGCTAGAAAGCTTAATTTTCTTTATATGTTTGGTTTGGCCAAATGCAGGGTATCTTTCAGATTGAACAGTGGAAAAGATGGAGAAAGCATCGTACTAACTATGAGACGCTAAATGTGATCAAAGGAAGACAAAAATGTCAAAAAAAAGCAAGAATTGACAAAAATCCATGAATTTTATCTTTATGTCTGTTTGATTAGAAGATGGGAATTTAATTAGGTGGGAAACTGATAAGGGAAAAAAGTATCTTTCTGAAAGATGGGACGGAAAGGATGAAACAGTAGTGGTGTAGGATTTTGATGCAAAAAAAACTGTTGAATAGTTGGTGTAAAACACTGTCAACGTTAACTTTTTCACTGGAATAGTAGAACATATTTCTTGTCTCCTCATGCATGTGAAACAATGGTAGGGTCATGTTTTGGTCTTTTAGACCACCTTATTACATGGATTCATATTCCTCCAAATTCGATCTTAGAGAGTTAAATCATTCATGATAACGACACATGCATTGGGTAAATGACATTCATGGATCATTATCAAATCCTGTTCTCAGAAATGAACTCTCTCATATGGTTACTAAATTCAAACACTCTCAATGCATAAAGAAAAATTGTAAACAAATCAAAAAGACCCAACAACATGTCCCTAAAAGTTAAAAAAGGTAGGGTAGGTTACCCTCAATTACGGAGAATCAAAGGTAATGCCCACCAGATCTTATGCTTTCACTTCTTTTTCTCTTATCTGTTAGCCTTTCTATACTATTAAAATAGTTTACATTTTATAGTTTAAATATAATATTCTTTATCTACTTTACATATTTCTGTTGAACTTTGAGCATTATATTTTTTAATTTATTTTTTAAATTTTTTACCTGAATTATGCACTGTTTATACAAGTGAAAAATTCAAGGAAGCGTACAAGAAATTTAGAGGATTTGATACGAAGATTGAATAGTCATTCAAAAAGTTTTGTGCCGACTGCCATGTTATGACTACTGAATTTTCTCAATATACGACTAAAAAGAATAACGAAAATGATGTGCTCTTTTATTATAATAATTAATAAAAAAAAATGTGTGTTCTTTTCAGGAAGGGCAGAAATATGTATACTTTTAATGAATTGGGAAATAACAATTTTAGTGTAATGAATATGTATATATATCTACACCTCCAATTAAGTAAAAATAATAACTTATATAGTTTTATTTTATAAACAGATAAATTTGTTAAATAAAACTGTATTCATTTTTTATTTTTTATTTAATTTATAGCGTTAAATATATTTTTAGTTGTCCGCATAATAGATGATATGATCAATATCGTATCCTGCTACAATAAACTGTTTATTGCACTTACAATAAGGGAAATTCGAAGTTAAATGACATTAGGATAAAATAATCTGATTTTTTTTTCTTTCACCTCCATTAGAATAACTTTATATCATTGTTTCTATTATTATATTTTGTTATTATAGGGTGAGAGTCCAATGGATTGAATGGCTGAAATACAAAAAAAAAAAGACTTTGCAGCCGATCCGTCGTACAACAGTTGAGGAGAGTTAAAACGTAATTAATACGGTAATTGTTATTTATGAGTGATTAAGATTGACATTAATAACCATTAAAAGATAAATTAATTAGTCATATAGACAGAGATTTAATTTCTAGATAAATTTCACTTTTTCATAATTGAATTACTTTAAACTTTCAAAAAAAACTTTTAACTTAAGTATTAGAGTATCTTTTACATATCACTTCTTCAAAATTGATCGATTATCCAAAACAGATAAAGAGGAACGAACGTCCGTTTCAACAGAAAAGTTGAATAAGATCCATCCTTGTCTCAATCCACAGTAAACATATTTCATTTATCAACATTATAATCTTATTTTTGTTAGTCCATTTTTATTGTTGTCATCATGATTTAGGTATTTTGTTACCATTATTACAGTTGATATCATTATTTTATTATTTTTGTGATTATTATTACGGTATTACCACAACCTATTAAAATATGATTTGTTAAGTAAACAATAAATAGTTAATGTTTATATTATTGTTACTTTATGTTAGTTTTATAACACGTGATATTATGACGATGATGTTGAGTAAGTTTGTTGATCTGCTTAGAAGCGGATAGAACCGTACCGCCTGACTTCACAGCATGCGCATGGATTAGAGCGCCATCAATTTTTCATTAGTTGTTATTCCCTCCGGTTAGGTTGGGTTCCACAACACACACAATGCAAACAGCTCCCAGAATAACGGCTACTTCTCCGATAACTACCACTTCACACAGACACCAACGTAGCCATTTCACTTTTCCAAACTTCAAACTACAACTCATTCATAATTTATATTCTTACAAGATAAAATCTAGTAATGTACACAATCATTGTTAAAAAAGAAAACCTTACAATAAATGAAGAGGCCATTATTTAAATTTAAAAAGAAATAAAAGTCTGCAAATTTTATGATAACCTAATTATACTTTTAGTTGTTAAGTTTATTTCTTTTGGTCTATGTTTTAGTGACGGGTTATATTAATCATATTTAATTAAGCAACGAAATCAATAACCGATTCGATGTAGACAAATCAATATTGATAAATCTATAATAACAATAAAGTGTAATTTGTGAATGGAAATGAAATCCTTGATGTCATGTTAGATTAGTAATCATGTATTGATAACATCCAAAGCTGTTATCATCAATCAGAAGATGACATAATTTTAATAATTTTAATTTCATAATCAACATTAAATCCGATAGTACCAAGCTATGAACATGATTGCCACCACTTGTGAGGCAGGTGATCAGTAAAAAAGAATACACAGTGAAAATAACAAGCTTGAGAAGAAAAAATAATCTTGAGGTTGGAGACAAGAATGGCCACATATTTGAAATTTAAAATAACAATGTAGCCCACCACCTTCATAGTTTCTTTGAAGCAGTGATGAAACATTTTTAAATATAAGAGATTTACAAAACATAATTGAATAAAAAAGGAAAGTAGAATGGAAGAATGTGAGGGAATTTTGATTTTTAAAATAAAAAATTCACACTCGATTCATGTTTGACCCTAAAAAGCTTAAACTCAGACACTTGGCTTTTTCTTTCTTGGTTTCTTACCCTAATAGAAAGGTAGAGTGGACACCACAATGTCTGCCTTCCAGAGAGCAAAGTATCCCACAAAGATTTTCCACCCTTTTTACACCACTTGTCTTTTTCACTCGACTCCCTAACCTTCTTTGTCTAATCCTCAAAAGTAAAGCTGCTATACTACTACTACTACTACTATCTGCTCTTTTCTTTTTTCTTTTCTTTTTTTTATTTTTTTCCCTTCCTCCTCCTGCTTCCTCCTGTATCGGTTTTTCCCTGCAACAAATCAAACCGCACGTCAAAATCTTTTACATACAATTCGCATCAGATACAACAAGGATTTTGCAATTCACATAATGAAATTCTTTACACTTTCAACAATTAGACATAGTGAAAATAATCATATTGCTTCTAACTTCAATTTCGTAGAATCCCATTGGCCATTGGGGTTGGCAAACATAATCATTCCAGAGTTTGAAAGGAAAATGTCTGGATTTTTTAGCATCTATTGAACATTCTCCCTTTATAGGGGACATGTGACCAGTGACCGAATAGCGAATACCTTTTCTTCAGTTATTTTCTTTTTTTAAAAGAAGATCTGTTCAAGTGCTCATGCCTGGTAATGTTGTCTCCATTTCATTGCTCCCCTATCCCCGAATCTTACAAACCAACCAATTTCTATTTGACTGCCCAAATGTTCTTTATTTGGTCAAAATTATGTAAAAAAGTTAATTTCCCATACGAACCCCAGAAACATACTCCATTAAAGTGAATTACGCCGGGTCATTTATTCCATGGCATAGAAAACTACCATCTTTGGTTGGTAAAAGATGTAGAAGATATGCAATCAAATAGACGGATAGAAGGAGGGAGGAAACAAGAAACGACAAACCTCAGGAAAAAGAGGAACCTACTTCATTAGGGTATGACCTACAACTAGTGAAAATCAGAATTTGAATAAAATTACCTGAATGCCCTCTACACGCAGTTAGCTAGCTAGTTAAGGATCTCCATACTTAAATTGATTTACCCTGAAGCACAAAGTTAATAGTCAACCACCCCACCCAAACCGCCCTTGGCATGATGACATGAGAAGCACCTTTTCAGGACTACGGAAATACTTTTAAGGGTGTCCCGCCATGATCTCATTCTTTTATGATCAAAATACCCTATTAACATCTTCCAAGTTCCCATCCTGCTTTTCCCCTTTTGAAATAAATTGACCACAATGCCCTTTCCCGATACTAACAACGAGTGTCGGTGGCCCGACATCACCTATGTTCTTTCATCTTCCTTCTATACGACATATTGCCTGTTATAAGATTTGATAATATATACTGAGCTAATAAGGACACAGCTTAGACAAGTTCACGTCCACGCATACACAGAAGCTGACAAATTCAGCACCTGTTCTTGATAACAATTCAATGTTAGTCAATGAAATTCAATTGGGGTAGTTAGGATGAACCTGTATCATATTTCACTACAAGACATCCACAGGTAGGTGATCCTCCCCCACCAATTAATTTTACAAATACTATGTTCAGCAAGAGAATAGCAAAAAAAAAAGGAAGGGGTTCATTCGGAGAACAAGCTTTCAAGTTAGCTAAAAAAATGACTGAACAGGAAAAAGAATTTACCAATGTTATTCTCTCATACCATGGACATAATAAATGCTGGTGTGATTTTGATTAAATGGACAATGTAATGTCGGGCATGTTTTATTTAGTAAAAGTGAAAACAAAAACACCTGAATAGTGTTTAATCGGCATCATTATTTTAATTAGGATGCCTTCCCTTTGGTAATTTATTCAGCGGGTCCCCTAAAACTCTTTGTTTGAAAAGATGTCAATAAATCATTGAGGTAAACACAAAACAAAACAGGAAAGAGTGGTTACCTTTTTCTTTAGGTAGAATCTTTGTAGTGTTGGGCATGGCCTAAGTCGCTTTGGGGGTAGCTTGCTTGAAAGCAACAGTGGGAGCTATTCTGCAGCTCCTCCTCTGATGCTCCTGGACAAGTTCTCCGGCAAACCAGTCAAGTTTCTCGAAGTTACTCTGTTCCCCAATTCTCTTTCCTCCAAACAGCACCGACTCTACATTCTCCTGCTTCAACATCTCCTCTGCTATTCCAACCAGCATCTTTACGTTGCCGGGACTTGAATCTGTATCCACATTGGGTCCACAACGCCCCATGCTCGACCCATTTGCCTGTCACATAACAATCCATCAGAACATCCATCGTGTAAAACTGAAATATACCCTGCTAAATATTACATTCATTTCTACATCATGGACGGTGTCAGTAAGATTTCAATGCCAGCCAGCAGCATCACACACTCAAATGAAAAGGACAAAATGAACGACCATAAAGGAAATTAAATAAAAACTTTTGGTGATCACAATCTCAACCAATATGGAATGGGCTTTTATTAATAGTTGTGACTAAACTTAAAAAGGTTTTCTACTTCACACGACACGGCTCTATTTAAGGAAGAGTCTGAATTGGGCATTCCTTCAATGAATCCAAGTGACAAAATGCAATGTGTATCAATTTCATGAGCAAATCCAAGTTGCTCGAGAATGGGAAGGTTTCCTTAACATGGAAACAGAGATAAAAATGAACAAAAAGCACAACATTAATTAATACCCATCCATCAATAGATATCCCATAACAAGTCCAAATCCAGCTATGCTGTCCCATACATACTCATCAACTTGCTACATCCAGACAACACACAACAGATCCCCTACGGAAACCCCACACCCCCTACCCTCCGGCTGGTGTGAAATTGACTCCATTTAATACACCATTGACGTTGATGGAGTTCACAAACTCAACCAGTTACCGGAAAATAGAAAATTAAATTGACACCCATTAACAGTTTCCATTTCCATTTATTCAAATTATTCAAAGCCTAATTGTGACATTTAGACAATTCACATTTTGACTAAGCACAAAATTCACTAACTGACCCCACCAAAAAATATTCAAAATTCAAAATTAAAAATACCTGAATGCGGACATAATTCGTGCTGCGGCTATGACCAAAGGCCATCGCGACGGCTTGGTCGACCAGGTCCGATGACCCGTCGCCAGAAATGCGGGCCATGGGCCGGGCCCAATCCTTGGCCTTCCAGCGTTTGACGCGGTCAAAGTCGTAACTCACCTCCATGAGTTGACCCGTTCCGAGGGACAGAACCAGAAGATCCTCCACGCCGCGCACAAACGGAAACTCTTGCTTGTTGTGCAGCACGTGCGTGATTGCCGCGCCCGTTGGGTTACTCATCGCCAACCCTCCGTCCACCGCCACGCACTTTGTCTGACCGTCCACGGAACGCATCTGAACCGGTTCAAACAAACCGGGTTCGGCCGAGGTCGCTCGACACACCTCCCACAACCGAAAATCGAAGCTATCCGTTTCCAACGCGTCCGCACGTGAGAACAAAAACGGCGCCGTACTTGATAAGTCGTAGCACGGAATCAATACCGGTTTTATCGTGTCCTTCAGCGTCAAACTCCCACCCTTCTCTGCCGTGAACGCTTCTTTCACAGCCTTCTCCAAACCAGCCGTCGCCGTCGTCACTGAACTTGACCCGCCGGAAAGCAACCTCTTCAGGAACCCACCCCCGCTACCCGCGCGGTAGAACTTGCTTCCTTTCTCCGCGAGAAACCGCCATGTGTCCTCGGCGGCGAAAATCGGCCGCCGGTGGTCCTTCGTTGCGAAGAGCATCGCCGTGAAGATGCCACCTACTCCGGCGCCAGCGGCAACGTCGAAGTAGTCCGCGATGGTGGCGTTCTGGTCGCCTGATTTTTTCTTCAGCGCTGATTCCAGGTAGGCCAGAGCTTTTCCGGCGAGAATCCCGCGCATGCCGCCTCCGTCGATGGCGAGAATGCATATCTTTCCGCGCTGGTTCTTAACGGAAGAGACGCCGTCCACAGCGGTGACGTTCGGGGGGGTCTCAGATTCCGGCTTGGGAGGTATTTGTTTGGGAAACCAGAGCTTGGGATCGTCGTAGCCGAAGAGGAACTTGCTTTCGAGAATGGAGAAGATTTCGTAGCTAAGCTTATCCGTCTCAATGCTCGGTTCTTGCATTTCCAACTCATTAGCGCAATCCATTTTTCTCTTTGTCTTCCTTCAAATTTTTACAGAAATTTTTTTCTCGAAATACTTTACGAAACAAACGAAACGCTTTTTCTTTTGTTTTCCGTCTCAAAACAGCACAAGGAGGTTCGCCAGCATGGTTTTAAAACATCTTGCGCGTCTATTGCATGCAATTAAATCTGCGTGTAGAAAAAAATTCACCTGGGAAACCTGTAAAAGAAATAAAGAGGAAAATGAAATTTATTCTAGAAGGGGGGGTTTGTGCATTGAAGATTCGAAGGCGTGCTACGAATTAGAACATTCCAAAAACACATACCTCATTTGACAAGAATGCTGAACCAACCAAGATGACAATTCGAAAACAACATTTTTGATTTCGCAATCGGTCTGCTGATGTTCCTTCTCCAATCGCCCCAAACGCAAATTATATTATTTGTCTGAGCACTAAAAACTGCAACACTCGCTATCAGTGAGAAACTGAAACTGAAACTCCAAGTGAGAGTAATGATTCCGTGGTACAAAAAGTATGGGTTTTTTGGCTAAAGCGTAAAGGGGCTCCTTCTTCTTTCCCAGTGTATGAGCAGCAGGTGCAGTTGGGTCTGCGTTTCTCTGGGTTTCTTTTGCCCAAAGTAGCTAAGCTAGCTCCTCTATGTAAACATCAAGTGGAACCAACAAACCAACCAACCAACAAGCACCGAACAAAAACCAGAAAATGCCAAATCACCACAGCTGCACCACCATATCTATATCTATATCTGTATACTCCCACACATATATATACCCATTCATTCTTTCACCTTTTTTATCCTTTTACCATCACAACTATTCACTGTTCTTTAGGCTTCTACAGTTTAGCCTTTCTGGTCATGGAAAAAACAAATACAAATAATAAGAAACGAGAAAGAGAAAGAGAAAGGAAGAGAGAGAGAGAGAGGTGTAATGTTTGTGTTTGTGGCCTCCTCAACTCAACTACAGAGAAGTAGAGAAGTGGGACAGGTGATGGGTCCCAGAGTAGGAATTGTGTTGGAGCAATTGAGCGTCATCACCAATGAGCCACCGACACTTGTACACCGTCAATCGTGGTGCTCGCCATCCATGGCTCAGATTGCACCAACACTATTGCTCCGTGATCAACGTTGCAATTCCCCAATTTCTACCCTTAGCAACACCTTTCTTATTAATTATAAACTTAATGATGCATTATCAACACCAAATGTCCTCTGCTAATTTTGCATTAAATAACATATTGCCTCTCTTAAACAGTCGTGCATTTGTTGGGGGAAGAAGGAATAGGGTAGTTTGGCAATAGATTTCGCTTTGCCCTTCCGTAGGGATGTGGGGACCACTTCGCTTTGTTTTGTGCATACTTGAGAGAGGAGAGCAAAGACAGCAGGGACAGGGAGACAGTTTCTGGTCATCAGGTGCAAAAATTGCACAACCAAAAAATAATTAAAAACATTTCATTTTCTCAATCGCAATAATCTAATTGAAATTGCAAATAAAGAATGAAATTCATTAAACATTTTTTTAACTAACGGTTGCAACTAAATTATCTTCAAATATCGTACATTGTATTTCTTTTATCAAACACTTAAAAAAATATAGTTTAATTCATGGCATCTCCATATCTTGTTAATCTTATTGTCTTAATCAATCTTAGTATACATAACTTTCATGAGAATGAAACTTCAGAGAAATTTCCACTGATTTTAGGAATACTCGGTACAATAACACTGGGATTTATTTTGAAAGCATGCAAAAGATAAGATGAACTTGGCATTATTATAAAATATCAATTAAAGTGTAACCCTGATTACAACCCTACTGTTATCTTATTCTTTAAACCATTGGTCTCAAATTTAATTTGAAATAATCATCAAAATTCAGGAAAATAACCTTCAAGTGTAAATTTTAACTCATATTGATGTTCTTTTAATATATCACCTTTGTTAAAATAAACTAACAATGTGTATATTAGTTATATTTTTTATTAAAATTGAGTCTGTATTAATTCATTCTTAAAGTTTAATTTAAGAATGAGATTATATCTGATATATACACCTTTATAATCATGTCAGTAAATATCAGGATCTTCAAAAAACTTTATTAATGAAAATTTATTCCGACGTTACATTGTTGTTTTCTTTCAACGTAGATAGTTTTCTCTGGTTTTGCCTTACTTCTTAGGAGTTTTATTTTTAATAACCAATTTATTCTACGTTTGTGATTGATTGCAATAGAAAACAATAGAATAAAAGCTGTTATTTTCAGAAGTTTCAGCTTATGGCCTGGACGTTAACTCATTTTATTTTACTTGAAATTACTTTTCTTACAACTTTTTTAAAGTCATGTTTATAACTTAACTGCTAAGTAATTAATTCTTTTAATTAGTTATAATTTTTTAATTAATGTCTCAGCCATCATTTAACTCCTCTCTCTGTTTTATTTATTTTTATTTCTGTTTAAAGGTGCCTAACGTGTGGATCACCACTACAAGTAATTGATAAGAAATAGGGATAGATATATTGACATATAATAGATGACATAGTGCATGATCACAAACAAAAGCAACAGGATACAATTTGGCGTGCTATGCGTACCTGGAATGGTTATGACAAATTCAAATGATAATCAATTAAGTTGTCGTAAAATGAAATATATAACTTGGTACTTGACCAAAATGTCCCATGTAACTATGTTGTTCTCACCATTACCTTATATGATAAAATATCTGCAGAGGATTTCGCTTATGTATGTATTGTATATGATAAAAAAAAAATGTAATGCATATGGGTATGGATTCTTTCAATTGAATTCAACTCGTACTTGGTAAGAGTATCATGAAAAATAGGGTGACATTTGATCTACATTGAATTATAGTATCAATTTTTAGGGAAATATTTCATGTTGATCCAATATATATTTAGTAATATTCAATTTCTTAAATTAAACAAAGATGAAATTAATATATATATATATATATATATATATATATATATTCATGCTTTAAATATTTATTTTTTAAGTTAAGTGCGTGTATTTAACACGTCTAGGTATATCTTTATTTTTTGATATATATTAGTTGTTATGTTAATATGTATCCAGTCAATACACACTCAATTAAGATTTATCTATTTCATTAAGATCAATTAGTTATGATAATTCGTACTTAAGATGGTGAAGAAAGGATTACTCAAATATTATCAAATGATCATGTCACATGGTCCAAGTTCATCAAGTAATGACTCATGAATAATGATATAAATAACACGTCTTACAAGATACAAAAATAATTACATTAATTAATGTATTTATAGTTTGCTGACGCACTAAGTTGACTTAGACATCAAAATATCTGTCTACAGGCACATCTATCCATCCATCTTAACACATTCGACTTTGTAAGAACATTATGTTTTTAATTCTCAAAGTTTAATGTGTGTTAAGATAGAAATATTTCTAAAGGGCTTAATTGACCCTCCTCATGTTCTATCATTTATATAGATAAAGATTTAATACAATAGAGAGATGGAAGATGAAGGGATTGTCCTAGACTGCTAGGTACAATCATTATAGATAAACCAACACACAACTCCCTACTTTAGGCTCTACTAACTATATTAATCATAGGTAGACTTAATGATTATTCTAACATTAAGATACACACTGCTCACACACAACTCACACACATTAACCAATAATTCTAACAATGTGAAATTGAAATTCATCTATGTTTGAAACTTTGTTAAATTTTTGTCCTCAAATTTTAAAAACGAATTGATATAATCATTTTAACCTAAATACCTTACATTTTTTAATATGTTAAACTGTTTCGTGATAGTATTGAATTTTACATAATTCAACACTTTCTTGTTTAAATATTTGCTAGAAAACACTTTTTGTCGACTAAAAAAAATTAATTAATATAATTAGATTAAATTAACTATATTCATATTGTTCTTAAAATCTGGATACCAATAAATATATATATATATATATATATATATATATATATATATATATATATATATATATATATATATATATATATATATGATTCAAACTTGTAAGAATTTCAACTTCAAATCAAAGTTCAAAAATTAAAAATATATTTAATTATTGTTTTTACTATGTATTTGATATTTATTGACATTATTATTGTTTATTATTTTATGTGTAAATTTAATTTTTTTAAAAATCTTTTTTGATAAATATATCCATTATTTAAGAGGAACTTCAATGAAATACAAATTTTATGTATCTAACAAATATTATTTATAACGATAGGCGTCAATTTTACATAAAGTAATAAAACAAGTATAATTAAATTTAAATTATTCCTTTGTTATTCATAATAAAATACATTTATTAATTTATTTGCTGTATTACTTTCTTAGTTTAGGCTAGGATTAGAAAGATGGATCTCATATATATCTTTAATGAATATCCTAGATAATGAATAGAGTATTGAAATTTACTATTTGTTACGAGGATGTGGTATCTAAGTGATATACATACGTAAGGATTAAATAAACTTGTCTAACACTATAATAATCATAAGTTATGAATATTTTATTAGTCAAGTTAAAAGGTTTATAAATAAAAATAAAAATAATAATCATTTAAACCTAATTTTACAAAAATTGAGAATGACAAAGTAATAATATATATATATATATATATATATATATATATATATATATAAAAATTAAAGCATCAATAATGTACCGTAATATAAATTGTATTTTTAAGTACACATATTTTTAAATACATTTAGCTAATATTTTTCACAACTTATTTTATTTTGAGCATTACTACCTTTTAAAATAATTTCTGTCATTTATATATATATATATATATATATATATATATATATATATATATATATATATATATATATATATATATAAAATTTATATTTTGGTTAAAAAGGTCAATGAGATGTAAAAGAACAAGTAAAATACACAATATAAATGTCTAAGACTTCATGAGAAGAACAATTTACAGTTAAAAGATTTACGTATATATTGTGGTTTAATACAATTTACAATTTAGTTAATTCAATTTATATTGTAGTTTAGTACAATTTACAATTCAGTTAGTAGTTCAGTTCAATTTATATTATAGTTTAGTACAATTTAGTACTATTTTACAATTCAGTTTAAACAAATTAATTTTTAGTTCAGTACAGTTTTTAACAGTACACTGCAGTACAGTTTCATTTACCCACCCCTAATTACAAACTGTTCATACGACAATCTATTTTGATTTAATGTTTTTTTATTAAATATCTAACAACATGATTATTTTTTCTAAAACATTCAGTTTATCAATCTTTGAGACATTTGAGTGGAATAGCCATTTTTTTTTCAAATCATAGGAATAAAAAAAAGCTTAACTCTAAACTTTTAATGTGAAAACTAACTGAACAATACCACTTATTTTATTTAAGGATGACAAAAACGATAGAGTTTAGTGAGTTAATTTGGTAACTAGACCAAAAGAACTAAACATGAAAATTTTTTTAATCCAAAAATCCTAACACAATCTGTCTTATATAAGCTTAGCAGGTTAGGTTAGCTTTGTAAGTTAATTGAGTTAGCTTATCAACTCAACCTAGGTATAATAAAACTTGACTGAGGTTTGATACAATTCGATCAAGATTTGATACAACTTGACTGAAGTTTGATACAACTCGGACAACATTTGATATAGGTGGATTGAGGTCTAAAATAGTCTGAAAAGTCATTTCAACTTGGAATCAGTTCAAAAAGTCTTTATCATCCCGATGTCAACCTGACAGACTATTTGATAGCCCACTTGACAATCCGGCAGGAACCCTTTAAGCATAGTCAATTCGTTTAACCTCGCAGTTTGATAGTTTGAGTTGTAAAAATCAACTTATATAAATAATTGTGTCAACTTGACTCAATTATTTTTGATAGACCAAAATAAAACTGGTTTAAACTAATCAGATTGACTATTTTACCACCCTAATTTTATAATCTAATAATATTTTGAAAGTTCAATGGTGAAATTAGATTATCATGAAGTTTATTTATTAGAATAATGATACAATGACAAACTTTTACATTCATTTAACGCAGAATATAAGGATAAAATGATCATATAAAAATAAATTTTTGTATTTTTTCAAAAAAAAAAGTAAAAAATAAAAAATAATAGTGTTAAATAAACGTGATAATTTTTCTATTCTATTATCTATTATTATTATTATTATTATTTATCAATAAAAGACACCTTTAAAAACAAGATACCAATTGAAAAGTGTGTGAATTTGGCAAAACGAAGGAAAAATTTGGCAAGACGTTATTTTTATGCCATTCTTTCTCCTTGTTTTAATTATATATTTAGTTTAAAAATATTAGTTTAGTTATGTGTGATGACTTTTAAGAAGAATGATAAAGTTGGGTAATTGTGATTGAAAGTTGATTACTGTGAGAAAGTCCACAATGGCCAACACGATCCACTAGTTGAAGTTTGGTGATTAACCATATAGAGATTAAATAGCCAAACACAAAAGACTTTGATAAACGAAAAGGAGGTTCTAAAAGAGGGAAACATAACATCAAGATGGGATTAGTCAATTGTGATTAAAAGGGAGAAGCAAGTTGGGTTTGAATAGATTGAAAGACATTTGAATGACCACTCACACTCCCACCTATAATCAACTTTTACAATGCCAATCTTCATTTTCTCCTAAATCAATCATAATACTCTTCTTTTTTTTCTCCCAATTCTTTGCATGCGTGTCTGCCATGCCACAATCAACCATTCACTTCCTTTTCTCTACATCCCAAAAATCCTCCTTTTTTTTACTATATAATTTCTTTATCTCCATTATCATATTAACTAAAAAATAACACCATTTTATAATATACACGTAAAATAAATTTTATCTCACAAACATTTTATAACTAAAATCTATTATTTAATATTCTATAAAATATATCTTCTCTAATATAACTATACACGGTATCAACTGTTATTTCATAATATTATTCTGTATAAATTCATATAAAAAGATTTTTACCATGCATATAAATGTGTAACATCGATCAACTATCCATACGTTCTCTTTACTGAAAATTGAAATCTTTCCAAAACTATTATTTCACTCTTGGTACATAAAAAGTTATGCTTTACTTGGATGAACATATTATACTGTGAAATTGAGATCATATTTATGGTTTTCTCTATAAATGGCCTGAGACATCCTCACTCAGACACTGACTTGTTTTACTTCCTTTCTTTGCAAATTAACATGCATCCAATGCTACCCTTTTTTCCAATCACTTTCCATTGCAAATATGTAACACCAACATTCAAGCTCTGCTGCCTCCCCTTACCTTTTCAAAATATTTGTGATTCTGACGTGGTTTTAAAATGTTTGGTCAAATTTTGAACTTTCACAAAATGCTGGCTGGCTCAAAGAATCAAAGTCAAACTAAATAAATGGATTACTATTCATAAACTCACCCAATAAGAGGACATCCAGGTACAAACTGTTGGTTACAACACTGCATTTGTTTCGTGTACGTAGGTTCTTTCCAATCGCAAAAGGAAAAACAAATAAGAAAATGATGTTTTAACATTAATTTTTGACATTATTTTGATACTGTACAAGTATCAAAATGTGATTGAACGATTTCAAATTAAAAAAAGTTGAGACAAAGACATATTTAGAAGAAAAAAAACCAAAGTTTTTTTTTTAATTTGAAATCGTCCAATCACATTTTGACACGGGTGCAGTATCAAAATTGTGTAAAAGAATTGGTGTTAAAATATCATTTTCCAAACAAAAAATGTTTGCGTGATCTTCTACAATAGAACCATCACAAATGTGGTCTTGCCACCTCCCTCGAAAGGGACTTCGTGGGCTCTAAACTTTTTCCAAT
The DNA here is from genome assembly GCA_036885675.1 of Vigna mungo. Lineage (NCBI taxonomy): Eukaryota > Viridiplantae > Streptophyta > Magnoliopsida > Fabales > Fabaceae > Vigna > Vigna mungo. Next base: position 41,944,753 of record CP144692.1, on the reverse strand, counting down.
GGAGGTTGCTCCACGAATTAATGTAGGGATGAAAGATTATTCAATGCATGATGTTACTTTCTTACCCCTTAAAAATTATGTCTATTAAACCATTTTGCATTTTGCTTCTACCAAACAAATTCTGTTGTTTTCGCCTAAAAATACCGACACATGTTTGCGCACACGTTATCGACGTGCTTTCTTTCTCCTGTATTTTATAATGTCAGTCGGTATGATTTAAACATCTTTGAGTGAATTAATGTGGTTTTATCGTATCTGTACCATGTTTTCGCACACAGTAAACATACGCAGTTAAGGCATCGTCCGAAAATGTAAAATTAAATCAACCGGTCTGTTCACCGAAAAATTCAACAAAACAACCGTACAACGGTTTTACTGAAAATGATTGTTGGTGCAAAATTACGGTACTTGGTTATAATAATATTGGATTGTTGTAATTTAATAAATCTTGATATGTCGGATAGGATTCTGTAGAAGTTTCTAATATTAGTTTTAGCGTGCTCAAAGTCTTTGGTTTTCTTCTATGGATCTCTGTTCAAGAGAACTGGTGAGTCTATGAATATATTCTGATACTATTCAGTATCCAAATATCACATTCAATACAGTAACAGAAGAATAGTAAAATCAATGATTGATATTTTAGGATAATTATAGTTATATTCTTTTGCGTGTATATTAGTAGTTCCTCTCGCATATAAATATTTTCACTAGATTCATGCATCTAGCAAAAAAATATCTATTTTGTATTTTTCATGTCGACTGTTCATTGTGAATTGTGGCACCACTCTTATTTTATTTAATAATTTAACGTTATATTCTTTAACTTTTTTACTCATTTAAAATTTATACGCACTTCAATGTTTTCCTCTTGGCTTTATTTCTTCCAATTCACTCTTTTTTCCTTACAACAATCATCTTGTCTCCAAGGATGCAACAGTGATTCATGTAAATAGTTTATTTGTATGGAAATATAAAATGAAAATGCTAATAATCTTTATCTCAAAGCTGTGAATGAATTTTAGAAATATGAAATAACCTTCATATTTTATTGCTTTGCTTTTTAAAACTAAAATAAAACTTCAAAAAAGCTTTCTTTCCCTCTATTTGTTTGTTTGCTTCATTCTTTCTAAGTGCATTCAAACAGTTCACCAAACCTAACAAAAGGCCCAACTCGTTTAAGAAAATCAGCAACAAATTTTTTTCTAATCACAGCCGTTTCTTCCTGCAACTCTGTTTTTTCTTCTAGCACTCCAGCAAAATTTCTAAATTCTAAATTACTTTTTTTAAACTTATAATAAAAAAGGTAAAATTTATCCTTGCACCTCTTCCTTCTTCATTCTGCATCTTCACAATCCCTCACCTCTGTTGAAACCTTTGGAACGTTTGCCCCCATCCCTTTATCAGCTATTAGCCAATTGAATAGTGACTTAAGGTTGCCAATAGTCGGGCCTTGTTGAGTATATAAAGAGACTTTTGCTCCATGCACCTGTGCAGTTACTATCTGCACATTTGTTAAAAAAAGAAAAATGCAAGGCCCAAAGATTGAGTCTTCTATGCTGGGTTTTGAGTCCTGTTCGGAAACAGTTGTCAACTACTAGTTTTAGAGGATTACTTCCTGTACCTCCCTACTTTTCTTCCTGGACTCCCACACTTAAAAATGCCCTTTTTTTTAACAGTTGAAATTTGTTAAAGAAAAACTCCTTCCGTTAAAATTTTTAAAATATTTAACGGATTTCAAAATCTGTGTAAAAGAATATTCTTAAACAAATCTTGAAATCCGTTCCGTTTAAGAAAAGAAGAAGGGTATAGGGTTCTTTTTAAGTACAGGGACAGTTTTAGAATTTTCATAAAATCAGGAGGTGTAGGGAGAAACCTAACACTCCTAATTTTAATCTTTGTAAAATTTTCATCTCCAATGAATGAAAATGTCATTTTTTTTTTTGTTTTATTTCTACCCAACTCCATACCATAAAAGGAGGGCAAATAACAAAATTTTGTTCTAGTTCTCAAATTATTCTAATTCTATACACCAATTAATGATTATTTATGTACTATTTTGTGGTTAAAAGATAGAAATCATTTTTTAAAAATAAATTAGGTCCTTTATTTTTATAATTATAACACGTTTATAAAATGTAAATAATCACCTCCAGAATAACATAATATGAGATAATCCCAAATCATATCTCCAACCCATTAACCTATTTTTTTCTTAACATAAATTTTTTGAAGATTTACCATCAGTGTTGTAATCTACACTAAAAGCTTTACCAAAACCCCACATTCAATTTCTCTTAACGGTAAGTTCAAAGTTTGGTCATTCTCTTAACGGTAAGTTCAATGACTTGAGAAAGGTTGTCTTACGATGTGAAATTAGCACTATTATTTGTAATTTGAAATATTTTAAAAATCTTACGTGAAAACATGTTATCTATACAATATTGTATGAATGCTAAATATAATGTGATTTACCCATATCTGCTTATATTTCGTTTGTTTAGGAATACAGTGTGTGGATACAATCCAATAACAATTACTTTTGAAGAGTTTAAGAACAAATTTTGAAAGTTATAAAAAATTATTATGATAAGTTTGTAAGTATAATAAAATAATTAAAAGCTTAGTAGAATAATAAAATTCTTCAAACTTAAAAAGACGAGTCTTGCTAAAGATATTAAATTTAGAAATTGAAATGAATTTATTTAAATTTATCAAAAGTAAAGCATCTTAACAATTTTATAATTCCATAGTCGATCACATTAAAGAAAAAAGAAATTCTATTTCGTTCAAGTTTTTGCCATCAGCAAGATAGTTTCTTGTTTTAGAATTTAATGTTAAGAATTTGCAGTGGGGAAAGTTCTCTTTAACTACTCAAGGAGTGTACTGTTTAATGTTTGTTAAAATGTCACTGATAATACTTTAATTGGAAGTAAAATAATTTTATTTTGTTGAGAGAAATTAAATAATGAAATTCGGTGAGTCATGCTTTTCGTGTGGAGGTTGATAAATTTATACACTGTTACAATTTATTTTTTATATAACCTTTTCCTGAATATATTTTTCTCGTCTAACCAAACTTAAAGGATTGTCATCATATTTAAATTTAATTTCTGAAATATATTGATCCCTCTAAGTATACATTTTTTTTATTTTATTTAAGACTAAAATGTAAATTAAATAAAGTTATTTGATTCATTATAAATTAAATTTAATTATTCATTCAATGGTTTTTAAATAAGACATCAAAATTTATATTTTAGAAATTTTTAAGTAGTTAATGATTAACTGAGAGTCATACATGTATGAACATACATTATCATCTTATTATATTATATAATAATGTATGATATAATAAAACAAACTACTATAACACTTAACCGGAACCATGAAGGGTGGCGCGTTGGGCGCGTGTTCGAAGCCACTCTAACATATCCCCAAAAACCAGCTCCACGTTCTCTTCAGGTTCCCCAATCATCTGGTGCCACATTCCTGGATATATCTTCAGCGTCTTATCCTTACTCGCAGCACGTGCGTACAACTCCTCCACGCACGCGGGGTCGCACACTACATCGTCGCCGCCATGCGCCACCAGTAGCGGCACCTCCACCTCCTCGTATCTTCCTTGCAGCTCCCGGCAGATCCGCATGAGCTCTTGAGCCGTGGCAGCCCGCGGACGCGCCACCGTCCTTCGCGGACTAGCCAGCGCGAGCTTCCGCTTCCACTCCACCTTGAACGACACCTCGGGGATGGAGCCCCGGGTGGGGACCACGCGCCACGTTGGGATTACCGCGGCGGCCAGGGAGAGGAAGTGCTCGAGCGGCCAGGGCGGCTTAAATTTGGCGCTGATCCCACACATGGCGCCGTTGAGGATAACGCCGTTCCACAACATTTCGCGGCGGCGGAGCGTGATTAAAAGCGCGATTGCGCCGCCGAGAGATTCAGAGTAGAGGAACGAAGGGAGTGAGGGATCGAAGCGAGAACGGAAGTTCTCGAAGAAGGAGATGCAGTCGTCGACGACGGGGTTAATGTCGGGAATGTGAGCGATAAGGCCATCGGAGAAGCCATGGCCCTGGTGGTCGATTGCACAAGTTGCAAAGCCGGCCTTTGCGAAGTGGACGGCGGTGAGCTGGATGAGCCAGCTGGACTCGCCGGTGAATCCGTGCACGACGGCGAGTGTTCCGACTATAGTAGTGGGAGGGAGAGGGGTCCACCACTGAGTGAAGAGCTTGAGACCCCTAGGATTGGTGATGAACTCGGAAGCGTGACTCACTGAGTGGCGCGCGTAGAATTCGTCTGGAGTTAGCTGTCCGAAGGGGCTTTCCTCGTTTGCCTCCGCTATTGGGTGCACCATTCTGGCTAAAATGCGCAGTGAGAGTGTCGAATTGAGCAGACTTAGAGGCTGGTTTCTTTCACTCATACACCATCCAATGACAATGCAATACTTGTGCTATTCTTACCCCTATTTATCCTATCATATTTATTGTTACACATAAATAATTATTTTTTTGCTTTTTAATTCAATAAAAATTAACATATATTACTTTCATTATACATTTTTAACATGGAATTTTTTTTATTGTATAAAGGTTTCCGTATATAAATTTACTCGATTACCCAATGTAGATGGTTGGATATCTGAAGCAATATTCTTATGATTTTGATTCCAAGTCATATATAGTAAGAAAATTTGTGGATATAAATATTTTTCAACTTCTGCTTCAATCATGCAATTGTTTACATAATATTATTTTATTTTTTAAGAAAGTAGAGGTTGACTAAATTAAGCATACCCTATTTATGATTAAAAAGATTTTATATTTGTATAGATTTTAATTTTTAGGTATATTTATGAGTAGTGATGACATAGGTGTGAAAGACAGCAGAAGTACAACCCATGGAGTGGGACATTAAAGTGATGTGAGAGGTGGAGGTTGAAGTTCAGCAGTTGTAGTTAATAAGGATGTGGAAAGTAGTTGGCAAATGTAAAAAAGGTGATCCACACTATCTGTGATAGAAAGTGGAAAAAAAAAAAAGTGAAGGTCCAAACTGAAGGCTAACTGGGCTAGGATAGAAGTGGGCTTAGATTGCAGCAGCCTATTTTCCCTCCACTGTTGGGAATCCGAGGTCATCGCTGTTCTGTTAATCCAGCCTCACGCAGTACCCCCAAGTCTAGGAACCAGGAAACCTCAGCCTACGCCAAAGTCACATGGATCATTTCTCAACTTGAGATTGGACAGGCCACCATTATGCAAGCAAAGCCCAGCCCAACTTGGCCTCAGATGTGTTCCCTCACTTTCACGTCCCCACTTGGGCCACAAGCTGACGCAACGCAGCTCGACGTTTGGCCTACCTGATCTAAACATTTATTAACATTATTCTTTTTAACATACTGCACGATATGGGACCTATACATACATACATGGATGTCAATCCTCTTTGTAATTACCACTTACCTTTTGAAATTTGAACATAAAGAAACAAGGTTATGCAGGATCAGTGTTCACTAGTGTGGTGCTGATTGTAGGAACCCATTTTCCGACTAGAAAATTTATAGACAATACAAATAAGATACTTATTTTCTTTCACGTTATTTGGGAAACATCACTAATAGGAAAAAGAAACAAAAGATAAACATCAAATCTATTTCCTTAGTTAATAATAAAGATAGAGATAACACGAAAATTTATCCACGACTTGTTTTTCTTTTATCATGCAAATTTTGTATATTCAAATCTTATTTAATCTTTCTCCAACGATTCCCTCGTCCTTCATATATGATCAGTTAAGTGTTATTTTCAGTTTTCAATTTTATCCCTCAAATATTAAACATGATAACTCAATGAAAATTCTCACTTTAGTGTTGGGTTATTAGACTCTCTTCTCATGTGAAGAATAGATCTAAATAATGTTAATTATTATGTCTCACTTTATTTTAGTAGAGATAGATCAGATTAAGAAGCTATAGAAGAGTCATTTGGAGAGAGATAAAAGTCAAATAAGGGAGAAAGGAAGAGAGTATTTCCCACATAACACAAAGTCTACACTGGTGTTTTTGTCATTGTAAAGTCATTCACCGTTGGATTGGGTTGTTCTTTGAACAATGGGTTTCATACGTATGGTTATTCATTCTGACCATTCGAATCGTTAATCGATGGTATATTTTGGGAGAAAATAGCTTCGCATTAACAACTATGCTTTAGAGAATTTTCATCTTTTTTGCTCTCATTTGTAAGCATTTATGCTTAGTTAGTTTGATTGATTAAAAATATCATTTGGTGTTTGTATTGGAAACTCTTTTGTATCCTATTATTGATGATAATAGATTTTTCTTTGGTTTAGACAACTTGTAGTTTTTATCTTACCTCACTTTGAGAGGTTTACCACACGTTAAAATTTGTTAGTGTCTCTTTATGTTTTAAATTATGTTTTTGTTCTATTTATTTTGTGCTCTTCATAGATTTTCGCAATAAAGGAAATTGAATTTCCACTGTGATATCACTCTTTTTTAAGTTGCTATTGTTTTTTTTTTTCAATTTTTCCATCACTTATAAGCTTCACATACAATAACTTTATAGCTAACAACACACTCTATCTCTTAAAGATTTTAAGGTCGCACATGTGATTGTTACATATAATTGATTCCCAAAACTTGATCAAACAAACTAAATTGTCTTCTATAATATAACAATGAAGAAAATGTACATTAAAGTAACTTTTAAGGATTAACTCGGTCCATAAATGCATATACGAATTAAAAAAAAACATTTGTATTTCATTTATTGATATGTCTTTTATATCATTTTACCTATCCTTTTGTAGTACATGTTTTTTACATTTGAAAAGACTTTTTTAGAATTTTAGTATATTATTTTTAGGATTTCACAAGACTATAAAATCTTCTCTTTCAAAAACTAACACTCCAAGAAGCATTATGGAGATGTAGATAGAAATGAATATCATATAACCAGTAGGAAATTGTGATATTAGAAAATAATATAAGATGAGTAACAAAATTCATTTAATTCAAAATGTAGTGACAATTTTATAAATACCGGAAAGTATTTTAAATCGATTACAAGGGAACCGATCTAATATGCACATACTAAATTGTTCCTTCCTTTCTTCTATGCCATTCCAAATTGTCACGGTGATCGCACCTCTATCAAATGGATTGTGTTATCTCTTTCATCCTATTCCAATTTCTAAATCTTTCTTGCTTGTTAGTTTCCACAACCTTAATTTTAATTCAGTAGTTTAATAAATGTAGGATTCCATTTCACAATTCCTTTTAGTCAATTAGATTAATTGTAGAATCAATACAATATATACTCCAAAACTAATCTAATCTAAGATACCTATTTTTTAAACTAGCGTACTACTTAGTCTTTAGCACAAATACCACAACAAGTAAAGATAGGTTAATATGAAATATCTTTTTCTTCTATTTTTTTTTTCTATTTTTATAAAAGTACCCAACTCCCCTGCATATTTTTATCAGCATAAAATGAATTTTCTATCTCAAAACTTACCACCATTTGTTATTTTTCATTTAAAAACGAAAATTAAAAGTTATATTTAATTTATAACTCGATGAAAAATCTTACCATTATTTTTTTTTCACCCAAAAATAAAAAGTAAAAGTTATATTTAATCTATAACTCGATATCAAAGACCTATATTCATCATGCATTCTATTACTTTTGCAATGTATAACATTTTGAGAACTTTTATATTGAATTATACTAAGTTTTCTTTACAAAAAAAAAATACTAAATTGTGTTTAGTCGTATATTCTCTTTACATATTACAACTGGCATGTTTCATGCTATTAATTAATGTATGCAAAATGATTTATTTGTTGATAAAGAAATATTATTATGAATATTTAATTTAAGAAGGCTATGCAATATTGTGAGAATAATTACTGATATTTTATTTAGTAAGTCATAATTAGTATCACATTGGCATTCTAGTTACAATTAAAATATTAAAAAATACTCGTATATTTTAAGTGTAATTACAATAAAATTATAGTTTACTCTGTGCACCTCAAATTAGCACAATTTATAGTTGTATATTTTGATGAAAGTTCGCAAATTACTGACATATCTCGTTTGTACATGTGAGCGTGAATTCATATTTTTTTCTGTAAATTTTCAATGCATATTTTTAATATTTGGCATGCTCAATGGTATAAATGAATTCTACTTTCAAATTTTACAAGCTTTTTATAATGAATGGAATATATATATATATATATATATATATATATATATATATATATATATATATATATATATATATATATGTGTATGTATGTTTTATAAATGGATCCTAAAAAAGAATTGAAATATATTACGAAAGTGTTTAACCCCCAATTTTTGGAAGATAAATATAATTTACAATGAGAGATTATTTTAGAAGCAAATTTATGCAATTACGAGTTAGACCAAAGAGCTACCTGGGTAACATAAAGAAGACTACATATGACAAAAGAAAAGAAAAGAAGAAGATCAAAATATTTAAAAATTCTTCAAAAGTGGAATTTAATGCTTACTTATTACTTTTACAATACACCTTTTTAAATCGTTACTAATTTAAAATTAATTTCTCTACTTCTTATGCATTTTCTTTGTTTTTTTTCATTGAAAAGATGAGCAAGTTTATTATATATGTAGTGGTGAGAATGATTGGTTAAAGTGGAAGCAAACAATTCGAATAAATTTCAATTGAAAATAGCAGATATTATGTTAAGAAAATATTAAACCTAGACTTTTATTGTTTGGTTGAAAAATTAACTTTCATATTTGAATATCGTTATACAGAATAAACATTTGAAATAAGAAAAAAACTACGCATTCAGATTATAAAATAATTTTACACTATCACCTAATTACAAATTATCAATTGTGATAAATTTATTAACTTTATAATAATTGTTTTAAAATGATAAATTATGATTAAATGGTAATATGAAGTTATTAAAGTATATGCTTACAATCATCCGTCAATTGTAGAAATTTATAACCGGAATGATTAAGTTAACTTTAATTGGACCGAAATTGTATAAAGCATATATTATTCTGTTTTCATCAAGCAAATTAATAAGATATAAATTTTATTTTATTTAAAAAGTGTTATTATATTAAGTTTTTTTAATAATATGTTTCTATCGGTTGATTCAATTCTACAATAAAATAATATTTTTAAGTCGGACTCCATATTTTAGAGTTTAGACCTCCCATTTTAATCAAGTAAATCAAATTTTAACAAATTTTTATTGTGTATTATTAGTGTTATGTTACCATTTATGCATACTTTCAAAATATATTCTTTGGTAGCATATGGAGTATAGTTGTTAAATGCTTCTTTCAAAATATCCTTTATCTTGTGTCTTGCAAACAACAATCACTAATTATTGGTCACACTCATTGAAAATGATGCTACGAAAAGCAAAAATAAAAAAAAATAAAAAAGGATATGCAAAAACTTCAAGCAAAAGAAATATCTTCAAGTAATAAACACATCCACCCTTATATATACAACCAACAATTTAATATTTGTTTGATTTAATATTAATTTTGAAATTGTCTCACGATTTTTAAAGAGTTACCATTCTTGTTAAAATCATAATTTAGTCTCTTATCCAATTAACAAGAATAGTATTACAAAAGTGATGACATGAAAAATGTACTGAATGTCGAAAAGAATAATTGATTATTTTTTCAAATTTGATTTAATTAAAAACTTTAAAAAAGTAAAATAATATCAAAACAAATGAGACAGAGTATATTATTAAGTTTGTCTAACTTTATCTTGTAATCTTCTTCTTCTTTTTTTCTTTGTTTTAATATTATTAGAACATATAGTTAATCGTTTTTTACTTACTAAAATTATATGCCTTCAGTCCTTAATATAGGAGAATTTATAAAATACATTGATTTTGTTAAATATAAAGATAAACGATGAATGAAATTTTATGAAAATAAAACAAAAAAATATCATTTATTTAAGAATGGTAACATATACAACCCTCACTTTTTCTTTTGTTTTTTTTTTTTTAAAAAAACTATCATATTCAACAAGCCTGACATCACAAGAGAATATTGCTTATGGATAAGCATGGTAACCATTTATATTTACATTGACTACAACAGGATAAATTTACCTACTTATCTTAAACAGTAACAAAATTACATATAATCTTTGAAATCATATAATACAATCAATCTGAAACTATCCAACAGAAGGGATAAGATATACATATACATATATAGATAAAGATATTAAAAAACTTGGAGGAAAAAAAATACTATTTTAATACTTGTACATTATAAAATGGTTGTATAGATTATGAAGTTATCAAAATATTATATGTTCCTAGATGTATAACTAATGAAAGAAATAACATCAACAAGTTTTATGAAACTTAAAATGAAAAGAAATCACACACGAAATTGGAAGAGATTATTACTGTTTTTTTTTTAAATAATTCACCTATGATAAAAAAATAAAATAAAATTAAACAAGCTTTGGTTGTTGATGAATTTATGTTTTTTAACCAAATTTTAAATAAAATTGTTTGTTATAGTGAGTCGTTAGTAAAAGGAATTGTCTACAACTTTCATGAAAAAAATTACGTCACACGTCAATTATTAAACGTCTAATGTTGTCGTTTTAAGTGGGACCCTTCTTCTTAAAAGCAATAGTTTCCCGTCTCTCAACATTTCGTTTTTGTCTACTAACAGGTGCTGTTCTTCTCCGTCACTACCAAAAATGCAAAACTATAATCTTGATTACAGCTAAACTGTATCCTCAATAACGAAAAATCTGGTGGTGCATTAATTACCTATGATATCCTGATTCCATATTTCTGTATGTGTTAGATATTTTAAAATATTTTATTAATATTAATTAATAAAGTATTTAATATATAATATAATAATATTTGTATGATGACATAATTTATAATTCTTTATGTTAATAATGTTTAATATATATGATTAAAATTTAAATTCACCCAATAATAAAATTATAAATAGTTTTGAATCATCATATATATTTTATCATTTTTAAAATAAATATATCAATATATCAAATATTGTATCCGTACATCAAAATTAATTGAAAAAAATCGTTATGTGAATAACTTTTTACTTATATATATTATCCGTAAAACTGTAGACGGTGTTTTTATACTCTTGATAAAAGTTTATTCGTTTTAATATCCAAAAGCTGTAAAGACAAGTTCTTTTTCTAACACCGGTAATGGTGCACTCAATCTTGATAAGTTAATAAGTCACGTCATGAATTCGAGTACTAATTATGAAACAACCTTATTATAACAGCGTAGCCCACATGATATTCACATCCTTATATTATATTTTATATATATATATGTACATTTTTTTTTTCAAGATCACAATTTATCTATTAATTTACAAATTATAAATTTGAAAGTAAAAAAAGCACACGATACGAGAATAAATCCTTATTTGAAAGAACCATTAGCTCAAAACAATAATCATTAAGCATCTGTCGCATAAATTTTATTAAATATAGAGATTAATAATGTAAATTTGAACAAAATCTGAAACAAAAAAAAAAATAAAAAATCATATCTTAGAATAAAAACCCTTACTTTGTCTTAAAGCAATGAAATTCCACTTGACAGTCACAGTCCAGATCAAGACAGCAAAATATTGCTTTTCTTCCAACACTTTGAATTTCCAAATAGCAGAAGTAACCAGTCATATCTTACAGACACAAAACAACAAAATCAGATAAACCATATCTGCATTTCTTAAAACTCAATGAAATTACATGAATTTCTCCTTTCAAATAACATAGAAATGCATGAACAGAAATAATTAATAAACAGCATTACATTGTTTGATAAACGAAAAGAGATAGAAACTACAATCCATCGTAATTTCATTGAACTCGAGAAGAGTGGAGTGTAATTTACTAAGAAAAGAAAAAGATCTTACAAACACAGTCATTAATTTCTAAAACAGAAGATTTGAGAAGTAATGAAAGGTGAAAATGAGAAAAAGAAAGAGATTGAAGTAAGGTAGAGAAGAGAAGAGAGAGATGGTATGGTTCAGAGAAGGATTGGATATTCATGATGGTTGAGGGAGAAACTGAAAGAAGAGTATGGAAAGAGAAGATGATCATGAAGAGTGAAGTCTTCGAGGACGTGACGGGCATCGGAGAAGACGTAGAAGACGTAGAAGACAGAGGAGATGAGGATGAGGAAGTAGGTGGTGATGGGAGCCATGTTCTGAAGAAAAAATTGAAGAGCTTGCAAGGACTCTGCAACGCATAAATGGGTTAAAAATAAGAGAAATGAGTTTGGTGGGAAGAGGACAACAAAGGAAATTACCAGTGCGGATGCTAAGACTATGTTATTTAGCCAAATCCCAAAGCGGTTGGTCAAAAAGAACAAAACACAGAGAAAGCAGTGCTACACTTCCACTTTCCTATACTTTACTACTTCGTAATTTTCTTTTGCCCCACTACAACTTATTACAACTTCGTTTTTTCTTCATTCTTTAAACGTTTACTTTGGATTGGGTAAGTAAAGGAAAAAGGAAAAAATATTAGGAATAATTAAATTGTTTGGGTTAAAATGAATGAAAAATTATAGTTTGTTTTTATTTATTTTATAAAATTTAAAAAAATGAATTAATTAAGTACTGTGAGTCTAAATCTCATTTTTAATAAAAATATTTTATTTCGTTAAATAATGTATAGTTTCTTTCATATATCAACTTATACGTGTAATAGAATTAATTCATAAGTTAAATGATTATTTAAAAAAAAAGTCATGGGATTAATTATCAAGTGTTAGAATAATTTACTTAATAAAATATGAAAATTTAAATTCTTATACTTTTTTATTCTGATATATTTTTTTGGTTAAAAGAAACAAATGTTATATTATATTTCATTTAAATCTAATTATATGTTAATATTAATAAAATGTTTATGATATAGTTACTTATATTTTTTAATATAATTGATTATGAGCTTTTATTGAATTGTTATAGCATTTTTTTAGTAAAAGTTTGTTTTATTTTTCATATTTAACACTTTGGTTTTCAAATTTTTATATAGTCTTTTTTCGTTTCTCATGTTTCGGTCGCTGGAAATAAGACAACATAAATCGTACCTAGTACCTAACTTTATATGAAAGAACAAAAAAGTGTTAATTAAGTTTAACTGATAAATTAAAAACGTTGGTGTCATAATTATTTATGTTAAACGATGTGTAAATAAGTAAAATTAAAAAAAAAACTTGTACTACGATAAAATATATTTCACAATATATTGTAAGATATAATTTTACAGTATCATTAAGATGCAATATTAATTATCTAATAGACCAAGAAGTCCTATTATTCATATATAATTCAAAATGATCTTAAAGGTTATCTTGAAGCTGCAAAAAAAATATTTGAATCATGCCAGCTGGTGTTATGAACCCCTCTCTATAATTATCTGTTGTATAATTGTACGGGATTTCACATCATAATGTTTCAACAGTAAAGAAAACGTACACAAGTATAATGTATTGTGAAGTTATACTGAAATTAACTTCAAACTAATTTGTCACACTTTATCTCGTTTGAAATACTTGTATTAAACATATTTAACTAAAAGCAAACATCTAACTCACCACCAAAAACATACCACAAATCAATTCTTGTGTAAGAGTGATTCGTTACACAATTTTTTTCAAATTGTCATTAAAGTGAAATTAAAATATCTATTTTTTATAATTGATTCTTAAACTATCTTTGGGTCATAATATCAGATTAAGTATAAAAAACAGTCTTGATATATTTGTTATACATATATAAATTTTCGTCATTATATAGGATCATGTGATCTTATTACTGAATTCTTAATTTCTATAATTATAACAAATATCATCATTGACACTTATTGAGTAAAATTATTTTAACATCTCTCTTATTTAAGTCTCGAATTATTATTACTCTCTCATCTATTATAACACTTCAATTATCTCTTTTGGTACCTTTAATTATTATTAATTGTTTTGAAATAAACAAAATATCAAATAATACATGTTCAAACTTAAAAGCTCTTATTTTTTATTATTTATAATTACAGTTTTAAGAGTTGTATTATACTTTTAATTGTTAATGTACTAATAAGTCGAGGAAGAATACATTTTGATTTATATAAATCCTATGGTCGATGACACTTTGGTCAACACCACAATATAAGAGGAGACACTCAAACATTTATGTAGACAGCACAATGAATTGTAAATGTAAATTAAGAATAATTAAGTAAATTAGAAAACCTTAAAATTAGGTAAGCCTGTGAATTCTAGACCAACAAACAAAACCCATACAGATACTATATATAGTCAATGTTCATGATATATGTCAGTTAAATTATTTATTACTATATTTTTATTTATAACATATAGCGTTAGAGTACCTTTGTAAGTTTTTATCAATGACATCAAGATACATTTAAATATATATCTCGTTCTGAAAAGAAAAAATAAATAAAATATGTGTGCATTTTAGTAAATATCCGCCTAACAAAATACCAATTTTTTATTCAACATAGTTATATGAGAATCTAAAGTCAATTTAACTAATTCAAAGAATACCATCTTTTCCAATTAATTACACCCAATCTAACTAATAACACATTTCACACTTCTAATCTAATACTAGTTGACTAAATATAACCCAATTATCTTCCTTTCTTTAAAGACGGTTGGCTCATTAACTAAGCAACTCTACTCGAATTGAGGGAATCTCTCCATTTTGTAATATCTACTCAAAAGTCTTGGAAAATTAAAACCTCGGTAGACATTATAACAATTTTACTTGTTTTATATTGTATAACAAGTTACCACGTTTGAATCCGAAGAAGAAAGTGAAAAGCATTGTCCAGCAATGATTGTAAAAGCTTAATTTATTAGATAGAAATGATAATATTTTTTTTTATATTTGACACGTCTTCACAAAAGCAATAAACATAAACGTCGAGTAATAAAGACGAAAATTTTAAACGCGTAACTAATCTTACAAACCACAATAAAATTAGCAATTTTTTTTAATCTCATAAAAACATAGATATTTAGTGAAAGATTATCTCCAATTGCTACATCTAACCAAAATTCAATTAATACTAGGTGATGAATGTAGAATGGCACGTTGTGTCAGCTTTTATTGCTGTGAAAACGATGAATGGATGACCACATCAATTAGAGGACCACATGGTGGCTCTCATATTTAGTATATGTAACCAACCAACATAAAGTGGTAAAAAAATCGTTTTTTTTTTCATACAATATAAATAACATCAAAAAGGAATTATTCGGTGAAGATGTGTAATATAAAGTGTTTTAACCTAACTGGTGATAGTATTTGTGGTGAGAATTTTTTATAGGAAAAATTAGAACAGTATTTTTAATCATTAAGTATAATCTTCACTGCCAAAAGAAATGAATTTGTGAAGGAAAGCAACTCTCCTTTCTTTTCACACTTTTAATGCAATACGTAAGTATGGTTTTTTCAATGAAATTGAAATGTAAGGAAAGTTTAAAATAATTGTCTTAGTCTTTGTGTAATAGACTAGAAAAGGAAATAAAATAATGACGAGGAAGACCAATAATTTGCATGGAATCTAGACATCCTCGTTTGTTGTTCTTATTCTTACTAACGCAATCCATAAACTGTCCTTTGCGTCCTGAAATAAGCATGGCCCATTTGGGCTAATCCCCTTTCTATTATTCTCCTTTGTCAGTGAACTATTTTTTTCTTCATCTCCATACTTTCTTCTTAATGCATCCACTATTTTATATATTATTTAAATAAAAAGGTTATTCTTTTAAAGTATGTCAAATATTGATCGGATTACTCGTCTCTTGGATAGATTCCAAAATAGTTTATCAAGTATATCTTGTAGAACTGTCATTATGAGAAATGCTTTGATGATGACTTATGAATTATGTAATTTGGAATTATTTTTAAAAATTATATTTAAAATTAAGAAATTCAGAGCTGTATTTTGAAACAATAAAGTTTGGGACAGCTTCTTCCTGCAGTGTCTTCGTACAATCTGAAAAAAGGTAAAACTGAAATTTTCTATGGGGTGTGCGGAAAGAAATACGTGGAGGTGCGGAAAGAAGATACCAAAGGTTGGTTAATATTCTAATATTGGACCGAACGTTCAGTCGTGGAGAAAGCCCTACGAGTCATCTCTCAGACGATCTATGGTTCAGCCCAAAAATAATCTTCTGAAAAGTTCGTTTGAACTTTTGAAAGCAGGAAAAAAATAAATTAATGGGATAAAATATGTAAATATATAAGAAAATAATATTTTTTAATCATACGGAAAAGTAAAGAGAAAAGGAAAAACTTTTTTTTTTAATCTTTTCCCTCCTTTTTTATGTTATTTCTGAATAATAGATTATTTGAAACAAAGTTGGGTGAAGGAAGATGAAGATTTACTATTAAATTTTGGAAATAAGGCATCTTTATCCTCTTATTTTATTTGGACTCTTTCTGAATGAGTTCATATTCTCATCATTTGTGTATCACTATGAAAGTAGCAAGATTACCTAACATTTTTCGACAATTTTTCTATTATATATATCTAAGATTTTAATCCATCGGCGTATTTAAGGAATTCAATTGTTATGTATAGTATGATTTAAATGATTATTAATTAAACTTGACAATTCAAATAAAATAAAGTAAACTCTGGTTTAAAGGAAAGTTAAAATTTCCTTAATAATAAAGATTTGTCTTTTTTAATTGTAAGGGGAAAATATCCCAGAGATTTTCAAGTTAGGAAATAATTAATGGAATATAAGTCCTCTAGAATTCAAAATGAATATAAGCTAATCTCTACCTCAATAAAATTCCTTGATTGAAAAAAAAAACTTTAATATAAGTCCACTACAATTCAAAATGAATAAAATGTCTAATCTTTTTATTTTGTAAAACATATTTAGATAAGTTTCTGTAAAAGAAGATCAATTTTGAGTTACTAAATTAAAATTAATTTGAGAATAATTCATTTATTTATTCTACATTTTAATTTAAACAATAGTTAATTTGAACTTATGAAAATATTTATACAACTCTTTTTCACATTTTCTTTTGCAGAGATATTTTTATATAAGTTTATTCAAATAAAAAGTTTGTATAAACTTTTTTTCAATGTATCAATCAAGAATATGTATGAACCAATTATAATATTAAAAATTGTATATGTCTCTTGCATTTAAACAAGTTATTTTATTTTAAATATTTAATATTTATTTAGTTTTAGATCTTTATATTTTTTATTTTTCAATTTAAAATACTTGTATATTAAATTAAGTAACATAAAAATAGGTAAAAAAAATAAAAGATAATAAAAAAAATGTTTTAAAGTATAAAATACTATAATAGAATAAAACTAAATAAGTTGTTCTCTTTCCACTAAAAGAAGCCATAGATTTAGAATGTTTTAGTGGTTGGATAGTCATTAGTCACTAATACCAAAGACAAAAAAAATGTCACCTTCCGAAAAAGTTTATGCAATTTTGAACTTCCTTTCAAATTGAGGCAGACAAGTAACCAAGGGTGAATAAAAGTTCATGCATTCCAAATATGGCATCAAATTTATTATGCCACGTCTTCTAAATTCTATTCAACTCAAATTAACTAACCAAGGGAACAATATCATCACTTTCTGAAGGAATTTTAATTCACACCTACAGTTTCGGAAACACTTTTTCAATAGACATTTATAAATAAATAAATAAAATTAGTTTACATATGATCAACTAATTTATATATGATTTCTTATGTTATTTCTCTAAATTTGTATTGTGTAATATATAAATTAATTAATTTTAATTTATAAAGAGGTACTTCACTTTTTTTTAGATGTTTATAAAGAAATTTATATATGATAAGACCATATTTAAATAATCCTCCTTATTATTTAGAACTAGGTGTTTTTGGGGTTAACTCAATATAAATTTTTTATAATATTATTAAAAGGTGAACTTTAACTTAATTTTAAAAAATTGACTTTTAAAATAAGATTTGCATTCATTTGTATATTCTAAATTAGTTTTATCTTTTAACAATATATAACTTTCAATACATCATTCATGTCGAGAAATATATATCCTGCATCAGACTAGATATTAATGAGTGGTTTGATTCTGGGTGCAACAATATGTCTAACAAAAATTAGATATTACTAAGATAGCATGATTCTAATAACATATTGAATATAATGAAAACTATATATAAGATTAATACAAATACTCAAATTCTTCTAGTATAAATAAAATATCCATATGTCGAGAAAGATTAATTTCATAAATAATTTTTACTATATTCCATGGATATAAAGGTATCTAAAAATTAATCTTGTTATTAATTTATTATATTATATGTCCTGTAGAGAAATTTATCGAAAACAAATTTTAAATTTCATTGCATTATGTAGTACTGGCCTCACGTTAAAATTGGGTAGCATTGTTTATCAAAAAGGGTATTTTAGAAGTGTCCAAATCATATTACATTAGTTTTATGTATCTCCTGTAACTTCTAAAATATGTGTTTGTTGATTTCTCTGTTACTTGTAAAATTGGGTATATCATGCTTCTGTAACTTCTCTGTTCTTATTTGTTTATTCAGCTTCTTTTATGGCGAGTTTGAAATTCAGGTCTCCAGCGTATCTTTTCATCTATCAGTAAATTTCTTGTCGTCTTTATTGACTTTATTTCCTACTTTTCTTTAATTACACGTTTATGCTTCTATTTCTTTCCCAAATTGTGAACACTGTTTTTCAAAACTTCACTTTTTGCTTCTTCTAACGGTAAAGATACTGGTACGGAATTTTAAAAAGAGTAGCTTTCAAAATGTAAAAAATAATAATTTTTAAACTTGTCATTGTAAAAACTTTTCTCCATGATCCTAATATTCCTATAATTTTCTTTAAAAAGTATCTGATGTGGCAACAGATATTCAAAGCCTGATCACAAGATTCCACCAGCATTTTCTAGTTCCAACGTTTAAAAGTCTTAGAATTAACAGTGACCAGGAAGACGATTGGAGATGTAGTAAGATGCTGAGATATTCATGACTAGACCAAGCACAAAGGTTTTCTTTTCAGGAAGGAACATGCTCACCACTTCAGAAGCATTTTTTGAAATTACAACACAGTTAAGATATATTAGTAAGTCCAGAGCAGTTACTGAGGTAAATTTTTCTTTAGTTCCAACTTGAATAAACAATTCAACTCACCACATTCGACTTTACTTACATTCGGCATGTTTTTCTTAAACAATAGTTCTGGTTAAAATGATATGCAGATTTTTCCATAATGCAGATTTAACAAGTTATTTTGTTTGATAGTCTGTTATATAAATAAGGATGTAGTAGGTAAAATTATTATTTTTTTCATAAATATATCTGAGTACAAAGATGACAGAAGAGAATAACATAAAAGAAAAATGACACGCTAAAGAAGGCAACACAGAGGAAAGTGCAAAAGGCTCCCCCTGTCATGAAAGAGACTTTAATCTACACTTATCCACAATCTTGAAGACATAATTGAGAGGGCTAAACAAACGTTGCAAATACAAGCCAAAAGCATTTTCCATTATTAAACTTGCAATATCAACTCCATCTCTGCAATTATCTTCTTTCCAAAAGAGCCATCATGAAATGAAGAGAAGGACAACTCAAACATGGGGGTTACTCCTGAATGATCCAAGGGCCTTAGCAGCACCTGCTCTCAAGATGAACTGGTGGTAGAAAGCTGCAATGGCTGCCCCAATAAATGGTCCTACCCAAAAGATCCACTGACCAGACACAAGGGAACAATATATCAGATAAAAGCTTAGCTTTATAAATTATTTCTAAGTTCATAAACTGACTTTTGGTACAAGATATACATAAAGTGGTGACAAAAGCAATAATATTACTTACATGGTCATCCCAGGGCTTGTCTTTGTTGTAGATAACAGCAGCTCCGAGACTCCTTGCAGGGTTGATGCCAGTGCCAGTCACTGGGATGGTGGCCAAGTGAACCATGAACACAGCAAATCCAATGGGAAGTGGAGCCAAAACCTAATACAGAATAATGCATAATAAGAATCTTATGTGATTGATTTAATGTACACACCGTTGATGCAAAAGTTATTCCAAACACGTGAGTCCAAATAACCAGAAAAAAAGAATTCGGTACTGATAAAACACTAGACAATTGAGTTGTGACAGATGGGGCCATGCTAACATGTGAAGCCCGTATTTCATCCTATTAAATTAGAATAATCAGTAAAAGGCAACTTTATTTGGGAGCTCAAGCTTATAATTGATGAATTGGTAATAGAATTGCCAGCCTTGGGAAAATGACACATGCATTAGAGACACAAAAATAAACACTTTTATCTTAAACTTAAGACACTCCGAGTCCTTTACTTGTCGGATAACATGGATGCGGTAGAATCCACTTTTCTCAAAACTGGAAGAAATTATGAAACCATATAATCATGTGGGGGGGCACGAAATTCAACCACCACCACAAACTCTTGAACAAAGGC
This sequence comes from Vigna mungo, assembly GCA_036885675.1. Lineage (NCBI taxonomy): Eukaryota > Viridiplantae > Streptophyta > Magnoliopsida > Fabales > Fabaceae > Vigna > Vigna mungo. The sequence continues at coordinate 41,924,145 of CP144692.1, read as the reverse complement.
AAAGGGGACCCAAGTTCCACAAACGCACGCTACTGTTACACTTCTTCAACATAATCATTTCACTTGGAAAATTTGGCATTCGAAAGAGATAGTTTCACCACCCAATGATGTATCCACTCAGAAATTAAATGTGCCTATTTCAATTTTGGAAAACTAAGATCAATCAAATAAGTTGGCTACAACAAGTAAAGCAAGAAACCTGAGGAAAAAGTCTTCTGATTTAACACTGAAACACGTAATGCCTAATAAATAGATCAAGAATTGATGCACAGTATTTTCTTTACCTTTAACTAGACGCAATTCGAAATCACTGTCTTAAAAACTATTCACCATAGTTTAAGGGGATACTAAAATGCAAACCAGATTAAACTTTATTATTTCAGAACATTTCACATACTACTCCCTTCAAGCAGGACTCAGGCAGCAATTGGTGTTCCACAGTTGATATATTATTCATACATACAGTTAAAACAAGGCCACAAGATCAGAAACAGAAACTAATAATAAGAAAAATGATTGAGAAGGTACCGGCACATGGGAATCTCTGGCATTCCTCTTGGGATCAGTGGCAGAGAAGACAGTGTAAACCAAAACAAAGGTGCCAATGATCTCAGCACCCAATCCAGTACCTTTGCTGTACCCATCAGCGAGGGAATTAGCCCCACCACCATACTTGTTGTAGTAAGACTTTTGGAAGGCCTTCACCAACCCAACTCCAGAGATAGCCCCCAAGCACTGAGCCACTATGTACAAGATAGCTCGGATCAAAGACACCTTGCGAGCCAAAAACAGCCCAAATGTTACTGCTGGGTTAATGTGACCCCCTGCAAACCAAATCAACAAAATGAGAACTAAGCCTTTCATGGTAATCCTGAACAAACAATTGCTACAAAAAACACAGTCCAAAAACAGAAACCCCTTTACGGAGTCTAGGAAACTTGAGCCGACGAGAAAAACAAAGGAAACCAAGTAATAAATCCCTTTTATTTTGGATAACACGACTGAATAAACGGGGCTTAAACAGAGCAAGTTTCTATGCTTGGAAGCGTAGAACGAAAAATTCAAAACAATAAGAAACCCTCTGCAAGCAAACATTTTTTTTTTCAGACAGCCAACACAGAAAAGTGTGAAAAAGTAAAAAAAATAATGAGAGTTTGCAAAACATGAACCAAACATGGCAAATGACAGGATATATCCATAATTTTTTTCATTTGGAGCCAAAGGATCTGGGGAAAGGACAAGAGAAGAACCTGATATTCCAGCAGTGCAGTAAACAAGGATGAAGATCATGCCACCGAAGGCCCATGCAATGCCAAGAATGCCAACCCCACCACAGACATCACCATCGGCCTTGATGTCACTCTGGTGCTTGTACCCTATCACTGTGAGCACGGTAATGTAGAGGAAAAGCAAAGTTGCAATGAACTCAGCAATGAGAGCCCTGTAAAAGGACCACTTTGTAAGCTCCTCAGCATCAATGAGGGGTGCAGGAGGAGGGTCATGGTAGTCCTTCCCAGAGAAGGAGCCACGCTCGGTAACCTCAACGTCTTTCGCCATAACAAGAATACTACTACTACCCTCTTGCCAGAACAAGCTCAGACAGGAACCTAGGTTGTCAGAGAGGGCAAAGAGCCAAGAAAGGAAGAGACTTTGGTAATGGGCAGGTGTGGAAGAGACTTACAGGAGAAGGGGTATATATGCTGGTGCACCCTCAGGATTATACCAATTTTTTTCTTTTTTCTTTTTATCTAAAAACTTTTCTATTTTGGTGTTAATGTGATCTGTCCAATTTGGCAGGAATGGCATATAGTACAATTTTTAAAAAAATTGGAAGAAAAAGAAATGTTTGGTTTGGTTTGGTTTGGTGTTAGGCTTTTAGCTTTCATTTCACCGACCCTTCACTCCACCTCACTTTGCCACACCACACCACCCCCACTCCACTCCCTTCCTTTTCATTTCAATATTTTTATTTCTCTTCTTTTTGTCATTTTCCTTCTCTCCAGAATCTGCATTTCACCATAGTGGTTGGCTCTTGCCTTTGCAATCACGGGTTTTCTTTTCACCCTTTCTTCAAACTTCTACAACTTGTACATTTTTCTACCCTTCCCATCTCATTATCGCAAGTTGTTTTGTGTTTTATGTTGTCCTCATATGTTTGTTACACATGTGTGCCAGTTATTCAGAAACAAATCCAGATTTCAACTAAAAAATTATATGATTCAGAAAGAACATGGTTTAAGTTTAGTAAAAGAGATTAATTTAGGTCTACCACATGAACTTGGCATATTTTACTGTTGAAACTAATTTCAATGGCTACAAGTTATGTTTTGTGTAAAAATATCTTTACATCAACCATCCCAAAATGGGGGTACATGTTTTAGTATACAGCCTTGACTTTTTTAAGTCAAAAACCTAATAAAAACCTAAATGAGATGCCTTCATTTTTTTTTTTCATGAATAAGCATGAATTACCGGTTTTCTTAGTCAAATTCTTATATTTAAATTTAGAATAATACACAAACAAATTTGTTATACTCATTTAACATTATCTTTCATTACTTTTTTTTTTACAAATATAAAAATTCATTTATATGACTATTTTCCTCAAAAGAATGTCAATGTCTTACCATTCTATTATTCTTACTCTTTAATTAAATTTAGTATACCCACCTCTGTAGATACCTACATAGTCTCCACCCTTTATCATTCAATCCTCCAATAGCTACACACTATGTTTTGGGTAAAACTAATTTATTACACGACTTCTATTGACTATGTTTTTTCCAAGAAAAAAATATCTATTGAGCATTTAATTTCTTTGCAAATTAATGTACTTTATTTTTAACTATACTGTTGTAAAAATAAAAGATCGCCCACGGAAATAATTGCTGAAATTATATTCTTTTTAGTTTTACCACGTTATAAAATATTTTTGAAATTTCAATAACATTATCAATCAATTCCAACTATTTATTATAAACAATGACACACACGATAAGATTATCGTTATTTTATTCTCCGAATATGTACATGGAAATATATGTTTCAATAACTTGTACTTCGATATATAATAGGAATTTTGTAGTGAATTTCTGCATGCGAAACTTTGAATAAATTAGAAGAAATATAGAAAGGTAGTGGAATTTTTTATTAAAATCGTGGACTTTAAGCTTCTTTTATCGTTTTTTGTTTTTTTAAGGTACGACATTCCTTCATGGTTTTCCCTTTTCTGTTTCTCAGGATGTCAAGGGAAAATATTAGCGTAAAATAAAACGTAGGGTTTTGATTTAAGAATTTCCCACCTTTTAAGGTAAAATGACATGATCCATATACCTTCATTAACAATTTTCGTTGCACTGTTTTTTTACGACAAAGAATCAGATAAATTGAAACAATGGTTAACTTATTAAGTGTCTAATTTTGAATAATTAGAACAAAAAATTAACTACATTTATAATCATCTGTTAATTATTTAAAAAGTGTTCATAATTCACACTTTCTAATATATTATCTGTTAATAGTGTGAGGTAAAATCTCTTATATGTTCATGTATGGAGAATAGTTTTTGTTCCCCAAAAATTCCCATAGGAATCTATATGCTTGGGTATATCTACCACCTCGTAGCAAATACCAAACCTATATGAATTTAATTATTGGTTGACGTAGTGAGGGAGAAATTTTGCTATTGTAAAGTAAAACAACTTCGTGTAGTAGGTTGTGGAAGTTCTTGCCAGACTATTAAATGTTAATGAATAATGAATTGAAGGTGGACTAATTGAGGGAAATATGATCATTGTTGAATAACTATGTTTTATGCTGTTAATTGTGTTATTAGTTGTCATAATTAGTTGTTTAAGTCATTAAATATAGGCTTTTGTTTTGTCTTCTGTTGTGGTTGTGCTACTTTCAACTGTTTTATTCTCCTCGTTGAAACCTATGAATGAATGAATTGAGTTTCAACTAGTTTAACCATTTTTATTTTGGTTATCTCACTTTCAACGTGGTATTAGCGTCATAAAGCCGTTGTTCTATTGACGTTTACTTATATATTCAACTATCCATATTGTTTCTTCCACTAATATAATATTCATAGTTAACAATGAGTAACATTAAAATAAAAAACACATATCGAATGTAGTGTTAATGTAATTATAATTAACGTTAATTTTAGTTTATTTTGATATTTATACATGTTTAAATTAGTACTAATTAAATTGATACTAGTCTATTTTATTTTTAAATATGTTACGTTTTATGATGCTAATTTTCTTTATGTTAAATTTTCGTCATTCATAATCTAGAAATCGTAAACATGTTTTAATTCAACTCGTATTTTAAATAGGAAAAGAATGTTATGATTCATGATCCTAATTTGCATTACCGAGTTTAATATTTTTCTCACTCACTATTTTATATAACTGTCTTAAAAACAAATATTTATCATCAAGTTAAAAAGAAAGTCTCTCTCCATAAAATGGTATTTTTTAAGATTAATTTTATCTTTGACTTCTTGTTTACTTTTTTTTATTTTTATCTATTTGTTTCTTTTGTATTTTGAAGATGAAATCATGACTATGAGGTCTTTTGAATAATAAATAAATAAAGACACATGTTTTACATTACTATTTATCTGTAGTTGTGATTTTTTTTTTCAAATATTTTTATTACTAATGTTAAATAACGAGAAGCAAATAATAATTTGTGTATTATCTTCATTCTGCATAATGCAGATACAAATATTTATACATTAAAATTATAACAGAATTAATTATAATTCTATTTAACCTATCAGCTATATATACAGAATAATAACAAACAGAAATAATAACAAACAAAATCTTAAAACCTAACAATATATCAAATATTAAATCAAATATTAAATCCTAACAACTAATGTTGATAAAAAGGTTTTAGAATCATTGTTAATATAAAAGTTGTTGTTAATCATACAAATTAATAATGTTTACAACTATAGTCGAAAGTCATACTTTTAACAATGGTTTTAGAAAATAAGTGTCATCCTTTTTTCACTTAATACAATATTGAAAAAAACATTAACCTAGAATGGAAACTGGAAAAAAAAAAACATGTGAGGTAGAAACTCGTGGAAGGGTATAACTCACAGAAAAACAAAGAAGAGATAAAAACGACACAGCAAAGAAAAAATCCATTGCAAGAGACACATAAGCTGAGATGGCACATAATGATGACAATAAAACAATAATAAAAACAAGAATTAATGAATATGTTTAATTTCAAGAATTAATATATTTAAATTTTATCTCTTATTTCATAATTATAGTGAGACATAAGTTAGATATTAATTTTTCTTGTGTTATCATAGACAAATAAATAAGAAATAATGTTCCATATGTCTTTTTAAAAAGGATAATAATATTTAAAGAACATTTTTGACAACATTTGAACATTGATTACGTGTCAATGATAATTATTCTATAATCAATAATAATAATTATACACATTATTGTGGAGTAATTTTTCAACAATCATATATTGACACGTAATGAATGTTCAAATGTTATAAAAAAAATGTTCTCTAAATATCATTATCCTTTTAAAAATGTACTAGTTTAATCTTAATGAATATAATCAATTGATAGTCTAAATACATATTATTTTAGATATAATAATTCCAATAATATCAACCAAAATTTTAGACCAGATCATTAATCGTACAAAGAAAGTTCATATTGTTTTCATCTCTCTATATTAATTACATTGTTCAAAAGGTAGCTAGAAATCTTACATTATTTAAAATTTAAAATTTGAAATTAAAAATAACCACATACATTCAGTTTCTTTAATAATGTTAATTTTTTTATTCGAGTTTATTTTTAAAAAATTGCATTAAAATAGCATTCGTTAATGCGAATAAAATGGTGCATTTTAAATATGAAAAAAAAAAAAAAAGGAAGCGGTAGTGGAGTGTGGAGCATGGCAACTTGGTCTTCTCCCTCTCGATCAGTCTTCATCATTCTGCTCCAAATTTCAGAGTCGTGTGCAGCACAGCGTTAAAAGGACCTGAACTCGCTCCTAACCCTAGTTAATGACACCCTGTACACGTGTCACGCTTCTATTGCCCTCTACAGATAGCTTAATCTTTTTTGAAACGCTAACCCCGAGGAGGGCGTCCATACCCTTATCGTACACCTTCTTGACACGTGGTGGACCCACAGCCACATAACTACTTTTTTATTCTTTTGCCACAAAAAAAAAAAGTAACTAAAACACGCCATTCAGGGCAACCTAAAGTTATGGTCCGAAACCACTTGGCGGTTCCGCCGTGAACACTGCGCATGGGACCCACTCCTGCACACAGGACCCGTTATTTCCATTCTAACGGTTTCTTTTTTTCTTCCTTTCTAACGTTTTCTTCACGGTCCTCCTAGTAACGGATCCTATGTCATCGTCCTCGAAAATTCTAGAATGCTCATTCTTTTTCACGATAGCGATACATTGTTCTACTACTTCCCAACGGTCAAATTGTTCAATTTGAACAGTTACTTAGAAAAACAAATATAAAATTGAAATATTTTTTATACAGTTATTTGCATCAACTTAATTGAAAGGAAAAAAAAAATCTACAGTACTATGTTATTTTCTTTATCTACGTAACCTTTTGCCTTCTGGATCTTTCCACCTTTTGCTAACTCTGTTTTCTTTTTCTGTTATTTACGGAGTGCGGGATTTGATGAATAGATTCTAAGAAAAAGATAAAAAGTTGATTGGATTTAGAGGTTGGGAAATGACAATGCAACATTTGAAAAGAGAAAAAAAAGCATGGGCTACGACAAGGGGTAATTGATGAACACTGTTTAATCATTGGGTTTGGAACGACATGATTGCAATGCCAGCAATATTCTGATCATTAACTTTAAGAAAATTAAAAGTAACGAGAATATTAGTGTCCGCTAATAATCAAATTCTCATTAACATAACCTAGCACGACACATGATTACTAAAATCAAAAAGAGTTATATTAAATGCTATGTCCACTAATCATCACTTCTCGTTCCATCGTTCATTCTAGCTGTATCGAGAATAGTTTAATGACCTATTATTTTAAAAAATAAAAAAATTACAATGATATAAATGATAAATAATAGAGTTTTTGTCTCACATGTTATTTAAAAAATGTGACTACACGTATGGCTGGGTTTGGGTCGCTTTGTCTGTGCTGGAATATTGGCGTAATCACGTGAAAAGATATCGATTCCTTTCGAAGCTTTTCTCATAATGCATGCACAGGCTTCTTCCTCTGATCGCACAAATGAAGCTCGTGATTTATTCAGAAGTATGTGGCATACAAAACGTATCATCAAGGGGACAGAGTTGCATCAATCATAATAATAAATATTATCATATTTTTGTTATCGGCTGTAAGTACGCCAAAGCACAGGGATATTCATTGGGGTTGTGAATGGAAGAATAATCAATGAATTGTGATGATGTTTTGCTGCGAATATGATCGATTCCTTGTAACATTGGGAATGTGTGATAAACTGAGTAATAATGAGAAAAATACAAAGGAAGAAAATGTACTTGATAGGCATATATAGCATTCTCGTTGTAACTCAAACCAAACAGATTAGAAGAAAAGGGTGAAAATTTGATGTTAACCCTGTTGCACTTACGTTGGGTCTTTTTCCAGTCGTTTTTATGTGACAGTGATTGATGTTATAGAGGCACTGGAATCTTAACGTGCAAAGATTCTCCATTCAGCCCAAGAGCATTGAAGTAGACTCCAAGAGATGTATATGCTGTAGATTATTTGGCCACATATCTCTTTCATTACAAAAACAAGAAAGACCACTTGGGAAGATCTTTATTTTTTAACTGGAGCCTCTGCATAGCTTATAGGTAAATCATAACAAAAAAATCAAATATAAAGGACTGAAAAATGGTCATAATCAAGTACGAATTTCATTATTCATGAGAATCAATAACTTATATATTAATCTACAAGCCTCACTCCAATTTCTTACGCCTTGAAAGGAGTGGAAACGCAGTAACGATGAGTGTAGAAACTGAGAAAATAAAATTAAGAAACAAGAAAAACAAAAACATTCATTTATATTTTTGTTTTCGGATGTGGGGTTAAGGTCAAATGTTTGGTCTTCATGTGTCATTCCAAGTCTAAGTTCTGTGCATCAAAGGAGTTTTCCGTGCGTCCAAACTGTTCAGATGAATGATATAAAAGGTATTTTGATATCAAAATTAAATTAACTTAAACAAAAGCAATAATGTTATAATTCATACATAATTTATCTTCTTACTTCAAACTTTTATTTATAGATTTTTTATGGGTTTTTTTTATTAAGTTAAGTCTAATTACAGTCCTAACGTGAATAATCATGTTCTAATCTATAAGTAAATCGATTTTGAGATTGATACATTTTGGTCCTGCTCAAACCATTCAGTTTAATGTGTTCAAACTTAGTGACTTGTCGATAGAGCGTTTAGTTGATCGTTTGGACTTGACATTTATTACAGAAATTGACTGTCCGAGTTGTAATTGACTAAATGATTATTGTCTGAGTTGTAGTTGACGAGCATACAATACATTTTCTTCTATGTAAATGTGAAAATTGTTATAAGAAATGTTATACATTGGACATAATTTTTAATTGTAATCAATTTTTTTTTACATATTTTTTATATTTATGAAAAATTATATTAAAAGTAATAATTGGTTATATCTTAACATAATTTATTACTTTTTTTAATATAATTACTTATATAGTTAATATATAATATATATTTGTTTATTTACTTATTTTTTGTTTGTTTTATTTTCATCGTGGAAAGTGAAATTTAAGTGATAGCCACTAAATCAAGATCACATGTCATAAAAAAATGGTTGTGGATTAGAAAAGAGAACGTGAGAAATTGTAGATTTACATTGTTTTATTAAAATAATATTAATATCTAACCTTTATTGATAGATAACTAAGAAGTGTGGCAATAATATTTGAGTTGGCTCTTGGCATTGCATAAAGGTTATCTCATTTTTTTAATATTTATATGTCAATTGTTTTTATTATTTCCAATCTAACAAATGACAGACAAATCCTGTTACGATTAAGCAACCGAAAACGATGGAGCCAGCAAAGCAATTTCAACCATTGCCATAAACATTACCACAGAAACCCACTTTCTTTGACCTCTATGTTAGAGTTTGTCTTCGACCATTTATTTATGATAACATTTATCAATATCCATCAAGTCTAAAATAAAAGCAATTTAAGCCCAGGTGCATGACTCAACAATATTGTACCTAGATACCTTTAAGTTTGCAAAGAAAGACATCTGATCGAGAGACCTAAATTTAATAATTTTGGAATTGATTTATTTTATATTTTTTCTTATGTGTGCTGCATTGTCACAGGATATGGTTGTCGAGTTTATTTGGACGTTAAATATTTTAAATAATTAATATGTGACTTGGAATGGAATGTATTTATATAAGAATTAATTTTCAAGATAATAATTGTGTGAATTGAACATATCTTCTCCTGAAATTGTGGACCAGTTTGCTACAGTTATAGACATTTTGTTAGTGCTGACAACATGGTTGAACATGTGCGTTCTGTGTACAGATATGCAATGTGAAACTTTTTGCGGATTCATTCATGGAGTCCAAACTTTGTCAATATCACAATTAAGTTATATTCCATAATTTTGTATGACAAGGGACAACACTTTTATGATTTGAAAATATTTAACAAACCGTTATGTTTATCGCAGTTAAAATATTAAATTTATTCAATTTAACAATATTTTAGCTTTATTTTACATATATTAATAATTACTAAATTAACTTTGTAGATGTTAAAGTTATTGATTTAGTTTATGTGATATTAATATTTTCTTAATGTTGTTTTCTTATATATGTCTTACTATTACTTTTCTCTTATGTGCGGAATATGCAGGTATAGAACTAAAAATACACTATATATAAAAGTATGTTATATGTAAAAGATAGACTTTAAAATATGTTATATATGAGAAATAAAATTAATTAAATATTAAGTATTTGGAGATATTTTAATATTAAATAATTTTAATATAAATAGTTTCGTCACATAAATTACTTTTATTAAGGGTTCTCATTTCATGTTCATTTGTTTAAATATTAGAATCGATCAATTTTTACAAAAGAGTAAATTGATGGGTTAAATATGTTTTTAGTCCCTATATTTTGGGGCGATTTTGGTTTTAGTTCCTCTTTATTTGTTGTTTCAAATGCGTTTCTCAGTTAACATTGAAGCAAAAATGTGTCAAACAGTGTAAACAATCCAAATGCTATAATGAAACGTGCTTGAAACAACAAATAAAGTTAAAAAAATTTGGTAAAAAGGACTAAGACCAGAGTTTTCTAAAGTTGAAGGACTAAATTGTACCTTAGTTTGAAAGAGGGACTAAAACCAAAATCGCCCCAAAGTATAAGGACTAAAAACATATTTAACTCTAAATTGATTTATACTTTTTTCCTTAGTTTATTTTCTTCTCCTTTGCATGTGTATCATCTGTGGTTGATGTATCATCTTATTCTTTTATAAGATTATGCTAATTAGTGGTTATAACAGTATGCTATGATCGTGTTTTTGTGGTTTGTAGACATAGATAGAAATTCCTATACGTTGAAGTTGTTTTAGGTTTTCTAAAACGGTTTAGTCTTTTCTAGGGAAGCTAATATTTATTTTATTTTGTGTTAAAATGTATGATTTTATGTTTACTAGGTTGTGAGAATGATGTTTGGTTGAATCTGTTATAAATTGAGATGATTGTTTAATGATGTTTGTATCTTGATGATTGAAGGTTCGCATATTGATGAATATTACTGTATATGCTTATGGATTGATGTGTTTGAAATTTGATATTGCTAATTGGAGTTTAACTAGATAGAAAACTGATGTATAATTGAAATGGTAAAAAGGAAGTGTTGTTAGATTGATTATTGGTCTAATTTTGGATTTTGATAGGTGAATTCCTAAAGGAATGACTTTGGGGAAAAAATTGATATTTGATTTTTGTCTTTAGGTCATTTAAAACTTGTCTAGACTTCTAGTTAATCAAAAATTTGTCATTGAGTTGGTAATAAGTTCAGTTTTTGATTCATTTTGGAGATTTTAACTAATGAAAATCTAAAGTAGAGAGTCTGATGAAAATGAAAATGAAGGTCTGATGTTTGTTTTTTAGTCAATTATGACTTGCTCAGACCTTTAGTTTGCAAATTTTTTGTTTAGAAGATGTAGAATTGATCTTAGGTACTTTTGAGTTAATGAGTTGGTCTAGTGTGTCTTGTTTCTAACCAAATGAGCAATTTGGTACTCCATTTCATATATAAACATATTTTCATATCAATCCTAGTGTTAGATAACCTAAATTGATCATTTGCATAGGTTCAAGGTACACTAAGTTAAAAAAAAATAGGTTGTTGTCTTCTGGTATGGCGTTGAGCGGTCTTGTGTGACCCTCAATGCTGTCAAACTCGAGAGCCCGTGGCCTCCAAGACATTGAGCTCCACGAAGTTAGTGAGCTCTCTAACTTCAGGAAACTGGGCAGTGTGTTTGGACGCTGAGCGCCACTTGGTACTACAGGTCTGGCACCAGGTGGCCTGTTAGTATATTAGGTTTTTGCTTATTTTCTTTTATTTCCTTATGAATGAGTGATATATTGATACAAAAATGTTTGTTTGGAGAAAAATATTAAATGTTTGGATGGTTTATGAATGAGGTTGTGTAAGTATGGAAGTGTGATTTCAAAATAATTTCTAAGGTGAAATTCTTAATGGTGGTTACAAGTAGAGTGATGTATTGATGTAGGGACTTAACCTTGGAAGTTATCCTAACGTTCCAATAATCGTTTCATCTAAGATAGAGAAGAGAATTATGTGGTGAAGAGTAGTAAAGAATCTTAATCTATGGTATGATATTCTTGTCCATAGGTGGTCGACAGACTAGCTTTGTTTGGTATCTTGGGGGGACAGTTGTGTTGGAAGTCCCACATCGACTAGAGATAAGGCCAAATTATAATATATAAGTGGATGCAAACCTCACCTTACAAACCGGTTTTATGGGGTTGAGTTAGGCTTAAAAACCACTTTCTAACATATGTATACTAAGATTTGATTTGATTTGGAAATGTATCATATTGTGTGAGGTTTTATAATTGTATGAATAAATTTTCTTTTATAATATTTTTTTGTTGTTGTTTGTTTGTGTTTATTTTCTCTTTTACAATAATAATTTTAAATAGTGTGAGCTTAAGAAAAATCTCTTCTGATTAATGAGTATAGGATGAGGATGAAACAATGCTAAAGCTAAGTTTTAGAAATCTTAAATCTTTCAAATAAGCATAGCTTTAATTTCTTAATTTGGTTAAAATTCACCGAGTGTTGCTCCCTGCACCTCACCTGTCTCACCCTGCACCTCCCAATTGACAGTTTTGCCCTTTTCTTCCCATCCTCTTCTTTGTCGCATTTCATCTCTGGAACTCTACACCTCTTTCTTTCTCTCTCTACTAGCACTTCTCCCTTTTTCCCCTCCTCCCTCATTTTTACCATCTCCTTTTAAGGTCATCAAGTCAGGCATTTATGGCATAGAAAACTACTACTGTGTCGTGCTCACCATCACCGCCTCCATCGATTCACACCGCCACATCACCCCCAAATCGCTTGCTAAGTCAGTGCCCATTTTCAATTTTCATTTCCTGTTAACTTGTTCCAATGTTTTTTCTTTGTGGCATTTTGAATGCAATTAGAATGTTTTATTAAAGGTGAGAATTTTTGGAACAGGTTATGAGGACGGAGTGCCAGAGAGAGGTGGTGGGGTTGGAGGAGGAGAATAAGGTGTCGATGGAGATGTGGATTCAGCCCCCGTCGCTGCGATTGGAGCAGAGGGTGTCAATCGAGTCGAAGCTAATTCAATGATTCTGTTGTACGGGCTGGTTTACTGTTGGAGAGAGTCCTTTGATTTTGTGGGTTATGAGGGGTGTTTGTTTCTGGGATCAGCGTTCATGATGTTGAGGCGAGGTTGCAATAGTGGTTGGCAGCAAAGATCAGGCATATGGGTGGCACACAGGGAAGTGCGGTTGAGAGGGTTGTGGTTGATGGGAAGCCACAATTGGAATCTCGGTTCGTCTTCTCCACACTTGGGAGTTGTGATTCATCTTCTCCTTCTCCGCACTTAGGAGCTGTTGTTCGTCTTCTCCTTCTCCTTTTCCGCACTTGAAAGTTGCGGTTCGTCTTCTCCACACTTTGAAATATAGATAATTGGAAAAGGTGCACGACCATGAATGACTTTTGTCAGTTACAAAAATGGTTATATTAAATTTAATTTTGTTAATATATAAGATGAAGTGCATACAAGAATTAAAATATTTAGAGTTAAAAGATTGTTCGTGATTGAAAATTTATCATTTTATTAAATGAAGAACAAAACTGTCAAATGAGAAATGCAGAAGATGAGAAAGGTAAACTGTAGGGAGCAACACTCAAATTCACCTTGACAAAGTGAAGTAGTGGAAAATCAATTTTGAAAAGCTGCAAAGCATAGTTTGTGAAGAAAAAGGTCAACAAAGTGACCCGACCAATGAGATGGAAGAATAGCTAATGCAATGAACCAACCATGTAGGAACAGTGGAATATCCTAATTACCTGAAAGAGTTACCACTTGTCCTTTTACATCCCTGAACTACAATCATAAACACCATTCCATAATCACCGCCCATTTCACTGTTCTTTATTGACCATGTTATTTATGATTTTCATTTCGTTTTATTCTACTTATATTTTTTTATCAACCTGTTTATAAATGACGACTTCTAAGAAAAACTTATTTAAATTGTATTTAATGCCAAATTCTATTATACATTAACTAATTATTTATTAACATGTATTGTTTTCTTTATATTTAATATATAATTTATTTTAGAAACCCTAATTATTATTTTATGTATACAAACTTCAATAAAAAATGTAAATAAAATCAAGAGGAATGTTGTATACATTGTTAAAAAAAAAAAAAATCAAATATTAGAAAAACCTAATCAATTTTGTGTTCTTTGTCATAACAAATTAGCACTTCTTTTTAATATACGATTTCACTATAAAAAACCTTTAACGTCACCCTTTAGACGTCTGACTTTTGAATATCAGACGTAAAAAATGATTGGTGGTATTTTTCGTAAATAAAACAATTATTTAGACATCGGCTATGAGGGAACCCGACTTTTAAAGCCATTTAGACGTCTATTGTGGGAGAACCGACGTCTATAGACATTTGTTATGGCGGGAACCGACTTCTAAATACTCAGTCCGAAAATTTAAAAAGTCACTTTTTGACTCCATTTAGATGTGTGATCCCGTCACTTCAACTTCTAAAGCACTTTAGACATCTGTTATGGGGGAACCGATATATATAGACGTCTGTTATGGCTGGAACCGACTTTTAAATACTCAGTCCAGAAATTTAAAAAGTCACTTTTTGACTCTATTTAGACGTCTGATCCCGCCATTTTGACTTATAAAGCCATTTAGATGTATGTTGTGAGAGGAATCGACATCTAAAAACTCAGCCCAGAAATTTTAAAAGTCACTTTTTGACTCCATTTAGATGTCTGATCTTGCCACTCCGACTTCTAAAGCCTTTAAGACGTCTGTTGTGGGGGGAACCGACGTCTATAGACGTATGTTATGGGGGGACCGACTTCTAAATGTATGCATTAAAACACTGCGAACGTGAGACAACAATTATGCGCACTCATTGTTCATTATCGTCCTCGCGTTTTCTCTCCACGGGCTACATTTTTCAGGTTCTTTTTCTCACTTTTGCACTGTTTAAAATTAATTTACTCTGATTACATTACTCTTTGATGAATAATCTTTCATTTGAATCGATTAAAATGCGTGTTCGTTGAGTTTTTGTCCAGTTTTGCTCGTGCCTTTGGGCAACTTCTTAGGTGGCAATTTCTTGCGTTTTGCACTCCTCCAATTCCCTCCACTACATTATTAAAACCATCCAATACAAAAAAAAACGTACAATTCATTCTCTTCAACTAAAATATAAAGTTGTAAGCTCGAATCACTATGAACCAGGAGCAACTCGAGAGGCCTCAAGCGGAGAAAGATCCTATCAAATACGGCGATATTTTAGACGTCTGACCTATAGAGTTCGACATCTATATTGACGTCTGACCTATATAGTCTGACGTCTATATAGACGTCTGACCTATAGGGTTCGACATCCCATTAACGCCACCCACAAAGACGTCGATTCGGGATCTGATATTAAAAACCCAAAGTAACATACGTGTAAAACCCTTTCTATACTAGTCTGTGTTTGTGGTGATGGACATTAATATTACTTGATAAACATATACTAAAGGAGCACGTTTAAAAAATATATTTTTGATGTTTCAATTTGAGAACTATTTTGATAATGGTAGAGGGCTTGAAAGAGTGTGCTGATGGGAGAGAGAATTCAGATGAGTAGTTATAGAGACGTATTGGATTGTTTCTAAAAACTTGATTGGATAATTTTATATTGGCACGAGTTTCGTATGCTTTATTTATGTTCTGAGAATGAATAAAGTAAGAAACAAAGTAGAACACCGAATAAAATATAATTTCATTTGTTCTGACTGGGTGGGAGAAGAAAAATCAGTGTTTTCTGAGTGTTGTGCAGTCTATTTCATGTTATTGCTTCCTGCAAAATTGATTAGTGAGAAACATTTGGGTTGGAAAAAGTGACATGAATTAATAACCCCTCACACATTCACATCACACAAGGTTGTGTACGAAGTTGAACAAGACAGGTAACATGATTGATGGAAAATGTCGGAGAAGGCTTATTGGTCCTTTTTGACCAAGCTCTAATACTGCACTGTGAAAAAATAAATATAAAGGTTCAAAAGTTAAATATATTTTTCTTGTTTTTTGTTTTTATTTCTTTTTTAAATTTTGTTTTAAGAAATACATAGATTTAGTTTTTTTAATTAATGTAGTTAATTTTCTTTTATATGACAGATGAGTCAAGTTCCAAACCTAACACACATGTATTTTATTTTAAGGTTAATAAGATAGTTTGGTGATAAACAGTGTGTCATGTCCTAATTTAGTAATATACTGTGTCTCCAGGTCATCAAAATATTTAGATAGTTATATGAAAAGTTTATACAGTCCAATAAGTAAATAAAAAATTCAGATAGTTTGATGAAAAATCCAAAAGAATATATAGAGAACTTGAATAGACATTGATCATGAAAAAATTATATTAATAACTTTTGCAAAATGAATTGACATATCAAAGTTTGAAAAAATAATAATCAAGCGTCATATTTTGAGAAAAAAAAATCATATTTATCTTTAATTTTAAATTCTGAATTAATAAATGAAAGAAATTCTAAATTGTGAATTGAATAAATGCAAGAAATGAATATTTGTGGGCTTCTACTAAAGTTTTGTCTTCAGCTCCCATTCACCATCTATCCCCTGCAAGTTGCAATATTTGTGGGCTACTTACTGTCTAACATGTAAAAGATATAAGAAATTCAAATACAAGTATATGTTATACATTGACTAAAATTATATAAAAGAAAATATTTATATATTTCTTATCTTAATATTTGAAGTTGTTGTGAATTTCTTACTTAAAGTTTGACAAAAGTTTTAACAAATGCATCCGTAACCTTCAAAAAGGGGTATTATTAATGATATTGTGGAGAGAAGATTTAAAAAAGGATGAAATTATAAATCAAGATTTTAATTGTATTTTTTAATCAGCCAAAAAGAATTAATTATACAAAGTATTTGAGGTGTGACAATCTATATTAAAAAAAATACAACACAATTATACACAATTTATTATTGTATATTTATATTTAAAAGATACAAATACTTAATAACCTTCGTTCTCATCAAACATGTATGTTATTATCAGCTTTGGATGTTTAATATGCTTGATAGTTGAAGAGTAGGAGCTTAAGAAAAAAACTCTTGATATTATTTATCTGGGAAAGAGAATAAATAGAAAGGGTATAATTGATAATGTTGTTTTAGAAAGCCCATAAACTCGATACACATTGGAGGCCCAATACATTGGCTAAAATGAATTATTATCATTTTGTTGTTTTTATTTTCATTCTAACTAAACAATTTCTAAGAACATCAACTTGTCGCATAAAACACAATTTCAGAACTTTTTTTTAATGAATAATTGAATTTTAAGTTGTATAATCTATTTTTTTCCATAAAAAAAGCGACTTATGTATTAAAAAAATGCAAAAATCATTTTATCATAAATCAGAATGGCAAAGTAGAGATTCTGTTATTCTTGGAGATGCAGAAGAAAAATATGGGGTGCAAAAAGACATATTCTATTACTTATCTTTATTATATGGACTAGTCCATTAAATTGTGGACGTATGATACCTTTAATGGGTTGGCTCATGCTCTATTTACAGGTGTTAACTGAATGAGAATTTTTTATACTATGAAAATGGTGGTCATGGTGTAAATTAATATTTTAAAGCAATTATTTAAGTTATAAAATTTAAAATAAATTATATAGATTTGCTGATACGATTAACAATGGATCTTCTCATAATTTAAAACTGAAAAAACTTTACACAGACTAATAATATTTAAACTTTATTTTTTCAGTGTCCCTCCTCGTATTATATATACTGCAACAACCTTTACCATTTACTCAATATCACATGCGTAATGTATTAGTTTATTGTTCTTCTATTATTTTATCTTTTTCTTTTCTCTATTGTTTTTCTTCCACTTCTAATATTTTCGTACTTTTTTTTTAAAATTGTTTTATACCTATGTAACAGTTTTTTTTTTCTTTTTTTTAATGTTTAGAATGTAATTTCCTCTCTTTTTAATTGTAAAAAATATATTATTTTGAATAAAACTAACATAATAGGTAAGTACCTGAAGGCACAATGTGCATATTAAATAACTGTGTTCGACAGTGTCATTTCAATATTTTAAAAAAAGTCACTAAATTTGCATTTGATAGGACAACAATGAGATTTCTTTAATTTAAAAAAAAAAAATGAAAGTAAAATCCTATGATGATTGACCATTTCAGCAATAATATCATAAAATGAACTTTTGATTGCAGTATTTGAAAACTAATTCAATTATCATAACATTATTTTAATGGTAACAGAAATACATAAAGATATCAATGTGTATGCATTTATTGGTTTGGATGTGATATGAATGTGCAATGATATAATAACAAAATTTAAATGTTATAACAATACTTTAAAATTATTAAAAATAAAATTTCCCTTCAGAAAAAATAAACATATTTCATGCTAAATTTTATACCTTAAAATAGTTATTTTTTTAACTTTTTTTTAAATTTCTATTATATTAAATTTATCAGTAACATTATTTTTAATCCCATTCAATTATCAAATAATAATAAAAAAATAGATTATCATATAAAAGATGAGATTTAATTTTTTAATATAAAAATAAAGTAAAATACTAAATATATAATTTATTTGAGAACAAAAGTGAAGGATAAAAGAAAAATGAAATAAAATTTAAACTGAAAAGTAAATCACAAGATATTTCAGTTCAACTATGAGAAAGTCAGCGGTGACATACACTTATAGAATGGTTCGTTTCATCTTGGTGTTACTTTGTCTGTCTCTGGGTCAATTTAAATATTTTTTGTCTTCATAATTCATTACAAATATTTTTCTCATTTTAGAATAATCAGTGTAAAGTGTATTTTTGTCTCCATTTTTTAATATTCATATTATATTATAAGTTAATAATAATATATATAAATTAATTGAATTAAGATAACAATTATGATCAGTTAATAATTATATTACAAAGATAAAATACGAATAGAATTTATCTATACAAAAAATATCCTTTTCATATTCAGTGTAGTATCCCGTATATATAGTAATAAAAAATATTATTTTACTTTTTATAATGAAAAACCGTTATTTTTATTTTCTTTTCTTTATTTCCGTCTCATTTATACCAAACACAGATTATTGATTTCTCCGCCGAATTTTTTTCAATTTTCTTGTCACATCCACCTACACAGGTTCTTGCTCACTTAATCTTTACTTTTCTTTGTCAACATACATGTTACGATAGATATAATGTTTTTTCTCCTGACTTTATCTGCCTATATCGTTGCCTGATAATGAGTAAATTTTGGAGTTATAAATAAACATATACACGGGATCAAGTTTATATTTTTTCCTCTGGGTTGTGAAATTTGTCTGCAGCTATTTTGTGTTTGACCAATTGGATAATCTTATTTGCTTTAAAATTGCATTTTGGGTTTCCAGCTAATCTTACTGTTTTTTGTGCAATTAGGCTTTAATTTGAGAAACCCATCTAAGCTCCTTTTAGTTGTTGTTGCATTGAGCAATGAACAAGTATTTGCCATCTTAAATTTTTCTTTTTTGCGGGGAGCTGTTGTACTGTGACTTTGTATTGATGATTTCGCATTTGCCTTTTCACAAGCTTGAGCAGGTAATTGGACCATAGAGTTTGTTCAAGATGAGGCAGAGGCGTGAAACTGCTTCAGCTGCATCTAAAGGGTCAATCGGTGGAGAAGCAAGTGAAGAGTCCAGTGAGGGTGCTGAAAGCCGAACCGCTGTTCATTTTGGAAATCCAAGGAGGTCTTCATTTGTGTGGCTGGCCTTGTTGCTGATTATCATTTATTGCTGTTCCTCCATTTACCATTATCAATTTCAGAGCATGCCAGTGCCTCTTGCAGCAGATGAAGCTGGCAAGAGGGGATTTTCGGAGATCGAAGCATTCAAGCATGTCAAGGCCCTAACTGAGGTGGGGCCTCATCCAGTTGGTTCTGAAGCTCTGCATCTTGCTGTGCAGGTCAACTCTTTAACTTTCTTAATCTTTTCCTTCATTGTTGTTGTTCTCACTTAGTTATTCTTGATTCTTTGTATCACAAGGATCAAGAGTAAGATGTTGTGGATTACATGATTTTTCTTCCAGAGGAAATAGATAAAAGGAAACATCGCAATCAATTAATTGTATAGGGATGCCAGTAGGGTGGGGTGGGTGTGAGAAGTACTTTCCTTTTCTATCAGTCCCCATTTATGTTAGCAGGTATCCAATAGGGTAGCGAGAATCTATGAGACCCGGGAGTATGTGGGATTTCAATGTTATATTAGCATCATCTAATGTTGTTATGTGCTTAAACAAAAAATTATGGAAATGCTGACTTTTATTTTTTTATTTTTTTTTATCTCATCCAAATTCTGTAAATAGACAAGTTTCCATGGGCTGGGTGTTATAATATCCACCACCCATTGGGTATGCATCCTCCTCCCCGTTCCTTGCTGAGTCCTTTGTGCTATAATTAAATTGTCTCAAACATGCTTATGTTCTGGATGTAAACATCCTTTATGTAATTTTAAGTTCATGATAGGTTATTACATGTGTGGTTTGTTATTAATATTCACTATACTTTATAATGAACAACAGGAGTACAAACAACCTATACAACTGATTGTGGTAATTTATTAGCCTGTTCTGTTTATTATATGTTTACTTTGATAAACTTCCTACTGCAGTACGTTTTGACAGCATGTCAAAATATTAAGAAAACAGCTCTCTGGGAGGTAGATGTTGAAGTGGATATTTTTCATGCAAAGTCTGGTGCAAATAATCTCGGCAGTGGCTTGCTTTCTGGGAGAACACTTGTTTATTCAGATCTGAACCATGTCGTAGTAAGAATCTTGCCGAAATATGTATCTGAAGCAAGAGAGCAATCTATTCTGGTCTCTTCTCATATTGATACTGTTTTTTCAACGTATGTTCTCTTAATCTATTTGTTTTCACACTTACGTTTTAATCAATCATTGTTTTTGTCTTTTTTATTACTACGCACTTATCATTGTGGCCTGATATGGTATCATAAATGTGTTGTACAAGGGTTTTTTCTGTGTGAAATTTTGTAAATCTATGGCCTATAAAGGACCACTAATATAGGACTCTGCTAGTGTGCTGCTGGAGAGGGGAGAGGTTGATTTCATTGCGGGGCACACCTGTCCTTTTTAAAATAACCTCGCATTAGTTCTAAATAAAAGAACACTAAGTTCTTTGTTCAGTAAGAGCAGGACAATAATTATGCAGGAACCCCGGTATTGGCTGGAGAAAAACACTATCTTCTTCTAATTATTAATGAGATCCTCACAACAGTCATGAATTTTAAAATATTCCTGTTGATAATGCTCTTTTCATTGCTTAATTAGTCAGCAATAAGTAACTTGCATCACTACTAGAGGTGGTGCAGCACATTTAAAAATTTTGGGTTTAATTAGAAGGTCGACTTTAAGATAAATAAATCTCAAAATTAACTTGTAAGATGAGATTCACATCTACTTATGTCTAATAAATGTGAGATTTCTAACACACTCTTTCATGCTAAGAACTGAACATTGAGGTTGAGAATGGTGGAAGACCTAATAGTGAGTGACAATATAGACTCAACAAACTCTTTTAGGATAAACTATACCATCTTAGAAGTGCTTAACTTAATCTAAAACCAACTTGTTTGGTAAGATTTGCATCAACTTATATATTATAAATTGATCACATTTCTAGTTAATGTAAGATCTCAACAAGAAGAAATGTTATTGAATGCTCTTTCTCGTACATGTTGGGAACCAGACTAGACTTATCAGTAAAAGAATCTCTGATGCCAATTTGTGAAGTCATTGTCAAGTTCTTATATAGAGAGCTAACAACTCAGCTGGCAGCCTGGGGCTGATATAGCTGATGCAAAACTGTATACTTTTTCTATGCATTAAAGGAAATAATGATATATCTGGTGGAACTTGACACGCTGCATTAAGATGGCACAAGATGCAGCTCCTTTTAGTTTGATGTGATTATAAATTACATCTATAGGTCAATGGTAAAATACTATTTTTGCGAAAACCTTTTTCTCCTTCGAACAACAAAATGGCATACTTTTTTGTAGACGATCATGGACTTATAAATTGAAATTGTAATATGGTTACATTCAAGCATGGCTGATGATATGATATGGTTGGACATTGGACCATTCTTATATGTTATAATATGAATGTTTTGGCATATTATTGTTGCTGTTTATTATTGTTCTCATTGCATTCATTTATTATTGTTGTTCTGGTCATTACATTGTATCATAGTGTTTGTGGATGAGGCAGGGAGCTTGGTTCCCCTTAGCCAGTATCTCAGATTCCTATTATCTGAAGTAGAAGAGCTTTTTCCTTCTACATGGCCCCTCTTAATTGGTCTCAAATTAGTTAAGGTCCAAATTGGCTTTTGAATACAATCTAGGGATCTAAAACAAAAAAGTGATCACATCTTTGGCTTAAAAATTAAATGAAACTGGTTATAGAGTAATTTTTTCAGTTCTTGCTTTGAGATGCTGATTATATTGTTTTATGCTAGTTAAACTTAAGTGACTTTTCACATCTGTTGTACATCATATGAAGTTGAATACTGTTTGATAAGAGTCTGTTTATTATCGTTTGTCATAATTAAACTCGCATATGTCCAAGCATGTGGTGCTGCATTAGAGGCCAAAAATTTTTGTACATTTGGCAACACGTGGTTGGATGGAACTGCAAAGAAGTTTATAACAGTGATTGTGGATCAAAATTAAACTCATTGAGTAATAACATTATGAAAAGAGGAGCATAATGGTCCTGGAAGGACATTTGAGAAGTGACGTTTTTCTACTAGTTGTAAATTGTAAAGGGGACATCGATAAAAATTCTTTATATATTGATGATATTTGCAATCAAACATTTTTAGTAAACATCAATTTGTTAAAGTTTTCCATTAGATTCTCTTTATGCTATTGCTTGGTGCTATGCTTCTGCACTTCCTAGCAAGCATGCAAAGTGACAGCTCTAAAATTTTCTGCTTTTCATTTGAATATTTGAAAATTTTGAATCAGTTAAGTGGACTTCATTATTTTCTGCTAAAAATATAGCACTGATTTAACAGGGCAGGGGCAGGAGACTGCAGTTCATGTGTTGGTGTTATGCTGGAACTTGCTCGTGGGATTTCTCAATGGGCTCATGGATTTAAGAGAGCTGCTATATTCTTATTTAATACAGGTGAGGAGGAGGGTCTTAATGGTGCTCATAGCTTCATAACTCAGGTATGGAATTGTTTGCCATTTGTTAATGCATCCTTATATTAGTAGTTCTCTTGTTTCTCATCTGTTTTGAAAATATGGTTTTTAAATTTGCAGATTATAGGACTGATATTGGGATTAGAAGAAATCTAAATTATAAAGATTTATTGGTTAAATTTATTGGAAAAATGATAATGGACTATATTTCAATTTTCAATCGAGCCCTTCAATTTTGATCTGCCTCATCTATTTGGCCTGGAACATGTGATGTTATTAATGATTATAATTTTCCCATTGCTTATTCAAAAGATATGCTTAAAGTGAATGGAAAATATACTATTTTATTTTTTGTCATATTAAGATTTACATTGCATTTTCATTCTTAATTTTTGGAAAACATATAAGGTAATTTCAAGATTTTTTCTTGCATTATTTAAAGATATTTTTCCCAAATTTTAGTGAAAAACATTGGCATTTAGTATATTCTAATATCATCATTATTCTTTTAAAATAATTCCTAAAATTATTTTCAAATGAAGCAAGCATCTCTATTATGTAAGCTTAAATTTTTTTAAAGCATTTTAATACAAAACTTTAATTATCATTTTTATTTATCATTAATGCAAATTAAAATAAACAAAAAGTATAGTAGACTACAAAACGGTTTGCCATGTCTATGTTTATCTAATCACATGGTTCATTTGATATTATTATACTGCAGACTTTTTTTTTTTTTTTTTTTTAATAAAACTCATGTTAGGTATCATTATGTACTTTGACATCTTAGTTATGTTGATATTCCAAAGAACATCAATCATTTGTCATCATATAAAAAATTATTAAATAAAAGAAAAAACGAATAAACAAAAAGTATGGGGACCAAACCAAACTCTTGTAAATCAGATGAAACAACTTTCCAAAAAGCCTGTACAATTCTGAATATGGTAAGAAAAAACAAATAAAAAAAACTGCCAAGAAAGCCTATACAAATTTGAACATAGGAAGAATGGTCCTATTATGTATCGTTTAAAACCTTCTTCGTTTTCCAGACCTAAACCTATCAACTTATCTGAACAATGATTATCATAATGCACACTTTGACTTTCAAATTCTTTATATTAGAAGTATGACAATTGTCTTACCAACAATATCAAAATTAGGAGTATGCTAAGAAAATACCAAATCTAGAACTTCATTGCGTTTCTCTATGATGACATTTTTTAAACTTCTATTAGGAATATCAGTTCCTGGTGGGTTTATTGTGACTGGATTGCTAAGGTATTGTTATTATGAATTTGCTCATACATGAAGAGAGCTCAAACTATCAATTAAAACGAATTAGCACCTATATATTTAAGCTTAAAAAAAAATGTTTCTATTATGCAGCATTTTTGTAGAGTATTCCCTGCCCCCCCAACAAGTATTCTTAGCTTTCGAGAAAAACACTAATTCAACTTTTTTTAGGTTTCTGTTGTTTTTTGCTTACGGAACTATTATAATTTTTTCAGAGTAAATCAGGTTTCTTCTCCTAAGAGACGTGAATATTAGGTTGTTCTCCTTTCTTTTGTTGAAATATGTAGTTTAGTCTCCTTTTAAGTTAATATTGTTAAAGTAATTACACTTATTTTTCCAAAAAAATGTGAGTATTAACGTTATCATCCTCTCTTATCTTGAAATATATAGTTTACTGCATTTAAATTAACACCATAAAAAGAATATTATTTAAAATATGCTAAAATGTTTATAATTTGCCAAGCTAGCCTTTAGTCATTTCATGCCCTATAGCTTCTCTTTGTAATGGATTGCAGGCAAAGTAAAACTGCTTTGAGAGTGACAACCTTTAATTTAACCAAATTTGTTGTTTGTAGTCTATAAATGGCTAGAAATGACGTTTAATGAAGAAAAAAAAAATTATTACTGTGCATGTATTATATGAAACAAGTAGCTTAGTATCATATATTTTTAATAGAAAATATTTAGTTATAAATAATCTTTAGTGAAGATTATTAGATTGTTTGTAGAAAATATAGAAATTGTAAAAAAGAGTGGTATGTTCTAATCTATTAAAAGAGAAAACTATATATTTTAAAATATGAAAACAGAAAAGTAATATTTACATTTTGTAGTAGTAAATGTAACAATATATTTAGTCATAAAATTAACTTTAATGAAAATTTAAAAAGAGAATAAAGTTTAATATATTTGTCAAGGGAAGATTACAACAAAAGAGGGGAGGGAAGGTGGTGTTTGTTAGGCGATGGTAACAATTTGATAGTAGTTTTTTAGCAGAAGGTAACAATTATATTGTGAAATTTGAAACAGAGTAAAATGTCATATATTGGAACTGGTCAGATGATGGGAGTTTAAACTTTATATTTTAATCTAAAGAGGAGAGTGTAATTTACTCAATTTTTAAGCACATATTTTAATTGGAATGACACTTTAATATTGTTTAAGGTTTTAAGTTAGCAATTATATGCAATACCTGTGCTTTTGTTTGGTGCATTGCATCGGAGTATGCCTCTTGTATTTTGGCTTTAGAATTGTATTTGGTGTAAAGCACATGGTCTGTTCGAGAGGGTTTATCTAAAATATACGCAGAGTAATCACACACCTTGCTTCATTGGAATTCTCTATTTTCTTTGTTGTTCTTGTTTTCCCTTTTTGTTAAGTAGGGTCCCTCATCCTCAAAATCCCTTGTAATATTGTTTTCTCCATTATTTGGCTGTAGTTTCTGCTGTACTTTGTTCTCCGTTGTGGATTTTGAACTTACTGCATGAAAGCATAGATGCTTGAAAAATCTTGTGCTTTCTGCCTAGTGAGGCCTGAAATGCGTTGTTTCCTCTTTTTCTTCAAAATCTGTTAGCATTAGAAGTTCTCTCAAACTGTTACAAAATGTTGGAATGAATTTTTATTGGTATCTAAGATACATTTCTTTTATAGAATCCTTATCACCAATAAACGAAATTTTTTGTGCAGCATCCTTGGAGCAAAACTGTTCGAATGGCTATTGATTTGGAGGCCATGGGCATTGGAGGGAAGTCTAGCATTTTCCAGGTGTGTTTATTGATAACTATTAATATTTTATGAAATTGTAGTGTGTTCTTTGTGAAAATGTTTCTATGTTTCCACTTTAAATTACCAAATTGCTACATTGTTTTCATCTTGTTTTCTTTTGGTATTAGAGTACTGAATTCTCGTGGTACGAATATAGTTATTTAACAGACAGTTATTTCGTTTTGAAGATAGACTGTTAGTTGTTACGGCCTGTATGTTTTTTACAGGAGTTACTTTTGTTTATGTTTACTGTTGAGGATAACTATCTTCTATAAATAGTTGTATCTTTTCTCTTTGTAAGTAACTTTTAAGAAATACTTTTTCTTGGTGGACATCTACTCTCTGTTTTTCTATTAATGCGTAACAAAATGAAAATAGGGTCATAATCTTGTCAATAGAAGTGAATTACTGAAAATGAAACATATAACATTTTCTCAAATCAAACATGCCCTTAGTTTTGTTTGTTGGCAAAGTTTTTCTACGTCTTTGGTTATTGAAATAGATGGAATAGAGATCACATGTTAATGCTGCATAGTTGCTCAGTTGGACCATAATCAATATAAAATCTTCCCTGTCTTAGGAATAAAAGCAATCTTCTACCTTCTTAGGTATGAACTTTGTTTATATCAGTCTCTTTTGATTGTTCCTGGTCCTAGTAATTGTAATCTTTTGCCTTTTTAGTTAAAACTATGACCGAATGGTCCTAAATTCAATCTTCGTTGTCCTCCCTCTAAATAAATTTGAATTTCAAAACAATGTTGAGTTGGCATGAGTATGGCCGTGCTTCAAGACCAAAGGGCTCTCATGTGTGGGGGTGAGTTAGGAATAAAATCAATCTGTGCATTAACTACATAACTTTTAGGAGCATTGTTTATTGACACCCTGTAAGTGCATGATAAATAAATTTCTTCAACCATTTAAGGTTTAAAATAACTTTTGACAGTAGCAGAAGTTGCGCAGCTTAGATTATCTTTTATTCCCCAGGTCCTTGTTACTTCTATTTAGATGCCTTATTTAATCAAAATAATTATTTCTACCTGTCATTGCCGCATGTTTACTGTTTTGAAAATTAATGTTTTTTCTATTAAAACAAATATATTAAAAATGAATTGCAAAATTATTCATACCATGATTGTTTTATTGTAAATAGAGTTGTTTTGCAAAAACTTATACTTTCCTGTGCTGTCTTGTTCCAAATTTCCAAGATTCTTCATTCTTTGATGAGTTCATTTTAACTGGAACTTTTAATGGTCTTGTTTACCTTTTCTGTACGTCCATAGACTTGAGTTATCAACAATTGCTCATTTTCACGTGATTTTAACAACACAATCAAGTGAAAAATAATTTCCATTCTTCCATTGACAAGTCATCCATATTTTTGGTGGTTTCTCGTGTATTATGTTCAATATTGAACCTTAAAAACTATTATTCAATCTTGTCTGGAAACTTTTAAAATAGAAATATTATCCAGTTATTTAGTATCTGAATCTTTTCTTTCTGCAGTTTATTAATTCTTGTAACAAGTTCATGTCTCTTTTTAATGGCTTTGCATTTAGTAGGCTGGACCTCATCCTTGGGCTGCTGAGAACTTTGCTTTAGTAGCAAAATACCCATCTGGTCAAGTTATTGCACAGGTTTGTTGGTTTCTTTAATTGAACGTTTGACCTTTACCTATTTTATATTGTTATTTTTTGAATAATCACTCAAATCTTCCAATATTTGTCCTCCAGGATTTGTTTGCTTCTGGGGCTATAAAATCTGCAACTGATTTCCAAGTGTACAAAGAAGTTGCTGGCCTTTCTGGGCTTGATTTTGCATTTTTAGATAACACTGCTGTATATCATACCAAGGTTTCCTTCTGTCCTTACTTTTTTATGCAATAGTTGGACTGCGTTTTGTTCTACATTTTATTTCTAACCATGAAAATTCATTGTGTTTTGTGGAAAGAATGAGACTTAACATAGCAACTCTTCAAGACAGCGGTTAGAACAATAGTAATTTCTTAGAATTTGAGTTTATGTTTAATTTAATCATATAAAACCGATTTGCGACTTATGAGATGATGCTTGTTCCTCACTTGTGTATTTGCCGTATCTGTAGCTAATATGGTAAAATCTTAAGTTTCACATCAACTAATTATAAGGACAAAATAGTGTATATGTAGGAAGCGACTCTCATCTCACTGCTGGTTCTGTAAGGATGAGATATATTGAATCCTAATTCTGAAAATAAATAATGGTTCTATAGCCTACAATGTGTTGACTCTGATACAATATTGAATGACATCATGAGTGGTTGAAGTGAATGGATATCGTGAGAGAAATAAGGGGTTTATTAAACTATTTTCATATCCAATGACAATAATAATGTTATGTTTTTCCTTGTGCAGAATGATAAATTAGAGCTTTTGAAGACTGGATCTCTTCAACATCTGGGGGAAAATATGCTTGCTTTCTTGACTCATATTGGGGCATCTTCTCATATTCCAGAAGGCAATTCAACTGAAGCAGAGGAGGATATAAGAAAGAACAGTGCCATATATTTTGACATTTTGGTAAGTTATTTCTGGAAAGAAAATTTGGTCATTCTGATTTGCGAATCTTATTCCAATTCTATGCTATAGTGTGTAAAATCATGTACTATTTTCAATATAACAGTGGTAGTAGCGTAGTAGGCTACTGTCATACCATTAGCCTCTGATATGTTGTAAATGTCGTATTTTTCCAGGGAATGTATATGGTTGTATACCGTCAAAAGTTTGCTAATATGCTCCATAATTCAGTGATAATGCAGTCACTTCTAATATGGACTACATCCTTAATTATGGGTGGTATACCAGCTGTAGTTTCATTGGCTTTGTCGTTTTTGAGTGTTCTCCTCATGTGGGTGTTTGCCTTAAGTTTCTCCTTCCTTGTTGCATTTCTCCTTCCTTTCATATCTTCATCACCAGTACCATATGTTTCAAGCCCATTATTGGTGGTTGGATTATTTGGTGCACCAGCTTTTCTTGGAGCATTGATTGGTCAACATTTGGGTTTTCTTCTACTTCAAAAATATCTTCTGAATGCACACTCAAAGAGAAGGCAATTGCCCATCATTATTAAAGCTGCTGTTGTCAAGATGGAGGCTGAAAGATGGCTCTTTAAAGCTGGATCCTTTCAATGGCTTATACTTCTCATTTTGGGAAACTATTTTAAAATTGGCTCTTCTTACTTGGCTCTTGTTTGGTTAGTTTCTCCGGCATTTGCATGTAACTATCACTACCTTATATTTTCCTCTGTTAGAACAACATTTTTATTTCATGGTACTAAATTTTGGTTGAATTTCCAGATGGTTTTTTTGAAGCAACATTAACCTCAGAAAGGTTACCAAAGCCACTCAAACTGATAACGCTAATTCTGGGGTTAGCCACACCAATTTTATTCTCTGCAGGCATATTTATTCGGCTTGCTGCCACACTCATAGGGGGTATGGTTCGATTTGATAGGTAAATCCTTTTCCCTCTAATCAGTATATGTGGACTGACCTGTAATGAGCTAAGTCTATTGCTTAGTGCTTTGGTAATGATGCTTATTTTCATTTTTTGGTGTGGTGTGGGTGTTACTGCCTGTTTTGGTTTTACATGTTTGTATTCTGCAGTGGTCTGCTGCAGGGGGTAAGAATAGAAACATTAAAGGTAAATTATGGAAGGAGATAAACAGATCAAGAAGAATGTGAAAACGTTTTACCTTTTAGAGGGCTATACCAGTGCTGAAATTGAACTTTAAAATGGAATTTCTATTTTTAGTCATCTTTTAATTATGTTGGAGGCTATTTTATGCAAATTTACTAGCATTTGTTGGTATAAAATAAATTTTGTTGATGAAGAAAATTGAATTGTAAAAAGGAAATAAGAAATCCTTCATGAAAATGAAGTCCAATAAGAATTGTTTGATTATTTATTGGTATCATTGATGTGTTAGGATAGGAGTCATGATTGGAAGTGTTAATGGGCCCATTTAGCTGTGGCCCAATTACTTCCTTCTAATGTACACTTAATCACTGATTTGATATCAGATTGCCTCCTTCAGTCTAATGTACACTTAATCACTGATTTGATATCAGATTGCCTCCTTCAGTCAGTTGCATACATCCTCACTTGTCTATTGTTGCCAATGGCATTGTCTTTAGACTCACTACTCCTATTAGCACCATTAATCTTTTTCACATGTCAATTTTCACTTTTATAGTTAACATCTGATTTACTTTTCTTTACCATGCAGGAATCCAGGTGGTACTCCTGAATGGCTTGGAGGTTTTGTGATTGCTGCTTTTATTGCTTCTCTTCTATCTTTGACCTTGGTGTACCTTCTTTCATATGTCCATCTTTCAGGTTGGTTTACTGTATGTTCTTTTGCAAGCAATGCTTTAGTCTTACTATTTCTGATACTGGGGATGCTACTTGTAACACCTCGATTTTTGAGGTGTCACGGTGTAAAAATTTTTCACAAAAATATTTCGATACAACAATTCTTTAAGACAATCAAACTTTATTTGATTAAAACGCAGAAGCAAAACATAATTATAAACGTTGTCTGAAATTCTAGATTATCGTTTTTACATAAAAATAAAAATGTCAAGTCGGAAAAGTTTTAAATGAAATAAGAAATCAACCCCGATATAAAGATCCCAACTCTCGTCAGCTACTTCGATCCAGCCTTTGTCTGCAACGCCATCTACTCTTGTACAAGTACGATCATCGTAGGTGGAAACCACAATCACAACATGCAAGGGTGAACAACCAGAAATATCATAACATACAAAATATCCTATTCATATTAAGTACAGAATAATATAACCATACAACATATTCCATGACAACATTTCCTTCACAGTCAATTCATTCATGACCCAATGTCATTTCCTTCTACTGTGTCGTCATAACCTGTTATCACTAATAGGAACCTGTTCCGCAAAACAGGGCAACTCGAGTCGTCTTCCATCACAACTTCCGACCTATCTTTCCGACTTCTCAAGGAATTACGAGTAAAAACTTCGATTAGGCGCACCCACGGAGCACTATACTCACACGAGCCGAAGTCATTTTGGGCGAGACGTCCACATCCCCCCGTAGTGGGAAGTGACACTCGAATCACTATCTCTAAACGAGATTCCAACACATTATTACCGTACCGCAGTACGAAAAGTTTATCCATGGCTGGCCACAATACAAGGAAATAACATAGTTTCATGTTCACATCACAATTCCATACATATTCTCAATAACATGCATTGCTCACCAATCACAAGGCTAATAATACAATCTCATTACATTCCACCTTTATTCTCAATAATATGCATTGACTCACAATTACAAATCAATACACATTCTCAATAACATGTATTACACAACCAATCATCAGGTATAAACACGATTCTCATCACATTACATGCATAGTCCCAATAAGATGCATTTCTCACTAGTCACAAGATTTATAACACAAATCTCATTACTTTTCCTGCATAATCTCGATAATATACATTAACTCATTCACCACAAAGTTATAAAATAATATCTCATTAATTTCATCTAGGTTAATCAATACCAAGAACCAAGTAATGCATCTTTAAGACAATCAAACTTCCAAGTAATCTAGGGTTTTATGAGTGAATTGCATGTATCCCCTGGTCTAGGGTACGTGAGGAAGAGTTGTTGGGTTTTGGAGTTTTAGAAGTAGACGAGAGTAAGAGTTAAGAAGGAGGGTTTATTGGGGAAGAATGGGTGTAACCGTGGATCTCTTTGGAAGAGGAAATTTTATGTATTCTATGATGAGAGTGATCTAGTTGTAGGCGTTGTAAAATTTCTCTTTGGCTCTGGAATGAGTAGTGGTTGTTCTTGCATGGGTGGGGTTTACGTGAATGTAAGGAGAGATGGTGAGATCTTAGTTTTGTTGTGTGGAAGGGTTGATGAAAAGGTTTAGGCAGCAGAGGAAATAGGATCCGTGTGGTGAGAGTCACAGTTAGGTTGGAAAAAGAGGAAAGATAGGGGATTATATATATAGGGTAGTTCTTGGGGTAGTTTTAAGTAACAGCAAAGGGAAGATGAGAGAAAGTTTCGTAGATTTGCTTGCGGGTAGCACGTTATGAGTGACGTGAGGAAATGCATGCAGATGGATTATTGTAAACAAATGAATAAGAGTGTGTTGTGAGTGGGTAGGTGTGACCGTGTGGGTCCCATTTGTGTTGGGATGAAACAATGAAAATTAGATGGAGAGAAAGGGTTGGGCGAAATTGAAGGATTGTAGGTGTTACGTGAGTTGCTTGAACTGTGATGGCGTAGTATGCTTAGGGTTTGCTTTGAAAGAATGGAGGTTTGTTGATGTTTTGGTGGTAAGAGGACTGAAGGGTGTGAGATAGCTTGTGCTGGCGCGTTAGAGAATAAGAAGAATGAGTTGGTTTTGGTAAAAAGAAGAGATGAAAGGAGAGTGGGATTAAAAGAGTCTTAGGTGTTGGAGTTAGTATGGGTTATATAGTTGTTAATGTTGTAGTGTAGTACAGAGAGGAGAGTTGTTGAAACTTTGTTGGAAGAAGAAAGAGGATGGTAGCATGGGAGGGTTGTGGTTTTAAGTGTTAGAAAAGAAACAAGAAGAGTGAGAAAAAGGAAAAGAGGAAGGGGCTAGATTTCTCTGGTTGTGGGTGCGCCTTTGTGCTTTTAAGGGAAAGAAGAAGAAGAGTGGACTATTGTTCTGGAGGAGTGAAGAAGGGTTGGTCCTCAGGTCGGTTTGGTCAAGAGGGAAGGATGAGTGTGGAGGTTTGGAAGTAGAGAAAAAGAATAATGTAGTGGGAGAAAGAGAATGAGAAGAAGAATGGTGAGGAGTGCGTGAAAGTGTTAGTATGTGTGTGGTTAGTAAAATAGAAAGATAATAGAAGAGAGTGGTGTAGAATGGGAAGTTGGTAACAAAAGAAGACAGAGAAGAGAAATTGAGTAGGGTGTGAAATCTTGGGTGGTAGGAGCTAGATGTGGATTCACGCTTGTGTGGAGGAAGAAGAACAAATGAAGAGATTAAGAGAAGAGGGGTTGTTTCTTAGGGCTGGTGGGTTTCGTGGTCTTAAGAATAGGTTTTAGAATTTGGTTGCTTTGGGTCTTATTAAAATATTATTAATTGCTAGAATGGGGAATGTAATCGAAGAAGTTTAAACCAAGAGAAGTAAGTTGATATCATTGCATGGGTGCTGTCTTTATTGTCCTACGTAGTTGGGTTCAAGAGAAATATGAGAAGTGAGGTAGGTCCCACTTTGGGTCTTAATATGATAGTGTGCCATTTAGATTGAAGTTGGGCTAATTCAACCTTATGGGCCCGCGAGTATATCTTTGTGAGGGAAAAGTGAGTTATGGTTGTTATTTGTTTTCCACGTCCCAGTATAGGAGATTAGCATGGAAGGATTTCGGTTAGGGTGGTTTGAAATTAAAGGGTAGGGTGGATAGATAAGTATGGGTGGGACCCACGGTCTTAATGATGAAAAAAGAAGAAGAAATAAAATAAAAGAAGTTTTATTGTAGATGTATGAAGCTATCACGTGTTATTTTCTGGCCAGTTTTAGTTTAAAAAGTTAGTCAATGCGTGATTGGAATTTAAAGTAAGGATAGCTTACTTGTTATATTGAATCATGAGAATTAATCAATAAATATATTTCTTGAAGGTATGTATAGACTGATTCGTCTTGAGCGGTCGTGGGCCACTTGGGGTTACTTGGTTCTTGGTATTGATTAACCTAGATGAAATTAATGATATGTTATTTTATAACTTTGTGGTGAATGAGTTAATATATATTATCGAGATTATGCAGGAAAGGTAATGAGATTTGTGTTATAAATCTTGTGACCGATGAAAAATGCATCTTATTGGGACTATGTATGTAATGTGATGAGAATCGTGTTTAAACCTGATGATTGGTTGTGTAATACATGTTATTGAGAATTTGTATTGATTTGTGATTGTGAGTTAATGCATATTATTGAGATTAAAGGTGGAATGTAATGAGATTGTATTAGTAGCCTTGTGATTGATGTGCAATGCATGTTATTGAGAATATGTATGGAATTATGATGTGAACATGAAACTATGGTATTTCCTTGTTCTGTGGCCGGCCATGGATGAACTTTTCGTACTGCGGTATGGTAATAATATGTTGGACTCTCGTTTAGAGATAGTGATTCGAGTTTCACTTCCCACTGCGGAGATCTGGATGTCTCGCCCAAAATGACTTCGGCGCGGTGAGTATAGTGCTCGGTGGGTGTGCCTAACCGAAGTTTTTACTCGTAATTCCTTGAGAAGTCAAGGAGATAGGTCGGAAGTTGCGATGGAAGACGACTCGAGTTACCCTGTTTTGCGGAACATATTTCTGTTAGTGATAACAGGTTATGAGGACACAGTAGAAGGAAACGACATTGAGTCATGAATGAATTGACTGTGAAGGAAATGTTGTTATGGAATATGTTGTATGGTTATATTATTCTGTGTTTAATATGAATAGGATATTTTGTATGTTATGATATTTGTGGTTGCTCACCCTTGCATGTTGTGGTTTCCACCTACGATGATCGTACTTATACGGAAGTAGATGGTGTTGCAGACAAAGGCTAGATCGAAGTAGTTGACGAGAGTTGGGATCTTTATATCGGGGTTGATTACTTATTTTGTTTAAAACTTTTCCGACTTGGCATTTTTATTTTTATGTAAAAACGATATTCTAGATTTCAGACAACGTTTATAATTATGTTTTGCTTCTACGTTTTAATCAAATAAAGTTTGATTGTCTTAAAGAATTGTTGTGTCGAAATATTTTTGTAAAAAGATTTTACACCGTGACACCTTGAAAATCGGGGTGTTACACTACTTGCTTGTTTTAATAAATGGAGGCCAATTTTTAAAAAAATTATTGTCACCTGACATCCTATTTGAACCTCATAAAAATTTGACATGTATTTTTTTTCCTTGGACTCTTTTTGTTTAAGTGGGAGTTATATGAAATATAAATTTAGTTAAAAGGCACAAAATTACTCTTGGTTAGAGGTTTGAAGAGCATATTTTAGCACAAGTCTCACAATTTTAGTATCTAGACCCATCATACGAAATGAGAAAGAAATAGAGGGACATATGAACCACAATATTCATGTGGGGTGAATGAAATGAGCATGTTTCGACTATTTGGTTTTACAAAATGGTACTAGTGTACCATTCAAATTTGCAATAGCAACAGCAAAGCCTTATCCTGATGCCATTCAACTCAATTAAAGATCAAAGTTTCAAACACAATGTTTACCTAAAGATCCATATTGACCAAATCTTCTAATATCCTTCTTTGCCCGATGAGAAAACAAAAGGGGATATTCTAATATTCAATTTGGGAAAGGATATTGTCGCAACATTTAAGAAAGATGAACAGGTAAGGGATAAGTTCTAGGGTTGATTGTCACATATTATCTTGGATCAAAATTTGGGATCTTATAGCCCAGAACTCTATAAATTTTTCACAAAGAGAAAACTTAATATTGTCACAAAAAGAAAACTTAATTTTCTTTCAGAATTCATATATCTCCTATTGCATTAAAAATACATTCTTGTATAGACAAAATTATATGCCATGCCACTCTAGACAACCATAAAAAGGCCCACTAAATTCCACTTAATTCTTACTAAGTAGTTTTTAATGTCCATTGGCAATTAATTCCTAGTAGTGCTGGCTATAATTCCTACTATATGCAATCATTAGTTCCCATCTTCCCTTATGGTTTTTGATCTTCCCGTGTGACAATTCAGCACTTAATTAAAAAAACATAATAAATATTACCAAGGAAACTCAAAATGATATTGATTCCCTATGGATCATATCATGGTCTCACTCTCTCCAAATGTAATTAATTTTGATATATCAACACTCCATATCAAGTTAGAGCACAGATGTCCAACATACCCCACTTGCTTGCAAGAAACTCAAAGTTGGGCTTAAAAAATCCTTTAGTAAGAATGTCAACTACTTGTTGGGAAGTAGGAACAAAGGGAATGCAAATTAGGCCGGGGTTGGTCTTCTCCTTTATGAAATGTCTATCAATTTGAACATATTTGGCTTGATCATGTTTATACCTTCCAAAACAAATATCAAGGATCAAAACATTTAGGTATTTGAGTTTATAATTCAAAGGTATGGTCTTCACACATAATTGTTGTTTATTGAGGAATCGTTAACTCTATAAGTTTGAAGTATAATTAAATGATACATTTTGTAAAATATTAAGGAATTTTTTTAAGCATTTTGAAACTTAATATTCCATGATGTTTCTTGTATTGGTAATTTGATGTCCAGGTGCTAAAAAGGCTATCATCCTAGCTACCCTAATGTTATTTGCTTCATCACTTGCAATTGTATTATCGGGTGTCGTTCCTCCATTTTCAGAAGACATTGCTAGAGCTGTGAATGTAAGTTTTTATTTGCATATAAATTTTAAAGTCTTTTTTGTCACTTATTAGTTAACAGAAGCACTTATTCTACCTCATATAGTATGAATACACATAGAACTTCCCTTCCCTGGTTTGAATTATGTTTGTCTACTAGTAGTGTAGTTTATATCGTCTTTTTTTTTTACTATTATTATTAGCAAGAGAAAAATTATAAATGAATGAAGCACTTGGGATGTGATGTATTTACAATATTACTAAATACAAGGATAGCTAGAAATAATCACTAGAATATGATGTGATGTATTTACAATATTACTAAATACAAGGATAGCTAGAAATAATCACTAGAATATGATGTGATGTATTTACAATATTACTATAATTACATATTGTTAACTCTTCCTCAGGTTGGAACATATAAACCATATTCACCAAGCTTGTCACATATAACAATATTAAGGACTTCATAATGACTTAGTTGAAACAGCCAACCTTGGTCTTTTGGATTGACAAAGCTAGTGGTGATGTCTTGGGATAATATTTTCTCTCTAATTAAATGGAAATTTATCTCTATATTTGAGGAAACATGCAAGGTGCTTGATTATCGCGAGTGCCATTTGTGTAACCTCCACAAATCTCTTTGAGCAACTCATTGAGCCAGATAAGCTCTCAAGTGGTCTAAGTTTTGACTCGATACTCCATTTCTGCATTAGGTCTAGCAACTATATTTGATTCCTTGCTTTCCCTCAAAATCAGATTATCACCAATAAAGATTGAATGGTCACCCATATCCCGCAGTCTAAATACAGCCTTTGTCTTTGTATAAAGAATCTTTTCTTAGACATCCTTCAATATACTTCAAGTTGTGCACTACTGCACCTCTGGGTTCTTCGCACGGAGAGCTAAGAAATTGACTTGCTACACTGAATGCAAAGGAGATGCCTGGTCAAATGACAATCAAATAGTTAGTTTTCCCAACTGGTCTTTTGTTCCTTTAAGGGTGTGAAAATGACTCGCTTATCTTCACAGAAGATTGGCATCAGGATTCATAGGATAGGAGAATCACCGGGTTTAGCACCCATCAATCATGTATTCTCTTGGATTCCCATCACATATTTTATTTGGCAGATCACAATAATGTTCTTGGATTGTGCCACCTTTATCCTGAAGAAATGTTGTAGTCTGCAAGATATTTGATCTGAAAGTGGCAACAAAAATGATTCTTTACCTATTCATTGCCCTGGCAATCATTACCTGTAATTATATTTATCATTGAACGTTGGCCTTTGTACTTACTATGGAGAATGGTGATTCCTGATATTCTTATGTTGTTTACTGTCAATATATCCATTTCATCTTATTGAATATCCTAAAATATTTATAAAATATATTCTGTAGGTTTAGAATCAACTAGTCATCTAATTGAGGATGTAATATTATGAGTTGTTTCCTATTCATAATGCTTATTAATTTATTTTTTTCATTTTTAGTCTTAATTTTCTTACCATACTAGGGATTGGGTTTGTACTAGCGATGCTACTTTATTTGACCTTTTGCTATATTGCAACACGTTATTACACACCATATGAATATAATGTCATTAATCCTATTATTTTATTTATTTGTCTTTCTCCTTCCCTATCATAACCATTTAATTTGACAATTACAAAGTAAAGCTAGCATAAAAACTAAAAATTTCTCTTTATTTTCAGGTTGTACATGTTGTTGATGCCACAGGAAAACCCGATGAAGGACAAAATCCTAAATCATATTTATCTTTATTTTCTACTACTCCTGGAAATTTGAACAAGGAGGTTCAAGAGATTAATGAAAGTTTTGTATGTGGTAGAGACAAAACAGTTGATTTTGTGACTTTCTTGGTCAAATATGGTTGTTGGGCGTATAATGACACCGTTAGTGGCTGGTCTGAGATGGATATTCCTACAATGCATGTCCTTAGTGAGGCTGAAGGAAATGGAAGAATAACAGAAGTTTCAATTGATACAAAGGGTTCTATCCGTTGGGTTCTTGCAATCAACACAGAAGAAATAGAAGATTTTGAGCTTAAAGGTATCGAGTTATGTTTCTAAATGATCATCAATTTGAGCATGTGATAGGTGTTAGAGTTAACAATATGGTATTCAAGGTACCAGGCCTCCAAGAAAAAAAAAAGAAATTTAGTGAATAATATTCTTATCCCCAAAAGTTTATTACAATGCTTATATTCATTACATATACTGACAGGGTTTATTCGTATATCAAGGTAACCACTTAAAAACAATACAAAAGAGTTCTAACAGAAAGATTCCCACAAAACAATCATAACACTCCTTCTCAATGCAGTAATCGTCCCAATTTCTGGGCGTCATAATATTTCTTTTGGGCCTAGCACTAACACTTGAATTGTTAGCTTCAGTTGACCCATTATCCTCCTGAATTCATGTTGTATCAGCATGAATTTTCAAAAATTGGCTGACACCATGCTTGGTCAAGTTCTTAATACTGTTTATATATCAATCTATCAGCACAAACCAATTATCCTTATAAGGCCTAAGCTTTAGGTAAATGGTTTTGTACCAACATCTATAGTAAACATCATCATGGTCTTCGTTAACATGTCTAATCTGTTTGTTTACCAGAAGGTAAAATTATTGGGGTTGTAGAGTATCTAGACATGAATGAAATTAAGGTATATAAAGTATGGAAATGAAATTGTTAAGGTAGTAAACCGTGATAACTCTTGTCTTGCATTTGACTTAAAGTGGCGTTGAGTAAAAGATCATATTTTATACATTCTATTACAAACTTGCGTTGATTAAAATGATCGTTCTTGATGCTTGTTTCCCAATATTGATATTATGATATTTCATTATCTAAAGTGTTGTTTTTCTGACTCAACCTCAGATGCAAGGGATTCTGAAGAATTGATTTCAGTTGGCAAAAAGAATGGTGTGGATGGTTGGCATATTATTCAGTTTTCTGGAGGAAAAAATGCACCCAAGTTGTTTGATCTGACTCTTTACTGGAGGTCAGGTTCAACTCATAAATCTGATACTCCTATTCTTAAGCTTAGAACTGATGTGGACAGATTAACACCAATAACCGAACGAGTCCTTAAGAAGCTTCCTCGTTGGTGTTCTTTGTTTGGAAAGTCTACATCTCCGTATACCTTTGCTTTCTTGAGAAATCTGTATGTTAATTTTTAGTTACTTGAAACTGTAACCTTTTATAGAATAAGTCTTAAAATCTTAAACTAATGTAGAATTTATTAAAATAATTACTAGCTCAATAGCTAATAGATAAGTATTTGTTTTTTTTTCAACGTGTTCTTCATATTCCTCTTATTCCCTGGTAATTTTGCTAACAGGAACCGGCCACAAAAGAAAAATTCAGGCCTATGTTTCATTTGAGAAGAATAATGTTTTTCTACCTGAAAAAAAAAAAACTAATTGGAGTCGGCTCAGTGTCTAAATAATTAAATTGTGAATTTTATTATAAACTTTATTTGAGACCATTAATTAGTAGATAAAAACTATATATATATATATATATATATATATATATATATATATATATATATACACGTCTAAAATAAACTAATCAAAATTTCAAGAAAATAATATTTTATCCAAATTTGTTTAATTTTTCTTTGTACTTTTTCCATCCAACCAAATGAACAAAAGCTGGACGGTATTCCTTTCAAATTCAAATAATCATATGATTATGTTTTGAGAGTAATGGTATAAATTTAGACACGATGCACAAGATCTATTAGTCAAGAAGTAATTCATTTTATGTTGAAACTTAAAATGATACAGAGAAAAAGCTGATAAATTTTGATTATGGAACCAGTGAGTGAAGCCTAATCTGTGCTCCTTAGCATGGTACCCAAAAAGTTTTGAGTTTGAAGACTAACATATGGAAATGAAAATAACTAACCCTGGTTTTTTTATCAGAATTATATCTAATCCTTCCTCCATTCATCGATTAATTAGTTTTTAACTTTTGATTAGAAAAGCTAAGCCCTGGAGGTTAGGAAAGAATGTTTTTATTCCTCCTGTAAACAAATAATTTTAACACAGTAAAAACAAGGAGAAATGTGAACAAATATTTTCGAAATATAATCTTTTAAATACACCTTCTGTTATAAATTGAAATTTATTAGAAATTATAAAAATTTGTGATTTTCACTTTTCATATAATAAATTTTAATTAATTAAAAAGTGTATTAAAGAGTGAATTGTTATCTTTTATATAAAAAAAAAGTGTATTATGAACACATTCTGAATTAGGTTTAATAGCTTCGGAGGTCCTTATATTTCAAGGTTTCTTTCAATTGGGTCCTCTAATTTTGGAAGTGATCAATTAGGTCCCTAATTTTGTCAATTTGAATCAATAAAAGTCTTTCCTAAAAGGGTAAAATCACTAAATTAAAAGGGTGTATTTGAAGGTGAAATCCTAAATTAGAAGGGATTTCACCCTTTTATAAATGGTGTCACCTGGAAGCGTGCTACATGTTCAAAAACTTCACGTCGTTAACTGAAAAGTTTTTATTGATTCAAATTGACAAAATTAGAGACCTAATTGATCACTTCCAAAATTGGAGGATCCAATTGAAACAAACCCCAAATATAGAACCTCCGAACCTATTAAACCTCTGAATTACAATAAAAAAAATTACAGCATAAAATACAACTTCAATAAAAGTATGCACGGTTTTTCTTGGGGTTTAATCTGCCAAAGTTTCTAATAATGAAATCCAAATTTTCGCTCATATAGAATTAAATAATCTTCACTTAACTTAGAGCCATGGATGATTTGTTAAACTTGTACATTGCTTTAGTTAGTACACAACTTTAGAAACTAGAATATTTGAAATTCTTGCACTGATAATAATGCACATGCACTTCCTTTTTCAGCCACCATTCAGTGAAGTAAGAAATGAGAGGTGTTTCTACTTCCACGCAACATGTCTTGTTCCAATTTCAATTACCTTTGTAAAAGAAAACAAAACAAAAACGCAGTCACTCAGGAACACATGTTTGGCAAGAAAACCAACCACTCCATCTCGTGTTTTTGTTGGTTTTTTGCTCTTATTTATTTAAAGCAACATTCTTTTCCTAATCACTTAATCAAAGATAATTTTGAACAAAGAAGGATTACAGAATAAAAAGTGAAGTTTATCTAAAAACTAAACCTTTGTATCTCTCAGATGCAAGAAAAAAAAATCTGAAAGACATGGATGGAAATTGAAGACAAATATTTAACTCTAATCTTTGTGAGTTTGGTTGTCAGAATCAGGTGGCCCCCACAAGTTTTGAAATTCTTGTAAGCACAGCTTTGTTATACCAAGTTGTTCTCAGTTCACTCACCCTCTCATGTTATATGTTATGTGATGATTCAATCTCACAGAGAATCTTTGGATTCTTTGAGAGAGCAAGACACCGCTCCAAGAAATGCGGTCATTTCCTCTGGGAACTTCACTATCTCCTACTCCTATAAACACCTCAAAAATATCACCTTTCAACATTAATTTCAAGAAATCACCCACTTTTCCATATTGGGGTTCGACTTCTCCTCTCGAATTCTCTTTCTCACAATCAGGTGCCTAGTTTCTCGCTCTTTGTAAAAACTCTGTTTCACTGCTGGATTATCGATGCTTGATTTTTTTTTAAGGAATTCAGTAGATAGGTTTTTGAATTTGATGTATTAGCACGTCTGTGTCAAACCCTAAATTTTATTATATCAAGTGGATTAATGGGTTTTTTTAATTTTATCCAATTCTTGGAAAGCTGATGATGTCTGACCATTTAGTCAACATGTATAAGGAAGGCCGGCTATAGAAATTTGTGGGAAAATGAAGAAAAGTGAACGGAGGAGGATAAGCTAAATGGTTTTACGTGAGTAATATCTGGGAAAACATGATTGTAAAAAAAGCTTTTTTAAAACAATGTTTAATGTAATTTCAAGCACAAGAAAGAGGTAATGCCATTCTTCAAAGTTATTTGGAATTACCCTTCATTTAGTTCTCATAATCTTAAATTATACCCTGATCATCAATGAGGAACATCGTATATCAGCATGGTTAAACTCTTATCTGGGTTACCCTTTTCAGTACTATGGAT
The DNA here is from genome assembly GCA_036885675.1 of Vigna mungo. Classification (NCBI taxonomy): domain Eukaryota; kingdom Viridiplantae; phylum Streptophyta; class Magnoliopsida; order Fabales; family Fabaceae; genus Vigna; species Vigna mungo. Next base: position 41,881,344 of record CP144692.1, on the reverse strand, counting down.
TTTTATTTCACCTTATAACTATTATTGTTTTGGTGTAGTAGTCAGAGAGGGGTGAAATATTTCGTATTCATTGGATCCAGTTTGTCTAAAGAGTGTATTCTGTTAAATAAACTTAAATTATGAAAGGTAGTTTTATAATTTAGAGTGATGTTTTATTTTTGGGTTAAATATGTTTTTAGTCCCTGAAGTTTCAATGATTTTTGGTTTTAGTCCCTGCATGAAACATTGATGGCATTTAGTCCTCCTAGTATGGAAACATGTATGTTTAGTCACTAATTTTGGACGACGTCAAGTTTTTGCTTAAGTGTCTAACGGCAGTGTCACCTATTCACTCTGCCACGTAGAATTTATTTTAATTTGGAATGAAATTAAGCATTTTAGCACGTGTTTTGGTACTTAAAATGTGATTTATAAGAAAACGAACTCACCAAAACACGTGCTAAAATGCTTAATTTCATTCCAAATTAAAATAAATTCTACGTGGCAGAGTGAATAGGTGACATGGCCGTTAGACACTTAAGCAAAAACTTGACGTCGTGCAAAATTAGGGACTAAACATAAATGTTTTCATACTAGGAGGACTAAATGCCATCAATGTTTCATGCAGGGACTAAAACCAAAAATCACTGAAACTTCAGGGACTAAAAGCATATTTAACCCTTTATTTTTCTAGAGTTTCGGATTTATTGTACCGCATTGGTTGCTTCAGTTTTTATTCGTCAGTTGTTTTATTCACTGTACCAGCCCAATAGTTAGTGGCTGGTTTTATTTTGTAGAGCTTTCCGCTATTTTATTTTTCATTATTATTTATTTCAGTTGACATGCACTAATGTAACATGCCCAAGGCCTTTGACGGCTATTTAATAGTTTTTCTCTATCAATGAAAGTAACACAAAATTTACCGGGTAATATTGGTAATGCTTATCACGTTTATTTGTCTACAAAGTCGGAAAAGAGTTTTATCCTCTCGGGAGAGTCAAACATAGTGAAGGAAATCCTTAGTATTTTGTGAGAGAAATGACAAAGGTAGTCAATGAAATGAGTGTGCCACATTTGTCGGAAAAGACCAATTACGACAATTGGTGTCTATATATGAAGGTTCTTCTTGGATCTCAAGATGTATGGAACATAGTGGAGGATGGATACAATGAACCTGCGAAGGATGTATCAGTAACCCAGATTGATGCATTGAAAAAGACACGGGTGAAAGACAGATCGGCTTCGTACTTTCTATACAATGCAGTGGATGAATCAGGTTCGAGAGCTAATGCGAAGTCAGCAAAAGAAGCCTGGAAAATTCTGGAGATGGCGTACAAAGGAAATATTCTGATAAGAGAGTTTGAACATAAGATGGATGAGAAGGAGGGAGTTGCGAGTTTATAGCTCGAGTGCAGAAAATAGCCAACCAACTCGAAATGAATGGAGAAGAGATGCCTCCTAACCGGATTAGGAAAAGATCTTAAAAAATCTTACCAATGATTTTGAAAGTATCGTCTTTACTATTAAAGGCACACATCTATCAACTCTCACACTAGAGGAGTTAGTTGGGTTATTAAAGGCCCACGAACTGAGCAAGAAAAAGAAAAGGAAGGAACCCGACTATCAAGCACTACATGCACACTTTGACTCAAATGCAATTCAGAATACTCAGAGTCGAAGTCTTGGAGGCAGAGGACGAGTAGGCCGAGGACGTGGTGGAAGTGGCCGAGGTGATAATGAGTTTTGCACACATGAGACCGGACAACAAGATTGGTGTGGCCGTGGTCGTGCAAGGGGCCGTGGAGGACGATCTAACACAAGTGTGGAGTGCTTCAAATGTGGCAAACATGGCCACTATGCAAACGAATGCAGATCGAGGAAGTGCTGTAAATATGGTAAACCTAGTCACATTGCTACTGACGAGAACCCCCTAGTGGACAAAGTGGACAATATTGACCAACATGAGGCGACCCAAGCAGAAGAAGCTATGGAGCAGGACGCAGAGTATGTTGCGGTATCTCCACCATCAAATGAAGCTCTGCAGAAGGGCCTAAACATTATGAGCCATGAGATAGAAGTAATTAGGGGACTTATAACAGCATTAACGAATGAGAACACAGACATTAAGCAAAGAATAGCAAAGCTGGATGAGACTTTGGCCAAACATATGGCTAAGAAGAATTGCAGTGATATGCAGGCACAGGATGTAATGAGCAAGACCATATTGGATGCTGCAAAGGGACCGAATCCGCAGCCAGCACGGAGACAGGAATCTTTACAGGCACTTCTGGACACACTCAATAGGAACTTAGCGGGCCTGCGAGGACGTGGTGTTGCTAGCTCATGTAAAGCCTCATCTTCCATGTCCTCACTCCTAGACTGGCTTAACAAGCCTATTATATCAGAATATGAAGCTGGTATTATGTTGGAGAAAGTGAAGGAAGCAATGAAGACCAAAGGTGTGTCACTTCAAGTTCAGCTGACCCCAGCTGCACTGAGAACTGAGCATTGCAGGTCCATGATCCTAGAGAAGCTTTCTTGATCTAGGTTTATTTGGCTATAAGAGAACACGGAAATGGTTAACCGGAGCTCGGATGACAATACCACATCCAGAAGTCACAGATGGGATGAAGGAATGAAGCTCAGATGACAATACCAGATGTCTAAAGGGTGTTAAATAAACTTAAATTATGAACGGTAGTTTTATAATTTAGAGTGATGTTTTACTTTTCAGAGTTGCGGATTTATTGTACTGCATTGGTTGCTTCAGTTTTTATTCGTCAGTTTTTTTATACACTGTAACAGTCCAATAATTAGTGGCTGGTTTTATTTTGTAGAGCTTTCCCCTAGTTTGTTTTTCAGTATTATTTATTTCAGTTGTTATGCACTGATTTAACAGGCCCAAGGCCTTTGACGGCTATTTAGTAGTTTTTCTTTATCAAAGTAACACAAAAATTTACAGTGCAATATCTTTAGTGTGTGTGTGACGTTTATTTTTCTACATATTCACTCTTGATTTGAACGTGTCTCACAGATTTAATGCTCTTCAAATCAAGGGTGCATACATACATATATATATATTGTAGTTTTAGAGGAGTGATACTTGTTATATTCTGTAATGCTAAAGTTGGAGAGGAATTAGGAACTGAGGGTGTGACGTTTGGATGTAGGAATATGTAGAGCAAGTCAAGTAGCTGATTTGTTCCCAACTGTGTCTCCAGAAATTATTGTGCGTGAGGCCAGGTTGGAGGACTGTTGGGAAGTGGCAGAGACTCACTGCAGCTCCTTCTTCCCTGAATATTCCTTCCCACTAGATTTTGTGCTGAGGATGGACAGATTGGTGGCCATGTTGGCAGGATTTACATTACCAAACGGTTGCAAGAGAACCTGTTTGGTTGCTGTTATTGGCAACTCACTTAGTGAAACTTTCTTGTTTGGAAGTGATGATTTCAAGGTTGGTGGTTTTGATGGGAAATTCAGCCTCAACAAGGGGTATGTGGCTGGTATATTAACAGTAGATACTGTTGCTGACTTTCTACCTAGGAAGGGGCCCTTGCGGCAGAAAAGGTGAGTTCAAGAAGCTTGATTCTCCAACGTAGTTTTCTGTATTTTTTTTACTTGCATCATGTACGTGGTCGATATAATGTTGTCAACCTTTGACTTGTGAGAGTGTCTTTCATTGTTCATGCTTCACCATCTTTTGGTTTATATGAATATTGTTCTTAATTTTTACTTAAAAGACTGTTAAAAAACATATTAGAAAATGTGTTACTAGCGTTTCTATCTTTTTCTATTTGAAAACTTGAACCCTTCAAAATGCTTAGCTTCTGATTTTTCTAATTATGTGCATGCTGCTGGGATCATGATATTCTTGACTGACACATCACTTTACCGCTGAATTTCTGCTGATGTTTGTAATTTCTGTTGTTTTAAAATAATGCTAGGACTGGAATTGCATACATATCAAATGTGGCAGTCCGGGAAAAATTTAGGCGGAAGGGAATAGCTAAACTCTTGGTAGCAAAGGCAGAATCACAAGCTAGAAGCTGGGGCTGTCGTGCAATTGCATTACACTGTGATTTCAAAAATCCTGCTGCCACAAAGTTATATCAAGGCCAAGGTTTCAGATCTATCAAGGTTCCAGAAGGAGCTAACTGGCCACAGCCAAAGACCTCACCAGATATAAAGTTCAACTTCATGATGAAGCTTCTCAATAACTAAGCTGCTTCTAAATCAAATTAGACATTGCGTAGTGGGCAATATTTATGTTCTGAAACATAATGTTTTTAAGAAAAAAATGCACATGGAAAAAGCAGTCTGCTATTGAAATGTGTACATGAAAAAAAAACCAAAGAATTAGAGAAAAAATCACTTGAGAACCTTTTAGATTGCTCCAATAGCAGACATTTGTATATCACTTGGCATTCTTTTGTATCTAAATGCATTGGAGTTAAGATTGTCCAACCCCACACTTATGTCAAATAATTAGCTCCTTCCATCAAATTTTACATAAAAGACACGTTGCCTAGGTCAGATGTACTGTCCGTCAATTTTTCTTTTTAATTTTTTATGTTTTCTCATTTTTCACTTTCTTTTCGTTTTTTCTTGTCACGAGAAGTTGATGCCAATGGATGGTTCCTTCAGAAAAATGGAAAGGCAGCACCTGTCTGGTTACTGGTCCTAAAGTATATCAAAAAAATGTCAATTGAAATGCAAAGCACAAAAAAATTACACCGTAGATCTTGATGTCATTAAAATTTCTTTTTTATAGATATCTCTGATATTTCTAATTCACAAGACAACACACCATTCTCATGACAATAATTTAATTCACCCTCTGTTGCCGCTGATGCAAGTATAGGGAACCTCTTTGTATAACGAAAACATAGAAGCGAAAGCATTTCTATCACCCAACTCAATTCTTGTACGAAGCATGGAATTATGATGCTCCAACAAACTTCTTCAAGGCCGATGTGTCTAAACCTCCAAACCCCTTTACAGCTTCAAGCACAGCAAGTCCGAGCTTCACAGCATCTTCATTACTAGGTGCCTACAATGAATTATGTTAATTTTGATTTAGTTGCATTGCTTATAAGTTGCATATAAACTCCACAATACGTGCTGTGCGGGCCTTTACCTCAATGTTAAGGGGAAGTACAGGATCATGGAGTGATAATCGAAGAAGGAACCATCCCCCATAGCCAGAAACTCGGACCTGGTTGAGGATTAGATCAGACAAGCAATAAATTATTTTGGGAGCAGAAAGTCAGAAAACCAATCAGGGTAGAATTGTATGCAAATTCCAATTTTGGAACATGTTAGTCCTAATTGTCTCCATAATTTGTCACTGACAATTTCAACGTCAATACTAACTAAACAGGCTTACAATTTAGCAATAAGCAGGGACAAACATACCCCTTCGTAGTTCACGGGAGCCTTGTGCAAACTTGGATCAGAGTCGATTGAATTCTCCAATTGTTTCAGCACAGCTTCTCCGTATTCCCGAAAAGATCTAAAGCTCAGACATGTCAGTGAATTAATGACAATAATGGACGGATGCACACAGAGAACCTTTATACACTAGCTTACCCCTCTTTAAGATCTGGATGGAATTGGTTTATCTTTAATCTCAGTTCTGTAGCAAAAGCTGGTTCCTCAAGCCCTTCTATTAAATCAGTCAAAACCTTGCTTCCACCACCGTTTCCAGAAGCTCTTGCAGAAGCAAGTTTATTTAAGATCTTAACCTGTAGAATAAATGTCTTATGAAGGCCTTTGTCATAATTTGAATATTAAAACTAATCTTGGACCCTGCTTAGCTCGGTACAGCAGTATGATAACATATCATTGGAACCTCTTTTCACCTAATCTGGTCTATTTCTTGATTCTACAACACAGTTATATTCACAATCTAATGCAGCGTAGCGTCAAGTCATGGGAAATTTAGTTCAAGTAAGAAGTGTACATATTCTTTGCCTATGGTCCTCTACTAATATCTTCATCATATAGTTGAACGGTTCAACTCCTGGGTACTTATAATATCAATAATTGATTAATGAAGAGCAAGTAATAGGGTGATTATTTCGTTTACTTAATGTGACTACTATAATATACCATTAGGTATGCACCATCATCAAGCCAGTGATTCTCCTTGAGAGCCCCATGTCCACTGGTTTCAATTGCCAAATGTGACTCCTCTCCTATAGAATTCTGTCAGCAATATTAGCACCACAAGTCAATATTTAACACAAGAAATTATGAAATTGAAAATTTTAAAAAAAAAATTTAAAAGAAACAAGATGAAAAATGCTTAATGGAAGCTAGGTATCTAAACACAAATTATTTCTTAAACTGCTTTCGTTTTGCATTTTAGCCAAGTATTACTACTAGGACCCATTTTGAATAAGTTTAGCTAAAATGTGCAAGCTTCAATTTGAAATACTGGCACAGATAAGCACAGGCCACCAGGCATAACTAATCTGATTCATAATTAATTGAATTATGGGCAAGCTTTCATCATACCAAACGAATAGCTTCATCAATCACATTTTTGTAGCCTCTCTTGAACCGATGGTGTCTGCCACCTAAGAAAAATAGTACCATCAAGTTATTAACTCTAATCTGTTTTCAAGTAATTTTTCTATTCAAACTCAATGAAAAATATTTTCGTTCATGGTGAAATCTTCAAAGAAGGTGAGAAAGGCCAACTAAAAGGTCATGGCAGTTTAGATTCCTACCGAGTTTCTTCTCGATAAAGGTAGTAAGCCCATCGGAAGTCACACTGTCTGTGACAATAGTTGTTCCAGGATGCTACAGAAAATGAGAGAAGGAAAAGACTGATGAGAAATAATTGATACAGGGAAATGTGAGGTTAAGAAACCAGGCCTGAAATAAGCTAAAGTTAAAAACCTTACTTCCCCAAGAACAATAGCTGCCATTAAGGCAATCAAACGATTCCGATTAAATTCACGACCAGTGAAATCCACAGCAGCAGATCTACAGATGAAAGTGGTTGATGCTCAATAAATTTTAAAACGGTAGCGTTTCTGTGCAATCTCTTAGTAATAAGAATCCTACCTGTCCACATCAGTATCAAAGATAATTCCAAGATCAGCTTTGTTGTCGAGGACTGCTTGGGTTATAGCTTTCATTGCTGTCTTATCCTCAGGATTTGGGATGTGATTTGGAAACAAGCCTGAACGAATACAAAATCCATCTGTTACTAACAGTGCATGTACCATAACCAGCTGAAATCACTCCTCCAGAAGAAGTTATTACCATCAGGCTCCAAAAATTGACTACCAGAAGTTATTGCCCCCAGAGGTTTCAAAACCTTTTCCTATTCACCGAAAAGTAATATCAAATATCAAGTTTGATGCAAGAGCCAAAAACCTTAACCAGATAAAAACATTCTAAAATTCTGAATGATTTCAAATTATACACAATAATCTAATCCATTAATTAATTTATGAGCTAGTCTTTCCCAGTGTAAAGAAATGAAAAATTTCAGAAAAACTACCAAGATTCTATCTAGAAAAATTATTATCCTACTAAATTCATAATATAAAAATATAAAAAGGTCATCATCAACAATTTTCTCAGCTAATTTTATTTTAAAGATCCTATAAAAACACCATGTACGTCAGTTCCAGTCTTCCAGAACTCAGTAAAAATATCAAAGTTGTAAACATTACCAATAGATCTATTTTCACTGTCAATTACCTGCTATACTTCTAAAGCAGTTTCAGACAGTGTGCATATGTTTGTAACTAGGGATCGTAAGAGGACGGACAGATGTGGGTTTAACTATCTCATGCCCACATTCAACAAGTATGAAATTTTTACACATTTTTTTATCCAATATCAAATATAAAAGAAAAATTATAATTACATAAATATAAAATAAGAGTACCTACCAATAACAATTAGACAAGGTCAAATAAGTACAGAAAATAATAAAAATGATCAAATATTTATCTTAGAAATAAGTTACATAATTAAGGACAAGAGAAAAGTTAATATAAGTTTTTCAGATTACATAATAAATTAAAGATATTTTAATAATTTAAAATGGTAAGAGTACACACTCATCTCTGTCCTCATACTCACTTTAAAAATTTGGGTATTATCCTTCTCCATACCCATATATAGTCAATGCAGGAAATTTTCTAAGTATGGAAAAACAATTTTTATGATTTCACATGAGATGAGCCAGAAACCAAAAGAAAACTAAATTATATCTGATAGGTGCCCAAAGATGAAACCTAACCACTAACGCTCTCTCTCTCACCGAACAGGTAAAACAGAGAAAGAATGAAACAATGGGTATGTTATTGACAGTAACAATCGCGAAGTAAGAAGTGTAACTCGAGGGCCTAACCCCTCTCACCAGGTTCTAAACCGGTCTTTACAAAGTAAACCATTCACTAACTCCCCTTACCAAAATAAAAGAGTCCTATTTATACTATTCCTTTGCCATCTAACCTAGACCCATTACCCATTATGCCCTCTCTCCCTGTATCCTATCAATATCATTCATGCATATTGGCCCATGGTAAATCATATAAAAAAGGACAGCTCATAGGAGAGTTATTAAGACACGATTATATGTACTTATTAAGCATAAAAGTTTGTCAAAAAAACAAAAAGCTTGATAGAAGTTTTTCAAGTGTAATTATGGATATACCCATTGGAAGGACAATCACAGTTTGTTACACATGTGAATGTATTTTACCAGAATCTTAACCATTGATATTTTTTAATCAGCAGTTATAGATTTGCCCTTTAGTTTACCCTTTAAAGAACATTTCTCACTTTAGAAGAGTACAATGATCACAATATTTTATATATATATTTCAAGTGAAATTCATAATACTAGAAAGTTATTAACAGACAAAAAAATTAAGGAGATTAAATAGAACTTACTGCAAAAAACCCTCCTGCTCCATTGCCAGCATCAACAACTATATGAAAACCCTCCAATGGTTTCTCTGTGTATAAACAATGCAATAAACATTAGGAAACAAGATCAGGAAATCAAAAACAAAAGAAAAACTATAAATTTTACAGAAAAAACTTGAATAATAAAAACAGGTCTCTAATTAGAGTTGCATTATTCTTCCTCTTCATTTAGAGAACAATGCATTAATTATATCCCCAAACATATTGACTATTGTATAAATACTTAAGTGAGGACATGCCTATGTTTCCAGCAGCCTTGCGAACCGCTTTTACCAGATCAGATGTATAAGCAATCATGTAATCAACTTTCTTAAAAGTTAATAAAGCTTTTTGCTCTGAATTCTTCAAACTTTCTGGGGTAAATTGATTGTATATGTCTGCAGCCCTCTCTAAGATATCTTTGATGTCAGCCTTCCCAAGCCCACCAGCATTAGTGAAAAATTTGAATCCATTTCTGTTGAAAGGCAGATGACTTGCTGTTCACATACGGGACATTTCATAGTTAGTAGACAAACCAGCATCCAAATTCATTTATCTATGAAAAATAAATTTACGAATTATCAAATCAAATTGGAACATAAAAACAAAAACAGCATTCACAATTCATGGACATTAACAAACAATAAATGCAAAATAACAAGTGAATACCGTACAAAATAAAATGGATACACATGAAAACCAAAGCTGTTGGTATTCACAGTGTCTCTGCTTTCAAGTAAATCTATTCTACATGATTCGTTAAACTTTTAGTAAAAGGAGGTTGTGCTATATCCACACATGGGGAAGTCTTACATATTCTGCCTCAATTTTTTAGGTGCGGCTTATATATCTGTGAGACAATATCACTTAATTCCAATTGATTTTAAGATGAAATCCGACATGGTATAAGAGCCTACAACTCATTTTGGTAATTGCCTACTTTGATAGACTAGCCTAGTTTGGTAGATATCTGCAGAATGGGGTGTTGGGAAGTCTCAAATGGTCTGCCTCAATTCGTGGAGTGAGGCTTATATATTAGTTGGACAGCTTCACTTAACACCAATTGGTTTTAAGATGAAATTTGATACCATACTCTCAATAGATCAATCCAAAATGACTTTTTGTATAAATGGGCAAGTTGGCGAAATCTTAAAACTTAAAAAATGCCATTTAGAGCTTTATAATGTACCTGTAATCATAATAGATCCATCAGCAGGACACAAAAATGCTTCATCCTTTGTGAGTGTGCAATTGAACATTGCCGGTGTTGATGCTAATCTACAAATGAAAAGGCAGTATTAAATACATTAGGCCATGGAAACAGTTGGGTAATTATATTAGGCTGAAATTTGCTTTTAATTCCCATAAAATAAACATGTTTTTGACTTTTGTCCTAATGTAATATTTTCTTTGCTTACCATCTCCTAGAATTTTAAATAAATGATTTTTGTCCCTATACAGAATAAACAAGTCTTGATTTTAATCTTTATTAAATATTTTTGTCTCCAAAATAAAATCGCTTTTTGGCTCTAAAGTTCGTATCAAGGTATATAAATAACATTTAATTGAGGGGTTTAGAAAAAATTTTAGAGGTAGACATTGTACTTCAAACACTAGCAAGTATTACTTGGGATAGTCAATTTCTGTTAAACATATGTAATTGAAGAGTGTCGCATAACAATAGGGACTGGAAATATGATTTTCAACAATTTTTAAGAATTAAAATCAAAAGCACTAATTTTGCAGGACTAGAAGCATATTTAAGTTTATAATACCAAATATCCATGGTAAAATTTATCAAACAAAATAACATATGCTGAAACAGAAACGCAGTGAAGTATGATCATATCAGAAAAAATGACTAATCAAATGGTTATGCATATAAGATGCAACTAAGAAGCAGATGAACTAGTCATTATCAATAATCTTATGATATGCAAATTACAATAGCAGCTTAATAGTTACAGCTTATACACCCAAGTTAGTTTTCCTACAGGTGATTAGACAATAAAATAACCATATAGTCAGCTAAAAACCAGGCTCAACAATATAGAAGTACATTAAAAAACTAAGTAATTCCTTAGCCTTTAATTTGCAATTCGATTAGTAATTCCTTAGTAAATAGCAAAAGAAGTCCCAAAAACTACGTAATTATTTTGAATTTTTGGCTGATCAACAGTGAACTCATTAACACAATAGTTACTAGTAAGCAACTTTTAATTATTTCCAAACAACTCAATCTTGTTTTTTAGCGCTAACATCTTGTTATTTTCCCCAATACCTTAACATAAGCAACAGAATCTTTATTGGTTATCTTACTTCAGTGCCAGAAGTTCGTTACCAGTCCAGTCCTAACACTCAAAATCACTTTACACACATAAGAATTATAAAATGCGTGTGCTGTATCTCGTTACAAATTTCATCCCACTTTTGGGTACAAGCTCACTATAAACTCTAGCATGTCTCCCACTAACTTTAGTTTTTCTCAACAAGTAAACCCATCACTATTGCCATCCCCAAATTATAATGTACTAAGAGCATGTCGTTCACCTTCTTCAGAGGTTGAAGCTTCAAACCAATACTTTCTGCATAGTTTGATCAAATTAACTGAATATCCATGCTCAAATCTGATTATATTATCTTGAAACAAGAGTATCAGTGTATGGTATATGCTTGAACAGTAATTGCAGACATTGGGGATTTAAAACCAATAATACACTTTATCATGCAAACAAAAAATGCAAATATTTTTCTAAAAAAAATTGATATCACCCACCCGTAGTGGACAAATTCTAAGCCAGCACCAGCGAGACCTCGAGAAATTGCATTCTAAAATTTGAAAATGGACAAACATTTAGTTTCATAACCATCAGAGTCTTAACACAATCAACAATCACTTTATTTAAAGGTAGGTGTTAAAAAAAATGTTATACAGAACAATCTAAACCTGTAATAATTTAGCTGATATTCGGGTATCATGGCCAATAGAAACTCTCAAATGCTGGGAAGAGTCAGCTTTTTTCTTCTCCATTAACCATGCAGCAAAAGCAGCTCCTATTGCCTCAGCAACAGGTTCAGTGAGGTTAACTTTCTCTCCCTCGACACCATCAATAGCCACACCACGTATGTCGCTGTTAAGTTAATTTCATTTATAAGTTTATGAGTCAGTGTGCAGGATGTAAGCCCAATAAATGCTAGTGCATTTTTTTTAATCAAAAGGAAGGAATGCTGTTGCATCACTATACAGGTTACACTACAACCTCCACCAATCATATGCAGCATTTGTTATACAATTAATAGAAAAAATAAATACAAAAGTGGGGGACCAAACCAAAAGCCACTAAAGGAATACGAAATTCAGAGACAATACATTAAGGTACTTCATCTCACCCTGTAAAAATTAAAATTCTAAAAGCATAAGCAGCTAAACAATCCGTAGGCCTATTTCCCTCCCAAAAAATGTGTGAAAATCTAGATTGTATATTCTTAATAGACTCCAAAAACATTATTACTCTATCTGTTCCTTAACTTCCAAGGAACTCAAGAACTATCAGAAGAAGCTTTCACATTTAGAAAAAAATCGATCTCCACCCAAAGAGCTCTTAACCTTTTTAAAGAGTGATATCAAAAGCCTTAATAACACCCAAGAGTTCAGCTTCAAATGTAAAATTGCTTGCAATCTTAATAAAAAGGAAGATGGGATATTTTAGCTAGAAGCTTTCTTTAAATAAAGTACAATATTACAGTCATTATTATACTGAACGTGAAAAGATTATATAGCAATTACAAAATATTTTACATGAAATAATTAACTTTTAATTTTTGCATGAAGTGGCAAAATAAGGTCTTAAGAAATAAATAGAATACTATAAGTTTTATGTTTTGTTCTATTTTGTCTAAATGCCTAGACATATACAACATAGATAGTGTACAGCAAAGCAGCAATTAAAAAGGTAATGGAAAGGAAAGGAGCAAAAGAGGATTCAACTATATTCCATGTGCATCTCCTTTCCTCTTTTTACCACTCAGAACCTTTACGGAGTACTTTGCTTCCTGTTTTGATGTTTTCATCTCTTCCTTTTCACTAAGTATATTAGCAGAATCACCATCCTTTGACTAAAATAAGGTATGGAAAGAAAAAACGATGGCCTGAACAAATTTCTATTATGATGAAAAAAAGCAGGGGCAGATAGTCCGCTGAAGAAGTAGATTTGTACCAATATACACTTATTAGCTAGATTGCTTTAATAAAGTGATCTTCACCTGCCATTCTGAAGCTTTAGAAAATCTGTCTTGTCTAGATATGGCAAAGCAGTAGCAGAAGCAGATGAAGAAGCTGCAACCAGAAGTCCAAATGAAATGGAAGGAACAAGCATCCATTAGAAAACACGCTAGTTAAAAACCAACGAAAGGTTGAATGTAAAGCAAATTCAGTCAAAAACAGGGGCGAAATGTATGCCTATATGCAGATACTAACACAATATTCTTACATCGAAGAAGCCTGTAAAAGAAGGGTTAAAAAGAGCAGAATTTTAAATGTGTTTAAATGTATGAGTATTTTGGCTTCATATGAACCAGTATAATTAGAATCTAGAACAGACCATTGCAGTGAAAATTTCTCTGGATACTAAAATGATTCTGGGGTTTGTATAAAGTGCGCAATTGAATGGAAGAGGCAGTCCATGCCAACTTCCCTAGCGGAGAGGGAAGGTTTGAGTTGCGGGGATAAGGGGCAAAATAATAGTCCCTTCGACCCTGTGACTGTGAAGCGAACAACTGTGTATTCTGTTGGAAGCTGTGTGACACAAAAACATTTTGGACAATCTTCCCTGATGTCGCTGCATATAAACATTCACACCTTTATCAGATCATTGACATTTCCAGGTAAACAAAAACTCTCCACCGATTACATCTTTCTGGTCATCATGTGGGGTGAATTATTTCTCTATCTCTAGTTGTTCACAGCAAAATTTCATGAAACTTGGATTGTACGTACACCAGCACGTTCCGATTCCGATTATTATCATCATCACTATTATCGTCAAGTATTGAATAAATAATTCGATGAGCAATTTAAGAACGACGGCACGTAATTGAATTGAATGGATGAACTAAAGGAAGGAAAAAAGAAAAGGGTTGAAATGGAATGAGACCTGCCATGTGAGGGTGCTTGAATTGCCGTGACGGAGAATTAGAGACAAGTGAAAACCTTTTTGTGTTTTCAATTTTTCTGTAACCTTCTTCCACTTCAGCTTAGTTCAGTTCCACCTACTGCGCTTTACAACAAACAAACCTCGCACACGTGACTTCTTCATGTTACCCATCTCACTATTCCAATTTTCCTATTTCCATTTTTCTTCTTATTCTTATTCTATTCCTTTTCATTTTAATTTTTTGTACACGACAGGGACAAAGATTATCATCAGATAAACTGCACCATAGCATCCTCATCCACTCACCCAAAATATTTCTCATATAAAACTAATTTATCTTATTCATGTTAGGTAATAAAAATATAAATTTTATTCAAAAGATAAATATTTATTATATTTGAGATGAACAAAATTATTTTATGTTTACTTTCTGAGTAATTTAAAAATATAGAAATGTGTTTAACGTTCTTTAACTTGTACAATGAGCACATGAGATCAAATAAATATGTACTAAATTTAACTAGTTAGATTTTATCACATTGTTTTATCATTTCCGTCTTTTCAATTAAGCTCTATGTTTTCCTCTTTCTGTCTATTTCTGTAAATATACTCTCTCTTTTTTTTTAATTTGTCAAATAATTATGCCTCGTATTTTACTTATTAAGTTATTTAACAATTAAACATACTAAAAAAATACAAAATTAAATACATTATTTAAGGAGTTGGTGAAAATATACACAATATATACACACACAAAATAACTACCCACTAACCTGTTAAAAAAACTATCCACTGACTAAAATTAACTTTCGCTTTTAGTTCAACTAGAATACATAAAATATTATTTCCTTTCAATTCTTCAATCAAACGAAAAATAAAATAAAAAAAAAATCCTTGTGTAGCTATTTCATAAAAGAGTCGTGAACGTTATATATATATATATATATATATATATATATATATATCAACCACAAACTTCTCATATAGAATGAAAATTAATTTTATTGAAACAATAATAAATTTTTAAAAATGAAGATTAAATGATAATTTGTGGTGTCTGTTTGTTAAAAAGGTATAAATTTAAGATATTTTGATGCTCGTTTCCCCAAAAAAAAAATTGAGTCAGTGGTGTGAAAGGAAAGAGGGAAATGGAAATTAGCAAGTTGCAATATCGATTTGCAAAGCAAAAGCCCAGTACAAGGTATTCTCATAAGGGCATTTTCTTCATGCACCAACATAATTTATAACTGCATCTGTAAAAGTAACTTTTAGATTACCTTCTAAATTTAGATTTTCATAACATCAGCTAGGTTGAGTTTTCCTAATTATAGTTTCTATAAAATACATTTTAGAACATAAATGATAACTTTCAAAATCAGTTTTCTTTTAGAATAAAAGCTCTCTCTCTTCTTCTAAAAGAGTGTAGTCTAGTGGAGGACTAGTGCTGCGGTGAGAAAAAATGGGTTCCATTTCGATGGACTATAGTTAGAATTTTAAAAATTATGAGATGCAGAAAAATAAACAGGGGGTGCAGGAAGAAATTCCCTTATCGGAAAACAAACACGTTCGGCCTAGTTTAACTTTTTGGGCTCCGATTAGACAAACCCATGCCTTCAGCGAAAATCAACCCCAATAAAAAAACAAATTAATGGGAGGTTGTTTATATTATAACTTAGATGGTTTTTTACACTTTAAAATAAAATTTAAACTGATCAAATTTAATTAGATTTGCTTCATTGATTTTTTTTCCATATAAAAATTAGATAGTTCGAATTGCACTTATCTGACTAAAATTGTGTTGATTCGTTTGAAGTCACTGGGTTAGCTTAAAAAATTATTACATTTTTAAAATTCTATTTTAAGATTTACCTAAAATATAAATTTTCAAATTAATATTACTGTAAAAATTTTTGTATTCTTTAATAATTTTTAACAATAATTACGCGATTTCAATTAATAATATTATTTTCAATTAATATACAACATTTATATAGCTACGATTTTATACATTGATTTACTTCACCTGCAATCTCTTAAAGAATTTCGATACTAAATATAACCAAATGAGGAACACCGAATAAAAAGTTAACACACGAAAAATGAAAAGATAAAAAAAAAAAAAAGCAGAAAAGTTTAAAGGGTGTTGTTATTTTCACACCCTCCAAATAAAATACATTTCACAACTCAATATAATACTATTTTAATTATATTTGTTTTATTTTCGAATATAAAATTCTAATACATATTATTATATTATTATAATAGGTTGTAAGGTGGAATTAAGAGAAAAATGTGAGTGCCAAATAATCATTTTTCAAGTTTAAAATATATTAATTGTCTGTAAAAGTTTTTTCTTTAAGAAAAAATATTATGTGTTCAAAACTATTAATTCAAGAACCAACCTAATTATAGTTATAGTTTGATTTAAAGTAAAATAATTCAATTACTCCAAATAATATAAAGCAATTTAATTGGTTTAGTTTGAATTTGATTTAGATTTGGAATCAATGTAATCCAAAAAGAATTATAATGCCTGGACTATAAGACTACACGTAGGACTTCAAAGTAGATCGACTACGTACAAAATACAAAATCCTTCAAAATGAATCTCTATACATTTGGGCTGTAGTACGGTACAATCTTCTGAAAAGGTAAACAATTCAGTCCAAAATCCCAGAAAAGATCAGAGTCTAAGACTCAGATTGAAGGATTTTATTTGATTTTGATACAAATTGTTCTTATATGATATCATTCATGAAAAAAAAAAGGTACTACTAAGATTTCATTGCTAGTAAAATTTTAATACGACTAATAAAAGATTGAATGTGCATAATTTTGAGCATCTGGAGTGTGGGTGGAAATCACTGCATGAAAAAAGTTTTGCAATAATTGAAGTTAATATCTTAAGAGTCACGTTCTCACTTTGATCACTCGCTTAGATACAGTCAACTCCATAGACAGATGACAACTATAGGGCAATTTCACAATCACATCCATGTTTGAAAATGGTGTTTTTGACTTTTTAATGTTGGAAATACCAACTTTCTGACTCAGGAATACAACCAGGTTGTTCAATTTCGATGTTCCATATGTCTAAATCATGTTTTAAAAGCAATAGAAAATTTATGGTCGAACAAGACATGGAAGCAGATAAAGTTGACAATGGACAATCCCCAATCCCCATGTGGGAAATCTGATACATTAGTTGACTTAGGAAGAAACCTCTTGGGATCTGTGATTCATCCAAAAAAATTAACATGGCAGGGTTAGCCAACTATTTCCAGCCATTATAATAAACCTTCATTAAACTTCACATGCAAACCCTACAGTCTTATATTAAATTATTAAACAAGTGTACATACATAATCTTTGTCCAACACAAAAACACACATTGTGCCGATGTTGGGGGCATGAAATACTTGAATTGAGCTGTGTTTCTTGACCTTTCTATATCTTTCTTTGCTTCGGAAAAATACAACTATATATTATACTAACAACATCACACGCACCAACACAATGTTGAGTAAGTCATAATCTCAAGTTCATGTGAGGGCAAAAAAATTCATATAACTGGGATCCCAAGAGATCATTTACTCTTTTTCCTGCAACTTCGTCATACTTGGGGGATCGTATTGTGGATTACTAAGCTGTTCGTTTCGCCATTTTATAGGCGGAACATTAGCTTTTTATTTTTTTCTATATTCTTATCATCTGCATGCCATTTCTTTATTTCTTTCCATTGATTATAGCAACTTACAGAAAAATGAAATCTGCCCAACTTTTTGCAGTATAATTACTGGTCAATGTCATTCGTACCAGTATGCAGATTAACCATATCCAAACACCACTGTTTATTTACTTAAAATTATCTTTTCTGACTTCATCATTTACAGTAAGTTAATCAACACTTAAACTGAACTTTTTGTGTAAAAGTTTAATAATCTTACCATATATATAAGCAACTAAGACAATTTTATAGTGAAACAGCCCTACATATTTATACACAGAAAAGAAAATTAGGTTAGAAGTTAATACAGTGTTTCATACACAAGTCATTTATAAATACTAAACTATACCAATTATTTGCGGTCATTCAATTATATAAAGCATGTCCAACCTTAACAATTAAACAACGCCATTTCCATCCAACTTTTTTTTAATTCTCAAAAGAAGAGGCTCACGTGCATTTTTCTCTCCAAATTAATGTCTTTTGTTTCATATTGTACCATATTACCACTTTCTTCTCTAGTAGACTTTTTAGGTATACCATCCAGCTAACACACAATATATATATATATATATATATATATATATATATATATATATATATATATATATATATATATATATATATATATATATATATATATATATATATATATATATATATATATATTATGAATGAACCTATTGCACGTCACAAGTAGCTAACATAGTTCACATATGCAGAACAGACTGAATTTAATTATTAATGAATTTTGCCAATTTTTCTTTCACATTCAACGACCTTGTAGTTTATATGTTAGAAATCAAAATCTAACCCATAATCAAAGACTGATCCTTCAATCGCAACAACCATTATATGAATGAATTATAGATTTAATTAATGGCGGGTGACACCCATATGTTCAAGAGGAGATACACAGTGGAGGGGATTCAATTACAATACACTTAAATACTGATTTCGTTCCTAGATCTGTGATGGTGATTTGTGAATTGAGGAGTGTTGTATCTTCTTAGAATTTTTTTTATTATGTCTTTCCATTATTATAAGAAATAGAAAATTGAAATTGATGTGTTTTTTTATCGTAAAACATAAAAATTAATACTTTATCTGTTTGGTAAATAAATAAAAAAATATTATAAGAATTTGTAGAATTAGTTTATAATGCCAGCCCATCAGAGTCAACCTTATCTTATATACTATGGTTGGGAAATTAGATGCAGGTTGCTTCACATGATAACAGTAGTAGGACTAACTATTGCATCACCACTAGGATATTTATCGAAAAAGACGAACAACATAACTATTATTGATGGCAATAGTTTGGCCATACTAAATTGGTGTAGAGAAAAAGGACTTCTACAGGTAGTTTTAGAGCTGCTGATACGATAGTCAAGAATATATATATATATAACTGTTATGCTTTAAGCTATATTTCAAGAGGAAAAGTGTTTGCATTGTTTGGATTCAATTTGTTCTAAGTGTTATATATCAACTTGTTCATAATGTTTTTAAAGCAGTTGGTAAAAAGCGTGTGCTTGCCTTTTGAGAAGAGAATGGAGAAAAAATAGAAAATGAGTTAAGCCATAAAAAAATTGGGTATCCGATAGTAAAAAAGACTAAAAAACAAAAGTGAAATCTTAAAAAATATTGTGTTTTTGTGAGTTATTCATATATATCTACATAGTAATTTTATGTATTGATTGACTTGTTTACCTTGTTGAGATCCATTTAAATGAATATATTTGCTGATGTGAGACAACTGTGTTTGTTTTTTAATTATTCCCAACATGATTGGTGTTGGAAATATTTGGCAGTTGTTACCACGTAACATCATCATTTTCTGTGTTTGTTTTTTATTTTTGGGAGAAAGGATTATGGAGAATCTTGGTGAAGTAGATACTTTTCCACCTAAGGCACACGGTTTATTGTCCAATTGTGGGGTAAAACGGCAAACGGAGTCTACAACAAGGTGCTGTTCCGTACTTGAGGAGTAGACCCTGCTATTTGGTATATCTTTAAGCACAAAAAATGGCTGATGTTGCCTGCATTGTGATTATCAACTTCAACTTGATATCATATAATGTTATTCACCCGATCTCTGTATTGCCATTTTATATTGAGAGTTGATATCCTTGTCTTAATGCTCCAATGTCCCAGAAAACTTGGTGTGCAGTGAGTGTATGTGTATCTTCATCTTGAGATCACCACCTATATGTGGGCCATACCTCTGTGAAATTCAAATAAGAAAGAAGATTTTTGTTTTATTTGGGACTGCAGTTGTTGATTAGTTGATTGTCCCCTAAAGTAACTACAAATAGGAAACTAATTAATTGACCATTTCTTCGTCTTGCTTGGTAAAACTAATCAATGCATCAAGACAGTGAAGTCTTGTAGATACTTATCACTGTTTATATGCCAAATATCTTCCCTTTAGATGGGTTTGTTTTCCTAACTTATGTTAAGGTTTAATTTAGGAAATACTCCTAAGAAATAGGGACAAGCGAGTTGGCTTGCAGTAAGATTCAATTGTCACATTCAAACACCGTCATTTACAATCCTCTAGCTTTACGTAGGACAACTACTCTGACTGGGGATTATGGTTTTTCAGAAATGATAAAAGTGTCGAAACAGAAAGGAATTGATAATTTTGGATAAAGATGACCTAGAGAAATTTATGGGAACTTGAATATTAAATGAAGAAGACAATCTCTATGATGAGTTACATCATATCCCATAATTGGAAGAGGGATTCTCCCTCATAAGAAATGTAGCAAGAGAGGAAACTTGAGTGAGTGAAAGTTAACAAAAATATTACCCCTCTATTGTTTTCATGATTACTCAGTTGGAATAACAACTCATAATAATTATGATGTTTCTGAATCGAATGGGTAATATTTTTGTTAACTTGCACCTAAGTACAATTATGCCGAAGGAAAAACAACGCCTATACAACAAAGGAAGCACTAAAGCTGTTGAAATATGTTAAAAATAGTTAGCCGCACGATTTCCTCAAGAACTCACTGGCGCAGCAACTGAAAATAAGTTGATCTGTTACAAAGCAATGCATAACGTGTTAACGTTGTCGGATCCCAGATCAGCCTTGTGCTGATCCTTGTACCAGGGAGACCCTCCATCAGAATTATTCTCAATTGGGCTATTTTGGTGCAAAGCAGAACCTAGGCCATCAGAAGCATTAGATGTCTTGAGTGAATTCCCCTCAGACACACTATTCCCAGTTGTACTTGCAGAGCTGGTGTTTGAACTCTTTTGCTCAGTGTGAATAAGTTTTCCAAATAACAAGATGTGGGGTGCTTTTGTTGCATTCGATTCCTTAAAATTCGGGATGGGATTTCCCACAGTCAACAGGCAAGATATGTCAACATTGGTCTTAGTACTAGTATTAGAAGTGCTGTTCTTATAGGTACCGCAAGGAGGCCTAACAGGTTTTGTTGCATGGTCGAGCCTAGAGAACCCACCTAGAAGCATGTCTGTTGGGAGCTTGTTGAAGGGAAAATCAGATGGAGATAGTCCAAATTGAGCATGCCTGGCTCCCTGTATGCCTGCAGAACTACTATTTTCAATGTTACAAAGAGAGTTGGTATAATTCAGAAGATTGCTAGAGAATGATGGCATTGGGAGTTGGTTGATGACTTGAAAATATGGGTCATGTAAGAAGCGTTGTTTCTTTCTAGGAGGTGAGTATGCAGAGAGATTGAAGGTGGGCATGTTAGAGACTAGTTCAACCAGCCAAGGGTTTACACACTTCACATTCTGAAGTAAATCTGGTTCATCCCATACCACCTGAAATGTGACATCACAAATTATAGATTATTTTCATGTTTAACCATACTTTAAGCCAAAAGAGTACCAACCAACAAAACAAACTGAAGACAAACATCCTGCCATAGTATTGTTAAAAGGTAAAGGTAACTCGAACTTCCAAAAGTAAAGTTCAATCATCAAAAGCACTCTATGGAGACAGTGCCTAATTGAAGCACCCATTTGTACTTGCTAGAAAGAATTGTCAGCACTGAACAGACACGCTTAAAATGATGAAAAACGATTTGCTACTTTACTGTAGTTCAACAGTTATTACTATTGACCGCTATTTTTTAATTGAAATGGACCTAGAACACTAAGAAAATCCATTTATAGAAAACAAATATATTATAAATAAAAATGCCGCTGAATACAGCACATACAATTTGCACAAGTCAGAGTATGATTCAATAGGAAAGGCGCACAACACATAAATAAGAAAGATAAACAAAAACATTGCATCAGGAAATAATCATCTTGTCTGACAAAGTGTAAACTGTGCTACATCTTTTTTAAGCATTAAACAGTTTTAGGATGAGGTTGAAAAGGAGTAAACTGGAAATCCAATGAATAGTTTAACCATTGACGAAGCAGTGTCACTGTTGGTCAAATCAGTATCACACTGAGAGAATAAAAGTATAGTCTCTGAGCAAAGACAAGTCGAGGAAGGGGATCTGAACAAGTTATCATGTTAATGCAATAGTAAAAGGAAATCCATAATTGGGTGTGATGTACCTGCAGAAGACGCCAAGGAGAATCAGGCCAACGAATGGGATCTGCAACCTGAACAGAAGAAATGGTGCCCATGAACCAGCTAATCCTAGAAGAATCCTCAGTTTCAAAGGGCATTTTGAATCTCATCCCAGAACACCACTGAATTTGCATTGCAGCCTTCACAACAGAAGCCTTAACACAAAACTCAGGGGAACTAGCTCTTGGATAGTACACAACCTCGAAGGGCCTACCATTAACAGCAAAAGCTACGGCCTCAACAACAGATTCAGCAGCCACTCTTCCTACCATCTCGTCACCACCGCCTTTTGCACCACCCACCAAGTTGCTCTCACTCCCACACAAGAATCCAGAACCCCCACCAAAGAGAGGGTTCCATCCGGAAGAGAACTCAGACCCTCCACCAATCCCCTTCTTAGCCCTCCTTATCCCAACACAAAGATCCCCGTTTTCTGCCCTGAGAAACACAATGGAGTCCCCAGCAACAAGCCTCTTCTGATTCACAAAATTGCTCCATCCAGTGGTCAAAAGATGCCTCCTAGGCGTGCCTCTATAGATATGCCTAAACTTCCAGCACTGTCCATGCATATCCTTGGCGATGATTGTCTGAACTGGAGGCTCAGCTGAATAGTCCAACCTCGGGAAGATGGTTTCTGCACAGTAACGAGGCACAGAAAATCCTCCACCATTGTTGGCATCAGATTGTGTGAGTGTCTTGGCAAAAGAGGTAGGAGGTTTCTCTTGACCCTCCACAGTGTTCCCCAAGAAACAATCATCCTCCAAATCCAATTCATGTTCCCTCAAAGGGATCAGCCTCATTTTGACATACACCTCATCTGTGTCAGGGTCTGCCATGTATTTCATGGCAGAGAGTCTGCAAGGGACGAGTGGTGGAACCCTGGTTTGGCCAAAATCTACTTTCACATTAGCGTGTTCCCCGTGGCCCTGGGGAAAGTAGAAGACTTTTGTGTTAAGAGGTGGCATTTGAACCATGGCACCAGCACAGGCATGCCAAAGTTGAGAATCTAAGCACCTTTCTGAGCCCCTCTCCATGTTTTCCATAACCTTGAACATCTCAATGTAAAATATTAAATATTCTCGCTTTTCACGAGAAAAGACAACCCAGAGAAAAGGTTTGAAGGAAATAAGGTGTGTCTTCTTCTGTGGCCAAGAAGAATAATAACAGATGAAGGTATGGAAGGAAAAAGGATAGAGATGCAGAGAGGAGAGGAGAACAGGGTTGTTTGAATGAAGTATGTGATATGATTAGTGAGATGGAGAGAAGAGAAGGTGGCTAGATTGTGACGGTTGATGAAGGAAGGAGAAGAAGATTGTTGTAAATAAAGAGAAAGATGAATGTGTTGCTGATTGGTGGATGAAGAAAAAGTAGAGAGAGAATGTGTGATGTGGAAGAAGAGAAGAGAAAAGAAGAGTGGGGAGTGAGAGAGAGTGGGATGTTGGAAGTACATAAAGACACACACTGCTCTCTCTCTCTCTCTTTCTATCTCTCTCTCTCTCTTTCTATCTCTATCTCACTGTCACACGCGTATGTGGTTCTCTCAGTTGCCGACCATAACACAAACATGAATTGAAAATCGACATTACAGTTTACAACTCACGTACTCATAAATGATAAAACCATATAATAATATATTTTTTTATGTCACTGTCAAATTATATATATAAATATATATGATTTATTTTCTTGTTTATTATTTTTAATACTGATTTATTTTTATTTAAAAATTATGAACTCTTTTCTTTTTCAATTTTCTTCATTAATCGGTCATTTATCACTTATTCAAACATTAAATATAACTTTATTCACAATATATTATGAGGTTTTCTTTATTTTTATTTTATTTTAAAAAACTAATTTTAATTTCTGTAACTTTTTATATAAATTTATATTAGATGTGTATCTTATTGTATGTTTTTTAAAATATTAAAAGAGATATATTTGTGCCTGTATATACATTTTTTATTCTTACTATATAAAATTGTTAAGTTTACTTAATTATATTATAAATATTTTATATAATAAATTAATATAAATTGATAACAAGAAAAGGAAGTTATTTATTCTTGAACAGTTGTTAGCTTAATTTTGAATATATAAATATATATATATATATATATATATATTATTAAATGTGAAATATAGAGTAAAATCCAATGAACTAGTTTTTTATTACTTTAAGGATTGAAGAAAACGAAGCACAGCACCTCAACAATTCCTCAAGTAATTCAAAATCAAGATCTAAACATTAAACACCCTTAGTAATTAATTCAAAATTTTAATTTCTATCAATGCCTAAAAACCCTAAAAACCTACATGCAAAATTATAGAGAAAGAAGAATGGAAATCAAGGAAGATGAAAAGGTGAAAATATAGGTAATATATTTTGGAATTTAGATTTTATTGTTGAATTTTTCTATATTGTCCTTATATTCTATCTTTAAAATATATTAAAGTACACTTAGGATGTTTTAAAATGTATACATTTTTTTTAATATATTTAAATCAATGTATTTAAAATGTACAATAAAAAGACAGTATAAAAAAATTTGATAATCTGAACTCGTTTTCATGATTAAAAAAGAATAAAATTTTCAAATAACGCTTTTATCTTTCTAAGCTCACACCCCCTTATAACTCCATGTTTTTAAACTTTGTATTTTTTTTTTCAGCCAAATACTTAAAATACAATTCTATTTATTATCCACACCATAGATATAAAACATATAAACTACATCGAACCTAATATTGAACAACTTAGAAATGAAATATGTTATAAATTTAATCATCACTGATAAATAATTTTATACAACTATTTGAAAAATAATAAAATCACAAGACCTTACCAATACAGTTTTTATCCATTTTTATTAAATTACAGAAGTTTCTGAATTTTAATTAGGCATTAATACAATGCGCTAAGGTTTTTGGTGCAATCATTGAGTATGGTCAAGATTTTATTTAAATCCAATTTTTAACCACTAATTTAAAAGATGATCAATTTTGAATTTAATTATTAAGTGATATAATTTTTCTCTTATAATTGGCAAAAAGTCCCTTCCTATGCTTTAATTAAGTGGGGAATTAAATTTTTTTAGAATTGAATTTTCTTTGGAAATTAAGTTAATTCTTTAAAAGGTGTTTTTATATAATTAAGTGAAGAATATATATATTTAAACTGCTATTTAATTTAATTTTTTAAATGAATGTACCCGAAATGAAAGCTTAAGATGAAAGATATTTAGAGAGGAATCTTTTGTCAATGTTAGTCAACATATGAGTAATATTTTTATATATATAATTTTGACTTTTCAAAAAAACACCCTTCTTTTTCGCAAGGACGCTTCTTATATTAGTTAACATTATTTTTTTTAAAAAAATACAAGATTTACCTTTTAACCACAGTTAAAAAATTACAGTATATATTATTTTAAAACAATGCAGTGCAGAATTTTATTAAAACTGTGATAAAAAAAAATAAAAAACATGTAATGTGATATTTTGAATATTTATATTTTGAATTGGTGATATCTTTAAGCAGAAATTAGCAATAAATAAAGCAGAGACGCTCCTACCATGATAAGAAACCACATGCAAATAAAGGCATGACCTAAAGTTGCGAATATTGATATTACCACTTCTATTTAATGCCATCAAAACATCAAACTTTAAATGTAACACATGCAACAGATCGTATAATAAGAAAAGGAAGCTTTTAATGTGAAATCACGAATATTAATGAGGTCAAGGGAATCCAGCTCTAATCACAAAACACAACAAAAAAAATAATACATAAATAAATAAATAAATAAATGTACACACAGATAGAATATTAAATAATTTCAAACATATATCAGAGAACAGAAACATCCAAGAATTTATGTACGAACATTTAGCATGCCAAGTGATTATATTGGTAGCAGATTGAAAAAAAAAAAGGTTTATGAAAAGTATCTTAAGAAAAAAAGGAGATTCAAATATATCTGAAATTAAGATAATGTACGAACTTTGGCACTTAATTTCTTTAAAAGAATACTTCATACGTTACTTAGTGAAATGACCACCAAACCAAAAAAATGAATTGGTTAAAAGAATTTTAAATTATTCAATCCTGAAATTTTCTTAGATTTCTGAATATTGATAATTTATTTCCTACTTATAAAAATGATTATTTTGAATTAGTTTTATGTGAATGGTGAAAATAAGAAATATAAAAAAGAGATGCGTTAAGGGTAGGTTCTAACTCTTCGGCCCTACCCTAAGGCTAAGGCCTAACACAATAATAAAAGTGGGGTGTGATTCCTAGACCCATAATATGAGGAGCGGCAAAGGGGAAAAATAAAAATATAATAAATTTTAACAATTTTTTGAAATAACAGTTTCGTATTCTTCTTCAATTAAATAAATAAATTTAACGTTGTCATGTGGATAACAAATATTTAGATTTATTAAAAAATGAAAATGAAAAGTATTGGAAAGAATTGAAGAATAAAAATTGAATGTATTAATATGGTGGATTATGATTTTTGAAAGTAGTTATGAATTGCAGGCATTTATTTATTTAAATGAGTGTAGTAGTAATTTGAATGTTTTTATGTTAAGGAATAAATAATGTTTGTAAGACAGGAACTAGAGTTGCATGCAAAAGCCAAAATATACGGTGAGTTACTGAGGTAGGCCTGCTTTCGAACACAAAACAAAGTAGAAAAGACACTTTGTATTATCAAATGCTACAATTTTTTCCACACCCAGGCCATGCTCTTGTCACTTCTCTCTTCTTTCTAACAAATGTCCAAATAATTAATTATGGAAAAATTACACTCATCTCTCATTTTTTTTTCATGTGGTTAATGAAAATAGTATTTTCATTCTTTATTTTACTTTATTTATATCTATATTTAATTTTATTGTTTCATGAGAATTATTCCTTCACATTTTACTTTTAATTTTTTAATATCATCTTAGGTTACCTTTATGATTGTTTTCAGTTTTTTCGTTTTCAATTTTCAAGTTAAATGGATGAATACTTGTTGAAAGTTTTGATGTTCAAGTCACTTAGATATATTTGATTCATTTTTACGTCAAAATATTAAATTTACAATAAATACAATCATTTATTACTTATTTGTATTTATAAGTTTCTAGATAAACTTGACTGATCTAATTATCTTTCAAAAGTCAATAAATGTGTTTTAACTAATTTTACATGTAAATATGTAATATTTATGATGATAGTACTTATCAAGAAAGTGATCAATTTAGTTAATAAGAAATTGTCAAAGTTTAGATAAATTACCATTGAAGACATTTTTTAGAAACTTTAAATTAATTGATCATACTATATACTTATATTTTTCATAATATGATTACATCGAGTTTAAAAATTCAAAATAAATATTTATTCATAAATACAATGGTCATGACAACGTTGTTTTAAGCAATTTAGATTGAAATAACTTTTTTTTTTCTCTGCAAATTTATAAAACTTGAAATTTTAAATAAATGAAAGCAAAATTAAGTAATAATATAATTTTATTTTTCTTAAAATGAAACTAAGAAGGTGCTAAACTGTTATATATTAAATAAAACACGTATCGTGTGGATTGGAGTGTAGTAAATTTCAATTATTTTATTTTATTTAATAAAAATATCTGTAAAATATTATTTAATCGAGATGTTTTCTTAACGGTTATTTTTTGTCGGTGATAGATTTGATAGTTTAAAATAAAATTTAATTGAGATAAGTAAAACTAAGTTATTGTAAACTTTCTTTGTCTGAATTACTATTTTTCCTTATTCCGACGTGTCTTCAAAATTTACGAAGAACTAATTAGAAGTTTATACATTAACATAAGTATAACAATTAGATTTATTCATTATAAAAAAGTTACAAGTGGTAAATTATCATTGTTTTCTTCTTTTTTAATCATTTGGCATAATGTAACGATTCATTTTCATTTTTTGTGTTTTATTATAAGTAGTGTGTGTAAAATAATTTATAACTTAATAGCTAAATTTATATATGTTTTATTAAATTAGAGATGTGTGTATATGTTTATTGGATTTTTCACTGAACTGTTTCTAGGGCAAAGGTAGTGAGAATGATGTTAACCCTTATTTTATAATTTGGGATAAATTTTGAAATGGATAAAGATTTTTTATTTTCATTTAGTACATTAAGTGAATTGAGGAAAACATATGATATTATCTGTCTTAGAAATTAATGAAATAAATGATGAGAGAAGAGGTTAATTTAATGTGATTTGATTGGAGAGAAAATGTATGTTATGAATTTTTATGTTCACGTGTATATTAAATTGTAAGCAGTGGAAGAAGATGCAGCGAAAAAACAACCTGAAATTGACGGCTGAACCTAAAATAAAAATATCAATAAAACTTGTTGTAATGAAATAGATACCATACCAACTCGATCAACAACAACTTTAGTTGTCGATCAATAACAATCAAACTTGTGGTCGTAAAATTGAGTATACACCCACTCATAAAAATACTTAACTTTTATATCACCTTTTCATTCTTTCTCTTACAAATTATACTTGCTATATCAATATATTTTAGCTGTTTTACTGTGTATATATATATATATATATATATATATATATATATATATATATATATATATATATATATATAGAACTATTGTGAGTTTTAAAATGAAAACAAAATTCTATTAAAAGATACATTTAATCGAAGTAATACTTATTAGTTCCTCTAATAAAAGTATAGATATTTTATTTTACTCCAATCTTAATTTTAATGTAATGCTTCTATTATTGTTATAAGTAAAAAGTTATAAATATATAATATATATATATATATATATATATATATATATATATATATATATATATATATATATATATATATGTACATATATAATTATATACATGTACATACAGAGTGAATTACATAAATATATTTTTTTTTTCATAAAATGAATTTCTGAATTTCAAAAAATAAAATACACATTGCTACTACTATTGTCACTATAACTACATGTACTAACCTTTACTCACAAATTAGTACACAATTTTTTAATATGGTATAAAAATATTAAATCTAAATTCACCATCAGATTGAACTCGTAGCATATTGGACTGATCTAGCAATATACTTAAAAAATAAAAAATCACACAATTGGAAATTTAATGTAAATTAAAACTTTAATTCTTTAAGTTACGATATATTGTGAAAAATAGAATTAATGGACAAAAACAATATTCAAATTTAAAAAACTGGAAATTCAATGTAAAAAGAGTGACCATAATATTTTAATTTATTACATATGCTTCATATATAATCTATAATTCTTGATCATAAAGTCATATAACAGTTTATTATTTAACTGATAGAAACGAATTGATATTTGTAAAAAAGTTACAAGATAAATAAGAGAAAAAAACAAATAGATTAGTTTATAAATTAGATGGAATCAAACGGGTGATTTCTCAGTCGTTTTGATACAATTGTAATGTAATTAAAGTGATAAAAACTAGCATGAATGCAAACTATGATTACCAAAATTATATATTATATAAAGAAAAGTGAGAATAGAAAGAAATAGTACATGTATTTTTATTGTGGACAATAAGACTGTGTAAATGTTATGATTTACATTAAATAATGTAACTTTTATAGGTGAAGTGCACAATTTTTTAAGTCTTTTCATTGTCTTCATTAAAAGATTGGTAAGGGCCACACTATGCTATATTTGTCCTCCAAGAACATGATTTTGTTTTTAGGTTTTTCTGTAATATTTCTATATTCTCCAAACAGTTCTTGGTAGCCAATCTGTTCTCTATTGTTCTTTAGCTCCTACATTTATTGATGTTAGCCCTAACTCTTAACTATGTTTCTTTTCTTCATCATCCTAATTAATAATGTTTTAAATTTCACATCATTATTCCACAAAACAATATCAAGCTATAATATAACTATGCGACCACATATATGGTTCTAAAAGTAAAACTCTAATACATATAGAGACATTATGAGTACTGCTAGATTATAAGATAACATCACTGATTAATCGCTGTGATAATTATGATTTTATGTGACTATGATACATTTATTAAAAAAGAACTTGATTAAACTTCAAAAATTATTATGCGTTGCTTTTTGAAAATTATCATATCAAAACTTTTTTTTTTTTACTTTTAAATACCTTGAAGGAAACACACTTATAGACTATTTAATTATACATTTTATTTGAATATACACAGTAACTTTTTTTAACTGTTTATTTATCACCTCTTTAAAAATGATTTAAAAAGTATAGTTAGTGCTCTTTTTTACTAGATAGTCGCCTCTGTGCATTAAATTTACTGAAATTATACCTATTTTTTAACATAATAAAAAAAAGGAAAAACGTATAGATTAAATAAAATGAATGAAATATTTTGTAAGTAATAAGCCACTATGAGTTAAGTTCGAAACTTCGAAACTTAAATTGAGTTATTACCAGTCACCTTCTAGGCCTATAATTACACACACAACAGCAAGTATGCATGACTAAATTAAAGGCACCCTAGTTAATTACAAAAGTAGTTTAATTAAATTTTAAATCAGTTTAATATATTTTTATTTAAAGTTGTATTTTAAAAAAATTCTTATTAGATAGTCGAAGGTAATTTTATTTAATTTTTTCCATTTTAAGTAAGATTTCTCATTTTAGATTTATAAAATATTTTTTTCCAACGAAATAATTAGTAAAAAGGTATCATTTTTTTATAACAATGTATGTACTTAACACAAGAATAAAAATAAAAATAAATGTAATTTTTGATAGTTCAAAGCATTATAGTTAAAATCAAGATTTAATCAGTAAATAATTTTGATACTTGAAGTATCCTAGAAACAACACTTAACCTCTAAATTTGTAAGATTGCACAACTTTATATAATATTTTCGATTTAAATCTTATGTATGATTGTATTATAATAAAATTGTTAGTATTGTTAAATAAAATTGTAAAATCGATGAGAATATTGAATAAAATTGTAAAATTTTATGAATTGTTATTCTAAATTACCCGTTACACTAATAGTTTAACTTTTTTTAGTTAAGTTTAAATAAAATTTAAATCTAATCAAAAGTTAAAGTAATTAAAAATTTATTCTACTGGAATGTAAATGTGTGTTGTCATGTCCAATGAAAAACCAATGCAACTAAAGTTCATACTTTTTTTTTAGTGTAAAACTTATGTAGTGGATGAGATTTTAATTAAATCAAAATACAAACCTAATTAAAAATTAAAAGCATTTTTTTTGTTGCATCTTTTATTTTATTGACCGAATGAGTTTTTAATTAAAATTAAATTTATATATATATAAAAGTTAAAAAAAAAAAATCTTACCTATTTTTGGCAGTTACTGTCCATGCATGCACTTCGATCATTACTACTGTGGATGAACAGTGAAAACACCAAAGTTAAGGGAACACAATAAATTTTTGAGGATGAGTAATGAGTTGCAGTATGAAATGTAGCCTCTCATCATTCTCAGTGTGCAGTGAAGTGGTAGAATCTCACAGCAAAAGCTTCTGAAGCTGAAGAAGACAGCACTTATTACAGTTAATATATTTAATATGTTATATAAGAATCTCAACCATGATTTGCATTCAAACATACCTACTTTCAACACAATACTAATAACATTACAGTCGTTTTAACAACAAGTTTTATAACTTCCTTCTCCTAGAACTTTCAACTGTTACATCATCATCATCGTCCTTTTATTCTAAAATTAAGCGTTTGAATTAATTAAATAATATTGAAAAGTACGAGAATGAGTTACTGCAAAGTTAAAAATTTTACTGTAACTGGGTTTGAAATTTAACAAGGAATTTGATTTGATTTGAAGAAATAATGTTGTTTGTGCAGCATGATTAATTGGTGGTAAGATGAACGAACATAAGGAAGGAAGCAAGAAGAAAGTAGTACGTGGATATGTCTGACATGTGTTGAAAGATGGTTGTTTTGTGAGAGGATGGTTTTGAAAAGCAGTTCACGAAAGGCATCATTGGAGAAACAACCGACATTTGTCTGTGGTGGCATGAATTCGTTGTCGGGGTCTGGTAAAAACTGGAAATGTTTCACTTCCTTTCTTCCTCATTCGCTGTCACATGCATGCAGTAGCATTATATTAGGAACATATATGGGTATTTATTTTGTATGATGAGTATTTGAATTTTTGGAGTAAATTAAGTTTGTGTTTGGAATAGAGTGGCTTGGCTAATATAGGAGTAGAGAGAGGATACCCTTTATTTTCTCTTGCAATGCCATGCCCTACCAGTCTTTTCAGAGTAAGACACTTCACTAGGTAGTAGGAGTCACCTATGTTCTCTTCCAGTGGACATAACAATCAAGTACTTCTTCACATTACATCAAACGCTTTCATTTAATCAATTATTTTTTTTATGCAGATAATAAATAAATAATTTTTAAATTCACCTCATTTCAAATTATTCAAATTTATTAAAAGCCATGAAAAATGCTAAGTTACATTACATCTCCTATTTAATAAGATCTTCATTTCTTATTTGATACTAACTCTGGTTATTATTTTGTATTTTGAATAAATATTAACTGAGCAGTAAATGAACAACACAGACAAACTGAAAACAGAGATGGATGCTTATAAATAAAAAAATAATGGAGAAATGCATATACAAACAATGGAGGGAGAAGAAAAATTTGCTACAGAATTGAAGACAAAAAAAATTGTTTCTTCTGGATAAAACTTGCTATGTAATGAGTCTCCTGTAATTAAGAGAATGTCGTAATGCCATTATTATTCCGTCATCATAAAATTATTTATAAAATCATTTATTTGCATTACTATATATTTAAATTATTTGTACTATTGTTTAACCTTGTACCAATTTAATAAAGATGCTAATAGCATTTTCCAACACTACACCTCAAATTTTTATGTTAAATATTATTATATGAATAAAAAATAAATTATTAAAATAATAAGAAAACAAATAGTAAAGAAAATTAAATTTTACTACAGTAGAGACATAAAAAGGAGCAATCATCTCGAATATTAAAAAGAATTACAGAAGAAGGAGAATGTGGAGTCCAATAATATTTATTAAAATATAGTTGGCAGAAGAACGTGAATGGTTGATTAATGGCGCACGTGATTTTACGCTGCCGGAGGCTCCTCTAACGCCGAACCGTTGGCCGTGGCCGTCGCTGTCGCTTCTCTTGTTTCTTTGATCGGGAAAGGTGATAATTTATTTTATTAGCTTTTTGTATTCTGTGCAATTAAATTCTTCGCTTCAACTCTCAGTCAGCTTCTAAATATACATTTTCTTTCTGTATTCCCATTCCATTCCGCCTGTATTTACTATTCTCTATATTTTTCATAAACTATGTTAATTTTATTTTTAATAAACAAATATTTAATCAGTATTTGGATGATTATGGGTAGGATCAGGATATATTAATTAGGATAATGATATTTAGATAACATTTTTTTTACAACATTTAAACATTAATTACGTATCAATACGTGATTGTTCAAAAATTATTTCACAATCAATAATAATAATCATAAACATTATTGTGGAGTAATTTTTGACCAATCACATATTGACACATAATCAATGTTTAAATATTGTAAAAAAAAATGACATCTCTAAACACATTGTTACCATACTTATAATATATATATATATATATATATATTACTTGTCAATGTCTATTTTTTATTTATTTTGTTATATATTGTAGTTTTATACCAAAGAATTTTATATCATGAGGTATATCCGGCATGTATCAAAAGTATTGAAAATCTCGCATTGTATAAAATCAATATATAAATAAAAGTATATTTTCTTTTATTAAATTGATTTTTGATATTAAGTTCAACTTAAATTTTACTATATTAATATGATGTTACAGTCACTTATAATTTGATATCAAAATTATTAAAAACTTTTCATTAGTTGAATTTGTTAAACGTATCACCGACTATTAAATTTCTACGCTTGATATCCTCTACTTGAGAAAGTACATTGAAATTTAATAAAACATTTTTAATTCTTAATTTTGATTTTAATTTGAAAATAATAACTTTTTTTCTTTCAAAATGTAATAGGACAAGAGTATGTAATAACTTTATTTAACCAAACTTTTTTAAAAAATTCGGTTAATTACTAATAGAGGATTTTTTTCCTTAATTGTTTTTTATTAATAAAATTTAAAGTCTCACGTATATGTTATTGTAAAATAAAATATAACAGGTCGTGTTTCGAGAAGATGTTTTAAAAAAATAAAATATATGAAAAAATGGGAAAAAAAAACTTCATCTTTAAGGTTGGGACCAATGGCATGTGAGGTATTAATGACGTGATTCTATAATACCATTTTTTTAACTAATCATGTGTGTGCCTTGCAAACTATTTATGGATATCTCTAAATACTATATTATTCAATGTTTACTATTTTAATAAACACTATATAAATAACAATGTTGAGCAAACTGAAAACTTACAACAAATACAAAAGGTTAAATAGGACTAAACTGTTTACATAATATATATACATTTTATGATATACTTACTTAATAGTTGGAAAAACTGATTACTTTTAATTTTGTAATATTCGTATCGTTTATTTTATTTTTATTTTTTTATTGAGTAAAAGACCAAATTATTTGAAATGAAAGTTGATTATTAATTTAGGTTGTATTTGGTATAACTATTTTTTAATCTTAAATTTATTTTTAGTTAAACTGTGGGGAATCATATTTTTAAGAAAAGAATATAATAGATTATTGACCAATTGATAATGAAAACAAACTCTTTGATAAAAATATCTGACATAAGATCCATATCTTTCATAATTTTTTACACATGTATTTGATAATCTAACATCTTTATAATGAAAAGGTTATAGTTATGGAATTTTTTTTAATAAAACTAATAATAAAAAAAATTACATATAAGTTAATTTATTTGATTATATTTGAGGTGTATTTGGATTAGTGTTGGGTTTTATTAAAATATGATAGTTGTATTTAAATTTGAGATGAAAATAATCTATTAGGTAGTGTTTAACAAACGGTTGGGCCTTGGGGTTTGAATCGGAAACAATTTTATAGTACAAAAATAGAGGTGAACTTAGAATATTTACGGGTGCAAGTAGTCATTACAATTTCCTTTTATACATTAATAAAAATTATCACTTCTTGATCAACCTTTCCTTTGGCACCAATATTGTCATCGTGAGCTAAATAAATTGTTTAACATCCAAAAAAAATTAAATATAATTATAAAAAATAAAATCTTCCTAACTAACATCTTTGAATTACTTGTTAAGAAATAAAATAAAATAAAATAAAACAAATTATTTCTTCAAAACTATAAAATAACGCATTGAGACGTTATGGGACATAATTTTTTTTACACATTCTATTAACTTTTTTACATTTTTAACTCGATAACACGGATTAACATTTGGCATATAAAATATTGACTTAATTATGTATTTATTCCTTAAAATTTCAGATAAATTCAAGTTTGATCCTCCAAATATAAAAACAAAGCATTTGTTCCATGCTTAAAATACTCAATCTAACATATAATTTATAAAATAAATAACAATTAAAAGCAATATTTCATATTAAACATGTCCATTAAAAGAAACGGTAGTTTTTTCATTGAAGATAATCATACTTGACTCGGATGAGATTAACACGAGTAGTCAAAATTTCCTTCTAAACATTTAACAAAAATTCGTACTTAAAACTCGAAATCGGGTTAGATATTGAACCAGGAAACCTTGTATTGTATTTATTTATTTTTATTCTCTCCTTTATCTTAATTAATATAGCAAATTTATTAGATAACCTTATTGATAAGCCTCAATTATCCATTTTGGAAGAAATTTATCGTATTCTGTCTCCAAATTTACTGGATCCAACGCTTATTAGCCCTCGAACACGTCCAGCCCAAAACATTGAAAGTGGCCCACAACCACTTATCAAATTGCCCAATTCCTGAGGTCTAATGTTTCCTTTGTAATATTAAGATTATTGTTTTTTACACTCTATCAAATTTTTTCTAATACCTCATTATATTTGTAATTTATTTTTCAGAATACAATGAATAATTTTGGAATTTTTTAATGAGATAGAAACAGAAATTTGTTAGGGTGTAGGAAACAACATTCTAATATTAACTGCCATTTAAGCCCAACGGCTACTATAAGAATAACAAAGTACAACACAAACCATATCAACTTTCCTGTTAAATTCGTGCTCAGTAAATCTAATTTAATTGCATTAGCTTTTATAGTTTTCTGGGCTATATATATATATATATATATATATATATATATATATATATATATATATATATATATATATATATATATATATATATATATGAATTCTGAGTTTTTAGGTGAAGGATATTTTAATAATTTTCATTATCAAAATTAAAAAAAAAACCCCAAAACCCTTATCCACCTTTCTCATTTGGCTTTCATCCCTACTCTAGCCCCAATTGAAAAATATCAGAAAGACTTGCATTATTTTAATAATTTTCATTCTCAAAACTAAAAAAAGAAACCCCAAACCCTTACTCACCTCTTTCATTCTTCTCAACCCTTTCTCCTTCATCTCTCTCACTAAAACATTTTCTCTGTCACATCTCTGCACTAGCCCCAACTAAAAAAACACTCATTATTGAATAAAAGGGTTAAATATGTTTTTGGTCCCTTAACTTTCTGTGAAAATTGGAATTAGTCCCTCTTCAAAACTTTGACTTAATTTAGTCCTCAAACTTTAGAAATGTATGAATTTAGTCCTTTTAACCAAATTTTGTTAACTTTATTTGTTGTTTCAAATGCCTTCCTCAGTTAACAATGAAGCAAAAATGTGTCAAATAGTGTAAACAACCCAAATGCTATCATAAAACGTGCTTGAAACATCAAATAAATCTAAAAAAATTTAGTTAAAAGGACTAAATTCATATATTTCTAAAGTTGAGGGACTAAATTAGGCAAACATTTTGAAAAGGAACTAATTCCAATTTTCAGTGAAAGTTAAGGGACCAAAAACATATTTAACCCTAAATAAAATAGTTAAAGAAAAAAAAAATACTTACATAAATAAAAAAATTAAAACACCTAATTTTTTCTTTATATAATTTTAAATAAAATTTCAGGATTTAAAATTTATTATTTGATTTTATCGTTAAAATTTTTATTGTATTTTGATTTGTTTTTTCTTCAGTAAAGAAAAACAAATTAATGAATTTCTACAAAAAAAATTAAATGACCATGGAACAATATTATGTAGTAGTATGAGAATGTAAAGGAAGAATTCTCATAAGTCTTATTTTTATATATATATATATATATATATATATATATATATATATATATATATATATATATATATATATATATATATATATATATATATATATTTGGGTTGATAAAGTTTGGTGGTCCACGAATTCTTCGTGACTTTTTCTTTTACCTCTTTTTTTTTATTTATAATAACATAAAACCTCTATGAACCTTGTATATTTATAGTTTTTTTACCTCTTATTTTACGAATTCTTCGTGACTTTTTCTTTTACCTTTTTTTTTTATTTATAATAACATAAAACCTCTATGAACCTTGTATATTTATAGTTTTTTTACCTCTTATTTTTCAAAAATGTCCATTTTTGTTATCCTTACACGTGACTGATGAGTATGAAGAAAGCACATGACACTCATAGGGGTGCATGAAGAAGCTATAGAAGTATGACAAGTAAAAGTAGTTGTCCATTTTTATCACGTGATCCATTGTGTCTGGTTTAGTTTTTGTTTTTCCATGAGGTATACATGTTTTTA
Organism: Vigna mungo; assembly: GCA_036885675.1. NCBI lineage: Eukaryota > Viridiplantae > Streptophyta > Magnoliopsida > Fabales > Fabaceae > Vigna > Vigna mungo. The sequence continues at coordinate 41,843,098 of CP144692.1, read as the reverse complement.
AGATTCTAATCAAATGTCTCGTAAGAGTAATTCTTTAGGCGAAATCAAATGACAACATGGAATTTTTCCTTCAAAGGTGGTATTTACGTTTTTAAGAATTGTAAAATTTACGTCTCTAAAACTTTATAATCAAATTTTAAAATTGAGTAATTTAAAATGAAACCAAAAACATTAGCAGACTCATCTTATTTATTCCCTTTCATTTTATTTGTAAAATATTCAGTGATGATTATTAGAACTTGTGTTTCTTTTTCTAAAAAAAAAAAAAAAAAAGAAAAAGCATTATCAACGTCAATTTGCTTTTAATTTATATGGTGAGTGAGAAGCATCGCTTTGTGTGAGACATGTTACGATTGGCCTTTTCAATAAGTGACTGTAAATTGTCCAACCAGAAGCATGTGATTCTCATAATCTCTACATTGATGCATGAATTGAACAAAACCAACTCATTTGTGGTATAAGAATCCGTGGAGTGACAAGATTGTTTCTATTTATGCTATTCCCCACAATTTCTTCTCTTCATGCATAAACATAACTTTTTAGTAGCTGATGCATTTCTCCTTATTCTAGAGCAAGACTCATCACCTAAATACACGAAATATATTCATATATTATTTTCTCCACTCAATATCTTTATAAAAGGATTCACTATACTCTCATCATGAATCATACATTGCAACTTACTAAATAGACTCCTTTATGTTTAGATAATCTTGTCCTTAAATTCTAAAAGAAGAAAATTGAAAATAACTTTTATAAAGTATAATTAACTTTTTTAATCTGTAGAAGGTATATCATACTAAATTTTAAAAATTAACTTACAAAAAATAGTCTCTCTCTCTCTGTATGTATGAATTTTGTATTGAAAGAGTTGGAAGAAGTTGCTCTCACTCTTGTGAGAGCCACCCAAATCTGATAGAGAACTTCAAACAAACTTTTATTAGAATAGATTCGTTAGACCTAAGGGGTTGGTAATGAAATTGATTTCATTCATATAGATAAATGTGTGTGTGTGATGAAGGGTTGAGTGAGGCAGAGCAGTCACGGGTCACGTTATAGTAGGCTTAAAAAACTAAGATGGAGAAGTTGGTCCTTTTATTAATTTGAAGAAATTAGCAGTTAAACGTATCTTAAAAATATGATTTTTGAAATAAAAAGACATGAGCTAGAGGGGTCGAAGCAAGTGAAATTTAAATGATTCATCAACCGAGATTACTATGATTTAATTTGTTGTTAGTTGTGAAGTTGTGAGGGATAATGACATGTTGCCAAATCCTATAGAATGAGCCTCAAAGTAGTAGTTAGATTTATATATAAGCATTTTCCTTTCCTTTCAAAACACGAACCAATCATCATTTCTTCACCCTCTACACCTTTTTACTTTTCGACCATATCTACCAACTTAAGTAATTTATAACCAAAGATAACTAATCTCCACTTTCCTTTTTTCTTAAACTACCCATTTTCTTTTTTTTTTTCTTTTTTTTTCCTTTCTTTTTTCAGCTGAACTTCGCATGTGCAATCACTCCAGAGAAAATTTTTACTCAACTAGAAAACTTCTCCGCATCACTATTTTTATGTTCCTAATTTGTAGAAAGGAGCAAATTGTCCTTCGAGGAAAATGGTGGGTGTCAATGCTTATTTATGTAACATGTTATTGCGAAGCACAAAATATGAGCAATATGGCAATGCTACCATCTTTAGATCTCATAAAGAAATTCTCTAACTTTCAAAAGAAAACTTCATCTGCAAGTTTTACTTGAAAACTTACCTATATCTCTCTCACCCACACACACACACGTATGAGATGTTCATAAAGGAGTTAGAGGTTAGAAGAAAGCAAGGTACCAGTACAAATTGAAAACTTTCTTACTCAACTCGAAGTTTTTGCTACAAATGAACTGCAAAAAGAATTCCCAGAAATAGGGATATATATAGAAAGGGGAAAAAATGAAAAGAATTCGAACAAAAAAAAGAAAACAAGCGAGACAGCGACTCCTAAATGACCTTAAGGGACCTACAATAACTAGACCTAAGACCCTACCCTTTTTGACTTGCATATGTCTACCCTTTTTTTCCGCAGTTCTGATTACAATCTTCCCCTAACAGCTAAAAATATGATGATGATGATGATGATGATCACCTATTGCTACTATTCCCGGAGTTCAACCCTGTACAAAAGCCAATGAACCAAAGAAATGAAATATCAATAAGAAATAACATAAGACAAGAAGACTGTAGAGGACAGCAACGAAAGAGAGAGAGTCCCAACAAAGGATCATGGCTCCTTCACATGACATCAAATGTACTCCAAGCTAAGGCTGCTGTTAGTGTTTGGAATGAGTTCGGGTGAGGCAGCTGCATTATTATTCATTGCAAAACCAGATTTCTCAATGCCCCTGCATCTCATTTCCAGCACCTTCTTGTGGGAATTCGAGTGCAAAGATGGACAAAAGGTCGGGCTTGCAGCTGGGCGATACTCCGGGTAGAGCCTACCAGACTTGAAACGAACACCACATGCATTGCATAGTGTTTTTGGCCCCATTGGCCCTGCCCTCCACTGTGGTGTCTTCGTTATTTCACAATGCATGCATTTCCTCACCGCTTGCAATCCATTCTGGTTGCTATCACCGCCAGCTGCAGGAACTGTCACCTTCACTTTCTTCTTTTTCTTAGCCTCTCCACACCCTTGCTTTGGCATCTTTGCTACAAGTTGAGACTCGGCAAAATTCTCAGAGTCTGAAGAGGTCTTCGACGAAATTACATTTGGTTGTATGTTCTCCCCAACAAAGGACGAGGCAGGGGAAATGAGGTTCATTGCTGGCCGAGGATTGAAGGTGGCAGGACGTGGACGCTTGCTGCGTGCGCGTCCACATGGCACGGGGATGTAAACCTCTGGGCTTCGTGGCGGCGCCGGCACCGTCTTTCCTCCGGAGCAGGAACTGCTGCTCTCAAGGACAGAAACTGGGCTTGATGTGTGGAATTGGTTGTGCACTGAGTCCTCCTTTGTGATGCACGATGGCTCTTCCACTTTCTTCATGGTCAAGCTCCCCCCACAAAACGAATCCTCCACAAAGTTCGACAGCCATTCCAATTGCAAAATGTCTTCATACTGCAATGCAATCACCACATTCATCAGAATCATATATTTGCCTTGTCAATTCGAATGCATTTACTCCATCTTTTTCTTTTCTCTTATACAATTAATACTACTATTCGTGAAAAGCGTGTTGTGCTATGTTTAGCATATTCTACAGAAAATTATGCGAGCTCTTCAAATTGAATGAGGAATACGAATTTGTGCTCACTGTGAAAAGGGTATCATCAAACATGGATAGCTAGAGAGTGAGTGAGCACCTTTTCTAATTATTTGTGTTTTGTTGTTGCATCATGTGATTGTCACATGCAACATCACATGATATCCAATAATGATGTTCAAATAATGGAGAGGTATGGGGATGTGCTGTGCCACATGTCACCGACAAAATTAAGTGTCATTTTAGAATAATAAAATGACTTTTTAAAAAAATACAATATAATAATTGTGAGTTAATAATGTCTCCCCAGCTTGAATTTAAATTCAAAAAAATTCAATTTTAAACTATATACAAAAAAAAAATTATTCTGTCAAGTGTCTAGATATTTTGAAATTTATTATCTTTATAGTGGCTAGGAATTATGATTTTATTTTTGAAAAAATTATGAGCCATTTATGGAATGAGGACAATCACTTAACAATGCTCCCCACAACTAGAACCAAAATTTCATGCTATCAAATACGCGTGGTGTCAGGCTGGCAACGGCAGACACACAATCAGAACCGTATATGAAACTGTGATGTCATAATCTAAGTAATCCAACGGCAACATGGGAAGCCAGTGACGCTATCACATATAATTACAGAGCAGTTCACGGAATTCATGTGAACGCGCCAAAAAATTCAACAAAACAACAAATTGGATAAAAACTGCAGCTTTTTCTAACAACTAACCGGAACTGAGAGCTCGGCGGAGAGGTCCGACGCGCTGTTGCCGGAGAACACAGAGTCAGAACCGGGAAAGGAATCGGCCCCGGCGGGCCAGATGCTTGCCAGCGAGTTGCAGTTTCCGGCGGCGGCGGCGGCGGCGACGGAGGGCAAGGTTGGGGCGCCACCCTCAACTTCCTCCACAGGAAAATCGAGAAGGTCGTCGATGTGGTCAAAGAAGCTACCGCAGTCTATCTCATCCATGAAGTTAGGTCCAACCATTTTCTCGGCAGGTGAAAATTCCCTGAGAAAATAAAAAAGTGGATAGAAAATCAGAGTGTGAAAGGAGAAATTGGAAAAGAAAATATCAGACACACAGCAGGCGTTGTCGAAGGGGGAGATAGTGGCCCATTGTAGCCATTGTTGCTTAAATCAAAATTAATATTTTTCTTTGGAATGATTAGAGAGAGAAAGGGAAAAAAAGTTAACAAAAGGTAACTGACATGCGTTGTTATTATTAATTACTTATTTTGATGAAATGAAAATCCGAAATTGAAGATTTTAGCATGCGAGTGCAATGAGTGCTGCGAGTATGAGCCGGTCCCAGTATGGCATTTTGATTTTATCCAGAAATACCTTCACTCTCTCTTTTCTATTTCCTTTGAAGTAATCGAAGATACGAAACCTCATTTGGGCTACCTCTTTTTTCCAAATTAAACAGAATGTGAACATTTTGAAAAAAGTTGAAGAAGGCCAGCAAGCTAACCTCGTTCGACTAAGGAAAATTCAAGTTGAGGCAGAGAAAGAAAAAACGAAATAAACAAGAGGGAAAGAGAAAATCATGGTTAGGATTGTATAATTGATGAAAAGGGTTTAAGAGAAAAGAGAGTAAACTGTTGAAACTGAATTCCCTTGAATGGTAAGGTTGAAATTAGAAGGTGGGAAGGGAAAGAAAGCAAACCTGAAGGGTAAAAGTGGTATGTTGGTATGTTTGAGATGAAACTGGAGAAAAAGGTGCAATCTTTAAAGGTGGAAAAGCTTGACAGGAGAGGCAATGAGGATGTGTGTGAGGAGGGTGGAGAGGTGTTTGGGTTTTTGAAAGGAGAGAGAGAGAGAGAGGAGAGTGAAGAAGGTTTAAATGGAAAGAGGAGGTTATGAAGAATGGAGAAGAAGAAGAAGAAGAAGAGAGAAAGAGAATGTGATGGGCACTGGTAGGTGAGGCTCCTTCATCATTGCTAGCTGTCTTTTACTACCTCCACTGTCGTGATGTTGAAGACTTCTTTCTCTCTTCTTCCTTTTTTTTTTTTTTTTTTTTCCTTCATCTCTCTCCTCAGATTAACCATGGGTCCCACCCTTCTCTCTCCTTTCCTCCATTCACGGACTTCCACCCCACCACCCCACACAAACCATCTTCATTTCAATTTCAATTTCAATCCCATTTCCCATACCACCCCCCCAACCAAACGTAAATGCCTTTTCATTTTCAATAACCACAAAATAAAACACCATGGATATCAATTACCTTTTCTTCTTGGCTGGGTCTCAGTTTCTCTGAATTGCAATGCTTCCTTTCCCAGAGAGATAGAGAAAAAGTGAGAAACCAAGAAGGTGCAGGCTTTGCATAAATAGAACAAGAGAAGCTGCTTGTGTTTTGTCAGCTTTTTTTTCTTCAAACACAGTTTGTTTCTGCTTAGTCTCTGATTTCTTAAATAAAACAAAAGAAAATAACTGCCTTGGTTTACAGTAAAGCTGAAAAGTCAGAGTTTAGGAGCTTCCTGGAAGCGCGTGAAACACACTGAAAGCTTTATTACGACCTGTACAAGTGTTTGTTACGGGTTCCCCAAACCAATGATTCTTTTGTATTCCAGGCTGGATATGGTCACTTTGGATAGCCTCATTTATTATTTTAATTATATTTATTACGCTTTGCCACTCAAAACATAAATAAATTACTATAGTACTATTATCCCCTTCTTTTTTCCATTAATTACCATTTTTACCAAGTTTGAATTTTACCTAATTCTCTGCCACCATATGATTGACAAATCGTAAGTTTGCCTTTGTGGAAATTTTTATTCTTTCAAAAATAAGAAAAAGACAATTCCCATGGACAAATTTGAATAGAGCAAGTGTGGAGTTTTGGAAATCCCAACTTTGAATATAAAAATCTGAAAATTCTTTGTTTTCAGCTCAAAACCAACAAAAACAGTTCTAGAAATTCTTCTCAATAAACTCCCTCTTTTTCTGTTCCTCTTACACTGTTTTCTATTTTTACAACCAAACTTATTCTTTTAATAAATAATATACTCTATTTATTAGCCTTATCACACTTCTCTATCATGCTTTACATGCAACACTATAAACTTATATTTCAAACAACATTTTACTTCACCGTCTTCTTTAATTTAATCTTTATTATTTCATCTATACTTGTACATCCCAACTCAAATTCCATTTGTTTCAGATGAAATGTAGACCATTCAAAAACAATTAAAAACCTTATTTATTTATTGTCTTTGTGTTTTTTAATTCATCACCTTACTTTCTTATTTTATTTTTAGAAAAATTACTTACAATTTTATTTCTATTCATTGTGTTTATCTTCACTCCACTGAACCAGTCTTTTTAAACAGAAAACATTATCTGTCACATTCATAATTTTTTTTCTTACTTTCTTTTCTTTTTATAGAAACTCTTATTAATACTTTAAAAAAAAATGTTTATGAATGAAATAAGATGATTACAGGCAATAAACGTGTCTAATTATTTATTTAACATGGTTGTCTATCCTGTATTTAAATTCAAAAACACTAATTAAGTTAAAATAAATGTGTATCTGTTTTTTTGTATGATCCAAAGTGAGCATCTGCTATTGATAATTATTTAATATTCTCAAGTAGAATGACATGAAAACAAACTCTATAAAGAAATTATACCTACTTAATTGACCTCTTTAAGTTAAAAGCGATTGCTTCTAACTATATAAATGTGTGGTGGATTTTAATTTGTATATCAATCAATTACTAAATACGGATACAATTGAATTCCCAATAACTTTATAAACAATCTTAGAGACAAATCAACAATTTTTCCAAAAATATTTTTTTTTAATTTATATACAAATTAAAAGAAAAAATAATCAGGGTTGAACGAATTTACACTTATAAATTATAAGAGCACACCATTTTCTTTTTAAAACTTATTTCATATAACATTAAGAGGGTTATTATTATTATTAAAATATACAATTTATCTCTGCAAAGGTAATTTGTAAGATGGAAAATATTATTGTATGGTCATTCAAGAAAACATTGTCATCATATATATGATAATTAATTATTTTTATTCCAATCACTGTAAAAGTTAAAATAACCTTAATTTTGCTAGTTTTAAGTGTTTGTATCAAACACCAATTTTATACAGAAATTTGACTCCACATTTTTTAAGGAAACATAATTGAGTTACATTGTAATATTAATTTTATAGTTAAAACATCTGTAACGAAAAACGTATAGCAGTGTTTTAAGAGGTTTAGTATTTAGTCATTGTTTTTTTTATGCACATTTAAGTTCTGTTTGTTTCTACCGACAACGAGAAAAGAAACAAATAAATGAAAAAGAAAACTTGAAAAAATGAAATTTTAAAATACGAAAAACAATACATCATTTCACACTTAATTTTTTTTATTTTCTTTTGAAAACAAAATTGAAATATTATAACATTATGACATAAATATTTTATTATATATATATATATAATAAATTACATAGAGAAATATAACCAATTATATTTACGTAAATATAACTAAATATTTATCTTTCATATTGTAATAAAAATTTAAATAAGAATATTTTAATAAATAAATTAAAATAGGTTAGTTAACTTACTTGTGAGATAATTTTATTATATTTTAAATTAATATATGAATAAAAAGTCAAACTTATTTTACAATTAATTATTTAAATAAATTCATATTTATGTTTTAAAAAATTTTTACCATTATTATTAATTTTATGAAATATTTATTTACAATCAATTTTTTCCATTTTAATTCATAATTACTTTTGTTACATTATGGTTAAAAAATATTTTTGATAATTTGCATGAATTTACTATTATTTTTTCATGTAGTTATATGTAACAAATTACTTAAAAGAAACTTTATTCTCTTTTCTTCTATTTCCTCTTAATTTAAAAAAAAATAGTTATTTTACTTCTTTCCTAGTATCAACAAAATGTTATTAATAAGATTTAAAAAACCTCACATACTAAGTTTTACTCTGAATTTTATTACATAGACTGAACTAATACTCAAACATTCAACAATCATATATCAATATGACAAAAAAAATAGAAAATATATATAAAAAAAAACTAACTAACCCTCTCAAAGAAAGAAGTTTACAATTCTAAAGTTTAAGAATTGATAATTATTACCAGAAAAAAAGAACTAGTAACAAGAAATAAAATGTAATCCTATTTTCAGTTTCACATATATTAAACAGTCAACACAACTATTATCTTTAGAGTAAACATTAAAATCAGATTTGGCATGAGCTCTTAATTGAGTCAAAACCAGTCATGTGCATTAATTAATTAAGGAAGTAAAAGGTTAAAAGATTCTTTAACCCCTTAATGTAACAATGATTCATTTCGGTATATAAAAAATAATTTTTAGTTGCAACATATAATATTTATTCAACAACTATTACAATGTCTCTGTTTCTTAATGGTGGCAATAGAATTTTTAAGTACCGTAATAAACATCAAACTCTCTATTAAAAAAATAAAGTAATCAAATTTTCTCATTTTAGACAATATATTTTAGTTTAACTAAATTTAAACGACTAATTTGAGTTAATTACGAAACCAAACTTTATAAGGAAAATACTCCCTTGGAATGCAAAGAGTAATGGTCAATAATTTATTAAAAATAATTTGACATGGTAATTGTCTAAAAACATTATAGTTATGGAGTAACCCTTCACAATTATGAAATGCAATTTTTTCTTTGTGAGCTTTTTTTGACCACAATTTAACTCAATCCCTAAATGAATCATAATTGTTGATTAAAATATTGTATATATACATATTTATGGATGCCCACAGTGTTAATAGGGAAAACTAGTGTGAACAATGTCATGCACGTGGTTAATTAGTTAATCTGTCTCTCTCACTTTATGTGATTTAATCTTCAATGCTAATGTAAGAACAAGTAAATTGACTTTAGCTTGTATATAAATAATGTTTTTTAAATTTTGAGAGTTTTTAAATCCTAATTATACAAATAAAGACTGCAACTTTTGGTAAGTTACTTTTACTGTGTTAAATACCAAATAATCAATTTTATTTTAATAAAAAAAAACATTTAATTAAGAGTTTAGGTATGTTAAAATATAAAAGACAAAACGTAACATACAAGAATGAGTTAAATTTTTGCTTTAATAACTTTATGTCACAGTAATCATTATTGATAGATATTTTATTATATAGTTAGAATTTGGTACTCAAATTTGCAGACAACGATCTTTAAAATTGATAATAAGTTATTTTAGTATATATATATATATATATATATATATATATATATATATATATATATATATATATATATATATATATATATATATATATATATATATATATTTAAGATTTTACTAATGACAACATGAATATTTTTCTTTGTGTGCATTAAATAAATGTAATAACATATGATTACTTATTCAAATAATTTAGTATATGATATTACTTTATAGTTTCTTTTAAAAAAAAATTCAATGAAAATGACTCGAATGTATGAAAGACTTTTTTTGATTGCTAAGTTTAAATAAAATAATTATGCTTTTAATTGATGTTTAATGATGTAATAATCTTAAAATTAAAGGTCACCTCACATTAATCAATTCTATTATTTTACTTAATTACTTATATTAGAGAAATATCACCGAAAACAAAAGTTTTTTAATATATATATAAAGATGATAGAATTTAAATGTAAAATTACATAGTAATATTTTTGTAAGTAAATGATCCATATATTTTTTTAATATGTAGATGATAAAAATTAAAGATATTTTTTATGTTTAATTCTTATAAAACACATTTAAATTTACATATGTTATAGAAAAAGGTGGAATAGTTGATGAATTCAATGACTAAGACAAGTTTAAACTAACGTGAAACGAGAACTTTTTAGGTAGGTTTTGACATGTTCATGTAACGATTTTGAATAATACTAAAAAATATCTAAATCTAAATTTGTTATTTTTCAAATAAATATAAAGTTAGGTCTGTTATAATTTTAAGAAACATAAGATTTCGACTTTTATAATATGTTTGATCGATGTAAATAATCAAAATAATATATATATAAACTTTTCTTTTTGTTAGTAGATTATTAAAATGTTTGAACGTGTACGATTTTTTTATCAATCAGTACCCTTTTATGCTATGTTAACAAACTGGTTGACTGTGTAAGATAGATCAGTTCATCCAGGTTTTGAAATTCAGAGGCCAGAAAAAAAAAAAAAAGTTGATTATATTATTTGGTCACATGCAACTAACATAGTTGAAATCGAGCACCCATAAAAGAGTTGGAACCGAATTAACCAACTTCACGAGAAAATTAATTCCATCTCCACTAAGAACTGTTTGACTGTACTTACTTTTATAGTGAAATTTATGAGTTTAAAAAACCTACTCCCAATTTATTGAAGACTATAAACCTGTTATAATTTTAGCAAAAATTAAGAAGAAAAAAAAAAACATCATTGACTGGGTACTTAAATTGTTTTGTCCTCCTAATTCTTAAAATTAGAAAAGGTAGTTCTCTAAAATGAAGCAACAGATTTTGAATATAGAAATGAAAAGGAAAAAGGTTGAGAAAAGTGACTGCACAACTGAAGTGTGTTCGGCTTTGGGTCAAACTGAAATGATGGTTCAATTGGTCTGAAAATCTATCTATCTTGTTATTTTTTGATCTCTTAAATTTTGTTAACTACCTTGAGTTACACTCTTTGAATCAATTCCTTCAAAAATACTCAGCCTGTTGTTGAAAGGGGACAAAGGGACACACTGCACTGCTGCTACTTCCATTCACCCTTTACTTCTTTAACTAACTTCGCTTCCACTCTTTGAATCCCTTTCTTCTAAAAGACTTTTTCTTTTTCTTTTTTTTTTTAATTAAAAAAAATAAAATACATTTTCAATCACTCTAAGTGTTAGGCTTAGCACCAATTAATCATATCCCAAATTCGCAGCCTTCAAAGTTTGTTGAAAAAACAACTCAGCTTTTATTTTATTAGGTAAAAATGCTACAATTCAACGTGCCAATCACTACACTGTACATTTCTAAATATATAAATTAAGTGCCTAACACGCTATTTATCGTAACATAATTACGATTTCACCGTTTTGCCTTAATTTTTTCTCTTCTTCATGTCTTAATTAATCCAACCCCACGTTTCAGATCATTAGTTTTTTAATTAACTATTTACTTTATGACAGTGTTTTCTATTTTCCGAACAAATCATGGTTGGCATCATGTTGAGATATTTGGAAGCTTGTGTTTATTGGATCAAATGGAAAGTAAAAAACAAAACTTGAGTTGAAGCCAGAGAGAGCGAGGGAAAAAAGAAACGAGTTTTATTTTGTTTCTTTTCATATATTTCAACGCGCTTATACGCCCCGATACAACTGTTTTATACTTTTTGACTTCACATGCCAAACACAGTTCATTTAGCAATTAGCATAAGCAACTTTCTTATTTTATTTTCTTACCTTTCTTTTTCCTTCTTTTATACCACGCAACTTTTATTCTTTTAATTATTCAACTAAAAGGTAACCCTGCTCAACAAAACCAAATGCAAGAGTTAAATAATTTTAATTTTAGTTTCTTTATTTTAAATCATGCCTCATATTTTCCTCTTTAATTGAGATATTTAGCATAGATTTAATAAAATTTAAAAGAGCTTTATAAAACGTGAGACATAGAATTAACGTGTGATAAGTGTTTTTACTCACCAAAAAAATTTGTTTGCCAATTGTCTTTTTTTAGAGAAGACTATCCCTAAACCAGAAAGCATAAATATATCTTCAAAAATAGGAGGAGTATGAAAGCGATGTTGCGCACCGACGCTTTTCTCTCTAAGTTGCAAAAAAATCACTTATTAAAGTCACTTCCTTAACTAAATGCGAATGTAACGGATTTAAATGAACGACGTGATTGAACGTCAAAGTCATCAAAATATATGCAAAAATTGTCTTTATATATATATAAACACACCCTTTATACGACGCTTATTTCTTCTAGAAAATATAATTCCACTGAAAAAATCGAATAATTAAACCTTTTGTTTTCAATATAATTAATAACACAGTTTAAGATTCAAATTCAAGAGTAGGGATTAATTAAATCACAGATTCACGCTAATGTGTTGCCTGTGATGTACAGATAATTAGGATTAGATAGCTAATCAAGTTGCTTTCTTAAATTAAATATGGGTGTGTCGGTACAGTGAGCAAAATGCTCTTGTACTTTTTTTCCTATTGAGAATGGCACATGGGTTTGTATCCTTATTGTGCAAGCATGCATGATGTATAAACAAAGATTCAATGCCAAATATCCCTAACAAGAAAATATTAATATTAATGTGACCGCATTTTATCCTACATAATAATTGTAACAAATAAACCGAAAAATAATTAATATCAATAATTTAATTAGTGAAAGTTTAACAACGTGCAACTAAGTAGAGCGTTTGAATAGTTAGCATAAGTTCAAATATTCAAACCTTATTATTATGATATTATCACTGTAAAAGAAACAAAAACTCGTGAACATTTTATTGAATTTTTAAGTGAATTACTAATTACGTTGGACTATTTTATATAATTTAAATGGAAAGCTCCTTATCGAGGTGCAAAAAAGTTATTGACATAAACCATCAACATATGGATCGTTAAGGGTTACAGTTACACAAGCAAACATACACGATCGTGATCTTTGATTCTATGATTAAAGTATAGAATGTGCTTACATGATTAGATTTCTCATTTATGCTAACATAAGCAACACCAAAATAATCAAATAAATCAATACTTTTATATTTGGAGTGGTTAATGTTAATTCGTTATAAGAATTTTTGCACGTATAGAACTACAAATATTTGTATATTTTGTGAAAAAAGTAAAAAGAAATAGCATATAAAAGTGGAATGATGAGGAAGACGAAGGGAAGTGAAGGAGAAAATTAGGGAATAAGTAACAAAAAAAGCCTAACCATTGTACTTACATTTGATTTACCTTAATTAACCTTCCCAATGTAATGTCGGCATGTTACCTCCCATGCTGGGTGGGTCCCGCGGTGCATGTTCGGAAGTTCGGTCCACACGTTCATCAACGTGGCGAATATGGACTACCCCAGTTACCATGGACCCCACCCACTCAATTCCAGCAACACCACGTGACGTGGGGACTTCCCTCACGTGACCTTGCCATCGCTTATTCTCATTCGTCACCTTGTTCCATTCTAGCCAACCCGAACCTGCCACGTGTGGTTGCTGACTATTTTTCTGTCAAAGCAACCGGTAACCATCCATATGTTGTTATGTCATTTTGTTTTACATTTTTATTTTAGAAGCAAAATCAAAGAGTATTAAGATATTTTCTGGTGTTACAGTTTTTAAAGTGTTCGGTTTGGATGCATCATGTGGCGGTGGGGCCCACGTATGGTAGTGCCGTACCTAAACATGGTCCGGGACAAAATGTGATCTCTCAGGGACTTTTGTGGGTCATGACCCTAACAGTGCCTACCCCACAAATCAGTCCTTAATTTAGGATTACGGAACCATTATCGCTTTAATTGCTATATTTAATGTAACCAAACATATCACAGTATCAAACGAAATCCCTCAATTATTAATATCATTATCAAATCAGCGTCACTGAGTTTACTACAAATACTGAGGACAAGTTGGCCGAATACTGTTATAGATAAAATACATCTTTTTGAAATAGATAATAATTTTGAGGTAACCCACTAGGAAAAAAATTGAATTTTTAACACTGAAACTAATTACTAAATAGAGATTATGTTGTCATAATTCTTGATCCAAGTGGTACATTTGAAATGTGAAAAAAATTGCTTGATTTGGTCTAACAATAGTAGAGGAATAGTTAAATGAGAATTTTGGAAGGTGCTATGTTACAAGAAAAAACAGAAGATAATAAGAATGTCTGATCCATTCAGGGTGTGCAGCTCACTGGCAGAATCCAGTGAGCTGTAAACTTAAATAAACACGACAATGGAGAAGCACCGAACGAGGGGAAAGAGCACGATTCTAAGCGTATGTTGACTATAGATAGTTTATTATTAATTTAATGTTAAATCATTGAACTTGAATAACATTTTTTACAGTACTATATATGCTAGTATTTCAGAACCATGGTTTTGATCCCAAAGCACATTCTTATTCCTAATGTTAGTCCCCTCTTTTAATTTATTCTTAGCCCCTTTTATCTGAATAAATTTTCTAACCAAGTTGACAATCATTTGTTGTCTCCTCTAAACTTATATTTTTACTGTATACATTTTCTTAATCTTAACGAAATATATGTTTTTACTATCATATTTATTCAACATTAAGCTGACACATTATTATACAGTGAAATCAAATTAGATCAGCTGCTGGTAGAAACTTTAGGTACGTCACTGAATTGAGAAAATAAAAAATCATAATAATCGGATTCAGCTAAACCAAAATTTATTTTATTTCATAAAAACACGACAAGTTGGTTATAAAGTGCAAAATGATTCACACTTGGTGATTTCGAAAAGTCAACCTTTTAATAATATTTAGAGAAGCAGTAGAAGGTATGAGAATAATTCAAAGGAAACATATTTGCAATGGAGTAGAGTGTGATGATTGATGTTTAGTGTCAATTAATTGAATACCACATTGAAGTTCTGAGAATAACATTTTGGTAGTTCAAATGATATTGTCGAACCCTCAAGAGTTAACCATAGAAATGAAAGTCATACCTATTTGTATTAAATCTATACGATATTAATTAAAGAATGGAATACTATATAAAAACAAAAATACAAGTTAAAAATCATGATGAATTCAAAAGCGATTATTTCACATTAACCTTAACATTTAATATGTGGAATGATAGTTTCATTCTAAAGTTAATACTTATCAAATTTATTATGATAATAAGATATTTATATAATTTAACCATATTAGTTCCATTAAGAATCAAACTAAACACATGATTGAAAGATTATATCTGAGTTTAGAGTCCGTCATTTTCTTTAAATTATTAAAAATTATTATCTATGATGCTAATTAATGATATTTGCCAAAAAAAATAAATTGTAACAATATTGTAACTGTTCTAAACACTACAAAATTTCATTAAATTATTAACGGAAAAAATTCGTCAACAAATCTAAATTATCAATGAATTATAAAATTTAAATTATCGACGACTTTTACTGATGAATGCATTACCAACAGATATTTTCATTATTTTCATTGATAATTATCGACAGATAAAATCGGTCTGTAGATCCATCTATAATATGTATTTCACTTACCAATAAAATATCCATCGGTAATTACTAACAAATAAAATCCGTCGATAAATTAAGTGAGAAAAGTTTTGTCCAAATTTGACGTTCAGCGTCAATATATGTCTATTTTTTGCCAAAATAGAACACAAAGACCTTCGTCATTACCTTTCGCTATGCTCCTTTATCATCAACCAAGCTTTACTAAAAATGTTAAAAAGTAAATTTAAATCTAATTTATTCTATCAAAATTCACTTATAAGATAAGGATTATTTTCACTTATATACTAAAATTTGGTATTATTTCTAATTGATATGAAATCTCTAATACACACTATAAGAAAATACTATATTTCGAGTACAAAAATTGTCAATAATATAGAATTTTCTCACAAAAAAAAAATATCATTAAAAAAGAAAATTTCAAATATTTTTGGATTCTAACTGTCAACAAATACTTTCAATGTTAATGAATTTCTAAAAACAAATTTATGGAGAGATTTTTTCGTTGGTAAAATTTATCTATAAAATAGACTCTAATTTCCGGACAAATCTTAAAGTGTTTTATAAGTTAAATGAAGATGAGTGGGAAGAATAAGAGAAAAAAAGGTAAACAAGAAGAAGAAAGGGGAGAAAGAAGATTAACTATGTTTTAAATATCTGTTTATATGATTAAGGATGTTTTAAATGTTTGTTTATAATATGTGTACACAAAAATTTTAAAAGTAAAAATTTAAAAAAATTGAAAAAAAAACAGGTTCATCCTGTTAGCTCATCCTATGGTACAACACTTTGAAATTTATAAACCATTTTTTAGTAACGGACAAGTCATTTAACTCAATTTTCACATGTCGAAAGCATAATGAGCAAAAGCAGACCACCCTGAGGCCTAACTATATTTTTTTCATTACTATTCATATGCTTTCTAAGGCTTACAAGATTTTTATCATGAAATTATCTATTGATGATGTGATTCTAAAATTAAATTAAACTTTTATTTTATCTTAACTCGAGTTATTTTAAAAGATGAATTTTTAGTTATGCTTAACTTATTCTATGTTTTATTTGAATATAGAATTAGAAATAGGAATTGTTTGTTTAAATCTCTTTCAACCACTTTATGTAAGTAAAACTCACGTATCCAATATTTTTATTGTAATGTGCTCATTTATATGTCTGTAATCTTAATAAAACCTTTACATGATAACATTATGCACTACGTAGTGTTCTGTTGCTTTTTACAGTGATAGGTTCCATTTGTGTTGGACATTTTCAGTGTATAAAATTATGATTTTATGACATTGACAGTATATTATGAATTATGTATTATGCATGACTTTTTTTTTATTATTATTATTGGTTTGAAATGTAGTGTTTATTCATATATGAAACATTTTATCGTTATTATTTGTCATTGTGTAAATGATACTTTCCAAGGATTCATCAGGACTCAAAGAGATATTTCATTATGTTTGGTGGTATCAATTATAAAGAAAAATTAATTTAGACACTAATACAAAATAAACCTGTTTTCCAAAAATAAGACAAAGTGCATTTTCCCATGTTTCTCGCCTTCCAAAATTGCACACCTAAATAGATATCATGTACATGTGAAATAATACTTGAAAAATGTAGCGGATTCAAATAAACTTAAAAGTTATTTTTCCTTTGTTTTCCTAAAGTAGGTAACAAAAACCTTCTTTTATAAATATGGAAGAAAACGTGTCTAATGTTATTTCTGCTATAATATATATATATCTTGGTACATGATGTAATATTATGAGTGTGAAAGGAATTATTACGTTTGAAATGTAATTCTGTTGAGTTAAAATCTTGAAGAAATTATAAAAGAAAATAGTACAGTAAATGTAAATGCAATGTGGCACGAAGTGAGTCAGTTATTTATTGAATGCAGTGGTACTAACAGTTATCTAGAGGTTATATTACTAGTACTAGTTGGCTTCGCATGCCTTTTAGCGAGTATTGGTTGTAAGTCACGTGCGAGCTTCATCCGGTACTTGCATCCACACAATAGGGAATACTGGTCCCCACATAATCATAAACATCTTTCACTTCTGGCCCTACTATCGTGCTCCGCACCGCAGCCTGTTAATCACTCCCTTACAAAGGCACGTGCCACGTCACCGGAAGTTAATTTCGAAGGCAGAAATATCCCTGATAGTAAAAGCACGTGGAAAGGAACATACTGCACCGCTTCAAATATTATATTATATTATATTATATATTATTGTAGTTGTTATTATTACTTGAGAAAATTATCTAAAAAATGGAAATACAGAAAAAGAAGGAAAATGACCGGAATAAATGTGGCATGTTGGTGGTGCCGACAGTTAAGGCAGCAACAGGTTAACCGGGAAAAAGAGGTTGATTACCGGTTAAGGAAGGGAAACGGAGCTGAATCCCATGCATTCGCCGTCGGTGCGTACTATTTTGACTTCCTTTTAACTCCTTTTTCCCAAACCGATTTTCGTTATCTCAACATTTTTATAAGAACGTAAATTAATTTCATGTTTTCAAATAAAGAATGATTTTATTTACACAAATTGAGAAAAATGGTTTCTCGCTTCATTTTAAAGCCCCAACAACTAATATTAAAAAATCCAACACCATGTCTGTAATATCCAAAGCAGAAGAAGACAATATTGTATAATTAGTAGTTTTTTTTTTTTCTGATAAGAGAATACAGGGTTCCTCTTTATTAACATATTTATTTATTTATTATTAAACTTTAGAGACATAATATTTGTTTATTCCTAAGACACATGAGGTGTGGTGGAGAGGAAAAGAAAAAAAATAAAGGAATCACGTGACGGTGTCACGTGGAAGTGCATATATTAATCTGTGAAAAAGATTAAATAAATAAAGATTTCAGAATCAGCGAATTAAACGGCGAGAATAGGGAAAGGAAAGCGATGGTTACATGTGAGGTGGGGGCTAAGAAGGTATTTTCCGCAATGCTTTTAGTTTTAAATCAAAGTTAGAATTATTAAATAAAGTGTCTTATTCAAAAGACAAGGAAGATTTAAGAGGCATAGGAAGATACAACATCTTTGAATGCGGACATGTGCCACGTGGGTGCCACAATTACATCACACAACGTGGCGAGAACGTTGTTATTTAGTGGTTTGTATGTGCGGTGGAATTACGGTGTTGCCCCCGCGTACGATGAATGTGTCGGTGCAGGAAAGAAGGGCATTTTTGGGTTTAAAGGGTGGTTCCCATTTAAGGTAACGTGGAAAAAGAAAATGAAGAGTGGCAACCCACTCCTTACGAAGGGCATTGCATTGGGGACACAGCAAAACACTCTATTTATCAATCACAATCACAATCATATTATAAAAACACTTATATGTAAAAACAATGAGAGTTGGATAATCGTTTTCACAACTTTGGTTGGACCCATTTATGATTAAATATTGACTCTTTTTTTATATATATAATAAGAAAAAAGGTGTATTAATTTTAGTTTGAGTTGAATTTTTGTTATATGGGGAGTGGTTTTTGTGAGAAGGTTGGGTATTAAGTTTTGTGGGCCTATGGAAGTTGTAATAAGAGAGACAAGTTTGTCCCAAAGCCCAATCTTTGTTTGGAGTTATGTAGAAAATTGAATACGAAGGAAGTTGGCCCACACCCATAAACCACAAAAATGCCAAAAACAAAGCAATAAAAATTATGCATAGATCAACATGGATGGAATCGTTCATGCCAATGACCGACACTTTTTTTTTTTTTTTTTTTGCGTTTGAAGTTTGAACTGAGAATGTTTTGTTATCCATAGTGTTGTAAGATATTTTTGATGCATTTTATGAAACTTTAGCCACATAATTGGTTGCATGGATTTTGAGTTGTTGCTCTGAAGAAGATTAAAGTATGTTAGGGGTGAGATTGATGGATTGAAGATGAAAGAAAGGATTAAAGAGAGAAGAAACAAAAAGATGAAGAGATCATAAATGAAAGAGTATTATGAGATATTATTTTGATTTTGAAGGAATAGAGAGTTTCATAATAATTGCACAGAAAAAGTAGAGTGGTGGTGAGGTCAGAGGACCATCTCTTTTGTCTTCACTCTATCAAAACAAAACTCATCTTCTCCATTTCTTCAATGCTTTCGTTTTAACACTAACTTTCCCAGCTACCAAATCATACAAGTTTTTTTTTTTTACTCATGGTAAAAAACAGTTTCAATAATTCTTTGATTTACACAATTCCCATATAAATAATTAATTTATACAATTTATTACAGTTTTCAATATTTTTTCGGTCAATTGAAGGTGTTTTTTTTTTTTTTATAAAAAAAATCACTAATTTATGTATAATAACCAGTTTTCAACCTATTATCCAAGCCTGGCCCATGTTTGGAAAATCTTAAAATTCTGCTAAAATCAAATAAAAGGGAGGTGCGTTTAACAGTTATGAATCCATGGACTTAACGTAAAATGTGGGCTGAGCCCAGGACAAATCAATGTTTTTGATTGTAGAGAAACCTCATATACTTGTTTAATGATTTCGTTATTGTTAAATATTATTAAACCAATAAGAAAAATATAAACATTTTTTTACCTTATTTTTTCTTTATAGGATGCATTTCGATAAGTTGTACAACAATGTTATCATCCAATCATAAGAAAAAGATCAAATTCATTTTCACTGGAGAAAAGTGCAAACAATATGGCATATAACCATAATGTATCAACCAAGCCACCACGGAGAAAATGTGTTTTAATATTTTTATTGTATTATTAATATATAATATCTAATATCAACATTACTTTATACAATAGTAGCCAATTTTAATTAACTTATCAAGATTCAAATCATGACAAAACAGTTAAAACATGATAATAATATGAACACAACTATTAAACAAATATAATATATAATATCCATTTTTTTCTCTCATGTAATTTTTCATTAAAATTAAATTATCTTAGGTATTAGACACCGGAAATGCTAACCAATGTTCTTATGACACTAATTAAAGGTATAATTAATAATTTTTTATTCTATTATGTTTACGTTAAACTCTGAAATAATTAATTTTATCAATTAAAATAATATAAATTTATATAACATATTTTTAAAGATGCATGCAACAATATTTTTGTGACACTTAAAAGTTTAGGTAATTAAATATCTTATATTGTTAACTTTATGTCTTTATAATTAATAATTCATATATTAAAATATTGTTTGTTTAGCTAATACAGGAATTTTGTTACCATGAATGTTGCAAAAGGTTATTGAGAAGTTAGAGAAAGAAAACCAAATTAAGTTTCAAATTCACATTTTAATTATTATTTTTTTTTTTGCAAACTTTTAGATGTTTAACACTTTATTACTATTAGTATACTTGGTAGCTTACTTTTAGTTTTAGCTTGTTGGTTTTTCTGGTAATTTAATTTTTTTTTGTTTAATTCTATTTTAATTTTTAGCAACATTAAAATGTAATTATTTATTATTTAATTATGTTTTAACTTTTTTTTTGTGTACATCAAATAAAGTATTAATTAGAACTGTATAACATTTATAAATATGTCTGTCTTCCAAATGAAGTATAATGATGTTAATAATTGTTAAGATTAATTTAATATCACAATTCACTATAAACTTTTGCAAAATGTTTATTAATATATATAAAATTTTTTAAAAAAATTTGCGTTAAAATTCTGTCTTGAAAAGTTATTACCTGAAAATAATCAGTCCATCATCCATAAATAAATATCGATATTATACTGTTTTCTCTCCTTGTCATAAAATACCCACTCTTGTCCTTTGACAAATGCAAATATAGGGCCTTTTTAGCATATCAATGCAACTTTTCAATAAAAGCATAATATAATTTAAGGAAAAAGTTGTTTTAAGAAACCGTTTCAAATATATTTTTAAATATAAATTCAAACAAATCAATAAAATCATGAAAAAAAGTTGTTAAAAAAGAGTTGTGAAAAGGTTTGTTTTCGTTTTTTCTTTTAACTTGTGATTTGTATATTATGTTAAACCGTGGCAAGAAGCAGGCAAGGAATTATTTTTATCTTTTTTTCGTGTAAACATATATTAGACAAGGAAAGAACAATTGCATTGCAAACTGAAGCCCCAGCGGAAAATCACAGGAAAACTGCCAGCACCAGTATCAATTTTGACTGGTTGGACAAAAACATGAAGAATGCAGGGCAACAACTTCTACAACATCTGACACTTCTACTCCTTCCTTAACTTTTGCTGCAAGTGCAGGAGTATCAGCTTCTGCTCCTCAAAGACACCAAGAAATTCTCAACTTAAAAATTATGAATTCACCAGAAATGCTTTCGATGCATCCATATGATTTAGTCGACATGTTCCAAGGAGGGCTTCCGGGAGCTCATCCTGTGTGTTGCTCTGCACTCATTTTAGTAAGGTTAACCAAAGTTGTTACGTTTCAGTGGCCCTTAGTCTTGTTACAGTAATATTGGTGCTATTTGTTTTGTTATCTAATAATAATTAAATGGAGTTTTACTTTGTTAATTCAAGTAATATAAACTACTTCTATTTCATGGATTATGGAGATCAAACTTACAGAACCACATTGATCAATTACTTTTACCTGTATCAAAAACGCCATTTCTACCACCAAATTGTTCAGGTATCCAAGAACTAGGCTAGCTACCCCTCTTGCAACTGTTGAGGATCCAACGTCGATATCAAGCTAATAAGGCAAACATAATTTAAGAGTTAGCATATAGAACAAGAGAAACGAACTGAAAGTGATGATCAAACCTCTCAATATTACCAGTGCTGAAAGTAATACAACAAAATACTAATGCTTTCCAAGCATTACTTAATTTGGCAATGTTACCTCCAAATAGTTCTTCCCACGGAAATAAAGTACTTCTAATGCTTGCCCCACCAAACATGCTTTCTTTCCAACACTTTGCTTTACTATCCATGATCCCTGGGAGAAACAAATCAAGTGGGGATGAAAACCATTAGATACTCGTATTGATGCTGAAATTTTTATTTGTTTGTTGCATGCAATATTTAAGCAGAAATGAACCTGGGAGATGTATGGTATCAGCTTAAATCTAGAGTTCCTGTAAGCATCATCTCCATCCACAAAGCTCTGCAATACGGGATAGTCTTCCAAAGGACTTTTCAACATGTAATAAAGTGCAAGGGAATACATAGGAGTTCCAGGCATCTGATACATCATCAAAATAGTATTCGTTATCAATCTTATACTTTTAAGAGTGATGGATGTAACAATCAAGATGAGGCAATACTCACTTGTATGTTGATGACAAAAAAGAATTCTGGACCACCTTTTGCTGCATATTGCTAAATAAATCCAAAAGCACAAAATGGCAATGTTTAGCGGTTATCTTGTGAAAGTAATTTTATGACCGTTTTATCACAAATACACAAATAGAAGACTGAGAAAAAGGGGATATACCTGAACTATGGAACCAGAACGACTACTTAAGTTATCTTCTCTTGCGTCCGAACGAAGCCAATCTGCACCAACCATTTGCGTCAAGGTGCCGTGTGCCTTGATCTGGAAAACAGAAATTTATTTACCCTTTAAAGTAAACAAATGAAAAAAGTAGCATAAATTTGTTTAGTATAGTTTGAAATATTAGCATCTAGCTTCACTGAAGCCTTTCACAAATAAAAGTTATGATGGCAGTTTCATCTCGTATAAAAATGAATGAGGCATAAATCTTTCT
Organism: Vigna mungo; assembly: GCA_036885675.1. Lineage (NCBI taxonomy): Eukaryota > Viridiplantae > Streptophyta > Magnoliopsida > Fabales > Fabaceae > Vigna > Vigna mungo. The sequence continues at coordinate 41,819,838 of CP144692.1, read as the reverse complement.
GTCTCCTGGGTTTTTAGACATTCCTTTTACATCTTAAATATAACTCCAAAATGTAAAAATGAGGTAACATCAAATTAAGGTGAACACATAAAACACACCGAAAGATTAAACTTTTAAAATACCTTTTGATGGTCTTGTAAATAATTTTCTCCTCGAACCAGAAACAAAGATGGATCAGAAGCAGCCCAGGTACAGGGTAAAGAACAACTTGAATCCTTTTGAAGAGTGGCACCATAAGGGCATGATGAACTTTCCTCCCTGTTAGCGTCGTGCAAATCCATATACCCCTTTTTCTGAACTGCAACGCATGTAAAATATATTAAAAAGAAATATGTTATGCACATTCTACCTCAAAAAATATTAGTAAGAACTTAAATTATACCTGCAATGTCGTGTAACTTTTTTACCAAGCCAACAGCTGTAGATATTCTAGGGATAGACATACCCTGTGCATCCATCGATTCAATATCACCAGTAGTTGATATTATTAAGATATATCACTTATCATAAAAAGATTGTTTGATAAACAAAATAAACATATGTCGCAATGACAAAATCTTAATGTGTATTAGATTCCTTATATTAGAAAAAACATAATTGTAAACTTATCTAAAATTAGAAACGCGGAAAAGTACAAATCATAAAAAGATTGTTTAGATAAAAAAAATAAACATATGACGCAATGACACAAAATCTTAATGTGTACTTAGATTCCTTATATAAGAAAAAACATCATTGTAAACTTGTCTAAAATTAGCAACGCGGAAAAGTACAAAAAGAAATAAAATAGAAATTCAGAAACCAATTAGAGGATGAATGTTGGTAAGCAACAGTACCATCTGATCAGAAGCCAAGTCAGGATGCCATTGATTGTCAAAGTGATCATACTCTGTTGGTTCAGGAACATCAAAGAACTCATCAGAATCGTTCAATCCCATTAAATTTGTACGACCGGAAGGTTCTGCATGATCGTCCAGGACAATAAGAGGTTCCTCGTACTTGCTTTTCACCTCTGAAACTTCAGACTTAATATCCCCCTTTTCACCAAGAGTTAATCCAATTTCTTTTGTCATAGGTTCAGGGGAGGAATTTCCACCTTTGGTTCTAAATAACTCCCGAAGAGCTGCGATAAGGAGATTATAGTAAAAGCTTGTGAAATTTCAGTTATAACTAATGTGACAAGACAAACATAGATGAGAGAACTTTGGAGTCTCCCACATACCTGCAACTCGTTCAAGCATACGAATAGTAATGGTCCTTGAAGATGAGGGTCGCAAATACAATTTCCAAAACTTCCAATCAATAGCAAGCATGTGTCTCACCACTGATTGCGTTCCCTTGTTTACAGGAGTCACTACAAATCCTCCACCTGCCCAGTGTTCAAAACCATTCTATGGTTATTCTTGGCATTTTACCACATTTTAGGAAACTAATAAATATTGGTTCGACAAAACTAGGAAGACATTTATTTTAGAGAAGTGCTGATTGGGATTTGAGTGGGGTTTTGATCACCCTCCAGTCATTTATAAACGGATTTTTATAGTTTGTGCCCGGGATACACTAATTCATATATTTATTATATGAGAAAAAAATCAAATTTGTATATTTTGTTATGATTTTAATTAATATGTTCTTTTAACAGATTTGAAAAGATAATTTAAGTACACAATTATTTTTAAAAGTATTTGATTAATTCATTTCTTTTTTTTTACGAAAATAAATTAAAATTGACACTGAATTATGTTAACCCTTATAATAATATTAAATTTATAATTTTTTAAGACATAAAATATTTCCAACTAAACATATACGATAATAATTGTTAAAATGTGCTGAAAGCCGCACACACTAAATGATAAAAAATAAAAAATAAAAAATAAATGCTCTTTATTTCTTATTTTAGGTTGTTGCATCCCCTGTATCCATCTGCCATTGTTATTTGGCGGCATCGAAAGGTAAAATAATAATCTCAAATTTAAAGCATACATTACTTTTAAGGCAAGCTCGGACATAGCCTTTCTTTGGTGGACACTTGGAATGGTACACAGAATGGTATAACAACACTGTCACAGAATCAGAGATAAAAAAGTTAACAGACGGATTAAAATGAACCATATCTTCACAACCTAAATGTTTTATACAGTACCATATGATCCATCCTCCTCCCTCCTCCAGTATCTTCGTAACAACAAATCTCTGGGTTTCATTCCCCTGGACATGTGACATAATGACATGTTAACATGTTCGCTTACTGAATTATCATATACAAGGTTCCACGCACACACACACATATATATATATATATCCTACCATGGTAACCAATCACTGTACAGCTCCATATGAACAATATCTGTGTGTCCATCAAGGTGATCAACTACCCTGCCTCGATAAACACAAAAGTCCCATCTGCAAAAAGCTAGGTGACTTAATATAAAAACTATACTAAATCATGTGGATCACATTTCCTATTTTTGAAGTGAAGAAGACTTACTCCGATCTTGAGGGATCAAGAGTCATAAGAGTGTTGAAGATGGCTTCTGAAGTTCCATCAACCACACCAACTGCCATTATTGCTGGGTGATCACCCCAATGCTGAACAAGGAAAACAACTCCTTATTTTTTAGAAGAGTTGACCGCTTACTAAAATGAAATTGTTATCCAGTTAGGAGCAACTTACATTTCCGAAGGCATCGCAATCTTTGGCTTCTTTGAACATCCTAAGTCCTGCATAAAGAATGAACTATATGAGATACAGATTAGTGCTGTAAACATGTTCTCTAGGAGCTAAAGCTTTACCATTCTGACAACCAAAAATCTTCCATGGTGAAGGGGCAATAACATCAGAGCTAATCGTTTCAGTGCCTATTTCTGTTTGAAGATTCAAGTTGATGTATTTCCAATCCGTGCTTTTTGAGCCTCCATTTCTGTTTTAACGAAACTCTAGACATTAAAAGGCACACTTTCCATAATATGATTAGTTTATTTTTAGATAAATATAAAAGAATACAGGAAGTTCATTAAAGAAATTGATGAGTGTTGATTATGTTAATTTTAAAGCATTTTAAATATTATTCAAAAGTAGTTAATGTACCTCAAAGTTGAACGTCTTCTTCTAATACAAGCCACTAAATTCTTTGTTGGAGATGGGCACTCCTGAAAAAAAAAAAAACAATAAAATATGCTTCTTATAACGAGAACACCATCCACTCATTAAGATAGCAGAGTAGAACCTTCATTGCAGAATCCTGCAAGGTGCGTATCCATTTTGCAGCTTCTTCTGAACTACTTGCTCCTAACTAAAAAATATGAAATATAGATCAAGAATAATCAGTGAAAAATTGCCATAAATATTTTGCTCGGATTCTTAATTTCAACACACCTTAAGCTTATCACTTTGGTTTGTTGCATTATAAACAGTAAACATGAAGAACACCTGCACAATGCAAACAATTCGTAAATACAATTATTAAACGTTGAAGGAAACAGTGCAGGTCTGTCAAATAAATAAAAAAAATAAAAAGCATCCAGTGTTGTCCCGTAGAAAGAGCCGCAGGTTCCTCCTTACCTTTTTGTTCATACTCTCCCTTCCATTATCATTAACCCGAACGCAAGAGTCAATTATTGCACTTCTAATTGGCTCCTGAAAATTAACATAACGCTTTCATCAATCACAATTAGCAAGTTAATCATCGCAAGAACGGAAATTTCAGAAATATTGTTGTTATTAAAATCTAAGAACACACATACCAGACGTCAAACATTAAGAAAGCTATTATGAAAACATAAATTAATCCAAAGCCTTTAAAACGTTATCCATTCCAGGATACATCAAATAATCAAACATGATAACGAAACGTTACTCGAACATTAATCGTAATAAAATATGAAAATAACATGTATGACTATGTGACAGACACCAATGAACAGAGTGAGGTCCATTAAAGAAATTGATCTCTCGGGACAAAATGTTTTTCATACAGAAGGACCTGAGATCAAACTCCTCACCACACACGTAAAGTGAGAAGAACAACGTTATATATGAATGGTGCGACGTGGATTATGTTGAAAAACGAGAGATTTGATCCATAGAAGTATTTACCTCCGTTGGGGAAGCGGGTTGGATTTTGAAGCTTTGGAGGACATTGTCTTTGAGAATAAAGTACCTCTTCCGTGAGTAATGCTGACCAAAGCGATTGGCGCGAAGGAGATAAAGCCACCCTTCCATTTTGCTCTCACTCTGCGGAAGAATACCCATTTGGAAGAAAATCGGCTAGAATGAAAGAAAACAGTGTTGGAATTTGTGAGGCTGCATGAAATGGAAGGAATGAGAGCAAAGAAGAAAAAGAACCTGAGAAAGGGGATCGACGATGGCGATCCCCTGACCCCGCGAAAGGGAATCAGAGAATCGAAATTGTGAGGGCAGTGACAACGGTGGTTGTTGTTGCTCTTCTTCTTCTTGTTCTATTTCCTATGGTTCCCGCTTCATCCAATAACCGTCTTCTGCGTCTTTCCTTCTACTTCATATCATCATATACTACAATCCCAATTTACCTTCTTGCCCTTTATTTTGCTAAATTTATTTTTAATTTCATTGCCACGTAAAATTTTTTAAACTATCGATTAAATAGGACTATATATGTATGTGTCTTTTATAATCAAAATTAAAGTTTCATTTGCTTTCTATTAATATTTAATGAAATTATTTTTTTATTACTTATACTATTGATGTAAAATTACAATAATTCTCGTCAATGACTACCACTGTATACAATCACTTAATAATACACTTGAGAAGTGAGCATCTTTAAGTATAGTAGTAGTATCTATCATAAATATATTTTATTAGAGATAATCTTATTCGAATAAAGTAAATTTTGAGAATATAACTCAGTTATGGGAACTAGAACTGAAATTCATCGTTTTTTTATTAGTAAGTATTGTAGTAAATGGTTAAAAGATGTTTTTACAGCGTAGAGAGAGGAGGGCAAAAAGGTAAGTGAAGTGTTATGGTTGAATAGGAAGAAGATAAGAGGTTGTTTGGGAGGCAAGACAGTGATTTTGTTGTTATTAAGATGAGATTAAGAGATAATAAATCTTCAAACATGACTTACGGGGAATCGTTGTCTTGCATTAATCTGGGACGACAAAAAAGGCTTTATTTAAAGCCAGTTCCATTCATCTCTAGCTTTACGTATGTGTATATTTTTGTTTTTAAAAATTAACACGGATGTTCTTATTTCATCCAATAATTTTAATTATTTTGGAGTTCAGACTTAAAATCATTGATCTAATAATTTTAATTATTTAGGATTCGAAATATAAAATAGTTTAAATATTTTTCTTACTTTTTAAAATGTCTTTTAATAACAAAATTATCACAAAACTCTTCCAAAACGTCTTTAAAGACAAAAATTATAACAAAAACAAAATTATAATAAATATAAAATTATAATAAAACATAGACTCCAAAATAGATAATATTTTAAATATTAGTAATTAACCTTATAGTTGATAAGCTCAAAAACAAAAACAAAAAATCTTAAAAGAAAAATTTCTGATTATTGTAATGCATATTTATTAATCTTGAACTATATGTTTTGAAATTATTAACTTAATTGGAAAACTAAATTAAGTATATAAAACATCTTCCTATAAACAAAATAATTTTAAGAAAATTTTTCCATAAAAAACTTCTGTATTCAAAGTGGACTAAAGCTTCCTGCACCCCATCAAAAGCTTTCCAAAAATGTTTTCCGTAGAATTTAGTGATTGGTTTCTGATAAAAAAAAAAAATCTGAAATTATTTATTATATTTCGGAAAATGAATTCCGAAAATGATAGGAAGTAATCGGCGAAAGGATGTCTGGCCATTGCTTCCTCTACCTCAACAATTATTAACTGCATTCCATACAGATAAAGAAAACTAAACGCTACACCACACCATCACTACTGTTGTCACTATCCCCACTTTTATCATTATCATTATTACAAAAGAAAAATAAAAATAATGCTATCAAAGAAAGAAAAAGAATAAGAGAGAAAACACGAAAAAAAAAACATTTTACAAAACATTTTATGTAAAATATTTTGAAAAACTTATGTTGGAAAATATTATATTCATTCCAATTGAAATCTTATTCTAAAAAGTTATTTTTAGAACGCCTTTCATGTGTTTTAAAAATTTAATTCTAAATATCTCATTTTGACAATTTTAAAAAACTTGTTCCGAAATTTTTTCAAAAACATGTAATAAGGGAAAATGTTATTTTCAGAATTTGGGAGGTACGCAAAGAAAGTGTGGGGTGCAGAAAGTAAGAAGCAACATTACTATACAATTTAACATAGCTTAAAACAAGACAATTTTTGACCCTAAGATGACTAAACTTAAAAGTTACCTTATCGAAACAAGACAATGTTTTGATTGGAACTAAGATGCCAAACAGTCCGACCAAAAACTCGGTTTAAATGGGATTTCTCACATTAAATCTATATTGATGGGAAAATCTACTTTTGACTTAAAAGTTACCCTATCCAAAAGGGCATTCATTTAAGTGCGGATTGTCTTTTAAAGAAATGGTTATAATATAGATTATTGAATACGACTCTTTTCTTTCCATTTCATTCAAGTTTTGTATATTGATTGCTAAATTTCACATAAATATTTCTAATGCCTACATAGTAAAATCTTACAGGTTTCTTACAATTAAGTGCCTAAGATGAAATTGCCATTGGAAAATTGTACAAGCAGGTAAACTCTATAATTGCAATCAGTCCTCTTAACACCACACAATATTGTCAAAAATGCAATATGACATTCCAAAAATAAGGAACCCTTGGATCTGCTCAGTCGCTGCCTGTTAAGAAAGGTACAATACTTCAATAGAGGGCACGGCCTAAGAGAATGTTTTAATCATAAAAATAGTTAGAAGAGGGATTTAACACATACCTTTCAAGAAACTGGTTAGATGTTCTTCACTTGCGTATGGAAAGATCAATGTGAAGATATGCCACAGAAGAAACAAAAAGCAAGAAAAATGCAGATACCAGCATCAATGGCTCAGCAAGCATGAATATAGGGTTAAAACCATAGTATACCTACCAAAAAATGAAAGCAAAAAAAGGTTAGACCATACCAGACTTTAAGGTAATTCATTGTGTAGAAATTTATTTGAAAAAGACAAGCCAACAAGGGCACGAGGACAAGAATCAGAGTAAATTAAGTAGTGATAGAGAGAGGAACCTAATGAGTGTTTTGTCGTCTGAGAATAGAAGGCAAAGAGAACTTTGTTTAAAATTATTTGAGAAAACCAGAAACATTTTGTTCTTGGATTTTACAACTAGGAAAAAATTACGGGCAAACAAAAGGGGATCTAAGAAATTTTCCATACATCGTTTGTAAGCTTTAAACCAAAAATTAAGAACCGAAGGCATAACATTACCAAACAGGGTAAATAAACAGATTCAAGCCAAACACAATTTTCATCTGCAAGAAGACCTCCATCCATTTGCATAAACCCGACATTGTTTAAAATGCCTCATTTATTAACGGGCATTGCAAGGAAAAATATGCTCTAGAATAATTTTTTCCATTAACATGGTGTCAACAAATTTTCTTGCATCATCATCATCACATTTAAATAAAAGTAGCATTAGTCCCTGATTTGGGCAGCAATAAGCAAAATTATTATCTTAGAATTCGTGAAATGCTCACGTACCAAACCAGCTTTATAATTTTCTATTTATTTTTTCGCATTAGATTTTGAAAATACCTGGAAACGAATATTATGCTCAGGAACCACATTTCTTTTTTCTAGAACCACCACTGTCCTGCCGACAACATCAAGATATGAATACTTGATCTGCAAAGTTCAAATTAAAACCATTTTAGCTGTAGGGAGTCAAATGCTTTATGCTACAAGTACAGCATGTGAAATTCTTCAATAGGAGAATCAAATATAACTAGAGAATAAAAATAAATTATCGTGGAGAAATTGAAGTTAAATTGTATATCTAGACAATATACTATTTTAGTCAAAGATAACAAAATGAAAAAATTCTTTAACATATTGATACACCCACCCCCTTTTTCCTTTTTGCAATAAGTTGTGTACTTCTATTATAGGATGGAGGTGCGTGGCGGGGAAGAAGAGAAGAGACTCTGAATAATTTATATTATACGTGATATATGTTATAGTACAAATCACTGCATCACTAATCAAGTTGAGTACTGGTGCATTACAACGAGTACACGGTCTACTCAACAAGACTTAAAAAATAATAGGACCTCAGAGCCAGGTCCCACACTTTGAGGAGATTTTCTCAATATATAAATATGTAATGCACAAGTTCAAGGAAGGTCAAATCATCACGTATGATGGTAATTCGACCAGACAGCAAAGAAGTATATATAATATATTCATACATTATATCCTCAAAAATCATCATGGTACTGATTGAAATGCCCTGTTTGGTAGAGGGTTTTTTTCCTGCCCTCTTTCAATTCTGTGAGCTATATTGATCACTTTGAAAGCTTATATAGACATTGATCCTTGATTATAAGATAGAGAAATGCAGCTGATGCAATTAAAAGTCACAAGTTGTAACTAAACCAATGTTGAACGAAAATCATTATCTTAAGAGAACATTACCTCTAGATGCTGCTCTACTTCAAAAGGAATCTCAGCTATGGGATCTTTGGATCCCTCCGGCAGCACAACCTGAATTTTAATGGTTCAACAAGAAGGGTAAATTAAACCTCCACGTTTGCGTAGAAAAGCAGTTGAAGCAAGGAGAACAATTTTCAGCTACATAACAAACCCACTTTTACAATCAACTTATCAACCACTGTCTCGACAAGAGGGCAACCAAAAGTAAAATTGAGGTATCTTCTGCCATCTGGAGATTCAAAAAGGAAGTCTTGCAACGGTAGTCCATAGCCAATGACAAAGGTTGCTTTCCAGCCTCCAAATAGAGGATACCGAGGTTCAATTTCAAGTTCTGACTGCAATCAATAAACGTGTAAATAAGTATGAATCAGAAAACATGACATTTTAAAAGAATGATTATGCTGAAAAACAAAAATGATCTATTTGTCATTCAAGACTAAATAAACCCCTCAGTGATCTATATACATCAACAATAACACTTATATCGCCTACTCTTCATTAATATAGAAGCATGCCCATGAAGAAATCATCCCTTCCATTCATAATTTCATACTTCAGTTTCTACATTATGAAGTTAATGTCAACAAGTACTCCAGTAAAGCATACATACAGACCAAATACAGAAGATGACGGTGCTCTTTATGTTGACATTAATGACATTACTTTCAAGCAGAAATAGTATCATGTCTCACTTATGATGAACACAGCCATGTGGTCACCTATTTGAGTTGACACAGCACTATACTTGTTTTCTAGTGTTCTTCACCCCAAGTTTTGCAAAATAAAGAGGGAGAAAAAGAAAAGAAATGGTGCATGACGATGTCAAGAAGGATGGGAGAAAAATAATCCTTTTTAAAGTCCCAAAAACATATATTACCTTCCGAGAATCTGTACGAAGATGTGAAGAGGAAATATTTCCTATTCCATCCCTGTAGTATACTGAGTGGACCCTAGGGGGTAGTTTTGCTAAAAGATGTTTAAATGATGAAACACCAGTACCACCAGGTCTAGTTTGATATTCAACCCTGCCAACAGAAAAACACCAGTTATGCACACATAAAAAAAAAATTATATATGAAGGGGAAAATAAAATGTTGGAATAAATTTAGAAGAATATAAAAATAATATATAAACCAAGAGATACTATATGTTTCATTAACTTTCATCCAGCTGAACAATTGGTAAAATACATGTTAAAACCGAGGCCATTTCAACTCTCGGAAGTTCAAATACTGGAGTAAAACTACAGTGTGAGTCCGTGCCAATCTATACAAATATAGAATAAATAACACAGGGTGCTACGAAGAAAGTGCCAATCTATCTGTTCTTGCCTGGATGTGATAAAGATCTTAAAATGATCCTTTTTCAGCAGTTAACTAATTTTTAAAAAACAATTCATAGATGCTGTCATCACATGTTGCCCTAAAACATGTAGTAAAGAGACAATACTTGAAGTTACTACCACATGCAAGGATTAATATGAAGGAAAGAAGATTTTTATTCAATTGATTAATTTGAAATAGTACATCAGCCTTTATATATAGAGAACTCTAACCCTATAGTAATAATTACAAAGCGAAATCTAGAATCTTCTAACAGCTTCTAAGAGCTTCTAGTAGTAAACTTAATATCCTAATAACAACACCACCAAATTATCAAGCCAGGAAGAATTGTGAGAAACTAGACAATGTTTCTAGAGGTGAGATGAGAACACTTTGACAAAGTACAACACGCATAAGAATAATAAGCATAAAACAAATAAATAAAAATATTAGAAAGAGGTCATTCCAAAATCTTAAACTAATAACTATTTCCTCCTGTTATCTTGACATGTATGTAATCTTTTTATTTCTTCTAAATTTTAACGGATATATATGTTCCCAAAGAACTGAATGCAGATCTCTAGCATCAAGTAAAAGAGAGATAACAAATATACCTTGAAAAAACACCTTTATGTTGAGCACCGGCATGGACCAAGCTATATCGCTCAGTGACTTGAATGCTTCCCCAGTGAGATATTTCTATTTCACGTTCTAGCTCCTCAACAACAGCAAATGGGTTGTTATTTTCAAAATGAACAAGTACAGGAGAATATGAATACGGGGGTTGATTTTCGTATGGCCCATATTTCAATTCTGTACCAGCACGTTTAGTGGGGTCCACCACCGTGAATGATTCTACCCGAGTGCTTGGTGTCTTGAGAAAAGTTGTCTGTTGTTTGACATGATAGGGAGACAATAATATTGCACTATCACGGAAATAAACCAATTGTGGCTCTGATTGACTTATTTCAACTGGGAAAGGTTCCAGAGAACGTGTCAATATGTAAAGAACCTCTAGTGTCGTGGTTTCACCTTTACTTAGTGGAGTTGACAAAGTTATAGAGAAAAACTTAGTTCCATTTGGCCCATCAGGCTGCTCAGCAGATTTGACATCAAGAGGAACATAAGTTTTCTTCTTCCTCTTCCCAGAAGTTGCAGCGGCTTTGAGTAATGCTAGATGTTCAACTTCAGCAGGCGAAAAGGCCAGAAGTACTTCAGAAGCAGCAGATGTCCCCAAATTTTCAACCTGAAAGAAAAACTCTCCGAAATATAAAATCAACAAATTTTGTAAATGATGATTTGATAGCACAATCCATCGAAAAGAAATAAAAACAATAATTTCATGTTAAAATTTTTTCCAAAGAAATACTGATTTGTTGGTCTAAGAATCCAAGACATGTTATAGACTTCAATAGACTCAATCATTCTTAGACCCGACACCACCAGCTGCCACTCCAATGGTATTTATTTTTTCATGCATTTGCTAAAATGTCTAGTTGATGGCTATCATTAAAAGAATAAATTTCCACAGAAGGTCCTTCCCCTTTCATGTTGTGCATACCAAACATGCCCTAAGTGTTTGCAAAAGGTAACTCTAATAAAAATTGGCAAAAGTGAAACTCAGAAAACTCTGCATAGTAGAGATATGCTAATGTCATCACATTGTTTTGTATAGACGTAAGTTTGGTTCAAACCACTTTTCATAAAATTATAACAAATAAAATTCATCTAGCCAACTTAAACATGACTTTTACATGCCAGTACTTAATCAAATATTATACTTAAAACCAAGTCCTTATTCCCAGCTGAACATGGAACATAGTTTACAGATATGCAAAACTTAAACCAAGACAAACACCAGACTTGGGACCTGTTTGTTTTCCATAAGCATTTCCAGAAGAAGAAACTAAGAAAAAAAAAATCCATAAGTTAATACTAACTTGTGTATAAACTAATTTATAAAAAATCTCGCTTCTCAAAAATCTGACTTTTCACTTGTACATAAACTAACTTTAACCAATGAAAAAACTTATTTCATCTTTTCTTCTAATTTTCTTATCCTATACATGCTCGAGGGAAAAATTATCCAAACAGAATCCTACTATCACAAAAGAGTAATAGTATGGAGAGTTACCTTCAATGTCAAGTACACCTTAATAATGTGAGAGGTCAAGTCAATCTGCAAGGATCGTTGGCATATTAGTCATGCAATATATAGAAATGAGCATTTGGACGGCGCCAAATATAGTGGAACACATCCAACATTACCTCAAAAAAAGAACACAGAAATATAACAATTGTTTTGAAGAAAAAAATAAAAGTCATCTATTTAATTTATCAAAAATCGTATACCATAAACAGGACAAACTAGTCCACTTATACGCACCCCAAATCGTACACTACAACTCTTTTTAACAAACGAGCAAGAATAACGTAATCTCAATTTTCCAGAACTCTAAAAAAACACAAGAGTAAGCAACAAAACACAGATAGCACGCGTAGTTCACACAAGAATTACCGTTCAGATGAATCTACGATACTCATTGTTATACCCATAGAGCAAGTTCAAATTTCTAGGCACTAGTCAGCAGAGGAGAACAATTTTCCCATTTTGACACGGATCTTGAGCGAAAGCCGACGTGCATGTTATCGAGAAAAGAAAAAACTTACCCTGCGTTCGGCATCGACGATCTGAATGTGTTGTGAAGGAGAGGAGTTGACAATTGACAGAAGGGAGAGAATGAAGAGAAGGATTAACAGAGGTTGAGGGACCATTGCCATTGCAGGTGATGACAGATGCAGAGGAAGACTCTGAAGTCTACACTGCAATTTTGGGTTTATTAGATTGGGGTGAAGTAACTCCCAATTCACCGTAGACAATGGTTGGGTCAAATAAAAACAATTGGGTTTTCTAGATGTGCTGTTTCTTCCTGCACCCCCATAAAATTTATAAATCCCAAATTACTCTCATTAAAGTTAAAACAAAAATATAAAAAGTGATATATAGGGATAAAGATGACAATAGAGTGAGACGGAGACGGATTTTATTATTCCATGCTCATTAAAAAAAGCTTATTTTCATTCTCATATTAAAATTTATCTAATTTTTATTGTGTAACAAGTATACTTAAGGATGATAATAAGTTGATTGTCTATTTATTATTCGACCTAAAATAAAAATTTTACTTTGTCTTGTTACATGTTAGATATCTATTTAAAATATATTTACAAGTATTTTAAAACTTGTGGTTTGTAGATACTCATAAATATTTAAAAAAATATATTTTATAAACTTTTAAAATCAAATGCAAATAAAATTACAAAAAAAATATTAATATAAAAGAAGAAAAAGATAATATTAGTAAAATATCATAAGAAAACTTTTAGAAGAAATTGAAAAACAAATAAAAATAATTAAAAATACATTAAAAATGAATTAGCTTAATTTTGTGGATACCTCAATCGTGTTCCAACCCATTTTATGTGAAACTTTGGAATTAAAAAACTCTATATTAAGTGGATAAAAAATAGAATTTGATTTTAGAAGAGTCTCAATCAACCTATGAACTAAAGATTTTCAAATGAGAGTTTTACTCCTTATACTTTTTCTTCTCCTTTCTCTCCCATCCCTACACTTCTTCTTTAATTCCTACCTCATGTTTCTTCTTCTTCTCTCATATATTTTTTTTATTGATGAGAAATAGTATAAGATTAGGCACAAAGGAAAAAAAAAAAAGATAACATATATATGAGTGTAGTAAGAAAAAAATAGGTGTCATAATAACATTCTTTTAAATATTAATTGAAGCGACTCAGCCCAATCACGCAGCTAATCTATTTTTCTTATTGGTACTAATCTCAATAAATTTAACTTCAAGAGGTAAGGAAATGGTGGATTATAGGTAATTTAAGTTTATAAGATATTTTTAGTTTAATAGACCATCACTTTCTCACTTTAAACTAATCTCTTATTTTTATACATGTGAAAAATAAAAGTGTTGGGTCTATCTCAGGAACTTCTTTTACGCATGAACTTACGTTAAAACAATTATTTTAAAATTAACATTTTTACATAATAAAAAAAATTGATTCTAATGGTTTTTTGAAAATGAAAATTGAGAGGTAACACGTGTTTCCTTTTCTAATGATATAGTATTTACTTACCATCATTGATCACTTTTATTTAAATGTATGTCAATTTTGAATCACATAAAACCATTTCTTTTCCAAATAACAAGTTAAATTCGATGAACATTTGTTAAACATATTATTATACAATAAAAATAACATGATTAAGTAACTTAATCATGACTGAACTAATTTAATAGATAACAAAACAATGTTTATATTGAAATTGATTAATTTTCTCTACTGGATCTAATAAATCTTTGTACATTTTTAAAAAATTGTATTAAAATTGTATCAAATAATTCAAAAAAACCTTGATTCAATGTCATAATAAAATAATATACTTCTTAAACCTAAAAAAATTATATAATTTCAGGAATGATATTGTGTGTAATTGACCAATAACAAAATACATATACAAATATTATTAGAAAGAAAATAAAATTTTTAAATCGATTAATATATTATTATAATAGTAATTTAGGATTAGTATTTCCTATTTATATATGTTCTGACCTATCTCATATTTTTAGCTTGTGTATTCACTTCATTCACCATATTAGTTTTGCAAAACAAATTTATTCTCTGGCGGAATTGAACCCTGAGAAGAAAAATTGGAATGTGTTGGCTATGAAGTTGTGAGGATTTGGTCTTTTATTGATTTTAACAAACCCAGAAGTCCATTTTTCTCTTTTAGGGCGTGTTCCCTTGGAAGTACTTTGCTGTTCATGCTGGTTATCGAGCGATTAATTAGAAAAAAAACATGTTTACTTTCGTTGAATTACGGGCGATGATTTGAAGGAGTTTGCGAGATTAGCGCAAGATTTGGAGTGATTAATCACGCTTTGTCTAAAATGCCCTCTTCATTTGAAATAATTTGCAGTTGTCCTCACCCACTTGCACGAGCACTTTTACTGTGTATTCACGAGACTACGACATTCAACAGTGGAGATTCCGGACACTCTCCTTGATTCAGCCATGGAATAGTGAAGATTCCAGCCTTTGCAGGTTGTGGTAGATGAAGAAGCTTTGATGGAAGATGAAGAAAGGAGGTGGTCGATTACAGTCTGCAAGCTCGGGGTCGGTGATGAAGAAGACGAAGAAGAAAGTTGTATCCGGTTGTTTTGGAAGCTGTATCCGGTTACGGAGAAGCACAGAAAACTGCACCAACTTGTTTCTATGTAATAATTTGTTTCTTTTATCTGATTATGTTATTATGTTTGTACTTTTTATTTCATGTAATGGATAACTATAACTTGGGTTAATTATCGCCTGTGTACAAAACTAATAAATCTCACTTTCATAACAAATAAATTCATACTACTTAAAATTAAATTATATCACAAACAAGTACTACATTTGAAAAAAAGTTCATTTCACTAAAGTATAATTTAATTACATTTTTAAAATTATTTTTAATAATTATTCTAAATTTTTAACTCTTAATAAATATTTTTACAATTAAATATAACATTAACAAATATCATTTTATATTACTTTAATACCTAGGGGCATATTGGTAATCTTCAAATTCTACCAATTAAACAATTTTTTTAAAACTGTCACATCAATCAAATCATACGCTAATTTTCACAAAATTCACCCTCAAATTCACTCTCAATTACCTTCAAATCCACTCAACTAAACACAAAAAAATTACCCTCAAATCCTCTCAAATTCACTCAATCACTCTCCTCCAATCACTCTCTCCCATCACCCTCAAGTGAACACACCCTTATTTTTTTATGCTTGCACTCAACATTAATAGTTTTTGTAGCTAATTTGGAAGTTTATCTGTATCAATGTGGTGTGTGGATTTTGTTAAATATATGATTTAAAAGCATGTTTGATTGATTAGTTGTTTGTAAACATGAATGAAGTGTTAATTTTTTAGGCTAAGAGAATACATAAGGGAAAATCAAATTTGAGGTTATTATAGTAAATGTAGCATATCTGGTTGCTCAGTAGAATACTGTATGTGTGTAAATGTTGTAAATTGTGGATAAAAATGAGAAAGGTATGAAGTGATCACAATGGTTCTTTGACACTGAGTGGTACCTATATGATGTTTTTTTCATATATGGAATGATTTATATATTGTTAAATGATTTTACTTGTATACATTTTATAATTTTTATCATATGTCTGAAAATGTATCTATGTGTGAAGTTCTAGTTTTGGGATTGTTAAATTAGTTATTTTCATGGGAAAATGTTAATTTAGGATGAGTTTAAGTATATTGAATGAAACTTGGAATGTGGTACTGTCATGACTTTGCTAGTATCTAACTTACATAGATGATAGAGGAAGATAACTAAGTGATGAGAATCTCGAGCTAATATAGATAAGTCATGGATGAGATATATTATGTTTCACTTGGTTATTGTTGTTGAGAAAGAAGAGAAAAAGGACAATGCACAAACTTATTTAATACATTAGTCTTTTAGTAACAAAAGTCTAAATTTATTATAATGTAATTTTTGGTTTATCTTTGTCTCTTCTTTGATATATCTATAAATCAAATATTTATTAATGTAACTTTTATTATATATATATATATATATATATATATATATTTATATTTATATTTATATTGTAAAAATTAATTTACCCTTACGACTGAGGGTGACAACAACATTGGAGGTAGAACAAAGAACTGAAAAATTAGTATAAGATTGTCTTATGTTGATCTTTTGAAAATCTATATTAAAACTATAGTTATAGTTTGAAGTATTTATCAGTTCATTTTGAATGTATATTAAGATGTAGTTAAAAATTGTATTGTAAATTTTTTCACACATAATTGTTAATGCTATAAGGACCATATTAATTGTTCTTGAATTTTCGGGCTGTTACCAATTTTACCAAAAAAAATATTTTCTTTTATAAAATCGAATATGCATATGATTTTTTTCTTTCAAAATATGTTTTATAACTTTTTTTACTTTAGATATTATTATTTTAATTTATTCTTAATTTATACTTAAGTTATAGTAATTTCTTGATAGAAACTTGTAATAAATTTTATTAACGTGAACTGTTATTTTTTATAAATATAAAATTCAATAGATTTGCTTAAATCAATTATTTATTACAATTTAATAAATATATTGTTTAATGCTAATATAATGATTATTTTATTGATAAAGTTCACTGACAATAGAATCTAATAAATGGAGCATATTCATCAGCATGATTTAAGCACAGAGAAATTTTGTTAAAGTAATGTAATACGCTATGTGGTTCCTTACATAAGTGAAAATTTAGTACATGGTTATTTTCGTCTTCACAACCCAACCAAGATATAGTGTTTTATTTTTATTACGAGAAGGAAATTATTCTAACAGCTTCAACAGAGAATCACTCTTCTCATTACACATTAGCATAACAGCTGTAGCCTATTTTTCTTCCTAAATTTCCACCTTTAGAACCGGAATCAGTATACACAAAACGTGGAAAAAATCTCAGTACCCAAAACAGAAACAAAGAGAAAAAGGAGAATAGATATCATGTAGCTTTTAATTTTCTTTGCCACTTTGAAGGAAAATTTTTACGTTAATTAAGTGCCACAAATGGCTTGCATGAAGCTGGGATCCAAATCTGAAATGTTTTACCTCTATGGCCAAAGTTGGTCAGTTCTTTTCCACTTTCTTATTGTTTAATTACATCTATAATCTCTATAATCTCATAAGCGATCTTTGTCCCTTCACGTTGTGTCACTGTTATAGCATGTTCCCTTCATCCTTTGACAAGCTTAAAATACTAGTTTTGATTAATCGGAGGAAGTTTCCGTCTTGTCTATTGGTGCCTGATGAATGCATGCATGGAAGTGAATATGTTTTCACTGTTACAAACAATGTAGATCAGCTGTATAACCAACATGATAAACCTTTGTGTGTGTTTCATCTAAGATCTTTTGGATGCGTGGATGATTCCATTTGTTGTGTGCTTTTTCCCAACAAATGTTCAAAATCGAATTCACAATGTGAGAACATTATAACTTTAATTAAATTTTACTTGTTCTTGGTTTATAGCGACAAATTTGAAGCCGAATTCTGAACCCAGTTACATCAACACTGTCTATATATTCTGTACATAATTCATCATTTTCTTTATCAGTGAAATCTTGTCACAGTTTATCAATTATCACTAACCTCGTTGGCTCCCAAATGATCATTCTAGGCTGTGCTCAACTGGACTCCCAAGTGATATCATCATTGAAATTGGTGATACATCTTTCCATCTCCACAAGGTGTGTTTTCTTACTTTCTGTTGTTGTCATTACCAGTCACATTGCATGATTAATCCGTTTCTTGCCGCGTTACCAGTTTCCACTGATATCAAGAAGCAGGGAGCTAGAAAGTTTGATGAGAGAAGTACCATGCGAACCTGATAAGTCTGTTTTGGAACTGCATGGTCTACCTGGAGGAGCCAAGGCCTTTTTGCATGTTGCTAAGTTTTGTTATGGTGTCAAAATGGAGTTGACTGCATCGAATGTGGTTGGTCTCAGGTGTGCAGCAGAGTACCTCCAAATGAGTGAGAACTATGGAGAGGGGAACCTCATCATGCAAACAGAAAAATTCCTTAATCATGTGTTTGGTTACTGGACAGACACTCTCGTTGCTCTTAAAACATGCGAGGAGGTTTTACCCATGGCTGAAGAGCTTCACATCGCTTCACGTTGTATAAACTCTTTGGTGCTGAAAGTAGCAGACCAAAGTTTGGTTAATTTGCCTGTCTCATCAGGTCCAAGTGTTGCTCAGAGTCCAGAGGATGCAGAAGTGTGGAATGGAATAAGCCTAACACCAAAGGCATCAGGTGAAGATTGGTGGTTTGATGATGTATCTTCTCTTAGTTTGCCATTGTATAAAAGGTTCATACGAGGTGCTAGTGCACGAAACATTAAACCTAATAGAATTGCTGGATCCCTTGTTTACTATGCAAAAAAGCACATCCCCTTATTGGGAAGTCAAACAAGCTCACAAAGTGGAAACTCGTCTTCTCTTAAGTCATCTCTTTCTACCCCTTCTGAAGCAGATCAGAGGAATCTTATTGAGGAAATAGTGGAGTTGCTGCCAAATGAAAAGGGCATAGCACCAACCAAGTTTCTATTGGGGTGTCTGCGGACAGCAATGGTCTTATATGCTAGTTCATCTTGCTGTTCAAGCTTGGAGAAAAGGATTGGCTCTCAATTAGATGAAGCTGATCTGGAAGATCTTTTGATTCCAAATATTGGATTCTCAATGGAGACTGTTCATGACATTGACTGTGTCCAAAGAATGCTTGACCATTTCATGATTGTAGAGCATGACCTAATTGATACTACGTCTAATGATATAGAAGAAGAAAGGCAAATAGTTGGAAGTTCTCAACCTCTGAGCCCAATGGCAAAAGTGGCTAACCTGATAGATTCTTATTTAGCTGAAGTTGCACCTGATGTAAATGTGAAGTTACCAAAATTTCAATCACTTGCTGCTGTAATTCCTGATCATGTCAGGACCCTGGATGACGGTTTATACCGTGCCATTGATATATATCTCAAGGTACAAAATAAAATCTGTAATTTTCCTTCCTTAAATGTAGCATAATGTGATATGGTCTATGAAGGATACTAACGAACTCAAAATTTCAGAATCATCATTGGCTGACAGACTCTGAGAAGGAACAAATCTGCAGGCTCATGAATTGCCAGAAGCTGTCACTGGAAGCCAGCACACATGCAGCTCAAAATGAGAGGTTACCACTTCGTGTAGTAGTCCAAGTCTTGTTCTTTGAACAACTGAAGCTGCGCACATCTGTTGCTAGCTGGTTCTTTGCTTCTGACAATGTTGAGAACTCACAAAACCTGAATGCAAATCTGCCTCTGATAAGAAATGATGGCAGCATTCCACCCAACCCGGTTGTGGCTTTTGATAACATGAAAGAGAGAGTGGCTGAACTTGAGAAGGAGTACTTGAGCATGAAGCAAGATTTGGAAAAAATGATGAAGTCAAAGGGAGGTTGGAACGTTCTCCTTAGGAAATTGGGTTGGAAGCCTGTGCCTAAACCCTCTAATACCAATGTCTCCAAGCCATGCCGGAAGTCCAAAATATCACCAGCAACTACAGCCCAGATGGAAGAAAAGGCCATGGAAGTGAAATGAAAGACTTGAAGTTGAAAATCAATTTGCAATGCTTTTCCTTTTTCTCCTTGAAGTTTTAAGATCATCTAGTTGCTTCCCTTATTCTACTTAGACAGTTTCTCTTTTGGCAAGGCCATTCTAGTCAGCATAAATGGCTATTGCCATACCCTGGTTTATGTTTAGTTGGAAAACTGAAGAAGCTTTTCTATATCTATGTTCTTCCATTCATGATCACTTTCTCCAAATTCAAAGAAGTATCTTTGAACATTCAAGTTTTAAGAGTAGTTCATTGCACAATGAAGAGAGACGACATCAGTAAAATAGTTTAGTTGAAACAATCCTGAAATTCTGCCTTACTTCCATCTACTATTTGTTAGTACTTTACAGCTTGCAAAACCCCTCATGTTAGCTGTTCTTAAACGTTTTTCAACCTTTATCTAACTAAACTTATAAAGACATAGGTCAGTTTGCTATTAGTGATTTTTCTTTTATCGAAAGTTGGAAGTAGAAAACTTTGAACAATATGTTGAGAAAGAATGTTGGCTATATGTTGCTTGACTAGTGTAAGAAACAAAACATTTGCATAAGTGTCCAGACATGGTTATCCAGGTTGTTATCATGTGGGAGTTGCACTGTAGAATTAAAAAAAGAGACACATTTAACCACTGTGAGGGTTTCTGCATAAGAATTATATGTTTGCAAAATCATGATAATCAGAGTAATGATTTGTTTTATAAATATATTTGTATATTTTGTTCATTATTACAACGATATACTTTTTGTTTTGTTTTTAATACGTACTTTTTATATTTATATGATTAAATACTTTATTGTAATACAATCTTAATACATATCATATGTTTACTTGTCTTAATGATGTTATAAAATATTGACACCTCAAAGAGCTAAATAATCCCTTCCTATCTGCCAATATTTAATGAAAACTATTGAATGTATTGAAAGAAATGTTGTTTTATATAAAATATACATTTGGAAAAAATATACGTTTTTTAAAAAGGATTAAAGTTAAAAGTAAATCAAGAGGTGTTGAAAACTAATCTGAACACCGGGTTAAAAAAATATATATATTTAACTTTTAAATCTAAATCTGTTTCAGAAACTATTAGGCATAAGTTTCAATATTTCTTTTGGAATATAAAATTTAAACCTGTTATATCAGTATGGATTTGGACTAAGTTTTCATTAGATATTGGCAGAAAACAGAACATTACCATTTAAAGTTGTTTCTTCGGAACAAAATTAATTACATCGAAAAAATAAAGGAAGCGAAAATCTCTGGTGTTTGAGAAGGACTTGAGTTGTGAAAAGGTAAGTTTTCTTGTTCTTATCTTACCCTTATGCTTCTCACAACTAAATCACTCCCTACACTATCCAACCAATCATTTCAATTCATTCCCTTTCTTTCCAGATCAAATCGTTTCCAACAATTAATAAAAAAAAAATTACATTTTTCATTCCCAAAACTGAAGCCCCAATCTTCTGAACCCTAAGGTTAGTTAACAATCCCATATTGTTGGCATGAAAGAAGCCTTCTTCAGTTTGTAATCGCATCGAGGCTTGTGTGTGGCTGGAGTTTGCGTGTATGTTTTCTTATTGCGACTCTGTGTGTGGCTTGAACATTACATGTTTGATAGAATGCCAAATCTAGTGGCATGAATGAATTGATAATCGGTTGGGTTTTCTTTTCACTCATCATGACACTAGGCTGAGATTTCAGGCCAACATTTGAATTCTGTGACCATTAATAATGACTACGGTCCAGAGTGAGGGGGCAGCAAAAGGAACTGCCACAACTGACAAAGCATTCAAAAGATGGGGAAGGAGAAGCCCATTTTTGAGATACGGCCTTCCTATGATCTCTCTCACTGTCCTCGGCTCTCTAGGCCTTGCCCAACTCTTGCAAGGCAGGTTAGTTACTGCCCAATAAACTGTGTTTGAGAGAAAATAGTTGACGTGTTTAGGCTTTAGAATTATTACTGTGTTTGTTGTATTTTTCACTGTCATTCAATCACACGCACACGCACATATTTTTGTTTACTTTAATACAACTATCTTTAAATTTACGTTTAGCACATTTTCTTATTATTTGACAATGTAAATTTCTTGTAGAGACGGTGTATAAAAATTTAACTTTTTGTGTTTACCCAACCCTTCTTTTTTCATTGCTCATTCTGTTTTTCTTCGTCCTCATTCTAAAATATAATGCAACTGTGTCTGCCCAGCAAGGATATTGCAAGGGTGAAAGATGATCAAGAGTGGGAAATAATTGAAACAAGAAAAGCATTGTCTAGGACAGGACCAGTGCATGCGTACAATCCAAAACAGATTTCCTTGGACGATGAGCTAAAGGTCTGTTTTCCTCTTCATTAACAATACAGCGTGGTCTAGATTGTCCATGATTTAATTTCTATTTGTTGTTGCATAGGCTTTGCAACAAAAGGTGGACATTAACAGCTATGAATACAAGAAAATTCCTAAACCAAATGAAGGCAATCAAGACTAGTATAGAGTTGCGGATTGGAAACAACTTTTGTCAGAATTTCTCATGTACCGTTCTGGAAATAAACTTTTATGGAGTCAAAAGCTAATTCCATCTTGCTAGTGAAGTTGGTATGGCCCTTCATCTTTAGTGTTTTGACTTTTGCTTACGACATTATGGGAGTTGAAGTTGAGATAAAATTTTGAAATTTGTGTACCAAGGATTTTTAAGTACGGTGCTGGGAATAGCTAAAGGTACTCGCTTGGCTCTAAGGGTGAAAAAGTGTAAATGTTTCTTGTCATGTTTTAGTTTGTCTTTTTTTACCTATCTTGCAGTGATGCACATTGGATGTTATAACGATAATCCTAATGGAACCACTTTTGCCGTCACAAAACTCAGCACCCGTGGTTAATTTTCAGTGTTATCAAGTAAAATTGCTCTTAGAACTATTCGAAACGGTAAGCGGATTTACTGACCTGTAACGAAAGTTTATATCTATAGGCTACAAAAAAGATTAATACATTTCTGAAATTACATTGTAAGGACGTGGTTACTTGTTTGCAAGCAAAGTACAATATTCCACCCATTGTTTAAACTACTATTTAAAATCCCAACTGCCTCCGCAACATTAAACTATTTACTCCCAGGAATTGCATGATGACTGCAATTATGTCTTTGGTGAACAATTTTCTACTGCATTAACTATCACCACATAACTGCAAATACAATTTAGAACACTGTCACCTTCCAAAGTAGCTAATATATGTACAATGATGACCTAGAAAAAGAATCCGCACTATATATCTTTGATATTGTTGAGATCCACAACTTTGAGGCCAAGGACGAAAATATCCATACACCACGATAAGTGGTCTCAAAAGGAAACGAATTAAGCCTCCTGGTGAAAGTTATGAATTATGATCGAAGTGTATTTTGTGCTTTCAATGATCTCCAATTTTTAGCCAATGCATCCCGAAAAGTTTCTCATCACTTTCTTTGTATCTCATCAATGATCCTTACTCGATTTAGTCGGTCTGCAACCTGTGTAGTTAAAAGGTTAGTCTACATGATGAGCCATAGTCCATCATCTAAACACATGGCGAAAAACAGGAGGACTTGTTTACAATGAAGCAAGAGAACGGGATCACAAATAACTAGAATAGAATGATGAAGCACACTACAACTAATTATAAACAACATGTCCATGTATGGCAGGGATGGGTTCACTGGATTTGTCGTTTCAGACCTGCTTGCACGTGACTTTTATCAGTGTAATACATTAGTCACATGTGACTTGCATGGTTTCTCCTTATATGCAAACAACCTATAGTGCTGTGTAAGAAAAAAACAAAATTCTGTTGGACCACTTCAGACATCATACCACTGCTTCTAAGCCGATGTAAGAAAATGATTCAACACTGTCTACACAAACTAGTAAATAGGAAGAGGAGAAAAAAAATGTGAGATAAGTGATGTCATAAAAAGAGAAAAGGTGTGCAGATTTAGTTATACAGTTTTTTTCTGCTAATAATATTACTCATCTCAAAATACTGCTTACCAGCGAGCTATATGCTTTTAACAAGAGCAGTCATAAATTACTGTCTTTTTTTAATATAAAAATCAAACGTAAAAAAATCCCAATGACTGAATACAACTAATGGTTAGATGTTTAATGTTTTGGTGTTTCTCATTTTTTTCCTGCTAGTGTTTATAAATAAATCAGCTATTTATGTTTCAGTTAGTATACAGAATAGCATTGTACATTATATCAGTTTAGAGTATCTATAAAGGATTGCTTAAATTAATTATTTATCTTAATTTTGTGCACCTATCACATAAAATTTCTCTCTCATACTTCTCGTACTACAAACTTAATTTTGTAAGTCTTACCACTAATCTTATATTTAACACATTCTTTTAGTAATTACTATCATTCAAAACGCTTTTTTTTCTTAAATAGTAATGCTCATGTAACCAAAACTACTTATCCAAATAACGTTAAATCGTGCCATCTGTTCCAATCATGAATTTTATTAAAAAAGTTATTTATCTTTAAACAGTTTTATATAAACAAATGACCTAAAGTTATTTATTACCAAAAAAAGAAAAATACGAATTCATTAATTGCAAACTTTATGCAAAACACTCTCCCATCTTATCTCACTCAGTTGAGTTAATTTGAATTGATTGTCGACACAATTACTAAATAAAGGAAATGACCGGAAAAAGAACTGATATAGTCCTTATTTTTAACAGAACAATATTTGAAACGAAGAGTAAGTGTAAAAGGACTACAATTGTGAGATGAAAAAAAAAACAAATAAATCAATATAAACTTCAACTTACAAATTATATTATTATGTAAAGTTAGGGTGCATTCAACCATTGCCCAACTACCATTAATCTGGCAAGTCAGAGTTCGATAGAAACATGAAAACCTTCGTATTCACGAGCATTTACTTTGATAAAAAGAGCCATTTTTTCCAACATGCGTGTTAGTATTGTCAAAACGGATTATTCGACTTGATTCAGTTCGACTTATTACGAGTTGGACACCTAATAAGTTAATTTAACTCAGCTTATTTCTTAATGAACTAAAAAAATTCGAACTCAGATTAAACAAATTGACTCAGTAACTTACTTAATTACAATATTTTTAAAATAAAAAAAAAATACAAAACCTTTTGTAATTTAAATTTAAATAAATTTTACTCTAAAAAATATTAAACTCAAGACAATTCAAAATAATAATAGAAAATACAATCCAATCCCCATAATGGTATTTTTTAAAATTTTATAAAATAATAAATTAACAAAAATAAAATTAGATAGATTTATAAACTAACTCGTCACAAATTTAACTCGAATAAGTCGGATTGAAAATTAATCAACATAAAAAAAAAATACATCGGATTTACGCACGTACTGTAACTCATTTTGAGAGTTCTAATGATGCCTGTAAAGATGGAGATATCTAAAAGACAAATTACTGAAAAGAACAAGTTCGGAAAGAATTGAAAACATATATTATACTGATGAGATCATCCCAACCATTTGCACAGCTACAAGCTTTATACCCAGGTGTCCCAAAAAAAAAAGGCATTCTTCTGTATGTACACCAACCCCAAAAAACGACATAATTAGAGGAAAGAAAAGTGAAGCCAAAAGAAAACCTTTTAACCCCCAAAATAGAAGAAACATAGTGTAGTAAATTCCTGTCTACTGCCCTTTTCTCCATTGGTTTTAAGTAACCCTCCACCCTTTCCTCAATATTTTATTCATTTTTACATATATTAAACAACAAAATCACAGCTCAAAGAAATCTTCTGTTCATGACTCCCGTTTACTACCACCCTCTCCCACATACTTTATAAGCCAAAATGGCAAAATCAGTGGAAGGGCTTGCTTGATTTGAAGATGGTTTCCCAAAATCCCAGTTGAATCACCGTGGGCTTGGTTGTGATCTGACTGACAACAGAGGCTGGAGAAGCCTCTGCCCTGATGGACTACCTAGTAACGTGGCCTGAGATCGAGTAAGCATCTCAGCCATTGATGGTGTCTGATATGCCTGAACAAGACTCGACCTATCAGTGGAATCACCTCTTGCTGTTGCTCTTTGCCATGAATGTGAACTCAATCCAGAAAGTATATATGCTCTCCCAGATGCTTCATACACATGTCTACTCGCCATCCGCTCTTGCATTTCCTTAAGCTCAGCATCTAATGCAACACATAGGCGGTCGTTGGATTTCGCCGAAACAGTCTCCGAGAGCATCTTTCTAAAGTTTTCAAGAATTAATATTGCTCCACTCAGGTCCCCCCGTTCAGCTGCAACACGAGCCTGGGCCATTGCCTCGGCTGCTTGGAGCCTGTTCCGCTGTCTGTCCACTTCAAGTGACATTACTACCTGCCCAGAGATTTCTGTCCGCTTAATCTTAACTTCCTCACTTTCTATTGTTGCTGTTTCCTGAGTTAAGGGATCCTTGTATACACATTTCACCTTTATCAATGATGTTTCATTGCCAGCTGCAGCAGGGACATTAACTGACACTAGAAAATCTCTCTCTTCATCTGCATACAGGTCTCCGACTTCAATCAATCCTTTGCGTCCATCAGCCACCACACGGGTTGGGTAACTTCCTGCTTTTAGTGAGACAAGACTGAGATTTGGGTGTATACACTCAATTCCCACTTGAAGCTCCTGAACAACTACGCTCAGAAGTCCTCCAATGCATTGTGCAAACGCATCCTGTAACACGGCTTCAGTCTCAATGAATGAAAATGTGCCACCGGAAATCTCTGAAATGGAGTGCATCAGTGAAGCATCGTGATCTGCACCAAATCCAAAAGCATGCACAGGAATTTGAAATCCTGAACTATCATCACCACTGATAGAAGTGGGCAGAAGAAACTGGTAATTTGGTTGAGGCTGGTTAGTTCCAGAGCCATTGACAGTGTAATTATCTTGACCATCGGACAGCAGGATAATACTGGCAACTGGATTCTTTTCCTTTCGATCCTCCATTATCTTGGCACCTTTTCTCAGCCCTTCTGCGATATTGGTACCACCATTTGCAACCAAAGAATTAACAGCTTGCAGTGCCTGCTGTCGCCCAGAATCAGTCATTCTGCACAAAGGAAAGAGGCGACGAGCTGTGGAAGAAAAGGCAATGACAGAGAGCCGGTCATTAGAGCCCAGGTTCTGTATGACAAACCCCATTGCTCTTTTGAGTAGTGCAAGCTTAGTTCCAGCCATGCTACCACTCACATCAAGCACTGTGACCAAGTCGACAGGGGCACGTGGAGTCTGAGAAATCTGTGCCAAGTTTGCCTGGTTTCTACTAAGGTTTTGTCTTTTAACTGCAGCTGTATCTGCGGAAGCAGCAGCTTTGAGATGAACCAAAACTGTGAAGTTAGAATGAGTTTTGGATCCCAGAGCAGCAGATACTTCTGGGAATGTTTTAATCTCTATAGCTCTAGCAGACTCAGTATCTTCAGTATTCTCAATGCAAGGACTTCGCTCAGAAAACACATTTTGATGATTCAAGGATTCATCATCGTCAAATATGCCTGGCTCAGAAGCCTGATAAAGTGGCACAACATGCCTCCTATTTAAATCTCGGTGAGGATGAGGTAGGGGTAGACGGTGGACCACTGCCATCAAAGCATCATTTTGGGGCCAATTGATGGGACTTGGTGAAACTCTGCCAGGAATAGGATCCAAACTGGGTCCCGATAAGGGTATTTCCTTCCACTTTGCTCTACACACCGGACATATTTGGTTTCCATGTTTCACATTTGAAGCAATGCAGTGGAAATGGAAGGAATGTGAACATTCTGCAGTGAATATAGCATGGCCGGATCCTTGCTTCATTTTGGTTAAGCATATTGAGCAGGTTTGCTGAATGTTTGAAAATAAAAGCTAGTAAGAACATATATAATATTATGTAAATTATTTCACAGACTTTAAAGGCTTCATGCAAATAAAGACAGTACCTGTATCAAAAATCAGTTCTAGTTCTAATAAAGGAAAAAGTCAAACAAATAAGAAAAGACAGTAATATTTTAATTCCAGCACTCATATTTGATATACGGAAGTTAAAAAAGAAAAAATCCTCTGCAATTTCATTTTCCAACCTTGAGTATTTTAGCTATTTAAATTCAACATATAATATGCACAGTGGGAAATAATCTTCTATAGTCGAAGATATGTAGTGTTTGAATATTACCAAGTTACTTAATAAAATACTGTTGAAACAAACAACTCTGAAAACGACAGAGGGCAAATGAAATGATACATTGACTTAAAACACCCCTTTGCCATTACGATATTTCCTTTTCATATCTAGCATGTTGCCAAAATAAGGCTTAGCTATCATTCATAAGATCCACAATAAGCAAAAGGCTTTTCAATTACAGAGATTTAGCGGGGTGGTGAAAAACCTAATCACCTTGTCTAGTCAGTCAGGCACACCTGAATGCTACAGAAAGGGACTAAAACAGCATTTATACCGTCCCAAAAGTATTGCAATCAAAAAATTGATTATTCAGCAAATCAGGTCTACCAGTCATCAAAAACTGCTACTATGACTTGACTAGATGAATAAGCCAACCAATACATCGTATAAGGATTGCTTTTAGAAGAAATAATTTATTGGCCAATAGAAAGGAAAAGAAGGAAAAATCTTATCCATAAAAGGGGCATTGAAGCATGCAGGAAACAGTAATATCAGCTCTAGGCACATAAAAAGTACAACTGTTGATACAAAACTTCTAAATCACTTGTCCCTTGTATACACTTTGGTACAAGTCAATAAATAACAGCTCTAAGCCCAGGTTGCAGTACGGTAGAAGTAGGCTAAAGAAACCAAATCAACACAAGGAACTCAACAACTAAGAAGGCATTTTGGTCCAGAAAAAATGGTAAAACAGCCCTGAATATCAGTCCTTAATTAAACACCACGTGCAATTCAAGAAATTGTTCAAACTCATTACGCGATACTACCAAACGAATTCAAGAGCTTCACAATTAAATCACACACCAACCTTATATCAGGAACCATGTTACAGAAGACCGATATTCTCAGACACCAAAAAGATGCCACTTCATTCTCATGAACAGCATAAGACAGTTCATTAAAACAACAAAACCCGGTAATATCAAATCATCACTTCCCTGACATAAACATCCAAACACCCATAAAAACATTTAATTTCCTTTTATGTTAACAAGGTTTAACACGGATTCATTTCTTATTTTGAACACGGTTCAAAAATTTCTTATTTTGCGCAAATTCATTTCTAGTCCATCTAAACTTTCACAATCAACCAGACCAAAATAGAACTTGTCAAAATATTTAAA
This sequence comes from Vigna mungo, assembly GCA_036885675.1. Taxonomy (NCBI): domain Eukaryota; kingdom Viridiplantae; phylum Streptophyta; class Magnoliopsida; order Fabales; family Fabaceae; genus Vigna; species Vigna mungo. The sequence continues at coordinate 41,790,239 of CP144692.1, read as the reverse complement.
TGAAAAACACAAACATACACACAGGAAGAGAGAGAGAGAAAGAGAGGGAGAGAGAGTAAGTAGTTGGAAATGAATGAGACCCAAACCTTGGAGGATTTGCTGCTACTTTTGGAAAGTTTCAAGCCGTGAAAAGAGGAAAGCGGCGTGGTGGGGCGGGAAGAGCTGGTGTTCCAGCTGGCCGGAGATAGTAGGGCGGCGTCGGAGAGGCGCTCGGAAACCACCGTGTGGGGCGGCGAATCGTCGTCTAACGTTCTGGGGACGAACATGCAGAGGTTGAGACCAAGCGCGACCTTGGCTTTCTTCCACTTGCTTGCCATGGTAGGAGACGTTGGGATCTCTCTGACGGCGAAAATGCTGCAACCCAGAAAGGAAAAAGCTCCAGCCCGAAAATCCCAGATCTCAAATGGTGAAAAGCTTCGAGCTTTGCAGAGAGAGAAGAAATGGGGTTTTATGAAAAGTAGGAAGAGAGCACGAAAACCGAGGCCACTGAATGAATAAATATATGCGTTGGAAGAGAGGGATGGCAGGAGGTACTAGCAAGCAATATAATGTAGCACCAGCATGGTTTGAGAAGGAAGTGTTTGGTTTGGTCTGGTCGTTGTTAATATTGAGGATGTTACGTTGGTTGTTGTTGATTGTTGTTGACGTTGTTTTTGTTGGCGGCCATGGACTAAGTGTGGTCTGTGTGCTGGAGATGAGTGTGGAGTATTTTGACCTGTTTTTTAGGCTCCTTTACCCAAAAGATTAAAGACAGGGTAAAAGCCATCAAATGAAATCATTTTCAAACAAATTATTATTATTATTATATATATAAAAATTTAGAAAGCACGTTTTGGTTGAATGGGAAAAGTTGGTTGCTCTACTACTCCTTGCTTTGCTTTATTATCTCCTCTTTACTACCATCAGATCATATCATGTCATCATCTTCATCTCTTTCTTCCTTTATTGATCCTTCCTCTTTCCTCTTTCCTCTTTCCTCTTTACCCTAACCATTTTACTAACTATTCTCTTTTACATCTTAATCTTTTTCAAATTCTTCATTTAAATATTATTTCCAAAATTCAAGAAAATATTTATTATTTCTTACATGTATATTATGATGTAAAAATATATACAATGTAATATCATTATTTTTCTAGTTTTTATTTAAACATATACTAAAAGTACTACCAAGACTTTTTAACATGATAATACATTCGTTGGTCATTTTTATTTCTGTATTGTTTATCTTGTTTAGATAAGGTTGAACTTCATTTATTTTTTAATTTCAATCTCATTAATATATTATTACTATTATCGGATAAAATATATATATATAATAAAAATAGCAGACGATGATGATTAGCTGATGCATATTTAATACGAAAGTATTGAAAAAGCTATTTTTTTGCTATCAAGTACGGGAATTTTTTTTTTTCTATTACAGTATTAATATCAATTAAAGTGCGCACATTTTATGACAGACTGGTTATGATTGACTTGGTTGGAATATCGATTGCTGCATTTATTTAGGTTAACGAAATCTAAATTCATCATCAGCATTTATTTAGGTTTAAATTTCATTTGGACCAGTTGGTAGACTTGGTGTACTGTGTCGAAAGAAAGGAAGAAAAGTTGTTGGTAAAGAGAGAAATGGGACGTCGATTATCGTGTAGTAATGAAAAAACAAACATAATTATTGTCTACCATATAATTAAGTAGTTTAGTTTTTTAACCTAAATAGAGTAACAACATTAATAGTAAATAAAAATATTTTGATTCATTTCTTTCTAAGTAAACAATTTATTTACCATTTTTTTCTTTTCTTTTTCTTTTTCACTTCTTTCATTTTTATTAGATGGAATATTGATAATTTGAGTTAATTATAATTTATTTCCATGTAAGTGAGTCATTTGAGTTATCTATATTTTAATATATATATATATATATATATATATATATATATATATATATATATATATATATATATTTTGGATTAGTTCGATATTAAGTTTAATAATGTTTTCTAGTTTTTATTAAAATTATTTAATATTATTTCTGAATATCTTTTTTATTTCAATGTAGTCTGTACTTTTGTTAAAAAAAATTATGTAATCATTATGTTAAATATGTTAACACTAATTAGAGAGTAATGATTGTTAAGTTTATCCAAAATAATTAGATTTATACAATATTATGTGTTATGTTATCATATTATTATCTTTAAATAACATCGATATTGATCTAATGGAATAAATGACATTGACCTTTTTTTAATAAAAATAAAAACCAAACAATCAAACTTGAACAATTCTATAAAAATATGTGAAAAATTAAACTTTAATTTTAATACGAAAGTTGCTAAAAGTTGAAACAACTATAATAAGACCTAATTGAGAAAAAATTATAATTAATATTTTTCAAATAATGATAAAAATTAGTAAACTTAATTTAAAAACTGAATAACTATAATAAGCCTAATTTAATTAAGAAAGTATACATCCCCTTTTAACTATCTTCCAAAATAATTACATTTTTAGTCGGCTTTTGAGAAATACTTAAAAGAAAAATAACAGTTATTCTACGAACGAACATTACAATAATCATCTAACCAAATCCTCTATCACCCAGTTGAATTAAGCTTTCATAATAATCAGCCAAAAAGTCAAATAAACTTTTGTTTCTCAAATTCTCTTTTCCCTTCATTTCATCTCTGCATCATCTACAACACTTCATACGACAGCGTTTAGATTGAATTTGTCAATGGAGATAATCGCCACCATCATGGAACCAACATTTAATAGTCATTTTGATATTAAGTTGTAAAAGAAGGAGACCATTTTTTAGGCACATATTTTAGTAATATTGAAAATAAAAAAAAATAATAATAATACAGTGTTATTATAATTACTCTGAATGAAACCTAATCTAATCTAATACAGTGAGATTAGTGACAAGTGTGGGCATAATCAAACCTAATTGATGAAAACAGCTTTTCAATTATTGCAATTTCAGTCAAATCCTCCTTTAAGCCTCTTGACCTTTATTTAATAATTTTTTTGCGAAAGGGATAAATTGGTAAATGTGGATGAGCATAAGTGGTTCATTTTCTGCTCACTGAGCCTAATCAATATTAATAAAGTAGGGTTAGTGGAAGAGACAATGGTTTTTGTATAAATCTTAAAAACTATTTCTCATAAATGAGTATATACACGACTTTCTTCCTTCCATGGCCCTCCCATGCATCATCATCATGGATCATCATTCTTCACCGGTGAGTCAACATGCTCAGATTTTCTTAATCATTCAAAATATAAATTCCCATGCTTTTTTTTTTTTCTAAATTCATTTTTTATTTGTTTACCCCTCACATGAGATGATGATGATGATGGTGAATATGGCACACGTGCATGTCATCACAGCAGTTGTTTTGTGGTGGCCTTGTCAACCCTGTTGACATTAGTGCCTGCCAATGGATCTCATCACATGCCATTCATTTCTTTAAATTTCTTTTTCTTCTTCTTTTTCACCTTTTTTTTTTCAGTTAATGAAATTGCTTTCTGCTTTTTAAAATATCAAGTTGAATAATGAATGAATGGTAAATATGATTTAGGAGGTTGACCTATATGATGCTAATGGAAGGAAATGTTTGGCGTGCAAAATCTATAATTGCAGAAATCATATTCGACACAGTGATGAGTTTTGTATTACCTAAACTACCCTAATTATGTTACTTCTTAGCAATATAATTGACATGTCAAAAACGGGTTTTAAGTCAAAATCACGTTAGGGAAAAGGTCCACTTCTTTTCCTTGAAGACCGTGTTTGGCCACGGATTTTTCTTCGCTACTTTTTTTTTTTTTTTTAATTTAGTCCAAAGAAACAGTTAATATATCCGACAAATAATCAATATACCGAATTAGTCTTTGACGATTCGAGCACCGGTCAAAATAATTTTTAAAATTATATATATAGAAAAAACGTGTTTATATCTGGAATAACCCACCTTGCGTTTTTCTTAATAATTTTAAAAATTAGAATCTTCGCCGTTTACATGATTTATTATTCTGTAAAATAATACTTCGTTATGTGTTAAAAATTAAAATATAAATGTGAAAAATAAAGTCAAACTGCGTGTTTTTGTAGCAGCCTTACAAAATATAAGAGATAATAATTGATAAAATAATTAAGATTGGGTGTACTTTTCTTCCCTTGATGCTAAAAAAATAGTGTTTTACAAGTGGGTGTATATTCATATTGTTTCTTGTAGCTGGGTACAAAGTTCTTTTCTATATTATAATTCGTTAAATGATTTACGTATTTTAATTATATTGTGGTTTTGTACAGTCATTTAACAAGTTTTATTACTTAATTTAAATCTAAAGTTTCTAGTATGAGTTTTATTTTAAAGAGTGAAGTAAAAAGATGTAATTATTAATAATAAAAAATACAAGACAGTGAATACTTTTTAAAATTTAGAATAGTCAAATAATTTTTCTTTTTGAAAGTACTGATAACGTCAAGGTTTCAAAAATAAATTTATGAAATATATATGATAAAATTTTATATAAATAATTAAATTTCAATAAGATATATTAAACACATTGTATTCTACATATTCAATCCATATTTATAATGTTATTATTATTACTTAGAGACCCAAAATGGTTCAAAATAAGCATAGGATATATGATTTATTATATAAACAAAATTAATTTAGAACAATAGAATTCATTAATCATATATGTATATTTTATTTACATGCCTAATGCTATAAATATAAGACATTATTACAAGAAGTATCTTTATCTCATAATTATTTTCTTCTTTTCTAAAAAATCTCTCTTATTGATTTAAGTATTGGAAAATCTTTGAAGATGGACATCTCATTGTAGTGATTCAGAATTCAGTCGCAGGTCAACAATCAGATAAGCATGCTAATAAATTCATAATACTATTAACTAATTTTTTTATCTGACTAATTATTAGGATTGTAATCAAGCCAAGTTAAATTTGATATGCATAAATCCATTACCTAAATAATCAAACAAGCGAAATTTCAAGTTAGGCTAAGTTAAATTTATATTTTTCATTAGACTCGGCTCGTTTGAACTCATCTCATCTTTATTAATGTTTTATCCAGTTAAGTCAGTTAAATAAATAGTTTTGAATTTTTCTTCTTTTTCTAAATTTTTTAAATCTACAAATTATTTAACATTTTAAAGAATAATTAATTTAATATCTATAAATTAAATTAAATAATAGTTACTTAATTATTGTTAAATCATATTTTTAATATTATTTACTAAATAAGATTATTGTTCTTTCTATGAATCAAACCCTCCTACTTACTAATTTCTTTGAGGCCAGGGATAACATACTGATTAGAAATGTTTTTTTAACCCTATGAATTTAATTTGTTACAATATATTTGAAGTATTTAGCTTTTTGCATGTTTTTTACAGCACCTTTTGACATGTCATGAGAGCATTTATTTTATACTATTATTCAACCCTATATTGTAGTATTATTAAAATAATTTTCTGCAAACTTATTATTTTAGGAAATCAATCTCTTTCAACACATCACACGATGCTGAATATGAAACAGTGGAAACAAGAAGTTACAGAGTAGGGTTGAGTAAGTCCGTTTGGTATTAAAACATTTGTTATCTCTTGTAATAATTATAATAATGAAGTCTTCTGTAAAGTTCTCCTTGAACATTGCAAACTATTTGTCGTGCTGTATATTTTTATAAATTTATGAAAATCAAGGTAATATCGGTCAATGAACCACAGCCTCAAAACTGGCAATGAATGGTCAAAATCTAGAGCCTTGAAATTTCTGCATAATAAAAAACTTGAATTTATTGCAAAAATCGAATGCACGTATATAAGAGCAATAGAAAATTCTCTTTGTGATTTTGTAGGAAAACTTTCTCCAACAAAACAGTTTGTTAGGGTTTGATCATTTCAATTTTTCACGGCTCATATCTTCCAGACCACATTTGACTTGACTCCGTCATTTCTGCAGTAACGATCTGCAAGTTTACATTAATAATTATAGTACTTTGTTCTGCATGACAGATAAGAGCATATCCTTGGAAGCAAACTAGAAAGAGTTGACTTTAATCAAGAAAAGGTTCCAATTTACAAACTTTAAGCATCACCGTTTCATATTGATCAATGACGAAACCTGATTTAAAATATGAGTGGAAAGTTGGGAAGAAGAATATATGCTTTTTGTGGATTGATTTGTTCTGTGCCCACCATTACAAAATAATGGATTTGTTTGAAATTTGGTGCATGATGTGTACATGGCATGGTTATGGAGCAGTGCATATGAATAATGTATATAGCATCCAAAACCTAGTTAGTGGTGAGGTTGTTTGAAATGCTTTTGAAAAATATGGAAGAATTGTGGTTCCCATTTGACATATCTGTAATTGGTGTATTGGGAGAATCAAAAGGATTTTGTTGTATTGGTGTTCCAAGGAAGAATGAAAATCCATAGATATGAGATAGAATAGGAAGAGAAAAATGATCATGGTGAGGTAGCTTTGAGTGGTGTTGCCTATTCCCACTCACTTTACTCTCTCAAAAGACAATCTTTTATTTTATATATACGTAAAAGTAAAAGAGAAAAACCCTAATCTTTCTAGGATGCAAAAAGTTATTCCTCTCCCCCACAAGAGACCATCAATAAGGAACAAAGACAGTGACTACTTTTCAATTCACTCCCTCCTTTTGAGGGCACACATGCCTCACACACACACACACATTGAGAGAGAGCCTATGAGAAAGAGAGAGAAAATGGGTTTTTTTCCATCAGAGCTTCTTCCTGGTAATGAGTGGAGAACCATTAACAAAGAATCCTCATGAAACCCTTTGTGGGGAGGGATAGGATTCCCTTTACTACCTCCAAATTGCCAGACTTTATGCTAAGTCAACGAGAAAGCTCAACCTTTTTTAGTGTATTAGAGAACCTCACCTCTCATGCTGCCTCCCACTTTTCTCACTTCACCATATTTATCTCTTCAAATCTAATCCATATATCAATCTGCAGCCAACTAATAATCAAACCAAACTTCAAATGAAATGATATTCTGATAAAATTAATCTGTCATTACCAAAGATAGTAAACACTTACATTATGTTAAAGGAAAAACTGAATTGGAAGTAGCAAAGCTTAAAATATTTTCTCGTGGGTTATGCTTAATGGAAGGGTGTTTAAGATAAGTTAGTTTATTGTGTGTATGTGTACAAAGGATAACAATTTTCTTGGCGCTGATTGGAGATGTGGTGGTGATAGTGAAAGAATATCAGCAGATACAAAGCTCGAGCACTACATGTTGTTTTTGATTTTGTCCATAAAGTTATGATATTATTAGGAATTCTTATTATTGCTGTTGTTGTTATTGGTATGGAAATCTCTGAAGATATATATTAAGAGTGAGAGATATTAATATATATCTTGATATAGCAAAGGGAAGGATGAAAGAACAGTGGCTTTTGTTAATTATGATGTAACATGTGTTGATAATGAACAAGTCAAACCTAATCCATACATTCTGTGGGTCCATATGTTGAATATGATTGTCCGAGATTGTGCAAATGCAAGTCTCTTTAACCTTCCTTTTATTTAATTTTAGTGTGTGCTAGCTAGCTTGCTTGCTTGCTTGTGTTCTCTGCATAGCTGTACCTGAAACACATCAAATACCTGACAAACATGCAAAGAAGGTTCATGTAAATCTTAGCCAGAGAAGTAGTCTCATTGGGTTCTTTTCAATTTTCATGTTGGCATTACCCTAGAGTGAATTCATTCTCCTGTACTATGCGTGCATCTCTTTTGTTCCCTACTCTGCTGTGTAGTTAACATTTTTAGGACCTTTTTTTCTTGATTCACATAATTGCCTCAGAAAAAAATTCCCCAGAAAATTCACACTGTTTCGACAACCAAAAAGACCCTTTTTTTAATCATGGCCTTTCTCAAAAAACTAAAGCTGGAAATAGGATGCACAGGGTTTCCATCTTCTATTGCTTAAAAAGTCCTACCAAAAATAATATACTGCTTATGAAACCTTTCACAAAATTCATAAATCAAAATAGAGAAATTAAGTCTACTCAATTCAGAAGAGGAGTATAGCAATCATTTATTTGGGGAAGAGAAAGACAGAGAAAAGCTTACCAAAAAAAAAATAGAAAAAGGAAAGGAGATGTCAAATTTTTGGGTCCACCTTCAAAAGAAACTTCAGTGGGCCATCATTGAGTCCAAATATGACGTCACACGAATCAAGGCCCAACTTTCATCTCCATTTTTCTTCGGCCCAAACAACGGAAGTGCCCACATTGCTACCATTTCTGGAAAATTTTGACAATCTCTATAAGGGTTTTGCTTCTGCATCGCATACTGACAGCAAAAAGATTTAGATATATTTTCCCATTTCACCATATTATCACTATCTTTGCCAGCATTGCATTATCCTTGCTGCCAGGGAAGAAACAGAGAGAAAGAGAGAACATATTGCTGAAAAAAAGCTTGTAATACCAAAAACTTCTTTTGTCTGGTATGAAGATATAGGTAGAAATTATGGAGGTGCGTAAAGAAATTCTCTTATCCCAATTCGTTTTTGTCTGGCATTGGAGTCTTCCCGATCTTGCTATCATGCACCTCCTATCCATAATTTTTGTTGACCATTCCAAAAAAAAAAGAAATATCGAAAGGATAAAAAAAACGATAAACACAACTACAACTCATTCATATTATTATTGAGAAAAATTCAATCTCATTGCTTCAACAAAAAGTTACCAAAACTAAATCACATTAAATATCAATCTTTGTCATAATAAATATTATCAAATAACTATAAGTTTGACATCTTTCAAAGTATAAGTACCAAGCAGGTTCACCAAATACTAACATCAGACTCATAATCAAAGTCTGTCGTGCAAAATCTTTATTAATTTCTTAATATCTAATATATTAATTTATATGATTCAATCATTAGTAAAATATTTATATCTCCTTTCAATAATAATTCAAATAATAATACAATCAAATTAAGTCACATTATCATTCAAGTATCTACTTTTTTTACTTAATCAGGTTAATCAACACATCTCAATTCAAACTTACTTAATTTCATAAGTTGTTATCCTTCATAAAAATATTTATCAAATGACATTCACCATAAACCCCCAACCAAAATAATGACTGATTATCTTTTTAAGAACAACAATTTAGTTAACAATTGAAATAGCGATCGAAAAGTCCAATGTACTTGTATTCTTTTCAAAAAAATTCACTCCCTTTCCAATTTTTTATATATGAATTATGAATTGTTGTAATATTTGGATCAATCTTACTTGTATGTTTATTTTATATTTATTTGTATGATGACTTTAAAATTTGTATATTTATTTAGAATTATTTTTATTTTGGTTTTATGTTAGTTCGTGTAACATATCTTTTTAATTTTTATATTATTCATATTATATATTGAAGTTGATTGCTATTTTTAAAATAGTTAGATTTGTAGTATTTATATAATTTTAAAAGAAAGAAAATTAGATCTAATACTTATTGGTTAATTACCCAACACCCTCATAGTTTTGGAGGAGAGGTAGATGATGTAATTTATCATTTGTTTAAACAAATCATTTGAGTTCCTAAACATTAAAAATCATTAGTGACAATGAGAAAATTGGGATATAAGATTCTTCAACAACATTCAATTACATAACTTAAAACTTACTCAATTAAATAATTTTGTCGCTTAAGCATGATATATATTTATTTATTTATTGACAAATCAATAACTAACTCAAATTGAATCAAAACCTAACTGAAATAAAGTATACCATTCAACATCATTTATTCAACCAAATATAATATACTTTTATGAAATTGATACCGCTTTTTAATTATTCTCAATCATGGACTAAAAATGCCACAAAAAGGTTTAAAAGCTGTATATTCTTATCTTCGACATTGTTTTCAAATATTAATCAAATCATTATATTTGTAACTATATAGTTTGTCAAAAAGAAATCAAGCATCTCAGCATACAAAAATTCTAAATTTTGTAAAGCTAAGGTTAAAAAATACAAGATTTCCCATCCTTATTCTTGCTCCATTAAATTGCTATCAACCCAAGTGAATAATTCTAGTTAACTTTTCTTACCTAATAAAAAATATTTCTTTAGGAGTATATCCCTCAAGAAAAAATTAAGATGAAGATGCTCAGATATCTTATAAGTTGCTCTCCAAAATTGAAACATAGCAAACAAGTATATCATTATAAACTTAGGTTAATAAACGTTTTTTTTTTTTTCTCAATCGATCATATATGTGATAGGTTTTCTAAACCATATGCTAAAAAAATGAGAAAAAAGAGAGCTAAAAATATAAAGAAAACACCAAATTTAATTCAAGATAGGACTTCCTTAGTAGTATCCAAGTCAATAATTTAAAAAAAAATCATTACAAAGTTATAAAGGAAAAATATAGATTTTTTAGAGAATTAAAATTTTAAAAAAGTAAAAAATAAAATTATTTTAAAATATGCAGTTTTAAATTAAAAATATAATTACTATTTTTCGTTAATTTTAAACCTTAGCCTTTAAAATCGAATCTTCCCAGCTAGAAGTTATTCTTGATTAGAAGAATGAAATCTTTTATATTATGTTCCATACTGGTTAACTAGTACTTTTAGAAAGATATTTAATGCTTTTATTAAGAAAGATAAAGCATTTATTACATATTTACTTGCTATAAAGATTTATAAATATCCAGGTTTCGTTATTCAATTCTTACACCTAAAAACTAATTTAGTAGTTGCAACTAGGTTAAATTCTCTCTCGTGAGCATTAAGCATCTCTCTTACTTTGAAAAGAGACCAATTAGAATTTGGTTAAAATGCTAAAATAAAACTGAAAAAACTAATAAGTAGTAAGTTTAGGTGTTACTTTTGAAAAAAAAAACTATAAATTAATTAAAATAATAATCTTGTTTAGTATAACTAGAACAAAAACATAAAACTGAAATCTACTTTTAACTATTTTTTTTTTCTCTGAAAAATATCTTTCGGACTTTGCACTAATATCTTACCAATTGATCCTCTATCTTATACAAAGAGTATATTTAATATTATATCTAAATTGTTTTTTCATTTATCAAGTAAAAAAATAATTTTCCTATACAATTTAAATCCAAATAAAATTGTCTTTAAATGGTTTTAAAGTAACATATTCAAATTGAAAAGGAAACTTACTTTAATTAATGGACACGTATTCTAGTTTAAAAGGATTGTGTTGTATATATTTTGGGTTTTGTAAAGGAGAAAGAGCATTTAATATATTTTTAATTAGTTTAAAAAATTAACTATTTAAAGAGTTTCTTCTAATTATATACTTTTGTAAATGAAAAATATTTTTTTATACATCTAAACTTTTTACATTAATTTAATATTATTCTTCCTTATTTTTTATTCTTTTTTAAAAAAATACAAAAATTTACATTTTTATATCAATTTTACTCCTATATTCCTCTTTTATCAAATGAACGTAAAAATGTGTGATGGTACAATCACTCTTTTTTTATATTATTAGGAAGAATGATTTTACGAGAAAGTTTAACAACACTTTGAATTTATATACAGAGATCTGTACCAAAAATGTTGCTGGAAAAGAGAAAATGTGTTGTAGATATCTGAATCTCCTGTATATAGTTTGGTTTCTTAAACCACCTTCCATCTTATCTCAACATGCATCACTCCATTCTTTGAATTTATAAGATTGTATTTGTCATTAATGCGAGCATTGTGCACCACATCTCTAAGGTTAATCTCCACATGCCCCAGTCTTTCCTGCTGCATACCATACACAATCAAACAACCTAATTAACGCTTATAAATAGAGTGATTGAATTTATCAAAAATTAAAATTTCAACAAATCTGTCTACACTTTGGATGAATGAGAACAATGAATTGGCACCTTTGACAGAAAACTCAAGTTTTTCCTCCTGCTAAGGACCTCAATGTGTATCTTCTCATGTTGAGGAGGCTCTTCTAGCATGAATTGGAATTCTTCATTCCATCGCGGGTGACGAGTTTTCTTCATCATCTGTATAAAATTTTAATTTTGGAATAAATATTGTGATGAACATAAAAAGTTGTCTGAATCAAAATGTACATACTGAAGGAAAAAGTGTACCTTTGTTCTTTTCTTTTCCCCTCTAAAGGTGAGCACTGCAAATGGGTTGTTGTGATGTTCCCCCTCAACCTCTTCTGCCTCTATTATAACAATTGAAAGCAAACCTGCTCCTTCTTGAACTTCATCATCGGATACAACATCAATTCCACTTTCCTTCCTGCTATATCCTTCAGAAGGTCCACCAAACTTGCTGCTGTCTTCTTTGAAAGGAACAAAAGTCAAGTCCACCACAATTTTCCCTCTAGGCTTCTTGTTTGGAGTTTCATTCAGATTTGTGTCCTTCAGTAAATCCAGTGTGAACTCTTTATTCTCATACGGCTTAAGAACCTTCAGAGGGACCAACTGCATTCCCAGCTTATCATGTGCACCAACCTTACAGACACAGATGAAGAACAAGATTGAAGAAAGATACTATTATAGATAATAATTTTATAATACGCTTTTTCTGTCAAAATTGAACAACAGAAGAAAGACGAGGAAAACCTTGTCCCAGTCATAAACTTGTAATTGAAGAACTTGAGATTGAGGGTCTTTTACAACAATCTTGAACTTCTCATTCCACACAGGATTCAAATTCTTTCTCTTGACAGTGGTTTTCTTTGCTGGAAGTTTGTCTCCTGTAAGACTTAGTTTAACGTAAGGATCAGAAGTTCCCAACAAATCCATCTTTAAGAGCTTTTGAGCACGAACCACATTCACATGTAATATCCCCACAGGCTTCTTCATTACCACCCTATAAGAGATGTGAGGAAAGCATCAGAAACCATTTTTCATAGAACAGACAGATTTTGAACTTAAACATCAGTAATGCAAAATTTCTTTTAACAAGATCATGTTTTAAATAATAACATATTTCTAGTAAGATATTGGATAGCAGTTTTTGTGTAATTCCTTCAACAGTAGAACACTGAAAAATAACATGTTATCATCTTTATGAGCGTTTTAAGACAAATAATCATTCAATTTCAGATAAGGAAACATTTTTTGTTTATGTATAATTTTAAAAGGCAGGATAAAATTTTAGAAAGGTACATAGGCCAGAAAAAAAATTAATAATGTTAACACAGAACTCTCATCATTGAATACAAACTTACATTGATTCATCAAGAATAGGAATTTCCAGGGTTCGAGGCCAGAGATAGAGATTTGCAACTTGTTTTTTTATTGTATCCTGTATGCAACAACTATGTTTGTTAGGTCTCGAACTCTAATCGAGTTATGAAATATAATGGAAATTGGAAATGCAGGAAAAACAAATATGATGACAAGAAAGTAACAACAAAAATAGCCCTTTATAAATTTGTGCACGGGTGTAAATAATCCAGCAGATCACTAAATAACTGAAGATTAAATGAGCACAGGAGTAGTGGATTATGCACAAACTAGAGCCACAATGTTCCGAGAACGTAGTGGTTAACCATAATTTACAAGTTCAATACTATAAATATTCTAATGCAAATAGAAATTAAAAACAAAAGGTATAAAAACAGAGGGAAGCACCTGAACAAATCTATAGATACCAGGTATTGACATGATATCCCCTCCAGATACTCTCATCCCAAAGTCCACGTGAGGCTGGAAATTAAACATAATTAATTACATAAGAAAGAATTTCTTCTGACTTTAAACATCAGAAAAGGCAAGAAATGAAAATAGGCTTGAGTAGTGTTTCCTTTACCTTCTCCAACAAAGATACCACAATATTTGCAAAACATGGAAATGTAGGCACCAAAGGTCTTAAAGTTATTCGTGGTGCTGCAAATACTTGTACGTCCACCAACTGCAAAGAATCAAAATGAATTTCCAGAAGGAAAGCATCATCTAGAAGGATCTCAAAAAAGAAAAAACATTTACCATTTAGGATTGTGCCTCAAGGCTTATCTGACCTGAACGGTGATCTTCAAAGATGACACATACAAAGACAACACTATGTTTGGATTGCCAGCCCATTTGATAACTTGTTCCATCACCAATTCCTTTTCATTTGTTTCTACAACTTTCATACCTGCAAAATTACCATGTAGAAATTAAAAACAAAAAACAGTATAGTACTACTTTAACTAGATCGTAATACGTCCTATAACCTATCAGATGGTAAAGACACCAATAAAATGTTCTGCAAACTTATATATGGTAAATTAGCTTTTCTGAGGATGGATGGAAAAGCACATCGTAAAATGCTGTTTTTCTCACCAGGAATTATTCAAGTGAAATTTATTTTATGATGTGAGTTTGTACTTCAAACATCCAAAGGATTCATCCTTAATCATGCATTTTTATGCAAAAGACTCTCGACAGATGCCAGTGAGATTACAATAGAGATATATCAAATATTTATGTTCTGGTTTATTGCAGTCAAGAGTATAGCTCCCTTTGCCTTTCCTAGTATCATCACCCAGTAATTTATTTCACTAAACGCGTGCTCATTCTTGCATCCAACATGCAAAAGAAAAAAGCACTACAATTACTTATAAATCTCTGGGACTCTCAAGATAACCTTCTCGTCCATTTCCAATATAGATTACATGCCATTAATGACAATCTGTATTTTGTGTACCTTTTGCTGAAACGGATTGGTTAAAAATGTCCTAGGTGAAAACTATCCTAACTAACCATGTTCCAATCTGAAATTCCACTTAGGATGGTGAAATTTCACAGATTATAAGACAAACACTAGTATTTGCAGAACAGAAATTTGAATTAAATATTTGCCCAAAAGATCGGGAGGATGTGAGAAAAGACTTACCGCAGATAGTAGGAGGAAGAGTACCAAGACTTAACTTGTCAAACTCAATTGCTTTGATCTGATACTTCCCAATGTACTCAGCAAATATCGGCTGTGCCGTGCTTCTAATAATTTTACAGATTGCCTGGACACCAAAACGAAAATATCATTGAAGAATCATCCAACAGGAGGACGATGAAACCCAAACCCAAATGGAATCACTGAAATACCGTGTCTAAGTAAGGCCACATATCCGACAAAAACTTGTTCAACCAATCAATCTGAAGAACATACAAAATCAATAACACAGTAACACCACCATCGTCGTAAACCTTAAAAAAAACACGAAAAAAAATTATAATATCACAATTCACAAAACTAACTCGTTCGAATTCAGGCGTCTTCACCCAGAGAGGAATCTCTGGTAGAAGTTCCTCCAAAGCATGTGGGCCCAATTCACTAATCGGCCTAACAACAGGGTCCTGCAACATTGAATAAAAAAAAAATCAGATTTTGAAAATCACCCAGAATTCAAAACGAAAAAGGGGTGTAAACCCCAAAATCAATTCCCCCGAAGTGATCAGAAGAAATGCACGTGACAGAGTAAAGAATTCGAATAAAACAGTATGAACATGCAAGAAGTTATTAACCTTGACGTGTTTGGTTTCTGAATAGACAAAGAGAAAGAAGCCCACGAGGAGTCCAATAGGTATCCCAAGTGTAAAACCGATAATCCCGAAGCAACTGCTCAGAAGCCCCATTTGGATGCTTTGGGTGAAGGGAGAAGAAGAAGTGAATGGTGGTGAAACTGAGCAGAGGAGAAAAACCCAAGAAAACGATTTAAGAGTTTCCGAGGAAAGCGAGAAACACTAGAAGGGTGCGATGTGTTTGAGAAAGATTACGAATGAAAGCGCCAAAGAACAGAGACACC
Organism: Vigna mungo; assembly: GCA_036885675.1. Classification (NCBI taxonomy): domain Eukaryota; kingdom Viridiplantae; phylum Streptophyta; class Magnoliopsida; order Fabales; family Fabaceae; genus Vigna; species Vigna mungo. Next base: position 41,774,391 of record CP144692.1, on the reverse strand, counting down.
GCACCACCCTCTCTGTTTTCTCTTCAATGCAATACAATACAATACAAAGGCCCTGCCTTTGCCTATGTTATTACACTGAACGCCAAAAAAATAACTCCTTCCTTTTTTGTACTACAAAATTTTATGTGTCATCCATTCCAACTTGTTACTCTACTATTTCTCTTATTTCAAACTATATTTATTAATAATTATTATTCCGGAAGTCAAATATGTTTTAATTACCGTCATTTTTTAATTTCCATAAATTTATTTATTTGTATTTTAAACCATCCTCGAATTTTGTCTTTTCCAACAACAAGATTCACTTTTATAAACAAAATACTTCCTCTAAACTCAAATATAATATGAACATCACTAATTTCGCATTAATTAGAAGTTAATTGATGTCAATTAATTTTATTAATATCAACTCAGTTTCTTTTGACATATTTATTATTGAAACTTGATATCGTAAATAAAACATTCATTGAAATATAGAATCATTAAATCGAAGTTGTTTTAGGAATAATATACAAAAAATTAATTAGATTAACTTAGTCGTGATATTTTTTATTTATTTGAGTAAAATAAGTAATACAACTAAAATTCTTGGTTTTAAATTATAGATATTAAGATCATTATATAAAAAAAGTATTATTGCTATTGTGAAAACAAAATTATATTAATATATGTTTCAATTTTTAGGTAATTCCATTATAGATTTGATTAAATACGTGTTTAGTCCATAAAATATATTCATCCAATGTTAAAAATCCTGTATTTATTTATTGTTAAAATTTGAGATGAGATAACATAAAATTCATTTTTAAGATTTAATAAAAGTGAGAAAGTTTAAGTCAAAATTAAATTCTAAATTTCAATTTTATATATAAGTTTAAAAATTAATAATATATTTAATCATTATAAGTGCCTGATCTTTATATTTATATTTCTACCATGATATTTATTATTTTTATCATAATCGATATATATTCATTACAATTTACGCAATGTTTTCAACCTGTCATGAAAAATAAAATTTAAAATAATAAAATGTAAAATTGACCCAAAATCTGTTAAAACTTTTTGAATTTGCTATTTAATCTAATATTGAAAAAAAATACCGCATATGCATATTTTAAAATTCACATAAATTTATCCTTCAAGAATTTATTAAAATGTTTATATACGTATAAATATCAGAAATAGTACACTGTCTTAAATAAAGACGAAAAAATTAAAGGAAAATAAATAAAGAAAGAGAGTATATGCATCATAAAGGACGACATTACTCACTAGATAATGAAGTAAAATAATTGTAATTTATGATATTAAACACCAGATAATGAAATAAGATAATTGTAATTTTTGATAAGTTAATGCGCACGATCAGAAAGGACAAAGAAAAAAAAAGAGAGTATAAAATAGAAAATCAGAACACGTTTCATTTGAAGAAAACACATTCTCGTTACACATTGTTGATAAATACACATAATGTTTCAGATGTGTGTGTTTTGTAAATGGATACATAACTTATGTTCTAGATGTTGGCGACACACAAGGCTTGACTATTAGTGCTTCTAATTTTATGTAAAAATTATATTTAAAAAATATAGTTGTAATATTTTGTGTAATCCATAATCTGAAGGAGAGTTATATATACATATAAATATAGATTTTTGTGTTCCAGTTTATTTCGGAAGAGTTATATATACATATAAATAATATTGATTTTGGTCCCATTTAAGATTACAAGGTTAAAGTTAGTAATTAATTTAATCGAGATTATAATAAAATCTTTTTCCAACTAAATACTTTTTATCAGTAATTGTGATTAGTAACAATGTTTAAAAATTTCTATTATCGGAGTCTACCAACATATCTATCTCCTATTTTCATGGTCGGATAATCAATCCGGACCTATAGTCTTTTTACGTGGTTGTATCTGTCCATTCGACTATAGATATCTTAACGCAGTACACAACTGTATTAAGAAGGTTTTCTAAACTTCTCATGAAAAACAAAAACGAAAAATGAGAAAGTTTGCAGTTACTTTTTGTTATAGTTTTTTTTCTTCTTCTCCACTTCCATACCGGTGTTTTGGGATGACAATGGAATAGAAAATTTTAATTTTTCGTACTTTATCTTCAAATAAAAATAAAGGTATTATTATTCTTATATTCAAATTCAACTGAGTATTTTTTTTTTCATTTTCATTTTAATCAAATAACGAGTATATGGATATATGTGTCCTTATCGTTTTCTTATTACTTTAATATCTATTAATTAATTATTATAAAATAAAAAAAATTATAGTAAAGAAAATATAATATTATTAACTATTAAATATTAAAAGAAATATTTTTGTTTTTTGAATATCAAGTATTTATAAAAAAATATAATGGTGTGTATTTCAAATTAAACTACCAAACAAAATTATATGAAAACTAAAATATTTATTAAATTTAAAAATATTAAATATTTTTAAAAAAATTATAAAAGAAAAAAATATTCAAATTAAAAATATTTTAAATTTCTTCTTTACTACCATTTTCTAAATCCTATCAAATTAAAGTACCAATAAATTTTTTAGAAAACCAAAACATTTATTAGATTTACAAATATTAATGAAAAAAAGTTGATAAAATTTAAAAATATTTTTTTAAAAAATTGTAAAAAGAAAAATATTCAAATTAGAAAATATTTTAAATTTCTTTCTTATTTCCATTTTTAAGTTTTATCAAATTAAAGTACAAGATAAAATTTTATGAAAACCAAAACATTTATTAGATTTTCAAATATTAATCAAACAAAGTTTGTAAAATTATTAAATATTTTAATATATATATATATATATATATATATATATATAAACAGAAAAAATATTCAATTAAAAATATTTTAAGTTTTTCTTTTACTTCCATTTTTTAAATATTTTTTTATATATTAATAAAAATTATAACACATCATTTGAATCAAGAAGGAAGATTGAATTCATAATAATTAAAATTTAACATAAATATTTCATCTTTTAATTTTCAATATATTAAATGATAATAAAAAAGATTTATGATAATTATATTAAATTACTATATTATGATAAATAAAATTTCTTTACAATTGTAAATTTATATTTGTGATAATGAATTAGAAAATAAAAATAATTGTATAAAAATGTCAAAGTAATATTTTATATGATAAAATTAAATAACAAATAAAAATATTTAAAAAGTTTAAATGATCAAATTGTCTTAAAAACAATTTGATTGATCATTAAATGGAACCGTATAAAAGAGAAAAAAAATTGCATAACTAAAGGTATAATAATAAGATAAAAACTACTTTATGAATGTAAGAAAACCTTTTCAAATATTAAATCAATAAAATTGTTAAGATATAACGAAAATTATTTTAACAAACTATAAGAGTTATTTAAATGAAACAAAAATTAAAAATAATTAAAAAAATATAATTTTTTTAATATTACATAATAAATGAAATATTTTTGTTACATTAAACATTTCTATTTGAAAAATTAATAATCAATAAAAATATTTTAAAAAATTAAAAATATTTAAATGTAAGACAAAAACATATTTAATTTTATTATTGTAACTGATTTATTAGTTTTATTTTAGTAATTATTTTGATTTCTCATTTCTTTTGATACAGTTGGAAAACGCGTGCTGAGTTGTGTCAGCATTTGAAAATGAATCACGTTGGAAGTTTATAATAAAGTTGCTTTTAGTGGACATTTGGAAGTTAGAAAAAAAGAAAGAGAAAGAAGATGTTCGAAACTTTAGTTTGAACAGTTATTGAAAAATAAATTATTTTTAATACAAATATCTGATAGTAAATAGACATGTAATATTTAAATATTTCAAACAAGAATATTCCCTTCCAACTCTCTTTCCTTCTTGATCATTTTCATAGTTGTTAAAACAATTTTAAATGATATAATTTTAAATTGTGTCTTTTTCGTAAATAATAAAGATTGTGAAAAACACGAGACTTATAATGAAAAAACCATCATACGAAATGTTTATTTTTCTCACTTGATGCTGATCTAGTTATATAAAATAAAAATTACTTTTATAAAAAAATTACAGTTGTTTGGAGTTTTATAACTATCTTAATTGAATATCAATAAATTTTATTATAACATTTAGAAGTTTTGATTCGAGTATATACGCATATTTTTTAAAATTGTTTTCAAATATTCTGAAATCATAATCCAATACACTATTTTGTTTGGTAAGTTTTGTAAATATGCATGCACTCTAAATTAAATAAAAATATATAAAGATTAAAAGTATTTAATTATTTTTAATTCTATCTACAAATAAAAAATATCTAACCGTTGTGAAACCGTTCTTTTATTACTTATTTATTAATCTAACTTCTTTTACTTTATTTCTTAATATATAAAAACTATCCACAATAAATAATAATTATATTTAAATATTTTATAACCATTTATCTTATAAAATTAATAAAAATATTGATTTTGTAATTATTTTAATAGTTATCATAATATATAATTTTTTAATTATGTTTTCATTTGTTATTAATAATCTTTTTTCAATAGCTATCTTTTTATGTATTTTTTTTTCTTTATTTTTCACGTGTAGATAGATAGTTTAAGTAAAATGTTAAGTATTATCATGAATTTTAACATCTAAGTTATGTTGATACCCAGATTATTAATCATTTGTCATTAATGAAAATTTATTAAAATAGATAAAATAAAATAATTCAAACACGAGAAATTAGGATTAATTCACGATAAAAAGTTATACCTCAGAAAATGATTGTTAAAAAATGTCTAAAGAAATATGTAGACATAAAATATTAAAATTTTTATTTCTTTTATGAATAAAAGTTAAATTAACTAATTTATCAGCATAATTATGATTTTTCTCGTGAAAATTGTGAGAAACTTTGAAATATATATTTATAAAAATTCAAGCATTGGTTCATTTAATACCAAACAAAAAAAATTCTTTATAATGCAAGAATTTGAGAACTTATTATTCAACAATATAACATGACTTGTAAACCAATGTTAACCAATAATAATATTTATAATATGTTTTCGATTTGAGTGACATTTCATCCATAATAACAACTCATCTCTGTTAATTCTTCAACATCATTCAGTTTCATTTAAGCTTCATCTTGGTCAAGAATAAATTAATAAATTATCCAGGTTCAAATTCATAAACAGTGACAATCATCCTATAAAGGCTCACTTTCATTGCAATTTTGATAGTTGCCCTTAACCAAACAATTGCCTATGAATTGCTGGATCATTCTTCAACAGACATGAGGTTAGAGTCTCGGACTGAGCATAGTCTCCTCTCATTGTCTAGAAACTTACCATTTTATGTTATGTATCATACTAGATTTTTCACTTTTTCTCATTATACTACTTCACTATTGATCATCTAGAAATATTAGCCTTGTAAAATAGTTTTTGTTTTTTCTATAAGATAAATAGTTAGTAATTTGTACTATTCGTTCAATTTTCGTTTATAATTATATATTAAAAATAGAGAAAATAAATGAAAATATATTGAAAAAAGGTGGTTTAAATTTTTATAGAAATTTCAACATATTTAGCCTCTGACTGTAATAATTTTTTTACTTTTTATGAATTAAATACTCATTGACTAACATACATTTTACATTGAATACGTTATAAAGTGTGGGTTGAATCTGCAACTAGTAGAGCTACATCACAGTTAATGAATAGATTAAACAAATTCCTTGAGAAAAAAAAAACTTTATGCAGAAACAATATTTTTCTGTTTTACTTTATCGGTTGGTTATAGGCGACATGCTTAGGGATGATGAAACTTCTAATATCATGTGACTTCAATTTTAGATATCGACTTACATTGAAAAGTTGTTCTCAGGTCGCATTGATTTTTATGTATAATAACAAGTTGTTTTATATTAAATTTATCACATAATCATGTATAGATGTGCAGTATTAATAAAGTATTGTTGATTTTTATTTGTCAAACGTAACTATAATATTTGAATTATGAAAAAAAAAAATAATGCATTGACAAAATAATGGTTGTTATCGCTGTAGGAAGATGATGGTTGACCAAGATTATAATCCATGTGATAATTTTAAATGGTTAAAGTACTTGTGAAATTGGTTAAAAATGCATTAGTATTAGCAAATGAAAGGTTTAAGAGATAAGAACTAAAATAAATAGTAGTAAAATTATGAAATAATAGTGTTTGGTTTTGACATTAAATAGTGGCAAATAATAAAAATAATTTTAAAAAAATATTTGAATATATTGGATGGATTTTTAATTATTTTAGTTTTTCCTATTGTTTTTGTATGTATCAAAGTAGTCTGGTTCTGGTTCTGCAAGTGAAGATAATAACTTTAATCTTATAAGCTTAAGATCCATTTCTTTTTAAAACTACTTTTTTTTCCTCTGTCTTTTTGAAAACAAAAGAAATCAAGTTACATGTATATATTTTTTTCTCTAACTTTTTCTTTTTATCTATCTAATTTCTATTATTTTTCTCTTCTTCACTAATACTGTGTGGATTTTAACAAGTTAATGGACACATTTAATTTATTACAATTTCAAAAAGAACATATTTATTTTGACTTTATAGTTTTTTTTTTATTATCAGTTTATTTTCCTATACTTGTATAGATGAAAATTTTGGGTTTTTTAAATTATTTTTTACGTGTTTAAAAACGTGAGACTTGAATTTTTAATAATAAAATTTTAAATTATAAATAGAATTTTTATAAATGAGTTTATTTTCTTAAAATCATACTATTTCTCTATACACTTTCTTTTATAGAGCTATTTCTTTTATTTTTATATTTTTTCTTCGTATGTTCCTTTATTTGAATATCGAAGATCATTACAGTGATTCTTGAGGCGAGATCTTTACTTATATCCGATCAGTTTCTCTAATAGAGTAATTTAGGTTTTAGTCATTTTTCTTGTTGTTCGTTCTTTCTATGCATGTGGACCATCTTGGTATGCATTTTATGAAAGTTTTGCTAATCAGTGATCTAATGGTGTACCTAATCGTGTTTGTGTTGTTCATAGGGACAAATAGAACTTCTTGTGCATTTGAAGGTGTTACAAGTATGATAAAGTTTGATCTGTTGAATTTGGTTTGCTTTGGATGTTTGTCATGTTATTTGTCTTAGTTGAGTTTGTGTTGATTGAAAAACTTAAAATCTGATCAATGTCAATTGGTATAAGTCTTGACATTAAAAACTGTTTTTTTACTAAAGTACTAAGAAGGAAATACTATTCGACCATTTGAACAGGTTCTATTTTTCCCAAATCACATAAATTTTTCTATTGATATCTGATACAACATTGAGCGGTGGTAGGCTGACATTGAGCGTTAGTTCATTGTACAAGTCTGGGAGCATTTTTAGCTTTAGGCCGTTGAGCGTAGAAAATTTGAAAATGCTTTAGTGTTGAGAGGTAGTAGGACACCGTTGAATGTCATCCATGTACTGTAAGTCTGGAGGAATTTAGTTTCTGGATGCTAGACGATAGAAGTATGTTGTTGAGCGTGACTTTTGGCGAGAAGTGTGATAGACTAACCTTATGTGTGATAGTTTGGATGGATGAGTTGTTCCACCAGTACAAGTGCATAACTCACCAGAGTTTTATATCAATACATGTATCCAGATAATTGAGTCTAGTATGAATATTTGAATGTAAAATAATTGTTTTATGAATTAATGGTGTGATGATAAATCTTTGTCTATTTTATGAATATTCTTTCTGCATGTTAACTTACCCATTCTTTTGTGTTATTATGTTTGTGTTGTATTATTTATTTGTAATGATTATTCTAATGATGTGAGTAAATGAAGGTGTAACAATTGATTCAATCTAGGATGTGGATAATGAAGTGACTTAGATTAGGTTGATGATAAATTGTAATTTTTAGTTTTGAAAACCTCTAGTTTATATTAGTATAGTTATATGATTATTTATATTCAATACATACTTGTATGAATGATTGTAATATAATAGTTATATGTATCTATTTAATAATTATTATATCTATAACATTTTGTTTAGTATATTAAATGAGATGTTATACATTTATTATTTGTGTTTTGATTGTTTTAAAATTGAAAACTTACATGACTTTGATTTTTTAAACTTTGACATTTTTTATCTCTCTTACTGGATTTCTAATTAATTATAATGGAATGTAATTTATTTATTTTTTACTATAATTTTAATGAAATTTTTATTTAATGTAGAAACTGGTATTCAATGAATGGGTGGTGAGTTGAAATGTATAATGATAGATTGAAACTCCATTACATGTTATTTTTTTAAGAATTGAGTTTGATTTTTTTTGTATTTAAACAAAAATAAAAAAGTTGAAAAAAAATCACAACTTTACTGTTTTAAGATATTAAGTTAGAGATGAAGTTAACTTTCTTAAATGGATTGACTGGTAATTAATTTTGATTAAATTGATTTTGAAACCGAAATGTAGATTTTACATGGAAAAAGTATATCATAATGTTTTTCTTTTGCTTTTAAACGGGAGTGTCATTTTGTTTTTTGAAGCTAGGAATATCATTTTAACATAGAAATACTCTGTAACACTACACCATTATATAAATTAGAAAACTCTTACATGAAAACGGTTAAAAAATCATTGTTTAAAATAGGAATAAATTACACTTTTTTATTATTGTTTTTATATATTGAGTTTTATTTATCTTTAACCTAAAGTGTACAACAAAAACGTTATCTATTTATTTTAAGTAACATGTTAAAAAAATGTAAAAATTATAGGTTATAATAATTAAACGTGATTGATTTATATCACATTTTTTAAATTATTGATAATTTAAACCACGTATTTAAAAGTGTGAATAATTTGGACTACATATAAAATTATAGATAATATTATGATTTGAAAAACAATTATACTACATCGCTAAATGATAAAATTTGTTGATAACAAAATTGATATATTGTACAAGTTTATATATAAAAACTTATTTACTATGTTTCACTAAATGAAAAATTATTTACTTAATAAAAACAATACAGAGTAGCTAAGACTTAATCTTTGTCTTATATTCTTGCCTAAAGCAACAAATTTGAAAGCTTATGATGTCTTGTTCAAGTTCTAACATGTAGGATTATTTTATAATTAGTTAAATATTGTGTATAATTATAAACAAGGAATTATGTATCTATTTTACTCGTACATAATTATGTGTTGGTTTTGTGTGTATTTTTTAATACGGTCAAAGATCTCATGTTTTTTATATATAACCAAAATTAATATATTTGTGAGTATATGTCAAATTGATTTTGTATTATTGCATTATCAATTTATTCCAGTTATCTTAATAAAAAAAAATACTTGAATTAACTAGATATAAATATGAATTCAAGTATCAGCTATTTTTTTAAAATAATATATAAAAGAAGAATAAATATGAATATATGTTTTTATCTCACTTTAACTTTTGTTAGGTCTCACACATTTTAAGTCTTATTAATATCACACCATATTTACTTTGATTTTTATTTTTTAATTAACTAATAAATATTAGGGTGAGTATTAAGTTAAACATAAAAATACCTATCACTACAAAATAAATATAACATCGACATCGAGTATACTCAAATATACTAACAAATTGGATACAATGAACCAATCTACTTCATTTCCTTAAGACCACTAAATAAATCGTGTGGCTGGAATGACATGCACGTGTTTATGTGCTTGACAAGTATGGTAAAGACTTTGAATTTTCAAAAAAGAATAATATTTAGTAATTTAAAATTCAAATAATTTATTATAAATAAACCTATAGTTGTCATTTGATAAGAAAATGCCACCGAGACAGCTGTTTGATACGAAAGTAATGGATTTTGATGGCATGTTACGGTATTTACAAAAATATATTATTTATAGTCGGATATAACCAATTAAGGTATGGTCCATTAATTTTGGGCAATAAATTTTCTGAAATGTACTATTTTAATTAATACTTTTCTTCCATTAAATAACTATGATTCAGTTGCGTATATGAACAGTTCATTAACATAGTAAAGAAAAAGAGAAACTAATTAAGAATATTCCTTTTTCCCCTTAAAATAAAATAATTATGGTCATATTACTTCTTGATTAAGATCTCATTGCATGTGTTCAAACACTCCATGCCCTTGTTTCTTTTCTTCGTATTAGACCCTAAAAACTACATTTTGTGCTTGTGCATTAAAAAGAAGGAAAAAAATGGAAAACAATCAAAAGCACATTATAATAAATTGAGAAAAGAAATATGTTAACGACGAAAATAATTAAATAAATGATATAGAGAACGACGTAAAAACAAATTCTCGTGTGTTTTTCAACTAAAGCAATTATAAAATGACTCACACATCACATATGGTTTGATCACATACTTAATAAATGGTTTGATAGGTTCAACTAAATCTTTATCTTAAGTAAAATTATTAAGAAAAATCAAACACACGATCTTTTACTAATAACATAAAAAATGTATATGCTATATTATAGCAAGTAATTGCAGCATAATGCTACGTGTCTTGATTTTAGGAAAGTGTATAAGAAGCATAAGCTAAAGGTGCCATTTAGAAAATAATATATTATATAGATAATGATTATGTAAATCAGTGATGACCTGGCGTAGAACTATTGGAATAATGTTGACTAGGTCTTGTATTTGCGAGCATTGCCAAATGCTAATGACACGTGGACCAATGGTTTGAAAATATTGTGAAGTTTATGGATTTATGATTGCTTATTACCTTAATCACTTATGGTTGGTGAACCACTCAGTATGTATGATATCATAAACCATGCTTTTAACTTCTAATCAAGTTCATGTATACTTTCGTATTTTCCGGGTATTTGGTTTATTTTATGTTTTTTTATATTAATACTAATAATAGCAAATTTTCGCAACACGAAAAAAAAAAATATAAAGTTATTGAGTAACATAGTGAAAAACCAGTGAATATTTTGCATAAGATGCGTGCAAGTTTTCTATTATGATTCCAGATTTTAGTCAGATATGGAGGCAATTGAATTTTCATGTCTTTAAGTCTTAAAAACATAACATCCTTAAATTATGTTATGTTTGAATTTAGGGTTTGGTTAGAATGGTTGACAATGGTGCCAACAATGGCTAATGCATCGACACAAAACCAAAATATTATCTCTTTACACGCTTAGGCTACTTTTTGCCCATTAGAAAAAAAAATAATAATTTCACAACGCTTTTCTTAAATTAAATAAATCTTATTAATATGAGAGTTTATAATAGATTTTCTTAATTTATGTGTTTTTTTATTGCATTGTGTCGTTAGGATATTTTTGTATTTGGCTTGTATTATATTTGATTATGTTGACTTATTTTTACTTCAGTATTATTTTTTCTCCTGTTTTATTTGTCACGTTGTTCAACTCATTAAGCTATTGAAAAAGGAACATAACATAAAATAACTTAATTAAGTCACTTTCAGAAGCTAGTTTCTTTTGGTAGTTAAACCGCATATTAAAAAATAGTTTAGTTTATAGAGTATTAAGTTGCAAGTTCTCAAAAATGCTTTTCAGAAATCAGTTTATGAAAATAACATTTTGTTGTTAAAAAAATGGGGGTGCAAAGAGAGAGGAAAAAGAGCGGAAGTGCAAAGACTTTTCCTTTCTGCACACCACAAGAAATTTCTTAGTGTACCTTCAAAATTTCAAATTAAACATTTTATCCTTTGTGAAAGTGAGTTACAAAATTATTTATCGTAGAAATTTTTCTGAGCAAGTTTTCAGACTTTTTCGAACATAAACTTTGAGAAAAAAATTTAGAACAAAATTTTTGGAATAAATTTTTCTCGTATATTTTGTCGGAACAAACAACGAAATCAACTTTCCAAAAGAAATTTTATAGATTAAACTTTCCAGAATATATATATATATATATATATATATATATATATATATATTACCTTTCTGAGGAAATTTTCAAAAATAAACCTTTCAAAATATATGTAGAGTATTATTATAAAGTGAGCTTTATAAAATGATTTTTTTTTTCAAAGCGAATACTCTTTCTTCTTCTGAATGGAGGTGAACGAGATTATGACAGTGCTGGCGGCAAGAGCAGCGTGGTCCAGTGAAAGGAGGGTAGTTTAGTCTTTTGACCTTAATATGGTAATGCAGTTAGTTATTATAGAAGTGTAGGAAGGAAAAATTAAAATCAAATACTCTTTGAGCGTTGATCCCTGCACCTCCCCTCTTTGGACCTCCACCTCCCCCATCCCAATTTTATCCTTCCTTTATTTATTTATATTTTTTAATAATTATTTATATTCCTATTATACCCTTTAATAAAATCTAATTTATAAATTAATTGTAATTCTAATATCCTTTTTCACGTTTTACTCTCTCCATTTTCTGTTTCAATTTGGTTTTTCTCCACTTTCTGTTTCAATTTGGTTTTTCGTTTTACTCTCTCTCGTTTTTTCCTCTTTCATTTCGCTTTTCGTCTTTCTGTTCTCTTTTCACAATTTTTGTTCAGTATGAAAATTTTCCTGTGAGAATCCTTGTCTGGAGCGTTGTCGTAAATTCTTCTTCTCGCGTGTTGACGTAAAGAGACACGGGCCGTCGGAGGTATGTAATTTACCGTTAAAAAGTAGCCTAAACCCTTAAACGGATGTGAGTCTCCGTCAACGGATGTCAACATCCGTTTCCCCTTCAACGGATGTCCGACATCCGTTAAGGTCTGTCTTCTTCCTCTGTCTTGTTCCTCCTACGCACACACATACAGACGTCGTCTAACACAAAGACCATAAGCTTCTCAGAACAAACCAAAACAACAATGCGCAGAGGAAAAACAATGCAATCTTAAACCCTAAATCACACCCTTGCAAACCAAAAAATCAAGCAACGAAAACTAACCTGTCGACGGCAGAAACCAAACGAGTCGCCGCACACGCCGCCACTGCCGCACACACCCACAGAACCACGACCACCGTGCCTCACACCCACACCGCACTACAGAGCTACGACCACCGTCCGTGCCGCACCGCGTACCACCGCACACAACTGCGGGATGTTCGAAAAGTTCAAAGCTTTTGGCGAAAATGAAAAGTAAGGGAGGTGGGGTCTAAATGCACGAAGAAGAAGTTTCGAAAGTTTCGAAATGTGAGAAGTAAAGAGTAAAGAGTAAAGTAAATAGAGTTACTTTTTAATAGGGTTAAAAAAGTAAAAGTACACAAAACAAAAAGGTTAGTTTTGGATTTAAGAAAAATAAAAAAAGAATTGGGGAGGTGGAGCTCCAACCGGGGGAGGTGCAGCCATCAACTCCCATACTCTTTCTATTCTTCTCAAGACTAAGCCCATAATAACAGGGCCTTAACCTGGCTTTGTATAGCCCAATACACGGATCAATTGTCTACAGGAAGCTTCTTCCTGTACCTCCAATCATTTTTTTTCTATATCTTCAAACTTTTTTAAAATCTCAAAACAATCATTTGTAAAAAACATTTTAACTTAAAGTAATATTTTTAAGTTTTTATTTTTCTATAACTAAAAAAACCTTATAATTCTATTTTTTATGATTTCGAAATTTGAAAATTTCAACATATTTTAAAATTCATTTATACCTTCAATAAATTATAAAATATGTTGAAACTTTTCAACAAGTTTCAAAATCCATGGAATGATTTTTTAAAAACTTTAACAATTTAAAATTTCATTAAACGTCTTCAATATATATTTAATAAATTTTAAAATCCATTTAGCATATTTTCTTTGCATTTCAATTTAAAAATTAATGATTATTTAATTTAATTTAATTTAATATTTTAATATAATTTAACATATTTTAATATTTTAAATTATATTTTATTAAGCTAAAATAAGTAAAATATATTTTAAAAAATTAAAAACAAAAAATGCAAAAAAATAATAATTAAAAAAGTAAAAAATAATTTTAAACAAATTTCAAAATTTTGAATAAATTTCGAAATTCATTAAGAAATGTAATAAAATTTGAAATCTATTATATATCTCAACGAATTGTAAAATTTATTATATTTTTTTAACGGATTCAAAATATTCATATAATTTCAAATTCTTTTTTAAAAATATATCAAATTTCGTTCAAATTTTTTTAAATTCTTTAAATTGTTTTTTTTTTAATTTTACTAAAAGACATTTTTGTCCATTAAAAATACAGGAAAATGTTTTTGAATAGGATGCAAGGAGAAAACCCACTCTCCATTGCGTCTCTTAGAAGGAAAGAAAGGCCCCAACACGCAATTTGGCAATTCCAAAAAGTCTCAAAATTTAAATAAAATTCACTTTTTGCATGCATATTTTAAGAATTGTGAGACTTAGAGGGAAATTAATCACGAAAATCACTTTTTAATTTTATAAATTAATTACATACTAATTTCAATTTTAAATACCCAAGTTACTCCTTTTTGTTCATTACATCCAAAATAATTGACTTATTTTCTGTAAGTATTCACGTACAGGTACAGAACTTTTGTCGATACGCATGCATGCAATCTGGGATAGAAGAGCTACTTCAAAGCCTAAATAATAGAGGAAACCAACATAAAACTTCTTCAACTTAGATTTTACAGAAACACATAAACATTAACCGAGACACGAGAAGCGAGTAAACTGAATATACATCTATTAAACTGAGAAGGAAGTGGTAAGAGTACTTATACATGTAACGTGAAGGTAAAAGGAGAACAACAACAAGAACTAACAGATTTAACTGTAAAGCCTAACTAAGTTTGACTAATTCAAACTCACATATAACAGTACTAACAAAATCTATCACAGAATAGAAAAAACATTACAAACACACTTGAATTAATCTCTAACCCACCCCCTTAATTCAAGTCTTTCTGAGATTTCACACCAATCATCATTCTGAGATGCTTGAATCTTTTCCGGCTGAGAGCCTTTGTGAATATGTCTGCGAGTTGAAGTTCTGTCCTACAGTAGCTTAACTCAAACTTTCCTCAAACTTTCCTCTGTTTACCATATCACGTAAGAAGTGATATTTCACATAATGTGTTTGCTACGGTCATGACTCATGAGATTCTTCGCAAGACTTATAGCTGAAGTATTATCCATCTTTAATTCAATACAATCTTCTGTTTTGGTCATCAAGTGTTTCAGGATTTCACTTAACCATAAACCTTGACAAACAGCGTTGCAACTTGCCACATATTCAAATTCGCATCTTGAAAGTGCAATGACGGTCTGCTTCTTAGAGCTCCATGAGACAAGTGCATTGTTCAGAAAGTATATGCTTCCAGAAGTGCTCTTTCTCTCGTCTTCATCACCACCAAAATCTGCATCTGAGTATTCTACCAGCTTGAGCTCTTTTGTTTTCAGATTTCGGTAAAACAAAATGCCAAAGTCTTTTGTAGCTTTTACGTATCTAAGCATCCTTTTTGCTGCAACCATGTGACTCTTTTTAGGTTTACTCATAAACCGGCTTAGTAATCCAACTCCAAATACCATGTCTGGTCTACTGTTGCATAGAAATCTAAGTGACCCGATGATTTGCTTGTACAATGTCTCGTTCACGCTTTCTTTAGTTTCACTAGTCTTCAACCTTTTGCTGGTCTCGAGTGGAGTATCAGCTTCATTACACTGATCCATCTGAAATCTTCTTAATATATCTCTTGTGTACTTCTTTTGATGCATCAACACATCAGCAGATGTCTCAGAAAACTCCATTCCAAGGAAGTAATTAAGCTTTCCAAGATCTGTCATCTCGAATTTTGTTTTCATCAAGAGCTTGAACTTCTCTATTTCTTCCGCATTCGAACCAGTCACCAATAAGTCATCCACGTAAAGACATATTATCAGGACATTATCACCATCGTGCTTTTTGATGTACAGACTATGTTCAGCTGTGCATCTATCAAAACCTTTGTTGTTGAAGAATGTATTGATCCTTTTGTTCCAAGCTCGGGGGGCTTGTCTCAATCCATAGAGTGCTCTATCCAGTTTATACACCTGATTTTCTCTTCCTTCTTTGATAAATCCTGGAGGTTGTTTGATGTATACTTCCTCCTCAAGAAAGCCATGCAAAAAAGAAGATTTTACATCAAGTGCAGATAAAATCCAATTGTTGGCACATGCTATGGCAACAACTAAACGAATTGTCTCTAACCTTGCAACCGGTGCGTATACCTCTGTAAAGTCTACACCTTCTTTATGAAAAAAACCCTTCACTACGAGTCTTGCTTTGTGCTTCAATATAGTTCCATCTGGGTTCAACTTGGTTTTGAAAATCCACTTTACTCCAATACTTTGCTTATTCTGTGGCAGATCTACAAGCTTCCAAGTCTTGTTTTTTTCTATTGATGTCAGTTCTTCCATCATAGCCTTTTTCCAAATTGGTTGCGAAAGTGCCTCATTGACATCCAAAGGTTCACTTCCAGCGATTAGGGCTAGGTGTATGATGTCCCCATCTTCATCAATACCAGTATCTGAATATAATTCATAGTCAGACCATCGAGAGGGACGTACAACTGGTCTTCTGGGTCTTGACTCACGGTCTTAAGATTCTGCAGTATCGGCATTTCTTTCGGGTTGCATGTGCTCACACATCTCAGCATCTTCTTCACTCGATGAAGGCATTCGTATCATCGTGGTTGGGCTTCTCAAACTGGTTCGGTTGGACTCCCAATCTCAGCTCTCGTCTTTGAGAATTATGACGTCTCTGCTAATCACCATCTTTTGCTTGATAGGGTTGAACAATTTATATGCTCCAGTCGGATGGTATCCAACAAATACCATGGCATCCCCTTTATCATCAAGTTTCATTCTCTTGTGATTTGCAACACGACTGTACGCAACAGAACCAAAAATTTTAAAGTGATTAACAGCAGATTTCTTACCAGACCAGATTGCATGAGGAACGCTATCTGTGAGACACTTGGTTGGACACCTGTTCAGCACGTAGACAAATGTCGCCACGGCTTCTCCCCACAAGTAACGAGCTACATTTTTCTCTTTTATCATGCATCTTGCCACATTCAAGATTGTGCGATTGCGTCGTTCAACAAGACCATTATGTTGTGGCGTGTGAGGAGCTGTTACCTCATGTACTATGCCATTTTCCTAACAGAAATCTTCGAACTCACGTGATGTATATTTACCGCCATCATCTGTTCGAAGCAGCTTTAAGCTTTTCTCAATTTCCTTTTCTGTAAGCTTCTTGAAATACTTAAACGTCTCAAGTACTTAACTTTTCTGTTTTATGAAATACACCCAGATCATTCGACTGAATTCGTTCACAAATGTTACAAAATACCTATTTCCTGCCAAGGTTGGTACATCCAAAAGGTCCGCATACGTCCGAGTGCACGACTTCCAGACGTTCTCTTGATCTCGTTTCCAGTTGACCGGAAAGGTCTTCTTGTTTGTTTGCCAATGATGCACGTTTCACATCCTTTCTTTGGTTGTGTTATGCGAGGCAACCCAGAAACCATAGCTTTGTTGCTCAGACGTTGCAAATCCTTGAAGTTTAGATGTCCATAATGAAGGTGTCATCTTCAACTTTCATCATCTTTTATAGTAGATAGATAATGCAGATTCTCAATTGCATTAATGTTAGCCTGAAAACTTCGGTTTCCAGATCTATTACATCTAAAAATCAAATTTTTACCTTTATTAAATACCTCCATATGACCGTTGCTTTCCATGATAACCGTGAATCCTTTCTCTGTCAATTGACCCACACTCAAGAGATTGCACTTCATTTCTGGAACTAGCAAAACGTTTTCTAGCGTTGCATACAATCCATTTTTCCTCTTAATTCTCACATTACCAATACCTTCAACCTTCAGTGTGTATTGTCTGCGACCCTAACCTTGCTTTTCTTGGATTCATCCAAGTCTATCAGCCAATCTTTATTGTACGTCATGTGATTAGAGCAGCCTGAGTCAACGTACCATATGTTTTTGGAAGATTTTGTCCTGTCTGTGTTGGTTGCGACCATAAGCATTAGAGGCTCTATTTCCGATTCTTCTTCTACCAGGTGCACTTCTTTGCTCCTTCCTTTCTGGTTCTGGACATCCTTGTTGAACCAGCATTCATAGGACATGTGACCTTTCTTCTTACACACGAAGCATTCCATGTTCTTCTTCTCTTCCTTAGTATATTGTCTTCTTGTGACATTCTTTTTGTCAGCAGAACCGTTTTTTCCTTCTTGATCATCAGTTTCTTTCTTTCCTTTCTTTTGGTCTTTATTCTTGTTTTTCCATTTGCTTGACTTTTTCTTTCCTTCATCAGAAACATGTTAAATCTTAAGGGCTTGGTCGTCATGTTTCTTTCTTCCATTTCTTCGCATCTCATAAGCTTCAAACGCACTTTGTAATTCTTCAATCTTAAGTTTCTCCATGTTTTTGGTTTCTTCAATGGTTACGACGATATAATCGAATGCAGCTGGCATTGATCTCAAAATCTTTTCCATTATCATCACATCTGTAATCTTATCTCCACAAGCTTTCATCTGGTTAGCAACAATTAACACACGGCTGAAAAACTCACTTACTCTGTCATTGTCTTCCATCTCCATGTGTTCGTATTGTCTCCTTAGAGTTTGTAGCCGAACCTTCTTGACATTTTCTCCTCCAGAATGACGGCGAACGAGGATATTCCATGCTTCCCTTGCAGACACTACATTCTGGATCTTTTCAAAGTTCGTATCATCGACGCATTGGTGTATTATTAACAGCGCTTTATCATCTTTTTCCTTGAATTCTTTCTTTTGCTCTTCCTTGCCAGAAGAGTCAACCGACAGATCTCCTTCAACCACATTGCTAACCTTTTGCACGCGGAATACCACCCGCATCTGGGTACTCCAACGACTCCAGTTTTTGTCTGTGAGTATCAGGTGGTGCAACGTTGAGAGATCAACCATTAGTGTTTTTCTTACGAGTCAAGAGCGTTCTTCTTGATCAGCCTTCTTGATCGATCAACCACGTCCAAGAATGCACGACGTACTCTTAACACTCCCAGGTTCACAACCTATGCTCTGGATACCACTGTTGAACTTAGATTTTGCAGAAACACATAAGCATTAACCAAGACACGAGAAGCGAGTAAACTGAATATACATCTATTAAACTGAGAAGGAAGTGGTAAGAGTACTTATATAAGTAGCATGAAGATAAAAGAAGAACAACAACAAGAACTAACATATTTAACTCTAAAGCCTAACTGAGTTTGACTAATTCAAACTCACATATAACAGTATTAAAAAAACCTATTACAGAATAGAAAAAAATTATAGACATACTTATTAATCTCTAACAACTAACTTTAACATACATACATGAAAAATTATTGTTTACATAATTTTAAAAATATTTTTCATCATATTTTCTTATGTTATTCGATGTATTATTATTTACACTAATAATGTGTATCATTTTATCATCTTGATTATGTTTTTCCAAAACTTAATTATATAATATTGTACATATATTGTGTACCTCGAAATTTAAGTCATTATTACTATATAAATTTGTTTTATCTGCGATACACTGTGCTTAAAAAGATATGGGTAGTAGACCAACAAAATGTTGGTTGTTAATAGGAAAAGTTGATTGCAAATACAATTATTTCAAAATGTTTAAAATAAAAATGATGAATTATAATAAATATATGAAAAGGGATAAACTGATATTTAAAAAAAATGAAATAATAATGATATCTAAAATGAAGACTGTATGGAAAAAATAAAATATTTATCTAAAAAGAAAATAATATATTATTACCATCAAAAGAAAAACATTGTAAAAAAATTAATTGGCACTTGAGTCTCACTCTCTTATTCAAATATAAGAAAAATAAATATTTGATAGACTTAAATATAAAAAAAAAAAATTATACAATATTATTATTTAAAAAATATACGTCTTTACGTCTAAATGTTATTTTCGATAAATATATTTTGAATATTTTTGAAATATGTTAATCGAACTTAGTTATTATTTTTAATTAATAAAAAAATTTATTTTTATTTATCATTAAATTCAGAAACCTAATAAAAATAATTGTTTTATAAATTTAGATATTAACGTTTACGATCAAAAATCGAAATTAAGATATTAAACTATCAAAATTTCAAATCATGAAATAATTATACAAGTGGCGTCTAGATAATCATAATCTTCTACCCTAAGATACTATCATAAATGAAACTAACTTATGAAGAGCTGTTTGATCAAGCTTAACTTCAACTTTTTACTATTCTCACAAGCTAAACTTGTATACATAACACTCTAATTAATAACTTTAACATTCTTTTATGGTAATGAACTAACAAATATAACATATATGCTATTCCTAGACATTTAGTTAATAAAACTATCTCAAAAGAGAGATAGCGAAGAGAAATTGCTCAAAACAAATTTGTATAAATATGTTTTACTCCACCAAAATCTTTAAGGTGAGCTTTAATATATGAAATATTGAACATATTCTTCAAAAATATAAAGTGAAATAAAATTAACATGTTTAAAAAGAAGATAAATTTTCTAATGTAAATTTTAAATACTTAACTTTATCTATTCACATTTAAAGTCTAAATAACATTTAAAGTCTTGAACTCGTTTTACTTTATTAGTCTATTTTTGTTCGTGAATGGAATAAAGAGAAACAAACAAAATTCCAAAATCAAAATCAGAAAATATAAAAACGCCATAAAATATTATTTTAACTTTTTATGAAAATTTGTGAAAAAATTTAAAAAGGAAAATATAACTAATTAATCATGTTATCGTGGAACAAATATTAATAAAAATGTTTACATCATAATTAATTGTATTTTTAAATATAAACTGTTATATATAAATATTTTATCATAATTAAATGAATATAATAAAATAATTATGATTTTATTATCACACAAGAAATAATTAAATAAAGGGTATTATAATAATAAATAAAATAAATGAATTTTAATACTCTATAGAATAAATTATTTTAACCGCTAGTATTTAATTTAAAAAAATAAAATTAATCAACTAAATAAAAATTAATTTTATTATATTTTGATATTTTAAATTGATAGGTAGAAGCCAGATAATACATTGTTATAATTTCTTAAAAAAATTAAATATAATTTTCATACTATTTTTAACCTTATAAAATAATTTAGTGTATTTCTTAACTAATTTATAACTTTTTTATTTTGTCGCATCAGTTCACTCGAGAATCAATTTTCTATTTATTTCTTTTACTTCTCATTTTATTTCTTCTTATTTAAACAATTTTATTTTCTATTCTTGTTTTTTCATTTCAATCCAAACAAAAATATGAAAATTATGTTTTGAAATAGCCAATCAATATGTTGATAAATTAAATTCTGTTTTATCTTATTATATATATATATATATATTTTCGGGGTGAGATGAAGATTCTTATTTGGTTAATTATTTAGAATTTTAATAATGGGTTCTAAATACATAGTTTTTTTTACGTTGATCAGCCAAATCTTAAATCAAAGATTCGTAGTGAGAACAATTTTTCTTGTAAGGTTCTTGTAGATTAGGTTGTGGATAACTCTGACTTTTATTATGTACGTGTTTGGGTGTGTGTAGTTTATGGACCTTTTATGCAAATGGAATTAACCTTGTGATTGATAGGATAAAATCCATAAATAATGACTTTTTAAGGTAATAGAGTTCACTATAAGTGCATGTAAATCCGATATCAGTTTATGTATTAATATTGAGATAATTAAGTCTGTAAGAGTTTCATTATAAGTATGATTTTTTTGTGATGACTATAAACATATCTAATGTGGTAATTAAATGATGTAGTATGTTGTGAATACATATATGTATATCTGTTTTCAATTAGCTTAACCTTACACTCCTTGGTTGTTGTATTTTGTTTTTCTTCATTTACGTTGATCATGGTGTGAACATAGGAAAATACAGGTTTAGGAACACATTAAAGATGAAAGTCAACAGTTTGAATTGTTTGATAAATCTTTTCTTAATTATAAAAATGTTATATTTTTTTTTCGGTTATTTCTTTTAAACTAATTAAATATTTTTCTCTCTTTACTTTTACTTGTTTCTTTTTAATATTTTCTTTTCTCTTCCTTCTTTTCTATTTTCAATAACAGAGCACAAAAGATGAAGTTTAAGGATGGAGAAGGCAATTTTCCATTTTGTTTCTTCTAATTTGGGAAATATTAACCCCTTAGTAGTTTTTCCATAGTATAATTTTTAATATGTTGCTATTGAATATGAATTTCTTATATATAATATAATTGAAGGTTTTATTTAATTAGATATTATATATTTGTTTCGTTTTGATGATTGTTATTTTTAAAGGTAGTTTATTTAGTTTACAGGGCATAATATTTTGAATAGTAAATAAAGGATAATGATTTATTTTCACTGGCTTTTTGCAATAGACATCACTCCATTATTTGTTATCAATCAAATACTACAAATCAACTTTTGCTAAAAGTAAAAAATGTGGGTTGATTTCCGACACTCGAGTCCGTCGTGTATCTATAAGTTTTTAAAAAGTAATGGTATGGAAATATATTTTATATTTATTTGATACATAATATAAAATTAAAATAATTATAAAAAACAATTTTTTATATTTTTATAAAAAAAGAAAAATAATATCAAATGAATATAAAAAATTTATATATATCAAAATATATATTTTTTTATAAAAAAAATAACTATACATAACGATAACAAAATAAATGTTTGAAGAAACAAATTTTAATAAAATAATTTTTCTTTTTATGATCTGAGTGCTAATTAAAGACAGAACTTTGTCTGGTAGTTCTTTTCACAGAAAATTATGAAAGTGGAATCTCAACCTACAATTATTTTGAACATAGTGGATCAAACAGTTGGGGGTGGCTTTTCTTTTGTGGATGATAAAAAAATTTCATGAATTAAATAAACAATTGATAATGGTTTATTAAAAATTAAAATGGTTAGCTAAACATCTTTTTCAAACTAATTCCAACTATATTTAATCATTTGTAATCCTTTGTCAAATTTATTTTGTATTTGCTCCCTTAACAATTTTATTTTCTAATTTTAATTAAATCACTATCATCCATTGTTTATTTGATAGGAGAACGTTCATCTAAAAAAGTAAAAATAATTTGAATTGAGTCACATGGCTAGATTTTTCCAAAAGATGTGTCAAGCGGTCAAGATTGACATATAGTGATTTGAAAATAAATCTAATTTCTAAAATAAATTTAAAAATTTAAAATTAATTGGTCTTTACAAATTGATATGAATTGTTTGATCAATTGTTTTATAGTGAGTTAATTATATATAGTTAGTTTTTTAAACGTTGAAATGAAATTGAATTTTCTTACTATAATAAATTTTGTATTGAATGTCAAAGAGATCATATACTTATTTATAAAGTATATTATAAAATTGATACGAAGTTTTTGACAAAAATAAAATATAATTTTACTTGAAATAAAAAACTAAATTTGATTATTTAAATCAATTTAATTTTGTACTTTTCTTTTCTCTCTATATATATGAGGTGTGTATTAAAAATCAAATGATTGTATCAAATATTTATTTTAAATTTCTGATTCTTATAAAATTATTTCAGACTTTTAACTTTTTAAAATAAAATTATTCAAATTCTATCCCTCAACACAAAGAAGAGAAGATGAAATTTCTACGATGTGGTGTCAAGGAAAAACAGATGAAACAACGTGATAATTTTGAATTATGTAAAACATAAGAGAAGATAAGAAAACTTCTTTTAGGAAAAGAGACCATACACGAAAGTAGATGAGATTAACATAAATAGAATAAGCCATTTTTAAAAAAATTATTTTAACTAATATATATATATATATATATATATATATATATATATATATATATATATATATATATATATATATATATTACAATATTTTATTTTAATAGATGCAAAATGTGTTGTAAAAGTTTTTAAGATTTTGATTATTTTTTAGATTTAATTTTTTCAAATTCTCGTAAATGTAAATATTTTTTATTGAGTTTTTTTAATTAAATACTTTTTATATTTTTCGATTAAATATTTAAGGATTATTTTTTCATTAAACATGGTTGTTATTTTATTCTATTATATTTTCTTATTTATTTATTTGTATATGTTAAGAATAAATGTTAGATTTTGTAGTTAATATAAAATGATATGGAGAAAAATATATAATGATGAGTAACTTTTATTATTTTCATTTAAAATATATTAGATAACAAAAACGGTTGCAGAAAGGTCGTATCAATGGTGGTAAATAAACAATCCCTTGATACATATACCATGACCTAGAAATCATAGAAAAACATGACGATCTCGTCTCAGTTCAAAAAAGAAGTAAAAGTTACTGGTTAGTTCACAATAAATCGCAATAACACTTTTATAGTAACTATTTCATTTTGTAAAAACTAATAAATAAATTAGAACCGTCAAAATGGGTCACAACCCGCGGGTTAACCTGGCCCGTCATGGGTTTGGGCCGGGTTGGGTTTGAAAAATACAACCCACTTATATGCGAGTCAGATTTCAACCCAGCTCATTTAGACTCGCTTTATGCGGGTTGAACCCGTGATGAGCCGGGTTGGCCCACCAACCCACCTACCTAATTTATTTTTTAAATTTATTATTTTATTTATGAAACCCTAAAAAAATAAAATACTCTCTTCACTCATCACTATCTATACCAAAAAAGTAAAAGTTTCCTTTCCTCTCACAAATCAGTACTTGTTCTCATTTGACGGTGCTCTCACTCTCACTTCACTAAAATGATTCAAGGAGCAGGTAAAATATTCTTCCTTTTTTCTTCTCTTTTCTCCACATTTTTGTTTTCTCACTCCTCTTTTTTTTTTTTTTCAAAAACTCTATAATGACAAAAATAGAAATAGGAGTTTGCGAATTTGTTTTTTGTTGTGGGAGATTTGAAAACATTGAATGATTTTTTTTCCTGTTCTGACATGCTTGTATCAGAGTTTGTTCATTTTATTTAAACAATTTGAGTATACATTATTTGAACAAGCTCCTTTTGATATATTTGAATTTGAGAAATTATGTTACAAATTAAACTATTAATTTTTTGTTGATGTTGTCGAGTACTGGTTCTTTTTTTATATCTTTGAATTTGGATTATATTGTACTTTTTATTATTATTTTGAATTGTCTTTAACATAATTGGTTTGGGAGTCAAATTTGTTTAAATTTAAATTAGAGAAAGTTTGTAAAAAAAAATGTAATTAAATGAGCTAGTGAGCCAATCCATTTACCCACCAACCCGTGGTGGGTCGGGCCGAGTTCAAGTTTTTCTGGCTCACTAATAAATGAGTCGCGTTGGGTTGGCTCACTAAGTGGTTAACCCGTGGTGGGCCGGGTCGGGTCAGGCCGGGTTACTCTTTTTGACAGTTCTAAAATAAATCACATTCATTTCATTTGATATGACTTTTAATAATATAATAATATTTATTATGATTTTAAATTAAAAAATAATATAATTATAATTAAAATATTATTATTTGAGATGTAATTTATTTAAAAAAAAAAATTCTTTTACCAACTTTTTTTTACAATGTATATATGGTACCTTGTAATTGGTTCGTTTAAAATATATTTTTAAAAATAAATTTAAATAAATCAATAAAATAGTAACACGTATCCAGTTGTCAAAAAATTATTAAAAAGTATCATTATTTTTTTTTTTTTATGTCAAAGCATGATCACTCTATTACAAAACAAGTACGACTACGTGGTAATTAGTAATTATTTTTATAATGTCTGCCTTGTCACTTTGATCAATGACGAATAAATGAAATACAGCACTCCCACACTTCCTCCATCTCCATGGTCTCTATATATACCTGCCATTGTTTCTCTCTATACTCAGGAAATTCCCACATTGTTTCTTATATACAGTTTCTGTATATCCGACCAGTGTTTTTGAAGATGGAATATTCGAAGGAAAAGTGTGAGAATGGAAATGGTTACAGTAACAGTGACCCGCTTAACTGGGGCATGGCTGCCGATGCTTTGAGAATTAGCCACCTTGAGGAGGTGAAGCGCATGGTGGAGGAATACCGTAACCCCGTGGTGACGGTAGGTGGGAAGAGCCTCACCGTGTCTCAGGTGGCGGCGGTTGCTATCGGCGGAGGAAGCCCGGCATTCTTTCTTTATTTCTACGTAACTTTATATTTTAGTAAAACTTTCTATACAAATTTAATGAGGATAATGTTACAAGTAAAAGTAAAATAGATCTAATAACGACAAAAAAATGCAAAATACATCATCATTTAAATACAAGAAATGCAAAAAATAAGGACAAAATGGTCTCTGCAAACTATTAGTAGAAGATAAAGATAATTATTATCATTTATTTACTTATGTACAAAATTTTATAATTTATTTCAAACTTAGTCATGTATGAAAAATAAAAAGATAAAAAAATAAATAAACGGGGAACATGTTTGTGTAAAGGTTCGTGTAATAAAGGTGGTAGAAAATAAACAAAAATATTATTAAAAGTATATATATATATATATATATATATATATATATATATATATATATATATATATATATATATATATATATATATATATATATATATATATATATATATATATATATATATATATATATATCAATGGCATGTGAAGGTGGTAGCTCTACATTTTTTAAAGGTTTGAATTATTATATAACCCAATAACAGAGTATAAATAACTTTTTTATTGTCATACATGGAATAGTACAAAATAGGTCTTTAAAGTAAGATAATTAGATTAATTATCTCCATTAAAAGTTTGACATAAAAGTGAAATACGTAAATTTATGTTTCATTTAGTAAGGTTTAATGCAATTTTTTTTTATTTTTTTAAATTTAATTGGTTTTAAATTAAAATTTAAAAAATATCAATATTTATTCACAAATAATATAAGTAAAATAATAATAAGCAAAAATGATAAAATCATAAAATAAAAAATTTTGATCATGGAAGTATGAAATATCTAAGATGTAAGAGTTTGACAAATACATTATTTTCTATAAACAGCTTGGTTATATTTGAGGGAAGCCTTGGCCCCCTAATATTTTTTACAAATGTATAATTTAATACATAAATAAAAATATTTTCTTTTAATTTTAATATATATTTTATATTTGGTACATTCAAAAGTTTAGTATAGTTATTAAAAGATTTTGACACCAAAGTATTTTCAAAAGATCATCAATCACTAGATAAGAAAACATCTCAAAAAATTTAGAAATTTGTTAAGTATAGGTATGTAAGCAAATGTCTAAAATATAGAAAAATGAATCAAAAGTGTTAAAAAAAAAAAAACTAAATAGACAAATTTTGGTCCTTTCGGAAATGGTCAACAGATTCCTCACCTTTTCTTGAACAATTTTCATGCATATTGTATCTCAATCCGAGTTATGTAACAAAAAGCTATGATTGTTTGATATTTGTCCCTGTCAAAATTTTTGTATCATAAAATATATGATTATTTTATAAAATGTAAGGACATTACTACAAAACTGGGGTAAAAATTAATTTTTAACTATTTCTAAGGTTTTTGACAAAGTTAAATAATTAGCAAAAATACAAATAAAACAAATTCAAGATACGGAAAGTGAAAATAAAAAATAAAACAACAAATTATAACATAAAATAAAACAACAACAATAATAATAATTAAAAACACAAATGGATCATAACAATAAAAAAATAGAAACACAAAATCAAAAACACAAATGGATCAAGAGTTAATTTTCTAATGTGAGAATAGATTAATAAAAAATCTTTTTACACCAATAAAAAATTCATTTCAAATATTCATTCATTATTATGATTGATATTTCTAAAACAACCATGATTTCAATTTCGATAGTATAATGGATACATAGAACACTAACTTCACTAATACACTCAAACCAGAAAACTCTAATACAATTGGAGAAAAATATCCACCAAAACAAAACACATACACCAATCAATTCAAATTTGCAAAACAACCTTAAAAAACACTTATTAACAGTGTAATTTGAGAAGAAGTCAAGTAGAAATTTGTGCCTTGAAATCATGAGATAAAAGAAAGTTGTGATAAAACTTGATATTTATGTCGGACTCACATACAATCCTAGATAATTTTCGGGTTTTACATTAAGTCTCAAACAATTTTAATGTACTCATTTACAAAATTGTCACTATAGATTTTTTTTTTCATATTTTTCTTTGGGTTTAACTTAAACTATGTGAAATGAAAGACCAATTTTGCATCAATAATTGTTTATACAACTTAATCAACATAATTTTAGATATGTTGGACTCACAGATCACTTAATTCATAAATTGAAGCACCACCCTGGCCAAATTGAGGCTGCAGCCATAATGGAACATATATTGGATGGAAGTTCATTTATTAAGGAAGCACAAAAGTTTAATGAAATTGACCCACTTCAAAAGCTTAAACAAGATAGGTATGCTATCAGAACATCACCTCAAAAACTCTCACAATTGACATTAACCATGACGACTTGCTTAAAATTGTTGATGGTGAGCATGTGTTTGCTTAATATATTGATGATCCTTGTAGGACAACCTACCCTCTGATGCAAAAGTTGAGGTTAGTCCTAATTGATCATGCATTACAAAATGGTGACAAAGTGACAAGTTCAAGTTCTTCAATTTTTCAAAAAATAAGTGCTTTTGAGGAAGAACTCAAAGTACTTTTGCCAAAGGAAGTGGAAAGTGCTAGGATTGAAATTGAGAATGGAAATCCAACTATTCCTAATCGAATTAAGAAATGTAGATCTTATTCATTATATAAGTTTGTGAGAGACACTTTAGGCACAAAGTTACTAACACGCGAAAAAGTAACATCACCTGGTGAGGAATGTAACAAGGTATGATCCTATGTTGAATTGTCTAAAAGAGTGGAATGGAACACCATTACCAGTGTGATAAAATGGTGTTACATTCTCGTTCCTATATATAATAAGGAAAATGATATTTTAACACCAATTTTTGATACCATTTTGACATTGCACACGTGTCAAAATGTGGTTGGATGATTTCAAATTAAAAAAATTGAAACAAGGACATATTTGAAGGGAAAAACCAAAATATTTTTTTTTTAATTTAAAATCGTCCAACCACAATTTGACATGTGTGCAGTGTCAAAATGGTGTCAAAAAATTGGTGTTAAAATATCATTTTCCATATAATAACATGATTTTACTCTTCTATATAATATATGTTTTCAATTCTGTATATAACTAACATTTGAACATGCTGTTTAATAAAAGCGTATATATGAGAAACAAAATTCTTGTACATAAAATTAATAAAAATACACAAACAAGCTTTTTCTTCTTTAATACAAATATCCAAACAAAGTTTAAAAGTTAAAACAAATCATAAATATCACTTCCTTGTTTTGTGGTTTATGAATTCATCACCAACAAAACCGATTAAACTTTTCTTTAGTTAATAAAATATTAAACAAGGTGGATCCAACTTATTCACATACAACATTATTGATACTAAAAACATTACTTTCCAGATTTACACTAGTTAAGCCTTGTATTGGATAATAAAAAAATTATTTATGTCATGTTTTTTTTTTTTTTAATGAGAAAGAAAAATATTTGTTCATACAATGTTTTTGAAATTATAGTTTTTTTTACTGATATAATTTGTCGAAAAGTCGAATATTTGCTAGTAAAAAATAATACATGAAGAAACCAATATATATAAAAAAAAAGATTTGAAAAAAGCAGTGTTAATTGTTTATTCTTACGTATTTTCAGTGTGACACACGAGACGATAATTGTAAAGTTCTTACTTCTAACTCTATTTCTTTGTTAACACTAACAACAACAAAATTCAAAATATAAGATCTTAGATCAATTATTCTAACAAATATGTTCACTATACCAATTTTAATGAAAATTTTCTAGCTTTGTTTTCAGATAATCAGCAACTAGAATTGTTTTGAATACATAGGCTCAAAGAAAAGGATTAAGGGTTAGGTGGCATTTGCATTGTAGACGTTATAGAAGTGTTTTTATGTAGTGGTTTAAAGTCGATTTGGTGCACTTTAAAGCTTTAAAATAATTTCTATTATAAAAGTTTGACAACCTACCTACACTTTTACTAACGTTTTTTAAAGTCTTAGTAAAAGATTTGGTCTAATCTGAATTTTTATTTTATTTGTTTATAGAGAAATATGTAAACAAGTTCCATATTCTAACAAGTCTAAGAAAAGAATTAATAATTAATAATTCAATATATTGACAAATTTAGCATACATAAGTTATCATCTTAGCACAAACTTGAAAATATCCTTCTATGTAGTGAAATAGATTGAAAATGTTATCTCTTTGGTTGTATGGTACGACAAAGTTTATGGATCCAAGATGTGTGTTGTACTTTGGAAGTTGGAAAAACTTTAAATGTATATTCGAAAAATGTAAAGAAAAAGTCAACGCAGTTATAGGTTAAAGTTAAAGAGAAAATAATGAAGGCAGAATTTGAAGAAAAGCAATGGTTGAAACAACCAATTGGATTACCACA
The DNA here is from genome assembly GCA_036885675.1 of Vigna mungo. Taxonomy (NCBI): domain Eukaryota; kingdom Viridiplantae; phylum Streptophyta; class Magnoliopsida; order Fabales; family Fabaceae; genus Vigna; species Vigna mungo. The sequence goes on along the minus strand of CP144692.1, from coordinate 41,743,747 downwards.
CAAGAAATCTCAATTTTAACTTTTTTTATCAAATATATATATTCAAATGTCAGTTAGAATACTTCACCGACTATCCATTTTATTAATTTATTCTTTCTTTTAATTAAACCAGATTTTATTGTAAAATTAGCAAGTTATGATTGTAGAATAAATTTTTCTCTTAGAAACTCGAGAAATAGAAAAGCCAAGCGTATGGGAGGTGAAGAAATTACCTAAGGCCAACCATTAATTCGTGCACCTATTTTTTTCGCATAAAGTTGACACATCTATTTTCATGCTCACCACATGCATGGTTTTTGCATTCCAATTTATTTTTCTACATTTTAAAGTTTCGTTTAATTACTTTTACTCTTTTATTTTCTCACATAATTACAATTTGTTTTTGTCTTTTCATCATTGTTCACATTTTTTAATTATATAATTATAACTAATCCTTTTGCTTAACATCTAATATTAATAATGTAATTGATCTTTTCAATAAGGATGAAGAATTTAAATCAAAAAATTGGTAGTGTTTATGATAGGTATTATACATCATCATTTGTAATAAATATGTACCGGTCGGTATGTATTAATTAAGATCTTTTAAATTGATAGTTTGCATAGACTGGTCTAGATCATAATTAATTAATTAATCATTTAACTGAATTAAATAGATCAATAATAAATCCTAATAAAATTGAATTGTGATTTGTAACATCCCAATAAATATATAGAACAAAACTATATTTTATTCTAGGAGTTATCAAGAATAATATTAAACAGTAGAGAAATGAAGAGTAAATATAACTAACGAAAACTGACATTAAGATAACTTAATCAACCAAAATATACAAGTTGGGAGTTTACAAAGTTTGGGACGGACGGTTTTACAAAATAACTTAATCGACCGTCGACTACAATATTTACAAAGAGACAAATTAAGGCTAAGGACCGGACGGTCCAGCAAATTGCTCGGGCAGCACCTCCAAAGGTTGCTCCTCTTGTAGTGCTTCCTCCAGAGACTCCTCTTGAAATCCTTCTGCTCACACCCAAAAAGGATGATCATTGCAGTGAAGAGAAACGTCCGAACGGTCGGATACCGAACGGTAACATAAACAAAACAAAATCACATAGCAGGGTAAGCTTATGAAGAATTCAACAATTCATTTGCTATATAAACACAATCATAAATAATACATAGTACTTTCCAAATAAAATCATGAAAGAAACATCAACAATCATCAAATTATTCAAAAATAATGTCCGGACGTATGACCCTGTATGCTCGCCGCTCTCTGCACCCGGGTGGACCTGGCTGGGATACACTCAACAGACCGCCACCCGAGGTTAGTCCAATGGAACCACCTCGGTATCAAATTACCCTGAGGCTAGAGGACCTCCCGCCATTCCCACGCATGAATTACTCCCCTCTACTTGAGGTGACGTAATCACGGAATATCGGGATAGAGTCAGAACCTGAGCCTATGACCACGGTCATACTAAATCAATTTTACTTCAAACATGAGACATTCCTCCTTGGAATTCTCTTACAATTCATTCCAACATAAACGACAACTTATTATAAATTTAACGTAGGAAACTCAACAGAATATAAGTCAAGAGTATTTGACTGATGAAAACCGGACGGAACGATCAATGATGGTTCATCAACAGAAATGAATGTAGCTAATGAAAACCGGTCGGAATAATAAATTTAGAGTTTAATCAACAAAAGGGAGACCCGACTATTTAAGGAGAATCGAATCAAGAATTTGATCAAGGAAAATCAACTGACTAAATTGAAGAAAAACTGACGGTTTAAGGAAGACAGGTTCTCTTCAGGAAAGTGAATGTCCTTACTAAACTGGACACTCCGTGAGAAATAACGAATCGGTAAAATACCGGACGCTTTATCAAATGGATATTATAATTATAAACCGGACGTTCTGTGTAAGACAGAAAATCCGAAATGACTGACTTAAGAATATATCTTAGGTTCAGAAATAAGTAATCAATTCAAGGTATAACGGGAAACCGGACGGTCATAATGACCATTCGATTATAAAATCAGTTATACTAAGTTCTTATACACTCTTTTAAATCTAAAAATCACAGAATTCAATTTAACTCAAGATTCAAACTTTCATTATACCATATACAATCAAACATACCATAAATCAGGTATTCAACCATAGGAAATAAATATTGAATTTTCATAAACTTCCCTTACCTCTAATTCCTGCTAAGACTTCACAGTGAATGGATAGCAACTATCTCTTCTAAGTTTCCAAATTCTAAAATGAAATACAAAAATATAGGTTCAGAAGAAATGGTTTAAAGATACATGCAAGCTTTAACAACACATGCATGTAGAAAAGCTAGGAACCCTAAAGGGTTGGACACTTACCAGCTCCGAACGGATTTCTGTTTGGTACAGATTGTACGTCTTGGTGTCAGCCACCAAATTTCTTGAATGGAGCTAGTGATCGGAGAAAGATTTGAGGTTAGAAATTTAGAGAGAAGGTTGGGAAGGTTTAGAGAGAAGGAGGAGAATTTGGGTTTTCAGAAAACGAGATTTGATGAAGAAGAAGAAGATTGCATGCAGAGAAAATTTTGCATTGTTTTCTTCTTACCTTCAACGCCAGCGATCGGCCAGTACTATGATGCCACCTGGTTTCCACTACAAACATCCAGTCTATCCTACTGACGCCACCTGGTTTCCACTCACAGGGATTTTCCCTGCTAAGCCGTCGCTGCACGGATTACAAGAAAAGGGAATTAAATGCTTGCAGGATTTTGTCTCCCACTCACCAAAGGAGACCGGCCGGTCGCCACGTGGCCGAGCCTAATAAAAGGAAAATTTACGGGTTGTGACATTCCCCCCAACAAATAAAAATTTTCGTCCTCGAAAATTAAAATTTTACCTTCAAACAAGTGAGGAAAATTTTCTCTCATTTCTTTCTCACGTTCCCAAGTGATGTCGCCAGATTGATCATCCCAAATGACTTTAACATAAGTGGTACGCTTGTTGGACGGTTGTCTGATTGCTAACTCTTCAACTCTCACCGGTCGGACTTCTACTGAACAATCTGCATTGAGTTGAATGTTGTCGGCTTCAATTACATGCGAAGGATCGGCAATATATTTCCGAAGTTGCGAAACGTGAAACACTGGGTGAAGATTGGACAACGAAGGAGGTAAAGCCAATTCGTAAGCTACCGGTCCAATACGTTTCAAAATTTGATAAGGGCCAAGGAATCGAGCAGATAACTTCTTGGGTCGGATGACTCTTCCAACGCCAGTCTTTCGGTCCAACTTAAGAAACACATGATCTCCTTCAGCAAATTCCAATGGCTTCCGTCTTCTATCGGCATAAGATTTCTGTCGGCTCTGGGTTGCCTTAAGTCTTTCCTGGATCAACTTCACCTTCTCAGTGGTTTGTTGCACTATCTCTGGTCCAGTTAACACCGATTCACCTTCCTGGAACCAACAAAGAGGTGTTCGGCATTTTCTACCATAAAGGGCTTCAAAAGGCGCCATTCCAATACTTGAATGATAGCTATTGTTGTACGTGAATTCAGCCAATGGCAAGATCTCATCCCAAACTCCCAAGTGATCTAGCACACTTGTTCTCAATAAATCTTCTAAAGTCTGGATAGTTCTTTCTGATTGACCGTCCGTTTGTGGATGGTAAGCAGAACTCATCTGAAGTTTGCTTCCCATTTCTTGTTGAAGTGCCTGCCAAAACCGAGACGTAAATCTTGGGTCTCGATCCGACACGATACCGGACGGTACTCCATGAAGCCTTATGATTTCTTTAACATATAGTTGAGCCAGTTTGGATATAGGCATTTTCAAGTTGATAGGAAGAAAGTGAGCACTCTTGGTCAGCCTATCAACTATCACCCAAATTGCGTCATGGTTTCTGACCGTTCGGGGTAAATGAGTTACGAAATCCATGGCAATGCTGTCCCATTTCCACTCGGGTATCTCTAAAGGCTGCAGCTGACCGCTCGGTTTCTGATATTCAACCTTAGCTCTTTGACAAGTTAAACAAGATTCCACGAAGCGAGCTACATCTTGCTTCATTCCTGGCCACCAGAAATACATTCGTAGATCCTTATACATTTTCGTCATACCCGGATGGATACTAAGTCTACTCTGATGAGCTTCTTCTAGAACAATCCTTTTCAATTCTTCATCATTGGGTACGCAGGTCCGCCCATTGTATCTTAAAAGACCATCAGTTCCAGTGTTAAATTCCTTATGAGGTGGAATACCGTTTGGCTTACTGATCTTCTGCAATTCTTCATCGTATGCTTGTCTTTCTCTGATTCGATCAATGATATTGCTAGATAACCGCATATTACTACACCTTATACCGGTCGGCTCAAATTCACAATGAAATCTTAAATCTCGGAAACTTTCAACCAGCTTCAATTCTTGAACCATCATGTTTGCCATATGTACGGTCTTTCGGCTCAAGGCATCAGCAACTATATTTGCTTTTCCCGGATGATATTGCAGTTCAAAATCGTAGTCCTTCAGAAATTCCATCCATCTTCTCTGCCTCATATTCAATTCCTTCTGATCGAACAAGTATTTGAGGCTCTTATGATCACTGAATACTTGAAACCGGGCGCCGTATAAATAATGACTCCAAATCTTCAATGCAAACACTACGGCAGCCAACTCAAGATCATGAGTTGGGTAATTTCTCTCGTGAACCTTCAACTGCCGTGAAGCATAAGCAACGGCTTTCTCTTCTTGCATCAGAACACAACCCAACCCTTGATAAGATGCATCGCAAAATACTACATAGGGTAGATTTACATCCGGAATCACTAAAACTGGAGCATTCGTCAATCGCTGCTTCAATTCTTGAAAACTAGACTCGCACCGGTCGGTCCAGACGAACGGTTGATCTTTTCGAGTCAACTGAGTTAAGGGCGCTACTATCTTAGAAAATCCTTCAATAAATCTTCGATAGTAGCCAGCCAATCCCACAAAGCTTCTAATTTCTGAAACCGAACGGGGAGTTTCCCATTCCAGAACCGCTCGGACTTTGGCCGGATCCACAGCAATTCCGCCAGCCGAGATTACATGTCCAAGAAATTGCACTTGCTTCATCCAGAATTCACACTTAGACATTTTGGCATATAGCTGTTTTTCCCTTAACACACTAAGCACTATCCTCAAATGTTCTTCATGCTCTGCTTCGTTCTTAGAGTAGATGAGGATATCATCAATAAAGACTACCACGAAATTATCCAAAAACGGCCGGAAGATCCGGTTCATATAATCCATGAATACGGCAGGTGCGTTGGTAACGCCGAACGGCATTACCACATATTCGTAATGGCCGTATCTAGACCGAAATGCAGTCTTCGGAATATCGGCTTCCTTCACCAAAATCTGATGATACCCGGATCTTAAGTCTATCTTAGAAAATACTGTCGCGCCGGACAGTTGATCCAATAGGTCGTCTATTCTGGGTAGTGGATACTTGTTCTTAATCGTAATTTTGTTCAATTGACGATAATCCACACAAAGTCGAGAGCTTCCATCTTTCTTCTTGACTAATAGAACAGGCGCTCCCCAAGGCGATACACTTGGCCGAATGAACTTCTTTTCCATAAGATCTTCAATCTGCTTTTTCAATTCGACTAACTCTGCTGGGGCCATTCTGTATGGTGGCGCCGCTATTGGGCCGGCTTGCGCAATTAAGTCGATGGAGAATTCAACTTCTCGGATTGGTGGTAAGCCTGGTACTTCATCCGGAAAGACATCCATGAATTCTTCGACAACAGTTCGGTTTTCGGCCGGACGGTCTTCTTCGATTTCGTCTTCCCGTGCTAAGATCAGGAAACACATTGCTCCTTCTATAAGATCCTCTCGAAGTTTACCGAGAGTCAGTGATAAATCTTCTTCATCGCTTGGGAAAATCAACTTTTTCTTCCCGCAATCAATGAGAATGCGATTGGTTGTCAGCCAATCCATCCCTAGTATTACTTCTATGTCTTGAAGAGGTAAACATATAAGATTTACCTTAAACTTGTACCCTTCTACCTCAATAGGACATCTAATGCATACCGTAGATGTCCTAATCTCTCCAGTCGCTGGGGTAGACACCACCAAATCAAGCTGCATCTCACTCTTGCCTAAACCCAACTTTTCAACACATGCCTTCGAGACGAAAGAATGTGTTGCCCCCGAGTCATACAATACACAGCAAGAAACTCCATACAGCAAGCAAGTACTAATAATAAGGTTACCTGAACTTGCTGCTTCTACTCCTGTCAAAGCATAAACCCGGCCGGTTGCTTGAGCCCTTCCTCCATTTCTCTACCCACTTCTGCCAGCGATTGGAGGTCTCATAGCCCCTCGACCTCCCATGTTGCACTCAGAATCAGTATGACCATTCCTTCCACACTTAGAACAATGTTTGAATCCCACCAGTTGAGGGCAAGACGACCTGTAATGTGGCCCTCCACAATTGAAACAAGAAACTGATCCATGCTGTCTTGACAAATCAGTGTTAACTGGGGTTTGCGAGGAAACACCAGAACCGGTCGGCATAGGTCTAGAGTAAGGCGTCCTCCTTATGACTTGACCGGTTCGAGCCGGAACAGATACCCTACCGGTCGGCTGTTGCTGCTTCTTTTGCTGTTCCACTTCTGCCATATTTCTTTCCAGTACTTTGGCTCTTTCCACAAGTGTAGGAAAAGAGGTAATGCATAGACTGGAGATCATCACCTTCAAGTCTGGCCTCAGTCCATTTTCATACTTCCTGCACTGCCACTCTTCATTCACACCCATTGTATAAAATCTCATCAGATGCTTGAAACGGTCGGTGTACTCAGATACCGACATTCCACCCTGAACTAGCTGGAGAAACTCTACTTCCTTTGCAAATCGTACACTGTTGGGGAAATATTCTCCATAGAACTTTTCTTTAAATAATTCCCAAGTAATTGGGAGTCGCTGTTGTTCCAGTAACATCTTCATGGCACTCCACCAATGACTTGCCTCGCCGGTAAGCTGGTATTCAGTATACAACAGCCTATTTTCATTCGGACATCTTTTGGCCTGATAAATCTTCTCCATGTCCCTTATCCAACGATCTGCCTCATCAGCACTACATTTCCCATCAAACTTTGCCGGGCGGTGTTGGAGGAAACTCTCCAAACTCCATTCCGCCGTATTAGTTACCGAAGACCCAGACGGTCCACCTATCTGTGATCCAGTTCTTAATAACTCCATTATTTGTCTCTGAGTCGACTCTGCAGCTACTCTAGCGGCTTCCGCATTCTGTAATGCAAGTGCGTTCTGCTGCACAAGATTAGTGTTTTGCTGAATTAAAGTCGTGTTTTGTTGTTGGAGTGCAGCTAAGACGGATTCCAACAAGTTGTTGTTGTTGTTGCCGGATGCATCACGATCGGCCGGTTGTGGAGGTGGTCTTGGAGCCATTTTCTGTTTTGAAACAGAAAGAAAATTCATGAATTTCCATAAGAAGTTAGAAAAATCTAACTGATCATGCGAGTACACATCACAAGCAAAGTATACTCATAACCTACAGGCTTTCTAAGGAATAAAACTGCTCTGATACCATTAATGTAACATCCCAATAAATATATAGAACAAAACTATATTTTATTCTAGGAGTTATCAAGAATAATATTAAAGAACAGTAGAGAAATGAAGAGTAAATATAACTAACGAAAGCTGGCATTAAGATAACTTAATCAACCAAAATATACAAGTTGGGAGTTTACAAAGTTTGGGACGGACGGTTTTACAAAATAACTTAACCGACCGTCGACTACAATATTTACAAAGAGACAAATTAAGGCTAAGGACCGGACGGTCCAGCAAATTGCTCGGGCAGCACCTCCAAAGGTTGCTCCTCTTGTAGTGCTTCCTCCAGAGACTCCTCTTGAAATCCTTCTGCTCACACCCAAAAAGGATGATCATTGCAGTGAAGAGAAACGTCCGAACGGTCGGATACCGAACGGTAACATAAACAAAACAAAATCACATAGCAGGGTAAGCTTATGAAGAATTCAACAATTCATTTGCTATATAAACACAATCATCAATAATACATAGTACTTTCCAAATAAAATCATGAAAGAAACATCAACAATCATCAAATTATTCAAAAATAATGTCCGGACGTATGACCCTGTATGCTCGCCGCTCTCTGCACCCGGGTGGACCTGGCTGGGATACACTCAACAGACCGCCACCCGAGGTTAGTCCAATGGAACCACCTCGGTATCAAATTACCCTGAGGCTAGAGGACCTCCCGCCATTCCCACGCATGAATTACTCCCCTCTACTTGAGGTGACGTAATCACGGAATATCGGGATAGAGTCAGAACCTGAGCCTATGACCACGGTCATACTAAATCAATTTTACTTCAAACATGAGACATTCCTCCTTGGAATTCTCTTACAATTCATTCCAACATAAACGACAACTTATTATAAATTTAACGTAGGAAACTCAACAGAATATAAGTCAAGAGTATTTGACTGATGAAAACCGGACGGAACGATCAATGATGGTTCATCAACAGAAATGAATGTAGCTAATGAAAACCGGTCGGAATAATAAATTTAGAGTTTAATCAACAAAAGGGAGACCCGACTATTTAAGGAGAATCGAATCAAGAATTTGATCAAGGAAAATCAACTGACTAAATTGAAGAAAAACTGACGGTTTAAGGAAGACAGGTTCTCTTCAGGAAAGTGAATGTCCTTACTAAACTGGACACTCCGTGAGAAATAACGAATCGGTAAAATACCGGACGCTTTATCAAATGGATATTATAATTATAAACCGGACGTTCTGTGTAAGACAGAAAATCCGAAATGACTGACTTAAGAATATATCTTAGGTTCAGAAATAAGTAATCAATTCAAGGTATAACGGGAAACCGGACGGTCATAATGACCATTCGATTATAAAATCAGTTATACTAAGTTCTTATACACTCTTTTAAATCTAAAAATCACAGAATTCAATTTAACTCAAGATTCAAACTTTCATTATACCATATACAATCAAACATACCATAAATCAGGTATTCAACCATAGGAAATAAATATTGAATTTTCATAAACTTCCCTTACCTCTAATTCCTGCTAAGACTTCACAGTGAATGGATAGCAACTATCTCTTCTAAGTTTCCAAATTCTAAAATGAAATACAAAAATATAGGTTCAGAAGAAATGGTTTAAAGATACATGCAAGCTTTAACAACACATGCATGTAGAAAAGCTAGGAACCCTAAAGGGTTGGACACTTACCAGCTCCGAACGGATTTCTGTTTGGTACAGATTGTACGTCTTGGTGCCAGCCACCAAATTTCTTGAATGGAGCTAGTGATCAGAGAAAGATTTGAGGTTAGAAATTTAGAGAGAAGGTTGGGAAGGTTTAGAGAGAAGGAGGAGAATTTGGGTTTTCAGAAAACGAGATTTGATGAAGAAGAAGATTGCATGCAGAGAAAATTTTGCATTGTTTTCTTCTTACCTTCAACGCCAGCGGTCGGCCAGTACTATGATGCCACCTGGTTTCCACTACAAACATCCAGTCTATCCTACTGACGCCACCTGGTTTCCACTCACAGGGATTTTCCCTGCTAAGCCGTCGCTGCACGGATTACAAGAAAAGGGAATTAAATGCTTGCAGGATTTTGTCTCCCACTCACCAAAGGAGACCGACCGGTCGCCACGTGGCCGAGCCTAATAAAAGGAAAATTTACGGGTTGTGACATGATTAGATAGACTTTAATAAAAAAAATTATAAATACAAATTAAAAGTATAATAATGGAGACTTTTACTAATATATTTATTATAATATTAATTATTAAATCGATTAAATATTGTACTGATTTAAACATCAGATTATTTTTAGTCGATATACCCAATCAATTAAAATATTCAAACATCCGAAACATATAATTGATATTTCTTTTACCATTTGCAATTTTATATTTCTACCTTTTAAAATCATAGTAATTTGAATGGGTGTCTACGATAAAATAAATCCACATATTATCTTAATTAATAATAGATAGTTGAATGAATGATTTATTCATTAAGCCCTATGAGAAAGTGAGTATGTCTTAAGAAAATTTATCCATAAACATATGGTTCTCTTTTTCCTCTTAATCTCACTTACCTCTTATTTCTTCGACATTGCCAAAAATACCTTGAATTGGACCCACCATTCCAACAGCTATATTACCAAAGCTACTCTCACTGACTTCAGCATTCCACGTGCCACCATCCCAACCCTCCATTCCTCTCCCTCATCCAACGGCCACTCCCCTTTCTCAACTAACCCATCGGCTTACCCACCCACACTCAATGTCACCAACCCATCTATATATACAACCCTTTTTTTCTCACTTTCTTCAGCAATTATTTCTTCCCCATTCCCCAAATCAATAATAACTTTCCATTTACAATTCTCGTGCAATCCCATATTTGTGCATTTTCTTCCTTTCCGATTTCCCATAACTTCCCATCTACCTACATCTTCATCCTATCACCCCACACACAACATCTTCACAAAAACAACAACCTTAATTTCATTCTTTCCACATATATATCTCCTGTCTTTCAGGATGGAATATTCCAACGGCAATGCTTCATTCAACCTTTGCAATGGAACCAGCGACCCACTTAACTGGGGTACGGCTGCAGAAGCCTTGAAAGGTAGCCACCTTGACCAGGTGAAGCGCATGGTCGAGGAGTACCGTAACCCCTTGGTCACGTTAGGTGGGAAGACCCTCACCGTGTCTCAGGTGGCGGCAGTTGCCACCTGTCATGCCCGTGGCGTCACGGTGGAGCTGGCGGGGGAGAGCCGGCGGAGAGTGAATGCCAGCAGTGACTGGGTCATTGATAGCATGAGCAGAGGCACTGATAGCTACGGGGTCACCACGGGCTTCGGTGCAACCTCACACAGGAGAACCAAGCAAGGAGGTGCCCTCCAAAACGAACTCATCAGGTCATTCATTCGTTTTTGTTTTTTTTATCAGCAAAAACAAATATATTTCCAAATTAAAATTTATGATAATTAGTTTTAAATTATAAGTACAATTATTTTTAAAACAATATTTTTTTACACACTTAAATTTTTTTTTTAAAAATATATATATATATATATATATATATATATATATATATATTTTATTATTTTATGCTTGAATTTTGTGTAAAATAAATGTAAAGATACGTGATGATATTGAAAAATTAATTTTACCTGTACCTCATTATTAATAACTTAACATGGATTTGGTGTTTTTTCTACTACTGAATAACTTAATGTTTTCGAGTAGGTGGGTTATCTGTGATGTGCAAGATGCAATTAGTTGGAAGTCGTCATCCATTATTTTTTACTTTTTCGTGTGGTTTGTAGATTTGACACTGGTGCGTCATTTTTTCCATTGTCTATGTAAAGATAGTCTCAAGTAAAAATAAGTAAATGAACATACAAAATTTAGATATATCAAAGAATTATTTTTCTTAAAAAAAAAATCCTATGATGTTTTATTTGAGAAAACTCCTATTATGTTACGAAATGAAAAATAGAATAACATTAAAAGCTGTTGAAAACTTATGTGCAGTTACACAGAGTCAATAAATACCTGGCTTAGAATAACTTAAATTTATTGAGTAAATTTATAAACAAGGTTATTTTTTCGGTATAATTGAAGCTAGTTTTTGTACCATAGATAAATAAGGTGTTTATTTTAAGCGGCCAACTATTATAAAAATTTTCCGATACTTAATATTAAAGTCAATTGTACATAATTTTATTAATTTTAAATATTTATAAAATTATATTATCAGTAATTTCCTTTATTTTAATAGACGATCTTTTAAATAACAAAAGATTTAAAATAGAAAAAAACTACTTTGACAATTTACATTTTCTCTTCCAGTTATTTAATTAAAATATAAATTAAATATTAAATAGGAAATCAATACAAATGGTTGTAGGACATGGTTTCAACGCATAACATTCCATTCTAAATTTATTTTTGAATCAGTGTTACCCTAAATTTAGTACTTGAGGGTGGGACACCTTTTGTAGATAATAAAATATCTAAAAACTTTAAATTGGATAATTTTTTATTATTTTATTATAGAAATAATTAAATTAAAAATAACCCTATTATATTTTTAGTATAAAAACTGTATATTGACGTTGCTGTTTTGACCAGACAATATCTAGCAGAATTCATTCCTCTGTGAAACCAATATGTCTTAAACTTGAAACATGTCTAATTTTAATTAATATTGTTGGTTTATGAGTTTGATTTTTTTTAATAAAAACGTTTTAATTTAAAATTAAAAAAATAGCCTATACTTGTGGAGGAAATTTTTTATAAATTTTAAAAATAAAATATATTTTACATTACTCAAAAACACTAGTTGTGAAATAAAAGTATAAAAAATGCATGTTTTCTACGAATCTTTGGTCACCTTTTTCCAAGTAACAATTTTATGTTTCTTGTTTTAGACGGTGACTCTAGCCCAAGGTGAGTGGTCTCCATTCCACGAAGTGTTTGGTTTACATGTTTGGTTTTATAGATACAACAATTAGGAATTCATACAAAGGAAAATTTTGTCCCTTTAAATAAAATTGACAAGTATAATTAATTAAGAAAACCATGCTTACAGTAATATTTATCTGCAATGAACATGCTACTAAATGAGCAAATAAGTCATTATCTAAGTGTTGAATATTGTTTACTATTATTATCGCTGCTCTATTAATGCAAGAAAAAGTCATAATAGTCTAATATTAAAAATATAAAATAACGTTTTGGAGACACTGGTCTATTAACTCTGGAAAATAAAACAAAAATCCTAGTCACAGAAAACGAAGAGATGACTTGTCATTTCTTAATTTTTCTTCTGTCGTTTGTCTTTGAACTGATATAATCCAATTAAAAGTCAAATCATGGTCACGAAATTTGTAGATAAATTCTATAATACTGTACGAATAAGTATTAAAGAAATAAACGAGAATTAGAAGTAAGACAATATTAGACCGCATGTGAAGTTGTCTGAAAAGTTTGTGATCTTTCTAAATAAATATATATAAATAAAACTATAAACTTTTTAGGTATACATAACTGGAATGTCAACATTAATTAGTAACCGATTTTACGGTTCTTCGTTAGGCCCATGTACGTGGAAGACATCATAACCAATTATCCCACAACCTTATTCTACATTTAATGTTCTATTTGCGTTTTCTTTCCATTACTGTTTTATAGTCATGTAAAAAGGAAAAGAAGGATAAAACTCTGATGCATGTTTCAACCAGTTGTTATATTAAATGACTATGTCGGAGTTATCTATGGATTCTTAGAGTTTGATTGGGATTGTTATTTTAATGAACTTGGACTTCTATGAACACAATTATTTGACTGGGTATGAAACATTTGGAAAAAGACCACTTTATTGTGTTAGCCGTTCACCGAATGTGTTTACTGTTGGTTTATAGTATGTTATGTATTTATGCAGTTTCTGTCATTTTGTTGTTATTTTAGTTTATAGTTCACACTCACATGATATATTAATATTGGTTTTGTTTAAACAGATTTTTGAATGCCGGCATCTTTGGTAATAGTACAGAGGCTTCTCATACATTACCTTATTCATCTACAAGGGCAGCTATGTTGGTTAGGGTTAACACTTTGCTTCAAGGATATTCAGGCATTAGGTTCGAAATTATGGAGGCTATTACCAAGTTTTTAAATCACAACATAACTCCATGTCTTCCACTACGTGGTACAATCACTGCATCAGGTGACTTGGTTCCTTTATCCTATGTTGCTGGTCTTTTAATTGGAAGACCAAACTCCAAGTCAATTGGACCCAATGGAGAAGTACTCAATGCTAAAGATGCCTTTAAATTAGCTGGAATTGATGGAGGTTTCTTTGAGTTGCAACCTAAAGAGGGTTTGGCACTGGTCAATGGCACTGCAGTGGGATCTGGCTTGGCTTCCATTGTTCTTTTTGAGGCAAACTTACTTGTTGTTCTTTCTGAAGTTTTGTCTGCAATCTTTGCTGAAGTTATGCAAGGAAAACCAGAATTCACAGACCACTTGACTCATAAATTGAAGCATCACCCTGGTCAAATTGAGGCTGCTGCTATAATGGAACACATACTAGATGGAAGCTCATACATTAAGGAAGCCCAAAAGTTACATGAGATTGATCCACTTCAAAAGCCAAAACAAGATAGGTATGCTCTCAGAACATCTCCTCAATGGCTTGGACCACAAATTGAAGTAATCAGACATGCAACTAAGATGATTGAAAGAGAGATCAACTCTGTTAATGATAACCCCTTGATCGATGTTTCAAGGAACAAGGCACTTCATGGGGGAAATTTCCAAGGTACCCCAATTGGTGTTTCAATGGATAACACCCGTTTGGCCATTGCATCAATTGGGAAGCTTATGTTTGCCCAGTTCTCTGAACTTGTGAATGACTTGTACAATAATGGTTTACCTTCAAATCTAACAGCCGGTCGCAATCCAAGCTTAGATTATGGATTCAAAGGTGCTGAAATAGCAATGGCATCATACTGTTCAGAACTTCAGTATCTGGCCAACCCTGTCACTAATCATGTGCAGAGTGCTGAGCAACATAACCAAGATGTCAATTCCTTAGGCTTGGTTTCCTCAAGAAAGACTGCTGAAGCAGTAGAAATATTAAAGCTCATGTCTTCCACTTACTTGGTTGCACTGTGTCAAGCCATTGACTTGAGACATTTGGAAGAAAACATGAAGAACGCAGTTAAGAATGCTGTGAGTCAAGTGGCCAAAAGAGTTCTCACAACTGGCATCAATGGTGAGTTACACCCTTCTAGATTCTGTGAGAAGGACTTGCTTAAAATCGTTGATCATGAATATGTCTTTGCTTACATTGATGACCCCTGTAGTGTAACATACCCTTTGATGCAAAAGTTGAGATCAGTTCTGGTTGATCATGCAATGCAAAACGGTGAGAAAGAGGGAAATTTGAGTACCTCAATTTTCCATAAGATAAGAGCCTTTGAGGAAGAACTGATAGCCCTTTTGCCGAAGGAGGTAGAAAATGGTAGGATTGAAGCTGAGAATGGAAATTCAAGTATTCCTAACAGAATTAAAGAATGCAGATCTTACCCATTATACAAGTTTGTGAGAGAAAGCTTAGGTACAACTTTGCTAACAGGGGAGAAGGTGAAGTCACCTGGTGAGGAATGTGACAAGGTTTTTACTGCATTATGCGAAGGAAAGTTTATTGATCCAATGCTGGATTGTCTAAAGAACTGGAATGGTTCTCCTATACCAATATGCTAAGATTCCTCTACCCACTTATAAATATACAAACTTTCATTTTTCTTTCACTGTAATCATCTATCTTATTGTAATCATAGTAAATATCATATATTTCAAACTGTCATCACTGTCATATATTTCAATTTAAAGTAGTGTCTTTTATCTTTATGCTAGGGGAAACATAGTTATAGTTGCATGTGTGTTTTGCATTTTCATTATACTATTTTATTTTAATAAGTTAAAATATAATATTTATATCAATTTTAATTTTAGATACATCAAATCAATATATATTATTTTTTATGAAATGCATATATCTATAAAAATATATAATTTATATTAAAATATATTAAAGTGTTCTATTTGGTATGTTAGTTTAACTTGTAACAACGAATAATATGTCTAGTTGAAGCAGTAGAAGATAAATAAATTGATGTATACCATTATTTTCTAAAGATGATTATTCTCTCATTATTATCATTTACTCAATTTTGTGTTATGATTTTAAAATATTAAAAGTAAAATAAAAA
The DNA here is from genome assembly GCA_036885675.1 of Vigna mungo. Classification (NCBI taxonomy): domain Eukaryota; kingdom Viridiplantae; phylum Streptophyta; class Magnoliopsida; order Fabales; family Fabaceae; genus Vigna; species Vigna mungo. The sequence goes on along the minus strand of CP144692.1, from coordinate 41,727,878 downwards.
ATAATTTGTGTACATCAATTTTTTTTTTATATGTTAACAGAAATGCAGATGTGATAGCACTTGTATGTATGTTCTATCACATAGTTTATCCTAATGATTTAAAATTTATATTGCTTTATGTTTTATTTTTTGTTAAAAATACTAACTGTTGATAGAACTAATATTGACGTCCTTAAATTAATTGCCGTTTTTTATATTCTTCTTTTTCAAACATGTTTCATAAAACCTTATTTTTTGAATTTTGCCAACTTTGTTATTGATATATATATATAACCTTACCTTTTTTATTATCTAAGTCTAATTGTATGAGTTTTTTTTTTTTCCTTATATTACGAAAGAAGGAAGGCACTTTCTTCTTACATCTCTTGATGTCTCTTCCTGTATTTACATATAAAATGTTTTTCATATTTGTCGAAAATTAAAAGAGAATTTCGAATTGTATTATCTAAAAGTAATTTTTTTAATAACTTTTAAATTATACAATTTAAAAATCCTTTGACTTCTAAACTTTAGAGGTCAAAAATAACTTTCTGTAATCTAAAAATTAGAAAAATGAGAATTTTTTTTATATCGAAATGCAGGAAGAAGTTTGTGGAAGTGCATGAAGAAAGTAATAATTACAGAGGAATAAGGGCTTTTCTTTTGGTACCCTCACAATTTCAACATGTATATCCTCCTCGTAATTTTGAAATTCTAAATTTACCTTATAATTTATTATTTTCAATTTTGAATTGTATAAATCAGAGACACTTTAGATTATATAATTAAAAAACGTTAAATATCAATATTTTTTATTTTGAAATATACAATTCCAAGAACAAATTTATATTTTGAATTATACACGTACAAATTGTTTGCATTGTCAATATAAAAACTTGTCTCCTAAAAAAGTTATTTTATTATTTTATCTATTTAATTTGTTTTTAAACTAATTTATCCAATATATATATATATATATATATATATATATATATATATACTATTTTTTGAAATAATTTATTTTTAGAAATAAAATTAAAAGATATGTTTTTAAATTTAATTTTATTAATGATCTAATAATTATAAATCATAATAAAATAAAATTAAAAATGGAAAAATTAGTATAAAAAAATTGATACTTTAAATATAATTTTTTCTTTAATAATTTATTATATGATAAATTAATTAGAAATTATAAAATGATAAAATTAAGTATAAAAAATAGTATAGGAAAATTATTTTAAAAATAACAAATAGATAAAAAAGGTAAAATAAATTTTATGCGCAAAAAAAATAAATATGAATAAAAAAGTAAATTAGAAAATAAAATAAATAGATAAAAAAAAGTAAAATAACTTTCATGCACACGTAACAGAAAAATAATTATAATAAAATAGAAATTAAAAATATGAAATGAAAAAAAAAATACTAACTAAACACTTGCCAACAAAATAAAATGAATAATAAGTTAAATTTCTAGTATTTTTTTTCTTATATTCTAATAGATTACTAGTGTGAATATAGGTTTTACCTTACACGTTTTTTAAATATTTATAAATTATTTAAATTTTAAAAATAGTAATTAAAAGGATAAAATTGAAAAAAAATGTATATAGTTATAGATATAGTTATTGATAAAATGAATTTTAATTATTGAAATAAAAAATACATGTTATATTATGTAAAAAAAAGTTATTATGAATAACTATTTAAATTTAAAAAGTAGTAATTAAGAGGATACAATTGAAAAAGAAAAAAAAAAGACATCAAAGATGTATATCATCTTTATACATAATTATAGATATTGTGTAAAGATTTTTTTTATTATGAATAATTATTTTAAAATTTGAAAAAGTAGTTACTAAAATGATAAAAAAGTAAATAATTTTTCTAAAATGAGTAATTATTTGAATTAACAAAATAGTTACTAAAACATAAAACTGAAAAATAAATTTTTATTATGAATAATTATTTAAATTGAAAAAGTAATAATTAAGAGGGTAAAATTGCAAAAGTAAAAGAGCATACCAAAAAAGCATATCTTCTTTATATATAGTTATAGATATAGATTATGACATTAATAATTTTATTTTTCTGTCATAATAAATAAATAAATAACATATTTTTATAATTAAAGTTTAATATACAAGTTCATTATTATAAATACATTAAAAGTAAAATACAATTAATTTGTAAAAACAACCTTGTAAAGAAACAAATTAAAGTTGGAAACAAATATGGGATTGGGATTGAGGTCGCGATAACGGGATAAGTTAGGTTTAGCTTACGTGAGAGTTATATAATAACCAGATATGTACTACCACCAACAAACTTTTATGTTTTATTAGATGTACTCAATGTCTCCGTTCACTTTCTTCACGTGTCCATCTTGTCCAAATCAAATAATAACAACACTAAAGCTTCCTCACTTTATGTACACTGAAGAACAAAGACTATATTTTTTTTCTGCTAAAAAAACAGAGATGAATCACCCAAATCAAAGATTAAGGATTTGTGAGCTATATAGCTCTGAAATTCTCCGACATTTTTGGCAGGGTTTATTCAGACTCATGAAAAAAAATTATTGACCATAAGCTGTTTGTATAAATGCTCTCTAAATATATTATATGCCAAATCTACCTAATACACTTGAATGATGATATTTCTCTTTTACAAACGGTTGATATGCAGAAAAAGTGTTAATAAGAAAATGTACAAATTAAGTTTGGCAGGAAGATCATAAGAATATCTTGAGATAGGTATCGTGATTTGTGTATATGACTCTGAATGGAAAATAGATAGCAGCATATATACTAGAAGCAACGGGAGAGCGTTTGATCCTGAGCAATATGAAGAAGGTGAAGAAAAATGTTCTCGTTGCAAGGGATATGAAGTTTGGAAGCATTGTCGAATCCAAAAACGTCCTCTGCATGGTCCAGCAAGACTTGGAACAATGGATGGCTGAGTATACCTACTTTGATCACAAATCTCTTGCAATCCTCACCAACGTAGACAACTAGGTGACCTTTTGGAACATCTTTGGGCACGTACGAGTGTGACTTGGTACAACACGAAAGTAACATTCGCATGTGCTCCAGCGGAAACTTAACTCTCACCTTTCCGAATTTAGAAAATTCCCTTATGCAGCACTTGAGATGTTTGGTCTCAATCTTCATCTTTATCATAGAGAGAACATAGACAGACAGAGAGAGAGAGAGAGAGAGAGCAACCCTCACATACTGAAAACTAAAAGTAATAAGTGAGGTTATTTATACAGAGAAAGTTATATTTTAGTGTGCCAAAAGAATCATAATATGTATGGTTTGGATGGTGGGTGGAATATTTTAATTTTGCATGGATTAAAGGTACGAAATAGGACCTTTTGTTGTATATGGTGTGGTTGATAAGAAGGTAATGAAGGGAAGTACCCCACGTACATCATGGGAGAATGGGAGTGACAGGAAAAAGGCACACATGAGAGATAAAATTTGCTGGTTGGAAGTTGCACAATTAATATCAAAGTACCAAGTTGTTATCCTCTTTCGGACACTTATGGCAAGGAATCAAGTGTTACAGTTCCCTTTTCCCTTGACAGACACTAATTATTCGATCTCTACCAATCAAAAACAATATTATACAACTTAAACAAGATTACTTTCTTAAATAAAATAAAATAAAAATAAACGTTTTATTTTTAATAATTATATATAATTATAGAATTTATTGTTTGACGATGAGACATGTGCAGAATTATGGAGAGATATGGTGGATGAAGTTGAATTGAATGCATGAATGCGTTGATCCTGTGTTAGACACAGAAATCCAAAAAAGACAGCCAACAGATTTATGTTTGGTAATTATGAGGAAGAAGAGACACAGTATTGTGAGAGCCAACAGATTTGTAAAATATATATATTGATGGCAGCTAATTGGAGGTTGAGAAGTCCCATTCACATGGCGCATATATGGTAAGATATCTGGCAATTTTGGAAGGAACTTCCACCCCTTATATTCTTTTGCATTATCTTTTACCACTTTCACACTATATTTTTACTCAACATTTTCCTTCAATTAAATCATTGCAATTTTCTCCTATCACCTTTTCATTTACCAACTTGTCATTTTCTTTATAAGATCATCAAATAGATTGGATTTGGCTTATCCACAATTTTCCTAAGGGATATACACTCTAAGATTTATTATCTTATATCTATAAAATATTCATATAAGATAACTGAAATCATTTTAAAATTATATTTACTTCTTTCTTTATTAACTACTTCGGCTTCGCGTCAATTCTGAGTTAATGAGTATGAAGATGGGTTCATTTATTGAAATATATTTTAAATATTTTATTTTTTTAATGACTTTCGATTTTTTATAACCTAGTTTTTTTTTTCGTTTTAGGTTTTAAAATAATCAAAATATTATTTTTATTGTTATTAATTCAGTCTATGAAGTGTATTTTTTTTAATCTAATAATAAGAAAACTTGTTTTTAAATCAAAGTTAGACCAACTTAGCGATAGATTATATATATAGGGACGCTAAACTGTTTAATTAAAGTAAATAATTCAATGCTAATTACTTTTGCACGCAAAGGACTAGTCTTCACAAGGAAAACACTTTTACTGAATATATTTGGATGATATAACTAGTTTTAGCTAAACGATAAAATTAATAAAAAATAATGAAAAATATCATGTCTTATTTTATGTATTATTTAGTTTTGCCATAACTAAAGCTGTGCATCTACGTATTAAGTATTATTCACATAGTTGATAACTTGATTTAAAGAACAACCATATATGCATGTATCAAAGTGATTAAATCATATCAACGTATAAATACTAACATTAGTAATCATAATTTAAGTAGGTATATTTTGAAATCAACCATTATATCCTTAAGTATGTTCAAAATCCAGCAAGTTTAAATTTGAAAGTAATCTTATGAAACGAACTACATTAATAACATATATAACAAATTTAAAAAGACATATTCTCATCATGTGTTGTTCAATTGAGTATACTAATACTTCTTTATAACAAAATTTATTTAAGTTAAAAAGGTTTAATTTAAAAGATGATACTTACATTCAAAGACAACATTGTACTATATATAAATAAATGCTAGAGGTATTTAATTAAAAGAGTTTTTCATCGTGTACTCATGACTTGGTCTACCCACTCCATAGTTCGACAAAAGATTGTATAACATCATTAAACATTTCTACCTTACCACATGTTTTTTTCAATAATTTTGAGATAAAATGAACTAATAAAAGATTTTGATTAAAGGATTTTTAGGTGTTCCTTTACCCTTGTAAAATAAATTAATATATCTGTGTTGAATAGTCACTATTCTACAAACAAATTATTTAATATCCCTTACACTTTCATTATTTCTTGCAACGTTCAAAATCGTATTTTTAAGTAAAGGTTAAAATCTTACGATCCTTTCATATTTCAAAGTAATTACTTAAGATTTAACAACATTGTATATCTATTCCTTCATAGTAAAAAAAAAAACCTTATCTGACATGTCCTCCTAAAAAATTACTTATCCATCATTACATTTTTTTACCTCTAAAATGTCTTTCAAGTATGTACGAATTGGTTCTATTAGAAAAATGTAAAGTTATTTTTTAATTAACTTAATTGTCAATTTTTTTTTCACGTGTTAATTTAGTTTGTTTTTTTTCATAGGAACAAATTTGCTTATTCCCATTATGAGAAAAACTTAGTTAGAAAATTCATCAACATTTAGATAATCATAAAGTTTTATTATAGTTATCACTACAAAATCTTTCTGAAGTTACCAACAAAATTTTATTGACAAAAATAAATTTATTAATAAAATTAAATTATCGAAGAATTTTATATACAAATATTAAAATTTTAATTATCGATAAATTTAAAATAGATAAACTTTTCTGTTAATAAATTTGTTTATAATACATATTTATTTATTAATAAATTTTTTCGTCAGTAAATTTATCGATAATTTATATTTTATATATTTTATTTGTTGACACTAAATTTTTTTGATAATTAAAATATTTATTATTGAAGGATAAATTTGTTAATAAAAAAGTGACAAATTTCTCATTCAACTAATTTGGTAGATGAATAAGCAGTACAAATTGGAGTGTAAAAATGTAATCCTTTATTCTTCAATCTTCCTTTACAAGTAAGGAATTTATTTCATTACAACATTACTAAAATAGAGTTTCTTACATGTTGTTTTGGATATGAGGTCGAGTTATTCTAATCATCTACACACAATTTCTCATGCAGAAACATATGGTAGTAATCTCCAATCCTTGTCTTAGCTCCATCGTCCGGAGGTGTACTTGCCAAAGGTTCTCTGATGCTAAAGTCAGTAGGATATTCGTACACTAGTATAGAACAATGATAATAAATGCGTAATAAATATCAACCCTTGCTTCTTACCTTTCACATATTTATAGTTTTGGCATGACGTGAGATTAGTGAGATCTTAATGACGGTCCAATCTCAGTCCAATGCCTCTAATTAAAGATTGTCATAATCTTCGTATGTAAACCTGAATGTTGTTTGGGTACCGGACGTTCGATTAGCCTCAGACGGTCGTACACATCGACCTTGCTGTGTCCAACCGTTTTATTATGTTCTTGTTCTTTGGGAACGTCTAGTCTGGTATGATATTGTTGTAACCATCCGGGCCACACGAAACACATATCTTTTTATATAATAATAAATAATTGATATACTCGTCCAATTATTAATTGAAATATTATGTTTAAAGATAAATTTTATAAAACAAATATTTTAAAATTTTGAATTATTAATTTACTGTGTTACTTATTAATAATATACACATGGTGAATTAAATATTACCATTTTATTTTATTACAAATCATGCATCCCCTGCATTAATAAAGTGCAATCATTCTAAACTCGAATTAATTAATTATATTTGATATTTGTTTGACAGTAATCTAACACGATAATATTTTCAAATATACAAAAGCATTACGTGACATGTCATTTCGTCACATGTATCTGAAACCAAAACTTATTCATTGTAAAAAAGTTGACGAGAATATTGGTATGATCGAGTAGATATGTTCCAACGAACCACCGACAATCAGATAATTCTATTCCAAAATACTGCTTACGTTTGGCTTCCACTGAATTTAATATTATCCTCGAAAATGGAAATAAATTATACTTATGAAGTAAAAAAACAACAATATTTAAAGTTTATCACAACTAATTAATGTTAACAATAGTTTAAGATGAATCATATCAATCATGCTAACACTTAAAAAAAAATACTAGTTTTAAATTTAAAAAAGTATACAAAAGTTTATTGATACGTGGGGTTCGTGTTAATATACGTATTTTGTACAAATTAAATATATACAAACTAAATCAAAAGATGATATATGTAGAAAGAGAAAGTATTGTATCTATGTCTTCGTTTTTTTTTTCTTTTGAAGAACTATTATTCATTAAAATGCAATAATATCAAAATTACGAAATATAAAAAAAATATATTAAACACTTAATTAACAACATGATATGTGAATAAACACTCAGTAATATACTTGTCTGGTATAATTTTTATCCAACAAATTCTTATAATATGGAATTTTTTAGCATGTTTATTTACATATTAGTAATTCTTCATTTATGATTTTTTTTATGTCGAAAGTTTTTCTTTCTCTTATTTTTGCGACTAAATATGTCAGTAGAATTTGAAAAATTATTAAATATTCTAATATAATATTCATCATTAAGAAATAGAATTACGCACACTCTCAATTGCACAGAAAAAAATGAAAAATAATATTTACTAATTTTTGTTTTAATATATTATTTTTTATTTTTCAAAGGTTTTGTGTTATTATAGAGTTCAATCAATTAGAAATGTGTTTATTTGATTTAATTGTTAGCAAAAAAAAAAATGATGTATACATACATAAAATAGTTCGCAATTTAATTATTATTTTTTATATAGTCAGTACTGACTATTTTTATCTCACTATTACAAACTTTCATTATTTTTATTTCCTTTAATTTTTAAAATAAAGATCTACCTTGTCTTCTTAAATGTTGTTCTTCTAAAATTTTACATACAAAATGAAGTACTAGTGTTTAAAATAAAGGTTTTATATTCAAACGCATAAAAAAGAAAGATGCTTAATTTTCTTCATTTTGCAATGTTCATAAAGAGTTTTTTAGAAGCTTTCAAACATGACCATCAACTAAGTTAGAAAGGTGTTCCATTAACAGCTCAGACAATTGTTTTATAATTATATGTATAGGTTTAAAATGTGTTAATATATTAATAATAATTAAACCAATTTACTAATCAACTCATATAAATCCTACTAATGCGAGCTCTTGTGTAATGAATGTCATCAATTTAATTTTAAAAACAAGATTGGTTTATTTTATTTATTACAAAGTGATATTATAAAATTCAATTTAATATTATTCGGTGAACAAAAAATTAGAAAAGAAGTTGGCAATATAAAAAAATAATATAATATTTCAATTAAAAATCGTTAAACAATTTTGAAGACTGAAAAAATAATTTAATCATAAATTTTCAATTTTAGCATAATATCAAGGATTCAAAACCTTTGATCAATTGTTTAGAGAACCAAGTTTTGTCACTTAAATTAATCACGTGTTGGTCTCTCATACTTTCTTTCTATTTACTTTTACAAAAAATAAAAAATAAAAAATCCTTTCATATATATTATTTTTGAAATATCAATCGATAAGATAATCTAATATTGTAGTTTAAGTTATTCACTATAGCTCTAAAATATAGTTTATATATTCAAAATATTTGTTATATAAAATCAATGTTTAACTTATACATTTACAGGATATAATAATGAATTATTATTTATTTAATATTAATAAATAATTAATAAATAATTAATAATTAGCAAAAATTAATGATTAGAAGTATAAGATATTTTGCGGATAAAAGAAAGAGAGATTTTATGATTGGCGAGTTCCTTCGGTGCAAATTAGCCTAGTGAACCCGGAGAGGACTAACATAAGCGGATTGAAAATGTCACTCACCACATAATAAAAAACCAGCGTTCTCGTTCTGTCTCCAAAATTTATGCGGTGGGTTTGAACTTTGAAGGCCAAATCATGCACAGTGCCTGGCAGTTACAGGTTCTGCAACTCACTTTTTCCTTCAGCTTTTACTTCGCATTTCGCTATTTCGCTCAACCCACGACCTTATAGTTTTCCCAATTGCTTCAAATTTATGAAACATTCCACCAAATCGCTTACCCTCCCTCTTTAGGGTTTTTGAGAATCTTAACGGAATCTAGTGCTGCACGTTATTGAGTAGAATTAGCCCCCTACTCCGACTTACATTGCTGTTACAAATCTTCAATTTCCCTTTTTGCTTTTTTATTTTTATTTTTATTTTTCATGTAATGGGTAGTGTTGAAATCCCCAATTGGCTGAAAGAGTTGCCACTGGCCCCGGAATTTCGCCCTACGGACACCGAATTCGCTGACCCAATTGCTTACATTTCAAAGATTGAGAAGCAAGCTGCCAGCTTCGGGATTTGTAAGATTATCCCACCATTGCCCAAACCTTCAAAAAAATATGTTTTTTCTAATTTGAATAGGTCACTCTTGAAGTGCCCGGATTTTGGTCCAGATAACAGTTCATTAGGTGTTTGTAACTCATTGAAATTTGGTTCTGGGGATGGTAGTAGTGATGGGGTGTCTCGAGCTGTGTTTACTACTAGGCATCAAGAACTAGGGCAGAGTCAGAGTGTGAAAAAAGCTAAAGGAACGGTTCAGAATCCACAGTCAGGTGTTCATAAGCAAGTGTGGCAAAGTGGGGAGGTTTATACTCTGGAACAGTTTGAGTCTAAATCGAAGTCTTTTGCAAGAAACTTGCTAGGGTCAGTGAAGGATGTTTCTCCGCTGGTTATAGAGTCTATGTTTTGGAAGGCAACTTTAGAAAAGCCAATTTATGTGGAGTATGCCAATGACGTGCCTGGGTCTGCTTTTGAAGAGTCAAAGGGTCAATTTCATTATAGTCATAGAAGGCTAAGAAAAAGGACTTATTATAAGAGTAGGCTAGATAGCTCTGATTGTAAACAAACTGTAATGGGTTGCGGAAGAGATACCCAAATTGATGACACTAAGGGTGCTTCTGTCCAAAGTGACGCTGACAAATGTTTACGGATGACCAAATCAGTTGAAACTGTGTCAACATTTTCATCGAATGATGATTCACAATCTTTTAAAGAAAAGAGTTCAGATACCGGCAATGACATGCAAGGGACTGCTGGTTGGAAGCTTTCAAACAGTCCTTGGAACCTGCAAGTTATTGCACGATCGTCTGGCTCATTGACACGTTTTATGCCGGATGATATTCCTGGTGTGACTTCACCTATGGTATACATTGGTATGCTATTCAGTTGGTTTGCTTGGCACGTAGAGGATCATGAGCTTCACAGCATGAATTTTCTTCACACTGGCTCATCAAAGACATGGTATGCTGTTCCTGGAGATTATGCGTTTGCTTTTGAGGAAGTCATACGCACTGAGGGTTATGGTGGTAATATTGATCATTTAGGTATGTGAATGCTTTGACTATTATCTGTTTACAGAAGATTTGGCACCAGTGGTTGAAGTGACATTAATACTTTCATTCTTTTATTAAAATGATTCTGTACCTTCTTTCATACGAATGGATGGAAAAACTTGATTATGGTTGATCTATGTCTTCGGCATGATATATTGAGAAAAGTATTTAGTGATTTATAGTGATAGTTTTACTTGCATGTGCTGGTCAGTGAAGAGCTGACAACATACTCTCTAAAACACCCTTTCTAACACACTCTTAATTTTTAAAATCTTTTTAAATTTACCAAATCATAATTAGGGTTCACTAAATAAGGAGTGGAACCCACACATTTTGTGATTTTCCAACAAATTTCACTCCATAAAATAGTGCTAGAAGGACTGTTGCTACCATGCCTTGCCAGTAAATATGTGTCCTGTTCGCGGACGTGTCTGGTAACACAAAGGTAGTATTTATCCGCCTAGTTACTATTTATCTTATAACAAGGATGATAAAGTGGCTAACACAAAGGTAGTTTTCTTATCTTGATATAGCCTGGTTTTTTTGGCATTTTTATTTTTCTCTATAAAAAGTGTGGTAAGTTCTCTCAGTGGTTCATGTAATGAAATTCTCTAAATGCTTTAACAAGGTTTTCTTTGTTTTCTCAGTTCTTTCAATTTTTAAAACTTGTGGGTGCAGAAGGCGCCTTAATACTCTAATTTATTTAATATGTTTTCCTTATTCTGACTTTTGTTCTATTTTGATTTCATCTATACAAACACAAGTAATTTTCAAGGCATATGAAATTGCAGTGTACACAGGACACAACTTGACACGGTTGTGGTGATATAGAAAATCTTCAATAGAAGCTTATGTCTGAAAATTACATAAGCACGTACTTTGTAAGGTAAAATATGTACAGAAAATAGCTAAGAACTCTGTGTCTGTGCTTGCCTCTTAACAGTCTAACTTTACTGTGTAGAAGTGAAGTATAAACACTTGTGTCAAACATGGGCATGGGCAAAACCAATTTTCTTAATTGATATAGCACATTAGGTGTTGTTTGGTTTTTGTGAAAGTGTTTTCTGTTTTCACTTTGTTCGCCGTTTTCTTTAGTTTATATAAGATAAGGTGAAAGAGGTAAAAACAAAAAATTATAAGAAGTTATTTTAATGGGTTCATAGACAATCTTATGAAAGTAAGATTTGTTTTTGTTTGAATTTAGACCTGTTCATCTCATTTTTTTTCCTCATTTAGTAGATGCATTTTATTCTTAAGGTAGTTGAATGCTATAACATCTACAGGGAATTTGTAACTCAAGTACATTTGCTTTTCTTGCCAGCCGCTTTGAAACTTTTGGGTGAAAAAACAACTCTTTTGTCACCTGAGGTAATTGTTGCATCTGGAATTCCTTGTTGCAGGTCAGTTGCTTAACTATTTGACATTCTTTTATTTTGAGAATATCTATGATGTTGAATTATGTACTTAAAAACTATTATCATTTCAAATATGTAGTTCTCTTTATTGAACTTCAAACTTACGTATGCACTGGCTTTTCCTTCTAGGTTGACACAGAACCCTGGTGAATTTGTTGTGACTTTTCCAAGAGCTTATCATGTGGGATTCAGCCATGGTAATTGCTTTGAAGTTTATGTACACCTGATTTTTGCAGTAAACTTGTGTCGGAGGCTTTTAGCTTATGACTAATGGATGGACTGTAGTGTTCTTTCTGCAATGTGTGCTATACTGAAATAAGTTGCATATTGAAGACTATAGTTTAATTGGTTTCGGTTAGAATATCAATATATAATCAGTAATGTTTGATAAGAAAAATAATGTCCATTTTTGTTTTTTAAACGTGAGGGATATTGGTTTGGCAATGTATTCTGAAAAGATATAGTTTTAACTAAGTGCCATTGTAGTGAGCCCAATATTTTTTTTTTTGTATTTGCAGTATACCATTAGGGTGGGAGGGATTGTGAGTGGTGTTTAGACACAACTTGTGATCATAAAGGGCCTAATAGAAAGTTCTACCCGACAGCTATGTAGGCTCTTAGAGATTCTGGATTGACTATATGGACAAATTATAATATATTAGTAGGTGTAAAGCTTACTTTACATATGTTTCTCTCCATTCTTTACTCTTCATAAGATGGGGTTTCTATAAGCTTGTCATATCTCTTGTTGATGTAGTATTTTCAACAAAAATATATTTTTTTTAGGAATTTAATATCATGAGATAAACTTAAGGAACTGATGTAAGATACATGGGGTGAGAGACATAAGGGGATAATGAAATAAGGTTTTGTGCTCAAAGTTGAGCATTCAGAGGGGTTGATGGCTTATTCATTGTGTAAAAATAGTTTTCTTGTTCTGTTTTTCTAGTAGTTTGATTGGTCTGTTTCTCTCCATTCTTTACTCTTCATAATTTTCTGGTGGATTTGTTTTTCTCTCTTCCTTTTGATCTTCTTTTCTTGACTTTGAACTTTTTACGAGGAATCGTTGGAACCAAATTGTTGTTAGTTTTAAATTTTAATAATGGCATCTATAGTTAAAAAGAAACCTCTTATCTGCCCACAGGACCGTAGAAGCACTATTTTTTATCCACCATAATTTTCATTCTCTCAAGTTGTCAATATATTTCTCATTTTGTATTCGATTTGGTGAAATCAAGGTTTTAACTGTGGGGAAGCTGCTAACTTTGGAACTCCACAATGGCTTAGTGTAGCCAAGGAGGCTGCAGTGCGCAGAGCTGCAATGAACTATCTTCCCATGCTTTCCCATCAGCAACTGCTTTACTTACTGACCATGTCTTTTATTTCAAGGTAAGTGCATCTTCTACTACTGCTTGTATATATAGATATTGCCCTTTGGAGATTATATTATCATTTCAATAAATGTGTAGCTCTTATTTTGTTTACCAATAATGCCCGTGATAATTTTTCTTAATTAGTTGTGATTGCTGTTAGTGATTTTTAAATAATATACCAGTTGTTTGACGGCACAAATGGATAGTAATATTACAAGTCCTTTGCCATTACCCTAATGTATTCAAGTTTCAAAATAGAGATGTTCAGGGATTTACTAGCGTAAGGATTGTTTGTTACAGATTTTCTTGCAAAAAAGTCATTTTTTTCAAAACAATACTAACTTCTTTTAGTTTTTAGCGTTCTTGTTTCAACTTTTCAAAATAATCAGAAGTTGAAAAATGTCTAAAATCTAATTAAAATCAGGAGATATTTTTAACAGCTTCTCATAAAATTAGCTGTTTTTTTGAAGTGATTTTTATGATATAAACAAACATAAATTAGCTTATGTTTTTTTTTCTTCTTAAAATCTCTAGAATATATTTAGTTTACTATTTTATACAAAAATCACTTACTTTTAGTCTGTACAACATAAAACCCGGCTGAGATATTTTAGATTTAAAATGTAAATATATTTGGTTCTATTTGATCTTGAAGTGGAATATTTCTGTTGGCTTCTAGATTGTATAGATATAGATGTTGGTATAGATCTGTCTGCTTTCTTGTTTTTCTATCATGAAGATTGTTTTAACATTCAGATGCATTATGCAAGATGTTTTTGGTTTATCTAGGTTTCAAACGAATTGCTTATATTTTGTTCATCATGATATGTTTGATTTGATAGAGTTCCAAGAACACTATTACCTGGGGTGCGCAGTTCTCGATTGAGAGACCGTCAGAAAGAAGAGAGGGAGTTTTTAGTAAAACAGGCTTTCATAGAAGACATGCTACAGGAAAACAAGCTGCTATCCATTCTTCTTGGAAAGGAAGCTGCTAAAAGAGCTGTTTTATGGAATGCTGAGTTGCTGCCAGATTCCAGCAAAGGTTTTCAGTTGCCCGATTTAACTTCTACAACTGGAACCTCTGTGGCAAACATGCCAAATATTAGTTCTGCCAAAAAAAGTGGTCATTATCTGCTTGATGATGAGATGAGTTTGTATATGGATTCTTTGAATAATATAGATATTGGTGGTGATGATCTTCCCTATCACTTCGAAACTGATTCCGGAGCATTGGCTTGTGTGGGTTGTGGAATCCTTGGTTTTCCATTTATGGCTGTGATACAACCAACTGAGAAATTGACAATGGAACTTCCTGATAATCATCTAATTCAAGTTTCGTCGTCGGACTCTACTGCTGGTCTTCATAGTTCCATATCACGTAATACCTTCGTTCTTTGTCATACTGTATATATTTATTTTTTTCACATTTTCATGTGTCGGTCTTTATGCCTTTTTTTGCAATATCATGGGGTAAAGTTGAACTTGTCAACCATTATGGATGTGGGCAAGGTGGAATGTTTTAACTTCTAGAGTTATTATGATACTGGTTTCTAAAAAATCTTCTAACTTCCTGGATCAGATATAATACAAATATTATTAGGAAATCAGTTGTGTTGTGGATCTCATCCTGCTAGACACCTTATTAATATCACTGCTGCACCTTTTTGAAGTGGCATTTGATAAGTGTCTATAATGTTTATACATTGAATTGGTTCCTCTATGTAATAGTGGACCAGAATACCAAATCACATTAACCAAAATATTATTTTATCCTCTGCAGCATTTACTGGAAATTTGGCATACTCCTTATCTCATGATTATATCAACTAGTATCATTCTGTGTGCATTTTCCTTTTTTATGATATTATGGAAGCTTACATGATGACCAAGACATATTTGACAGTTGAAGTTGAACCTTTTGAAGTTCCTTTACTTTTCCATTCAGATGACACTTAACACTGAAATGAGTTACTGTATGATCTGTTTTTCAGGGGATCTATCTTTTTCTGAACTCTCATCAGTAAAGGAGATGCCAGATCAATCATTAAATAAGTGCAGTAAGTGTTGGAACACCTCCAGTAAATATTTTAGGCCTCGGATTTTCTGCCTGGGGCATGCTGTTCAAATAGTAGATATGTTGCAGAGCAAAGGTGGAGCCAATGTGCTTATAATTTGCCATTCAGGTTAGTTTGCAGATTGCAAATCTACCTGCATTATCATTCTGTAAAAGTTGGGTAAAATCCAATGTGAAATTGCAAGAGATGTGTGATTTTCTCTTTTCTTCAGATTTCAACTTCAATATAGTAAGGAAAGCTTGTGGTTCTTGTATATAACAGTGTGATCAGTTTCAGCTAAATATGGTTTGTTGAAGTATTCTGGAATACCTTACATCTTGGATGATATCTTAGAAGTGGCTTCCGGATTTCATGATTTGTTTTAATTAGGCTCTGATTATGGTTTTATAGCATAAAATAGAGCCTAATCTTTAGTTTGTTGTATCAATTAGTCAAATTAATATATCAATTAGTTAGTCTCAACTTTCTTCTTTCTTTTTTTCCCTACCTAAGCCCAAACCTTAACCCCTAAACTTTGGAACTCTTTCGTTTGGTGTTTCTGTTTTTCAATTTTCAGCTCTCACTGTGCTGTTGGCCATACAAAAGGTTTTGGTCACACTTTCCCTCTTTTATTTGTGTTTTACTTCTAATTGCTCCACCAGTCTCAATGTTCCACAATAATGTTTTTTGGAATAATTTGCACAATATTGCCATACGCTATTGACTACTGTGAGAAATACATTGAACGAATTTATTAAGAGGAAGATTTAGTCTTCAACGTAGAGAATAGGGTCCTTTGATCTATGTAGCTGACCTCATATAGAGGGATTAGGGCTTCTGTTGTTGTTTCCTTATTTTATTAGGATCAAAAGTCTAAATGACCTTTTTTAGTTTAAATAAGATTCTGTTATTTCTGATTAAAAAAAGTATAAATAAAATATAATGCTATTCTTTTGCATAGCATGTTGTCATGTTGAATCAATTTCAGATTATTCATTTTCATGTTTCTCTTCTCCATTTCCGGTATAAACCATATGCATAGCACAGGGCCTCATAGATATGAAATCTACATGCACAAGTCAGTTGTTGATGGATATATAATTTATGTTGCAATCCAGTATACACCACTTTGTTATTAGTTAAAGAATGAAGTTTTATCTTATAACTCAAGAAGCATGACAAACATAGATGAGTCTTTTAATTATTTTATGTATTTATCTTATACTTTTCTGCATTTTTGTAGACTATCAGAAAATAAAGGCACATGCCAGCGAAGTTGCGGTAGAGATACATAGTGCTTTTGATTATAATGAGGTTCCATTAGATACGGCATCCGCAGAAAATTTAACCTTGATAGATCTGGCTGTTGATGGTGAAGAGCTTGATGAATGTGAAGACTGGACATCAACACTTGGCATTAACCTACGGAATTGGGTCCATGCAAGAAATAATGCTCCTTCTAAACAAGTTCCTTGGACACTTGGGACATTGTTCCATGATAAATGTCCTGCTTCAAATATTTTAGCTTTAAATTGGCAGTCTCGGAGATTCCGGTCAAAAAGGTCGAGCCATTTAGCTCAGACTAATTCCTCTCACAGCATTGAGAGAAAGAAGGATGATCAGTTGGGTGGAAGAATAAATGACTCCACTGCTGACAAGAAGCTAATTCAATATTCAAGAAGGAAGTTCAAGTCAAAGCACACGTGTTTCCCTGTAGCAAACATGGTCTGTGAACTCCAAGAGAAGTCCCAAAAGGTGTCTGCTACTTTAAGTGCGGATCATAATAATTGTGTTTCTAAAACTCGTCAAGCTGAGGATTTAAGGACAGAGTGTGCATTGCCATGTTCTTCTGTTTGTACTGAAATGTCTTCAATGCATCCTGAAATCCAGATTGCTGAAATGCCCATTAGCACGAAAATGAGTGCTGCTAATTCACAACCTTCAAATTCCATTCCTGATCATGTTTTAATGATTGAAAAACTTGGAGCAAAGATTGAGAATCAAACGAAGCAGGAATCATATGTAGACAGAAATAATGATTTAACGCTCAGTCATTCTAAGATGCACCACAATACCAATGTATCAGAAATATGTGGCAAGGAGAGCCAGGATTTTCAGTACAAGAAATGTTCTAGCACACTGTCAAATGCACCAGATGGAAATATTGAAATGATTAAAAAGACTGAAATTGCAGAAGCAGTTATCATTGATAGCCACTGTAATAGGTTAACATTGGATTATCAAGGGCATCAAGAATATCAGTCTAACTACAAAAGCAACAATGAGGAAGCTGCTGTATCAACTGCTTCAATGGTAAATCAATCTACACTTGCTTCTGTGGATGGAAACGTTGAAAGTCCAAATCATAATCATATCTCAGAAAGAATTAGTAGTCCTATTTTCCTAGAAAAGGCAAATGAGGAAGGAATTGATTCTATAAGCAAAATGGACAAGGAACCTCGAATTAATGAAAGCCCAATTAGCGAACATACTCCAAACGAAGTTTGTGAAGTTCGAAGAGAGCTTTATGCTTCTGTAGACTTGCAAAGTAACGGAATCTTGGATGATGAGCAACAAGTAACTCAGGGTGGAAAAAATAGCAAAAGGGAAATAACTCATGTTTCAACTGAACAATGTTGTCCTTCGTCTGGGAAGTGTCAGATTGAAAGTGTAAAAAAAATTAATGAGGGCCCTGTTTGCAGTTATGCTGCAAAAGGTGAAAATAAAAGCGTAACTTCAATAGAGTTAGGATGTTCTGAAGTTTCAGTGGAAGCCTGTCCTAACAAAGACTCCTGTATGCAATTTATTCCAGATAAAGAAAAAGAAATGACAGACCAGTCAGTTAATAGAATTGATGAGGAACTTTTCTCTGGATCGGATACCTCGATGAAAGAGTCTTTCCTATCAGTGCAGGAATGCTCAAAAATTGAGAACGAGATTTATGTTACAGAAAACATTAATGAAATCAAAGCTGATTTGTCACAATATAAAAGGGGGCTGGAGAGTTGTGAGTTAGCTACAGAAGTTCCCAGATTAAATTCTGGGAATAAAAAAAAGAGGAAAGTGGAACGAACAGGGAACCGATCTAGTTCTGACAACTTTATTAGAAGTCCATGTGAGGGGCTGAGGCCAAGAGCTGGGAAGTTTGCCGCTGGAAAAAGTGGAGTGGAAATCAACCAAGTTGACAAGGAAAATCAGGTGGCTAAACGGGCAAGGAGATCTTCTGAAGTTTTGGTTCTTCGCAAAAATAAAAAAGATGGTGTTAAAAAGTCCCACAAGTGCGACCTCGATGGTTGCCGAATGAGTTTCAAGACTAAGGCAGAGTTACTGTTGCATAAACGAAACCTTTGCCCACATGAAGGGTGTGGTAAGAAGTTCAGTTCCCACAAATATGCTCTACTTCACCAGAGAGTTCATGATGATGAGAGGCCCCTTAAGTGCCCATGGAAAGGTTGTTCCATGTCGTTCAAGTGGGCTTGGGCAAGGACAGAGCACATACGCGTACATACTGGGGAGAAGCCTTATCACTGCAAGGTGGAGGGATGCGGCCTTTCATTCAGGTTTGTATCTGATTTTAGCAGACACAGACGGAAAACGGGACACCATGTGAAACCTCCTGCTTGATATACACATTCATGTGAACTTTTTGTTCTTGCAAACGTGTGCATATTTGCAGTTAGATTGGTAAGAAATGAGGCATGGAGTCGTGTCTGACCATACATAAGCATTCTGGTTAGTTGTAAAGTTAGGATAGAATGGTTGTTCTGTAGGTGCTCAATATCCAATTCATTTGAAGGCAGTTAGAGTTGGTAACTCCAGAGAGTTTTGATCTTTTTCTATAACTAGAATTCAGGTCTAGCAGCAGCCTCTAAAGGAGGGAAAACCCTCCTTAAGGAAGCTGCATCATGTTGGTTGGTCATGCCTCTGATAGCTTACTGTTGTTGATTCCTGTACTTAAGGTTCTTTTGAAGGAGCTCATAGGTCCTTGATCTTTCTGGATATGTAGTTGTTCATTACGGCTGTATATTACTTTGGATTAACATCATTTGTTATTAAGGGGGACAAGAAAACTGAGAGTAAGAACCAAGACTTGTGCTCTCAAAGATTTTATGTACTTTCCTCCTGGCTAGTAAATTCAGTGGTAAAACATTAAGTTGACACTGCATATTCTTACTGGTTATCTACCATTTCCTGCTGTTTTTTCTAGGTAGTTTGATTTTTCATTTTTCTTTTAAATTCCATCCTTAATACTTCATAGGTATATTATGATACGATGGCATAAAGAAAATTAAGTGGATAAGGGATTTTATAGGATGTAGTTAAAATATTATAATATTGTTTAGTATTAATTTTAAATTTTTAAAATGAGATCATAACACTTGTAGTAAGCTCGTTATTTAGTTATTGGCATGCTTTAGATTATGTGCATTCCTCTTTATTCATGATCATCAATGAAGAATATTGATGTTTATCTTTCAACGTTCTTTAGTTCTTTAATGGTAGCTTTGTATTAAAGAACTAAAGAACGTTGAAATGCTTAGCAAGAAGAAATCTTGTATTCTTTTTTGTCCTTTTATCACAATTTTTAACAAAATAAGTTGGCGTATTGGTTTTTGAGTAGATGAATTGCTTGTCATTTTATCATATTCAACCTTCAATGGATAAATGGAATGGATAAATGGAAAATTTCTGATTGATTTTTCTGGCTGCGTAGATGAAGCAATATGCAACTTTGGCATTGTGTTATTGTTAAAGTGAAACACGTTTCAAATTCTTCAAAAGGACTTTTATCTAACAAAATAAACTTTAACTAGTCCACCAAACTTACTTTTGCTGCGTTACTCATAACAAATTATTTATTCCTACTTTAAATTGGTTTTCTTCAATAATTTTTGTATTTAAATTATGAATATTAATGTAAATTCTGCTTACAATATTGCGGAGGATAATTATCTAATTAGCATTGAATTTTGCAATAAAAAAACTTTTCTCTTCTTAAAGTAGCTTGGTTCCGGTGGAACTAGGTTTTCTAGACAATCAGTTTTTTTAGTTTAGGATTTATTTTAAATGTATTAAAAAAATTATTTTAGGTTTTGGTTGGTTTTGTGCTGGTAGAGTGAATCAAAAAGCTTGTTTGTTAATTTTGAATGATTCGAAACTGAGCGAGAACCAGCCAATTTTTTAAGACAAATTTTTAATTTCCTCAAAACGGATAATGGTTTAGTTGAATCGTAGGTGACATATTTTTAATTAATTTTTTTCATGAAAAAATATTTATTGCTTAATTTTATCAATACAGTATTTAACAATTATTTTAATACACCTAAACTTTAAAATTGCAGTAACATCTCAATAAAACATAAGTATAATATTTTTTATTGCAAACTTTTATTTCTATATATGTATGTATAAACAAGCTATTAGTTGGTTTTTAAGGTTAAGTTTTTAAAGTTTGAGAAAAACTCATTTCATAATCAAACTTAAACAAAAGTTGAAATTTTATTTATTTAACTTAACAAAGGGCTCAAATGGATAATTTACAAATCAAATCTAAATAGTTGACGAATTTAAGTATGAGTTAACAGGCTGCTTTAATGTCTTTAAAGTTTGATTAGAAACTCATAAATTGAGTTCGTAAAATATTTTTTAAGATCAGTATTCAATTCGTTGTCTTAAATTTATTATCCATGATATCATATTTTGGAGTCCAATTTCGAGATCCAGAAATTCATAATCCTTATACTTGTCTTAAGACTCAAATTATAATAAGTTCAGTTTTCATTCTATTGCTAAATTTTATTAAACTAAAAATATCATGTTATTTGTATTTGTAACGAAATATATCAAAATTCACAAAATTAAAATTTAAAATATTTGAAATTAAAAGTAAGAGTTTTCTACTAGAGTCACTTGCCTAATGATATTGGTAGATAAGTCTATCCATACATACAATATGATGGTGGAATGAAGTTATGAACTGAAGGGGAAAATGGGAGTAGCAGCCACGTGTGAGGAACATTTGAAGCGAATGTACAGCTCAGGAAAAAAAAGGCGCCGCCCAATCACGAACACAACATCCTACGAAACAGACAGAAGTGTTGGAATTGGAACAGAACACTAAACTTCTAAACTGCGTGTACGTCATTCTCACGCCCACGACCACCGAACCTAACAACAGAGCTAAGCCATGCAATGAGGTTGTTCTCCGGCGCACATTAGCCACCGGCACAATCTCCCTTCGATGTGCAAATCCAGAAAGAGCACCGCTGCCGCACAACCCGAAAGCAGACGAAGCACAAACTCAAGTAGAAACATGACCAATTCCCCTCGTCCTCACCGGACGCAAACCCCAACATCGTCATCGTCGAACTACGATACCTCCACGAGCGAAGTCCCCGTCACAGAATCAAGAAGCTACGTATTCGAAAACAACAACACCAACACCAACGACTTATTAGAGTGGTCAAAAACCTCTTCCATCTCAAGCCGCGCCTCTCTCTCAAGCCTTAAAGACACGCTCCCTGAAAGCCCTAACATCTACCACTTTTCAGAGATTTCCGCCGCCACCGCCAACTTCTCCGCCCCTCGCCTCTCTTCCTCCTCCTGGCGCTGCTTAATCCGCCACCGCGATGTTGTTGTCTCTCGCCGCAACTTCCGCCAACAAATCGACCTCCCGGAGCTCAGCCGCCGCCTCGCCATCATCTGCCGGAGTCACCACAGCAGCCTCGTCAAGCTCCTCGGCGCCTCCGTCTCCGGCGGCGTCATCTTTCTCGTTTACGAATTTGTCCCCGGCGCCAGCCTCGCCGACTGCCTCCGTAACCGCCGGAACCCTAGCTACACCGATCTCGTCACGTGGACCTCTAGGATGCAGATCGCCTCCGACATCGCGCATGGCCTCGATTACATCCACAATTTCTCCGGTTCAGACTCCGGTTCGGGATCCGGTTCTGGTTTCGTTCATAATCACATCAAGAGTTCCAGCATTGTTATCACGGAGGATGATTTGCGCGCGAAAATATGCCACTTCGGCTCGTCGCAACTCTGCGGCGAGGCGGTCGCCGGAACTGGTGAGGAATCCGGTGTGCAGAGGGTGAGGATCGAGGGGACGAGAGGGTACATGGCGCCGGAATTTCAGGTCAGCGGCGTAGCGACGAAGAAGAGCGACGTGTACGCGTTCGGCGTGGTGGTCTTGGAGCTGCTGAGCGGGGAAGAGGCGGTGAGATTCAAATTCAACGACGACGGCAGTTATCAGAGGACGAGCGTGGTGGATACGGCGAGAGTTGCGGCGGGGGAATATGGCGGTGTAAGGAAGTGGGTGGATAGGAGGTTGAGGGATTCTTTTCCGTTGAGTGTGGCGGAGAGGATGATTCGGGTCGGATTAGACTGTGTCGGGAATGACCCGAATGAGAGACCCGACATGGGTCGGGTCTCGATTGAGGTGTCAAAGTTGTACCTGGAGTCGAAGGACTGGGATCAGAAAATGGGAAGCGATATTGACTTGACGGTCTCGTTGGCCCCACGGTGACGGTTTTTTTGGGTCTATGGGATTTTTCTTTTCTTTTTATTTCCATTATTTTTCACTCCACAAAATTTCATTGTAAATAAGAAAGAGATTCATGTATATAATTCACACTTGTATACATACGATTACGGATTGTGTAAAGCGGTTGAAGAAAGTACTTTTGATTGTTTGAATAACTCAACAAATTCTGGGTATGAATGGAAATATACTTTGTTTTGTGTTTTGTAGAATTTGGAAATGTGAAAAGTAAAAAAAAATAAAGGAGTTTTCACACGTGGAGTTTAAGATAACGACAGTTTGAAAAAAAAGAAAGAAAATGAAAGCTAGTACAGGTAATTTGAAGCACAAAAGAAGAGAGGGAGAGTGAATTAAACAAGTGGGGGAGTGTAACAGTAAAGGCCTATAAGAAAAGACAGAGCCCAAAAGTCTTACAAAATACGAAGAGCCCAAAATCTCAGAAAGTAAAAGGTTTGAGCATTTCCCATGGCCTTGGGAGCTATGGCGGCAAGGATGTTGCAGAGGCGATTCATCTCAATCTTCCCGAGACAAACCTATCACCCCATTATTCAAGGCATGTCTCCACCTTTATTTTCCGATTTCTCTCCACAGTTCTGTGTGTTTCTCTCTTTGCGTTCTTTTAGATCCCCTCAACTCAATACTAAGCATCTTCCACCCCTTTTTTCTTCTTCAATTAAACCCTTTTTTTCAATGTTAAGTCCTGGTTTTCAAGTTTTGAGAACAGAACTTAATTGACTGAAAATGGTAACAGTTACTTGTTTCTGGTTTCTGGTTTCTGGTTTGCTGAATTGTCTCCAGGATGGACTTTCCAAACTTCTCAAATTTGAATTTTTTAGTTTATTGTATGTTTACTTTGTTAATTTCTCTTGGGAATTATTTTATCCTTAGAGCTTCTTATGACTGGTTCTGAAAGTTGTTGCAAATTATGTTTCAGGGATTTGTTTATTTATTTATTTGTCGGAACTGAACATGGATACCTAGAGTTTATAGCAATTCGCACACGTTATGCAACTAACTGAACCGACCAGACTCTTTAGTTGTTCTGAGGGATTCTTGACTGCTTTGGTTTGATACCTTGATGGTTCTGTCTTTCTTTGTCATAACTTCACACTTTTGTGTCATTGAAATATCTTTTTCATTTTGTTTTAGTTTTACACGAATCATAATAAAAGTCGTTTAGCATTAATCAAGCAATTAGGAGGGTCGGGAAAATGTCTCAAAAGCAATAAAAAACATTTACAGCATCACAAGTTCTTACTTAATCCTAAGATACATTGGGCAATCCTTTTTAACAATAAGTGTTAATATGGAAATTGAAGAGCCAGATGTTGAATAACAAATAGGTTGGTGTAAATACCTGTAAATATTCTTTTATATATATTTTTTAATTAATACACTGCTTCTTTGATGGACTTAGTTCAAAGGAATGGAATACGCAATGAAGATTTATGCTATATAAACAGATTTTATCTCATGCATCTCCTATAATGCAAAACAGTGTTTTCCGAATGACAGGAAAAAGTGGATATTGTTAATTTTGATTTGGACTTACTCTGATTAATCTGTATCTTGTGTCTCCCTCCCTGTGGCAGAATATCAGTATGTTTATGCTTAATATTTGTAGTTAAAGCCATTCTTTAATCATTCAGTTAATAGCATAAGTTTATGCTATCTAAAAAATGAAGAGCTTCTTTCTATTTCTCTCTCACTTTCTCTTTGTGCATTCCCTTGTCTGTGAACAGAAAGTTTTTGGTATTAATGTGAATGTTTTTTACTGGCAGAATCTTCTTGGTATTATCCTACTGGTGCAATATTAAACAGATCTGGATTCCATCAAAGGGGGGTCGCTACAACTACAAATCCAATCAAACCTGTTTGTGAAGATGTAGAAAATAGTGAAACTGACACCTTAAAACTAAGTTCAAACCCTGATAATGTTACTACATCCATTAGTGTTAATGATACCTCAGTACAGTTTTCTGCCAAGTCAAGTTTGAAGACATCTTCAAGGCATGATCTCGCCATGATTTTCACCTGCAGAGTGTGTGAAACGAGATCCATTAAGACAGTTTGTCGTGAGTCTTACGAGAAAGGTGTAGTGGTGGCAAGATGCGGGGGGTGTAATAATCTTCACCTGATTGCAGATCACCTTGGGTGGTTTGGTGAACCAGGAAGCGTTGAAGACTTCTTGGCTTCTCGTGGAGAAGAAGTGAAAAGAGGTTCAACTGACACACTGAATCTTACATTGGAAGATTTAGCTGGAAGACAACCTTGAAAGCTACACTCTCACCTGGTATGTGTTCTGCAATAGGGTGTCACAGAATGTTTGGAAGTGCAAGTCAGTGTAACGATAGTTGATAAGAGCAATCTTAGTAAGACACACTTTTGAGCAAAATATATTTTATTCGTCAAAATTTCTTATTACTAAATTTTGGAGAATTATTTCGTATAGAACAGTTTCATGATTTTTTGTTCTTTCAGATAAAAATTTGTGTGCTTGGGGTGATGGAAAGGTGTCTTTGACTTTGGGGCATGTGGTACCGAGGAGTGTTCTTTAGCTTGACAATTTTTAATACTGGTTAATAACCATTATGACCCATAAATAATGAAAAAATAAGCATATGAAATGTGTAAAGTATACTGTTTTGACACTTATTTGATTGATCTACATACAAGGAAAGACTACAAAATAATCTATAACACACGCATTGGCAGCATTACAAAATTGATGGAGAGATTGATCTGCGAAATGAAAATTGGTTCACACAAATTTATAACTTAACATTAATTTATGTATCAGTTTAAATTTGAATGTTTTATAGTTTTAATTAAAATCAACGTGTGAACAAATAGCAAATCTTTATTAGGTTTTATTAAATAAAAGTTAGTTCTATCAAATATCATTATATACAAATTATATACAAACATGTAACATAATAGTAGTAATAATACTAATTTGTTGTTCATACATATTTTAACGTTTCAAACCACGTAGCATCCTTATATTTTAACTTTAAAAAAAATTGAAATGTTATTATAAATTTTTAACCTTTTAAACTTTTAAATAAGTGGTGTTAGTTTTCATTTTTTAAATTTTTGTTCCATTTTTAAAAATTAAAATTAAATTGAATAAAAATATAGAATTAAATTGAATATAAAATATTTATCTAACACGCGTCATTGAGGTTTGATGTGTGGATGATACAGTACACGGTTGATGTGTGAATATGTTTTTAAATAAAAAAATCATAAACTAACACGTAATACTCTCAGTTAATTATTTAAATAGCATTAGTAAAAAAACAATAAATGAAAAAAATTAATGAAAATTAAAATAAAAAAAAAGGAAATATTAATATTAAATTAAATAAACTCAACAAAAATAAGTTGAAATTAAAATGTAACTCTTTACAGTAATGTAGAACTCAGATGAAAAGTGTGAGTTTTTTATTTTTTCTCAAAAACTTTGGTTGAAAACTAAATTAATTTCAATAAAATTAAATTAAACAAAATTAATGAAAATTAAAATAAAAGTAATAAGAAAATATTAATATTAAATTAAATAAACTCAACAAAAATAAGCTGAAATTAAAATGTAACTCTTTGTAGTAATATAGAACTCAGATGAAAAGTGTGAGTTTTTTATTTTTTCTCAAAAAATTTTGTTGAAAACTAAATTAATTTCAATAAATACCCTTGATAAATTTAATATATGCTGATATAAAAGATAAAAAGAAAAGTGATTGAACCATCCCTTATACATCATACAATGCATAATACACCATAATTACAGGGCAATAGGTAATATAGAAAACCAAATAAAATAATATATTTTTATAACACAAAAGATTTAAAAAATAAATGGTTAAATATGTTTTTAGTTCCTATATTTTGGAGCGATTTTAGTTTTAGTCTATTTTTAAACTAAGGTACAATTTAGTCATTCAACTTTAGAAAACTATGGTTTTAATCCTTTCTACCAAATTTTTTTAACTTTATTTGTTGTTTGACACATTTTCGCTTTAATGTTAACTGAGAAACGCGATTGAAACAATAAATAAAGTTAAAAAAATTGGGTAAAAATAACTAAAACCAGAGTTTTCTAAAGTTGAAGGACTAAATTATACCTTAGTTTGAAAATTGACTAAAACCAAAATCGCCACAAAATAGGGACTAAAAACATATTTAACCAAAAAATAAAATAGTGAAAGAAAAATAAACAATTTATATATCATTTATTTAAAATGTTTTTATAGTTCATAAAATTCTTAAGCACCAATGGTGAAGATGTAATTAAGTTAATTTAATGATAAAACAAAGTGTCTTCTCAATTTTTTTGGGGTTTTTTTTTTTCAATTTCGAAATTTAACCCAAATTTTTAAAACATATCAAATCGCATGCTTTATATACACACACATGTGTGTTATATACCGAAATTGGCAAAACATCTTTCGCTTTGATTATCAATGGTTATACATTATAGTTTTTTTTTTTAATTTACAGCATTATTACTAATTTATTTAAATTTTTACTTAAATTAACATGAAAAAAAATATAATGCACGAAAAGGTTAAACAAGTTATAATTGAAAAAATAGAAACTAAAAAATTATTTGCAACTTTATAAACTAAACAAATACTAATGAGTTTTTTTCTTTTTATATTTTATCTGTTTCTTGGGAGAAAGAAAAAAAAGAATACCTTGCGGCGAGGGTGGAGGAGACAGAGATAGAGTAAACCAAACCAAACCAGAACAACACGAAAGGCAAAGTGAGTACGAGAAATGGCATGTCGGTCTGTTATTTCATCTTCCCTTCACATGACAAACTCCATGGCCGTTAAGGGTGTCCTCTCCTTCGCACCTAACCCTCCTCTGTTTTATCGTCTCCCCAAAGCCGTCACCTTCGTTTCCCTTTCTGCTTCCACTAAACCCCCCACGAAGTCATTTCAAGGTTTTCTCATTTTTTCTATTTTATTTTTACTTTTTTGGGTTTTTGTAATTCAGTTAGCTGTTCTGTTTCATGTGCTCATATATGTGGAATTGTCAGTTGCTGCTGTTGGGGTATTACATTGAATGAACTTAATTATATTTGGTGTGCCCATAAATTGATGTTATCCTTTTCGTTAGTGTAGTTAAGGAGTGTGGATATTGGTGTTTTTGGGGGGATTGGAGAAGGTAACGAGCTATTAGAAATTTATAATTGCTGACAATGCAAGTGAAGGAACGAGGAGAATGAATTTCTTTTTGATGATTTTTCAGATAATCTTTTTGAGTAGGATTCTCATTTATCTTTATTTTAAATG
Source organism: Vigna mungo (assembly GCA_036885675.1). Taxonomy (NCBI): domain Eukaryota; kingdom Viridiplantae; phylum Streptophyta; class Magnoliopsida; order Fabales; family Fabaceae; genus Vigna; species Vigna mungo. The sequence goes on along the minus strand of CP144692.1, from coordinate 41,699,590 downwards.
GATAGGTTCAGTGCCATTTTATATGACTAGTTTAGAGTTCACCATAATCTGGGTTTTACCTTGCACTGTATGTTGATGATGCTTTTTAGCGGTACCATTACTTATTTGCTAATACAAATTATAGTTTTGCGTTAAACTTGAGATTGCGTGATATGTTACTGCTTGCTCGAAGGTAAGATCCTCAGAAAATGATGCTTTTCTATGGCAAATTGTACTTTTGAGATACATATGGATTGTTTGATGACAATTTTTTTGGTTTTATTATTTTTATATTTTCAGTGAGATCGGTTGCTGGTACTACAGAAGCTGCATCAGGGTTTGATGAAATGGTTTCTGGGACTAAGAGGAAGTATTATATGCTAGGTGGGAAAGGAGGGGTTGGGAAGACAAGCTGCGCTGCTTCACTTGCTGTTAAATTTGCCAATAATGGACACCCAACTCTTGTGGTGTCCACTGATCCAGCACATTCTTTGAGTGATTCTTTTGCTCAGGTTTATTATATTTTTAACCGTATAGTTATGATGATACTCATATGCTAGCTGCTTCAAGATCTGCTTGCCTTGCCTAATACAAGTTTTGCAAATTGTACACTAGGATTTGACAGGGGGGGCATTAGTGCCAGTGGAAGGACCTGACTATCCACTTTTTGCCCTTGAAGTAAGCTAACATTTTTGTATAATGAATTAGCTAATATTTAGTATCCAGTTTACTTGATGGCATAATTGGTATTTTTGTGAGAATATGTGTATACCATTTAATAGATTACCACTCTCCACTTATTTAAGTTTGTAGGTCCTTACTTCCTTTACAGATAAACCCTGAGAAATCTAGGGAAGAGTTTCGAAATGCTGCTAAAAAAAATGGTGGAACTGGGGTCAAAGACTTCATGGATGGCATGGGTCTTGGAATGATTGCAGACCAGGTAAAGATTTATTGATACGTTCTCAACATTTCTAATTATGTGTGTATTTTCAAAGTTACACTGAATTTTCACAGGGTGATGAATTTTCTTAAAGCAATTTTTTTATCAGAAGTCTAAACTATAATTCTGTAACTATGAACCTGCCATGATATTGACACTAACATGATTTTTCTGCTCAAACTTCAAACCGCATAAGAATGGTTAAGGGAAAGAACCTTGCACCTATGGAAGGTTTGGTTGGTTTCTTGGTGTGTTTGAATTAGGGCGGAGTCAGTATCAACTCTAAGAGGTGTATGAATGTGTTAAGTTCAGTCAAGGTGTATGGAAGCTCGGTTCTTGATGGGTTCTTGGAAGAGTTTTAGAAGAAAACTATGGTTGTTGGTTACAGAAGAGGTGATATAGTTGACTTTGATCTTGGTTGAAACTTGATGAAAGATGATAGATCAATAAATAATGCACAAAGAAGGGACAAACTAGAAGAATAGGAATTACCTCTAGTTTCAAGAACTGTTTTAGAAAGTAAATATTAAATCTAGCTCAATCTTACAAAATTGACTTGTAAGTGAGGTTTGCACCCGCTTATAAGATATCATTTTGTCATATTCATAGTCGACGTGAGATCTCCAACACACCCACTCACGTCTAGGACAAAATATCTTGAGTATGGGACTAGATATTTGTGAGTTTTCCAATAACAATCCAGTAGTTGGTGACACGATAGGCTCAATAGACCACACTAAAATAGAATCCGATAACATGTTTGAAATGGACTTTAAGCCTGACTCAATCTCTCAAAATTGATTTGTAAGTTGAGGTTTCTACCTACTTATATACTATAATTTGATCATATCTCTAGACAATGTGGTATCTCCAACAAATTGTTCTTTGAGAAAAAGCCATGCCCTACTCCCTTTGGAGATAAGCAAGGCAATGAGGTTCACCACTTGGATATTCTGATCAAAGATAAGAGTTCTTCAAGAAAGAAGAATCGCACTCTTCAAAAGATTTCTCTATCTCTCAAATGATCAAAGGTGTTTTCAAGTGTACATGATTTCTTTTCTCATACGAAGAGATTGTCATGCAAGGGTGTGGCCAAAAACATCTTTTGTCAAGCCTTGCACCCAAACATAGCTATGCGAGAAGAGTATATACACACTATTCAAACCAAACAAGTATTATTAACCCCAAGTAGCTCTAAAGTATGTAGGCAAAGAGGGGTTGCTCCTATCTAAACTAATCTTTAGAATCCTTAAGTTTTGTTGGTTTGATCAAGCTCCTCCTCAAGCGATTTAGCCTTGCTTCTAGTCAGGTCACCCCTAGAAGCTCTTGTTATGTCTTGGACTCTCTTCTCCCTTTCTTGGTTCTTATTCATGCTTCTTGCTGTGATTCCTCCTTGTGTTAGTTCCTTTAGTCCATGATCACATCACACACAGAGGGTTTGTGATCTAATAGCATTTTGCATCTAAATCAATCTGAACACCAATGAAAGTTTCTGTTAGAATGAGTATTTAACAAACACTACTGCTTGATCGAAATAATGCATCATGCTCGTGGAGTTCCACATCATCCATGTTTGATTTCTACACAACAAAGTCAGTGGAAAATAACATGCAGTATTCTGTTCAAATAATTAAAAAATTATTTCCATTCAATTGCTTGCCTTTTGCTGTTTAATATTTATATATTTATGTTATGCAAGTTAACATTATTTTTAACTATGTAATGCACAAAGATAATTGGTTCTACTTCAGAATATGCTTGCTTATCTAAGACAGGTTCTTATGTATTTTGGTTGCAATAGTTGGGAGAGCTAAAACTGGGAGAACTTCTGGATTCACCTCCTCCTGGACTGGATGAAGCTATTGCGATCTCCAAGGCATGCATTTTATGTGTTGTGTACATTTATTTCATTGCTAATTATTCATGTAATAATTCCTTTTTGGTTCTGCTAACGACTAAAAACCTTTGGTCAGGTTATGCAATTTCTTGAATCACAGGAATATAGCATGTTTACTCGAATAGTATTTGACACTGCACCTACGGTAAGCAAAAAGCTGATAGTTATGTATTTCAGATCACCTTTCTGTTTTTTAGCCTTACATTGTAGGATTTACCATGTTTCCTGATCAGGGCCATACATTACGATTGTTGTCCTTGCCCGATTTCTTGGACGCATCTATTGGCAAGATACTAAAGGTAAGACTACTGAATTTAATCCTATGAAACTCCTCCCGAATAGAATTGAGTTGTTCACTTGTTTTAGAAGCTAATATTTACAGTAACGAACTTCATAACCCTATGCAATGCCTGAGAACTTGTTCCAACTTTGAAATAAAATGATTATGTTCTTTAGGTATAATTATTTGATGCAAATTACGCTGTCACTCAACCAGTCTTGAGTAGTTTATCTGGGAGGATGTCTGGAATACCTCTTCCCTATAATATTCTAAAATATTTAAGTTTTGCATAATATATATATATATATATATATATATATATATATATATATATATAGATATATATGTTCTTTAGGTATAATTATTTGATGCAAATTACGCTGTCACTCAACCAGTCTTGAGTAGTTTATCTGGGAGGATGTCTGGAATACCTCTTCCCTATAATATTCTAAAATATTTAAGTTTTGCATAATATATATATATATATATATATATATATATATATATATATATATATATATATATATATATATATATATATATATATATATATATATATATATAGATACACACACACACATACATACAGACACATCTGTTTTATTATTTAAAGGAGAAAGGAAGGGTTTAATTTATTCACAGTACCTTTTTCATTACCCTACCATATTACATTTATATAACTGGTGAAAACAAATTTGATAAGGGGTTGGTATGAGTAGTGAGAGGAAGGAAAAAGGTAACTATTAGATGTCCTTCAAAGATTACTAGTGCATCTAGATTTGTGGAGAAAGTGAAAAATGACACTTTTCTGACTTTGAACGCGATGGAAGTAACAACTATGTTTATATTCCATGTGGTGCTCGGAAATATTGTTGAAATGACTACAATGAACAGATTTGGATAGTTTGGCACGTTCATCTATTTGAATTTGTATTTCCATTTTATTTCGTATAAGAGACAAGAAAAATTAAGAAGTGAGAACAAATATATAAATATATTGAATAATAAAAAATTTAAATCAACACATATGTAAGTATATCTCATTCACACTTTGTATTTATTTTTTTATTTTTTTTTTGAGAAGATTTGAATTATCTTTGACAATATATATGTACGTATATCTCATTCACACTTTTTATTTATTTTTTCTTTGAGATAATTTGAATTATCTTTGAAGTGACTAAACTGGATAAATGAGTTTTACCATGGTTAACAAAATATACAAGAATGTTTCATCTTGCTTAATATTTACTCATTTAAATCCCTACAGTTAAACTTCTAACTAGATATTACTTCAAATTTTTATTTTATAATTATTATGATCATCATTATTTTCTAATTTTTTTTATTATTATATTTTTTTGAGTGTATTAAAAATCACCATCATATTAAATTATTGTCCTAAAATTTTTAGTTAATGATTATTATCTTTCTAAATGCAAACACAATTTATATATTTTTGCTAAAAAAGAATTATAGTCTAAATTAAACTAAGAATACATATAACTATAGATAAATAAAATCAAATAATATGGAATAATTAAACAAGATGAGGTTAAGGACACCTCGCCAAGTAATGATAGTTATAAATAACATAAAATAATTAAACAATATGAGATTAAGGATACCCACCAGGGAAGATTGTTATAAAATAGATAAAATAATTAAATAAAATGAAGTTAGAAACATCACTCCGAGTAAAAATAGTTAAATAGCATAAAATAATTAAATAAGATAGAGTAGAAGCATCCCGCTAATCGATGATAATTATAAAATAAACAAATAATTAAGTACAAGAATGATAAATGTTCTCTTCCATTTACTCTGTATTTGGCGAATAATAAAAAAAATTGATACAGCCTTACTTAAAATTTTATTGCTCACTATTATCGTACAAAGTTCTCTGCTGTTCTTGAAATTTCTCTATTGCGTTTTTTTGCTTATTTGAAGGAAGGGACCAAGTCCATTTTAAGCCAATTGCTCATGGTTGCTTTTGGTTAAAATTTAATTTTTATTTTTGACTTGGTTTTCATTGATACTTGATTTTGTTTATCTCATTTGAAAGTGATAAGCTTTGAGAAGGATAAGTTCTGCAGTGCATGTTTGCAGACTGATCTCTTCTCTCACTTTTCTTTTGTAACTTTATTTTTTGTTAATCAACTTTTATTGTGATTCTTTTTTTCTTATATTTATTAAATATTTTTTTTATGTTCTTTTACCTATATAATATATTTTAGGAATTTCAAAAATATCTATATTACCTAATAATGTGATGTGATTAAAACACTGTATGGGAAAATATTGTGCTACAAGTTTGGAATGTTGCAATGTCTATCAGGTCGTGCTTGGAAATTGTTCCAATTCTACATTTCTCCATCTTCCTCGGTTTTTCCCCTTTCTCGTTCCCAATTTATGTCTATGCAAATGCATCCCTGTATTTGAAGTGTAAATCTCTGTATTCTTTTCATGAAAGATATAGTAATTGATACGCAATTATTCTTCTGCAGCTAAGAGAAAAGATAGCTTCTGCTACATCAGCAATTAAATCTGTGTTTGGGCAAGAAAATACCCGACAGAATGCTGTAAGATTTATTTATACCTGGGATTACTGTTGTGTTCAGTTTCATCTTAATATGCTCACATTTGTTATTCTTAACTGTGCAGGCTGACAAATTGGAAAAACTTAGGGAGAGAATGTTAAAAGTGCGCGATCTTTTTCGTGACACAGATTCTACTGAATTTGTCATTGTTACAATCCCCACGGTATGATTTATAATTTTTTTTCCACAATTGACTAACATGTGAATAACTGGTGTGTATAACGGTATAATGATGAATTGACATGTACTGTGGAGGGACCAAGCCTACCAAAAATGTTAAAGGACTACAACTTTGAGCTATATTTACTGTCAGGCGTGGTGGGGGGCTAGGAATGGGCTAGAAGTGTTTGGTAGCTAGTATTAAAAGGGAATGCTATATTTTTGGGAATGCCATATTTGTCAAATTAGAAGGAACGGCCCTCTTCCGTTCCAGATTATTGTCTTTCTGTGAAATTATTTCCTGTGCACATTGATTATTGCCTTCCCTTCCACCGTCTCTGTGTGTCCACTAACATTTTCCTATTCAAAGAATTGGAATTTTGAAGTGGAAGGAAGACTGGTGTGTTGGACAAAAGCTTTGGGGTTAATTCAAAAGAATAAGATTGAGGGGTATCAAAATTCCATCAGTAAAGGTCATAAATGTAATGATGATAAATTGTTGGGGTTTGGTTTACCTTTTGACTAGCAATAAAGAAGAAGAAAGATAAGTTGAAAAATGGAAGAATGAGTTGGGTATCTATACTGGATATCTTGATCTTCAATTTCCTGTGTGAAAAGGAAGTGGATCTATCTAATCTTATTGCAAGAACTACTTTCACTATAAGAATAAAAAATTCAGTTATTAAATAAAAAATGAATCCACTATATCAGTTTGGCTTTTGTATTTTTTTTTCCTCTTCTTTTATGGATGTTCATGTGATGGAAAATGATTGTTGAAGTTTTAGAATGCCAACCTAGTTGGGATGCTAAAGCTTCATAGTGATGTCTAACATGATTTATTAAAAAAAATCAGTTTGGCTTTTGACAGAACAAAATATCGTTAATTAATTTGTGTAGCCACATTTACTAGGCAAAGGTTTTTGTGGATGTTGTAGTTTACTAACTGAATGTTAGATAGCTTTAATACACATTTCTTAATCGTTGATATTTGTGTCTTTACCCAAAGGTGATGGCAGTTAGCGAGTCATCTAGATTGAGTGCTTCCCTGAAGAAGGAAAATGTTCCCGTGAAGAGACTGGTTGTCAACCAAATTCTTCCACCATCTCCATCTGATTGCAAGTTTTGTGCTATGAAAAGAAAGGTACTTTTAGCCATTTTTTCTTTAACCTTTGCATGGATTTCATCTGAGTGATTAGCTACATTGTAATCTTGTTCCGCTTGGTATAGCGCTGAACCATATCCAATTTGAATGATATACTCATCTGGGATAGTTAAGGGCTCATTGAACTATCTGATGAATAACTAAGCTATTTGATGATTGATTACTATACATAACCTTAATGAGAGAAGTTAGACTAGATTCCTTAAAAACAAGGATCACCTGGGATAGTTCCATGGAAAAACATGAGTATCATGGCTGAACCTTAAGGATCAAGGGAGAACATGTAATAACCCCTTGTAAGGATTCAGTTCCCTAAGAGGGAAGTGGGCAGAAAACAAAATGAGGTTATATACACGACATGCTGAGAGAACAAACTGCGAATACTAAATGCTCCAGGTTAGGTCCTATAAATCATCTTTTAGAGACTTCGACTAGAACATTTTCACATGCATTGTAGAGAAGGTAAAATTGTTCCTTCACTATTAAAAGATTGTGAAGAGAAAATAAAAAACAGGGTGAGAAGATCTAGAAAGTGATGTTCCAGAAGGATAACGAGGGAAATTCTTTGACACTGTAGCAAATAATGGAGATTATGAATGACTTCGGATAACAAAACTAAGAAGCTCAACAAATGGATGATGAAGCCCAATAAACTCTGGAAGAATTGTGGAGGAAGAATCAGGAATTGAAACAACGTACAGAAAACGCCCTGAAAGCACAAAAACTACTTAGACAGAAGAATTGAAAACTACAATAAGCTCTGAAGTCAAAAATCACAACTCTCTGAAGGATGGAGATTGAACCCTTAGAAGAATAGCGAGACTTTCAACCCTTCTTGGTGGAAGTCATGAATGAAACAATACGTGCTGCCAAAAGTCGATCTATTCAGCAGTGCACAAGATCCAAGTTGTCATACTTACCAAGTAATGGAAAACCTGTAAAGATCCCACACAAAAATTCAATACCTAGGTGGGACAATGGGCAGAAAACGGAATAAAGTTATAAATACTCGATAGGCCAAGAGAACAAACAACGAATACTGAATTTTTTGACCGAAGTTCTACATATCATCTTATTAGAGAATTTGGCTAGAACAAATTCATTGGACACAAATTTGCGAAACCAGACCTTAAAATTTTGGAGAAAAACTCGTGTCTTGAACTTGCTGTATATTTTTATTTTGAGGGTGACAATTTTTTACCGTACCGTGAAAAATTTTCAGGATCAGATGCGTGCTCTTGATTTAATTCAGAATGATCCAGAACTTTCCAGCTTATTGATGATCCAAGCACCACTCGTTGATGTTGAGATAAGAGGTGTTCCGGCTCTCAAATTTCTCGGTGACATTATTTGGAAATGACTTACACACATCAAGCTATGATTAGGTAAGTTAACTATGAATGCTCTTTTTATTACTATTTAAGTTTTTAAGTCATTTTGTCCCAGCATTTATAGAATCAAATCATATAGTTTGTGATTATTCTTGACCGAAAATCATATGGTTTATAATTATGCTGAAATTTGAATTTCTTCTTTACTTTAACATTGCTAGGTTAAATTTAGGAATTTGCTGAAGCTGGCCGTTGAACTATAGACACGTTACATGACATCAAGGCTATTTATGTAACGAAAGCTGCAAATCAGATGAGATCGCATTCTGGTCCTGGCACTTCTTATATAGGCTAGGCACTGGCTTCCAATATTTACAAGCTACAGTTTCGAAACACGAAAGCTTTTTGGTTTTTCACGTTATAAATCTTGTATCTGGACTAATTCTTTTTAGCTTGCCCACATTTGGGCCTTTTTGTTGGCAGATATAATGATTTTTATGTTTTGAATTGTTGACAGAACGATATTCTTGATATATACTCACGAAATTATATATAAGAAAAGTTCAAATAATCTCATTATTTTCAAATATGGGTGTGTTTATGATTCGAACTGTAAAATTCAACAATTAAAAGCAACGAAAATTAACATTACTATAATACAAAAAACACAGCCAGAAGAGGTGGACGTGCAACAATGACATGACTAATTTGATCACATCTAACATGCATAGTTAGACCAAAAACCAATATCATGCCTAAAAAAATTACCGGACATTCTCGAAATCATGAGAATCCTAACGTAATCTCTGTTAACTCCAATTTGTACAACTCAGATTTGTCAGAGGTAAAATTCCATGGCCTGAAGTTTGGTTGACCTTACTTCTTTCGGAAGGTTACCATGCAGAAAAATGCTATAGCCCGGCCAATTACACCCATAAGAATGAGGATGGATATGCACAAACTCCAATCATGAAGATTGTAGCCACTTTTCAAAAGTGAACCACAACGAGTTATGAGCCACACCCCCTGATACCTGTAGAATGAAATTAACTGTATATTCAGTAAGCGGATTCAAGTGTGACTGTTAACAATTAACAAAAACCATAAATTACATTCGTGCTGGTCATTTTCTACTGCTGAGTAGCTTTCAAAAAATTCAGATTATTCATCATTTGCATTAAGGATTGGACTGTTGACCAAATAAATGTGCTACCAAATGGCTTCCTACGTTAAAAGCTATAGCTCTGAAGGAGAAATAGTATTCAAATAGATGCTATCTGAATAACAAAATTATCAACGCTCCAAAAGAGTGAAAACCTTGTATCACAGTCAAAACCTTGATTGTCATCACTCGGGTGGGAAGAGGATCCTGTATGAGTTTTAAACATGTACTAGGGTAAGAAACTGAGATGGTTCAAGATAGCTTAATTCTAATCAAGACTAACGCAGATCTCAAATAATCACGAAGCTAAAAGCCAGACTCCTAAATGCAGAAGGACCTTAAATAAATAGTCTGATAATCAGTGATTAAAAGGTTGTGCGCTGTTGGAATCTAAAAGGCATAATTTACTTTGCACACATACCGTGTCCAAGTGCACACATTTCTTGCTATTTGCTTTACAAAATGATCTCCAATAAAGCCAAACATATCAAAGTAGTTTTTTAATTCAAAAGGTTTAATAATATAATATATCAATAAGTATCCTGGACTGTTTACCTTTCAGCGTTTGCAACAACTAAAGCTTGTAAAGCCCACTTAGAGTAGCATAAATTAGCTATATCCTTCAAAATTTTACTATCCTTTCGTTGTGTTGCAACGAGAGTTAAAACAACGGGAAGAAGTACTGACCACTGCAAAAAACAGAAATGTTTTAGAGAAATGGAAACATAATGACGAGTAATATTTAATTGGGATTAGTAAAAGTTTTATGGTCAGCTCTAATACTTACTAACTGAGCAGCACCAGGTTCAAAAAATATGGACAGTGCATATGCTATACCAGTAACACAGTACACAAGACAAAGCAGCACAATATAATTATCTGCAAAAGTTGATCTCGGATTGGTGAAGAAATAGAACATAGAAAGGTACACCACAGGCTTAATCACTGTGTTAAAATGATCTAGGGTGTCTTTAGAGAGAAAATAAGCCAAGCTGCTCATGCCAGAATCACTCTCCCTCCAGTAGTGTAATTTTTCCAAGGAAAATGATCTCAAGGCCGCTATTTTGCACAGAAGAGCTGAAATTTACAACAATGGATAAGGATAAAGATGCTCACGTGAATGCTAGGGAGATTAGTTGCAATGATATTTATATGACTTACATACAGCAATCACCGTATAGGTGTAACCAGCTGCACCAAACGTTTGCTCACTGCCTTTTGTAAGTGATCCTAAGCAGGCTCCAGCAAGTAACAAAATAAGATAATCTATGGCTTGCATCCTAGCTTCTCGTAACCGCTGCTTCCCAACCCTGAAATAACATTAGCATGGAGTAAGTACCATAAACTAACAAAAAAATGCGGATGACAAATTATTAGAAGTTTATAAGCTGCAGTCAGTCCTGTAAAAAATAATAGCACCAAATGAAATAATTGAAGAGAAATAATTACACAAATCAGTAAATATTAAGTGCGACGATTACCATAGATAAGTTTCACTTTGGTTTCTCTTTATTGTTATATGGTAGCATACAGGGATAGGAAGAAGTGGTAAGGGAATTGACCATCATATAATCAGACAAAAAGGTTTTATTTCTATTTTTCCTTCTTCGTGCGTCCCTTATAAAACAGAACATTGGACCATGATAAAGTCAGAAAGAAATGTAACCATTGAATCTCCAGCGTTGACAAAATCCAGTTCATGGCACACTTTCAAAACAGTTACACTTAAGCTAGTAATCCTCAATGTAAAAATTATCTGATTTCAGCAAGCCATCAGGAAAATATGACTTCCAAGTTGGTAACACATAAAGTCATTAGATGACTTACCGTATAAGAAAATACTTGTATTGCTTGAAAACGCCAGGAGTTTTCCGGTCAGATAAATCCTTGGATTTAAAAAAATTGTGTCTTATCTTCTCCCCCCTCAGTTCCACATTGTTTCTCATGTCTTGCCATAATTCTCCAGCAAAGGTTTTGTCTGCATGACTGGATCCATGGGGATCAATTTCATTAGCTGAATTTACACTGTGTGACATATCATATTGAACCGCATTCTGCCTCATATCAAGAGGTATTGGATATCCGTTATGAAGCATCCATCTAACTGGCAGGTCCTTGTAACTCAGTCCTGAGCTTCCACCAGGTGTTGTCAGGCCCTCCAAAATGTCAATGAAGTAATCTGGAGGATTAATCCGCTCTGGAATTTTGATCCCCAGGCCCAAAAAGTATTCTTCAACTTTCTTTGCAGATCCGTGATAGACAGTAAGACCACCTTTTCCCAGAAGTATCAGGTCATCAAACATCTTGTACAAAGCATAGCTGAAGCAGAAGGTTACAGCCGTTAAAAATGAAATATTCAAGTTATGATAATAAATCTGTCTCAATTCAAAGAAAAAATGTACATAAGACGTTACAATATAAAACATCCAAGCTTTTCTACAGAAGTAGTCATAAAATATGCACATCACAATAAATGAGATAAAATTCTTGTACAGTAAATGGTACTGGCAGCTGAAAAATAAAGAGCACCGATGCAAGCAATATCCCAATGACGCAGATATAGGGTTAAAAATTTACCTGGGTTGGTGAACCACCATGCAAATGTTCACTCCCTCAAGAGCTTCGCGTCTTAGTGCTCTTAGAAGTAGTTGAGAAGATGCACTGTCTAAGCCAGATGTGGGTTCATCCAAGATCAATAGTGAAGGTTCCATAACCATTTCCAATCCAACGTTTACACGCTTCCTTTGGCCTCCAGAGATCCCTCGCTTTTCCACAGTTCCAACCAAGGAATTACGCACTGATTGAAGCCCCAAGAATTCAATAACTCTTTCGACAACCAGAACTTTTTCTGGTTTTGACAAGTCAACAGATAGCCTTTCACAAAAGTTCAATTAAATTAGGCTTAAGTATAAGAAGACAAGCAAGGCTAAGACGAGAGAAATCTGATATCATTTTTAGAATATATAGCTATTATAATGTCAAACAATGTAAGGTACCTGCACTGTGCACTGAACCAGAGATTCTCTTCCACTGTTAGGTTTCCATGAACTACATCATCTTGTGGCACAAAACCAGTAATTTTCTTAAAGGAATGGATTGATTCATTCCTTCCATTTATAAGAATTGAACCAGTGACCGAGCATCCTAATGCCTTTCCAGCTAGAGCCGAAAGAAATGTTGTCTTGCCGGCCCCTGATGGACCCATGACAGCAGTGATGCGGCCAGGTTTAATTTTCCCGGTAACATATCTCAATATATGCTTGTTTTGAGCTTTCAATGTAAGAGTCAGATCCTTGAAAGAAATTTCAATTAAAGGCCTTTTCCTTCTTTCAGTGTTTGTAGCCATTTTAATTACCCCGGAGAAGGTAAGCTTCTTGTTTTCTTTTTGCTGAGCTCTCTCTTTTTCAAGCTGAGAATATGCATACTTAAAAATTTGGCTATGAGTATGTGGTTGTTTTCCCTTTGACACATTTGCTGTGACACTTTTACCACTAGTTTCTATTTCTGTATCAGGATCATTTTCAATATCATCAATATCAGGATCATTTTCAATTTCGTGTATCATCTGCATCAGACCACTGGGTTCTTTTCCCTTTTTATTTGTTGCCACCGATGAACTTGCAACCATGCTTGAAGTTGTAGGTCGTGGATGTGACAATAATTCAACGTCTGCTTCAGAATTTGCTTGTTTCAGAATTTTAAATTTTTCCAGATTTGCTGCATCCTTCTTGAAGGTGCGAGATAGTTGAGCTTGCAGCCCCATTGCACCCTTCTTAGTTGCATCTTTTGCAAATTGCCATCTTTGGCGCGCATTTGCAGTCTTCCTTGCACTTCTAGCTGCTGCTTCTCTAGATTTGGCCACTCTTCTTTCCCTAGTAGTGAGAACTTGGTCAGAACAATTGTAAATAATGAGTAGCAAAGTACTCAAAGCAGCCTGCATAAGCAGTTAAAGAGTGTTAACTTCCACATGATCTCTGTGTGTGCAGATGTTTGTCTATTTACGTTTCTCAACATGACATGGTACTAAGAATTGACCATGATTCATAAATCATCTTTTCACCATGAAAAACAGAAACCATAAAATAAGTGAATATAATTAGTCACAAATGAACTAAATACGACTTCGACTGTAGATCAAAGGAAAGGAAGAAATCTATGGAGAGAGACTGAAAGATGGATACAAAAGAGAACAGGTAAAAAGTAGACCAATGACCGTGGAACTTGCTTGAAGTCAAGGAAAATTTTCAGTTCTCAGTTCAAATGTTTAGTTCTCTACAAATCAAAGTACTAAGCCTTCCTCCAGTTAAATTTGGAAAAAAAGTTCTAAATTGCTTAAAGTGCTAATAACTCCCAATTTATTAAAGTACACTAATGTTAAAACCAAAATTACAAAATTCCCATAACAATTAAATTCCAAGCAATTCAACTATATGTCATTGTTGTGTAGTTCTCTAAAAATCAGAGTACAGAGCCATCCTCCGATTAAATTTGGAAAAGCAAAATGCTAAGTTTCTTAAAGTGCTAATAACTCCCAATTTATTAAAGTACACTAATATTAAAACCAAAATTATTAAATTCCCATAACAATTAAATTCCAACCAATGCAACTATATATCATTGTTTTAATTCCATATGTTCAGAAATAACTTACAATGAGCATAATTCCATATGCACGCATATTTTGGGTTGCTGTGTTTGAATTACATGAACTCAACTTGAAGCATCCTACAAGATAATCAGTAAATGGTCATATGTACTCTGCATATATACAGTCAGAAATTGACTCAGTAAATATGAAAGTTGAATAATGCTGCAAGAATTCACAATTCATAATATCTTACTTTTCTCGAATGTGGAACCCATCCTGCAGTAATGTCTGAAATTTCAAGGGAAAATGTTAACGAACTTCCCAACAACGAAACAGTCTAACAAGTATACTAAAAATTAACTAAATTGGTCATGTCCTGGCAAGATAAGCAAAAGCTTAACGTATTTCTTTGCAATTATGCGAGATCACTATTAAAAAGCTTTAGCCACTTCATTTTACTTTTGGAATAGTTATAAATCCTCTTAATAATATTTCCAATTATCAAATGAAAACAGCATTGAATGTTTTCCATGCTGAGATTTAACATGCATCTTTTTTCGTTTAATACATTATTTATTAAATATGAGGAGAATGTTTCAAGAGGATATATCAAAACTGTTACTTCTAGAACCCAAATTTGATAGCGTATAGTAATAAAGTTTTAGAGCAAAATAATACCCACTACTGCAAGAAATTCTTTTTATGGTTGTTGGACAATACGATCCAGCTGAGCAAAATATGTCACTACTGCTACTAACGTCAGCCCAAACATTTGCTCCACCACAGGTATGATTTGGCTGCATTGGAGGCAGCTGATAAAGATATCTGCAGAAATATATTTGTTCACTAATTTCATAACAGCGCGAAAGCAGCAAATCAAGGAAAAATATCAAATCTTTGATCCAGAATTAGAACTCACGGTTCACATACGCCAGTTGTTTTATTGAGTTTAGCAAGAGGGCAATATGAACCTAGAGGGCATGCTTCAAGAAAGTGTTGCAAATGCCAAAAAAGACAGAATAGAAGCATCAGAGACAGATTTTAAGATATATACATGGACAATAGCTAGTTTTATTATAATTTATATCAATATGCTATAATAATATTGGCTTTCCATTGCAGAAATTACGCACGAATCACACTCACCGGTACAAGATACATTTCCAAAGATATGAATTACACTGAACAAATGTAAATCCTTGAAAAACTATTTAAAATTCTTTGTTGAATCTTTAAAGTTAAAAAGTAGCAAACATCGTGAAGAAGCTTGAAAGTTGAATTAAAAGTTGCTAAAGAAGCTATTTGCAGTCATCTTGGTAAAAATATAATTTAAAGATTCTCAGTCAGTGTACTTACGTATCATGCATGTGATACCATGAGGACAAAAGAAGCCTTCACAACATGGTTGACAGTTTGAAGTTCTTGCAGGTATCTCCTTGGAATTTTTAAGATCAACCTTCTGGCTTGAGAGATCACTACAGGCCCATCCTGGCTCACAACCAGAGACCCACGAGGTTAAATTGCAGTTCTTGTTAGGCTTTAAATAATTGGCACTTACAGATTTCCCCAATAAACTATCCAAGAAAAACTTCACTTCTGCCGCTGTACACAAACGTTTTGCAATATCTCCTGTTACATCATCAGAGTCCAAAACATAAGAGTGGTCTCATGAGACAAATAGATTTCTTGTATTCAAAGAAAATTAAAATGATGTTCCTTCCCTCATCCAGTCACCTCAGACGTAGCAAGAAACACTTTCTTTTTTTGCCCCAGTCCCCAGTTTTACAGGATGGAAGGAAAAACAGTGGTCCAAGTTGTAGAGTACAAACAACACACAATTATAAAAGACGGCTAGTAGAAAATAATGAGGGACCTAATGTTAACAGTGAACAATATAATCAAATCATAATTCATGAACTCCATGTTTGCCTATAAAGAATTTAGAGAAGAGAAACTGTGACGGTAAAATGTATTGTAATGTTGATGTTGATTATAGAGTTACAACACTCAAGTATATATACAACCTGATAGCTTGATTTGTAAGCTAGTCAGTTAAGATTTAAATGTTCTATAACAGACTCCAACTGTCCCAATAAAATAACAGTTGGCTGACTCGGTTTTAACATACTATTTAATAAAGGAAATCTGATACCGAAAAGTCTTAACATTAAGTATACTATCAATCTTGTACTAACTATTTATCCCTCTCAAAATTACATCCATGAGCTATAACCCATATATCTATAATTTTCATCCTCACAGACCAATAAGCAGTTCTACAAATTTGTTTCCTTGAATTCATGAACTTGCTAAATCAGATTTTCTAGCTAAATCATGAACATGTCGGTTGGCTGCTGAGAAACAGAATAATGTAACTGTAAGAAATGATAGGGGGAGAAAAAAGGTATGTTTCTAACCTCTAGTCTTCTTAATGCAAGATGCCAAAAAGTCCAAATCGGTTGAAAAATTAAATGCTTGATTCCAATCAGCATCCCTGAAAAAATAAAATCCAGTTTCTCAATCAAATTTAAATGTACCTTATGAGACGGTTCAACTTCTTCTTTTCTTTGAAATTTTACAAAGAACTAAATCTGGGAGCCCCGGCCCATAGACATTCACGATTGATGGGGCCAACTAAATTCCTCTCTCTCTCTCTCTCTCTCTCTCTCTTTATATATATATATATATATATATATATATATATATATATATATATATATATATATATATATATATATATATATATATACACCTTTTCAACCGGCGTTTTGAAAAAAAAATGTAACGAATTAAAGAGAATAATTTCACATGATTAGCTTCAACATCTTCAACATCAACTGCATTTTTCACTAACATGCCCATCACATCAAATAAACACAATGAAACAATTCCTGAGTTATGCTCTAGCAAACAAGCTCATTCTATACACACAAAAGAACTGATTCAAACCATCACAACAATGCCAGTAATCACTATGAAAACACAGACTGATCTATCCGTTCATCCCGGTAATAAAACTGTGTATTGTCTATCCATCCCACGCCAGTACACCATGTTGCAAAAGTAATCACATAGATGGGAAAAAATGCTATAGTATAATAAAAAAATATTAAAAGCGAGAAACTCACGGATCTTTGACACAGAAAGTGGACTCCCTGCTAATTTCCTGGCTGATGATTGATGTCAAATTGGAGATTTGACTGTACACAAGCTGAGTGACGAGGGGAAGAACAGCAGGGCTATCAATTTGGTCATAGTCATTCATTTGTTGGCACTGCAACTGCGTCATCCAGAGGAACAAGCTGAAAAGCACAATGGGCACCCACAAATGCTTTGAATTGGTGCTCCACCTACACATTTTGGAGTTGAAAATGAATAGAACAGAGGCTTTTGGCACTCTACAGAAAAAGGGTTTTGAGCTTCTGCTTCAAGGAATGCCATGGCATGATGGGAACATAGCAATAGAAAAAAGAGATTGAGAAAGTGATGTTGTAATGGTGGGTCCCGCCAAAGGGACAGTCGTGATACCACGTTCGAACGAGGATATGTATAAATAAATCTGTTTAATACACTGAAAAGACAAGTATTATAGTGTACAAAAAAGAAAGACATTCCGTTAATTTAGCCTCCAGTTTTGGTTAAAATGTCAGATTTTCAAACCAGAAGGAATCTACTCTTACGGGATCTCAATGTATACTTATAAACGACCCAGTAAGACTAAACATGTTTAAAATCAAATAAGTTAATTATATAAAGAAAACCATAGGAAAGTCGTATTTACAGAAATTATATTAAAATAATATTATTTTTATTAATGCACAGTAAAGATACTCTTGATTGAAATTTAACCACGCCTCATCATTCTTAAACAGCTCATATTATAATTTTACAAACTTTCCTTCAATAATAATTTATGATGAAAATGTCTCGCATTTCACTAACCTTTTTTCTCCCCAGGAAAACTTTTGTTATCCCCAATAATTTACATTCTACACCAATCATTTTATGCCATGGCGCTGGATTGATTTTAACATACATGATTATACTGTAAAATTTTAGAAATTAAGCTAAACGAAATACCTTATTATAGTTTAATATTTTTCCCATAATAAATATAGGATAAACATAACGAGGACTAGGTATGTCAAAAAAATTCTAATTCATGAATAATATGGCTAGAGGTTCAAATTAGATTAACTTGGATAAGATTTTTTTTTTAAACAGATTTATACATGTTAATGTCAATTATATGATAGTATCAGCTTTTACAAAATTTAGACTTAATTAAGTTTTATATATATATATATATATATATATATATATATATATATATATATATATATATATATATATATATATATATTTTGTAAATGGAGGAGGAGTGTGTCTCTCTAAAAAAATGAGACCAACCAAATTAGTATTTAATTATGACTATAACTTATATGTCAATGTTAAATGTTTTTTATTTTAAATTTATACATCAAATCACTCTACCTAAATATTAAAATTAATTTTACTTTTCAATTTAAATTTAAAAATAAATACCTATTTTAAACTTATAATTTGTTTTTAAATATTAAAAATATATATTTAAAATAACACTTGTAATTTTAATTACTTGAAATAATTAAGAAAAAATGTATTTTAGTTTGATTATAAATTTAACATGACAAATATAAAAATTTAAAAATTACAAGTGTTACTTTACATTTACATTTTTAATATTTAAAAAAATTATAAATTTAAAATAATTTTTTTTACTGAAATTATAAATATAAAAAATAAAATTAATTTGAATATTTAGTTAAAATTATATTTAATTATCAATTTGGTTGGAAAGGTAAAAGATTGCTCTATTTAAAAAAATAAAACTCAATTGAATCAGAATTTTAAATATAGGGATTAAATTGAATATAAGATATTTTAATGAGACATTAATACTAACACATAATAATGACATTGCTGTGTTGAATATATATCATCACATGATACGACAACTACCTGATACATGACAATAAAATCTTAAAAAATTCAAATAAAAAGAATGAAAAAATATTAGAACTATCACATAGCATATACAAAGTGGACATTAACGTAAATGTAACATAAATGATCTAATTTAATCATTTTAATAAAAAAATATGACTAAGTTGAAAAATAAATAATTGAAAGGAATATCATGACTAAATAAGAATTTTAACCTAAAAACAAAGAGGAAGTGGAAAGATAGAGATCACCCTCCCTTCATTTTCTTTTTTTTTTCATCAACGTGAGCCTTACATTCCTCTTTCTTATTTTTTCTCGATTTCTTTATCAAATTTCATCTTTTACGATCATACCATTGAACAATTAAAGTGTTAATTAGCATTAGTCATCTTTTAAATTAGAGTAAGTTTCTTTTTAATTTATAAAAAATCATTATTCTCTAGTTTTCATGTTCTATTAGTCATCAATCTTACTAGAGATAGTTGAGAAAAGTGATTTTTTTCAGCTTATTTTACCACATATTGAATTTTTGTTTTGTTTAACACTTTACACTAAGTCTTAGTTGAGAGTAGCTCAATCATTGAAATGTGGAGCTTTAATTTTGGAAAAACTATTTTTGAAGTAATTATATTATTCATTGAATATATTTGATTATAATATTATAACTTAATGCTATATTAATGTAATAAAAAATAAATGATGAATTATTAATAATTATATTAAAATGAAGAATATATGATTAATGTGATGTTATGAGTTTGGATTGAGGTAAGACGAGATATGTGATAAATATGAATATTGTAAATGTTTTGATTGAATCATATAAAGTATTGATCTCATTTTAAGTAGCATATGATTGAAAATATTTTTTTAATTTTTATCTGATTCATAGTTCTTTTAAAGTTATATTACATATTTTAATTTAGTTGTGAAAAAAAAAGTTTTAAAAATCTTTAAACAATATTTTAATTTAATGATTTAAAATTTTATCCAAATTTTAGAATATTAAACTTTGTTATATAAGTAACGTATTTGATATGACAATTCCATTTGAAATATCCTAGTTTTGTTATAAATGGCTATAACAAAATAATCTAATTCTAATTCGTGCTATGAATTCAATAATCAATTCTATTTCTGCCACTATTGTTAATGTCGAACAAATAATTATTTCTTAGTGGAATCCATCCATGGTAGTCTTCAAATTTTAATATAAAATTAAAATTCGTTTCTATATAAAACTTTAATATATTTTAATTTTTAAACTTTTAAAATAAATAAATATAGTTATTTTATTTTAATTACGTAATTTTTTCACGTATCAACACGTTTTTACATTAAAATAAAAAGATATCAAATAAATACTATGAAATATATTTGACACATTTAAAAAATTTAACATAATTAAATTAAAAAAAACCATTATTTTTAATATTTAGAAATCAAAATATATTAAAATTTACTAATTTCAATTTCACCATATTTATAACCATATCACACGAATTATAACTATAATTGTTAATGTGGTTTGTTACAATCAGTTTGTATAATGGTTTAATTTCCAGTATGTAAAATTAATAAATCTTTCTTATCCTAAAATAGGTATAATAAACTAACAAATTTACAAAAACCAATAAAAAAGTGACGACTCATTTGTATAGTAAAACTAAACTTTAATTAAACTGGTTTGAAGATGATGAACTGGTCAAACGTTTAAAAAATATCAAAACTAATTTATACTAAGTCAATACAAATATTTTTAAAATATTTGTCAGTAAAAAAATTAAGTAAATTATTGATACAATGCTATTTTGATTTGTTCTCTAAAAATAGAAAATTTACAGGTTTATATGTTTTTAAGAAACTAATGATTAGAAAATATTATCAAACTTAAACTTTATGATTATAATTTTTTGTATATACTTTAATGTTTAAAACTTATAAATTTTATTTTTCTAATTACAATATTACTGAATTATATTTTTATATTTCTTTAATACTATTCAGGTTTTTTTATCACATGATATCGATTTAACCGTCAAAATCTTTAAATTTTAAATCAGTTTGTTAACCTATTCAATGTACTCTTTCTAAACAAAGATGATGAATAACGAAATAATCATTTTCTAAACAATTAGAAATATTTTTAATGTAGAAATCATATTCAACTTTTAAGTTTGAAGACCTAAATTTTAATGAAATTTTCATCAAACTAAGTTTACGTGGAATGAAAAATCTAAAATTTAAGATCATTTTAAATAAAACTCTGAATTTTGAAACTAAAAAAATGATCTTAAATTTTAACAAAATACAGAACATTAATTTATAAGTTATAGGAAGTATTATAGATGTAAACAAATGAAAAAAATAACTTTTATAAAATCACAGTAAAATTGAATTATTTTTAAATAATAAATAAAACCTGCTTAAATTAATACAAGTAGTCATGATAACACCTTTATACAAAGAGCTGCTAAATAATCCAAAAGTAAGTGTGAAAAAGATAAGATATGATGTCACAAACAGCAAATGATGGAATTTCAAGAAAAGACAGCATGCCTATGAATAGCGGCGCCGGTTATTCCCATATTGGCCCAATCTGTTATTAATTTATTCCCATATTGGCCCAATACTTATATATTATTATATTATAGATAGATTATAATAAAAATATTTCGTTTTTTTTATTAAACAATTTTAATATATTTCTATTTTATGTATATTTCACTTTCTACCTATATTAACGTTTTTTTTATAATATAATCTCAAACTACCTTATTTTAACTCACAATATATATTTTTATTTTTTAAATTGAATTTTATGTTTTATATTTTATCAGCAATATTAATATCTTTATACTAGTTGAGATTTATGTGAAACATATTATATTTGATATATTTAAAATATTTATTTATCTAAAATGATTTCTTATGGTAAAATTTAATTGTATAATAAATTTTATCGTGCTTGTTTATTAATTTTGAAAGTAAAAACTACTGATATTATTTAAATGAAGTTAATACAATTATACTATAAATAGAAAACCACTTATGAGGTTGCAGGGTTAAAGTAACATGTTTTTGTTGCTTGGTTACTCTGATATTCTGCATTTTATCGTCCTGTTTTCTTCAGCATTCAACAAACCTTTCACGCTCTCCATCTTCATTCCCATCCCTTTTTTCAATACCTATTCCCTGTTAGTTCTTTCTTCTTCTTTTTGCAAGGTTTGTCTCTATTTTTTCTGTTCTCTCTTCCTCGCAATTTTATTTATAAATGTTTTTCTCTTTTCCCCCTCTTTTTGGGTGATCGGATATTTTTGAATCTGGATAAGGTATTAGGGTTTTTCTTTAATGATTCTAGGTTTTCGCTTTGGAATTCTGATGCATTGGGAGTGCAAATCAAGGGTTCTCTTTGTCTTTTGCATGCTAAATTTTCATCTTTTAGCATCTTTCTTGATGTTAAACCAGCCTTCCAGTGGGCGTAATGGTGGATGATATCCCAATTTTCCTCTCTTGTGGCTTTTTGGGTTAGATTGAGCATTTTCTGGAGTAGGTGGAAACTGGTTTGGTGTGATGCTTCTGATCTAAGTTTATTTTATGATGGATTTGGTGAATGATAATAAATTTGTACTTTTCATTATTTTCATTATGAATTGTGTTTTCATAGTCAGACAAAAAGAATATCATCTAATCATATTATTCTTTTTAACCCTTGCGTCAAATTTGTTGTATTTATTTCACTATGATATGCATCACACGTATTAAAGCGGGAGATCATCCTACACAGTTTGACTATCAATCTTTATATATTTTCAGAACTCTTCAGAGGCAAACAGGTAAAGCAAGTTGGTTTCTGGAGTAGTTAGAGTTACATGTGTTTTGTGGGCAGATGGCGACACATGACATGGATCCTGATGTTGTTCGCTGGGGTCTTCACCTTCTAGATGTTTGCACGCTTTCCCATCATGGTTCGCCTAGTATTCTTACCCAGTATGATCCTGATTTTAGTCGAGTTGAATATGTCAGAGAAGGATTCTGTCAGCATGAGTATGTGGAGAATGACGAGGCTGTTGCACGAGCTTATCAAGAAGAATTATCACAACTTGACTCCATGGGAGCTTCTGGGACACCCAGTTATCAGAATAAGGGAATGCAAGGAACTGTCTATACACACGATTGGCCTCATTCTTCAAATGGAAACTATAATTACGGTAGAAAGTTGCTGTTCTGAATTAGTATTTTGTTTTTTTAGTTGTGTTTTGTTTTATTTTTTATGTAGTACATTTTCTAAACCTGTCGTGATAAATTTGTCACTATTTAGGAAACGAGTCTTGTCAGAACTCTGTAGATGAGTCATCGTACAATATGAAAGATGTGGAAAATTATGGTCCAAGTGAAACGGGAAATGATATGCATGACATTCATGTTTTTGGTTCCTCTGGGTCAGGAGAGGTACGTGTTACTAGAGATGATGTCTGGAATTCATTGGAAATATCAGACGAATCTTCTCTTGATGGCGAAGTTGGCAAAAGATTATACCAGATGGTTCCCATCCCCGTAAGTGTAGCTCTAGTCCATCTACTTAATGTTGTTTTATGGTCATGATGTATGTATATCTTCTACTATTTGTTGATAGAAATGTTAGAACAGATTGATACTAATTAATGCTCAGATCATGAGAAACAAAATTCAACGTATAACAATTATGGGCCACCCTTTACACTGTAATATTAAACGTGACGCTGAAGCTTCATAATTATAATTTATACACACCAGAACAGAATAATCAATTATGAGCAATAGGGGTACAGTTGTGGGATGGCAGAACAGAGCTCCTGTGGCACTCATCATGGAGTGCCTGGCTGTTGCTGCCTTCATGACACAAATCACAAAAAATCACTGCAATTTGTGGGCTATGCCACCGCACCTCATTTTGCACTGTCCCTGGACAGTCTATGTGATCGGCTTGTGCTGGGCAACCTTTGTTCTGCATCTGTTGTACAACTTCTAGTGTGACAAAATGGTTGGGGTGAAGTTGTGGGCTGATGGAAGAAAGAGGCTAAGTTTTTTTTTTCTTGCGTTAGGAGGTGACAACTAATGGGAGAAATTAGAAAGAGTTTTTTTTTTTTTTTTTTGTTTATTGGGTGAGAAAGGGTGTTGGGTCTAAGACTCATATTGGCCCACTCTCCACCCCAAGCAGTCCTTCAATCTGAGACGGATTTTCTTGCTGTTTTTTATTTATTTATTATTAATCTAAGGTACTCTAAAATTTAAAATGAACGTGAATACATAATTTTAATATGTATATTATGATAGAAACAAATATTTATACTGTAATAGAAAAAAATATGTAGTATATATGTACATAGTCTAGAAATGTAGAATTACAATAATCATAAGAGTTTCTATAGTTTATAAAAGTGGCTGCTATATCTGTGCTGTTATCTGCTTTTGATTGCTATGTAAAAGACTAAAGTGTGATAGGTTATCAATATTACTGTTTACATATGGATTTCTTCTTTAAATAACACTTTATGCGCTTACTTCCCTTGCTCATGTTTGCAGCATATTCCTAAAACCAATGAAAAAATACCATCTGATGATGAAGAGACATCAGATCATCAAAGGCTTCTAGACAGGTCTTCATTTTATGTTTTTATATCTATTGGCTTGAGTAGTTTTCCATATAGAAGTGTAATTCTGTACAATTATTAGAAGAGAACTCCCTAGCCCCAAAACACATACATTACAAAAAACTGTCTTAGTCCGCCCTGTGTATCTTTAATGATATGTGAGGATAATTGATCCCCAAGAGTTGAAATTGAAAATAAAAAGTAACAAGGAAACAGCAAACTGGTATTACAGAAATGTTGACCAGTTGCTTTGTGTATTAGAGATGTTTGCTCTTTTAAAATATCAAGCATTCCGAGTGGAGGAAGCAACCATCAAATCACCCCCTGTTTTTTGTGATGAAGCTTCTCAATAATGTTGTGCTTTCATGATTTAGTTTCTACAGAAACAAAATTTTCTTGGCCTAAACATTTTCCCATTTCAAGAAGGTCTGAAATGTAAAACTCAACCAACATGATTTCTTTCAGATCTCCCACATCTGCCTGTGGGGAAGACATTCGTAATGTTCTTTATCCTTTAGTCCAAATCCGTTGGAATAAGAAAGAGTTTGAGGGGAATATTGGACAAGTGAGGTTGAATTAGTCAAATAGAAGAAATTTTGTTCTATCTAGCTCTTTCTCCTTTTTATTTCTCCTTCACTTTGCATTTAAATTTGCACAAAACGTATGCCTTATCTTTGTCTTTTTGTTATTGAGCATTTATCTAAATTTAAGAATTTGGTCTTAGATTGCAGTTATATGATCTGATTGAGAATAAGGTTCAAGGAGATGGTAACTGCCAGGTTGGTTCTTTATCCTTATTATTGGGATGTAGTTCAATTGCTGCATTGAAAATTTATCTCCTCCTGCTATAGAATTTGTAAGTTTATTATGAGAAAAGCGTATTTAGACTTTGGTGTTGTATCTTGTGGAAATAGGGCTGGCAACATGGTGGGTTTGGCACCTCTCAAACTATGCACCCTACTTGTGCTTTTTCATTGCATGGTGGTTATGGAAAAGCCTGAACCTGCCTATTCCTATGACTCCTTTGAAAGCTTCTAACATCTATTTATACCAATAGCCTTATCACAATCTTTAACATTGGTGGGAATCACACTTGATAATAATGGCAGCACTCATTCTGGAAAAATATTGGCTAAACTTTCTGGTTTTGTAGGTAGACATGGGAGTATTTCCAAATTCCACCATCTCTATTTAAAATTTAAGTAATAACCTAAGTTACCAGTGACAAAATTAACTTGATGTATAGTGTGTGGTCCATTTACTAGTGGCGTGAATTAAAAGTGTTTTAGTTTCTTTAGATTTTAAATTGGTCCATGATTATTGTAAAGTTCTGTACATTATTCATAAATAGGATTAGAAATAGACTGATTTCTATACTGGTGGATCGCATGGTTAGTTGATTGTGTAAAACTTTTTCCATACTGAAATTAGTCAGTATTAAATCCTTTTTCCGTTAGTGTTATTATATAGGTTATCACTCGTTTGTGTTGATTTTTTCTGTCACTGCCATTTAACAATTTTGTTATTTTGGTAGTGGAGTATTTGTTGGAATTTTTACAGTTATATAACCTAACATTTTGAATTTTCTAAATATAATTTTTATGAGCATTACTACATGTCACTGAATCATTAAATTTCATTCTCATTAGTCGTAATACTCTTTCAATGGAAAATGCACCTTATTGGAGTCATATTATTTCAGTTCCGTTCTTTGTCAGACCAGCTCTATCGATCTCCAGACCATCACCAATTTGTGCGCGAGCAGATTATTCAACAGGTTCATAGTTGTATCTTGTATTGCCCCTTGAGTGCACTGCCGTATATTCATTGGTATTCATACATTACTTGTTTGTGTCTTTTGTCAGCTCAAATCTTCCCCAGATCTGTATTCTGGTTATGTTCCCATGGGTTATAGTGATTATTTGAAGAAGATGAGCAAGTATGTTCTTATTTCTCATCATGCTATGTTATTTTTGTTGATGTGGCTTGATTAGATTATGTGTTTACTGATAGCTTTCCGTGTGGATGTACCAGGAGCGGTGAATGGGGTGATCATGTCACATTGCAGGCGGCTGCAGATTGGGTACGAGAAAATAAATGTTTTCCATTTTATTTTGCCTCCCCTATAATACTTTTCTTCTTTTTTATTGTCTATGCTGTCTAATGGCTTTGCAAACGTAGTTGAGATTTCAAAGTGGAAAATCTTTCCGAGTGTATTAGTTAAACAAAATAGCACTGGTTTTTTGGGCATTTATTTTGTTAAGTTCAGAGAGAAATAAGAGAAGAGTTTCTGTATTCTCAGGTACAACAAATTAGCCAACTTACAATAGGTGAGAGACAAGCTGTATATATCTCTCTAACTCTAGGAGTTTAATAAGCTGTAACAGATTAACAGGTTATAACAGTACACAGCTGTCACGAGGCCTAAACATAAAAGAACTAGTACTGGAAATAGTTTACAGAGTAAAATACTACTGTTACTTTTAAAGTTCAAATGTTTCAAGTTATTATTTTACTTCATCACTGATTTATCCAAGGTTTTAAATGATTAGAATTATAATCTTTATATTTAATGAAAAATGATTTGGGGCTTTAAAACTGCCATAGAGGTCGGAAGCTAAGAGAGCTTAGTCCCCTTGACTGAGTCTACCCATCTTGACTGAAATCAGTCAAGGTACAAGGTGGCTTCAGGATACCAAAGTTCTAGGACTAAATATGAAAGTGGTTATGAATGGTGATATTTACTTTCCAAATTTCTTGATGTAAAATTTTGTAGTTA
The DNA here is from genome assembly GCA_036885675.1 of Vigna mungo. Lineage (NCBI taxonomy): Eukaryota > Viridiplantae > Streptophyta > Magnoliopsida > Fabales > Fabaceae > Vigna > Vigna mungo. The sequence goes on along the minus strand of CP144692.1, from coordinate 41,672,091 downwards.
TATTATTGTTTTGGAGATCTATTGCTTGCATTCCGTAGGAGTTATAAACAAAATGAGTATCTGGGTAGAATTTAAACAGTATATCATATGTTTGAAATGGTGTATAAAATCTGATAACCATTTTGTTGATGTATTCTCATTTATCTTTGTGACTGATCTGGTAATGTCTGATACGTCCTTTCAGTACGGTGTCAAAATTCTTGTTATTACATCTTTTAAGGACACGTGTTACATAGAGATTCTTCCACAGATACAGAAGTCTGGAAGAGGTAAGATTGTATTAGCACTTGTTTAGTATGTATACATGTCTGTGCATGTGAGTGACAAAATAATTTGACAACTAATTCTTAAAGAACTAATGCGGTGATGCACATAACTTTGGAAAACCAACTTGTTGGTTACTTACATTATCATGGAGAAGGGTTAAAGGTACGAAATAATTGTAGATGAGAAGATATTGGTACTTTTGAGGGAAATAAAAAATGATACCTCTTTTAGATATATACAAAGAACATCACTTGAAGCACCCATGTGGAAAGTTGATTGCATGGTTTAAGTCATGCGAAAATGGGGAGAGAGAAACTAAGAAGACATTAGAAGAATTTGTTAAGATTGATTTCATGGTGCATTATATCTCCAAGTATTTTGGTTCTTAACCGAGTAGAATGATATTCTTTTTATTTATGTACCCGACCTTACCAAGGGATATAAGGTTTTTGTTGTATAATGGCCAACAGCCATTGGTTGAAAGTATATATATATATATATATATATATATATATATATATATATATATATATATATATATATATATATATATATATATATATATATATATATATATATATATATATATATATGTATGTATGTATGTATATTAAAAAGAATTATGTAATTTTTTATTAAAATTGTTTTATTTGATAAATTTATTATTATAGATATTTTGATCTGTTACTGAATAGATCTTATAGTAGCAGTTTCACGTGATACACTAGCAATGAATCCTATTGTAGTAATAACTATGCAGATGTATAGAAAAGTTAGGGCCCATTTGTTTTTGAGAAAATGTTTTCTGTCTTCACTTTTATTTATAAAGTTATCAGCTGATTTTCATTGTGTTTCTTGTTTATAGTGAAAATAACCTTTTTTTTTCGTATACTCTAATTCTTGGGCAAATCTTTGAAAGCAAGAAACAGATTGAAAACAAAGTGACAGTTTTGTAACGGAAACAGAAGTAAACAAACCCTAATGTGTCTACTATGGTGCAAAATGCGTGACATGTACCGATAGTATTTGAAGTTATGCTTCAGCAGCATGCTTATTTTGTAGCTTGTGCGATTTCTGCAGTTATATTTCTGAGCTTTTGGGCAGAGGTGCATTACAACTCAATCTATCCAGAAGGAGGTAACATCTTTAATTTCTATATGAAAATAGAATACAAGCTGAAGCTCTTAAAAGTTTAGACGTTTACAATTAATGTATTTCCACGTACATTTTTTCTAAATCTTTATACCATGTCCTCCAACGCTGCCATTTACTAATTATTTTGCCATGAATCCTGTTTTACCAAACAGTAGACATGTAGCTAAAGATCTTTAGCCAACAATTGCAATACTGAATTTCACCCCTTGTGGGATAATACACTATTTGATTTTCGAAGTTGGAGCATGTGGTATTAGGACTTTAGTTGCAGTCGCCTGTGATTATAGTTTTACTTTTACCCGGAGAAATATTTAGAGGCTTTTCCTCTTTTGTTCTCTAATCAGCACTGAAAATGAAAAAGAACATTGCTAATTTTTCCCTGGGTGATTGCTGAAATTGACTTGGCACTAATGTTTAGCATGTCTTTTCATATTCAGAATTGCCCTCGTTTCAGACAAGGAAAAAGAAGAAATGGTGGAATTTTGGTGCTTAGGTACAGTCAGTCACATTTTAATTTCATACATGAGTAGTGGCTTCACTCGGCATTGTAATTATTTGAGCTTTTAATGTTTTTAGAGCTGTTCCTAAACGCTACCTCCATTATTTTTGTATATATGAACATTTTCATTTTATGTATATGATTTATTCTTTTGTATATATTTATTTTATTTATGCTACTTTTTCTTGCGTAGTTTTGAAGAATGATTGACTAGGGACCTGTTTTAGAAGGAAGTTTTACAATTTTCAAGTAATTTAATATCCTGAATTTAAGTTGTTTTCATTTTAATTTTATTTTATTTTTTATTGTTTTGTTTGGTAAAACAATTAAAAGTTATTAAATTTTAGTTTGTGTTTGGATAGATTATTTTAATTACTATTTAGTAAAAAGCTTTAGCATGAAATATATTTAATAATTGAAAAGTGTCTATTGGTAATGCTATTCATTTGAAGTTGATTATTTAATGCATAAGATTTGTATGATTCCTTTAATCATTGTAAAATAAGGAGCTTTTTCGATTAGTGGAATTTATTTTAAGATGTTATAATTGTAACATCCTATATTATCCTATTCCTATTTTAGGAGAATAAAATCAATAAAACAAAATATTTAATAATAATATTCAAAAGAAATTATTTAGAATATAAAATATTTTAATATAATCATACTAAATATAGGACTAAAAAAATATATTTATATAATCATATTAAACTAATAAAATCTTATACTACAACTAATTACTAACGTTTTCAAATCATCTCACAATTCTAAATGCTCAAGGTGTTTTTAAACTTGTAGTTTCATATGTTCACATTGGTAAGGGGTTATTGCAAAAGAAAAAGATTATAATAAGCATGACAAACAAATATAAGAGGATAAGCTAATTTGTAAAGGAACATTATATATTAATAAAACATGTATCATACAATACAATACACTTCAAACAACTATATAGATATAAGCCATATAATTAAATACTCTTTTAAACTCAATGATATATGTATTTAATGTTAGAATTACTAGAGACATACTTGTAGTGACTTCTACTACTCTCCATAGTAATTGTTAACGAGTTTCACTCTATAACTCATAAGGTTAATTCTCTTTGTGTCTTAGGTTATTATTTCACTTCTAGACTTGAATCTCTTGTTATTCTTACCTCATAACCATTCTACTTTATGAGTGTGAATGATTATTATAATTGGTGCTTAGCGGTAATAATACATATGTTGAAACTCATAGGGGCTCATTGCTGACAATCTTTGGAGCTCTCTGATTTGATAACACTCAACGCTAAAAACTAACTCTCAGTGTCGAGGTTACCGAAACTCCCTGACTCGAGATTTTAAAGCTGTTACTCATTGTCACTGTGCTACAGCTTAATGCCACGACAACAAAATTGTGAATTGACAAAATTTAACTTTGTCTCGTGTCTATCTTTCTCTTATCAACTCCACACTTCTATCTCTCGGTGATCATTGAAGTGTGAAAAAATGTTTTGATTGTGATCCCTAATCCCACACTCGAAATCCTTATAAAAAAATCAAATGATTTTGTTTCTTAAAATATGTTCTTATTTTAATCCTTAAAATATATTCTTCATTATAGTAGGGGTAAGCTTTCGAATGTCAACAAATGGTTTTTGACTTTTAAGCATTCTCCTTCAACAACGATATTGGAAATAGATCATGTTATCTAATATGGACCTATGGCTTATCCTACATAGTTTTAACTAGGCTTTATTTTACTATGCTAATTAGGTCTAACAACTTCAAATATTTAAATAAATATGAATAATAATGATTTATTAAATACTTATTGTATTAATTTTATTATGATGTATTAAAATTATATATATAAGCATGATTTTTAAAATATTAAGCATTTAAAGAGTCAAATGACAAGTTCCTCGCAGGAAACTTTTTATAAGTTTTATTGCAAAGTATATATTTAAATAAGTTATAAGTTGTGATAAAGATTATAATGATTTTTACTTATATAGTATAATAAGTAAAACTTTTCTCTTAAAACGTTCAATACTATTTTCAATATTTTGTTATAATCTACTGATCAATAGTGTTTGAGAACAACATAAACTTAAATGTTGATAGTCGTAAAAATAATATTTTTTATACTTAATATTATTCTTTTTATGACAGATGAAAGTGATGACGTAGTTAACATTTTCGTGGAAAAAAATTAATAGCATACTCTTATTTCACATAAGGTTTTCTAAAATTAAGGAACCACGATAAAAGAGACATAAGGTTTTATCAATGTGTAAATTTTTATCAATTCCACCCTTAGAAATATTTCAATAAAAAGTGGAGTCGTGTAAAAACATAATTATAAGGATATGACATTCATTTCACGTCCACCACCTCTTATTTATTCTGAAATGTTAAAAAATATATTCCAAAAAGATTTTATGTCCACCACAAATTTCTTCTACCACCTCTTATTTGTTTTGAAATATAAAGAATATATTTCAAACAACTCATTCCAGAAAAAGGGAGGATGGTGAAAGGTTAGTACTGAACCACAACTTCAACTTCTTTTTTATACGTCAATTATAAAACTACTGAACCGTAAGGAGAGAATGATGAAATAACTCTAAGTGTGAAGAAACTGAATCCTAATATAAACGAAAGTGCAATTAGGTTGTGTCATGGCAATGAAAACCAAAGATCAACCCAGGAAATTTGCAGCATATTATTTACATAGATGAAATAGAAGTTCAGAGCCTGATCTAATAATGACTCTTGGATACTGCAATAAGTCATTTTACCATTATTTTCTTTACAGACAATGGACCTCATATACATACACAATAAATACACATTGCCGTCTATTCTTGACATCCTATGTTAACTCTCCTTGTGGAGATTTTTCTGTCAAGTTATAGTAACGAAATCAAGCAAAATAACAAACATAATTTATTCTAATGGCTCAGCTGACCGTGTTTATCTCCAATGCTTTATACGGTAAAGCTTGCAGGCGACACTTGGTGATATAAACATTCATGTTAGCTGTACAAAACAAAAGGTTGGGACAGTAGAAAGACTGCTTCTCCCCAACACCATCTCTGGACGCCTCAGGATGAACTACATTAAGCCAACAATCCAATACGCCTTTCTGCAAATAAGGCACTTCATCAAAATTCACAAACACGCAATGAAAATTTAAATAAGAGCATTTGAAAAACTCCACTTCTCATTTTTTCCTTTTGAAAAAACTTCTATGAAACAATTTCACACTTCTCGACGATCAAATTCTATTCCCGGATCTATTAAATTTTCAAAATTGTTTTCTCTGAACAAATGTTTTTGGGTTTTCATCTTGCATCACTTTCCACAGGTTGTATGAGCAACCTTGTTTAGTTTTGTTTTAAAAACTAAAAATAGTTTCTGAACATAGAAATCAAAAACAGGCCAAGTCTTTCCATTCCTCACCTCCAGTGGTTATGAGCTTCTCCACGCGAGAAACTATATGTTTCCCGTATGTATACCGCTTCAGGGCATTCAAGTGAACCTTGATGCGAGAAAGGATCAGCTCCAGACTTCGATCATCACAAGTCTCAAGAACCTTTTGCACCACATAATTTCCAAAAGGGTCTTTCATCATAGCCTGCAAATTATGTTGTCATTGTTTACTATGCACCTCGAGATTGATCAATATACAACACAGCAACGTAATTCATACTTGACCTTCTATCAGAAATAAATGGAATTCTTAAATAGTTCATTCTCCCTAAAAACTTCATTTTTAGCAGAACAAATAAAACATTTAGGAAAGGGAAGTGAACACACAAGTATGAACAGTTTTTTTGAATAATGATCGCACACAAATAAAAGTTACAAACTAACCTCCCTCAGCTTTTTCCAAATTAAATGGCATGAAAGTGTTTGAGTAACAGATAATCTCCAGCCTTGGAAAAGATGAAATTCGAATTATAAGAGTGAACGGAACCAAACCTGTAAGGGCTCATTCTCGTCAGAAGTACCAAGCATTTCATTCACCAAAATCTGACGTTCTTCAGGACTACCAAAAGCCAAACACTTCTCTATAACATTAGAAGCAAACTTCTGCTGGCTCATCTTAACAATCTGCCCGGCAAGCTTGTTGATAATAGCAGTCCGTTCATGGGGTTTACCATGTTCCACGATGTGCTACCAAAGAAAAGTATGGTATAGAAGTATCAAAGGAATTAGTACACAACAATAAACATAAAATAGATATTATTATACAGCAACCATAATCAAATTGGCATATTCGATGAGTAAATTTATTTATTTTTTTGAAAAAGGAAAAATAAGGTTTATGTATCCACAAAAGAAAACAAATAAAAGCCATCTCAATATTCGATAGGTAAATTGGTGCTAAAACTTCAGAACAATAAGATGAAACTCAATACATCGAATTATCAACTGGATGAGATCATAATATTAGTTTTGTATCACTTGATAGTGAAACCACCATATAATAATAACATACAGAAAATATAAAACTGCAATAACAGCTGCCAATGACAGAATAAATGAGCACAAATAAATGTCAGTTTATCAGTTCACTTTACTCAATAGTGTTTTTCATTTAATTTTGGAAAACAATAGCATACCCAAGGTGTTAGGATATAAGATGATAGGATAGATGGAGTTTAGGATAGAAGCCGAACAATAAGGAGCAACTGAACGGTATCGACAGGAGAAGCTGAGCAGTAATAGGGGCGGTAACAGGGGACAACTGAACGGTATCAACAGGAGAGGCCGAGCGGTAACGGGGGCAACCGAACGGTATCAACAGGAGAAGCCGAGCGGTAAAGGAGGCAACCGAATGGTATAAACAGGAGAGGTCAAGCGGTAACAGGGGGCAACTGAATGGTATCAACAGGAGAACAGGGGCATGCTGAACAGGATTAACAGGGGAATTAATTGTTCTTGAGTAGTTAGAAGGGGTTGCCTCTATAAGAAGGCAAGGGGGGTCTCGTAGAAGGGGAGTTTTGAGTATTCTTTTGTAAAGTCTGGACTTTGGCCAGAAGAGGGGGATTAGGCCTCCATTAGTGCTAAGAGGGGGATTAGGCCTCCGCTAGTGCTATCTGTGTACATTCTTTCAATATCAATACATAAACCATTCTTTTTACAGTTTGAGTTCTTGTTTGTGTATGTGAGTGCTTGAAGTCAGTTAGGTTTCAGATCCAGGAACCTAACACAAGGTATTGATCTTTTCATCATAAAATGTTATATCATATAAGTATGCCGCACTAACAGTATAGAAAATTGCATCAGATCTAAACTGCTATTTTCTGGTCAAATAAGCCAAGAAACATGCATAAAGACCTAACACTTAGACCAAGACAGAAGTAGAAAATGCTGTTTGACAAAATTGAAACACCATACTTTTCTGAAATGGGAGACGCAACCAATGTACAAACTATAATGCATATTACAAGGGAAGGTATTACGCACCAAAGTGTCAAACCATAAAATCTGCATCCCCAATCTGCACGTGTGTTTTGTATACTATAAGAAAAAGTTTAAATATTGAAAGATACATACCTGAATAACATAATTTCCATACTGATCCTGTGCTAAAGTGCTGACAGATTGCATAATTTCATCCATTATAATTTGTTGGGTATTTAGATCATCACAATGTTCGAGAACCCTCTGTTTGAATCCCATGTAAATTGTTAATAGTTAAATAAAATGCTAAAAGAAAAAAAGTGCATCACAGCTCAATAGAAACTGTCAAATAGTCTGACCTGAATAACTCTGCACCCATAGGGATGAGTAGAAAGTGCAACAACTTGGCCATAAAAGGATGAAACAATAAACTGGATTTTATCCTGAGGGACACACTCTATACACTTCTGAATAACATGGTTCCCATTTTGATCGCGTACACATTTCATTATAGCACCATTGAGCTCAGACACCATCTGACCCTGCTGATCCCCATCAACAACCTCCAAAGCCTGTCAATAAAGTTAGCTAACTTCGATATAGTGCATTCATTTCAGCTTATCTAAAAGAAAATAATCAAGAGAATAAATAAATGGGAGGGGGATCAGTACCCTAAAGTTTTTAACCTTGTAACAATAAATATTTATCATATCACAATAAACCAAATAAGAACTAAATTAACATTTTTTTTTATTTCTAATATGGACCAAAGGACTATAAAACCTTATAAGTTTGAAGAGATATCACTGGAAAATATGAAATAAATAACAAACTAACAAATTTCAGTACTGAGGAAATTAGAAAGTAATAAACAAGAGTATCTCATGTGTTTCATTATTTACTTGATATTAAAGCATACATTCATCAGTTTGAAAAGGAACTAAGCCAAAATTACTGATGTGAAAAACAGAGATCACTTGTGTCTATAAACAGCGGACTAAAGTTTAGGAAGAGAAAAAGGTTACGAAAAAATTGACGAAATGGGATTCTAGACTCAGGCATATGTTAATGTGCAAGACAGGGAAATAACGGGAAAATATAAGGCTATGCACCTTTTGAATCACTCTGCAACCATACATTTGCAGACTAAGAGGTAAAACATGACCTGAAAGTTGGCTGGCTAATTCCTTTCTTTGACTTTCTGTACCATGCTCAAAAAACTGCACCAATGCAAGTCAAGCGTGAAATTCTTAAATCAATAACCAAATAAAATATAGCAGCATATTTAGGAGGGTACTCAGTATATTCAGTTGTAGAAGCAAATTATACTTTCTGTATAACATAATTGCCAAATACATCAGTCATCAAGGCACGAGCATGAGGAATGATCTCAGGAAATATCTTGGTCTTCTCTTCTGCTGATGCTGTTTCTAATTTCTGCTGAATAAAGCGGCTACCATACTGATCAGTGCTGCATTACAACACAGATTATTCATTCAGACTCCCAGAGCCACGCCAAAAACAATAGTGCAGGTGCAAGATTGATACCTGAATTGAACAACGTGGTCAACAATATCTGAAAGTTCAAAAGGTCTGGTCTTCTTGTTCTTGAATTCATCTAGTAAGGATGAAGCAAATCTTGAATCCATATTATTGCCAATATCAGCATGCCATGAGCCACCAGAACCTCCCATTGAACTTCTCATCATAGAATTTATACGTGATATACGTTCATTCTCAAAGAGTGGATTTCCAGATCCAAGCGCAGGAAGTGTGGAATTTGCAATCTGCTTTCCAGAATATGGCATGCCAAGACCATATGGCTGATTCCCATAGAACCCATTATTAAGTCCAGATTTGCTTAGAAGTGGAAGTTCAAACTGTTGCTTTTGTTGAGTAAGAAGTGTCTCAAGATATGCCTTCCTAAGCCCCTCCAAATCTCCATGTGAAGAAGGATCAGGGAAATTCCTTATTTGAAGAGGATGACCAGAACTACTCATCCCTTGCATCGAATAATCAGAACTCTGCTGCAAGCATTGGATGAAGCGTGGATCCAGAGTTGTGGAATGAAGTTCAGGACCAACTTGGTTTGCTTGTGCATCTAAATTTTGTCCATCCCTACGAAGCCTCATAGCTGGAATGGAAAAGCTGAATTGTTAAAGCAATCTAATCAAGCTAAACTCCACTGAACATAAATTAAATGATTTAATTCACAAAAACACATCTAAAGGAGTCTAAGAAAGTGACCTGTCTCAAGATTATTATTATAAACGGAATTCAATTTTGAGTTTACAAGATGTGTACTGGGAATATGGCCAGTGAAGTCTGCAGTTGGCAAACTTGTTGCATTTCCACCGGAATGCATATTTGCTCGAAGATTAGCAGAAGATGCGGTTTTTTTCAATAGATTGACTTGCTCATTTGAACTATAGGTGTTCAGGTTTGACATAATCTCATGTCGTCTAGGCAAATTGACATTACATTGGGAGCTTAAAAGAACATCAGCATGATTATCAACTTCCATTTGTAGCTTAGATTTCAAAAGGCTATCTTGCTCTGCATGTCTAGAACCTGATAAATTCAACCCAGATAAAGATGACACCACATCACTAAGATCAGTCATATTGGAAGAGTGGCCATGATGGGTGCCCAAGCCAATACCACTTTTCTCATTGAAAACTTTACTTGCCAATGGTGGAGCTACAGATCCAACAGGTCTCCCAATAACATGGGGTTCTGGGGTTTTCACCCTTGACAGAGAAGTACCCACAGCAGATGCAAAACTAGGAGAAAGATTTACACCATGGTTCTGAAGTCCAACCAAACCAGGAGTAGAAGCTGAAGAACGCAAGCCCTCAAAGGATTCATGATCAACAATTCCAGTGGAACCCATAATATCACCAAATGCACTATGACTTGCTGGACGTGACATGGTGCTGGATAATGAAGCAGGTTGTTCAAATCCTTCCTGCTAAAATGCTAACTTCAGTTGAAAGTATAACATAGGACCAAAGGTAGATCGGGAAAAAATTAGTAACACATGGTCTATCAGTTTATCAGCTTAAATTAGTAGAGATCGAAGGATAATGATTAAATTATGATCACAATAAATGTATTTAACAACACTAATTCAAACCCAAATCAATAAGACACTATACAATTTCAAAATTCAAATGATTCAAGAATAAGTAAGGATACGTTAAAAGGAAATATGTACTTCACCTGGAAAACCCAGAACAATATTAATATAAATATTTATGGACACTCTACCATGGCAGACACCAAAATTAGAAATGCCTCACTAATTCAAACTTTTTATCTAAAATTTGACCAATATTTAATCAGACTTCACAAAAACTCATTTTGAGATACACAAGTAGGTAAGTCATAATAATCAAATAAATTTCTAGCTTGTCCAAAAAAGACAAAGTATGTAAGTCATAACAATCAAATAAATTTCTAGCTTGTCCAAAAAAGAAGGAATTTTCTTGTGATTGCCACGTTTATGTTTATAAGGGTGAAGCATTTGAAAGTAATGGATGACAAGTGCCTCATTGCATGTTAGGATAGAACACTCGTATCATAGTTTATGCAAGGCAATTTGTAGCTCAATGCAATTTGAAATAGTTACTGTCACCACTAGTTTTATATAGTTTTGGCTATTAGTATCTAGTATACTGCATATATGAATATGATAAACGGACATGAACTAGTGATTCCAGATTAAGAAAAGCAGACATCTCCAGTATGTTGCGGAATGTTGACAGCAGAATTTTAGCAAAACTCAGATAAAAGCACCTATATTTAATAACTTACACCCAAAGCTTCTTTAACCATCATAACACGCCAACAACTAGAAATCACTAACCATTAGAATAGTTAGCCAATTTTTCCCGGGCAAAATAACAAACCAATTATCCGTGTTTGAAAATAAAATGCAAAAAGAAAAAAGAGTGAGAATGCTGCAAATTCTTATGTGTGGTATGGTTATTTCATCCACGGTTGGACAGTTTAATTGATTATACAATTGCATAAAGCTGATAGTTAAATCAATTTTTACCATCTTAATCGATGTCAAAATGTTGTGACAAAAAAAAAATGAAACCTCTCAGAAAAAGTTTTAACTAGAATTAAAAATCACTACACATGGAACAACAACAACAACAATAGTTGGATTCAGTTAAAAATCATATTTTCAAAGACCAGCTTTTAATAACTTTAAAATTAATTACCTGAATGATGTCAGTGAAACCCATTCTCCTCCCACCAAGACCAGCTCCTGACATTCTTGTCAAAACATCCATGTGTCTGTCAAGCATCTGATTTGAAGCCTGCCTAGAGACATTCCACCCACTGGTTTTTCTCAGTTCCATCAAATCATTTTCTGCCTGTTGCACAGAAAATCCTGGCTGCATTGAAAATAGCGATGAACTATCGCCATTTGTGGCCAAATTCTTCCTCCAGTCCCCAAAGCCCTCAAGCGAAGACCCACCACTGTGAAACCTTTGTGCAACACGCCAGTCTTCCTTCGACAACAACGGTGGAGGCAACCTAGGATTTATACTCTCATGTGAGTAGTAATACGAAAGGTATGCAGGATGCGATCGGATCTCATCTTCAGTTAAAAGTCCACTGTTACTACTCCTCCTATCATTGATCAACCCAAAATCAGAATTCCTAAGGCTCCCAAAAGCGCTCAATGATCCCTCCACTGTTGGAGGCGCACTTCCACTCCTACAAATATTGAAATCCCTCTCTCGATTGATAAACTGCTGATTACGCTGCTCTTGCAGTATCTTTTCCAGCTCACTCTGCAAAGAGTCTTCAACAGTCCCATTCGGCAAAGGATGCAAATCGTCATCCAAGGTTTGCATATCTACCTTACTCCCACTGGTCATCTGCATTTTCCAAACTAGAAGTCACCATCCAATGCCACCAAAATATATTCCATCACAGTTGAACCAAACAAAAAAATTAACACAATGACAAAAATAAAAAAAAGAAAAGACAACTCCATACCTTAATCCACTTTCTTTGTGCCATGAAATCAGAGGAAACAAAAGCAAAATACAAAAATAAAATAACAATCACGGTTTCTTCACTTTCACTGTATCGTCCAAAAGGAAAATCCCCCGCCCCATCATTTCATCAAACACAACCCCTACTACATTCTCTCTCTTCCTTATACACAGAAATTTGACATGCACAAATCAATGAAGAAATTTCAATTACAGGGGGGAAACAATCATACCTAAGACTCCACAGCCCAAACGCAACCGTCAGACATCAACCCAGACAAAGCCCGAAATCCGATCCTTTCTGAAACAAAAATTGAGAAACCCATTACGGAAAAAAGACAAGCAACCACTTCCGACAATTCCTGTGCAAATCAACATGTAAATCTTGCACATTTCGACAAAAATCACGCAGAGAAATCAATCGAGATTCCCTCTAAGGAAAAACTAGTTGTAGAGATTAATGAAAGGGGAATCATCGTTACCGTTCAGAATGGAGTTGTGAGGATGAGGAAGCTGAAAATGAAATTGCTTTGTTTTCTGTTCCAAATCTTCAAAACAAGAATTCTGAAAAAAAGGGATTATTTGCAGAGAGATGATGATGATGATGATGCGGTGGGCCTTGGGCCGATTTGATCACATTGCCTTTTTCTTTCATTTCTGTTATTACATATATAATTGTTAGTGATCATCAAATTTTTGCTTTTTTTTTATTATTATTTTTGCCTTTTAAATATCATAAGATGAAAATAATAAAAGGATAATCTAGTCTTTTTGGATTTTTTTTAATTAAAGGCACGGTCTAATTCCTTTGAATTTTTTTGTAGGAATTGATAACATTTATGAGAAAGGTTTAATTAAAGTGTATTAAAAATTTTAGAGATAACTCGTTGGGATATTAATAAGCAATTTTGGAGGTAACTCATTGACATGTCTGAGTCAGATTCTAATGTACTACTACTTATCACCATTTGTTTAATGTATAATATCTGCATCATGATAACTGAGAATTTAATATTCTTAGTTGGATTAAAATTGAATAAAACATGACAAAGAATAAAGTCAGAGTGTATGTTATACTTCTATTTGGGCGAAAATATGAAAAAAAAAACAAAGAAGTAGAATCAATTAGGTTTCAAATCAATATTATTTTCCTATTTTGTTGAATGAAAGTGTGTATATTTATTTATGCTCATAATTTATCATAAAAAATTTATATAAATTTACTATACTTATTTACATTTCACTCAATTTTAGTAAAAAATATAATCTAGTCACTACATCCAATTAACATTAACAATATTCAATTTAAAACATTTCAAATAATTATTTGTTAAACTAAAGCTAACAAATCTGAGCATTCAAACAAATTTTTAATCAATTACCATCGTTATACAAAATTGAAGCTGGTATAATCACAACACTTTCACATCCAGATCATCTATTAGAAGGTTTTATCAACTATACAAATAGTTTCCTTTACCTACAATGTACGTTCTTAGAGTAAAAAATTCAATTTTCAGTACAAGATAAAAAAAGGCTTAATACTTATTTTTGTCTCAATTTTTGTTGAGAAAGTTCGAAATGGTCCTAATTTTTATTTTTGGTTTAATATAATCTCAAATATTGTAATTTATGTTTAATTTGGTCATTTTTCTGTTCAATTTAGTCATTTTTACAAACTTCGTGAACCACAAATAAGAACTAAATTGAACACAAATTAGGTTTTTTAGGATTATATTGAACAGAAAAGGGACTAAAATGAACACAAATTACATTCTTTAGGACTACATTGAACAAAAAAAATAAAATGGAGACCGTTTTGAATATTCCTCATCAAAATTGAGACCAAAATAAGTATTAAGCCTAAAAAAAAGGTAAAAGAATCACTTTATACAATTGATTCCACAAATATTAAAGACAAACTGCAAAAATAAAATAAAAGAATAAATAATCTATAAAGTAAATAAAAATTTACTCTATTTAAAAATCTGATCAAATAAACATATTTTATAACTCCTTAATTATTATTGTTAGACAGTGATTAAAAACAACAGGAAAGTAATTAGTAGTTTTGCTTGCTGACTTGTATGTAACTCTTTGCGTTTTATCTCAATACAAGTTCGTTGCTCACGATACAAGAGCATAGTTCAATAAGTTCTACAGGCTCACACATCAAATAAGAGTAGGTACAATAATGTGCATGGAACTTTCAAGGAAGAGGACGTGGAAGAAATTCCAATGAAGGATACGGTAGAGGCAGTCATAAGCAATATCAAGAAAAGGGAAATGGAGAACACTATAAACAAAAACATCACCCCAATACTTAGCAAGGACAGAAAGGAAAAGAATCAAATGCTTTAATTGCAACCGTATCAGACACTATTCTACAGAGTGTAAAGCTGCACCAAGTAATCAAGATTCAAGTGAAGATCACCAGTCTCATATGACCGAGGAAGAAAGTAGCGAAGCTCTGAGGAACCATTGATTTTGATGATGGTCACCCAACCAGATCGGAAGAATGATGAAATTTGGTATATAGACTCAAGATGTTTGAATCATATGACTGGTCACTTAGAGTGGCTTGTCGATCTTGAAAAAGGAAAGAAAAGCACAGTGAGATAATAGGGTCATTGAAGCTAAAGGTGAAGGAAATGTCTTGGTTACTACGCAAAATGGGCAACGAGCAATGATCTCAAATGTTCAGTATGTGCTTGGAATGAAGAGTAACTTGATCAGTATGGATCAATTACTAGAGAAAGGGTATTTGATGAACTTGGTTGAAAATCTTCTTGAAATTTGTGCTGGTATGGAGAAAATTGTGATTAGAGCTCCACTAGCCAGGAATAGAGCCTTCAAGGTAAATTTGAGTAGCCTTGAAATCCAATGTCTTTTCGTTATAGTGCTATGACGAATCTTGGCTATGGCATCTACGAATGGATCATTTAAACTTTAGAGATTTAAGTTGAATAAGTTCAAAAAATTTAGTAAGTGGTCTTCCAGTTATTAAAGTTCCTGTCAAAGTTTGCGAAAACTGCTGGATTAGCAAGCAATCTAGAAATTCATTTGATACATACATTGCATAAAAAACTAGTGAAGTTCTGCAGGTCGTGTATTGTGATGTTTGTGGACCGTTTGAGGTTCCTTCAATAGTAGATTTTGAAAAAATATAAAAGATAAAACATGTGCAAAAATGTATATAAAAATATATAGAGTTAACTTACTAAAAATACTAATTAGTGTATCAATACATTAGTGTAATGTAAATTGTTAGCCTTATCTAATCAATGCATTGAAAAACTCGTCCAAAATATGTTGATAGACTCATCTAATAAATATATAGACACATTCATCTAATGTATATTATATAAGATTGTATGATTAATATATGGACAAACTTGTGTGATGTATATTGCAAGACTTTTCTAATCATAGAATGCATAATCATCTAATGTGTATTAATAAATTCATCTAATATGTGTATGGACATACTAGTCAACACATATTGTTATAATGGTGTAATCAGTGTATGAACAAACTCGTCTAATATATATTATAAGAATCGTCTAATCAGTGTATGAAGATACTCATGTAATGTGTACTCTTAGACTCCTTTAACCAATGTATGAAATGACTCATCTAATATTTTTTGCCATACTCATTTAATCAATATATGTATAGACTCGTCTAATATGTATTGCTAGACCTATGTAATGTTTTTTGTTATACTCATCTAATTAATGTATGAGCAAACTCGTTTAATGTGTATTCCAAGATTTATCTAAGTAGTAAATGAAAAAACTTATATAATGTTTATTAGTAGACTCGTTTAATTTTTGTATGAAAAGACTTATCTAATGTATATTGCTATATTCGTCTAATAAATATATGAATGACTCATCAAATATGTATCCTTATACTTGTTTAATCAATATATCAACAATTTCATCTAATGTTTTTTCCTTTACTTGTCTTATTCATAAATTTGTCTAATAATTTTTTCTATTATTGTCTAATCAACATATGAAATAAATTGTCTAATATTTTGTTGTTATACTCATCTAATTATTGTGTGAACAATCTGATGTAATTTTTTTGCTATATTCATTAATTTTTAAAATTGAGGAAGTAAAACGGAACTAAAACAAATCAAAATTTCAAACATAAACTAATTCCAATTTTGCTTTCAACTTTACACACTAAATCATACTTAATCCTTATTTAAATTTTTTTATAAAATTATATGTATACATAATTCATGCTAATTTTATATTAAAAAATATTAGTTTAATTTTTACATAATAAAAATACAAAGAATGTTCAACAATGAAAATATTTCTAAAATAATTAATATAGTACTAATAAATATAATAATGATAAATATAAATATTACATAAGATATTAAAAGAAGTGGTTATTTATTTATTTATTTTTAAAATAAATAAATCTTAAAATAATTTTTAGAGATGCATATCATAAATTAAATTGATTGACAATATAATTCAAACTTTATGCATAATTTGACATTTTAAAAATTGATATGAAAATTACAAATATGAACAAGTAATATTTCAATTTAAGAACTAAAATAATAATTTATTAAATATTAAATGATAGAGTTAAAATATATTATTACTTTTACGGTAAATCAGTTTAAAAACATATCAAATGTATAAAATACTAGAATAATATCTAAAGAAACAATTTTTTATATGGCATTATAAATAACTTATATTATATATTATATATATATATATATATATATATATATATATATATATATATATATAATTTTAAGAAATAAAAATGAAATATGTGTTTCTAAAATTTATGTTATTAATGATCAAATAATTACAATATAAAAAATGTATACTATAAATATAAATTAGTTTGTAATAAAATGACCAATTAGTACGAAAGGATAAAATTAAGAATAGAAAAAAATATAGTGGAATTAATTTAAAAGTAAAATAAATGGATAAAAAGGTAAAATTAATTTTATGTACATATGGTAACAAAATAAATATAAATAAAAGAAATTATTAAATAAATAAATAAATAAAATAACTTTCATGCATAATAAAATAAATATAAATAAAAAAAATAAAAATATCAAATGAGTATAAAGTTAACTTTCAAAAAGTTAATGAATAGAAAGAAAATAGATTATAAAATATTTGTGCTAGTACATTCTTTTCTTCTTACATTATAATATATATTTGAAAACTTATTATTATTTGTAACAAATATGTAAACAAAACTACATAATGAATAAGTAATAAAAAAAAAACTTTTGCAAACACTTTTTTTTCTCACGTGGTTAATTTTCCATTATTTTAAAAATAACAATAAATAAAAAACTGTTGTGCATATAAGTTATCCATCATGTATAATTTATATATTTAGAAATTTCAAATATAAAAGAATACAAAACATAAAATAATCATATAAACCAAAGTACAATGTTAGACTAATCAATGTGCCAAATTAAAAAAAAAAAATTGTACACAAAAATATAATTATTAATAATCATGGTACAAATTTTCATAACCATTTAAACTTTTGAACTATTAAAAAAAATGAAAAAGATATCTTTTAAACAATCACACTTATAAGATCTCTGCACAAAATCCCTAGTTATAAATGCATTAGTTTAATTCCTAAATCAGCCATAAACACATTTATTCATGAATTTTAGCAAAATATACAAGTTAATTAAAATTAAATGTATTTTTTGTTTTTAAATTTTTTTCAAAAATGGTCTCACTCACAGATTAATTATGCATGTATTTTCTCTTACACTTTATAAAAGTCATGCAAAACATTACCTGCTTCAAAGAGTAATGAAGGAAGAAGACTTAAAAAATTATGATGAAAAGTAAAACGATGGTTAGTGAAGTTAATGCGTTATAAGTTTCACCAGTGCAACCACAACTTCATGGATGAGAATCTAGTTTATTCAACCATGTTTTTATGCTCCATAAATATGCAGAAAAAACAAGGAAACAAAGTAAGGTTAGACAACAATTACAAGTATGAGCTAACAAACCTTGCTGTCTTGAATGAAAAGTTGAAAACACTACTCATGTTCCATTTATTCATTGTACTATAATTTATTTGGAAGCCCTTTTAGTTACTCAACATTTCTGCATTGAATGGTTATAGAGATTCTTTATCGTCTCACCAAAACATTGCACTCAACACTTTCAGTATAGAACAAAAAATTCTTTTTAACAAAGCTCACTTAATCTGTCCTCACAATCTCTGATTACCAATACCTCAATAAAAATGAGTGAAATTTTCATGACAAGGTAACTGAAAATTCAGAAAAACCACAAAAAACAGAAATGAAAAGTGTGTCAAGTGAAAATTTGACTCAAAATTGTGGATGTGCAATCCAAACATATAGAATAACTGGACAGACTACAATTGTTCATCCCCTCAAACTCTTAATAATCTCGGAGAGGGCAGAGTATGTTCCAAAAGAAGAACAGACAACTCCTACCATGATGATTGTAACGCAAAGTGCTGCCTGTAGACATAGGAAATAAAAGGTAAAGTTGCATTATCAAGTAATCTTTGAACTTAATTAGTTGTGCAACAAAATTATCTGTTGATATGATATTTCTACTGGAGTTGCCATAGATTCTTGAGTGTCTTGTTTAAGTGTATTACTGTCAAAATGATACCCTTCTGCTTCAAAAATTGCTTTTCATTTGTGTGCTTTAAGTTATGTTAATATCAAAATATATGTTTTTGAAGATTTTACAGGAGATCTTACATCAATTTAGATATAAGAAAAATTTATAATATATAAATGAGTCAAAACATCACTTTATAAATTGGTTTTATAAAATTAAGTTAGACTTAAAGTCAATTTTGAATAGTTAAGGGAAACTATTCATCTGCCACCATGTTCAATACTCTGTAGAGTACTAAAGAATTTATTTATTTCATCAATGCTCTACTTTTTATCGGTTAAAGAAAAATGTTTCTTTTTATTATCCATTTAGAAATTTATGTTATATTGAGCAGTATTGTTGAGAGTGAAATCATCATACCTGCAATCGTGTCACTTTGCCTCGCAAGATTTTCAGGAAACAAACGCAGGGTAGTATCAAAGACTGTGATCAAGGATGGTTTTAATTAATAAAATGTCGAGATCAGTAAGCAAGAACAGGTAAACTGAATGAGACTTACAACAAGCATTGTGAATAATGATCCAATCAATGACATAACCAGACCTGCAAAAAAGAAAAATTACATATGCTGTTCATATTACATGGTACAACTATGTCATGGTACGATGATTTTCTGAAATGAGAAAGTTGGTCCATCCATAAATAAATAATTTCCAGATTTAGTAAAGAAGTTATATTGACTCACCAAAAAAGGGAACTGAGAGACCAATAACGAGGGTGGAAAGTACCAACCCTGTTCTGATGAAGAAGCAATATAGAAAAGATTTGGCCTGGTTTGATGGTATCAACTCCTCTAGACTCATTGCCACCGGGGATATAGTCAATGCAAATGTGATTCAAATTAAGTTAAAAACAACTTCCTTTGCTTTAAAAGGGGATGCAAGAGAAATGCCATGTCATAGAACACATTTTCAAACATACTTCAATATAACACATTCTTTCCTGTCAAATACTTTCACCTTCAATCAACACTTATCAGGTTTTATAATGTTTTCCCCAAGTAAAGCAAGATGGTAACTAGAAATGTTTTCGGTTGTGCAGCATTTTTCAAAAGATACTTTTTTTCCTATTTCTCTCAAATATCACTTTAGAACAAGAAGGAATTTTAAATTTATAAATGCAGGATGGAAACAAAACCATTTCTTATTCATATCACTCTCACGAATTTAGCTACTTATGCAAGGCCCCTATAAAAAAGGATATTTGGTAAGTGGATTAACCACCTGCAAAATAAAAGAAAAAGAAAAAATGTTGGTTATTTATGTAGTTTATTGAGCTGATACAGAATTAAGTATAGTATATATACCGTGGTCCAAACAGCAATCTTGGTTGCTACCAATTCTTGAGGCATGTTGAGAGTGAATTGGGAGAGTATAGCTTCACCAAACATTGTGTATCCCATAGCAGCAGCTCCAGCATACAATAAGCTACAAATACCAAAACTGAGGAAAGGAAAAATCACACATGTGTACATTAGATTCAAAAAAAGAAATTCCAAAAAAAGAAATTCCAGTGAACAAAATAAAAATCCTATGCAAAATATATTCGACATCTTGAGGCATTGTGATTTACCTTGCTTACACTTCTCTACTAGTTTACCTAAAAGAGATCATCATGTCTTCTATATATACTTGTAAGTTGAATTTTTACAAGACTTAGATCTAATATACAGTGGAAGGACTAGTGTCAACCCAGTTATGGATTATGGCCAAAAGTTATTTACCATGCTAAGAGCACTCCAGGGAATTGGTTTTTATTTGCCATGGATGAATAAATGTTCGGGAAAACAGCATGTCCAGAGTAGCAGTAACCATAGAGACCCACAGCAACAGGAAAAGTTGCAAGATTGAGTGTGGTCCCTTTGCTATGAAATCCTACGTTGTCTACTCCAACCCATAACAAGCAGAGAACCACCAAAATGGATGCAACAACTCCACCAGCTATATGAAAAAAAAAAATGTATAAGTTTATGATAAGCTTTTTCAAATAATGATGACAGCATCATATATGACTGCTGACAGCCAAAACATAAGACAGATTCATGAGCAGTTATAGTAACCAAACATGAATGATAACAACTCGAGAAGATGCACATGAACTTCATTTCACAGCAACAACAAAGCCTATCCCAATACAGAAAAGAACAACATGAAGTATGATAAAACCTTGTTTGAGAAATGACTTAGAGCCAAATGTAGATGAGACGAAGCTTTAACTTTTAATCACCAAAAAAGAAGCACTTACCGGATATGTAACTGAGAATTCTTAGATCACGGAGCCAAACAGTAGGAAGAACAGTCAAGGCAGTAAGCACAGCAAAAAGTGTATGTGAATCCAGTTCAATTGCACCCAAATTGAAGCTTGCATTTGGAAACAAGGAAGACAAGTTGTCGCCCTCCAAAATTATGTATTCAATGCAACAAGCCTGCATGAAGGAATATTCAATAGGGAAAGTAGTTGCTATGAATTTAGAAAAATTATAATAGGTATCTAACAAGATGTAACAGTGGAATCCAAACAGGAAGCCACATAGAATTTGATCATTTTCAATTTGCTGTAACAAATTGGATGAGACATCTAATGGAATACTAGATGAGTGAAGGCAGTTGTACTTACATATAATTCCACGTACAACACGATCTGCATTCAAAGAAAAAAAGGAATTAAAAGGTGATTAGAAACATAGTTATTTTTAACTAACATGGAATTTGTCCAACTAGAAATGTATGATAAAGACAAGAGAACATAAAAAATCTTAAGATTTCAAGACCTGACAGAACTATAACACAACCTATAAAATGAACATAAAACATAAATCTTAAATCAAAACAGACAATCAATGTTTGAAAAATGAGAAGGGGTGATTACAGAAATACACATGAAGGGAAGACTTACTGAAATTGCAATACGTCCAGTAGTACCAAAAGCAGCTTGGCCAATATCAGGGTATGTTTCAAGCTCAGGATCACTGTCCAAACAGGAACGCAAGAGCAGCCCAGTATAAAATGAAATAATTGCAAAAAGAAACAAGACTGAGAGCCCAAACCATCCACCTTCTTTGGCAGCATAAGGGGTAGAAAGGATTCCAACACCACAAAGAATATTTATGCCTACAAAATCCAAACTACGATGGATAAGGAAAAAGCACCAACTGCACTGCAGGGGTCATCAAGTTTCAAACCAGATGATCTAACATATTTTATCTTACGTTTCATTTTATAATTTAAGGTATAAAAACTTATTTTTAACGATTCAGGTTCATGCAGTTGAAAATTTACAATATCTATTGAATATAAAGGTGCATGTGTGTGATTAGCTTTAGTACAGATTAAATCTAGATATTTGTAGTATTTTGAACAAGTGATGCTGACAAAGTGGTTGAATCATCACTTGTCTAACTTGGGTAGGGCTGATAAGCCAGCAAAAGTTACATCATTGCCTAATATGGTCCCCCAGTCAGAGGATTCATTGAGTATGTCTGTTGGACTTCTTAATTGCACTTTTGCAGAAAAAATAATATATGTTCTAAATGACTTTCATTGCCACCAATAAATGAATACCCAAACCTTATCTTCTAATAAAATATTGTTCAAGTAATTTTAAATTAAATAATTCACAGAGTGAAGTAAGGAATTTAACTAATTATTTGAACTGTTAAGCTTAACTCTATTATTTACTTTATTATAATTTAAATATACCGCGCCCAGTTTTGGGCTTAAAGTGACTTTCAAGGTAAATATTTGTTTAAGGTTTTCATACAAAGAAAAACTTCTTTAAAAAAACTCATCTTTTGAATCATAAAAAACAAAAAATAATCAGAAGACGTAAATATGATTATAACCTACTTAAAACATGTTCTCCGAAAATCAATTATTCTTTAGAAGCTGGTTTTTCTCATTATAAAGAACAAAAACGATAGTTTCACAAAGTGATAATAGATATTAGTATTTTAAATTAAAAATTAAAATTGTTAACAAGTGATTATCTTTTTTAGGAGTGTTAACTTGCCTTTTTTTCTTTAATTTCTAGAAAATAATCACTATATTATTTTACACTCTATTCCATGTACAACATGTTACACTAGAATCATTGTCACTTTAAAATGGTTTATGTGAGTTCTCATATCTCAAATCTACTCCCACCTCCCAATTTAAAATGTTGGTACCAATCCAAATCCATTAAGTGGGGCAGAGTGTATACCCACCATGTTTTTTTTTGTCATGTAACTCATAAGGACGCTGTTTTTTACAGTGTTATCTGCTTGTCAGCTTCTTTTTAATGCAAGTCGTGCATTATATCAATTTTCAAAGCTCTATAAACTCAGAATCATGATCATGTCCGAATGAAAAAGAGATAAAATAATGCACACCACTCTTTTCACACCAAATTTTGTTTGCACGTAGAAAATTTCTCCTATTATATAATGAAGTTCAAATTTTCTGATATAAAAGTGGAAACGTAGTATATCATAATGACAAGAAACAAACACATACAGTACATCATATCATTATGCATTCAATTTGCCTTAATAATGATTTGATATTTTTTCTTCCTTTTTCTATTTTCCTTTCTATTATTCAGAAGATAAGGTTGAACAGTGTGTTTTCTCATGATAGAACAGAATTCTAGCATAGATCAAACCAAGAACATAACAAACAGAGAAACAACAATTTACCATTGAACACAGCTTGTCCAAAAGAGCAGTTTCGAGAGGGAACTTCATGAGAAACCTTGGAGTCCTTCTTAATCAAAGAAGATCTTCTAGAAGAAAGAGGAGGAAGCAAGGTGTGAGAGCTACGTCTCTGATGCTGCTCATCTTCTGGTTCTTGTAAAAGAGGCTTTGTCACTGAAGGAAGTGCTTCAGGAGTGTGCCTCCTTGTTAGTGATGTAGAAAGGAAAGAACTGCTTAGTCTTGACAATGAGGGTGTGCCCAAAAATCCAATGTTTGGTGATGGCACACTACTGTATAGATCAATAGATTGCCTGAAACACACCATCAACAACAATATATGAGTGTTCAGTTCTGCACTTCACATAGGAAACACCAAAATGAAGCTGTTAGATTTCTTTTTTCAACTTCTGGACATAGTTTGTTGACTATGTCAAGCACAAGTGGCATGTTCTGGTTTCTTCTAAAACCCAAAACTAACCAGAAAAAGGTTCCTAACAATTTTTACATTCACCATGAAAAAGGCAAAATCACTTTTCAAAAACGTAATGAAAAAGGAGAAACAGAAAAGACAATTAACCATATATGTAGAGAAATTAGAGGTGCCCTTTTGATACTTTAGAAACAAAAAAGAAAAAAAGACAAGAGAAAACACAATCATGAGAAATTCACAAATCCAGTGTTGTTAGAACAAAAATAAAAATAAAAAATAGAAGACCTGTAACTCTGTGGCCACGAGATGTTGTAAGAACTGGGCTTTCGCTGTGGAGGGTTTTCAGTTGAGTAACTAGAAGAATCAGAATCGTTACCATCACCTCCACCTTTGTTCAAATCCTTCTCCACATCCTCTTCATCACTCTCGATGATAAAACTGTTCTCTGAGACAGAATTATTCATCTTCCTTCAAGCTCTTTCTCCGTTAAAAAATCCTCAACCCCTTCAACAATTAACCTTCACATAAAAACCACACTCATAAAACACAACATATGAGCAGAAAGAAAGAGAATCTTTAAAATCTTTATAAGAAACTCAAGGCAATTTTACAACATAAAATCTGCGCCGGGATCAACCCTACCCTATTCTTTAACCTTATTTCTAATATCAAAATAAAAAAACTACACGTGGGGTGAGATCAAAAAAAGCTTCCTTTTAAGTAATCTTACTCAGAAGCTTGTAGTCAAGAATCCAGCTAGATTTTAGCTATGCATGCATTTTCATCAGTCTGATTAAGTGAAACCAGAAAACAAAGACAAGGCAGGAAAGGAAAAAAGGTAAGAGCTTTAAAGTGTTTCCTCTTATGGTTTTTCAAAGAAAGAAATTAAAAAAATGAAAAAGAAGAACAGAGATAAAAGAAAAACTTACCTTTGCTATCAGGTGGTTTGAATGACAGTGCACTCTCAATGTTGGGAAGTCTTATAGAGGTTTAGGTGGTGTTTGTGAGAACTGAAAAACTTGAAAATAACTGTGGGATGACAGAGCAGAAGAATGATGGAAGGTGTAGCAGTTTATTGTTATGCACATCTGTACTGTGTCTTCGACAGTGCAGGGACATAGAAATCGTAGCCGTACATTAATGGGAGATAATAGATAGCCAATTGCCATGTTGTCATGCTGGCATGGGTCCCCATTTTTCTTTTGTTTCTTTCTTGTAAGAGCTCACGAATCATATTCATATCATACGATGCTGCCAGTAACCACTTTATCTACTGTAGATAAATCTAATGCTATAATAAATCCTACAGTTACAAATTTATGATAATAATAATAATAATAATAATAATTTCACTTGCATATTATTTTCATGTGTTGGAGGGACTCAAATCCTCCCTATAATAGGTAATACTGATTTCTTTCCATTTGAAATTAACATTAAATAATTTTTTTTAATTTTTTCCTTATTTTTATCCATCTTTTTAAATTTAATTACTTATTGTACGTTAATAATTAAATTGCATATTTTTTAACTGACCTAAATTATAAATTACGCTTTTAAATATTTATTTAAAATTTTAAAATTGATATAGAGTATTATACATTTTTTAAGAAAATTAAATAAACAATAAATAGTGTGATTAAATTAAGAGAATAGTTTCTCAAACTCTTTGGACGAATAACAAAAATATTCATTGCTATTAATATCTTTAACTTTTAAACCAACAAAATCATCACCATCCTTATATTATGCATTTCAAATAATCAAAATAGTAATTTATTATTTCTGTTACTTTTCTTGTTTATTTTGGTTACATTGTCATCTTTTAATGATATTTATTATTTTTTTCCTTTTGTTTATCTTTTCTTTAATATAGCTACCTCGTAGGCAGGGGTATGTTTAGCATTTTTCAAGATGTAATGGGAAAACTGCTTTTAGGAGCTGTGAAATGTAAAATAAGATAGGAATAATCTACAACTATAAAAAATTAACATGAGAAGAAGTTTATTATAATTTCAATATCAATAAGTGTTCATTTTATCTTTCAAAACCTATTATTATTATTATTATTATTATTATTATTATTATTATTATTATTATTATTATTTATACTTATTATTATAACTTGAAAATATACAAGAAAGAACAAGATATAGTGATTAAATGTGATAAAAAGTGATAGGAGTGGAACAGAAGATCAATTCAATTCATAACAGTAGATCATTTATACATAAAAGTTTTTTATTCCTAAATATATGAATATGGAACAATGATAATGGCATAATTTGAATTCAACAACCACCTATAAATTACGTCACAAATTATCGCTAGCCCAATTAATAATTACATGTAACAAAAATATTAAAACACAATATACTTTTTTATTCTGAAGATTATCCACTTAGTTTTTATTATTTTTTTCTTCCAAAGGCTCTATATTATCCGACCATCACTACTATAGTTATAGAAACAACTAAGTTCTCGTTACAGTTTCTTTTAAAGAACTCATAAAATTCCTTTAGGATTATTTTAAAAAAAAATTGAAAAATGAAAGGAGGTAACATTTTTTAACTAATGATAATATATACAAATATAATTATTAATAAAAAAATAAACTTAACCTTTTTAAAATTGTTATAACAAAACAACTTTTTATTCACAAGTCAAAAATCCTTTTCCTTTCCGTGAGACTTTTGTTTTAATATGTTTCAACTATATAAATAATAAAAAAAAATTCAGGAAAGTTATAACTATTTTATTCTTTATAAAAAAAATTGTTTTAATATATTCTCCACATTTTCTCTATATTTTTTCTTGGTCAAACAAGTCAGTTTAATAATGGTGTATACTCCTTAAAAGGGAACTCTGAATGAACCGAAAAAGGCTAATTAGAGTTTTTAATTGTGTAAATTTTTACTTTCCTGATTTGTATGAATTAGAGCGTGTTGTTATTAATTGGAGTGGATATATTTTAAAGATACATATAATTGTACACAACTAAATATTTTGTATTACTGATTAGAGTAATTGAATTTATTGAAGCGAATTGTAACAACAATTGAATTGTATATATTGTGTTTTAAATTATACAAACATGTAATTAGTAAAATAATGATTGAAACCAGACTTTGATATAGAAATTTTATAATTTTGGATTAATATCACTGATATCATCATTCTTAGTGTGTAATCATTACATGTTTTATTTACTAATCATTACATATATCTTTCCTACTGTGTATCATTTAAGCAATTTAACACATAGTTCAATCTATGGTTTGATAATCGAGTGAGAGAGATGTTGGGAAGAATTCTTTTTGTTTTATAACACTTTATGCTCAAATGTAGAAGTTGTCATTAAAGTGTAACAATGGTACATAGTGTTTTATGAAATTTGGCAACAATTTTGCTTAGGCACTATTGCGATGCTTGAACAATGCGATAAAAAGAGAAAATCATTTAGGTGATGAGTAAGTATTTAGGTGATAGAAAAATAAAAATAATTATAAAAATAATTATCTTTCAAGAAAGGTCACGTAGATTCTTTTCTCTAATAAAATGAAGCGAACTTGTTCAAGGGAGAATTTTTTATTTTTTTTTTTTTAAAGTTAAGGTTGTCTAAATAAGATGAATTCACTTAAGCGACATCCATATGATAATAGTTTAATTGATATATTTTAAGAATTTAAATGAGAGTTTAAGTCTTACATTGATATAAATAAAAAAATTGGAATATCAGAAAAATAAAAAGGTGAAGACCTAATAACATATTGTCTTAAGGTTTTAAGTTGAGAGTGATGACAATCTCTTATATAATTAGATTAAGATCTCGTTGATGTTGTGTCTCCTAGTGAATCTCCTCTTTGATAAAACCTAACCATATATGCATATTATATTTGAATATTTATATAATTACATAAAGTGATATGTATGTTAATTTCTAATAGGATGTTATAATACTCTTTTATAAGCATGTAATAAGAGATGAACAAGTGTTATTTTCTCAATAATCACATTATTAACCACATGAATCTATTAATAAAAGAAGATTTTATGACTTTGTTAATAGTCTCAAGTATATAAACTAATAAGCAATAAAAAAAATAAGGGAGGTTCGTACACAAATGTGGTGATAAGTTTTGTGCACAAAACTATCCTGAGATTATGAAGTACGATTTGCAACAAAAAAAACTTTGATATTCCATATTTAATATTTTTAAATATTAAATTACGCATAAATAAATTAGAAAAAAAAAATGAGTGACATTATTTCTTTGACATGGAATAAAATGAAAAATGAGTAATTAGTTTAAATGGTTTTTTGCTTAGAATGAACAAAAAAAAGGTGAGAAAATAATGAATGACTATTAATTATATCTTTGTGTGTTTTTTACTTAAATGAGAAAAAGAATAAGTTGTATTTGAGATTTATGTTCAATAGTAATATGAGATTTTAATAAAAAAAATATGTGTGTGTATGCGTGCGTGCATGTGTGTGAAAGGAATGAGAGAGGTGAGTAAATGTTTGTGTTTTTTTTTTAGTTTTGAGAATGAAAAATATTTAAATATCTTTCACTTTACAACTTAGAATCTATAATATATGAAAGTATTTTTGTCTACTATAATCCGATACACATTATTAAAATATATCAACTGAAACACGCGTTTACAGACCCATATATATATATATATATATATATATATATATATATATATATATATATATATATTTGAAATAAAAATATTTAAAAATAAATCTTTAAAGTATAAACTTAGATAAAAATAAATAAATTTGAAATCCAATTCAAATCAATTTACTAAAATAAATAAATTTAGTCTTCTAAAAAACAAATATAAAGAGTTACACCAAAATTTAAATTTAATTTTTTTTTTCTTAAAAATAACTTCAATTTCGAGTCTAAATAAAAAGAAATACAAATACATAAAGTTAAATTTTAAACCTATTTTTTATTAATAATTTTATTTTAATCATTTGACTAAAAAAATAAAATTTAAAAATGATCTGCGGATAAAATACCCATAATTTACCTCATCTCATGTAGATAATTAAATATACATACTCATTATTTGTGAGCCTCCATTAAAAGATTCACACTATTTATAAAGTTATGACAAATATTTTCATTAGAAAATTCACAAATGAAAGCCAATTTAAATATGATTTTTTTTTTAAATATGTAATTTATTTTTACAAGCATTCACCTTGCTTTTTAATTTAATTTTTACTTGCTCCAAAACATTATTATCAAGGCCAAACGACCAAAGAATATTCACCTTTTAAAAATAATTATTTAAAAACTAATATTCAATACGAACTAACTAAAATCCAAAAGAAGCATACGGTACTCATTGCACACAAATTGCACACAAATTATCATTTTGTTGAAAGAGATGCTTTAGAATATTCCGAAAGTCTATGAGAGCAACTTGACAGTATTTTGTTAATGGATAGAATGAGACATCATATAAAAGTATCAACTATACCTTTTAATACTAATTTATAAATTCCACTAATTATTATTATATTCACATTATATTTATTTTTCGATACACTTAATTTTTTTATATTTATTTGATATTACCATTTTTTATCTTTTACTTTTTAAAAAAAAATATAAAATTTTACACTTTTATAACCATTTTATCCTTATACTCTATATTAAATAAATATATTATGATATTATTATTCTGAGTAACGGTGTCATGATACATTTTTACATTTATTTAACACAAAATACAAAGATAAATAATTATTTATAAAAATGAAAAAAAGTATGTAAAAATAATATCAAATTAACGTAAAGAAATTTAAATGCGTAAAAAAAGTATTTTTGTAATATTGTACATCTAAATCAAACATAACAAATTTTACTCCATAAATTATGAAAAGGTGAGCCGAAGCATGTGATGGAGTGCTGTTGTTTGATCCCAAGAAACAACACAGCAGGATAAAACATCCAACATGTGGTCTTCCTGTGAACAACGTTCCAAACTCTCAGCCAGGACGTAACATATTACCTTGTCCACCAAACATACATCTTCACGTTCATCAACGTTCAGTCAGCATCACAGTATTCAAAGTTTAGGAATATTTCTTTTACAAATTTAAGCATCAATCAGTAAAAATGAAAATGTTGATATTATATAAGAGAAAAAAAAATCATAAATATTAAATTTTGAGTTTTATGTTAAAATTAAATAATTTTTATATTAAAAAGATTTCAGATCTTTTATATCCACAACTCATATATAAAATAATCAATAAACAGTTCCATGGAACAACGTAAATTCAAATTAACAAAAACGTAAATTCAAATTAACAAAATGTTTTTTCCAAAATATTATCTTAAATATTTTTATGTTTCTGATATTCTGAGAATGCATTGCATATGTAGCAGCTAATTTGATTAATTAGTTTGATGTTTTGAATGAATAATGAAACTTACGCTTTCGATTTTCCGCTTCGTCTGAAACAGACTTTAAGGTTTATGGTACCTACGTGTTGTCTCTGAAATGTGAATGAACGTGCTTGGAAGACATTCACGCTACTTCAGATTCTTGTAAAACAGATCCGACAATGATATATTATAACCTGATAAATTTATATAATTATTTTATATTCATTATTTTTTTTCACAATTACAAATACTTTTAACAATTACATCATTCTTAAAAAGGCTATATCATTTTTCAAATGATCCTATTTTATCTTTCTAAAAGTGATATGTTTATCTTGTCATTATCTTCGTTTATTTTCTGTACGTTACTTTTATCCTGATTTACTTTTTACATGTAATTGTCAATTATTTTGAAAAATATTAACCAATGATATCATTATTGCATACAATAGTTCCAATCATAACACTTTTATTACAGCTATATATGCCTTTTCCGTATTTAATTTATGATTTTACGATAAAAGAATATTTGTCGTTTAGAAAGCTCAAAACTTAAAATTCATAAAATATTATATATATACTTTATTTATTAGAAAAACATCCTTACTGGGTTGATAAGATATTTGCCAGAATCTATCGCTTATGTATTTTTGGATTTCTTCAAAGAAAATATGTCATGAATAGGAAAAATAATTTTGTATTTCTGCAAATCATAAATTATTACCATAGAAAACTATTATTGTTTTGTTGCTTTAAAATTCATAATAATAATGTTGTTTAATTACTTAATCATTATTTTAAATCCATATAAATAATAATTTTAATTGACCGTGTAACCTTCTTACACTAATATTATATACATTAAATTATACAAGATAAGGATAACAAGATGATGATCATTAGATAAATCTTACTTTTATGATGGATAAGGTAAAAAAAAAATTAATTAATTCATTTTAATTTATTGAAAATTTAATTTAATCTTGTTCAATTTAATGAAAATTCAATTAAGTTCATCATTAATTTTTATTGGATATCAATCCATTTAAAAGAAATTAATTATGAAAATGTAATCAAAATATTTTTTATCCCATCCATATATTAATAAAGGGATTCATTAAATGTGAAAAATAATAGATAAATCATTGGCATCAATTATTAATAAAAAGAATTTTATTTAATTGTTTGTGAAACATATGGTTGGTGGAACAGATGATATGTTGAACTTGGACACCATACATACATGCCACGTTCAAAGAAATTGCTTCTATCTTGGAAAGAGGCAATAGCTTTATATAATTTCTAGCAAATTCCTTTATGTAGACAAACAACGTGATTGTTACTTACCAAGTCTATTATTACACGGCAATTTAGATATTTAGTTTATCTCAAAATATTTATCATATTTTAAAACAATATAAAATGTCAGATTTTAATATAGCATTAGTACTATGATTAAAAAACACATATAACAATTTGAGTGATCAATAGTTTTGAAAATGCTCTTTCAGATCAACATTTATTTCATAATATATGATTTATTCTCTAATTTCATTTGTAGGTGGTATGTAGTGCCTCATTTTATAAAAAAAAAAAATGTCATAATGATAGCATGAATTTGGTGATCATGGTAGAAAAGAAGACAACTTTAAATTAACTTAACCTTTCTATAAAATTGATTGAAAAATAAAAAAATATATCTATTTATATAGTACATACTTTTTTTTTATCTTTTTTAATCATAATTTTAACTCATATTTCTTAATACATATACATCTCAAACTTGAAACTAGATATATATAGATGATTTAATAATAATTCTACAACAAGTGATATGATAAATTTAACAAATAATAAATTATATTAAATAACTTTAATATTATATTAAGAAGTAAATATTAAATCTAATATAGTTTAGGTTTTAAAATGAATACTTATTTACATAATGTAATAATTAACTAGAGTTATGTATTTTTTTTAATTTAAATATAGTCTAATTTTTGTGACTCAAGTCAATATAGTTGATAAAGCGAGTTAAGTCTAGAGCATTTTTATTTTAGTATTATAATTAAAATGTATTAAAAACGAGAAATATTATATTTGGATTGTGCAAATAATTGGAGTACATGACTATAATTATTAAATGATTGGGTTTTTATTTTGACTCATGGCATTAGAAAAGTACAAAGGAATTGGGTTTTAATATTTTTCTTTTGTGTAGATCTAGACTATGCAATAGGACGGTGAAGACAAAAGTTAAAAAGGTAGCCAATGTAGCAACAATGGCATGAACTATGGAAGTGTTCAATGATATAGATCTACTCAATATACAAACTACAATAATTACCCTTAAATTATCTTTATAAATTATCTTCGTTATTTTTATGCATACAACAATTATTTTTTATTCTTGTCTCTTTATTGGTTGATATGATGCAAGTTATTTTCATCACATTTTTTGATTTAGACTTGCGTTTTAGCTATGAAAACATTGCCAAGAAGGTTTGTTTCTTTTGGATTGTCATTATTTAAATGCATTTTTGCACTTGGAATGATATGACTCATGAACTCGTTGATTTTTTTTTAATTTATTTTTGCAGTGATCTTGAACATGATGAGTGAATGATATACATGTGGTCAAGCTTTATTTAAAAATGAAAATAATAATAATAAAAAATGATGAAAATGGTT
This sequence comes from Vigna mungo, assembly GCA_036885675.1. NCBI lineage: Eukaryota > Viridiplantae > Streptophyta > Magnoliopsida > Fabales > Fabaceae > Vigna > Vigna mungo. The sequence goes on along the minus strand of CP144692.1, from coordinate 41,638,840 downwards.
ACAGAAGATTTGTCTTTGGCCCTAAAAACATAAAAAAAATAAAATGGCAGAAGCTTAATAAGATATTGAGTCTAACTCGACCAAGATGCAATCACATTATTATATTAATTTTGTAGAATTCGGACATACTTATCCACATGTCAGAATCAATTACTATTGGCAACACCAACTATGCATGCAAGACATTATTCCACTTATTAATAGCATCGTCCACACTCACAAATATATTTATTTATTTATTTTTATCTCATTAGTGTCTCTAAAATTCCAAGTGGGTATTATTTTACCAGCCTTGTCAATTTTCTTTTCATATATACCATGATGACACGTTACATGTCATTGCTTTTCACATGAAACCAAATTCTTCACACATTAAAAAAATATTTCATGACTGTCAGATAGAATTTTCCCGAGTTTTACAGAGAGAGTGAGGATTGTCATGTGGCAACTTCTGATTAGGGTTGCATTTAAGTGGAGGATTGCTGAAAAAGTGAAGTATATACCAGTAAATAAGTGTAAGATAGAATTTTTCAGAATTTTTTAATTATTTTATAAGTCTATTTATCACAAATCTTAATTAAGTCAATTTTTTAAACACAATAAACAATTAAGAAGCTAAAATTAATGGTTAAATTAGAACATAAATATACTCATCAGTATTTGAAAGACAATAAAGAAGAAGAAAGAAAGAGGAAAAAGAGGAAACAAATTATGATATTTATTATCAAATTTTACTAATGGATTTATCCATCAGTAATTAATGATGAAATTTCTATTTTGTTAATCAAATTTACCAATAAAGATCTTATTGATGGATTTTAACCGTCGATAAATTATTAATAATTTTAATTTGTCGATGAAATTTAAATATTATTAATAAATTTTGACTTTTAATAATATAATTTTTCTTGTAATGATATATCTGTACATCCCACTTGTTTCTTTATGTATATTTAAAACATAATACTCTTTTGGGACAATTCTATTATTGTTGGCAAATGTCTATATTTACTAGTGATATTTATAAAAATCTTCTATATAAAAAATTATTACAGTTATGAATATAAAAATAAGGTTAAAAGTTTATATAAATTATGACAATTTTAAAAAATAAGAATAAGTTTAAAAGCTCATAAATATTGAGTTTTAAGTTTTTTTTTTTAATAAAAAAATTAATAAAATATAAAGAGTGACATGTGTGCTCAAACCTTTTTATATACATTTAAACATACACTTTATATGTTTACAAAATATATATAGCTTAGATGTGTATAAAATCTATGCAAAATATATCAACCAATAACATATTGTTTGAGTGTGTATAAATTTTATGTCGCATTCTTCGCATGCTTTCAAAGTATTTCCTCTACTTGATAGACTTGTTATTTTGTAATACATTTAAAATAAGGCTTTTTAATCTCAATCTTTCCATCAACTTTGATTTATTTTATAACCCGTAAAATTGACCATTTTTTCTTTATTCTTTTTGAAAAATTTTTCACTCGAATTTCCTTAACACAATTGGTTGACCTGGTTTGAGTCCATTTTCTTCATTCATGATCTTGTCTATCACTCTTTTCATTTAGTTGGATGATTCTCTTGACTTGAAATACCTCATGATCATTCCTCGCACTGATGTATTTTTCTTCTCGTTGTCAGATTGTGAGTAGAACCCTAAGTAATTTACTCGGCTTCAAACACATTGAATGTCACCTCTCCATCTTTTACCTTTAGCTTTTCATCACCAACATTGATAATGATGACTTTAGTTGTTTTCATAAATGGCCACCAAAGAATGAAAGCAATCTCAATATCTTCCTCTCTGTAACAAGGATGACAAAATCCACCGAAAAAGTGAATTTTTTTTACCTTTGCAATTACTTCTTTGATAAATCTATAAGAGTATTTAATGGATCAATATGCTAACTACAATGTCATCCTTATTAGTCCTTTTTAGTACAAAAAGTGGCATCAAAATGTCATCCTTATTAGTTCTTTTTAGTACAAAAAGTGGCATCAAAGTTAGCTTCCAAATCAACGAGAAATTTTCTCATATATTGATTTCCAATTATACAAGAGATGGTAAAACTTATAGGATCTTTAAACTTGTAGGAAGAGTTTTTTTTGGATAATAACACTATAATTTCCTTGAACTTCAACAACTTTCTCTTCTATATACTTCTTTTTATTAAGGAAATCATTCATGAATTTAGTAAAAGAAGACATTTGTTGGAATGTTTTTGAAAAAGGAATATTGATCATTCATAAATAATTTACTTTTTTTTTCATTTCTTTTTTTCTCCATTTCATCTCACTCTCTATATTTTTATTACCCTCTCTTGTTTCAACTTTCTCCTCCAACATTTCTCCACTCTTGATAATGATAGTATTACAATGCTTTATTGGATTTACGTCGATGTTAGCAATAATTTTTTTTTCAAATCGTTTTTCAAGAGTTTTATTGAAAAGATAAAGTCATATAAATTAATAATTTAATAATTATATGTAGTAATGTACGCTAGAGATTTTTTATTTAGTATATATAAATTATTTTCCTATTTTTCTCTGAATAGTAATTTAAATTCATAGCATAAAAGCTACATGAAGGGTAACCACTAGTATAAAAAGATTAAAAAAAAAACAAAAACAAATTCTCTGAATCTCTTAAATAATGGTAATAATAACAAGTTAATGAAAAGATAAACTTTCACTTGCTTTTCAGCCCTGTTCTGTTTAGGTTTTGATGATACTACTTATTTTTGAAAAATCCAATTTACATTTCTCAATTTCTCACTTCTCACTATATTAAACTAATACAAACATTAAATCTTTACTTATAAGATAGCGTCATAAAAAATACACACGCAATAATAATAATAATAATAGTATTAGTTTAATTACTACTTATTCAAAATATATAAAAAAATAAACATGCCTTTAATCTTATATTAATATTATTATAATTTTTAAAATATTTTTTATATAAATTACTATAATATATGCAAAAAGATAAAAATCGAAGTTAATGCACAGTTTTTTTTCTTCTTAATAGTTATACAATTTAAGTAATATAACATGTTTTATATCTCTAATAATAACCAAATATATGTGACCTTTTAAAATAGTACATTTTTTGTACACATCTACATGATGAGATTAATCGATGAGAACTGCATTAACACATTTATAATTGGATTGGTCTGAATTATGAAGTTTTTCATAGAATGAATGATGACGTGTGGGTGCTCATGTCAATATTATATTCAGCCCAAACTGTTTTCTTATTCTAAAGTTTCAATCACTTTATACAGCGCACATATAATTCCGCATAAAGGACTAATAATTCAACGTTTTTTACCTTATAGTTTTAAATTATCAAACAAATAGGTAATACTTTTTTTATATTTTAAAAACATTACATATTTATTTGCTGATAGTGATAAGAAGATTATTAAAAAATGATTATATTTTGTAAACAGAAATTCAAAATACAATTAAATGATTGTGGTTTTCTTGAAGTCAATAAGAGGTTTCTTGAGGGTTTTAGGAGAGTGTGGAAAGTGGATATTCCTATCCTTTTATGATTTAATTAGGTACAAGTGGCCATTCATGTTCTATAATCTTATCCCTTCATTCAAAACACAACAATTCTTAGAAGTGATATAATAAATTAAACAAAATATAAATTTTACTATAATAAACTTTAATCCATAATCTTAATACGATATTAAAAATAAATTTTAAATTTAATTCAATCTTATAGTATAAATTTATAAAATAAAATTTAAATTCAATTATAATGTATTCTCTAACACTTAACAAAAGAAACTAGTATCTCTAATCATATTATTCATTAGAAGCTCCGCACTATCAAAACCTCTTTCGTTCTGTTTTTTAAGAATTTAATCCATTTAGACTTTTACATTCTCCAATCGTATTCCATAACTGGTTGAAAGAAACATGAAGTTCCACTCCAAAAGTAATACTTTCTTTCGCACCTCCATAATTCTTTTCTATTTTGTCTTTGAAAAATTCGAAATTACATTGTCACTTCCAAAACTTTTCAAATTTTAATATCTAAAAAAAAATTCTTTTATAAAAAATAACTTCTGAATTATATAATCTAAAAGTTAAAAGTAATTTTTAGATTATACAATCCAAAAGTCAAGTATTTTTTTATTTCATATTGTCAATAATCAGTTTTTAAGAAAATAAAACGACTTCTGCATTCTATAATCCAGAAAAAATAAAATGGAAAAAAGAATTACAGGGTGCTGGAAGAGAATTATGGAGGTGCAGAAAGAAACTGTCTTTAGTTATATATTCCGTATCCATGGTGACTGTCTGGTATAAATGAAAATAATCAGAGAACAGACACTATCCTGCTTTTTTCAAATATTTTGTTTACTAGCAAAGGAGACTTCATTAGTTATCTAATATCATACAGCAAGATGAGAAGAAAATATGTACAAGTCATACAAACTGAAGGTCATTAATACAGGAAATATAAAATTGAAGGTCATTTCTCAATAACATGAACAGAAAAGATACCTCAACTACTATGGCTAAATCTACAAATCAAAAAGAATCTTGAAATTCTCCATCAACAATATCAGAAAACCTTTATGATTATGACATGCCTGCAACTATTCTAAATATGCCAAGACTCAACTCTGTTGTGAGGAATAAAATCTGATAAAGTTTCCATTTTCAACAGTCGGTGATGGAGCCTAGTTGGTGAAAGAGTGACATTGGAAAACAATTTTGGTGAAGATATCTATCAGCACATTGGATAACCTTAATGTTTCAAACCTTGCCAAAAGGACTAATTTCTTTTTCTATTTAAAATCTTTGTCCGGAGTATCTAATTCAGATCAACGAGCTCTTAATTCAGGACTAATTCCTCACTTCAAGATCCATAGGTATCACCTGCCATTAATTCAGGACTTGACCTCACAAGATAGGCCTAAGAATTATCACGTAATGTCGGGAAGCTAACCCCTTCCTTTAGATGGCTTACTGCCGTCGGACACAACCATTTCAGCATGTTTGGACCTAGAATCTGGTGGAGAAGCAGATGTACATATTGTTAGACAAGAAACACTATCAGTACATACATGCAAATTAGCGGCAGTAAAGACCACAGTTTAGGGAGAGACCGAAGTAATGTTTCTGTATGCACCAATGTTGAATGGATGCCGGTAGCTCTGCCCAGACTTCATAGCCAGCCATTTTGCACGATTTCCTTCATGATACTGGGAAAAGGGCACAAAATGACATCGACGACACAGATAAAGACAGTATTTTAGTGGAGTACATTCAACTGAAAACCAACCTCTATGGTTGTCATATTATGAAGGACAAGGTAGACATGCCATCCAAAAAGAGTCAAAAGGGTTATGGTCAGGCCCACCACCGTCGTTCCATAGAAGACCTGAACACCATTTTATAAGTCTTATTGTTATATTATGATTTAAGAAAATTACAGATTAATAAAAGAACTAGTTATTCATGTTTTCAGAATGTTTTCTCAAAAGAAACCATGTAAAGCACCCATAATTTTCTAATACCAAGTTGCAAATTATAAGCTTATAATTATCAGAAAAGAGGGAAAATAAAACCAGGTTGCTTCATCATTTACTTGTGATGAAAATAAGTGTGGGTAGAGAAAGTGGTCTATCATTATTTAATGTTAAAGTTATTTCACTCTCTATGGCAGTAGAGATCATATATCTAACAAATTATATTCAGAAGTGAGTTTAAGCAGTGACATGGACATCACCTACGTGGAACTAGACATTTGTGGAGGGTTTGATACCGGTTCGATAGTAGATAACACAACCGGCCCAACAAACCTCGTTTGTAAAACACTTTGATATTAAATTAAGAAGTGAGTTTAAACCTAACTCATCTTTATAAAACCAACTTATAAGAAGAGGTATGCTCTTATTATAAATTGACCTTATCTCTAGTTGATGTAAGATCTTCAACAAATTAGAACTACTAGAAAGAAGTATATGCAATGTCTCTTTGTCCTACAGATGCTTGGTATTTGCATCCATGGGAAAGTATTCAAACAAGTATAACTCGTCTAGGATATTGCAACAACAGTGGCAGATTGAGCCATCACAATACCTAGAAAATTCACAAGGTGAGCCAAATCCTTAGTCTTAAAGTGATCAAAGATGTTTCAATTGATAGATTCCTGCCTCATCACAGCACATAATCAAAGTGACACCATCTCGAACAATCAAATAAATAACCTAACCTTGGGATGAGTGTCAATAGAGTATAAAATGGCTTGTCTCACTACAAACACCAGAGTGACACAAGCAGCAAATCAATCTAGACTTCCCCTAGACAACAAATCAAAGTGGTTTCTCCCTATAAGCTTATGCATAATCGCCACTGAGAAAGGAAATCTATCCTTCCGGTCCCACACCCACCACAGCATTTCTGTCGCACAGCCTCTGTACCAGAATCATCAATGTCTCCAGGGTCTTTAGATTTTCCCTGTCATCCAATTATCAATGCGGTTCCTCTACCTACTGTGACAAATCCTCTAGATGGGTTTGAAGATCCCTATTGGTCAAATTTATTGAGTCTTGTGGTCTCCCACAACCCTTTTCTTAATTGAATCTTGTGTCACTCTCGAGATCTAAGAACTCTAATGCCAACTGGGACTGCAGAATTAACAAGAGACACGGATTTAACTTTATTAAAGAACTGAATTCAAGACTAGACTCACTGTAAAGTAGGTCTAAAAGTAATGTACCCCTCTACCAAAGACTCCTCGATATACAATGGTACAGGGGAGGATCACTATGCAACATTATGCTTGCATATGCAGAGTGTGTAAACTTTCTGTATTGCAAACGAAATTCATACAGCTATTCAAGAGACTCTAGACTCTCCTATCACATAAACAATCAACAGTCTCTGATAAAAGCCCCTTTGACAACTATTGGGTAAGTTTGGGACCCATCAGCCATTACCCATCCCGTTTTCTTCCAACATAGATATGCCCAATCATTCTATGGCTGTCAAACTCAGAATCCAACTTGTAAAACCTTACGAGGGTACAAGCTCACCTTCAATTGATCCAACTCGTGCTAAGAAAAATTATCATTCAACTCAGAATTCTATATCAGTTTTGCATGTTCACTGATCCATCTTCAGAACAAAACTCACAGAAAATCAAGAGTTTTGAGGTGTGTCTAATACAGAGTCTGTGGGAAATCAAATAGTATTTTAGGAAAGAATAAATTAGGAAATCTGTGTATTTCATTACAAGTATATATTTTATTGTAATCGGTACAGATTTGAATAAATAGGGACAATCTCATAAATCAAGGGATTCTAGAATAGAATATAGTTATTATATTTTCTAAAATAGCTTAGGTCTCCTGTATATATCTTGTATGATCTCTCTGTAATAAAAATATCAATTTCCATTTAACCTAATTTCCCAGATGGTATCAGAGCTTCCGATCTAGGAAGCTCTGTCTGCACATTGTAAACCCTAAGACGGCAGCCTGCATTGCTGCTGCATTTTTCTTAACCCTAAGACGGCAGCCTGCATTGCTGCTGCATCTCTCTTAACCCTAAGACGGCAGCCTTGCTGCTGCATCTTCTCCTATATTCATTACATTTTTTTTCCCTTGCTATTGCAACCTTCTCTATCGCTCAACCTTCTGTTACTGTTGTCTTCTCTGTGCCTTAATTGCACAGCCTTTCCTTTTTACCAGCCTTTCTTTTTTTTTACCGCTCAGCCATCTTCTTGCTATGATGTCAAGGGAAGAGGAAGTTGTGAACCCAACCCCAAAAACAGGGAATTCCCATTCCCAGCTTCCTGGAGAACTGCAGAATATCCATTCTGCATATCGACTCAATGGAAGAAATTATTTGAAGTGGGCCCAACTTGTTCGTACAGTGCTGAAGGGAAAGGGGAAGTTGAGTCACCTGATGGAGTCTGGACCCAAACAGGAGGATCCCAAGTTTACTACATGGGATGAGGAAGATTCAATGATCATGGCGTGGCTGTGGAATTCAATGATTCCAGAAATCAGCGACACATGCATGTTCCTTAATTCGGCAAAAGAGATTTGGGATGCTGTAGAGCAAACCTACTCTAAAGCCAAAGATGCTGCTCAAGTATATGACGTAAAGGTGAAAACTTTGGCAGCAAAACAAGGGAACAAGACTGTTACAGAATATGCCAATCAGTTGAAATCATTATGGATGGAGCTAGACCATTATAGAGTCATAAAAGCCAAATGTACTGAAGATTCAGCACTTCTCAAGGAATATATCGAACAAGACAGAGTTTATGATTTCCTTGTTGGTTTGAATCCTGAATTTGATCAAGTTAGGATTCAAATATTGGGGAAGCAAAAGGTACCATGCTTCAATGAAGTGGTGGCTATTGTGAGAAGTGAAGAAAGTAGAAGGTGTCTCATGTTGGAGAGTCCAGCAGTAGTAGAGAACTCAGCAATGGTGGCTGACCATAAAGGAGATCAGACGTTGGCCATGGTAGCCGAACAGAAGAAAGGAGGATCAGCAAATGTGGAGAAGAAAGGTGATGGTCTCTGGTGTACCTACTGCAATAAGCCTCGTCATACCCGAGAGAAGTGCTGGAAGTTGCATGGGAAGCCTTTAAATCGAGATCGAGAATGGGGACACAGAGGAGGCCCCTCAAGGAAAGGAGGACAAGTTTATGTTGCTGCTGGAACAAATGAAGGAAATAATCCAGAAGCTGCTACCCATCTTAATCAAGAGGAGATAGAAAGGGTGAGAACCTTTCTTAGTAAGTTGGAAAAACCTACAAGTGTGTGTTCTTTGGCATATTCAGGTAAGTTTCCACTTTCTTTTGGATTAAATGTCTCATATACACCCTTTAACAATTACTGGATATTGGACTCTGGAGCCACAGACCACATGACACCATTAGCCAAACACTTCTCCACATATTCCCCATGTCCCAGCAACAAGAAAATTGCCACAGCAGATGGAACCCTTATAACTGCAGCTGGTCAAGGAAATATCCAAATCAATTCTTTAATAACCTTAAAAGATGTTCTCCATGTCCCAAAGTTGTCCACCAACCTAGTCTCTATACGAAAACTTATAAAGGATTTGTCATGTAAGGTTGTTTTTTACAACGATCATTGTGTATTTCAGGACAAGGATTTGGGGAGGATGATTGGACATGCTAGAGAACGGAATGGCCTTTATTATCTTGAAGATCCAAATCTGTCCAACAAAAACAGAATCTCTCATTCCTTCATATCTGAATCTTTGATGACCAACAGAGAAAAAATCATGCTTTATCATTGTCGGTTGGGACATCCCTCCTTTGGAGTGATCAAAATTATGTTTCCCTCTCTGTTTACAAAGTTAGATGTTGAGAGTCTTCATTGTGAGGTGTGTGAACTTGCTAAGCACAAGCGTGTATCTTTTCCAATAAGTAATAAAATTAGCAATCTCCCCTTTTATCTTGTTCATACTGATGTATGGGGACCTTCTAATGTTTCAAATGTGTCTGGTGCTTGTTGTAATCTAGGATAATATCTGTAGAATCTTCCTAATTAGAGGAAATAGGTACATGATATTTTATTTTTCCATAGGTTTCCTAGTTTCCCTATTTCCCTTTTTAGGAGAACTAGATTATTACAAATAGAAGGTTTGAGAATGTATTTTTTATGATTGGAGAATAATAATAAGTCTCATTTTCAACTTGGTATCAGAGCTCCTGATCTTAGGGGCTAGATTCCGCTGCAAGAAGCGCACCGCCGCCACTGTCCGACCACCGCCGCTGCCACCGTCGCCAGTCGGGGTCGTTGATAGGGCAGAAAGGTGCGCCCAACACCGGCGATCACAGAGCCGGAAGTCGCTCCTCGAACGGAGCTGCCACGCGCCGCCACCGTCGCCGGCGCGTGTAGCCCACGCGCCACCCTCCAGCGAGACCCACTCGCCGGCGCCGCCACAGACAGGGTCGCCGGAGCCCCCTGAGTCCGTTCCTAGGGGCGGTGACGACTAGTTTGAGCTGTATTTGTACAGATCTGACTTTTACGTTTTGATCCTCTTTTTCCGGTGAAACCCACTCGCCGTAGCCGCCACAGAAGGGTCGCCGGAGCCTCCTGATTCTGTTCCTTGGGTTGGTGACGACCCGTTTGGCCTTTATTTGAGTAGATCTGAGTTTGAAGTTTTTGCCCTTTTTTATTGGATACGGGATGTCTGAAGAAAAGAGTATTCCTTTGGGGGTACCCAATGACTTACCAAATATAGGAAGTACCTCGTGGCTGGATGGTCAGAATTACTTACAATGGAGTCAATTTATTTTAAGGATTCTCAAGAGTCGCTCCAAACTTGATCATATACATGGAGGAGGACCGGCACCAGATGACAAACATTTTTCAATGTGGGATAGAGAAGATTCTTTAATTATGACTTGGATGTGGCAATCCATGTCTCCAGAAGTAAGAAAAAATTATATGTTCCACTCTTCTGCAAAAGAAATATGGGATGATTTACAGAGTACTTTTTCTTTAAAAAAGAATCTTGCTGCTACCTATGATATCAAGAACAGGATATTTAATACAAAACAGGACTCCCTTTCTGTAACAGAGTATCACGGGATCCTAAATGGTCTTTGGATGGAACTAGATCAGATCCAAACAATAAAGATGTGTAAAACAGATGCTGCTGTTCTTGCTGAATTCATGGAAGGAGAAAAAATCTTTAAATTTCTCCAGGGCCTTAATCATGAATACGACCCAATCCGGGTTCAAATTTTTGGAAGAGAAAAATTACCACCCCTGTCAGAAGTTTTTTTTATGGTAAGAGGAGAAGAAACTCGGAGATCTGTCATGCTTCATGGAGGGATCTCCAACACAGGCTCTGCCATGACAACTGGAAAGGGAGTCCACAAGGGAACAAATGCTGGGGGAAAAACGTTTGAAAAAGGTACTAATGGGGACTATTGTACATACTGTAAAAGATCTGGACATACCAAGGAAATATGCTTCAAACTCCATGGAAAAAAGAATGTTCTCGAGCGCATTGGAAACAACAAAGGGCCTACTAAAAAATGGGTAAATCATACTACCTCAGAACGGGAAGCCACAAATCAATCTAATCCGTCCCAGCCTAATCCACCACCACCACCACCAGATCTTGATATGCAAACTTATAAGGAGAAACTCGAGCGCTTGGAAGCAATGATTGAATCAATGAGTAAGCCCTCTGGATCATGTACTCTGTCCATAAAAGGTAAGATTTGTCTCAATACTGTTGGTCATGTGTCTCACGGTATTTGGATCCTTGATTCGGGTGCAACTGATCATATGACACCGTTTAGTGGGAATTTCGATTCATATAGCAAGAGCAATAAAGAACAAATTATTACAGTTGCAAATGGACAGGGTGTACCTGTATGCGGCTCTGGGAATATATTCTTGGACTCATCTATTGTATTGAAGGATGTTTTACATGTTCCTCAATTAGCTAATAGTCTTATCTCTGTGCAAAAGTTCACCAAGGATTTAAATTGTTCAGTAATATTTTTTCCAACTTATTGTGTTTTTCAGGATCTTGCCACGGGGAAGACGATTTTAACTGCTAAGGAGCAAAGTGGGTTGTATTTTTTAGAGTTTGATAACCAAAGCAACACACAAATCCTGAGTCAACAAGCTACATCCGAGACGTGGGCTAAATCACAAATATGGTTACATCATCAAAGGCTTGGGCATCCATCATTTAGTGTTATCAAGTCCCTGTTTCCCCATTTGTTTACCAAGGAGTCTGTTGAGTCTTTTAATTGTGATATTTGTCAATTGTCAAAACACCATCGTGCATCTTATCCTATTAGTAATAAAAAGAGTATTTCTCCATTTGATTTAATTCATTCTAATGTTTGGGGTCCTGTCATAGATTCTATTTCTGGAGCCAAATGGTTCGTTACCTTTATTGATGATTGTACTCGTGTCACGTGGACATACCTTATGAAAAATAAATCTGAAGTTTTTCAAATTTTTGTTAACTTTTTCCGCCTTGTCCAAACTCAATTTGGAAAAAATATAAAAAAAATTAGGTCTGATAATGGTACTGAATATGTAAATCATGAATTTCTCAATTTTTTGTCTCATAATGGTATTGTTCACGAACTAACCTGTGTTAACACTCCTCAACAAAATAGGGTTGCTGAAAGAAAGAATCGTCATCTTCTTGAGGTAACTAGAGCTCTTCTTTTTCAAATGTCTGTTCCCAAACATTACTGGGGAGAAGCTGTGTTAACTGCCACATATCTCATCAACAGGTTACCCACTCGTATCTTAAATGGCATTAGTCCTATAGAGTCTCTATTGTCTTTTGTTCCTTCTTCTTCCCTTACAACGAGTCTACCTAATCGAGTCTTTGGATGTGTTGTTTTTGTTCACTCTCATCCTCCTAACCGTGGTAAATTAGATCCCCGAGCCCTTAAATGTGTCTTTATTGGGTATCCTTCTAATAGAAAAGGGTACAAATGTTATCATCCTCAAAGTCGCCGTGTCTTTATCACCATGGATGTCACCTTTCATGAAACCAAATCCTTTTATGTCAGTTCACCACTTCAGGGGGAGAAAGCACTTGAAGTGGATGAACTCTCCTTCTTGTCATTACCATGTTTGTCTTTGCAGGATGCCCAAGACCTGAGCAATGAAGCAACCATAGTCCACAGTGAGCAAGAAGAGGAAGACAGATTTTTTGGCAAAAAATATGCAAGAAGAGAACAACCCACTTCGACTCTAGAGCAAGAAGAATTGTCTGATCCGGAGGTGAGTATCCCTGAAGATATCAATGAGGAGGAGGTAAGTATTACTGAGGATTTACCCATTGCATTGAGAAAGGGAAGAAGATCATGTGCTAAATATCCTATTTCTCAGTATGTTTGCACTAACAATCTCTCTGATAAGCACAAAAGTTTTATTGCTGCCATTGATGCCACAGAAATACCTACCTCAATCCAGGAGGCCATGAAACTTGAACATTGGAATCAAGCTATGAAAGAAGAGATGAATGCATTAGAAAGAAATTCAACTTGGGAGATTGTTGATAAGCCAAGAGACAAGAAGACAGTAGGGTGTAGATGGATATTCACAGTCAAACATAAGGCAGATGGGACAATAGAAAGATATAAAGCTAGATTGGTGGCAAAAGGATATACCCAGACATATGGGATTGATTATGAGGAGACATTTGCCCCAGTGGCAAAGATGAATACAGTTCGAGTTATTCTCGCTTTGGCTGCCCATTGTGGATGGGACTTACACCAGCTGGATGTGAAGAATGCCTTTCTTCATGGAGATTTAGATGAGGAAGTGTACATGGAGATTCCTCCAGGGTTTGAAGTGAAAAATGAAAGAAACAAGGTATGTCTCCTAAAGAAAGCATTGTATGGTCTTAAACAATCCCCCAGAGCATGGTTTGGAAAATTTACAAAAGCAATGGTTTCCTTGGGATACAGACAAAGCCAAGGAGATCATACTCTATTCATAAAGCACTCTTCTACAGGTAAACTCACTTTATTGCTTGTCTATGTGGATGATATGATTATTACAGGAGATGATGAAACAGAAAAATTGGCATTAAAGGAAAAATTGGCAGCTCAATTTGAAATGAAAGACCTAGGAAAACTCAAATATTTTCTTGGAATAGAGGTTGCCTACTCCAAGAATGGAATTTTCATCTCCCAGAGGAAATATGTACTTGATCTCCTCAAAGAAACAGGAAAGTTGGGATGTAGAACCTCAACTGTTCCTATAGAACAGAATCACAGAATCGGAAGTGAAGAAAGTGCTCCTGTAGAGAAGGCCCAATATCAGAGATTGGTGGGAAAATTGATTTATCTATCACACACAAGACCAGACATTGCTTATGCAGTTAGTGTAGTGAGCCAATTTATGCATGATCCAAGAGAGAGACATATGCAAGCAGTTGACAAAATTCTCCAATACTTGAAGTCAAGTCCAGGAAAGGGACTATTATTCAAAAAGGAAGACACATTGAATATGAAGATATATACTGATGCTGACTATGCAGGTTCTATTACTGATAGAAAATCTACTTCGGGGTATTGTGTATTTCTTGGAGATAGTTTGGTAACATGGAGAAGCAAAAAGCAAGATAGAGTGTCCCGTTCTAGTGCAGAAGCTGAATTTCGAGCCCTTGCTCAAGGAATGTGTGAAGGACTCTGGATGAAAATCATCTTGGATGATCTTAAAGTCAAAGTAGAGCACCCAGTGCAACTACACTGTGACAATAAGTCTGCTATGAGCATAGCCCATAATCCAGTACAACATGACAGAACCAAACACATTGAAATTGACAGACACTTCATCAAAGATAATCTTGACAGAGGCTTTGTGATTACAACTCATGTTCCTACAGAACTTCAAATAGCAGATATTTTCACAAAAGGGCTTCCTCCGGGTAGATTTCAAGATCTTGTAGGCAAGTTGGGAATGATTGATATTCATTTACCAACTTGAGGGGGAGTGTTGTAATCTAGGATAATATCTGTAGAATCTTCCTAATTAGAGGAAATAGGTACATGATATTTTATTTTTCCATAGGTTTCCTAGTTTCCCTATTTCCCTTTTTAGGAGAACTAGATTATTACAAATAGAAGGTTTGAGAATGTATTTTTTATGATTGGAGAATAATAATAAGTCTCATTTTCAACTGTGCTCGATGGTTTGTCACCTTTATAGATGATTGTACAAGGGTCACTTGGGTTTTCCTACTTAAACAAAAATCAGAAGTCAGTTCTGTCTTCCTAAACTTCCACTCCCTGATAAAAGGTCAGTTTGGTGTTAATATTAAGAGGCTTAGGTCAGATAATGCCAAAGATTACTTCAATCATGTCCTTAATTCTTTTTGTCAAAAAGAAGGTATAATTCATGAGTCCTCTTGTGTCAAAACACCACAGCAGAAAGAAAAAATGGGCATCTATTAAATCAGACTCGGGCATTGTTGTTCCAAAATAGTGTTCCAAAAAATCTCTGGGGGGAAGCTGTTCTTACAGCAACACACCTTATCAATAGACTACCCTCTAGAGTCTTAGGATAAAAAAGCCCTATGGAAGCTTTGTCGTCTTTCTATCCAAACCTATCCACTACAAATAATCTTAAACCAAGAGTTTTTGGGTGCATCTCATATGTCCATATTCATAGTACAGACATGGGGAAACTTGATCCTAGAGCCTTAAAGTGTGTCTTTGTTGGTTACTCACTCACTCAGAAAGGGTATAAATGCTACCACCCCCCATCCAAAAAATTCTTTGTGTCTAGGGATGTTACCTTCAATGAACAAGAGGGCTATTTCCATCAACCTTATCTTCCGGGGGAGAGTTTCAGGGAAGATAAGGAAAGTAGTAATTCTGGTTTTTCCATTCTTCCAGACTTGATATTTGAACCTAAACTAGATCAAATTGAAGCTATACCAAGTGAAATAGGTCAAGAAAGTGAAATTAATTGTGAAGCTGATCAAGGAGATGTTGAAGCTGGAAAATTTGGTAAGAAGCTGGTATACTCAAGGAAGACTAAGGCCATTCCAGGATCAAGCAATGTTCAAGAATCCAACTCAAATCCACAAAAAGAGGTAACAATTTCAAATCCACAAAAAGAGGTAACAATTTTTTCTCCAGCTGTACAGGCTGAAATTGAAACCCAAAATGATCTTGACCTCCCAATTGCAATTAGAAAAGGGCCAAGAAAATGCACCAAACAGCCACTCTACCCTCTCTCAAATTACCTGTCCTTTGAAAATTTCTCTCTTACCCATAAAGCCTTCCTAGTAAACCTAAACACTACTTTTCTACCTAATACCCTATCTGAGGCATTGTCTGACAGAAAATGGAGGCAAGCCATGGATGTAGAGATGGAGGCATTAGAGAAGAACAACACCTGGGAGTTAGTCACCTTACCAATAGGAAAGAGGCCAGTTGGATGTAAGTGGGTTTATACAGTGAAATACAAGGCTGATGGATCAATTGAGAGATATAAGGCAAGACTAGTTGCCAAAGGGTTCACCCAAACCTATGGAGTTGATTATTTGGAGACCTTTGCTCCGGTTGCCAAAATGAACACAGTTAGGGTGATATTGTCTCTTGCTGCCAATTATGGTTGGAACTTGGAACAATTTGATGTTAAGAATGCTTTCCTACATGGAGACCTTGAAGAAGAAATTTATATGGAGATACCTCCGGGATACGGTAGAGACGTTGTTACCAACACTGTTTGCAAGCTGAAAAAGGCATTATATGGGCTAAAACAGTCCCCCCGTGCATGGTTTGGCAGGTTTACTAAAGTTATGACAGGTCTAGGTTACAAACAAAGCCAAGGGGACCATACTTTGTTCTTTAAACATTCCAAGTCAGGGGGAGTAACAATATTATTGGTGTATGTGGATGACATAATATTAACTGGAGATGATAAAGAGAGCAGCGATTGTTGAGCCAATGCTTGGGCAAGGAATTTGAGATCAAGACCTTGGGAAAACTAAAATACTTTTTGGGAATTGAAGTTGCCCACTCCAAGAAAGGGATATTTATATCCCAGCAGAAGTATATCACTGATTTGCTCAAGGAAACTGACAAGGCAGCGTGCAAACCTGCTAGTACCCCATTAGAACCAAACATAAAGCTTGGAAATGCAGAAGAAGACATTGCTGTTGAAAAAGAGATGTACCAGCGATTAGTGGGCAGACTTATATATTTGTCTCATACCAGGCCAGATATTGCCTATGCAGTGAGTTTAATTAGCCAATTTATGCATAGTCCAAAGGAGACCCATTTACAAGCTGCCCACAGAATTTTACAGTACCTTAAAGGAACTCCAGGAAGAGGGATTCTATTCAAAAGGAATGGTAATGTGAAGCTTGAAGCCTATACTGATGCTGATTATGCAGGGTCAATTGTGGATAGGAGGTCAACTACAGGATATTGCACCTTTCTTGGAGGAAATCTTGTGACTTGGAGAAGCAAAAAGCAGGGTGTAGTGGCTCGGTCCAGTGCTGAAGCGGAATTCCGAGCCATGGCACAAGGTATATGTGAGTTGCTATGGCTTAAAATCATCTTAGAAGACTTGAGGATAAAATGGGAAGAACCTATGAAGCTCTATTGTGATAATAAGTCAGCAATCAGCATAGCCCACAACCCAGTGCAGCATGATAGAACAAAGCATATTGAAGTAGACAGACACTTCATCAAAGAAAAGCTTGATAGTGGCTTGATATGCACTCCATATGTGTCCTCTCAAGATCAAATTGCAGACATTCTTACCAAGGGGCTGGGCTGCCACAATTTTGAGAAGATTGTATCCAAGCTGGGAATGGAAAACACCTATTCACCAGCTTGAGGGGGAGTGTGGGAAATCAAATAGTATTTTAGGAAAGAATAAATTAGGAAATTTGTGTATTTCATTACAAGTATATATTTTATTGTAATCGGTACAGATTTGAATAAATAGGGACAATCCCATAAATCAAGGGATTTTAGAATAGAATATAGTTATTATATTTCCTAAACTAGCTTAGGTCTCCTGTATATATCTTGTATGATCTCTTTGTAATAAAAATATCAATTTCCATTTAACCTAATTTCCCAGAGAGTCAATGATCTCTTTTCTCTCTCACAATTAGTGCATGGCTTTCTCATTTCTCTCTCTCACATTAGGGCAGCGTTTTGTTACTTTTCTCTCACGCTTCTCATCTATGTTGAAGGATCCATCTCTACTCCCCTCGAAGACGTGATTTTCTCACTTCTCTCACAATTCTCATTATTTCTGCTCTTCAGAACTGTAAAATGTCATGTTGATATGCTGTATGTGACAGAGTGTCACTGTATCTGATATAAACAGTTTTATTGTGTCTGATAATAATCTCCATATGATAAGCGTTGTCTACTAGTAGGCTTCACGAAAACTCAAAGGAAATAAGTGACTGTTAATTTTCAGAGTATGATAAACTATACATTTAATAAAGATATATTTAAGCAATAGAGAACTGCAAAAGCAATGAAAGGGAAAATGCACAAAACAAGCCAATAACAACATTACAAGAAATTATTAAAAGGGATGACACGCTGAATAATATCCCATAGAATTTGGCTTTTAACCAAGTCAATGACCCCATGTAATCCATGTAACCTACCTCACTTAGAGAGATAAGACTTAAAGGAGCTTGCAATTTCAATTTGTTCCGTTTTCTGGGGGAAAAAAACTACCTTATCCAATCATCGTGGTTTTTGATCAATTTTTTTCTTTTTCAAATCTGATCCAATCCAATTTAAATCAGTTATTGAATCAATTTTCAGTTTTTCAAATTAAGAGAAGAGAATAAATAAATTATGCCAATACACAATCATTACATTGAAACACAACAAATTTTTGTGACACACAATACACAATCCAATAACAATAAAGGAAATTACTAAAACAGTGAAATGGTGAATAATATCCAAGAGAATTGGGTTTCTAACCACGTGCAATGATACTGTGTTAGGTTCCTTTGTTCAAGGAGCCGAACAACAATTCCAAGCTCACACACACACACTCAACAGTAAGCAAGTATAGATGACTAGGTATGAATATGTATTTCTATTTCTGATGTAATGTGTAGAAAAAGGAAATACAAGTATACTATCTCCCCCAAGGAAGCCTCCCTTCCTCCACTGGCCAAGAGGTCCAGTCTCAATACCCAAAATATTATCTGCCCCCTCTCTCCCAAATTTGTTTGTTATTTATATTCCCTCTCTCTCTTCTAACAAACTAACCGTCTCTCCTCTAACAGATTTCCCCCTCTACCCGCCACTAACTTTTTTCCTTTTTATTCCTCCTCACATACACTTTTAACTGTCTAAGAGTAATCTTTGTAACCTATCTCCTAAGAGAGATAAGACTTAAAGAAGCTCCCAATTTGGACTGGATTAGTTTGGAGGAAAAAATCTATTCCAATAACTGTGGTTTTGCCTTTCATCATTTGATCAATTTTGCTTTTTTCTAACCAAATCTGATCCAATCCAATTTAAATAAGATGGGATTGGATTGATTTTCAGTTTTTTAAATAAATAAAAAGATGAAGTACACACGTAATAAAAAATTCCAATAATCGTATCCAAAACATAATAAACTGTGTCTACACGATCCAATACCCATAATGGAAACTATGTCACGACAAACATAAAATCCAATGTGACATTATATGCTAATAGTCCAAATTCTAAAATAGAAATTATGCTAAGCCAATCTTAAACATCATTACTAGTAGAAGGCAACACTAGAAAGAAGTAACAAAATTGGTAAATTAACCGGACACAGCACCAAAGTAAAATATAGGTGCAGTTCGATCTCGATTGGATCAGTTTGCAGTGGAAAAACTGAGTAGTAATCCCATCCAGAGGAAATTCAATTTACGTGTGATCATTGATTCTTCTGGTTTATGATAATTTGGATCAATTGCTAACTTTCTGTAGTATGTACTGCATTGGGATACTCTGTTAAGACTAGTGTGGTTGTTGTCAGAGTTTGTCAGAGTTACAACATAACCCCATGCAATATATATATCAGGCATGAAGTAAAAATGTGATTGAATCAAATGAATGAAGGAAAGGTACAAGAGTTCTCGAACTTAAGAGAATGCCTTGGCTTATAACTGGAACAAAAATGAAATTAGAATTATTTGCAATTAAATAAACTAGGAGACATGTAATAACATGAATAGATTACGAGTAACTGTGATAAATTCCATCATCTGAAATTAACTTAATTATTCAAAAGGTAAAAAATGTGTTGAAAGATTTTGAAGTATGAACAGACTACAGCCTTTAGAAAGGATAAATATGTATAGCCTACAAGTTTTTTATATATTTGACACGAGTACAAATTAATTGCACATATGTTAGAACATCTTTAAATAATAATAGCATGTAACTTACATAAAAGATCTTAAGAGAACTCCCTTTAATGGGGTCCCAGTCCTTCTGAAATATACAGCTTATAAATATGACCTGCACATTGTAAAAGCTTATGTCAAATAAAAATACTATCCACTAAAGAATCAGCAGATGCCAGATTGAAAACTTACCGTAGCATAAATACTTGACATGGTGGCATATAATACAAAAACAAAGAAAGCCTTATAATTCCAATAACCAACACAATTATTTATCCACAAGCAGTGATGATCCTACATCAAATTTAGCAACCAACAAAAAGGTCAAAATTAATCCTTGTTTTGTGAACCGAAGTGCTAAATCGAACTCAGAGTAACTTACAATTGACCTACCATTTTCAGAATACATCTTCTGCAAACTCGACAATGATGTGTCCTCGGAGGTTTGTACACAAAGCATTTGTCACATTTCTTCGGTGCTTCATTCTAACAGATCAAATAAAGTAGATCATCAATATGTAAGAAAAAAAACAACAATATCGACATCTTAATCTTTCATAAACACATCAACAACTTTACACAATGTAAAAGCAACACCTAAATCCTTGGCCATAAGAAATCAGAATGAGTCAGAAGGCAATGCTAGAGAATCTAATCTAATCTAATCTAAGCTAATCCAATCTAATCATAAAAATTATAAAATTCCAATTTGGACCTAACTCTTGTCCAAAAGTTCATTCCTAAGATATACATTATTTTGGTCATATTACTGCTCAACTGGGATCTCCAACAAGATATACACAAGAAAAAAAGACGTAAGTTAAACACCATAATCTCTTCAATAATCATCACAACAACTAATTTGAAGCACCTGCAGCATTGATCATTGACAATTTACAAATAAACCAAGATTCAGAGAATTCCACTTCAATTTCCTACTCAATTTACGCAAGGGACATAAAGAAGCTACACATTTAAAGACACAGATCGTATTCCGAAGCAGCAAATGTAAACGCAAAGCATTCCCAGGATTCATTCAACAGAGACCCATTGTATAGATGTGAGAAAAGCTTACATCTTTGGAGAATTCAACATCTGGGGCATAGGAAGAAGGCACGTGACCGGGGTCAGTGAGAACGCAGGAAAAGAAGGAGAAGAGGGAGAGAAAGGCAAATAGAGAGAAGAGATAGGCATTCAAAGTGCCCGGGGAACTCTGCAAATTGAGCCAGTCATGGAGGAAGACGAAGATTGAACTGTAATACACAAAACACATTAACGTAAACACTGCCAACACAGGCACTGATAGAAACCTTTTGCCCTTTGTCGACATGGAGAAGAAGACAACCCCTTCTTCCGTTTGATCTTGCCACTCGATTTCTTAGTTACTAATCTTTAGGATTTATTTATTTATTTATTTCCTTTTGCATCATCTCAACTAAGTTCATGTAAGAAAAACTATTGGTTGCTGTAAATGTAATTTTAACATAAACTATACTATCCTATAATTTTTCATGTTCTTTCTTATTATACATTTTTAGTCACATTTTTATTGTAAAAAAAATATTCTTTTTTTTTTCTTTCTTGGTTACATAAATGTAAAAATTATTTGGAAGTGTATATGATATTTTTTCTTTTGCTTTTTATTAACACTGTAACAATGTAAAGAAAATGTTGGGAATAAGCTTTTTCTTGAAGAGATTTTTTGTGAAAAACTTATTTGGCTAGCTTCTTTAAAATGGTAAGAAAATAAAAATGGATGAGAGACTAATTTAATTTGTAAGGTATTAAAACTATTTAAGCAATATAATATATATATATATATATATATATATATATATAGAGAGAGAGAGAGAGAGAGAGAGAGAGAGAGAGATTACTTGATATAATTTTAATTCTTTAAACATTTTAAATAGTTTATTTATTTATTTAAAGATTACTTAAGAGAGGATAATACTTCAAAATTTAATTGAATAGTTCACTCTAAAAT
Source organism: Vigna mungo (assembly GCA_036885675.1). Taxonomy (NCBI): domain Eukaryota; kingdom Viridiplantae; phylum Streptophyta; class Magnoliopsida; order Fabales; family Fabaceae; genus Vigna; species Vigna mungo. The sequence goes on along the minus strand of CP144692.1, from coordinate 41,616,924 downwards.
TCATTATTTACTTTAACAAAATTAGTGATGTATAATAAGAAAGAACATATTTTAACAAAATTAGATTTATTGCCCATTAGCATAAAATTTTATTGAAAGAACAATAACACAGCAGAAATACATATTTAAAAAAAAAATTAGTGATGCTATATAAAATTTCTCAGTTTCAAATATAAATAATAATACTTTAGATTTAGTCAATAAGTTTTACCAAATAAAATCTCTGTTTTTGAGAATATTGTTTTATAAATTAATTGAAAATAATTAAAATCATATATCGAAACAAAAAATTCATAAAATTATAAAAATATTAAATACTTTTTTTTAAATATTAAAAAAATAAATCAAATAAAAAGCAAGAATTGATATATACCTAAAATACGAGATAATTTTGTTAACATTTTTTTTATTGAATAGTGGAGCTCTTATTTTTTGTTGGGGTTTTAACAGCGTTGCTTAAATATAATGAGAAAGACCTAAAAGTTTTTTTTTTTTTTTTAAAAAAAGTTTAGCTGTAAATTTCTCATATAATTTCTATATCCTTGAGACAAATACTTTTCCATTGCTTTTTAAATTATAAAAAATTAAAACGATTTAAACTAAAAGTTCATTTCTATTTTACTCTAACTAGTTACTTAATTTTATAGGTTATGTCTTCCTACGTTTATCATTCCACTATAACAACATTATAAATATATATAATATTATTATCTATCGGAAAGCTTTTGAAATGCAAGTTACATACCCATGAAATTCATAAGAAACTAATTGTATCAAGAAGATATATTTTAAAGTAAAATTTCTTTTTTCTTTAAAAAAAAAAAAAGGTGTTTTGAAAGGTTTAACAATACATTTAGCAACACTTTAGTTAATTTTATCTTCTTTTATAAATTTTAACTTTCTAAAATTTTAAACTTCCTTTATATTTTAATATTAATTATTTTTCTTAATTACTAATTTAGTTGTCATATTAGAATTTTTATTTGTTTTGTTCATACAATTTTTTTACTCAATTGAATTTTTATTTAAAAAAAAATTACTCACCTTTTCTCCCTTCCATCTCCTTTTCTTGTGAACAAATAATTTCGGAAAATTATCTATTTGATTTGGAAGTTTTAGTATAGTTGATTTTTTTTTCTCTTTTGCACATAACATACTACCTCTAGGTACGTAACGAGATATAATTGATTACATTTATTAAATTAGTTTGATTCAGATGTGTTAGGATTTCGTATTAATCCTTCTGACATTATTAGTATTTGTAATATCTTAAAATTTTATTATATATAATGCAAGATATAATAGTTTTAAAATAGTCCCGTCCTTGTCTTATGTGTTTATTTATGATTGCATTAAATACGATACCATATAATGTTGAAAGTAGGGATAACACATTTAAACAGAGTTACTTAATTAAAAATACTTAAAATTATTTTTTGTAAATTAATTGAAAATACTTACAATTATTTATACAAATTAAAAACCATAAAATTATAAAGTGTAATTAATTAAAATTTAGAAAAGTAACACTCTAATAATTAATATCTAGAATATGCGGTATTTTTTTCGTAATCTTGTTTTTTGTTAAAAAGTACATTTTTTTTATTTGATTATTTAATAACAACACTGCTTTGGATAGATAATGTGATAAAAAAACGCACTTTAAAGCTCAAAGAATTCAATTTATGTATTTTTCTTAATCTTTGCGTTAGAGATATTTGCTTCTTCCGATTTTTATTAATTAATAAGTTTCAAAGAGATATAAACACTTTTAATGAATTGATTTTTTTTTTAATCAGAAAACTCAAATTCTTGTAAGAAATAAGCAATGGAATTAAAATTTAAATATAAATTTATCTAAAAATTACGTTGAGTAACTTATACTACACTGACTATAATATAGTATGACAAGCAAAAAAACCAAAAAAGAATTAAAAATTAAAATATTAATGAAACAATCAATAGAAAATACCAAAAAAAATAAATTTACATGCTAATTTTAGAAAGTTATATATATTTACCACTTTACAACATCTACTCAATGGTTTTATCCTATGCAAATCAAATTAAATAGTTTTGAGAAGTATAAAAAAATATATTTTTTGTTTTTGAGAAAAAAAAATTGATTCCCAAAATATAATGTATAAATATTTTTAAAAAAGAGAAAAATGTACAGATAGCAGACTAGTTATTTTGGAATACCGTCATATAAATATTCTGCCAGTTATAAAGCAATTCCAATGGGCTGGACCTTTTACAAAAACGTAGAAGGAAAAATGAAAGAAAAAAAAGTACCAAAATAATAATAGCTTTATCTTTGCATTGTTAAATAAATAATAAACTGTTTTTAATGAATAATCATCATCATAATAATAGAGCCAATGAATGGTTTCCTGGTTGCATGTCTGACATGATTTCTGTTTAAGGAAGCATATCAACACATGTTAAATAGCTCCTAAACAGAAGCGTTATATAAGGTAAAATTCATGGTTAATTTATTAAAAAATTCTATAGAAGCCTAATCATCATTGATTTGTTTAGAAGTACAGTAAAATAAGAAGAAAAAAATGTAAAAAAGCTAACTTTATCTATGTTTAGAAGTACTGTAAACTAGGAAGAAGAAAAAACACTGTAAAACAACCAACTTTATCTGAGTATTTTAGACCCATTTACATATAAGTACTTCTAAGAAAAAAAAAAATTAAAAATAAAGTCAAATTTTCATAGGCTGATGAAATTTGGTTGTATTTTATCATAGTGCAGTTGTAATTATGGTGATTGAATATGAGAAAGTTAAAGGCCCATGAGCTTCTGGACATAATATATATGAGAATAATGTTGAAGGGAAGTGAGTTTTATTAGTTTAACAGGAATGAAAAAGCAGTTATGGAGTAGTGAGTACTTTTGGTTGGTAAGTAGGAGAAGCATTAGACCTTATAGCTATATCTCATATATGGATATTCACCAGTTACAATCCCATATGCACTTTTAGCTAATTTCTAAACACCGTGAATCTGTCATATTCTCTACATCGTCAACTGATAGATTCGCTTCTCTAGTCTTTTCTGTTTTTCTGTTTACACATAAAAAGGATAATAAGAAACTGTTCAAGCCATACCTTTGTAGAGTTATCAAAACAACATCCCTTTTGAAAATGTTTAGTTGAGATGTTAGAAGATACAAGTGCTGTTTTATAGCTTAATTTTATCCACTTGTTGCTCTCTCACGAAACTAAAGCTACGTGTTGAAAGTCCCACATCGACTAGAGATAAAATTAATTTGGACATTTCTATTTTTACCTGTTGTCGAGCTGCTATTGGATCACCAATTTTATTATCACGTACGAGATGTCTATATTTCGGTGTGAAAGAGGTGTGTTAAGGTGTAAACTTCACCTTACAAATCGGTTTTATGAGGTTGAGTTAGACTTAAAACTCATTTTGTAACAGTAAGGTAGGTTTGAAATTACTAAACTCTTCACCACTATCCAAGCACATGATAAAGACGTGAACCAATCAGCAGCTTTAGGTTTTTTAAGCCTAAACATTGAGAATTTGTAGAGGGGTTTGTCTTTCAACACTTGAGCATCATATCCAGTTTATTCCTTTTTCTTTCTCTAATAATGGTATTTCTATGACAATGACAAGACAATTTTGTTTAAACCTACGCTATGTTATGATTTCAATGTTAATTTAAGGGTTGAGAAGACCACAAAAGAATCGTGCGTACGTTTTTGTTTATCTTGTTACATACAAAGCTGTCTTTTTAACAATGTCCTTTGTGGCGCCAAGTGACTTGTACAAGATATTCAGATCCACACAGCAATGTTCAATTTTGATATCATGGAGTTTCCTTTAACCCAATACATTGAGGACACGCACACAGATGTGGATCGTTCTGCAATGTAGGGATAGCAATTCTTCTCTTTGTGGACCTTTATAGTACATGCATATTTGGCTGTTGTTGATAATTCAGTGAAAATGAGTTAGCTGTAGGACACAATAAGAATTGGTACAGAATCTGAGCACTGCCAACTGGTAAAAGGAGTGGTGAAGTTGGCTTGCCAAACAATGCAAAGTGAAGGAGGTACAATAGCAGTTGGCATAAGTCAATGAAAATCTAGGGACCAGAATCACGTCCTATTTATGGGGACCATATTGACATGAACTTTCATTTTCCGTTAATTTTGGCAAATAAAAGTTAACCAAATGAAAAACCTTACTGCAAAAGTGGTATCCATTAAGGTAAGATGTATTACAATCAAATGAGACAAACGCCATCATTACAAGTTTCCTCAGTAAGAAGGAGAACATTAATGTTTCTACAGATTGCTGTATTTTTATATCAGAGACAACCTCATTCGAAACATGATCAGATATACTAGCTACAAACATTAAGCTGTTCTTTACATTGATAATGACAAATTTATCATGTATTTATTAAAGACTGATTCGATCTTATATGTAACTAAATTCCTTTGACATGAGAATGCATCATGAGTAGAACACAACGTACGTATACTTAACATAGTAAAATTTGAAAAGGTTTAGATATTTGAAGTGTTATGTTATGTTTGGCACTGTTGTCAATGTGAGAATATTGAACTGTGTTGGTCATTCTTTGTATGATACATACTATGGTTAAAGAAAATGTTTCTGCGATTGTGAAATAATAAAGGTTATTAGTTTCTGAGATTATTGTTGAATTGGAAATTTAAAGGTGTTTTGATAACAGTGATGGAAAAGAAGAACACAATTATTGTCATAAACATTTCAAAGATAAGGAAAACCATCACTCTTGTGTTCTTTTTCTTTTCTCTTTTGATTGCTATTCTCCTTTTCCATTTCAGTTCAACTTTATTACACAATTTAAATTCTGCCATTACCATATTCAAGGATATATATTATCTTATTCGTATTACCAATTTGTACACTTATATAGTACTGTATTTGATTTCTGGAAAAAACTTGCTTCAGATTTATAATTTTAATTCTAATCATCAAATATTAGTTCTGATATGTAGTTTGATTGAAAGTAGTAGAAAAGAAAAACAAATCAATTTTTTTCTTTTATTTTAAAAATAAATATTAGTTCTGATATGTAGTTTGATTGAAATAAATTATATAGCTATGGAATTTCTTTTATATTTTGTATCTAATTAATAAGATAACTGAACTATTTTTAGAAGTCACTCTTGGCGTAATTTGCTATTGTTCAACAAGAAAGTTTGTTTTTATGTTTTAAGAAATATATATATATAAATAGAAGACAAATAGGCGTGTTTTTTGTTTCATTATTATTATAAATCCTTCTTAAAAAATACAATTTTTTTTACGAATAAAAGTAAGAAAAATGATGTAAAATGTAAGGGAAAACATATGTAATATAAAATATTTAAAAGATAAAATTTTAAGTATAATTAATTGACTTATAGAAGTATTTACTTATATACAATAAAATTGTTTTATCTTTAATTTATATCGAATTTTCACATTTTCTTCACGTCAAAACATTTATACAGTGAATATGAAACTAAATATTATTAAATAAAAATCTTGTTAAAATAAATTTTAGATGACTTTAATATTATTTTTAGAAGTAAATTTTAAACCTCAATGTAAATTTGTCTTATTTATTGGATTGACGTGGATCTCCAACATAAAAATAAACAAAATAACTATTCTTCTATTAATAGTTTTAAAACTAAATAAGTTATATTAATAGTTTTAAAGCAATGTAGAAAAATTATTCCTATCAAACTTTTCTCTCTTTTCAAAACAAGAAACAAATTAGTGTTTTTGCTTTTAATTTGTTCGTACTATAGAATTCAGCATCTCACCCAGTTCCATTTTATTTAAACTAACAGTTTTCATAAATTAATTTTTTCATCAATATAAATATATAATATAAGCTAAACATTCAAATGCTCCAAAATTTATACAAAATCTAAAAAGAAAGTCCATATAAGGTTTTCATTCAAAATATGACAAGCTCGATATATACACATCAGCCTCCATTATTTAATATTACATATTACCAAAAAAGCTAAGATTATTTGAAGAAATACAAACACAAATTTGTAAAGAAATGCCAAATATAATATCATACTCTTCGTAAAAGAAGGATAATAGTGAAATAAAGCCCCAAACTTCAAGAAGTGGTTCTTTAATCAGAACAAGAGCTTTTTGTGGACCTTCGAAAGTGAGAATGATTCGTATACCTTATTTTTTTAGTTGTCAATATCACAAAACAGCTTTGTTACTAATTACACATGACATGGATTATTGGGGATAATCTTACTTAACACACACCAATGGCTATTCCCCATCGTCAGGGTCACTACATTTTCTGCACATGCAACACAACTGGAAAACCAAACAAAGTATTAGTAATGAACAAAAGAGACAAATTAAATTAATAATCATTTCTAGAAAAATTAATACAAGTAACAAAAATATACTTTTAAAAAAAAAACCCTAATTTATTTTAATGACCCTAAGTAAAACAATTCCGGTACCAAATTTAATCAACGATTGTTGATTTTTTAGTAGCGATTAATAATTTTATGGGCCATGTTTGAATATTACAGCTAGGGTTGAAGAGATATACATTATGAAATATGAATCACAACCATAGTACCCTAATATATTAATATCACGTCCTTGAATGATAATATAGAAAAGTATCGATTGCTCAAACAAAGGAAAATTACCGTTTTATAAGAAAAAAACATTGTTTTGAAAGTAACATCTTAAGACAGTTTGTTGCAACTTGATTTCAATCTTGTTTCATGTAAAAAATGTGGACTTTAAGTCTAATTCTATTCACACAAAACCGGTTTGTACGATGTTAGGTTTACACTCACTTGTATATTATAAATTGGTCTTATCTCTAGTCGTAGTCGATGTGAGACTTCCAACAAAGGTATTGTAAAGATAGGTTAATTAGACTCTTAAATTCATTAATTAGTGATGTAAGTGAGTGGAAATGAAAGTAAAAATGATATATATATATATATATATATATATATATATATATATATATATATATATATTACTTTTTTGAATGTGATGAGTACGTGTAGTAAGATCTGTTAAGTGGTGTTTATATAAAGAAGGGATGGATAAAATGATAGATAGGTTTGAGAGATAAAAATAAGTGGTGTTGATACCATAACATCGACGTAAAGGTATAAATATGTGGCTTCTTTACAGGTCATGGGAATATATTTAAAAAAATATAAAACACGTGTAGGTATTTGAGTGGTGGTTGATTCAAATAGGTTCCACTCTTTGTTGCATTTTCTCTCTTGGTGGTGTCGATGACAAATACTTCATAGAATATCAATCTTCAAAGAAGAATCAATGATGCCTTTGTTCTTTACACATGGATGCATTGTTAAAGGTGGTGAGGATTCCTTTAACAACATGATTGTAAAATTATATCAGTTTCAGAATTACTTTGTTTCAATTCAGCTAATCAAGCACTCTAGTAGAAGGTTTGATGTTAAAAGGAAATATATATCATAAAATTTATTTTTCACTTGTAATTATGCATAATTTAATTATTTGTTATATTAATATAGATATGTGATAAGGTTTAGATTTTTTTTTTACTAGTATGTCAACACTTCGAGTTAAAAGATTGATTTTGTGGGTTTAGAAAAAAGATAAAAGAGATGGTGGATTACTCGTCTACTAACAAAATATTAATATCTAACATTCAATAAATCAAAATTTATTTATGTTTATAGGTAAGATGAAGGAAATTATATATGCTATGAATGTTATATATTGTTAATCTTGTAAGAGAAAAAAATATAAAAGATGTTGAAGGAAAACAATATAGATAAGAATATTCTTTATGTTTTGAGTTTCTTATACAGCTATAATGGTTTTTTTCTTAAACTTATAAGAGGTAAATATAATCATTATTTTTTGATGCAAAAATATAGACACTTCTTGGGTCTATGTATTTTATTCTAATTTTTGTTGTTGTTAGTATATATAAAGAAATTACTTAACATAGTCATCATACTAATATACGATTAAATCTTAGTTAAATTATATTTGAATTGAAATAATTAGTTTTATATCGATCGCGATAACCTATGTCAGAAGAAACTTCGAAAAAATATAACTTTTTTTTTTATAAATTAAAATTAGTTTATACATAAATTTATTTATAAAAGATCTTTTAAATTTTTTTTCTAAAACTTTATTTGCTATATTTTTCATTTTAGAAACATTTCTAGAGAAGTGGTCCTACAACCTCACAATTTTTTTGAAGCGTTTTCTTTTCTTTAAATCCATGCGTAAAGAGCAAAAAAAAGTACCGTTGTACAACAAACCAGTAATGATTCCAACATACTATCATCGAAAGTTATCTGTAGTGACAAGGTGATGTATAGAGGTACCAGAAAATCATTATGATGTTTATTGCATTTAAAAAACGATTTTTTCTAAATTAAACATCATAACAATAAAACCTATCTCCACTAATTTCAAGATTTATTTTCAAAGTGTACAAAAAAATTGATTATTTTAATGGGTGAGAACAAAAACCTAGCAGTTGCACCCTTGGTTTTACATTGCGGGACATGAAGTTGCACAACACAAAGGCTGCTACATAGCATGTCTCATCAACCAGACATCAATCTTAATCGTTTATGTCATTGTACTGCTACTACATTTCTTCTCATTATATCATAAACAAAACAAGCATACCATTTTAGAAATTAAACCCATAGTTCCCTTTTCATAACTTGTGTTTTACAATAACAACCAAAAGAAGAAAAGAATTGCAGTACAGTACTACTCCACAAAGCAGGTCTATGCAAAAGTCTGAGTTGGTTTCTGCATCTTCCATTAAGGAGACACCAATCCCTACAACCTCAATTCTCAATAGATTACATGTCACAGCCATAATTATATATAAGATTGATGTTAGTAACTAGTTTTTGTACTTTCAGTGAAACAACATTAAAGTGGAGTCTACTCATCACCAGCACTGAATGTAAAAGCTTTAACTAGTTTACATAATATTCCCTGCAAAATATATGTGGCAATTCAGAGTGCAATGTATCATCCAGCTGGCAATTAGTACTGAAATCCAACAAGGAACAACAATTGACACTGAAATCATCTTCTAGATTTTCAGAACTAAGCTCCTATACTGGTGTACATGTAATGAAACACCTTTTTTGTTATGTATAAATGTGTTACAACAAACACATTTTGATACTATCTATCAAACACAAGGTTAACAAGCTGAAACGCTTAAATTAATGCATTTAGATGTACAGTTAAGGAGTTCACTAAATTATATATACATCTCGAGAAAAACATTGGAATTTGATAGCTGCTGATTTAAAATTAGACAATAATTTTTTGTAAATTTTGATGCTCAACTAATCCTCAAACTGTACATGGTAAGCAATGTTAGTTTTAATTAATGTAGAAGTTGTAAATTAATGGATGTCTGAACCATTATTTTTGCTTTTAAGAAGAGACGTGGAAGTGGTTGCACATGTATCTGTGTCAGAAAGAGGTAGTTTACCTGATGATGAACCTGAATCATCTAAAAGAAACCTAAATGCGTAACAGATACTCACCGAAATTATTTGAATCTTATATGCAGCAACATTGAAATGAAATTAACTTTTGCTTTTATATCCTTAAAACCCTAAGAAATTGAACCAGGAAAAACCATCAGATCAGTGAAATTTTTAAGAAAATATCAGTTCAAACTTTCACCCACACATACACACAGCTGTTTTCTAACTTCAACTTCCCGTGGAAAACACAGACTAATAAATTTCAACAAAAAATAATTAATATTATGAACATAAACACCAGTATCAAGGGTGCTAATTACAATCTTACCCCGCAGACATGAAAGTCTGTGAAGAGCTAGCCCATGTTGGAGAAATAGAAATAGAACTTTTTTAGTTGATGAAGACCACGAATCGTCTATTGCTGATGCAGCATCATCAAGATTCTCAACTCCAAAACATTCCCCCATAGAGGTAGAACTTGTGTGTGAATCTTGATGCTGCTGCACCTGCAAACAACGACTATATACAAATCCTTGTAGTTTCAACTTCCTTTCTCAGCTTGAGCTGATTTTGGATCCAATTGATTCAGTGGGAGAACAAGATTATCATGCACCCTCAGCCATGGTACTTTGCTATATATATTCGACAGATATATACATAGTAGAATATAAGTGAACAATCTAGGGAACCCTAACAGAATATACAGTTTCCACAGGCTGCAGATTCAACACAGACACACACACACATATATATATATATATATATATAGAGAGAGAGAGAGATACTAAACGATTGTGAACAGTAGCAAAGCATATGAAAGAGAGGGAAGCAATTAAAATAGACAAACTTGTTAAAGTAAAGCTGAAAAGACTTAAATTGGTGGATGATTCATGGGTTTTGTGTGTTTCCATCATTGGTGGTGTATATATATATAATGCTAATAACACAATCCAATAGGTGCTTTTGATTTTATACATGGAATTACTCATCAGAATGACCATTAGATGGTGGTCATGATAGGAACAAAATGGATGGCTATGTGTTTTGTGTTTTTGAGGGCACCCTTGTGCTCCATTTCACTGAACCACATAGCATAAAAAGGAAAAAGAAGATTGAAAACACGAAGAAGAAGAAGAAGAAAGAGAGCTGAAGAAATGATAAAAAAAAGTGTAGGAATATTAAAAAGAAGACTTGCAGCTGGTAGGTCAAGATCCAGTTGCGAATGAATATACTGTATATATAACTGTTGAGTGAGAGAGGGAGAGAGAGAAAAAGTAGAGAAGGGTTTAGTTTGAGGTTGTCACCCACACAAACACACACGATGTTAAATGCTGTGTTACCAACAAAGAGAAGAAAGATGACAGCTTTTTATTATTATTTTTAATTATATTAATTCTTTCTGTGAAACTCGATTATTATATTCTCGTTTTTCATATAATATTTTTTAGAGTCTAATTTTTTATTCAATTAACAATAACTTACCTTAAAGTTGTAATTTGACAGAGATAAATTATTTTAATTATCATTTGGATAAAAGAAATTTACAAAACTCGATATCTTCTCCTATATATATAAGCATTTATGAATAAATATTTTTTAGCAAGTAAATAAACTACTACCAATATAATAAGTAATCACATGGGGCGAATTAATTCTACTGTTATTATCTTCTTTGAAACAAACTATATAAAGTTTAATGCGAAGTATTTAGTTACAAAAAAACTAAAATATTATAAGTGTTTTAAATATATATTTTTTGTGATGGTCCAAGTCTGCATGGTATTAGTACAAAGGTCTGAATAATATGTTTCAGAATAAATTGGTTGATATTTCAAAGTGACAGGTGTTCAAATATTATTCAGATGGAGATTATGTTTCTAAAATAACAATGAAATTAAAAAATTATTTGTGAAATACAATTTTACATATAAAATATATTAATAAATTGATGTGATTATATTATTTTGATTAGACCCTCAAATTTATTCTTTTTATTCCTGCTACATTTTTAGGAGTTGATTATAACTATTTTGTGATTGGTTATTTTGATTCGAAAATTCTACCTCTTTAGTCATCTGGTTCTTGATGAAGAAACGAGAATCATTATTTTATTTATCACTAAAAGACATGAACTTGACATTATGGATATCCAAAATTTTAGCTGAAGGAGATGGCTCCAACCTATGGTATAAGGGGCAGCTTTTGGGTTTAATGAGGCTTTTTTTTCTTGTTAAATTTATATTTATAATTGATTTAAATTCAATTTTGTAATTCACGAGAATTCACATTTTTTTCTAGATATTTTGGATTGTGATTTTGATATTTTTGATATATATTAAAAAAAATGAATATATCAATATTTGTGTATTATAAAGGCATAACATAAAAAAAATCTAACAGAAAATTTAAATTTCATCTATATACGAATTTTTAGCTCGTTCTTCTCAAGAATGACTTTTAGGTTATTAATTCATAATGGTACAAGTTTTTTAATCTTCCTTTAAATGATAAGGTATGAAAAAAGGAGAGATTTGTGTAGCATTTTATATAACTAATAGAGATTAAATTACAATCTTTTAATAATAGCAAGTTTATAATAAAATTAGTATTATAAATAAAATTGTATATAAAGTATTCACAGAGAGGATAATTTTAAGCGCTTAGTTTTAAAAATATACTAGTAACTAATTAAAAATTGAAATAAATATGACTTTCAAGTTCAATATTTTTTTTTGTCAATAAATTAAAATTATTTCATGTATAATTTATAAAAATTATATTAATATAAAATAGTTTTCATAAATTGACTTATACAAAGTTGATTTATCATTTTTTTTGTATTTTAATTATTTAAAAAAAATAGAAACAAACTTTAATTTATTAGATATAGTTTATATTTAAAGTTTGAATAATATGTCCGAGTAGATAACTTTAGTAACTCGGGATGTAGAAAAACTTAAATGTAGAGAGAGAAAGATAAAGATTGTTAAGGATAGTGGGAAGGTGTAGGGTATTTTTGGAATAAAAGAAAATAGTGGAGATGTGTAGAATATTTTTTAAATAAATTAAAATAGTAGGGAGGTGCAGGACCCACTTGGAGAGGTGGAGGGAGCAACACCCTTGAAAAAATTGTGTTTTTTTATGCGGGTCAGATTTCAACCTGATTGATGCGGGTTGAACCCGTGGTGGGTTTACTTAATTTTATTTTATTAAAATTTAATTTTACTTTTATAAGAAGATATTTATTACTTTTTTTTTACTTGAAAAAATTATTTAAATTTTCTATTTTCAAAATTCATTAAACACCCATGTTGCGAGTGAAAATTGAGAGTAAAATTTGTTTAGATTTGAATTATAGAAAGTTTGTAATTTTTGTTTATTTAAAAAAACTATAATTAAGTGAGCCAGTGAGCCAACTCGTTTACCTACCATGGTGGGTTAGACTGGGTTCGAAATTTTCTGACTCACTAATAAATGAACCGGATTGGGAATTGGGTTGGCTCACTAAGTAACCAACCCGTGATGGATCGGGCAGGATCGGACTCAGATACTCGTTTTTACAGCTCTAATTCAAACATTAAGTTTTTAAGTTGTGAAATAAATTTTATTTACTTATGGGTGTGAAATACGTAAAGGTGATATTAATGTTTGTAGTATATAATTTTTTTTCTTACAATTTTAGAGTTACTCTGATAAACTTTTGCTTTCTAACTAATGCGATTATCATTTTTTTTAGTAGTAAAACTAAAATATATTTTATTATTTAATAAAATTAATTATCATAAAGAAAATAAGAATTACTAAAAATGGTTATCAAAATTAAATTAAAAATATGAAACAAAGCGTAATAGGTGTAAAAGAAGGTAGACGCGACATTTATAAACAATTAAAACGTAGTATTTTACAATAGTTTCAATTTTACGAATGAAAAATCTCTTTCCTCTTCTTTTAAAAATCTGACCCACGTGACAAGGTACGGAAAATAATTATATTTTTTTAAAAAAGGGTCACGACAACTAACGGAAAATAAAAGGAGCTAAATGTGACACAACACAAATTAAAAATAAAAGTAAAAGTACCCATGTGAAATATGGGTTTTATATATCACTACATTCTTTTCAAAGTTTCAGTCATCAACTTTTTTATATTTTCTATCCAATAATATGTAACATGATATAACATCCTTTTTTATCTTATCTAATAACTGGTTACCAATTATTAGCACAATGCTGATGAAAAAAAAAACTATTAACACACTTAGAGATGTAAAAAGGTAATCCGACTCAACCCAATTTCTATAATTTAAACCTAAACAAATTTCACTTCCAACATAAATGTTTAATTAATTTTGAAAATATAACAAAAAATAATAATAAATATTTTTTTATAAAATTAAAATTAAATTTTAATAAAATAAAATTAGGTAGGTGGGCTAACCAAGTCCACCACGAGTTCAACCTGCATGAGCCGGGTTCAAATCTGACTCACATAAAAAAAATACAATTTTTTCAAACCCAACCCGGCTCAAACCCGTGGTGAGCCGGATTGGCTCGCAGGTTGTAACTCATTTTGACAGCTACAAACACAGTATTAGAATTCTTAAACAGCATGATAACTTAATAATTGTTTAATTAATTAATTATTTATTCTTGCGTACTTTTTAGCTTTTGTATATGAAATTGTGTGCTGGTTTTTAAACATATTTGTTTAGTTTATACGAGTTTACATGACAAAAGTTAAATACAATTAAAAGTAAATATATGTTTTAGAAACACAAAGGAAGTTGAAATTATATTGGTATGAACTAAAATAATCTATTCATATGTTTAATAAACTAAAAATAAAAATGTTCATGCATATATAGAAACTAAACTAAATAAGTAATTACATTTTTAATATAATAAAAAACTTCTCACGCTTTCAGGTGATATGTTTCTAGATCATAAAACTTAACATGACATACAAATAAAACAACTGTGAAATATGCTTATGATATATCAAAACCAAACCCAACATTGAAATTGCTAAGTCTCATAGAAAATCATAAAAATAAACAACTGTGAAATAGAAATCTATTAATTCCACGCCATATTATTTTATTTTGATGTTTAGTTATAACAAATAATGCCAATTCTTAAATAACATGATAAGCATCAGTGAAATTTTTATTCTAACATGATAGAATGGAATCATTTATTAAAAAACACAATGAATTATAAGGGGAAAAGAAAAAAAAATGTGAAAGGATTTTATGTATTTTCAATATCATTCTGAACTTGACTTTCACAGATGGAGTGGAATCTGAATGGAAAGCATACTTTATAAAGAAAAATTAGTGTGATGATTAGAAGGCCATAATTTGTTATTTATGAATATGAATGCTCAAGAATCAAGAACATTATACTATATTTTTTAAGGAAGTTTTTTTTTTTTTTTTCCTTTGTCTTTGTCTCAGGTATTAATTGGACCAAGAATCAACCACTGTTTATAAGTTTGTCGGCACTTATATAATTATATAAATGCTTCTCTTCCAGCACACTGTTGTTGGGAAAGTTAATATTCAGATAGGAAGATAACAAATTTCATAATGGCGACAATTATAGATGAATAAGATTATAAATTAATTAGCTAGAATTAGGTTGGAGAATTTATTTTGGCAATGAGAAGTGACTCAAATCTGAAATTTGATTTTTGTTGGTTGTCCTTGTTGATCGTAATTTATAATATGGTAACCTTTTTTGTTAAGACTTTATTATAACATGATCAAACATTAAAACAAGGCAATATTCTCCTTGCTTAAACTTTAATTCCACCACCAACAAAATTTAGCAAAAGAGATATTCACTATGTATGAAGTTTAACTTATTATCACTGTGATGATAATCATTATAAATTGTAATAATACTGCACCGTTTTGTCATTTGTATTGATATTTTTGTGTATGAATAGGTTCTAAATCATGTTTCATCAGCATTGCAACTTATACGCAATTACACATGGCCACATGCTAACATTGTTGTGGTGCCTGACATGTCCCACATGCTCATTACATCAACATATGACCATGCCAATAATATAACTACAATGCCTTGCTTTTAGAAGGAACAAGATATCCAAACAGAAAAATAAAAATAATCTCAAAAGTAAAAGTCTCTATATTTTGACTATGTTTTCTGTACAAACATGTCCTCATTTACTTTATTAATGTATACATGACTTTAATTATTCTTAGGGAAATTTATATATGCCAATATAGGTGTTTTGAGTTTACGATAACTAATTTCATATATAAATAGAATAGCCAGTTCATTATACAATTATATATTTCAATTTCTTATACTGACATAATTATATAATGCTTTTGATATAAAAATGATGTTTCTCACTTATTTATTTTTAAAAGGATTTGTAAGAGGATTTAATTTCTAATGAAAATTAGTCTAGTTTATATATGACATCATTTTTAACATAAACTTTCAAAGCAATAGGTTTATTGATGTTTTTTCTTATATAATATTTATTTTTCTTATTTTTAACCTGGGTTTATACTTAGATTCTCAACTATTTTTTATATATATTATATTCATAAAAATATATTTATGTTTTTGTTAGAAGTGGATTTTAAGTCTAACTCAAAATATTAGAAGTGGACTGTGAGTCTAACGTAACTCCACAAAACCAGTTTGTAGGGTGAAGTTTACACCCACTTATATACACTGAATTGGCTTCATCTCTAATCGATGTGAAACTTTCAACAACTTTATTGAACATATGATTATATAAGTATTTTTTCAATATTGAAAATAATTTGCAAAGACTCCACAAAAAACTCTTCACAACGCTTTTTAACTTTTAAGTCGAAATTCTGATACCTAAATATGCTTCAAATCAAAAGGAAGTATGTTTGTAAAAGACACTTTAACACACAAATCAAAAGTGTGTGTCAGCTAGTATAATAACAAACATAATTAATTTATTTTGTGAATATTATTTATATCATGTTTATAAATTTTTACTTGATTAGATCTGGTTTACACAAATAATCATCTTGATTAATTTGCTTAATGATATGGTAATATGCTTTGATTGTTAATCTTAATTAATCTCAATTAGCCTCTACTTTTACAATGTCTTGATGGAGATAGCATGGTAGTGAGAAGATGTAGTTATAGAAACTAATTACATAGTTGAAGGTTTGTGTAACTTTTTTTTTTAACATATATATATATGTTATTGTTAAAAGGCAACTAATTTTGGTGGTGGTTTGTAGCAAGTGTAGTAAATTGGATTCCAAGTGTCTTGGTAACTAAGAATCTGTTGTAGTTGTATGGGTTGAGACAATAATGATTAAATATGAGTCTCGTGCAGACAACTCACTTTAGTATCAAATTCTAACCTAATATATGCCAAAGTAAAGAAACGGGAATATGCCTCACTCATGGCCAACAACCTAGTACTACTTTATTTAATCCTTCGGTGGCTCTCATCTTGAGATCTAACTTTAAGTACTGTAACTCATAACAAAATACTATCAATTTCTCATCATTCATTTGAAAGCTACTTTTCTTTATTTCTATATATAATATCATTATTAAGAAAAAATTAAGCACGGTGTTTTAAGATTTTTTTTTTTTAAAATACCGTATATCAACTTTAGTTTTTGTCACTTTTAAATGAAAATTAAGTTTGGACATGAAGTAATTTGAATAAAAAAAATCATAAAACGATAAATTGTTGAACATAAATGAATTGGTTTTTAGTTTTAAATATATAAGTCTCCCTTGAGACATGAAAACTACAGTGACATAGCAATGAAAGATGTATATGAACAACATTTTAGGATTAGGTGGTCGGCTAAACTAATTATGTATGATTGAGACAGAAAGAGAGAAAAAATATTTGTTAATTCAAAATTTGTCTGCAAGTGCAAGGATTTCATCATTAAGTCATTAGCTGCTGCTCTTTAATTTATTTAGGGAGTTGTTAAGTTTACTTTGTTCCTTTATGAATTTTTTAAATCAGACCTCCAACGATATATATATATTATGGAAGTAACACCATGAAGCAAAAAGAGAAAATATTAGGGTTTTTGTATTAAACATCAGCTACCAATTATTAAGCTAGAGCTACTAGGATCCTATGGATTAAGGATTGCATTCTTAGAATATTAATAAAGATCTACGACTTATTTTTCAACGTTTCACACTCGTGGAATTACGTATATATTTACATTAATTAGAAA
Organism: Vigna mungo; assembly: GCA_036885675.1. Classification (NCBI taxonomy): domain Eukaryota; kingdom Viridiplantae; phylum Streptophyta; class Magnoliopsida; order Fabales; family Fabaceae; genus Vigna; species Vigna mungo. The sequence goes on along the minus strand of CP144692.1, from coordinate 41,599,126 downwards.
TAATGGTACTTTAGATTATATAATGTAAAGTAAATATATTGTTTTATAGTTAGATTTATATTTAAATTATAATATAATATTAAAGTTTATCCTATAAAGTTGATTGAATTTATCATACTATTTGTTATAGAATCGGTATTAAATTATCTATAAATATTTAATATTAACATAAGATATCCATAAATGTTTTGGGGAAATCGATATTTAATATATCAAAATTATATATATCGATTTAGTGATTTCAAAATTGATCATTTGTGTAATTTCTTGCCAAATCAATTTATAATACATAAATAAAGATTACTAGTTGATTTTGATGGTATCATGATTTATTATAACTATTATATATTCCATTATCAAGTTACTGAAAATAGTTATGACAATTTCATAATATTTTACGTTTTCTTGAAAATAATTTTATTAGTTTTAAATTTACTCGTGTTTTGTATCTTTCAATAAATATATGAGAAAAGTTATATTCAAATTGAAGCATATTTTTATTTTACACGTTAACTTAAACATTGATATAATCATAGTTTTGTGAGGAATCTATCATAGTCTTTTAAAAATAATCTTAACAATATACAATATTAAAGGCCAGATATATATATATATGAAAGACTTTAACAAGTGAAAATATATTAAGTAATTTCACACAAGTGAATATGAATACAATAATATTTGTCCTCTAAAAGTTATAATGTTATCATAGTAAACTTATATACTCTATATCTTTATATGTATTAAGCATATCAAATTTACAGAACACATCTTTATTATAACTTATGAAGAAGAATTATGTATCTAAGATTAGTTTCCCCCTCATCAATTTTATATTCTACCTTTTTACTTTCTAACCAATAAATAAATAAATAAATATTACTGACTTATTATTTTAATAACTACCTCTGATTGTAAATTTGTACATTGAAAAAAGTATTTTCATAAAAGCAGGCAGGTAAAATATGATAATATATTTACGGGAAACGTACTTATTCCTAGGAGATATGAAGGGACATATTACTGAGAAATATATATATATATAATGAGAAAACCGCACAAAAAGGTGACAGTGATCGACTTTTATATTAATGTTGAAACAAAAAGCAAGAGGTGAATCCAAAGTAGATTATCTTCAATCTTGGATTTCACATGGCATGCACAACGATGAATTTAATAGTTAATTAAGTTAATACTGTACCATAATGCGTCATTTATTTAATTGAGTATTATGAAATGATGTTATTATGGATCTTTATTCAATTCAATGAGCAAGCATCGGTTACCGAGCGAATCCTAAATGATGATCTCAAACTAATTAAGTAATTAAGGAAACAGGAAAGAATGCATATTTCAACCTTGTTTGGATCAAACAAGTCGATGATGATTAATTAATCCAACAATTTAGGAGGTTTTGCTTTTCCGTTTTGAAACAGTGGGCGGTTTCAGCCATTAAAAATATTGCTTAATTTCTTTGACTTGTTTTAATGTATTCACACACACAGCATTCGTATAAATAATAATCATCGCAAGATGCTCAAATATTCTCATTTGATGCGTCTCTAATGATGGTTTAGAATTAATTCACCATTTTTTAATTTCATTTTTGTCCTTTCTCACCATAGTCAACACCACCTTAATTAATTCTAATTAAACAATTTAGAAAATGGCTAATTCATCACAAACTTCTTCTTTATTTTTTTCTTTTTAAAGTAATTATCGAATCCTACCATTCAGGAATAAAGTTTTAATCGCAATTTTTATTCTTCTCTAATTTATTGTGTTGATGATTTTTATATTTTGTAGTTTTAATCATTTTACTTTGATTTTCATATTTTTTATATTTAGTAATTAAATTATTTGATTCTTATCTATATTTTTCAAAAATTAATCATCTCAATATCAAGAAACATGATAAAGTGATATTATTAATTAATTCATTTGTATAAATGAAATAATTTAACAAAATATTGGTTAACTTATGAAATACAATTTTTCCAACTTGAAACAAATAAGCAAATTGGATTACAAATCATGAAAAATTATCCAAATGGCGGTAAGTTAACATTGGGATTGAAAAAAAAAGTAAATAAATTTTTTGTAGACCAAAATTCTTATGTTTTTACCCTTTTATTTTATTTTAAATGTTTGGTATTTAAAATTTTTAATATTCAAACAAAGGAAGGAGATTTTTTTTTATGTTATATAATAAGTTTCATACTTGTATATGTTTATTAATTTAAGGTTAATCAATTAAAATTGTCCTGATTTAGTTACATGTGCTATTATTTTTAAATAAGTATGTTGGTAATTTTATATTTTTTTTAAAATGTGAACTTTTATTTATATTAAATTTATTTGGGTGTTTTCATAAAGGTTTTATAGACCAGTGAGTAGCTTTTCAAGTTACAAAAAGATATAATATTAGTTCTTCCATTTTTTAAGTATATGTAATTTAAAATTTTTTATATTTTTCGTGAAAGAAATTATTATACCGATAAATTGGATTTTTATTTATAGAAAACGATATAAATATTTTAATATTTTCTTCCACATATTTATTTCTTAAGATAATTTATCTATGTTTAATTTTTTATTATGGTTTGACGTGATCTATAATATTTAATAAAATTTTATAGCATAACAAATGAATATTCACAATAATGTCTAACATTAATTTATTTAAAAAAATTATTACTTTTAATGTATATGTCATGACGGAACATTTAAAGCTCCGAGAACTAAAATTGATTGAATCTTTCAAATCAGCTACATATTTTATCTAAAAGAAATAGCCGAAGGAATTATGAAAACAACTATATACATTTACACATATTGTAATATTCTAATATTAAGAATATGCATCAATATTATATATCTAGTATATTTATAATTTGGTAAAACTTATCACAATGATGTTTAAATTTATTTTAATTTTTCTAATATAAAAAGTAACCCAATGCAGAAAATGTAGACTAGATAAATAAAGTTCTAAAAATTGTTAAACAAACTGCATTAACATTTTTGCTATCGTAGGAGGTTTCCAAATGTGTAGTCGAATGGGTCCTTTTGTCCAAAATAAATTAGAAATTGCTCAAGCTGCCTAGAAGGGCTTCTATTAATGTGTTTTGGGGTTTTCTTTCTGCACCTCCAACTTTATTTCCTGCAATTACAAAGTGAAAAGTGAGAGACAAAGTCTGTGTGTAGTGCAACCCTTTAATTGAGGGTTAGTATCGTGAAGAAGTAAATATAAGAGAGAGAAATTAAGTTTTAGGTTTTTTACCCTAGTCAAAGGTAAAAGGGTATTTAGGGGTTTTAAAAATATTTGGAGGTGTAAAAAGAAAAATTGGAGGTGCAGGAAAAAAGCCCATGTGTTTTGGGCTTAGCTACCGAAAGAGACTCACTAGATTGATAATTAAGGGCTTTCTATTGACACAGCAAATTACTAATTAAGCTTCCAACGAAAGTGATTTGAGAAATTTTGATATTTAGTTAGAAAGGCCAAAAAGGATATTAATGAGTAACAGCAGTACTATAAGCCTTTAAAAAGGATAAAATGAAGGATGAATGAATATGCATTTGTAATAATGTTTGGTGAGTTATAAGATTCGAATATATATGATAAGGGACACGTGGCAGAGAAAGAAAAAAGACATGTAAGGCAGTGGAAGATAGACAGGGTAGAGGCAATTACTTTAACACAGGTAAGCTACTACGACAACACTTGGCCCAATAACGTTGTTCCATGTGCCAACTTCATGTTGTTCGGTCAAAGGTATAGAAAATATGTTAGGAACATAAAAAGTAATTATGAGAAAATATGATACTTATAAGAACATAGTCAAAGGTAATGAAAGAAGAGAGTTATGAAAGGCACGAGCAGCATCTTGAAAAAGTGATCAAAGTCACAGTTTTGTCTGAGGAAGCAGTGTGGGCAGCAAGAATGCCTCGCTAGCAGTGAGTTGGTCATATCTGCATCTACTTCAAATCCTCATGAGCCTATTTAAGACCTCCATCTTCTTCACCTTTAACCTTCATCATTACACACTCAAAATGTCTACCATTTTTCTCTCCAAGTTCCTTCTCCTTCTCGTCCTACTTCTGAACCCCCGTGTTCTTGGTGCAAGACCATTATCGGAACATAATGGCCCTAAATACATTAACCTGAAGGCTGAGAAAGGCAATGGAAAAAGAGTCTTCAAAGGAGGGAGTGTGGAAGCTTGTTTGCCAAAAGGGTTTCGACGATCTTCTGCTCCGAGCAGATATATCAATTATCAGCCTCTTGGAACGACGTGTTCTTCAGAGAAGCTGGTGAATGGTCCTCGAGCTTGAGCAGTACTCAACATGTGTCATTGATCAGTCAAATGTCAAGTCATTGCATACTTAATCATACATACACATTATGTGTATAAAGGATATATAGTGAGATATTTATAATGTAACCTATCGACTTGAAAAATCAGGCCATATGTATCAATACTTTCTTCTATATCTTGGTGTATCTTGCTGCTCCATCTCATAATACTCTTTCTTTTTAATCCATCGGTGTCTACTTTTTAATTCGTAAACAACTACATATAACATTCGAACAATCATGTATTAACATTTCCATTACATATATATATATATATATATTAAATATTTATTTTCTCTTCTCATTTTTTCTTTTTTATTACATTACATATCTTATAAATCACTAAAAAGAAGTCCATTTATAGATAGATAAAATTTATCACACTAGTGCAGAAAAGGCTTTTAACGTCACTCGTTAGACGTCAGTTTCCCTAATATCCAACGTAAAAAATGATCGGTAACATTTTCGTAAATAAAATTACTATTTAGACGTTGGATTTGGAGGAGTCCGACGTCTAAAGTCATGATCACATCAGGTCCCCCAAATGGGTCTCAAAAATATGCCAGAAATTATTTTTTTATTGGTCTTAGACATCGGACATGAGAGACCCTGACGTCTAAGGGCCATGTAGACGTCTAACTCCCTCATTAGATACCAAAATGGTCTGTCAGACTGCCAAAAGTCTTCTTTTTTTTTTTGCTATTTAGACGTCCGATCCCGCCAACATGACGTCTACGTAGCCCTTAGACTTCGACCCCCATCAATTGATGCCAAATAGCCTACAGAGGTAGGTAAAAAGTGACTGTTCGATTGCTCTTAGACATTGGTCCCCCATAATCCCGACATCCCTTATAGTTGGGCGCCAAAAGGGTTCGCCAAAATCAATTTTTTAAATGCTTTACACATGGGTTTGGGAGGCGTCCCGACATTTACAGTACTATAGACGTCAGCCAAGCAAGGGATTCAACGTCTAATCTCTTTTTATTGCACAAACCGCGCACTTAGAACAGTTACGTACATTGTTCATCGTCTTCCTTCCTCGCATTTTCTCATTGCTTTTGAGGTTTGTTTTCTCTCTTTTTCACCGTTTAAACTTAGTTTTACTCTGATTAAATTACTCTTTGATGAATTATCTTTCGTTTGAACCGATTAAAATGTGTTTTTGTTGCGTTTTGGTGTAGTTTTGCGCGTGTTCTTGGGCGGCGATTTTGAGCATTTTTTGGCTGTGATTTCTTCAGTTCTTGAACGATGCACTCCTCCATTTCCCTCTACTGTGTTTTTAATCTGCTAAGAAGGTTAGCTTTCTTGTTGAAAACCTTTTGTGTATGCATGTTTTTGGCTTTTGCGTATGCATGTTATTGGCTTTTTAATATGCATGTGATAAAGTTTTGTTGTGGTATTGATTGACATGTTAAATTATGAGTTTGAAATCATTTAGTGAAACTTAGTTCCCGTTTGAAATTTAACACAAACGATTAATCTTTTAATCGTTTATGTTAAATTTTGAATTGCCCGATTGGACAGTTTGGAAAAATTATTTTTCATAATTGGCTATAACATGCACGTTGGAGTTTATGGATAAGATTGATAAAGTTTTGGTTCAAATTTTTTGTGCTATTCTCCGGATGCATATTTGATTATGGTCATTCCTGCTGACTACTCTCATTTCGTGTATTTCAGAGACCAATGCGAAATGTTGTCAAAATCTTATCAAATTTATCATGTTAGACTTCTTTACACATGACTTAGCAGATTATGAAAAATAATTTTTCTGATTAGCAGGGCCTAACCTTGTGAGAGTTAAAAATTGAAACTGATGAAATATGTTACAAACATAGTATGGATCGAAACTGGATGAATGAACGTTGCATTAGTGAAGAATATGAGAAGGGTGTTTCGGAGTTCTTGCAATATGTTGAACAAAATGCAAAGCCTGTGAACGAGACATAATTTTATCCTTGTATTTGTTGTCTTAATAAAATACTCGAAGACTTAGGCAATATGCGTGACCATTTGGACTTATACCATTTGGACTTGGCATAAAGAAGTACTGGACCATCCTACCACGTCACAAGGAACAAATTATGTGGAAGATGTCGGTTTACTCCCAGACAAACATCTATTTAGACGTTTGACCCTATGGAGTCTGACGTCTATATAGACGTCTGACCTATGGAGTTCGACGTTTATATAGATGTCCGACCTATAGAGTCTGACGTCCCATTAACGTCACCCATATAGGCATCAGATCGGGATAAGACGTTAAAAGCTCAAAAAACAAACGTCTAAAGCCCTTTCTGCACTATATCAATATATTAAAATTGTCGATAGTTTACTGATAAAAAATTCATTAATCAAATGTTCATCGATAAATTTTATTGATAGATAAATTTTTTAGATAACTATTGACAACCAAAGCCTGTTAGTAATTATTTATCACTGGTTATTGATAATTAAAATTTATTAATAAATATTTTGATTGTCTTTTTTTTTCTTTGTCCTTATCATCGTCATACGAGTTGTCATCATTATTGTCATGTTTGTTGTCATTGTTTTAATTGTCTTTAGTTTCTCTTTTTTCTTCTCTTCTTTTCTCTGTTCTTCCTTTGCTACCAACTAATTTACTAAACCCTAAACCCTAAACTTTAAAAAAATTAATTGCAAACAATTTTTTTTTCACAACATGATCAAAACCCAAAATGAAAACTTTAGAACAAATTTTGATGTATATTTTCGTCAATAATAAAAATTCTAAGTCAATTACTGACCTAGCCAAATTTTATTGGCAAAATTTTGTGTTGACAACTAAAATTCTAAAACTCATTGATAAATTCGGTTTTACAAACGGATTTTTTTTTTTTATGAGTAATGTTTCGTCAATAATTTAATACTTTCTTGTAGTGAATTTAGAATTTCTTTTATTCTCACTAGTTATATGATATGTTTAACAACACGTTAAGATAATTTTTAATTCTAATATCATATTAAAAATAAACTTTAAATTTGTAATTCAATCCCACAAACTTATTTGTAAGGAGTGATTATATATATTTTAAGTTGACTTTTTTTTCTAATTGATGTAAAACTTCTCATAATTTTCAATGTCTTTTAGGAAAATATAGGTTATACGTGCTTTTGTTATTAATAAAATTTACAATTTTTTTTCTCGTCATACAATTGTCTGACTTTCTTATTTAAAAAAATAATTTATTACATTAGATAACTGTTACATCCGATATTTCCAAAATGATATTTAGGTCTCTAAAATTAATAATATTTATTTATTTATTTTAAAATAAACTTAAAAAAATATTTCATATTTGAAGGATTAAAAATAGAATATTTATTCTATAAAAATTTAATTGTTCATAATATTTATAAGTAATAGCTAAAATCAATGTTGATTTTTATTTAAGTAACGATTATAATAGCAAAAAGATTAATTATATGATAATTTATAATTCAATCGGCTGTATAAAATTATTTAGATATATTTGAATTAACTGAAATGTTATGTTATAGTTTTCTATGTTAAATTATTTAACCATTAACGAAAATATAATGGAGACAGGCAAAACCCGTAAATGATTATAAACTAGTGCATATAATAGCACAAGATTCTTTTAATAAATCTGAAATTTATTTTATTTTATTTTTAATATTTTAGTATGAGTTTGTAATTGTTTTTTAAAATAATATAATTTTATGTGGAATTAAATTAAATTTTGTTCATGACGAGGCTCTGCTAGTAGGATTCTGGAACTGATCACGAACAAGTAAGCATGAGTTTTTTTTTTAGGTTCGTGTAAAATCTCTTCAATAACATCAAATTTTCATTTTCTTTTATTACTCACCCAAGCAAGTTGCTTGATTTTTGCATTATTTTCTTTTTCTTTCTCTTTCATTAATGAATAGTTAATTCTTTTTTGTTTTGTTAAGTTAGATAAAGTTACACTAAATTCTCTTATAGTTTTTAAAATTAAAACTTCTATAATTTTAAAATTGTTATCACTAATAAATATAAAAATAATATGGAGAGTTTTAATTACCAGGATATAAATTAAAACAATGTTTTTTTTTTTGGTATTTTGTGGTAGATAAAAGAGATGGTACATGGGACCTTATTTTGAAATTTCTATAGTTGTTTTTATAACTCATATAAATTTAGATAGTCAATTTTAAAATTAACATAATAAGTAATTGTTACATCGATCATAATCTTAATCTATTTTTTCACTTTCAAGTTGAATTAAAGTTTTTAAAGAATAGACCAGTTTAACATTTAGAAATTTGATGATGTTATATTGAATTATTTATTAATGTTTAATCTTATAATTTAAGATGTATATTTGTTCTTGAAATATTCATTAATGTTTAATTATAAAATTTAAGATATATATACATCAAGAGATATGTATTTGAAATTATACATTAACTAAAGATAAAATAAGTACAAATTAATTTTGTGAGGTTAAATTAACATTGACCAATACATTCTGTCCAATTAATGCATAAGAATACTTCTCCACATTTCTTAATAGTTTTTTTTTAAGAAACACGAATAATAGGTCATTGAATATATTAGATTAAATAAGTTATATTTTGAACTCTAAATTTGTGGAATGATATTAACAATAAAAGTAATTAAATTAAGGGTTAAATATGTTTTTAGTTCATATATTTTAGGACAATTTTGATTTTAGTCCATTTTCAAACTAAGGTACAATTTAGTCCTTCAACTTTAGAAAACTCTGGTTTTAGTCATTTTTACCAAATTTTTTTAACTTTATTTGTTGTTTCAAACGCGTTTCTCAGTTAACATTGAAGTAAAAATGTGTCAAACAGTGTAAACAATCCAAATGCTATAATGAAACGTGCTTGAAACAACAAATAAAGTTAAAAAAATTTGGTAAAAAAGACTACCACAAGAGTTTTCTAAAGTTGAAGGATTAAATTGTATCTTAGTTTGAAAATGGACTAAAACCAAAATCGCCCCAAAGTACATTGACTAAAAACATATTTAACTCTTAAATTAAATTAGTTGATTTTTTTTTTCAAAATGAACTCCGATTCAAAAAAAAAAAACGTGTTAAAAAAGAGAAACTTCGCACATTTTTAGTGTGTGTATATATAAGAGAAACTTGCACATTTTTAGTATATATATATATATATATATATATATTATTAGCTCTTTTATTCTGTACAAAACTCAGTTGATTTAATAATTTCGTCTCTGGTGTTAGTTATCATCATCTACATGTCAGTAGTCAATGTTTATTTACAGTAAACATTGATGATCTACAGATTTTTACCCAAGAATTTGCAATTATTAAGTGTAAAGCGTTGCAGAAACCTCAATTAAAACTTTAATCAAACACAAAATTTAACATCAACACTACTTTTAGTGATTTGACTTTTACAGTGCCTTTGATTTCTGTCTTTTTATTTAGAGTCTTTTCACTTAACTTTTACTGCTTGTCTTCATATTTCATATTTACCATTCTTTCAAAACCTCGTCATTTTCAATTTTTACAGCAAGTACGTTCAATCCGTACTTTGTCAGTGTGATAATAAATATGATGTGATAATTTTATGAAACTAATATCATCATCCATATATAATACATTTACCGTTTAATGCTTGTTATTAATATTAATAAAATATTGATAAAATATAATTAATAATTAACATGACATTTAAAAGGGTAGAATAATTCTTATTTTGAAATGTATTTTTTTAATTATTATGGAATCAAAAATTATTCGGTTCCTAATTGATTTCACTATTTCAATCGAAAATATTGCAGAGCAAACATACTGCCTTTACAAAAACATATTGGAAATAGAAAATTGATATTTTTACACAAAAATTTATTTTATATTTATTTAATATTATTTCTTTTATTTTTTTTAAAGTATAAAAGTTTCCTATAACTATTTTATTTTTATATTATATATGAAATAAACGTAAATATGTGTGATTTTATTATTACTTTTAGAAATATAATAACAAGAAGCAAAATGATAAAGTTTAACCTATCAATAATTCTAGCTAAAGATCTCCAGAGAAAGTGATTTGGGTGATAGCTACTGAAATAATATCGTATGTCAATTCAAGCAAACAGGGAATAGCTAGATTCATATAATTGTGCAAGATATTTCACAAAAATCAACACTTGTAAAGTGTAGTAGTTTCCTGCTATCATCGATATTCATGAGTACTTCTATATAAATGCTGACCTGTTATTCTATATGCAAAACACAGACTGAAGCAAATAGCATTTCTTTCCCCTAAACTTTCCAGAACCAAAACCAGACGTATATATCTAAATCCCCACATATATATATATATATATATATATATATATATATATATATATATATATATATAGGTACATATACATATACATACCTTGACATCATTCACCAAAACTATGGTGTCTTCACCACCTTCTTGTTCAATCCGCTATCAGAAACCTTTATCATGCTCATACGTAACTTGTTTATGTATCAGTCTTCTTCGTAGCAGTTACTATATATAGTTGGTATAACTGAACTAGTAGCAGGAGCTGTATCAACCTGAGAAACAGCAGCAACAAAAAACATCAGAAGCTAGCAAGAGTGATGAAGAAAGAAGACAACAACAACAGCTTCAGCAAAACCAAAAACATTTGCGTACCTTTCAAATCCTTCGGAAGAAGCTGCAGTAGACTCACCAGAGAGCATAGAGCCAGGTTCTACATCCTTCGACGCTGTGTCACGATGCTTATATGCTGGCAAGATTGCGAATGAACCTTTTAAATATACTTAACGAATATTAAGCCTTAAGTATGTCCTTGATTATATAATTAACATACATGTATAGAGTTATTTCATTTTGTGTGAAATATGCATCTATATACCCATGCATTATTTACACGTTAACCACGTAGATCTGTAATATTTATAAGATAGAGTTATTTGATATTTATAGATCTATAATTGTATTTTAAAATTTATTTCTGGTATAATAGTTTTTTCTGTTAAACTTTAATATTAAACTGTGAAAAGTAATAGCTTTTTCTATTAAAGATTTGATATATTTAATTTATTTATTTAAAATAAAAATAAAATTATTTTTAATAAAATAACTTGATCCCCTAGTACCGTATAAGCCAACCTACAATTCATAAATTAAATAATCAAATATATATTTTGAAATGTTAAATTTAAATTATGAAAATAAACTAATTGGCTGAAGAAGAAAGATATGGGCCATTGAACAAAATCCTGAAATATGTCTGACATGTATTTTAGATGTACCGGAAAAAAATATATATATAACTGAAAAAAATCAACTTTTAACGGTACATAACACAAACATTAAGGGGTTTGTTTAGATTCTATCACATCTCGCGTAACTTCTGGAGAATGTTCGTGCACGTGTTTCGACAATAGTTTTAGGTGATATATAAATAATATTGTATTTTAAAAGCTTAAAAAATATAGTTTCAGTGAATATATTTTTTATTTTAATTGTATTTTTATTCGATAATCTTCATTTTTTTTATAATATTTTTTCCATTTCTCCTTTTCTATATCAATTATCTTTATATTTTATTCTTTATTCTTACATATATATATATATATATATACATATATATAAAACAGTTTAATGAAGTGATGAGAGAAGAAATATTAGAGTAAAAAGAATGAAAGAAAAAAAATTGAAAGGAAGGAAGGAGATGAGTAAGGGTTTGGAGGTTTTTTTTTTTCTTTTTTTAGTTTTGAAAATTAAAATTATTAAAATACCTTTAACCTTAAAACTTAAAATCTATGATATATTAGAATATTTTTTTATACTAAAACGCGGTATACATTGCTAAAATATACCAACTGAAAAACAGCCATACGCAAATTACAAATCCCATATATATATATATATATATATAACACAGGCTTGTTGATCACGGTTTTTCTTAAAAAGGTATAATATATATTTTAATGAGTTTTTTTAATTTCCCATAAATTTAAATTTTAAAAAACTGAAAACAAAAAATAATATAATGTAAAACACATTAATAGTATATAAAATAGTATAAATAAATAAATAAATAATCCTAATTTTGCATAGATATGATAGTAAAATACCCTGTTTCTTAAACTATTTTATTCTATTATTTTATTTATTATCACAGTGACGAATATCAATTTTTACTAATGTTAAAATTGTGTCATATTCTAATATAAAATATATTTAGCCATATATTTTATATATTGTTCATCTTATTCATTTTTAATCAATTGTATAGAACTTCAACCCACTTTGGATTTTTAACATTGATATGTATAATACTATTTTTTAAAACAACCCATATGCAAATGATATTCTAAATCTAATAACGCCTAAAAACATAAGAACATTAATATAAAAAAATGTAAATCTTTCCATTAGATTACAAGGTTGTAAAAGTTATGTACATGGTTAATATACGAAGGAAAGTGTCGAAGGGTTTAGGTGGAATGAAAGGTGACCGAAAGGGAAAGGCAGTCAAAATGAATCTCTGTTGATTGAAGTTGAAGTGTTTAATATTATTACTCGTGAGATGTACAAACATAGCCAACAAAAAGTGCAGCAAGAGAGAAGAATGAAGGAAAAGTGGAATACACACACAAATCCAGAACATTGCCAATCAAAGACAGCTTATACTGGATAAAGTAAAAAGAACAAAGAAAAAACACTGCTAATAAACAGCTTGCTATTTCATTATCTATCCTCGTTGCCATTGCTCTCTTCAACCACTTTTTCTAGAAAACACATGTAAAACTTAAATTGCCACAATATACTGTAAGGAGATTTAAATGTACTCATTCGTCTAAGAAAATAATTCTTTTAAAGCTCTTTCCCTTGTAAATAATTTTAGCAATTTTATATTAACTACAGATGAGATATATTTATTGTATATAATAATAAGTAAATGTGATATTATTTTATAATTTAGTTTTATAAGACTGAGTAAAACTTAGTTTTAATATTATTACAATAAATCTTAGACTATATTTCCTAGATAGATTAATTTTAATATTTTTTATTTGATCCGAGCATATTATTTTCTCCTGCCAAGACAAGGTTTTTTTTCTTGTTTTCTTCTCCTAGCACTTTTAGGTTCATGAAAAGTGGAGTTACTAAAATGAAAACATATTTTTTTTAAAAAAAAATAGAAAAATCATATATGACTATGGTTCATGAAAAATCATACCATTCATGACTGTAGAGTTGTAGTCTATATGATCTATTTTCTATTACGATTTCATGTACTATTATACATTAATTGTAACCTAAAGTAAAAGAATAATTGTAGTCATTGATTTTATTGTAGTAGTTATTGTTCTACCTATTATGGATTGTTATCAAATTATCTATTAATGTCTAGTTCCACGCTCGATATATATGACATGAGAAGTGTATCGAAAGTCTTATATTGACTAAAGATAAAACAAATTTACGCTGTAAAAATGGATGCAAATTTCGCCTTACAAGTCAAGTTCTAAGATTGAGCTAAAATTAAAGTTCAGTCCTTAACGAGATTAATCTTTCAAGATGTCATTATAAACCTCTAACCAACATTTTCTTTTTTTTTTCTTTTTCGGAAAATGTTTTTTTATCAACCTTTTTTTTTAACAATTTTTTGACAATGCATATGTGGTGGCTTATAATTGGTTTGTTTCAAATATTTTTTTTAAAATAAATTCAAGCATACCAATAAAATAGTGACACATAATCCATTATCAAAAAATTGTTAAAATATCATGATGTTTCTTTTTATGTACATGAATATTGACAAACAAACCAATACATTTGACCTAAACTTCTTTCACTTACCACATATATTAATGATAAAGCAAGTTATAGTTTAGATTCTTTTTAATTTAAATTAGCTTCAATATTACAAATTTAGAGTAATATTTAAATTGGTAAGTATCTATTTTAATTAATAATAAGAAATGAAACGTGTTTAAAAATACATAATGATAATTTACAAATCGCTAATGACAACTTTTGAAATGTTTGTACAAATTTACTTTTAAAAATTATAAAAATTACATATTACACAGGTTTTGACCCAATCTTAAAACTACCGATCTAATAAGTTAGATTAGTTGCAGAACAATGGATCAAATATATGAAAAGGAAAATCATCCATTCATCTCTCTCATGCAACATCTTCTAGCCATTCGCGATCCTTCATTCTTTCCCATATGTTATGAGAGCACAACACACAAAAAAAGCTTAATGTGTAATTTGGTCCTCTAATTTTATTCAAATTTTCAAAAAGACTCATAGTTATTGGTTTTTCCAATTTAGTCCTTTAGTTTTTCAAAGATATCAATTTAATCTTTTAGTTTTCTAAAAGCATCTTTTTTCAAGCTACTTACTAATTGTTTGGCCATGAATGATGGTTTAAGAAGAATGAACCTAAGATCCCGGTGAATGAAGAAGAAAAGTAACAAATGATTGGTTAAAAATTAAAAGATCACTGAATAGTTAAAAGGTTCAAAATGGATGTCTTTAAAAATAAAAGACTAAATTAGAAAAATCAATAATTAGAATTTTTTTTTTTTTAAATTGGAATGAACTTAGAGGATCCAATTAAGAATCAAAAGAAAAAAAAAGAAAAAGATAAAACACAAACATCAATGTGAGTGAAACAAAAACAACTAGCATAATTTTATCGTTGTTCAAGTATGATAGCATTCAGAAACAACATGGATGGATTCTAGAATGTGATAAGGATACTAAGAGTAATGAAAGAAGACGAAGTATAAAAGGAAAAAAAAAACGTAAAAAGAAAATAGGTGAGAGTTTTAGATTATAAGAGAAAATAAAACTGAATGTGAATAAAAAAAAAGATGATGACATATGTTTTATAAAACAAGAAACCCAAGAACAGTAGGAGTGTGACGTCAGAAATCAGAAATGAAAATGAAGGAAAAATATCTTATAAGATAATGATGAAAGCTTTAAGTTGACAAAACACGTGCACTTGAGTGATCTTTATTTTATTCATATATGATGATTTGCTAAGCAACAAGATGTTTCTGTTGCTTAATTATGATTGATAAAACCATACTACTAGATCCGAATTTCAAGCACACTGTCCCCCAAGAGACTTGTCACTACAATCACAGGTATATAAATATTTCTTTTTTAAACTTTATTGTTTTTATTTAATTTCAAAGAATTAAAAATGATTTAAAGGTCTCAACTTTTGTCATACCTTTTTTAATCTCAGTTTATTCATATATGATAATTATAATTGTGTTGTTAAGGAGATATAATTAAATTGAGAATGATTTTTCAATAGCTTTTACATACATGTGCCTAGGAAACGAGTATATATTATTTTGATAGTTATTTATTGTAGATTTAATTAATTTTTAAGTTCCGGCTAAATTTTAAAAATTTTAATTGAGTTCTTAATAAACAATTTATGGTATATTAAGTATTCAATAAATTTATGTTTTTCAGGTCTTTTTATTTAATTTTTTTTATTACTTTGGTGATGTGGTTGTTAAATAAAAATAATGATTATTATGTCAGATGAATAAAAATTAATGAAAACTTGGAAATTTTCTTTTTAAAGAAGAGAGAAAGAAGAAAAATAGAAAAAAAAGTAAAATAAAAAAAAAGAAAGAAAAGAGAAATAAAATAATGGGTTCTCTACAGTTTGACCGAGTTCTCTCTCCAAAAGAAAATTAATTATTATTCTATTATAATTTAATTCACTCTATTGTTTTCATTGATTCCCATTTTTATTATTTTGAAATCTCCATCATCTAAATTTTCATTTTTAGCCTTAGTTATAATGGTCAATTATGTCACACTCCATTAAATTATTCATTGTAGTGGAAGATACATGTCAGTATCCTTCCTTCCAGTTTCTTCATGGTAGTAGGAAATAAAGTCGTCAGCTGCATTAAATTTTCTTCCATTGAGAACTGTGTGGCAGTAGGGAAGATGGGAATGTGCAGATAGTGGATTTCACGTGGCAATACATGGAGTGCGGAACTCAGAAAGTGAAATACATGTGGCTAGCAGGGAGTGGACCGTTCAGGTTTTGAGAAGCCATGTTTAACATGGGATTTTAAAAGTTAACGCCATATTCTGCATGCAACCCTTCTTCTTCTTCCTCAACTTAGTTTCCAGAAATCCTCCATTTTCTCCTCCTTCTCTTTAGAAACCACCAACTTCTCTCTAAATTTCTAACCTCTTTCTCCCCTCCAATCATCAACTCCCTTCTAGATTAAATACTCCCGGTGTCAAGCTCTTTCACTTGCACCGATCTGATTTTCATTTAGACAACTTTGGATTTTTGGAAGCCATAGAAGTAGTCGCTTGGAAGCTAGCTGGAGTTAGAAGTAAGGAAAACTTATAAAATTTAATTATGATTTCAAATATGGTTGAATGCATGATTTAATGTATGTTTGATGATTTAAATGGTATGATGAAATGTTGTATGCTGCTGTTGAATTGTTTTATCTTGGTTAGGAATTTAGAAAAATGTATGAAACTTAGAAATTCTGAAATCTGTGATCGAAGGTCATTAGGACCGTTCGGTCCTCTCCTTTAAACCGTTTGGTCAGTTGATGACCGGTCGGTCTTGTGAGACTTACATCGTTGAATATTTACTTTAACTCATTCGGTTTCATGTTTCTAAGATTTATCTAAAGAACGTTCGGTCATAAACCAAGCGTTCGGTCATACAAGTTTTTGGTATTAGACTGACACTTAATTTATGAAGCATTTGGTTTCCATTTATGAGTTTCTTATTGATTTTCGTCCGATTTTCATTGGTTAAGTCCATTTGGTTTTCATTTGTGAGTTTCTCATTTATTTCCGTCCGGTTTTCATTGGTTAGTTCGTTTGGTTTTCATTGCTGAGTTTTTCATTGATTTCCGTCCGGTTTTCATTGGTACGTCCGTTTCGTTTTTATTGCTGAGTTTCTCATTGATTTTCGTCCAGTTTTCATTGGTTAGTTCGTTTGGTTTTCATTGCTGAGTTTCTCATTGATTTCCGTCCGGTTTTCATTGGTTAGTCCGTTTCGTTTTTATTGCTGAGTTTCTCATTGATTTTCATCTGGTTTTCATTGGTTAGTTCGTTTGGTTTTCATTGTTGAGTTTTTCATTGATTTTCGTCCGGTTTTCATTGGTTATTTCGTTTCATTTTTATTGTTGAGTTTCTCATTGATTTCCGTCCGGTTTTCATTGGTTAGTTCATTTGGTTTTCATTGCTGATTTTCTTATTGATTTCCGTCCGGTTTTCATTGGTTAGTCCGTTTCGTTTTTATTGGTTAGTCCGTTTCGTTTTTATTGTTGAGTTTCTCATTGATTTCCGTCCGGTTTTCATTGGTTAGTCCGTTTCGTTTTTATTGCTGAGTTTCTCATTGCTTAGTCCTTTCGGTCTTGACTGAATTCTCTTCCGTTAGAGATTTCAGTTAATGACCAATCGATATCCTAATTGATTTATGTTGAGCGTTCGGCCTGTGCTAACGCTCGGTCTTCTGAAGAGAACCTCATCCTTCGATAAAGTGTTCGGTCTTACACTAACACTTAATTTCCTAAAGAGTGTTCGGTCTTGTATTGGTACTCGCTTTATTGAAGAGAACTTCTACTGGTCATAAATGCATTTGGCTAAAGTTACAAACTTTGTATTCGGTTCCTTTCAAAAGTTACTTATTTTGTTTTTCGTTCGTTTTCTTCATGTATAAATTTGCATGTCTTGTTTTTCAAAAGCGTTCGGTTTTATTCCTTGTCAGACCGTTCGGTCACCTATTATGAACCCTTGTTTTATTCGGTCTCTTATACTGTCCTTGATCGTTCGGCCACTTGTCGAATTCCTTTGATACTCAGTCTCCTCATCATCGTTTGGTCATTTTGTATCAGTATTTTGATGGTATAAAACGAGAATGATGAATGAGTTTATTATGATTTAAGAGTATTCCACTGGAGGAATATCTCATGGTTGGTGATGGTTGGTAAAGTATGAACATGGTTAGACTCCGCTGTTGTCCTGATCCTGATATTCCGTGATAACGCTTTCTTATGTAGATGAAGGTTATTCATGTGTGGGAATGGCAGGAGGTCCGCGATCATAAGACCAGATGATCGTAGTAGGACTAGCCTCGGGTGGCAGCTGATAAGTCCAGGCAACTACTACACCACACCGGGTGCTAGGGACGTCGAGTTACATGGTTCATACAGTATGTTTGATATTGATTGGTAGAGTAAGAATATGGTCAGCTTTATATTGGTGTTCATCCTGATATTCTAAGGCTCACTAGCGGTAGTGACCGTGTGGTGAGAATGGTAGGAGGCTCTAGCTTGGGCGGTGTGTACAGCCTTGACCTAAGGTGTTTTAACAGGCTAACCTTGTGTGGCAGGCTCAAGGGTTTTCCATGCCGCGGTAATCCTGATGGTTGAATTCTAAGTTACCACCCACGGGTGCAAGGACGACCATAGCTACATATTCTTACAGTCCGGACAGAGTCATAGTGGTCGGTCATAATGCTTTATACGTTCGATTCATTGTATGAGATGATTTGAATGATGTATACGTTCGATTTTATTGTTATTCTTATATGATGATTACATGATTGATATTTTATGGTGATTATATTATTTTGATGACAAAATTGTATGTGAGTCGGATTAATTAAATTGCATAAGCTTACCCTTATATTCCCTGTCTTGTTCATGTGTCGTTCGGTCTTAACCATTCGGTTGTTCTCTTCACTGCAATGATCATCCAATGGATGTGAGCAAAGGGTGATCTTGAAGAAGTCTTGGAAGAAGTCTCACCAGTCGTTCGGCCTGAAGGCAGTGTAGGACCGTCCGGTTAGTAGGATCAAGTATCTTTAATCAATGTACAAACCGTTCGGTTATGTGTTTTGTAGAACCGTTCAGTATTTTTCCTCTTTTGTATTTTCGTTCGGTCTTGAGCTGTTATCATGACCGTTCGGTCTTAGCTTGTAGAATTGTATCAGACTCTTGTTTACTGTACGGTTTTAATTCTATATGAAATTTCATATTCCTTCCTCTTTACTTGCTTATTCATCACTGTTCTCTCTTATTATTTTTGTTAACTCCTAAAAATAAACTATAGTTTAAAGCTATATTTATTAAGATGTTACAAATTAACCTAACCTGATTTTTACTGCCTACATTTTATATTTTTATTTTGGATTAAATATATTTTTAATTTTTTAATTTTCAGTAAAAATTAAAATTAGTTATTATTCAAGATTTTGTTTTAATTTAGTCTTTCACTTTTAAAATAGTATAAATTTAGTTTTTTTAATCAAATTTTGTTAATTTATTTGAAGTATTAGATGTGTTTCTCAATTAACATAAAAAAAAATATCAAACAATATAATAATATTAAGAAATATATTTGAAACGTTAAATAAATTTAGTAAATTTAAGTAAAAAAACTAAATTCATGTATTTTTAAAATTGAGAATTTTTAATTAAAATTAAGAAACAAAATCAAACTTAATCCATTTATTTTTACACTCGTTTAGGTCAAACCCAATACGTTTCTAACATTTCCACCATTATATTTTATTTTTCACATCCCTTTGTAGCGAAGCCCAAAATGTTTATAAGACTCTCTTCACCCTTATGTTATATTTTACACCCTTTAGACCTAACTCAATACATTATTATCCACCCACACCACCTCATTTCACTTCTATACTCCCCTTTTGTTTCACAATCTAACAGGCCATTTTTTTTTTTTTCTTCAAATTCTCTCCGGTTCTTTTTAAACCGCTTACCTATACTCTCCAATGAGAACACCCTGTGGCGTGGTAAAAAATGTCAAAGATTCTTCCAAACAAAAAAGGAAATGATTATTTTACAGAGTTTGCATCATTTGACCATCCACACCATATTTACTTAATTTAAGAGAAAGTGAGTAAATAAATTTAAAAATAAAATTTGTGTTGTTTTTTTAAAGAATTTTGAGAATGAAAGTGATTAGATTTAGGAATAAAATTTATGAAAATTTGTGAGTGATTTGAAGAATGGAATAATTTAAAAAATGTTTAATAGAAAGAGAAACAACATTATCAAATTGCTTTGATATTAAAAGTAATATAACACTAGATGAATTAAATATATTTTATAAAAAATATTTAAATAAATAAAATTTTAACAAAATAATTATTCTAATAAACAAATAATAAATAATACAATATATTTGTTATATAAATATTTCATGTTATATTATTGTAGATATTGGAGGAGAAAATTTGACTTCATTATTATTTTACTCACAAAATTTGAGGACTTGTATAGATGATCCATCTAGATAAACTGGGTTGAAGGTCGATTCAAATTTAAAATATCTAAGCCAAATGTTGATATGGATTAATGGTCAAGTTGATTCGACTTCGGAATGAAGGTTTATATATTTTTTTTATTGGATTGTTTGTTTGTTTTTGTTCCCTTCTAAAATTGTCAATCTCACATTAAAAATAATAAAAATGAAAAAATAAAATTGAAAAATAGTTTTCTTTATTTTATATTTTGTGTTTATCCAATCGCTTGCTTCCATAACAAACATTTTTATAATTAAAAAATATAAAAATATATAAATATTCAAAAATTACAAGTCTAACACCCTTCTCAAATAGTTTTTTGTGAAAATTATGTGATCTTTGATTTTCATGAAAATAAGTATGGCGTCAATTCTTATTAGATTCATTTTAAAAGTAATCAAAAAAATGTTTTCAAATAGTAATTTTCATTTAGAGATATACGGTCCTCGATTTTCCAATTCAAATAGAAATTCATAGGAGTAAAGTTAATTATAATGTCTCATTTCAATAGTATAATACTATTAAAATAAGATATTTCATAATGAATATTAAAAAATTAGATAATCTAATGTTAAGACAAAATCATTTAGAGAATAAACTATCTAAAGTAACCTAAGTTTTGAAGTATAACATAGAGCATTAGACGAAATATTGCTGCTTAGAAAAAATTGTTTAGGAAAAGCAATTTAAAAAAGGATTGTCTAATGAGAAAGCATTTTATAGCCTCAAGCAAAGACTTGAAGTAATATTTTCCATACCAAACTGTTTAAATAAATTAGAAAATCATAAACAACGTCTAGAAGAAAGTCTCTCACATTAAAATCTCTCAATAGAGCAAAATAAACTAGCTTCTTAAGAAATCAAATGTTCATCTAAAAGAAATTTCTATTCATATTGATTAAATTAAATCATTCTAAATCATTTGAAGGAAAAATATTTTCTTTTACAAGGATATTTTATATCATTTCATAAACATTTTAATATTACCTATAACTCCAAAATTTTATTAGACATGATAAAGTAACATAATTAAAACACTTTATTAATAAAAAAAAATATATACATTATTGTTGTTTTACTTGAATTTGTTTCAAGTATTTATTTAACAAGGAATTACATCAATAACTATTCCTATAATTGTTTTTTTACTTTATGTGGACAAATAATTGTATAAATAAATTATCTAAAAAAATTGAATTATTCTTTCTTAGTAGTTGGAGCTTCACACGCAGGAACTTTCCCTGTTATTTTTGGCTTGACATTAGAACATGTAGCTGTTGCCGGAGCTCCATTAAATGTGAGGTCAACATTAGATATCTCTACACCCTCACACGGTACACCACTACTACAAGCAAGAACAATTCCTTCTTTAGTTCCTGAAGTTCCCTTGATATTCTTAATAATAACTTTGCTTATCTTTATTTTCGATGGATTCTGAATCATCACAACAATAAAAGACACGATAAAAGTTAGGTTTTCAAGTCACCTTAGTGTAAGAAATATTTTTGTACTAAAAAAATAATGTCAATTTGTATATTAATAGATAAAAAACTAAATACCTGTTTGGAGCATTGGTTCCATGGACAATACTCTTGGTCTATAATAACAGGATTCGAAACATTTTGCATGGTAATATCTTCAAATGTCATGTCTGTAACTGTAATTGTTCCTGGCTCATTAGGCCAAGTCTTAATCCTCACTCCATTGCTAGTTCCTGTTAAAGTGCAACTCTTAACTGTGATACCTTCAACAGGCTCTTCTTCCTTGTATTTGCCAAGGCTTCCAATACTAATACCATGACCAGGTCCACATTTCACATTTTGCACAAGTACTTGTCTGCTACCGTCACCTAGTGAGACACAATCATCTCCGGTGGCAATATCTGTATTAAGAATATTGATACCGGTGGATCTTCCAATGTGGATGCCATCGGTGTTGGCACTATCACCTGGAGCACTTACTTTAAACCCATCAAATGTGAAATTGTTGCAGCCCAAAACATTGACATGAAAGTGTTTACTATCCTTGGTTGTAATTCCACGAACTATTGAATTATTGATGAAATTAAAACCCAAATTCTGTTGACATTTAAAAAAAAGAATGAAATTTAATTTTGATAAATGCACAAGTCATGTTATATTTTATTCGAACTTTGATAATAATACTCATTTACCATGCCAAGCAATTTGCATTGGACTTTTTTTGAACAGTCATTCTGTTTCCAAGCATATGAACCTTGACCATCAATAACTCCATTACCAGATATGGTTAAGGAGTTAACATAGCCGATCCTAAGCAATTGATCACCTCCAACATCCTCTGGCTTTACAGGTGCTTTGATTGTGCCATCAATTTGAATTTCAATAGGAGCCTTGCAAGGACCTTTTACATCTACATGGGTCATTTGATATGTTCCACTTGGAATCACTATTTTGGTAGCAGATGTAGACGCACATGCTTCAGCCCAAGCACTTGTAAGAGCCTAGTCAATATAAAAACAATACATTATTGAAACACATTGTAATAGTAACAAAAAAGAATCAATGACTTGCGATGAAATCTGTTTTTTTCTCATCAAAACAATATCATATCTTTTTTGTTCAATCTAAAATGACATACCTTAGCTATATCTTGATTTGGTTTTCCTCCAAACTTTGATATTTCAAGAGTAACTGATTGAACTAAAATAAAATTAATGGTAGAGAAAGATATAAATAATATAATCATAGAGAACTTCATATTTTTTTTCTTGTTTTCTATTGTTCCACACTTTCACTATGATGAGTGATTTAATTTTCAAAATAGATAACTTTATTTATAGTCACCTAAAAAGAATTAAAGACCATTAATATTATAGCAACTTGAATGCAAATTATCATCCACATATATATTTTCTCTTTTTTTAGTTGTTAGTATATATTTAGGATGCCCTTATTTACTATTAACTTTACATCACCAATTATCATCTATTGTTATACTCTTCCTATTAGCCATCAATATTGAAAAAATAATGTAATTTAGGTAATATGTTTTGATTGAGTCAAGTGTTTTAAATCCATGACATGGTTTAGTTACCATAATTAAATTCCTAATTTTTTTATTTAGATAAAATTATTTTAAAATTTTAATGATATATTTAACTTAAAAATATTAATTTAATTATTTAATATAATAAAAATGTTATTCAATTAAAGTTAGTCAATTCATTATTATAATTATCTAAGTAAATTATATTATTATAAAACCTGAACCTTTTAAATAATATAAATATTAAAAAAATTTAAATATATAATATTATACCCATAAATATATATATATATATATATATATATATATATTATGAATATATTTAGAAATAAAACTATAAATATATTATATTCATTATTAATTAAGAAACAACCAAAATTAAAATTTTAATTTATCAAATAGCTATATCCAAACATTTTAATTAGACTAAATAAACTTTGTAAGATATTTCAATAAATTTAATTGTCAAATAACTATATCATTTATTAATATTCACTAAATTTATTGCTATTGGAATGAATACTTAAAGATTATATACATTTTCTATTCTAGTTGTTATTAATTTAATTGTTCAACATGCATTTAGTTTATTAGTTTCTCATTTTTCTACTCTTGTAATTCTTTTAATTTTATATATATATATATATATATATATATATATATATATATATATATATATATATATATATATATATATATATATATAATTATTCTTTATGTTGATTGATTCACTTTCAAAGTATATGTTTTATCATCATACATAGAAAAAAAATGCATAAAAAATAATATAAAATGTTATTTTCAACTTAAATTTTGTAAATATAATTTTATCCATATTTTTTTATGTTATGTTTTAACGTGAAACTTCTATCTTTATGCTTTAATTTTTAATCATGTTGATTTTCTTCTATAGATAATTAAAATAAATTAAAAAACTATTAAAATGTTATAAAAAATACATAATATATAAAAAATTAAATATTTATCATAATATAAAAAAATCATTTTTTATTAATTAAGCACGTCATTTATATATTTTAAAATGTGTATTTGATTTTAAAGAAATTGATAATATATATATATATGTAATTTACAAGTAACGAATGTTTTTAAAAATAATATAATTTTCATATAATTTAATATTTTTGGTGGTATGCGTTTTTTTTTTAATTTAATAGTTTTATTATAATTTTGATATATTTGAAAATTAGACAATTTTGGCTTTCCATAGTTTTAATTGTTCAATTTTCTATTCACGTATTCTAAAAATGGATAATTTTTTGTCTTCCATAAATTTAATAACTCCATTTTAGTTT
Source organism: Vigna mungo (assembly GCA_036885675.1). Taxonomy (NCBI): domain Eukaryota; kingdom Viridiplantae; phylum Streptophyta; class Magnoliopsida; order Fabales; family Fabaceae; genus Vigna; species Vigna mungo. Next base: position 41,574,069 of record CP144692.1, on the reverse strand, counting down.
ATATATTAAAGAAATGGACAATTTTAATTTTACTATTAACCTATCACGAAGTTATGAAAATTTGAATGATGCGTTAATTAGTTTGCTTATTGCTTCAAGTTAGATAATGTTTTTTTTTCTTCATAATTTTACTTTTAAAGTATTAATAATTCATTTACATTTAATAAACAAAAGAAAAATTAATGTTACGTGGATATTTATATTGATTTTGCATCACTACCTTACCTTAACAATATTTTAATATACGTAGACTAAGTCAAATAACTAAAAGAATGAAGGCTGAAATTATTTTTTAGACGCATAGAATAATTACAACTATATGAAAAAATTAACCTCCTACTAACCAAGAAACCAAAAGTATAATTAAAAAAATTAAAATTAATCTTTAGATAATTTCAATACAAAAAATATTTGTATTGTATGAGAAGACGTCTAAAGAAGTAATTATTTTATTACAACATCTCATTATTTATTTATAGGTATATATAAATTATAACATCTTTCTTAATTTTTTTGCAATTTTATAAGTTAGTTCATTAATATTCAAGTTCCAGTATTTTATTTATTTTTTCACATATGTAAAGTACAGTTAAAGAAACTAATTACAATATTAGAATTGATCAATTTGATCTGTCAATTAAACTAAGAATTCTTTAATTAAATTTTTATAAAAATTAAGTATTTTTATAAAAATACTATTACTTTTTTATTTTTAGAAAACTTGTATAGATGTTTTTGACAATAATTTTGGTCTATCAAATATAATTTGATCATTTTAAGAAATTATAACACTTAAATTTGCAGTAAGTTATGACTAATTACACATTTTGGTTTATTAAAATAGGACTTTCTCAAAAGTGAGTTAGGGTTGACCCGTGAACCATTGGTCAAGTTGACAACTCTAATCCCAATAAAGGAGGCCCATACAAAACAATATATAATCATTGTTCATGAGGTATATAAATAAATTCATTTATTTTTATATTCTTATTGATAATTGTTTTACTAAGTTGAGTGTCAAAGTATTTTTATAAGCTCTATAATCAAGTATATCCCAATTACATTTGAAGAAGATAGACTAACCTAATTATAAAAATATCACAGCTGGAAAAAAAAGTAAGAAGACAAATAGATTCATTTGATTAAAAAGACATAATCCAACAAGATCAATTGAGCAAAGATGTTAAGAAATACTTCTCAAAGCAAATATAATAATAAGTTTGACAAGATTAATTAAGAAATAAATTAATTGAAGGTAGAGATACATCATTAAATAAAAATGTTTATAAGACTAATAAATTAACAAAACGATATTATCACCTTAATATACAAAAACAGTAAAAAATATATAAGATGATAGATATGTAATTCCCTTACTTAATTATCATGATTCACGAACTAAAATTTTAACCATAATACCTTTGTTTGTATTCTAATAATCTCCTTATCAATATTTTTTTTAGTCTTGTATTTCTCGCCCTATGTCACACCATTGAACCTTTTTACTTCATTTCTAGCTTCTTCAATTCATTTATATGTAGGTAACTTTTTTACATTTAATTAATATTGTTTAATAATGAATTTCAATTCTCATCTGTCTATATGTAATTATAATGAAGAGATTTTCATCACTTCTTTTATATATATTTCTACAAAATGATCAATAAGCATTTATTTTTTCTAATATTTAAATTTGTATTTTTCTTAACTTTTTTATTTTTTTAAATAATTGATCACTTGATATTTTCAGAAAATAATAAAATATTTAAATTATAAAAGATAACATAATTTAATACATTATATCCAAAACATATTGTCTGAACAATAAATGATAAGATTACAACAAATTATATGATAATCTATTAGAGTGACTGGATATACACTTTTAATATTCAAATTGTTTTTTTGTATATTACCTTTTTATTTATTGACTTCATGGTATGAAATATGTAGGATAATATGAAATATTTATGTTAAATTAATTATTTTTTCTACTTAGTCAATTAATTTTTAAAATTACTGTATGAATTTTGATTGTGTAACTGAAGTATAAATAAAAATTTAACAACTTATAGTTAGATAATATGTGAATATCTAACTTTTACACTAAAATGCATAATCTAACGGATCATACTGGAGAATTAAATTTCAATAATACTATATAAAAGTTGTAGCCTAATATAAGGATTCATGATATTATGATTATAATTTTACCATTACAACTTAGGAATAAGAATTAGTTGACATCTTAAAATTATTCCCTTATTTTTTATTTTTTTTTCATAATTTATCAATTTACTTTTAAAAACATATTTAAATAAAAAACTTAAATATAGTTAAATAAAAAGAAAAGGCGATGCAATTATATATAAATATAAGATAGAGAATTTTTCTTAATATGATACATAAGATAACATGCTTTTTTTGAATGAAAATATTATACATAACATCTTGATGTTACACACAGCATCGTTGATCATTTGAAAAATTTAGCTTGTTAATATTCTATTTTGGATAGGATGCAAAAAAGATTAAGAAATGGGCACGTGGTAGATCACGTTTTTCTTTTTTAAAAAATCAATAATATTGTACATGTCTGCAAAGGAAAAGACATAGATATTATTAGATCAAAATTAAATATGATTATTTAAATATACGGAATTATAGGGTTAATCAAACTTTATTTTGAAAACATGTGAAAGTATATTTGAATGGTCTCTTGAAGTTAAGTTCAACTTAACCTCCATATTCCTGGCCATACAGGGATTGCAAGTAAAAGTAACAAATAGGTTTGGAAATCTAACAAGTAAAATTAACCTGTGTCATTGTTTAAAAAGGAGATAGTTCTGGAATTCCAAAGTAGTAATCTTTTTTGGTATTGTACTTCAAAAATTAAATAAAAAATATTATTTATTGACTTCATAGTCAGTTGTAGATAAACTACTACAATTCAAACATTGTATGTTTAACTTTTACTATTATCAATATAATAACTCAAACTCAAACATTTTTTAATGAAAAGTTTAATCCAAAATTATTTAAGTTCTGATAAGAAAACAATTGTTGGACCATTAGTGTTTACAGCATAAACATTTAAAAGAAAAAAAAAGTATTACATATATTATTTATTTGCCAAAAGAAAAATGATTTTTTTTTAAATTAACGAAGTTCTGAAATTAATAGTTATATACATGATTTTATAATTTTATACATACGATACGTTTTAGTAGAATTAGATTTGTATTATTAAATTAAAGTGAGAGAAATTCTAAGGGCCATTGCTTCCTGCGCACCCTTGTTTTCTTGCAGCACCTCCATAGTACTTAAAAGGGTTAAATATGTTTTTAGTCTCTATACTTTGAGACGATTTTAGTTTTAGTCCATTTTCAAACTAAAATACAATTTAGTCCTTCAACTTTAGAAAACTCTGATTTTAATCTTTTTTACCAAACTTTTTTAACTTTATTTACTGTTTCAAACGCGTTTTTCAGTTAACATTGAAGTAAAAATGTGTCAAACAGTGTAAACAATCCAAATGCTATAATGAAACGTGCTTGAAACAACAAATAAAGTTTAAAAAATTTGGTAAAAAGGATTAAAATCAGAGTTTTCTAAAGTTGAAGGACTAAATTGTACCTTAGTTTGAAAATGGACTAAAACCAAAATCGCTCCAAAGTATAGGGACTAAAAACATATTTAACCCTACTTAAAATATTAGTCATTCCTTCAATGAAATAAGTAAAAATAGTGTTTTTCATTTTTCAATTTTAGTTTTGAATTGTGTAATTTGTAAATATTTCGGATTATACAGAGGAAGGACACAGAGATGAAAGAGTAGGAGCTGCAGGGGAATAAGTTGGGTAAAACTATTATTTTATCATGTAGTGCACAAGAAAACACAGGATTCCTAAACGAAGGGTCATTCTAAGATTTTGTTCACTAGAATAGATTTGGAGAAAAGTAATTGAGAAGATGTGAGAAGATTTAAAAATAATTTTTTTTATTGTTTATTTGGTTATATTTGGAGGTAAGTGAGAATGAATTTGAAAATAAAGTTCGTGAAAATCAGTGTATGATTTTATCACTGTATGATTTTATTAATGTGACAGATTAAGAAAATTTATTGTCAAATTCATTCTCACTTGCTTCCAAATCCACTCAAATAAACAATAAAAAAATTTATCTTCGAATCCTCTCAAATTCCCTCTATCACTCTTTTCCAAATCTATTAAAATGAACAAAGCATAAGAGTTGGAAGAATTATATAATTTTGGACTTCCAATAATTTATTAAACCCTTTTTAGCAAGAGAAAAAAAAGATAACTATATTGTATCCATTAATTACAACAGGCAACTTTGATGAAGAGGTTTGGTACAATTATACTAACAAATTAAATAAAAGTATCATAACTAATTTTAATGGAAGTATTTTAAAACAAAAAAAATTAAAATTTTTTTTCTTAAAACAATTAATTTCTGCAATTGAAATCTATGAATACTATTATTATAAAAGAGTGTTTTAATTTAAAAGGTAGTAATAACTTAAGCTAACCTATAAAATAGTGTACCCATCAAATTAGCTTTAATATACTCATTTAAAAAATAATCGTTACTTTTTAATCACAAATCATTCTAAACCAATTGAAAGAAAAATATTTTCTTGACTTACATATTTTATATCATTTCATAAACATTTTGATATCGCATATAACCCAGAAAAATAAAAAATTTATTGGATATATTCACATGATTAAAAAAAAGTATTATAACTGATTTTAATGGAAGTATTTTAAAATAAAAAAATTAAAAGTTCTTCTTAAAAAAAATTAATTTCTGAAATTGAAATCTATGAATACAATTATTATAAAAGAGTGTTTTAATTTAAAAAGTAGTAATAACTTGAGTTAACCTAGTGAACCCACGTTATAAAAGAGTAATAGCTTTAATATACTCATTTAAAAAATAATCGTTACTTTTTAATCACAAACCATTCTAAATCAATTGAAAGAAAAAATATTTTCTTGACTTACATATTTTATATCATTTCATAAACATTTTGATATTACATATAACCCAGAAAAATAAAAAAATTATTGGATATATTCACATTATTAAAACACATTTTTATTAAAAAAATATTATATACATTATTGTTTTACTTGAATTTGTTTTAAGTATTTATTTAACAAGGAATTACATCAATAACTAATCCTATAATTGTTCTTTTACTTTGTTAGAACAAATAACTGTATAAATAAATTAACTAAAAGAATTTGAATTATTCTTTCTTAGTAGTTGGAGCTTCACACGCAGGAACCTTCCCTGTTATTTTTGGCTTGACATTAGAACATGTAGCTGTTGCCGGAGCTCCATTAAATGTGAGATCAACATTAGATATCTCTACACCCTCACATGGTACACCACTACTACAAGCAAGAACAATTCCTTCTTTAGTTCCTGAAGTTCCCTTGATATTCTTAATGATAACTTTGCTTATCTTTATTTTCGATGGATTCTGAATCATCACAACAATAAAAGACACGATAAAAGTTAGGTTTTCAAGTCACCTTCGTGCAAGAAATATTTTTGTACTAAAAAAATAATGTCAATTTGTATATTAATAGATAAAAAACTAAATACCTGTTTGGAGCATTGGTTCCATGGACAATACTCTTGGTCTATAATAACAGGGTTCGAAACATTTTGCATGGTAATATCTTCAAATGTCATGTCTGTAACTGTAATTGTTCCTGGCTCATTAGGCCAAGTCTTAATCCTCACTCCATTGCTAGTTCCTGTTAAAGTGCAACTCTTAACTGTGATACCTTCAACAGGCTCTTCTTCCTTGTATTTGCCAAGGCTTCCAATACTAATACCATGACCAGGTCCACATTTCACATTTTGCACAAGTACTTGTCTGCTACCGTCACCTAGTGAGACACAATCATCTCCGGTGGCAATATCTGTATTAAGAATATTGATACCGGTGGATCTTCCAATGTGGATTCCATCGGTGTTGGCACTATCACCTGGAGCACTTACTTTAAACCCATCAAATGTGAAATTGTTGCAGCCCAAAACATTGACATGAAAGTGTTTACTATCCTTGGTTGTAATTCCACGAACTATTGAATTATTGATGAAATTAAAACCCAAATTCTGTTGACATTTAAAAAAGAATGAAATTTAATTTTGATAAATGCACAAGTCATGTTATATTTTATTCGAATTTTGATAATAATACTCATTTACCATGCCAAGCAATTTGCATTGGACTTTTTTTGAACAATCATTCTGTTTCCAAGCATATGAACCTTGACCATCAATAACTCCATTACCAGATATGGTTAAGGAGTTAACATAGCCGATCCTAAGCAATTGATCACCTCCAACGTCCTCTGGCTTTACAGGTGCTTTAATTGTGCCATCAATTTGAATTTCAATAGGAGCCTTGCAAGGACCTTTTACATCTACATGAGTCATTTGATATGTTCCACTTGGAATCACTATTTTGGTAGCAGATGTAGACGCACATGCTTCAGCCCAAGCACTTGTAAGAGCCTAATCAATATAAAAATAATACATTATTGAAACACATAGTAATAGTAACAAAAAAAAAATCAATGACTTCCGGTGAAATGTGTTTTTTCTCATCAAAACAATATCATATCTTTTTTGTTCAATCTAAAATGACATACCTTAGCTATATCTTGATTTGGTTTTCCTCCGAATTTTGATATTTCAAGAGTAACTGATTGAACTAAAATAAAATTAATGGTAGAAAAAGATAAAAGTAATATAATCATAAAGAACTTATTTTTTTTTCTTGTTTTCGATTGTTTTACACTTTCACTTTGTGTTTGAGTGATTTAATTTTCAAACTAAGTAACTTTATTTATAATCATCTAGAAAGAATTAAAGACCATTGATATTATAAGTAACTCTAATCAAAATTATCATCCACATGTTTATTTTCCATTTTTAGTTGTTTAACATGTGTTTAGGAAATCCTTATTTAGTATTATTTTTACATCACGAATTATCATCCTATTATTTTATTATGCTTATAAGCTATTAATGTTTTAAAAATAATTTAATTTAAGTAATATGTTTTGACTGAGTCAAGTGTTTTAAATTCATGACATTGTTTAGTTACCAGAATGAAATTTCTAACACTCTTTTTTGTTTAGATAAAGTTGTGTTAAAACTTTAATAATATATTTAACTGAAAAATATTAATTGAATTATTTAGTATAATAAAAGTTTTATTCCATTAAAATTAGTAAACTAATTATTATAATAATCTAATTAAATTATATTATTATAAAACTTGAACCATTTAAATAATATAATTATTTAAAAAATTAAAATATACATATTATACGCATAAATATATCATTATAAAAATAATTACACATAAACACACACAAATATATATACATACATATATATATATATATATATATATATATATATATATATTTTGTAACATCCCAATAAATATAACCAAAGCCATAATTTATTTTTAGGAGTTAGCAAGAATAATAATAAAGAACAGTAGTGAATAAGCATAGCCGTATGAAATATACTGGAAATTAAAACTGAACGATTGGAATATATATACAATGTTTACAAAATAGACCGAACGGTCTAGAATACAATACATTGGCCGAAAGGCCAAAATTAAAAAGATTCCTATACTGAACGTTTTACAAAATACAAGGAGAAGGAAACGACTATACTAAGGACCGGACGGTCCTGCATAACGTTCGGGCACTGCCTCCACGGGTTCCTCGGCCTGTACAGCGCCCTCCAGAGTTTCTTCCAAAGTAGCTTCCAAGGTATCCTCTGCTCACATCCAAAAGGATGATCATTGCAATGAAGAGAATAGCCGAACGGTCAGATACCGAACGACAACATATACAAAGCAAAACAGATAAGGGTAAGCTTATGTAAATTTAATTTATCAATTCATCATACAAATAAATGTCCAATACAAACCAATCATTCATGCAACATACAATTCCTATACTCATGACCGACCACAAGACATTGTCCGGACTGTATGAACATGTAGCTCGGTCGTCCCTAGCACCCGGTGTGGTGTAGTAACTGTTTTCCCCAGCTGCCACCCGAGGTTAGTCCTCAAACGGTTATTTACTCATATAACCGCGGACCTCCTGCCATTCCCACGCATGAGTGGCCTCCCTCTACCTGAGGAAGTGCCCTCACGGAATATCAGGATCAAGGACAACGCCTGAGTCATTCCCACATTCATACTTTACCAATCATTGCCAAGTTCATGAGACATTCCGCCAGTGGAATTCTCTTACTTAATCAAATTCAACCAACGTTCGTTATTACTTCCAAGTGGTTAGGGTGTTGAGAGAAGTACCAGATACTCAATACCGAATAGTTTCTGACTAAGCGTTTCATAAGACCGAGCACTAGATCTATGACCGAGTGCTTTACATGACCGAACATCCTCTGGATGAATAATAATAACAATGTGAAACCGAACACTTCATAAGTTAAGTGTCAGTCTAATACTGAACACTTGTATGACCGAACGTACAGTTTATGACCGAATGTTCTTAAAATTTGTGTACTGGTATAATACCTAGCACTTTTAATAAACATCATCAATATAAACCGAACGCTCAGTGTATGACTGAACGTTCTAAATAATTAATATGAGGCTGAATATTTAGTGTATGACTAAGCACTTCCAAGTCGAACGTTCAGTATAAGACCGGACGTTCAGTACAATGAAGACAATTAATATGAAACCGAGTACTCAGTTTATGACCGAGTACTTCTCAGGACGAGCACTCGATTTATGATCGAGTACTTTCAATAAACATTATCAATATAAAAACGAACGTTCAGGGTGAACGAACACTACTATATTAAACATAGTTAACATGAGACTAGGTAATCAGTCTATGACCGAATACGTTAAAACCGAACACTCAGTATAAGACCGAGCGTTCTGTAATGGATAGATTATTACGACTGAATAAGCAAGTCATTTAAGTTTCGATACAATAGTACAAGAACGATCGTTTTAGGGGAAAACCGAACGGTCCTAATGACCTTCGGTCTCATATTCACATTTTCTCTAAGTTTCATACTTATCATACAATTCATAGTACAACATATCATATTCCATTCATGAGAAATCAAACAACATACTTTAGATATCAAACATGCATTAAATCAAACACACATTCAAAACATACAGAAAATCAAAATTAAACTTTATAAGCTTCCCTTACCTCTAATTCCAGCTAAAATCTTTGAGAGTAGGTTGAAAGGAAAACGAACGGTTCAGGTGAGAGATGAGACCACCAGGAGTCTCCAGATGCGATCTGAAGGGTGATCGCAACAGTAAACGGTTTAGAAGTTTAGAGAGAAGGTAGGGAGATTTTAGAGAGAAGGAGGAGAATTTGAGATTTTTCAGAAAGTTGAGTTTGAGGAAGAAGAAGATTGCATGCAAAAGTGGCGTCAGGATTTTCTTCTTACCTTAAATACTGCTTCCACTAAAACGTCCGGTCCACTCCCCGCGTGCCACCTGACTTCCACTTTCAGGGGTTTAACTGCTCTGCTGCTGCTGCACGGATCACGAAGGAAGGGAATTAAAAGCTTGGCAGAGTTTGTCTCCCACTCACCAGGGGAGAACGGACGGCTGACATGTGTACCCCACTAAGGAGGGTATTAAATGGGGTGTGACATATATTATGTAATATATTTAGAAAATAAAATTATAAATATATTATATTTATTCAAAAACAACCAAAATTAAATAAATTCAAATTAAATTTATGATTATATATTATATATTAAAATTTATCATAGATAATATATATCTATAACATGTATTTGGATAAGTCTGATCATTATAAAAATTTACAAAATTGTTGTTTTAGTTTGCAAATAGTGTCACAAATTGAAAAAGAAAGATTATTAATCAAACAATGAATATTAAGAAATAAAAAAATATTAATTATAATAGACTTTTAGTGGTTTGATTTTGGTGTTTAATGATTGTTGTGATATTTGATTTTTATATAAGAGCCATGACAATAAGAAATAACATTTTGAACCAATTTCTTTAAAATATGTATGCTATAAAACAAAGAAAAATATAATAGTTTTATCATTTTATTATATGAGTCTAATTGAATAAGACTTTAGTCTACAAGCAAGTTTTATGTCACTAGATTCATTTATTAAGACATGTCTGCATCGATAAAATACAATAGTTTTATCATTTGGTCATATGAGTCCAATTAAGTAAGACTTTAGTCAACATGTAAGTTTTATGTCATGAGATTCACTCGTTAAGACATGCTTTTATTGGTAAAAAAAATAGTTTTATCATTTTATTCTGAGTCTAATTGAGTAACACTTTAGTTCACGGACAAGTTATATGCCACTAGGTTCATTCATTAAGACGTGTTTGCATAAGTAAAACATACTAGTTTTATAACTTAATTATATAAGTCTAATTAATTAAGCCTTTAGTCCAGGGAAAAGTTTTATGTCAATAGATTTATTCATTAATAAATATTTGCATTGGTAAACACAAGATGTTTGTTATAGTCTTAAATTATGATGATGAGCATGTACTTTAAAATTGGCAGTTCTCAATTTGTGAATATTTCTAATATCCATTATGGTTTTTCCAAACTGAAAAGGGATAATTATAAGTTTTGAAAGAAGAAAGTTCTTATCCATTTGGGTTGAATGGATATTGATTATGCTATTAGAAAACTAGAGTCAATGTACTAAGATCATCACCCTAGATGTTGTTGATCCCTATGAAAAGTGGGAAAGGTTAATTTGTCTATTTGTGATGTTAATAAAGACCAACTTTTCTACTAGAATTCGGGCTTTTGTTGATATACATGACAATGTGAAAGATTTATTAAAGGTAATTGATGAACAATTCATCACATTTGATAAAATCTCTTACCAACAATATTATCAAGGATTTTCATTCTTAAAGCTCACCAAGATTAAATGAGTGTGTGATCACATCATGCGCATAAGGGACATGGTGGCTCAATTAAAAGCCTTGGAGGTTATCATGTTTTATTTCATTCTTGTACATTATATTTCGTATATACTTTGCCTCATAAATAGCTCCTTTAAAGAAAGGGACATGTGAAGAAGGATCTCCCAAAGTTTAAGATTTGGCTACAAAAGAAAGGTAATTATTTTGCTTTCTTTGTTATGAATCTAATATGCATAGTATTAATCATAACATAAGGTGGATTGATTCTAGATATACAATCCATGTTTGTAATACCATACAAGGTATGCAAGACCTAAGGAGAACAATAGAAAGTGAACATCACATCTATTCAAGAAACAAGATGAGTTCACGTATGGAGACTATTAGGACATGCAATTTAGTGTTAAGTAGTGGTTTTAATTTGTGTTTAAAAAAGGTCTTTTGTGTTCATAGTTTTTGTACGAACTTAATTTTCATTTCGTGACCTACAACTTTAGGTAATTCCTTTAATTTTATGGAATATGGTTTTTGAATAAATAAAAAAATATTGGTTTTGCGAAACTATGTGATGATCTTTACTCTATTAAATTACAAATTACACTAGTTATAATTCAATGCACACTATTATCATGCATAGTGCATCAAGAAAATATGGGATTCTTGAACCAATTATCATTCTAAGAGTTGGAAAAACTATCTAATTTCCTTAATGGACTTCCAATAAATTTATTAAGCCCTTAGCAAGAGAAAAAAATAAAAAAATAATTATAATGTATCCATTAACTATAAGAAGTAACCTTGATAAATAGGTTCGGTACAATTGTACTGTATAAAAGTGTTATAAGTTGATATTAATGGAAGTATTTTAAATAAAAAAATGAAAATGTCTTTTAAGAAGAAAACAATTTCTAAAATTGAAATTTATGAATATTATTATTATAAAAGAACGTTTGAATTTAAAAGGTAATGATAACATGAGTTTACCTATAAAATAGTGAACTCATTCAAACAATAATCCGTTACTTCATGTTTTAATCATGTGGATTAAAGCAAATCTAATCTTTTTAAATCACTTAAGTCTTGTTCACTTGAGTGGATTTGAAGGAGAGTAATTAAGTGAATTTGAGAAGATTTGAAGGTAATTTTTTGTTGTTGTTTATTTGACTGAATTTGGAGGTAAACGAGAGTGGATTTTGAAGTAAAGTTTGTGAGAATTAGTGTAAGAATTAATTTATGTGACAGATTAAAAAAATTTAGTTCCAAATTCACTCTCACTTATCTCCAAATCTATTCAAATAAAGAACAAAAAAATTTATCTACAAATCCTCTCAAATCCTTTCAATTACTCTCTTATAAATCCACTCAAGTGAACAAGCCCTTAAAGAAAAAATATTTTCTTAACTTACATACAAATATTTTATATCATTTCATGAACATTTTAATACTACATGTAACTCATAAAAATTTTATTGTACATGTTATAGTCACATAATTAAAACACTGTATTATTCAAAAATATTATATACAATTATTGTAGTTTTACTTGAATTTGTTTGGAGTATTGATTTAACAAGAAATTATAGCAATAACTACAAATATAATTGTCTTCTTACTCTCCGAGGTCAAATAATTTTATGGATAAATTGTTTAAATGAATTTAAATTATTCTTTCTTAGTACTTGGACATAGACCTTTCCTGTTATTTTTGGCTTGACATTAGAACATGTAGCTATTATTAGAGCTCCATTGAATGTGAGATCAACATTAGATATCTATATGTCCTCACAGGGTACACCACTACTACAAGTAAGAAAAATTCCTTCTTTGGTTCTCCAAGTTCCTTTGATATTTTTGATGATAACTTTGCTTATATTTAATTTTGATGGATTCTGAATCATCACAACAATAAGATATAGGATAAAAGTTGGGTTTTTAAGTCACCTTAGTGCCTGAAAAATTTTGTTACTAAAATAATAATGTCAATGTGTACATTAATAGACAAGGAACTAAATACATGTTTGGAGCATTGGTCCCATGGACAATACTTTTGGTCTATGATGACAGGGTTCGTAACTTTTTCCATGGTAATATCTTCAAATCTCATATCTATAACTATAATTATTCCTTGCTCATTAGGCCAAGTCTTAATCATCACTCCGTTGCTAGTTTCTTTCAAAGTGCAACCCTTAATTTATACCTTCAAGAGGCTCTTCTTCCTTGTATTTGTCAAGGCTTTCAATACTAATACCATGACCAGGTCCACATGTCACATTTTTCACAAGTACTTGTCTACTATCGTCACCTAGTGAGACACAATCATCTCTAGTAGCAATTTGTGTATTAAGAACATTCACACCAGGGGATGTTCCAATGTGGATGCCATTAGTGTTGGCACTATCACTTGAAACACTTACATTAAATCCATCAAATTTAAAATTTTTGCAGCCTAAAACATTGACATGTAATTGTTTGCTATCTTTGGTTGTAATTCCAGGAACTATTGAATTATTGATGTAATTGAAACCCAAATTTTGTTGATATTTGATAAATGAAAAAGAAAAATAATATTGATAAATGTACAAGTCGTGTTATATTTTATTTGAATACTAACAATAATATTTACTTACCATGCCAAGTAGTTTGCAATTAGTGTTTGTTGAACAATCATTTTGTTTCCAAGCATATGAACCTTGACCAAAAACTTCATTACCAGATATGGTTAAGGAGCTAACATAGTTGATCTTAAGCAATTGACCACCGCCAACATTCGCTGGCTTTATAGGTGCTTTAATTATGCTATCAACTTGAATTTCAATAGAAGTCTTGCAAAGACCTTTTACATCTATATGGGTCATTTGATATGTTCCACTTGATATCACTATTTTGACAGCAGATGTGGATGCACATACTTCAGCCCAAGCACTTGTAAGAGTCTTGTCAATATAAAAATAATACATTATTGAAAAACATTGTAATAGTAACAAAAAAATACATGATTTACGATCAAATGTGTTTTTTCCATCAAAACAACATTGTATTTTTTTGTTCAATATAAAACGAGATACCTTAACTATATTTTGATTTGATTTTCCTTCAAATTTTGATATTTCAAGAGTCACTAATTGAGTTAAAACAAAATTAATTACATAAAACGATAAAAATAATATGATCATAGAAAATTAAAGACCATAATTTTATTCATAGTAACTTAACAAAGATTAAAGACCATTAAAATTATAAATAACTCTAATGAAAATTATCATCCACATGTTTATTTTTTATTTTTACTTGTTTAACATATATTTAAGAAGGCCTTATTAACTTTTAACTTTACATCACGAATTAATATCTTGTTTTCCCTATAAGCAATCAATGGAGAAAAAGTAATTCAATCTAGGTAATATATTTTGATTGAGTCAATTGTTCTATAATTCCATGGTATAGGTTAGCTACCAAAATTTAATTCTACCACTTTTTTTTTTTAGAAAAAAATCATTTTAAGACTACAATATTATGATTAAATTAAAAATATTAATTTTTAATTATTTACTATTATAAAAATGTTTTCTATTAAAGGTAATAGATTCATTATTATAATTATTAATTTAAAATACATTTTAAAACTTGACCTTTTCTAAATAGCATAAGTATTAAAAATAAATTAATATACGTATATCATATTATATATATATATATATATATATATATATATATATATATATATATATATAGTGTATCGTGTAATATATCATATTTAAAAATAACATTATAAATATTGTGAGAAATATATTATATTCATTATTTTGAAACAACGTCCAAAACTTATACTATCAAACAAATAATATACGAATTATGCATGAATGACCGAGGTGTCAGTTGAAGTGAATAATTATTTTGTAAAATATTTAACATGGTTTGTACATTACCTTGACTTAAACAAAAATAGATGTTATATTATTGTTCAATTATTTAAAATGTTTAGAATTGATATAACAATTTTTTTAATAAATTTTAAATGCTTCTGCGTTTTGAATTAAAAATATAAATTATGCTTGAATACTAAAATTACAACTTACCTAATGACTCCTCGCACATTATTAATTTTATTTTTAACTTAAAAATAAGATAACCGAAACAAAAGTTGATTACAATATTTAAAAGTAAATCTTACATGCTTCTATTTAATTTAACTGTCTAAATAAACCTTAAATTGGTGAAAAGCAAAGTAGATATTTTGAGAAGGGAAAGAGTTTAACTAAATTCAAAATGTTGGAGTTGTTCTTATTGGTAAACTTCTTTGTATGTTTTCTTGCTATATATATAAAATAGTTTTAAAAAGGAGAGTCATATTAGAGTAAAGTTTGACATTTTTCACCATGTACCTACGTATGTCAGAAAACCCTGGGCCGAACAAAAGCCCACCAAAAGCCTGACACTCTGAGACTCGTAGGCTTCAGACCAGACAGACCGATAAATATAGTCGGAGGGTTATTCCTTACACCACCACCCTACATTGTCCATGTACCACCACACGCATTTTGAAATTCGTTTAAATTTTTTAAAAAAAAATTAATTAGATTTCTAAATTCATTTTTTAAAAATTCTTTAACAAATTTCGTTATTTGTTGAAGAAATTTTTTTTCGAACAGATCTCGAAATCTCTTAAAGAAAAAAAATTTCAATAGATTTTAATATTTGTTGAAATTTTTTTTGAAAACTTTAACAAATTTCGAAATCCATTTAAGAAAACAAATGGAGTGTAAGATTTTTTAAAATATAAAAAATAATTTTTAAAATTTTTAAAATGTGGTGGTAGGAACAATGTGGGAGTGGTGTATGAAGTAATCTGGACCGAAATATTTTATTAAACGGGGCTATTACCTCTATACCCAATTAACATTTTTTGCATTTATACGTATCGGACGTTTTCATAAAAAAAAGTATATATACTCTTTTAAAATTATTATTAAATTTGTATTTAAAAACCTATGCACTTCAAAGGAAATCAATTCGTATAATACTTTATTTTAATGTAAAAGTAATTGTTTTTCAATTTTTTTTTTTGTAATTTTCGACAAATACTGTGTCTTTATTGGTAAGGAGTAAGTAAAATAGGGATGATAGTTAAAATTGAGTTTTTTGTATGATAAAAATCAGTAAGAAAAATAACGAAAATCTTAATCAATTTGACAGGTAATTCTTTAATTTATTTCATTTGTATTTCAGTTTTATTTAAAAAGTAAATCTAATTAATAATAACATTCTGATTTTCATAACTATTACCAAACAAAATATTAACTAAATCAACATTAGGAAGGATAACTTTAAAAAAGAATAGTACGAGATTAGATCTGCGAAGAAAAAATAGTTAAAAATTAATGATCATTTACCTGTTTATTAAAAAGAAGTTAAATACATTTTTAGTTTTTAAACTTTAAACTGAAATTGAAATATATTTTTGTCTAAAATTTTTGTATAAATGATCTTCAAATTTTAAAAATAAATAAATATAATATTTTAAATTAGTTATGTTAAATTTGTTTTTTTAAGTATGTAACGAGGTTTTGGATTAAGGTGAAACATTTTAGTTTAAATGTTAGGTTTGAAAGTCATTTAACATTTAAAAAACTATTTTTTGAATTAAAAAAACTACATTCATTCATTATTAAAATTAAGAATATAAATAAATTTTAATTTTATATTATATTCAAATTTAAATACTAAATACATATCTGTTTCGGTGTGGATTTACTGGGACCGAAAGCTCTGACCTCGTTGGTGTTCTTCCGCTTTCTTCTGATGCGAAGTCTTTGATCTTCTCCGCCGTTCGTTGGTCTTCTCCGCCGTCCGTCTTTCTGCCCGTCCGTTCTTTCGTCCGCTGGTCCTTCCGTCCGTTCGTTGGTTCTTCCGTCCGTCCGTCCGTCTCCCAAAAGGGGGGAGGTACCTGTAATGGTACTCTGACGATCAAGTCAGATGTCGGTGTTGGGAACTCTCTGTTCCCAGCAAATGGAAGCTCGGAACGGCGAGAGTGTGAGATTTAGTCAAATATAAGAGTGCGGGTGGGAGATCAATGTGTTTTAGGTTTAGATTATGCGTACCGCGTCTGGAGCCCCC
Source organism: Vigna mungo (assembly GCA_036885675.1). NCBI lineage: Eukaryota > Viridiplantae > Streptophyta > Magnoliopsida > Fabales > Fabaceae > Vigna > Vigna mungo. The sequence goes on along the minus strand of CP144692.1, from coordinate 41,556,935 downwards.
CTCTTTTACTTATAGGCCTTGGATTCATATAAAATCAATGTAACAGAATAAAATATTAACCGAATGAAATATAAACAACTTACCTGATATATCTCTGTTGAGATATTATTTGTTACAAGATATATTTGACCGTTATAAGATATATTTGACCGGTTGTGTGACATACTACCGTACATCATGTCCCCCAAGTCCAAAGGAGGGATGAAGCTTTATCTCGGCGTGACTGCAGGACTTAAAAGAATATTAAAAGGATAATGGCTGAACGGCATTGAGTAGCTTTTGTCTTCTTATGGTCGCTCCTGAAATAAACAAGTTTTGACAATATTATTAACGACCGGGACTCAGCGGGTGACATTGTAATTACCGGGCGGTGCAGATCGTGTTGAATGAAGACGCGTGGGTCTTGGTGCATTCGTTGGACCGAGACGAGTTTAATCTCGATGTAAAGCACGGGCGTTACAGGCCGTGTGGAACCGAGACACGTAGGTCTCGATGTATTTGTTGGACCGAGACGAGTTTAATCCCGATGTAAGGCACGGGCGTTATAGGCCGTGTGGAACCGAGACACGTAGGTCTCGATGTATTTGTTGGACCGAGACGAGTTTAATCCCGATGTAAGGCACGGGCGTTATAGGCCGTGTGGAACCGAGACACGTAGATCCCGATGTATTTGTTGGACCGAGACGAGTTTAATCCCGATGTAAGGCACGGGCGTTATAGGCCGTGTGGAACCGAGACACGTAGGTCTCGATGTATTTGTTGGACCGAGACGAGTTTAATCCCGATGTAAGGCACGGGCGTTATAGGCCGTGTGGAACCGAGACACGTAGGTCTCGATGTATTTGTTGGACCGAGACGAGTTTAATCCCGATGTAAGGCACGGGCGTTATAGGCCGTGTGGAACCGAGACGCGTAGGTCTCGATGTTTACTAGATTGGTTGGTCCAATATGGTTGGCGGACGTTATAGTCTGTATGTAAATAATCTGCAAAAGATGTGACTGAAAGATTGTATTGCAATAATAGTGAATAAAAGACAATTGGTCTGCAATAGCTAAAAAAGAGCAAAACATTAACTATAATAAAATTTAAGATGAGTAGCATTCCAAGTGTTTGGCACTGCCTTGCCGTCCGGTTTTTCTAGTTGATAGGCGCCATTCTTTAGATCTTTGATGACTCGGAAAGGCCCTTCCCAATTGTCGGCCAGTTTACCGTGGGATTTATTCCTCCGTGCGTCTCCTCGCTTGCGCCAAACAAGATCGCCTTCGTTGAAATGCCTAGGTCGGACTTTGGTATTGTACCGCCTAGTTATCAATCGTTTTTGCGCTTCATTTTTAATTAATGCGATCTCGCGCCGTTCGGGCAATGTATCCAGATTCATCCGCAGTTGTTCGTCGTTGAGACGTATATCCTGTATATGTCGCCGCAGGGATGGTTCTCCTACCTCGACCGGTAGCATGGCATCTGTACCGTACGTGAGATTAAACGGGGTTTCTCCTGTTGATCCGTGCGGTGTGCAACGGTATGCCCAAAGTACTTCCGGCAGCTCCTCGACCCATAAGCCTTTAGCTTGACCTAGACGTTTTTTCAACTCAGAGATGATAGCCTTGTTTGCCGCCTCTGCCTGCCCGTTGGTTTGGGGAAGTTCAACGGAACTTGTGACGTGTTTAATACCGAGTCCCCGGAGGAAGTCTTCCAGTGTACGGTCAATAAATTGCCGGCCGTTGTCAGTAATGATCTTTTGGGGTAGGCCGAATCGGCAAATCAGACGCCAGATGAAGCTTTGCACCTTCCGGGCGGTGATAGTTGCCAAAGCGTCCGCTTCAATCCATTTGGTGAAGTAGTCGATAGCCACTAAGAGGTATTTGCACTGTCCTTTTCCGAGCGGTAAGGGTCCGGCTATGTCCATCCCCCATTGAACGAACGGCCATGGGGAAACGATGGTCTTCAATTCGGAGGGAGGGATCCGAGCGTCCTGACCGTGAGATTGACAAGAGATGCATTTTTGAACAAATTCCTTACAATCTTGTTCGATGGTGGGCCAATAAAAACCCGCTCGTAATATCTTGGCCCTGAGTGTTCTTTGTCCTGAGTGAGAGCCGCAAATCCCGTGATGTAGTTCTTCCATGACATACCTGGCTTCTTGGTTGGATAGGCACTTCAACAGCGGTGTGGTGTATCCTCGCCGATAGAGATCGTCTCCCACGAATGTGAAGCGGGCGATTCGTTTGGAGTCTATCATACTGACTTTAGCGCCCTGTTCTTGTTGGACCATTAGTTGTATTACATCCTGTCGCCAGTCGGCTGTAGGGGGGGAGACATTGGTGGTGCACGTCTCGAGGAGGGGCCGCTCTAACCGGGTTTTTATAACCGAGGTAAGCTGAGTGTTTCGTTGACGGTGTGTTAATTTGGAGAGTAAATCCGCTCGGGAATTCTGCTCTCTGGGAATGTGAACAATTCGGAAAGTGCCGAACGCTTTTATGAGGTCACTGACCTTATGATAATACCGAAGGAGATGGTTGTCCTTTACTTGGAACGTGCCGTTAAGGTGCCCCACGACTAGTTGAGAATCCATTCGGCATTCTAGATGCCGGACGTTGAATTCTGTTGCCAATAGTAATCCGCTGATGAGGGCTTCATACTCCGCCTGATTGTTACTGAGTTGGAACGTAAAAGATATAGCTTGCTCGACTATGTCGCCGTTCGGTCCTTCCAACACTACTCCGGCTCCCGCTCGTCGCTTGTCTGAAGATCCATCAACATTCAAGTGCCAGACGGGCGGTTCTTCTGCGGGCGGTAATTCGGCTACAAAATCTGCCAAATGTTGTCCTTTGATTGAGCCTTGCGGTTCGAAGCGTAGACCGAATTCGGACAGTTCAATGGACCAGGCAACCATCCGTCCGGCCAAGTCTGGTTTTCTGAGGATCTTGGCGATAGGGTGGTCGGTTCGGATGACCACTTGATGACTTTGAAAGTACGGGCGAAGTCGCCGGGCGGCATGAACTAAGGCTAGCGCCACTTTCTCTACTTGTGAATATCGTTCCTCGGCTCCTTGTAGAGTTCTGCTGACAAAATAAATGAGCTTGAATATAGGTGCCTCCTGTATGAGTGCGGCGCTTACCGAGTGACCAGTTGCTGAAAGATACACCTGTATGTCGAACCCTTCTTCCGGACGGCTCATGACGGGCGGGTTGGTTAATATGTTTTTTATGGCGGAAAATGCCGCCTCACATTGATTGTCCCAGTGTCGAGGGACATCTCTCTTCATGTTGCGAAGAATAGGCTTTATATGCTCGGATAGTCTTGGTATAAACCGAGACAACGCGGTGAGACGTCCGACTAGACATTGGACCTCTTTTAGCTTGGTCGGGGTTCTCATCTCCAAAATTGCTCGACATTTGTCCGGGTTGGCTTCAATTCCTCGATTAGTTAACATGAATCCGAGAAATTTTCCGGCCGAAACACCGAAGGTACACTTGGATGGGTTGAGGCGTAACCCATATTTTTTGAGTTGTTCAAAGACGTCCGTCAAATCCCGTAGATGCTGCTGATGGGAACAACTTCGCACTACCATATCATCCATGTACACTTCCATGCACCGTCCGATTTGATTATGGAAGATTTTGTCCATGAGCCGCTGATACGTGGCACCTGCATTCTTTAAACCGAACGGCATGACTTCGTAACAGTAATTGGCTTGTTCGGTGATGAAGGCCGTGTGGTTACGGTCTGGAGCATACATCGGAATTTGGTTGTATCCGGAATATGCGTCTAAAAAACTGAGGACCGCGTGGCCGGAGGCGCCATCCACCAGTCGGTCAATGCTGGGGAGAGGATAGTTGTCCTTAGGGCAGGCTTTGTTTAGGTCGGTGAAGTCTACGCACATTCGCCACTGACCGTTCGGTTTCTTGACCATGACCACATTTGCTAACCACGTGGTGTATGTTATTTCCCGGATGAACCCGGCCGTGATTAACTTGTCTACCTCCGTCTGTACTGCCGCCCGTTTTTCGGTACCAAGTCTTCTCTTCTTCTGAGCAATTGGTCGAGCTTCTCGGAATATGGACAGCTTATGAGCGATGACCTCGGGGTGGATACCCGGCATATCTGAGGCGCTCCAAGCAAAGAGGGTACCGTTAGCTCGCAACAGGGCTATGAGGTCGTCTTCATTCGTAATTGTCAGGTCGGCTCCGATATTAGTAGTCTGTTCTTCACTCTTTCCGAGGGCGATCGGTTTGATCTCCCCCTGGGGTTGAATCCGGTCGTCTGTGTTGGTCCTCGGGTCCAAGTCAACCGATATGGTTTCTGATCTACCTTGCCTCTTGTAGGTGGCGGCCTTTAAGGAAGCCGTATAACATTGCCGAGCGGTTTTCTGATCTGCCCGGATGGTGCATATTTCTCCTTTTCCGGATGGGAACTTCATCGCTAAATGTGGGGTTGAAACGATTGCTCCGAAGGCGTTCAGACATGGGCGGCCGAGAAGAGCATTATACGAAGTGTGAGCTTCCACCAACAAGAAGCGCACACGAATTTCTCTTGACCGATCACCGGTACCTAGGCGAGTCTTTAAATCGATATATCCTCTTGTATCAACGCGTTCACCTGCAAAACCAACAATTTGTTCATGAAAAGGTGTTAAGGCTTCTTCAGATAAAGCCATCCGCTGGAAGGTTGTCCAATATAAGATATTGACTGAGCTTCCCTGGTCTATCAGAATCTTGCTCACGTCGTATTCAGCAATCCGGGCGGTGATAACCATAGGATCATCCTGCTCGGGATCAGGGGCGTGGAAGTCCCGGTCGGTAAAAGTGATGTCCGGCATCGTCAAAGGATTCCGAGCTATTGTATGGACGCTATACAAGTTTCGCATATGTCTCTTGCGAGCCGAGGATGAAGCTCCTCCCCCGGCAAAACCTCCCGAGATGGTGTCAATGCGGCCTTTTGGGGTTGGATCCCGCTTCCGCGACCTGCTTCTCGAATGCTCACGGATGCGCTCGGTCCTTCGTCGGACTGGCTCGGGACTCCTTCCGAATCTTCTGGGGGAACGTTCTCGCCGGGGGAACGTCCGCGCTGGGGGGACCGTCCGCGCTGGGGGGAACGTCCGCGCTGGGGGGAACGTCCGTGTCAGTCCGTTTCTAACTTTACAAATTCTTGCAGGTAGCCCGCCCGGACCAGTCTTTCTATCTCATCTTTGAGTCCCTGGCAGCCCTCGGTGGAGTGTCCCTGGTTATCGTGAAATCGACACATCTTGGACGCGTCTGCATTCTTGGGCGTCCGCTTTTTCCGAACGGCAATCAGGTTAGATTGGTGGGCTTTGTCAAATATCTTGTCCCTTGGAGCTGTTAGTTGAGTGTAACGGTCGTATCGAGGTCCGAGAAGGGCTTTCGGCTCTGTGCGAGGGGGCTTGTGGTTGCGACTTCTGTCGTCTGCGGTCGGAGCGTCATTTTTCTTTCGATAGTACCTTTGGTCCTCCATCTTGATGAATTTGGCCATTTTTTCATGCAGTTCCTCCATAGTGTTTGGTAATTCAGCGTACAAACTTTCTGAAATAAACCCTGGTTTGAGACAATTAGGGAGGTTGCTGATGATGAACTCGTGTGAGACGCCCTTGACTCTCCTAGCCATCTCTGAGTACCTGCGCATGAACGTTCTCAGGGGTTCGTCTCTCCCTTGCTTAAGGTTGACGAGTTCGGCAGCGGATACGCCTTCCTTCCGGCTGGCAGAGAATTGCCTTCTAAAGAGTGTTGTGACAGTATGGAAGTTGTCGACCGAGTTTGGAGGTAAAGTGTAATACCATTCTAGAGCTTCGTCTTTGAGGGACAAAGAGAAGGCTCTACACTTGACTGGATCGCTGTTCGAATAGAAAGCCATGGAGTCGATGAAGTTACGGAGATGGTTTTCTGGATCTGTTGTTCCGTCAAATTTTTCTATTGGAGGGAGGGGCCGGTCGGGCATTGCCGTCTGCATGATCTCCTCGGTGAAGGGTAACAATTCTGATGGCGGTGGAGGACCGCTATCCTCGTGGGGATGATTGTTTCGGCCGTTACGACGGCCGTTGTTGCCGGCATGGCTATTGCCTTCCGTTTCTCCCTGTTGTTTCTCCTTGAGTTGGGCTATCTCTGCGACGAGTTGCTGATGCACTTCCTGTTGCTGGCGAAACGCTTCCTGCTGCTGGCGGATCATCTGGGTTTGCTGTTCAAGTTGAGCCTGGAGTCGTGCTAAGAGCTCTGTATGGTCAATGCCGTCCATGCTTCTCGTGGTCACCATTGGGAGTCTTCTCTTTCGGGCCCCACGGTGGGCGCCAAAATGTTTCGGTGTGGATTTACTGGGACCGAAAGCTCTGACCTCGTTGGTGTTCTTCCGCTTTCTTCTGATGCGAAGTCTTTGATCTTCTCCGCCGTTCGTTGGTCTTCTCCGCCGTCCGTCTTTCTGGCCGTCCGTTCTTTCGTCTGCTGGTCCTTCCGTCCGTTCGTTGGTTCTTCCGTCCGTCCGTCTCCCAAAAGGGGGGAGGTACCTGTAATGGTACTCCGACGATCAAGTCAGATGTCGGTGTTGGAAACTCTCTGTTCCCAGCAAATGGAAGCTCGGAACGGCGAGAGTGTGAGATTTAGTCAAATATAAGAGTGCGGGTGGGAGATCAATGTGTTTTAGGTTTAGATTATGCGTACCGCGTCTGGAGCCCCCCTCTTTTACTTATAGGCCTTGGATTCATATAAAATCAATGTAACAGAATAAAATATTAACCGAATGAAATATAAACAACTTACCTGATATATCTCTGTTGAGATATTATTTATTACAAGATATATTTGACCGTTATAAGATATATTTGACCGGTTGTGTGACATACTACCGTACAATATCTAACCCAAAAACATGTCTAATTTAGTTTTCTGACCTTAATGCAAAATAAAAATAGAAGTAGCAATTGATGAAGATTTGAATTTCAGAGTACAAGTGTGCTTTAAATTAACAGAGGAGTGGTACATACACAGAGTTGAACAAGAGATTATATTAATTAAGTTGAATTAAATTAAGTAAAGTAGAGGTATTTTGTAGATGGTATATTTATGAGCGAAATAGTTTGGTTGATCTAAAAGAAGAAATGAGTGGTTTTTAACCCAAATAGACATACATAGAGTGTGGCTTGCTATGTAATAAAGAACTGACAGAGGGATAGGTGGATAAATATCATCATCAAACTTTGACAAACCCAATCATGCTACGTTCCCTCGTGTGCCACACCTATAAAGCATAAACTTCCCCACAATCACACCACCAAACCAAAAATTCCACTCTCTTTCTCAAAACCATTTCAGAGATCATGCAAGAAGACATCAACTCATGCACCAAACATGTCTGCCAACCCTTCAAAGCCTTTGGAAGGAGATGCACAAGGTTGGCCAAGGAGCAAAGGGCAAGATTCTATATCCTCCGTAGGTGCATCACAATGCTTCTTTGCTGGACAGAATGAACTTTTCTTTCCATCAACATGCTCTTTCCTTTCATGCTTTGTACAGTATAGCTCTCTTGTAATCAAATCATTGATATACTTTTTGCAATGAGTGATTAATCTAAGCTTCTATCTATCTATCTATCTACCCTTTTGTTTTTAGTTCTCTTCTTCATTTAGCAAATAGGTTTTGACTGATGATGAGTTTAGGACTATTGTCAAACACCTACTCTGCAGAAACTCGCTGTTTTCTGACAAATCTGCAAAACGAAACCCGTTAAACTTTTGGAAACAAAACCTATGAAAAATGTGATTAATTAATAGTGTTTGGTAAATTTGGGGAAGCATATGAGAGAGAATGAGAGAAAAGATGGCCCCTGTTAGAAAACAAAGACTCTCTAGCAATACGTGTGATAGGAAAATAGCCAGTAAGAAATTACCCCCACAAAGTGCCATGCTAGGTTGTGTGGGATCCATGGCTCTTGTTTGAATGTGTGTGGATTATCCATAACCATTGCATTTAAGGATAGTTTTCAATGCACTATATCCATCAATGTCAACAAACTTCTCCAACTAATAAATGAAAATTATTAGTCCCAGAAAAAAAGTATTCATAATTCTGGAAATATTTGGACTTTAGAATGGTAGATTCCGAAGAATTGGGTTGGTGTGTGTCCCATCCTTGTTAGACAAACTATGACAAGATTTGAAGTTTTTCAACTTTTTAATCTCAAAATCCTATGAATAAACGAATCAACAAAAACTGACCTAATTCGAAAACAAAAAGCTCCTATATGTTCTATCAAAAATATGAATGTAATTTCTCATGGAATGAATAATGTTTTGTTTGACCCTACCAAAATTGAGCCATCAACAAATTAAAATCTTTCTATTAATTAAAGTGACACCCATTCGCTGTTATTGTTAGTTTGGATTGCTTTAATGTCGCTTTTTCCTTTTATTTCTGATAACGGCAAAATGTTTTTCCAAGAGCTACCCTTATATTACAAAATTATGTTTTAACTCTATAAAACAATATTACAAAATTATCACGATTAAAAAAATTAATTAATTATATCTAATGAAGTAAAATTAGTTATTTTGAAGAAAAAAAATGTATTGGATATGTAAATTGAATATTTAAAAAGTTAATCTAAAAAATAAAACTAATAATTTATCCTTAATTTTAGGACTTTAGAAGTTCCTTCTTCTTGGCTCGACTGGGAATTATCTGGATGTGTTTCATGTAAACCAAACAAAATTAAATTAAAAATTGAAAAAAAAAATAGCATCTCTTAATTATTGCTTGCAAATATCAATAGGCAGGGACCACCTTTTGTCCCTAGTATTCATTTTCAAATAGACCCGTAAATGACCAATGGAGACACCAGTCTTAATTTATAAGTCACCATTTTTATTTTCATCTTTAGTTTTATATAAATCTTTTCAAAATCACTTTAGATATTAAAGGGATAAATTTTTAGCTGACATTCAAATAGTTGTTTATTGCTTGAAAATTAGACTAATGTTTTTCATTTAACAAAATTAGTTTTTGTTACGAAATCTGAATTCTCCATTGTAATTTTCTTTTACAATAATAATAATAATGTTAAAATTTTCGTGTTGGAAATCTCATATATTACAAATATGTTAGATTACATTATATAAGAATAAGTTGAGTAAGCTTTACTTTATTGAGCTAATCTTTGGAAATTGAATTATACATAATCTTAATTACTAATATAATGTCATAATGAAATCTTCGCCTCCTTAATTCTTACATTTGAAATCTTGATATAAAAAATATACCAAAAATTTCACGTGGATAAAAATAAAATTAATTTTAATTTTTAAATTTAAATAGAAATAAATTTGAGTTTTATAATAATAAATTACTTTGCATTTACGGTTAAGGAGTAAATTTTAAGCTATTTGAACAAAAATGTAGTTTAACTCATTAGTGGTTGCATTCACATATATACTATAGATTGACTTTATTTTGAATCAGTGTTGAACTTTCAACACAACATCTCACCTCGTGATATATATATATATATATATATATATATATATATATCCGTGTCGAACTTAACATTAATGTTGTGTTCTTTTGTGAAGATTTGGAAGAGATGATTTGAGAGAGATGATTTAAATGTATTTGAGTGAATTTGAGAGTAATTTTTTTGTTATTTTTTTGAGTGGATTTGTGGATAATTAAGAGTGAATTTGAGAGTAAAATTTATAAAAATAAGTGTAAGATTTGATTAATGTGATAGATATAAAAAATTAGTTTAATTAATAAAAATTGAAGATTACCAAATTACCCCTAATTATTTAAGTAATATAAATGTTATTTAATAATAATAATAATAATAATAATAATAATAATTATTATTATTATTATTATTATTATTATTATTATTATTACTATTACTATAATAGCACTAACAGAAGGGTGATATTGTAAAATGTATTAATTCCCTGCAAATCTCTTTTATTTATAGAGATGTGAATAGTTACATTATCCCGCAAATCCATCTGTTCAATCACCTGCATTTCATCTCAAAAGAACAAAAAAAATTTCAAATTTCATCCTCTCAAATCTTCTGTTAGGGTGTGTTCTTTTGGATAGATTTGAGGGAGATGATTTGGGGGAGATGATTTGAATGAATTTGAGTAGATTTGAGGGTAATTTTGTTGTTGTTTTTTTGAGTGGATTTGTGGGTAATTGAGAGTGGATTTGAGGGTAAAGTTTGTGAGAATTAGTATAGAATTTGATTGATGTGACACATTAAAAAAATTAGTTTAATTGATAGAAATTGAAGATTACCAAAATGCCCCTAGTTATTAAAGTAATATAAAATGATATTTGTTAATATTATATTTAATTGTAAAAAAATGTTTATAAAAAGTAAAAAATTAAAAATAATTAATAAAATTAAATTTTAAGATGTAAAAATAATAATAATTACTAGTATAATTTTAAGATTAAAAAATTAAAATGTACTTTTATTTTGATGATAAAAGTTTAAATAGAAAACCTGTTAAGCTATACCTTAAAATAATATAGTTTATTTAATTAAATAAAGTCATTTTTTCTTAATATAATTTTAAAATAAGTAGTGAAATTACATATAATATATGTCTTATATTTGACACATAAAGCACTTCAGTGGGATCCAACTACAAACGACCCTTCTACGTCCTCCTCTCTCTCCTCCGCACCACTCACTTTCCATCCATTGCGTCCCTTTCTCCTTCTCTTCATCAACCACATTCTTCTTCATCTTTCATCAACATTATTTTAAACAATGCAAGTGCAAGTGCAGCAGCGTAATTGTATTTTTATTTTAAATAATGTAACTGGAATCCTGGAATTAGTTTTACAAACAGGGGTACTTGTGACTTTTTCGAAAGGATCCCTCCAAATGTCACCATATATGCAGGTGAGTGAATAGTAGGTTCATCCCGCTTTTACCTTTAAATCCGTCTGTGCATTTTTGCTCATGCGAACACGATATCGTCTTAATTCATCGCCTTCAAATCTGAATAAACAGTACTTTCCGCTCATACGAACACAGGTTTAAAGGGAAATACCCTCATGCGAACATAGGCTAATAAATAATCTGATAACAATCCAATAATATTAAAATAAGTTTTAATTCATGATTCTAATATTATATTAAAAAATAAACTTCAAAACTTAAATGAACTCAACAACACCAAAATATATATATATATATATATATATATATATATATATATATATATATATATATATATATATATATATATATATATATATATATATATATATATATATATATATATATATATATAACTTGTCTCTAGTCCATCTACAACTATAAACATTAATTTTTTATAATATTATATTAATTATTGTTTATATCCGGTAAATTTGTTTATATTTTATTTATCTTATATCAATTCCAGGTTTATAAATAAAAAAAGAAGGCCGTAATATTTTACATTCTGATCACACCTCAGATTATTCACGTTCTACATATTATTTCCTGGTCAAGCTTAAAACAAAGCGAGCGGTCGAAATACAAAAGAAACGAGCAACCAGTCCATCCAAGCGTCAGAAAGTAGGAAAACCACGTCGTCAAGACTAGTGTTTCGATTCCTAAAATATTCACCGAAACAATTATTATTCCTTCATGTTTTATATTCCTTTAAGAAAAAAAAAGAAGAAGCAATCATTAGAGTTTGGAAAAACCCGTTATAAAATCACCCTTAAGAAAATCGTGACCAATTTAATTCTTCACTGAAAGCTTGACCTATAAGTCTATGATACTCAATCTATTGGTGAATTTGATGATTGGTGATTATCTGGGTTCTCTGGTTTGGGACTTAGTTTTAAATTTTAAGCTTTTTCACAAGTTTGATATTATGATTTTTTTTTTTATAAAAGGAAATTAATAAGGCTATTACAACTTAAAGCATTGATTATACGAATTCCTCCCCTCTTACTAAAATTTAGCGACTTCATTATTTAAGAAAATTCTAACTGAAATTTGATCTTTTAAACATTAATCGTACGAAAAAAAAAAAGTCTATCTTATTCTGTCGTTTTAACCTCGATGAAATATTCGAATATAATACTTGTACTACTAAGTCTAATTATAAAATTTTACACACTTATTATTATTAATATAGATGTGATAGAGAACTTATTAGAAATAATGTTAAGGAAAAAAAAATTCCAATGAAATATTTGGAACTTGAATAAAAATTAAAGAGATGTTGTCAATGTAGCTTAAAAGTTTGAAGCGTGAATTGACGAAGATCTCTTAAAATTCCAGTTAATTTCCAGTTGTAATGTAATAACCATGTTACAGCTACGAAGCACACGATTCATGCAATGTGTCCATGCCTTTAATCATTCAAAAACACGATAAAGTGGTTAAAACAGGGAAAGGTGTTCATCATCAACCGTGCATTTTTTTTTTCTTAGTCAAATAATAAAATAATAATAATAATAATTTTTTCTTTTCATGAATATGTATATCAATATCATAAGGTCTTATTTATATCTATTTCGTATAATACTAAACTTGAAAAAAGATATCGGGTGATTTGATATTTCGTTGACGACTTTGTCTACTTCTTAGTTACTACAAATTTAATTAAAAATATTAATTAATTTAGTAAATATTTAATATTTTGAATTGCAAATTAATTAAATATATATATTAACTAAAGCTAAGTATAACTGCTTAACGAGGCTCAGTCTCCAATTAAACTAAAAAATTGAGAAATTGGTCATTCCGTATTAAAAATATAAGTGACATTATTATTGCCACGCAAATCAAACATGTGGCTTATATATATTACTCAAACAGAGTAGACAAATGAAACGTGTGGCTTTTACATTTTAATTCGTATACTTAAATATTATTCATTTTAGTTTTCATGAGTAGAATTTTAATCTCTTTAACGTATGCCTTTATTTTGTAGGAATTAAAAGGGTAGGATTTATATACGAGGATTAGAATTGGTATTTTTAATAATAGAGAACAAAAAGTAAAATATGTACACTTATATAAATTAAATAAATAATTCAAACTTATCTATAGCAATCAATTGTATGGTAATGTACATCAGTTAAAATTGCGAAACAGGTTTATTTTATTACACAAAATTGTGATGTGACTTTTAAGTTACAAAACAAACAAAATTTAAAATATGATAATTAACTTTAATGTGCTGTGTCAAATGTAATTAAGATTCGAACGATTATGGTTTTCTAATCCAAAAATTTTACATGCTGAAATAAACTATTTCAAGCAATATTAAAACTTAAACTTTACCATATAGATCCCGTTGTTTATGATTTTTAGAAGGCACAAGTTTGCAGTGTTTTCTTTGTTTTCTACAGTAAAATAATAAAAAATTTCATTTGATAATGTATCTTAAAAGTATAAACTTTACATGTTTATTCATTTCAATTCATGGAAGTGCTCATTCTTCTTACATGCCACTAGATTAATGTAATTTGGTAAACAATAATCTTCAAATTGCTTCTCTAATAAAGATTAGTTAAGATAATACTATTTATTATGGTTTTAATTCTAACAGTATAAAGTCTCTGTTAACAGCGTAAAAATTGAATTTGTCTTTTCATTCTGAAACAAATACAACTTGTCTTGGAAATTTTTGTTAACGGAAAACAATGAGACACGTTACTAAGTATTTTTCGTGTTTCTACAAAATTTTGGGACTATCGAAAATCGAAACATTCGAGAGACAAGAATTTTGTGCAAATTATTTTTGCACAGGCAAAATGCACAAGCCACAGAACTTAAAGTTTGATTGATCGATCATATTGCTGCAAGTTGACGCACTCAGATTGGAAATACCAATTCAAAAATCATATCAGTCGGTGGATCTGGAAACCATTCTTCTTAAATAATTCATTCATCATTCATCATTCATCACTCTCTCTCATCTTCAAATCACACCACTTTCTGTCATAAATCTGTCAATACATGTAATTCTTTTTTCTAAAATTCAGTGTGGAGTAATTGTCTGAATTTATTTTACTGAAACAAAATTTTAAGTCAACAGTCATTTCAGGAAAATCATAGTTTTTCTTAAATGCGATAAATATATCGGTATTTTAAATGAATGTATTACTTATCATTGTGAAGTTTTAAAATGATAAATATAAATCATCAAACCTTATTTAAATGTTAAATTTACGTAGTTTTCTTAAAACAATAATGGTATATATTATTAATAAATTTAAAACGTTTTAAACTAGAAATGAAAATTGGTTTTCTGTTTTGGTCCATACGAGGTGGAGAAATTGTTTTTCTGAACAAATGTTACGTATAGTGGCCCATGCAACATTTGAATACAAATTTTCAACAACAGGCACAATGGAACATCACCTCAGAAGTGACAAATAATCTTCAACTGTTAATGGTATATATATATATATATATATATATATATATATATATATATATATATATATATATATATATATATATATATATATATATATTTTATTATTATTATTTTTTTCTTTCTTTAAAAAAAACTGAAGATTTGAGAAGCTTTGTCGATTAAATTCGTGGAAAGTTATGAGCCTATGGAAGTTACCATAACTTGAAAGCATGTCACGATGATCATCCTCAATCATTTAAACAAAAGTATTATGTTCTTAAATAAGTTTAATAAACGTAATTTAAACAAGATTGAAGATTAAAATTTAAGATGATTTTTAGATAAACAAAAAGTAAATGTTGGACAAGTATTTACATTTGTTGTGTAAAGGTAACTGGTTATAATATAAAAGATATATAGACTGTTTTCGTTTAAAAAACATTATTATTATTCTTTTCTACTTTTTACTCTCTTCCTTCTTAAAAAAAATATAAAATTTTTATACTTTTATGACTATTTATAAAAGTATATGTTATGATATGTTACTCTTTTCGTTTTCGTTCATTGATTTCAAAGGACAAGAGTTTCACTTTCGTTTCCTTATCTCTTATATGATTGAAGTAAATTAAAATATTAATTGTATTCCAACCGTTCCTAAATAATAAAGAGTGGTCCTACAATACGTGGCAATTATGTGAACCTTGAGGTGAACAAGAAAATAGGCGAAGTAAAAGAAGCTGTTATTACTTCACCTTATCGCAATTGCCTATACACCCGAAAGAATTGAAGTTGTTGTAATAATTTGGAATGATTATAAAATGGATTGTATATTGTATGTATGTATGTATGGTTTTTGGGTGGATAATGGGAAATTTGATCGATATTCCATAAAGTTAGTGAAAGGATAATTGAGGAAGAGAAAAGTAAAGGGCAGAGAACATTATGTAATAATGAGTGATTCATTGAACCATTAATGTAATATTGTGCATGTATTTATTTCCAGCAAAGTGGGAGTAGCAATAAGAAAGAAAGGCTATACAAAACACGACACCAACTCGATTAATGCCAAACAGCTTCCTTGCAGCGATTTACTGTACCTTCTTTTTTCTTATTTGTTATTTATTAAATTTTTGTAGGTCAAAATACGTTAGGTTCACATCATTCAATCCTTTTTTAAGTAATTGAATGTGAAACAATCATCAGTGGCCTGGTTTCTTTTTTTTTTTTCATCTCACCCAACTAAATTAGAAGTTTAGAAAAATAAGTTTTTACTTTATGACTAAGGATGTTTTCAAACAAGTTAATGGTAATCTTCTTTTTACTTTTTTTTTTCTCTTTGTTTTCTTAGTTTTCTTCAAAATTAAAAAAAAAATGACAAATCTCTAATGTTTTATCTGGATTTTTAGTGTGGATTTTGTGAGAGATGATAAAATGCTAACACTAGGTTTGGTTGTTCCTTTTGTATTGGAAATATTTTCTCGTTGCCAAGAGAGAAAGATCAATGACACTTATGATAAGAGAATTATAATCTATAAATAAGAGTGAGAGTGATTATGAAGTCCATATTCCTTAAAAAATACTATTTATATTTAAAAGAACAACATAGATTATGAATTTATATTTTTATTATAATAACACTTAATTAAAAATTATGATTAAATATGTTTTGAAATTATTCCCTCTTCAAAACTTTGGCCTAATTTAGTCCCCCAACTTAAAAAATGTATGAGTTTAATCCTCTTAACTAAATTTTGTTAGGTTTATTTGATGTTTCAAGCACTTTTCATAAATAGCATTTGGGTTTTTTTACTCTGTTTGACACATATTTGCTTCAATATCAACTGAGAAACGCGTTTGAAACATCAAAGGACCAAGTTCATTTATTTTTGAAATTGGGAAACTAAATTAGGTCAAGGTAAGGTTTTGATGAAGAACTAATTCTAATTTTCACTGAAAATTGAGAACCAAAAACATTTTTAATCATTAAAATTATAATAACAATAATAAATAGTAACAAAATAATAAAAAATAATAAACATGTCAAACTAGTGAGATTTAGTTTTAATAAGTAAATATGACATAAATAAATATATGATTGATTAATTTATAATAAATAACTTATTGGATCTACTCTAGGTATGTTTATTGGACTAAGTAGGAAAATTAAATTTACATCTTTGTCTTTTGTTTTTCTTTCATTTTATTTTTTCTTTTCTTCTCATTTTTTTTTCTTTTTCATCAATCTTTAATTATCCATTTCCTTTATCTTGCCTTTCTGTTATTCATTTTCTCCATTCATAACAGGACATGATGAGTCATATTTTTTTTTATATTAGTGTGATGTTGCGGATATTTTACATAATAAAAATTATATACATTTGTTTAGAAATAAGATTTATTTATGTGATACAGGTAAGTAGGTACATAAAATTGAAATTTGATATTTTTTTGTGAAGTTTTTCACAGTTTCAAATTATAAGTATCAATCCTTGTAATCAGATAATTTTATATATATCAACACAACTTAACACGTCATATAATTATAAAGCAAACTTCCCTGTGAAAAAATATATATAATAATCTATTTAAGATTCCACGCACCCTTAAAAATTGATATTATTTAATGGTGTGCGTGTACAATGGTAATACACAAAGTTATAAAACTTTTTAAAATAACATGATAAATACGTACTGTTACAATTATATATACTAACAAACTTTGAATTTAACTTTTTTTTTTAAATAGTTAAGTTTAATCACACTTAAATTTATTTAAGTAAATATTTCTTCATACTAATAAAATGATATTTTCCAACAATATATATAAAACGACAAATAACGGGTAAATGCAATAACATATAATAAATAAGTCCATCACACAATAAGTATCTTTATTAAAAATTTCAATTCATAATTCTTATATACTATATTATTAAGTACTTAAATCCTACAAAATCAGTTTATAAAATATAATTTATTTTGTCTTATTTTTATGAAATCTCATAAATCTTAAAAATTAATATATAAATTTGTCTTATATTCGTGAAATCTAAAAACCTTAAAAATTGATATGATATATTGGTAGGCACCTATATTAACAAAATTTTAATAATAATTTTTTTAATATTCAAATTTAATTACAATTGATTTTATTTAAGTAAACAAATTTTCATAATGATGAAATGATATTTTTGGAAAGATGAATGGAAGGAATGGATGCCAACATATACAAGTACTGAAACTAGAGGAATTTTAGAATTAAGAAAGTTAATATATGGTTGTAAATCTCTCTTATTATATGATCTTAATTCCAATCTTTAGTCTTGTTGGATCAAATCAACGAAGTTTGACCAGGAAGTTGACAAGATTGAGACGTATGAAACTTTGAGAAAGATTATGGTGCACACGAGCTACGAGTCAAATCTTTGCCTACCATTTCTCTAACACCATTGCTTAAAAATGCACGATAACCCATTAATCCATGTTTTTTTTTCTACACTGCAGGTGGGATTGTCTCCTAAGAGGTTGTTTAGTCTAATCACCCCTTAGGTTTAGCCTCAAATATGTTTTTTCCTCACTTTTTATTTTTAGCTTATGGATTTATTAATTAATTAATTTCTGGGCCCTACCATTTTATGCACACACTAATTTCTTGTTTTGGTTTGTTATATATTTCTTCTCCTCCCCACCTTAGTTCTCAAAAATGAAAATTACAAAATATATACGAGTCATGTCAAAGTAACCATCAAGACTAAGGCCTTCATGCAATTAATTTTCATGATTAATGCTAATTAATTGCGATTGTTATAGATGTGACTGATATGAAATGTTTATCTTAAGTTCATGCAATGGTTTCTCATAAATCTAATCCTCAAATTGAAGGTATACTTTTATCCAGAGACAATGTCATTCCATCACTTTCTTATATAACTCTTCCTCAATCTCAAAAGCCATGGTAATTGAATGAGATTTGGAGACTCATCTGAATTTCTAAAATTAATAATTATTATTTCTCGAAGTTACCTTCAACCAGTAATTCATAATTAATTATGATACAAAATTTTCTTTTAAAAAATATTATAATATATATTACCATTTCAGTACTGATAAAATTAATTATTATACAACTTATAATTTTTTTTACTGTACCAAACTATTATATACAAAACAAGTTAGTCATTTTAGTAGTAATCGAACTAATTGTATTTTTAATTTTAATTGAATTTATAATAGTATGTGTGTGCCATCTTTTACTGATAGCAATCACGTTAAATATGATGCAGATTATCTTTTTCATAGTATGGTGTAACATTGAGAATATAAAATTTGTATATTGAATTATACAATATAAAATAAAAAATGTATTTTAAATTATATAAGTTGCATATAAAATTTGTTTTTCAGATTTTTTAATGTAACTTTTTATTTTTTTTATTTTTGTATTTTGGTTGTGTAATCTGTATATTCTGAAATAGTTTTTGCATTATGTGTCTCGGATTGAAAATAAAATGAGGATAAAATTGAAATTTAAAAGTATACAAGGTGGGCGAAGAAATTAGGGAGGTGTAGGAAGAAACGTCTGGGACTTACTACCCAGAAGTTCAATTCTCAATGTACTCGTTGGTTTGGGCTTAGAGCTATTACTTTGAGTCTTCGTTTTTCATAGCATATGCATTCTATAAAATGTTTTTCATTCAATATTTTCATATATTTTAAATTATAAAATTTGAAAAAGAGAATACAATTATATAATCTGAAAATATATTTTAAATTATATAATTCAGATTTAAAAAATATACATAATTTAAAATATATTTTTGAATCATGCAACTCAACAACCTAATCCATGAACAATTTAAACTTTTTTCAAACACCTTAAATAGGTGCGTGAGGAAATTATGACAACGGAGGAAGGAAGAGCCGGAAAAAAAGTGGAATCACAAATTAGTTTTTAATAAAATTTCAAACTTTATTGATAGTTTTATCACTTTTGGAAAGATGATTTGAGAACAAAATTAACACTCTTCCAAAAAGGTCATTATGCGAGCAATTTAATACTCTTAAAAAATTCCAAAAATTTGTGTAGAAATGCAATAAAGTTTGTAATTTGAACTTGGGGGTGCGAGACAAGATATATGTAGTGCAGGAAGAAAAAGTGGTGAATTTTGTCACCTGAGCCCGATCTGATAAGGATGCGGTGAACTTGGATTTTGCTTTCTACACCTACGTAATATTCTTGGGTATCTCTCGTTTATTATGTGAAGAACTTTTCAAAATGAAATAAAAAATGTTCAAGAAACCTTACTCTGAAATAGACAATAAGTGTCCAAAATTTTTATGCATGCTATTAATTTTTCTCATTAAAATAAGATGGATATTATATTCCACACAATTTTTACAGAATAAATAAAGTAGATTTTAAGATAAAAAAGTTTCGTGCTTTTCACTTTAAGATAGGAGAAAATTGGATAGACGGACTTAACAATGACGGGTTATATTATATTATATCTGATTACTTGGCGTGTTTCAAGTAATTACATGTCAATTAAGAAATTTGTTATTATTATTTTTTTATGTGTCTAATAGAAAAAAAAATTATCATTTGAGAACATTAATAATTTATGAATAAACAATCTGTGTAGGATGAGTTTTGACCTATTTCATTTTTAGTATAAATAAAAAATTATCTTTTTGATATAAAATTCATGTTAAACATTATTAAAGTTTTTAAATTTATAACATAAAAAATAAAAAAAATAAAAAAAGTAAATCATTTCCTTCAAAATTAATATGTATTGACTTTTCCTTAGTATTAATGACTAAACACATGCTGAATTAACTGAATCTTCTTGCAAAATATGGTCAGCACACATTTTCATCTCTAAAAATTACATACACAACCTAAATATAAATCTTCTTGATAACTAAATCCATAAACTTATTTTCAAAGGCCAAGAAATAAGCTAAAATTTATCATTAGTTTTTCTGAAAGTATTTTTTAAAAACCATAAATGAATCATAAACACCACTCTGACTTCCTATTTAAAAGCACCACAAGCTGTTTATTTTTTGAATGAATCTCAGTAATTTTAGATGAGCCTTTTTGGTGTTTTTGATGGAGACATATCCGGATCATAAAAAAATACGTCACATAATTTTTTTTTTTATAATATAGAAAAATTCATATAAGAAATTAAAAAAAGGTGATTTTGGTGTTTAATAATGAAGAGTCTATAGTGGAAGTCCCGGTCCTGAAGGAAAGAAGGATAAAGGAATAGGACCCAGGATTTGTGCAAACCACGCCAGAATTTCATTATTTGTAAGCTTCCATTAACAAACGCTCAATCTTCCACGATTGTGCTGGTGGCACACTGCCAATTTACGTGGGAACCAACAAACTAATCAAACATAAAACAAATAAAGGGTATTTTTTTTTTTTAATAACCCTTTCTTAATCATCTACCACTCCGTCTGTGCCCAGTTCGAAATCTTCTCCTCTCGCTATGGGTTGCGGCTCCTCCTTTCCGGGTAAACTTTGATGTTTTGTTGTTGATTTAGCTCTGGAATCAAAAGGGCTTCGGAAAAATTTTTATTTTTTGGCTGATTGTGGTTTTGATCTGTGATTTTGGGGGTGTAGTTTAATGGGGTTCCGTTGTTTTGAGTAATGATTGAGTTTTGATTCTGATGGGGTTTGGGGGTAATTGATTTTATGTTTACAGATAGGAGTCCAAAGCAGATGGGTCGACCCAATTCCGAGGATGGTGGAGGGCAGGACGCCAGGAATCTTAGGGTCAAGGTATTTGCGCAGAGTTCTTGGATTGCTCGTGTTTTGCCTAGTTATTTATTTATTTTTTTTAAGAATTAAGAAAAAAGTTTCTTTATATATCAATTTATCAATACGGTGTCATGCATTTACCAGTTTCTTGTAAATGTTGGTTTGTTGTCGAGTGAGAAAGCCAATTGTTAAGAGATCCGTGGTTGACTATCCGGGGAAATTTTTTAAATAGAATTTTTAAGCAGAACCTCTTGGCGGAGCTTAATTCCTGGGTTGAGTTAGGTTTAAATCCATATTTTATATGAATGTTCGGAGAGAGAAGCTGGGGAGCTTTCCGTTTTCGGATGCAGATTAATTTCCTGGTTTTTGTTGAAAGCCTCAGCATGCTGAAACAGAACATAACCCTGTTTTTAGTTAGCTAAATGACTAAAAGCTTGAGAACCATTTATTTATCTTGATTTTATCATACTCGCCTTGTTTTGATCGTGAATTGTTATTTCTTACTTTTTGCAAGTTTTGATACTTTAATTAGTGACAAATGTTGAAATAACTTACTACCAGAAATTTGATTTGCTAAAAGAATGGATTGCATTTGTTGATAAGATTATGACCTTTAATTATCAATATGAAAGAATGGGAAATGTATTGCAATGGATGAAAGTCAAGTGATTTGTGGGCTTAATGATGTTTTTGGTCCTATTATTTATTTATTTTGTTCAATTTAGGCCCTTTATTAATTGATGGTTCAATTAAGTATCTCAATTTAAAAAATGCAACAGCGTGACTCTCTCATGGTTCAAGGTTCAATCAAATATTTCAATTTTTAAAAATGCAAGAATTTGACCCTTTTATTGTTGAAATTGATGTCATTAGTTTTGTAAATTGTCATTATGCGATGTTTATAGATTGTATTATGTGTAAATTAAAACCATTAATATTTTGTTGGTTATGATTTTAGAGCTAAATGGATGAAAGTGGCCATATTGTTGCCGTTATAAAAATTGAGGGACTTGATCGAACCTTTTATTAAAAGTAAAACCAAATTGAATAAAATAAATGAGTAGTGGGGCAAAAAGTTAATTAAGCTGTGTTTGGTGTAACCATCATGTCTTTGTTTACTAGACTGCAATTTGATAGCATATAAAGAAAGAACAAATGGGAAATATTGTCCTGGATGAAACTTTAATAATTTCTGTAAATTTTTGTGTTTAGCTATATTGGATTATTTCTGAGCATCTATTTGCAAATTTACAATCATTGCACTCTTAGAAAGTGTTCATAGAGGTGAAGGATTTGGAGACCTGATACTCTTAAGGTGTTTATGGAAAAGCAGATAGAATGAATATGGACATAATTCACAGAATTTTTGTATATGATGTTACTTCTAACTTTTAACAACTCATTGAAGGAGCGTGGCATTCAATTGAAGTTAATCATAATTAATTCTGTTATACTCTAGTATTTTCTTGTTTAACCTTTAAAGGAAACCATAACTAACTTTGAAATGTCACTGAAAACAGCTTGTTCTCTTAGGTGATTCTGGTGTTGGTAAAAGCTGTATTGTTCTACGATTTGTACGTGGTCAGTTTGATGCAACATCCAAAGTAAGAATATGTGGCATTTGTTTTGGTACTTTAGTTTATTTTTTAATAATGTAAACTTTCTTAATAGTGTCTATGACTTGTTATTCCATGAGATTTTTCTTATATGTTTTATACTTCTTGATGTAAGGTGACTGTTGGAGCTTCTTTTTTGTCGCAAACAATAGCTCTGCAAGACTCTACAACAGTAAAATTTGAAATATGGGATACTGCTGGTCAAGAGAGGTGTCTGTCGTTTATCTTTACAGAATATACAATTTCTTAATACATTCTGTTTCTCTTAACATTTTCCCTTCATTTTATTTCAAGGTCTAATTCTTTTTGAAGTAATATTTGTTTGCTAATAATTTGTTTCAGGTACGCCGCATTGGCACCTCTCTATTACCGAGGTGCAGCAGTTGCAGTTATTGTCTATGATATAACAAGCCCAGAATCTTTTAGCAAAGCACAGTACTGGGTTAAGGTAGATTTGCAGTTATTGCATTGTTCTATTTTGTCATTTCTTGCTTGGTTAGTTATTTAAAATTTTGAACAATATGAATAACAAACAATTCAATGTCTTATTTAGTCTGGAACTGTGCAATGATGAATAGAATACAGTCCTGTTTTAATCCATTTCCTTCATTTAAAACATTTGTAATTAAGTAATTAACCTGAAGGATGTGCATCATGACTAGACTACATGGCAATACCCCTGCCGAAAAGCAGTTAACAAGGGAGGTTAAAGAAATTTATGTTTTGTCTTTGATCTGTAACTGGGTGATGATTATGTGAGCTAGGATGTGCAACAATTGAAAGCCTGCTTGTACTGCAAGGTTTTATATCGGTAGATTAGAGATAAGGAAAGAGAATGAATGGAATGTGTGCTGCAGCTATGATACCTTCAATTGTGGTGGCTTGTCTTTTTCTGTTTCAGAGCAGACAAATTGTTTGAAAATTTTAAGGATAAAGCAACAGGCATATAAAAATGAAAGATTGAAACACTCGGTAAACCTGGTTTACTTTTTGCTCAGAAGAATACATTAATGGTATAGAAGTGTTCAGGGGAAGTTTGGTATCTTCAAACGTGGTGGACACGTGAGGTGAGTGAGGTGTATGTCCATGGATGTTCAATTCTGCAAACAACTAGAAGGATGCTTTGGGATTGAGTTAGGCACTGACCATTTATAATATTGTATTGAAGTTTTCCTAGTCTTGATGTTGGGTTCTCCACTGAGATCTAGTTCTGCAAATTTTACACTCCAAATTGCCATTCCATTGGAAAAACTATCTGAAGAATAAAAAACACAGCAAATAGTTCTCATTGATATACTAATATTTGACATCTCTTTGATTTACTGCAATTATGCGGTTATATATATCTTACGTATTACAAAATTATTAGATTATGAGCTGTTTTATTAGGAGCTACATTTCTTTCTATTTTGTTTTAGCAACTGAAATAGTGATAATTTAGGAGCTACAAAAACATGGAAGCCCTGATATAGTGATGGCACTGGTCGGTAATAAAGCTGATCTTCAAGAGAAGCGGGAAGTTGCTGTCCAGGTAGTGCAACCTTCCTCCATAATACATTTGTCTTTTAAACAAAATAGTTCGTTTCTTACCTAGTTTACTTTAATGTTTTCATGAAGGATGGCACTGAATATGCAGAGAAGAATGGTATGTTTTTCATAGAGACATCTGCAAAGACAGCAGATAATATAAATGAACTGTTTGAGGTACGCTTGGTGTTTACTTTCTTCCGGTTATTAGATTATAAAATTAATCATTTCATTTTGTATTTGGCAAGGATTAGAATGTATGAACAGTAGAAACCTGTTAGCTGTTTAATTGGTATGGCAATTAGGATTGGACAATGTCACATCTTACCTTGGGTATTCCTGCAGTTATTTTTGACTTATATTGAATATCCATGTCCGTAGTTTTATCTTCTGTGCATAAAATAAATATCATAAAATATTTGAGAATCAATGTCTTTTTGGATTGAGTATAAGGTGCAAAAATAATACATGTGATCTTGTTTTCGTGCTGGTCATCTGATCTGAAGTCTAATCTGTTTAATTTAGTTCTACAGTACACTCGGGCAACAAGATGCTTAAGTAATGATCAAGTGTTAGGAACTGTAGGAATACTGTTTGATATTGACTTGCAGATCTTTAGGATTTTCCAGAGGCTATGCTAGTAGTCAATTTTCGGCTTTAACTGTGATCTTTGGTCTCTTAGGACATTGTTGACTATGCCACTAGCAAGCTTCCCCCTGATGTTCTTGCTGCCTGAAGATAGTTGTACTTGTAGCAAACTCATATAGACCTATTGGAGGGGCTAAAGATGATCTTGAAATAGGAATTCCGTCCTACAAAATCCAAGATTGCATCTTTTCCATCAAAGGTAATATCTTGGTCTTGGAATACATAAGGGAGTTAACTACTAAAAAATATTTTAGGTTAGAGAAACTATAATAAAAAGGCCAGGGTTATATTTTGAGGTTTCACAAGATTGGTACTTGTAGAGAAGTTCAACAATCTTGCGAGAAAGCACTAACTTCTAGGCAGCCTCCTATATATGAAAAGGATCACGGCCTCTGATAATTATGAACTGAAGATATTAAGAAAGATAAAAAGTTCAGTTTGCATTGAAATGAGAATAACAACACTATTAATAAAAAAGAAAAAAATTGATGTGTTTTTCTAAAGTACTTGCTGTCTCTGACCTATAATACCTGAAATTTGTTGAGAGGGACCCCATAATTGGGTCGCTGCCTACTGAGGCGATATAACTTTAGATCCAGATCAGTTAATTAATTGTGTTATTGATGCATTCAAGAGGTGTTTATTTTAAAACTTTGTTCATATAGCCTAACATGAGAATTACAGTATCCACCAAACCTTGAGTTTTAATCTTGATTTCAGTTTGAAGTTCTGATTCGGACCTCTAAATAGTTTTCCATTTCCCTTTTTTGGGGTTTAAAAGGAGGTCTGTAGGCTAAAATGTAGGCAAAAAGTAATCAGGCTAAGATGGAATCATGAATCTGGGGTTAGTAGTTTCCTAAATCAGACTTGGTATCACTTAACCTGCAGCTCCTTGATCAAGTCATTTCTCTCTTGGTAAATACACTGAAGACGTGGATGCTTACTATCTTACATATGCAATAGACATCATAGCTTAAATGTTGACATTTATTAAAAAAACTTATATGGTAGATAAAGGACCTGTCGGTGCAGTTTTCCTCCCTTTTGTTTTGGTGGATTGCTGCTCTATTTAGTATGATGTCTTGCCTTGAGCTGATGTTTTGTTCATCATTTGTCTACAACCCTTCATTTTAAAATATCATTGTTAATATCATATATTCTTTTGTGCATTACCAATTAGGCTTAATCATTAAAACATTGGTTTTGACAGGAAATTGCAAAAAGACTGCCTCGCCCATCAGTTAGTTGAAGTAGCCAGATAGCAGTTCAGTATGGGGTCTGCATTTGCTTTTGATCCTCTAAAACTGTAGTGTATGGATTGTGTTTATGTATATTGTGATTATTATTAGATATATCTGTTATCTTTTATCAACCTCTAATAATGTAATGTCATCATGTAGATGATATATTTTAGGCTATATGAGACCCACAGATATGATTTGTAGGCCTAGTTAAGGCTTATATAATATCAAGGACCCATTCATTTGTTTGCATAACGTATTTGGATGTTGGTGCCTTGTATAAATTTTATTTTGCCTCTTATGCAGACTACTCTACACTGTAATTCTAGCACTTAGAGGTTAAATATGTTTTTGATTCTTTAAACATTTAGTTAAAATTGGAATTAGTCCATCTATAAATGATGGTACAATTTAATTCTTTATTTTATAAATGTGTAGATTTAATTATTTTAGACAAATTTGTTAAGTATATTTAATGTTTGAAATACATTTTATGATAATATTTGAGTTTTGACATATTTTTTTTTAATGTTAGTGAATAAACATAATTAAAATCTTAAATAAATTTAACAAAATCTAGTTAAAAAAATTAAAATAACACAGTTTTAAAAATGAAAAAGGAATTATTTTAGACAAAAAAAATATATATTTAACTTTTTATTTTATAACTAACAAGTTTCACGGACTCAGAATAAGCTTTTTATTTTGTTTCGGCGTATTAAATAACTACTGAATTAAAATGTTTGTTCAAACACGTCCTTGTCTGTTTGAATGAGTTAAAGCTTGAAACTTTTAGGCTATGAATAAAATTAGAGTATAACTTGTAATTATTCGTAAACGTGAAACAATTTATTTGTTTAATTCGTTAAAGCAACTTCAACATAACTGTAGTCTACAATATTGTGTTGTTTCAAATTTTGTTTCAATTATGAGGTTTTACGAGATTCACATCTTTATAGTTTTAGTTATATTCTGTTTTTTTACATAGTTAAGAGGCTAATTTTATTATTATAATTAAATACTAGCTTAACGTGATTCTAATTATGTGAAAAATTAATATTACAATATTATAGAATTTAGTTATTATAACTAAACTTCAATTTAATATCATTCATACAATAAATATTACTTTTACATGTATAAAAAACTATGCTTCTTCATTATTCTTTAATGTTTTTATAATGTTACACTTTGATATTATTTTCTTCTCTCTCGAGTTTTAAATATACATTGTTTATTTATTTTTAAGATTCTGAATTTTATACGAGATCTAAATTTTAAATTTAAAACTCTAATTATCATATTAATATGTATAATATGATTCTCTAGTTAGTCTAGAACGATTAACTAGCATGTAAATTCATGAGTTAGTTAATAAATGATTGGTTAAATTACAAACAAAATTAATATTGAATAATTACATTAATTTTAAGCTAAATCATTACTTATCGAGTATAATTAGGTTAATATTAATTAAAAATTTACATCAAAATTTATAAATATAAATTTATTCAGATAGTTAATTATTACATATTTATTACTAACACTATTACACAAACATTGAATTTAACATCGGTGGCGTGCTTTCTACCTATAACATTCCAATTCCATCAAACAAGAACATATTGAAGAGAGAATATTAACTTGAACTTAAAAATTATAGAACCTTTGAAAAAATATACATAACTTCAACTCCATAAATCAAAAACATAATATATTTTAACAATGATCATATCAATATATTTAACGAAACTTTGTTACAAAATCTATATCTTGGATATAAGATCTTTATCAAAAAATTTGAATGAGAAAATTTTACAGTCTTTATTATACCTAATGCAAAACATTAAGCTCGATCCACGAAATGAGCTTTATTGAATTATTGATAACTTAAGCTGTGCAACTAATTATTTTTTATTGACAACTTTATATTATATAAACGGTTGAATATTTTATAAAAAAACATATTAAAAAAAGTTAGAACTGTTGAGTAAGAGGTATATGAATGACAAATGACGTATAATCTTCTTTAGTGTAATAATAGAAGACAAGAAAAGAAAAGCCAAGGCTGCTAAAGCAAAATTTGTGGGTTGTTTTATTTAACATTGGGTGGCCACGTGTCTTTATTTAAAACGCGGTTTGCAACATCGTCATGTCGTCATGTGTCGGCAGAGTTTATTTGAAATATTCAAATGATTTTGCCCTTTTATAGAAAAATTCAAAAATCAAATTTGAAATAAAGGTCCCAATGTGAACATTTTCAGTTGATTCAGTTTTCAACAAAAAATTGCTTCACCAATCTACAGTTGTAGGAATTAGTTCTTAATTCGTTCTCTACTCTTTAAGGGCTATTATTATTATTATTTTTTTTTTTTGCTGTGAGCATGTTCTCAGTTAAAGTGTCACAACCCATTAATTATTTGTCTTTGGGGACGGCCACGTGTCGACCGTCCGGTCTCTCCTAGTGAGTGGGAGACAAATTCTGCAAGCATTTAATTCCCGCCCTTCGTAATCCGTGCAGCGGCAGCAGAGCAGAGAAACCTATTATTATTATTATTATTATTATTATAATTTTTTTTTTTTTTTGCTGTGAGCATGTTCTCAGTTAAAGTGTCACAACCCATTAATTATTTGTCTTTGGGGACGGCCACGTGTCGACCGTCCGGTCTCTCCTAGTGAGTGGGAGACAAATTCTGCAAGCATTTAATTCCCGCCCTTCGTAATCCGTGCAGCGGCAGCAGAGCAGGGAAACCTGAAAGTGGAAACCAGGTGGCACGCTAGGATTAGCCGGGCGTTTTAGTGGAGATCAGGTGGCAGCCAGGGAATGGCCGACCGTTCGTTTTGGAGGCAGTATTTAAGGTAAGAAGAAAACACTGAAATTACTTTCTGCATGCAATCTTCTTCTTCTTCAGCAAACCCAACTTTCTGAAATCTGTATTTTCTCCTCCTTCTCTCTAAACCCTAGATCTTCTCTCTAGAACTCCGACCACCACTTCATCTCCGATCATCAACTTCCTTCAAGATTTATTACTCCTGGTGTCAAGAGTTTTCACCGTCACCGATCAGTTTTCAAATCGGAGCAGTTTGGACGTTCGGTCAAGTTTATCGTAGAACTTAGAAGTTAGCTGGAATAGAGGTAAGGGAAGCTTATAAAATTAAATTTTTATTTTCTGTATGGTTTGAATGTATGTTTGATTAATGCATGTTTGATACCTAAGTATGTTATTTGATTTTTATGAATGGAATATGATATGTGTAGTATGAATTGTATGATGTGTATAAACTTAGAGAAAATGTGAATCTGAGACCGAAGGTCATTAGGACCGTTCAGTTTTCCCCTAAACGATCGTTTTGTGTCGTTGTATCGAAACCATAATGTTTGCTTATTTAGTCGTAATATTTTATCTATTTCAGAACGCTCGGTCTTATACCGAGTGTTCGACTTTAACGCATTCGGTCTTAGACTGATTGTTTAGTCCCATGTTTACTATGTTTATTATCGTAGCGTTCGTTCTCATGAACGTTTGTTGTTATATTCATAAATGTTATTGAAGGTACTCGGTCATAAACTGAGAACTCGTTTTCATAATTAATTACCTTTGTTATTCGATACGTACGGTCTTCCACTGAGCGTTCGACTTGTAAGAGGGATCTCGTATTTGATAAATATTAAGTTTCATAATCGTACTTGAATTCTGAAAACGTCCGTTTTATAATAATATTATCTATCTTAAAAGTGTTCGGTCTTACACTGACACTTGATTCCTCGTGGAGTGTTCGGTTTTGTACTGACACTCACTTTATTGAAGAGAACTCTTTTATTCATTGATGTCCGGTTTCAAAAGCGTTCGGTCTGAATTGTATTGTAATCGGTTGTCCTCAGTTTCCAATCTTTGGGTCAATCACTAAAGTAGTCTTTGATAAACAAGTTCATCCTCGGTGTTAACCGTTCGGTTTGTTGTTTGTATAAGAGAATTCCAAGGAGGAATGTCTCGTGATTGATTTTATTTGGTATAGTATGACCGTGGCAAAAGGCTCAGGTCTGACTCTATCCTGATATTCCGTGATTACGCCTTCTCAAGTAGAGGAGGGTAACTCATGCGTGGGAATGGCAGGAGGTCCTTTAGCCTCAGGGTATTTCTATACCGAGGTGGTTCCACTGGACTAACCTCGGGTGGCGGTCTGTTGAGTGTATCCCAGCCAGGTCCACCCGGGTGCATAGAGCGACGAGCATACAGGGTCATACCGTTCGAACACAGTTTAGAGTAATTAAATTTGATGATGTTATCGTTCGGTTTGTGAATGAAAATGATTGGACTTATAAATTATGATTGTGATATTGGGATTAAATGATTTTTATTGAAGTTTTATAAGCTTACCCTTGTCTACCTTTGTATTGTCTATGTGCCGTTCGGTATCCGATCGTACGGTTATTCTCTTCACTGCAATGATCGTCCTTTTGGGTGTGAGCAGAGGGAACTCAAGACGAGTCGTTGGAAGAAGCCTTGCAAGTTGAGCAACCTTTGGAAGTGCTGCCGGAGAGCTATGCTGGACCGTCCGGTCCTTAGTCTAGATTTGTATCTTTTGATTTTTAGTAGATGACGTTCGGTTTATTTGTTTTGTAAAACCGTTCGTTCTAGTCTTTATCTTTTGATTCCAGACTTGTATAGTTTTGAATTTTTAAATGTTATATTATTTGGCACCTCCCGTTCTATTTCTTTTGATCGTTCTTTCCACTGTTCTTAAATATTGTTCATGATAACTCCTAGAATAAAATATAGCTTGTGTTATATATTATTGGGATGTTACATAAAGTATTATTTTTAACAAAAATATTTTACAACTCCACAATTTGGTATAATAATTTTTTATAACTAACTTTTAAGCTTAAATGTGTTTTAGTTAACTTAATATTAAAAAAAAATCTAATGTTTTTATAAAATGTATGAATTTTGGTTATGGTATCAGAAATTAATTTGATTTGTGGTTTTCTAAAATTTCAATTCCTTATTTTTAAGTTTCTAGTATTCATTTTCAGATGGACAAATAACATTTATCCTATAAATTTTATTAATTTTTTTTAAATGTCATATATTACTAGTATATTACAATGTGTCGTATAGAACAATTACTTTACCTTTTTAAATATATAATAACCACTCAACTAGTATCCTATCAAATTATAACAAACAATTAAAAAAAATTCAAGTTTTTAAAAACTAAAAACAAATAAAAAAATATACAGTAACTCGAATTAAAAACCAATTATTTTTCACAAATTATAAATATATTTAATTTTCACTGTAGAAATAAAGTACATAGGTGTTAAACAGTGTTTTAAAGTACTGTTTAAAGAATGAAGAATGAGAATTTTCTTTTAACGAATATTACTGGTACATGTCATTGTAATTTCAAATACATCTTAATATGTAATCTTCCTAATTTTTCTATTATTAAGGATATTAACTAGCAAGACGCATCAAGCTATTTATTAAATTGGTTGAATTTTAAAAAGACTGGGAAAAATGATAAAAAGAAAAAGTTTTCACACAGTTTTAAATTGAGAGCTAGAAGGAAGTGTTAAAAAAAATAATATATATGTTTTTTTTTTCTCCTGGAGCATGTAAATCAAATAACCTAAGAGTCATATTAGGGTAAAAGAACTGATTTGGCTTTTGTAAAAAAATATATATACTATCTACATTCAATTATTATAATTTATCTGTAATATATTGTGGATTTTGTATTTTAAATTAATGATAAGTGAAAAAATAATTTTAAAAACTATAAATGATAGAAATTAGTTTAATACATTAGTAATATTTAAAAAAAAAATTAAATTAACTGTTTTCATTCATATATAATTGTGTTAAAATGTATTATGTGTAACATTCCTAAACTACTAAATAAAACATTTAAAAAAATTGATAAAAGTAAAATAGATAGTTAAAAGCATAAACAATATAGTTATTTGCCTCATATCTATGATAATATAATATATACATATGTATTCAAAACTATATGAATTTATAAAAAGAAATAACTCTTATGTACACAACTAAAGAAATTCGTCTTCCATCATAAATATATCTTCGTCTACCATAACATTTACTCTCATGGTGAAGTAATTATCGCAAAAACACAACAAAATACAAAAGAGTAAATGGTAAGCTAATATGTAAAGGATTTGATCTAAAATAATCATAATATACCAATTTATCAACTAAACAATGTATAACCTACAACATATCATATATTCACATAAATACTTGACACTAAACTCAATTATCATAAACTCAAAATGGATCTTCAAAACTAAGTGTAAACAAATGGTTCAATCAAAAGAAGAAAATAAATACTTATTGCAAGAGGTTTTCTGCAAACAATAAACTTAAACTTAAACTTTCAGTCCTATTGGCAAGTTCAACTCTGTTAGAATTCTATTAGTCACATTTCAATTGGGATGGTAGGAAACCTGACATAAACAATGCCTTACTAAATGGAAATATGAATGAAACAATTTTTATGCATCAACTTGAAGGCTACATAGACTAAACCAAACCAGATTATATATGTAGTTGTCCAAGGCAATATATGGTTTGAAACAGATACAAAGAGCTTGGTTTGATAGACAAGAGACACTATTCTAAGTTGGGGTTTCCAAAATACTAGAAGTGATTCTTTTTTATTCATTCTTAGAGGTACAAATTATATCACATTCCTTCTCATTTATGTTGATGACGTTATTGTAATAGGAAACAATCGCCAATGCTTACAAAACATTCATGAATCAACTGAGTGTTGCTTTCCCTATGAAAGAATTAGGACATATACACTATTTTCTTGGCATTGAAGTACACAGGAATGAAAGTGGAATGTACCTAAGGCAAACTAAGTACATAAAAGATACTTTGAAGAAATTCAACATGGAGACAATTTTAGCTTATCCAACACCAATGATGGCTGGTAGACAATTCACTATAAAAGGGAACCAATGACCGATACTACTTTGTACAAACAAGCCATAAGCACATTGCAATATTTAACCAACACAAGACTAGACATTGCCTTTACTATTAATAAACTCGATCAGTACATGAGCACACCTACAATGGATCACTAACAATGAATAAAAAGAATTCTAAGATATTTTCAAGCCATAGTGAACTTATGTTTCCATATAAAACTCTATAATGATCTTGACATAATGGGGTATTATGATGCAAATTAGGCAACTAGTACTAATGACAACAAATCAAAGATAGAACAACGTGTGTTTTTGGAAAAAACTCTTGTTTCTTGGTCTTTAAGAAAATAAAAGGTAGTGTCATGATCATGCACAAAATTAGAATACAGAGCCTTGACTGACCTTGCAACTAAAGTAGCTTGGATTAGATATCTGGTGACAGAACTAAAACTATCGATGTTCAAAAAACCAATTATGTAGTGTGATGAGTTAATTGCTTCTAATCCAAACATGCTCGCACGGTTCAAACACATTGAGATAGATGTGCACTACATACATACGTGATCAAGTCCTACAAAATGAAGTAATTATGACCTATGTTCCTACTACTGATCAAATTGCAAACTATTTGATTAAACCTCTCACTCGTACAAGATTAAAATAGGCATGATCATGTCACCACTAGTTTGAGAGGGTGATGTGAATCCAACTAATGATGAGGATGTGCCAGTTTTTAAGTAATTAGTTTGTTTAACTAATGGCGAGATCCTTTGTAAAATTGGTTGACCAAATTATGTTTTGGGTTAATCAATTCATGGACTTAATTTGGTTTTATTTCAAGTTTTAATAAAGGCTTAATTGACAACTTAATCACCCGGAAGACCAAAATGATACATAGTTGAATGCTTTTATGTAACTTTAGTGAGATTATTATTAGCTTAATGAGATAATTATTAACTTAAGTGGAATGTAATTAATAATTCTTTTTTTTAATTCTAATGGTTTAAGCTTCTATATAAGCTGAACCATTGTGATCAAATAAATATGAATTGAGTTTTATTTAAAAATATTAAAATTTTATTCTTTAAGCTCTTGAGTGATTTAATATAAAAGGATTTTTCCATCATTTGTGTTTGTCTCCCTTGAAAAGAATGATTCTTTCCTTTCACTTTTCGTATTTACTCTTGTTTTTTTTTATCAAAATTTAGAGAACTAATTTTTCCAAATTCATTACTTATTAACATTTCAACCTACGTGAAAAAAATCCCTCTAAATTTTTATCAGAATAAGTTAGACAAAATCAAATATTTTATTTAATATCATATTATTTATGACTCTTAATTTTAATTATTTACAATGTTTGTAAAATATTACTATAATTACGGTAATCATTCGTCAACATTTATATAATATTTATCTTTATTAATATAATTATAAATTATTATTTATTGTACTATGTCACTTTTGTATTTTATTCATCTTAAAGAAATTCATGAAATGTATCCTAAAAACCAGTTCGTGGAAATTTGCTTGAATATGTATATATCAGACAACATTTTATAAGTTATAAAAATTTCATCACTCAATATTCTAATAATTTTATTAAATATCTAAGTGTAACAGGATTTTTTTTTATTATTATTTTTTAAAAAAACAGCACTCTAAAGTAAAAATTAAAAGAAGACATTTTGGCGTAAGGACAGAGAGACCACCAGCTGATTCTCTCATGATTGCTGTCTCACCTCTTACCCATGAACAAGGCAAAGACCTTTCCGAAAAGGTCAACCATTCCCATTTCAATTCGATTACTATACTTTCATTTCATCCTCCACCATCTGCCAATTTCATTTCTTTCTCAAGCAACGAAACACAATACTCTCTTTCAGCTCATGGTATAGGTGGGCTTCAATTCTCCACGCTGATTCTTCCTTTTTCGATCATTTCCCCGTAATTCCCTCACCTGGGTACCATCAATCACCTTCAAGCTCATAGGCACCTTCGATCTTGTGGTCAAAGTTTGCTGCTTTGACTTTTTCTCAACATGGGTGGGAGCGAGAGCTCGAAAGGCATGGTTTTGGGTCGTTTGGTTGAGTTCATCAAGGAGATTTCTGGGTTGCCAGAGTGTCAGAACTTTTGCAAGAGGGTGTATGGGAATTTGGTTCGCAGGGTGAAGCTTCTGAGTCCGCTCTTTGAGGAATTGAAAGATAGTGACGAGTCCCTCAGCGATGAACTACTCGAGAGCTTTGAGTCTCTCTTGGTTGCTTTGGATTCAGCTAAGACCCTTTTAAAGTCTGTCAACCAAGGGAGCAAGCTATATCAGGTATGGCTTTCTGGTTTTGGCGAATCTTTCCAAGGGTTGAATTTCGTGTATTTTTTGCTTTTGTAGGCGATTGTAAAGAGGTCGAAGGAAAGATGTCTCTTCTATGTCGTTAAGCCATTTATAGAATTTCTTATGTACAGACATTCTAAAACACTTTCTGAAGTTTAGGCATTATGACAAAGCTAAGGAAACTAAATTATATGATCAAACTATCTAAACAAACTAAAAAACAAAACAGGGAAACAGTATCAGGAGAATTATTGGATAGTATCTCAATATATCTTAAACAGTCCCCCTCCAAGTTGAAGTAGCATATTTATCATATGCATCTAGCTTGTTACTGTGTGTGCTATATAGAGGCCCCAAAAACACTTTGAAAGAGTTGTCAAGTTGATCCCTGTAACACACAGACGAGGTCTTGATAACACTGGGAAGGTCTTTGCTATGATGAAATGACAATTAAGACTCAGTAATCGAATCGCGAAATAGAAATCTCTAATGTGAGAGTATCCAACAAGGCCAAGTTGGGAAGAAAAGAAAATAAATTTAACCCGCGAGCAGAAGCTATTTGCAATGTTTAAGTGCCTTGAAATAGTTAATCTAACCAAGCTAAACACTTAAGCAGAATCTACCTTCATTCTCAAACCATTTTGCAGAAGCCATCAACATCATCAGACGAGAAAGAGAGGCTTAACCATCATTTAAGTTTGAAACAAAAGAAAAAGAATGTCAGTGCTTTACTACTACTAAGGGTGAAAGCACACAATGTCCAAATAAACGTAAACTAATTTTCAAGAATAGTATAGATAGGCAAACAGTCTGAGAAATCTTGAACTAAAGCAACATTTAATATTTTGGTGTCCTAAAGAGTTTTCGTGAGATGTACGGAAGTGACCTTAAGGCAATATACCGATGCGGTGGTCACCCCTTGGAGTAGTTGATCGGTGGCTCCGGAACAAAGCAAAGAATGAGGCCAAGGTTTGTATGAGAGAAGGCAAAAAAGCTGAAAAAGGAAAAGAGAAGCTTCGAGGGTCCTATGCATAGGAAGGAAAAACCACTTTTCATTGTGGATATGAACACTCTACACCATATTGTAACAGAGAAATAATTTTTCTTGCATACTGTCGAGTGATCTGTACAATTATTTATATGCAGAAAATCTAAACCAACCCCTTAAATTTAGGAGTTATAAGCAGGCTATATAAATTCATTTGCACAAGTGACATTAGCGTGATAGTTTTACATTTGGGCTTAAGTGGGTTTGAAGTGTGTCCAAAGAGCAAGAGATTATAGCATATGCAGATGCTGTATGCCTTCTGGTTTAGTTTTGTCACCTAACATCTTAGTTGATCCCGACTGTTAATTTTAATCTGATTAATGGTTTACATGTCTCAGGCATTGAGGAGGAATGATATAGCGGACAAATTCCAACAAGTAACTGAAAAAATTGAAGCTGTGTTGAGTGAAATTCCTTACTACAAACTTGAGATATCAGAGGAAGTTCGAGAACAGGTAAACCTTTATCATATATTGGAAGGAGACCAGCAATACCATATACATTTCAACGACGGTTCAAATTCCTATCATTTCTTTCCACTAATCATATTTGATTTCTGTGCTTTTAATGAGTGATATTTTTGGCGAAGAGAAGGGAGCATCTTATGTGCCATATTTTTCACAACTATTTTAATTCTCTTCAGATTGAACTGGTACATGCTCAATTCAAAAGAGCTAAAGCTCAAACGGAATTTGCTGATATACAACTTGACATGGATATGGCAATGGCACAGAAAGAAAAAGACCCTGATCCTGCTATACTAAAAAGGCTTTCTGAGAAGTTGCATCTGAGGACAATAAATGACCTAAGGAAAGAGTCTAGTGAATTACATGAATTGTTGATCACAAATGGTGGAGAACTAGGAGAGTCTTTTGAAATGATCACATCCCTTCTTAGCAAGCTGAGGGACTGTGTGCTCACAGAAAATCCGGAAGTCGACACAAGTGAATGTGAAAAATTAACAATTAAGCACAGGTCTCCCGTGATCCCAGATGATTTTCGATGTCCTATATCTCTTGAACTAATGAAAGATCCTGTTATTGTCTCTACTGGTCAGGTACAATCTGACATTGTCTTTGTACATGGTACTGCTGTATGGTGTAAGTTATTTCATTTATAAATTCTTCTTTCCTTTTACAGACATATGAAAGATCTTGCATTCAAAAATGGCTTGATGCTGGTCACAAAACCTGCCCCAAGACACAGCAGACACTTGTCCATACAGCCCTTACCCCTAACTATGTTCTAAAGAGTCTGATTGCTTTGTGGTGTGAAAGCAATGGTATTGAGCTACCAAAAAAACAAGGTAGTTGTAGAACAAAGAAATGTGGTGGAAGCAGTCATTCAGATTGTGATCGAACTGCTATCAGTGCCTTACTTGATAAACTGGCGAGTAACAACATAGAACAGCAAAGGGCAGCTGCTGGTGAGCTCCGCTTGCTGGCTAAGAGGAATGCAGATAATCGAGTGTGCATTGCTGAGGCCGGAGCAATACCGCCCCTTGTAGATTTGTTGTCTTCTTCAGACCCTCGAACCCAAGAGCATGCCGTTACAGCGCTTCTCAATCTTTCCATCAATGAGAGTAACAAAGGAACTATTGTAAATGCCGGAGCCATACCAGATATTGTAGATGTACTAAAAAAGGGAAGCATGGAGGCTAGAGAAAATGCAGCTGCAACTCTCTTTAGTTTATCAGTACTGGACGAGAACAAGGTGCAAATAGGTGCAGCTGGAGCAATCCCCGCCCTTATAAAGTTACTTTGTGAAGGTACTCCCAGAGGTAAGAAGGATGCTGCTACTGCAATTTTTAACCTATCTATTTATCAGGGAAACAAAGCAAGAGCTGTAAAAGCTGGTATAGTAGGCCCGCTGATACAATTTCTGAAGGATGCTGGGGGTGGAATGGTAGATGAAGCACTAGCTATATTGGCAATTCTTGCAAGCCACCATGAAGGCAGGGTGGCGATTGGTCAGGCCGGACCGATCCCTATTCTAGTTGAGGTTATACGAACCGGCTCTCCACGCAACAGAGAGAATGCTGCCGCCGTCTTGTGGTCATTATGCACCGGAGATCCCCTACTATTAAAACTAGCAAAAGAACATGGTGCCGAAGCAGCACTGCAGGAGTTATCAGAAAATGGAACTGATAGAGCGAAGAGAAAAGCTGGAAGCATACTAGAACTCTTGCAGCGAATAGAAGGGGATGATAATCTGCGGAATTCTTAGCCTCATTGTTACCTCATTATATATTTTTCGTAGATGATCAGAGAATTATGCTTGTATGTATGAACCATGGCCCCCTGATAATAGTGTTTTCATCCTCTATGTTTTGAATCCAGTAATGGGGTGGCAAACTTTTGCAGAAACTTTGTATTATGTTTGTTTATTATCTGTCTGTATACGAAATGTTGTAAATTGTCTATTGAAGATGTTATGCGAGGATTACAGAAGGAATTAGTTTCTGCTATTGTCTCTCACCACAAAGTTTGTCAACATTTAAGGTAGCAATCGTGTCTAATAACCTCTCATCAAACTATACTAATAAATTTCATTATATTTGATTATGTATTTCAACTATTTAATCAATGCTATTAGGCTTAATTAAGTTAAGTCTGTCATAAATATATATATGTTTTCAATTGATTCATTTACTAATTCCTTTTTCTATTAAGAATTTACAATTTTTATATCTTTGAATTGATTTCTGTTTTACAATTTTTTTTCATTGATGTAATTGTATTTTTGACGCTAAAAAGTATAAAATGTAATTAATATTGATACTAAAAAATATAAATTTTTTTAGTCAGTACAATTAAATAAAAATATAATTTTTTTAAGTATTCAATACGAATTCCACTATTTAATTTTTTTTAAATTTTAACAAAAATATGTCACATTGACTTTTAAAAACCCTTTTATATCATTAAATATACTTTTATTAAAAACTTATTTTTCCTCTAAAAAGTTTTTAGGTTGAATTTCATCCCTCCAAATAGTTTTGTGCATTTTTAGTCGTCGAAATTTTAAAATGTTTTATTGTTAGAAAAGTATTGATGTAATATAAAATGTCACATTATAACACATGTAGAGTATTTAAAAAATATTGCATTCATTTTTCTTTATTATCATTTTTATTATTAACACAAAATAAAACACAAGCGCACACGCTATATATATATATATATATATATATATATATATATATATATATATATATATATATATATATATATATATATATATATATATTCATACTAGTCATAAATAAAAAATAATATTAATACCAGTCAATCATATTAATTCACCTTTGCTTCCGTAGGCTTAGTGTTTGTTTCTCACGCGCCCTCCTCCGTCGTCATCACTCTGAATTGTTCGTCTCTGATTCATTCCTTCAGCTGGCAGGTTCGATTCACAAAACCTTCGATTCACCGCGTACGCTCAATCTCGATTTCGAGCTTCATTTTCCTATGATTTTTCAACTCTTATTGTGTATTCCGAATTGTTGCTACCGTTTTTTTCCTGTTTTTTTTTTTTTTCACTCTGAATTGTCAAATGCTTTTGTGTTATCGCACCGCGTAGTCTGTTTCGTGTGAGTGAATTGCTAAAGAGCTCAACTGAAGTGTTCGTGTAAGCCGAAAATCAGGGATCTGCCTCTGTTCATAGTTGTTGAATCGTGTTTTTTGTTATTTAGTTAACATCGCCACAGAAATGATAATAAGGATGCGTAATTGTATGTTTGTTGTTTGGCTCTTTCAATGCTGTGCTGTATTAAGTTTATTTGGACTTTGCTGCCTATTGAATTTTAATAATTGTCTGAAACTGCACTGAAAATAAATATGTTTACTTAAGAACGGAGATTTGTTGCTATGTTTTCTGGCTGTTGCAGAATAACGGGGAGAGTTGTCATTATATTGTGCATATATCATTTTCGGTCAAAAGTTTCTGATTTTGCTATTCCAGTTTTTACACTATGTTTTGTTGTCTAGAGACTAGTGCGCAAGTTGAATTGTTGTTTTTAATATTACACAAGTTTGCTTAAGAATTTTCATGGTTCGTTTCCAGTTAAAGTCTAGCGAATTCTTATTTGAGTGCAATTGTGTGTTTTTAGTAGATGGTACCTGACTTTTATGTTAAAGCAATATTAGCTTTTCTTTTTATTTGTTTTAATTTATATTCACGCATTTCAGTTAAAGTTGTGGGTTTGCTGGAACAAGTTAATCCCATACCTTCATGGTGTGTGGTGACACTGAAGACTCGACATGGGAATTTTTGATGAGTTACCTTTGCCTTCAGATAAAGATGTAAGTGTCACCCTCTTTTGATTTATGCTGCAGATAATATTTCCTTGTGCCGTTTTAATTACATAATTAGGAGATTTAATCGCATTCCTTAATTAGAAGGATTAATAGGCTGACAATATATTTTTGATTTAATATACAGGACCATTGGTCGTGAATTATAGGGATAAATTGTGTTTATCATATATTAGGATTTTCTGTCATTAAGTTTTCTGTATTCTATGTAAGAGCAATTGCTCTTTTTTGAATATTAATCAGAAACAACTTTTCTTTTGAATATCAACACTCTAAAATACTTGGGAGCCTGTGTGATATTGCATAGCCTGCAATGCTGCAAAACCACACCCCTTTCTTTTTTACGCTGTGCAGCCTACATTGCTGGAATACCACAACCGTTTCTTTATTCCACTGTATTCCTTCTAGGCCTGTATTGCCACACTTCAAACCTCAAAAATGTCCAATACTCAGAGAACCCTTAACCAGTCAGAGAATTTGGGTATTGTTGAACTGCAAAATATTCAACTAGGCTTAGGCTTAATAAGAACAATGACCTAAAATGGTTTCACTTTGTCCAAACCTTTTAATCTCAATGACAACCCTCCATAGTCTTTATATCCCAAATTTGCAGCTTAGGACGAGGTAAATGTGGTTGTACCATCATAGTTGTGGAATGCCATGACAACAGAGGTGAGTGATGCTTACATGTTTATGAAGACAACTAAGGAGATATGGGATAACTGTAAAGCAAATTACTCCAAAGTTGGTGATGCTGCCCAAATCTATAATACAAAACAAGAGGATTACTTAGTCAAGGAGTATGCCCATACACTACAAATTTGTGGCGGGAGTTAGACCATTATGAGCTATTTGAAGCAAAATGTAATGAAGATGTTGACCTACTCAAATGCTACAGGGAGAAAGATAGAATCTACAAGTTCCTGACACAATTAAACAATGAGTTTGACCTTGTTAGAATTTAGGGAAGGACTTATCCTCACTCAATGAGACAATGGCTGTGTTTCAGGCAAAAGGAGTCTGTAGAGGAGTAATGTTAGAACCCCAATCAACTGACTGTTCAACCTTGCTTGTACAAAACAAGGGGAAGAAAGTTGGACAAGGGCATATCACTCCATTTGGAAATGAAGTAGGAGGAATAGATATAGCTGAAGGGGATATTGAAGTCTCCCTTTGGTGTACTTATTGTAAGAAGTCGCAACACACTCAAAACAAATGCTGGAAACTTCATGGGAAGCCTCCAAATCCAAATCAAAATTGGACACCTAAAGGAAATCAAGGTGGAGGACATACTAAAGTTCATGTCATAAATAGGCTCAGTTGGGCAATTATTCATAACCTACCACAGTCTAACACAAAGGAGATTATGAAATTAAAGGGGTTGTTGGACATGTTAATAAAACTTTCAAACTTAGGCAGTTGCTCCTTAGCATTTGCAGGTAATATTCCTTACTCCCATGCAACGCATTAAATTCCTATGAATAAGGTGTCAAGCTAGTTGATTTTGGAGCCACACACCACATGACTCAATCATCTACTGGGTTTATATCTTATAGACCTTGTTCAAGCAATAAAAAAACTGCACTTGCAAATGGAAATTTCGTTATAATTGCTAGAAAAGAAGATAATATGATAAACAGAATCTAATTTGGAAGGATATTTTACATGTGCCCAAATTATTTGCCAATTTGACTTTTGTAACAAGCTTACAATGGATTTACATTGTTTGGTGTTTTTTAATCCTACACCTGACAATTTCAGGATTAGGAAATGGATAAGATGATCAGACCTGTTAAGGAAGACAATGGATTCTACCTTCCAGAGTATGCACAACACTAAGAGTCAACTTCCTTTGTATTTGTTGTGAGAAATCACTCTCTCTAATAAAGAAAAAACCTTTACTATCTCAGTTTAGGTCACCCATCATTCAGTACCCCAAAAATTATATTTCCTAGTTTATTTCAACTAGTTGACATACAAATGTTTCATTATGATATTTGCGAATTTGCAAAACATAAGCAAGTTGTATTTCCCTTTATTGATAAAAGAATGGTTGTTTCCTTTGCATTAACACATAGTGATGTGTGAGGGCCATCTAGTATTCCCAATTTGTTTGGGGCTTGTTGGTTTGCTTATTTATTGATGATTTCACTTGAGTGTCATGGGCATTTCTCTTGAAACAAGAAAGTGAAGTGAACCAAGTTTTCAAAAACTTCATTCAAATGATTAAAAATCAGTTTGAGACAACCATTAGAAGAGTCCATTTAGATAATGCCAAAGATTGGGTGGAAAAATGATAAATTAGGCACCTTATAAATGTTACTGAAGCTTCTCTTCTCCATAAAAATGTCCCAAAACAATATTGGGGAGAACTTGTTTTTACTGCTAGCTATTTGGTCAATCATTTACCCTCCAAAAGACTAAAGAATCACACTTAAGAGAAAAGCATCTCATTATCTCAAAATTAAGTTCCACTAATACTCTACTATCTATTGAGTCTAATACTTCACCAACTACCGAGTCTCGTCCTATTTCTTTTCCTAATTATTCTCCTTTTCTGTCAAGTCTAAAGATAATTGGAGAACAAACTCAGAGTGTCACCCATCCATTGCAAGTATACTTACGAAGGAGAAATCCTGTTATTCAATCACCTCAAGTCTCTAAGTCTAACCTACACCTTAAATAGTGACATTAATGAAGAACAAATTATGCTAGGCGTTGAAGTTCAGGATCTTCAAGTTGCAGTAAGGAAAGATGTTAAAACATGACTATGTACTCGAAAGCCAAGGTACCCATTGTCACATTTTGCATCTTATGACATTATCTAGTAATTACAAAAGCTTTCTTAGTCATCTAAATATTGTCACCATTCCAAAAATCGTGGATGAGGCATTGAGTAGTAAGGATAGGGAAAATGCTATGAAAGTTGAAATGGTTGCTCTAGAAAAGAATAATACTTGGGAGTTGGTGGATCTACCTTAAAGGAAAAATCTTGTTGGATATAGGTGGTATTCACTGCTAAATACAAGAAAGATGAGGCATTAGAAAGGTATAAGGCAAGGTTAGTAACTAAAGGATATAGTCATACATGAGATTACCTATCGTGAAACCTTTTCACCTATTAAGACCTGAAGATTGATTGGAAAAAGCCTTTGAGACTATAACAAGTCAGGAATAAATATTGCTCATAGTCCAAGGGAACATGATGAACTAAGCATTTTGAAATAGATAGACACTTC
Source organism: Vigna mungo (assembly GCA_036885675.1). NCBI lineage: Eukaryota > Viridiplantae > Streptophyta > Magnoliopsida > Fabales > Fabaceae > Vigna > Vigna mungo. The sequence goes on along the minus strand of CP144692.1, from coordinate 41,512,866 downwards.
ACAAAAGAGAAATTAGATAATGGAACAATATTTGCACCATTATATCCTTTGAAAATCAGCTCGCAGATGTATTGACAAAAGGGTTAAGTGATGCTAAATTTTAGTCTATTATTGGAAAGTTGAGAATGAATGGCATCCACTCACCAACTTGAGGGGAGTATCAAAATCCCTTGTACTATGCTGTATATATTATTTCCTTGTGCTATATTAATTACATACTTAGGAGGTTTAATTACAATTCATAATAAGGAGGATTAATAGACTGACAATATGTTTTTTATTTAATGTACAAGATTATTGATCATGAATTAGGATTTTCCGGTATTAAGTTTTTTTGTATTCTATTTAAGAGCAATTGCTCTTCATTGAATATTATCAGAAACCACTTTCCGGACAGTAAGCCTTACTTTGTTCCTTTTGAGATTTTGATTCATGATTAGATTAGTGACCTTCTTGACTAAGGGATTTTCTGCCAGTGATTCAATGTGTGTATTGCTTGTAGATGACAATAACAGTTGTGCAAGCTGTGGAAAATTTTCACCTGTTTGGTGTGGTACCCAAGTTTAGCTTGAACAAAATTACTGTGTCCTATGATAAGTACTTGCATTGCAAAGGCAGAAGGAAGAGGAATTTTCGGATGTATTCAATTTATTTCTTCTGGCTTTTCACAAAACACAACAACCAATTTCTTGAAGTCTCTTTTCCCTTTTCCCAAGTTTAAGCAGCTCCAAAACAATGGAGAAGTAAAAGAATCTGGCCCATGATATTTTCTCATTTCATGCTTCAAAGAACCTTTCTAAGGTATTTCAAATCAATGGGCTCTGTCTTAAGAAGTTGAATAACATTATATAACTGGCCTTTACTGTGCCTGCATTGTATTTTTCTCTAGCTAGTTGGCTCTTAGTCCTGTGAATCATATGGTGTCATAAATTCCTTCAACTCTTGTTTCACATTTTATGGCGTTATTATAGAAAATTTCCATGATGGTGTACTTCATTACATTTAAAGTTCTAATGCTTTAGGAGAAGATTATGAAATAGTGAAAGAGATGAGGGGAAATCTCCCTTGTGTTGAATATACACATAGGGTCCTTTATTTATAATAGAAGAAATATGGGCTAAGCCCAAAATACAAATAAGAAATATAAACAAACTAAATAAGAGATATAAACAAACTAACTAAAGATAAGAGATAAATATAAACTAAATATAATATCTCTAACACTCCCCCTCAAGCTGGAGCATACAAATCATATGTTCCAAGCTTGTTACAAAGATAGTCAATTCTAGGTCCTCGCAAGGACTTAGTGAATATGTCTGCCAACTGGTTGCTTGAGTTAACGAACTCAGTCTTGATATCTCCAGATATGATTTTTTCTCTAATAAAATGGCAATCAACTTCAATGTGCTTGGTTCTCTCATGGAAGACAGGGTTAGCGCTAATATGAAGAGCAGCTTGATTATCACATATAAGTGTCATGTGAGTGATATCTCCAAATTTCAATTCACTGAGTAATTGTTTAAGCCATACAAGCTCACAAGTAGCTGATGCCATAGCTCTATATTCTGCTTCTGCGCTGGACCTAGCCACAACACTTTGCTTCTTACTTTTCCAAGATATCAGGTTGCCACCAATAGAGACACAATATCCAGAAGTAGACCTCCTATCAGAAGGGGAACCAGCCCAATCAGCATCTGAATAACAAACGATTTTTGTATCGTTGTTAGGACCATATAGCAAACCTTTTCCAGGTGATCTTTTAATATACTTCAGTATGCGAACAACTGCATCCCAATGGTCTTCACATGGGGAGTTAAGAAATTGACTCACCACACTAACTGCGAAGGAAATGTCAGGACGCGTAACAGTAAGATAGTTTAATTTACCAACTAATCTTCTGTAACGTTCAGGATCTGAGAAAGGCTCCCCCTGATTTGGTAGGAGCTTGATGTTAGGATCCATAGGTGTCTCAACAGACTTACAGTTCATTAACCCTGTTTCCTCCAAGATGTCTAACGCATACTTCCTCTGAGATATGACAATACCATCATTGGATTGTGCTACTTCAATACCCAAAAAGTATCGGAGTCTGCCAAGATCTTTGGTTTGAAAATGGTGACAAATGTGTTGTTTCATCTGAGAGATGCCAAGGTAGTCGCTTCCTGTGAGAACAATGTCATCAACATACACTATTAAGTAGATACATCCAGCACTTGAGTGGCGATAGAACACTGAATGATCCGCTTCACTGCGAGTCATACCAAATTGTTGAACAACACCACTGAATTTACCAAACCAGGCCCGAGGAGACTGTTTTAGGCCATATAGGGATTTGCGAAGACGACATACCAATCCAGATGACTCCCCCTGAGCAACAAAGCCGGGCGGTTGCTCCATATAAATTTCTTCATGCAAATCACCATTAAGGAAAGCATTTTTGACATCAAGTTGATAAAGAGGCCATTGTCGAAGGGCAGCCATGGCAATGAATAGGCGAACCGAAGTCATTTTCGCCACTGGAGAAAAAGTATCACCATAATCCAAACCAAAAATCTGTGTATAGCCTTTGGCAACCAGTCGAGCCTTCAAACGATCAATTGTACCATCAGGGCCAACTTTGATAGCATACACCCACCTGCAACCAACAACAGACTTTCCAGATGGTAATTGGACAAGCTCCCAAGTTCCACTTTTCTGTAAAGCACTTAATTCATCCAGCATGGCTTGACGCCAACCAGGATGACTTAAGGCATCACCCACAGACTTGGGAATTGACACAGAAGAAATGGATGAGAGACATGTGTAAAAAGATGGAGATAACCTGTGGTAACTAAGAACAGTATAATGAGGGGAAGGGTTACGAGTAGAGCGTATACCTTTACGGAGGGCAATAGGCAGGTCAGACTCATTTGCTGGAGCCGGAGGAGACACAGGAGGCGGCACAGGAGGTGAGTCATGAGGGAGACGATTGCGGCGACTATAAACCTGGAGGGGTGGAGTGGAAGGACGATCCTGTGGGGAATGAGAGTCTAAAGGATCACAAACAATAGGAATATCAACAGTGGTAGGTGAAGGTACATAACTAGAAGATAGTTGTGAAAAATAAAACGAAGATTCATCAAAAGTGACATCAGCAGAGATAAAATGACGATTGAGAGAAGGAGAAAAACACTTATAGCCCTTTTGTGACCGTGGAAATCCTAAGAAGACACATTTGTGAGATCTAGGAGATAACTTATCAAGACCAGGACTAAAATCATGAACAAAACATGTAGACCCGAAAACTTTAAGAGGTAATGGATGTAAAGGGTCTTGAGGAAATAAGACAGAGTGAGGGATTTTGTTATCTAGGACAGAAGACGGCATGCGGTTAATGAGATAACATGCAGTGAGAACTGCATCACCCCAAAAACGCGAGGGTACTTGGCCATGAATTAGAAGTGTACGAGTTGTTTCAATGAGGTGTCTATTCTTGCGCTCAGCCACCCCATTTTGTTGAGGAGTATAAGCACAGGAGGTCTGGTGAAGAATGCCATGAGAAGCCATAAAATGTTGAAACTGTTGAGAAAGGTATTCACGGCCATTATCACTTCGTAAAGTTCGAATAGAAACCCCAAACTGTGTTTTTATTTCATTAAAAAATGATTGGAAAATAGAGAACAACTCAGAACGATTCTTCATTAAAAACAACCAAGTACATCTGGAGTAATCATCAATAAAAGTAACAAAATACTGAAATCCTAAAGTGGACTTAACACGACTTGGTCCCCAAATATCAGAATGAATTAATGAAAAAGGGGACGTCGCTCGTTGTGAAACACTACGAGGAAAGGAACTACGAGTATGCTTTCCTAACTGACAAGACTCACACGACAAGTTGGATAACTTTGACAAACTCGGAACAAGCTGCTGCAGTTTGGCAAGGCTGGGATGACCTAATTGAGCATGAAGAAGGGATGGTGACTCCATGATGACGCCAACATGTGCAGAAGGGCGGAGAAGATATAGGCCATGAGATTCACATCCTGTGCCAATCATGTGTTTCGAACTCCGGTCCTGCAAACAAACAGAATCTTTAGTAAATGAAATAACACAATTAAGGGAATGAGTTAGACGGCTGACAGACAATAAATTGAAAGGAGACCCAGGTACATAGAGTACATGATCAATGGATATGGACGGAAAAATATGAACAGTACCAATACCATGAGACGAGACTCTAGACCCATCAGCCATTGTTACTGAGGGTAAATTATCCGGACATGACAAGGAAGAAAACAAGGACTTGTTACCAGTTATATGATCGGTGGCGCCTGAGTCAAGGACCCAAGATCCAAGGGAGTGAGTCAGACCAACAAAAGGTGTACCTGTGCGGGCAACAGATGCAGATGTAGTGGAACTAGATTGCTGACGATCCTCATACCATCTGAGAAATTCGTTGAAGACTGCAGGGTTATCTACAGTATTAGATGAAGTAGGATGGTCTGCAGGCCGAGGAGGTGGATCAGAATTAGCCATTGCTACAGATCGAGGAGGACGTCCATGAAGCGCATAACATCTATCAATTCTGTGGCCTGGCTTGCCACAATGGTCACATTTTGGTCGTCCTTTACCTGGCTTGCGAGACCGACTTTTATCATCACGTTGGGTAGCCATAACAGAGGAATCATCACTATGAGGAGATGTCTCAATGACTGGTTTGCTCGGAATACGCAAAAGAGCAGAACAAGTAGAAGTAAAGTTGGGTATGACTGGAGAACCCAAAATCTGATCACGGACATGGGAGGAATCATCAGAGAGTCCGTATAATGCCAACAACATGAAGAACTTTGATCGTTGTTCCAGTTCTTCAGCAGGAATGGAAGCAGGAGGTAATAGCTCATTAAAATCATGAAGGAGGGCATGAACTTTACCCAAATATTCTGTCATGGGACCAGGATTGCGCGGACCAATAACAGTAAATAGATCCTGACAAACACCATAAAGACGTTGGGTGTCATTCGTGTATAATAACTTTGCTTGTGCCCATACTTCTGAACATGTTTCATATGATCGAAACATTTGTTTCAAAGAAGAGTGAATGGTGGACTTTATGACGATGCATAGCTGGGCATCAATTTTCATCCAGCGGGAAGTGTCCTCTATAGTAGCACTAGTCACATTTTTAGTAAGGTGATCTACATACCCTTGACTCTTCAACCAAAGTTTGATATCGGATGCCCATGTTGCATAATTCGTGCCATCTAACTTGTCAATGGACAAGTGTACATTCACATAATTGGTGTATATTGATGAGACACCAGCAGAAGAAGATGAGGCACTAGCAGAGGTGGTTGTAGAAGAGGAAGAAGCCATGGAAAGGGAGAAACCCTAGAAAATTCAACGTGCTCCGATTGACGCAACTACACAGATCCAGAAAGAGGGCGAGGAGGCGATTCGGATGGAGTGGTCGCCGGTCAATTCTGGAACTCCGGCGACGATTCCGGCGACGGCTCCGGCGAGACTCCGGCGACGGCTCCGGCGAGACTCCGGCGACGGCTCCGGCGAGACTCCGGCGACGACTCCGGCGAGACTCCGGCGAGAGATGCGGAGGCTGCAGAGGCTGCGACCGTGGAAGAGGCTGGATCGGAACTTAAGCTCTAGATACCATATGAAATAGTGAAAGAGATGAGGGGAAATCTCCCTTGTGTTGAATATACACATAGGGTCCTTTATTTATAATAGAAGAAATATGGGCTAAGCCCAAAATACAAATAAGAAATATAAACAAACTAAATAAGAGATATAAACAAACTAACTAAAGATAAGAGATAAATATAAACTAAATATAATATCTCTAACAAAGATAATGTCTGCAATCAACATAAAAGTTCCCTTGGGCATTGTTGAAATCTTCCTTAATTGTGGCCTATTAGATTTGAGTGCTAGTGTCCTGGAAAAGGCTACCTATGAAGGGACTGGCCAAATAGGCTTGGTGAAAGCATTGTAGTGTGCAGCCAACCGGATATGTACTCTTACGAGGTTGAAATCCCATTGACTAAAGATAAGATCTAAGTAATGCTTTTAAAACTTGTCTAATTCTCACCTTAGAAGTTTGTATTGTGGGATGGAGTTTAGCTGTGATCCTAATTGTAAGAGGCATCATGTAATGTAACACTGGTGTGATGCAAAAGAATAAGGTCATAATTGGTTTCAATCAGTGCAAGACATTTTAGTTTGGCTCTGGATATTTATCTTTTAGATTCAGGGATGGATAATGTATTATATTCTATGAAGATTTATGTGTCAGGGTCATTGTTTTAACATTATATTCCCCCTCTGGTCCTCTGATATTTGTCTTCTTTGCATTGCCATCTCTTTAAATTTCTATTTTTCTTGCAATCCTTCTGATAGAGAAGCTTTGGAAGTAAAACCCCTGTTCATTTGCTTGACACTGTTAATTGCTCTTCTTTGGTCAATAGTGATTTGGACTTTGGACTTTTCTAAAAGGCCTTTTCCTGCAAATTCTCTTTTCTGTTTCTAACTCTATTCATAGTAAAGATGTCTTGACTGTAAACTTATAAACTATGAATCTAAATTATTTTGTTTTGAAGCTTTTGTTGTTATGTACTTACGGTATTTATTCTGTACTGACTCGTGCTTACACTGTATACTTATTCTTGGTAATCTGAGTCTCATACTACATTTGAATGCAGTATTTGAGAGAAGACCTCTTGAGGATAGATGAATGTTGGATTGCTGCTCGTTTTGATTCACTACCTCATGTTGTTCACATTTTGACATCAAAAGACCGTGATGCTGCTGCCCAATTTTTGAAGGAGCAAAGTGATATCATTGAAGATGTTGTGGATGAAGTAGTACATTCCTACCATAGTGGCTTCAACAGAGCTATCCAAAACTATTCCCAGGTTTCTTTAGATTTTGTTTTCTGTGATCACTTCAAATATACATTGAACTATGGACAACTGGGTCATTTGTCATCGAAAGTCCCAGGCATATGATTATATGTATGTATAGATCCTGCCACAGACTATAGTTTTTCTCTCAATATCAGGTTCATATCATTGTCATAACAGCTGCTGCTTTGTTCAATTTTCAAAGATTTGTCAGGTTCTTTGTTTCTTAAAAGTTTGTTATAAGACAAGAGAAAGGGCAAAATATATTTTTTAATTATCAATGTAACCTGTTTTTTACATGGCGGTATTAGCTTCATTTCAAGCATTTTGTAGGTCATACTTCGTTGTTTTTAATTGGATTGCTTATGTTTACTGTTATTTTTAGAATATATTATATACCATTACATTTTTCTTTTTCGTGTCTAGTTTATGACCATTTAATCTGATTTTTTTTATTGATTCTGTGTAATTACAATCTTAAGACACTTTCTTTTTGTGATCTGGAATGCAAGGTTAAAAAATGAGAAACAAGAAACAATCTTAACAAGGATTTCTTGTATCTTAAGAATTTAAAGTTGAGAAGGAGTTATAAATGTAAATAAAATGAAGGATATTTTATAAATACAAATAATTGAAACCTTTTTTTGTTCTTAAATTTTCTTTGGATAATGATACTTAGACAACATTTTTTTTGACAACATTTGAACATCATCTACGTGTCATTCTGTTATTGGTCCAAAATTACTCCACAATCAATAATAATAATCATAAAAACTATTATGAACCAATTACAAAATGACACGTAGATGATGTTCAAATGTTGTCAAAAAAATATTGTCTAAATATCATTATCCATTTTCTTTTTCATGAACTTGAAACACTTTGAATGGTAACCGGATTTCTTCAGCTGAATTAGAATTATAGCTGAATTATAACTAGTAGCCCATCATTCTGAATTTCTGTTTGATAAATATTTTTGTTTATCTCCAGATCTTGAAGCTCTTCAGTGAATCCACTGAAAGTATATCTGTCTTAAGAGTAGATTTGGCAGAGGCAAAGAAGCGCCTAAGTGCCCGCAATAAGCAATTGCATCAACTATGGTATCGATCAGTCACACTGCGACATATAATATCCTTGTTGGATCAAATTGAAGACATAGCTAAGGTCTATTCTTTATTGTAGACATTCTGATCCAATTGTGACTTTGGTCAGTTTATGAGATTAAGGGAATCCTATTCCATTGTTTAAACTTATGCTTGCTTGATCAGATTCTCCATGCCCTGAGTTGGAGTTGTTTGAGCTACTTACGCAGTTTAGGCTTTGAAATAAAGCATATGCATTTTTGGTATATGTATAATATGTTCCTTTAACTGCAAAATACTAACTTATTATTATATAGACCATCGTTTTTTTGTCCAAATTTTTTAGTGATTTTCAACTGTCAATGAACCACTTGACCTTAAAATTTAATTTTTTAAGTTGGAGAACAGTATTTGCTTGCTTTAACCATGACAAAAGAATCATGTGTAAGCAAATTGGTACTGAAACAGATAAAATAGAGGCTAATGCCTAACACTTATGTTACTAAAACACAGTATTACTTTGTGTTGAAATTTTAATTATTAGTCTGATGATAACAGAGGATTTTAGACATTTGTTCAACTGTGTTCTGATATTGTATCCAATGACAGTAAATTATTTGTCATTTTCATTTGTAGATTTTAGTGTTTTCATTTGATAATTTCACGCATGCTTTCTTTTCAATTGCTCTGTTTGAAATTATTGGTTTCATAGAGGGTTTTGATTCTGAAGCTCTAAGATGCAGGTTCCAGCTCGCATCGAGAAACTCATTTCAGAGAAGCAATTTTATGCTGCTGTTCAATTGCATGTGCAATCAGTGTTGATGCTTGAGCGAGGTCTCCAAAATGTAAGATCTTAACTTACTACAATTATCTAGAGGACTGCTACAGTTCTATTTTTTTGAATCTTGTATTTGTGTTTTTGTTAAAAGAAGATTTTTACGATTTAGAGCAAAGGGTATGTACTTAAAGCCAACAATAAATAATGATCTAGAGAGACTTAAGGCCTATTTGTTTTGGGATATTTTTTTAATTTATTGTTGTTACAAACGTGTCACCTTTTTTTTTTTTTTTCTGATTTGAAATATAGATACAAGAAATGATGAAACAGGAGATGAAAACAAATTTCTTAAACAGAGCGGGCCTTAATAAATACAAATCTATAACAAAGCCATCTCTGCATATAAGAAATTATTTTCCCTTAAAACAAACATTACTGTGAGAAAAACACTAGAGCAATAATAATGATAATTACAAATACTAAAAGATGAAAGGGAATCAGAAAAATGTTTTTGGGTAATTTGATTAGAAGTGCAGTTACTCCGAAATAGAATTCAAATGGGCTAGTGAAGAAATTACTAAACTACAGCATATACAGTTAATTCCTAAAATTAGGGGTTTATGAGATCTCTTAATTATAGTATTTGTTGTTTGTTGGATATTAAATGCAGTATTGAAAGTTGTTGGTAGGATTTTAAATTAGTAGAAATATGGTTATCAAACTCGCGAGTTAATTCCAACAAGTTTACGTTCTTAGTCATGACTTCTGCTTCTGAGTCAACTCAAAACCAAACTCGTTTTTCAAGTGAACTCATTAGAATGGATGTAGACTCAATTCACTCGGGCAAACTCGCAAGTTTGGAACGATTTGGTGAGTTTGATGAGGAAAAAAAACATTTAAACGAAAATGGTCTTTTGGAGCGCATTTATGGAGAAAACTCTCTGGGATTAGGCTTTGAGTGTTTTCTAACTCAACTCCTTCTTCATTCCTTCTTTTGAAGCACTCTCCATCGTGCATTTATCGGACCCTCTCTTGTAATGGTGCTTATCATCGTAGTTGCTTGCTATCGCTCGGTCAGGTCACACGTGGGAGCGTGCGTTTATGGGTGCTCATGTTTGCGGTCTGTGACCTTCCTATGTGTTCTTCCTTCTGCATGTAAGGTTGTTGCTCGTAAGGTTGCTGCACTGGTAACTTAGGGAGTAATGGAAGATGAAATTTGTAAGGAAGGGTTTCTTCTAGCTTTTGGGCCTCAAAATCTTTAGGCTCAGTTTGTATTATATTAAATTTTGAATATGATATGTAAACTTAATAAAATTTATTATACAAAATAGTTAAGAAATATTTAAAAATAAATAAGATAAACTAATAATAATATTAATGACATTTCACTAAGAAATAAAAAATTTATAATCTCATATAACAATATATTATATTATTTATAAATATTTTAATACTTTTTTTTTATCTAAAGTAAACTCTTACTAGTTTACTAGTCAAGTTTACGATTCAAGTTTACTAGATTCTCACGAGTTTACGATCCGAGTTATTGGACTCACACGAGTTTACATACACTCTCGAGTTTAACAACCTTGAGTAGAAGTTGTTTGAAGATTCTAGAGATCCCTTGTAATTATTACTTTAGAGTTTGAGTTCTCTACATAGATAGAAGTGGATGTCCTGTTTTAAATCAATTGAATAAAAATCTTCTTTCTTTTATATCAATTCTTTCTAGTTGGTATCAAAGCTCCCACCCAGTCTTGGGAGCCCTGCTTCCACATTTCTTCTTTTTTGTCTGGGTTATAGTTCCTTTTAGGGTTGCTGAAATGCACCCAACTTGTAGTTCTTTTTGTTCATCCACATTTCCTTTAAATATTGGGATTGCCTGAAGTGCACCCAACTTGTAGTTCTTTTTGTTCTTGCATCCCGTTTGCTATCTATTGGAGCTGTTACCAGACCTTCATCGAACCTTCACTATAGTCGTTGTTGGACTTTCATTGGACCTTCGTCAGAGTCTCGCGAGACCTTCGCTTGAGTCTTGTTGGGCCTCCTCCGAAGTCTCATCGGACCTTTGTCGAAACCGTTGTCGGAGTTCTCCTCTGACCCTCGTTGGAGTTGTTGTCAGAGTTGTCACTAAGTTATTTTGTTGGAGCTTTTGCCATGATTAGAATTGTCGTCGCTGCCACATCTAAAGCATGACAGCTCCACTAAGCAATGCTGAGCTTTTAACCTCAGATATACATGCACTACATGCTGAAATTGAACGATTGAAATCTTGGATGGAGTCGACCGATAAGTCACTTTTTGGCACTTGCTCTCTAGCTTGACTGGTAAGAACTTCAATTCATCTCTTCATGTTCCTAAATCTTTATGTAAGGAATCTTGGGTTCTCGACTCTGGTACCACAGACCATATGTCAAAATTGTTAACAAACCACTAGATAAAAAGGTAGTGGGATGCAAATGGGTTTCTAATGTAAAGTATAAATTTGATCGAACATTAGAATGTTACAAAGCAAGCTTAGTTGCTAAAGGATTTACTCAAACTTATGGTGTTGACTATGAGGAGACATTTTCTCCGTTGGCAAAGATGAATACAGTTAGAATCATTCTTTCATTGGCAGCTTATTTTGGTTGGGAATTGCAACAATTTGATGTGAAAAATGCTTTCTTATATGAACAATTACAAGAATAAGTCTATATGGAAATCCCCCCAGGTTTTAGGCCTACTAAAGAAGGGAATAAAGTTTGTAGGTAAAAATGTCTTGTATGGACTGAAGCAGTCACCCCATGCTTGGTGTGGTCGGCTCACTCATGTTATGATCAACATAGTCAAGGTGAACATACCTTGTTCATCAAGCATTCCCCAAAAGGTAAACTTGCACTACTATTAGTCTATGTTGATGATATGATTATTGCAGGAGATGATGAACATGCGAAACAAATCTTGAAAAGAAAAACTTGTTGCTCAATTTGAAATGAAGGATCTAGCAAAGTTGAAGCACTTCCCTCGGATAGAACTAGCTTACACAAAGAAAGACATCTTTATCTCCCAAAGAAAGTATGTTATTGATCTTCTCAAGGAAACAAGTATGATTGATTGCAAGACCATTGGAGTTCCTATAGATCAAAACTATAAAATTGGGAGTGATGAAGGTGGTTCTTCTTTGAATAAAGGCCAATATCAAAGACTTGTTGGGAAGCTCATTTACTTGGCTCACACCAGACTAGATATAGCCTATGTTATGAGTGTCGTTAGTCACTTCATGCATTATCCAAAGGAGAGACATTTACAAGCAATAAACGAAATCCTTCAATATTTGAAGACAAGTCCAGGAAGGGAATTATTGTTCAAGAGAAATGAAAAATTAAAAATGGAAGTGTATACTGATGCAGATTATGTAAGGTTTGTCATCGATAACAAATCCACCTTCTTGCATGTTCTTGGGTGGAAATTTTGTGACTTGGAGAAGTAAGAAGCAAATTGTCGTTGCTAAGTCTAGTGCAGAAACTGAATTTTGAGCAATGACACAAAGGGTGTGTGAATTATTATGGATGAGAATTATTCTAAATGATCTCAAGGTGGCATGTGAAGAACCCATGATCTTTTATTGTGATAATAAGTCAACTATTAGCATTGCTTACAATCCAGTTTAGCATGATAGAACCAAACACATAGAGATAGACAAACACTTTATTAAAGAGAAATTGGATAGTGGCTTATCACTACTTCCTACGTTCCATGTGGATTTCAATTAGCATATTTGTTTACAAAAGGTCTTCCTACTGAGTGATTTCATGATCTCACATGCAAGCTGGAAATGATTGATATTCATTCACCAACTTGAGGGAGAGTGTTGTTAATTGGATATTAAATGCAATATTGATAGTTGTTGGTAGGATATTAAACTAGTAGAAGTTGTTAAAAGTTATTTGAAGATTCTAGAGATCTTTTGTAATTATTACTTCAGAGTTGAGTTCTCTATATATAGAAGTGGATGTACTGTTTTGAATCAATTGAATAAAACTATTCTTTCTTTTATATTAATTTTTCTAGTGTATTTAATTATGTTCATGCAAGGAAGTATTCTATTCAGGTTTATCCTGCCAAAGGGGAAGGTTAAAACCTTTTAACAATTCCATTTGTTTAGTTTGTATTGAACTTTCCACCAAATGTAACTATTCTACAACTCATGTTTTTTTTTTTCGTTTTTTCACATTATTCATATTTTCCAACTAATTTAACTTGTCTTTGTGAACATTTCCATATGCTTTGTGTGTCATAATTATGATTTATGGGTGGCTTAGGTTGGAGCACTTCAAGATGTCCGTTCTGAGTTAACGAAGTTACGTGGAGTTCTCTTTTATAAGATTTTGGAGGATTTGAATGCCCATTTGTACAATAAGGGTGAATATAGGTATTTGCTTTACCTATCTAATGACTAGCTTTAAGCATCATATCTTTTGCATATTTCTTGACATGCTCTTCTCATGTAGACTCGAGAGCTCTATTTTCTCTTTAGCTACTTTCTCCTATATGTTGTTTGCGTGTTTGTGTTGAAATGCTTGGATGTCAAGAATGCTCAAGTACAACGAAAATTTTCACTGACCGAATAGTTTGAAATACATATTCTTAAGTTTTAAAATATGTGATTTATTTATTTTGTTAAGTTAAATGTATTTGAAATGCTATTTGTTCAGTGTTGCTGGCTCAACCTTGTTAGAGAATGATGACGAAGTACCAACCACCACTGCTGCTGCTCTTGCTGTACATAATTCACAATCACTGTCTCGAAGAACAAGATCGTTCAAAGGTGACAGTCGGAATAGTCTCCAGACTGATGGATCCTATAGGACGGGATCAATGGCAGGAGGGTAATTGAATTTATCAGTATTTGTGCTATTTTTCTACTTATTATGTACTACATAAATCATGTTACTGATTTCCTATGGGTGCATTATGTTTTTTTATTATTGTACCTTTCGCTGTTGATGGCAAATATTTCTTTCATGGTACAAAGATGAATTTTATGACGTTCCTGTCACTTTGTTGTATTTTGTGTGCAGTACATGATGAGAGTTATTGGTAATGTTATTTTTCATGTTATTTTGGTATACGAGAGTTATTGGTAATGTTATTTTTCATGTTATTTTGGTATACTGGCTATACCATTCCATGCTATCTATGATAGTGTGATTTGGTACATTATCACTTATATTCCTCGTAGTCTGAGGTTGATGTAATTTTCTGTTTTCTTAATGTGTACTTTGAATTGAGTTGTCTTCACTAATATTAATTATAGCATATAATATTAGTTTAGGAAGATATTCTGGCAATTGTGTATGTTGCTATGTATTTTGGGATTGACGTTACTGAATACATAAAATGTATTTCAGTTCCTTCGATGGCCATGATGAGACATATTCAAACGAGGAAGGTACCTTAGATGGGAATATGACAGGAATGAGAATTAATGGAAGTGATGTACCAAAGGATTCCAATAATGCTCTTCGTCAAATGCCAACATGGCTCTCAAATTCGACACCTGATGAATTTCTTGTATGAGTGACGTAATTGTATTGAATTCACAAATGATTCTTGAAGTCTGGTGACTTCTACTCTCATGAATTGATGTTTTGAGCTTCTTGTGCATAGGAAACAATTAGAAAGAGTGATGCTCCGCTTCATGTGAAGTATCTTCAGACCATGGTTGAGTGCCTTTGCATGCTTGGCAAAGTTGCAGCTGCTGGAGCTATTATATGGTTTGTTATCTTGGCAATTTATTATTCTCATTTCAGAAATCTCTTATCCCAAGGCATTTCCTACTTCCGTATTTATTTTTTGTAACTGAATTTCATTATTACTATTTTAAAGATTTCGAAATGCTTTTTTAAAATTAAGTTCATTTTCAAACTAACTTGCACACTTGTACTGATAACATGATCTATTCTCTCCATCTGAATTTATATCTCATGTGATCAATCATCAAAAACCTTTTCTGCAATTTTATTTCCCAGTTATACTATTTAAAAACCAGTAATCCATTGCTACATTTTTTAAATCTTTATTGTAATATCAATCTTCTTTTTATCCCTATTATTCTAATATCATACGTTATAGATGCTGGTACCCTCCTAATTCAAAGAAAATTATGTGAATTTTTCAGCTGTCAGTTGTTTATATTTTCTTAAATAGCAGTGAATCTAAAATTCTAAGTTTCTAAAGTTATCCTTTGCTTTTGGTGAATAGCTATTTTACATTATGCTCAACGTAAATGGTAATGTCCAGTTCTAGTGTTTGCAAGTCTAAGAATGCTGCCACTAAATGAAGATACATGTTTGATATTGTGCAATAGTCTGCAGATGTACAGAAGGATGTTTTGTGGGGTTTCTTTCCTTCGTGTATGTATTCTAAGCTAGTTCTAGTGGTTTGTTTTGGTACAAACCTGAAATTCAAATGCAAATCACCTCTTTGGCAAAAAAGAACTACATACTGGTGATCTAATTATTATTATTATGTGCAACTGTGTACGGCTCACCTTATTTTATTATTACCCTTTCTGCTATATTTGCTTAGTTGGTGTATATGTGCTTGTTTTATTCTGTACCAGCCAAAGGTTGCGGCCAACAATTCACGAGATAATTACATCAAAGATTAAAGCTCATGCAGAGTTTCTGAATTCATCAAGGTCTAGCATTGGTCATGGTTCCCACACTGGAACAGGTAATCTGCACTTCATAAAAGGTCAACTGGAAAGTTTTCAGCTGCCAAAACAGAAGCCTAAGAATGGAATATCTAGCAGTGGGACTCTGTTGGCTGTGAGCCCCGTCTCGCCTCTTATGGCTCCTGGTGGGAAAGCACAAGTTACTGCTAAGGAACTTCTTGATTCAATTTTGGATTCTGTTGTCCGATTATTTGGTGAGACTCGATAATTTTACATACTATTTTCCTTTCTATGTTGATTATACATTATTAAAATTTTAATTTTTCAATCTCATGTTTCACACTTTAGAGAATCACGTCATTGTTGGGGAGCTTTTAGAAGCAAAAGCCAGTCAGCATGCTGACATAAACACGCCAAAATCAGTGCCAGTGGATATAAGTTGGAATCCTGATTCTGAAGCATCTCAAGCCACTGGAGGTTACAGCATTGGTTTTTCCCTGACGGTGTTACAGGTAGTCTATGTGAGGACAATATAGTTGCAAGATATTTGATAATAGAATTTAAAATTTAAAATAAATATACAATTTAGTATGACTAGACATGGTTGTTGCCTTGGTCTAAGTTACAGACCCTGCTCAACGTATAATATGTAGGATATAATGGTTATTGGATGGTCAATTGAAATTTAAGTTCATTTATAAATTCTCTCTAAATAAATCAGAAATTGTCAGTGACCGAATTTCTTTAAAAGATTATGCTGATAAGTAATAGCAGATGAATGATTTTCTTTTTAGAATACCCCCTTTTCGTAAGAGCCTTTGAGCTTAAAGTATGGACAATGCACAAGGCACACTCGGGAGCTTACCTTGAATCTAATTAGAACTGCAAGGATTGAATTGTTGACTACTTGGTTGTTGAGGCTTGGTCACTTTGCATCCATTTCAGTAACCAACTTTGTTAATACTTAAATGCTTAGGGCCTATTTGGATTGGGAAAATGTTTTCTATTTTCCCTAATAATTATGAAAATATCCCCTTGTATAGTAATTGCTGTTTTCACCATTTCCTGTCCACTATCTTTGAAATAGGAAACAAAGTAAAACAAAAGTGACATTTTTGTCATTAATAATGGAAATAAAATAAAATTTAATCCATTTTCTCAAAATAAACGGGCCCTTAGCTTTTTAGGTAAAGGCTTAATATGAATGGTTTTATGTCTAACAAATTCATAGTTGGACTGATATGCTAGTTGGGGAGTGTCAACTGTTAAGACACTAAGAAAATATTATGCATCCAGGTGATTTTCGGTGTACACGCACATATAATCATACAGTGTTCCCTTTTAACCCCTCATGCTATTAGATTAGTATTAAAGCATGAATTTTTTTATGGCTTCAATGTGGCTCCTATAGATTGTGTTGTGCTATCATGTTATTCTTGATCATTTGACCAAAACGCATTAAGTTTCTGCTTCATCGGTTGGCAAAGGGTGACCTAATTTATATGAAAACAATAAGATATCTGATGTGGATAATTTGTATCCTTTGTTGGTTTGTTCCATCTCATCATTCTGTGACAGAGACATGAAATTTTCAAATTGATTGTTCTATTCTCTTTTTTGTATTATTCGCTAAAAATACTATAATAGTGGAATTGCTGTTACAGAGTCAAAAAAAGGATTCTGGGCTAACATCATCGACGAAAAACAAGAATTCATTCTATTTATTAGAACATCTAAAAAGGTTTTTTATTATTTTTTGTAAAATCGGAAAACATGAAACAAAAAAAAATTATAGGAAGTTCTAAGTAAATGAATGTTACTACCAGGTGGGAATAATAAGATTTCTCTTTTATCCCCTCAATTTTCTTATTCTTAAGGATTTCATAAAAAAAGAATCAAGACAGATTCATTTGCATACTTATACTCTTCTTTCTATTTGAAATAATCCCTTAAATGCCTCCCGATTCATTTTCTAAAATAATTAAAAAAACTTTTTAAGTTCATGGCAAAGGGGGACCTAAGTAATGAGACTGACAGGACCTACATTATCTTATTTTTTATTTATAATTTCCTCTTATATTCCTTCACTCGTGTTTTTATAGAGTGAATGCCAACAACTTATATGTGAAATTCTACGGGCCACTCCTGAAGCTGCATCTGCTGATGCTGCTGTTCAAACAGCTAGGCTTGCAAGCAAAGTCCCTTCCAAAGATAAAAGGCAAGTGAATTGAATTTATATTGTCCTTTAATATAACATTTAACAGAAATCTTTGCTCAATTCAAATTTGTTATTTATTTTGAATTATTTTTTAGGGTCATTTGAGTGGATGAGCCCTAGGGCAGTGGTATGTTTGCAGCCTTGTGACTTGGGGGTCACAGGTTTTAAATCCTGGAAACAACCTCTTTGCTTGTGGGAATAGGGCGGCAAACATTTACCTTCCTCCCCCGAACTTATCATTAGGGAACCTTTACCAGCTGGCTTCTGTTTTTTATTTTATACAGGTCCTTTTGTCACATAAGTTCCCAGAACCTTAGAATAAAAAAGTTGAGAAAAATCTACCAATATGGCATAAGAACTTAAAGGATAATAAATAAAACTACAAGCAAACTTTCAGTGCAGAAAACTATTTTTGGGATCCTCTATTAATCTTCTAATTAAGGAGCACATTGTTTGCAACTCAAATAAGTTATTTCTTGTCTCATAATAGTTCATTTTGTGCCTTTCCCTTTAAAACACACACACACACACATATTTTAAGCAATTCTGCGAAGAGAAAAGTTTACCGCAGAACAGTAACCAAACATTCTATAAAACTTCTCCTAGAAATTGATTTTCAAGTTACTAAAGTTCCCCACGAGAATAAAACTTCATCAGAAATTAACATATTATTCCTATGAGATAAATAAGCACATGCATTTTATAAAGTTTCCTAGGAATCCTATTCTTGGGACAATAAAGTGTTTTTGTTTGAATTTAAATGAAAGATTCCATGTACAAAACAAACTTCACCTTGATCAAATTGGTATGCTGTACTTATTAATTATCATTTCTTATTGATTACAGGGATGGATCAGAAGATGGTCTTACCTTTGCATTTCGCTTTACTGATGCTACAGTATCCATTCCTAACCAGGGTATGATAAATCTCAAGTTTAGAAGAAAATAATTTTATTTAGTCTCATTACATACATATGGTATATGTACATACATTAATTGGATAAATTTGGAAATGAGCACTGCCTATTATAGGAAACAAATTCCTAAAGTTTAGCACCAGTGAGCAGTGGGTTCACCAGGCAGGCGAGGATTGACCCTAACTTTGATATCATGTTGAAATAAAGGAGAAAAAGGAATAGGATGAATCCTCTTATATGTATGGAGCACATAGGGTTATGCATTTATAAATAGGAAAATACAAAGAGATTATTACATCTAAGCTCATTACATCAAATGAGCGCTGCCTATTATAGGAAACAAATCCCTAAAATTTAGCACCAGTGAACAGTGGGTTCACCAGGCAGGCAAGGATCGACCTTAACTTTTGATACCATGTGAAAATAAAGGAGAAAAAGGAATAGGATGAATCCTCTTATATGTATGGAGCACATAGGGTTATGCATTTATAAATAGGAAAATACAAAGAGATTATTACATCTAAGCTCATTACATCAAATGAGCACTGCCTATTATAGGAAACAAATCCCTAAAATTTAGCACTAGTGAACAGTGGGTTCACCAGGCAGGCGAGGATTGACCCTAACTTTGATACCATGTTGAAATAAAGGAGAAAAATGAATAGGATGAATCCTCTTATATGTATGGAGCACATAGGGTTATGCATTTATAAATAGGAAAATACAAAGAGATGAGCCTAAGCTCATTACATCTAACAACTTTAATAACAAAATTATAGTAAACTGAATGGGGAATATCTAACAATATGCTAGTAATAAAATCAAGATATAACCAATATATAGAATTAAAAATAATAAGACTCAATCTAAAACTTAGTAAGTTGTCCTTGAGTAGACACATGGGATGCAAATCAAGCCACTGCCAAGCTTTTCTCTGATAAAATGTTTGTCCACTTCAATGTATTTAGTTCTATAATGTTATATAGGGTTGTGAGCTATGTTGATTGGAGATTTATTGTCACAATATAACCTCATAGGTACTCTATTTTTAAGTCTTCCAATATAATCTTCAACCATAATAATTCACATATTCCTTGAGCCATTACTTGAAATTCTGCTCGACACTAGATCTAGCTACCACACTTTGTTTTTCACTCTTCCAAGTTACTAGATTTCCAGCATGGAAGGTGTGTTGATCTCCAATCTATATTTGAACTTGCATAATCAACATTAGTATATGCCTCAAGACTAGCATTCTTGCTTCTTTTAAGCAAAATTTCTCTTCTTGGTGTCCCTTTTAAATACTGACCAATTCTGAGAGCTGTTTGTAAATGTGTTTCCTTTGGTTGATGCATAAATTGAATGGTTAGACTCACAGCAAAAGCAATATTTGGTCTATTGTGAGATAGATAAATAAGTCACTGGCTATTCTAGGCAACAAATCCCTAAGATTATGGGATTGATGTTCTTGTAATAAAATCAAGATACATCCAATATACAAAATTTAAAACAATGGGAATCAAATCTAAAACTTCCTAAAATATCTCAACAATAAATTCTATGGAAGAAGTAAAATGAATTTTCAAATTGTAACATAGGTGTTGAGAAAAACCCAAATCCCACATTACCTAAACCACTCTAATAAAATATCAGAGCGTATCCCATATCTATTAAAAGGGTTACTCATATGCACGTACCAAGCCCAATAGTGTTGGACTTGAGAGGTATATTGAGAAAAACCCAAGTTTCATATAGACTAAAGGTAGTGTCAAAAATTACAATATATAGTTGGCGGTGATGGGTAATCCTCACCTAATAAGTCAGTTTTTTAGGATTGAGTTAGGTTTAAATCACTTTTTAATTGGATGAAAGAATCATGGTGATGTAGGTTCAGAGTTGTTAAGATATGCTATACAATTTTTATACAACTTAATTTGCACTAATAATGCAAACTACTGATGTGCGCTTATATGAATGTACTAAAGAAGGCTCTCCTTGATGGGATTTTCCAATTTAGTTAGATTAACTTACAAAAATTATGGTGATTGAGTTTTGGAAAGATACATGCATTGTCCAAATAAGTCATACTTTAGAACTTAACATGAAAAGAATAGATCTGGTTTGACTGTCTTTCAGTGGCAGCATATTGCTATCATCAACTGGATGAACATGTTATTAATTGGTATTGGGTAAAGCCTAAAATGATGCACCTTGAATGTTTAAAATATCAGAACACACTGGTAACTCTGATATATTTATCATTTGAGTTATGGTTTATGCCTCATCTTTGGAGTATCAGTATCTTTTTCTGCATTATTTTTACACATTATTAGTTATATAATAACATTAAATATTTAGGACAAGTGTTTCTTGTTTGCTGAGAGATTGGGTAGCCTTGCTGCCTTTTTAGTTTCTCATATTTGTGTTTACATTTTTTTCCAGAGGATGTCTTTTCCTCACAATGTATTTTTTTGCATAAAAATTCTATTTCTAAATAGAGAAAGAAGCTCTTGGGAGTTTTATGTGGTTTATTTGATGGCAAAGAAAAAATTGCAATGTTTAAAAAAATTGGAATTCGTAAGTTTTTGAGCAGGTAATTTGTGTTTTGTCAGAATACTCAGAATGTTTCACAATTATGTTTTCTATGTTCCTTTGTAATTGTTTAACATTTGTGATGGTTAAAGCTACTGTTGTAATTTGGGATAATATCTGTAGAATCTTCCTAATTAGAGGAAACAGATACATAATATTTTATTTTATTTTATTTTTCCCTAGGTTTCCTAGTTTCCCTATTTCCCTTTTTAGGAGAACTAGATTATTACAAATAGATGAATTGAGAATAATAATAAGTCTCATTTTCAACTTGGTGTCAGAGCTCCTGATCTTAGGGGCTAGATTCCGCTGCAAGAAGCGCACCGCCGCCACTGTCCGACCACCGCCGCTGCCACCGTCGCCAGTCGGGGTCGTCGATAGGGCAGAAAGATGCGCCCAACACCGGCGATCACAGATCCGGAAGTCGCTCCTCGAATGGAGCTGCCACGTGCCGCCACGCGCCGCCACCGTCGTCGGCGCGTGTAGCCCACGCGCCCCCCTCCGGCGAGACCCACTCGCCGGCGCCGCCACAGACAGGGTCGCCGGAGCCCCCTAAGTCCGTTCCTAGGGTTGGTGACGACTAGTTTGGGCTGTATTTGAGCAGATCTGACTTTTACGTTTTGATCCTCTTTTTCCGGTGAAACCCACTCGCCGTCGCCGCCACAGAATGGTCGTCGGAACCTCCTGATTCTGTTCCTTGGGTTGGTGACGACCCGTTTGGCCTTTATTTGAGTAGATCTGAGTTTGAAGTTTTTGCCCTTTTTTTTCTTGGATACGGGATGTCTGAAGAAAAGAGTATTCCTTTGGAGGTATCCAATGACCTACCAAATATAGGAAGTACCTCGTGGCTGGATGGTCAGAATTACTTACAATGGAGTCAATTTATTTTAAGGATTCTCAAGAGTCGCTCCAAACTTGATCATATACAGGGAGGAGGACCAGCACCAGATGACAAACATTTTTCAATGTGGGATAGAGAAGATTCTTTAATTATGACTTGGATGTGGCAATCCATGTCTCCAGAAGTAAGGAAAAATTATATGTTCCATTCTTCTGCAAAAGAAATATGGGATGATTTACAGAGTACTTTTTCTTTAAAAAAGAATCTTGCTGCTACCTACGATATCAAGAACAGGATATTTAATACAAAACAGGACTCCCTTTTCGTAACAGAGTATCACGGGATCCTGAATGGTCTTTAGATTGAACTCGATCAGATCCAAACAATAAAGATGTGTAAAACAGATGCTGCCGCTCTTGCTGAATTCATGGAAGGAGAAAAAATCTTTAAATTTCTCCAGGGCCTTAATCATGAGTACGACCCAATCCAGGTTCAAATTTTTGGAAGAGAAAAATTACCACCCCTGTCAGAAGTTTTTTTTATGATAAGAGGAGAAGAAACTCGGAGATCTGTCATGCTTCATGGAGGGGTCTCCAACACAGGCTCTGCCATGACAACTGGAAAGGGAGTCCACAAGGGAACAAATGCTGGGGGAAAAACGTTTGAAAAAGGTACTCATGGGGACTATTGTACATACTGTAAAAGATTTGGACATACCAAGGAAATATGCTTCAAACTCCATGGAAAAAAGAATGTTCTCGAGCGCATGGGAAACAACAAAGGGCCTACTAAAAAATGGGTAAATCATACTACTTCAGAACGGGAAGCCACAAATCAATCTAATCCGTCCCAGTCTAATCCACCACCACCACCACCAGATCTTGATATGCAAACTTATAAGGAGAAACTCGAGCGCTTGGAAGCAATGATTGAATCAATGAGTAAGCCCTCTGGATCATGTACTTTGTCCATAAAAGGTAAGATTTGTCTCAATACTGTTGGTCATGTGTCTCACAGTATTTGGATCCTTGATTCGGGTGCAACTGATCATATGACACCTTTCAGTGGGAATTTCGATTCATATAGCAAGAGCAATAAAGAACAACTTATTACAGTTGCAAATGGACAGGGTGTACCTGTATGCGGCTCTGGGAATATATTCTTGGACTCATCTATTATATTGAAGGATGTTTTACATGTTCCTCAATTAGCTAATAGTCTTATCTATGTGCAAAAGTTCACAAAGGATTTAAATTGTTCAGTAATATTTTTTCCAACTTATTGTGTTTTTCAGGATCTTGCCACGGGGAAGACGATTTTAACTGCTAAGGAGCAAAGTGGGTTGTATTTTTTAGAGTTTGATGACCAAAGCAACACACAAATCATGAGTCAACAAGCTACATCTGAGACGTGGGCCAAATCACAAATATGGTTATATCATCAAAGGCTTGGGCATCCATCATTTAGTCTTATCAAGTCCCTGTTTCCCCATTTGTTTACCAAGGAGTCTGTTGAGTCTTTTAATTGTGATATTTGTCAATTGTCAAAACACCATCGTGCATCTTATCCTATTGGTAATAAAAAGAGTATTTCTCCATTTGCTTTAATTCATTCTGATGTCTGGGGTTCTGTCATAGATTCTATTTCTGGAGCCAAATGGTTCGTTACCTTTATTGATGATTGTACTCGTGTCACGTGGACATACCTTATGATAAATAAATCTGAAGTTTTTCAAATTTTAACTTTTTCCGCCTTGTCCAAACTCAATTTGGAACAAATATAAAAAAAATTAGGTCTGATAATGGTACTGAATATGTAAATCATGAATTTCTCAATTTTTTGTCTCATAATGGTATTGTTCACGAACTAACCTGTGTTAACACCCCTCAACAAAATGGGGTTGCTGAAAGAAAGAATCGTCATCTTCTTGAGGTAACTAGAGCTCTTCTTTTTCAAATGTCTGTTCCCAAACATTACTGGGGAGAAGCTGTGTTAACTGCCACATACCTCATCAACAGGTTACCCACTCGTATCTTAAATGGCATTAGTCCTATCGAGTCTCTATTGTCTTTTGTTCCTTCTTCTTCCCTTACAACGAGTCTACCTAGTCGAGTCTTTGGATGTGTTGTTTTTGTTCACTCTCATCCTCCTATCTGTGGTAAATTAGATCCTCGAGCCCTTAAATGTGTCTTTATTGGGTATCCTTCTAATAAAAAAGGGTACAAATGTTATCATCCTCAAAGTCGCCGTGTCTTTATCACCATGGATGTCACCTTTCATGAAACCAAATCCTTTTATGTCAGTCCACCACTTCAGGGGAGAAAGCACTTGAAGTGGATGAACTCTCCTTCTTGTCATTACCATGTTTGTCTTTGCAGGATGCCCAAGACCTGAGCAATGAAGCAACCATAGTCCACGGTGAGCAACAAGAGGAAGACAATTTTTTTGGCAAAAAATATGCAAGAAGAGAACAACCCACTTTAACTCTAGAGCGAGAAGAATTGTCTGATCCGGAGGTGAGTATCCCTGAAGATATCAATGAGGAGGAGGTAAGTATTACTGAGGATTTACCCATTGCATTGAGAAAAGGAAGAAGATCATGTGCTAAATATCCTATTTCTCAGTATGTTTGCACTAACAATCTCTCTAATAAGCACAAAAGTTTTATTGCTGCCATTGATGCCACAGAAATACCTACCTCAATCCAAGAGGCCATGAAACTTGAACATTGGAATCAAGCTATGAAAGAAGAGATGAATGCATTAGAAAGAAATTCAACTTGGGAGATTGTTGATAAGCCAAGAGACAAGAAGGCAGTAGGGTGTAGATGGATATTCACAGTCAAACATAAGGCAGATGGGACAATAGAAAGATATAAATCTAGATTGGTGCCAAAAGGATATACCCAGACATATGGGATTGATTATGAGGAGACATTTGCCCCAGTGGCAAAGATGAATACAGTTCGAGTTGTTCTCGTTTTGGCTGCCCATTTTGGATGGGACTTACACCAGCTGGATGTGAAGAATGCCTTTCTTCATGGAAATCTAGATGAGGAAGTGTACATGGAAATTCCTCCAGGGTTTGAAGTGAAAAATGAAAGAAACAAGGTATGTCTCCTAAAGAAAGCATTGTATGGCCTTAAACAATCCCCCAGAGCATGGTTTGGAAAATTTACAAAAGCAATGGTTTCCTTGGGACACAGACAAAGCCAAGGAGATCATACTCTATTCATAAAGCACTCTTCTGCAGGTAAACTCACTTTATTGCTTGTCTATGTGGATGATATGATTATTGCAGGAGATGATGAAACAGAAAAATTGGCATTAAAGGAAAAATTGGCAGCTCAATTTGAAATGAAAGACCTAGGAAAACTCAAATATTTTCTTGGAATAGAGGTTGCCTACTCCAAGAACGGAATTTTCATCTCCGAAAGGAAATATGTACTTGATCTCCTCAAAGAAACAGGAAAGTTGGGATATAGAACCTCAACTGTTCCTATAGAACAAAATCACAAGATTGGAAGTGAAGAAAGTGCTCCTGTAGAGAAGGCCCAATATCAGAGATTGGTGGGAAAATTGATTTATCTATCACACACAAGACCAGACATTGCTATGCAGTTAGTGTAGTGAGCCAATTTATGCATGATCCAAGAGAGAGACATATGCAAGCAGTTGACAAAATTCTCCAATACTTGAAGTCAAGTCCAGGAAAGGGGCTATTATTCAAAAAGGAAGACACATTGAATATGAAGATATATACTGATGCTGACTATGCAGGTTCTATTACTGATAGAAAATCTACTTCGGGGTATTGTGTATTTCTTGGAGATAGTTTGGTAACATGGAGAAGCAAAAAGCAAGATAGAGTGTCCTGTTCTAGTGCAGAAGCTGAATTTCGAGCCCTTGCTCAAGGAATGTGTGAAGGACTCTGGATGAAAATCATCTTGGATGATCTTAAAGTCAAAGTGGAGCACCCAGTGCAACTACACTGTGACAATAAGTCTGCTATGAGCATATCCCATAATCCAATACAGCATGACAAAACCAAACACATTGAAATTGACAGACATTTCATCAAGGATAATCTTGACAGAGGCTTTGTGATTACAACTCATGTTCCTACAGCACTTCAAATAGCAGATATTTTCACAAAAGGGCTTCTTCCGGGTAGATTTCAAGATCTTGTAGGGAAGTTGGGAATGATTGATATTCATTTACCAACTTGAGGAGGAGTGTTGTAATATGGGATAATATCTGTAGAATCTTCCTAATTAGAGGAAATAGATACATAATATTTTATTTTATTTTTTCCTAGGTTTCCTAGTTTCCCTATTTCCCTTTTTAAGAGAACTAGATTATTACAAATAGATGAATTGAGAATAATAATAAGTCTCATTTTCAACTGCTACTGTCCAATAAACGTGATATATTATAGTATGAATCTTACTACTATCTTGATCCTGGATAAGCAAATTATTAATGTTTAAGAGCAAGTAATTTTTGATAGAACATAAACAAGTAATTGTTGATATTTAGGTAACATTTACTTCCTGGCCATTTGTGTGTCTAGTGTCTACAATTCTATATGGTTGTTCTTCAGCTTGTGAAGATTCTCCATTCCTATAGTATGCATTTCTGACCTGGTACATGTGTCATTTGCATGGTTATCAAAATCCTCAACACGAGTTTACGTTCTCACACCCCTAAACCGATTTAATTCGTAGGTAGAATCGTTTTTTGATAGGCTCTCGTGTAAACTTGAACAAACTTGGTTAAACTCGCGTGAAATTGCAAGTTTAGAGGCAATTAAGCAAGCTCAATTGGACATTAGAAATTAGCTAGAAATGCCACTGACTTTGTTTGTTTCTAGGTCAATATATATGCAGAACGCATCTAAGGAATGATTTCATGGTTCATTGGCTTTCTCGTGCAACAATCTGACTGCTCTGGATGTTGATGTTGATTCGCTTATTGCACCAACAAGAAAACACCTTGCTTTTGTTTTTTATTCTCCTCCACGCTTTTGCCATATCTCACTATTTTTAGTTTTCTCTCCACTTCATTTTTAGGGTCGGCGCTACAACATATTAGGGTTTTAATTTTTTTTTTTAGTTTTAATCACCTCTTATTACTTTGGACCATTGGGCCTCCCTTTTACTATGCTGAACTTTTGGGCCAACATTTAAGTTCCACAACTTTTTTTATGTGAAGTATAAACTATAATCAATTAAAATTATGATAAAAGATTAATAATATTAGACAAAAATGTATTTAAAAATATATAATATGATAAAGTAATAATTATAACACTGTAAAAATAAAAAAATTATTTATAACATTATAAATATTAAATTATTATGTTATTTATAAATATTTTAAAATATTTTATATTAAGTAAACTCTTACCGGTTTACTATTCGAGTTTAACTTTAATTTGTAAACCATCCATGGAAGTTTCTTGTAATGTCATTTATTTTACTAGTAATTATTTTTATTCCAACTTGCAGTTTATAATCTAGTGACAAGTCATTGTCTCTAAAACACAAGTTTGTCATATGATATATACTCATGTTTTTCTTTATCATTTACTTGCTTTTTAAGCTGCTAATCTCTTCTTTTTTTCAACATTTGTGGCTGGTTGCAATAACATTCAGGAGTTGATCTTGTACGCCAAGGTTGGAATAGGAAGGGTCCCAATGTCCAAGAAGGTTATGGTTCAGCAGCAGTTTTACCTGAGGAAGGCATTTATCTAGCCGCATCCATATACCGACCTGTGCTTCAGGTGTTACATATTTGATTTTCTACAGTCGTGTAAAGTTTTGATCACATTCCTTAGAATGTTTGTTCCTGACTGGATTATCGACTTTGTTGTGCAGTTCACAGATAAAATTGCTTCAATGCTGCCAACAAAGTATTCCCAACTTGGGTGAGCTAAAAAATGTTGTAGTCAATGAAAGATATGATTTTATTTGATTTCATCAAATAGGGAAATTCTTAGGAAATATTTCTCATTATTAATTGTTGATTTTATTCCTTTTTACTATCTCTTCATAATAAATAAATAAGAATACTCTTGTATGTACACAACACACAATTACAAAAGGCCCTGTCTATGGTATAGAGCATTATCTCATTGACCTATGTTGCCACGAATTAATTTTTAGGCCATGACTAGACGCACTGGCTCTAACTTTGTTACTCTTAACATTTTCTCTTGGGTAAACAATACCCACTTCAACATTTTTTGCTCGCCAAGCAGCCACTGCATTCTTTGAGCATATTTTCCTCTCTAGTAGCTGTCATGTCCTCCGAGAACTTTTCTCCACGACAATCAATGTGCCATCCAAGTATTTTTCCTCCCCAAGAGCCATTGCACTGTCAGAGCACTTCTACTCTCCAACAGCTGCTGCACTCTTGGAGCCTTTTTTCTCTCCAACAGCCACTACACACTCAGTTTTCTGAACATTTTTCCTTTTCGGCAACCATACCCTCTGAACATTTTTGCACTCAAACATCTGCCGACCCTCTGAGCATTTTTTCTCTCCAATAGCCACCACACCCTCAAAGCATTTATTGTCTTCAGAAGTCATTACACCTTCTGAACATCTCCAACTGTCGTGCCCTCCTAGCTGTTTTTCTCTTCAGTAACAGCCACATCCTCCAAGCATCTTTTGCTCTTCAACAACAGTAGAATCTGAGCTTTTTAGTTCTTCGACAGTTGATGTTTCAATATATGCACCATTTCTTATGCCTGTTGTGAAATAGTGAAAGAGATGAGGGGAAATCTCCCTTGTGTTAAATACACACATAGGGTTCTCTATTTATAATAGAATAAATATGGGCTAAGCCCAAATACAAATGAATATGTAAGAATAAAATAAAATAAAATAAGAACAATGTTTCCCTAATAAACATATAGGGACAATGTTTCCCTAATTAACATAAACACAATATAAACTAAATATAATATCTATAACACTCACCCTCAAGCTAGAGCATACAATTGTATGGACCAAGCTTGGAATAAATAAACTCAATTTGAAATATATATGATCTGTCTTCAAGAGTGTGCGACAAACAGATGCGCAATCACATGTCGACGAACAACTAACAACAATTTATGGACAGTGGTGGACAACTGCGAAACTTCAAATAGCACCATGAAACTTCAAGTGGGTTGACTTTGACAAAATAGCACCATCAAGTAAGGATGAGGCTTGCATCAAAACTACAGGGATTGCCATCACTGACTGACGGGGCCTGTAGTGGCTAAAAGCGACAAAACTACAGGGAATGCCATCACTCACTGATGGGTTCTGTAGTGGCTAAAAGCAACAAAACTACAGGGAATGTCATCACTCACTGATGGGTTCTGTAGTGGCTAAAAGCAAAAAAACTACAGGGAATGCCATCGCTCATTGATGGATTCTGTAGTGGCTAAAAGTAACAAAACTGCAAGGACTGCCATCATTGACTAGTGGAGTCTGCCTAACTTGGTTCATAGTCCCCCTCACGACGAACGGCGGAAATGACGGCGCGCCGATGACAGACCGTGAAAGTGGAAGATCATAATGAGCTCTTATTCATCAAAGCACCCAAAAAACAAAAACAAAGGGTTGGTCATAATTTTAGTGTTGAAATTTCTTGGTGTTAACCACTAACTGTCCTTGAAGACCTTTCAGAAAAGATAAGATAGCGGAAGCAGTAGAGGTAGGACGGGCAACAGATTGTGACAGCAGTGACGGATTGCAGTGGCGGCACAAGCAACGGATGGCAAGAAGGTCCAATCGGTGCAGCACGAGAAAAGGGAATTAGAACCCATTCGTGGAGGCATACACCAGAACGCAGATACGAGAGGAAGATTCCGCAATGCGAAAGTGTGTGGCGAGAAGACGAAGATGCTGAAGACAATGACGATGGCAGCAATGGCTGCTTTGGAGGGTCATACCGGAGAGAGGAAGCTCTGGCGAGAAGACCGGCAGTGGCGCGGTGTGATTCCGACACCGGAACAGCGGCACGTGAACAGTACGCGTCCGAGATCTGTCGGAGAAAGACGGCGGATGGAGGCGCGTTGAGCGGAGACGACGGCCGGAGACGGTGGCCGGAGACGGTGGCCGGAGACGGTGGCCGAAGACGACGGTCGGAGGCGGTGGCTGGAGACGGTGGCCGGCGACAGTGGTCGGCGACGGTGGCCGGAGACGGTGTCCGGCAGCGGCGAACGGCCGGAGACGATGGCCGGCGGCGGCGAACGGTCGGAGACGGTGGCCGGCGGCGGCGAACGGCCGGAGACGGTGGCCGGCGGCGGCGGCCTTTCTTGGCTGAAGCAGAATGACATAGGTTGAAAGACTTTTAGTAAGGGCTGCCGGCAGACAGCAAAGACAATGGCTAAAGAATAAGAGAACCTTGCTCTGATACCATGTGAAATAGTGAAAGAGATGAGGGGAAATCTCCCTTATGTTAAATACACACATAGGGTTCTCTATTTATAATAGAATAAATATGGGCTAAGCCCAAATAAAAATGAATATGTAAGAATAAAATAAAATAAAATAAGAACAATGTTTCCCTAATAAACATATAGGGACAATGTTTCCCTAATTAACATAAACACAATATAAACTAAATATAATATCTCTAACACCTGTAAATATTGTCCATTAAAGTAAGCTGCTGCTCAAAGCGGAGTTGGATTCATTGCTTTAAATCATTTTGTTTCCTATTCTTGAATTGTTATAAACATAAATGTATTGATCAAATATGTATTGAAGACATTGTTGGCCATCTTTTTTTCTCTTTCTTCCCTTACCCTATATGATTCTGATAGCAATTTTTAGAGGTACAGGCATACAGAATGTCCATTATAATTGATTTTCAGAAGCTCCTACAGTTTGAAAGTTAGGAAGCAATTATGGAACTCTGCAGACTTGGTTATAGAAGCTCTAATACTGTTAAAAGTAATAGTTTATGTAGCATGCTCTGAATAATGTGAGATTGGATTCATTTGGCGTGTGTAAAACCCAAATCTCTGAGACCTTTTTATTTGTTGTAAGACTCAGGCTAAATACTAATGTAACTCTATTAATACAAGCCCTACCTAACTAATCCAATAATAGAATTTTAACCCTAATCATCCAATAGCTTCTAACCCTAGTCAAAGTAAGGAAATAGAATGAAATTGGAAGCTACTCCTCCGATTGCTTCTCAATTAGTTTGCTGTTAAATTTTGCATCTTGTTTCAGCGTACCATGCTTGATGTGTCTTTACTGTATATTCTCTATTTGATTTTGAATGACAATAATACTTCTTTTCAAGCTCAAATTTTGTTGCTATATAACTTATTAATGTTAATTGGTGGTGCTGTCCACTTTGTGAATTACAGAAATGATGGTTTGCTAGCTTTTGTGGAGAACTTTCTGAAGGACCACTTTTTACCAACTATGTTTGTGGACTACCGAAAAGGCGTACAGCAAGCCATATCAAGCAAGTCTTTATACTATTCTTACTGTTGATTTTGTATCCGTTATTGAGCACTATGCTTGGCTCCTAATTTTGTCTACTGTGCATCTTAGTTATTTTTTTGAAAATCTAAATCATAGTGTCAATTTGTAGTTTGCTTTGCCTGATATGCTGTCGCACTTTATTTGGTTTATAGACATGTTCTTAGAAATTAAAATAAATCAGGCATTAGAAAATAATTCTTATTTTATGATAAAAAATATGGAATGGGCGTATGGCAGAGAGATTAGTATATGCCCTCAGATTTCTCCACCATAAGTTTGTATCAAGATTTGATCTCTACATCTAAACATAGGTCCAGCTGCATTTCGTCCAAGGGCACATGTGGCTACTGCTTACACTCCTTCAATTGAAAAGGGTCGCCCTGTGTTACAAGGATTATTGACTATAGATCACTTGACAAAGGAGGTAAATTTTAACTTGGATAGTAATCTTACAAAAATGTGATGTTTTATTCTTCTATATTAGCTGAGAAGATGATATGATACCTAGTCTTGTAGTTTCTGAGTTAGGACATTATTTCATTATGCATGATGATTTGTTTTTCAAGTGATGGTTATAGAAAATGGATGTGTTCCCTGACTTTTTCATCTAATTTATTGTAGGTGCTCGGCTGGGCACAAGCAATGCCCAAGTTTGCTAATGATCTAGTGAAGTATGTGCAAACTTTTCTGGAGAGGACTTACGAAAGATGTAGGACTGCATACATGGAGGTATTTTTTTTCTCCCTTTTTGGATAAATAACCTTGAATGGAATTGCCCAAATATGAAGGATATTAGATCTGCTTAAGGATTATAAACAAAAACAGAGAATACAGTCACAAACAGAAGCATTATTAGAAATATACGAGAAAATAAACCCTAGCTCTAAATACCAAGTTGAATATAGTGAAAATTAAGCTAGTCTCCCTTGTGTGTAAAATACACATAGGGTAATTTATTTATAATGAAAAATAATACACGAAAATATGGTAAGTACACATAAATATGGTAAATGTAAGATATTGTTAGATATTGTGACTAACAATATCTAACAATGTGGAAGGTCATAGTTCATGGATTATTGATTTAGGTGCCTCAGACTATATCTCTGGTAACAATTCATCATTTTCCTCCATTTCTTATCAAAAAGTTCATCATCTCGTTATTGTTGCCATCCAATGGATTCAAGGTTACATCTCAAGGGATTGAACTATCAAAAACTATTGTGAACCAAAATGTAATTTGCCTAAATTGAATTGAACTGAAAATTTGTTCAGACAAACTAAACAGAACTATTTTTTGTTCTAGAAAATTAAACTACACTGAAGTTTTGGTCATGGCCGACTCGACCAAATTTTGGTTGTGATTGACTCAATTGAATTCAGCTAAATTTTGATCGTCGTCGACTCGGCCAAATATCGATCAAGGTCTCTGAATTCGGCCAAATTTTGATCGGGGTCGACTAGGCCAATTTCAATCAATGTCAACTTGGTCAAATTCAGTCGGGATTGAATGAGTCGAATTTGGACAAATTTTGGCGGAGGCCGACTCGGCCAAATTTGGTCAGGGCCTACTTGGTCAAATTCAGACATATTTTGTTCATGGTTGATTTGATCAAATTTGACCAAAGTTTGATAATGACCAACATTGTCAAATTCAACCAAATTTTGCTTGTAGCCGAATTCAGCCAAATTTTGATCGTGATCCGGCCTAGTTTGTCTTGACCTTCATCTGGCTTGGGCCAACCCGTCACGACTTTCGGCTTAGTTCGGCCAATCTCAACCTTTGGCTTAGGCCGGCCTGTCTTGACTTTTAGCCTATGTATCTATGTGCTACAATGTGTTTCATGAACAAAATAGTTTTAAGTTAATGAACAATTAATTGAATTGCACCTTTTGAGGTTCATATCTTTAAAACTGAACTATAAAATGGTTAAGTTCATTTTTTATTGTAAATAGTTTGGTATTTTTAGTATAATATGGTACAATTATTTCACAGTTCAGTTTGTTTAAGTTTTCCCACCCATAGCGATTTCTCCTTTCCCTTTGACCCAAGGGATAGCCAACGGGTCATATTAATTGTTACATGAGGAATTGTCTGTTGGGACCCCCAAAATTTTCAAAAATTCAATAAACATCCCTACTCCTTTTGCTCTGTTGAATTTAGTTTAAACATTTTGATTAGTTTGGGCCTCGCTCAAACTTAAAAGCTAGATCATGAGACCTCAATCCCTAGACTGGTTTTATTTTTTATTGTGCTGGGAAAGCTGAAGACAAGTAAATTACATAGGAAAAACTGCGGAGCTAGGCACGTATTTGGACAGTTGAGGGTAACCTAATATCATCTAGGATAGGCTGCTAACGTCCTAAATTTGGGATGATTCTAACTTAACCTCAAGCTAGCTCACGAGGAGAGGATTGACCCAATCTTTATAGCTCTGCTTTGTTCATTCTATAATTTATGCAGGGTCTCAAAAAGCCCCATAAAATTTATGGCCCAATCCTTTCCCTAAACAATTGTCTTGTTAGGCATTTGGCAAAGTTGATAACTGACATATGTATAAATAGTTGTTTACTCTGGCATGGTGGCCTTCACTTTTTTCTAACATTTTAATCAATTATATTACAGGCTGTTCTTGAGAAGCAGAGTTATATGCTTATTGGGAGGCATGATATTGACAAACTGATGAGACTCGACTCATCAAGTGCTTATTTACCAAATCTGCTCGGTCAGTTTAATGTGGAAAGTAATTCATCTGATGCTGAAACAATTGAGGCTGAATCAGAACTAAGTGAATTACTGTTAAATTTGCGTCCTATTAAGCAGGTTTGATTTTCTCGGTCTATACTAAAATTATTGTGCTTCCTTGTTCATATAGTTTTCTTCCTATTTATTGTGCTTTTGTAGTAATGACTGATATATTTTTTTCCAGGAAAACCTGATCCATGATGACAACAAACTTATTTTGTTGGCATCCCTTAGTGACTCATTGGAGTATGTTGCAGACTCTATTGAAAGGTGGATTTTCTACATGTTTTGTAATTTAGATAGTGTTTTAATTGCATATTGAACTATTGTGTATAAAGTAAGTATATATGCAGTGTTGTCAGTATTGCAATTTAGATTGTAGATTCCATGATCTGTAGGTTGTGGGTGGTGGAACACTTCCACTCCCAGCAAGAAACTTGCTTTGCTGGGATTGTGGAGGGATTGCTTGTAAGATTGGTAAAATTCTGCAAATCGCCAATAATGCTCAAACAATTTTCAGTCGAGGGAAAGAAAGTGTGGATCCCCCCAGCAGCTAAGAACCCTTGCTCCTTATTATCTAATGTGAAACTTCTTGTGAGAACCTCCCCTGGGTGTGATTTTTTCCCTTGGATCTAGCTAGGTTTGTACTTGTGAGTGACTCTACAACCTGTGAACCTCTAACCTGTGTGCTTCTCTGATTTGATTCAACGGTGTCCCAGGTTTGTCAGAGATGTCTTAGACTAATATAGGAAATTCTTATGTATCGAGTTACAATCTCATGTTATATATCTCTAAATTCTAACTTCAACACAATAAAATTGTATGTTGGAAGTCTCACATTGGCTAAACATAAGGTCCATTTAGAGTATGAGTAGATGCAAACCTCACCTTACAAGCTGATTTTGTATGGTTGAGGTAGCCTTAAAGTCCACTTCTTAACATGGTATCAAAGTTAGGTTAGGGGAAGTGTCAATGTGGAGAGACTCACACTTGAGGAGATTGTTGGAAATTCAAGTGAGTCTAAGTCCCACATTGAGTAAAAATGAGAAAATTGAACATCATATAAAGGTGAAAACCCATAAACCCATTGCCTTAAGGTTTTGAGTTGGAGGTGGTATCAATTCTTTATGTGTGGGTTGGGCTCATCTCTCATCGTCGGTGTTGTATCTCCATGGTAATCCTCTCTCTAAAGACCCATCAGTGGTATATTGTTGGGAAATTCAAGTGTGAGTCTAAGTTCCACATTGAGTAAAAATGATAAAGTTGAGTTCCATATAAGGATGAAGACCCATAAACCCATTGTCTTTAGGTTTTGGGTTGGGTTTGGCTCATGTCTCATTAGTGTTATATCTCTTAGGTAATCTTCTCTTGGAAGACTCACTATATTGTTGGGAAATCAAGTGTAAGTCAAAGTCTCACATTGAGTAAAAATAAGAAAGTTGAACACCATATAAGAATGAAGATCCATAAACCCATCATCTTAAGGTTTTGGGTTGGGCTCATGTCTCATTGGTGTTGTATCTATCTAGTAATCCTCTCTCGAAAGACCCATCAGAGCCAGGTTTGAACCTATCCTAGTGAAATTTGTTGTTTGTTGAGTCTATTGTTTCAATCAGACCACCTATTAATGTTTAGTCTTACGCTCGAGATGTATATATCTCGATGTGAGGGAGGTGTGTTGGAAGTTTCAAATCTGCTAGAGATAAGATCAATTTAAAGTATATTAGTAGGTGTAAACCTCATCTTACAAGCCGGTTGTATGAAATTGGATTAGGTTTAAAGTTTATTTCTTAACCGAATGTAATTACATCAAAAGTATTTTTGAGATGCATTAATTTTCAGAATGATTATGTCTTCTGTATTTATGAGACTGAGGTATGGTTTCTATTAGTGGAGAGTCTTCTCTTCGACTTTGTATAATTGATTATTGGGTTGCATCAAGGAAAGCAACTTTTTCTTTAGTTTGGTCTTTGCAGCTAAAGATACTACAATCTTTATGAATCAAATGTTTACCTCGTTAAATTTGAGACATTTCTTCACTTGTCTGTCCTCTATGGTGTTTGACATACCTTACAGTAATAAGGTGGCAACATTGTGTTCAATTTTTTTTTGCTGGCTTTCTCCTGTTATTTTTTTGTTTAGACATATTGCCCTCCTTTGTATAGCTCTTATTCTTATATCGTATACTACACTTTCCTTTCTGATGGGGAAAATGGATTATGACTGTTGAAATAGGTTTTAATTAATTGTCTTCTTTGCCAAGAGTTACTGGATGTGAGATTTTAAGCTGATATTCATACTCTTAATATTTATAGTCGTAATCAATGTGACACACATTCAGAGTACTTTCTGAAAGAATACCCCATACGCTGAGCCACAACTTAGCGAGAAATGGGGACAAAGAGTTTGATGTAACAACCTGGTCTGGACAGGTAGGGCACGGCCTAAGATTGAGTTAGGAGTATGATGAAAGGAAAAAGAAGGGAAGGGTAATATTAAACTGAGTATGGAGACTTGGGAGGGTGAGACCAAGGCATCTGGAATGCCCTAGAACAGTCTATATTTTCAAATTTCCATTCAATATTTCCTTTGTATATCCATGTTGCCGGTACTGTATTGCACCTATATCATGTTTGAATCATATGATATAATACCATTTTCTTTCCTTGATGAGAAGTGTGAGATGGTTTTTTTTTACTAGTTTCACAAATGAGGGAAATTGAGCAACGTTTGCTCAAAGATCCCTCCAAATATTTAGAGCATTATTTGTGGTGTTTAAATTCTTTGTTAAATTTGCAGGCTTGGACAGACAACTCAGAGAACACTAATTCATGGAGGAAAAGACCATCACAGTCGTTCAGACAGTGCTCCTCCAAAGAGTCTAGCTTCATTTGCTCAAGATTATAGGAAACTGGCAATTGATTGCCTCAAGGTTTTACGTATAGAGATGCAATTGGAGACAATATTCCATATGCAGGTTTGTCACTTGCGAGTTTATTTGCCCCTGTTGTGAAACGACTAATAATTTGATACTCAATAATGCCAAAACTTAACTGAGCATCAATATTTTGAGCAGGAAATGGCAAATACAGAATACTTGGATGACCAAGATGCTGAAGAGCCGGATGACTTCATCATTTCGCTCACTTCACAGGTGTGTCTTTTTATCATTGTGTTGTTTCTATCCTATGAAGATTCTTAGATGGATTCTGGGGGTGACATGGAAGTGAACAGCTGGTCATTCCAAGAATAAAGTAATGGTGCAAGACGATATGGTTTCTCTTATTTCTCAGTTTCTGCAGACTGGAGATGATTTATGATTATCCTGTTTTATGCTTAATGAATTAGTCAAATTGATCAAAGTTAAGGATAATTACAATTGATGAAATTAGTTAAATTTTTTCATTAGCATGAAATCAACCTATAGGTCAGATTTATGAGGCAAATCAATTAAACATTATTTGCCCCTGGATGATTCAAAATCAAGAAAAGCAAGATAAGGTCCTGGAACAATAGTTTTTAAATGCTACGAAGTAATGCGGTGTAAATTTATAATTAAGCTCGTAAAATTTATGGTAAGTTCATTGCGCTAAAATTTGGACATGAAAGTTATAGCCTTGTCGGTATATGGTATTGGAGCTTGAGTGTTTATTCTGCATACACAAAAGGTTTTGCCTTGCCGTGATTTGAGTTTTGAGGCTTGTAAATTCCATATCCCATTGATTCCTTCCTTAAAATGGAAATTGTTAATGGAATACGCAGATAACTCGAAGAGATGAGGAAATAGCTCCTTTTATTTCAAATGTAAAGCGGAATTACTTATTTGGTGGAATTTGTGGGGTTGCCGCAAATGCATTTCTTAAGGTATGATGCCTTTTACAGTTTATTCTTTAATGTTTGGATTTGGAGTTGGTTTTCAGTATAGTCAGTTTTATCACACTTCCTTTCTTTCACTGCTTATGATAGAGTACTCTTATTTACTTATTAGGCTTTGGCGGATATGAAATCAATAAATCTTTTTGGCGTTCAGCAAATTTGTCGAAACGCTATTGCATTGGAACAGGTAACTAAAGTTTCTCGGTGATGTATATATGGCATGTTGCATATAACTAAATTTTCAAGTATATGAGACTGTACATTCAGATAGAATTAGAACTTAGGTAAATGTAAAAAACACGAACGAAATTTGAAAGCCATAAAAATTTTGGATGATGGTACAGGCACTGGCAGCTATTCCATCCATAAATAGTGAAGCAGTGCAACAAAGATTGGATCGAGTCCGCACCTACTATGAACTATTGAACATGCCATTTGAGGCAAGTCAACATAACTAATGACTCAACGTTGGTTCGATTTTTTTTTTCATGTCATCTTATTTTATTTGTATTCCTATTTCTGTTACAGGCCTTGGTTGCCTTCATCACAGAACATATTCACTTGTTCACCCGCGCTGAGTAAGTTTTATGCAAATTTTACTTGTTAATACACTTCTATGGAATTCTATTGACACAATATTTCTACAGGTATAGCAACCTTCTTAACGTTCAGGTTCCAGGACGGGAAATTCCTCCTGATGCACAGGATCGAGTATCTGAAATATTATCCACGTAGAAAGTTCTCTTTCGCTTCTATTCCAGAATTTTTGGACTTTTGGGGTCCTCACATCAATTATATTTCTCATTCATATTTATGAAAATGCTGATGCAACAAACCAATGCCGATCTTACAACAACCTACATAGTAGACTACCAGTGAAAAGTGGTTTTGATTGCAATTCTTTTCTTCCCATCAATTGTTAGTGATGTAATGGTGATTTCAATTTTGGTTGCCGCTGCTTTCCTTTTGGGTTACTCGCTAGCTCGCGCTCTATTTTTTTGGGTCTTAGAGTTTGGGTGTGAAGAGCATATAATTCAAGTCGATATTAAGAACAACCTGAAAATCACTTGTATATTTTTCATGATAAATATATTGTATAATTACTTTCTATCGTGTGCCCTATTTTATTGTAAATAAAGTTTTGTCGAGGAGGGACGTCCTCTTTATAATTTTATCTGACTAAGATCTTTTTGCATTTATATTGAACTTATTAATGCAAAATCGGAGGGGACACGTCCATCCTGTAAAGATTCCTAACGCACGAAATTTCAAAGTACTGAAAACGCACGGAAGAAAACTAACGGCCTGCATATTATGGCTAATGACTATATTATTTTCTCGTGCAATGTAAATTCTTTAAATCAAACACTAATTTCAAGTTCTTTTTTCCCAAATTAGAGTTCCAGTAATCAAAACATGTCCTCTAATTTGAACAGACCACTTCTGGGTTGAACTTGTGTCATTTTATAGACAATTCGCACCGTTTACAACGATTTCAATAAAGATGTCACCAATTCCCGGGTTTCACGTTACTAGGAAAAGCTCGTATCTGTCCTAGGCACTAGTTTAAAATCTTCTCCCAGTTCTTCTACAGCATATTGGCTTCACGTCAAACACTCCACAGTGAGCCCTGCCACTGTTCAATAATCTCCCAATCATTTCCACCAGGTATCAGAATTCAACAGCTCAAATCCAACAAGTAATGCTGACGAACACCAATGGCATCAGAGCTGTTCCAATCTGAATAAGCAAGCTCGAGAAATATTTAACTCCAATAATTTAGAAGCATATTTGTTAACTCTTCCACCCCAATGCGTTAAGGTTCGTTGGATTTAACTCAATATACTTTCCTAACCTGAAACAAAACAGAAGAAAAATGTTTTAATTCACCTACCAGTGAATTCAATTGATTGGGTCCAAATAAAGACAATTTCAAGAACTAAAGAAAATAGGATGCATGACAGTTACCCAAGGTCTGGTGGAAGTCTAAACCCACCGATACGTACTCGCTTTAACGAATGAATCTGAAATAAGAAACCAATGCATGTAGTTAGTCATTTACATGAAGGAGAAAAATGAGAAAGCGTTTAATATGTTATTATGTAAATATCATACATGGAAACTTTCCATAATTAAAATGACCATAAGTTGAAACCCATAAACACAAGCAGATATAACGAAAGACAGGGAGGAAAATGATGAGTGTGTCAAGCAGTGATAAAAATCTTTGATTTGGTCTAATTTTTGTGATGGATTTTAAAATAAAGCAGAAAATATGTTAACATTACAAAACAGAAAAAATGTCAGACAACACACAGTAAATATTCAATTATGGTCAGAAATGTTTCATTTTCTACTGAGATAAATTATCAACACCCAAATCATAAAAGTGCTATCTAGTCATGAGAGTCCACCTGGTATATGTGCTTCCTCTGAAAGCATGATACTGAATTGAAGATATAACAATTTCAACAATGTGATATAGCCAGAACATACATCAGCACTAGACAACACTCACATGAAAAAATATAATAGCATCTCTGTATATCTAATCATCTAAGCGAGGTATGCCACTCGCAATTAACAAAATTAAACAAACTCCTAAAAAATCTAAACGATGTCCAGTTTGACAGGAAATGGGTTCACTAAATTTCATGATTTTCACATACTGAATATTCCTAAGCATTTAGTGTTTTTTTGCTTCTGGGGAAAGTTAACCAGCATATGTATGATTTAAGCTAACCTCAAGTCCAGCACATTTTACAAGTTCACGAACTTCATGTTTCCTCCCTTCATGGACCTATGAGAACACAAAATTAATTGTAGCAAACAAACGTCAGCTAGGTCTTCTATTCATCAGAAAACTCACATCATGCTCTAAAAAGTAGATACTGAAAATTCAGCCGACTAAAATAAATCCATTTTGAGATGGTGAGGATGTCAATATCCTGCATTATTGCTTAAACTATACCAATACTCCCATGTTACATGCACAAATTAACATTAATAGTGCACTGATATGTTTAGTGTTTACTTTCCAAGATACTATTGAACACTCAGAAACATAAAAGGGAAACAAGATTTGTCATTAATATGCTAAAGTCCTTCATCTGAGAGTTCCTATGCCCGAAGTTCTTATTATTTATTATTTCACATTAGATAGAGAATTCAGATTATGTTTCCTCACTCTCCCAGAATGACCAAAATTAGCATTATAACAAACTCAATAGTTCCATACTATGCTGAACCATAGCCTACAACACAAATTTGCATACAAAAACCAACTTCATTAACTTTTTACAAATAGATAGAGATTGAGACACTGTGTAACTGATGTGGCAGACCAAAAGATAATTACCACAATGCGAATACGAGCTCTTTGCATGTCTGCCTGACGTGGAAGTAACTCCACAGCATCAGGTACACAATGGACACCCTCAATGGTTGTTCCCTCACTTATGGTTATTAAGTGCCTCTTGTAAATTGAACCATCGATTGTGGCAATGTATCTGAGATAACAAACGAGATGTTTCAGAGAATGTGAGAATTTATTTGAATGCAGGACTTTCTTGGTCCGATGGTCCTAGAAATATAAACACCTAAAGAATAACATATACCATACATTAAATTATACAATACAGTGTCAGATTAGGAAATGATTGCCATGGGACAAAGAGAATCTAACTTTAATCATTCAGAGCAAGTAAACAGTTAAACACAATGAAACAGAAATACACAACATCAAAATCATTTGACCCAAACTTCCTGTACACAATGTGTTCCCCCAAGAACCTTACAGACACACACAGTCACCAACCAAACTCATTTACTCACTCTTTTGATAAATTAGACGAAGGATGTGAAAGCTTTTGAGCAAAATCCCCTGTAAACAAGCATCATTGCATATAGTATTAGATGAACTGTTCTTGTTTAAGACAAAATTTAACAATAGAATGGAAATAAAACTGCTTTCAAAGTAAATCGCATACCATCGTTAGTCACAATAATCAGCCCAGTAGTAGCAACATCAAGGCGCCCTACAGTAAATAGCCGTGGTGTGGGTACCCCCGGATGCTTTTTACCCTGGAAAATGATATATCATGTCAAAAAGAGTTATCCAATGCCCGAACTAAACTATTTAAGATCAAAGAGTTCAAAATAAAAATCTACTATCAATCAAATACAAATTAATAAAGCTCGTAGGGTCACGTACCCAAGTCTTCAAAAAATCATCAAATAAACTTATCACAGATTTAGACTCGTTCTCCCCAGACGAACATATATACCTGAGGAAACGCAATTGCATTTGCATCACCTACAAATTCAGTTCGGGCAAAGTAGGCATACATTCTAAGTAGTGTTTGGGCAAGTTTTTCCAAAAATCCTTAAAGGAGAAAAATATAGAGAGGTAAATGAATTAAATTTCTCCAGCAAGCTAAAATCAATGTATACACGTCTATAAAATTCTTATCTAAGTTCCCTGAAAAAGCTGTAAGTAATTAAGTTGATATTACCTTACAAGAAAAAAATCAATTCAAAGTGTTCGTGGAAAAAAAAAAAAAATTCTTCACAAACCGTAACGCTCAACATACCCTTTCGGTTTGTTCAAGGCCAAATAAACCTTCTGAGGCTGCCTCTTGGGAAGCCGGTTCCCATTCACATAGATAACATCCTTCGCAGGATCAACTCTAGTCTACACTCACAACAATCAAAACCTTCAAATTCACATAATTCATAGAAA
The DNA here is from genome assembly GCA_036885675.1 of Vigna mungo. Classification (NCBI taxonomy): domain Eukaryota; kingdom Viridiplantae; phylum Streptophyta; class Magnoliopsida; order Fabales; family Fabaceae; genus Vigna; species Vigna mungo. The sequence goes on along the minus strand of CP144692.1, from coordinate 41,470,016 downwards.
ATGAAATCACTGAAGAAAGCAAACAAACTAAACCTGAGGCGTAGTACACATGGAACCATTCACCGTAACTTTCCCTTCAAAGATAAGCTCCTCGCAGCTTCTCCTCGACGCAACTGAAAACATTCACAGTAACTGACTCGGTAACCGTCAAAACTATCTCGCAACGGCGTTAACAAATTCCAAAACGAACTCACCTCCGGATGCGGCGAGGACCTTGCTGAGACGCGCGCCGGAGGACTCCTTGATGTTTTGGTTGTAGAACCGCCTCGCCGCTTTGGAATGCTGCGGCGGTGCCGTCGCGCGAATCTTTTGAGGTTTGCTGGTGGCGGCAGTGGTTTTGGTTTGGTTGCTGTCCTTTTTGGTTCCGGTTTGAGCGGTGGCGATGGCCTTGAGGAGGCTAGGGGGAGGTTCGGATTGGAGCTTGAGGTTTCCGTCCTCGCCTCGGACGATCCACGGGATGAGAAGCGGCCCATCTGGCTGACTAAAGACGTCGGGTTGGGGGTCGAAGTCGGGGTTGGGCTTGGGCTTGGGCTTGGACTTAGGGGGAGCAAAGGAGATGTTGAAATTGATGGAGGAAGAGAAGGAGCACGTGAGGCGAGGGAGAGTGCGGAAGGATGCAAAAGACAGCGTGTGGGATTTGGAAAAACAGTGAATCAGAGAGAGTGCGCCAATGCCAGTTGTTGCACCCATTTTCCGCTGCAAATTTCGATTGCCCAAGTAAGAAGGATAAACAGTGTTTCTGCTTTTTCAGATATTTTCTACTTATTTTTAAAAGCTTTTTTATTCAATTTTAACCATTTTTTTTATTATGATTTAGTGCAATTTTCCTTTTTCAACCAGTACTTTACTTTTTACAGACCATTTTCCTTTATTACACCATATGATCATCTTATATTAGGATAGAAAATTACAAAATTTTGAGAAAAAAATATATAATGTCCTGACTGACTCCACATTCTTCTTTATGAACAACTTTGTCACTATTTTTACTGTACTTGTTCTTCAAAATTGATACAAAAACCTTAATTGAAAATCTTAAGCCTTTGTATCCTTAACTTAATGGAGTAGTTTAATTCCTTAATTCAAAATCTTAAGCCTTAATTAGTGGAGATATCTTCTAACTTTGACTTCCTTTGATGGCTTTCACGATGTCATATTTCTATCCATGATCTCTTTCTTTCATCTTGTACTCACAAAAATTTATGAAACTAACTTTTAATTATGTGAAAACAATTTCATCTTATTTTCTTCTTAAGTAAGGAAACAACTTAGACATACGTGCTTACGTGGTATGTGTTTAAATTTCAAATGAATAAACTTGTGAAACAGGAAGAGAGAATAATAAGAAAAAGGAATGAGTCAACATTTTCTCTTAAAAGTTAAAATTAACTTTTGAAATTAATATTAGTTATTTGAAAAAGTTAAGTGGGGGAGCTCTTTTATAAAAGTTTAGTCAATGGAGGCTAGTAAAAGTGGTTTCTTAGATAGATTTTTCATGGTCGTGTAATTTTTTTATTTTTGTTTTTCACCCTAGCATAATTATCTACCAAATTTAAAATCAAGTAATAATAGGTTTATTTTTCAAAAGTTTATTTTAACTTATGAAAACGTATCTAATTATTTTTCTCTTTTTTAGTGTTTTCTTATATTAGTGGTGGAGGTTTTTCAATTCATGTTAGTCTATGTTTTATCGTAAACTAAAATTAATCGTGATTATTTTTCAACTAACATCATCGATATTATATTTTGTCTGTGTAAACTACTATTATTTCTTAGTCCGTATTAGTTAGAGTTTTAATTATTAAAATCAATAATATTTTTTTTAATGATAAACACGATTTTTTAATTCACGTCAATTGGATTAGGTTTTTATTGATGTTAGCTGAGATTTTTTTTTCAACCAATGTCATTTGGACTTGATTTCTAGCATCATTCGACTTTTGTTCTCAAATCATTATTAATTGTTTTTTCAAACGTTGACATGACTATTTTATGATGAGAGGAAAAAAAATAAAGAAGAAAAGACCTACAATATTGAACTTTACAAACATCTTGGAAAAAATCTTAGAGACTGTGATCTTTAAATAATTTCAACATCATGTATATTATAACATCATTCATTAATATATTTAAGATGTTAAATATATTTAATATTAAAATAAAGTGAAATATTTAGTAATAATTAAAATAATTTATTCAGATTAATAAAGTTAAATTGTATTATCCAACCAAATAGTTAAAAAGAATTAAACTAAAGCAATTGATATTCAACGTGTTTAAATTGTCTAAAAAATATATAAAATTCGCTATCCTTAATATTGATATCGCCGTCATTATCCTTAGTTAGAAGTCCGGGCATTGGAAATTATACAGAGGTATAATTATTTTATTAAAAAGACAACATTTATTCAAATAGAAAAGATAGAAAATCTATTTATTTCATTTACTTTCAATAAAACGTCAACTTTTGGACCGAAACTGCTTCAGTTAAGTGAATTCTATTCTGTATAGCCCGCAATATCAAAAGAAGAAATAAATATCAAAAACCAAAATACAAAGATGATTGGTAAAGGTAAACTAAAGGCCTTGATTCCTTAATTTGATTGATGACTTTGGCAGAAGTACAAAGCTAACTGTGTTTTCCATCATGGAACTTAGCATTTTTGGAGGATTTAAAAGTTCTCAAAAATTCTGTAGCTTTCTCCAATTCTTCCTTCTGCTTTGCATCGTTCCAGTTGTGCTCCTTTGCCAAGATCTCAATCACACGAGGCAATGCTTTTTGTGCTGCATCAGTTTCAAGGAAAGCAAGACGAGTCCTCCTTGCAATGAAATCAACAGCAGATTCACAATACTCATTACGAGCACAGTAGGCCACTTCTGCCTCCAGATAAGGGTAACCGTGTGCAAGTCGTTTACCTAAACTTTCATTCTTAAAGGAAAAATACAGAATCAGTTTAACTTCACCACTTGTGAAACAACAAACATACTAGAAGTATTATAACATATGCATAATTATCATCATACTAGATCTGTTACTGTTATTTACAATCACCAATAGCAAGGTCGATAAAACAATTCTAATCCCATTTCTGTTTAGTTTCTCGAATCGCATGAACCGAGAACCAAACTATTATTAAGATGCCCTATGACATGAACAGAGATAGTGGAGTCTGTCAACCATCGGTTAATACATACCGTCATGCATCCCATAATAGATATCAGCTCATAAATTTTTGACAATTTTGTAAGACAAATTATACCAGATCCAATATATCATATTTATGCACAAACTGGTGTATCTTTTATGTAATAATAGAATAACCAAAAGGAAAAATATATATATATGAAGAGGCAAATGTTCGTGTTCCAATTCTGCTCTTGTGCATGATTAAGAAATGCAGTCACTTACAGGAGCGTTCTTATTTTGGACCATAATGTCGTATCCCTAATAGATACAGATGGTGTCTGTATCAACAATTTGTTAAAGTTCTGAAATAACAAACTTAATATGAAACAAGAATAAATAAATTCTTCAATTCTAAGGCTTACGTTATAAAAAACAAAATGGGAGGAAAACTAAAAAACATAGAACTGTAATTAAAGAAATTCGAGTACTAGAAACTGAAAAATGGTACTGATCAAACATTCCATTTTTCATTACGATGTTTTTATATATGTTTGTCGCTCAAAGAAATTGACAATAAGGAATATACAGTAATTTGCAAGCTAACCTGAGCAATGGCAGCCACACGCTCAGCCAATGTTCCATATGCATGAGACAAGTGTCTTGCAGCAGCAGAATCCATCACCCCAGGAACAACTTTGCCACTATGTGTACTTTTCATGCGTGTATACTGTTGAGCAAGAACTGTAAAAGATGAACGCTCCCATCCTTCACCACCAACAAGACGGAGATTGTTTGTCACACATCTACTGGTGGGGGAAAGCTTTCCAGACTTAATAGCAGCATTAACAGCATCTTCTGCCATACTGAAAACATATTTTGATCAGAATTATACCGATGTTGCTGGAATGCTGAGAGACAGGCAACAATTAATTACATTCTTGGTTAGCGAAACAACATTTGAAAAAACTTCAACTGAGAAACTTTAGCTGCACGTTACATAATTACCTCCGATAGGTAGTCCACTTGCCACCAGTGATGGTGACCAAACCGGGGTAATCCTCGCATACAACATGATCCCTTGAGATACTCTCGGTATTTTTTGCCGTTGGGTCCATTGCTAAGGGGCGAATGCCGCTCCAAGCAGAAAGAACATCACCGCGGCGTACCTACAACGTTATTCATTCCCCGTTACCAAACAGTGAGGCATGGAATTAAAAGCAATTATTAATTCTTTCGGAGAAGAAAAACATGTAGATCAAGTGGATACTCACTAGCATCATTTAATCAATAATTACAAACACAAACCTAGATAACAATAAAAGAGAGAGGGGGTTCCCACAATAAACAGATTAAATTATTTAATAATTAAACAAACATATAAATGATGAAACATATTCCTTTTTTCTTTGACAATCCAACATATTTCCAAACAAGCAATATCCATGAGATTTTTTAATTCTGAATCTAAATCAGAAATAAGAGAGAGGAAAAACACAATAAGACCAGCCAAAGCCTTTTCCTGCTTGGTATGAACTTTGTCAGTCAAGCATCACATCAATGTGTTGTGTCCACATCAATTCTTTAGAGAATATAACGAGTTAAAATAGTCATCTATATTGGAAGGTATAGCATACTTTAACACTAAGGTAACCGGAGATGGCATCCAATATAAATTGTATTTCATCTTCGTGTGGTTCTGGAAGAAAAGTAATGCTAGTATTAGAATCTGTAGTTCCAGCAACCGTTCTTCCCAGCCACGGCAACATAAAAACAACACGCCCATCCTTAGTTTTAGGGACAATTAAGCCCATTCCTTCAGGAGAATAATAATCAGGGAGTATAATGTGCACCCCACTGCTGGGAGAAATCATTTGCTGTGCATTTTTGTTGGCCATTTTCCTTATAGAGTCACAAAATGGTCCACTGGCATTCACAATTACTTTTGCATATGTATCAAACTCATTGCCTGCAGCATGTAAAATAACATAAAAAAAATAACTAATAAGCTATACATAACTAATATTAAATTTCGATTCTTAAAACTAACAAATTAAGACATGTCCCAAACTGTAATGTGTATGTTTTTACCATACATTCCACACGCAGAAGTAAGTTATTGTCTTTCAATTTCTATTAAATAGTATTTGACACTTCCAAATCGCGTTAAATAGTATATTAATAGCCAGTTGATTACATATTAAGTGAACCAACCTTGTGCATATACATAAAAACAAAGGAAACTATACGTAAAAAATCTGTTTAGAACTATCCATCCACGATGCAAAACTTGGAGTACAGTTCACATTTGACTTTACCTGAGACCGATAGTTCTACTTCAAAGGCATATATCTTTATTTCATTAAGAGAAAAGGGGTTACCCAGGCTGTGAACATGATTGAGCATAAAAATCTGGTACAGGACAATAATGCTTCTAATTGTGTTGTCTTACGTATAAAGTCCAAGTTTCCTTGAACAACTTACATATACTATCCAAAATTTTCTAATAAATACATACATAACACACACACACATACACATATTGCAAACCTCGAATGTCTCTATTAAAAGATAGAAATAAAAGGATGTTTACCAGTTAAACTGTCCCGAATCCGTGCACCAATTATCCGTTTTCCATCGTCATCCTTCAGTAAGGATACAACTTCAGCATGGTTCAGCACTGCTGCACCAGCTAAAGCAGCAGTGCAAGCCAATCCAACGTTAAGCCGTGCATCATTCATCTGCCCATCATAATAAACAACGGTGCCCCTTAGACTTCTATCATTTACCTTCCTTGCCAGAGTGGGAAAGAGATCAACAGACTCTTCTGTAGAATAATATCTTGATATGTGCAACAGTTGTCTTCCTGCGACCAAATCATACATTTTCAAGCCGATCCAGTAGTACACTACTTCAAACCAGCTAAAACATGGAGTCATGCATGGCAATGCATGACATAGGTGTGGTGCATTGTCAATAACCTGTTTCCGTTCTTCAAGTGCATGAAGCACTAACTTGAATTGCCCATAGTCAAGGTTAAAGACAGCTTTCTCCAGGTACCGAACACCTAATTCACAACAAACATTGACGGATTAGATTTAGCTCAAATGTTTAGAAAATTTAATCTTAAAAAGTAAAACAGTGCATAATTTAATAAAACGTATAAAAAAAGTACTCCTCTCATTCATCTTTATCTGTCTGTTGTAGTTTTTTTATCCAGATATGCAGAAACCGATAAATGCAAAAAATTAAAATAATATATATATATATATATATATATATATATATATATATATATATATATATATATATGTATGTATGAACTAATTAAACATTGGAGTACGTTAATAGTACAATTGATAAAAGAGTATTTAATATTATCTTCAACTTGAAAAATAATAGATAAATAAAAACGAAAATCTAATACGACAATTAAAAAGGGACACAGGGAATATCAACAGAACAGATGATTGGTGAACACATGGAAGAACTCCAAATGATATCTTAAAAACACTAGTAGGCAGTAGACAACTTGATGAAGAAGAAATTTGATGACGAATTATCCATTGTCTTCCTTTCTTTCCCCATCTTCAAAGGCCTTAGCCCCCACATGCTTCTCTCAACAAGAAAGGAAAAACAAGTGCTTAAACCCGAAAACCTCGCTTTGACAAGGTGCAATCGGGGGCAAGGGGACAAAGAAGTGAAGTTCTAACAATCAACTCCTCTAAAAGTTTAAACTGTTGGGTGAACGGTTGGTAAATGGTTTTATGTATAATAATCTACAGAAATTCAACTTTGATTGGAAGAATGAAAATCATTTGACTATAGAAGCTCCAATACCACGTACCAACTCTTTAAAGCTTAGGTTGTTAGGTAGACTCGTGCTTGATTTACTCAAAGCAAAAGAATATGAGGAAGCAAAGCCTTGAATACTTACTAGGAATCATGACACCAATGACCAACCTGGAATATACCCAGTTCAAACAGATTGATGTTGTTCTATGTGCGTATGTTCATTTTTATCATCTTCTTTAAAAAAATCCTTTTTCAAAATCATAATCATCGACATACATTATTCACACACATTATTACACACAACCAAATGATAATCACAAAATAAACCACAAAAAATAAAGAGCAATAATATTTTGACACAAACAAATTATTTAAGTTCATTTCACACTATTTTTTATTATTATTTTTTATATAAATACAAAAAAAAATTATAATTATTTTACTCCAATAATATGTATAAAATAAATGTGAATATCTCACCATTACTCAAAAATAAACTACGTTAAACTGAGAAAGGTCAAAAAAGGTTCTGCTACACCACCGAGACGTCAAGGCTTAACTCAACAGCAACAGATATCAGTGAAAGCATCGCTACATTTTTCCACAATTTCCTGGAATGTCAGATATTGCAAGAAACCACACCGACGACGGTAGTTCAAAATGTTCCTTAACACCGAAGGCTCTCGATTTCGAACAACGATGCATTCATCAATGCAAATTTATTTAAGAGAAAAGTAACGAGAATTATATCTATCACTGCAAAAGCATGACACAAAATCAACAAATCATAATCCATTCGCAACAATGTACCTCCATGAAGGAGCTTCGTGGACCGAGACGAAGTTCCGGCAGCGAAATCCTCCCGCTCCACGAGCCCGACACGGAGTCCTCGGGTTACGGCGTCGAGAGCAGCGCCAGAACCGGTAGCTCCGCCTCCGATGACGAGAACATCGAGCGGATTAGACTTGCTGGCAGCTGCGAGCACCGACTGCTGCGCCTCCCTGGCCGGCACGACGGCGCCGGGGTCGTGCACCTTCTTTCGGAGGGCCTCGAGCCGGGAATTACCTCCGTAATCGCTGGCAGATATTAGAGGATCGTGCAGGACGACAGCCCCGCCGTACGCGGCGGCGATGGCGGTTGCGGTGACGGCACCAAGTTTCCTGAGTCGCGTCATGGCGGTGAGAAGAGAGAGAGAGAAGAGTGTGCGTGTGTGTTGCAACGAAAAGCGGGGTAAGGAAAAAATAAAACGGTTTTTGGAGTTGAAAGCGAAAGCGTGGAAGTGAGAGGAACTGAAGTGCAGCGTGGCGACAAATGTCAGAAACTTGACCAGCAATTCTTTTTGTGTTTCGACTTCAACCTAGGGAACGGTCAATCTCATTTTTTATGCTCCCCAAGATTAGCAGGTCAGCGACCATTACTTTTTTTTCTTTCAAATTCTTTTACTTTAGAATTATTTCTTAACAATAATTTATTATTTATAGTTATTATCATATTTATAATTCAACCTTCAATTTTGTTATTAAAATTAACTTGTGTAATATTTAAATTAGTGGAAACCTAAGTGTCCATATACACTAATATTCATATTAATTTCAGTTTTACATATTTTAAAATAAAACTATATTCACTACGCAATTTGAATTTCAAAATAATACTATATATAAGTCTCATTTTTCACGATCACACTCCCAATATGAAATTAATCATTAGTGAGATATTAACATTATCCCTACACATCCCAATATGAAATTAAAGGTGCTACATTTAAAACTGTTAATAATATTTTTTTTTTGTATTAAATATTTGGAGTGAGAGTTTTGATACATTTATAATGTAAAATGTAAAATGGGCATAAAAGGAATTACTGCAAACATATAATTATTTTAGAAAAATATGAGAAGTTTCCGCTTAAGATTTTGTGGCTCGTGACCTATGTACTCAACCAACCAATAATGTACTCAGACTACTTGGGCAGGGTACCCTTCAATTGAAGGGTGTTGAATCCGTGATATTGATATATGAAGCAACACAAGCATTGCTTATTCATTTTTGTCACTAATCAATAAGCCAACTAACTCCAAAACTATCTCATCTATTTGATTGCTGACTAAAGATTTTAACTACAATTTAATTTTACAATAAAAGTAAGTGTACAGAATATCCGGTGATATTTCATCATATTAATCAAGTAACTGATATGACATCTTTAGACCAACTGACTAAAGCCTAATGACTTAAAGAAAAAAACTGATTAAAATTAGTGGATTTTGGATGTAATTAACCCATAGTAATAAAATTTCATCACAAAAATTATAAATAGAGATTTAAGATAAGTGAATACGCATTAATTACACAATTATTATTTTGACCTTCGAATCTAATTAATTTTATTATTAGAGAACTTTTGGCAAGTATCCATCACAATACACATGCTTATCCCTTCTACAAACTCATAAGTCGAGGACTTTATCATCAATATTGTTGTTCATCATACAAGACCACTTGACCCATTCATACAATTTTCTACCCAAACAAAAATGAGTTGCATGATCACAAATCTCATAGGATGCCCAATCGTAACTCAGGTGATTGCAAGGTTCAGTTCATCCCCTTCGTCAATAAAATCAACTTTGATTTCTTAGATTGAATCCTCCTCAATAGTGTCGTGAGAAGCTTTGCCCTTATTTATTTTCTCAATATGTACACCTATAGTTGCACTATTGACCGAATATAAACTTCCCTCGTTGATCATTGGCTGGCATGCTTATACCTGAATGATGACATCATCATTAACGACACATCATCAACATATTATCTACCATCTCGGCCAGAAGACTCCTCAAACGAAGAAATACGAATGATTGTCATTATTACCTTAAGGAGGAAAGTGAACGATATAGGAGAAGCAACAAATGAGAAAAGGTAAAATTGATCCCCTTCTCCTATTTATAAAAGTGAGTGGCTCAAGCACAAAATTTGAAAATGTCCTGATTGTCGTCTTCAACTCTTATAATTCAACACAAACGACAGATAATGAACTCACCTGACGTAGAGCATCAAATGACCAAAGCTTTAACATCTTACACAACTCTCCGATAATGCTCAGACTTTTGGTGTTTGTGTACGGTATGTCTCATATGGTCAACAATTGACCGAATGATTAACTTATCAGTTAGCCAAATGTGATATTTCACCATATTAACTAAGGGAGTAATATGACACTTCTCTAAAAAGATTGAATAATTAGGTGAAGCAGCTTAAAGCATCATAAAACTATTATAATTAATCTCATAATTAAGATTAGTGAAGTTTAAATTGTAATTAGATCAATAATAATAAAAACTCATTATAAAAATTATAAATAAAAATTCAAGATAAGGTGGTAAATTATATATTAATTATACATTTATTATTTTAACATTAAAACAAAATAAGTAACCTTTGACAAATATTTATTAATTAGTATTGACAAATAAAAAATAGCTTAATGAAAGGAAGAAGTATTCTACCACTCTTAGAAATTGATCAAACCTACATACAAAACAATAAGCAAATAAGATGAATAAAAACATAAGTTAAACAATATGTGTATAAAAAAAATTAAAGTGATGTCAACTAAAACCAACCCACACTGACTTAAAAAAAACGTGTTTAATATCAATAAAAAATATTATTAATAAAAAAATTCAAACGACACCTGAAAATAGTAATCATATATATTGAAAACAAATATTATTAATATTAATTAAAAAATAATTACGATTCACTTTTAGCATAAAAAATTTGTCAATATCAATAAAAATTTATACGGTGTAAAAATTACTTCAATATTCACTAAATTTATATCCAAGTCAAACAGAAACTATAAAGAAAAAAGAGAACTAAAAAAAATAAAGTGAAATTTAAAATTTTTTAGTTTAAAATAATCAAATTATTATCACTAGTTTAAAAAATATAAGTACTTTGAAATTTATATCCAAACAACATATTATTTATTGTAAAATATTATAAATTTTCTATAAAAATAAATTATCCTCTTCATTTTTCATGGGACACCAAGAACTCAAAATCAAAAACATAATTTTATAAGATTCTCGACATTCATTTATGCCACTGTACGAAAGCACAGGCTGAGATTAATTAGAATGCTTGTTTTTACCTTACCAGAGTAGTGAATTTAAAAGCAACCACTCCATTTTTCCATGATTCCTCTATGACTTCAATTTTCTTCTATCTACTCATTAAAAATATCAATGCTATGTATTTCAATTATATGTGTTGCTAATTCCTTGAAACCAAAAGCACTAAACATACAGTGATATTATTAATAAAGGAAATTGCAGGCCATGTGTATTGCTGTGTTGATTTTACAGCTTTCTTTAATTCACTCAATGATAGTCAAACACATGCATTTTAATTCAGTAATCCTCAGTGACACTTTGACCAGGGAGAAACAAAAACAACAAAAAGATAGCCATGCAATTGAACATAATTATCCACAAGTGCAAGAACAACAAGCATGAAAAATCTTACTTTGTTGATTTCAAAATGAATATCACAAAAACATACCCTACATTCCCAACTTTTCTTGAAGTCCTCCCTATCATATGCAGGAATGAGGTAAAGCCCTCTGATATTCGTCACCATTCTATTATTCATTCTCTTTAGGTTGATAATCAACCATTATTTTTATAGAAGCATCTGCCATACCATTATAAAACTCAACCTTCAATGAATTATGCACTGAACTAATCTAGCAGTATTACCATTCATGAAGCTTCTTTTACCTCGGTTGACATAGTAAATATTGAAATTCCCAAGGTAGAGGAAATGAAAATTCATATCTGACCAAATCATGTGTATCATGCTTGTTTAAAGATTAAAGAACAACTCTACAGCATAACAAAAATCATTTTATTTATAGACAATATTTAGAGATGGTTGAAATTTCACATGCCTTTAAGAGCTGAAGCATTTTATTGGAGTGTAGCCGAGCTAAGATCTTTTCTCACCACCTGTACCGCAATTATCATCAAGGGTTCCAGTTCCATCTAGCCACTCCTCTAGTTTAGCTTCTTTACAAGCTTTGAAGTCTTCATATATATCTGATGATACTGATAATAAATTAATGCTAATATCACTTGCATCATGCTCTTCATGTTGAGACTCATCTTCACCCTGGCTTGCTACAGGCATCTCTTCAGTTTTGGCAGCCCAAAAAGATGAAGAAATGCTTCCAGATGAGACTGACAATGGCAAATTAGGGTAAATATGCGGTTTTTCATCCACGGAATCTATTGATCCACTAGCATGCTGTCGCCACTTGAAGCTGCTAGCCTTCTGTTTTGCTGACATCAAAACATTTGAAAAATAGTTATTTCTTTTTTTGCTTCCCTCGTGAGTATCAAAACTAGCTCTTTCTGAATGAGAACGTGACAATGGACTAATCAACCCTCTCTTCGGCTGTTTTGTTTCCATAATATTCAGAGATTTCTTAATCTCTCCAATCATCTTATCAGCTATGGGAAATCCATGCTCTTTCATTGATCGAACCACCGTGACAGAGTCCTCCAAATCTTCTGTTTGCAAAGTTGTTTCATGGGATTTCTCAACAACATTTTTCTTAACTTCGATGACATTAGGTACCGCATTTTGGGCATGTTGTTGGATAAAGAAAAGCCCAACAGATGGTTCATTTGCCACGTATTTGGTCATCTCTGCCATGCATTCACTTATCTCCACAAAACCATCAATGATGGAGAAATCACGCATCTTCCTGGGGTAAAAACATATTTCATGATTGTTGTTGTCCAAAAATGAAACAAAACAAGATAACTAGGTAAAAACAAGAGAGTAACAAATTGAACACAGATATTAGCCCATAGATGAGGAAAATTTAATTTACACAACCAATAGATTGATATATTTCATTCTGTGATCCAAATCCTGAAGAGTGTCAACAGATACTATTAATTTCTATGAAACAGATAATACACACAATTAGATGCACATTCTGAAAAGAAAAACACTGGGTACATTCAATTGCTACAGGGGGCATCACACACAATGTGTGTAATTCTTTTCTAAAGCATATTACGCTAACCTTTATTTTGACTGTTCAGTTATGATGAGAATGAAATTTTGAATTGAAAGGATTCCATATTTTTACCAGAGTGATTCAGGCATAGGATTTAAAATAGTAAGCTCCATTTAAGTTTGGCTACAAAATTTTTTAACTCAAACATATATGAATGAGCTCCATAGTAATTCTATCCCTCTTGCGACATTAAGCTAAAACCTGTTGAAACATACAAAGAAATTGCTGCAAAAAAAGGAATTGTATGGAAGAGAGACAAGTATATATAAGCATCAAAAGAGGACGTTGTGGTTGTGACAGAACAAGAATGAGGATACAGACTTGACAGATTATAGAGAGGATTTTTATACATTAATTGGCCACGACACAAAAGGAATTGTTTATGAAAGGAGACTAGAAGGCAAAACAAACATATCAAATCAGAAGCCTCTACACCAACATGGTTCTAACAGAACTGGAAAAGTCCAAAGGAGGTATAAAACATGGAACAAGAGAAAAAAGAAACATCAAAGAAAAGTTAGAAAAATGATAAAAAAAAAATCTAAAATTATTCAAAAAATAAGACTATCTCAATTGACAAAGAAAGCAGATAAGAGAAACAAGAGAGTACGTGAGATATGAACTTCAAGAGACTGGTAAAAACTATAATACTACTTTATCAAATATTCAAACTCTCGTAGCATTAACTATCAATGAACTTTTTTCTCCACTTATCCTGACTTGCACTAAACAGTAATAAACCTAACATGAGACCATTCGAGGAGCATTAGAACCCTAACATGAAACCTTCACGCAGAGTTCAAAATCATAAAGGTGGAAACAGGGGAAACAATCAAGCTCCCTTAACATGCTATTGTTTCTCCCTCCATCATATTTGTTAAACAAAGTTATACCCCCGCCAACAAAAAAAATAAATTGACCACTTCAATCCTTAATCACAAAGTGACAAATTCCCGTAACTCTCCACACATTTACTTCTCTCCAATCAAATACACCAATAAGAAAATTAATGAGATGAACACTTGTGATGCGTGAAAGCCTGGAGACTTGTAACCACAATGCAATTACCAACATCAAAGAACCAATACGTATACTGCACCTAAAAAAAATGATTTTTTTAATCCTTAATAAAAAAATAATCAATACCCATAATTCTCTACAACACGCTTTTTTCTGGTCAATCAAATAATCTAACACAAAAATTAATCAGATGCACAGTTGTGGTGCGTGAAAGCCAATAGACTTGTATCCAAACTGCAATTACCAACAAGGAAGACCAGGGACAAAAAGAAAAACAGCTTACTATTAGGATAACATCCAGAATTTCATATAAAAACCATGGTCAGAGGAGATCCATCCCCCCAAAGGGCATTTGATGTGAGTATCGATGTCAAGTCCTACAAGAATTTGAAACAAAGGTTGACTTTGTTGCTACAAAATCGGTAATCTAGCTGGAAAGTCCGCTCTAATTAAAGCAAGAAGTGAAAAAAATGAGAGGAAAAAGGTGATAGATTTGATTTATTTGCACCCATACGGAGCCATGATGATGATAGGAGTTAGGTAGGTTAGTGAAAAATTATAAGAGGATTGTGATTATTGTCACGAAACCGTGAGGAGAAGAAGAAATAGAGAACCTACCCTACAGTGGGAGCAGTCAGACCAAGGTGTGAGGAAGCATTAGCAACAGCAGGAGGAGAGAGAGTCATGCCAGTGCCGGCGCCGGCGTTTCCTTTGGTTCTTTAGAAGTTACGCTTACGATGTGGTCCTTGTCTTTTCTTTTCTACGTGTTGGTGTGCTTAGTCCACCACCACACGCGATGCAACACTGATAGTGACACACATAAATCGGAAAACAGTGGTTTTTTTATAGTGAAATTCAATCACCAATCATTTATATATCTATATATATAATAATAATAATTTTATTTTTTATACTAAATATCTTTAAAATTATCTAAAAGCTAATTTTTTCATAAATTGATAATGTAATTTTTAACTTATGAAGAAAGCAGAAAATGTTAGTTGATGTTGTATGGTTTCCTGCGATGATAAAACTCAAGGAAATGTTTCTAAGGTACTTTGGATCACTTTCTTTCAATTCTACAAACCTTGACAAGTTTGTTGTGAAGGAACTTTCCCATAAAAAAGGCCCATTAACTAATGCAAAATGTTTGTTGTGTTAATTAGTGATTATGAAACTTTTTCAAAAATTAATTAATGATAGGGAGAATACAACATGCTTAGTGCCATCTGTGAAAAACTTTTATAAATTATTCGGTTTGAACCAAACATGCTTCTAAAAATTGAACTTCTTCTAAATAAGTTTTAAATATTTTTAAACTCGTACTTGTTTTTGTTACATCCCAATAATATTTGCGTCATGCATATAAATTAAAGTAAGCAGTCAAGAGTAATTAAGAAGTTTAGTTTATGCTTACAGTTGTCTAAGAAGTTTAGGGAAAATTAAAACGTGGAAATATTAGGTATTTCAAAATACATGATTGTTTCAAAATACATGACAGCCCAGAAATTCCTAGAAGAACTAAACAGCAGCTTCTTCAATATCCTCCGGAGCGTTCTCAACAGAGACCTCATTCTCCTCTGCTCACATCCATAAATGGATGATCATCGCAACAGGAAAACATACAAAATACACAACAATAAACAAACAATGGCAAGGGTGAGCTAATTATATAAATAAGAAAACATGCATCAGATTACTCATGTGACCATATAAAAGTGGATTGAAAACAAAACAGGATTAAAACACACAACCTAAGCATGTTAATTTCTAGACTTGACTCGTCCGGACTTTAAAATGATAGTCGGACTATGGTGAGTCTTGCACTCATGGTGACTTATGAAACTTGGGTTCCCCACCCCGCCACACTCACGAGGTTAGTTCGTTCCGGGCCTTGAAACATACTCGGAGCCCCCAAGACCAAGGACCTCCTGCTACTTCTCACCACATGGTTCAACCTCTCTAAGTGAGAGCATGATTGACCATTGAAGCGTCAGAATGACTCCAAAGGCTGAGCCCCTACTTTCATTTTAAAACACTAAAGATCTCACCAAGAGATCTTGAACTTGTGGAACTGATTACACAGCTTGAATCACAACTTTAACATTCAGAACCTATATATTTTCACTTTAAAACTTAACTCAAGCCAAGAACAACCGAATACCATGATATTATCACATTGAATCCATTTCATATACATTAACAGTCAATAACAGTCCAAGAATAACCAGTAAATAACCCAATACCCCTCAAACACATACTTAGGCATGCGAAACAACTTTGAAACCATTACCAATAGTTTCGGAAGGGTCAAAAACCCTCTATAACGACCTAAGGAACGTCCAAAAATGATACCCGGAACCCCGAAAACCACCTAAAATTGTACTGAATGATTTTTTTTACAACAATAATCGATTATTATATATGATAATCGATTATTACCTATGATAATCGATTACCACGTGTGATAATCGATTATTTACGAGAACTATGAAGAAAATGTGAAGTTTTGACTAGAATAATCGATTATAAAGTGAGATAATAAATTATTCTCGTCAGGTTTTTGACAGCAACCCGATTTTTCTGGTTTTGGTACCTCTTAGAAATATCCAATTGTTCAATTTAAATTATGTAACACTAATATTGATATGAAACATGTTTAACCAATTTAAATTATTCCTATAGTGATTCTAAGCTGACCTATATGTGAATTTAACTCTAAAACATTCATTCTCAAGACTTAGGAGTCTCACTTCAATTCTTCCATGTTAAGGTGTTCTAGTTCAGTTTTATATGCTAATTAGGTCCATATTAACTTACCTTAACTACCTAAACAGCCTAGACACACCCAATGTCCCAATTTCCCAATCTTGCCATCACACTTCCACTCTTCAACCCAAGTTACTACCCATTTTCCACTGGACTTCTATCTTATACTAAAGATCTTATCTTACCCAACCTTCTTGTACCCCAATTGGTCACCGGAGTGGGAACAGATGTCCACCGCAGCGGACTCACTTTCGTCACCAACATGTATGACTAGTCACAACTGACTGGACCAGGCCAGGGCTCCTCTATGATCAGTGACGTGTCAACTCTGGTTTTTAGGTTCCCTCTATCCTACCAACAAAGAAGGCATCCTAAACAATCTGAATTTGGCTCAATTAAGGTATCCTAATCACTTTACTGAGTTCTAGGCTTCAATTACCCTTAACCAGTACCTCACTTCTACTCACAGACCTAAGTTCTACACAGCCCATGTCCCCCATCATATTATCCATACAATGAAATTTCCAGTCACTCAAACACAATTCAACGTATCCATTTTACTCAAAATAGAACAATGATGCAAGATATCACATTCACAAAATCAGGCTTTACAATCTAGAGCACAACTTACAATCCAAAGCACAACATTATATACGGTTTAGAGAGACACGATTTCAAATTTATCATTTCATGAACAAATTTCAACAGTCATTCTCATCAATTCAGAAACAATCAGAAAGCAACGTATTTATATGATTTTAGCTCCCCTTACCTGGAAATCAAGCAACAATAAGCTCACTCAACGATTCTAGAGTGCTCCTAGTAGCTAGGGCACAGAGGAACTCACGAACCACCAAACAGGTGATGGATTTCAGCTCTTGGAGCTAGAACAAACTGAACAAGGAATGGAAATTCGCAAGGCATAGGAAAATCAGAAAATGACACACCCTAGGTCAAGAACAATGAAGAAGAAAAGGGGAAATTTACTTACCCGATGAAACAAGAAACCAATCGGATGATTTAGTAGCTCTTGACTCCAGGAACGTGGGAACACCAACAAATTACAAATCTATTGGTTCAGTGAGTGGATAACCTAGAGAGAAAGCAGAGGCAATGTGAGGTTAGGATTCTTAGAGAGAGAATGAAAATCTGCAGAATGAGAAACTAAGTCTGGAAAACTAGACCCTTCTCCTCTAAGACTCAAGTGTCCTTGGGTTTATGGGTCTGCTGCCCATTTACTAAGGTCCATTAACCTTATAAATAATAAGGCCCTTACAGTTTTGTGTGTATGGGATTTGAACATATACTTAAAACAATTTTTCTCATTTTTTAACTTTTCTTTTAAAGAAAATTGGATTTGATTTGTTAAGTAATTAATATTATAAAAAATTTGTGGTAAAAATATCAAAAATTATATATTTAACATGTACTTATAAGTTTCTCTTTAAAATTTAGTTTAATCACGACTCTATTTTATTAATTTGATTGTTTATCTATTTAAATTAACTGAATAATTAACTAATTTTCATCATCATTTTTTTTAACTTAGACAATTGATTTAAGATAATTAAATTGATATTAACACATACATTTACAATACAATATTTTTATAAATATACATGTTTTTTTTTAAATACAGCGAAATAATGTAGGTTGATTATCTTATCCTTTTATCTCAAATATAAAAATGCATTTTTACTCTAATCATCATAAAAAAGATATAAAATGCTTGTCTCTTCTCCATCCGACTATCTTTGTTGGAAGTTAATATACATATATTCGCTTCTGCAATTCTTTAAAACGAGTCTTTACAGTTGATTTTAATAAATTAATGTTAATATTTTACTTACACAGTATAAAAAAATTAAATAAATCAGTGAATTAGTTTATCACGGAACGGTGAGCCAAAGTGAACAAACTAGGTTGAACGTGTTACCAAGTAAAAACAAGGTCGACCAATTGTATTATATTTAACTTGAATTTTGATGTATTTGTATTATTTTTCTTGGATATCTTATTTACTTTCCTAATTATTGTCATGATTATTTAACAGTCAAGCCTGAATTGGTCTATTGATCTACTCGTTTTTTCTTCTATATTCTGTGTCATTTTATATTTTAAAATACAGAAGAATAGAGTATGTGATAAATATATGCAGATCTTTTATAATTGATTAATACGATAAAGAGATATTTTAAAAGCAATTATTATACTCTCAAAAACAGGTGAAAAATAAGTAAAAAAAAAATACCCAATAGAAAAGAAAATAACTCTTAAATATCACATTTTTTTATTTTCACATACATTTAAAGTTGTAAACCATTTATTTGAAAAAAAAAACATGATAGTTTAACATTTAAACAATATTTTTGTACATGGGTAGTGAACTTTTGATATCGTGTTTCCTTTATTTTCTTTATTCGCGTCAATAATTTATTTTGATATACTTTTCCTTTCACGTTCTATGTATCTATTATTCAACTTATGTACAATAAATGTGAGAAGTAACAACTACTTCTCATATACCATTTAGTTAACAAATTAAAAGTATCATGCTATTTTATTTAACTTTCGTAATAGTGATTAGAGTGTGTTTGATTGCCAAAACACGTTGTTAATAACATTTATATATATTTGTATAAAGTAAAGGGTAATGTATTATTTTTATCAAACTGTTCAATTTGTTATTCTATCAATTAATCCCACATCAAGAAACGGAATTTTAGTAGCAATTATAATATGTTTGATTGATAAAAAATATCATGGCAATATTTATATATTTGGTGTCCTTTTTTCCTTTTTCAATTTTATCTTTTTAATTACTACTTTTTAAATTTAAATGATTTTTCATAACAAAAAAAAACTATTTTTCAGTTTTATTATTTTGGTAATTAATTTTTTAATTCAAATAATTATTCATTATAAAAGAATTTTTTTATTTTTTATCATATTTTTTTATCATTTAATAATTATTTTTTAAAAAATTTAAATAATCACTCATAACAAAAAGTTATTTACACAATATTACTTATAATATTTTTAATTTTAATAAATAAATTTTATTTTATTTATAGCTATATATATAACTATGTATTTATAATCTATTTTTCTAATTATATCTTTTTAATTACTACTTTTAAATTATAAATAAATAGTTTATAGATATTTAAAATATGCACACACACATATACAATAAAACCTATGTTTAGGTTACTATATAAAGGAAAATTTATAAAATAATTATTTTATCAATTTTACAGTGAACGTGTCTTTATATAAAACTATTATTATTGAAAAAAACCCATTTACAATAAAATTACAAAAATTATTTTAATCCTATAATTATAGTTTTAATAATATTAATAATAATATTTTTATTCTCCTAAAAATGTTAACTATAAACAAAACAATTAAATGGAATTTTTAAGAATTATGATTAAAGATTAGTTAGAACAGTGCTAAGTTTAAAATTTGGAAGTAGGTATGGGATAGCTTTTTGAAACAGGAGGAAAGGGTTGCTTTCTCGTGAGAAGATAACACTAGGTTTTCAAACTGAAAACTCCAGCTACAAAAAGGAAACTACAAAACACAAACACATTACCATAGTCTTATCACATCACATTCTTTATAAATAATTATAAAAATATTACCATTTTCTATATACATTTTAACATCAATATTCTTAATGCATGATGATAATTTAACATTTTTTTTGTGGAGTCTCTTAATTTTGAAAACTTTTATATTTTCATAAAACGAGTTAAATAATGATTATTATTAAAATAATAAAATGATTTAAAACAAGTTTGATGTCTCTCTCGGCGCTCCCTTGGCGACCCTTTCACTCACTCTCTAACTACATCCAAATGTAAATTTCATAAAACCGGCCCAACTTAAAGTACCACCAAAATCATTCATACTCTTTCTCGTCCCACGCTCCTTCTTTGCGACTGCACTCACGTCATCCACCACACTCCCTCCAAAACTTTATCCACCGCTAATCAGATTACTTCTTATATTATTTTTATTTTAAATATTCTTTTCTATTTTTTCCTCCTGTCAGTTATTTGCATAGTTTTTTTTTTTCATTGGCATAGTTTGTTTTTGACATCTCTTTTTATGTGTTTTAATTAAAAAATAGTCATGGCCCTCTAAATTTAACAAAATGTTGAAAAAAAAACTTTTTATTCTAATAAACTGACCAAACTTAAAATTATATTGATATTTTACTTTGGAAATAGTGTAATTTTCAATCAAAACTATCAATATAGACATATTTTTTTTATATTTAAAAAAAAGTACATAAATAAGTTCAAAATATTAAAAGTAATGAAGTTTTTTTTATAATAATACCATTTCTAATTTTATACAAAAGTGGTATTTTACTATTAACTTCTCTCCTTACTTTTTATATTTATAGTTTGTATATTTTTATTTTAACTTATACAAATTGTGTTGTTAGCATATGACTTTTTTTTATAAAGAGTATAATTAAAATTTGCTCTAACTTATTGTGTATATTTGGTTATGGTTTTGGTATCAGGCTATAATAACCATGTATTTCGCAATAGCATAAAATAATACAAGGGTAAAAAAGGAGCAACAATGAAACTGCATTGTGTGTATAACTTATGAATATATTGTGTCTATATAATTTGTGGTATAGACAGGGATATAAATACATTATGTTACACAATTAAATTATTACGTGTATTCTAATTTTGTTCATATGTTACTTGGGATTATTTTTCAACAATTTTTTTTTAACTCGACACTTTTTTTTACGAACTTTCTCAAGGTTTATTTAAATTTAAATATTTGTATTTTTAACATTTTTATTTTTATCATTAACAAGATGGACTATGTTATAACTATAATTAGTTACCAAAATAATTTAGTTTCGTTAAAAAACAAACTTAACTTTTTATTCTTTTATAATATATATATTAAAAATTATCTTTCCCTTTGTAACTTTTGACAGCCAGATAATAAAAAAAAAACAATTCAAAATGTGATGTTTTCTTTTCTTTCACAAATATTCTTTACCCACCTCTCTTCAAACACAGTCAAAATGTCAGAATCTCAAAAGGTTACCTATGTGAAACGAACGAGTGTGACTGTATTTATTTAATAAAAAATAAAAATATTATGTTATAGGTCAAGGAAAATAATACTTTATTAATTAAGTTAAAAATAATAAATATTTTTTCATTATTTAACAAAAACAACATTTTTCTATTTTTTTTATAAAATTGTAATTTAATTTTTCATCTCTTGCAAAATTTGATAACGTCTTCATGGTGCTAGCAAACAGAAAAATAATATCCTCCTCGTCAAATGTTTAGAGAAAACTACTATTTACCCCTTTTTTTTTTAAGATATTGTCTGGACAATAAAAAAGTGTTTTTTTAGTTTGTTATATTTTAAATTTTTTAATAACTATTTAATATTCAAGTAATTTTTTGAATTTGATGGTAATTTAAACATTATCAAAACAAGAAAATTAAAAATTAGTTAAATTTATTTATTTTTATCTAAAAATGAAATAATTTGAACTAAGATCAATTTAAATTTAATATATTTAAATATTTTTAAAATTATGAAATTTTTATCCAGAACACAATATTAGCTTGTTGGCATACGAGGATTTTGAATATCTAAGACTTGTATATGAGAAACAATAAATATATATGTAATTTTTTATGTGTGTGTTTGAATTTTTTATATTAATTTGGGATTTATTAAAGGTTTAACTCAGAGTAATTATATTTGAAGTAAGAAAAAAATAGTTAAAATTCATAATAGATGGTATGCCCATATGTCTTGGTCACCGTGATTTTTTTATGTAGGGAGATTGTATTTATGTAGCATAGTTCGATGATTCTATTTTATATATTACAAATAACTGTTGATTTATAATTTGTTATTGAAAAATATTATTCAAACTGGTTTACATATGTATTTATCTACGTCTTTTTATGATAAAAAAAAAATATAACTAAAATTTTGTTTTAGATTTTGTAAAGATCATGTTGAAAGGGTTTAAAAATAGTAAAACTTAATTATTTTGACATTAAAACGTTTTATTATAAACAAATTTAATATTTTAAAATTATATAATGATTGTTTTTTAGAATATTTTTCTTTGATTATTTGATGGAAGAACTAAAATAGTTTTAGTCTTTTTTTATTTATTTATTATATACGAGTGTTCATTTGCTTGCATACATTATTTTAGTTATATATATATATATATGAATATGTGTTAATTCATTATCACAATGATATGTTTTGATTGTTAATGTGATGTTTATATGTGTAGATTAAACATCCTACAAATTAGGAGTAATTTTGGTGAGTTAAAATTCTTTAAGCTCAAAGAAATATTTGGGACTCTTTAGAATAAATTCATTTATCTCTCCTGTAAAAAAAATTAATTGTACTGTATTTAAGTTATTAATACATTATGATTATAATTGTATGATTAGATGATGAATTTATCACATGAGTGATTTGATAAGTGTGGTATGTTGAGATGTGAAAAAGTTGTATGATTTATGTTACAAATGAAATTGTTTAGTTAATGAATATTGTACAATATGAAATTTTCATGTTCTAATATTTGTGATTTGAATATTTAATTCTTGGATATTTGGCAGGTTTTAACTTGATTTTTGTTTGATTAAAAGAGTTTAAAATTGAGTAATTAGTCAAGTGGCATGAGTTTTCATGTTAAAAAAATTTACTTTCAAATTTATACTCACTTGTCTCCAAATCTTTTAAATAAACAATAAAAAAAATTATCTTTAAATTCTCTCAAATCCTCATTTATTTTTTCCCAAATCCACTCAAATAAACAAGATCTAAAATGATGTGTCTATTTTACAAAGGAATAACATTGAGTGGTGTCACCATGACTTATAAAAATTAATTATCAAAACTTAAAAATAAAATTATAATAAAATATGTAATAAATAATTATAAAGTATTTTAATTAATTGAAACACTTTTAAGTTCTTATATGACCTTTTATTATACCAAAGGTGAAAAAAGTGTATACTGCTAAACTTAATAGGTTATAAGTCATTAATCTTATATATTTATATTATATATTATATATATATATAAATTGATATATTAATATATTATATTTGACTATTGATTTAAGAAAATAAAAGAAATGAAAACCTTTTTAATGATTAAAATATGAAAGAGGATGATGGTAAGATATAACTGCCAAAATTTCACCAATGCAAAACAACTAAAAACAAACTCTCCTTGTGTGATGCTGATGTGTGACTTGTGAGGGAGATCTAATTCAAAATTGGCGTTGTGTGGACACGCGCACGAAGGGAACGTGGGTAAGGAAAGACGTAAATACCAATATACCACCATCCCCGTCCCAAGTGCCCAAGGAAAACCAATTAAATAAATATATAAATAAGAAAAAAATCCAAAACAAAAAACCCCTCTTTCTCTCTCTGTTGTGTTTTTGAAGCAAATATACAAAAGCCTTTGCACGGTCATTCACCGTTTCTTCTACATCCCCCACCCTCCCTTCCCTCTCGCCGGCACTCTCCCAAATCCAAAATATCACCGAACACACACCGAAACAATCACGCACACTCTTCTTTCTCTCTATAGGATTCGGCGGAGATCGATAGGCTTGAGACCTGAGGATTGTAGTTTGATAGGAGAGAAATAACAATGTCGGAGGAAGAGAAGTTGTTGAAGGAGGCCAAAAAATTGCCATGGGAGGATCGCCTCTTCCACAAGAATTGGAAAGTGCGCAACGAGGCGAACATCGATTTGGCCTCGCTCTGCGACTCCATCACCGATCCTAAGGACTCTCGCATCCGCGAATTCGGTAGGTGTTTTTTTCCTCCTCGGTTAGGGTTTTTAAGTTTTCGGATTCATTTCTCGATCTCCCTTTGGTGGATCTGGATGCGGTTCTCTGCCGAGTTGTTATTTGCTAAGGTGCATTTTCGTTTGGATCTTGATGCGTGGTTTTGTTCCTTGTTTTTTTTTTTGAATTTGGCAGGACATTTTTTCAAAAAGACAGTGGCGGATTCAAATGCGCCGGTGCAGGAGAAGGCGCTGGATGCTTTGATTGCTTACTTGCGAGCTGCGGATGCCGACGCTGGGAGGTGAGGCTTTCGCTGCTTTTGGTTTTTGGATTTGTAATTTGTTTGCATGTTTTTGTTTCAAAGAAGTTACCGTTCGTGTTTAAATTTAAATTTGAATTTGAATTTCGGAGTAGGTACGGGAAGGAGGTCTGCGATGCGGTTGTGGCTAAATGTCTGACGGGAAGGCCAAAGACAGTAGAGAAGGCTCAGGCAGTGTTTTTGTTATGGGTGGAATTGGAGGCCGTGGATGCGTTTCTGGTACCATTTATTTAGCTTCTTTGCTATTAAACGGCCTTCTCCTTTTTGTTTGTGAGGGATGGGTTTGTCTTTTGTGTCTAGCCGAGTTGAGATTGGTCATTCATTTTTGTTTCAGTTGTGATTAGTGTTCTGTTTATGTCATTAATTTAAACTTGTGTTGGCAATGATCGCGGACATGAAAGTAGTCTTAACGAAGTCCTAATCGCAGTGCCTATTCTTTTATGCTTTTTCAAGTTCTTTCGAATGCGATTTTTATCCTGCTTGCTTTCTGCCAGTTATATAATTCACGAGCGGACAATTTTTGAAGTTAATAATGGGTACTTTATTGCCTCTCAGTTTGTTTGGTGATGAAGATAACGAATTTTATGTGTTCGTCTGTTCGATTCTTTCGAATTTTTTCTTTCTTTGGAGCCGCTGGGCAGTGACACAACTTTCCCCCTCGATCTCTCAGTAATTGGTTGTTTTCTGGTGCTCTTTTAACAGTAACCGACACCAGGGCTTTAGTTACAGTTTTCATATTGAAATTGTATTCTTGATGTTTTCCTTTAGTTTTGATTGAATGAATGATTTACATACTGTATTCTGAATGTGATTATGTCTACTGAAATAATATTTTGAATTTTACTGGTTAGTGTTATTTATTACTTTTATTAAGGGTTTGATGTATGGAAAAAATGTCATAAACTAATAACAGGAAAAATCCTTTTAAAAAAAATATATCAATTATGGGTCCGTTTTCTTTTACATTTTCATGGTTTTATCCTTGAAACTATTTTTTTTTATTTATTTTTTATTTCACTTAGCTTTGTTTTCCAATTTCTTTATCACCAATTCTGAAAATGTTTTACATGGTGAGTTCTGTTTGGATTTTACTAGTCAATAGCAGTGCATCTACTAGTCATATTCTTCTTGTTTCTGTTTCTTCCTCTTAGCTGTTGGTAATTTTAGCATACACTACATTGCATATGCCCCTTTGTAATTTAATTATGTTAGTAGGAAAACCCTTTGTAATTTAATTATGTTCTATGGGTACAAATATACATTTTAACATTTGTTTTAATTCCAACGTTTGGTGCCTCAAACAATTGATTTCCAATGTGGTGAATTCTTTGGTGTTTACACATTAATAATTCAGGTCTACTTGTGATATTATTCCTTTCCAATAATTTCTGAAGGCTTTTGCTAATTTTAGGATGCGATGGAGAAAGCAATAAAAAACAAAGTTGCTAAAGCGGTGGTACCTGCAATAGATGTTATGTTTCAAGCTTTAAGGTTTGGAATCTTTGTAATATCTACTATAGGTGTTTTCTTTTACAGATTTTATAGAATTATTATTATTTTTATGCTGCTAGTGAATTTGGAGCAAAAATTGTGCCCCCAAAAAGACTTTTGAAGATGCTTCCAGAACTCTTTGATCATCAAGATCAAAATGTTCGTGCATCCTCTAAAGGGTTGACCCTCGAGCTTTGCCGTTGGATTGGTAAAGATAGTGTAAAGTCAATTTTGTTTGAGAAAATGAGAGATACTATGGTAAGTTAGAATGGTTGTTGATTTTTTCTAGTTTTTTTTATTATTTTCTCCTCCATAAAGAAATCATACACTCCCTTTTTCCCATTGCTGTAGAAAAAAGAGCTAGAAGCAGAACTTGTAAATGTTACTGGAGCAGCAAAGCCAACCCGTAAAATAAGGTGGATGTTTGATTTTAATACTTTTGCTTTGAATTTCTCCTTACCGAGTGTTCAGTACAATGATAGGTTCTTCCCGTACTTACTGGGACATGCATGACTTGTGTGCATATTCTTTTTACTTCATTTTATTTTGTAATTTTTTTTTCCTTCTTGTTATGGACTTTTGTATTTGGATGTTTTGTTTTAAATTGCTTTTGGAAGTTTTATGACTAGTTAGGTATTGCTTTATTCAGGTGTTATATTCCTCCAAGTTCCTATTTTTCTGCTGTTTCGTCACAACCTTGAAACAGTTTCTAAATCTGAACTAGTTATTTTTTCTATTTGAATGTGATAAGTGATGTGTTGAAGAGTGAGTAATCGAAACTTTTAGAGGGCATCTTACATAAATTTAGTACCATAAAAAAGTATGGAGCATTTTTGAGTTCTACAAAGCACTTTTGTTGTGTACATATCAAATTTTGAAGTCAAATATTTGATATAATTCTAGGTTGTAGTTACGTCCTTTTATAACTTTACTTCATAAGGTTTTACCAACAACAGATGGCATTAGCCACTGGTCTGTGACCAGCTTTCATCAAACACAACCTTTTCCTTATACCACTGGTTTTGATCTTTTTTAGTTCAATATGTTGATCTGAAACATTTATTGGCTTAACTGTCTTAATGCCATCCTAATCAAATATTCTGTCATGTTTTTAGATCTGAGCAAGACAAGGAACCTGAACAGGAAGCTGTGTCAGAGGTTGTGGGTCCTGGCCCTACTGAAGATTCTGGGAATGATGGTATGCAAAATTTTGTATCTGGAGTATGTTTTTCTTATTTTTAGACATTGTTGTCTTTCCTCGGTAATACTGATTTATGCCTTTTTTTTTTGTTGTAAATGCTTTCATAAATAGCTCCTCAAGAAATTGATGAATATGAACTTGTTGATCCTGTTGATATACTGACTCCTTTGGAGAAGTCAGGATTTTGGGATGGAGTGGTCAGTTATCTGCCTTTTCTCTTATTGTGCTCAGTAACTATTGTACCTTTACTTTTGTTACATGCTTTGAATCTGCTTAAGTTTGTTGTTTACTTTTGTCTCGTTAATGTTTAGAAAGCCACCAAATGGTCTGAAAGGAAGGAAGCTGTTGCTGAGCTAACAAAGCTTGCATCAACTAAAAGAATTTCTCCTGGTGATTTCTCTGAAGTTTGTCGGACCTTAAAGAAGGTATATTGTACATATTTGTGTTTTATAGAAATGATGCATCGTGGCTTTTTCTGTACAAAGCTTTGACATTGTTTGGATCTACGTTTTCACTCAAATATTTGTCTGTTTCCTAGAGACTTTTAGGATATCTCATGTGTTGATGCTTAGTTGACTTTCAGAAGTTAAAATGATTGGGTCTTGTTTTTAGTTTTGCCACTGACATGAATTTAATTGGGGCATAATTTTCAGTTAAAGTTCGTCTACTGAAGAGTTACCATTTCTATTAGTTTGTGCCCTCTTTCATTGAAACTTCTTTCTGTTTATTGCTGGGCAATTTCTTCCAGGCTTTCTCCCTGTTTTTGTGGAGGTTAGGATTTGCTTATGTAAATGTAAAGCCCAATATTTTTTAAACATCTTTGTGCTCAAAGATGCATTTGCCTGTTTGTATTGTATCATACGACTATGACTATATGGTAAAGGAGAAACGTTGCTTTATATTTGTGAAGTTGGTAGTGGTGCATTTTGTTCTTTTCTTACTCTGAAGTTTAATTGTTTATGTGATATTGTTTTTATTTTATTTATTTATGTATTTTCTTTGTTACTGATGTATTTTTGATTGCAAGAAGTTTAACTGGTCGTTTTTGCTTGCAGCTAATTACAGATGTGAATATTGCTGTTGCAGTTGAAGCTGTTCAGGCTATTGGCAATCTTGCTCGTGGATTAAGAACTCATTTTTCCGCGAGTTCTCGCTTTTTATTGCCTGTTTTGCTTGTAAGTACTATCCTACAGCCAAATGTACGAGGGGTTAACAAATGAATGCTTTTTACTTTGCGGTCTATTTACATTATATTCTTCATTGGTTTTTCGTTACATGTAGCAGCAGTAGTTAATCTGTATTCCTTCCATTTAAATCCAATAAAGTCATTATCTGTTTTATTTAAATGGGTTTATCTGCAGAAATGGTTGAGAGTGTGATTTTTCTCACTTTGACTTGCTCATCACCTTAAATTTCTGTTACTGCTGTCTTTTGAAGAAGTCATTTATTTTATTTAGGAGAAGGTTGATTGTCTTCTGTTTTGTATGCCGTTAGAGGTGTTAACATCAGAATCGTGCTTCTAGTTTGCAAGGAAATTCCTGTTAAAGTAAATAGTGAATTGTATTTATACACAAATTAATAATTCACTCTTCAAATATTGCTTGCTTATTATGTTTCTTTGTGATGAACAGGAAAAGTTGAAGGAAAAAAAACCTGCTTTGGCTGAGGCATTGATACAGACTCTTCAAGCGATGCATAAAGCTGGATGCATCAGCCTCATAGATATCATTGAAGGCATGTTTCACATCCTTGATTTTTTATTCAACTTGATAGTCTTTTGTTTGAAAGGTGGTTATAGGTTAAATAATTTAGTTACTTGTTTTAAAGAATCTCATCTCTAGCATTATTTTCTGTACGTACTCTCAACTTCTGTGGCCTTGCCCTGTACTGTTTAGTGCTTTTCCTGGTGAAGTTTATTAGTTCCCAAACTGACTATTATAATATTTATCTTGCATCACTAACTACAGATGTCAGAACAAAGGATTTTTGGTGTTATTTTCCCCTTAGATTCCGTATCATCTGCAAGACATGATGTAAAATTCATTCAATATTTTCCTGTTGTTATTTATTTAGCTGTAGATTCATATAGCTTTTTTAACTACTTGTATTAAACACCCCATGATTTAGATCGGTATGTTGTGTTTGTAGTCTGTCGTAAGTTATTGTTTGTACTTCTGTATGTTGACCTTAAATAATCTTGTCATTAGTGTTTTATGTTTGCTTCTTTAATGTATTATATGTAATCTGTTGCAGATGTCAAGACAGCCACAAAAAACAAAGTCCCTCTTGTGCGATCGTTATCCTTGACCTGGGTGACATTTTGTATTGAAACAAGTAACAAGGGTGTTGTTACAAAGGTGCACAAGGATTATGTTCCAATCTGTATGGAGGTCAGTTTGCTCTCATTGTTTTTTAATTTTATTTAGCGGGCTTGTTTTTGTTTTTTTGGTGGATTTTAAAAGTGATTTTAGAGTCTTTGGCTCAGCAGCTTTAGATATTTTTATTTAAATATCAATTTGATCCCCTTCTTTCCTTGGTGTAGGATCACTCAAAACACGATTTAATAAACTGCATGACTACAGTTGTGATTATTTGCCTTGTGTTTAGTTCTCAAGTTCTGAATTGCTGTTTATTCTAGAATACGATTTATTTCAATTGTCTGTAAAAAATACACTGTAAATGAATGTCTTATTTTTTTTTTAAATGATAAAATATGGATATTTCAGTGCCTAAACGATGGCACTCCTGAAGTCAGGGATGCCGCCTTTTCAGCATTGGCTGCAATAGCTAAGGTAAAACTTGTTTCAACCACATCTTTTTCTTTGCTTTAGAATATGCTTTTACTGTTGAGGTTCTGAACATTATTTCCTTCACTCTGTTAAATAGTTGGTTGGTATGAGACCTCTGGAGAGGTCATTGGAGAAACTTGATGATGTTAGAAGAAAGAAGCTTTCGGAAATGATTTCAGGTTCTGAGGATGCTGTGCCTGTTGGTTCTTCTGCAGGTTTGTACTTTTTATTTATTATAAAAAAAATTAAATGTGAAGAGAAATCGCAAGTTTTGGGCTTTTTTGAAAGACTAGGACTTTACTAATTTGAGTCATTCTCTAATTTGTGATTTATTGATGTTTAATGTGTAAATATGTTGGTTTTATGCTGTTGTGACACTTGGTAATGATGTTCCAGCTTCTGTGCAAAATACCCGGGCAAGTGCATCTTCTGCAGAGGTGTGTTTACTTTTCTTTAATTTAGTTTTTAGCTCAAGAAATCTGACTTCAGTTTCATTTCATTCTTGTGTTGCTCCAAGATTTAGTTGGATTATTTGTAGTTTGGAAGTTTTCCCATCCCAGTTTCCCTTCCCTCCCATAGGTTTTGTACCATTAAAAAAATGTGATTCCAATTTTTACCTTAAATATCACATGTAATATGAAGGCTAAATTGCTAGAATAGGTTTTGGACATGAATTTGAGAACCATGTTAAGTATTAGAGGATACAAACTTGTCAATGATTTAATTTTAAAGTTGAGTGTATATATTGGAGGACAACATTTATATGTCACTTGATTTGCTTACAGACCTCTGAAAGTTCATTTGTCAAAAGGTCAGCAGCTAGCATGCTTAGTGGAAAGAGACCTGTTCAGTCAGCTGTAAGATTGTATCTTGCTATTTATTTAAAATATGATGATATTATTATTGTATTTCTGATGAATGCAAGTTGATTTGTTAAATATTTTGCACATTCTAGCCTGTCACTAAGAAAGCAGGAGGGGCTGTAAAGTCTGGCACAAACAAAAAAACTGATGGAGTTGCACAGGTGAAGGCTTCAAAATCAATTGAACCACCTGAGGATGTTGAGGTAAATTGATGTCTGTCTGTTCTCTTTCTCTTTGATCTGAATATTATTTGTGTTTCTTTGATAACTAATTATATTTATTTAATCTGTGTGTCTAACATTGTGCAGCCTACTGAGATGAGTCTTGAAGAGATTGAAAGTCGAATAGGTTCTCTTATACAGTCAGATACTATTGCTCTATTGAAAAGTGCTGTGTGGAAAGAGCGTCTAGAAGGTTGGCAGTCTCCTACTTGTAGTGACTTTGTTTATTTTTTATTATTCATATTGGGAGGAAACATGTTGGTAAACAGGGTGGGGGTGGGTTGTCTGGTCGATGATTTAACCTCTGAATCATTATAACAATGTCTATTATGGCGAGTTGCTCTTTTGATGGATTGGTTTTATCCTGTAACATAAGTTTTATTCTGAGCATAGAACTAAATTGCTAGTAACTAATCTGTTGTATTTTAAATGGAGTCTCAGTTTACATTTTTGTGTAAAGTATAATTGTTTTATTTTAGATTGTCCATATGGTTATGTGAAATTGGGCCTACACTTGAATAAAATATATCCTGTTTTCCTTGTAATTTGAAAAATGGCATGCCATTCTCTCTGGTCAGAAGAGATGGGGATGAAAGATAACAAAATATTGTCTGTTTTCCTTGTAATTTTCTGCTTTTGCCTTTATGAAATGCTTGATAAAATAAGGCTGCTAAAGTTAGATTTTTGCAGCCATTTCTTCACTGAAACAGCAGGTAGAAAGCTTACAGGACCTCAACCAATCAGCAGAAATTTTGATTCGTTTACTCTGCACTTTACCTGGATGGGGCGAGAAAAATGTTCAGGTTCTAAAATAGTTTCTTTGGAATTTAAAATGTTCTATTTTTTATGGTTTGTTATGAAACATAGGAAGGAGATTTTAGGAGGGCCCCTTAGCTTGTGTTTCCTTGTGCAGGTTCAGCAGCAGGTTATTGAAGTGGTCAATCATATAGGTTCGACTGCAGCAAAATTTCCAAAGAAGTGTGCGGTACTTTGTATTTCAGGTGGGTAGTTTAGCTATTACCATTAATAAACTGTGTTTACTTTAGGAACGACTCTTCTGATTTGCGACTTGTTTTTCAATTTTAGGATTAAGTGAACGTGTTGCAGATATTAAGACACGTGCACATGCAATGAAATGCCTGACTACTTTGTGTGAAGCTGTTGGTCCAGGATTCATTTTGGAAAGAGTAAGCATGGTTGCCCTTGATGAGCATATATTTTAGTTTTTAGGGCATAAGTTTACTCCTAGCCTGTGAATCCTATAAACATACGAGTTGTTAGGGCATAAGTGTACTTTTGTTTTTTTGTTTTAAATATGGTAAATAAAATTATGTTCTATTAGCAACTCCTTTTGTCTTACTGTTTTAAACAATTGAACTGCTCTTTCACTGTTGAGTGTCATTGTTTGCACTGTTGTCTGTGGCTAGTGTTAACTGTATAAACATATATACAAGGTGAATTTAGTCAATTATGCTTGTTCTTGTGGGAGATGGTTCGCATAGCAAAATGATATCACATGTTTATTTTTTTTCTATACAAATTCTTTACTATTTAGTTAATCAAGTTAAGTTATATATTTCCAAGTTGAATCTCATAATTTCTTAGGAATCTTAAATAATATAAATTTTTCGAGAAACAAGACAAAAATAATGGTTGTGCGTAGTTTTAAGATATTGTAAGTCTGTGACTGTATAATACCAGTCACATACCAGTAATTAGCTTACGCTAGAACAGTTTTAGTGTAGCTGTTTAATTGTTGTAATTAATTCCCGTTATTAAGATAGTGCCTGTGTCTGGATTCAATTGAAGCTCTCTGTTTGTTTCCTTTTGGATGCATATTATTGATTTTGTTTATCTTGCGTATTAAAACATAATGTTTGGAAAACTGTGTTTTTTTTTTTAATTGTAGCTTTACAAGATCATGAAGGAGCATAAGAATCCTAAGGTTCTCAGTGAGGGAATTTTGTGGATGGTTTCTGCTGTCGAGGATTTTGGTGTTTCTCATATTAAGCTTAAGGTGCATTATAGATGTTTTATTTTTGTATTATTTTGTGGAATGTTTTGGTAAAAGTTTCTAACCTTTTAATGCAAATCTTATTATGCAGGATTTAATTGATTTTCTTAAAGACACTGGGCTGCAGTCAAGTACTGCTGCTACTAGAAATGCATCAATTAAGCTCTTGGGTGTTTTGCATAGATTTGTTGGTCCAGGTAAATTTGTGTTTCATATTTTCTTCTCAAGTATGTTTTGAAGGCTCTAAGCTTTCTCTTCTTGCAGACATTAAAGGGTTTCTTACTGATGTAAAGCCTGCACTGCTTAGTGCCCTTGATACGGAGTATGAGAAGAATCCTTTTGAGGTATGTTGTGTTTGGTGAGGTTAGTTGTAAGTTACGTCTTGGTTTTCCTAGTGTTGTCATATAATTTCAACTGCTTCAGGGAGCATCTGTAGTTACCAAGAGAACTGTCAGGGCTTCGGATTCCTCTTCATCTGTTGTTGCTGGTGGACTTGATGGCTTGCCTCGTGAAGACATCAGTGGAAAGATCACTCAAACTCTTCTGAAGAGCTTGGAAAGCCCTGATTGGAAGGTTTGTTTGATAAGAGCATGCAGTTTGCTTTTAATTTTGTATTTATGGTTGTTTTGGGTTTTCAGTTATTAAGGAAGTATTTTGTTGCACCGTTGCTTCTAATTTTGCTGTGCATACTATAGGTTCGTATGGAGTCTGTTGATGCTGTAAACAAAATATTGGAAGAGGCTAATAAGCGCATTCAAGCAACTGGAACTGGTATTTCATCAACCTTTACCCCATTAAATAAGATGTGTGGTATATTTTCGACTTGGTCTGTCCTTTTATTTTTTCTTAACTGGTTTTTTTACCAGGTGAGTTGTTTGGAGCTCTCAGGGGACGACTCTTTGATAGCAACAAAAACATCGTCATGGCTACCTTGACAACCATTGGCAATGTTGCATCTGCAATGGGGCAAGTTGTAGAGAAGGCCAGCAAGGTATGAGGATTCTGTTATGCCTTCATATTTTTAAATAGTTGGTACTGTTCTTTTGCTGTTTGCTGTGTGTCTTAATTGCAATGGTTTGTCCAGGGTATTCTGTCTGATATATTGAAATGTCTTGGTGACAACAAGAAGCACATGAGAGAATGCGTACTGAATACTTTAGATTCTTGGCTGGCTGCTGTTCATCTTGATAAAATGGTCTGTCGTTATCCTATGTTGTGTTGTTCTGTGTCCATAGTATCAATGTCCTGAGTATGGTTTTTGCTTTAGGTTCCATATATTGCAATTGCTTTGGTGGACTCTAAAATTGGTGCGGATGGGCGTAAGGATCTTTTTGATTGGTTATCTAAGCAACTTTCTGGGTTAAGTAGTTTTGCTGAAGCTGCACAACTGCTGAAGCCTGC
Organism: Vigna mungo; assembly: GCA_036885675.1. NCBI lineage: Eukaryota > Viridiplantae > Streptophyta > Magnoliopsida > Fabales > Fabaceae > Vigna > Vigna mungo. The sequence goes on along the minus strand of CP144692.1, from coordinate 41,435,066 downwards.
CTCTTCCGCAATGACAGTACAGTCTGGTTACTCAGCTTTCTGATTTTGTGGTTATAATATTTCTCAAATTAGTTCTAATTTATACTATTCTTTTGAACAAAATTTATGATGGCTTATTCTTAGGATAAATCTTCTGATGTTCGCAAGGCAGCAGAAGCTTGCATTAATGAGATACTGAGAGTTAGTGGACATGAAATGGTATTTGTTTTGAAAGACTGCTTTTTTCTTCCCTTGTTTCCTTAGTATTAATGTGGTACCCAAACATCTTTAATTTGTTTTTCCAGATTGAAAAGATAGTTAAAGACATTCATGGACCAGCACTGACTCTGGTTCTTGAGAAGTTGAAACCATATGGAGCTTTTCAAGGTATGTTCTCATTCTTCTTTGTTAATCATGGTGAATTTGTTCTTATTTTTATCTTACCTACAAAGTTATTTTTTTAGAGTCATCTGTGGTGGCCAAATCGGTTTCAGTGGGTGCACCAGCAAAATTGAAGGGGGGGAAATCAACTGTTAATGGTGTTTCAAAACATGGAAATAGAGCTGCATCTTCGGTAGTTTCTTCTTCTTTTTTGTTAATTACTCTTAGATTTGCTTGGATTTTCTAACTATTTGTTTCAACATCTCAACAGAGAGCTGTGGCAACAAAAGGCACTAAATCTGAACCAATATCTGTTCAAGATATAGTGGTACAGTCTCAAGCTTTGTTAAATATCAAGGATTCAAATAAGGTAATGTTGTTTGAGGTTGGGTTTACCAAACTTTACTTGAGATCTTAAAAGTATACGTGCTGCTGGACTGTCATCTTCATGATTGTCTTATATGCAGGAAGATAGGGAGAGAATGGTGGTTCGAAGGTGTAAGTTTGAGGACCCACGTCCTGAGCAAATTCAAGATCTTGAGGTGGGACTGTTTGTTGAGGAATACGTATACATAACTCCAACTTTCTATAACTATTGAATTATATTAAAAGTGACTGTAATTTGCAGAATGATATGATGAAGTATTTCCGAGAGGATTTACATAGGAGACTCTTAAGTGCAGATTTTAAGAAGCAAGTTGATGGACTTCAAATGCTACAGAAGGTGTTGTTCTTATAACATTCTCAATAACTTCCATGCTTTTAAAGTGTTTTTTATTTACCGGAACTTGTACAAACTGCAATTGCACTTTTCAGGCCCTTCCTTCCATTGCTAAGGAAGTAATAGAAGTTTTGGACATTCTTCTGAGGTGGTTTGTGTTACAGTTTTGCAAGTCAAACACAACATGTCTATTGAAGGTTTCTATTATTTTTGTTTTTGTTGTGATGCCAGTTTCCTTCTTTTTTTCCTTTAGTTTGAAGATGTATGGTGTCAGTTGTAACTTCATTCAATTTAATTGCTCAGGTGCTGGAATTTCTTCCAGAACTGCTTGACACCTTGAAGGAGGAGGGTTACACTCTGACAGAATCTGAAGTGGCAGTGTTTCTTCCATGCCTTGTAGAGAAGGTTAATATTAGCCACTATATTTGTAGAATGTTATTATTCCCACAAATCTTTCTAATGGTTTAATTGATTTCAGCTAACTTTTGTTTTAAACTAAGGTACTAGGTTATATTAGTGTGCTTACTTTGGTGTTATAGATGGAAAAGTAGAAGTTAATTTCTTATTTTAATGTTGCAGTTAGGGCATAACATTGAGAAAGTACGAGAAAAAATGCGCGAGCTGACCAAACAGTTTGTTGCCATATATTCAGTTTCTAAATGTTTCCCCTATATATTAGAGGGTTTGCGTTCCAAGAATAATCGAACTCGAATTGAATGTGTTGATTTGGTTGGATTTATCATTGATCATCATGTTGCTGAGGTATGTTTCTATTTTTTAATTATTTTCTACTCTCACTGTTTTCCTTGAATACTACTGACATTCTGTGGACAGATTGGTGGGCAGCTAAAATCATTGCAAGCTGTTGCTAGTTTGACAGCAGAACGGGATGGTGAAACTAGGAAAGCTGCATTAAATACATTAGCTACTTGTTATAAGATTCTAGGTATGCCACACCCTTTAGAACCATCTCTCTATTTTTCAACGTTCTTGTGAAGTAGCTGTGCCTTCTGCCTCGTGATATAAAGCACATCTGTTGTATTTTGTTGGTTTGGGTTGTGTTTTTCCACTAGTATGTAAATTGCATGCGCGACATGTCCTCCATGTATGAAGTGATCCACTTTTTCACTCGCTGAACTTAGGAGGTGCTGAATTTTTATTCTTTTCTTCACACCTCCTATAACTTGCTGAGTTATTTTTCAATTTTGGTATGCAGGTAATGACATCTGGGATTTTGTTGGAAACCTTTCAGATGCTCAAAGAAGCATGTTAGATGATAGATTCAAGTGGAAGGTCCGTACATCCTTTAGTCATTTGTCTCCCTGTTATATACCGAGTTCTTGATGATTTTGGTTGTGTACTTTACTAGGTACGGGAGATGGAAAAGAAGAAGGAAGGGAAGCCTGGTGAAGCAAGGGCCATTTTAAGACGCTCAGTCAGGGAAAATGGGTGTGTCCATTCTTTCCAATCTGTTCTGTATTTTATGCTGTTCAGTCAAAATGCATTTTTTCCTTCTAATTTGTTCTATGATGTCTTGATCCTGATCATCGTTTAGAAATGAAAATATAAACATGACTTAATTCCTTTTTGTGGGCATTTACTTGTTGACATCTTTGATAATTTTATCCACTAAATGAGGCTGGGATCCTATTTGGTGTAGCAAAAATATTTTGGGGGAAGGTGCACTGTGATTATGGCTGTTGAGATATTAGGATTTGATGAATTGTTTTGGTAAAAACATCAAAAAGATATCTTATTTATATTGAAAATGTTATGATGGATGTGCGTAATACAGTTCCTTTCAAGGAAGTATAAATGAACATAGTAACTACACAATGACTTTCACATCGGTCCTATCAGTTTTGAGATACCTCTTTCATGATTTTACAGTTCTAGTTAAGCAAAACAATTAACTTTTGTACAAACTCTCAAGTCAAGGTGTTCGAACTTAACTGTAAAATTTTTTTCCCATTCATCTCGCAAGGCCTGTTTTATACCTTGACTCAATCCATTTAACATGAAGTTAACTCCTTTATAAAATGTTTTCATTTTAATAAGTTTTTATGAATCTATATATGTGTGTGTGTGTACATATATATATATATATATTGTACATTTATGTAGTTTGAGCTTATTTAGTACTAATGTATTGCACTTTATTAATTTGAAATGTTGAATTATTTTGTTAGTAATATTTGGTTATGTCTATATGTTATTATTAGGGTTCTTAATATTATTTTTTGTATTACCTAAGAGTTTGAGTCAACTCTATGGAAGCTTCACAAGTTTATGTAAATTCAAGTTGGACAATCTTGAATTCAGTCCTATTATCCTAGCTCATTATTGTAATATATATAATGCTTTTCGTGACCTTAGAGCTTGTCAACTGCCAACTGATCTACCAATTTGGTAAAGTTAACACTGTACATCCGGATAGAATTTTCTCATAAAATGATGGTTGTGCAAGTGGCTATCAATATCCATAGTGCTTTTGCACCACGTGTAGGATTAACAGTGCTTTCGAAAGAAGATTTTTGACTTGGACTGAAGAGTTTCTTTTGTCCGGATTATTAAACATAAAAAGTTAAATACAGATGTTTGACAGTGAATGTTTCCTGTTATTGCTTCCATTACCAGGTCTGATGTTGCAGAGCAAAGTGGAGAGATGTCTAGATCTCTTGCTGGTCCAATATTGAGGTATGGTAAAAGTTTTACCGATATTCATTCATTTTCTGCTCCTTATTAAAGGGAAATTAACCCTGCCCCAAATTATCCCTATTTTATTATTCCATATCACTCATGTTGATTTCAGGAAAAATTATGGTCAACCTGATAGTAACATAGAGAGACAATTGATTTCCCGTTCTTCCGCTGTTGCTAGTGGACCCCCAGATTGGAATGAAGCACTTGATATAATTTCTTTTGGATCTCCTGAACAGGTGAAATAAACTAAATAATTTGCTATACGTTCATACATACACACACACACACACATATCTTTTGAGATACATCATTTGCTTTCTATTATTTTGAAATGGAAGGTTGAACTCTGATTTTTTATTTTCTTATTGCAGTCTGTTGATGGAATGAAAGTTATTTGTTATGAGTTAGGTCAGGTCTCTAATGACCCAGACGGTATTGTTATGGATGAACTTGTGAAAGATGCAGATAGATTAGTTTCATGCCTTGCAAATAAGGTGAGATAACTTTCCAGACTACTTTTCTCACTCAGGGAATCATTTTCATGTTTTGATTATTTTTTTATTATTTTAAATAGGTTGCAAGAACCTTTGACTTCAATTTGACTGGGGCTTCGTCACGATCTTGTAAATATGTGCTTAACACTCTCATGCAGGTACTTTTTTTATTTTGGCGTTATAATTTGTATCATCTGATGTCTTTTAATATAGCTAGTTGTGATTGCTAATTTGTCTTGGGAAATACAGACTTTTCAGAATAAAAGATTAGCACATGCTGTAAATGAGAGCACTCTTGACAGTCTCATTACTGAGCTGCTTCTGTGGCTCTTGGATGACAGGGTTCCTCATATGGAAGATGGAAGTCAACTGTTGAAAGCATTGAATGTGTTGATGCTTAAGATTCTGGTTAGGAACTTTATCTCCCCCGATCTGTTGATCTGCAATGTGAGGCATGTTATGCTGATGTATTATAGTGCAGGTTTTTTAGTAACTAGTTATTGTCAATACAGGATAATGCAGATCGTACTTCTTCCTTTGTTGTCTTAATCAATCTTTTACGGCCGTTAGATCCATCCAGATGGCCTTCACCAGCATCAAACGAGTCACTTGCTTCCAGAAATCAGAAGTTTTCTGATCTAGTTGTAAAATGCCTTATCAAGCTTACTAAGGTAATCAGAAGTTTTCTGATCCAGTTGTAAAATGCCTTATCAAGTTTACAAAGGTAACATGTGCAGCCATCGGCAAAATGGTAAAGCATATGAACATAAAACAAACTATTTTGGTTTTATGAAGATAATTAGGCTAATGTAATATAACTTTAGCCAAGGTTTCTGGACCGAGCAATTTGTTATTTACTCTAGGGTCTATAAGGTTATTATATTTCCTTTTTAATTTAAACTTCCACAGATAGCATGAATCAATGATGAATAGCTTGAATTTAGAGTACTTTTGACTTTAAACTTTTACTTATGTTTCTAATACAGACTAGTACGCAGTTTGTGGTGATAGCATACCTGACATTGGCTACTATGCTTTTTAATATGATAACCTTATGAAGAAATTTTGACCCTAAATTTTACCATTCACCATTCCCCATATAATTGTTATAAATATATTTTAACTACATATTTGTAGTTAATATATATTGAATATTCAATTATTAACAAATCCATTAACCAATCTATTGGACTTCTACATGGTTATATCGATATTTATTTACGCTCTGAACTTATATAATTTGTCTCGAATAGTTATTAATTTAAGTTTTTTGGTTCAGCATTAACATGTATTTTGCTTGTGCTGCAGGTCCTTCAGAGTACTATATATGATGTTGACCTTGATCGCATTCTTCAAAGTATCCATTTGTACCTGCAAGACTTGGGAATGGAAGAAATTAGAAGAAGGTATTGATTGATTGGTAAAATAATTCTTGAATCATTTCTATTTGCTAATGTTTAATCTGTACAGGGCTGGTGCTGATGACAAACCTTTACGAATGGTAAAAACTGTTCTGCATGAACTTGTCAAGCTTCGTGGTGCAGCGATAAAGGGTCATCTTTCAATGGTTCCTATTGATGCAAAACCTCAACCCATCATCCTTGCATACATTGAACTTAATCTTGAGGTATAAACTGAAACAAATTAATGTGATTTATTGTTGAAGTAGACCCATTTATACTCTATTTCTACTACCTTTTATTTTTAGACTTTGGCTGCGGCAAGAATGTTGACTGCATCTGGACCTGGGGGACAAAACCATTGGGGAGACTCAGCAACCAATAATTCGGCCTCGGGGACCCATTCTGCTGATGCCCAGTTAAAGGTATAGTTATGCTTTATTTCTCGGTATCTTGGGTACTAAACTTCATCCAATGTTGTAAACTTGAAATTCTACCTAGAATTGTTATTTGAATTGAAGATTTTATCTAGAATGCAAAACTATATTCATGTGTACATACATGTGCATAAAAAAGAAAATAACTTCTATTTCAGTACATTGTACGAACTTAGATTGAAAAATCATGGTTATCAATAAGTCATAAAACCCAAATACATTATGATACAATACATTAATAAGTAGGACATGGAGCAACAGATGTAATTGTTCTTGAAGGAGAAAAGAAACGTGAGGTGTTTTTTAAAAATTGGGTGATAAGGCAAGAATGATCTGTGTGAATCTGTCTGCTTGCCTCACAAGGAATCGGTAATACCATTACTTCTATTTAACTCCCACTTGCCTTATATTCCGTTGGTGAGGCAGCACAGATGATTCTCAACTTGTACTTGTTATCCTAAAATTTAACTCGCAATCCTGGCAATAACGGATATATCTCAGTGTTTCTAATTTATTCTGTTTTTTCTTGTGTTGTCATGATGTTCTAATATCCTATTTTGCTGCAACTTAACTTAAAAGCCTATATTTCACAGTTGACTCTGTCTTCAAAATTTTCTAATTTATTCTGTTTTTTCTCGTGTTGTCATGTTCTATATCCTATTTTGCTGCAACTCAACTTAAAAGCCTATATTTCACGTTGACTCTGTTTGTCTTCAAAATAAAATTGCAGCAAGAGTTGGCTGCTATATTTAAGAAGATTGGGGAGAAGCAAACTTGCACAATTGGTCTATATGAGCTATATCGGATTACCCAATTGTACCCTAAGGTAAGAGTTAAGGATATTTTGATTGAGAGTAAAGATAACAGAAATAGCGATGTATTTTTCTGGTTTAGAGTGAAAATGGATGATAATAATAATTTTCAGATAAGATGTAATGTGATGGATTTAAGTAAGTGTTCAGCCTATACGATTTTTGCTTATTTGATTAAGGTTCTTGTGCTTTATCTTAGGTTGACATATTTGCTCAGCTTCAAAATGCTAGCGAGGCCTTTCGAACCTACATTAGAGATGGTCTTGCTCAGGTTGAGATTATTTACTTGTATTCACATGTTAATTGAGCTTCATTTTGTATTTCTGTGAGCAATTCGGAGTATTTGACGATTGGCAATTGAATTTAACGTTTTGGCAGATGGAAAAGAATGCTGCAGCTGGAAGAACTCCCTCGAGTTTACCTATGCCTACTCCTCCACCAGCATCTTTAAACATATCTTCCCCTGATTTTGCACCTCTCTCACCTGTAAATGCAAATCCATTGGGTGATGCTAAATTAAATGTGAAACCTGACCCAACAAATTTTAATTTACCCCCATCATACAGTGAGGAGAATAGGCCTGCGAATGCCATTACGTCTAGAGCATTAAATTCTGACTATACATTAGGTGACCAAAGAAATGATAGATTTATGACAGGAGGTATTTTAAGATAATTTTACTTGTTTTGCACCAATTTTTACATTGAAGAAATGATATTGACTAGGAGAAGTTACATATGAACTGCAGTAACCAGTGGTACGTTGGATGCAATCAGAGAGAGGATGAAGAGTATGCAATTAGCAGCAGCTGCTGGAAGTACAGAATCTGTTGGTAGGCACTTAACGAGTGCAAATGACAACTTGAATCATGGAGTTCCTCCTAGTCAGATTCCTCATACAGCAGAGCATGTTGGTACGGAGAATACTTTGCACGGTGGGGTACTTCCTATGGATGAGAAGGCGCTGTCTGGCCTTCAAGCGCGGATGGAAAGATTGAAAAGTGGTTCCCTTGAACCTCTTTGATGGTAAAGAGAAAGTCAGATTTCATTGATGCACTGGCGTACAGCGCGTCGTCATATAATTTTCAATACGGTATAGATGAATATGTATAATCCTTCAAACTATTGAACATTGACGTTGCAGAGCATAGCAGGATTAAGTTGCCGTCCATTTACCGCCCTTGCAATTATTTCACCTCATGCTTTGCCCTCTTGCCCGTTGTATATTGTAGTGGAGCTTTGTTTTTCTAACAGGAGTTAATGTAGATTGCGTCAATTTAATGCAATTTTACAGATCATTCCTTACTGATGCTGAGCTTTGCTTGGTGGTATTGCATTAGCTTGTTTCAGCAAATTTTGACACTGGTGTTTCAATTCAATTATGCAAAATGAATTGTAGGACATCACGTTCAATGTCCTTGAATGTGTTCATTAATAGTTTGTGCTTGCGAAAGTTGCTGTGTTATTTCCTACTTAGTATACTTTTTTAAATTCTAATCATCAATGTGACCTCAAAGTCTGTACTTTTTCAATAATGAAAGAGTCCAGTACTTGATTGTGAATGCATATTTTTTAATAAATTTAGTCTGCAGTTTTATTTTACATTAAATTTAATGAAATGTGAACAACTCTATTATTTGTTGTAAGTTTTCAAACTCGAGAGTTTATGTAAATTTATGATAGTTAAAGTAAACTCGACTCGTAAACTTAACTCGTAAATTTGTAAGAGTTTTTTTAGATGAAAAATATTATATAAATAATATTTTAATTTAAATAAGTCTATAAAATTATATAATTTTAAATAAATAAAATTTATTGATATTTGTTCATAAAAATAAATATTATAAAACATAAATATTTGGATTATTTATTAAATATATGATAAAAAAAGACCAAATGATTTGATTTCTCTTAATTTTTTTTTTCAAGTTTGCAGAATCAGTTAAAACTCACTATTATCGATTTTCCAGTCAATTTTACTGAGTTTACGCATAAAACGAGTTTATTTCTAAGTTAACTCGAAAACCATGTTTAAAGACATTATGTATCATTGAAATGGGCACAAGTAAAGAACCAAGTAAAGAAAGTGCTAAAATATTTTACAAAATCTAGAAAATGAACAATCAATGTGGGAAGTGGGGTTTAACATGAAAAGGGCCGGAGAACCTTCAAAATCCATTTTAACTCCTCTTATTTAATCGCTGTCAATAAATAAAGCCAAAATCTTCATGGTCGGTCTTATACATGTATTCTGGAATGTTTAATTTATATTTCTAATTATACCTTTTAGATTGTATAATTCAATCTGGAACACAAAATGAAAAACAAAGATTCACCGAACATGCAATGCAAGAGAACCCATCTTCCACCAGCACCCACACCATCACACTAAGCATCACAAGCTCAGACTCTGATTGGTCACAACACAATAAAACCACTACAACACCCACCAATGCCTAATTTCTGAAGGGTGTAGGTGGGGAATATGGAGGTGCAGGAAGAAGTTGCCTATGTTGTCTTGTGAAAGTTTAACTCTTTATTTCAGATTCTAGAAATTGTTGGTTCAAATATTGAATGATGTCTTATTCAGCAAAGTTTCCTGATTGAATTTTGTGGATGAGAAACATGTAATTTTTACAAGTTCAGAATATTCTCTTACTTAACATGACCAATATACATTTTCATCTGTTATTGGTCAAACGTCATCCAAAAATTGCTTAAAATTTGGTTCTGCCTTAGGCTTAACTTTTCATTACATATTTACGAGTTTTACAATATACAGTTTACCAAACAATAAGATTCCATCCATATTTTCAAGAAGTTACTGACGACAGAATATCCAATTAAGTACTATGTAAAGCAGTTGGGAACAATAACAAATTTTCTACACTTAAAATCCTAACGTAATTGAGATTTATTAGTGTAGATTTATCAGATCAGGTCGTTTTTCCAATTGCTTCCCTGGATTCAATGGGAATTCAGATCTTCATAACTCTTCTCCAGTCTGCAGTCATAAAATATTGTTTACTGTTGATCATAAGCTCATTGAAAATGATAAAGAATCGTTCCGGAAACAAATACATACCAACATCTCATGGTCTCCCTTTACTTCTTCTATCAATTCCTGCAGGGGTTTATTAGCACTGTTAGGAACAAGTGCAGCAAATGCAGCTGGTTTTAGTCCTGCATAACAAAAACTTCAAAACCATAGTGAACCTGTGAAATCTGCCAAGAATGTTCAGAAAGAAAGATTTTGTCTTCAACAAACCCTAAAGAACAATTGAGGATGTGATCATATTTTTGTTACCAGTTTCCGGAAAAGAATCTATGAACATCATCATCTCCTCTCCGCTTAAACCAGAAAAGAAACATATCCGGGGAAGTGACTTGGCTATCTGCAGTGTGCAAAATACTGAACATGAAGAGATTTCGATGTAATTCATAAATTAAGGATTGCCATGACCGAATGAAATATCAATATGTTCCACTTTAATCCTTCAGTAAAAAGAAGTATTTTGTCCAGGTGAAAGTTCCTTAGTGAATTAGAAGCATGTTTATTAACTTATATAGTGCTGCAAGGTTCAAGATTCTTATGCTCACAAAATTAGAGGTGATGTGAGCTCTCCAGTTTTGATACAATAAAGTCTACATGACAAACTGCAAATACATAATGAATATGTATAAAATGGTAGGCAGCAATAACAAAGGAAAAACTTTTTCTTCTGTTATTTATTATCACTTTATGAGTTCAAATTCTCGACGAGTGCACAGAGACAGATCGGATGTAAGATGAAAGTAATACATAAATCTCTATACCTTGACCTCTTCCAAACTCTGTTGTGTTGTATGCATTGCCTCCCAAAGTGAACTTGTAATCATGTCTTCTGTGCAATAGATGACCTGCAATGCAACACGTTATATTCCCTATTTATTTTTTCAATTCTTTTTGAGATATCTACGAAAATTAAAATTGTTATATAACCTTCAAATTTTAGTCAGTGATGTGAAAAAACCCAGAGGTTAAGGCTATCCACCTGTGCTGATACAGCTTCTAAAATCTACCTTCTCCATACTCTAACTGGGAACCTTATGCACTATCTCTCCCTTCGTTTATGGGTAAATATAGATATTCATTCTTTTAGTTTATCTAATGCATCTTTAATTGATTGTGCCGTGTTATTCACTCTATCAAATTCGTAGTAACTTTTTCATGATAATATTGTTTTCTTGGAAATATATAAGGTTGAAGCAATGATATGTGACAAGTAAAAGTAGCACAATGCACTTTATAGGTAAAAGAGGCACAGCATGGATTATATAGTTATGACTTTGAAACAATATTTGGACATTTAAGTAGGTGTTTTAATCAGACCTCTCATGGGGCCCTGTTTCTACCCCTTACAAAATACTTTCAATCTCAAATGACATATTCCCATGTTGCTTACTCAACAAAAGTATAAAATTATAAAACTATTCGATATCAGGTCGAGCACAAGCTAGTTATTCTGCATATGTATGAAAATTTTGCCTTCTGATCAAAATGGTCCTTTGTTTATCATAAAATTCATCTTTTACTAATTATTGATCCACAACATTCCCATCAACAAAAGGCTGAAAAGTATTTGACTTTTACAAGAGCAGCCAGTTATATTATCCATCCATTTTGTAGATTTGTTGTGTCTAGAAATTGCTCAGAAAGAATGATCTTTTAGTCTACAACAGGATAGTCTGGTGGAAACAATAATAAAATAATTAACCCCGCCCCCTTCCCCTCTTCACTTTCTTACAGAATATTTACCCCATTGATTTTGGTTTTCGAATAAAATGGCCATGAAAGAGAATAAATGAGATGTTACCTTCAGGAATTCACCATCTAACTCTTTTAAAAGCTGTTGGATCTGCTCAATATCAACATGGACATTATACTGTTAAATGACATTAATGCTAATATATCTAAAGTAAAATATGACTGAATAGTCATCGTAAGCTGCTTGGCTATGTTACAGTAATTTACTGACAGCTGATAAATTAATGCTACATTACAAGGTACATAGAGGATTTTCAATGGTGGCAACAATATCAATAAAGGTACTCATCGATGATATTTTGGATCATCAAATTGAAAGTACAAACAATAACCAGAGCAAAGGTTGATTAGAAATTCAAGTACACTAAATGGCCACTGAAGAGATAGAAAGTAAAAGAAACAGAAGGCATTGTAAATCTTTCAAGACATGAAACTACCACATTATTCTTTTCTAAGACTAATATATCTTACTACATGGGTGATGGTAAGATCACCTTCAAAGCTTCTTCTGCTTCAAAGCCCAACAACAATAAGGCCTGCAGAACAAAAGAAACGTGGGTTTGAATACATATAAAGTCAGAGCCAGATTACTAAGTTCTGACCCAAGTCAAGATAGAGTGAAAAGAACACACACAAAACTCACTCGATTCAAATTTTCTAAGTCAAATAAATAGGAAATCAAGGCCTATCAGAGACACCAGAAGATAACAACTTTTGATTTCAATGAAAATTTCGTTAATAGGCATTTTGTACGAGTGTGTATGTTGAAAATTATTTTATCGTGGCAGTGAGGTGAAAAGTTATAATAAGTGATTGAAAACATGTTATTCAAAACTAACCATGACTTACAGGTGGACCATATATAGGATCCTCTGCATTCAAAGGAACGAATTTGGAGTCTTCAACCACCTCATTAGGAAGACCTGCACTATGGGAAAACATTATATAAAGATTTGTAGTTCGTAGCGCCCCCTGAATAAAAGAATTTTTTGTTTTCTCAATATACAAGTTACGTAAGTAAGCTCGGAAGCTCGAAGTCCAAATCTATACAACGCGATATAGAAAGAAAAGACAAAAATTTAACATCACTTATGGGTAGGAGTGTTGATTTGAAGAACTGCACAATGCCCCAAATGGGTATTAGAGAAGACAGTGATAAGATTGTAAATTTTACCTTCAGAGGATGCTCTCCGAATATAATGGCAGAACTTAGAAAAGTTCGAAGAAGAAGAAGAATAAGACACTGAAACTGGAAAACATGAAGGAGGCATTGATACGTGACAGCGCAACCACGAATTTGCTGATAATCCAATGGAAGTAGCAGATGACATGATTTTCCTCACTACTTTCCAATTTCTTCCACTGTGACTCTTACACACACACACACAGCTGATGATAACAAATATATATATATATATATATATATATATATATATATACACACACACATACACTTACATTGATAAGAAATTATTGATATATTTAAATTAATTTCTAATTGCAATAATTTAATTTAATTTTTATTAAATTTAATTTAATATATTAGTTATAAAAGTAATAAATTTATTCCAAGAATAATTAAAAGAATAACTCTTCCTCATGTTTGATTTTCTTGTAATTAATCTATTATAATGAATAACTCACTGTTTAATCAGCTAAACCAAATAAATTTATAATTCAAATTGATACCAGTTTCTCTCAATTAATTATTCAATTTAAATATATTCCCATGTTTACTTATTTGAACAAATACTTAAAATTCGTGTAAATTATATACTGCACGAAAACTTTTATAAATTGAAAGTAAAATTATATTATTCAAGCATAGAATTTTATTTTTTATAATTCCCGATGAATGTTTGAGAACTAGATTCAGTTTCTCAAAAATGGATGTAGCCTTTTCTTTATTATATATATATATATATATATATATATATATATATATATATATATATATATATATATATATATATAATAATTTCAGGGTTAAATATGCTTTTAGTCCTTTAAATATCATTGATTTGTTCTTATAGTATTAAAACATGTAAAGATAGTCCTTAAAAATGGACGGCATTAACTTTTTAATGACCTGACAAGACCATTTTCTTATTTAAGTATGTGTCCGTATTTAACATGTGAAAGGAGATTAACTAGAAAACGCGTGTAGGGTCTTAAATCAAACAAACTGCTTTTTTCTTGATTTGGGGAAAACTGAATTCTTAATTGAACCTTGAAACACCAGTAACATCATTACAGAAATCATTACTCTCATTCTGGGTGCCGAAAGACAAATCTTTGCTTCTTGTACTTCTTTCGTGCTCAATTTCCCAGCTTTGATGCAATAATTGCATTTCCCTTTCTGTGAATTCAAACAAAGAAGATTTAAAAGTCTCCCAATCAGAAGTTAAGGAAGATTGATTCTTCTCAACATTTTCGCCATTAGTGGGACAAAAATGAGTTGTATCCCCAACATTCTCCCGATTCCTATTTTCCTCATCAATATCAGTGCATACATTATTGTTAAAATGTAATCCAGAAGAACTAGCATGTTCATTAGAAAAAGGTTGGTCATTAAACCCAGTGCGCTTTCTCTTAACCGAAATATTTTCCCACTGTTCCCGATCCATGAGTTCGCAATCAGAGCAATCACTATCTGATGACTCACTTTCAGACCCATCCAAACCGTAGCGATTTCTTAAAGTATCCTCTCCAGACCTTGCTTTCCGATTTTTTACCCCGTCAAGTTCAGACTCCTTTTCACGGACACCATTTTCATCAACATCTATATCAATAGAATCTCGCACAACACTTGAGTCTGGAGAAGACATTTGCCGGAGCAATCCAGTTCACAGCTGTTGCTTTCTTGTCCGAACAAAAATTTCCTAGAACAAAGCAACAGGGTATGTCACAATTTCAGCTACTGCCTATAGAAATGAGTTTTCCCCAATTTTGCCCTAATTGGAAATCTGATTTAAGACCCCACACGCGTTTTCTACTTAATCTCCATCCGCATATTAAACACGCAACGTGGCACTTGCTTAAGTAAGAAACTAGCAGAGACGTGCTAACAGAGACGTAAACTCACCATTTGCCATATCATTAAAAAGTTAACACCGTCCATTTTTAAAGACTATTTTTACATGTTTTAAGACTATTTTTACATGTTTTAATACAGTAAGGACTAAATGCCATCAAAGTTTTAAGCAAAAACTAAAACAAAAAATAGTGATACTTAAAGAACTAAAAGTATATTTAACCCATAATTTCATCATATAAAAGAAATGAAAGTTTTGCAATGGACTGGATCCGTGTGTCACTCTGCAATGTGTAAGCAATGAAAATCCCAACATTTACATGACGATTACATCTCAACATTTTACATCGCACGGCCTTGATTCAGTCTTGTTTTAAGGTAATATGAGTTCTGTTTGGCGGAAAACACATGGCGATTAATTTCCCTCATTATTGCATCATATTTTGTATCCTTTTGTAGAACAAATTACAACATAAGTGATTACATCTCTGCAACCAATTTCTCAGCATCATCTCCAGATTCTGAAAGTGTTCCCTGAGTCCACCTTTTCAGCATTTCTAAAGCAGCCTTTGGCTGATCCATCGGCACCATGTGACCAGCATCATGAACCTGTATTTTTCACCAACAAAATATCAAAGTGAGTAATCATTTTACCAAGCCACAGGGAAGTTTGTGCGTGTAGGGGGTTACACATACCTTCAGGAAACTTAATGGTCCATAGGTTTTCAATAGTCCAGCTTCAGAGTCATCAACTGTGAAAGGAACTTCGGGTGAGGACACGAATTCTTTCTGCCCCGACCACTCCATCGCATGAACCCATTTTGAATTACCTAATCATTGGATTCATACCAAAAGGAAATAGAATATTACACATTGCATTGAAAAGTCTAATGTATGAAATTTTAAAGGCACAAGCACTTACCAAGCCAGTTGCAGATGAGATCATATTCCCCAGCGTACACAAGCATATTGATTCCATCCTCAAGAAGGCCAGGAATACCAACTTCAAGATTCCTCATCCAATCCACCAGCATAGCCTGATAAACAGTGGAACTACAAGACACAAAAGCAATATCTCCAACTCCTAGTGCATCCCGAACAGATTTTATGCTCAAGAATTTTTCCATGTTCGAAAAATCATAGCAGAGGCTACCCTCACACTTCTTCCTGATGTCATAATACTGCAACACAAGAATACAGTAGCTGGTCAAAATTTTCAAGACTTGGCACAATCTCCATAAATGTCAATACATCAAAATCTTCTAGCTAACCAGCACAATAAAAAGCTTAAAATTTCTTGTCGAAAATATACTTCACTGAAAAAGTAATCAACGATGAATTACAGAGTTGGTTAGGCAAGTCGATTAACCAGATGCCTATTCATTTTTAGAGAAAATACGTCAGACATGATTATGTGCTACCATCACATAAACTGGTTACTTCGACCATATAACATGTTGATCTTAATTTATTTTTTCGGAAGTTCTTCTTGGAAGAAAAAACCCGCAAGTTAAATTTATGAAATTCGCTCAAGAAAATCAAAATCCATCTTCACTTCGAACTTGACAACAGACTTCTTAGATTGAGAGATATATTAACATGGTATCAGAATATCTATCAACAAAAAAGCCTGTATTTTGACCATGTTTCATGCTTAATGGGCTCCCAAATAATTCAGTAGAGTTAATTATATTCCGCAAACAAGTAAACTAGGGTACTCAAACATCTAAAACTCGCAGAAGAGGAAGAAACTTTGTTACCCACATTGATATTGTCAGTATGTGACAAGATGGAATTGAATATCGTATTACAAACAAAATATGAAGCCGTGCATGCAATTGTTCCATCAGTACCTGAAAGGATTTTTTAAGCAAGTGAGAACCAGTTAATTCTTGGTTCATTGATCAGGATTATAAAACTTGCTTAAATGCCACATGATTGCTGAAAGTTAAAATCCACGAAAATATTATTATATGTTGAATTTTAAAAATATTTCATACAAGGATAAAACCTACAATAAAGTGACATAAGTACTGTGACTGTTGGTCTCCCATTAAATCCATTGCATATTATCAACGTAAAACTCTAAATATGATGGGAGAACTTCCTTCTAATAATTCATAATAAAAAAATTAGTATGCACTTAAACAAACAACAACAAAGCCTTTATCCCACTAGGTGATTTTGGAAAAAAGTAATATGCATTTATTGTCAAGATTGTTATTACATACTTCTGAAAATGATATGATTATCCAGTTTACATTATTGTAGGATAAGTTGTGGACAATACAAAATTCTAAAGCACAATTTATATAACTGATTTATGGAAGTCTTTAGTATTCATTAAAATAAATACATGAATACTTATGGCATTTCTCTCTGTTTAATTTAGTTATAGCCTTAGCTTCTAATCACAAAATATAAGAAACACAAAATCCACTGAAAGCAGAGCATGCAACAAAATCACATCTGAATTACCACATAATTTTATTGCCAATTCGCAGGCTGGGACCATCAATTTGTTGATGCGATCATAGTCAGTCTTCTGAATTATGCCCATGTCCAGTGCATAATCTGTGTATGCTTTATACTGAATCGCCGGATCAGTAAGCCCATTACCAATGGCAAATCCCTGTTTAACCACTTCCAGTTAGCCAAGCAAGTCTACTCACCTTTCATCGTATATCTAAAACATAAGAAAGAACAGCTCACATATCAATGTAACAGACCTTTAGGTTTATATGAATCCCTTCTTTAGCTTTGTTTCCCCTATGGACTCGAGCTGCAAAAGCTGGAATGTAATGTCCAGCATATGATTCACCGGTAATGAAAAAGTCATTCTCTACATACTCAGGATGTTCAGCAAAGAAAGCCTGTGGGATAAACAGAAAACTTTGCTAAGACAAGACATTGCTGATGAAGCTAAGCGAGGTGGTTAAATCAAAATTCAAGATAACGACACATTGCTTAGTTTTGGTCTTCTAAGAAGAGCCATTAAGAAATGTTAGAGAATAAAAAGATAGGAGATACAGCTTCTGTTCCAGAAAAGAAACAATATATACAAGTCAGGAAACCAAATAAGTAGACACTGCATTCATGTTGTATAACGAGTGCTTTGAGCTAACATAAGTACCTGTAAAAAGTCATACAAGTCATTGCTAACTCCTTCTTCATCATGACGAATGTCACGCTTGTCCGAACTGTAACTAAAGCCAGTTCCAGTTGGTTGGTCAACATAGAGAAGATTGGACACCTGAAAGGTCACCAGGCAATTTATCAAGACCTCATACAAGATAATCATAGGAACGTAGGAAAGGCGCAGTTGAAAGGCAACAAATGATATGAGGATTACCTTGTCCCAACCATAATCGTTCCACACAAGGGACATATTGTCAGCAATCTTAAAAGGGCCATTTTCATAAAACACAGCCAATTCACTACTACAACCAGGTCCCCCAGTTAACCAAATCACAACAGGGTCCTTCTTGCTGTTCCGTGATTCAAAGAAAAAGTAGAACATCCTGCACCATTCAACCCAAACCCAAAAATAAATAAAAAATGCATACCAAGGATTTGCAGCATTTTCCCCGCAACAATCATATTTCACCGACATAAAAGAATTAAGAATATTTAATTCAATCATTTCCTTTTCCCCTCTTCATCCTAATATAAAGTGCTCGAAAAAATAGTTTAGAATTATGTTCCAAAATTAATTTAATAAGCTCTCCAGAATAGCTCATGAAACTAATTAGAACTCATATGAAAACAACTAGAAACTTATCTACAAGTTCTCGAGGTAAGATGAATTAAGTTTTCTCCACAGGCTAAAGCCAACCTATATAACATAAGCGTTTTTCGCGTATTAAATAAGTCGTTAGCCAAACGTAACCATAACTAAAAGGGTTAATGTTTTTCTTGTTTTGTTTTCCTGAAAAGAAACATAAGGTTAAACAACAAATGATACTATAAACAATAAAGCTGGGGTTTTACCATTTAACTCAACATGAACGTAAGGTACAGTGAAAAACATATACATTCAATCAATTTTTTATTTAAAAAAAAGAAAAGAAAAAAGAAGCAAACCTGGCTGCATTAGAATGGGCAATAGGATAGTAACCAGCGGAATGAGCCAAATTGTCGAGTGAAACGCCAGACTGTGCAGGCAACAAGTTTGGGAATCTGAGGGGTTTCTCGACGAGTTTGTCGGCGTGACAATTAGGGTGGCGAACGATGTTGACATCTTGTGAAGGGAAAAGGTTAAGGTCTCTGATCTTCGCCGGAAAATCAAATTGGAGATCCGCGCCGGAGGAAGAAGGAAGCAGCAGAAGAAGGAGAAGAGGGCACAGCGTGAAGAAGCAGCGGTTACAGTGTCCCATTTTCTTTCCCACACTTTCTTTTGCCAAACCCAAATTCAAGATTGTAATAAAATGTGTTTGCGTGCTATGAAAGTTTCGCTTTCAAGGACTCGTGGCATCATACAACCATGCTTTACAACCACCCGTCTTTAAACGTGCAAACTACACATGCATCTTACCGTTCAACTCCATTCAAGTATATATAAATATAAATTTAAAAAAGTATATCTTTATAATGTTATAGATAAATATAAATATAAATCATATAAACTGATAATTCAATAAGTCGGTACTGACTATTAACTTAAGTGATTTTTCCAATGCTTCATGTAAATAATTTATGAATCTTGAGCAAGTTATATTTTTATTTCCACTTAATTTTTGTTTTAAAGAAATTATTTTTAATAAAAAAGTTGTTTAACTATTACATAAGTCACCTTTTTTTTTTTTTCAGTTACATGCATTAGCGATGTACGCGTGCGTGATTTAAGATAATTACTCGTGAATTTGATATTAAAGATCGTCAATTCAATGGTAAACTAATTTATTGGACTTATAATAAGATAAGTAAATAAAAATATTAACAACGTGTTTTTTTTCAACACATTTTTTATTATTTACTTTAAAAACTATGAAATTTGCATATGTTTCATTTCCCATTTAATCTGTCTTTTCATAGTTTTATAGCATTTTAAAAAAAAGTGATGAATGATATAAAAACATATTGAAAATGTCTTAAATGAAAACTTATTACTTTATCTTTTATTTATAACTTCAAAGTAAATTTATTAACAGAAATTTTTTATTATGTTTTAGTCGAAAACGTACCTGCTATTCCAGATGGTTTGAAAGGTTAATATAACTTCTTTCTATCGTGTATGGAACTTCAAAGCATTCGTTTTAATGTATTTTCGTTTGATCAATATCTAATCGTGCTTTACCTTACTAATCTTCTTTGTTTAAGTTACGTCAATGAGATGTTGATAACGATATTGACGCAACTTTTTATCTGCTGATGGTGTGATGTTTTGCAAAGAATGTTTGCCATGGTCCATGGTCACTGCAACTTGAGAAATTTTATGTATTTTACAAAAGTTTAGATATTATTTCTTTGCTTCCACAAAAAATTAATGATTCCACCAACAGAAATCCTAGATCTGTCACCGGAAGTCACAACAAAACACAACTGTGGCACAATTTGAATTTAGAAATGAAAAGGTAGCATTGATCAAACCATATATTTAATGCATGGATTTGAACTTGTCTATTTGCTGATGGATCATGAGATACAAATAATATATTTTTTATGGTGGGTGTGTGCATATATAATGAAATTTGTCATTAGATAAATGATGCAAAATAATAACCATTAACCATTTCTACATATAAAAGGATTAGATGCTGAGGTTAACGCGGAGAACATAGATGGTCTCCCTCTACGATCATGATCAGTGCACGCGGACACCTACAAGCGCAATGGAAGTCATTGCATATTAGAGGCTTTAGATAGTCCTTGTTTCATTGGACATTTAACCAAAACTTCCAACAATCTAGTCAAAGAAGCCTTCATCATCATGCCAAATATCGACTAAGAAATCTACCATCTCCTGCGTAAGTCACCACCAATCCACCAATTTTGTTTCAGTGCATGGAAGGAGTATTATGCAACAAGTTTTTTTAGCTTCAAATGAATTACTATAAAATGTAATAGCTGGTAAAGTTACAAAACGAATGAACAAGTATTGAGTTAAAATTACTGATGCAGGTGTAAATTGGTTGAGAAAAAGTGAGACCATGTCCAATGCAACAGTCTTGTTAAACCTTCTCATGAGATCTTATTCTACCTCAAGTGGATCTCTACATACTGCATTTTTAAAACACTCTTACAACTTTTGTTCCAATGAAAACATTTTATAAGATATGCATTTAAATGTTTCTTTGCATTTCAACTTTTTACATCTTATATTTTACCAGTCTTAAATTTATACCCCTCGCGATATCATATCACAGCATGTTTGCATGAGAATTTCTAAGAAGGCCCAAATCTTAAATTTAAGACTAGCTAAGACCTGTGCATAAGAGATACTTTGAGAAATTGAAGTTCTTTGTGACTCAACAATCAAAACACTGTGACAAGAGAGCGTTAGCTTGCTTGTTGACAATATAGTTCAAGCTTCGAGATTTACATGCTATAAATAAACTTTTACATTATGACATCCATTTGAACACATACATCTTTTATGCATTAGATTAGATTCTTTCAGGTAAAGGAATCTTACAGGTAAGGGAATTGGCTCTGCAAAAGGTTCGTTAGTTGAAAGCAGCTCTTCATAAGACGTTGACCAGCTGACATAAAAATGTTCAAAACTATTAGAGTTGTTTAAGAAGCTAAGTCAAAACTATTGAAGCGCACATTATAGGGGTTTTACAAAGCAATTGGTAATAAAATACATTTTTTTCTGTGTACATTTGTCCCTATTATAGGACTAAACATCCCTGCCATGTTTTGAAGAGAATTTATATGAAAAATATATATTTGTACACAAAAGAAAGCATAAGAAAAGAAAGTGAAGGCACTCAAATTCAATAATTGATAGAGATAGTAGATCTCTTCTTCAGTTTCTCTCATGTATAAACAAATTCTGTTAATTTTGTTTTTCTGTTGTTGGTGCGTTTCTTTTGAATGCTTGAATATGCCTATATATTGAAGCTAATCTTTGTAATCAGTAACAAGATTGGAATATACGAATACTACTTCATTCTTCTCTTCTCTCTCTTTTCCAATACACTCACATGGTATCAGTTTAGCAAGCTTCCGCTATTCTTTCTCTTAGACCTTTCATGGCGACTCATCCTCTTGCTTGATCATCTAGTCAATCGTGCCACAGTTTCTTCCCTTAATACTACTCCTATTGACACTGTTTCTGATAATTCTCAAACTACAGCTCCTAATATCAGAACTTCTACTCAGGTTAAAAACAAGCCAAGTTACTTAGAACATTACTATTGTGGTTCTGCTTCAAATTCGTTTTCTAATTCTACTACTTCTTACCCTATACTTCACTTTGTTTCTTATGATAAATGTTCCTCTAATCATGCTTCTTTTTTTCACAACATTTATGCCCAAGCTGAACCTTTTTCCTTCAAGGAAGCTGCTCAAAGTGACTGCTGGAATGAGGCAATGGCTGCTGAAATAGATGTTCTCAATAAAAACCATACTTGGACAGTAGTTCCTCTTTCTCCTGACAAGAAAGCCATGGGTTGTGGATGGGTTTATCGAGTCAAAACAAAGCAGATGGTTTGGTAGATAGATACAAGGCTCGGCTCATTGCAAAGGAATATACACAAACTAAAGGGATAGATTACTTTGAGACATTCTCTCTAGTTGTCAAGTTGACTTATGTGAGACTTGTCCTTGCACCAGCTGCTGCCACACACTGGTTTATACAACAGCTAGATGTTGAAAATGTATTTCTTAACGGTGATTTGGATGAAGAAATCTACATGAAGCCTCCTCCTTGATTATGATTCTGATTGGGCTTCCTGTGCCACCACTCGACGCTTTGGCTTTTGCATCCTCAATGGCACATCCTTGATTTCTTGAAAATTCAAGAAACAAACAACTGTCTCAAGGTCTTCATCAGAAGCTGAATGCCATGCTTTCGCCTCCCTCACTTGTGAATTGCAATGGTTTCAATACATCCTTCAAGATCTTCATCTCTCCATTACCACACCTTATACAACATTTTGTGATAGTAACTCTGCTATTCAAATAGCGAAGTCCCACTTTTCATGAGAGAATAAAACACGTTGAAATTGATTGCTATCTTATCAGACAGAAGTTTCTGGATGACGTTATACATCTCTTTCATGTTCCTTCAGCACGCCAGCTAGCTGATGTTTTCACAAAATCTCTCCCTCCTGCTCCTTTCCATGATGTCGTTTCCAAGCTTGAGGGGGGTCTGATATAGATAGTATATCTCTTCTTCAGTTTTGCTCATGTATAAACAGATTCTGTTAATTCTGTTTTTCTGTTGTTTGTTCGTTTCTTTTTTACAATGCTTGGATATGCCTGTATATTCAAGATAATCTTTGTAGACAGTAACAAGATTGCAATATACGAATGATACTTCATTCTTCTATTTTCTCTCTTTTCTAATACACTCACAATAAGTTCAGATTTCACGTGGATTCTCAGTTTACAACTTTAATTTCTATTAATGATCCCCTTGGAGCAATCTAACCACTGGTATTTAGGTCTGATGCAATTTGGAAAATCAAGCCACATTCTTGGTATAACTCAGGTGGAATCTGACTATTGATTTATGCATGCATGTTTCTCGTTGCAGTATTAGCTATAGATGGCATGATATAAGTGCTACATGAATGAATTACTAATAGCCCTAGCCAAATACTGGGTTTGAGTGTAATAAACTATTTGGACTGATATTTAAGTCTTGAGATTCTCCCAATTAATAATGTTTGGAGTTGAACCCTCCTTTAGTGTTTAAGTTTTAATATCATGTTGCTTTTCTTCAATCCTCACTTTATCAAAGAGCATAAATGAAATTATGCCTTACAACTTTGTTAGTATTTTGTATTTGATTTCTTTAGAGAGAGATTGTAGTTTTAGGGACAATGTCCACAGATAAATCTAAGTTTTATTATGTAATTAGATTATAGAAATCGTTAATAAATATATAATCAATTGTGATCTATACGAATGAATAATTAGAATGTATTTTTCATGATTATGAGAGTTTATAAAAAGGTTGTGTATTTCATCATTTCAATCTTTATGAGCTAGATATATAAAAAATAATTCTATAATAGTCTTAAATTTAGTTCAATATGAATCAAGTAATAAGTATTTTTATTTCTTTCATGAGTTGCCTATATACTGTCAGTTATTCGTACCTCAGATGATTTTTAATTATTAACCACTGAACTGCATTTCAGACATGTAAAAACAAAAGGTACATTTCAGATTAAGTTATGTAAACTAATGTAAAAAATCACGTAAAATTGTGAATGGAATGTCATAATGATTATTGTAGTAAAACCTATCCCAAAAGAAAATACATAATTTTTTTTTAGAAACTCCAGTCATGGATATTTGTTTTAGAATTAGTAACAGCTAGTTATGACATTCTAATAATGGGTGATGCTCATATAAGTCAACTTCAATCCACTTTGAAGTTTACATCCAATTTAGTAATTTAAAACTTATTATTACATGTGCCAGAAAAATAGGTAAAACTTAATTACACGTGTCATTTATTGTTTATCTATGAATTAGGTAAAATGTAAATGAATTATTATACTGTAAGATCAGAAAAAGGGGATCAACTTATATGAGTTCTTCTAATGCCAGAAACAAGACATTTAATTCATTGACAAGGACGGTTTATCAGGTTAGGAATAGGATTCACCATGGAACGGGTATAAAAGATGACAAGGAAGAGAATAGTGATTTCCTGTGTCTTAAGAATGAATGAAGAAACTCTAGTTTTTAATATAATTGCAAATTATCTATAAGAAACTAGAAAAATGTGCGTGAAAAAAACCCTCCTAAAGCATTATTATTTCATTTCTTGTTTTTTTTTTTCATAAAAAACATAAGATAAAACACCTTCCAAAACTTTCATTATAACTATACTCTAATAACAATGATTGATCATTCTGTGAATGAAAAAAGGGAAGTTGGCTTTAGTTATACCTAATAATTTGATCTTTAGCTATTCTTGGTGGATGCTGAGACCTATCACCAACCCATTTTCTTCTATCCTCATGCCAAGCAATTGCAGCTGCAAATATATCAATCCATGTTAGGTTTTAAGTTACAGTAGAAAAATTAAAATATGAACAGAAAATAGAAAAGTATATATAATAATGATTTAAAGAATTAAATAAATTAAAAAATAAAAACTGACAAATTATGAGAAAGCTAGTACTTTTTCATTATTTGCTTCTTTAATTCTTACTAGGCGAGAAAAGTATTTGAAGCTTGTTTTCTCTGATTAGATATTTGGAGTCCTCGTATATATAGATCAGAAAGATATTTCATGGAACAATCTCCTTCCATATTCCTCAAGTTATGTTATTTCAGCTAATAAACAAAATTATTACATACCATCCTGGTAACTAGCATGAATAAAACAGCAACCAACAAGCTATATGGGATGTCTGGATAGTTAATACTTTTCAACTGGTAAACTAGAGCTGAATAGATGAACAAACAATGCTAAAGGAAAATGACCATTTACTTACTAGACTATGAACATTACAATGACAAGCTCACCGTGATTAACAAAAGTCGAAGTTTGCTTAAAATTTTTCTTTACATTGGAATGAGAATTTCTGTGAGCCTTTTCACCGGATCTTTTCACTTCATCTGCAGGTTTAGAATGCTTCAAAATTTGTTTCCCATTTGAATGGGAACTTTCCGCACAGAACTCCATCATATCCAAATTAAATGATATTCCCCGCAATAATTATACGGTAAATACTATTACTTTGTTTCCTTCAAAAGATTAGAGGTACATCCAAGCTTCCTAACAGTTATTGCAACTTTCATGTCACAGGTTTTGAAAAGAACTGGTGCTCATCTGTCACTGCTGCTGCATAATGACGAAACAACTTTCAAAGGAAAACCATTGGCAAAGTGTAATTTGTGTTTGTTGTACAACACTAATAAAACAGGAAAAAGGAAAAAAGAAATCAACATGTAAAAATGGATAAAATTGAATGAAGTGTAAATTTCACAATTCTTTTACAACAACATTCATAAATAACTTCCTTCAACAGTGGTTTTCTTCACCCGTTGCTTTAAATTTGCACCAACATTCATAAAACTTATCTTACCCCAAACCTCATTTTCTCTGATTGGTTCCACATTATATCTCATCTCTAATGTGGCATCAATTGCCTGAAGATTATGATAATTTGGAGTATTATCAAGGAAGCAATAGGTGACAAAAACCTCTAAGTGATATGTAAAAGTTGAACACTACACATAGTCATGCTCTTTTACTATAATGTATAAAGTGAACCTTTCTGAGTCATCAATGGCGTGTAACAACTTTTAGACAAGCCAATTCACCCTGTACCTGCTTTGTTTTCCGATTTTAGTCAGTGATTGAAATGAACAAATGACAGAATGTACAGTCTCAAAAGTTCAAATATAACAAATGCATACTAACATTCAATTCAAGTTATTCCAGATACATGAGCATCATTCCCGAAATCCAAATGTAAAACAACCTGAAAATTCAGTGAACCAAGCATTCCCCCACTCTCCAACCTGATACCATACAAAACCTGATGCACGCTTTTCCTAATATTTCAACTTCAACTGGAATACAACAAGTTTGATACTGGATCCTGATAAGTAACCCAAAAACTTAGAGAACCCAGTTTTAGAAACTAACTATTAAAGGGGGAGAACCAGGCACCTAAATCCTTCAATGGGTATCCTATATTACTCTATGTGGGAATTAGTTAGCTCATAATACCCAAATTCCGATCAAACACAATATCACGAGACGAAATATTTATCCATTAATTCATTCCACTTCCCTTCCAGATCTGAAATAAAATACATTAGGTAAAGAACACAAATATGCTACTTCTAGATCCCAAATCTCCCTGACTTGAAATACCCACATTGCTTTTATATAAACAAAAAGGAAACAGAAATTTAGACAAACCAAAAACCGTATATGGACAACATCCCGCAAATCAATTTTCCCTTCATCACTGTATACCGCTCAAAACTAGTGTCGGTTTTAAATGTACAGTTAATACAACACAGCTTCATCAAGAAAGCAACATAACCTAGCAAGAACACAAATTACAAAGCTAACAACAACAAAAAAAAAAGAAGTAAGAGATTCCCTATAATTCCAATTAGGAGACAAAACCAAACAACATTGTCCCTCAATGAGGAATGCATTGAGGAAAAGAAAAAACAGCACCAGATCTGAATAAAAAAACCAGCATATGAAACATTAAAACAAAAAACAAAAAAATACCCGTATGGTGCTTTTGAGTGACGGTGGGTGGTGGTGGCCGACCAAAGAGATTAATCGGAGAAGAATCAGAAGCTAAGAATTTCAAGGTCCGATTTAGAAACGTGGGTCTCAGACTCTACAAGCATTCAGCTACAACAATTAACAGAAGAACATGCATTTTCTCTACTCTCTACGTTGTCAATTTCTTCTTGCGGACATGTGTCTGTGGCGACTTGCCACCAGTTTTTGTTTTTTTTTTTTATCTTTTTACCATTATTATTTATTATGATAAATTCTTAGAGTATTTCTTTCTAAACTGAATTTATGATAATTTCTCACAAAATGTTAAAAATGAAAAACCTTTCTCTTTTAAAGTAGTAATTTTATTGCATGTGTTATTGTTTTTTTATTTCTCTCCCAAATTAAAGTAATTATTATAAATAATCAGAATTATCCCTTTACAATAACTTTGTTTTCACAGGATCGAGTTTGGATAGTTTTTTGCTGTTTCTTATTTATACACGTGTAATACAATATGACTACAATACCCCTCCACCAACCATTGATGACATGAAGGTGGATAAGAATTGAAAAACCATTTGAGGGGCTTTTAGTCATTTGAGGCCATAACAATGAGGCAACAAGTTCAGCTCGTAAGAACCACACACGTTTCCTCTGTTACGTCTTTAAAGTAAAATAAATATATTGAAAACGATAATTTATATTAGTTTATCTTTTTAAATTCTGTGTCTATTGAATACAATACTAAATTTTATAGCTTCTACAATAATCAACTATTCCTTTTAGCTGTCCTATACACAACACAAGTCGTTTTTATGTTGAATTATAATAATAGTTAATAATTAAACCATGTTGTTGGTATATATATCAATCACTCCTCATAATTATTTTGTATTGATGTATTTTTATAGTTTCTAAATTTTCATAAAAAAATTTAATTTTTTTGAGAAATTTTGATATATTTTAATTTTGAAACTAAATAAATATAGTATTTTAACTTAATTGCATTAATTTTTTTATATATGTCAAACTATGTAACTCATTTAAATACTAATAATAAAACACCTTTCATACATAAATAAAATTTAAAATAATTAAATTAAAACAACTATAATTTTTTACCTTTTAATGTTTTAAAATTAAAATACATCAAAATTTTCGATAAAAATAAATTTTAATTATTTATTAAAATTCAATAGACTAAAAACATATTTAGTTATTTATATTGATCTAATATATACTAATTAAGTTTGTATATTAATTAAAATATATATTTAATAAATATAAACTAAACGATAAAAAAGAATAAATATTCCAAAAAAAGAATGTACAAGTAATTATAAAATGATGTATAATAGGTTTCAACGATAATAAATTAAAAATATAAAAGTATTACTTCTAAGTTTTATATAAAAACCGAAGATAATGAGTATAAAAGATGGGCCAAAACTGTTAATATTTATTGGATAAATAATTAAAGACTTAAGAATAAATTACAATTGGTATAATAGTATTTAAAATGTTTTTAAAAAATATGACAACATTCACTCGTTTAACAAAACTGGCAATGCCAAATACATATTTCAAAAGACTTTTTAATGATTAAAAGTCAGTTGCATTAATTATCAGGGTAGAGAACATAGTAATTAACTACAAGACTTTTTCAACGACTCAATAAACGATAAAATAGAGATTTGAAAAGGATTCAATTTGAATAAAACATTAAATAATGGTTGAAAATGAAATACATTTGTCATAAAACGAAAACTTTTCAATGACCCATCAAACATATTAAATACCTCTTTTTTTATTAAAGGATTAATGAACCGACAAAAGATTAGGAAAATGTCTTCCACCTATATTTTAAATAATTTTACACAACAAAATATATTATTTTACTTTATTTCCTACACCAAATGCTAGTTTGAAAAATAAAATTCATAAGCATGATAAACTAATGCACTTATACAAATATATTTTAATAGCAAAAGAAATTAATTTTTATTTACTCTCAATGACTTTTGAATATTTGCATTTATTTTATATATATTAATATGATATCTAATTAAAAAATAGATTTTACAAATATTATAATGTAACAAAATATAGGAATAACACATAAACAATTAATATATATATATATATATATATATATATATATATATATATATATATTACGAATTTTAGTGTAATTGGTTTTAAAAAGTAATTTAAATATATTTATTCAACACAAGGTCGTTGAATTCGATAGTTTATATAAATTTTGAAGAATCTTTTACATAAATATAAATATAAATAAATATATATATATATATATATATATAATTTTAATTTAAATAAGTTCACAAAATTATATAAATTTAAATAAATAAGTTTATATAAATATTGTTTATAAAAATATTATGGGACATAAATTGAAATGTTATGATATATATGTCTAATTCTCTAATAATTTAATAACAACATCATCATCTTCATCCTAATATTCTTCATATGAATGTTGTTCATTTTCATTGTTCTAAATATTATGTTATCAAGATTAAAAGCATATAGAGCAGGATATATTGTTACTCCATCTAAGTGAACATTTTCACATTCAACTTGCTCAATTTCAACAACATCATCTATCTCTTCAATTATTCATTCATCATTTGATTCAATATCACCAAATGGAACAATAATAATTTTATGAATTGGTCTACTTTTCAACTTCAAATTATACATCACACAAACTAAATCATTCATTTTTTTTATGCAAACGATTCTTTATCTTTGTATGAAGCTAAAATAAAATATCACATTTTTTAGTAAAGATATAAACATAATAAAGAAAATTAAAAATTAAAAATAATTTAAATTATCATTTCAAATGAGCTCTAATTACATCTATATTCCAAAGAACTACAAGTCAAACCTAAAATTCGAATGACAAATATCTTCAACTCTAGAGTTCCATTCCCAAACATCTCCCACCATTCCCTAAGATTTTGTGAATTCCTTTGAATCTTCATTCTAAAAGGACATATAACACAATGAAATTCAACAATTTATAAATTTATTTTTCTTCTTTTTGTCATATCTGGTACCAATCTTCTCATATATATAATACTTCTTTCACCTCTTCACCATCATCACATCTAAAGTTAGGTTCATAGTGGAAATGAAAATTTAGAAAATAGGCAATTGCATGCAAAGGCATACGTATTTGATTATCCACTGAGCATCAATTATTCTTTAAACCTTTTTTCATAACTACATATAATTATCAAACAAATTTTGTTATTCTAATTTCACACACAAGTGATTAAATTTGAATGAGTAAAAGTTTGAAAATGTACCTATTTTTTATATTGTTAAAGTTGAACCTAATATTCTCTTTTGCACAATCCATGTCTTCATAAATGAAACTCATTGTAGGTTTTACATCTGAGTCAACTAATCTCAAGACCACCATAAGAGGGGTAGTAACTTTCAAGCATGTGAAGACATTCTTCCAAAACCGGTTATATAATACCACGATGTTTTCAATTCATGAAGACACGCAAGAAATAAATAAGTTATGGCAAATTTAGTAACATCATGTCTTATCAAGTCTCTACCTTTAGTGAATTTTTTTCAACAAGGAAATAAGCATTGATCTTCCATAAATGTATATGGTAATCTTTCTTCCCCTTGTAATTCTCAATTCATGGACCTTCAAATATTTTTCAAAATCTTCAAAGGTCAAATCAATGCAGTGTGTTGCACATGGAGTCCAATACAATTTTTCTCTTTTTTGCATCAACAACTCTCTAGCTGCTTTGAAATTTGCAGCATTATCAGTGACAACTTGAACAACATTTTCTTTTCCAACAAACTCAACAATATCATCTAACATTTTGAAAACTTTATCATTTTTTTATTTAAATGTATGAAATGTCAAGTGAATAAAGAAAAATCGTCCCTTTTGTATTATTTATCAAGAAGTTGCAAATAGAGCATTTTTTTCTGTCTATCCAACCATCATACATAATGGTACATCCAATTCTCTTTCACTCCTCCATATATATTCGTTAATGATTGCATCTGTTTTGTTCATAACTTGTTCAAAAGCTTATATCTAATATCATCATAAGATGGTGGTTTATTTCCAACTCCTTGAAAATACTAGATTTCTAATTACATTAAAAGGAGTGACACTGGTGTAAAAGAGTTTAGTCACTTAAGCATCAACTTTTTTTTGTATCATTTTTTCATCATTTGATTTATAGTTGCTTTGACACCCTTATTGCTAGCAGTCACTTTTTGTTTTCCTTTAAAACTGAAAACATTCTCACTTTCTTCACCATCTTCAATAATGATATTCAACTTTCTTTTCTTTGATGAAGCATTCTTAACTTCAGCAACTATTTTTATCATCAATTTTCTTATTCCATCCAAAATAGAAGCACAAGGTTCACAATCCCTCTTGATTCCAACAAGATGATGTTTAAATCTACATTTGCCTCAACTCACAATCTTTGAGCAATAGTTATATTTAATTTTTCTTCCATTACCATTAATATCAAATCCATGTTTCCATCCAATATCAGACCGATTTCCTAAAGCATTTTTACTTTTACTTTTAATTGATGAAGATTGTTGAGACTTTGGCAAGTGTACCAAATCGTCTAAAGTAATAAACTGGTAAGACAGGAAATCGTTTCCCAAGAGACTCGTGTAACTAGACAATCATATAATTTCTAACTAACCTAGACTAAAGAATGTTTCCATAATTTGAGTTTTGGTGAAATTAAAGTAACTATAAAACATAAATGATAAAAGTGATCTTAAGCACTCAAACACTTTGAAATGAAGAGATTAGAAATGCAATGGAATGATATTGTTGGGGGTATGCTTTCACCGACTTCACTCTTATGTAAATAAAATTACTTCCTCTTCATTAAATTGTCAAAGTCAATCTACTAAATTACTCAAACATCAATCCCTTGGTAGAAAGAGTCTAGACTTCATTATTAAGCTCCAATCCCTTAGAAAACCTAACAATTAATTTCGCATTAAGAGATGAGATTTTAAGACATCCAAAGGGCTTAGTTCTATCCCTAGATACTATTTCCTTTAGGTGTTTAACCCAAGTCCGGATTTACCCAACATTTCCCAATATTAAGCAACCCTAAAATCAAGTTATGAGTAGCAATTTCACAACAAGCATTAAGAGAAGAAATAAAACACTGACAATCAATGAAAGAGACATATTTTCATTCAAAACAAAATGATTTACATAAAAGTTCAGTGGCTACAACAATTCCTCAACAACAATGAAACTAGCTCTCCATGAATGAAGAGCTTGAGCTTACAACAATGGTGGAAAATGGAAGAAGAAAGGAGACCCAAGGATGAAGAAGGAGTGTTCCCACAACTCCAAGTTGCCTCCAAGAGCTCCCAATCAGAGAGAATGCGTCTGGGTAGCAAAAGATCCAAAACTCTTCGCGTTTCTCTGTGAAATAGGGCAAATCTGCCCTGTCAGCAAAGTGGCGCTCAAGCGCCCCCAAAAATGGGCGCTCAGGCGCGCGACTGTCAAACTCAGGAACTAGTGCACTGGCATTCTGACCTGCTGGCGCTCAAGCGCCCCCAAAAAGGGGCGCCCGAGCCTGACCTCAGCAAAATTCAGGTTCTTCATTTTTGCTGTTTTTCTTGCTTTTCGTGGTTTCCAGTGCCTTCATTTGATGCATAGACTTCTTCCAATTACATTAAGCACATAAAAGCAAGGATTAGTGAACAAAATATCTCATTAAAGCTTGGGGTGCAACCACTTAACAAACTAAAAGAAAACTATGATTTACAAGGTAAAAAGTAAAGAAAGGGTTGACATTTTCTCTTGATTCATCACTGAAATCATGGTAAAATATGACATTATCAAAGATGCACTTTAATTATCTCCCATTGAATTTGATGCATTTCCAGACATAATGAGATAAGCTTTTTCACTACAAACATAAAAAATAAAATACACAAGAGCATAAAACATTGCAGTAGAGATGAACTTAAAACATTGCGGCAATGGCACGACTTTTTGAATGGTGTAGTACAACAGTTTATTTTTTTGAAAAATAAAATCATTTATTCTGAAGTGCAAAACTTTACTTAAAATACATTTTGAGGCAGAGGCAACAACTAAAACACAATGCACAAGAACTTATGCGACATCAACAGCAAGATCGATGACAAGATCAACGACGACAATGATAATGCGAGAAATATAGTGTGAGTGACAGTGACAGTGTGAGAACGAATGTGTGATAATAAAGACGCAAGGATGAATACAAGATTGAAGGCGATAACGACAACACGAATGACGTCAACGACACGAGAACAAAGACGTGAGGAAGTGCACAACTGAAACCACGATCGAGAGCGCGAGAATAAAGATGAATCCCAAGAACGAAAACACAGTTTGAGTGAATCACAAGAGAGGAACGAAGAAGATGAACTTTGTCACTGAGCCTAAATTAGAAAGCCTAATTTGGCCAGCCCTAAAAGTGAATTTGTTTTATGCTTTCAAAATTTCTTCCTAAACTGGCAAGATCGAAACCAGGCTCGCAATCTTCATTTGAGTTTACTGAGTCGACCGTCGATTCCACTAATTTTATACCAAATACGAGTTTGCTTCCAAATTAATTCAAAAAGACTATGTGGACTTATAAACTAGATCAGATTAACGAATTAACTGACAAGTTATGTGAACTTATAAGCTAGATCAAATTAACGAATTAACTCACAAGTTCAATAATACTGATTCAACATTTCTAAACATTCTCCAACACACTATCAAAGTTTTATTTAAAAAAGTTCCAATACAATTAAAAGAAATGCATGAAAGCATTTTGAAATGTTTTATCTTGTATCATAAAAGTATTTTAAATTTATCTTATTTTATATTTAGTTTTAAT
Organism: Vigna mungo; assembly: GCA_036885675.1. Classification (NCBI taxonomy): domain Eukaryota; kingdom Viridiplantae; phylum Streptophyta; class Magnoliopsida; order Fabales; family Fabaceae; genus Vigna; species Vigna mungo. The sequence continues at coordinate 41,400,982 of CP144692.1, read as the reverse complement.
TTTACACGTTTTGTAGTTTTTAAAATTTTGAATGACTTATATTTTGTTGTTATTTAGAGCATTGATATGTAACATTTTTCTATATTTTGAAGAAGTTCAAGACATTATATGGACCTTCCCATTTTATACTCTCTTGGGTAAAATAGTTGGAAGAATATAAAAGTATTAACAAAATATAAAAACTCTATACATAATCTTTATTAAGAAAATTGAAATCCATTAAAAACAATTTCCGTTGCCGGGACTTGAACCCGGGTCTCTCGGGTGAGAGCCGAGTATCCTAACCAACTAGACTACAACGGATTGATAATTGAATTGAAATTTAACTGAAACATAATTTAAATGATCATTCTACAAGATTCCAAAACCAAATAAGGAGATCTATATACATATAATTTTTTTTTTCATTAATAAGGAAATACACCCAACTCATGTTAAATAACTCGTTTTCTTCTAGTTTCTAAAACACACTCACCTCTACTATACCTTATATTAAGTGACAACTTTAAATTCTCTGATGTATTATATAAACCGGACTCAAGCAAACTCAATGAATCCACAGTGTAGATATCATACTACAGACGAAATTGACAAGTATAAGATTATTTTTATTTATTGAAGTGGTATGAATAATTATATAGAAGATTAAATAGCCCAGTTTAACTCCCTAAATTTATATATATTTTGCTTCGAGGTATCATGAAAATAAAATAATGAAAGCGCACTAGTGAAAAAAGTTTATTTATTTAAGTAGTGCAAGTGCAGGGAGATGAAAATGAAAATAGTGTTGTTGTGAAGTTTATCATCGTTAGTAATTGCAGGTTCCATGTATACATCCTAGTCTCATACTCATTAAAACACAACTAAGTCATTAAAGTTTTTTCATTATATTGAATTTAATTAAATGAAATTAGCAATTTTTCATCTAATTACCTCAAATTTCCAACCACGTTTGTTCTATCAGCTTGTACTTCAATCACATAAACACATTACGTAAAGTAATAACATCAGATGTGAAGTGGAATATGTTGTTTTTTTTTTTAATAAATAAATTAGATAATTAATTAAAACATTACAACTATCCCATCAATCCGTTGTAGTCTAGTTGGTTAGGATACTCGGCTCTCACCCGAGAGACCCGGGTTCAAGTCCCGGCAACGGAAGGATTTTTTTATCTAATTTTCTACACACTTTTTTTTTTTGAAAAACAAAATTGAACAATTCTCTCGTCAACTCCATCAGCAACCAAAATTCATAAATTCATGTAATATAGCAGACAGAACTTGACATAATATGCTCCATTTTCATCTTACAAAGATCTTATCATAGATAGAACACACATTATCATACATCACACACATGTCTTTAAACTACAGTACATATGAAAGTATTTTTTAAAAAACTTTTATAGTAGTAAAAATAAATACTTCTTTGCATAAGTACGTAGCGGAAGTAGGCAGCTAATAGGAAGCATAACTCTTTGTAGTTGTTTGTGTTTGGGCAACCATTGCAGCAGAGACCATTGTGTTCATTCCACAGATGGAATGCCCTCGGCAGAGCTTGTAATACCCATCTACTCCCCATCTTTTCCCCCAGGAATTCTTGATGATCCAGTATGGTTTGTTGCCAAGTCTCAGAATTGAGAACCCTTTAGCTTTATATCCCACGAGCAACACACCATGGTCGAGCCATTTCTTGCTGCATATGAGAGGGCATGACACACCTCCAATGTATGTTTGCATGAAAATTGCATTCAGACCAACTACACATCAAAGTTCATAAACGTTAAGACATACAAATATTACTAACATTAAACATTAAGGATTGTTTTATTAGGGGGACTTACTAGCAAGTGGGCCGTGCTTGACTAAATATGCAGCAATTTGGTTCTCATCCACAGGAATGTTGGTGAAATTTGTGATCCTAACAGCTACTTTCCCAGGATCAAACTTGCATTCACCTTTCTCCCCTGTGTAAGGGTATGAAGACTCCTCCTCCAACCCTCCAGACTCCAGCAAATACTTATAGGCATTTGTCATAAGACCTCCATTACAGCCATTGTCACATGTGGTCCTTTCTGTTATGTCACACTTGGAAACAGAAATTGAACAAAAAGTTATCAGGGGCAAGATGGATTCATGTAAAGAAAAAACCCAGTTCAGAAATTAATCGGGATGCATAAAATTTGTGACATTTATTTATATGCATTGAAAAGCACTGAATAAAGCAAGTTACATAGAGATAAGCATATATATATATATAACAGTCCTTGAACAGAAATATTTTTATATAGTACCTGGCTGTCACAGTCTACGAGCTGTTGTTCACTAAGATTGAGGAGCTTTCCGGTTGCAATAAAATTGGCTCCTTCTATAGATCCCGTGGTGCTGAAAGCCCAGCATGATCCACATTTACCCTGTTTTCAAATTACGCGAACCACTTCAAAAAATGGAATATTCATAGATTAATTAAGTTTAAAATAGACTTTCACTTAAAAAAGGAAAATAGTCATACAAATCTGATCACAAATAATCATAAAGTATTGTATGGGCAAACAAATTTTTCTTCCCATACACTTTTATTTTCAATGTAATTTTTAATAGTGACATTTTAACTAATTGTTCGTAGCTGGAATCAGTTACCTAAAAATAAAATAAAATATTAAATACTTCTAATAATTATAGTAGTGAAAAAAAAATATATACCACTTCAAAAAATCATAATAATGAAGAATTATAGTTAGTTGAAATGTAATTTTCTTCGTAGAAATTAAAGCTAAACTTGTCATATATGTATACCTGCTTTTTAACTTCGGTGACAGCCCCTTTCTCTCGCCAATCGAAATCCTCCGGCAGTCCATCCACCTCCAACGGCGGTGCCACACCGCCGGCGCCATTATTCAACGGGAAGCCGCCATTGACACCGGTGTAGTGGCGTTGAAACTCGTCCTCGTTGAGATCGGAGAACTGCGTGACGCCGTGGATGGCAGTGGGATCGAGCGCCTGGTTCTCCGCCGCTCTCAGCATGTTTCCTGCGAAAATCTCCAAACGCTGTAAATACTCTTCCCGTGTGGAGTAGTTCCTCCCGTAATTCTCCATGAAGACTCTGAACCTCTTCTCCGTTCGCAGAAGTTGGTTGTCCTCGAGCTTCAACTTTCTGGCTATGTCTTGAAACGTGGTTTGGCGAGCAGAGGATAGGATTAGAGCGAAGAGGAAGAGTGAAAGACGTGCGAAGCACGTGAGGCCATGACCTCGCTTTGCCACCATGTCTGCGCGTGCTGCCTCTGCCTACTCTGCTACTACGGCTCTTCTTCTTCGCGTTTTTATGGGGTTGTCCTCCGGGAATATGTAATTACATTTATAGCCTTCGAAGGGTGCTATTGGAGAATACACGACGGTGCAGGGCAGGGGTATAAGTGTGAATTAAACGAATGGAAAGGTGGCAGCATGCAGTAGTTAGGCTCAACATGCAACGTGACACGTGTGGGGCTCAGAGTCTTAAACCGTGAGTAAGACAAAGCATAATCTTTTTTCTACATTTATATATTCTTGTAGTGGCTCTTTTATTAAATCAACAATGTTATATCAAATTTGAATCTACACTTTAGCAATAAATAGTTTTCCTCTGTCTATGTTTCATTTGGCTTGTACCTTTTCGTCAACAGCTTAGACACACGAAATCATGTGAAAAAATCTCCAAATATAAAATACTTAATTTAGAGGCTCTAAATTAAGTATTTTACATTTGGAGAAACTTCCCATTGAAAAAACAACTTTTTTTTCAATCTTTTCCAAAATTTTGATGGATTTTGATTTAAAATAATAGAAATAATTAATTTTTCATGTTAAACAGTTTTCTAAATTTGTAACATCCCAATAAATATATAGAACAAAACTATATTTTATTCTAGGAGTTATCATGAACAATATTAAAGAACAGTAGATAAAAAGAATTTAAAAGATAAAGAACGAAAGCTGGAATATATATATATAACTTAATCCTTCAAAATATACAAGTTGATAGTCTGAGAGTAAAGTCTAGGACGGACGGCTTTACAAAACAAATTAACCGGCCGCTATCTACAAAATTTACAACATGAAAACTAGAACTAAGGACCGGTCGGTCCGGCAAAGTGCTCTGGCAGCACCTCCAAAGGTTCCTCCACTTGTAGAGCTTCCTCCAAAGTTTCCTCTTGAACACCTTCTGCTCACACCCAAAGGATGATCATTGCAGTGAAGAGAACAATCCGGACAGTCAAATACCGACCGGCAATAAAGACAAGACAAAAACACACAACAGGGTAAGCTTATGAAGAATTCCATAATTCATTTACAACATTAACACAATAAAAAATGATACACAAGTCCTTTCCAAATAAAATCATAAAAGAAACATCATCAACATCAATTATTCAAAAATCTTGTCCGGACGTATGACCCTGTATGCTCGCCGCTCTCTGCACCCGGGTGGACCTGGCTGGGATACACTCAACAGACCGCCACCCGAGGTTAGTCCAATGAGACCACCTCGGTATCGAAATACCCTGAGGTTAGAGGACCTCCCGCCATTCCCACGCATGAGTTACTCCCCTCTACTTAAGGTGATGTAATCACGGAATATCAGGATAGAGTCAGAACCTGAGCCTATTGCCACGGTCATACTAAATCAATTTACTTCAAACATGAGAAGTTCCTCCTTGGAATTCTCTTACAATTCAATCCAACCAGACGACAACTTGATATAAATTTAAGGTAGGAAAACTCAATAGAATATAAGTAAGGAGAATTAGACCAATGAAAACCGGACGGACCTATCAATAAAGGTTCATCAACAAAAGTGAAGGTAAACTAATGAAAACCGGTCGGAATAATTAATATAGAGTTAAATCAACAAAAGAAAAAACCCGACTAGTTAATGAGAATTGAATAAAGAAACTTGATCAATGAAAATTAACTGACTAGATCAAAGGAAACGGACGGTTTAAGGTAGACAGATTCTCTTCAGAAAAGTGAATGTCCTTACAAAACTGGACATTCCATGAGTAATCAAAGGTCAATACAATACCGGACGCTTTTTCCAAATAATTAATATAATTATAAACCGGGCGTTCTGTGAAAGACAGAACAATCCGAATGGCTGACTTAATAGACTCTCTTAGGTTCAGAAAATAATCAACTCAAGATTAATAGGGAAACCGGACGATCCTAATGACCCTTCGATTATAAAATCAATTATTCTAAGTTCTTATACATTCCTTTAAGTCTAAAAATCAAAGAATTCAGTTTAATACCAGATACAAACTTTCATTTTAACATATAGATTGTCAAACATACCATAAATCATATATTCAACCATACCAGAAAATAAATATTGAATTTTCATAAACTTCCCTTACCTCTTAACTCCAGCTAAACTTCGACAGTAGATTGATAACAACTATCTCTTCTAAAGTTTCAAAGTCTAGAGTAAAATACAAAAATATAGGTTCAGAGAAATAGTTTACATGTACATGCAAGCTTTAATGGTGCATGCATGTAGGGAATGGGAAAACTTAAGTCAGAAATGAAGTTCTTAGAACTTACCGAATGCAATACAGAAATCAAACGGTTCAAGTGTAAGGGACGATCTCCAAGAGTCTTCAGACGTGATCTGAAGGGTGATCGGAACAGTAGTTTGGTTAGGATTTTAGAGAGAAGGTAGAGAGGTTTTAGAGAGAAGGAGGAGAATTAGAGATTTTCAGAAAACAAGGTTTGCTGAAGAAGAAGAAGATTGCATGCAGAAAGAATTTGCATTGTTTTCTTCTTACCTTCAACACTAGCGGTTGGCCATTCATAAGCTGCCACCTGGTCTCCACTAAAAAGTCCAGTCTAACCTAAGCATGCCACTTGTTTTCCACTTTCGGGGTTTTTCCCTGCTATGCCGTCGCTGCACGGATTACGAGAAAAGGAAAATTAAATGCTTGCAGAGTTGGTCTCCCACTCACCAGGGGAGACCGACCGGTCGCCACGTGGCCGAGCCTAAACATGACTAATTAATGGGTTGTGACAAAATTGATATTTGAGTTAAAATATGTGAGTAAGTAACTTAAACACTAATTTGAAATACTGCGTAATAAAAAATTATTACGATTAAATTAAAAAGAAATATATTTATTAATTTTAAAGTTTAAAGTTATATCAAAATCTCAAATTTCACAATAAAGTTTAAAGAATAAAAATGTATTTAATCTATTATTTTACTATGCTATATAATTTTTATTGGTTTAAAATTGGAGAGGATGTATATAATTAATTATTTTTTTAGGTATTTAAATCGTAGAATAAAGCTAAGATAACATACTATAATTCAAACAACTTATGATAAAAAAAAGTAAGTTAAAATATAAATTAAGTGGATTTCTTTATGATACTGTTCAAATATTGATTTTTAATAAATGAACCCTTGTCTTTGGACTTTGTTTTAAAAATTGTTTTCTCCAGAAAATAGTTGAAATAGATATTTTATTTTTCTCTTTCAATAAAGTTTGACGTATGCATTAATGAATGTTTATGATTTTATCTGTCCCAAAAAAGTTTATTGAGGAACCCAACAATGTACTAGATTGTTCTGATGCCTTCAAAGATGTTTGTACACATGATGTAGTACTTTAGGGTGAAGGAATTCACATACTTAGCCAAATTTGCTGAATAATGATGTGAGACAAGAGAAAATCGGCTGGGAAATAAAACTCTGGCTCAATCAATGGGGTTCAATCTTGAAGACGCAGAAGGGCCACTAAAAGAGATTGGGCCAGAACACACGCAACAAAGAAGTGTGTACGTGAGAGGATTTTGGTTTATGTAGTAAAAAAGCTCTTTATTAAAACTAATAAGATTTATTTGCATAACTTAAACTAATTTTAACTTATCATAAATATGACACAGAAGACGCAGACAGATTAAATTATTACACTCAGGCGAGGATTCCAGCGTTAATCACGGAGATTTTGTTCACGTCAAAAAATCACTGATATATATATTTTCCTCACGAAAACGTGAACGTATGATGGGTATTATTTTACGTTTATTAAAAGTTCAAATTTTCCATTAAAATATGGCATCAGATACAATACTGGTAAACGATAATTAATTAAAACGTAAACTAATAATATTAGGAGAGGAACAGAGAAAAGTGAATCCCATGGGAAGGAATAATTTATTTGGTGAGGTTGATAAAGCAGACTTTGAAAATTACAAAAGATTCAGACAAGTGCAGACAGATACATGTAGAACACACGCCTTACAAGGGTCTAATAATAGAAGAGAAACATAATGACTATGGAAGTAAACACGGTTCTCTAAACAATTGATAAACATTTATACTTCTCGGTGAATCTGCAGGCAAGAAGTGCAGCTTCCCGTCCATGGCTTTCACGTTTAAGATCCTACAGAAAAGACGTATACAGTGTGTGAGTCGACGTAACATAGTGATGATAGTGAAGCGTGAAAAAGAGAAAGAAAAAGTTTCAGATGTTATTACGATGTAGTGTGAAGTATCTAGTAGTGGTAAGGAGGAGGAGGAGGGGATTTGTAGTAGTAGTGGGGTGGAGGAGGAGGAGACTTGTACTTGTAGGGCTTCTTGTGAGGTGATGGTGGAGGAGAGTGGTAAACTGGGGTGGGGACATGGGGAGGGTAGGTGTGAACGGGAGGTGGAGGAGAGTGGTAGATTGGGTGTGGGTGAGGGTAAGGGTGTTTGTGCACTGGTGGAGGAGGGGATGGGTATTTGTATGGCTTCTTAGGAGGAGGTGGAGGAGAGTGGTAGACTGGGTGTGGGTGAGGGTATGGCTTGTGAACTGGTGGTGGTGGAGATGGGTACTTGTATGGCTTCTTTGGTGGTGGTGGTGGTGGTGGAGAGTGGTAGACTGGGTGTGGGTGTGGGTGTGGGTGAGGGTGAGGATGAGGGTGAGGGTATGGAGGAGGTGGTGAAGAGTACTTGTATGGCTTCTTTGGTGGTGGTGGTGGAGATGGGTAGTGGTAAGGTGGTGGTGGTGGTGAAGGAGACGGTGGAGGAGGAGAAGGGTAGTGGTAAGGTTTCTTGGGAGGTGGAGGAGAGGAGTAGGAGTAGTGGTTGGCTGAGATTTCAGATGGGAGGCTGAAAAGGATTATGGCAAATGCAAGAGTGATAGTGGCAGAAGAAGCCATTAGGGACCCCATTTTCCTCCAAGGGTTTTCGTTGCTCTTAAAGCACCTTCTGCATCTCCTTTTATACTTGTTTCGTTACCATTATTACCTCCAATCTCAACTTTTTTTCACTTTTAGACTCACCTTCTTCGAAACACGATCAATTATCATGTAATGCTGTCTTTGAACTCTTGCTTCCTTCACATTGACTTCAAGATCCTTTCGAACACCGTTTTGGAATATTGATTCACCTTTCATACTTACGTGCCTTTTTTATCAATATTTTTTTACAGATCTCTCATCAAAATATCAACTCTTGCATAATCTATATTGTCTTTTTAATATATTCTTTCTATTATGTATGTTGTTGAAAAACAAAGGAAAATGATATTTTAATACAAATTTTTCACACCATTTTGATACTGCACATATGTCAAAATATGGTTGGATAATTTAAAATTAAAAAAACTGAGAGAAAAACATATTTGGAAGAAAAAAATCAAAGTTTATTTTTTTAATTTAAAATTGTCCAACCACATTTTGACACATGTGAAATGTCAAAATGGTGTCAAAAAATTGGTGTTAAAATATATTTTTTCTAACAAATGGATAGTTAATCAAAGGAAAATGATATTTTAACACCAATTTTTGACACTGCACACGTATCAAAATGTGGTTGGACGATTTCAAATTAAAAAAAAAAAACTTTGGTTTTCTTTTCCAAATATGCTTTTACATCAATTTTTTAATTTAAAATCGTCTAATCACATTTTCACACGTGTACACAGTATTAAAATTGTGTCAAAAATTGATATTAAAATATCATTTTTCTTAACCAAAAGCATTTAATTTTAGTCATGAATATTGTAGTGTAGAAGTAAAAAAGAAAAGTAAATAAGTGCAGGGATGCCAGTCTGTGTAGTGTGTAGTGGTCAGAAAACGCTGACACGACCTTTATTTTTCATTTTGTGTGTGAAAGTAAAGACAAACAATTTGATTTAATTATTTATTGTTACTAGCACCCAAACATCACTCAGTCCAACATGCATGATTTTTGGGTATTTGTCTTCGCCAACTTTTTATTTCTTATATTTTTCTTAAATTGTTTTTATTAAAACAATGAGATGCATTGATTGATATGTGTCACTTGAGAAACTTAAACAAAAATATGGAGAGTTTTTAAAATATTTTATAAAATTATTTTTTTAACTTGCTTTCCAAATTCACGCATAATTTCAGAATCTTGTACCTCTCTAAAGTGGTACTACATGATATAGAGGCACACAATACATATTTTTCATCCCTCCCTTATCAATTAACTATTTATTTAAACTATTTCCACTAAAAAATTATAAGTTTAATCTTTTCATGTTTTAACAATTTCAGAACTTTGTATAATTTAATAAATATTTTTAGAAAAAGTAAATAATAAGAAACCCAAACATTTTTGTAGCGTAAACTTTTTTAGACAACTTTAATATATATACATATATATATATATATATATATATATATATATATATGGATTTGCAACTTGTTTTTCAGTTGGTACATTTTAACAATGTGCACCGGTTTCAGTAGACAAAAATACATTTATATGCTATGAATTCTAAATTTTAAGGTTAAGGGTATTTTAATTAAAAAAAAAAATTCCCCAAACCCTTACTAACCTCTCTTATTCTTCTGAATTCTTTCTCTTTCATCTCTTTCACTCTCCAACTTTTTCTCTGTCATCCCTACTCTAGTCCGAATTGATAAAAATCATAAACACTTGCTTTATTTTAATAATTTTCATTCTCAAAATTAAAAAAAGAAACCCCAAACTCTTACTCACCTCCTTCATTCCTCTCAACCATTTTTCCTTCATCTCTCTCACTCAAACATCTTTTCTGTCATCTCTGCACTAGCCCTAACTAAAAAAACACTCATTATTAAACAATTTACTTTTGTAAAGAGTTGAGTCATTGACATATTCACCTTTCGAAAAAAGTTCATTCAAAATCTCTTTAATTTCACTATCCTCACTATATATATTACAGCCGACGGGCACAACTTGCACTAAGACTTATGAGCATCATTCCTTTACATTCTCAAACTACTACGTAACATTGCTCCATGGCCATTTAATTTTTTTTCGTAGAAATTCATTAACTTGTTTTCCTTTACTAAAGAAAAAACAAATCAAAATACAATAAAATTCTCAACGATAAAATCAAACAATAAAAATTCTATATCTTGAGATTTTATTTAAAATTATATAAAGAAAAAATTAGGTGCTTTAATTTTTTTATTTATGTAGGTATATTTTTTTTCTCTAACCATTTTATTTAATAATGAGTGTTTTTTTAGTTGGGGCTAGTGCAGAGATGACAGAGAAAATATTTGAGTGAGAGAGATGAAGGAGAAAAGGTTGAGAGAAATGAAGGAGGTGAATAAGGGTTTGAGGTTTCTTTTTATAGTTTTGAGAATGAAAATTATTAAAATAAGGTGTTTCTGATTTTTTTCAATTGAGGCTAGAGTAGGGATGAGAGAAAAAAGGTTGAAGTGAAAGAGATGAAAAAGAAAGGGTTGAGAGCAATGAGAGAGGTGGGTAAAGGTTTTGGGGGTTTCTTTTTTTTTATTTTTTTAATTTTGATAATGAAAATTATTAAAATATCCTTAACCTTAAAACTTATAATTCATGATATAAGGATATTTTTGTCTACTGAAACACTCGGTATACATTGCTAAAATGTACCACTGAAAAAAACAGACATACACAAATTAGCAAACCATATATATATATATATATATATATATATAAGGTTTCTAAAAATGTACAAACTAATTTTAAGGAACTCGTTTTATAGTTTTTCCCTGAGAAATTTGTTAAACAATTCCTAAGTACTTTTTTTAATCCATAGATTTTTAATTCATGGTTTGACAAGAAAAAAACATATTAGAAGCGAATTTGTATGTTACATTTATATATATTTTCACAATGAGAACGAAAAGAGAAATAGAAAAAAGAATAATATAATTTCAACTATATATTATCACACGATTTAACTCCTAATAACATAATTAAAGAATCGATAAGTTTATGAATGATAAGGGATGAATGTTTTCAGTTTGTTCATATCAGCAAATTAATTAATTATTATTTTAGTAAGGTTTTTCATATTTTAATTTTAATATTCTTAATCATTAAAACAGTTGTGGACTTTGATAATAAGGATATTACTTCTAATATCATTTATTGTATATCTAAACTTACCTAAATTACTTAAGTTTGCGACACAAGCCACTCACTACTACTACTAGGACTTGTCAATTAATATTAATTTTATTAAGAGTTTCTATTAGCAAGTACATGTCATATTTAAGATATTTATACAATTTTATTTTTGACGTGAACAATCCTTTTTACTTTAAAATAATTTAAAATTATAATAACACTTGTTGATATAAATCCATAAAAACGCCACTACATAATTCCTAAACACTTAGTTTTAAACACGCACAATAAATAAACATATGCTAATATGTATCTTTAATAGTCAATCTTCTCATAAAATATATAGAAACTTGTGTTTATTGAGAGGAGAAACAAAATTAAAATTTTTAAACTGTGACCAAAGTTCAATCTAGAAGTTAATTATGTAAATTAAAAAAATTAAAAACTAAATTAAATTTAAAATAAATTGGAAATATCGTCTCAATTAGAAATAAAGTTAATCAGTATAAATTTTATTTTATAAATTTATTTTTAATGTGAAATTAAATTTAAAGTTCATTCTTTAATATATTATAAAAGTTATGAGTTACAATATATTCTAAGTAGATTTATTGTTTATTTTATCTATTATGTTACCGTTATTTGTTGAATTTACTATTTGTTGAATTTATGTATTATTAGTTATCTAACCAATCATTAATATTTAATTTCTTTCTATATAAATATATCTCAATATAAATGAATATATTGAAACTTTTACATTAATTTAAAAACTGAAACAATTTATAATATATAAATAAATATAAATTTGATTTCACAAATCAATTTTACAAAATTAAATAAATTTTAACAAATTATTAAAAAAATGTATAAAAACAAAAGTTATTAGGTAAAATACTATTTTAACATGTAATTTGTGTTGCAATAATTTGTGTATCATATAAAGGATTGGGAAGGCTTTAACTTGGGACATGACAATCTGGAGTGGATACATCACTACATTCACCAAATGTATATCAAAAGGGATAAATATAAAAGCTTAGAATAAGATTCCACAAAAAAACCCAATTTTTCTATTATTGGCCAAGTGGAAGTTCTTAAAATGTGTATTTTTATTTATTTTATTTCTTGACATTATGAATTATTCAATAAAAGCACCGATTCACGTGCCATTGTTATGCATTTCTACCTACAATAGCTTGCTGGAGTAGGTTGACTCATGAGTTATCCAATGTAATCACTGTTTTCTATTCTTCTCTTTATTAGGGAACTTCACAAGTTTTTACGAAATGTAATTAAAGTTAATTTTAAGCTTATTTAATTGAAAACAACTGATATTATTTTATCATTTATTATTTTTATTTAGGTTAAATAATTTTTTTCTTTAATTCTCTGTCAAAATTAAAATTAACTTTTTTTGAAAGTTTAAATTAATTTTAATATTTCATTTTTAGAATAATGTAATTTAATTTTTTTAATCAAATTTTATTAAATAAAATATATTTAGGTTTTAAATGTGTTTAAATTAGTATTAAAATAAAATATATTAAATAATATAAACAATTTTAATGTTATTATAAGATTAATATATCAAATAAATTTACAAAATTTGATTAAAAAAATTAAATCTGTATATTTTCAAAATTAAAAAATTAAATTAAATTAAAGTTTTAAAACTAATTAGTTTTAAAGAAAAATTAAATTTTAATAATTAAAAAATTAAATTAAAGTTTTAACAAAAACAAAAATGTATTTAATTATTTTATTTATAATAATAATATAATTAAGAAGAGTGTAAAGGTTTACCAAGTACACACGCATTTGAGAAAATATATTAATATATTAATAAGATTAAATTATGGTACATAAACGTTTGACAAAACATTGGTCAAATCTACCTATCTATATACCTAGCCAAGTTGATAAAATATTTAATATAGGGTTAAATATGTTTTTAGTTTCTATACTTTGAGACGATTTTGGTTTTATTCCCTCTTCCGAACTAAGGTACAATTTAGTTTTTTAAGTTTACAAAACTCTGGTTTTAGTTGTTTTTACCAAATTTTTTTAATTTTATTTATTGTTTGAAACGTGTTTGTTAGTTAACATTGAAGCAAAAATGTGTTAAACAGTATAAACAATCCAAATGTTATAATGAAACGTGTTTGAAACAACAAATAAAGTTAAAAAAATTTGATAAAAAAGACTAAAACCAGAGTTTTCTAGAATTGAAGAACTAAATTGTACCTTAGTTTGAAAGAGGGACTAAAACCAAAATCGTCCCAAAGTATAGGGATTAAAAACATATTTAACCCTTTAATCTATATTTACAATTTTTTCTTTTTTCACGAATTAAATTTTAATGATTCCAAAAAATAAATTATTAATAGATAAAGTAAGTTTGTATTACAGTTAAAATTAGTTCCTGTGAATATAAAAATACATCTTACATATTCAAAAATATTTATTTATTATAAAGTTTACTTACTATATATTTTTTTTCAAATACAAAGTATAATTTAAATTCCTTTATAGAAGAAAAATATTTTTCTGTTATAGTTTCTACTTATTATAGAACAAAAAGTAAATATTTATTGTGCATAATAGACACGTGAAATTGCTGAATTTTCCCATTTATAAAGTGGTAATCCATGTGCATTTGTTCAGTCTGATGATCAGGGTAGGTTCTAACTAAACATCACATATTACTGATGGACAAGTTTGATTGAGTAATATTATAATACAGTCATCTTTCAATTATTAAAATATTATGTATGTACTATTTGTTTTTTAAAAAATATGTAAAAATAATTTGAAAATATAAATTAGAGTTAAATAAAAATTTTAACTAAAATAAAAATGTTATAAAATCAATTTCATATTAGAAACAATATAGTAAAATCAATTATTTTAAAATATAAAAGTAAAACAATTAATTGTATTTTACTTATTATTTCAGTATTTTTTTTACTTATTTGTTTTATTATAGTATTGGAAACAAATATATTAATAAAAAAAGTTATATTATTTATTATTTTAATATTTTTTATTCTAAATAGTATTTTTTCTATAATATATACGTATACTTATAAAATATTAAATTAATTTACTTCATTTTAAATTGTTGTAATCATTTATTTGTTATAATGTTATTAGTAATATAACTATTACTAAATTATTTTGTAAATATTTTATTAATATTTACGTAAAACTTGGTAATGTTAAAAATATAATTGATTATTTGACAAAAGTTAAATATTTAATATTTTTTTAAGCTTTTGTTTTGTGTTTCGTTTTTCACATTTTTCTTCAAATACATTTTTATAAAAGAAAAATAATCATCCTAAACAAAAAGAGGGTTCCTATATAAAACATTTAATTGTGTGTGAGTTGTTAATTATTTTTATCTACTCTTGGTTTTATTATTAGAATTGTGTGAACTAGATAACACAAGAAGTAAAAGACATTAATAAAAGAAGTTAAACATGCATAGGAACATTAATAAAAGAAGTTATAATACAAAATTTAGTGAAAATGACAGTATCAACATTAGCATTAATATTGATTGCTTTGAGAAGAATTTAAGATGTACATGTTATATTTTTAACCTGAGTTAAAAACTGTGACAACCCCTGCATAATATCTACACTTGATTTTGCATTTGAAGCATCAAGAGTAACAACGATGTGGCAAAAGAAATAACTTAATAACTCTTTCTGTTAAAATAGAGTAAAACTAATAACAAATAAACTTTAAATTTACTTTATAGTTTGGCTTACATGTAATAATTTTATCACACTTTTAATTTTATTATGTTAATAATGGATTTACTTGAGATTGTTATGAATTTTATTTATTATTCTTACTATGGTTTTGAATTATGGAATTCTTATTTCTTAAATTTAGAAATATTTCTAAATCAAACTTCTATGGAAAAAAATAAAGTGGTCTGAAAAGATAAAAACGTAAAATCTTTTTAATAAATCGTTCCATTCAAATGATTCACGACGAAAATAATTTCCAAAATCAGTTCAATGAGATGGGTTGGTTACGGCAATTCAACGCAATAACAAAGTTAAACTATTAGTAAAAGTTGAGTCAACCGTGAGATCTTTTTATTTATTTATTTTCATGATTGTGAGAGGAAAAGGTTAAACATTTAGATGAAAAGACTATCATATAATTACAAAATTCAACCATTAGACAGCTGTTTATGTAATTATATTAATATTTTTATTTATAAATCTTGTTAACTAGTGCATATTTATTATATTATTAAAATTAAGTTGCGAAACAGTTGTTTAAACATACATGGTGGTATCAAAGCATAATTTTTGGTAACATAAAACCATATGATATTAACCCATGGTTAATGTATTGCTGAATCAAACTAATATAAATATCAGATATTGTCCTTATTTTAAAGATTGTATTATACTCAGTATAAGTTAATAGTCTTCTCATTGTAAGAAATTTAAATATTTATTTTTTCTAATTATTTTTTTTAGTTTTTGGATCTTAGTTCCAGAAGTTTAGGTTTCTCAATCTTAATTCTAAAAATGGGATATTTTGACACTTAAGTATGTGTGTATAGATAATACAATAAGATAAATAATAGTATATGTCTTTAATACCTTGGAAGTTATTATTTATTTTACTATTTATAATATCTTTCTACTTAAATGAGTCTTAAGGACATGTTAATGTTATTCCTAATATATTGTTTTAGTTGTTGTTTAGTCATAGTGACTGGTTTTAGATGTTTATTATTGTTTGATTAGTTACATATATATATATATACTGTGTTGAGGTGTTCTAGATTTTTTTTTCTAGTATTTATTCATAATATTAGTACTTCTTAAACTTACATGATACTTCTAATTTTGTCTGACACTCTCAACAAGACTAAATACTTTTCGATTTTGCATGATATTTCTTAACAAGACTAGTATTTATTGGCAAGAAGGACCTTCTTGATCTTGCCTGATATTTTTCGATATTGTTTGCGGTAGAGAGTCTTCAAAAAACATTTAGAGGTTCCAAAGTTAATTTTGAGAAACCAAAATATAATAATTTAAAAGAAAATTATATATATATATATATATATATATATAATAAAATTAAACTTTAAAAATAAATATTTATATATTACAAAGTTATGTTATTTTTCCAATGATTCAAGAATGTATCCCTTATAATAGATAACATTAAGAAGAAAAAAATGGAATTAATTAATTTAATTTTTTGTATTATCTCATAATTAATACTATGTTTTGCAAATTGCTTAGTGACTTACTTTTCTTTAAGATTTTCCTAATAATTTTTTGAAAAAATATTTAAAGAGTAATTACTTTTTATAAAATAAAAGTTATAGTAAAATGTGTTTTTTTAAAACAAGAGGAAAGAAATTAACATTCTAAAATTTTATAAAAATATTTAGAATTAAAATCAAACAATTAACGAACTCCCAGAAAAATATCATCAATTAAGATAAGTTAAAAAATCCTTAATATTAATATTTTTTAATTATTAAAATTTTGATATTAAAATACATTTTGTATTTCGGCAGTGATTAATATACTTTGTCTAAACATGTAAATCAAAATTTAATAAATTAAAATTATTTCATCGAAACAAAATGTTAAAGAAATCAATTTAAAATAGAATTAATTTAAAAACATTGTATTCAAATATTTTTAAAGTTAAATTTCCCCCCTAAACTCAAGGTAGTGAAATGTTATTAATAAATAGTCATTGGAGGCGTCTGGATTTTGTATAATTTATGTGGAAAAAGAGAAATTAAAAAAATATCCTTTAATACACCAAACTTTTTTATCTAATTTTTTTATATTCATTTGATAATGTAATTTAAAATGCTAATTTCGATTATCATCTGTATAAATAAAACATGGAATAATAAAAAAAAGTTGTCATCTTTGGATACAGTTATATAAATCCTTAATCAATATTAAAGACAGATTAAATTAATTTGAATCTCATGCAAAAGGTTTTTTTTAATAATCTAATTTTTTAAACTTTAAAAATAACTAAAAATATTCACGTGTGATCGCCATAACTATAATCACATTGATTAGAAAAATAATCATTTATCATTATCAACACGCCCTCACTACCATAATCAATATCACCATCATGACCCTCACAGTCATACTCCATTATGATTTATGGATATATATGTACTCAACATAAACAATTAATTGACAGTCACTGTTATTTTGGTCATATCATTAATAATATTAATACTTTTTTTTGTCACTGTACGAAGAGAACGTTCATGAAATATTTCTTTTTTATATTGCTTTGCCAGCCAATACGCGAACAGACAACCTTCAAAAATTACACTGCATGCAGGCGAAATGAAGAAAATGCATGGAGGGAACAGTACCTCACAATATGATAGAACACACTAAAAATAGAAAAAGAAAGTCCAGTCTGAACAATAATCAAACACCAACGAAAATATATGAAAAGTTTCCTCTTTTATTCTATTATATCTTGGAAGTGCTTCCTCCAGTTCATGGCTTCCTGAGCTTTTAGACCCTGGAAAAAGACATGTAGGGCTCTATCAGTTCATGTCTAAAACAAAATCAAATAAGTAAAGCTTTCACATGAAAAGCTTAACAAAAAATCACAGGAGAGATTAAAGAATGCTTGATATCTATAACATGCAGAGGTGTATATATATATATAGAGAGAGAGAGAGAAGAGAAATATTATACAGAAGGAGGAAAAATGATGAATCGTGTGAAGAAAATATAGAACGGGGTAAGGAAAAGTATAAAAAGAAACATGTAATGTTAGGCAGAAATGTTGAATTTGAACGTGGGTTATGAATGATTACCGTGTGGTGTAATAGGAAAGCACTATTTTAGTAGCGATAAGGTGGAGGAGTTGATTAAAAGTGGTAGTGTGGGGGAGGAGGGGAAGGGTGTTTGAATGGCTTAGGAGGTGGCGGAGATGGATATTTGTATGGCTTATTGTGTGGTGGTGGCGGCGGCGGTGGAGAGTGGTAAACTGGGTAAGGCTTCTTTGGCACTGGAGGTGGGGGAGAAGGGTGTTTGTAGGGTTTCTTTTTGGGTGGTGGTGGTGAGTGGTGTGGGTGAGGTGGCGGATACTTGTGCAGTGGTGGTGGTGGAGATGTTAACTTGTGTGGTTTGTTTGGCGGTGGAGGAGAGTGGCGGAGTGGATGAGGAGGGGGTGGGTGGTGGTGCACTATTTGAGATGATGGTGGTGGTGGATTGGGATGGTGATAGGGCTTCTTGTAAGGAGGTGGTGGTGGAGAGACATTGTGGTTTCCTGAAATTTGAAATGGGAGACTGAAGAATATTATGGCCAATGCAAGAATGAGAGAAGCAGAGGCCATTAGAGACATGATTTTCCTTTAAGATGGTTTTGGTTTTGATTATAGTTATGTTGAGAACCCTATTTTATACTGTCTTTCTATACCATTTTTTACCTTTTATTTATTTATTTTTCCTTCAGACATACATGCATGCATGAATTGCCGCCATTCTTGGTATTGGTTTTTTAGGAGCAAGCGTCCCAAAGCGTTTTGAAACAGTTGTGTGACCCTAAGTGTTTTTGGAACGTTGGATTTCGATTTTGATTTCATAGGCTGCGTCCTAATTAAGAACGAAACATCGTTTACTTTTCTCTACCTCCCAATACATATATAGCATCGTATATTTAATTATCCTTCATTCTAAGCTTCTACCATTCACAAATTTATTTAATTTATATTTTCTTTTACCTCTTTTCACGCCTAATTTAAAAAAATTTACGTCTGGTTTTCTAGAGTTGTGTGTGCTTTTCACGGAACGAAAACATTAAATCTCTCGTGCTAGTTATGATAAGATAGTTTTTGAGAATTAAAACGTGTCTCGCATTCGATACAGAAAAATTGATCATATAACAAATTCATAAAATCATTTTTTTAATTTTAAATTAAAAGTTATAATAAATTTCATTTGAATTAAATTTATGTTTTATTATTGTAGAACATTTGGTGGATATTTTAAAAATAATCATAGTTTCTTATTTTTGTATCTAGGATTAAAGACACAAATACTATTGTTTGTTCAATCGATGGTGTCTTTATTAATTAAGTTTAAAGAAAGTTTAAGTATCTTTAGTATATTTCAGTTTCGTTTGGATTGTCTTATTCAGAGGTTACTTATTAAAAACATTCCAACACTCAACTTAGCATTTAATTAACCTTAATAACAGTTTAATTATCTTTTAATTTTGATTATCATAATAATCTTATAGTTAATTATTGAATTCGTAATCATAAGCAACCGGTCGACCTCAGGACATAATATTGAGGAGCAAACCAACGATCACTTTATATATATGTATATTTGTTATGTTCTTAACATTCTACGTGTTATTGATTGCACTCGCATACATTTATCAAATGACTTTGTAATTCTGTTTTGTAGTTCTTATATATTAAAATGAATAGAATTTGTAAGATATCAAGTAACTGACGAGCATTGTTTCTTTCTAGGGAAAGTTGTGTCTTAAATTGTCTTACACAACAAATCAGTTCGTTGACCAGTTAGATTTCAAACACTATAAAATATATGTTACATGTTTACATAGGCCATTTATTGGTATGTAATTCAATTTAAATTTTCGAAGTTGGTTGTGATTTTATTTTAATTTTAGAGACCAATAAGTATCTCGCATTTCATATCAAACATTGAATATATTTTCACTTGTAGTTTGCAATTTTACTTTTAGGCCTGTCATACAAAAAAGTTGTTTTTAATTAAAAATAATTTAATACTTGATACGAAATATGATATTGTCGTAAGTGTAATTGTTTGCCACAAATATAGATATTATACTTTCACAGTACTTAATCATTTAATAGTTAATTATATTAATACTATGATTGTATATTTTATTTTTAAAATGAAATTATTAAAATAAAATTGTGAAATAAACCTTTATTTACTATATATATATATATATATATATATATATATATATATATATATATATATATATATATATATATTATTTGGATGTAACGAAAGTGACTTTTTACTAATCCAGAAATTTGGGAAGAAGTTTTGGAAGCTCTGATACTGACAAAAAAGGAATTTAAAACATTCAAATCAGTACAAATTAAATGTGTACCTGTAAGACCATTTCATTTCAGTGAATTCTAGGAGAAAAAAATATAAATATAAATAAAATTATTCCTTTATTAATTTAGTTTATAGTAATTTAAAAATAAATTTTTAAATTGTGAAGAAATATTATTAATAAACAAATTAGTTTTATTTTATTTTTCGTAGTTGTTTTCGTAAAAAAAAAAACCTTTTAGAAAGACTAATCCTAATATATCGTATAAAACAAATTATTGTCATACAACATTGTACATAAAATTGTGTATATCGAACCTTATGTTGACTTTAATTTGTCACATTTTTTAGAGGTTTTATCAATAAAAATGAGTTAATTATGATATTTGATTTATGTTTTATTACAACAAATTTTTAGTTATAAGAAACATAAGAATGATACGTTGAAAGAGTATTGTAATAATTTTAAAGTATATGTAATTTGACCCTTTTTAATCATATGTAAAAAGTCTCACTGGTAGAGAGAATAACGAGTGTAGTGAATACATTAAAATAATTTTTTTTGAAAATAAAAGTTTTATTTGATTGGCTTTGTATTCTGCATTTAGTTGTCAATTAGTGTAAAATTGAATTTTATGATGATGTATTATAATGATTATAATTTTTCAGTCATAATTGAGTAAAACCATGACAATCACAAAATTATAAATATGATGATAATTTTTATATCAATTTGAGTGATAATTGATATAGAAAGTGAGAATGGTGGTAATTTTGTAATAAAATATAAGACAGTTTATGTCATTGTTACTAGAAAATTATCGTAGTAAGGAGTGATAACATATTTATAATAAATATAAGATATTATTTTTAACTTAAAAATAAACACTATAGTGGTTCATCATTATAATTGGTATAATAACTTTAATTTTATCCTTCTCGTTGTACTTTACTTGATAGAATACTTGATAACGGTAAATTTCACCATTATTTGCAGTGAAACTTTGATACAAAATCAACTTTCTTTGAGCTTGAGGCTTGCTTAAATTCTCACTTTTATCTGAATTTTGTGAATTAGTCAATCAAGGTTACACTTAATGATTTTCATCACTAATTCCTTCAATTTTGTAGGTTAGTAGTATGTTTTGGAAGATGATTAAATTACCATGGAGTTGGAACCCAGGAAGAATAGCAAAAGCGCCAAACTAGAAGGCTGGGAAAGGTGCATGCAAGCCTGGGCGCCCTCTTCTGGGGCGCTAAGTGCCAATCATCGCACAACTACACCTGGACGCCCCAGCCAGGGTGTTGAGCATTAGCCACTTTTGTTGAAGTCACGCCTGGCGCCCTCCTGTTTGTGCTCTGAGCGTGACACTTGCTGATATGACATTTTTGACCTATTTAAAGGCTTTTACGTGATAGAGTGTATATCTTTTGACGGCTAAAGCACATAATCCCTAATTTCGACCTCTTGGAGCAAGATTGGGCGCATGGAAGCTCTCCCTTTCTTTTCCTTGGGTTTTCATCTCTTCCACATTCTTCCATTGTAAGCCAAGGTTCTCCATGACAATGGAGAGCTAAATTCATTTATTGTTGGGGAAAAATGTAACCTCTGAACTTCATGCATTTGAACATGTTTTGAATGTATTATAAGCTTCTTTCATTGAATGTAAGTGATTTTCTCCTATTCTTAATGCTTGTTATGTTTTGGCCATTCATGACTTGATGTTTGGATTTATTGGTTATTGGAAAATAGCTTATGAACCTTGATTTGGAGTAATCTACTTAAAGGAAATATTATTTAGAAATAGAAATAGGACCTTTAGTTGTCATAAACTTTTTTTCTTCATGTTGAATTGATTATTAGGGTTTTTCAAGATATTAATGTCTAATAATCAAGTCTAGGCTTTTTACATCAACAAATTGGGTTTGAAGTAACCTAGAAAATTGGCATTAGCATTTTAATGAAGAATATGAGTTCTAATATGCATGAAGGTGAAGTAGGTGAAATCTAACCCCAACATCATCATCTCATATCATCGTTAATTTCATCCATCCATTCTTATTTTAGCTACAAAAGATCAATTTTACATTTAAAGCATCATATTTACTTTTATTGCATTAAATTTCATTCAATGGAATCATTCTTTAGTCTTAATTAGTTAAGTAATTATTCGATTGTTTAGTGTCACACGAGTCTCTTAGGATACGATATTCGATCTTACCGGTTTATTACTTGATACGATTTGGTACACTTGCCAAGGTCTTAACAATACTGCAGGATAAATCATTGTCCTCTTGTATTTCTTTTACACTTTATTGCATACACATTTTAGTTCTCATGGAGCATTGGTTATGGTATAAGAGCATGAGTTATTTTATGTGTACACAATAAAGTGTAAAAGAAATACAAGAGGACAATAAAGAAAGTTTATCGGGGCAATATTCCGTCATCACCCTCCTCGTATTAGTTTTCACTCTCTGCACTCTCTTTCTCGTCTCCTCAAAGTCTCTCTTTTTGTCTTCTTATATTAGTTGTACTTCACTTGTCACTCATTCTAATTACTCTTGTTATCTCTTTCTTATTGTGCGCATTGTTCTCGCTTTCTTGTTTTTCTTTTATTTAGAGTTTTAAACAAACATAGAAAAAATGAGTCTTGAATCTTTATCTTTAATAGTGTTGTCACTAGTGGTTATTGTTATTAGGAATGTCGTTTTACATGAATCATAATATCTTTTGTGTTTTCACTTCATCTTTTTTACGGTTGTTTTAAACTCTCATATTCAAATACGACGACATCATTCTTGATGGACCCTCTCAATTAGGATGTTTAATTCTGCGACAAACTCCAAAACCTCATTAGTGGAAGTTTTAAACATTTATTAAATAATTTTTCTTAAAAGGAAAATTTAAAATAAAAAGTAATATCATAAAAAAACACATCTTTCCTTTTTTAGCGCTAATTAAGGATAAAAAATTATAATTCAAAAAAAATAAAATATCAAATAAAACAAGGATTTCTTAATAATTTAAAACTATGAAAATGATATTATCCATATTCAACAAAAACAAATTCAAATAGTATCATGGCATAAAAGATTTATTTGTAATCAAGTGATTTCACCAATCACATGGAGTGATTGTTTCTTTTCACAGAAAAAGATATCTCATTGACTTATAGGGACAAAAATATTAACAATATTTCAAAAGATAGCAATAAACATGACAATGATAAAAATTGATTAATTAAAAAGAAAATGGAATGGTCCTTATTATACGTTTGTGTATGCTAGTAACCCATAACTATGCTTAATTATTAGAATATGAGATTATTCTTAAATTATTATATCACTTTGGTTTCATATCTATGTCCTCTTCGAAGGCTAAACCTAGGTAGGCATCAACTTGAGTTCTTAGTTGTCAACTACGACGGTCGTATCTTTATAATGCATGACTGCATATAACTTGCCCTCAATCTTACAATCACACAAAACAAATAAAATATTAACACAAGTCATTTAAAAGCAACTTATATGGCTTAAATCCAGATCCACTTTTCTAATTTGAATGCAAAAAAAGAGAGGCAAAAGATCCCCTTTTTATATTAATTTCCTCGGTCAAGGTGGAGCGTAATTTCAGATAATCAAAATTTATCCGTTTTATTTTAATATATTAACTTATAATATTTTTTATATAAATTTAATACTATATATTTAAAAGTATAAAAAGTTAATTTAATATAACAAATATTAACATATTTCATTTTTAGTATAATAAAAATTGGGAAATGGTGAAGATCTGTTCCCCTCTTTGAAAACGAGATTAATATAAGTGAAAGTAGCCTGATGGATCTAAAGTGGAAAATGAGTTTATAAGAGAGAGATTGGTGTTTTTCAAGGCATCTCAAAAAAGCATGTCGGTTGATTTTAACAAGTTTGTCAAAGGATGTCGGTTTTGACATTAAAATAAGCATCTTTTGTAGAATCAAATCTGCAATTGGTCATTTGCATGTGAGACAAACAGGGCACCCTTTTATCATCACGAGCCGTTATCAATATTTTTCACATAAAATATGGAGTAGGTGGTGACTAATCTAATACAATCTCTCTCTTTCTTGTTTTTTTTTTGTTTGACTCCTTCTCCAATAAAAAATAAATTATGGATTTGAGATCACTAATACCTCTGAAAGATTCCATTTTTTTGAGAATATAAAGCGCATAATTATAATTATTGATAAAAAATTTAAAAAATATATTTTTTTAATCACGAAATTTAGATATAAAATAAAAATTTATTCATGACTTAAAACTTTAGTGCAGGTTGAGTTCTAAACTTAAAATTAAATAAATATATAATCATTTTAATCTAATGATATTAATTTATTTACGTATTAAGTAACGTTTTAGATTAATATTTTAGTTTGGATGTATTAAATAATATAAATAATAATTAAAAATATTATTTGAAATTTTACAAAAATTTAAACAATTAAATTAAAAAAACTGTATAAGAGAGTGCCTAATCACATCTATACTCTCTAGTATCACAAGTCTTATAATGTGTTTTTCAATCAGATTGAACAGCATATTTCTTTGAGCACTTTTCACACTTCCACTTCTTCTCCCCATGGTTGCGAGAGTAGTGCTTCTTGATCCCAGTGAGGTCTCCCAAGGCCCTTGAAGGATCAGTATCGCTTATATATTAATAGTAATAACTAATAATAGTAATAATAATAATAACCAAATAATAATATATTAATTTTAATTATAGAATTAAAATAATAATCTTATATTTTAATTTATTAAAACATTTATTTCATTCAATTACATTTATTAATGATTTTTACTTATAAAACTTTTCACCTTTATTTTCAAATTCCTTAAAGAAAATAATACATATTTTAATTTTAAATTCATTCAAATTTATTCTTTTTTAAATTTGTGAATAGAAATGTTAAATATAATTTCACTCATTTGAGAAAAAATATATTAATGTAAAAGGTATTTATACTTGAAAAAATGTTATGAATTATAGTTAATAGAATTTGAGGTTGATGTAATTTTTAAATTTTTTATAATTTTTATTATGTTTTTAATAAATGAAAAAAAATGAAAGGTTATATTTAGAACAAATACCAGAAAAATGAAGAGAGTGGTCTGATTTGCACATGAAAAATATACCATCTTTTTTTACATATTTTAACAAAGACGAAATTTGAAAATAATATACAAAATCTAAATCAAAACGATTTTTATGGACTAAGGTTAATTCTTTAATCATATTGATCAGGTAATGAGTGAAAAATAAGTTTAGGTGTAAATTTTAAAATGAATATTAGTAGGAATTTATGTGAAATATAGAGGCTGGTACATAATTTTACTTATAAAGAAAATATTCGTATCCTTTATAATTAAACTATAAAATAATTATAGATTGTTTGATTCATCCTATCATAATATTTTATTTATAATAATAAATTGATACAAGATATGAGGATAAATAAACACAATATAATCATGATAATTAGAGTAATCCTAAATACAATATAATCATGATAATTAAAATAATTCTACACACAATATAATCATGATAATTAGAATAATTCTAGACACAATATAATCATGATAAATAAGATAAATATCCTAACAAATATATGAATTTTGATAAAAAAAATATTTTTTTTATTTATAAAATTTTTTTAGATTATATGAAAATATTTATTTGTATTATAATAAAGGGTATATGAATTTCGATAAATAAATAAATTTTTTATTAAAACCTTTGTAGATTATAAGGCTCCTCGTTACAAGAGAATCTTTGAATGCATTTCCTCAACAAAATTCAATAAAAAAATCCCATATATTTTAAAACCCTATACGTAAATAAATATACTTATCTTACCTAGTTTCTTGGATTATGTATCCTCTAACGTGAATTTTTTACTATAATAAAAACTTGAGTTAAGTTTAATATAATAGGATAAGTTGTTTTCCTTCCATGTATAATATCTAACATAAATTTAAATTATAATAGTAATTTAAATATAAAAACTACATTTACTATTCAAAAATACATTTCAATCAGTATTTATATCTTAATATTAATTTTACAAAATGTATGCAATTCATTTACACTTTTAAGATAAAGTAAGTATATAAATAAATAAAAATTTGTACAATTTTATTTATATTAATTTATATGATACTACGGACCATAATTTTTTATTTACCATATTATGTTATATATATTAATATTTATAATTAGTGTGACACAACAATTTTAACTGTATTTTTTGTTAGAATATTAAATAATAATTATTCAAATATTTTTGAGATATTAATTATAATTTAAAAGTATTATATCATTTTTATAATTGGTTATATAAATAAAATTTAATATTACAAAACTAGTAAAAAATAAATTTTAGCTAAATTATATGCCAACCTTTTTTATTTAACATAATATATTTTACATCTAATGATTATTTAATATGTTGGCATATTTGTATCTTATTATATTTTCATCACATAATAGTTTTATTTTGTTCTATCATATATTCTTCCTATTTACCTATACCGTGGTTACCAAAAAAAAAAATCTTAGAATTTAAAGCAAATATCATTTACATACGTTATTTTCTCTAAACCCATTGGGACGTTTTTAAAAACAAAGAATTAACAAAAATTGATATTACAAATGAAATAATTCTCAATCAAAATTTTCTAATATAGTCAATGCCTTTAAAGCTTGCTTTAGCCATTTCAATATTTAAGTAATTTTATTAAAAGAGTTTAAATTTATATAACACTACCAAAATTAGTAAGTTCTCATCTAACTATGTTTGGGGATTTTTTTTTCTGCACCCTGATAACTTCTAGCTGCACCCCTGTACCTTTTAGAATGACCCTTTCAAGTTTCATAAAGTGACTTCCAGAACATATGAAATAATGAATTTTTTGAATCATATTATTGGATACGAATGCATTGCATGTTGTAAAATTGTAGGTATGTTATGATCCATTGCATTTGGATGGAGTTTGCTTCAAATAAGGTGAACATCTACACCCTTACAAATAAGTTCATGCCCACATCGTCCTTTTATTATATTTTCCCAAAGCCTTGTTTTTTTCCTCACATTATTTCAGACAATGTGAGAACACAAGAAACACATTCATTCCCCAATAGGTAAGAAAATGGCCACAAAACATCTTTGTCTGACATTTTATAAATAAAAGTAATGTCTTTGCACCTTAAGCGATGTGATAGATAATGATTATAGAAAAGAGAGAGATGTAGAAAAGTGTAAGGTGAATGTAAAGTTAGAATATGAAAATAAAGGACTGATAAATTAAGTAAAGAGGATTAGTTTGGAAATAAAATAGAATAGTCTTTTGGTTGAATATAATAAAGATACAATTCTTTTAAATGGTGTGATTGGATTGAAACAGGCTTTGTTCACATGAGATGATTTGTGAGAGATAATTTGGGGAAGAGTGATTGAATGAATTAAAGAGTAATTTTTTTGTTATTTATTTAAAATAGTTTGGAGGTAATTGAGAGTGGATTTTGAAAGTAAAGTGTGTGAGAATTAATGTAGGATTTGATTGATATGAGAATTAGTGTAAGATTTAAAAAGAATTAGTTCCCATAAACCACCTCTTCTTCAAATTCCGCTGCTTTAGTAAACTCCATCTTCATCCATCAAGCTCCTCAACATCGAGCTACAATCAATCCCGTTCTTTGTCTTCTCAACCACATCTAAATAACAAAAATATATTACCTTCTATCAACTTCTTTGTTACTGTAACTTTTCTTTCTCGTGAATGCACAATACACGCTTCTTCCTTTGTGGAATTTAACAAAATCATGAGAGCACATACGTAATTTGCGAAGAAATCAGCACAAATCTCTTCATTTCAGCGAGATGAAAAAAAGAACTCCATTTCGCAAATCACTGCATTTCTTCGCTCATAAATTCGCATAAACGAACATTTTCTGCCGCACAAATCATCACTCTCTTTTATTTAGAAACAATGTTTTATCTTAAAGTGAACACAACATTAATTAATAAGACATTAATAAGATATATTATTTGAAGAATGTATTATCTCTTCACCCTTTATAAATTAGATTTGGAAAAAAGAGTGTAATGACTTGGTTTATGGTTAGCAGGTTAAGTAAAAACAAAAGTGCAAACTCGATCCACACCCACATCTAAACGGGCTAAATGAAAACAAAAAATTAAAAAATAATTCCAAATTAGAAAAAAAAAAAATTTACTTACTTTTTAGAATTTAAATTAGAAATAAGATTGATTTCAATTTTTAGTTTGACATATATATTTTACTATATGTATTTGTTGTAATAAAGTAATATTTTTCTATTTTTAAAAATATAATTATTGTTTTTAAAATTGATTGGTATGATATAATTTCATTTAGAATACAAACTAAATAAACATTACAGAAAAACATAAATTATCACTGATTTTTTACTGACAAAAAAATTTGGCAGTAAATATTAATTATTAATGATGTTATTGATGAATATTTTTATTGATTTATCAATTAATATATTTATAAAAAAAATTTAGTTATCTACGAATATTTTTATTTAATTGATATATTTATCGATAAAATTGTATATGAAATTATTGACTTAATTATAGACAAAATTGACTTAATTACTAATAAATTTTATTGATCAATAACTTAATTATTAATAAAATTTTATTCGTCAATAACTTATTCGATAAAATCAAATGTACATTTCAAATTCTCTTTCCCAATAGTAAAATTTCATGACCCTCTCCATTGTCAATATTGTAGCCTTTCGGACAATTTTTACAATATCAACAAAATAAAAATAATTTCTATTTCAGATGGTTTCTCAAAAATAAAATTCTCCAACTTTTGCAAACAAATATATAACTCATAATATTATATTGACGGGTATATTGGTGCATATATGTTATAAAATCCCACTGTCAAAATTTGATACCTGGGGCAACTCCAATGCATTGCCCGCTACTTTTTGTTTTTGAAAAAGGGATAACAATTCATGCTTACATCAATTCACGTGCAAGTGGACAAACAAATAGATAGCTTTGATATGCAAGTCAGAGTCTTTTGTTCATGAATGATTGAGTTAATCACAATGGGGACACAGCAAACTATTCCTATCTACTTTGTATGATTCACTGCATATATGATAACATAAATATAGATTGCATGTTCGGTTTTTTCTTCTTATTCAAAACCAATACTTTTATTATATAAAATGTTAACAAAAGTAGTAATCTTTTCAAAATCCAAGGAACACCCACTTATATACTACCTTATTATGAGACTAGACACTAGTTTTAAAGATGATTGTGATATCATGTTAGAAGTGAACTTAATCTAATTTAATTTTTCAAAATCGACTTGTAAAGTGAGATTTGCATTTACTTATATATCATGAATTGATCTTATCTTTAGTCGACGTAAGACTTCCAAAACAACTTACAAAGAAAAAAAACTAAATCCGTATGAAAAATCTGATATTACACATAGCAAACATATTTATGAGGTTTTGAAAAGTTTGAAGGTGCAGTGAGATGTTATTGATGGAAAGATAGCATTATAAAAGATAATAAGGAGTGGAATAAGGAATTGGTTTGGTGTGGAAGAAATATCCGAAAAAAGGAAAAATGGAGAGGGGAAAGTGGTAGAGTATATATAAAGACGAAATGAGATGAGTGGGTTTGATAGTCACGGACGAGGGATTCCCATATGCGGAGGCAAATGACATGAGTTGCGACAAAAGTGTCACAATATCTTTACTAATAATTACGATAACGAACATTTGCAGAGACTATACTGTCTCTGTTGGATGCTGATGAACACTGTGTATATGTTCAGCCACCACACCTTTATTCATTTACTTAACGCCACAAAAATCTTTCACCAAATTAATAATGACGTGAGACCTAACCCTAATTGTCAGCAACCACGGCATTGCCCTACAGTGCATGCTAACATGCAAACACCCCCTCAGAGAGAGAACAACTCATACCAATCTCAGTTTCAAAAGTGGTCAACATGGTCAGGAATATTTCAAAATCATGGCTAAAAAGGGTCATCTTTAAGCAAAGGAATGTCAACAAAAGCACATGAAAATTTGAACGCCCTTTATCAATTTGTACTAACCATTTTTCTAGATTATGTTATAATTAATTGATTGCTGTTAAATCAATATTTTCAAATATTTTATTTTTTTGAAAGAGAAAGTAGTTTGGCGTCTGATAAATAACATTTTATGTATAAAAATTAATGATTTGTGTGCTGCCATGCACGTTTATACTACTCTTGGTCTTATGATAAGATTTTCTTGAAAAGTAAGGAATTAGGTATGTGTAATACCAAATTCCTACTGCTTTATTTTTAAGTTTTGTGTAGCTTTAGTGGGTATGGTATATGTTAATTATAGCTAGAAAACAATGATGAAATTGAAAGGAAACCAGGCTTTGTCGTTTCCATTGGAATATATCGAATACGTGAAGATTCTCAGCATCCTCGTCTGTTGAGCTTTGTGCAAACCTGGCTGGCTTTACCGTATTTTCTTTTCTGTCTCAAATTAAACTTTTCATGAAATTCAATGAAACAGTGAATTTATTCAGATGTCTATCACTGTCAAAGAGAGAGAGAGAGTAATGAATATAAAGGGATCGATGTACTCAAGAAAAACATAAGAGTTACAATTTATAGAATCGAAATCATAGTTAATATATCAATTAGACTTCTTTTCATAATAAAATAACCTCAAAGCAGTTTTAAATAAGTCCATACATTCTGCCTAATCTTTTCCTTATTACAACGTTGACTTTCCAAAATGATGATTTGGCTGTGCTGATTTCAGGTCAAGGTCCAAAGAACTCAGTACCCATGACACGTTGTTGTTGTAGTTGTTCTCTCTGTGAAAATCCACCATTCATATTTCTCACCATTCCTCCAACACCCAAAAAGTCTAAGGTCAACTTATCAGAACCTCCAAAGTTTACACTAAGATTCTGGGGCAACTTATTGCTGGACTCGTCCAGGTTGTGAAAGCCACAAAGGTTGTTTTCGTTCCCTTGCATGTTCCTAAACAAGGACGTGTTTCCATTGGCGATAGAGTTCATCAACCCTTGAAGACTGTGGTGGTGGTGACCGTTTTCAGCTTTGGAACCATTATTGCTACACATTCCTCTAAGTAAAGAAGAACCGCCGGAGGTTGTGGTCGAACCCATTTGTGACGCTTTTTGAAGCAACACAGTGGCAGACATATGAGGGGAGGATAAGTTTTCTAATGAATCACCAAAGAGAGAAGAAAAACCCGAACCAAGATGGTCAGTGACTGCAGGGTTGTTATTAACGTAGAGTGGTGGTGGTGTTGTTCCGTGGTCACTACCGCTTATGTTGTTGAATTGATCAGAGATAATGGTGCTAGTGCTATTGCTACTAGGGAAGAAGCTGAGGTTGAAAAGATTGGAATCAGGAGCAGCAACTGATGAAGAATCGGAGTTGTTGGTGTTGGCATGAAGATCAGTGAGCTGCATTAGGCCATGTAGTTGTTTGTTTGAGAATATTGGTCCTTGTTGCGATTGGTGTTCTTCAAATAATGTTTGATTGGTGGTGTCATTCATGAAGAAAGCTGAAGAAGGCATTGATTGTGGTGAGTGTCCAAATGAAGACTGATTTAGAGGTGGAATCAAGTGCTCAAACTTTACAGCTGCACCAACATTTCCAAGGCGCAAGATGTTGTTAGAGGTTGTTTGGTTCTGATTTTGAACTTGGGAAAGTTGATTACCCACTTGGGATAGGGTTAAACTAGTGTGGTTTGTGCCAAACAAATGACTCCCCAAAGGGTTTATGTTACTGGGGAATCTTGCACTCTCTTGTGCCAGCGCATCACAGAACGCCCTATGAGTGATGAAACTGTCACGCCTGCATCAAAAACATATTTGAACAAATCAACTTATATGTAAGTTAACCACATTAGATGATAGAAATTGAGAATAGAAAAGCTGAATTTATTACGTTGAGTATCATGTTTGGACTGAAGTTATATATATATATATTAATTATAAGTATGCTAAACTGAGAATAGAATATAATAATCAAACTGTTCCTGATCAGCTCAATAACAGCGAGTTTATGCCATCAATCAACACATAAATTTCTTAAACAAAAAATCATATATTTACTTTAAGAACGTATATGGGTAACCTAACACCGTCCAACCTAAAGAATTTTGGAACTGCTGAATCCAAAGATAGGCAAATATAAAAATAAATAAAATAAAAGCATAATAGGAATCATATTTTCTTTGTTATTGGAACTGCAAATTTGAAAAGAAAACTACAATGGAAACAGAGGGCCCAGGGGAGCATTATATACCAAAATATGATACACACAAGAAATCCAAATCGAACTGCCACTTTAAGGTCTCTCTCCTTGAATAAAAGAGAACTATTTTCAGGTTTTGGTGAAAGTCAATTATCATAAGAGCAAAGATGGGGCCAGTTCAATAAATGCAAACAACCTCAATAGTTGTCTATTTTCTACGAAGAGAATTCATTTAAAAACAGTCGTACAATACAAAAATTGCCGATAGAAGTGGCGAATTAATGCAGAGAATTTGTTTAGCAATTGCATAAATAAATAATGGGGTGGCAGTGGTGACAATTATGCAGCTCGGACCCATTGCAAGAAAGATAAGTGTATTTATATTTGAACCGAGCCAAGCCGAAAGAGAACAAAAGGCAGCATCTCCAACTCATGTGAGAACAAACCCAGTATCACTGTGCCTGTTGCCTTTGCAAAGTTGTTTAACTACACGTGAATGGGAATAAGGGTGGGGGCACTGTTCCCGAGGAACAAAGTTGAACTTGCTTGTTTTTTCTTCTCAAAGCATGTCAATTTTGGTACCCCATTTCAACAGGGTACTCACGTGCGACCAGTCTTCTGCCATGCCTCCACTAACACCCAGACACAAGCTATCAGGGAAATCAATGGAGAAAGCTCTTGTTCACATTTAACTTCTCTTTCCACTGTTTACTCGAGCTCTTATTACATGCTATAATTGACTCAGTCCATTCTTGGTGTAACTTTCTCAAGAGAGATTATTATCAAATAAAAAATTCTTTCAATGAGGTAATAAAAAATCATTATTATCAAATAAGCTAAATTAGAAATTAGCAAACATTACTTAGGTTGCTTTTAGACATGTTTATATAAAAATGCGTCAAGCTTCAATGCGAAAAATTCTAAACCAGATAAAAGTAAGAGAAACCCTAATTTTTCATAAAGTGGATGGTGTGTGTATGATATACATACAGAAACATTAGATGAAGAATGTATGAAGTGAAGGAGAAAGTAAGATAAAATGGGTTGTTACCTAGAGAAGAGAGTGCCACAGTCACATCTGTACTCTCTAGTGCCACAAGTCTTAGAATGTGCTTTCCAATCAGATTGAACAGCATATTTCTTTGAGCACTTTTCACACTTCCATTTCTTTTCACCATGCTTGCGAGAGTAGTGCTTCTTGATCCCAGTGAGGTCTCCCAAGGCCCTTGAAGGATCATGATGGACACAGGTGGGCTCGGGACAAAGATAAACCTTTCTTTTTTGCTCTTTTGTACTCTTCTGCTTTAGCTTCCAAGGAAGGTTGTGTCCTCTTCTGTGAAGCTGTAGGTTTTGCTCCCTTTGGAATCCTTTATTGCACACCTCACATATAAACCTGTTTGTTGCCATTAGGGTCTTGGGAGATAGTTCTATCACCTCTGCGTCTGGATCTTTTACCCCCATAAAAATGACAAACAACAAATTATTAAAAAACCCTTTTGCTTTAATCACTTGCTCAAATTGAATACGCACAACAAACAGAAGAATAATCTTTCTTTTTTACCCATCTTTTAGAACCACGTAGGCACTTTAACATTAATCATAAAAGAAATACAAATTTTAAAAAATCATTCAAATTTTTTAACTAGAACTTTCATGCTACTGATACTCGTGGAGGAAAAGCAAATCCAACCATGAATTGAATGTCTTCACAGTAAATTAAACAAGTCAATAGCCCTTACTCGTATTCATGATTTAGGGTTTTGTTGTGTTTGTTATTGAGAAAATGAAAACAAGGGAAATAAAACTGCAAAGTATATGTGTGTGTGGTTGAAGTGATGAAATTAAACTAAGCTACTTGCTTGGTGTTCCAGGTTGATTCCTCCGTTTCTTTTGAGGCACTGTGATTGGAGCCACAGTGGAGGGTTGATGGTGTGCTGTAATCTGAGGGCTTTCTTCTCTGATTCCCAAGAATGGAGTGGATGAGGAAGCTGCTGCCATAACTGTTGTGCAAATCTGGAACTAATAATATCTGAATCAAAAGTAAAACCTATCAGATATCCGAATATCCTTCTGCTGAAAGAAAAAAGAAACCTCAATTGCATGTTTCCTTGTTGCTTGGAAAGAATAAACAAAAAGAAAGGGAAAAAGAAACTACAACAGAATGAAAAAAAAAAAGACCTGAAGTATGTTTGATTTTTTCCCTGCTTTCTTTGTCTGTCAGAAAAAAAGAAAAAAAAAATAGAAACTGCTGAGAGACTAAATCACAAAAGATACCGAGAGGAAAGTATCTTAGGAGACAGAAGCAAACAGGAGACGAAGAGAAGAAAACAATTCAGTCTGAATAGCTAGTTATCTCCTTGCTATTGTTTTCTTATCATAAAATTTAGCTACTACTACTCCCTCTTGTTATTTCTCAATCATTTGGTGTCATCTAGACAGGAGAATAATAATAATAGTTAATAACATGCTAGGTTGTCCTCGAAAAGGCATGTATAAATCAACTGATATGTATCTCTTTTGATCTATGTGTCTCTTCTTTTCCCCTCTTCTCCTCATGGTTGTGAATTTTGTGAGGGGAAATAATTAAGGGTGGTAAAGTTGCCAGCGAAGTAAGGAAGGTAATTTATGTCACTGTTATACTGCTCCTGCACGGGCTACTGTGTCCTTAGCAGATGATGGTCTGGGGCCACCGACCCTCTTAGCCTTCAACCTCACCTTATCTCTCCTTCTCTTATTTCCTATCTTTTTACCAACAACCAGACAACATTCGTCATTTTTTAGCCAACAACTAATTCGTTTATGCATTATTATTATTATATAACTATTCTTATTATCATCATGTCTTACAATATACTTTCTTTACCATGCTTTTTACAAAACTTTCATCTGTTATCATACGGTGACTGTAAAATTGATAAAAAATTCTTGGATTATTGGTCGGTGAATCAAAATCTTGTGGTAATTCTGGGACAAAAAGGACTTGGAACTCTTAAAAACCTAAGCGTTGGTAGATACTGACAATATTTGTGTTGCTCTCTCCGATTCTATAATAATGGTAATGGTATTCTGAACTGTTTGGTTGAAGAGATATTTTGTTGGTGATGATTAGTTTCTTGTTCCTTTTGTAAGAAAGATATTTGGTTGGAAAAATGTTATCGGTGTTGTGACCATCTTGGTTTACTCAGTGTGTATGAGGATGATGTTTGCATTGATAATGCTAGGTTGAAACATTCTTTTCCTTGGTTGTACGAAGTCTCTGTTAAAACAGCTGCTTCGCTTGAAGTTGAAAAGGAAATTTGGTATGATAAGGTTTGGTTCTGGAGATCAATACAAGAAACTCGTTGCTTGTCGGTCAAAAACTAATGTTATGTCACAAAAGCCAATGCAATTTCGTATGTAACACCCAAGTGAAAGCTACCAAGATCAAAGCAAAATATTTGCATTATATACAAAGTTGCGTCCACAAAAAATCTACAATTCCTTTTAAATTTTCTAAAGTTTCACAAAATATAAAGAAAATTAATAGATAATTTATAAAAAAAACATTCGAGTGTTTTATTTTTACATATAAATGTCAAATAAGAATAATTATTTACGATGTATATTAGTTAATTAGAAAAAAAGTAAGCTCTCAAGAAGGCATTTGTAAGACGATTTCAATTTTCCTTTCAAGTGAAGATGTGTACGTGACGACTTCAATTTCTTTTTAGGATATTTTTATGCAAGTGGATACTTCCTTTTTTTTTTCGTATGTTTTTATATTCAGTTAGTTTTTTTATCTAGTAATTTAGGTTTTTTAATTTAAATTTTATAAATATAAAGTTGCGTTTTTTATATTTTAAAAGAAAAATAAATAAATTTTGTTATAAATTTTATAAATTTCAATATTTTTAATCAAATTTTTATTAAAATTTATACTTCATTAAGTATTTAAAATATTTTTATTTTATTTAAGTACCAAACAATAAAATACTTTAATAAAAAATTAATTAAAAATATTTAAAATTATTGAATACTTAAAAGTTTTGAATTTGAAAGATTGTCACTTGTGATATGGAATTGCTAGTTAGTATATACTTCATTATAATACTATTTTCAAAAAACTTAAAAACTTAATACTTATAATATTTTTGTTTATATAAGACTTAACTTTTTGATTTATATTCGGTGTAAGATTCTCAAGATTTATCTATTCGTAATCTATTGGTATTGGAAAGAAATGAGAGATGATGATGATGATAGGTATAGGTGAATTGACATTGGAATGAAAATGAAAGATGAAGGTTTAGCTGTGGACCATGTTGTGTGTGGCTTAGATTTGGATAGAAGCTTAAAACTGAGACACATTATGTGTGTGGGGGTAAGTACCTAGATAAGGACCCTCTTTTTAACACAGAAAATAGATCAACAATTATAACTCTTCAGGGATTTTGGCTTTACCTACATTTCAAGTTCTCAACCGGATTTTGTTTCCATTACCTTCTACTTATATATTCTTTCATATGTTTATATGTTTGAAGTGCAGATAGGTTGAGTGTAAATTTAATTTTTAAAATAGATTTTATGAAATTAAATTAAATTTTAAATCTATCATTTAGGTTTAAAATGTAATTTAGATTGTTTTACATTTGACGTATTATTATAATTAATTTTAAAGTCTATTTTTTAATATTATTTTCTTATTTCAATCATAATTGGAAAAAAGATATTCAATTTGAAGAGAATAGTGGCCACAAGTTAGTCTTTACCTTCTTGGTCATAAGTCTACGTGTTCTTATTTCGTTTTAACCTAGTCTATCATGCATTCTTTAATGTATTAGATTTTGAATTAGACAAATAATTTATGAGGGAAATATATCAAGAACTATGATATGTTAACAATTTTTTGACAAT
Source organism: Vigna mungo (assembly GCA_036885675.1). Classification (NCBI taxonomy): domain Eukaryota; kingdom Viridiplantae; phylum Streptophyta; class Magnoliopsida; order Fabales; family Fabaceae; genus Vigna; species Vigna mungo. Next base: position 41,363,231 of record CP144692.1, on the reverse strand, counting down.
AAACTATGTACCATTATTTTATTGGTTCGTATATATAAAACCGACTAATCACGAACTACTAAAAAAGTTCCAAAAAAAAATTGTTAAAAAAAATATTTTCCATATATCAATAACCTACCCAGATCTACATAAGTAAGGGCTAATGAACCCATAGTTATCATATAAATAATATATTTATTGAGATAAATATTTACGTTCACATTTACAACATTTTTTGTTATCCAATGCACTCTACTAATCATTCCCTAGTGAAAAAATGACATTTTATAACGTACAAAAATGAATTTTCATAACGTAATTTCTTGGGATATAGTTCTGGACGATATAGTAAGTCTGGACACACGTTATAAGGTAGTTTCTGAAGTCCGTCATAATATGCACAGTTTATTATGACGAATTTCCATTTGTTCGTTATAAGTATTATGACGTAAAAGATTTTGTACGTTATAATATGTGATATATATTTTTTGTACGTTATAATATATTTTTTTAAAAAAAATAATTATTACATTTGACCTCTAATAAAATTATAATAATATTCATGTATTGTCATCTCATCCAATCAATTTATAATCAATATAGCTTCAAATAAACAAAGTTTGTTTTTCTAGTTAGATTTATTTGTGGGTTTGATAGAGGAAAAGGGGAGAAGAAATTGATTTATAAAAAAGAAAAAAAAATATAAGATTATAAATTTGTTTATTTGAAGTTATATTGATTATAATGAAGAAGAACGTGGCATGAATGACGACGACAGAAACGCAGACGTAAGAGGAGACATGATCATCGAGATGAAGAATGTAGTTATGGGCATGTCGAGCGCAAACGCAAGAGGAGACATGATCATCGAGGGGAAGATTGTCGTCCTGAGCATGTCGAGCACAAACGCAAGAGGAGACATGATCAGCGTGTAAATAAGAGTGCGAATGGAGAAAGACTTGACAATGGTAGAAAACGAAGGAAAAGGGAGGTTAAGGATGAAGAGCCTCAACAAATCCTTCCAGATTGCATTTTACTCGACATCTTTTCCCGTTTACCACAGCATATTATGTGCTTCAGAACGTTATCAAGGTTCTGGAACAATGAACTTATTTCTCCTTATTGCTTTTGGTTTCTTCGGAAAACACATTCAGACCAGATACTGTATAATATTACCCATGAATTTACTGTACAAGCATTAAAGGTAGGGCTAAAGAAATGTTATCTGTGAGTAGAAGTCTATTTCAGCTTTGGTCGAACTTTGATACAAGACACTAGTAGATAATTGACTTCTCTTTCGACTTTGATCCATTTTAAATTAAATTTAAGATTCATTTTTTAATATTTCTTTTATAATTCATTTATAATTAAAAAAGGATATCTAATTTGAAAACTGTACTCTGTTACTTGACTTTAACCGGTCTGTCATGTAATTTTTAACTTATCTTAAATCCAATAAATGATTTATAAGGTAAATAAGTAAATGGTCCACTCAGATTCAATCTAATAGGTAAAGTCCATAAATGTACATTTATCTTATAAATAATACATTTATTAAAGTAAATCTTCTCATCATAGACTCGGTCCAAAAACTATTTATATATTCTCCCTTCTCACATTCTACCTTAACTAATTATCACAACTAATGCATATGAAAAAAAAAACTATAAACCAAATTTATTTCTAAAATTGTTACTAAATAATCATCTCTTTTACACTGTATTAAAAAAAATTACTATCCCTGTTAAAATAACTACATTTTACAGCTTTTTGGTTGACAATGTTTCAAGTGGTACTTTTATAACATGCACATTGAATGTGACAACAATAAACGAACGGATTCTATTTTATTTGTATATTATTAAAAGGAATTAAAAAAGTGATATATTTTAGTTTTTTAAGAAAAAAAAAGCTAAGAAACAAAAAGGAAATATTCCCTTCCGTTTTCACTCGTCAAACCTTGCCTCAAACTCTATAAAATTGACAACTTAATCGAACATGAACTAGAAAATGATAATAACCCTTCAATGGCCATTTTATGATTTTTTTACAGGTATAGTTTATTAGAAAATGATACGCCCACACACTAAACTAATGTATTTATCACCTTTTATTAATAATGTTAATTTTGACAAACTTAACGAATTTCAAAAATAGAAATACAAAATATTTATAGTTTATCACATGTCAATAAATTAATAAGTGAGTACGTGAAATGACCAAGTATTGTCATAACTAAGGCATATTAAGATGCAAAATAAACGTTTGTAACTCAAGTGACCAGGTTTAATTTTAAAATGAAAATAAATAATAAAAATATATTTTAGTCTAAGTTTTATATGCCTTTAATTAATTTGACTAAAGATAAGAATGAGATTGGCTAATATATTTAGACTTATTTTTATCACTTAATTTGGTCACATAGATAAATTGATTTCCAGATATGTCCCTTTAAAAGCAGTCATATTTTTACTTTTTGAAACTCTTACGTATGAATTGGACTAGGAGTTTGACCAATCAGCCGTAGCCCTTTTCTTCCTGCACCTCCATAATTACAGACACCGAATTTTAAAAATAATAATTTTATCCTTCGTAAAAGTGATTTCATAATAAACTTTTCAGAATGAATTTCCTTGAAAAAAGTTTTTCAAAACACATAAAATTCATTTCAGAGTAAACTTTCTAAAATAAGTTTATATGATACATTTTCCAATGAACTTTTACCCGAAAAAAGTTCTTTTTCTTCTTCTTTCTCTACAATGGAGAACAAAGGTGCAGCCGTGATGACAAAGCAAAGCATTGGTGATGACGAAGGTCAACAATAACATAATGCAATAAGGATATTTTAGTCTTTTTCCTGTTAGTATAGGGTGGAATTAGTAATGATGAATATGCAGAAAGAAAAGCATTCAACAATATATTACCCTCGTATAAGCCCATAAAATGTACAATATTTTGTTACGAAAAATCTTACACAAGGCAAAGTGTATGATAAGAAGATTTGTTGAGACACTATATAGTTCTACTAAATATTTTGTTCAGATACACATAAATCAAGTTTATCTTTAAACAAATTATAAAATATACACAACAAAAACTTCTTGTTAAAATAGATAACAAAATTTTACTGTGTATCTCAATAAATTGTTGTCAAAATACATAACTAAAACTTAAAATCTTTATTTTTTATTATGTTCAGAGTTGTATCGATCTTCAAATAATCTTTTGTTAAAATACAAATATCTAAAATGATTGGGGCTTGTTAACAATTTTGTGGTTGCCAATAACAATAACCACAATTAATTAACAAAAGCAACAAATCTTTCTGTGTCCAATAACATTTAAAAACTTGATTTTATTTTTATTTACTTTTACAAACCTAATATTATTGAAATTAAGACGAGAACGAATAATTTATATTTAAAATATCTCTTAGAAAAATAATTTTATGATAAAATATAACATATAATTTTCATTATAACATAAATCTTTCATTTGCTTTCACTTTTTTAACAAAGGTAATTTTAAAAACAAATATAATTCCACACACTGCAAGCAAACATAATTACTTTTTTCTGTAATATTTTGCTATTTTAAATTGGTTATTGAATTTAATAAAAAATTAATTCATTTTTTTATGGTTAAATTATATAGTAAATCCTTACAACTTGATTAAGATTTTAAAAAAGCTTGTATATTTTCATAAAATTTAGTATATATTTAATTCTGGATAATAAGTAAGTTCGTATATACTGATGATATTCAACAATTCATATTTTTTTATTAATTAGAAATACTACTCAAAAGTCTGTGCCACAAAAAGAAGAACCAACACAAAATTCATTTGATAGGCATCACATTAGAGCTTGTTCTTATATTTAATTTTAGTTTTTAAATAGGTTACCAAAGTTTAGTAAAATTCAATAGCTATTCATGAATCGAGTCATGTTTACAAATAACATAAGATTTTTTTTTTTGTAAATTTTTAAATCATAATAATTACTTATATTGGCAATAGCTATAAAACATAGTTTAACCTTTCAATATATAAAATTATGAGTTAAATATGTTTTTAGTCCCTATACTTTGGAGCGATTTTGGTTTTAGTCCATTTTCAAACTAAGGTACAATTTAGTCCTTCAATTTTAAAAAACTCTGGTTTTAGTTCTTTTTACCACATTTTTTTAACTTTATTTGTTGTTTCAAGCACGTTTCATTATAGCATTTGGATTGTTTACACTTTTTGACACATTATTACTTCAATATTAACTGAGAAACGCGTTTGAAACAACAAATAAAGTTAAAAAAATGCGATAAATAGGATTAAAACCAGAGTTTTCTATAATTGAAGGACTAAATTGTACCTTAGTTTGAAAATGGACTAAAACCAAAATCACCCCAAAGTATAGGGACTAAAAAAACATATTTAACCCTAAAATTATTGTATATATAGCTTAAAAAAATTGATTTTTTTTACATAAAATAATAATGTTTTCATAATGTACTTATATAAGATAAAAATTATTTAGTCCAAGAGTAACATTTAGTAAAGTTATTTCTTTTAGTCCTCTATTAACAACCAGTATTTTAAAGTGTTTTAAGCTTTACTAAAATTAGTTGAAATTTAATTTATTAATTTTCACAATAAATAATCATAATATTGTAGAACTATTGCTTTGTTTAAATAAAATATTTAAATAAATTATAACTAATCGAAGTGCGTGAAAGGAATTACACCACCTTCGTGGTTCTTTATAGAGTCATGATATATTTGACACTTAAACTTTTCTCTTACGTTCAATTTATAACTTCATAAATTATTATTTTAATATAACATTTTTATTTATATTATTTTAATATAATACTTTACTATGAAAAACAGTATCAAATGAATGTTGATAAAAAAAAGGTAGTATCAAAAGAAGCTCTATCCTTCTTTACACTAAGAGTAACACTTGGTAGTTTCAAAACTTTCATAGAATAACCCAAAATTGCAATGTATTGCCGGAAGCATAACTCTCCCTTGTAACACACAACTTATACATCTTCATAAAAATCACAATACTTAAAGAGATTTTAGATCTGTTTTTGATTCAAAATTAGAATTTCTAATTAGTACCAACATTTAAATTCAACCTTTATGGAAGATGATACTGAAATGAAATTCTAATTTTGATTAAAGAACAATATCAAAAGCACTTAAAGTAATGTACCTAAATTTTGTCCAGTTTTAAAATGAAGAAAAACCCATATCCATGTCCATATCTTGTTCTTGTGAAAAGTAGGCGTCGTGCTTCCAATTCTCGTACCAGGTTGCTTCAACCATGGAATCATCAAGCCTCCAAGTCTGATCATCAAAAATATGTTGGGGTATTTCAACACAAGCATACCCATTGAAACGACAATCATCCTCGTACGACATTAAAAAGTCACCGATGTCAAAGTCTTGAAGAACACCGGTTAAACAGTGGTTATGTTCATCTTGTGGCATGGATGCAGAAGGGTTATGGTCCCAGGTCGTCGCGATCAAATTCATCGTGTTCACCGAATCATTGCCTGGCATCATAACCTTGGTACACCTCATTGATTTGGGCTTAATCATCATTGGGTGAGCGGATTTTGTAGGATCAAGAACATCACCCAAGGAACTTTTCGAGCTTAAGTTGATAGGAATGTTGTCGTTTTGACTGTGCTTGTGCTCTACCTTCTTTCTCAAATAAGTATTCCAGTAGTTCTTAATTTCGTTGTCTGTTCTCCCTGGTAATCGTCCCGCAATGAGAGACCATCTATTCTCCAAAAGAATATTAAAAAAATATTACTTAATATATTCTCTACGTGACAAAAAAAAAATGGAAGAAATGCATGTATAATATAAATATATACATATATACCTATTCCCTAAGAGTTTATGTAATCTGATAATGAGATCTTCTTCATCAGATGAAATGTTTCCTCTCTTAATATCTGGTTTTAGATAATTCAGCCATCGAAGTCTACAACTCTTGCCACATCTTTTCAACCCTACATAAATAGAAACGATCAGTTTTGAAAGTAGAATATATACTTTTGAAACATATATGGCGATGCATTTATATATACCTGCTCTTTTGGAAAGCTCTCTCCATTTACCTTCTCCGTGGACTTGAACGTAGTTCATAAGAATTTTGTCTTCTTCAGCAGACCAAGGACCTCTGTTCATAGCATATTGATTCTCACAATTTCCCTTTCTTCCCATCTTCTTCTCTATTTCTCTCACTCACTGTCTCTTTCTCTTTATCCTTGGATTCTCAAAGGTCTTGTAAATGCTCCTTAAATACTCGCTCACTTTTCTTTTATTTATTTAAATATATTTCAGATATCTGTGCTGTGTGGTAGATGAATCAACCGAATCAGGATCACGATTATAACAGTTCTATTACCTTGTTTTTTCCCTTCAAATGGGACCCCAAGTGGACTAGCAATCATAGTGCTGTTTTCGTTAAAGGAGAGAACAGTAATCTGAAAGGTGATATAGTATAATTTAACAACTTAAAAATTTCAAATTTTTGTCAGATTAAGTGAAAAGAATTTAAAACATGAATTAAAAAATGAATTTTTAGTTTGTATATATATTTTTTAAATTGAACAGTGGGACAAAGTTATGACAATGAGATATGGAGATGGGAACTAAGAGGCTCAAACATCAGAACATAGTGCTGAGTTATTATAACGCAGTGGTCCCTCCAATCTGATTTTTACAACACTCAAAAATCAATAATAGAACAAAGATCATTGCACTTCTCACTGTTACTGCAAAGAATCAACGTAGCATCTGAATTCTGAAACTGTTATACCATTTGGGTCTGTGTTGTTTGTTAAAAGAAAGCAACTGAGTCTAGAAAAAAAAAAGAGCGAACTAGATCGTTGCTGTAGAATGATAAGGAAGAGAAAAAGGAAATGATAAAGAGCCGTGTAAAGAATAAAGATTCCCTCTTTTTATGAGAAAAAAAAAGTAGAAAGGAAACTTTGTTTTTTCAAATATTTTTTTAGTTTTCATTTATCTGCTTGTATATACACATGCAAATTTCTCAACCTTTTTTTTAATAAACAATAAAATTAACTATTTTTTTTTCTTTTACTTTTTCTTCCTTCATCCAAACCATAAAAAATATATATATTTATTAGCTCTTGTTTTTTTTTTTTTACATAAAATATTAACACAATTGTACTTTATTAACTTCTCATTGATATCGTAATCCAAGTCCAACAGTTATTTTTTTTTTTACAAAAACCATTAATCTCTACTTGTAAATCTATATGTCGCCATATTTAAAAAAAAAAAGTTTATCAGTAAAATAATACGAATAATTAAATAGTTTTTTTTTTTTTTAACTAAATTGCTCCTTCAAGAAGCTGGCTTGTACTAAAATGAATCCATTAAAAATGTAAAAGCTATGGGTTTCATGGGGACTATTAGGACCAAAACACCATTTTGTAGATTATGTTTGGTACAACTTTTGATAGGCTTAAAAATTAATTTAAAAATAAAATTTAAAGTAAATCTGTTAAAAATAAAGTACAAATTGCTAGTTCATTTTAAGTTAAAAGTTTATTTAAAACTAAAAGTTTCATTCTTTTTTGTTTTACATGTGTAACGTATTTTAAAAAGCTGTGTAGTTAGCTTTTGTGGAAAAAAAATAATCCCCTTTTTTTAGAAAATTAAGATTCTTATAAATCTCTGTCTGTCTTTTTTTAAGAAAAAAACGTGTTTGAGTCAAACACTCCCCTAAGCTTTGAGGGGATTAATTTGATACAAAAATATGTTAGATAAGTACAATAGTGGCACGTGATATTTAAAAGACCAATATACAACACATGCAATTTCAGATAATCAAATTAAAAAAGAAAAAAACTACACACTTCTGTATTCTAATTATAACTTCAGGTTGGCTACACATGACAAAGTATTTTCTACAAAACAAACTGTTAAAGAGTATTCGTTTAAGGTTATACTACTTTCAATTAAGTTCCTCATGGAACATTTGTTCTAATGGCTTATTTCCATTTTTTAAAATACAAAGATTTAAAAAATATATATTAAATATATCGCCTATTTGTTCTATACTAAATTGAATGTACATGTTGATACATTTCTCTAGATTTTTTTTTTTAAATTTCTAGTTTGGTTTAATTTGCTAAACACTTTAAAAGTTTCTCATTAAATATTAATTCTTAATTTCAATTATTTACTTTAAATTTTGTGTTCTATTACACGTTTTTAATTTTATATTTTTTTTAAATCATATAATTTTAATCTATTTTGTGCTTCATTTCAAGTTATATTTCGATTCTTAGTTTTTATAACTTGTTGAGAATAGGGTTTGTTACGCTGAGCAAAATATTGAGTTGACATACACGTTGATTTATATTTTAATTCAATGATCACAAAGCTGGTAAATTTAGGGAATGGGGTGATAGCTGATTGGATTAATAACATATTTGATATATGATAAATTTTAAAAAATAACTAAAATTGTGAATAATATGATATAAAAAAAATTGAATAAATTTTGTAGCAATGAATTGTATGATTTATAAGTGATAATAACGTGTTTTTTTGTGTGATTTAGAATGAATGACTTATTCATTTCATATATAACACAACTAGATGGCCTGTCGCTAATCATACCTTTGTAACTGTGGTGGTATCTTGAATGTTAATATTTTTTTTTTTATTTGAATGTGATATATATAGGATAAAGATATATGTACCCAACCAACTTTCTATTTTATACTTTAATTCTTAATTTATATATTTGTATGCTATTCATTATAATACATATTTTTTTACTCTATGATTTATATGATGGTCAATTTTTTAGTTTGAACTTATGTTGTGTGACATGATATGGAAAATCTAAACAAATAAACAAATACTTAATATAGATAAGAAAAATATAATAATGATAAGGTTTTTATTTATTTATTTATATGTTATATGCGTATGTGTGAGTTCAAATATCAGACATCTCTAATCCAATCAAAGGGTCATAATGAGAATTATAAGCTTAAGATATCATATTGATTAAACCAGGTTAATATCATGTTAAATTAAAAATTTGGATCTTAAACGTCTGAGTTTAATTTCTGTAATTGGGTGGTATGATTTCTATCTTGCATCTTCATATTATTTGTTAATCTTCACGTGTTAAAAATGTGAAATTATATTATTAATATAAATAATATTATGATTAATATTTTTAAAATATGTGAAATTATTATGTTATTAATATAAAATGATATTATGATTTATATTTCATTGAAAAAGTGTTGAATATATAACCAACTTGTTATATTTTCTAATGACTTCCACATCATTACATATAATAATTAAGTATGATGATTTTCACATCATGACCTATAGAGATAAAAGAAGTACCTCATCACTATTATTAGTGAGATCACTTTTGTTATGAATAATTAAAGCCACTCATCATTTTATATTAGTTATACAAACTCGCATTTATTAACATGGGAGATAAATAAGTAAAACCATAAAATTAAATAAAGTTATGTCACTTTTAATAGAAAATAAATTCAAAAGATAAAAAAAAATAGAAAATAAATTCAAAATAGATAAAAAAAAAAAAGTTAGAATTGAGAGAAGTTATGTAAACTTTATATATTTCACATTATTTTTTAGTGAAACTCAAAAAATAAAATAAAATAAAATCACATAATTGATTCTTAAATTGGAGATATACTTACTAAATAAATCAAATCAATGTTCTCTCTTATTAAAGAAATCAAATCAATGTTTTGAGCACGAAGTTCTCATTTGTTGGTTAAAGAGATAGTTTATTGATAATTTATTGGAACAATAGAGAATCGGATCAAATCTTTCTTTTGTACATCCTGAACTCTTATCAAATGATTGAATCAACATGTTTCACCCATACTTATGTCATATTCAACTAAAAGTTAAACGTTGATTCTTTTGTGGGGAGAAAAAGTTAAATTGCTACTTTACCGGAACCCAGGGTAAATTTTGATTTTAAAATCATCAATACAATAATTCAGGGTCAAATAGCATAAAAAAATAATTAAACCTTAAAAGAGTTTAATTAACATGGTAAAAGTATTTATACTAACTATATAACGGCACTATACGTTAAAATGTTTATCCTTTTGTTTTACTGTTTTTGTCTTACTTACAAGTGAAAAAAATCATCGCACGCACATCGATTGTACTCTCTCTGGTCGGTAATTTTCGAATTCTTATAACTTTGTGGACATTTTCTGCTTTGCTTTTTTTATCATTCAGTTTGCTCCTTCCTCCAAATATGTAGACTTTTTACTTCTTTATTTCTCTCTTTATTACTTCTTTTATTCCTTTATTCAGTCTAGTGTAAAAATTAAGGCTTTAAATGTAACTCACGATGGTCATGGTCAAAAGCAACCCTTGCGCGTGATCGATTTTATCGATGATGTTCTAAAATTCCAACTAATTCATACCATCATTGTTTCTATAATTCCACGTTAAACTGGACGTATAACATTTTTCTTCCTTTTTCTACCATTCTTTAGGGTTTTTAATGTTTTTTTATTCACTAACGACAAATATATTGAAAAAAGTAAAGACCCAATTAAGTTAATTTAATTTTAATTAATTAGTTGCACATAGAAACTTTCCTTATCTGGAAGATAGGAAAAGAACATTAGAAAGGAAACAATACAAAAGACTGAAATAAAAGTAGGAAAAAAGTATGGAGTGAGCATAGAACAGGGTGAAAATAAATAAATATATTGTACAAAACATATTTCTAAATGAAGTGAAAATAATTCTCTATTCTAAATCAAATATAACATGTGATCGAAAACAGTTACCCTACTTTCTTGAAAAATTACTATTATAGAAATGATATAATACAACATATAAATCTTTTATAACATTCACTGTCAGAAATAAAGGGATATTAGACATATTTTTTTTTTTGGAATTTACTTCAGTCCTAGAAGATTCCAGCTTTCTACATGATTCATGGTATAGAGGATAGTATATTCTACTTTTGTCCATGGCTTGACCAATGTAGAACAACAAATGTAACACTATGAACCTTGCGACGAGCTTGCTTGAACTTCATCGGGAGAATTATCCAATTTCTAAAACATGGTTGCAAGAATGAAGACTCCAACCATGTCCTCAACCAATTCAATACTAAACAAGTTATGCTTGTTATTGTAGATTCTTAGCGATTAAGAATCATGTTAATTTATTATATATATAAGTGAAAAATAAACCATATATTACATGTTGAGGATGAATAAAACTTAAATATATTTTTCAATATGGTATATGCTATTTATCATAATGGAGATTATAGGGTCCATATTTGTTATTTATAAAATTCAATAAATATTTTTATAAAAAGTATTAATATGTTTAATTTTTAGTATAATAAAAAATTATATTATAGAATATACAAACTTTAGTTGTGTTTAATTTTTTTAATGATTAGGGTAATTAAACACGTATTTAAATTTTAATAATTTTCACATGTATTTATTAAAGAGAAAAATAATGTTAATAAATTAATCTTGAAGAGAATCTTGTGCCATTAGAACGTAGTTCTCTTTCTTTTCTTTTCTTATTACATTAAAAAGAAAATATGTTAATACTATTCTTGTAACATTAGAACCTTGTATTGAACTAACTATTTACACATAAAATATTTTTTCAATGTAAGTTATATATATATGGTTTATGTGTTGGATAAAATGAAATGGAAACAATCTACATGAAGGGTCAATGTTTGCAACTACACTTAAGTTAGGCATCTACAATATTAGACTAAGTTAGGCACCTACAATATTGGACAAAGTTAGGCACCTACAATAAGCCACCAAAGTTAGGTTTATGTTTTATGATTTTGCATTAAAAATTGTAAAACAATGTGAACAACCCATCTATAAAAGGGATGGAGAGGTGAAGAGCAAATACACACCAAAAATTCCAAGATACACCAAAAATTCCAAGATACACCAAAGAGAGGTGATTCCACTTGTAAGTGAAGAAATCTAGAGAGAGTTAGAGAGATTTTCTATACCATCTGAGAGGGTGAGATTTATTTGAGAGATCCTCAGAGAGTTAGAGAAACACTTGTAATCCTACTTTTATAGTAGAGACAATTTTCTGGACAAGGTCCCGTGGTTTTTCCCGAGAGGGTTTTCCACGTAAAACATTTTGGTGTTATCATCTTCTCTACTCTCCTATTTTTTACGCTTCCGCACAGTGCCCATTTTGGGGTTCACAGAGGAGGGAACAAGTACCGCCGTTTCCCAACAGTGGTATCAGAGCTACCAGTTTGAAAAAGTCAGAATCCTGTGAGACTCAAGATGGAAGGAGACATGTTCAAGCTAACTGCGAATAATTACTCCTACTGGAAGTCGATGATGGAAGATCATCTATACTGCAAGGATTTGTATGAGCCGATCACAAATCCAGAAATTCCAGAAGGGAAGACTGAAAAAGATTGGGAGATTCTGAATCGTAAAACAGTGGCTATGATTAGGAAATACATCGACAAAAGCCTGTTTGAGCATGTATCGACTTATACCGATGCGTATGAATTATGGACAAAGCTTGAATCTATGATTCAAAAGAAGACTCCGAGAAATAAAGCTCATCTTGTCAGGCGACTCGTAAAGTTCGAATATTCTGACGACCAGAATATGATCGAGCATCTCAACACCTTCAAAGGTATTGTGAACCAATTAATGAAGGCAGATATGAAGATAGATGACGAGTTACAAGCTCTTCTACTCCTTAGTTCTCTGCCGGAGAGTTGGGATACATTGGTGGTCACAGACAGTTTACTGAATGAAGAATCCAGAAGGAAAGAAAGGGGATCGAGTAGTTATTCAGAAGCCAATGTTGTTGAGAATAGAGGAAGGAGTGAACACAGAAGCAAAGGAAAACGTGAAAAGTCACGAGGAAGATTCAAGTCTTGTTCCAAAGGTTTGACATGCTTTTATTGTGGGAAAGATGGTCACAAGAAGCCATAATGTAGATTCCTGAAGAGAGATTAGAAGAATGGAACTGTACACCCTGATGTGGTAGATCCCAAAAAGAAGCTGGAAGAAAAGACCACAACAGCGGTGGTATCAGATGATGCAAATGTGTTCCTTATCAGTGATTGCACTTGGATAGTTGATACCGGAGCATCTTTCCATGTTACTCCTCATGAGGGATTCTTCTCATCCTATCAAAAAGGAGACTTTGGAACAGTGAAGATGAGAAATCATGTCACAAGCAAAATTGTGGGCATAGGAGAGGTGACTTTGACGACAAAAAATGGAACCAGACTTGTACTGAAGGAGGTAAGACATGTACCAGAGATGCGTCTAAACCTTATTTCAGTTGGCAAATTGGATGATGCTGGAATGAACAACCAGTTCAGCGATGGAAAATGGAAACTCTGCCGAGGAAACATGATTGTTGCTCGAGGCAAGAAGGAAGGCTCCTTGTACTGCATGCAAGGAAAGACACAAAAGAAAAGACGAATGTTGCTCAAGAAGAAAGTAAGGAGTTGTGGCACAAAAGACTGGGCCACATGAGCGAGAAAGGATTAGAGATCCTTGCAAAAGATAATCTCCAGAGTATAAAAGGACAACCACTTGAATTATGTGAAGATTGCTTAGCAGGAAAGCATCGTAGGGTGTCCTTCCGTAGATCTGAAAGTGGAAGAAGAAAAGATCATATTTTGGATCTTGTACACTCAGATGTTTGTTTGTTCAACATCTGAAAAGTCCCTTGGTGGAGCTCAATATTTTGTTACCTTCATTGATGACCACTCCAGAAAGCTGTGGGTCTATCCATTGAAGAGAAAAGATGAAGTTCTACGAATCTTCAAGGAGTTTCACGCCTCAGTTGAACGTGAAACTGGTAGAAAGTTGAAATGTTTGAGAAGTGATAATGGTGGAGAGTATAGAGGTCCATTCGAGCACTATTGCAAGACTCATGGGATCAAACATGAGAAAGTACCTCCCAAGACACCTCAGATGAATGGTGTAGCTGAAAGATTCAACAGAACGATTGTCGAGAAGGTCAGGAGCATGTTGTCTCACGCAAAACTTCCCAAGTCATTCTAGGGAGAGGCAGTAGTGACAGCAGCTGATTTAATCAACTTATCACCTTCAAGACCATTAAATGGAAAGATTCCAGAAGAAGTATGGTCTGGTAAAAAGGCCTCATACCGCAACTTGAGAGTCTTCGGATGTAAGGCATCAGTTCACATTCCGAAAGATGAAAGAGCAAAGCTTGATGCTAAGGCGAAAGACTGCATATACCTTGGTTCTCCAAGAAATGAATTCAGTTTCAGATTATGGGATCCTGCAAACAGAAAGATTGTTCGAAGCAAAGACGTGGTGTTCTTTGAAGATCAAACGATCCAAGACATCAAGAAAGTGGAGAAAGCAACACTTAAGGTGATAAGTGATCAAAGTCTTATTGTGATGAACAACTTAGGGGGAGAGACTCGTCAAACTGAGACAAATAAGGAATTACAACTTGATGAAATGGCTTAAGAGGCAGATCAACCTAATCTGACGGAAGTAGATCAACTAATTGAGGATGCTCCGCAAGAACCCCAATTGAGACGATCAACAAGGCAGAAGCAACCGTCAAGAAGGTATTTTTCAGATGAATATGTTAATTTTACTGATGAAGGAGAACCTCAAAGCTTTGTAGAAGCAATGAAGATGAAAGACAAAGAAAAATGGTTGCAAGCCATGGAAGAAGAGATGCAATCCTTAAAGGAAAATCAGACTTATGATTTGGTAGAATTACCAAAAGAAAGAAGAGCATTGCAGATCAAATGGGTGTTCAAGCTCAAGAATGAAGAGAACAACCAAAGTCCAAGGTACAAAACACAAATTGTCGTTAAGGGGTGCAACCAGAAGAAAGGAATAGACTTTGATGAAATATTCTCACCAGTGGTGAAGACGACATCCATTAAAGCAATTCTCGGTCTAGCAGCAAAATTAGACCTGGAGATTGAACAACTGGACGTAAAAACAGCATTCTTACATGGAGACCTAGAGGAAGAAATTTACATGAAGCAACCAGAGGGTTTTGAAGAACCGGGCAAAGAGCACTTGGTGTGTCGTCTGAAGAAAAGTCTCTATGGTCTGAAGTGAGCTCCAAGACAATGGTACAAGAAATTTGATTCCTTCATGATCCAACATAATTTCAAGAAGACCTCCGCAGACCATTGCGTGTTTGTGAAGCATTATGAAAATGGTGAGTCCATCATACTTCTCTTGTATGTTGATGATATGTTGATTGTAGGAAAGGACAAAATTAAAATAACTGCTCTCAAGAAGGCATTGAGTAAGTCTTTTGCTATGAAAGACCTGGGTGCAGTGAAGAAGATACTTGGAATGAAAATATCTAGAGATCGTTTTAGAAGAATGCTATGGGTATCTCAAGAAGATTACATTGAGAAGATTCTCAAAAGGTTCAACATGCACAATGCCAAATCTGCTCGTGTTCCAATTGCTAGACATTTCAAACTCAACAAGTCGCAATGTCCAAAGAATGAAGAAGAAAAAGAAGAAATAAGCAAGGTACCCTACTCTTCTGTTGTGGGTAGCCTTATGTATGCAATGGTTTGTACAAGGCCAGATATTGGCTATGCTGTAGGAGTTGTGAGCAGATTCCTGTCAAATCCAGGAAAAGAGCATTGGGAAGCTGTTAAGTGGATACTAAGGTATCTCAGAGGATCTGCCAAAAGAAGCTTGTGTTTTGGCAATGGAGACCTAAAACTAATCGAATATTCAGACTCATACATGGCTGGAGATGTCGATTCAAGGAAGTCAACATCGGGTTATCTGATTACTTTTGCAGGGGGAGTTGTTTCTTGGCAGTCAAAGCTACAAAAATGTGTGACATTGTCTACTGTTGAAGCAGAGTATGTAGCAGTAACTGAAGCCTCTAAAGAAATGTTATGGATGAAGAATTTCCTAAGTGAATTAGGACATGATCAAAATGATTATGTGGTGAATTGTGATAATCAAAGTACCATCCATCTAACCAAGAATCTCATGTTCCATTCACGCTCGAAGCATATCGACGTGCGGTATCACTGGATACGAGAAGCGCTGGATGAGAAGAAATTGAAGATAGAGAAAATTCATACAGACTTGAATTGGTCTGACATGATGACCAAGTCAGTACCAACCAAGAAGGTTGAAGATTGTTGTCAAGGTGCAGGTGTGGTGGAATCTCCCAATCAAATCAAGATGCAATGATGGGAAGAAGGTTAGAAGGTTTCTATTTGAGTTTATGGGGGAGTTTTGTTGGATAAAATCAAATGGAAACAATCTACCATGAAGGGTCAATGTTTGCAACTACACCTAAGTTAGGCATCTACAATATTAGACTAAGTTAGGCACCTACAATATTGGACAAAGTTAGGCACCTACAATAAGCCACCAAAGTTAGGTTCATGTTTTATGACTTTGCATTAAAAATTGTAAAACAATGTGAACAACCCATCTATAAAAGGGATGGAGAGGTGAAGAGCAAATACACACCAAAAATTCCAAGATACACCAAAGAGAGGTGATTCCACTTGTAAGTGAAAAAATCTAGAGAGAGTTAGAGAGATTTTCTATACCATTCGAGAGGGTGAGATTTATTTGAGAGATCCTCGTAGAGTGAGAGAAACACTTATAATCCTACTTTTACAGTAGAGACAATTTTTTGGACAAGGTTCCGTGGTTTTTCCCGAGAGGGTTTTCCACGTAAAACAATTTGGTGTTATCATCTTCTCTACTCTCCTATTTTTTACTCTTCCGCACAGTGCTCATTTTGGGGTTCACAGAGGAGGGAACATGTACTGCCGTTTCCCAACATTATGATCTGTTTAAATTTAAAGAACAAAATCACTGTCTTATATTAAAAGAATACTTTTGTAAACAATTCGGAAGAGTCTCATTCAGTTCGGTTCTCGAACATGGTGACTTTCGTGACTAAGTGGTCTGGTTCATAAACCATGCACCTGTTAGGGGAACTCACACGAGATTTAGGTTACAGGAAAATATATTTATCTTTTCAATCTTTTGGAGCCAAAAAAAGTATCTACCAATTCCTAGTACGACAAAAAAAAAATATTTCCAATATGTTTATTATTGGGATTCTTGATTCCAGGAAATTAATTATTAGTTACCAATATCATTATTTTTAGTTAATTTCATTTCGAAATTACGGATGTTGCACTAATATAGGAATGAGATTTGAAGTCCATTATTTTCGGAGTCGTAATCAAAATATACAAGGTGAGATGAAAAATTGAAGTTTTAGATTTTGATTCTCAACCAAAACATATAATTCAAATTAAAATTAAAAGAACCAAAGCTTATATGAAATATAAAAAAACATAAAAAATTTAAATGCAAAAATGAAAATGTGTTTCAAATAAAATAAACAATTCTTAAACAAAGGAAAGAGAAGGTATGAACAATGGACCAAAATGATGATGATTTTTTACAACAAAGTTGTGTTATGTAGCACAGGTTAATCCAGCACTTGATTTTCTGAAAACGCGATCCATATATGTATTACCAATAATATATTTTAGGTTGATCATTATCTTCTAGATAATATATATATATATATATATATATATATATATATATATATATATATATATATATATATATATATAACCATATCTCTCTCAATAAAAGGAAACATAATTTTTATTAATTTTATTTCATCTTTCATATTATTTCGGGGCTAAATGCTTGTAATTATATGAGTGACATCTAACTAATAGTTGCTTCTGTTTCACCTTAGGATAAAGACAAAACAGAGTCCATGTAAAAATCAAACTAAAACATTTTGGTTTATTCTAAAACAATTAAGGTTTAAATCTTTTTTGTCCCTAAGTTAAGTTTTAATAGTTTAGTCCTCACTTTTAAAAATATCAACATTTAGTTCTTATTATATGAAAAATGTATCAAATCAGTCCTCATGACAGCACTTAATGAATAATAAATCACAAGTTTTCACACCTAGGTATCTAATATTTTGTGATTTATTAACGAAAAATGTTATAAACAACAAATCATTTAATGAAAAACTTGTGATTTGTTAACTGATAAGACTAATTTAATACATTTTTTATATCATAGAAACTAAAGATTGACATTTTTAATAGGAACTAGAAGTTAACTTAGGAACAAAAATTTAAACCAACAATTAACGATTAACGATGGACACTTACTAGCATCTCACGTCACATTCCAAATTCTTTCCCATTTAAAGTCCAGCATGTATTAGTCGAATATAATAATGAAAAGTTACACATATAACATAGCGCAGACCCTATTTTTGACGCATGTCCACATCAGTTTGAAAACTCTCGGCAACTATATTTGGACCCTTTATATCCTTGTTCACTGCCGCCCGAACACTGAAAGGGACCTTTACATGATTTTTCACGTTTTTTGTTTTCAATTCTGTACTGTATATAGGATATATCACACACTAGTTAGATAAAACTTTATTTAAATTCGTATGTCAAATACTACTTAAGACAAACATAAAGAACACGACAAGGTTGGAGAGACTGATAACTTTAAGAATTTTAAGGACACGTTTGAACGCTTGATGGTCTTCCTTCTATCAAAACAAATATGGAAAATTTGTTGAGTGACTTAATCACAGGTAATTTAACTAGTATTTGTTTGGTAATGTAAAAAGAAGACAGAGAAAAAGCAAGAGTAACAGAAAAGGGACAAGATCTTGGTAGCCAGCCTCGTGGTGCCTCCGCGGAGGAGGGTCCTAGATTCAAACTCCGAGGTATCATCATTTCCATTTTGGTCCCACTTATGTTTTATAGTGTAAATGTAACTTTCTTCAGGGACCTCACTTTAGTGATATTCACTTTACCAATATATACTCAAACTTTATCTGTCTTCCACTGTTCATTACTGTGTAATAACTAATAATAATACGTCTAAGAATATGTTTTCTGTTTTCATCGTTTAAGAATGTTATTCTTTGAATGTTATATACTTCCGAAATGTGTTAGTGTATAAGTAAGAAAACGTGGATGAATAATGCTGTGGACTATATATCAAACGTTCTCTCTCAGTTCAGAAGTCGTCAACACTATGCATGGCTGCATTCACATCTTGTCCCCGAGAAATGTAGCAAAGCTTCAAAAGCAAATTTCAATCAGCTTCACCAAAGCTCATCTTTTAACGCCTTTCTTATTCCACCTTCAATCAATAGCACCACAACATTCTTTTCGACAAAGACAAAAACAAAACTAAATATATTCACGTTTTAGTTAGGTCATCCTTATTCCCATTCAAAAGCAATTAGTTGGACCCTAAAACGTGATTCTGTGCCAGAAAAAAGGTCATAACGGAATCATACACATCCATAAAAGAAATTATTAAACAATAAATAGCTTTGTACGTAACACCGACGCTTCAAAGCCCTTGCAGATAAACCAACCAGGATGTTGGGGGATTTCTTTAGAATAAGCACACGTATATAACTATGTAACGATAACTAATACCTTTTATTTTACTACCTGTTTTCAAATCATATTTATGAATTTTGTTCTGAAAAATTAAGTGTAATGGTAATAAAACAATGAAAAAAAAAAAAAAACTCAGGTGCGGTATGCGATGATTACAGCTCTGTACCTATTTATGCGTGTACAGTTCATAATGCAGAATAATGGAAATGTGATTTTACGTGCTTTGCTGTGAAAGCTGTTGTCATTGTCGTGAGAGTGCTAAATGACTGAACCCAAAAGAGAATAAGCCATGATTATGAAGCTTGAACTGGGTAGGATTATCAGATCATAACAAAAAATTAATGTTTTCTCTCTTGATATTTGGCCTGAGATAATAATTCAACCATTGGAGTCTGAGTCTGCAACTGTTTTCACGTAGTTTCAAGTCTCCTCAGAAGGATCACCAAACAATATAGAATGGAAAACGAGAAAATATTATATAGAAATCATGAAGGCTGTGTCATAAATGCAGAAAACACTCATTATAAATTCCCTTTCCCCATGAACTAAGAACGTAAAAAGAACATGTGGAATTTGTCTTTTCAGCAGATTAAATTGTGCTGTTCATCATTTGTTTTGTCACTTTTGGTTTTGGCCCTAGTTGTATATATATCTTCTCACCTTTCCATGGATAGACATTTGTAAACGTTTCATTTTAACAAAAGAGAAAGGGGTTTGTTTTCATTTGACTAATTATTTAAATTAACAATTTGATACAGTTTTTGTTTCTTACATTTCAGTATTTTTTTTATCGATTTTTTTTTTTGTTATTTTTTACTATTTAATTTCCATGTTAGTTGATTGAATTCAAGTCCCAGTATTTAAAATCTTTTGTCATATTTAATGGCATTGTGGTGGACTTCATATGATTGATAATGGATGGAATGCAAACTTGATTGAGATCGCAGACTTTGCATCCCTTTCTATTTTTTAAGAAAATGGCCAGTTGAATATGTATTCTGACTTTGAAATAGGATATAACCTTATTCAAATAAAATGGTTTAAGTATGTAGAACATAGATATGTGGTAAGACTTTGTAGTTGTTCTTTAATGAATTTTTTTTTTTTGTAAAACAATGCTGAATAAAGGAACCTTTTTAATAGCTTTTTTGCTTCTTTTTTTTTCTTCAAATGTTATTTTAATTAGTATTTTCAAAATGTTAGATTCTAACTCTCAACTTTTATAATTTTATTCTTATAATATTCATTAAATGTGTTTTATTCTTTTAAAATAGTAATGTCATCAAAAGCATGACTTTTTTTAGACTTGATTATAAATATTTTATGATGATATACTGGATAAGGTTAAGAATAGAACCATATAATATAACATATAATAATTACAATTAAATAATACGATTAAATAATTGATTTATAAATAAAGTACACGAGTTTAAAATAATTATAAATTTCCCAAAATATATCTGTAATAAGTAATTTATATCTCATATAAATTATTATTTAAGTATAGTTATTTTTATCATTATATTTTTATAAAATATTTTAACAAATATATATAATTTAATAAAAAAAAATTAAACCACCTACTAGTTTTTAATTTTTCAACTAATTTTATTAAACATAACAAAGTACCTTGTTATTTGTGTAAATTATATATCGACTATATTAATAAATAACTTCTATTAAAGAACTCACTAGTAATCTTTGACTAATAAGAATTTGGTGGAGGTTTTTTAATCAGAAAAATATTAAATATATTATTATTGGAGAAATCTTACTATGTAGGAGATATCTAATTTCTTCAACTTTTATTAAAAGATTATTATATAAAAAAACGATTATTGCAATAAAAACTAAGATTGTTCATATAGAATTAAATACATTTTTTAAGTATAATTCACTTGAAACACGATTAAGTAAAAAAAAGTATAAAAAATGTGAATTTAAGTAGAGTTAAAAAATAATTTTTTTATAAGAAATACTTATTGAAAATGTTTCCAATATCCTTTAATTTATTGCCTACCAATTTTGATCTAACATGTAATTAAATTAAAATCAATTAATTAATCTTAAATTTAAGAATTTAAATGTCATGTAGAAATTTACCGAGACTACAAAGAAGGTGGTGATGGTGAACAACCTAACGATTTCTCCTTTTCATTGGTCTCGTGATATAATTTATATGAAAAATGTCATGCTCTTTTCTCAAATGTAATACATGCAATATAGATTAATTTTTAATTTAATTATGATTTAAGAAGTAAATAATATATATACGTGTTACATGTAAGGTAAGTACATGTAAAATGTGATTATAATTGGTCCTTTCAGTGAGCATTTATGGTTGTCACCAAAGTGAGGGTTGAATTCATCCCTAAAAATGTTACGGAATCGTTAACAATATTAATGTTGTAATTGGTTTTGAAAAAATTGTAGTAATCACAATTGAGAATGAATTAGGGTAATTTGCCCCCTCCGCATATTTATACACAAGTATTATAGTAAAGAAGTGAAAATAGATATCATATTAATAGAAATATACAAATATTTTTTAAATTAACATATTCCATTTTATTTTAAATAAAAAGTTTTGAATTGATTTTTGTAGTGACTAATGGCCATAAATGAGTTTTATCATAGTCAACAAAATAACCTGAGAATATTTCATTTTGGTAATATCTATTCACTTGAATCTCTAAAGTCATACCTTTAATTGAATTATTATCAATTTGTTTAACTTATTATAACTTATATTATTCTTCAATATTAATTTATATTATTCTCATCATAATTCTAGTGATAAGAAAAATAAAATAGTAAATATAGAGACCAAGGAATATAAATAAATAAATAAATCAACATGTAATTTGAAATAAATATAAATAAATAAATAAATAATACTAATGCATAACTGAAAATAAATATAGATAAATAAATAAATAAAAGTGATACATAAATATAAATTTAGAATATATAAATAAAAAATTAAATTAGAAACACCTTATTAAATGTAAATATAAACAATATAAATATGAATAGATAAATAGAATGACAAAAGTTTCCTTATCTTACTCTACGAACAATCTAAGATATTTTCTCTCCTTTTCTCTCTCTTATTTTTCTTCCTTTCTTTAAATCTCTTCAATCTTTTTTTCTTTCTCTTCTTTCCATCTTTCCTCTTCAAAAACTAATATATTGTTTCAAAATATATTGAAAGTTGTGCAAACAATTTTTTAACTTAGTTAACTTTTTGAAATAGAAATACAATTCAGAATATTTTTTAATGTAAATAATTTGAAATATTTTTTATTTTATTTTGTATTTAAGAACTATAATCTAAAATATAAATTTTTATATTCTAAAATATACAATTTGAACAGAAAAAGTTATATTTCATATTGTATATTTTGAAATATAAATGTATTGTGAATTTTATAATCTAAAACCCAAATTATACAATTTTAAATAACAAAATTGTATTTTGAATTATACATTTAGAAATAAAGAAAAAAAATACGAAAGTGCAGGTTGGAATTATGATTATTGGGTGCAGAAAGAAAGTTTTCCTAAACAAATCTAATTCCAAAGTAAATAAACCAGAAACCGAAAAGAAAACAAACAGAGCCTGTAAGTCCTATCCACATCAAGAAAATGCTATATAGACTTTAAATTGTTTTTAACATAATTTACAATTTAGCAAATATATTTAATTTAACATCTATGTGTAGCGTTTTCTCTTTAGTTTCCGTTTCGGTTTAAGAGATTATGGTTAATTCTACCTTTTCAAACAATTTTTAAACTCCAAATTTAGGTTAAACATTTTTTCTTTCCTTCACATTAAATGTCATTCGATCAAATTCAAATACTATATGCAGAAAGTATTTTAATGTTTAAATTAGTGGATATTTGATAATGAAACAATAAATATGTAACTAATTAAATCATTCACTTGAATATCACATACTATATTTATAAATTTCAGGATAAATTTTTTATTAATAATAACTTAATTAAGGTATAATGATCTAATTTAATATTAATAATTACATTTAATATTAATCTCAATTTTAGATCGATTATCCGACTTTTTAACCGGCCGTAATTGAAATATAGGCTGATCGACTGTGAAATTCTTAGAGTGATCATACGTTCATATAATTCACTTCCCAACTTTATATTCTTTTTATTTGAATTTTTTTTATCATTTTTATAATTCTTGGATTGATCATTACTTCTTTTAATCATTATATTGATTATAGTTTCCAAATATTTACAATGGGTTAATATTACAGGACTAATACATATCAAAATTTGAAAATATAAAATGATAATCATTACCGCAATAAAGATGTAACATCTATTTAAACATATTTACATCTTGATTTTATTCTATTTTAAATTTATCGAGAATTTTTAGACATGATTAAATATTAATAGTTGAATATATAAAAATAATCATAAAATTAAAAAGGTAATTAAAATAATTGATATTTATCGAATTCTCAATGTAAATTTGAGTTACAAGGACTAACATCATTATAATATTCAGTTGTTTATTGTACTTAATGAAAAAGAGTGTAAATCCTCTTTGATAGATAACGTAGAGATATTGGATTTTGATATTTGAATAAAACTAAAGAAACAGTAAAAAAATTCATTATCCAAGTAAAAATATAAGTATATAAGACTAAAAAGTAAATACTCCCAATTATTAATAAATTATACCATTACTCAGTTTCTACCAATTAACTATTATTTTAACTCTTCTCCTATCAAAACTTCCTTTTTGAGCAAGAACTAACCTACAAATCAACATATTTTCCACTTTATCACGTTACATTTGTTTTCTACACTAGATAACTTCAAAACTTAGTATTAACTAACTATAAAACCAACCACATACCACAATCTTTCACAACAACGTACCACCAATCATCAATACATATAATTCATATTACAATTAATTCATTTATGCTATCACATACTCAATTTCATCATGCTATTCATTTAACACCATAAAAACAACAATCTCACTTAAATTTAAATATACCAAACAAATTCAAATTTATTATAATCTTAAAAACAACTAATTAGCTTCCATTACTTGTCTGGAAAGCAACAACAGCTCCATGAAACACACTACCTCTATTCTAGGTGAGAGAATTCTAAAAGTGCCTACAAACCATAAAATCATGATCATAATATGTCTTTAAAATGAAAATTAAAGAAAAGGAGTAGAAAATAACTTACTCTATAGAAAATTGAAAACTTACTGTCGTGATTTTCTACACACCTTCTACTCATCCAACTTTAGAAAGAATGGAGAAAGAACTCAAAGAATGAGTTTTAGAGATGATGAATGTTTTAAATAATTTGATGTATTTATGAATTTTTATTTATATTATTGAATTATTTTAACATAAATAAGAATTTTTTAACAAAATAATTTTAACAATTTTTTTTAATATATATATATATATATATATATATATATATATATATATATAAAGGGAATTATATCTTTTAATATCATATTTGTTTTTCAATTTTAATTTTTAAATAATTTTGTTTGAAAATTAAAATAATTATTTTATCAATTTTATATTTTAAGTAATTATTATTTTTAATATTTAATCACTTTTTTTTTTAATTTGACTGTTTTTTTAAACTTAATAATTTTTCAATTATAAAATTACCGAAAAAATAAATAAAAATATTTACAATAAAATTATACAATTATTATTTTTATTATCATATATTTTCGTTAGTATATATAAAAGGGTTCCTGAATCACTTCAACTGGTATAGATTATATAAACTAAATTTATAAAATGAATAATTTAAGAACAATGAAATTCCTCCAATAAAACAATATTGATTTTAATATATTAAAATCAGAGTATTTTGAAATTACCTTAACAATAGAAAATTTTATCGAGGAATCAAAATTCTATTGTTAACTTTCTCTGACAAATAAAAATGATCACATTGTGACTGAAGACAGAAAGGTGAGAGGTTGAATGATATTTTAAAGGAGCGCATTTTGATGGATGACCTGTGAGACTAAACACTATCCTCCTGTTTGTATATATAAAATGCATCTATATAACAACATTATTTACCGTAACATCATTCATTGTTGTTTTCATAACTCGTACATCAGTTCTTCAAAATTGCAATATAACTCTCATAGCATAGCATATGATTCTCCCCGCCTACTGACACAGAACTCATAGTATATATCACAATGACCCACACCAAAACTCACTGCCATCAAATTCCATTTTCCTATGGAATATTTATGAATAATAAAGAAAAAAAACTTAGATATAACTCTAGGTAAAGTTCTTGTACTACTTTTTAATCAAAGTTAAAAAGCTACCTCAATAACCATAACTTGGTTATATGAAATATTGAGATAAAATTAAAACTTGACTGAATAACAATATTAAAAGACCCGAAAACAATATATGAGGTTTGTGATGAACTATTAAAATAAAGGAAAATCGATATCATAATCTAGAGGAAAATAGTCTTCATTCTTCCAATCATCGTACCATGTTTCACACATGGCATCATTAACCCTGCAGGAGTGTTCTCCAAAATGTGGGGGTATTTCAACACAAGCATATCCATTGAAATCACAATCCTCCTGCGGCATTAACAGCTCAGTTAAATCAAACTGTTTGCCCAAACCTTCTGGATGATCTGCTGGGACAGACGCAAATGGGTTTTCATTATAATTTGTTGAAATTAAACTTTTTGCATTCACTGAATCATTCACTGCTTCAGTTGCCATCATAACCTCTGTACACATCACTGCTTCAGAAGATTTCGCAGGATCAATAGCAATACCAAAAGCGTTTGGAGATTCCATTCTTAATTCCACAGGAATGTTGTTGTTGTTATCATTGTGTTTCTCCTCTACTTTCTTTCTCAAATAAGTATTCCAATAGTTCTTGATTTCATTGTCTGTTCGCCCAGGCAATCTTCCCGCAATAAGCGACCATCTGTAACAGATATACCATGTATCAAAAAGGTTAACACTGTCTGTAATAATTACCAATTTTAACAATATTTTCTCTTCTGTCTCAAAAATGGAAACATTCTCCGCAAATGTTATAAACCAATATACCTATTCCCTAAGAGGCTATGTAGTCTGATAATGAGATCTTCTTCATCCGAAGAGATGTTTCCTCTCTTGATATCTGGCTTTAGATAATTCAACCATCGAAGTCTGCAACTTTTTCCTCCTCGTTTTAAACCTACACACACATACCTATATATAAATATAGATATACATATACATATTCACAAGTAACGAATTCATGCAATGAAAACTGGAAGAGAAGAAAAAAAGAGAGACTAAACTAAACAAACTATCAAGTTATCAATTTGAAACATACCAGTTCTTCTGGAAATCTGCCCCCATTTTCCTTCTCCATGGAGGTGAACGTAGTTAATAAGAATTTGGTCTTCCTCAGCAGACCAAGGACCTCTGTTCACAGCTTCTTGGTTCTCATAAGCTCCCTTTCTTTTCATCTTAACTAGCTCTCTCTACGCTTTGGTTCTGCAGATAGTTGTTGTGTTGTGTTCCTGTTCTTTTCATTGGTCTCTCACGTGTTTGTGGCTAAAGACTATATATAGTTGTTTCCTTAAATAAATGTTATTTTAAAAAAAAAAAAAAATTAACTAAATAAGTTTGACTTTGTAGTTGGCGACCACGACAACAGTATGGCTTCTGAAATGAGACTGGTAGACGGTAGTGCGCTCCTCCTTTTCTTCCCCCGAAAGAGAACAGTAATTTGAAATTATGAAGTTCATATTTTGATGCATGCAAAAGTTCAGTTAAAGAATTTTATTATTTTGACTGATGAGAATGGATAATTATTATAAACTATTAAATTCAATTATTTTCGTAATATATCGAAGGTAACATAATAAAAATAATTCATTGAAGCAGAAATACAGACGTGTATATATATATATATATATATATATATATATATATATATATATATATATATATATGGATTGTGTTTCAGCAAGTTTATCACAGACAACAATCTTTTATTATCTTTTTATACAAATACATTTCACGAGAAAATATTTGCTCGGAAAAACATAATCATAAGACTATAAAGTTTGTCTGTCATGTATTTAATACACTTATATGTTGAAAACTTGAATGCAAAATTATTAAATTGAAATAATTTTAAACAATTGATTCATAGTTTGATATTTTTTTTATTAAAAAATATAGAAAATTCTGATATACAATGGTTAATAGTTTTAACTTCTATTCTACGTGATCGAAACTGATGACAACTCTCATCAAGTTGGTCTCATTGTCAAATTAAACTTTATACATCATAACTTCTATAAAAGATATATGATTAAAAATGTTTGAGAATTTGGTTAATATAGTCGTAGTGATAAGATATTATACTTGAAATTATCATTACAAAATTGACAAATTTACAACACATGTCAATGATACATCAAAACATGTTCATAGTTATAAATATCATGTATGATTTTTTACACCATCTATTTTTGTACATGCCATGCAATGTATGGACTTAAAGAAAATATACAAAAGTATATGTAGAAATGATTAATATGTATTATTTTGAAGGGGAATGAAACATAATTTTAAAAGAAATGAACAAAGTACATTATTTTTTATTTATTTTTCTCATCATTTATCTATTTTTCTCAATTACATATTTTTAACTTTTGCTTTAATTTTTATTCATTTTTTTATTGCACTTTCTAACTTATTTTTTCTCGTATCTCGGAAGAGTGTGAATACAGGAAAGACATGGAAGTGGTGATATACTTACACCACCAAATAAAAAAAATCCATTTAAGAATTTAAAATTAGATATTTTAGAAGTATTTATTTTATTTTTAACCAAAAATATTAATATATATGTTATTACATTATTAAAGTGGTTTGTCTAAGTAATTATCGAAATGTATGAAAACATTATTTTTCTGAAAATAAGATATGACAGTTCGGTACCAAAAACGTCACAGACATCAACGAAGCATTCATGTTTTCTGTCAGAAGCATAGATTTTAAATAGCAATTTGATAACATGCAAACCTATTTGTAAGAACAGCAGTGCTCTGAAAACAATGACGAACAGAAATGAAATGGAGTAATGAAATTTGAATGATATGGAACCTCAAATCATACCACATTGATGGCTGAAAACCTGCATATTCTGCTATCATTACTAGTACAATTTTATAACTAAAGGGTCCCTCTCCAATCGGATTCTACAGGGTCTCATCTCAAGAACAACTCATAATCTTTATCATTACAGTATTATGAGATAACTTTGAGGAAATATTATAAGGAAGAAATCTTGTAAAGGAATCTCTCTGTGTAGTTTGATCTGTACACCATAATTGTTTCGGCCAGTCATTGAAAATAGGAAGAAAGAAAAACGAAGGGAAGATGATGATGATGATGGTGTTTGTTGTTTGTTTGTAGGGTGGTGTATCCGAGCAAAAGGGTAGTTTGACCCAAACTTTGAGAATAAAGATCATCATTTCAATTCGATTCAATTGGGGTCCAGTTATGTAGGATAGTATTTCTAGGACCTATCCTTCAAAGTCTTCTAAACTGTTACATCTGTAAAAAAAGGTAAAGAAATAAATTATTAATTTATTCTTTTCATTTGTTTTCATTTTTCACATTTCATGTTTCAATTCAAATTGTAAAACACTATTTTTTATTATATCTTGAAAAGAATTCCCAACTTCTTTTTAGAAATTTTGAGAGTATATTGATTTATTATCCATAATTTAGATTGAGTTAGTATTTTAACTTTTGCATTGTACAAGATCATATTTATTTTCGTATAATTTAAAATTTATAATAATTAATATTTGGGTTAAATATGTTTTTAGTCCCTATACTTTGGAACGATTTTGGTTTTAGTCCATTTTCAAATTAAAATACAATTTAGTCCTTCAACTTTAGAAAACTCTGGTTTTAATCCTTTTTACCAACAAATAAAGTTTAAAAAAATTGATAAAAAGGACTAAAATCAGAATTTTTTAGAGTTGAAGGACTAAATTGTACCTTAGTTTGAAAATGGACTAAAACTAAAATCGTCCCAAAATATAGGGACTAAAAACATATTTAACCCTTAATCTTTTTAATATCTAATGACATTATAATTAAAATTCACAATGAATGATATGTTTACATATATAAATATATTTTGAATGGATAGCAAAAAACTAAACTTGTGATATAAGATTAATTGATAATCTAATTAGAAAATATTGAAAATTAAATCAGGTTGTACTTTTATGGTTTTTTGTTGTCTTTTTTATTTAAAAAAAATCCTTTAGTAAGTTCAGCTCTCATCATTTTGATATTTTTCTTTGTGATTCATCTCTTTCTTTATTATCTTTTTAATATTTTGAATGAGGTTAGTCCTAGGTCAATACTCTTCTTTTTCAACTAATTGGTTTGATTGAAGTTTTTGTTCTTAAAACCGTCCAAATACTATGGCCGAATCCATATATAGTTTTGAGGCTTCGTGGATATGAATTAATGATTCTTTTTTATTGTTACTTGTTATTTAAATATCTCAAAAGTTTGTTAAAGAATTTTTATTTACAAATTCTTTAATTTTATAAATAGTTGGTAATTGATAAACAAATTCATTCCATAATAAGTGTTTAGGAAAAGAAAACTAATAAAATAATGTTTAAATATAAAATATACAAGTATATATTTTTTATTATATAAATGATGTTTATGATTTTTAAACAAAAATATATTATTATGTAAATTATAATTCTAGATTTCTTTAAAATAATTACTTGTATTATTTCAATTTATTTTTAAAAGTGGTATACATTTATTTTCTTAGACAAATCATTTTATTTAAATAAGTTTATCAAATCAATATTAATTTTCATTTATCTTCACACATTTCAATTTCTTGACTTTTTAATTTAAACTACTCTTAAATTGAATTTCCTTACTTGTTTTCATATTGTATACATTTTTTTTGTATACTCTCATACATAGAAAAACAATAGTTAGGTAATGCACAATATATTTTTTATTTGAATTACATAAAATACTAAAAACTAACTTAAAAATTGCTAAAAGTAAATTAATAATTAATTATTTCTATAAAATTGAAGTTGAGAATAATAGATAAAAAAACTAAAAAAATAAGATGAATCTTAAATGCAAAGGGTAATAGAAAAAAAAAACTATAAATATAAGTTAAATTATAAATTAGTAGTTTGTAAATTGAAAAAAAAAAAACTCTTAAAATATCTATTTTAAAATACATTAACCTTTTTATATTTATTTAGTTATTAAATTATCGAACAAACTTTAATATTGAAACAATTATGCATATATAGTATATATGTTCATTCATATTAAGATATTAAGATGTTTATTATCACCGGTATTTTTGTGAATGAGTTGAGTTGTAACTATTATCATGAATTTCCTTAATAATTTTAGAGTATTAAAATCTTTAAAAAATTCATCATATTACGAATTTGATATGATAAGGATGATAAGGGAACAGTGCAAACACTAGTTTTATTATCCTATATTTATTTCCATCTTTATATTTATATCAAACTGTTTATTTCATTCTCACTTTCTTTGGATAACAAATATATATGTACATATAACCACATCTATTTTTTTTACTATTTCAATATCAATTAATTAATTTTTATTAAAAAATTATAATAAAAAACATGATATTGTTAAATATTTAAATTCTTATTTTTTAATACTGAAAAAATTATAATTATATATATTTTAAATTAAAATATTAAATAAAATTTGATAAGAATAAAAATATTTATTAAATTTGTAAATATTAATGAAATAAAGTTAATAAAATTAAAAAATATTTTTAAAAAATTATAAAAAAAATAAGTATTTGAGTTTTAAAATATTTTAAATGTCTTTTTATTTTCTTTTTTTAAATTCTAATAAAAATATTTCATGCACTAATAAAAATTATAATACACCATTTGAATATAATTACTTAAAATAAAATAAACAAATAACAATTAAAATTTAGCATAAATATTTATGTTTTGAACTTCAATATATTGATGGTGAAAAACAAGATTTATGATAATAAAATTAAGTTATTATATTATAATATATAAAATATCTTTATGTAATTATGGTAATAAAATTACACTTAATATAATAAGTTAGAAAATAAAAATAATTATGTAAAAAATCATCAAAACATTATTCTACGTGATAAAAATAAATAACAAAAAATAAAAAAATGTCTTAAAAACAATTTGATATACCTAATCAAATTACACAAAGAAAAATAAACGTATAATGTTGAAAAGTATCTTATAGATGTAAGAAAAAAAGTTATATATCAAACTAGCCAACTTGTTAAGAAATAATGAAATTTATTTTATCAAAATAAAAGTTATTCAAATTAAACAAAAATTAAGAATAAAAGAGATGTTTATACCATTGAACATTTGAAATTGAGAATTAAATATTTTATTTAAAAATAAAATAAAAATATTAAAGAAGAGTCGAAATATGATAAATAAAAACTATTTAATTAACTATAATTTATAGTAAATTATTTTAATATAATCGCACAAAGATGGTGGAAAGAGGAAAAATACTGTAACTGACTAAATTTCAAGATGTAAAACAAGTCAAACGATTAAAAAAAGAAGAAAAAGTGTGTAGTAAAGAAAAAAGTAAGGTTATTAAACTAAAAATTAAGAGAAAAATATGGGTTTGTTAACGCGCGTACACCTGGTTTTTCAGTTGGTACATTTTAACAATGTATACTGGATTATATTAGACAAAAATACACTCATATATTATGAATTCTAAGTAAAGTCAAGGATATTTAAATAATTTTCATTCTCAAAATTAAAAACAAAAACAAAAGAAACCCCAAACCTTATTCACCTCTCTCATTCATCTCAATCTTTTCTCTTTCATCTCTCTCACTCCAACCTTTTCTTTATCATCCTATGGTAGATCCAACTGAAAAAAAAAATTAGAAATACTCGTCGTTAAAAAATTTACCTTTGTAAAGAGTTGAGTCATTGGCATATTCGCCTTCAGGCAAAGGTTCATTGAAGATTTCTTCAATTTCATCATCTTCACTAACCTCTCTAATTTCATCATATGCTTCGTCATCTCTTAAAAAAGCTTCAGGCCAATTACCAATTCCTTCTGCTGTCATTATGCTTGTGAAATTTAGATAAAATTAGATAAAACAAAAATTATAAAATGAAAACTCATTATAAAATCATTTTTTGTAAGAAATTGTTTAATAGCGAGTGTTTCTGATTTTTTCCAAGCGAATTACCAATTCCTTCATATGTCATTATGCTTATGAAAATTAGATAAAATTAGATAAGAAAAAAAAATTATAAAACGAAAACTCATTATAAAATCATTTTTTTTTGTAAGAAATTGCTTAACAGCCCGTGTTTCTGAATTTTTTTATTGGGGCTACGGTACAGATGACAGAGAAAAGGTTGGAGTGAGAGAGATGAAAGAGAAATGATTGAGAGAAATGAGAGAGGTGAGTAAGGGTTTGGGGGTTTCTTTTTTTTTCTTAGTTTTGAGAATGAAAAATATTTAAATATCCTTGACTTTAAAACTTAGAATCCATAATATAAGGGTATTTTTGTCTACTATAATCCGGTACACATTGTTAAAGTAAACTGAGAAACAAGCGTACGCGCGTTAACAAACCCCATATATATATATATATATATATATATATATATATATATATATATATATATATATATATATATATATATATCTCCAATTCATTCACGCTTAGAAAATTGAATATTTTCTGTGTCCATATTCGTATCTAGTCAATTTGGGGACTATGTATTAAAACACAAAAAGGTTCATATATATCCTTAGGAAAAAATTATGTGTCATTCTCACATGATAACGTGACTTGAAAGTAAATATATAAACACCAACTACTAAGTTTATTTATATATTAAAACATATCTAAGATGCATGGATATATGGAAATAAGATGATAAAATATATAAATTATCTCAAAGAAATGAGATTATGGTTAGATAATAAAGAAATAAACACAGATATAATAGTTTCTGATGTAAGGTTGAGTCAAGCCAAGCATACCTTAAATCTAACTGAGCTAGGTGTATCTCTAACTAAATTGAGTCAAACGTACATTAGATTAAATAGAGTGAAAGCCACATTGAGTTAAGTAAAGTCAAGTCAATATCTACTCGAGTCAAGACAAGTCCATGTTTGGTTAAGTCATGTTAGTAGAAGTAAAGTCAATTCCATATTATGTCAAGTCAAGTAAGGTCTAACTCGAGTTGAATCAAGTTAGGTCCACATAGAGTAAGTTTATTTGTGCCCACCTCGGACACAATAAAGTTGAGCCAATATCAATTTAAATTGAGTGAGGTTCACCTAAGATTGAATTGAGTGAGGTCCACTTTAGGTTGATTTAAGTTGGATTTATATGAGGTTGTGTCATGTTAGACCTTGGTTAGGTCAAATCAAATTGGACCCACGTAGGACGGAGTACATGTTAGGTAGAATAGTGTTAAGACACACGTTAGATCGAGTCAAGTCAGATAAATGTTGAGCCAAATTTAGTTGGGCCCACATTATACCACACCGAGTCAGGCCTATCTCTAATTGAGTTCAGTCGAGCCCAAATGGAGTTGAATAAGTCGAATCCATCTCTAGCTAAGTCGAGTTGGACCCACATCAGTGAAGTCAAGTTAGATCTTGGTCGAAACAAGTCGAGTCATGTCCATGTTATGTTGATTCAAGTTAAATTGAGTCATAATCACATGAGTCAAGTCGTGTCCAATCTACATTTAGTTGAGTATAATCGGTTTTGAGCTGAACTAAGTCACAACAAAATAAACACCGAGTCAAGTCTAGTCATATTCATATTAGACCTAATTAAGATAAAACCATGTTAAATAAATTTAGATGAGGTCAACTAAAGTTAAATCCATGGCCATGTCAAACTACACCATACTAAAAGTTGACTTAGATAGATCCAGTCATAAATATGAAAATTGAGTTTTAATCTTTTAATTAAGTTGAAAATAAGAAAATATATTTCAAGTCTAATTTAAAATTATTATAAAATATTTACAAATTTATTTATAATTTAAAACATTTTAAAGTTCGTATAGTTTTAAAACATACTTAAAAATGAATTAAAATCTTATTATAAGTCAAATTTACTTAATTTTAAGGAAAATGATATTTTGACACCAATCTTTTGACACCATTTTGATACTGCACACGTGTAAAAATGTGATTGGACGATTTCAAATTAAAAAAAGAACTTTGGTTTTTCTCTTCCAAATATGTCATTGTTTCAGCTTTTTTTAATTTGAAATCGTCCAACCACATTTTGACACATGTGCAGTGTCAAAATAGTGTCAAAAATTGGTGTCAGAATATCATTTTCCTAATTTTAATCTTAATCCATTTTATATGAAAGCTCTGTAGGTTAAGACTTTTTCAATTCATATATTTAATGAATCAATAACAAAATTTATTTATAATTGAAATTCATCACTGAGTCATGAATTAAATCGAGAGCTCTACATGTAAGTCGCAGTGATAGTTAATTAATCCCATATGAATTTTTGTTATACCCTTTCAACTATTCTGTCTTACAAAATTGTTTTCTCTGTTTTCATTGTCGTTTTTATTATTATTAATTTTTAATATAACATTCACGATTCAGTGAATGACTGTCCCGACCCAGACTTTGATCGGCATTCCAAATCAGGAACGAGTTTCATAGAATAGCATTTTAAAGTCTTATCCAAAGTTTGGAAAGAGTTAAATTATATAAAAAAGAATTTAAGGGAATTGTCATAGGAAAGATAAAAAAGAGAGGAATGTTTAAAAATGCGGTTTAGTTTTTATATTTGGAAGAGCTGAATGTGATAACTTGTTCCTAATAATGTTGTTGATAACTTTTGGCACATGGTCTGGGAATGAAAGAAACGGTGATATATATTAAATAAAGTAAAAATATTATTGTGATATTTAATAGAAGAAAAAATGTTTAAAAATGAAAAAGTTGAGAAGAATGATGAACTGACACAGCAGATTAATTAGTTGGGTTGGTTCTGGAATGAGAATAAAATGATATTACATAATAATAATAAAGGAAAATGTAATGGAAGAATGGTAGATGATATAGGTAGAGAGATGAGAATGAGATAGAAGAATGAAAGTTAAGTTAGTGGGATGTACGGATCTTTCATGTCTGTTTGTGAACTGTGCAAGTGCTACATTCCATCAATGTCATGCCTTTTTCATCTTCTTTTTCGGGGAAAACCTTTTTTTATTTTTCAATTACCAAGCAGCTAGTTACCAACAAACATCAACTTGGACCACATTTGACCAAAAAATAAAACATACTTCCTCTTTGTCTCATCAAATGTTCCCTCAGATTACCATTTTTATTCAAGTTGTTTTGTGAACAAAATGTTAAACTTTTTTTCAAATAAATAAATTATTTAAACAGACTAAACATATTTTAGAGGAATATTATTTATACTATTATTTTGACGGAAAATATACCACAAAAACCTATCTCTCTCTCTCTATATATATATATATATAAAGATTTATAAACAGTGAATAAATACATAAATTGAGAAAAAATATTTCGATTCATTTTTTAATTTTAATATCCTGATATTATACATTTTTACTTAATTTCTTTCACACTTCTATTTTTCTCTTTCTATTTGTTATTAATATTTTATCTTTTTCACGTTTAAATTAAACAGATAAAAAGAGAGATAAACTAATAATAGGCCCAAGAAATTAAGCCAGTAGCCCAAAAGGAACTTAAAAAATTAAAAGTCATACCAACCAACCCGCCCAGTTAAACGACATCTACCAAACATTTCAACGACAAACCGATATAAAAGTTTAGTAATTGCTTCCTGTACCTCATCAATTTCTCTCTGCACCCATAAATATTTTAAATTACAATTTTATCCTTACATAATTGACTTCCAAATTATGAATTCTGGAACAGGCTTTCTGAAACAAGATATTCGAAATAATATTTCTAGAATGAAATTTCCCGAAATAGAATTTCCAGAATGAAAATTTCTAAATGATTTTTTTGGAATAAAATTTTTTAAACGCGTGATATACATTCCAAAACGCATATTTCTGGATTATACTTTTTCAGAATGCATATAATATTTCTGAAATGAATTTTCGGAGCACCCCTACATGAAATGGGTTTCGGAAAAACCTTATGGAATATAGGAAATATTTTTCATAAAAACCTTTGTGAATGAATTTGGCATTTTTCTCTCTTCTTTTTCAGTAGTTGTCCGTGGTAGGTGTGAGGGTGATAATGGCAACGACTATGGAAGTGGGGTTGTGATGCAATGGTGAAGGGTATTTAAATATTTTCCTTATATTTATACGGTGCATGAAGAAATTGATGGAGTTCAGGAAGCAGTCTAAAGAATGAAATTAAAAATAAGCCCACAATTGGGATTCAAATAGCCCATAGTTTCCTGTATTTTGATTGGGCAGTTTTTTCCTACACCTCAATAAATCTCCCCTGCACTCTGATAGTAAAATTCCACTTTTTTCCTTTCCCGATTATATAATTGAGGAGTTACTTTTTATTTTTATATTATACAATTTAAAAGTAATTTATTTATTAAAAAATAGTTTCCAAATTGTATAATCTCAAAGAAAAAAGGGACTCCCAACCGTGCAATGCGAAAACAAAAATACTTCCAAAAGGTAAGAAAATAATAATTTCTGGAAGTTATTTGAATTCTGGATTATACAATTTAAAATTCAATTTTGTTTTCCATAATTCTTTTCATGAAAAAAAAATGGTTTCTGAACTGCACAATCCCAAAAGTCAGTTTTTATTTTTGTAAATGACTTTTGAATTTCTGAAAAGAGAGGAATTATTTTTTTATATGTTTACAAGTGAAACATACGAAGTGCAAGAAGAAACTGGCTTCTGAATATATTAGAAACCTTTACAACTCTAGAATATCACCACAATGATATAAGAAAGCAAATATGACAAATTATACAGTTCGATAACTGAAAATTATTATACAGTTCGAAAATTAAAGAATATTGAATTATACAATTCGATAACTGAAAATTACTTCCAAATTAAATAATCCAGAAACCATTTTTTCTTTAAAGAAAGACTTTCATATTGTATCATCTGGAATCTAAAAATATTTCTCATTATAATATCATTTTATATTTATTATAAAACTTTCACTTTTTTAATTACGTAATAAGCAAGTGATTGTACATTAGATAACAATTACTGATTAATGAAAAGAATCAAACAATAAAAACTTAACTGAAAAATATAAAAATCTTAAGTAGTTAGTGGAAAGAAAATTAATTCCAACGCAATTAGAAATATCTAAACTTTATCAGAAGCTTAAAATTTAATTAAATTATGATAAACCTAATATTTTACTATTAATTGTATTATAATCTAAGTCTAATATTTTTCGAATAAAACATAATATCTATTATTATCTGACATACCGATCGTATATTTTAAAAACCTGAATATAAGAATTATAATATTAAAGAATATTATCTGGATTAGGGAAATAAAAAAGAGTAATAATAGTATGAAAAAAATTGATGGTAATTATAGTTTTAGGGAATATGTAGCAGTGGTGAAATTGTCCTTTATGTACGTGCAGGGAGTGTATGTATGTCTTGCTTCTCATTATATGAAATGGGACTGAATTTGTCGCAGTGCACCACCAACGTTTATGCTCATCTCTCTTTTGACCATAATCTTTTTTTTCTTTCTTCTCTTTAGTGACTAATATTCACACACAAATTATATGAACAAATTCATCATGTTTACTTCTAGAACAGTTTCTGTGATGTTGAAGGATCCTAAACCGATGAAGGTGTGAATGGAGCTCCACCATTTCATTTCACGGAGGAGATCATACCCACCATTTTCAACTCTCTCCTCTCTCTCTCTCTCTCTCTCTAATCATTCATTATTTATGTGCTCTATAATATTCTCCAAAAATTCCATTCTACGTGTCTATCTATTAATAAAATTGTATGGTATGGTATCTAACTTTAAGAGTAAACTCGTAATTGGGTTGGGCTATAGGTAAGTAGATGAAAAAGTTTTATGGGTGTTAGACTATAATTGGACCAGCGTCAAAGTTATTGTTATTGAGCCAGTGAACTGGACAGACAAACAATTAACAACTCTTAACTCATCAGTTAAGATAACTGTAATTACAAGTGATTGACAGTTAATAAAATATTAACCATTTATTGCTAATGAGTCAAGCTTAAGAGTAAGTTCATAACCCATTCTGAGTACTCACTTTCTATTGAATTATTACTATTATCACGTGAGTAGCTGACTTGGAATGTCTTTTGCAGGAATCCTTTTACACAGCTTGAATAAAGAGAAGAGGGAGTGAAAAACGCAATTTGGATAATGAAGAATTATTAGGAAGTCCATCCAATCTTTAGAACAATTTGGAACGTTTTGAGTAATGAATCTCAACTGTAACCCAAAACAAAAATAATCATGAAAAATTATTAAGTTAAGAAACATATTCCATTTCTTATATAGCTATCAGTTTCTAAGCTGCTCAAAAGCATTTCGACGACACTTGTACAAAAATTCATCTAGAATATGTAATATTAAAACATGTTGAAGATTTTAGGTTAACATATTCACATCAAAATTTTAGAATAATATAGATGTGTGCATTTTCTTATTGATATATTATTTGTTTGACCCATTTTTACTTAGTGTATGACTTTCCACTCACATTTTTGCATACGGTATTTCAGCATATCGTAACGAGTGTAATTGACTTGGCTTGATGTAGATAAAAGATTTCTGTTTAAATCTTATATGAATGGAACCATCCTGATAGGAGCACTAAATTAACTCAGATTCACAATATGAAAGCAACATAAATTATTTTAAAATGAAGTTAATCATTCTCATCGATTGTGTCCACTTTTTTTTATTATTTTTAGTGTTGTGTTTTTTTTTCTTACGGACAATATCAGCAAAAGCATATAAAAAATATATCAGAAATAATGTCATGCAACTAGAAAAAATAATAATACAAAAAAAAATCTAGGAAAAACTAAAAAATAGGAATATAATTTTTAATTCTTGAAAGAAAATCATATTCTATAAAATTAGATATCTTCCCTTACAAAAAATTTTGAACACTACTAACCTGTCACTAAGTACTATCCTCCTTGAAAAATACGAAAACAATAAAAGATAAAAATTATATATATATATATATATATATATAATGTCAAATTACACTTTTTACCGACAAATTTAACACAAAAAAGTCAGTGACGTACGTGATTAGTAACGAGGGTTTTTTTTTTTTTTACAAATTAAAATTAATTTTATTGATTAAGAATGTAAGATTAATTCGAAACTTGAATATAAAGTCACAACTATAGATGAGGCAGTGGGAGGAGAGATATACCTCTTGGTTGTAAGAAAATGTAAAGATCAAATTCGAGGATCAAACTACAAAAAAAGATCGTATTTCTCTTTAATTTTTAATAGCAAATAGTCTATTTGAAATAAAATATTAAATAACTATTTAATTACACATTTAAATAATGTTTAATTAATTCCTTAATCGTTCTTTAATCAGGTAAACCTTTTGTTTTAGTCTTTTATAACTAACTTTATATTTGAAATCTTATATCTTTATTATGTGCAACCATTAAATGAAAACATAAATAAAGGAAGGGAAGGGAATGTTCATAAAAATTGCTAACAAAAAGTTAAACTTAATATATAGAAAATTTAATAAAGGCTATTTTAACTGATTGAAGTTAATAAAGTATTACCAATGTTAAAATTCATAACTCTTGGAATACTATCTAAATTCTTCACTAGATCTACTTGGATCTAATATATGATTGTTAAAAATGTCAATTTTAATCATATAAAATGTCATTATATGAGCTCATAAATATTGATATTGAATCATTAAAATATTGCTTTTGTAATTTTTTTATAAGAATCAAATTAAATGTTTCCTATTAATGTAATAAATTAATGTAGCACTTGTGAAACTCTATCCCCTATACAAAAGTACTTAAATTCTTTACAAGAAATGTTATATATATAGACAATATTTAAAGTCTTATCCTCACGTAATCATATACAAAACTTAATATCCACCTGGTTTTTCTCAGAAAACAAAAATAGGTACTTCTGTTCTGGAAATTACAAAGCTTTCGTTCTAAAGCATATCTACCATTACATATACACAAATGTACAATTATATAATCGATTCTGCCACATGTCATCCAGGATTTGGAATAAAGGGTTGTTTGTCATCCAGGATCTGAAGAATATTTGCACTATACCAGACAACATATAATTCTATAACAATGTCACTTCTCGTTTTTTGGTTGTTCCAAATAACATGATATCTATAATTTTGTTTTAGTTCCATCAGTCATTCCCAATCATGTAGTCCTTTATGTTGTTGTTAACTTATAATTAATAACCCACTTCACATACATATATTTTATCATCCTATCCAAAACCTGATTTAACAATTGTCATTGGTATATCATAAATCATATGTCTGAGCCATGCTTCTCCTCTTCATCTTCAACAGCACAACACGTGACAACCATGTTTCCTACATCTTTAATGACACACTACACCATAACCATCTTTTCTTCATGCAGTAGAGACGTTTTTCCTCTATCAGTTGTAGTGATTTCATCTACTTGATGGAAGAGTTGGCAGCATTGCTCCACGTAGTTCTCCAACAACAGTGGTAGAATTCTCCAATGGCAGTAGTGACAATGTGGAAAGATGGTTGTCCGAGAGAGAAAAATGCTTACAGAGAAGGTAAGAAATACTCCTAAGATGACAGGAAAGAAAAATGAAGAAACTCATTCGCGCGAGAGAGATATATAGTGTTGTTCGCGCAGAGAGAGAGAAAAAAAGTAGATGAGAATTTTGTCGCTCTTTTTACCGACAAATATTGTCCATCGATAAGTAAAATATACATTATTGATAGATTTTGTCCGTCTGTAATTAACGAAGGATTTTTCGGCAGATTTTCTCTATCGATAACTACAATATGCATTATCGATGAATTTTGATTGTCTGTAACTACCGAAAGATTTATTGACGACTTCTTCTGTTAGTAATTAAAAATTTTCAATCGTCGATAAATTAAATTTATCAACCGAAACTATTCCATCGATTAAGTCGATAATTTCATGTATTTTTTGTAGGGTAACTAATAATAGTTTAATGAAAAAATTAATGGATACAATATTTTAAATTAATTAATTATTATAAAATAAATAAACAAAAATTTTAATTTAACTCTTATAGAAATCATGAGAGAGAGTAAATAATTTATAGTTCAAAAATAGCATTTCTGTATAACCTATAAGAATTCCATTAATACACAACCTACATTACATTACATTTTTGTAAATATTTAACATTAGGTTCAATTAAGTGAGTTTAAAAGCTTTAACCAGTGCCATTATCCATTTTAATTATCACAACATGTTTTTACAAATTTAAAGAGTTTAAATAAACTAATTTAACTTTTATAAGTAAAAAGACATTGGATGTAAATATTATAAGTGTATAAACTAGCAGTAAACGAGAGAAAATAACGATATATTTTTTAGCATGTTTTCTTTCTGGGTTAATCATGTGACTCTCAATAAAACTTAGTGGAGTTTATTGATCCAACAGAAAGTTTATCCAATATAATGAAGACTTTCGTTAAAGCAAATATTAGTATTTTTAATGTAAAATATAAAAGAATGTCATTAAAGTGCCTTATGCCATTCACCGATAACACTTTTTCCCCATCTTGTGAACAAAATATCTCTACATCCAAATTAATATTTTAAAAAGTAAAATATCAACCAATAAACAACTTTCCGCTCCCATGATGCTGCTTTGTTATACTAAAAGGATCAAAACTAGTAGTAGTTTGTGTCAAACTTGAAAATAACATTCTTTTATCCGAAATTCTGTAAAGTTAGCATTTACTACATTAACCGTATTTTAGTACTACATAAACGTTACAACATAAAACAAAGTCATTTACTAATTAATAAAACATGTTAATCTCAGATTTATTTATTCTCAATTTAATTTTTGTCATTTAAGAACTAAATTGCGGGTCTATATATGCATATATTTTGAAGATTAACCGAAATCTGTTTAGTCATATAACTCATGCATTACGGCAATAAAAAAAGTTAAGTTTAACCATATATATATATATGTATATACTTTATTCACTGGAGCTTAATTTATAATTTTCCAAGACTCAAGCAAAGTAAGTACTACATTCATATTCTATGTCTTATATATGACACATTTTTCACCTATACAAACATCCTCTGTATGCTGGTGTCCAGTAGTCTGGTCCACTGCTCTCTCTGTAAACTAGAGGAGTACATGAAGTAGGAACTAAACAAAGACCTCTGCTCCGAAGATCTAGCTTTGTATCGTCCTTATCTTTTCTATCCAAGCTTCCCCATGGATCCTTCAGTGCCATGAAAACCAATGACAATAGGGTTAATTATTGTTGCCAGCGAAAGTTTGGAAGACTTAAAGAGAAATGGAGAATTTTCTTACCTTGTGACAGTTAGCCTTCAAGTAAGGGTTGCTCAGTAGCTGCAAGTTACGCATGCATGAAAGAAACTGTACATTAAGCTAAAGAAACACGAAAGAAATAGAACCACAAAAAATTTAACCATTGAATATTCAAGAAGGATAAATGTATAATTCGTTAAAGTTGTTGTCTTGTAACTTACTGAAACCGGCATAATATTATTTTGGATGGTTTGCATGAAATTGTTGGTTTAAAATCTTACTATTATTGTTATTGTAAAAAGAAAAAAAAAATGGTGTTAAAAATTGCATCTTTGTTCCATGTTACGAATGTAGGGGATGGCCAGTTATAAAGAAATAATTTCTTTTTTGGGTGATCTTTAATTTACTTCAAGTCTGATCATAGTGCATGATTGATGTGGGATCGACAAATGTGCAATCTTTCAACGTAACGTTCCTTTATTCATTTTATTAAGGGATGCGTTCAAGAAGTGTAGTTTCGTCGGCATTAAAAATGATAAGAAGAAGAAGAAAGAAAGCAACAACAACAATAATAGTGTATTATATAGCTGCATAATGCAATGGAAAGAAAGTTTTGCATAATGATGCCCACCTGGACTTGTTCTTGAAGAAACTTTATGTACCCTATTGCTTCAAACAGCACAGATGCAGTATCTGTCTGGAATTCAACAAAAAAAAATGATCATTATGAAGTAGGTAGTGAGAAAAGAAGAGCACTGTTGATTATATATATTCATAAAGAAGAGGAAACGAAAAAAGGAGAGTGTTAGTGCAAAATGTGTAGTAACCTTTCCAAATGGAGACACAATTTGCTGAAGGGCTGTGATTTTGTCCCCTAGCTTGACTTTGGGTGCCTGCACCTTTTAAACAATGAATAGAAGTTTCTTAACAGTGCACAAAAGGAGGTTCCCCACTTTCTGCTTTTCTTTACAGTCATAAGTTCATCTTGGCCATTTTATATCTTACCTTTGAAGAAGAAACTGTTGATGTATCTTGCTTAAGCTTTTTTAACATTGCATCTGAAGATTCTTCTGATCTTTTCTTCTTTACTTCACGTGTTGTGCCCTCCCCTTTTCCATTAATATTACTTCTTATCTGCATCACATCATATTATGCATATTTCATAAACAAAATTGTGCTAAATCAGTACGATAAACCATATATAATAATCGGTTTATAATAACCTTACCGGTGATGGTGCTTGAAGACCCTGTTTCTTTGGTTCAGATACGTTCGGATACTTCATGCTAGGCTTCTGAGCATGGATTCCAATAACTGGCCTTCCAAATCGACTATTAAAGGATATAACATCTGAGAAATTTCTTGTGCATGGAGGAAGATTGGGCATCCCATGGTAGAGTTTGCAACTATCACCCACTGAAAAGCCATTAAATCCATTTTGATACCCATTTGCATTTAATGATTTTCCATATACAGATCCTTGCACTTCACTTGCATGAAACTCTTGCTTGATCTTGGTGTCATGATCATAGGATGGGAACACTCCAGAATTTCTGTTTGCTACTCCTCCAAGAGAGCATGTGGAGTCTCCAAAAGGTTGCTTGAAGTGATCAGATTGTGGGAAATGATCCATGGAAGAATTC
Source organism: Vigna mungo (assembly GCA_036885675.1). NCBI lineage: Eukaryota > Viridiplantae > Streptophyta > Magnoliopsida > Fabales > Fabaceae > Vigna > Vigna mungo. The sequence continues at coordinate 41,318,372 of CP144692.1, read as the reverse complement.
AAGGTCATGTTGTTTGTTTGTGGATCAAAGTGGCTACTTACCTCCGGGTCTGGCGGGGCAATAGAGCAAGTGCTTACAAGATTAGATAACTTGGTCAACCTTTCATTATTCTCAATCATCGCCTCACTGAACCCATTTAAATGCTTCTCATAACTGTTTAATGAAGTTGAACCACTATATTCCCAACTGGTATGATCAAGTTTCTTCAAGTAGTCACAGACTGGTTGAAACATAGTGCTTGTCATGCTTTTTGATGACAGTGCACCCAGAAAGTTCTCTCCAATATCTTGGCCGCTCTGTAACTCGCCGTTAGATCCAACACCTCTAAAATTATTTGACCAAAAAGTTAGTTGTATTGTAGGTAAACTAAATGAAAAATACACCAAACCCATCTTACTATGCATGAACAAAGAAAATATCCATCAATTCAACTGTATAAAGATTTCAAACATAGTAAACAACACGCATATATTGAACTTGTATTCCTTACAGTGTTTAAGAGTGGCTTTATTGGTTTTGGATGTTGATACAAAAGAAACCGAGAGAGAATAAGATCACAGTTTTGTAGTATGAACACAGAAACGAATTAGTTGACTGGAGTAGCGCACATAACTGTTAGATAGTAGAAAACAAAGCCTAGAAGAACGTGTACGACCAACGAAACTCATAGTACTTTAACCCTATTATTAATTACTACCTATATATGCACCTTAAACTTCGCTTATATCTGATTATCGTTGCCTACTATGTATCAATACAAATAATCAACATCGAATATACTTAATGATAAAAATACTGTAGATAATCTTAATCATACAGCTATATTTATTATTAATCTTTATTCTAAAAGAATATAAACTTACGATAGAACATGGGTCCAAAGTTGATTATCCGAAGCATGTTCTCCCATGAACTCGTTGGAGGAAGGAGCAGGAGGGTCAATGAGTCTGCGAGAGGACTCAACAGTGAGGGTTGAATGGTTGGAAGCATTAGTGAAAGATGTAGAAACAGATATATCCTCTTCACAAGAAGAGGAAGAATTAGGGTTTGGTTGGTTGTTCCATGTGTTATTAGTATCGTTCCAGGAAGAAATAGAATTTGCCTGGAGATACCACCAGTTTAATGGGGTGATAGAGGTTGCAACTGTGTTTCCAGCACTTTCTTCAGTCATCTCTCTATAATATCTCTCAAAATTTTCCTTCTTACTCTCCCTTTTATTGGTTGAATAATGGACCTAGCTAGGGTTGGATATATAACTCTCTTTGTTTCTTTGCTGTTGTGGTGGGGATTCTATGGAAGGGATTGCTCCAATTTCAGTGACGTATAAATTTGTAGGTTATATCAATTATAGGGGAGACAATAAAATATGCAACCTGAGTTTTTCCACTAACGTTCGTGGGCAATTATTATAAAAGGTGATGGGCCAGCACGAGTTTGGCTAAATGTTGCTAATGTTGGCGAGCATGGTATTTGGTGTTGCTAGTTTTATTACCACTTAGGTTATTACACATTCATTGTTTTATACTACTTTCATTTTAGATAATTAAAAATATAATTACATCACACACACTTATTCTACCTTTTTCTTTTATAATAATTTATTTTTCATATATTGATTTAAAAAAATAACAATTTTGTAATAGTCAACCACTCATTCCATGGGGATGAATAATTTTCTCTAGATATCGTAAAAGCTGAATAAAAATTATGGCTGTTAGTGATAAATCCTACGGAAAAGCATAAAGTAATTTCGCATGCAGTTAATTATATGTTTATGTAACTATACTGCTCCTCGTCAATTTTTTTTTCATGTAATAAAATACCTTAAAGGATGAGATCTAGCAGTTCTAAACGAACTGCATGTATCCTAAAAATAGTGTAATTTATTAATGTGGGGTAGAAATTGGATAGAGATGAGCCTCTTTTCACATGATTTTGACCTAGTACTATTTTTACAATTTCAGGAAACTTGCATCTGAAGCTTTTTGAAAGAAATTATGCCATCTTTATTTGGTTTACAAGTGTTCTGTTAAAATCAGACGAGTTTTTCAAAAGCTAAAATATCTAATAATTTAACTTATACTAAAAGTTTATTTTATGTTCAGGTTCAATTTAAGTATTTACGAATTATTAATAAATTTAGTTAAAGCGATTAAAAAAATATAATTTGATAAACAATACAACCACATATAACATTATAATAATATAAATAAATACATAAACAGTTTAATAAAATAGCTATTTAATCATACTTTTAGATAATGTTATGAGCTTAATTTGTAAATTAATAGGGTTAGGAGGGGGAGGAAGAGGTTTTAGCTTTTTGATTACTTAGAATGATAGAGTCCCGCACACTATTTTTAGAGTCGCGCGCTGAATTTATTTTCCATATGCGTTTGACTAATTTGAGGTTGTAGGCCCCACTATGTCACAAATGGAAAATGATACTTTAACAATGGATGAGTAGGTGATGCTCATTTGATACTGTTGATGTGTTAAAAATATTACTATTTAATAAGTTAGCAGGCTCAAAGTATTTAGAGTGGGAGAGGTTTTGATGAAATGTTGTGGTTATAATTTGAAATTGTGGTAAGTGTTTATTTTTGTCTTTCCTCTACTCTTTGAAATGCTTTGGACATTTTTCATTTTAGAAAGCCAGAAAGTGGGAGTTGATTATTTAGGGTTTAGGCAGTAGTCTTTCAGGATGAGGTTCATCAATGTTTACAAAAGTCGGTATGGTGTACAATCATTTTATTAAATGATGATTAAATTTCGAAAAACTCATTTCTTATATGTTATAAGTCTCACATCAATTAAATATAAAATTAATTTATAATATATAAATATGTATAAATCTCATCTTACGTTGAAATTCAATTAGGTTTAAACTCAAATGATTTATTTCGAGTTTAGGCAACACTCTTTCGAACGTTGATGATAAAAAATTTCATTACTATTTTAATCACTTCATATTCCCCTACGGGGAAAAAATGGTCACCCATGGCGTCTTAAATAGTTGCCTACTACTTCAGTGTTTGACATTTTTAATTCCACGGCTTTTTCGTTTCAATAATCATGTTGCAGAGAACAAACTTTCTCATTGAAATTTCTATTGTTTTATCATCAATTTATATATTCTACTGTCACCATAAATCCTACACACAATAAGTAGTTACACCAGAAACTTTAAATCGTTACCTACTAATTTCAAGATGACCATTTCATATTTCAATCGATCAAATATTCTATTCAAAAAAATTATAAACACACTAATTTAGAACTTAACCAATACAAAACACAAATAAAAAACATAGCTCTTTAACAAATAATTGATAACATTATTTTTTATCTATTATTGTTGTTAAGTTTCGTGAATGAAACAACTTCCCTGTATAACTTTTATTTTGTTTAATCTTCAAGTTTATATTGGTTTTGCATTTCTTTTTGTATTTTAATTGTTTTATGTTTATTTATTTCTATTAATATGTGTTTTGAGTGTGTAAAATAAGATAATAGAAAACAATTTTGGTGGAAGTAAACAAAATAGAACTCAAACAAGCATGATTGGATTAGAAAGAATGATGTTTAAACAAATATCCAAATCATAGACACTAGAATCACACCCAACATTACAAACATAAAAAAAAAAAAAAGATTCACTTGTATGGTTATACTACCATAGATCGCTCCCGCACATCCAAAAAACCACCATTGAGTCTTGTATTGAGCAATGTGAAGCTCTCTCTCTCCTTTTGGGGTTTCCTCTTTCATCCATTGTGTTTTCCCTCTTTTGGGGTTGAAGAGAGAAAGATAAGTTGTAGATTGGAGGTGAAAATGCAAATGAGATACGCGATTGAAACTTTGAGTAGCTGCTAGGTGTCGTGAGAAATTACCTTCATTTTCTTTATGGTTTTAATTTCTTCTATATTTCTTCAATTTGAAACTCTAGATTTTCTAGCATGGAGATTTATTAACTAATGTAAAACAATGAATTCTTATGTAAAATTGTGTTGTTTTATATATATATATATATATATATATATATATATATATATATATATATATATATATATATATTATACGCTTAAAGGCTCTAAGAATAGAATTTAAATATATTGGTGAGTTGATTTTGACTTGAATATGAAATTTAGATATTTATGAAAGAAGTGGATGAAATTTAATATTGACAATTGCAAACAATCTAGGTTAAATTTCTTGTTACACACAAATTGTTCGATAAAAATAGAAAAAAAGTTTTCATTGTATTTTTATGAACTTTATTAAAAGTCCTTGCTAAGTTAAACGTTATTGGATCTTGAGAGAAAAAAAAAATTGCATGCTCCACCATCGCCCATGGGGATCCAATTAAAGTTGGATAGGTGAGGCGTGCGCGTGTGGTAGACATAAGTTAAACAATAAATATTAGTATCTTGATCCATGAAAATTTAATTTTTTGTTAACCTACCACCCCACATCCATGTAAGTACGTAAGAATAAGAGAACTATCGGAAACTGCTGCAACTTACAATTTTATTTCTCCTTAAAGAAAATAAATTAAAATGTGTTTGTTCTATGTGAGTTAAAAGACCATTGGCTAAAACAGAAAGTAACCTTTTAGTTCCTGCACTAGCCAAACCACTACAAACAGATGTTCCTCAGCCACATAATCCATTCACTTTACAACCAAATTAATTAACTAAGATCGAAATTGAGCCATAATGACCAAATAATCCGTATAATTTAATAGTACTATCTTTAATTTGAAAGGTGTAAAGGTTGGATAGGAGACCATATACACACAAAGTTGATAGGTTAGGTGGCTTTATTTTAACGTTCTCTCCTTTTGTTTCAATCAGAACTATTCCTAACATTGAAAGAGACACTTTAATTAATTGTTTAGTATCATGATTTTTTTTTTTTACGTGTGATTTAAGAAATTTAATTTGCTTGGGCCACCCGGAAGAGAGCTACTAATTGCATGAAAGGGACGAAAGGGTTTCACATAAATTACTCTATTGGATTGAAATGTATATACGTACGTATATACATTGGATAATTCAGGTCTTAAAATACATCCATGCATTCAATTTCATTCAACATATAGCTAAAAAAGTCATTTTAAAGATCACAACTTTGAAAGCAATTAGGGAAAATGAAAATTAAAGACAACTAAAGTTTACTGTAAATTAAATTGATAATCTACATAATCCACATGAAATTCCCTACTCTAATTAACCTAATTAATAGGGGAGGGTTAAGGCTAAACCCTCGTGTTTCCTTATAGAGAAAGATTTTGAAAAGGCCAATACTCATACCATTGTGGAGCATGACACAAATTCTTATGAGGGATGATATATACCTTAGACACCCATAAAACAAAAAATAATTATTTTACAATTAAAATGTTTATATTTTAATTAATATTTTAACTTAAAATATTAATATATCATTATATTATTAGAATAGATGTTAAGTGTTCGAATTTGTTTTAGTGAATGTCAAATTATATTTTCCAAACCGTACCCAGTAATGAAAAAAAAATATTTTGACACTCTCTAATAGAAATATATTTACTTTATATAATCTAATTTAATAATATAATAATGAACAGAAAAATTAGTGAATTTTTTTTTTAAATTGTATGCAGCAATAGAAAAAAAATGAGATATAATACTTTCGCATTCTCCAAAAGAAAAATACACTCTTTTTACGATTTAATTTAATAATATGATAATGTAGATTTGAATTTGAAATTAACAATAAAATACATTTAACTAAAATATTATTATTTTAAATTGTGAAGTAGATGTTTAATATTTTATAAATATGAACATCCCACCACTTGAAAAAAAAAAGTGCACAATAATTTCCTAATAAAAACTTTTACTTGAACTTCCATTATTACTCACACTTTAATAATAGAAATACATATTCTTTCGTTATTCTTCCACCAACCCCCCAAAACCCATTTTTTTTCTATGATATAGAATAAGTACTAAATGGTAGGTTTCATCGAAGTCAACTTAAAACACAATAGCTCGTTTGCATTCCGCTTTCTATTACAATCTCAATTGTCATGAGGGTCTCATCAAGAATGTTTGTTCTTATAATGCAATTGATTTTCACAGATAATAACAGATAACGTTACATCTTACTTAATTGTCAATATCTTCAAAAACACACCTTATAAACAACTATATATTCCCACCTTTGACAAACCTCCTATTAATGTGGACTTTTTCAAAAAAAAGTTAAAAGAAATAAGTTTTTTATTGTCTTTAAAAACCTTTTTTTCTAAAGTATAAAAGGTTTGTTTGAAAAACAAATTCCATAAGCACTTTAGTATTTTCATAAAGAAAAAATAATTTATATATAAATTAAAACAATTAATATAAATTAACTTTTACACACACTCACACTCTATAAAAAAAATACAAATAAGTTTATTCATAAGAAATTCTAATTTATGGGAAAAAATAGTTTATTTTATTTTCTAAAAGTAGCTATGAATTTTTTTTTTCAAAAGAAATTCATTTTGATCTCCGACTTTTTTCACAACTTCAAATTGTTTTTTTTTATCTGCTTCTTTAAAACAATACTATATTTACTCTTGAGGGCTAATGAGGGGATTTGTAAATGATCAATTATGGCTTTGTCCCATTCTCTAGTCTTATATAATGACGCAAAAATGCTGTTTAATTCACCATTTTCAGAGGCTTTAAACTTGTTCTTGGTTCTATCAAAATTTCAGAAGAGAATTTTGTTTTGTATGTTCTTGTTTAGCAGACACCTTAATTAACAATAATCTGAAAGAGAATCCCTTGTTTAGTTTCTAATTCTTTCCCAATTTTCTTCCTTTTCTCTACTTCTTGCACATCCAATTGATTTACCTCATTCATTGCTTAATGATTTTTCTAACAAACCTCCTGGACAATTTTTTTTTCATTCCTTCAATATCAGATCAATTTCTCTTTACAAATGAACATCGTCCATTCTTCAATATTTACCACCTTCCATAAGTTGTAACAAAATCAGCATACCTTTGTTGAATTTATGAAAGCTTTAATGTCCGACGTAACTGGATTTTAAAGTTCGTAGCGAGTCTTGAAAATGCGAATACCCAAACACTTGAAAGCTTTGATTTTCTAAATTCATAGGTTGCTATTTGACATATGTTTTGAAAAGTTAAAGTTCTTGAAATTACTATACAGGTTTGTTTGTAAAGCAAGTGCAGCAGTGTTTGATCATTGATGAACACGGCACTACTCAAACTTTCCAAACATGCACCAAATCTTTTTACTATTTTAATGTTTGAGTAATTAAATACGTCTTCAAAAACTTTCTTCATGCTAACTCGGCAACCTTTTTAACACTCAATTCTTTTGATGACAGTTATATATTTTAAATTGTGGTTTTTAAAGTATTGTAATCTTAAAATTGTCAAAATAGGTTACAATTCACGAACCAATCCGGTCCACCAAGGATTCCGACCGGGTTGAATTGGAAAAAAATGATTTTTTTTATGAGTCAATTTTCAACCCGACTCATCCAGGTTGAACCCGTGTTGAGCCGGGTTGGCTTACCAACCCACCTAATTTTATTTTTATTAATTTATCATCTTATAAAATCCTATAAAATACCATCTGACTCATTATACGTGGATTGTATTGTATTTTTTTTATTATTTTAAATTGTCTTGAGTTTAGCATCATTTTGGAAGTGAAATATATTTAGATTTGAATTACAAAATGTTTGTAATTTTTGTATTTCAAAAGAATTGTAATTAAGTGAGTTAGTGAGTCAACTCCTTTAACCTAGAAACCTGTGGTGGGTTGAGCCGGATTCGAATTTTTCTGACTCGTTAATAAATGAGCCGAGTTGGATTGACTCACTAAGTGACTAACCCGTGGTGAACCGGATCAGGTGACCCATTTTGGCAGCACTACATAATCTGACCCGAAGAATATGTTAAGGTACAACGAACCACGCATTATGCTCTTGATAATTTAGGTTTAAAACTCCGAAGAGGGTTAAGTTGAGAAAATGAAGAGATAATAACATGGTTGAATATGTTTGGTTGATGGGTGTATCCACTTGTAGTGAGGCAAGTGTTGAAATAGTTAATGATGTAAATGAATCTTAGGTAGAAAAGATTTGATAAAGAATGGCCTTCGTATATAAAGAACAAATTAGGTGAAGATAAAGAAAACCCTTTGACATGAGTGGCTAAAACGAAATTAGATAAGAGTGTCCAAGAAAAGGAGTAATAGTGTAACCCTTTGTCCTACCTTGACATGCTTTATACGTTATAATCTTCCTTTTAAGAAATGAATTATAATTTGAATTAGAAGAAGTTGGTCTTTACACATGTGATTAGAGGGGACGAGTAGTCTTCTACTTTTGAATTAAAAAAAGATTTTGAATGGGACAAGGTTGGGAGTGGCAATTGCACGCGACCCTTGTAAGTAATTATAAAAAAATGTGAAAGACTTTTTGAAGATTGAAAAATCCAAAGGAGAAAGAATTGTTAAACCATAATATAATTTGTGGTGTAGTGGTGCTTGCTTGTCTACATTATATAATCACAACTATAATAAAAGCTTGTTGACCTATTTTCTCTTTGTGGAGGAGTTATCTCGCAATGTTATAGGGCTTTTCGTTTTCTTTTTTTATTTTCTATTGTGATGTGTTTTCTACTTTCATGTGGGATTCCTCACACTTTTGTTCCACTAGGAGTTGGGTGTTGGTGGAGGGTGGCCTATAAAAAAACAATACTATTATTAATAATAATAAATCTTAGCAACTCCTATTTTAAAACAAATTCAAATCTCACTGCCTGCCCCTTATGTACCCTAACGTTCCCATGTTGATGTTTTTCTCAAGAAAAAGCTTCAAGCTATAATGCACATTTATTATTCATCAGAGAAGTTAAAGTTCTCAAACTTTTTTATGCTTAGTGGGTCACAAGGAAAACATGTATATATATATATATATATATATATATATATATATATATATATGTTCCTGATTAACCTGTTATTTATGATGTGAGAAGTTGCATTTGAACATTGGAAATGCAGAATTTGTTCCCATAGTTTTAATTAATTATCCCTATATCAAGTGGTGATTGTATCATTATTAAAAAATTTAACTTTTATGTATAAAGGAATAAAAGTTACTTCTCATAAAGAAGTGAAAATTTAAAACTATTACTTCAAGTATTGTATTTTTTTTTTATAATAAATAAGATCTACGTCTTCGGGTATCATTATCAAAAGATTAGTATAATGTTAGTGGTTTACAAGACCGTACGTTAACCTAAATGATGATGTTTAAGGCGTAATTTAATCCATACTAAAAGTGTATAATATTCAGCCTTAATTTTAACATTGCTATTTATTTTTTAGTAAGTTTTAGTCATGTATAGGTGTCTGACAAATTTATGCGGGTCTTTGTCGCGATATCCAATATACGTGCAGTAAAAATCTATTCACTAATTTATTTTTTTGGCGTTTTCTAGCTAGTATGTATCAGTATAAACTTCAATAGAAATTGGTATTTAACATTAGACGGAAATTCTATATATAAAATTGTAGAAATAGTTAGACAAAGTGTCTCTTGTGTAAAAATATTTTTGAAATCTTTTGAATTTTCTTGGAATGTAATTAATCAAGAATGAAAACAATGTAAAGTGTAGAAAAAAGAGATTCATATTGTTGTTTATACTGGTTCGGCCAAACTGTCTATGTCCAGTTTTCTTTCAACCAATCTTAGATTGAAAGAATTTCACTATATTGATTGAGTTCTTACAAACAAGACATACAGAGAACAATCCTCTCAATGTATTCTCCTTCCTAACTCCAAATCAACTATAACATAAACCCAGAAACAGGGAAGAACTTCACCAAGTCCTCTTCCTGACCACAGCAATAGGGAAATAATCAACCTTGATTGTAAATGAATCTGATCTCCAGAAATACACCTCAAAGTGCATATATGATCAGCTCTATGACAACACTTTAATCTTTCAAGAATCTTTGAGAATTTCTTCCAAATGTAGCAATTTTGATTCTTGGAGAATTTCAGGATGCTCTTGCAATTAAAATCTCAACAAAAAAATCAGATATTAAAGATGTGAACATAAATTTGTAGAGTACATAGAGAAATGCGTCTATTTACACTAGTGTAAAAACGCTGTTTAACGTCATCCAGTAGACGTTGGTTTTCTGATAACCCGACGTATAGGAGTGGACGGTGGCATTAACGTAAATAGCTTGCTAAACTAGACATCGGTTTAAGTTAAGGCGACGTCTATGACATTGTAGACGTCCACACTGCCGCAAACCGACGTCTAATGGCCTGAGGTAGGTGATAAGACAGTCCAGTGACGTCGGTGTTAGCGGGAGCCGACGTCTACCGGGCTGCAATTAATGTTCTTCACCTAATTCCCAGGCGCTTAGACGTCAAGTAGTCAAAAGGCGACATCTAAGGCTGTCTGGAAGGCGGGAAGACAAAAAGTTATTCAATTTAGACGTCGGTGTTTAAGGGGAAGCGAAGTCTATGTGCCTGTAATTAATTATATTCACCAAACTCGAGGAACATAGACGTCGGCTAGAAGGGGCCCGACGTCTACGTTATTATAGACGTCGGCGCCCCATCACAACTGTCGTGAACATCCCTAACAGGAAATCAAACGTCAATCGGTTCAGCTTCCTAGACGTCGGATCCCCTCGACACCGACGTCTAATGGGTATTCAAAAAGTCACTTTAAATGTTAACTTGGACGTCATATTAGTAAGATCACCGACATTTATGTGACTATAGACGTCGACTTCTGCAGCAACTGACGCACAATTTTATTTTAAATAAACTGCAAACTCTTCGCGACATTCAGTTTCTGATATCGTCTTCCTCTTCTCCTTTTTCTCTTCCGGCACCTCTTGTTTTTCTCGCTTGCAGCACCTCTTCTTTTTCTCTCTTTCGGCATTCTATTCTTGTTTCTGATATCTTTATCGTCTTCCTCCTTTCCTTTTTCTCTCTTGCGGCATCGCAGGTGTGTGGTTTTTTTTTTATGCTTACCGTTTAAATTTTGTTTAGTCTTTCATCGATTATCTTCTGGTTCAATTGATTAAAATTTCTTTCTTTGTGTTGAGTTTTAGTGTAGTTTTGTTCCTTTCTTGGGGTAACGTGGTAACACATTCTCCATTTGCTAGCTGTCTTATAGAAAAAGCGGCGTTTTGTGAATTTCTTTTGGTCGTTTCAACCAAAAAACGACCCTGGGTCATTGCCTAGTTATCGTTTCACCGTGATTTTTTCCTCTTGTGGATGAAAATGGAACTAAGCAACAACCCAGGTTCGGTTTTGGGTTGAAAGGACTCATAAGAAATTCAAAAGACGCAAGCTTTTTTTGTGAGGAAACTAGCAAAAGGAGATTGTGCTACAAGGCTATCCAAAGATGGGAACAAAACTGCACTAAAACACAACCACTGGATTAGACGTCGGTTAAAGTATACACCGACGTCTATAGTACCTTTTAGACGTCAGTCTGTGTCATTTTGGAAGTCTTTAGTGCCTCGTAGACGTGGGTTATTGGCCAGACCGACGTCGACATGATGTCTTTAGACGTCAAGTTCCAACGTTTAGTGACGTCAGACATGTCAGTGACTGACGTCACGATAGACATCGGATATGACGTCCGTTGGTTTTCAAACGTTAAAAGCTCAAAATAACCGACGTTAATCAGCGTTTTTGCACTAGTGTTATAGATTTCTGAACTCTGACGTATTTTAATGGATTAAGCAATTAATGTAATCGGTTAATCATTTCTTTCAGCTTTAACACTTTTACATTTTCATAGGATTCCACATATTAAAATGTGCATGCAATCGATGAAATATATCAAACAAACCACAACATTAAAAATATGATCGTTGTGACAGTCATGGCTTTCCAAGAAAAAGGTTTTCAAATAAAACACATTTTAACCGATTAGGAAAATAACGTAATCGGTTAAGTTCCTTACTTAAACAAATTTTGAAAACTTTTTCATTCATTGCACTTCAATGCACTCAGTAAACATATACATGCATAACCACGAGTTTTAATCGATTACACATATAATCTAATAGGTTAAAATTTGATGTTTTGTCTTTGTTAAGCATATATTGATATCTAATGAATTTAATAGGTTATGCAAACATAGTAAACGATTAATTCATGTAGATATGTAATGTGGAAAGTGTTTCAATCAATGATTCATTCTTAATCAATGAATACACATATTACATAGTCCAAACATAATCACATATATAATCAAATAACAGTTTTGTCATTTTGTTGTGCAAGAAACTATAAAATATTTCTTTTGTCATATTCAAAAATACATATGTGAGATATGAAATATGTTGTACATACCTCCTCTTATCAACAAAAATAGAGTTAAAAAATATAATTATCTTTTTAGTCTTTTAATTTTTATATAAAATTAAATTTCCATCCTATTTTAAATTTTAAATCATTTTTATATTAAATTTTAGTAATGAATGAATTTAATCATTATGACTAAGATCATTAGAGTTTTGCTATATATATATATATATATATATTATATTATACATATGAAATATGAAATTACAAATTGTAACAAGCTAATTAGAAAATATAATGTTTTATATTAATATTACAACAATGAAATATAATAGAAACATTTATATTATACAGTAATATAAAAGAAATAGAAAATGAGTTAGAATCATACGAAATTACAAGGAAATAAAATAAAATTTTAAATAGTTATATTTTTATTCTGTTTTTATAAACAATAAACTATTAGTTACAATTTTTTTCAATTCAAAATATATTGTGTGTGTGTTGGCATCCTCTTTCTTTGCATTCTTTTATTTGAGTTTAAATGTCTCACGAGTTTTACCCGTAAAGAAATAGAAAAGAATAAGAACAAACCAGTTAAAAAAATTGAACGAAGAGAATTTTATTTCACTTCCTTCAACTATAAATAAAAATATTATTTTTTTTCCTTTTAATTTTAGGTACTACATATTTGTAGAACATTTGAGTTTGATTTAAAATAAAAGATATTGAAATATTTTTAAAATTTTAAATCTGTTGTCAGATTAATAAAATATAGATATTTTTGGTTACTAAAATATATTTTTTTATTATATTTCAATCTTATAATTTTTATTATTTCTAGTAATTTAAAAAAATCTTACTTTTTTAAATATTTTCAAATTAATCCAACTTTATTTTTTAGATAATTTTTCAATATGTTTTAAAAGTGATTGAAGGAAATTGAGTGTTAATAATATTTTTTCGGTTAAAACCATTTAGGCGTAGGTATTTCCAATTTGGTCCCCTCCTTTTAAACATTTCCAATTGAGTCCTTATAAATGCTAATTTCAAACAAATTACTCCCTGACGTTAAAAATTGTTAACGGTGTTAAAATTATGCAGAAGTGAGTAGATGACGTGGTTAAAATTCTCCCTTTTGAGGTGTTAAAATTGTGCAGAAAAGAATGGGAAAAATTTGAACACCTTACACAATTTTAACACTTCTGCACAATTTTAACACCTCAAAAGGAGAATTTTAAGAACCTCATCTACCTACCTCTCCACAATTTTAAAACTGTTAACAATTTTTAACAATTTTTAACGGGGCTAATTTCACTTACAAGGACTCAATTGAGAAGGTTTAAAAGGAAGGAACCAAATTGGAAATACCTCACGGGACGCCTAAGTGGTTTTAACTTTTTTTTTTTAATAAAATGACATTAAGTTTTGATATACTTTCGATGAAATAATAGAGATAATAAATGAACTCGTTCTCTCAACATTTCTAAATTCGTTTTCCTGCTGTTTGAATTTGTTATCGTTTTTTATAAAAATCATTAACTTCGTATGGATAATATTTGATATTTTTCAATATATATGATGAGTATTTATATGTATTTGTCTTGTTTTCAATCTCATACATGTCCTAATATTCATTATATCCTTATTTTATATTTGATTCGTTCTATATTTCAAAATTACATACCTTAAATATTTTGTTTTTCACCACAATCTTATTATATATATATATATATATATATATATATATATATATATATATATATATATATAGTGTACCAAGTTTTGATGGACAAAAAAAATCTTCATTTAAAAAAACAATATTTTAATAATTTTAATATTTAATTTAAAATAAAAAATAAAAGTTAGTTTTAATCTTTTTTATTAAAAAATTATCTTTTATTAAAAACAAATGATAATAGTTCTGAATAGTTAAAAAAAGAAATTTGATAATAAAAGAACTTAAATAGTAAAATGGTTATTTTTAATTCTTTTTTAGTAGGGGTGGCCAAATTGAACTGTACTATACTACTAAAAATTAATTTGTCTAAACTGAACTGTAAAGAAAAATTAAAGTGAATTATACTGAATTGTACTAAACTACACTATATAAACTGAACTACTAATTATACTAATTTTAAACTGAATTATACTAATAATAAAAGTTTTGAGTCTTTATATATTATTATTTAATTACGTCATTATTATTTTTTTCTTAAAAGATTCAATTGAATTATTATTATTGAAAAAAATATTAAATATGTTTTTTTTTATTAAATTGACATTAACACTATCTGTGAAATACCACGTTTTAAATATAGTTTGTTATTTGTGAAAATTTAGGTTATCTTTTTCTAGAAAAATATTAAGTGTTGAAATTAAGAGTTTCCAAAGTATAAGATGATTCAGATTTTGATATATTTCTTACCTAGATTTTACCACCTGATACTTAACTTCTATTTAACCAAAGAATCACATTGGATTTCTTTTAAAAAACAAAGATTCAATTGAGATAAAAACAAAAATAAAAATCACAACAAATAAAAATATAAATATAAAAATTAAAATAATAATTAATCATGTGTTAATTTCATTATATTTACTAGTCATACAAATGGAAGAAAGAATAATTTATTTATTTATTTTAAGACATATACACTACTTTAAGGGAGATAAATTTGAGAAAGATGACGAAGAGGATAGGAAGAAAGATTGATTTTCACAGAATGGATTTGAAGGTAAACACAACTTTTCAACAATATAGTTAAGAAAGATTGTTAACATTTTTTTTTAAATTTTGTGGTAAATAATAATAATAATGATAACGATGATAATAGTGATAATAATAATAATAATATGATAATAATAATAATAACTAGTGGAAATACATGCGCAACATACATGTGCGAGGGTCCAAGTTATATATAAATTATATATAATTTAATTTTTTAAAAGGAGGGCAAAGAATTCTTTTAAATGGAAAATTTTAATAAAAATTTAGGAGTTTGTTTCAAACCAAAAACACAGAAAGTAAAAATACTCATAACTCCTTCTCATTATAATCTTTCTTTTCTCTTTCCTTCTAGATGTTTTTATCCAATCCATCTATCTTTTGAAGAATTAAGGCAACAGAAACCATCTTTGCAAGAAGCTTTCCAATTTGCTTCTGTTAGTTTTGTCTAGATAAGTAAAATCTGTTTACATAGAAGCCACCATGATTTTCAAGATACATGCAGATTTTGGGTTTGCATGTATTTTTAATTCTACTAGGTGAATTAGCATATAGTTGTGGTTTTTGAATTGTAATTTAATCTTTATAAAAGTTTATTATTTTATAAAAAATTTAGGACGGTAATATAATACTAATGAAATTTGAATTAAATCATATAAAGGATTGACATAATTATTCTTTATTCAATAGCAATAAATTAACAAATCTTTCACTTCTATATATTAACGAAATCTTTCACTTTTATATAATGTTTTACTTTCTAATCTATAATCTGAAACTTGAACGGATTGCCAATTGATAATAGGAGGAAAATTCTCAATTACTTCATCTTTGAGACAGGGAAAACTAGCCTTTATTTTATGTCATTGTTTGTAAAATTGAGTGTTGATTGTATGATTTGATGTTATGAAATTTAGATTTTGTGTATATGGGTTTGGAATACATGGGTTTGAGTCCATGCATGTGGCATTTCAAATTTATGTTGGATGAATTGGTATTATGGACTAAATTGGTTGTTGAAAGATGGAATATGGAATAAGATTATAACTGTAGTGTTTTAGTTAAATTGAATTGGATAAATTGTTTTTTTTTATGCATAACTTTTTTTACAATTATTACATTCAATAGTAGTAGTGAAAATATGTGATTTGTTTATGATAATAAAAGACAATTTTTATAATTTCAATGTAAATAGTTTTTATTTATTCTACAAGTAGTATTTTATCATAAATTATTATTTTAGTTTAAAATATTTTAAATTTTAAAAAATGATTAAATTTAAAAAAAATTCTTAAATTAACAAACTGTCACTTAAATGATAAAATTCGTAAACAGTTGATTATTAAACGATGATCTTGAAAAAAAAATACATCAAAAGGGTGAATCGTCCTTATATAATAATACTAGTAAAAATACGTGCATTTACTTTTTTTATGATGATAAAAATAATTTTTATAATTTCATTGTAAATATAATTAAATTTATACTAATTAAATTTTTTCAACCAATTACGTTTTATTTATAATTAAATTTATACTAATTAAATTTTTTCAACCAAATACGTTTTATTTAAAATTATTTATGCTAATTAAATTTTTTTCATTTAAAAACAAATCATTCGTACTTTAGTTAGAATAAAATTTAACTAATAATATCTTATTTTTAATTAATTTTAAACCATAAATATAATTATATTTTTTATTTATCATATTCATCAAATTTTTATAAATTTCTTTTATCTATTAAAAGAAACAATACCTCAATTATCTTATTATCTTCTCAAATTCATTCATTTTTTTTAAATCAATCCCACAAAGAAAGCAAACAACATATAAGAACAAAAACAGACGACTGAGTTACACACATTTTATGTAAGATGCAACATAAAAGAAATAACATTTTAAAAACTTATCAAAACGAATTCCAGATCATGAGCTTAAGAATTAAAAAATAGGAAATGTTTTGGAAATATAACTTTTATTGTGATTAAAATCAATAAAATTAAAATTAAATACATTTTAACTTTAAATAAAAATGAGTTAATTCTCTATAATATTTAGAAATAAATAAGTTTAATTCTTTTTAATAGTTTATTTAATTTTTTTAAGTACATTTTTTAACTAACATTAAAACAAAAAATATATAAAAAAATATAAATAACTCAAATATTATTATGAAATGTGTTTAAAACATTAAACAAATTATACAAAATTTAATTAAAAAATTAAATTCATTCAATTCTAAATATAAAAACTAAATTGATCCAAAATTCTGAACAAAATTTTCAACTAAATATATTTAACCTATAAATTATAATTATCGTTATCAAGTTTCCAATTGGTACAATGGTAGGAAGTTTATGGTTATGGATTGTATAACCAAATTGAAATGTAACATAAAAAGTTGAGTATTCTGACACACCACCAAATTGGCCATCAATGAAAACATGCAAGAAGACAGATCAAGTCAGGAACTACATAGGGAAGTATCTTCTGATCTCAATAAGGTTACATGTGAAAAGTAATGCCAAATAAAAATGTGATGCTTTTACAAGCAAAATTCAAAACTCTGCCTACAAATCTAACCCACTCATTCTCCCAATTTTAAAAAAATGACACGAGGCAAGACAAGGGAATTGCATAATCTGTGTTAACTAAAAATCCAATAACAACACTTGGTAGATGAACCAAGGCGCATTCCTTAAGGTTCATCCCTGTACAAAATATTTGACCAGTGTCCCAAAACAGGTAAAAAGTATCACAGCTCGTTATCTAGCAGAGAGAACCTTCAGACCTTCTGTTTAAGAGTAACATCAAGAATCCCAATAGATATTTTAGGTTTGTAATGTTCATCTGTATCCACTTCTTCAATTTCCTGCCACAGGATTAAGTAACATTCAACATCAAACTTATCATGAAACTCCTTGAATTTGAACATTTTGCAACCACTGAACCATCATTTCTCATAAACAAGAAACATAAGTAACAATTGATGTTCAAACAAGTTGATGTACTGTCATTCCAAACACAATAGGAAATCTCAGAATATTAAACTCCATTTATACAGAGTATTCAAGAGTTGCATGGTATCTACCTCCTACAATCATCTTTGTAAGTATCGCTTAGTTTTAAAATTAATTATAAAAATCCTGCAAGGTGATAAAAACAAAAAAAAAATATCTGTTTTGAATTTATACTTTATTGAGTGAAATTAATTTTAAACGATAAGAATAAATGAGCAAAAAGATTATTGACTAATGGGAAAAGGAAAATGAAACAGAAAAATTAAGCAACAAAAAGGAAAGTGAAACAGATCTCCACACACAATAATCCAGACATGACATGAATAAAGTAAATTCAGTCACCTGCACAACATCCTCTCCCTTGATGACTTGCCCAAAAACAATAAGTTTCTCGTTTAAATCTGGTATAGGTGCAGTTGTAATGAAAAGATCAAATCCTTTGTGGTTGTGTTTGCCCTTGGAAGTCCCCAGCATAAATGCTTCATGTTTCATACTGGTTAATCGAAAACCCATTAATTAGAAAATTATGCAAATAAGTACTGGATAGTTACTGCAATTTTCTAAGAATTTATATGATAAACTAAAAAGTCCAACGAGATGAGTAAGAAAACCTAGAAATAGCATGTTGCTTTCCTCTCAAGTTCCAATCTTCAGTAGCTCCAGCTCCATGGTTATCCCCTGCCTGAATCACATAGTGCTTAATTACTAGGTGAAAAAGCATCCCCTTGAAGTGCCCTTTTTGACTGCAAAAAGTTATAGCTTAGGTTGGATCCATAAGCAGGTAAACTCAAACAAATTTAATGTAGAAAACCACTAAAAAGTCATGACTAACATACTGCCAACATAAATTGATACCCACAAAAGTTACACAAACATCAAACAACCCATAGAGTTGTATTGAACAGAAAGTTGTCAGTCGTATCATGAAGTGCTGATCTTATATGGCATGGCATGACAGTATTGTCATATTGAGTTCTATATGGCTACAATTAAAAGTTGTAGAAGACGACCTAGTTTCACATCCGTCAGACTAAATGGGTTAGAAAACCTATATAAGTAATGTGACGACATTCAAATCAGCTACACTCAACTTAGATTTCACATCTTTCAGTCATATCGCTTTGAAGAGTGATATTCTGCGATAAATCTACCTACATGTGTACTAGTAAGTGCAAATTTACAAAATGTTCTAGCAAGTTTTATAAGCATGCTAAACAGTTTCTGTTGTTGAAATGTTAGCAATATAGCTGAGAAGAAAAGAGAAAAGTGGGATTCTGGATAAAAGTGAGTAGTGATGTGAAATAATGCTATACAAGACTGAATATGTAGACTTATTTATACTAATAACCAATTGCAACTGTTGTCCCAATATTCTTCTTTTTTTATTGATAATTGTTAGATGTTAGTATTTTTGTTAGTGGAAGAGTTGAACTCCCAACCTCTCCCACCCTTTCTTCCAAACCCTTCAAACCAATCTTATATCTTTCAAAGTTAGTGGAGTGAATTGAAGCCACAACCTCCCTCATTCTCCCTTCCAACTTTACCACTAAGCCACCCTATAACTCCTGTAGTCCTAATGTTCTAACTCATATTGGGTTATGCTCTACGTATATCCGGTTGGAATTGGTCATTTATTGATAAACAACTTATTTACAGATATAATAACGATGAAACAGAGCACAACAAAGACAAAAATGATCTATGATGTGAATATAAGAAAACATGAATCTTAAGGATAATCTCATAATCGATGAGATTGAACATTATTAAAAAACCTAAATTATAAACTGGATCAAATAACGACCACAATATATTTTAGCTAAAATCACCAAGATACGCACTTGATCCAATCAAAATATATTACTGCACAGACATCTGACTTTATAGCAATTTATTCAACTTTATGTCTAAGGATTATAGACAAGTAAAAATTAGTTTTAACATACCTTGAAATAATATCATCAGTTCATTTCAACAAAGATAAACTTTTCCCACTTATATATCTAACCGATAGCATTAGTACCAACCCGATCACAAGTCCCAAAAAGATCGACAAACAAAAAAAGTGTTCACAAGAATCAAACCCTAAGTCACTCAGCAGCCTCCAAATTATAATTTTGTAGGAAAACAAACTACTCACCATAAGTCAATGAATTCATCAACAACTTCAGGAGCAGTTTCCTTGTGCAGTTCTATTATTATAGAACCTTTAGAGGTATTTAAAACCTATAATAAGGACGAAAGATAAAAACAGCTTGTAAGACAAAATAATTTCATTGAAACATTCTAAACTTCATCGAAATTAGGGCCTATTTGGTTAATAAAAGTTTTTTTTTTCACAAATAATTAAAAAAAATCACTTTGCTTTTACTCTGTTTCCTATAAGAATCTTTGAACAAGGGAAACATATAAAATACAAGGAGATATTTTTAAAATTCAAGAAATGGAAAAAGAAAATAATTTATCCATCAAAAGAAAACATTAACTACAAAAAATCCAAAACAAGGAATTCCTAGCAGTCTGGAGCAAACTTACAGCATATCCAGGCAGATCAGATCTCTTGGAGTCCGCAGAGCTAATGTCACCCTATCAAAAGTTTACTTTGATTAAGAGGTGTGGTTATATTGATAAATGAAAAAAACTATAGACCTAGCAGCATCCCTATCTTGATGGACAAACATATACACAGACATAATTTGCACTCAGATAAAATGCTCCACATGAGAAACAGCTAACAAGAAAAAAGAAAGGACTGAAAAAAATATGAAAACATTTTACAAGGCATTTAAGGATGTACCTCGGAGATGGACACGTGACTTTCTGCTTGCAATCTTGACCTGAATGCATGTAAGAAATTAATTATTAGGTAAAAGTGAAAGTTCATCTGAAGTTCCTAATGTGTATGAGTGAAATACATCCAGATAACCATCAACACTGAACATTATTTATATACTATAATAACCAAAAATCATATCACTAATGCTTGAACCATTTAAACTAACCACCCTATAAGGAAAATCACTCTAAAAAGTCCAGAGCAAAAATGGAGAAGCTTTTATTCATGTTCGACAAACAAACTTTCGTCCATCAGAGACAAAACATAAACTATTGACGTCAGAATGAAGCTAAATGGTTCCATCACCATGAATGAGGGGAGAATTCGGTCAATAAAGCAGTTAAAACCTCTAGCCAGAACGTGCTATTCTATAAAATACCTCTATCCAGTAACGATGTCATCCAAAATATCATCGGTAGTATTCATGCTTAACAAGTCTAGATGAAACTAAAGCTCAAATTAGCCATCTATCATTTTTTAACAAATCTTTTGTTTGTTTTCCATCGAGTAGATAAAAATATATCGCCCGTCATTTTTCAAACTAAGAATCTTCCTTCACAGCTAAAACAGAAAATCTTTCACTAACCTGTTGGACCAATGTCTGTAGGAAGCAAATAGGAAAAACCCAACCAAGGTCAGAATCAAAAGATAAAATAAAACAGTCGTAGCACTTATGCGAGAAGGGCCCTTCTTCCTTTTGCTTTGCTGTAGCAGAGCCTGAGGTTTAATCCTCGCCATTTAACCTAATATCCAGAATCAAGGGTATCATCAATTACCAGGTAATAAAACGAAATCAAAAGTTGCAAATTAAAAAATCTATTCAACCGGAAGAAAAGTATCATGACTATGTTACCATCACAAAGAAACCACCTAATTCATTCAATAGCAGTAGCAACATCATCCAAATCTTGTAGTTAACTTGGAAACGAAAAACAAACAAAACCCCAAGGCATAAAGTTTGCAATTTCCCATATGTCTAAATCAAAGCAAGAATTTTTCATTCAAACACAATCAGCGTCAAGAGAAACCTCACAATCGAATACAGGGTTACAAGGTTAAGATCCAACAATCAGAAGACGGTTGCATCCGCTAAGATTTGGGCAAAGGTAAAAAACTTTATTAGAGAGTTGGAAAAAGGAGAAAAATTAAGGAATACCCGATAATTATTAGAAGCCAAATACGGTTTAATTTATAAAAGTTGGAATATTTTTGAAAGAAACAAAAAAGAAAAAAAAAAAGGTGAGAGGTAGAACCTGAGAACGTGTGTGCCCGAAGCAGAGGATCAGGCACCTGTGGATCGAAGATAAGTAAAGAACACGATGTTGGGTTTAGAAACAGAAAAGGAAGATGAACGTGTGCGTGGGCGTTTCTTCGATTCAAATTCAATGCTGATAGGCGAAAAATAGGTACAGGATTCCGACCGGAGTTTTCCAATGTTACCGAGGTCATTTATTGCGTAATTTTATCTATTAGTAAATTTCTTAATAATCATAACAATTAATTACTGTATATGATTAGGAAGAGTACAATTTTGACACTCAAAAGGACGAAATTTCTTAACCCTCCTTCCTACGGATGAAATTGAATGGAAGACAAGGTACAATATTCAATGTTATTGTTTTACTGAGAAAAATTCAGAGGAAACATTTTCAAAAATTGTCGAAATTATTTATTATTTTTATCTGTTTTTATTACGTCAGGTAAGTTTTTTTTTATATTTTAATCAAATATTTATAGCTTTTAGTTTTTTTCCTCGACATTCTTTAAGAATATTAACAATATTGTATTTAATACTTTTTTTTCTTGATTTTTTAAAAACAGGCAAAATATTAAACTTTTGTTTGGATTTGAATATAAAAGGTGAAAATAAAAATAAAATTATATTGAAAAGCAAAGTTATCTTAATCAAAGAAATAAAAATAGAAGGTTAAATAAATAAAAAAGTTTCTAAATAAATAAATTAATATAACATAATACGAAAATATTCGAGATACTGTCGTGTGATGCCATCCGATTTTCTCATATTCATTATCTCCTACAGTGGATAAATAGTAAGCAAGAGTAAATAAGATTTACTAAAATTTGTCAATTTAAACAAATCATATAGGAAATATTGTTGTAACATCCCAATAATATATAACAAAAGCTATATTTTATTCTAGGAGTTATCATGAACAATATTAAAGAACAGTGGAAAAATTGAGCAAAAGGAGAAAACGAGAGATGTCATATAACATAGGAATTGAAAAGTGCTTAAGTAGAGAAGTCTGAATCCAATTGATAAAACTAGACCGAACGGTTTTACAAAATACATAACCGGACGGTCATCTATACTAAGCAAAAGATAAAATCTAGCCTATGGGCCGGATGGTCCACACAGCTCTCCGGTAGAACCTCTAGGGGTTGCTCCGTTTGCAAGGCTTCATCCAAAGTTTCCTCTCTGCTCACACCCAAAAAGGATGATCATTGCAGTGAAGAGAACAACCGAACGGTCGGATACCGAACGGCAACATAGACGAGACAAAGGCACACAAGGGTAAGCTTATGAAAATTCAATGAATCATTAACATCAATATCACAATCATAAATTATAAGTCAAATATTTCCATTTAAAATCCGAACGATAACATCATCAAAATCAATTACTCTAAACCCTGTTCGGACAGTATGACCATGTATGCTCGCCGCTCTCTGCACCCGGGTGGACCTGGCTGGCATACACTCAACAGACCGCCACCCGAGGTTAGTCCAGTGGAACCACCTCGGTATAGAAATACCATGAGGCTAAAGGACCTCCTGCCATTCCCACGCATGAGTTACCCTCCTCTACTTGAGAAGGCGTAATCACGGAATATCAGGACAGAGTCAGAACCTGAGCCTTTTGCCACGGTCATACTATACCAACCAAAATATATCATGAGACATTCCTCCTTGGAATTCTCTTATACAAACAACAAACCAAACGATAACGCAATGGAAACGTACCTTTCAAATCAACCAGACTAAGTTAAGAAGACCCGGACGGAAAAATCAATGGGAAACTCAACAATGGAAACAAACAGAACTTAACCATGAAAAATTAATGGATCTTAATCAAGAAAACAGATTTAGTCAACGGATGGTTCGAATGAGACCGAACGTTTTTAAATAAAAGAGTTCTCTTCAATAAAATGAGTGTCAGTACAAGACCGGACACTCCGTGAGGAATCAAGTATCAGTGTAAGACCGAACACTTTTCAAATAAATAATATTATTATAAACCGGACATTTTTAAGAATTCAAGTACGGGTATAAGACCTAATATTTATCAAATAAGAAATCCTCCTTACAAGTCGAACGCTCAGTGGAAGACCGTACGTTCCGAATGGTTAATATGAGGCTAAACACTCAGTCTATGACCAAGTAATTCCAGACCGGACGTTCCGTATAATAAAGGCAATTAATATGAAACCGAGTACTCAGTTTATGACCGAGTACTTCTCAGGCCGAGCACTCGATTTATGACCGAGTACTTTCAATAAACATTATCAGTATAAAACCGAACGTCCAATGTGTGAACGAACGCTACTATAATAAACATAGTTAACATGAGACTAGGTAATCAGTCTATGACCGAATACGTTAAAGCCGAACACTCAGTATAAGACCGAGCGTTCTGTAATTGATAGATCATTATGACTGACTAAGCAAGGCATTTAAGTTTCGATACAATAGTACAAGACCGATCGTTTTAGGGAAAACCGAACGGTCCTAATGACCCTTCGATTGCAGAATCAATTGTTCTAAGTTTTCATGCATTCCTCTAAGTTCCAAATCAAGATAAGCAATTTAACACATCATACACATTTCATCATACCATATAAACCATCAAACATACCTTAAATCATGTTTTCAACCATACAAGAAAATCATAATGAAATTTCATAAGCTTCCCTTACCTCTAATTCCAGCTAAGACTTCGACAGTAGGTTGATAGCAACTATCTCTTCTAAGTTTCCAAAGTCTAAAGTGAAATACAAAAGTAGGTTCAGAGGAATGGTTTACAGGTACATGCAAGCTTTAATGGTGCATGCATGCAGGAAGTGAGAAAGCTTAAGTCAATAACGAAGTCTTTGGAACTTACCGAATGCAAACTGAAACCGAACGGTTCAAGTGAAAGGGACAAGCACCAGGAGTCTTCAGACGTGATCTGAATGATGATCGGAACAGTAGATTGGTTAGGATTTTAGAGAGAAGGTAGGGAGGTTTTAGAGAGAAGGAGGAGAGTTTGAGATTTCCAGAAAGTTTGAGTTTGAGGAAGAAGAAGATTGCATGGGCAAAATGGCGTCAGGCTTCCAATCCCACCTTAAATACTGCCTCCACTTAGAACGTTCGGCCCACTCCCAGCGTGCCACCTGACTTCCACTTTCTAGGGCTTCACTGCTCTGTTGCTGCTGCAGCACGGATCACGAAGGAAAGGAATTAAAAACTTGGCAGAGTTTGTCTCCCACTCACTAGGGGAGAACCGGACGGTTGACACGTGCACCCCACTAAGGAGAGGTATTAAATGGGGTGTGACACTTGTTGTTTAAATCTTGTTCATATAATTTGCTAATTTTATCTATTTTTCAACAACACAGTTATTAATAAAAATATAATTAAGTATTTTTAACATTTTAATCTTAACAAAAAAGTTAATATATTTATTTAATATAATATTTTATGTAATTTTAGATAAGATTGGGATGACTTTTAACTTTAATTGTTTAGGAATAACGGTAATCATAATAGTATGAATGATATGTTATAAGCAAGTATGTATTTGAAAAACAATGTCATAATCTTCTAATATAATATAATATAATACTTTTATACATATGCATTTAAAAATATTATTTTAAAAAACATTTATATTTTGTTGGTTCTATATAGTATGACAAATATACAATTTTGGTTCTTATAAAATAAAAGTTTTAAATCACACTCATTATTCTTTTATCACTTGTACTTGTTTGCTAGTCTTTCAATAATTTACATACCTACACTAATTGTATTTTTTAATTCTTACAAAATAATCTTAAAAGATAAATAAAAAAACGGAAGGGTAATACAATAATTTTCAATCCACCCTCGTCCCAAAAAAATATTAATAGTTTAAATAAAAATTCAAAATGATTTCAAATTTATAAAATATTAATTTAACTTATTTAAAAATGTAAATTAATCTAAAACATATACAAACAATGCAAAATATCCGGACCTAAACGTGTTTTTGTCAATATTTTAAATAAAGTATAAATTTTACAAATTAAATTTAGCGAAATATATAAATTATGTCATAAATTTACGTTACTATCATAATTTTATAAATGAAATGTAAATTTTATGCTAATTTCAATATTTTTTAGGCTGGGAAGATGTAAAGTATAGATAAAAAAAACATTTCACTTTAAAAAAAATAAAATAATAACATTCCACTTAAGTGATTTACAATAACAAACAACCCTTCATATCTCAAGACTATAAACTCTTCTAATAGAAGACATTGGTTATAGACTTATGATATTACTACTTTTATATGAATTTAATCATAAATCACGATATTAAAAAATGAGTAACACTGAAATGAATTTTCCTTGGGGAAAATATATAATTAATTAATTAAAATTCTTATTTGACTCATTGCTAAACCTTCAACTATTTGGAATGTTTGCAGGACCACACACCAACCCTTGTCCTTATCTTTTGTAAGCACATATATCTCACCAAGCTTAGATTCCAAGAAACTATAATGTTAATGACTTAAGTTTTAAGAAATAACAAAACCATACTTTCAATTACAATATCTATTACCTACTACTTTGTATTGAAAATTTACATTTTATTATATAACCTAAGCTCTTATTATTTTAATGACAATTACATAATTTTCATTATGAACTATTTTTATTTATTTTTTAATTCTTAATTAAATCCCTGATATTTAAGATAAATATGTCTTTTCTATTTAAAATTTCGTAAATTTTAAATATTCGTGTTAATTTCTTAATCTAGAAATATATATTTTTTATCTCCAAAAGTTAAATTTAAAAGAATTTTTTCTAAAACTGTTTTTAAAAATTTGAAGGCCTAAAAAGAAATTTGCTTTAGTTTTTAGAGATCAATGATAAAAGTTTCCAATTAATTAATAATAAGAATAATTTAAAATTTATATATAAATATTGCAATTCGATTTTATAAGATTAAATTAAATTTAAAATTTACTTTTTACCATAATATAAAAAACATGAGTTAAAGTTTATTTTAAGAAAATTTGTATTAATTGAACCTATCATTCTATTTATTATCAAACTGATATTAATATGTTATCAGACCGTCATCAAATCTTCTATTTTGTAAAATTAAATTAAATTTAAAAGTCCACCTTTCAATAATTAAAATATAATTTTATCTTGAAAAAGTCTGGTCATAGGAAAGAGTTTCCAGGTCTATGAATAATTATAGACGTAATTAATTAACTATAGTCACTTTTCAATCAATAATTTTACAGAGTTGAGTATTTGTAATTTTAAGGAATATTTTTAATTAAAATAATGTTTAGATTTAAAAAGTTGTTAGAAAAAATTTGTAAAATACAATAACATTAATTTGCTGTATGTACTACTACGAGTAATAAGTTAATTGTTAACACTGCGATGAATCTGTATTTTTTAAGTAATAAAGACATGTGGAACACAGCACCATTGTTGTCACGAGCTCATGTTTTGGTGGCACTGTGTTTGTTTCTACTGCGTCATAAACATTTGTCACACTCACATTATATCAAACAATGCATCCACATTAATATGACTTTGCTTTTCATCTTTCTCTGTTGTGCTTTGCTTTATATTTTATTTTATTTCTATATATTTTTTTTCATTTTTCCATTTATGAAGCAACGAATTCAAGATTCTCAATAACACTGTCTTTGATTTAATACTAGACCTGAGTATTTCAGCATACGTTTTTATTTATAAGTTCTCCAATAATATTTTATTATTAAAATCATACTATTACTAAACTATTTTTAACCTTACATATTAAACAAAATTCTCATTACATGCAATTTAAAATTCATTACGAATTTCCTAGCCCAGATAGGTATGTGACCAAATTAAGCCCTTCGTGAACAATATTAGTGGGCCACTTCCCGACAAAGGCTTTTTTCTTCCTGCAGACACTGATTATTAAATGCACCTCCGTATTAAAAGCAAGAAATTCTCTTGTTGCATTCACGCCACTGCCATTGTTACTGTCATCTTTATAGACTTTGAGAGGAAGAAAAAGAAGAAAATAAGGAAAAAGAGAATAAAACAGTGAGTTCAGTTAGAAGTTTGTTCAGAAATGATGTAATAATGCATTCTGGAAATCTTGTTTTGAAAATCCTATTCCGAATATGTTTTGGAAAGTTTATTCTAAGAAAACATTATTCTAACGACATTTTCTTCCCGCACCTTGAAAATTTCATCATCCACCAAAACATGTGAAGTCTGACTGCTTGCTAAAACTGTAAAAGTGTTCTTAAACCCTTTATCTCATAACAGTTACTTTCCATTACAAATGAAAAACCATTGTAGTGAGCTAAGAAGGAACCCATGCATTTTGGCAAGAAGGGCATTGTATTCAAGTTGCATAGTGTAGAAATAAGGAGGAATTGACAATTACTTTATTTTTTTCATTTCAATTACCACCAAATAAAAAAAAATCAATATCACACAATAGTTATTAATGATAATTTGTTTTTTAATTTATCCAAGTTTATTTTATTTTTCAGTCAATATTAGTTAAAATTTGTTTAATTCATAGTGGTGTGAATTATGTCAATAATATTTTCCGATTTTAAATAAGTTGACAACATTCAAATACAATTGAGTTCGAAAAAAACACAAAAGATACATAAATTTAAAAGTATAAAAATTTTGAAATTCTTGAATTAAGATGAAATTCAAAGTTTTTTTTTAATTTTAAACAAAATTCAATTAGTCTCATAAAATTATAAACTTTTAATGTTTGTCCTAAATAATACGTTTTATCATAAAACATTTTATATTATCTATAAAGAGAAATTATCCTCGTGACATCTTCACTCATCCTAAAAATAATAAAAACACAATTAAGTAACCATATTTAATATTAAATTAAAAAACAATTGGAAAAAAATGGTAAAATGTAGAAAATTAGAGCCTTTAATGAAAGAAACATTATAAGAAAAGAAACAAATGAGTCGCCACTTTTCTTTATCTCTTCAAACCCAATATAAATAAACAACAATTGCATGAATAGTAGATTGTAAAATATTTTCATATTTTTCTGTTTAAATAGAGGATGGATGATTTTCATTCGTTCCTTGGAGGTTTTTTTTTTTTTTTCCCTTTGATGCTTAAAAGGCTGTAGCTCCCACACTATTTATATTTCCAAATATCCAGAATGTATGTATAGCATAAGAAAAGCCTGTTAACAATGAAGTGAATCCAGTGATCCTCTTGAAACTTGCAAGGAAACTGTGTTTTGAAGAAATGTATGATGGATTAAGAGGTTAAAAGGAAGATGAGAGATGGATAAACTGAAAAAGGAAGAAGAAAAGAATTAGCGTCGGTCGGTCGTCGGTGATAAAGTAGTAGGATTGGTGAGTTAAAGATGCTGGCTGGAAAGGCAGACTGTAGACTGTACTAGGCAGGAAGAGAGAGATGGGACGAGGAGGGGTATTTTGGGAAGTTCAGTGTATCATTGAGGAGAGTCTATCATGATTTTGGCGTATATGAGAGGAGGAAGAGTGAGAGTGTGGAAGAGAAGTGTAGGGTACACAAGCCCAAGTGGTGGGGTTCCTGTCCTATGTGGTCAAAAGAAATTGACTCAGACCCTTTGACTGTCCCTAGTGAAGTAGTAGAATTCTATTGCATTCTCAATATAATGGATTACCACTCTCTGCCATGCCTTCTGCCACACTTGTCACCAACCCCTCTCTCCCTCTTACCTTCCATTCCCATAATGCCCATTTCACTCTATTTTTCTTTTCAACCACATACGGATTTCTATAACTAGACAAACAAACAAATCTCACACAATAATTAAATTCAATTCAATTCAATTAAATTATATACATAACCATATCATCTCTGTCCCAATGTTAAGGGTCATTAAAGAATTGGAGCATCCTTCAAATCTAATTCATACCCAAACCTCCTCAAAACTATACCACAACAATTCAATTTTAAGAGAGAAAAGAATGACCGATAAATATTATACCATTTTCAATAAATCACTTACTACCACTAATAATGATAATAATAATAATAATAAACAACTAAGTAAAGAAACATATATTATTTTATATTTTGCATATTATAATTAATTAATTAATTAATTAATTATCTTTGGCCGTGGCGTTCAGAATTAATGAGTGACTGAATAGCACCGGAAAGGTTGGTGACGGCTGCAACAAGGGTGGCGATGCCTTGCCGGTGAACTTCATTGCGAGCTTCCTCCATCTGAAGACGTTTTTGCTCTAGCTCGATCAGTTCACGGTGCCGCTTCTCCTTCTTTTCTTCACAACTCCTGAGAGCTCGTGCTAGCACGGATGCACTCCGCATTATGCTTGAACCAAGATTTTTAACCTTTCTACGTTTTGATTCTGACCCATCATCGGCGTCATCTTCACTGTGTTCCGTGCCTGATGATTCCGACCTCTCTACAATCAAACATGTTCCACAGCACAATTACAAAATCCGTCACATCACTACCATTAAGGTTCATTAATTGTTAGAGCTATATATATGATATGGTATTATTATATTTTATGGAATGATGGATATATAATATCATGTGACAAAGACTAAGTCCCCAATAGAATGTGAAGCTATTTAATGAGTATTTAATTTGCATGAGTTGCGAAATGAGAGGAGAGAATGCATTGGGTACTTGGAAAAGATTTATTTATTTGTTTAGTTTAGAGTAAGATTTGAGATTTTGTTAATATTAAGGATTAAGATCGTGTTAATGATTACACCCAGAGGGATTAAGCGAGTTAGAATCTATTTTCTTGGACAGCCCACAAAATCCATGACAATCATGAGGTGGTACCCTTCCACACACCCGTCTGCATGATTGTACTGTAGCGCCCTTTATTTTTCTCTCAGTGTTATTTTTAATTAATAAAAATGAAAAAAAAAAATAGAAGCCAGAATATTTTCCCCGAATTTTTTAATGGGGAGCAGAATCTTTGTGCAGTGGAACAACGTGGTGTAAGATGCCACCAATAGCACCGCACTGCCACACTCTCCTCATGCGCCGTTGGATGAATTCCACAGCTTCATCCAACGGTCGCAAACCAAGTTGTATTTAAAATAGCATGGAGTTCATTGTACCATATGATAAAAAAAAGATGAAAAATGGGTCCCATTAAGTGTGGCAGGGTTTTCAGACCCTGCCAGTTTGACCGATAACCCACACACAACACAACATCCAAAAATTGTCAAAAAGAAAACTAAAAAAAAAAAAGTGTAAGAGAGTGTGTGTGAGCTGTGTAGCACATTGCTAACGCTAATGCCAGTGTTAATGCATACCTGAAACCGCCGGAGGGGTTGAACTAACCGGTGGTGGGGGAGGTGGTGGAAGAGGTGGAGGT
The DNA here is from genome assembly GCA_036885675.1 of Vigna mungo. Classification (NCBI taxonomy): domain Eukaryota; kingdom Viridiplantae; phylum Streptophyta; class Magnoliopsida; order Fabales; family Fabaceae; genus Vigna; species Vigna mungo. Next base: position 41,286,775 of record CP144692.1, on the reverse strand, counting down.
GATGAGTCTGTAATTAATGCAAGGGGAGGCTGTGGTTGTGGTTGTGGTTGTCTTTGGGTTTGTGATTGTGGTTGTGGTTGTGTTTGTTTCCTTTGAAGGACTTCGGTGATGGCGTGGTAGATTTCGTAGACCATGTTGGAGGGGAGGTTTTGTTCCTTACGTTGTTGTTTGTTTAGAGTCCAATAAGAAGGGAAGTGTTTGATTTCGTGAGAGTGTTGTTGTGATTTGGACTCGTAGTCGCGGACCTTTTTGTAATCGCGGAGGAGGTTGTCCCATTTGTCATTGCATTGGTTCTGGCTTCTCAAGCACCCATGGCTCCAGCAATAGTTTTCGACCCATTTCCAGCGTAGCTCACCGCTTGTTCTGGCGGAGGAGGAGGCGGTGGAGCTACATGCAGGCCTGGTAGGGTCGTGTGGGGTTTTGAGCCTACGTTCGTCGTCTAGCTTCTTGGCAGTTATGAGGATGAGGGTCTCTTGGATGGTCCAGTTGCCCTTGCGGTATTCTCGAGCAAGGGAAGAGGAGGAGGAGGGTGGTGCAGCGGCAGCGGCGGCCTGGATGAGTGGGACGGGGTGGTGGTGGTGGTGGAGGGGCTGGCGGTGGGGGTCAGGCAAGAGTGGTGGATGTGGCAATGGGGTGGTGGAAGGGTCAGACATGGTTTTGATTTGGCATGAAATTGAAGTGGAGAGTGGTAGAGTGAAGAAGTGAAAAATGAATGTGTGGTGTGCAATGTATGTGTATGTTTTAATTTGATGGTTAGGGTGTTGTGTTTGATTTGAGAGTGAGATTTGTGTGTTGAGGGGGAGGGAAAGGAAGAGAAGGGAACTGAGGATTGTGTGGAGAGCGGAGTAGGTGAATGATTTAGAGCATCGGTTATGGAATGCTGCCACGTGCGGAGTGGGGTGGAACGCAGTTTAGCTGCACGTGGCTAGACTGTGGAATTGGATGAGTACTCTTTTGTAAGGAGTAAAGTTCATCTCTTTCCATTCCCACTCTTGAGTTCCTCACTCACACCAAATGGAAATCATCATGCTAAAACCATGTACCCACCCCCCTCTAATTAATACAACAATCAACTAATTAAATGTTGCTAAGAGTGTCTTTTTCTTATACTTATGTAATTAATTACACTGTTTTTAATCACCATATCCCTTTCCTTTTATTTTTATTATTGTATAACACATTTCGAGAACATAAGGAAAACAATTACAATAATTTAGAAAGTTAGTAATCATATGTAAAAACTACGAGCCTTTGCAATTTGATACTAAAAATTAAAGATGACCAGTCAAAATAAAAATCAGATGGAAAGTAGTATGGAAACTGTGATACTAAATAAACAAAATATGTTAAAATTTATTTATATTCGAAACAAATATATATAATAGTTTGCTTTTACTTCTATATTTTCTAAAATAAATTTCAGCTCATATTTAAAATTATAGAGATATTAGTTTTCTTAATTATGAAATTGGCATGGAATAGATTGAGAATTGAATAACCATCCGATCTTAAGATTAAATACATTTTGTTATTGTAACCATAATAAAATTGGTAAAATATTGAAAAAAAGTATAAATAGGAGAGACAATTCAATCGTTTAAGTCCTCTTTTTCAAAGCTTGAGTATTTTCAAATGTTGGTGTTGTCTTTCTCATGGTTAGCTAAGAAGGTATATATAGAACATTTGCAATTAGCCTGATTTGTAACAACAAATGCAATGACACGTTGGACAAAATACTCAATATTTTGTTCAAATACAAATGTTTATTTGGTGTCTGAGATGGTGGTAGTCTTATATAATAGTGTCTCAATAGTTATACAAATATTTTGTCTCAATAGATATTTGGGAAATGACTATAATTTCAAGTTTCCATTGATTTGGAAGCTTCAATTATGGTCACAAAAGCATTAAGCTTTTGTAATAGCTTCTTTGTGATGACATTTTGCCAACGAGATATACTATATTTATTATCTCTATATATAATTATGAGACACTCAAGGTCATTCACCACTTTCTTTTAAGTTATCAAAATGTCTTCTCATTAGGGATGTGCAAGCTTTGAATATTTATATTCAATGTTGTACAATCATGTCCTGCCTTATTACTAGCATGTACAATACAATACACCATTGTACTAAGAGTTCAATCACATGTGTAACATTTAATCCGTATATAAACTACTGCATTTTGTACAATATTTGTGCATTAATTTCTTCTTTCTTACAGCCATGTTTGCCTAACTTAAATACTTTCTTGGTCTCCTCCCCAACTTAGTTTGTGGATCCCAATGTATATGATGAGAGCACTTCGGATGATTCAAATCGAAAGTAACCTTTAGCCTTTGTTTCTCCAAGTTAAGCACGCTTAACTATGGAGTAATTCTGGGATGGGTACCTTTCGGGAAGTTTTCCCGGAAAGTGTGTGAGTGATGACAAAGCACACTGGAAAGTCTCGTGGTGATGTGTGGGGACAATCAACAGTCCCTGTAAGTTGTGGGGACGTTACAGATGGTATCAGAGTCTAGCCTCTCCCAGTACGGTGTGGTTCGAGGACGAACCAAGCGGAAGCTGGTGGGCATGTGACGCCCGGGCACTGAGAGGGCGGGGAGTGATCGCCGGTGCAAGAGGCATGAACAAGGAGCGGCTCCTGGCAGACTTCTAGTGGAAGGGGCACATGGACGAATCGAACATACACCGGAATGAGAGGGATCTGGAGACTGTATAGGTATGAGACTATACAGTTGAAAGATAGCTTAAAGGAATTGATTTGGCTACTTATATCACCAAAATTCATTTGCTTTTCGGTAGCCTAACCCATAAGAACTCCATGGTTAAGCGTGCTTAGCCTGAAGTAATTCTGGGATGGGTGACCTTCCGGGAAGTTTTCCCAAACAGTGTGCGAGTGATGACAAAGCATACTGGAAAGTGATGTGTGAGGGCAGTCAACAGTCCTTGTAAGTTGCCGGGACGTTACACTTTCAACCTTCTCATATGTTAATTTTCGCAAGTCAACTTGAGATAAGTCTTCCGTGAGATATTAGTACCTTTTCATGATATAACATGCATATGATATTTATGCATTTGTGGTGTTTTTTTCTCTAGCTAAAACCATCAACAAAAAGTTCATCAAATTAATGTTAAATTGATGTTTAAGGTCGACCTAATGATGAACTTCAAGACATGGGACACCATTTGTTATGACATCGATGAAACCATGTCTTATCCACTACAAATGGACTTATAGTGTCTTGGACCCTTTGTCCAATCTAATGCTACTTCTTTACCAAGGACACCAAAAAGAAATGTCATTTTATTAATGTCATGGATGTCCAATTTGATGACTTAAAATGGATTTAGAAAAGGTTGTTGAAGAACTTAGTAATGAAAATATCTTGATTGATTAATTGTCATGCGTGGTTGAACCTCAATGTGATATTACATAAAATATGTTTTGACAACTAAAAAATGAACTTATAAATAAAAGTTAAGATACCAAGACATAACTCAAAAGTCCAATATGCATATATGATATTAGTTTGTTAGAAATAAACTTACATATAGACAAGTGATATTTTACCTTTAAATGATTTATATTATGGTGGAAAACTTTAAGGAAAACTTATTCTTAATGTATGTTCATTATATGGAGTGACATTCAATTTGATCTATATGTTTTTTTTTTCTTTTAAATTAATGAGTTTCATGACTTATCAAGTTCCTTAGTGTATATTAAGTTGAATTTTCATAAATTGTATATGATTATGTTAGTTGACATTCTTTATATTCAATTTTTTATCATATTTTTTTTCTTCATCCAAAAGTAAGAGCCATAAAAATAAAAATAAAAGGAGGACAAAACTCCTTTAACAACACTAAAAAGGTCCTCTCCTAATTTGACATTACTAAAGGAGATTTTATATCATACTTGGGACTTGAACAAACATAATAATATGACTATATATAAAAATCATTTTGCAGCTAAGCAAATTATTCACCAAAAGATCGCTAGTGTAATACACACACACATACATATATATATATATATATATATATATATATATTAAATCGATTTTGGAGCATATAATAATTGTAACTAATCTAACATACATTGATATAATAATATGTCGCAGACATATTTGAAATAAAGGAAAACAAAACTTTAGATTTGAGGGTTTAAATAGTGTTTCAAACAATTTCGTAAAAACAACATTTAATAACTAATGAGTGTTAGATAAATTGCAATAGTTGTTAAACATTTGTGTTTTCGAGTAAGCATTTAGGAAAATGTTTTAAACAGAAGAAACAATAACACAAGTATTTTTATACTGATTCACTCAACCTGAGCTACAATCTTAACCTCTTAAGGGAATATACTAATCTTATACAAGATTGCAAACGAGTACAACCCACTTTTGATATACAAGTATTATCAACCACTTTTGGTTTTCCTAGTCAACCTGACTAATCTAAGTTTAATCACCCATGGTATCAATGTTAAAAAAAATTCTAAATCGTTTAACTCTACTAAGTTAAACAATAGAAGTGTTTTAACTCACTTCTGAATATACAAACACAACTAGTGGTTTGATTACAGGTATAAATTCAAATAACTCTAAAAAAGAAGATATATTCATTACAATGAAATTTGATAACTTGAAAAACTTTTTCTTGATCTAAGAATATTTAGATGATGCGAGCTTTTAGAGAGAATAACAACGTAACAATTCAATGATAGCAAAAGTTCTTTTTATTCTCTTCTACGAGTCCTCTTTATATAGTTTTCTTCGAGAAATGACCATTATTTAGATAGAGTTGACTCTCTTGAGAGTAAGTGGCTTCTGATACGAGGATTTGTACTTTTTTGCATCTTAGGAAGAACATGTTTTATGAGTGAGAACTTGTACAACTATGATATGACATAAAGTTTTAGGAAATATTTTAGGAATGTCTTCCTATTTCACAACGTTTTTTTATCCATGTGCAGTGTTTAAGAATAAAAATTATCGTTGTCATTATCTACACATATAAAGAGAAAGAAAAAACCAGATAGAGAACTAATACGTTCATGCATTTAATGTTCTTACACTAAGAGAACATTTAAACATGATTCCTAATATGATCCTTTAATAAGAGTATGTGTTTTTCAAAGTAGTATCTTAATTGATAAGATATATATAATTTATTACTTTTTTTTCTAAAAGCACTTTTTTCAAATATTGTTTAACATTTTATAACTTCACATCATGGTTTATATTGCTTGCGTTTAACAAAGATATTCTAATATGCACTTTGTTTATACACACTTCACTAAAAGATATTTTGATAAGTGTTATATGTTAAACTTCAAAACTTAAAATATTAAACAGACTAGTCTAATCTTATCTTAACAATATTAAATCGATTGTACAATTGATCTAAGTATTGAACCAACCGATAATTCAAAAGTGATTATGCAAAATAATTCAAAAGTGATTATGCAAAATAAAGACGTTCCTTCTAGAAGATGACCATAAAAGAGAATGACAAACCACAAAAGACCATTGACGCTACCAACAAACTACCGTGGATAACATAATACGTCGTCAATCGCAAAGCACTATATATGGACATTACAATTAGTTGACCTTCGCAAAACACGGTAAAACATTAATGTCACGATCGTGCTTCATTTACAGAAACAAGAAGCAAAAATTTTAGGTATGAGAGAAAAAACATCAACTTATTGCATCGAGAGAAAAAACTTGTTCAAGGAAGATAATAACAATGAAAATGTGAAAAAGATAAAGTTTGAAAAGTGAAAAAAATATTTCTGTAACATTTATTCTTTTTATAACATATCTAATATAATTATTATATCAGTTTTCCTATAACCAATTTAAAATATTTTTTAAAATTTATATTTTAAATTAAATCGTTCAACTACAATCGGTTTTATGTCATGTTCTAATATCACATGGATAAAAAAAAATTCATTCTTTGTTCGGTTTAAGTTACAATCCCATTCACTAAGATAAAAATTTGATAGCTTGATATATTAATTTGACCTCTGTATTTCTATATTTTTGTAATAAGAGATTTCATCTTGTAATTTCCGCATCTTGTAATTTGACCTCTGTATTTCTATATTTTTGTAATAAGTGAGTATAGAACTAAGGTGTTACGCTAGCTATAGTGTGATATAAAGATAGAGAGTGAAGCAGAAAAATAAGTTGTTATTTAGACTTGGCTTCCTTTGTCTGTGGACCGGTCAGTCCGGCTGGTCTGGTTGTTTACTTTGGGCTTGTTTTGTTTTGGGCTTGTTTTGTTTACAGGCTTTGCCTGTTGCGTGTTTACGTTGGTTAAATATAGTAACCAACCCTGTTGCGTATTTACGTTGGTTAAATATAGTAACCAACCCTGTTGCGTATCTACGTTGGTTAAATATAGTAACCAACCCTGTTGCTTGTTAACGTTGGTTATAAATAGTAACCAACCCCGTCTTTTCAATTACAACTTTCAATTCAATAATATTCAGTATTCATTCTCTCGCTCCGCTCTCTCTCTTTTATTATTCTCTGGTTCTAAGGTTTTTCTTGAAACGCCCCAAGAACCCAACAATTGGCGCCCACCGTGGGGCAAGGATTCAAGAATTCCCAAGGAGTGATGGCAACCAAGTTCGACGTAGAAAAGTTCAACGGCGCTAATGACTTCGGGCTGTGGAAGATCAAGATGGAGGCAATCTTGATACAGCAGGGATGTGATGAAGCGTTGAAGGGTGAGTCAAAGATGAGTGGTACCATGACTCAAGAAGAGAAGAAGAAGATGGGAGATAAGGCAAGGAGTGCAATCATCTTGTGCCTTGGTGATAAGGTACTGAGAGAGGTTGCGAAGGAGAAGACTACCGCTGAAATCTGGGCAAAACTAGAGTCTCTGTACATGACGAGATCGTTGGCTCATAGGTTGTGCCTGAAGCAGCAACTCTTTTCGTTCAAGATGTCAGAATCAAGAACGATAGAGGAGCAGATTGCAGAATTCAGCAAGATAGTTGATGATCTGGAGAATATTGGAGTGAAGTTGGAGGATGAAGATAAAGCTGTCATCCTGTTGAATGCGCTTCCAAAAACCTTCGAGCATTTCAGGGATGCGTTACTCTACGGGAAAGATCAAGTGATCACGTTAGAGGAGGTTCTGACGTCAATTCGAACCAAGGAGTTCCAAAAACTCCAAGATTCGAAGACAACCGAGGAAGGAGCGTCCGGATTGATTGCGGTAAAAGGGAAAGGGAAGAAGCAGTCTGGAAAAGAGAAGAAGCTGAATCCGGACGGTACGAAGCAGGTGCGTTGCTTCAAGTGCCAGAAGATGGGTCATATCAAGAAGTTCTGCCCGGAGAAAGGAAAGGCCGGTCGGCCACAAGAAACCGCTGATGTGGCAGAGGCGTCTGAGGGATATGAGTCGGCTGGAGTGCTGGTGGCTTCGTCTGAAGATCCTCAAAGGAGCTGGGTAATGGATTCCGGCTGCTCCTATCACATGTGCCCGGTAAAGGAGTTTTTTGAGAATCTGGATCAGAAAGAGCATGGTAATGTACTGCTCGGTAATAACAAAGCTTGCCGAGTGCAAGGTGTGGGGTCGGTGAGGCTGAAGATGTTTGACAATCGTGAGATGGTGTTGCAGGCCGTCCGGTATGTGCCCGAACTAAAGAGAAATTTGATTTCTATTAGTGCATTTGATCTTGGAGGTTACACCACTAAAGTTGAAGATGGAGTAATGAGGGTTTGTTCTGGAGATTCTGTGGTTGCCAAAGGCAGAAGGAGGAACGGCTTGTACATTCTGGAGGGATCAACTGTCATTGGTCATGTCTCAGTAGCAAGTGGGACCGAGAATACCGCCCGGTTATGGCACTTGAGGATGGGACACATCAGTGAGAAGGGTCTTGAAGAATTGGAAAAGCAAGACTTGCTTCTGGGAGACAAACTGCAGAAGCTGGATTTCTGTGACCATTGTGTCTTAGGGAAATCACACAGGATACCGTTCGGAAAAGGGAAACACTCAACCGAACGGCCCTTTGAATATGTCCATGCTGACTTATGGGGACCGGCAAGAACCTTAACTCATGGTGGAGGAGCGTATTTCTTAAGTATAATTGATGACTTCTCAAGGAGAGTGTGGATTTACGTTCTAAAGAATAAGACTGAAACGTTTCAGAAGTTCAAAGAGTGGCACACACAGATTGAGAACCAATTGGGGTGTAGGCTGAAATGCCTAAGAACCGATAATGGGCTGGAGTTCGTTTCAGAGGAGTTTAATGGTTTTTGCAAAGAGAAAGGGATCAGGAGGCACAGAACGGTCGTTGGAACTCCTCAACAGAATGGATTGGCCGAACGGATGAACAGAACCATTCTGGAGAGGGTCCGGTGCATGTTGTTGGGATCAGGGTTGTCAAAAGCTTTCTGGGGAGAGGCTGCCAATACGGCCGTCTATCTGATTAACAGGAGTCCGTCTTCAGCTCTCAATTTTAAAACGCCAATGGAAGTGTGGAGTGGACGACCGGCTGACTATTCACACTTGAGAGTGTTTGGTTCTTTGGCGTTTGCTCATGTCAGGGGTGATAAGCTGGATTCCCGGGCGGCGAGATGTATCTTTCTTGGATACGCCGACGGAGTTAAGGGATACAGGTTATGGAGGTTAGATTCACCTTCAAAACTAATCATTAGTAGGGATGTCATTTTTGATGAAACAAGGATGGCGATGCACCCGGAAAACTCTGGAAGTGAGAAGAAGATTCTCGTGGAGGTGGAGCATACTACTAATGGAGCTGGCACGCCCGGTGGGACTGAGGAAAACCAAACGGGTGAAGGGCAAGTTGAAACCGGTCGGACGATAGCTGAGAACCGACCGGATGAATTTCGAACAGACCTTGGTGATGACACAGATGATATGTCTGGCGAGGGAAGTCATGGAAAAGCTGCTGGTGTTGATTTGAGAAACTATCATCTTGTTCGTGACAGAGAAAGAAGGATCTCCAAGCCAACCAAACGGCTTGGAGAGGCGGATCTAATCTGCTACGCCCTGAACGCTGCTGAAGATATTAACCGATCGGATGAACCGAGAAGTTATAAGGAGGCTCTTGACAGCAGCGACCGGCATCTTTGGCAGGGTGCTATGGAAGAAGAGTTGGAGGCTTTGAAAAAGAATAACACCTGGAGATTGGTGGATCTGCCGAAGGGTAAGAAGGTCATAGGTTCGAAATGGATTTTCAAGAAAAAAGAAGCTACACCGGGCGGTGAGAAAGCGAGGTACAAAGCTAGGCTTGTTGCCAAAGGCTTTACTCAGATTGAAGGCGTAGACTATCATGAGATCTTTGCTCCAGTGGTTAAGCATTGTTCGGTCAGAGTTCTGATGGCAATAGTTGCGCATTGCAATTTGCATCTTGAACAGTTGGACGTTCGGACAGCTTTTCTGCACGGCGATTTGGAGGAAACCCTCTATATGAAGCAACCGGACGGTTTCGCTGTGGATGATAGGGTGTGTCTGTTGCAGAAGTCACTTTATGGCTTGAAGCAAAGCCCAAGGCAGTGGTACAGGAAATTTGATGACTTTCTGATAAAGCTGAACTTCAAGCGGTGCAATTATGATGACTGTGTTTACACTCTGAACCATGGCGGTGAAATGCTATATCTCTTGCTTTATGTGGATGATATCCTAATTGCTAGCAGTGACAGGGGCATGATCGTTGAGACGAAAGCAAGGTTGGCGGATGCTTTCGAAATGAAAGAGCTAGGGGAAGCAAGGCGGATTTTGGGCATAGACATTAAAAGGGATAGACCGGGCGGTAATCTTTTTCTGTCACAGGAGTGCTATTTGCAGAAGGTAATTTCAAGGTATCGGATGGCTGAATCTAAAATGGCCAACACGCCGGTCGGTCAACACTTGAAACTTACCAAGGAGCAATGCCCAAAGACCGAGGAAGAAAGAAAGAAGATGGAATCTGTTCCATTTTCAAATGGGATTGGGAGCATTATGTACGGCATGGTCTGCACAAGACCGGACGTGGCGCACGGTGTTAGTGTTCTCAGTCAGTTCATGGTTAATCCTGGACCAACACACTGGGAAGCGTTGAAGTGGATGCTCAGATATATACGGGGGTCTCTCGGCACTGGATTGTCTTTCCAGAATAACTTTCAAGGTGGAGGTTATATTGAAGGTTTTGTTGATTCCGACTTTGCCGGATGCATGGACACTAGGAAATCCCGGTCGGGATATGTGTTTACACTGTTTGGGACTGCTGTTAGCTGGAGGTCTACACTACAGTCGGTTGTGGCTTTGTCAACTACGGAAGCTGAGTACTATGCTCTTGCTGAAGGAGTTAAGGAGGCACTGTGGTTGAAAGGTTTGGTTCGGGAACTTGGTTTTGATCAGAAGACTGTATGTGTTCATTGCGACAGCCAGAGTGCTATTCATCTGGCCAATCATCAGATTTATCATTCCAGAACCAAGCATATTGACGTCAAGCTGCACTTTGTCAGAAGCATTGTTGAATCCGGTGACGTTCAAATCTGCAAAATTGCATCCGAAGAGAATCCTGCAGATATGTTAACAAAGCCGCTCGCTAAGGAGAGGTTTCTCTTTCTGTTGTCCAGGATTGGGTGTCTACCGGTCGGTCACTAATTGTTTGACCGGCCGTGTCCGTGTTTTATTTTTGTTTTTGTTTTTGAAGCAAGTCTAGGTGGAGAATTGTTATTTAGACTTGGCTTCCTTTGTCTGTGGACCGGTCAGTCCGGCTGGTCTGGTTGTTTACTTTGGGCTTGTTTTGTTTTGGGCTTGTTTTGTTTACAGGCTTTGCCTGTTGCGTGTTTACGTTGGTTAAATATAGTAACCAACCCTGTTGCGTATTTACGTTGGTTAAATATAGTAACCAACCCTGTTGCGTATCTACGTTGGTTAAATATAGTAACCAACCCTGTTGCTTGTTAACGTTGGTTATAAATAGTAACCAACCCCGTCTTTTCAATTACAACTTTCAATTCAATAATATTCAGTATTCATTCTCTCGCTCCGCTCTCTCTCTTTTATTATTCTCTGGTTCTAAGGTTTTTCTTGAAACGCCCCAAGAACCCAACATAAGTATTATTGGGTATGGCTGACGCAGCGAGCGGTGAACAAAGAGTGACGAGAGACACTGTTTCCTCCAACGCAAAAGAGGACTTTTCTGAATTTTAGAAATATTTGAGCGTTTTATAAGAAGATGTAAAACGTTTAAGTCAGACTAAAAAATTGATAGTTTTTTAATTGTTATGTATATAATTATTATAACTCTCTAGAATGATGATATATACTATTTTGGAGTGGTGATAGGTTGATACACAAGACAAAAAACACTCAGACTGACGATCTAAATAATAATATTTTAATTATATTTATTTTATTTTGTAATTTAAAATTTTAGTATATATTATTAAAAAGAGTCAAAGTATTATTTTCCATATTATTGCAGGATGCTAGCTGCTCACAAGAGCCCTTTATTTCTTTTTTGCTTAGTTTTATTTTTATCACGTGTAAACAAACATATACTATAATGGTCGAGTTCCATGCTGTTGAAATTGTAGAATATTCTTTATTGAGTTACAACAATGTCAGGTGATGAAGTGAAAATGTGGTCTCACAAATTCATAGTTTTGTTACTTCCTTAATTATTATGCACTTTAGTTTCAGGTTGTCTGATTTGTTTGAAGATATTTACTGATCGAAAGGATTTTGATTAAAATGATAAGTATATTTATTTAACATTTTTTACTATATGGTAATTTATCTTATAAATTGGTCATAATCATAATTATTTTCATAAAAATTTACTATGCATTTTAATCTATATTATTCATATGATACTCTTCTTTATAAGTTTTCAATTTTCACCGGGATAGCGAGAGTCATAAATTATTTCATAAATTTACTAAAGCCATTAGATGCATTGATTGATATACAAAATGTGATGGTAGAAAGGGACTTTTGACATGAAAAAAAAACAAAGGTAAAGGCGTTACTCTAGGCATGGAAAGAAAAAGGAAAAAAGAAAAGGCAGAAAGGTAAAGCAGAAGATGATGGAAGATGAGAAGTGGAGTTTAGACACGAGTTGCAGTAGCAGGAACAGGCGCAGGCTTGTGCATTGGATCTCCTGTAGTCGCTCCCATTGGATAGTCATTGTCACGGTAGCCGGGACCATATCTGCTGCTATATAACCCTGCGTGTATCAGCAACACGTACAACAATTGTGTGAATGTGAGTATGATTATGAAGGCCTCCACTATCTTCAACCTCCACCCTCTGTGCCCTCCTATATTTATTTCCTTGCAAGCCAACCTGCAACATACTCAAATCATCATTTTCTTACAATAACTTTTATCTAAGTATTATTAATTAACTTAATGCTTTACCCGAATGCTAGAGCAGTCACACCCCAAGCAACCACTGATGCTGCTCCTGCAGATGCTAAACTGTCACTCCTCCATCTCCTCATGTGATTCCCACCCAAAAGTTTTGACACTATGCCCAGAATCGCTGCTAGTATAGAGAAGGTTAAGAAAAACATGGTTGCACCGTTTCCTCCAAAACCTGAAAGCAGGGTCATTTGATTTTATGTTTTAGTCTCCAATCAAGTGAATAATACATTTGCAAAACAAAAGGATGTGTAGAGATAGGAAGTGTGAGCTTACTAGGGTGGTAAGTTTGGCCATTGATAAACCTGTTCAGACACCAACTAGAAAAACCTAGAACTATGAAGTACATGATCAAGTTAAGAAACAGCAAAGGAGCTGCCACGTTCCTTCCCACTGTTGCCATTCTGAGAGCAGCTACTGATTTTTTCACCCAAATTTCTGAGATTAAGTGACGGAATTTGTTTGGATAAGGGTAAGTGCATTGTGAAGCCATATATATAGATAGAGACTCCAAAGGTCATTGAAGACACGTGTCAACCAGTAAAGTATTGCATGTTTGGTTTTGGGTACAGGTGGCAGGACCAGGACACTTGTCGTGTTTTGTTATCATGTTCAGAGCAATTTTTTTCTGCTTCTCTCTGTTCAAATTCGAATCCAGAAGTTTGATAAATCGGTGCATTATCTAGAAAGAAAGAAAAAAAAAAACATAAACAAAACGGTTTTGTTTTTTTTATGTAATCTAAACATGGATTTCTTTTGAGGGAAAACATATTTAAAATTATGCTTATTTTCCTTAAAAATGATACTTATTTTCTTTTATGCTTATTTTCCGTGTTTTCAAACATTTTACAAGTATAAAAAAATGTCGCCAGACATCTTTTTCTGTTTTGAAACACATATGAAAGTCCGAAAACTGAAATATAAAATCGTATTTAAATTTTTCTTACAAGATTTTGACCCTATAATAAGAAACAAAGAAGAATTCTTGCAAGTATGTTGATGTATTATTCATTCATCAGAGTGGTTCAGTGCAGTGTGGATATCTATTGGTTGAACACCTGTTCAGTCCAGAAAAAAACATCCTTATCCAATTGGACAAACAAATATAATATGATGAGAATTTGAAGTATTGTGTTTTGGAGGTCACCACCGTTTTTCAAGGTTGAAAGCTTCATTTTTATGTTTTACTTCTAAGGTTAAGTTACTTTATCTTTTCGGTAACTCTTGAGTGCTGATAAAAGGATATATCGATTAAATATTAAGAAATTGTGTTAATAGTAATTATGTCCTAAAGATCTTTATTTAATTAATAATTAGTAAAACTGAACAAATAGTCACATAACCATTTAAAACTATATTTTTACTTTTTAATTATAATCATATATTAGAAAAAACTAATGATTGTTAAAATTAAATTCTAATTATCACTTTGGATAAAATTATTTTAGTGGAAAATCATAAAATTCTTACAACTTTATATCATATTTTATATTCAGATCCTACATATAATCCTGAGACAGTTTAATTGTTTGGATTGGATTTTAATTTTTTGGTTTATTAAGTAAAATCACAAAAATGTGTAGCCTGTTTTTTTCTTTATTGTCCACTTTATATTATTAACTTTTTGGTGAAAGAAAGTAATTTAAATAAAACTTAAATCTAATTAAAATGAAGACAATTAAAATTCACATTATTATATGTATTGAGAATTAATACTATCCAACTAATTATTAATGTAATTAAAATGTACATATTTTTCAATTAAAATAAATCCTATTTAAAACACTTGTAACTTACAAACTTTTATTCTCTTCACTCAATGTCTCTTTATCCAAATTCAATTAAACGTAAAATTAGATACTCATAATTGGTATTGGTTCACTTAATTTGGATCTATTTTTCTCTTTACAAAATTTAAAGAAAATTTATATTTCGTATTAGGATTTTACGACTCATCATATAATTTTGAATTTATATACCTTGCTAATTATAATATTATAATTATTATTGTTAAATAAGTCATTGAAATTTTAATTGATAGTCAATCACTCAATGAATTAATAGTATTTTATCAAATTAAGTGGTTGAGATGACATTTCTACCATGAAACGGGAAAAAAAGTTATTCTGATTATTATAAATATTATCAGAATTAAGCTATCAATAATAAAAAGTTTATTACAAAAGTTATTATAAAGGTTCAAGATAAGGTGATAGATTACACATTAAATTTTGAATTGAACTAACTTTAGTATAAGAGAATCTTTAACAGGTATTCACCAATCAATGTTAATGAACAAGAAATAGGTTGGAATAAAGAGCATTGGACGACCGATTCTTAGAAAGAAATTGATCGATCTTACATACCGAAATATTTTGGCGTCCAGCGTGAAGCCCATTGACAACTTTCTAAACTCATATGTTGACTACAAGGAACATGACAAACAACGTCGTGTTCTAGAGGAACCCTTAGACAACCAATTGGATCTGAGGAAGATGAGGAACCTACATAAGCAAATTGATGAAATGCAGAGCATATATAAGAAAGAGTTAAAAGCCTTGTGCGCAAAGAACGTAGCCATGTGACAAGGTCATGGTGATAATAGTCCCTTGTCTTCCACCCCAACGCTACCTGGATCGAGCAAACAATCGCAAGACGGGCCTCACAGTATGGTTTAGAAGAGCAGTGGAGCTAACAAGGTTCATAACCTATCAATGGAAATAGTGGATACGATCAAAATTTCACTATGGACATTATGGAGACCCTCTACTTGATAATTAAAGGATGCCTATATTTCAACAAGTATAATGATTTCAATAATTCAGACAAACATATAAGAATGATCATGAATCAAATGGCACTGTATATGATGAGCAATATCATTGGTGCAAGGTCTTCTTCACAGGGAAGCCTTGATTGACTCTCCCTACTATGGTCAAACTCCATTGACTGCATCACCACCATCCGATCAAAGTTCGGAGCACAATTTGTTACAAATCGATCACACCTTGACTTCAATTTTTCTAGTCAATGTCAAGCAAGAGAAAGACGAGTCGCTTTAAGCGTTTAGGAAAAATTTGGAAAAGTGACCCGACAAATATGAAACCATATACCAAAGGTGGTTATGCACCTTATGATCACACAACTATGACCAGGATCCTTCGCAAATGGCCAATTTATTCAACCTGCAAAAAACTTGGACGAATTCAAATGGTGGGCAACCAAGTTCATGCAGGTGGAAAGAAAATAAGGAACTTCTCGAAACAAAGGTGGATAAAAGTCTTATCTGATGACAAAAAAAGAGTTAATAAGAAATTGCACGAGAAGTGTTACGACTCAAAACCTAAGAACATATCAAGGACCCTCGTTTCGATCAATACACCTCTCTAAGTGTTCTGAGCGAAAATAATAGAAAAAACCTTCAATACATAATCGATGCTTACACAAGAAAGAAACTACTTCTCAAATACGTACAAAAATAGACATTTTTTGTATCATGATAACTTCAATCATACCATCTAAAAAATTACTGT
The DNA here is from genome assembly GCA_036885675.1 of Vigna mungo. Classification (NCBI taxonomy): domain Eukaryota; kingdom Viridiplantae; phylum Streptophyta; class Magnoliopsida; order Fabales; family Fabaceae; genus Vigna; species Vigna mungo. Next base: position 41,270,833 of record CP144692.1, on the reverse strand, counting down.
CTTACAAGACAAGATTAAAGAACTCATTCAAATAATTTGTTCAAAATGAATGCTCAAAAATAATTTTACTTTGTATCATAAACCGAGAATATAGTTTTTATTGTTTATTATTTTATCATATATTTTCAAGAAAAAAAATAAAATAATTCTTACTTACTTTTCTTTATTATAGACATTCATTATACTTTCGGATAATTTTAAAATAAAAAAATGTAAAATTAAAATCTACTAAATACATAGTTATAAAAAGTTTTCTCCTTCCACTATAATTCTTCTCGAAATAATATTACTGCTTTAAAATATTCAAGCCTAATGTTTAGCTCACATAAAAATTCAATCTATTGGAAATCCATTTTTTATTTGAAACTCGCAAATCAACCATTTAAGTTTAACTTGAACTAGATTAAGATAAAAATGTAACTAGTGGATACATTCAGGTTTGGACTTCATGACTAACTTCTTACAAGAAAACAATATAACACACACACACACACACATATATATATATATATATATATATATATATATATATATATATATATATATATATATATATATATTCGTTTGAAAGTACAAAGTTAGAACTGTTTTTCGAGAGGACCATTTGCAACTATAATACTAATTATCCAATATAATTTAATACAAATGTATTATTCTGTAATAATTTTATTTGATATTCTCAATTTTAAAATAAAAAGATAATTAATCAATGTGTTTGATTATCTTTGATAGTAAAAAATTAAATTGAATCTGTCGCAGAATATTCATCCAATATTTTTCATTAACCCTTTTAAACTCAACCATTTTGTCTTTATAAAAGTGGATTATGAATTCTGGAATAGACTTTCCAGAATAGGATTTCTAGAATTTCTGAAATAATATTTTCGAAGCAAAATTTTTTGAAACAGAATTTTTGGAATGCGTGAAATACAATTTCTTAAATAGATTTTCAGAATATAGTTTCGAGATTAATGTATATAATACTTATCGAAATAAATTCTTTTGGAGTACCATTACATGAAATGAGTTCTGGAAAGAGTTTTTCAAAACATATGAAATAGTTTTCGAGAAAACCTTTTAAAAAAGATTTTTTTAGTATTTTTTTTTCTTCTTCTCAATAGCGATCAGCTGACATTGACGACGGTGATGGAAGTGGGGTGTTATGCAATGGAAAAGGGTATTTAAGTATTTTTGTTATTTTAATGGAGTCCAGGAAGTAATTAATGAGATACAATAAACAATTGCTCTCATCCAAAAGTCAGTTTTAACGTTTCGTTTGATTGGGCCTGAGCCATAGGTTGATTTTTCCATCCCATCTGGAGGTGTTTTATCCTACACCTCCAACCCTTCATCTTGTACTTTTTGAAAATTTCATTTTTGACCTTCTGACAACTCATCCTCCACCTTCAACTTTTTCAAAAATCTCAGTTTTAACTTTAATAAATATCTTTTCATATTTTTCTTTTCTTATTAAAAGCATTTTGCATCACCTTAATAATAATTTAATTTAATTTAAAATTTAAATATTATTTAATATAATTTTTTATTTTAATAATTATTAAAATATTGTTTATATTATAATAATTATATTAAATAATTAAAATAAAAATAATAGTAGTAAAAATAAAAAATAAAATAGTAATAATCAATTTGATTACTATATTAAAAATATATTAAATTATATTCAAATATTAAATTAAATTAAATTAAATAATTATTAAATTTAAATAAAAAAAAAAATTTTGAAAACAAATAAATTTTGTTTTTTTATTTAAATTTAATAATTATTTAATTTAATTTAATATTTTAATATAATTTAATATATTTTTAATATAGTAAATCAAATTAATTATTACTATTTTATTTTTTATTTTTATTATTTAATATAATTATTATTTAATATAATTATTATTATAATATAAATCATATTTTAATAATCATTAAAATAAAAAATTATATTAAATAATATTTAAATTTTAAATTAAATTAAATTATTTTTAAGGTGGTGCTTTTAATAAGAAAAAGAAAATATGAAAAGATATTTATTAGAGTTAAAAATGAGATTTTTGAAAAAGTTAAAAATACAGGATAGGTTGTCAAATAGTCAAAAAAGAAATTTTTGGAAGTACAAGATAAAGGGTTGAAGGTGTAAGATGAAAAACGTGGAAGGACAGTTTCTTCCCAGACATCTGTAGATTCCCGGAAGAGTTGATTCTTAAAATTTTGTTCGTTTTTTTAGCTTAAATTTCACATTTACACTTAAATAATTATAATAATTTCTGTTTAGAAACATTAGCGTTGATTCTTAAAATTTTGTTCCTTTTTTTTTGGCTTAAATTTCACTTTTACCCTTTAATAATTATAATAATTTCAACTTTCACCGTACATAAAACTACTATAATCGATTTGATGAAATATGTATACGACTCTAAATTTTTAATTTTATTAATAATCATATCATTGAAATTATAATAAGCATAAATAATAAAATAAATTAATAAGAATAATACTATGATTTAAAAATTATATTTCAAACAGAAAAATTACACTTTACTTAAATAAAATATTATTTCAATTTTTTTATTAGTTTTTATTTCTACTACTTCAAATATTTTTTATCAACAAATATGTTATTTATAAATATCATTTTATATTAATATTTGTTATTTAGACTTAGCTTCTTTTGTCTGTTGACCGGTCGGTCCGGTCAGTCCAGTCGGTCTGGTTGTTTGCCTTGTGTGGTTTACCGGTTGCGCGTTTTGGGCTTGTTTTGGGCTTGTTTTGTTTGTCGGTTTGGCCTGTTGCGCGTTTACGTTGGTTATAAATAGTAACCAACCCCGCTCCTCAATAACACAACTTTTCATTCAATAATATTCAGTATTCATTCTCACGCTCCGCTCTTTCTTTCTTATTTTTCTCTGGTTCTAGGGTTTTCTCGAAACGCCCCAAGAACCCAACAATTGGCGCCCACCGTGGGGCAAGGATTCAAGAATTCCCAAGAAACAATGGCAACCAAGTTCGACGTGGAGAAATTCAACGGCGCTAATGACTTCAGGCTGTGGAAGATCAAGATGGAGGCAATCTTGATACAACAGGGATGTGATGAAGCGTTGAAGGGTGAGTCGAGGATGAGTGATGCCATGACTCAAGAAGAGAAGAAGAAGATGGGAGATAAGGCAAGAAGTGCAATCATCTTGTGCCTTGGTGATAAGGTACTGAGGGAGGTTGCGAAGGAGAAGACTGCCGCTGAAATCTGGGCAAAACTAGAGTCTCTGTACATGACGAGATCGTTGGCTCATAGGTTGTGCCTGAAGCAGCAACTCTTTTCGTTCAAGATGTCAGAATCAAGAACGATAGAGGAGCAGATTGCAGAATTCAGCAAGATAGTTGATGATCTGGAGAATATTGAAGTGAAGTTGGAGGATGAAGATAAAGCTGTCATCCTGTTGAATGCGCTTCCAAGAACCTTCGAGCATTTCAGGGATGCGTTACTCTACGGGAAAGATCAAGTGATCATGTTAGAGGAGGTTTTGACGTCAATTCGAACCAAGAAGTTCCAAAAACTTCAAGATTCGAAGACAACCGAGGAAGGAGCGTCCGGATTGATCTCGGTGAAAGGGAAAGGGAAGAAGCAGTCTGGAAAAGAGAAGAAGCTGAATCCGGACGGTACGAAGCAGGTGCGTTGCTTCAAGTGCCAGAAGATGGGTCATATCAAGAAGTTCTGCTCGGAGAAAGGAAAGGCCGGTCGGCCACAAGAAACCGCTGATGTGGCAGAGGCGTCTGAGGGATATGAGTCGGCTGGAGTGCTGGTGGCTTCGTCTGAAGATCCTCAAAGGAGCTGGGTCATGGATTCCGGCTGCTCCTATCACATGTGCCCGGTGAAGGAGTTTTTTGAGAATCTTGATCAGAAAGAACATGGAAATGTACTGCTCGGAAATAACAAAGCTTGCCGAGTGCAAGGTGTGGGGTCGGTGAGGCTGAAGATGTTTGACAATCGTGAGATGGTGTTGCAGGCTGTTAGGTATGTGCCCGAACTAAAGAGAAATTTGATTTCTATTAGTGCATTTGATCTTGGAGGTTACACCACTAAAGTTGAAGATGGAGTAATGAGGGTCTGTTCTGGAGATTCTGTGGTTGCCAAAGGCAGAAGGAGTAATGGCTTGTACATTCTGGAGGGATCAACTGTCATTGGTCATGTCTCAGTAGCAAGTGGAACCGAGAATACCGCCCGGTTATAGCACTTGAGGATGGGACACATCAGTGAGAAGGGTCTTGAAGAATTGGAAAAGCAAGGCTTGCTTCTGGGAGACAAACTGCAGAAGCTGGATTTCTGTGACCATTGTGTCTTAGGGAAATCACACAGGATACCGTTCGGAAAAGGGAAACACTCAACCGAACGCCCCTTTGAATATGTCCATGTTGACTTATGGGGACCGGCAAGAACCTTAACTCATGGTGGAGGAGCGTATTTCTTAAGTATAATTGATGATTTCTCAAGGAGAGTGTGGATTTACGTTCTAAAAAATAAGTCTGAAACGTTTCAGAAGTTCAAAGAGTGGCACACACAGATTGAGAACCAATTGGGGTGTAGGCTGAAATGCCTAAGAACCGATAATGGGCTGGAGTTCGTTTCAGAGGAGTTTAATGGATTTTGCAAAGAGAAAGGGACCAGGAGGCACAGAACGGTCGTTGGAACTCCGCAACAAAATGGCTTGGCCGAACGGATGAATAGAACCATTCTGGAGAGGGTCCGGTGCATGTTGCTGGGATCAGGGTTGTCAAAGGCTTTCTGGGGAGAGGCTGCCAATACGGCCGTCTATCTGATTAACAGGAGTCTGTCTTCAGCTCTCAATTTTAAAACGCCAATGGAAGTGTGGAGTGGACGACCGGCTGATTACTCACACTTGAGAGTGTTTGGTTCTTTGGCGTTTGCTCATGTCAGGGGTGATAAGCTGGATTCCCGGGCGGCGAAATGTATCTTTCTTGGATACGCCGAAGGAGTTAAGGGATACAGGTTATGGAGGTTAGATTCACCTTCAAAACTAATCATTAGTAGGGATGTCATTTTTGATGAAACAAGGATGGCGATGCACCCTGAAAACTCTGGAAGTGAGAAGAAGATTCTCGTGGAGGTGGAGCATACTACTAATGGAGCTGGCACGCCCGGTGGGACTGAGGAAAACCAAACGGGTGAAGGGCAAGTTGAAAACGGTCAGACGATAGAGGAGAACCGATCGGATGAATTTCGAACAGACCTTGGTGATGATACAGATGGTATGTCTGGCGAGGGAAGTCATGGAAAAGCTGCTGGTGTTGATTTGAGAAACTATCAGCTTGTTCGTGACAGAGAAAGAAGGATCTCCAAGCCAACCAAACGGTTTGGAGAGGCGGATCTAATCTGTTACGCCCTGAATGCTGCTGAAGATCTTAACCGATCGGATGAACCGAGAAGTTATAAGGAGGCCCTTGACAGCAGCGACCGGCATCTTTGGCAGGGTGCTATGGAAGAAGAGTTGGAGGCTTTGAAAAAGAATAACACCTAGAGATTGGTGGATCTGCCGAAGGGTAAGAAGGTCATAGGTTCGAAATGGATTTTCAAGAAAAAGGAAGCTACACCGGGCGGTGAGAAAGCGAGGTACAAAGCTAGGCGTGTTGCCAAAGGCTTTACTCAGATTGAAGGCGTAGACTATCATGAGATCTTTGCTCCAGTGGTTAAGCATTGTTCGGTCAGAGTTCTGATGGCAATAGTTGCGCATTGCAATTTGCATCTTGAACAGTTGGACGTTCGGACAGCTTTTCTGCACGGCGATTTGGAGGAAACCATCTATATGAAGCAACCGGACGGTTTCGCTGTGGATGATAGGGTGTGTCTGTTGCAGAAGTCACTTTATGGCTTGAAGCAAAGCCCAAGGCAGTGGTACAGGAAATTTGATGACTTTCTGATAAAGCTGAACTTCAAGCGGTGCAATTATGATGACTGTGTTTACACTCTGAATCATGACGGTGAAATGTTATATCTCCTGCTTTATGTGGATGATATCCTAATTGCTAGCAGTGACAGGGGCATGATCGGTGAGACGAAAGCAAGGTTGGCGGATGCTTTCGAAATGAAAGAACTAGGGGAAGCAAGGCGGATTTAGGGCATAGACATTAAAAGGGATAGACCGGGCGGTAACCTTTTTCTGTCTCTGGAGAGGTTTCTCTTGTTGTTGTCCAGGATTGGGTGTCTACCGGTCGGTCACTAAATTTTTGACCGGCCGTGTCCGTGTTTTGTTTTTTTTTTTGTTTTTGAAGCAAGTCTAGGTGGAGAATTGTTATTTAGACTTAGCTTCTTTTGTCTGTTGACCGGTCGGTCCGGTCAGTCCGGTCGGTCTGGTTGTTTGCCTTGTGTGGTTTACCGGTTGCGCGTTTTGGGCTTGTTTTGTTTGCCGGTTTGGCCTGTTGCGCGTTTACGTTGGTTATAAATAGTAACCAACCCCGCTCCTCAATAACACAACTTTTCATTCAATAATATTCAGTATTCATTCTCACGCTCCGCTCTCTCTCTCTTATTTTTCTCTGGTTCTAGGGTTTTCTCGAAACGCCCCAAGAACCCAACAATATTGTTACTAAAGACAGTTTGATAATTTTCATTTTTTATCAATTAAAATATTTTATTTATTTATTACTTTGATCAATTTTTATCTAAACTTTCACAAATTTTGTTTCTAAATTTATTCTTAATTATATTCAAATCTCTTAAAAAAAACAACATACAATTTATTCTCAAACTTTTTCATATAATTTATTTTCTCTCCTGATGCACACCTAAAAGACCAGGCTAGTTACAAAATGCATAAATTCTACGGATTAATTGAGGCAAAATTGGAATTAAGGTGTTTTTATCCGTAAAATGGATAAAAAAAATTAAAGACTAATTAAATCGAAATAAAAAAATTTAAGATATTAATTTATAGAAATAAAGTTTAAAAATTAATTAGAATGAAACTAAAAATTAATGTGTTTATTTCTAAAGTTCAAGAGAAATATTTTTTAATTACGCGACCTATTTCATCACTTTAATTTCATCTTAAAAACGCATTACACATATACACAAGGGAAATCATGACCGGATTTTTTTTTTCTCGCATTAGTTTCTATGCACGGTTTAAAGACTTTTAAATCATTACATTTTTCAAAATTATTGTTAATGATGGATAATTTCATTTAAGATAACTTAAACACTACTCCACTTATTAAAAAATCAACTCGGATTATTATTATTATTATTATTATTATTTTTCATATAATTTAATTTTTAGATTGACTTGTATTACCTATATTACTGATGTGATGTATATTTAATTCCATTATTTCAAATTAGCTATTATCTATTAATTTGGTATAGGTGATGTTGTTAATCAATAGTATTTATAGAAAGTGAGAATCTATTTAATTTTCCCCTGTGTGTTCGGTAAAAGAGAAATAGAAAAAATGGATGCAAATAAATTAAATATTCAGAAGAGAAAAAAAATTAAAGTGAAAAATTATTTTTAAGTCCCTTGATTATTTCTGATTTATATTTTATTATCACTTTATATCCCTTCTCATTTTATTGTCTTTACTGTGTAGTTTAACTTATATTTTATTTATTTTTGTCTATTATTAAGTTTTCATCTCACTTTAGCTTTTGGAGGCTTTCTGCGTTGAGAAAGTGATGTTATATTATATGAAAGAGATGGTTTTCCATAACAGTTACGTTTGCCTTATAAAAGCTTCACACTTTCTTTCACACACTCACAGGTATCTTGAATTTATTTTTTAAAAATATTTAAAACGAACAATCATAAATTATCACGTGTATATTGTTAAAATATTATTAAAATAATTGTTAAAAATATATTTTTCTTATTTCTCTCACCCTCACTATCTCTTCATGGATTGGTTCTGTCATGTTCTCTTCCACCATATGGTAATGTCTCTTTTCATATAATAGATTCCGTTCTACCTTAACTCATTAATAATTAACACTTTAATTATTATTATTCCTTATAAAATACAATTTTATAAATATAGAAACATCAATTTTATCAATATTTAATTTTTGTTATCGATCATCAAATATATTTGTTTTTTTTTTAATTATAAACCTGTTTTCTGACCTAATATTTAAATGTTTTAAAAACTTTCAATTTTACATTTGACTTTCTTTTATATGGCGCTCTTCCTTACATTCATTCTTGTGCTTGCATAAATGATCATGGTTTGAGGATGATCTTTTCTTGACAAGAATTTTTGTTTATACCAGAAACTTTCAATTTTACATTTGACTTTTTTCATTGAGGCGGGTTTTTCATTTCTGCAGTGACTCTTGACACTTGCTCACTGTAATCTCTCTGCATATCTTCATAATAATTTTTGCCAGAAACTTAACTATTTTGGTTTGTATTTTAAAACATAATAAAAGCAATACCTCTCTAATCATACTTGTAAAATTAATTATTTTCATGCTAATTAAGAATATTAGTTAAGTTTATTTGATATTTTTTTATTTCCCAAATCACTCAGTTATATTTATTCGTATTTAAGTTTAAGTTATAAAATAAAGGTAGTTTTGAAATAATAGTAATAATCAAAATTTCAAGAATTGAAATTTTCTTATATTTAACTAAACTATAATTTTTTTCTTATATTTTGATCTAGAATAATTTTCTCAAGTATTTTTTTAATTAGTTTTGAAAACTACCAAAATTAAATCTTTTTTTGGATAATATATTATTAGGAAGGATAATATATTATTTTAAATAAGGATAATATATTATTTTAAATAAAAAAAAAGTGTTTAGCAAAAACAAGCATAATATATTATTTTAAATAAAAAAAAGGAGACTGTGTATGGTAAGATATGGATGTGAAAGAATATGGCTATTGCTTCCTGTATCATATCAAATTTATCTCTTGTCATTCCAAATTTCATTCTTGAAACACATTAAAATCAATTCAAAATTTGTTTTTTTGGAAGAGAATCATCTCACTTGAAATATTTTTCTCTTAAGGAATGAGATTGATTTGATATAAAATAAGTAGTGATCCTTGAGAAGTCTTATATTGTCTCTGCCTCCATTTTTAATCATGTCTTTTGTGCAAATTCATTTCAACTACTTTTAAGTCGAAATCTCGTGACATTCATTCCTTTTGTATGACACATTTACACTTATTTAACATCATTTTTATAATAAAATAATAAAAAAATAATGTATAAAATGAATATAAATATTAAAGGATTCTTGATTACATTCTAATTATCACTTTGGATAAAATTATTTTAGTGGAAAATCATAAAATCCCTACAACTTTATATCATTTTATATTCAGATCTACGTATAATCCTGCCAGTTTAATTATTTGGATTGGATTTTAATTGTTTGGTTTATTAAGTAAAATCACAAAAATGTGTAGATTTATTTTTTATTTATTGTCCACCTTATCTGGTTAACTTTTTGGGGAAAGAAATTAATTTAAATAAAACTTATATCTAATTAAAAGTTAATATAATTAAAATTTACTTTATTATATGTATTGAGAATTAATACTATCCAACTAATTATTAATGTAATTAAAATGCACATATTTTTCAATTAAAATAAAATCTATTTAAAACACTTGTAACTTACAAACTTTTATTCTCTTCACCCAACTTATATAGGGTGCAAGGGTGTCTCTTCATCCAAATTCAATTAATGTGAAATTAAAAAATTCAGAATTGGTTTTGGTTCACTTAATTTGGATTTATTTTTCCCTCTACAAAATTGAAATAAAATTTATAATTCGTATTAGAATTTTACCGATTGTGTAAACTCTTCATTTACTTTTGAATTTAAATACCTTGCTAATTATAATTTTATAATTATTATTACTTAATATTGAAATTGAAAATTTTAGTAATAGTTTGAATCCTCTTGTTATACATACACGGTTGAGTTAATTTGGATGGTCAATCAGTTAATCAATCAAATATGATATTTTATTAAATTAATTGAATAATACGATATAATAATATTTCTAAAAAAAACCAAACGACTTAGGTGAATTTGTTTAAAGTATAAAATTATTTTGATAAACTCATAATTAAGATTAGTGGAATTTAGGTCCTAATTAAGTCTCAACAATAATAAAAAAAAACATCACAAAAGTTATAAATAAAGATCCAAGATACATGAAATAATACTTTTCGAAATAATTTTTTTTGGAGTACTGTTACATGAAATGAGTTCTGGAAAGACTTTTTCAAAACATTGAAATAGTTTTCGAGAAAACCTTTTCAAAAAAGATATTTTTAGCATTTTTTTTCTTTTCTTCTTCTCAGTTGCGGTCGGGTGACGTGACACCGATGGAAGTGGGGTGTTATGCAATAGCGAAGGGTATTTAAGTATATTTGTTATTTTAGTGGGTTCCCGGAAGTAATTGATGGGTACGACAAGCAATTGCTCTCATCCAAAGGTCGATTTTAACTTTTTATTGGGCCTGGGCCATATGTTGATTTTTCAATCCCCATTGGAGGGCCAGTTTCTTCCCAGACCTCTCTAAATTTCATCCTGCAGCTATCTATAATAATTTTTATTTTTATTTTTAAATTACACAATTCAAAAATTAAAGACTATTTTGAAATTGTAAAATTTATATTTTTTATAAAGAATTAATTTTTAAATTATACCATAAGTCTTTTTGTAAAATAAAATTAGTTCCCAAATTGCATAATCCTCCGAAAGTTAAGAAAACAACTTTCAGTATAATTCAGAAAGGTTAAAAAAGGAAATTTGTTTATATGGGGTTTAGGAAGAAGTTTATGAGGTGTATGAAGAAATTACCGTATAGAGGTTTTACCATTTGCAAATCTTAACTACTAATGAGACTAGAATGAGAAGGAAGTGGTAGAAGTCGATTATTTGATAAAAAGAAACTTCATATCTTTTAGTCATAGGTATGGACTAAGACTAATATTGATTAATTATTCATGCTGAAATTGAAAACAAAAATCTTTATTACAGTTTTTGCACAATTTCTATTGTTATACGATTTATGGGTTCATGTGATCAAAGATCTTTGTTGTGAAATTTAATTGATACTTGGATGAAAGAAAGGGCTTTTATTGACTATTTTCGTTCATTTAAACAACTTAATTGTTTTTGTAAACTTTTTTGCTACAAAAAAGTATTTGTAATTTAAACCTTATTAATAAAAAAGAGTCTAAAAGAAAAAGATAGGACGTATGACATGTATTTTTTTTCTAATAATGATAGACGGGTGCGCGAGGAAAAAGATAGTATCAAAGTTAAACAGAATTTCTGCTTGATGAACGTGATCATACAATATAAGTATATCTTTTATTTATCAGACCAAGACAGGTTGCAGTAACATGACAGGAAAATAACATAAGCTAGTAATACAGTCTACAAACAGTAGCACTGCTTAAAACCATATGTTTGAAAAGCACCACATAACAGTAACCTTATCAACTCTTCCCATAATTCCAAGATCATTCTTTTTACTCATCCATACATCTTCAGCTTATTTATTGCTGCTTCCCTGAAAAAGCATGAAAAAGACTATTCGATCAGTTCCATAGAGAAGTCAGTAAGGAAAATCATTCATTCATTCATGCATGCATGCATGCTTTCATTGTTGTAGGCTATGGTGTGAAATCATAACTTTCAACTGAGATACATGATTACATGAAATGAACTTGAAAAGAATTTAAATACCTTCTTCCTAGTCTGGGTTGAAGTTTTTTTTGGAGCTGGTTTGGAGGCTGGGGCTTTGGGATTGCCTGAACTAGGTTTTGCAGAAGTCTCTTTCTTCACCTGCCCTGCAGAGTGAGGAGATTTCTCAACAGGTTTCTCAGCTTTGAGTGATGCCATTTTACACTACTCTTCTAAACAAACACTTCTCCTAGCCTCAGGTTTTAACACTGCACCATACATCAATTTATAGCAGAGTTTAAGCATAATACGCCAATTACACCAAATTGTCAGAAACCATATATCTCGAGGGAATGGAATAAACTCAACTATGAGCTAATGGAGGGATAATGCTGCAGCATCTTATGCTTTATCTTAGTTAGACAGCAGATATTATTGGATTCATATTCTACAATTTGGTTTCACACATGCTGAGGCCTGCATGATTCATATGCTGTTTTATCAGAAGCCTTCTAGAAGACTGGTATTTCTTCGTTTGATAACAGCTATTTATATACCTTTTCAATTTATAGGATATAGATAATCGGTTCTTATCCTTATATGTTAAAGGCAATGAAAAAAATATCCGTGCCTGACATATTCTAAGAATTAAGAAGAGATAAATTAATTGTTTGTGCTTTTTTTTATGTTAATGAATGAGATTGATTTGACATAAAAATAAGTTGTGATCCTTGAGAAGTCTTATATTGTCTCTGCCTCCATTTTTATGTCTTTTGTACAAATTCATCTCAACTAGTTTTAAGTTGAAATCTTGCGATCAAAGGAAGCCAATTGGATGTTTAACTTGTCCAGGATAATAAATAAAGGCTTTATCTGTGCATTCATTCTTTTTTATATAAAGATTAAACTTTATATGTTGAAGGGTTCCTTGATGTAGAAGTGTAAGACATAACAGAACATATTTATTTAAAAGAAACATTGCAAAAATAAATTCTTTCATGAAAATATTCTGAGTTTAAGAACAATGAACCCTAAAGCAGTTCATTAAACTAAGCGATTAACTTTTTTTTTTTTTTTTATCATGGAGTTTCTACAGTACCAAATCTTGAAATATTAATTCACCAGCGTTTAGTTCAACTTGATAAGTAATATGTTTTGCAACTTCACCTCAAAATGGCAATCATTGAATGAATCCATGCAAGTGAAAAGAAGTAAAGTAAGAAATTGCATAAAGATTGAATAATAGAGTGCTGGTCTGATAGATAAACAACGCTAAATACATACTTCTTAATAATACGTTACAAGTTGCGATAACAACTGTGTCAATGAAGATCCAAAATCACCTTTTTGATGCCAGAAACAAACCATGCCCTCTTGATAACTAATACACTAGATGGAGTATACTGGTACAGATGCCTGTTCTCCATAAAAAAAAAATTGGAATATATATTGAACAAATTTTGGTCGCTTCATTTATGTTAATCAACAGGGCTTAAGATATTCATCTTACAACATGAATCGAATCACCACACTAACTGAGGTGGTGATTCGAACAACCAAACTTGAAATAAGTAACATGGTCTCTAATCTGTTAAGTTTTTAGTCAGTGAGGCTGCCCCATCCTCAAGGCTAGATATGCTGCAATTCTGTATCCAATTAACATTACAGTCAATGCAGCCACTTCACCCCACATGTTATCACCAAGCTCCAGACACTTTATTGCAGGGAAATCTCTCACTCTACAATGTAACCCTGGTCCACACTCATATACTTCATTTATTGGATACTGAACTGCTACCAGAAGCTTATAGCAGTAGTGACTGAAAGAAATGTATTTCAACCAAGCTATAAAAGCAGGCATTTGCTGAATATAGTAACCACCAGCCAAGAGAAACACCAGCATGGTCACTGAAGCGAGAGTTGTGGCCTGCTTCACATCCATGAGGATGGCACCAAGTGCTAGGCCTATGCCTTGAGACACTAGCACATTAAAAAGCATGATCAAGAGGGTTAACACAAATGTGACCAACGAAGGCTTGAGACCACCCATCCAATAGGAAATAGTTACAAATATGGTAGGAAGCACTAGCTCCATTGGCAAGTCCCCCACCATCCTGGCAACATAGTACGAGGAGAGTTGGTACATCCCTGAAGATCTTTCCTTTATTAGCATTGGCCTCTCCAGAGGAAATGCAAAGATGGCATTGAAGAGAGGGAAGAATCCCCAGAAGATGGAGAAGAAGAAAAGGAGTCCCACCTGTTACAAGGGTTATATTCTTATCAGTACCACTAAATAAAGTTATCACTTTTCTAGCGAGTTTTTAATAACTGATACAAGAATATAGTTCTTAAATACCTGATCTTGTACATGTGCAGCATCAGAGTGCCACCACAAAAGTCCTGAGAGAATCGATACAGACAGGACTTGGAAAATCCTTAAACCAGAAAAAGATTCATGCCTCCTCTCTTGTAAACCTCTCTTAAGAAGCACCCTGAATTGCTCCCACCAGCTGCTAGTCCATTGGTTATCAGAGCCTACCGGGCATAAGCAATGACCATTTAGCCATGGTGTTATGTATAACTAACTCTTGTCAACACTAAGAGAGCAAGAAAATTTCACTTACGTCTAGGTGTTCCTGATGTAAAAGCCAGAGGGTCACTGCTATTTTGTTGAATGTCTTCCTTAAGAGCAGGGTATAAGTTCTTCTTAAAGGATGAAATTAGGTACTGTTTGACTGAAGCTTGATCCTCATGGTGGTCTATCTGATCATCATGTTTGACATCAGCAACTATGCCTGCCAAACCACAGAATCCAAAGTATTAGAGCTCGTCACCATGCCTTTCAACAAATTCAATTCCAATCCAACAGACGTGTTTACTTATGTGACCAAATATTACAAGACATCCAACGACTACCATCAACCATGCGTGAAGATGCTTTCATCATCACTGTTTCCGTGCTTCAGATTTCTTGTGCAATTCTAGTGAATTCAGTTTAATGTCTCATCTTATTTTAGAATTAAAAAGTAGAATGGCTACATGATCAACAACACTGGCTTACGAGTCCATGCTTGTTAGGTTGTTGATTAAATTGATGCCTACAATTGCGCTGCCAGAAACATATTTTCCCTTAAGAAAAAGTACCACACAGCAGCAAGGATGAGGGTAAAAGTAACGACTTTATATTCAAAGAAGAAAAAGGATAACGAGCACTTATGAAAGAAGAAAAAAAGAAAAATTTCACAAGCATTAATAGAAATATATATGCAAAAAGATTTGAAGGTAAACAGAAATCAGCTCTAATTAAATCCAGACCGCACCTATATCTTTCACAAAAAGTTTATCAGGCCACCATAAGAATCGGACCATTCCAAACACCTTTAACATTTTTTTAGATAACTGTTGTCTGGTTAATAAAATAAAAAAGATTACATAAAGTTTGTTCAGTACTGATGTATGCCAACACAAAAGGGGATGAATAACTTTCTCTAGTATAGTAAAGTCTTATCAATTTACTGCTTCTAATGACCCATTGTTACCAGGTGTCGCCGCCTTGGCAATGGTTCATGAGTTCAGATAAAATCCTCAAGCTTTATTCACCTCCATTATTTAAAATCTGAAAAGGAACCCTCACCTACCCAGTTTACGACAAGTGTAAAATCTCAAGAGTCAATCTTGTTTCGTGAAGTTGACATCCACAAACTCCCAAAATTTCCTTTCGCATCACAGAAATAAAAAAAACAGCAACGTTTCAGTTTTCAAAGTCATAAAGATATGTTCAGTGCCCCATTGACAGACTTTCAAAACAAATTCCCCTCACCATACCACATATTAAAAAATTTGTGGCCACCATTAATGTCACCACACACTTCTCACTATACTTTATATTAAATCTAATCTAATCTAATCAATCATCATGTTTAGTTTAACCTAACTCACTGGACAGTAAAAATTTAAACATGTTTAACGATGACTTTTTTTTTTCACCAAAAAAAAATAAATATTATGAACCCTTAATTTGGTGATACTACTTAGTACTTACCATTGGCAAGGTCAAGGAGGAAATCTGCCGGGTTCATGAAATTGAAAGCCGGGACATACCCAATGGATCCGAGATAGTCCATGACCCGATCCGCATGCCCGCTGTAAATAGGATACCCTTCAGACAAGACCACCACCTTATCAAACATCCTATATAACCGGCTGGAAGGCTGGTGGATGGTGGTGACTACGGTCCGACCCGCCCGGGCGAGCCCGCGGAGCACGGACACAATAAGTTGGGCCGTTGTGGAGTCCAAACCCGAAGTTGGCTCATCGACGAACAACAAACTCGGGTTGACCAACATCTCCTGCCCAATACTGACCCGTTTCCGTTCCCCACCCGAAATGCCCCGGAACAGAGCCATGCAACCTCCAACAGGGCTATTACGGCATCGTGTGAGGCCAAGCTCCACGATCACCATCTCTGCGTGCTCCTTCTTCTCTTCCCTGCTCAAACTCTTGGGTAGCCTCAACAGAGCTGCGTAAGTGAGAGTCTCCAACACTGTGAGGTGAGGGTAGAGAACGTCGTCTTGGGGAACGAACCCAACCTTGCGTTTCACGAAGGAGCTGTCGCTGTGTCCGTTGTACGTTATCGTGCCGGACACTTTTCCCGCTAGCCTCCCCGCCAGGGCGGTTAAGAGGGTGGTCTTGCCGCTCCCGGAAGGACCCAGCATTGCCGTTAACTCGCCGGGATTCGCTACTCCGGTCACGCCACTCAGCACCTTTCTTCTTAGCTTGGACTCATTACGTAAAACGCAACCCTTCTTCTTCTGGCTCTCGTAGGTTATAGTGTAGGACACGTCTTCGAACTACACCAGACAAGATAGACCAATTTACAGTGATTAAAGAAATATTTTTGTTACAACTATCTCTTATTTCATGCTTCATATGTAAAATGTCTTTTTTTGATTAAGATCAAGCTTATCTATGATAAAAACAAATGTAACAAATACACACACATATATATTATATCATGAGAAGAGAGAAGATCGATAAGTACTTTGAGGGTAATGGGGCGCAAGGATTGGTGAAGAACGGATAATCTTGGTGGTGGTGGTGGAGTTGGCTGAGTCTGATGGTGCGAGGGAATGCCATTATCATCCAATTCCAAACTTGGTTTGATTTTGTTAGTAGCAGAACCTTCTGGTTCATGATGGACCGAGCTGGTCTCTGGTCGGGTTGATATGGGTGGAATGTTTGCTGAAATAGAGGTTTCTTGCTCAGGGGGCATCATCTCAGAAGTTAGTGATCCACTCAGAAATCAAAGAAGTGATGAGAAAGAAGAGATGCTAAGATGGTAGAACTATAAAAGTAAATTAACTGAGATTGGAGTGTGTATGAATTAGAGGGAAGGAGGAGTAGAAAGGAGAAAGAAGAGCTTGGTAGAGTCACATGAGAGAACAGGTGTATGTATAAAGTGGGGAAGCTAGGCACGAGAAGCACACAAGGATGTGATTGAACGATAACACAATATATAGTCTTAGGAAGAGAGACCACCATCTGCGGCTACTGTTTCGGTGTTGCTGTCACTACTGTTGTTTGCTGTTCAATAATGTTTTTGTTTTGTAATCTGTTGGCTATGCTCAAATATAAGATAATTAATAATAAGAACAATAATACTAAAATGGAATGGTTTTTGGTAATCTGCTATTTTTCCTTTTGGGTTTTACCTTTACAACGGGAAATGTATTGTTGATCAATGGATGGATATCATGGCATTGCATTCAACCCGGCCACGTGTGTGGAGGGCATTTATTTGATTCCTTATCTTTTCTATGAAAAAAGTAATGCAGATTTTTAAAGTTTCTGGGAAAAGTTTGTAATAATACTAATAATCAAAACAGCTTCGGGGCCCAATATCTGAATTCATAATATCCACTTGTCCTCAAAGTATGAAAATGTGTAATACCTTTTCTGCAGCTTCCACTCCATTATTTTTGCATTTTTTTTAAATTTTTACCATGGTCATTAAGAGAATCAGTAACATTTTTTAAATTTATTCTATAAGTTCTCTCTCTCTCTCTCTCTCTCTCTCTATATATATATATATATATATATATATATATATATATTATCAATCAAGCATGTTTGGTAAATCTTGGGGGAATTCTATTTGTGTTTTTGTTTTATTCTTATATGCAGTTTGGAGTTTATAAATGAGTTTGATACATTTAACAAAAGGTAAAATAGTTTTAAAAAAATAAATTTTTATAGTTTTTCAAAAAAAAAATATAAAGTAAAAAGTAAGAAAAAATAGTGTAAAAAAATGTTATAAATCTATCAGAGAGGAAAACAAAAAAATGTAACGGACTTAGCTGTGATATGAATGTTAAACTACCTTAATAGATGTGAAGTGACGACCTTTCTCATTGTGTAATAAAAGTCAGTGAGCATGTACTTTATTTTGGATAGAGCTACCCGAAAATATCTGAATGATAAAGTAAAAAGTGAAAACCTTTTTTTACATACACGCAATTGCCGGAGAATAAAGCTGGCGATCTAAAATTACATATGATACATAAATTATCCGTATAATTGTGAAGCACAACTTCGGATAAACAAAACAAAGTAATCTATATTTCATGAAATCTTCTAAAATGAGAAAAACGTATTGTAAGTATAAGAAGTGCATAATATGGTACTAAATACGAAAGTAATTTCTTAAAAAAAAAAAGATAATTATGAATTTTAGCAGAAGCCATTATAACTTATTCGAAATAAGTTCAATTTTAGTTCTTTTGTTTACCTTTCCAGCTAAACATTAACAGATTTATCTTGAAAAAAATCTTATCTCTTCTACTTTGAGCGCTCTACTTTTCTTTTTCCTTTTGACCGTAAACAACATGCATCATAAAATATCTTGAATTATATGTACTGGTCTTGGGAAAAAATGAAGAATGCAATGCATTGTCCCAGACTCTTGTTTTACTGTGGAAGACATGGGGTAGGACACCAAACAAACCTGTACTGAAAGCACATGAAAATTCTTTTTATATATGTAGGTAGGATAACCACCAAAAAAACACTTGTTTGCCTTAGACTGTCTTTATAGGGTATCTGTTTTCCGAGGGTGTGTTTGAAAAAAAAGAAAGTATATAAGAAAAAAGCATGGTTCCCCCAAAGACTTTCTAGGTGTCAAGTACCGATTCATCAATAGAAGTAGTGGCGGAGATTAGTGTCGTCTTTCCCATAAAAGGCATGGGTTACAGTATGGAGTCATTATCAATGAAAGGGAGCTTCTTTTAAACCTTTTACTTTCATTTAACCAGTTGGGGTAGGTCATTTTTTTTTTCCTTCTTTTTTGTTACTTAGAAGAAAAACCTTAAGGATATCTCAGAATATTTTTATTCAACTGGTATGTAGTTTAGAACTCTAATATATCTCTGAAGTTAGAAAAGTTCAAGTCAAATATAATATTTCCATCAGAGGAAATTGTTGTTTACTGCAAATGAGATTAATTAGGGTTAGGGCTTGAAATTGTTGTTAAATTGAAGGTGTGGAAAGGTAGGAAGGAGGAATAATATATTCAAAACGCAGGAAGATATTCCCATTATTGGCTATATATGTTGGACCTCACAGTTGGTGGCTGATCAGAGGAAGCTAGCTTAAGAAGATTTGAAATGAGGTATAATATTCCAAAACTCTTTCGACCAAATATTCAGATTATATCTTGACGTTACGTGTCCATGTTCTGGTGTTGTAAAGGATTAAAACCCTGCCTTCAACTAAGAGACAAACACACAAGACAATCTTAAATAAACAGTTAACGAATGCATGTTTTTCCTAATTCAAATTTTCAGATATCATAATTAATGCAGTTCCTTTTTCCTTGAAGGATTACATTAATACAAACTAATATATATTAAAAAGTTAAAGGGAGTTATGAGGGTAATTTATATGGACTTTAGTGAAATAAGGGTAATTTTTCGTAAATTTAATTACCATATATCCTCTTAGCTAGTTAGACCAATGAGTAAACGTAAGTCTTAAAATATTATGTTTATTGATTTCCAATTTAATATTAAATATTTATTATTTACACCTTAATATCAATGCAAAAAGAAAAAAAAAAGTATAAATGGCTTATGGATGACAAAATTAATTTTGGAAAAATATTATTCGCGTTGATCTATTTATTAAAAATCTCTCACACACACATATATATATATATATATATATATATATATATATATATATATATATATTGGGAAAGTGCGTTCTCAATATTTTTGTTCATCTTTTGCTCTATTATTATTATCATTATTATTATTATTATTATTATTATTATTATTATTATTTTGTGTGTATACGGTTGAAAACTTTCGCTTTTCATAAATGAACTTGGCTTAAATCATAGCTATGGAGTATGCATATACCAACGATATTATATATATATATATATAGGGAGAGATAAATAAGGCTTTTAATTCTTACCCATTATTTTCACGTTAGTAACAAACTAAAATGACCCATTTGTTTCATCCTAAACTTTAGAAAGAGACCCAAAATCCTAAAAATAATAGAAAGAATATTATGAGGACAGAATGAAGAATGAACTTGATTTATTTTCTGTTATATGGTTGTGTGGTTAAATTTTATGATTTCATTAGGATACGATGATATTTTGTGTCTCCTACCTACATAGAAACACAATAATATTACACTGGAAAGGATTAAGTCAAACGTATTGAAAGTATCAAATCCCTTAATTTAATTTTTGAATTGTTAAATAAAAATGAAACGTACGTATATCCATTGTGGCTTTTCCTTCTTTTATTGTAGGGCACACATTGTTGTGTTATTCCTTTTTATAATAATTAAGCACAAGTGGGTATGTGCCAAGTGTTCGAGCATTGATATAGTGTCGGACGCTTTCAGCAATTTCCAACATGAAAAAGAATAAAATGACTCATTTTATCTTCAAATTGGAACCTTGGTTGACAATTTGACAGTTTTCTTTTAAATTAAATTTTCCATCCTCTTTCTCTCAATGCATCTTATTTCTCTTAATTATGAAAATAATAAAAACTATTCCGTTTTAAAGTTATGACACGGCACAACTCATGATGTATGATACTTCAGAGTTTTTACTATATATTCACAATCTACACCAACCAAATATATTATATAAAAAAATATAACTATAGAACTCTATTCAATGTCAAAATCTTAGAGATGTTTTAGGTTAGGTCCGCCGTTATACTGGTTTTCTACGTATGATCTTTTTTTTTTTTTTAAATTTACAATATTTTCACTCTTAAAAAAAATTATTTGTATTTTTATTTTTATTAATAAATGTTAATTGTTAATTTTATTAGTGCAAAAGATTAAACTCATAATTTTTCTTACCCTTCAAACTAATTTTATATTTAAAGTTACAATGTCTCCTTTTTCAATTTTATATTTAAAGTTACAATCTCTCGTCTTCTTTTTCAACTTTTACTGTTAAATTAAGCTTATAGGTCTCCTTTTATGAATTCTTTACAAACATTTTTGGGTGCTTGAAGAAGGATGGTTAGTATAAATGTTTACTTCAATTAATTCAAATTTTTGTTATAAACCGCATGATATCTAATTTGAAAATGAATTGCACCAATCCAATACGTAAAGAAGTCTGTGAACTTATCCGCATCCATATGTTATCGTAAACCTTTATCTTTCATTTACAACATGAACATCGTATCCACTTTCTACTTCAATTTTTTCACTTAGCTTATAAGAACAAACACAGTGTTGATAAAGTTACTGAATGTTTTGAAGAAAAAAAGGGACTGAAAACATAAATAAAAAAGAATTAACTACGCAAATATTTACTACCATATTTGTACGTGTCCAAAGGATCTGTCACAAAAACTAAATGGAGCTTGACTCATCCATGAAAGGTAAAAGCAATACCCCATTAACGCACGCACAACATATGCCTTCACAGGACAATATATTTCGGTCAACCTTGTCATCGACAAAAATAGAATTCTGGGACAGTCATAGGTTGCATGAGTGTTCAGTTTGTTTTTCATATTTAATTTCGTAGTCGCACAATATATATGAAATGCGTGTACTTATGTATGTATAATGGAGACTACTGCAAAACAACAATAAGCTGTGACAGACGTGTACGACATTGTAAACCATTCGGCAACACATGTGGGAGCATGTACTCTACGGAATGTCAACTAGATTCATTATATGGCACTTTAACAGACCTCCATGCATTAGTCTTTTAGTCCTTTCTGCGAACCTTAGAATTATTGATGATTATTGCACGAAATTTTACCTTGTGGAAACACATCTATTATATGAGGTAACTTTTCTTTGCGGACAAAAACCCTAAATAATTATAGTCGCATGATAAAAGATTACTAGATCTTCCCACCTCTCAACTAAAACAAAAACATAATGCACGATTTGTTTAACTTTCATTTCCCACTTGAAAAGTCCATACTTTTTGCCATCTAAACCATTGACTTGAAAACTCCATATTTTGGTCATCTAAATCACTGTCTCGAAGATTATTTTTGAAGAGGGATTCAATAACTTTTTATTGCGAAAGTCACGTAATTTCTTTTAGTTTTTTATGTATGGAACGCATCAACTTTAATTAATATATATATATATATATATATATATATATATATATATATATATATATATATATATATATGGGTTTGTTAACACGCGTGTGCCTGTTTTTTAGTTGGTACGATTTAACAATGTGTACCGGATTATAGTAGACAAAAATACCCTCATTTATCATGGATTCTAAGTTTTAAGGTCAATGATATTTAAATAATTTTCGTTCTCAAAACTAAAAAAAAAAAACCCCAAACCCTTACTCACCTCCCTCATTCCTCTCAACCCTTTTTCTTTCATCTCTCTCACTCCAACATTTTCTCTGTCATCCCTACTGTTGTCCCAATTGAAAAAAATAAATAAAAAACCCTTGCCTAACCCTAATCCACTTTCCTCACTTATCCAATTTGTTTCTCTCTCGTCTCCATACTCTCTCTCAGCCACACATAACAACCCGCCACATTTGTTCGTTCATTTGGATGATGTGTTATATATTTTCGCTTCTTATTATTATTAAATTTCATTTTTAAATTAAATCATGTAAATAAAACCTTCATAAATCAATTAAATTTTCATACATCATTTACACATCTACACCACATTTCATTATACTTTTAAAGAACAAGATATTTCCCTCTAAGTGTTTCTTTTTCCTTTCTCTTTATACATGATGTAAGATTACAACCTAGAATTGAAAGAATTGTACTCCTAGGGAGTTCTTCTATACCTATTTCTTTAATTTCCATTCTCAAAACAATGTTTCTGATTTTTTTTTTTCAATTGGGGCAACAATAGAAATGAGAGAGAAAATGTTGGATTGAGAGAGATGAAAAAGAAAGGATTGAGAGAAATGAGAGAGGTGAAATGTAATAAGTAAAAGTAAATTCTGATTAAAAAACAGAAATAAAATAAATAACATTTTCTATTTTCATGTTCTAAAATTATTTATTTAATGACAAAATGAGTTCAAATTTGAAACGACAGTGATTTAAAATATCAGAAAATTAAATTACATAAATTAATCATCACAACATGTGGTTCTGTTATACTTGTATCTTCTTTATGCATGAAGAAAACTAGTTAGCTAATATATAATCGTGCCTCTATACGAAGTGATACGAGGATACGCTTCAACCTGTATCTTGAAACCTTTAGAAATGCTTTCTTTATTGTGATTATTTTTAAATTAAAAAAAATTAGTGTAAGTAGAGTTCGAGGTAGAAAATGTATTTTATTATCACATTTTTTTTTTGTTTTTCTAAATTCACATTTATATTCATCGTTTTTAGTTATTTAAACATAGGTTGCCAACTAGCCAAGATCACACATTATCATTCTCATATATATGTTGTATATATCTGTAAAGTGAAGTCACATGGGAACCCTTAATTAATGAGGGGCATGAGAATTAGAATAGGGACGAAGCTCGGTTCAATTCTGGCATTAAACTGATAAGTAGGACAAAATGCACTAGCAAAGCTAGGTTGTTCAAAGCAACCTAGAATTAACGTTTATCTTATAATTCAAAGGTTTGAACACTGATGGGCCAGAAGATCCAGGAAAGGGAATGGGATCTGCATCTTGGGGATTAAACTTTTGGTATTTTTCCGTAGTAAGTCTTAATTAGCAATGCTTTTGCCTTGCCCAGAGGCAGAAAAGGAGATGCGATCGATATAAGGGCACAAAGGACCCAGATAGAGTTGTGTACACGAAGGTCCCAATAGTTGAGGGACACATAAAAAGACAGCAGAAAACTTGTCCACCTTCTTCTTTTTCCATCAAAATCCTGGTTCCACTTGAAACCTCAATACATGGTGCAAATCTAAATGCTAAAACTTTGCCACCTATTAGTTGCTGTTATACTAAAGTGAAGCATCCACTAAATCTGTCATGTTCACCATTTTTTGAATTGCCTTTAGTAACATTTTAGTGCAGATTGGCCTATATATCAATTAATTCTTCTAGTGAGCTCATGGCTTCATCCAATACGTCATTCTTACAAGTGGCAAATGCATGCTAGAGGC
This sequence comes from Vigna mungo, assembly GCA_036885675.1. Lineage (NCBI taxonomy): Eukaryota > Viridiplantae > Streptophyta > Magnoliopsida > Fabales > Fabaceae > Vigna > Vigna mungo. Next base: position 41,246,520 of record CP144692.1, on the reverse strand, counting down.
CAAAATAGCTGGTCTATTTCACTTAATATATCCTATTCTTCTACCGTCCTTCACTCACACCATAAGGTCAATTAAAACCCATCATGCCTTTTAGCCATTTTATTTTGCCACCAAACTCTCATTTCTCTCAGTTAACTATTCTAAGTCACCAAGAGGCTGCAGAAAATATCAGAGTTTCAGTGCACAACGAAAAGTAATTGCACTGAATGCTGCAACCACTAAGAAAATACCCTATATATAGTGAAAAATATTAGGCTTTGAAAATACCTTTATTGGTATGACTTCTCTTTAACGGAAATGATATTGATAAATCGACACTAATAATTAACATGATGCATAGTGTAGAATACAATGTACCGATTTTTGTACTAATACATTTTTTTTTTTCAATACGTGCATCATATTATTAATGAAAAATTTTAAAATATCTATATTAACTGTTTATTATTTGTTCAATAAACTTTAATAGGTTCGATATTATTTCACATTAGGTCGCATATACCATTTTTGAAGAGAAATGAAATGAATCGGGTCAGGAACTATTATTTCAATGTATACTATTTTAACCTTATCTCGAGTCTTTGTTAAAAACGGTCAAGAAGAGAAACATCAACATAATCAAACTTTATATTATTTTGATTAATTTTATTTATTTTGTATGAATATAAAAGTAATAAGGTTTTTATTTATTTTATGAATACAAAGATAATAAGATTTGAAAGGTTGTGTTGGTCACTACGATATGAGATTATAGAAATATGATTTGATTTAGAAACACATGGTAAAAGAAATTTTGGAATGAAATAGTTAAAAGTTTGGACATGAATGATAAACAAAATATCAAAAATAATTTTTTCATACTCTGATTTGTGTTTATGTATATCATGAAATAGTTCAGGCATGAATTAAAAACAAGGGTCACATATACTCTTATTAATTTATTTTCATTTTAACCTTACTACCAACAACTATGCCATTTATTATTGTTATTATGTTGTTAAGTTGTTTAGGTAATCCCTTTGTAAAGGAAGTGACTCTATTTTGGACTACAAGAAAGAAATAATCTCTTGTTTACTTAATTGGAAATTATGTTCTACGATAGTAATTTATACATGAAACTTTTGCAGATTGATATTTTTTTACATGGGTTTAGACATCCTAACGTCTTATGGCCGTCGGTAATATTAATTATGGACGTTAGGATGTCTAAACCTATATACACTGATGTAAATATATTGTTGTCAAATTTACCCAATGTGTAAATATATTTGTTTCTGTTAATTTGGGTAGTAGACCTCAATGTGTAGAATGCATGTATAAATAAGTTTTTTTTTTTTAATAATTTGGATAAGCAGAAGGCATAAAATGCTTCACTTTTCAGCTTTTGACCTATAGATATTGTGTTATTTCTAATATCTATTTTTTAGGAAAGGAAATCTACTATTTAAAGATTTCATATTTATATCTTCTATATATTTATTGATATTTTTTTACATGGGTTTAGACATCCTAACGTCTTTTTTCTATTATTTATACATTAATTATTGTTGTTAAAAAAGAAAAAAAAAAGGAGAAAATGATTATTGTATCTTGAAAAAAAAAAGTAAGGATTCTAGTCTTGTGATTGAGAACTTTTTTGTCATCTTTCTCTTGGGATATATTCAAACTCATTCACTATTGACTAAAAGGATAAACGTATCAAAACTCTGAGACTATATTCTAAATACTTAAGTTGTTATTCATGGCACTAGTTAAGTTTTTAGGGATATAGGCTATACAGTGTTATATAGTTGGCTCCACTAGGTGAAGTTAAGGAAATTTAATATCTATAAACTGCTAATAAAAATGAAAATATCTAAACAGTGGAATCAAGAAAAAGATGAGACGATGCGAGTCAAAGATGGTCAATGGAAAGCAGATAGTTATCGATTAATTATATAAAATGTTGTTGATTCTAGCATTTGACGAATATTTAAAAAGTAAACCAAAGTATGGTACGTAAGGTTCATTTCCTTAAGTAAGTGACCAGCAATTTGCAAGAGGAAATGAGAACAAAACATCATGCTTGATCGATATGCTTCATTGGTCATTTCAAAATTAGTTTATTCCCTTATTCCGTATCCTCTTTGAGGGTGGAAACCCTTCCACTTGGAGACCCATTGTCCGTTCTTCCTAAGTGAGGTGGGAATTTTCACTGCTTATTCCCTTCTAAAATAAACATGGATACGATTGGTTTCAATTTTCTTTATTTTAACATTCATAGTATAATATATGAATATATCCACCCAATTTTGGTGTATAATGTCTATCTCTATATATATTTTGCATAATATATTGGTTTTTTTTGTTTCTTTTATGAATGTAACAAAGAATCTATGCAAACAGATGTTTAATAGAGAATCTAGCAACACTTAAGTAATGTAACAAAACTCAACGATCATTAACTGTTCACAATATAAAAATACTTTACATAACGTTTATTAATTCTGCATTGTCATGTATTTAGAATTAATCTATCACACTACACCTGTTTATTCTTGTGCACCCAAAAAAATCATACATTGTAATGAATATGCTGTGTAGCTATATATCTATATATGCTCAATGTTTCAATTGAATTGGTCTCAAGATCAGTCATCCTTCCTTGTTTTATTTTTTTTTTCAATCTTCTTCGAGAACACAATCCACTTTTATGGATTGTTGATCTGCAGAAGACACTCAGACATCTAAATCAGATATGTTTCATAAAGAGGTCTATATTTTATTAGAAAAGAAGAAGATATCTTTACCTGAACAATTAATCGTATATTTGTAGAGTTTATGACAGACAAACCCATTAATTAATTATTAATACATATATTTGTAAACATAAGATAATCTGACCTACTAATACCTGATAATTATTTATGAATAACCAGTATATTTTATATAGTACACTTGATAAACTGGAACAGTAAGAAGTTTGAATTGCAGCAGAGAAACACTAACGATGGTTGTGAACTAGTTAACATTTCTGCATACATTGCGCATGCTAGTCAAAATCAAAATCTTTAATTTGATAGTTCCCATGTTCTTCATCCATGTTTGAAGAATTTTACACGTGGAGGAGTTGCGTACGAATACGTCTAATTCAAATAATCATAACTTTGGTGATATTTATAGACCAACCAACTTCGCACCTCACACACTGTACTACGAATTCACAAATAGTTGAACACTTGTTTTTCAACCATAGACTAATTAATCTATTACACTACACCTTGTGAGTTGACCAATTTTTTAAAGCTTCATTATTATTAATAATTATTATTATATAGTGGCACCATAATTCACCACGCAAGCTAGCAAGGTACGAAGTCAAAATGATAACTACATTGGACCTAAGTAGTGATCCCTTCTTCAATGCTTTCTATAATATGGTCAATTAAACTTATATAATAACATAGTGCACCAAAATTAATTCAGATATTTAATAATATATCCCACAAACAAAACTATGGAAAGCATCCCAGTTGACCAAGTTAAAAGCTTAATTAATAACTTTTTTTGTTGACTACTTTTAGTTAATGAAGAATTTTGGAGGTTGCTAATGATGATTTTGGTTCAAAATGAAGGAGATAAAGCCAAAAAGTAGCATGATGATTTAGTGTTGCAGTAAGTGGTTGAGCCAAGTGTATGGACCAAGTAGTTTAAGTTGCTTATGGAAAAGTTCTGTTTTTGTTTCTGTTTTCGGCCCCCACGTTAGCTGGTGCGACGTGATTAATTGAGATGCTGATTCTAATTACGCTTGTGCTCCATCTTTATGTAGTTATATGCAATGACGCATATATTTTTGTTATTTGTATATCAATTAATATTTTATCCAATATAAAAAAAATAAATGAATTTTTTATATTGATTAATTAAAAAACTATGTAAGAAATCTTGTTCTAATGTCACTTGAATGTTTGAATATATAATACCATAACCAAAAATCAACGGGGAATCAATCAAGAAATAAAAGTACTCTGCAGATAAATCAATACTCAGTTAGTAAATAGTATATGTTTGCCCTCGTTATGTAAAAATGAAATTTTTATTTAATTACAGTCTAAGATAAATTTGTTGGAGTTTTATCTAATAATTATTTTTAAAATCAAAATTATCATTTCTAATTGAGTTAATATTATAATATTTTTAAGTAAAATCCCTTCATAAAAATAAAAATTACTCCACTCAAGTCTTAGTATCAACCTTCTTTGATTATTAAAATTCAATATAATTTTAAAAAAAAAAATTAGCAACCTTTTGGAGTGCCGCGATGAGTTCCCATACTGCCACTAACTTTATTTTAAGACGATATTAATGATTGTGATATTTAGCACATAATCTTAGGTCATGCATAAAATTTACAGCTTTTTAAATGACCCGTAAACGTCAGTTTCTTATGGGTGGTCAATTCAAAAAATGATTAAAAAAAAACTCAATCCAACGTCAATAGGAATCCAAATACATCATGGTCACAAAAAGTAACGAGTAACGTAATCCTCATAAAAAAACACATTAGAACTCAAGTATAAAATGCGTTAGTTTTATACACACGAGAACTTCTGAATGAAAGTCCAAAGGTATCTTCTTCAAAGTCCAGTAAAAAAAGCTGTGATAAGCTTCCATATTACAGCCTTAATAGAAACTAGCTGGTTAACATTGTTAACAGCAACAGCAGCAGAAAAACTGCACAGACATTGTTACAATTAAGTAAGTTAATAAGGTGAATAGTTTATGCTGTTTTCTTTTCCAACCTTATCCTTTGTTTATTTATTTAGGATGATTCTGGGAGTAAAGACTGTGCAGTTTTTCCCAACAATGCTGAGTACGTGATGTAAATGGAATACTTACAAAAAAAAGGGTATAGGGCTCTTTATGAGTTGCTGTTTATGAAAATGAATCCAGTGGGCAAATAGTTTCTTATTTGGGTATCTTCTAGCTGTGTAACTTTATTTATAAAAATGTTATCTTTCTATGAAGGAAAGGAAAGTGAGAGCATATAGGACAAAGAACCGGACTTAAAATAATGTCATCATAATGTCACTGAAGTGATATCTCTTGTGAGTTTTTGGACAAACTCTGAACCCATGTCACTAAGAGAAATGTTTGTCCCATTAAAGTTAATGGAAATCTTTCAAACCTTGCAAGTGGACGGAGACAAAACACTGATGTCTAAATTGTCATCTAACTTGCAGCAACTTGCATTCCTGTAGTACTTCAAAACCAACATGGCATTATCATCTTCTGTTATGAACCTGAAGTAGAGGACTCTTCTTACTTGGGCACCAAAATCCTCACCGCAAACAATATTGTGAAACACCTTAAACCTGGTCAAAAGATTTCGTTGGTCAAAGGTTCTGTGGCTACAATAATTTTAATTTCAGAAGCACCTAATGTTGCCCTCTGATACGTTGAGTAGGGTATATAAATTGAACACTTATAGTGGGTTTGGTTATGATAATAATGTGTTAGTTATTTGCACCCATTTTATGCAACGAAGAGACAAATGTTCATTCAAACTCCACTTGTTACCCTCATTTTTGGACTCTTGTATTTACACTCTGCTTTGTTCTTACACAGGCACTTTCAAGTGGTGAGGGAAGGCCGACAGATAATCCTTTCCACAAAGTTGAACTCTCTAACTCTATGCAAGTTTGTCCGTTTTGAATTGCATTATTAAGTGCGAAGGAAAGGAAAATGGAGGTACTCAAAACTGAGGCACTGTAGTATTGCATCAAAGTGTGGATATGCCAAAGTGGACCCCTATCAGTTCTGTCACGTGTCGTAGACTGGTATTTTGACGTTTGTTTGATTTGTTTAACAATATTGATACTGGTGCATATCGTTATCTTCACAAACTTTTCAAATCTTCCATTTATACCAAACAGGACAGTAACAGCATGGTTCCATTTTTGTAACATTTTTTGATGGAGCAAATGAGTCCAACTTAGAGCATGTAAGATTTTGAGGTGATAAAATCGGTATAATATCATTAGTTCATTGCTGTTTGTTTTAAAGAAACTGAGGCGTCAACTCATTCATTGTTAGAGGTTTTTGACAGCAGAGGCTCACAATGCAGGGTTGCTTGATTATATGCTATCCAGTGAGCTACTTTCCGTTAAATGATATGTAAAAGAAATTATTCCAAACTGTTAATGAACATATTCTATATATTCTATTCTATTTTTGAAAAAGTCTGATATATTTTGTTCGACCTGAGCAATGTGCAGGACGTAGGCTTTAATTATGTGAGTTAGGTCGGTCGGCACATGAAAGTAAACTATAGTTCCAAACATTGCATATCATCAAATTCTTTCAAGAGATAATGGAAGTCAGAATCCAAGCAACAAAAACAAAACCAATTATAAGAAGTGAGGTGACTTGATTAGAAAAAAAGAAGGTTGCAGTACAATGCTGGGTATTAGTGACTGTTAAAATGGCACTAGAGCTAGTAGTACTGAAGATTCAAACTAAGTTGGACAGCACTATGACAATATCTTGTGTTTGCTAGGGGCAAGTTTCAATTATAGCATTTGCCTGCAGTCACCTTGATTGAACCTCACTGGCTTGAATGCTGGCACGGTATCTCCTTTAAACAACATATGGCATCTTCTGGTTTTTGTGAAAGGAAGATACTGAAATGAAAAAGTTATGTAGATAGGCATGTAAAATTGGTGATAGATCAGATTCCATTTCTGTGGGGGACAATAATTTCTTATTCAATAAGAAATAATGAAGTGAAAAAAAAAATAGAAAAGGTGAAAGGAGTAAGTTGCAGCCAACAAGGCTACCCCATGCCTTCTTATTACCATTTTTAAAGTTACACAAAGCTGGTTGTGAATGCAGTTGTGAATTGAGCCTTGAAAATGGTAGAGCTGCTTTTGTTTTATCTTACATCTTGAACCATATAGTGGAGACAGTGGGGCACAATCTGTTTTTATTGTGGATGTGTTAAGAACTCAAAACCTTAGATCATAGATTGTCATCATTTTGAGATGACAGGACCCATCACCATCTAGTTTGAGATGGATGGCATTGCATTAGTATATGATGATGTACAGCTATTGGAGTCGGATGTCTATCCATTGGGCCTGGTTGAGGACTCAGTCAAATTTCATTTGGGCCTGCATGATGTATGGGATGTAACATCAACGATCAACTTGGTGCAGTTCGATCACAAACTTTCCAGGTCTTTTTCATCCACTCTTTGAAAACGTTATAACACAAGAAAAAGAAAATGCATGATTTTCACGTATGAGTGAACATTTCTTCAGTAGTCAACATTGCTAATAAGAGAGACACGACAAAAATTAAATGTATTTCAAAGAGATTCCTCTGTACAAGCTTCACCTAGTTCATTTTTCTCTAAAATCAATCTAGTTCAACACAAAAGAAAGCTTCTCCTCCCATAAGTGACTATCTTATTCGATTCTGATTGGTTGAAACCAAAAATGATTTCCGGTTACTGAAGTTTCAGTTCAAAATTTATTGATGCACCAAACAAGTAACTATTAAGCAAATAAAAGAAATCCCAACTATAAACAAATCAACTCGAATGTGAAGCATCAAGGAATAACCAATTTGCATCCAAAGCACTGACAACAAAGACAAAAGAAAAGAAAAAGAATAAAAAAGGAGAAAGAGAAGGAGAGTCACTAGCTGACGTATATCCCATGTTTTTTGTTTGAAAATTTTATCTCTAGAGAGGATCCAAATCCATACATTTCCTAGAGTCCGTCAAGGTAAATTAAGCGTTCCCAACTGTTAAATTCTTGTAGAGCCATCGGTATATGATTGTAAAAATTGCGCTTCTATTGCTTCCGGTCCATTAACATATCAATGACTTCAACAAAATAGTACATTAAAAATGCAGAACAAGACATTACATGTGACAATTTTCCTTTCTAAGTTTGGAGGACTTGAAAGTATGACAATAAAGGAATTAACTCTCTACAGAACAGTGCAATCATGTTTGCAAAATAATTTATTGGATGAGAAACTGTTATCTCGAACAGTATTTTTATCAGGGTTTAAAAAAACTGATAATCTGAAATTTTGAAATTCAACCATTACTGAAAGGAAAATATAACTAAGAAATGCTTTGACACCAAGAATGCCATTTTAGAATCCAGTAAAATAGTTATCAAAAAAATTAACTTTTATAATTTTAAAGAAAAAGAGAGATGAAAGGGTAAAATATTGACTATTAATCGGGTGTAAAAAATTTAGGGTGACAAAATAGCATCATCCTAGAACTAATCACTTGAAAATTGAAATCTGGTTCCTTAGTGACATTGTTTTCATTACATGGAGAAAGAACTGTCAGAGATATTTCAAAAGATATGGATCCATATCTTACTGTGCTCTCCAAATCACCAAAAGTCCTCCGAAGGCAGCTTCCTCATGCACCCTTATTTGTAAAGCAATTTTATATGAAATAAGAGAATATTGAATTTTATGCTTCTCACCTATTCTCATATATATAATTATAAAGGAAAACCATTACAAATTTCTCTTAATCAATGTTTTCTTGTCCTCTTCTTCTCGGTTTTTTTTTTTTATAATATAAAAATATTAGATAAAAAGTTTTCCTATGTAAAAGTTAGGTTTAATGTCTTTGGAGGTCTCCCTGTTTTGATAAAATTGAATCAATAATGCTTTTGTCCGTTAATTTTAGTGAACACGTTAAATTTAGTATATCGTGGCATGTTGACCAAGCAATTAATTATGATGTGGCCCATGTGGTGGAACTTATTTTATTTTAAGTTTTAAATAAAATCCTTTAAAACAAATTAAGGTCCACCTCCACCTCCCCGTCGTCGTCATGCCCCTCCTCTGCCACCTCCACTTCGGCGACAACTTTTTCTCCGACTAGATTCCTCCTGAATATGGCACCTGACAACACTTCCAATATCGCGCCATCTCCGACAACGAGCTCAGGGAAACATCCCTCCGGAGCTTGGAAACCTCACTACGCTTCGCGAGCTTTACATTGGAAACCTCACTCTTCCTCTTTCAGATCCCATTTTGACTTCAAACCTTCCTCACCTTCTTCTTCTTTTCCATTCTAATCATATCATTTTTATTTTTCTCAAACCACTGTCAGACATTCCAACAAAACAACACCAACTCATCCATTAATTGGTAATCTCCTTCATATCGATTCTCTCTAGTTTTTCATTTTTTGTTTTATTTTTATATATATGTATATAGTTTTTTCATTTTCATGGTCATGTGTTGACAATTTCTCCTCTTTTTTTGTCCGTTTGTTTCCAGCTTTGAAAAATCTGAAAAAAAATTCTTTCAATTGCTTTTTGGGAAGATCCGGTTGATCCAATCCTCATGGGGAGCGATTTAGGTTTGGTGTTCTCGGATGACGTCGTTTTGGTTTGTGTTCTAAAAACCAAACAATAGAAAGGAAAGTGAAAAAAAAATAAACGAAAATGAAAAAGAAGGTTTCTCCTTGATGTTATACTCTTCCTCTGCCCAACTTGAGGAGAAACAACATCAATACATTCAATCAACAAAAATCACATCTTCTCTGGGAAACACAACTAGAGCCAAAAAGAAAGGTAGGAGAAAATTTGAAGACAATCTTTAGTCGATGTTGGTATTGTAAGCACCTCGTGAGGCGATTGGGTTGTTGATGATGATTATGAGAGGCTTCTTTCTCGGCCACAGAGACCCCAGAGACCCCAGAACGATGATACAATGCAGAACCAAATTTCCTTCTGATTCCACCGTTGAGCCTAGTTGAAATCCGAGGGGCATTCACCCTCACACATATCAATTGTCTCTTGTGCCCCCGCTGCAAGAAAAACTCTGGCTCTAAACCCTTGCACCCTTTCTAGTTCATCTCTTCGCTCTCCATACCTACATCACACAGAACAACAAAATCGCTCATCAAGCTTCAGTTTTTCACCATACATAAAAAAGGGGTTTGTGTTCTAGGGCTCTGTATGCAATGATGACCACTCAAACCCTTCTCCTCCTCCACCTTAGAGATTATCCCCTTTGACACCTCCCTGTTAATCACACACCTCATTATTCAAATCTAAGCTCCATCCATCGACTTTCCCAATTACCTAAACAATCAATCATTAACACGCCAATTAATCCAATCTAAAAAAAAGACAAATGCACATAAGCTTTGTCGAGGGGATGCAGTGCTGGGAGAGGAGGGTGAAGTAGAGGTTAAGGGGGTTGTGGAGGAGTGCGACAGCGATAAGAGATGGGGAGGCACGGGAGGTGCACCGGACGGTTGGATTGGGGGATGGCGTTGATATAAATGTTGAAGAGGTGGATGTGGGAGGGTGAGAAGAAAGTTTCCCAAAGAGGGGAGAAGGTGAGGTTGGAGTTGGTGAGGAAGAGGAAGGGGAAAGGGAAGGGGAGAAGGTGGTTTCCACACAACGAGATTTTACTGTGCCACGTGCTAATTAAAGGACACCTCAACATGCCACCTTGCTAGAAAGTTAACGTCATCCACTAAAATTAACTGTAAGGGCATTATTAGTTCAATTTTACCAAAACAGGGACCCAATTGAGCACCCTCAGAATACAAGAACCCAATTGATACAAATAATATGCATAAATAGGGACTTCCGAAAACATTAAACCTAAAAGTTACTATCATTTCATTCTATTAACTATATTCTAACTTCTACATAAGTAAATTGTTTTGTTTTATATTATAATATTATACCAACTTTAATAAAATCCTCTGACAGAGGATAATTTTAATAACTCAAATAATCCTATAACTTTAATATATGTTTATTTTAATAATCATCACGTTAAGATCTCTTATTCTTTAAATTACATATATTAAATTAATATAATTTAACATTCTCGCACTTGATTCATGACTTAAATATCTAATATTAATCTTTAAGTGTACATCATTAATTAGAATTATCAAGTTATTATCCTTATATGAATTGAAATGCTTGAATGATGGCGGACAAAAGTCAAGAACAACGGGATTTCTTCCATGTATCACATAATCAAACCAACTCAACATGACTTTAATCAATTTTATAACTTTTATATCTTTAAAAGAAACATAGCATGTTACCAGAATCAATAATACGTATATAACTTAATGTGGATTTCAATAAAATAAAGAGAAACATAACTTTAATTAAATTCACAAAAGTGTCATGATAATACAAGTATATAACTATATATATGCATATAGATAAATAAGATCATCATGTTAACATTGACTCATCCATAATGCTCATACTTTCAACATTCATAAAAGTGATCTTTACATCCATTTGGTGAAGCTCTAAATCATAATGAGCACCAAAGCCAAAACAATTCTCAAAGAGTCATTTGTATAAAGAGACCTTCTGAGTAAAACCTTTGGTGACTAGTATAGCTTTATCCTTTTCAATATTGCCTTTTGAGTTGCGTTTGGTCTTAAAGACCTATTTACAACTAACTCTTTTTGAACTTTTAGGCAATTCAACTATATCTTATACTTTATTAATCCATTGACTTCAATTCTTCTTTCATAACATTCAATCAATTTTCTGAATTGCTACTTTCCATGGCTTGTTTAAAAGAAACAGATTCTCATTAATGCTTAAGTTACACTAATTTTTAATAGAGTAAACCACATAATCATTCGAAATAAGAAGTCTTTTCTACCTTACAAACCTTTTTAATATTGCTTTTTGTGGTTCCTCTATCAATTGCTCATTTGTGACTTGCACATTATCAGTTGACTCAATGTCTATATATTCATTTTGTGGGATTGGAACATTAACTTGTCGTCTACGCATGTTGTGTAATAATGATACAACAAGAAAGATAACAACTTGAGAAGAAACATTAGGTGTAGAAACACTACTAGTATTCTCTTGAGTGTCCACTGTTTGTGATTCTTCACTCTTCCTAAATTGTCCATTTTGAATGAATCGGGCATTACCAAACTTAACTATTCTTGTACTATGGTTAAGCCAGTAAAACTTGTATCATTTTGATTTTTCAAGATAACTGATGAAGTAACCACTAATAGTTACTACATCAAGCTTCTTTTCATTTGGATTGTATAATTTTACCTCTACGAGACAACCCAAAACATGAAGATGTCTTAAATTGGGTTTCGTTCCAGTCCATAGTTTATAAGGAGTTTTCATAAATGAACATTAATGTCAACCTTTATTGTTTTCATAAATGGTCTATCCAAAATGAGAGGCACCTCAATGTCATCTTCCATATAAAAAATGACAAAATCCACTAGATAAATGAATTTGTCCACATTTACATCTTTAATCACCTCATAATCGATCTACTATTAGTAAAGTCATCCTTGTTGGTGTTATCTCTAAATTTCCAATCATTTTTATCATAAAAAGTGACATTATATTGATGTTGGCTCCTAAATCAATCCATGCTTTCCCAATAAATAGATTCCAATTATGCAAGGGAATGGCAACAACTTTTGAATAATAGCACTAGAGTTACCTCTAACCTCAATACTCTCCTCTTTTATATGTTTACTTCTTTTAGTGAACAAATCTTTCATTAATCTCACATAAACATAATTTTGTTATAGTGTTTCTGACAAAGGAATGTTGATATTTAATTTTTTAAAAATATCCATGAATCAAACATGTTACTTCTCTTTATCCTTCTTTCATGGCAGGAAAGATATAAAAAAGTTTTAACGACATCTTTCTCTTCCCTCTTTTATTTTTAACTTCTTTATCTTTTTCCTTAATTTATTCTTTCTCTTTATTCTCACTTTTTTTATTATCTTTCCCATCCTTTCTTTTTTCTACTCTCTCTTGTGATACCTTTCTACTCATAATAATAATATTACAATACTTAACAGATTTATTTATGTGTTCCCTATAAAAAGAATTCAAAATTTTCTTCCAACAATTTACTCATTTCTCTAAATTACGAATTGAAAGAAATGATTTAAAATAAAATTTATAGAGTTGATTTTTCTCATAAAGATCGCATATTCATGACAACTTTAAATACATAAGATAAAATATATGATAAAAATATAAATATGAAAAAATATATGTAAGAAATAGGTCTAACACAACAACACAACACATTTACAATCAAAATTGTTATTCTAACAATACTCTTGGCCACGTGGCCATGTTATGGTCACGTTAATTTTTCAGATTCAACAATTCAATGTTACCTAAACGACACTGCGTTTCGTCCCTTCCAATTTGGCTCCGTGGTTAACCGAACAACTCAGAGATTCAGTCACAAACATTAATCGATTCCCTTCCGTTAGCAACAACGCGTTCACAATGTCTGAGACGATCGTGACACATTCTGTGTTCTTGGAGCAGGGCACTTGTCGCGATCTCGCCCTACACCTTCTCCGCCATCGGTATCGCGGTCGCAATCGGCGTCTCCGTCCTCGGCGCCGCCGGGTAAGCCTTCGATATCCGTTTTTCAGTTTTCGTTTCCGCTTCCGTTTACATTGTTCTCAGTTCTGGAATTGCTTCTCCCACGCTTGCAGGGGGGTCTACATCACCGATAGTAGCTTGATCGGCGCTGCAATCAAGGCTCCTCGAATCACTTCCAAAAATCTCATTAGGTAAAACAAATTGCAATTTGTTTGCACCGTTTTTTTTAGTTTATGCATTTAATTGGACTACGTATATTTAATTTAGGTGTTTCCTTTTTTTAGAGTAATTTTTTTGTACTGAATTAGGTTGATGAGAAATTTTACGGTAGTGGAAGTCTATGTTTCTGTTGATTTTATCTTGATTTCTGTAGTTCTAGGTTAGATTCGTTCGCTTAGATTAGGAGATTACATTTCTTAGCTTTGCTTCGGTTAAGGATTTGAAGTTGGATTGTAGCAGCTCTGTGTTAAAGTTTACAAATTACAACTGCACAGTGGCGGTTCGCAGCTTTCACACACAAAAACAGTGGTCGACAAAGGGTTTATTTTTTTAATATTTGTTTTAATGCTTCTGAAAGGAAAAGAAAATTGTTGTGATGAAATGAAGTCTTTGATGTTGAGGAATTAGTCTAGAATTCCTTTTCTGTCAGTGACTTCTACTGGATCTTTATTCAACGATGTTACTTTATTGGTGGCTTAATGCTTGTTTCTGTGGCAAATAGCTATTTACTGGTAGTAAAATTGTGACACGTGTAATTTAGTTTTGAGTATGAGGTGATTTTACTGGGTAGGGCATTAGTCTTCCCCCCACATAATAAGCAGTGATAATCTTTCTTCATCATTGGGAGTAAGGGATCGTATGATCTGAAGCCTACTGGGTTATTGAATAACTATCTAATACATGAAAAAAAAAATGAAAGATATAGAGAGCTTCTTGCACTGAATTTTATTCTCCATCCGTCTATTTTTTTTCTCAGAGGTCGGATGCAAAGGCTGAAAGATTAATACTGATATTTTAATTTCAAATAAAGGAGAATGCTTTGAAGTTTATTTTTTCTTGACAAGGATCGAATTCTCATGCGCATGTTATGCCTGGTTTTTTGGCTAGAGAGATTGCTTGGACCCTTTTTCAAGTCAGTCTGGAATAAACACTCCAACTGCTCAACTTCAATACTTCAATATTGTTGATTTTGGTCGAGCATGGTTTACCACTAAGTGGCATTGAAGTTGAAGTGATAATTATTTATTTTTCTATGTCAACTTTGTTCACAGTCTCACTGGAAGTCTCACTGGAACTCCGTTTGTGTGCTTTGTTTATTCTTAGGATTATTATGCCGGCTCAAGTAAGGCTATCAAAAGTTAGTTTGCCTGGGAAGGCAATTACGGTTGAGCTCAATATCTTTTCTTACGGCTTTAGTTCTTTTTTCTCTCAATTATGTAGAGATTTTAGTTTTATTAGCACTATGAATAAGATTTTTTATTATAAGCTATGTTGAATACATAATAAACTAATTTGTACTCAATCATTTAATAATAATTGATTGACCCTGTTGGAATATAAATTGATTTTGTATGTTGGGCCTAAAAGATAAAAACCCAATATTAGCAAAGGCCCTAATAGAATTCTAGAAAATCCTATCTAGAAGATTCTAGAATGATGTACAAAAATATTTAGGGATGTTTATCCATAAGATGTTTCTAGATAAGTTTAGAATTATAGGAATGTTTTAGAAAGTTCTAGAGAATAAATTATAACCCTTAGATGAATGTTGTGGTGGCAAGATCCTAACCATTGGTTAAGGAGGTGCCAATGGTTGTATCATTTGTAAGAAAGCCAAAAAATATTAGAAGCATTCAATACAACAAGCCTTTCCTTCTCTCAAAATATTCCAACCTCTCCCCATCTTAAACACTTTCTTCTAGCCTTTAAAATTTCCACCCAACAAAGTGGTATCAGAGCCATAAGATCCTCATAGAAATGGCAAATGCCGGAGTTCCCTTTCAAGTCCCGATGCTCACTAAGAGCAACGATGACAATTGGAACTTAAGGATGGTAACTCTCCTTGGTGCACATGATGTGTGAGAGGTGGTTGAGGAGGGCCACACCGAGCCAGAGAATGTAGAGAGTCTTTCTCAAGCTCAAAAGGATAGCTTGAGAGACTCAAGGAAGAGAGACAAGAAAGCTCTATGTCTAATTTATCAAGGATTAGATGAAGATACTTTTGAGAAGATTTCCGAAGTCAAGTCAGCCAAGGAAGCATGGGAGAGGCTCAAGATCTCTTACAAGGGAGCAGATGAAGTAAAAAAGGTACGTCTTCAAACTTTGAGAGGAGAGTTTGAAGCTTTGCATATGAAGGACGGTGAACTAGTCTCTGATTACTTTTCAAGAGTTTTAACGGTTACTAATAACCTAAAAAGAAATGGTGAGAAGCTAGATGATGTAAGAAAATTCTTAGATCATTAGATCCAAAGTTCGAACATATTGTCACCATTACCGAAGAAACAAAAGACTTGGAGGCCATGTCAATAGAGCAATTTCTTAGTTCGTTGCAAGCTTATGAAGAAAAGAAAAAGAAGAAGGAAGAGATCGTGGAACATGTCCTCAAGGCACACATCGACTCAAGAAAAGAAGAAAATGCGCACAACCAATCAAGGCGAAGTTATAGTCAAGAACAAGGACGAGGGCGTGCATATGGACGTAGACAAGGACGAAGGCCTAACAACAATAACCAACGAGGTGAACGCTTTAACAGAGGTCGTGGGAGAGAAAATCCAAATTCAAGGTATGACAAGTCACGAATCAAGTGTTACAATTGTGATAGGTTTGGACATTATGCTTCTAAATGTAGAGCCCCTAACAAAAATAAAGTCGAAGAGAAAGTCGATTATGCTGAAGAAGGGTGTCAAGAATATGGTACCTTGCTACTGGCTTACAAGGGCCAAGATAGAGGCGAGGATAATCAATGGTACCTTGACAGTGGAGCAAGTAACCATATGTGTGGGAAAAGAAGCATGTTCATAGAGCTTGATGAATCGGTAAAGGGAAACATGGGTTTTGGAGATGAATCAAAGGTGGCGGTGAAAGGAAAAGGTAACGTCCTCATCCGACTAAAAAATGGAAAACATCAATTTATTTCTAACGTATATTATGTGCCAAGCATGAAGAGCAACATTTTGAGCTTAGGACAACTCTTAGAGAAAGGTTATGATATTCAACTTAAGAATAATAACCTTTCTATAAGAAATAATACAAGTAGATTCATTGCAAAGGTGCCAATGACAAGAAATAGAATGTTCGTGCTCAACATTCAAAGTGATGGCCCACAATGTCTCAAGATGTGCTACAAAGACCAATCATGGCTTTGGCATCTTCAATTTGGCCATCTTAATTTTAAAGGATTAGAGATGCTCTCTAAGAGGGCAATGGTGAGAGGACTGCCTTATATTACTCACCCCAACCAAGTTTGTGAAGGATGTCTACTTGGAAAACAATTTCGATTGAGTTTTCCAAATGAGTCGGACTCAAGAGCTCAAAAGCCATTAGAACTCATTCAAGCAGATGTGTGCGGACCAATCAAGCTAAGATCACTTGGTAAGAGTAATTATTTCTTTCTCTTCATTGATGATTTTTCAAGAAAAACAACATGGGTATACTTCTTAAAAGAAAAATCAGAAGTATTCGAGAACTTCAAGAAGTTTAAAGCCCATGTTGAGAAGGAAAGTGGCCTTCTGATCAAAGCTTTGAGATCCGATCGTGGAGGAGAGTTCACATCAAAAGAGTTTCAGAAATACTGTGAAGATAATGGAATTAGACGACAGTTGACAGTGCCAAGATGGTTTCAACAAAATGGAGTGGTGGAAAGGAAGAAAAGAACAATCCTGGAGATGGCAAAGAGCATGCTTAAAAGCAAGAGACTTCCAAAGGAGTTTTGGGCTGAAGCTATTGCATGTGCAGTCTATCTAACCAACCGCTCTCCAACAAGGAGCGTTAGTGGAAAAACACCACAAGAAGCATGGAGCGGAAGAAAACCAGGTATTTCTCATCTTAGAGTCTTTGGAAGCATAGCTCATGTGCATGTGCCAAATGAGAAACGAAGTAATCTTGATGACAAAAGTGAAAAATACATCTTCATTGGTTACCACGCCAACTCCAAAGGGTACAAACTCTACAATCCTGATACAAGGAAAACAATCATCAGCTGGAATGTAGTGTTTGATGAAGAAGGAGAATGGGATTGGTCGACAAACTGTGAGGATCATACCTTATTCCCGTGCGTTGAAGAAGATGATGTGGAACAACAATAGCAACCGCAAGAGGCACCTACTACTCCACCCACTTCACCAAATACAACTCATCAAGATGATGAAAGCTCAAGTGAAAGAATGCCACGTTTTCGAAGTCTCCAAGAAATATATGAGGTAAATGAAAATCTAGACAATGTTACCTTATTTTGTCTATTTGCAGACTGTGAGCCCATGAACTTCCAAGAAGCAATTGTAAAGAACAGTTGGAGAAATGCAATGGGTGAAGAGATCGAGGCAATAAAGAAGAATGATACGAGCTAGTCTCGCTTCCAAAAGGGCACAAAGCAATTGGTGTCAAGTGGGTCTACAAAGCAAAGAAGGACTCCAAAGGAGAAGTTTAGAGATACAAAGCAAGATCGGTGGCGAAGGGCTACAGTCAAAGGGCTGGCATCGACTATGACGAGGTATTTGCTCCTGTTGCTCGACTAGAAACTGTTAGACTTATTATATCATTAGCAGCTCAGAATAATTGGAAGATACACCAAATGGATGTCAAATCTGCCTTCTTAAATGGAGTTCTTGAAGAAGAAGTCTACATTGAGCAACCACAAGGATATGAAGTTAAAGGAGAAGAAGATAAAGTCTTGAGATTAAAGAAGGCTCTTTATGGATTGAAACAAGTCCCGAGAGCTTGGAATGTTCGGATTGACAAGTACATCAAAGAAGCGAATTTCATCAAGTGTCCATATGAGCATGCACTCTATGTCAAAGCTCAAGGTGAAGATATTTTGATTGTATGCTTGTATGTCGATGACTTGATCTTTACAGGGAACAATTCAAACATGTTTGAGGAATTTAAGAAGGATATTATGACCAAGGAATTTGAAATGACCGACATGGGGCTCATGGCATATTATCTCAGAATTGAAGTAAAGCAAGGAAATGACCAAGGATATGAAGTTAAAGGAGAAGAAGATAAAGTC
Source organism: Vigna mungo (assembly GCA_036885675.1). NCBI lineage: Eukaryota > Viridiplantae > Streptophyta > Magnoliopsida > Fabales > Fabaceae > Vigna > Vigna mungo. The sequence continues at coordinate 41,227,878 of CP144692.1, read as the reverse complement.
TTAAGATTAAAGAAGGCTCTTTATGGATTGAAACAAGCCCCGAGAGCTTGGAATGTTTGGATTGACGAGTACTTCAAAGAAGCGAATTTCATCAAGTGTCCATATGAGCATGCATCAAAGCTCAAGGTAAAGATAATTTGATTGTATGCTTGTATGTCAATGACTTGATCTTTACAGGAAACAATCCAAGCATGTTTGAGGAATTCAAGAAGGATATGACCAAGGAATTTGAAATGACCGACATGGGGCTTATAGCATATTTTCTCAGAATTGAAGTAAAGCAAGGAAATGAAGGAATTTTTATTACTCAAGAAAGTTATGCCAAAGACCTCCTCAAGAAGTTCAAGATGGATGACGCTAATCCAGTTGGTACTCCTATGGAATGCGGCATCAAGTTGAGTATGGATGAATAGGGAGAAAAAGTGGATTCAACCCTCTATAAAAGTCTTGTTGGAAGTTTGTGCTATTTAACTTGTACAAGACCAAACATTCTCTATGCCGTTGGAGTAGTGAGTCGGAACATGGAAGCTCCAACAATTACTCACTTCAAGTTTGTGAAGAGGATTCTTCGATATATCAAAGGTACGACAAGCTTTGGCCTATACTACTCCATTTCTAATGATTGCAAGCTTGTTGGATACAGTGATAGCGATTGGAGTGGAGATATGGATGACCGAAAGAGCACAAGTGGATTTGTGTTCTGCATGGGAGACACAACCTTTACTTGGATGTCCAAGAAGCAGCCTATTGTCACTTTGTCTACATGTGAAGCAGAGTATGTAGTTGCAACTTCATGCGTTTGCCATGCTGTTTGGCTACGCAACCTATTGAAAGAGTTAAGCTTGCCGCAAGTGGAGCCAACAAAGATTTTCGTGGACAACAAGTCGGCAATAGCATTAGCAAAGAACTCAGTCTTTCATGATCGAAGTAAGTGCATCCACACCTGTTACCATTACATTAGAGAATGCATCAGCAACAAGGATGTGCAAATGGAATACGTGAAGATGCATGATCAGGTAGCAAATATCTTCACCAAACCATTGAAGAAAAAAGTCTTTATGAAGTTGAGAAGTTTGCTTGGAATACAAAATCAAGTTTAAGAGGGGGTGTTGGAATATAAATTGATTTTGTATGTTGGGCCTAAAAGATAAAAGCCCAGTATTAGCAAAGGCCCAAATAGAATTCTAAAAAATCCTATCTAGAAGATTCTAGAATGATGTACAAAAATATCTAGGGATCTTTATCCGTAAGATGTTTCTAGATAAGTTTAGAATTATAGGAATATTTTAAAAAGTTCTAGAGAATAAATTATAGCCCTTAGATGAATGTTGTGGTGACAAGATCCTAACCATTGCTTAAGGAGGTGCCACTAATATAAATTGGGAATGATTGTATCATTTGTAAGAAAGCCAAAAAAGATTAGAAGCATTCAATAGAAAGCCTTTCCTTCTCTCAAAATATTCCACTCTCTCCCCATCTTAAACACTTCCTTCTAACCTTCTCTCAAAATATTCCACTCTCTCCCCATGTTAAACACTTCCTTCTAACCTTTAAAGGTTCCTCCCAACAGACCCAACTTACAGTGTAAAATAAGTTGTTAGACCCTGTTTTAATGTGAATATAAAAAAATTCATTCTTAACTTAAGATTGTTCTATTTGAATACTATGAATGCTAATGTTCCGTTTTGCATGTAATATCTGCATAATAGTATCCCAGTATGGCTGATATAGTTTCAAATATGAACATTTGTTCCATCTTGTCATTGTGGTTCGTGATGTTTGTTGTATTTAAGTGTAATCTTCTGTGAAGCTGTTGCTATATATGGTATTATTGTGGCTATTATTCTTCAAACAAAATTAGAAAGTGTTCCAGCAGCAAATATCTATGACCCAGAGTCTCTTAGGGCTGGATATGCAATCTTTGCTTCCGGATTAATCGTGGGTTTCGCAAATCTTGTTTGTGGGTGTGTATTCTTTGTTACCCTACCTCATTTTTTTCAGGAAACTCTCCCGATTAGTGCAGGGGGGACCTTTTCCATGCTGTTGTGACATTCAATTTTTCCCCTCTCTGGCAGGTTGTGTGATTGGAAGCAGCTGTGCATTATCTGATGCTCAGAATTCCTCCCTCTTCGTGAAAATTCTTGTGATTGAGATCTTTGGTAGCGCTTGGGCTATTTGGAGTGATTGTTGGAATTATTATGTCAGCACAAGCAACATGGCCAACCAAAGTTTAGTTTCCACTGTATCAGAATGTGGTGTGAGAATGCAATTAAGGTAGAGCGCAATATATCTTCTGTACTGCCCGTGATTAAAATTTTCTATTTTCTGTTTCCTGTAGGATGTAAAATCCAGCGTAATAGTTTACATTCATTACAACTGTAGGCAGTATTATTTACAAATGAGACAAATGAGTTGTTAGCCGGTACTGTATTGTCAGATATGTCTGTTGGTTGAATTTCAATATTTTTGGAGGAATAAATTTTTTATAATCAATAAGAAATTTGAATTTATTTGGGCCTGTGAACAAAGTCAACCAGCAGTTTTATTGAAATGCGGGATCTTTATTTAGGTTAAAGTAAGGCTGTTTTTTCCTGGATCTTATCATGTTTCTTCTTTTACGAATTTATAGATTTTATTTGTTAAGATTGGACTCAGGGGTTGGGGCAATAATTAATTTGATATAATAGGAAAATGTTTACATTAATTAATATGTCCTAGTAAAATAAAAGTAATTAACAACATTTTACATGAAATTGTGATTCTGAGCATAGAAGAAAGGAAAGGATAGGATTTGACAACTACACTATTCAAGAGCGGGAAGGACTAGCAGTAAAAGGTGTCGGATAGGTAGGAACATTCCTTGTTGTCAAATCTTCACAGTAAAAGGTTTGAAAAAAATGGCACTAGGTGAAACTAATTTTAGAATACCAAAACCGAGAAACAGCTCGGCACCTGGCGTGTTCTTTATTCTCAACCTCCTTACTTATTTACCAATGGCGCCATATATATATATATATATATAAATAATTAGAGGTAGTATGATGCAATACTATGTCATAAATAATTTTTTTTCAAATGATATTAATATTTTTTCAAATAACACTTTTAATTTTTTAAGGTAAAAATTTGGAGTTGAATTTCGACTGTGTCATAGATCAAAAATATGATTTATTGGGATAAAAAAATAATATTTTATTAAACTTTTATTACTTTTTTAAAATAATGTTACAATTAAGTTAAATTTATGTTAATTTTTAAGTTGATTTTTTTATTATAAATATTTTTGATAAAAACTTTAGATTAATCTCATTATATCATGTATATTAAATATTAATAATTTTAAACTACACTATAATATTTAAGGTGTATTTGGATTAAGAAATATAAGTTACTTCTTAATTTTTTGGTTTGAATTCAACTTTTTCTAGTAAAAAAGAAAGCAATATTTTCTTATATTTTTTTTATAGTATATCTCTATTTTTTTATTTATTACTATAATTATTTGTTGATGACTCTAAAATTTTATATGAATGGATTTTGAAATCTAATGTCTCTACTAATAAAAAAAAATATTTAATATAATTTTTAAAATTGTTTAAAAAATAATATCATGTATTTAATGATTTAGTCTTCTTTTACTAAAAAAAGCAAACCATAAACATGAATTGAGTTAAAACTCATATGACAAATACGTTTGGTTGGTGTGCAGGAGAGTGACATGAATAATTTTGTTCTCCCAGAAATGGAGAGAGCAATTATCCTCTTTGTCCATGAAAAATGAATGAATAAGTACATGAAAAATGAATGAATAAGTCATAAAAAATGAATGAATAAATGCAAATTAAAAGTTGTATGAAAGTATTAGATGACAGGGATGGAGGAGAGAGAATATATATATTTGATGTTAAAACAACTTGGTTATGCAAAGATATATAAGTTTTTTTTAGAAAGCAATTATATAAAATGTAAATATTTGTACATTAAAACTTTAGTGATTCTGTGTGTCACATTCTAAGTAATTAAGTTAGTTATAATTTGATTTTATTGGTTTTAATGAAAACAAACTATTATTTTAATTTTAAAAAATGGCCAACCAAAGTTTAGTTTCCACCTTATCGCGTGGGAATGCAATTACTGTTACGGTTGCACCTGATATAATAGCAGTTAGAAAAGGTTTGAATTAATTAATAATTGATGTCCTACTTCTTTCTAATAATTCTTTTTATCCAACAGCATTTTCTTATTAAACAGTAATTTTTAAGAAAAAAATCATATCTTACCATGAAATTGTAATTCCAGGCAATTATCTGAATAATATTCTTAAATGATAATTAACGTCACTTTTACTTATTTTCCAAAGCACCAGTCTTTGTTGGGATGTAACTCGATTTCCAACAATTTAAACAATGAACCAATTGTCAAGATGACATTTTTTTTCATCCTATTTTCAATGTAGTAATAGACTACAATGCTACAAACAATCAGGGTATTAAACCAAGGGCAAGTTCTTTCTCCACCTCCATATTTTTATTCTGCATTATAAAGATTCTCACTTTACTTTTTATAATTTGAAAATTAAAACGGTTTCCAGATTACATAATTTAGAAAAACTTTCAAAATACATAATATATAAAATTTGAATCATACCATCCGAAAGAGTAAAAATAACTTCATCAAGTCATTTAACTTTTTTCTAACATAACCTGAGTATATATTTAGTTATGAAAAATAATATCTGGACATCCACGTAACCTTATGACTTACTAACTAAATGTTGTTGGCACGATTAGGTACAGAAAATTTATGACTAAGAAATAGTGAAAAAACTTATTATGCATCACATCATTTATCTTTTGAGTACAGAACAAAGCATGGCCATTATGGCTATCTTAATCTTTTCTTAGCAAATCTATTATAAAACAAGGTTGAACACATGGGAACTGAGGAAGGCTTGTACAGTATAGTCTCTGAGAAGCAAGGTCAACCTGTATTCTTCATCCCTGCAGCAATTCCATTTATGGTGATAAGCAAAGCATCTCTAATTTTAATGTTGTCATCATCACGCCTTAACCTCTTGAGGATCTCCACCTGCAACATGTTCAAGGGATTGAGAAAGGGAAGTCTATTCTCAATCAGCCTCCTCAAGCTCCTATTGTTCTGCTGAAGTTTCTCGTGCCCACTAATTACTAGTACAAACTTTTCAGCCGTCATGAGCTCACTTCTTAGTTCACCACCAAGCTCTTGCCTCTCCTGTGACACAAGGACTTCATCATAGTGTTTGGCTATAGGAATGTCTGCTTTTCCCAAAACCATCTCAATCAGATCTATGGTACTTTGGAAGAATGGCCATTCTTTGTACATGGCTTTTAGATCTTCAGTCAAACCTTTCTCACAAGCTCCTTTTAGACCTGCTCCAACTCCAAGCCATGCTGGAAGAACAAATCTTGTTTGTGTCCATGCAAATAGCCACGGAATTGCACGAAGGTGTCCAATTCCTCTTGAGCTCTTCCTTCTTGCAGGGCGGCTACCTATGTTAAGGAAGCCAAGTTCTGCCTCTGGTGTGGCTTCATGGAAGTAGGCCAGGAATTCTGGATTTTCATACACTACATTGCGGTAACACTGGCAACTGATGTTTGATATCTCTTCCATTACATTCCGCCATTTTTCTTCTCTGGGTGGAATAGGAGGACGAAGGGTTGCAAGTAGCACTGCTGTTGTGTATATCTCAAGTTGTCTAACAGCTATTTGTGGCAACCCAAACTTTGCCTCCACCATCTCTCCCTGCTCAGTAGACCGAAGGGTTCCCTGCAATGCACCATGGAAAAATAAATTTGTTCTTTCAAAGAAACAAATATTCCTTAACAGTTACTAAAATCTAGTTCATATTTGATGGTATTTTCAAGAGGGAATTCACTGAGAATCAATAACACATGAGTTTAATCCACATAAAGGGTTCAACTTTTTCTTCTATTAAAATGTGAGACTTAGACTAATATTTGGATTTATATTAATATCTTACCGAATGCTTTATCATTATAAAGCTGTTATGAATACTAACTGTTCTCCAAAATGACCTCCAACATTAACCATATCACCACCAGCTATCCTATAGTTCAGATGTTACATCACTTCCTTACAGCCATGAGGAATAAAGTCTCTGAGTCAATTAACCAATCAAAATGAAGGTGGCAAAATTTTTACAACTATTGCTTCAAACTACTAATTTAAATTTCAAAAAGCAAACTTTACAAAAATATTAATAATACAGAAAAAAAAAATTGCTCATATTTTTAGAAGGGAAAATGAGACTGAAATTGATGTTTGGAAAGACAGAATGCAATGATGCATAACCTACCATAACAGACCCAGGGGGCTGGGACTGAATAGCCAGATATGTTGGCCCTCCACCACGACCAATACTGCCTCCACGGCCATGGAATAGTGTAACCTTTATCCCATAATCATTGCATGCCGCTACAACATCCTCCTGAGCTTTGAAAAGTTCCCAGGCAGCAGTAAAGCGACCAGCGTCTTTACCCGAATCAGAATATCCAACCATAACCTGGATATACAATTTATAATTCTCTAAGGTAAACTTCACATTACGACCATAACAAAATATTAAATGAACCTTGGATTAAAATGGTACCTCTTGATGTCCGTTGTGGTTCTTAATGATGTGTTCACGGTACCAGTCTATCGATAGAAGTTTTCGGATAACAGCACCAGCTCCTCTCAGATCTTTCACAGTTTCAAACAGAGGTACCACTCGCAACCTATTGTAAACATGTCAGTAAAATTCAAAACACTCTAACTCCTTGCTAAATTATCCAACAAATTACCACAATCTCATCATAAAGCATCAGGAAGTTTCTTTTCTCCAGTACCCTTAAATTTTGCCTATTAAGAAAATAGTTCCCATATACATTATTCTTCATGTTCTAATTTACATGATAAAACAATTGCTTCAAGTTTTTATTTCAGAAATAATATATATATATATATATATATATATAAGTTCCACCTAAGGTTCCATACTTACGTTCCACCAGGACATGCTTTTCCTGACTCACCAATAGCAGCAAGCCGTGCATCCTTCTGCAAAAGCTCTACTGCAAGGACATCGCTTGCCTGATTATCAAGTATAAAATCATTATTACCAGTGTGAATATCAATTTCAATTTTTCAAGTTTTTAAACAAGACTGTGTCCTTCACAGCTGAATGAGTTGAAATGCCAAAACATATTACATGAAAGAAGTTATCAATAGCAGTTTTGACAGAAAATAGGGAAAACAACTTTTACATGCAAAATCAAACGCCAAGAATAAAATTTATAAAAATGACTTGATGACTGTTAGAGCATGCAATTTAGTACACCATTCAGGCCAGATGAGACTGGAATCTGCAATTGATATTGTGCAAACTGTATGCATAGTTTGTAGTAACAAGTATCATACATTTGAGGCCATAGAAATCACATAAGCTCCTAGTGAATCACTCCCTAGTTCAGCAGCAATTCGGAATGTATCCAAGACTTCTTTAACATCAGAAGGAACCTAAAAGAAGAAATCAAGATACCAATCAGAAATAACTATGAACATGGAACAGTAAGGATTAAATTATTACATGCAGTTCAATTCTTTGTCACTTTAGATGAATAAGAATGTAAAAAGAATAGTTAACTTTGATCTGGCAATCGCTGGTGACAATATCATGACAGAATTGAAAAGAGATTGAAAGAAACATGACTACAATTTGCAGTGTTCTTTTTAAAAAGGAAAAAATTATATTTGGAACTGCTTTGTGCTCAAATATTCTTTTGTATCTTGGTTGCATATTCAGAAATAACATTAGCATGTAGCAGATCAAGGTATTTTATTTTCTATTCTGAGTGAACATTTTAGTCCTCCAAAGATACAGTGTCATCAGTTTGGTTCTTCGATAGTAAAAATTAAAATGGCCTTCCATGTCATTCATTTATCCCATCCAATAGGTTTGATGTCAAAATTTGACATTGATGAACTATTTTTATGTATTTATCATTGAAGGACAAAATTGAAGACACTTATATTGTATGAATGACCAATATTCCACTTTCTTTTTTCAACTGTTATAAGAAATTCAATAATGAACTTCTCTGTGTCAGTAACTATAGTTGGTTCAAGAAACTAAGCCTATTATTCCAATTTTCAGCTATGAAAGATCACAAAGATGGTTTTGAAACTAATCTACATTCAGTTAATCATAAAGAAAAGTGAGGAGAGAATAGCATGAATTTTTCACCCTTCAACAATGAAAGTAACTTTCTTTTCTTTTCTAAAGTACAAAACGAAGCTTTCCTGTCCCACAAGACAGCTCGCCAAATAGGTGCTTAGTGTACTGAAAACTCTAACCATCTCACTCACCTCTATACTAAGAGGAACTAGAGGCCTCTTCCCTTTCAGTTCTTTTGTTAAAAAGTCCAACTTCTTTTCTTCATCCCATTCACTGTAAGTACCCATATCTAAATACTCTGTTATTGCATCAAGTGCTTCTGCGTGTCTCCCAGATTCCTGTCATAATTAAATTCTCGAGTCACAACTGACTATCTAAGCAATATTAAAAATACAATTTAAGTCAGACCTGACGCAAGTCTAGCTTCATCAACACCATTCCAAAGGTAGCAACTCTACGAATCAAATCAGCAAGTCGACCATCAGCTAGCACCCCAGATCCACATGATTGCTGAAGAAATGGAGGGTTACATACTAATTGTGGACAACCCTTCAGGAAAAAGAAAGAAAGAGAAAGAGTACCAGAGACTCGTAACAGAGAAGCAGAGGTTCCAAAAGCTGATCAGATGTTTCATAGTACTCCGAAGGATCATAGTCACAAGCAACATCCTCAAGAAGTAGTTCTAATCGTCTACGACTTCTCTCAAGCTGAACAAGACATTGCAAAGATGTTTGCATTCATTAAATGACAACTTAAAATTACTTAAAAAATCACTGGAATTCCAAGTACTAGCATTAATAAAGTCGTCTTTCAAGTACCAATACTGGAATAAAATTGAGGTCATACCTTATCCTTAACATTCCCCAGGACAATTCTGTACGGAGCAATTCCAGGAAGTTGAGGCAGCATTGGTTCTAAAAGCTTCTGAAAAGTGGACTTTCCTGTCTGGGGTTCAGCATACAATTTCTTTTGACCAAAAGAAGATGAAGTTGTAGCTGAAGAAGCATTGGAATTTGCTGAACTTGTTCCTTGAGATTGAATATTGGGATTGGCATTTTTCGATGTAGATGAACTTAAGGCAGCCCCACCATCCTACCGATTAGAAAATATATATTATCTAATATGCTAGGGCAGCATCAGAAATATCAGAAACACAAAATTGAATTACCTTGTGATTAGATTGCATGTGATCAGGTCCTGGAATGTCTAGTCTAGGATGCCGAGATTCACCATTTTCTACACAAAAGAATATATTCAAACAGGATATGAATTAGCATGTCAAATATGCCCCATTTCTCATGTATGACAGAATTGGAGTCCAAGGAAACAAAAATGTGGACATCAATGATATATAACATATGATATGCTCAAAGAACCAGCTAGAAAATATTAATTCCATTATGTGTACCAGCAATGGAAGGTAAATGAGCTCTAGCTGGAAGTTGTGTTGGGAGTGCGGGACTTCTATTCACGGATTGGTTCCAATTCTCACGGGGATTATCACGTTTAGCTTCTGCAGAAGAAGAGGTGTTCATCAACTCTTTGATACAGATTACAATAGTATCAAACTAGCAGTTTATTTGATGCTAATCTTATTATATTATTAAAGCTAAGAAGCAGAAAAATCAAAAAACATTTCCAAGAAATCACACACAAAGCTCTCGAGCAGCACCGTTCACCACACGCCCAATCAGTTAGAGTCAATTTTAAATACATGAGACTAAAGTATGGATTTCATGCAAACATGACCCTTCCAATCTTAAGTCCAAAGTGGTGTTAATATTTTAGAAGACATGAGTTAACAAGTTAGGCTTAATAAAAAGAGGAAAAAAATTGAATTGGAATGATTTTAAAGCACTCAAATCAGATGTGCACAAGGAATTTATGTACTTTCGACAATCAGAGCTTAGTGGTCTCATATTCCATTGGCATTTGGAGGATGTCGCCCAAACACAAAACTCAACATGCAAATCACCTAGAATGTCATGTGCCAGTCTTGACAGCCTATCACTGCACTGGTTCATGGATAGTTCGAATCTGAGGCTGTCCACCTCCCTTATATAGAGATCAATCGCCATCCATCTAGATAGAAGTGAAACATCTTTGGTGACCTGAGTAACAAAAAGAAAAACACTTAGAGATAAGCTGTTAAATCTGTCAAGATTTACAGGGTTCAAGCAATATTGGTAAGACAAATGTCCTCTGCACTGAAAATCCAACCCAAGATTGAACAATATATTCTGGTGAGTTGATGATATTGTGCAAATTACACACAGCAGATGTCTATGATTGAACCAGTAAAGAACATCCAGCCACCACTCCAGGAAATTTATAAAAAGAAATACTTCAGGAAGTATTTAACATAATAGGAAGCTAACTTTTCTTACCCTCGACAGTTCTCCACATTCAACAAGCATTAAAATTTTCCTTAACAAAAGTACAATGACATCTTTAAACGTTAAAATAATAAAATTTTGTCACAAATGTTCAGAAAGCATTCAAATTTTCCTTTACCAAAGCACACAAGAAATGTTTAAATTTTAAATTAATGAAATTTATTACAAAAATCTGATTATTGCATTACTGGAAAAGTTCTCACTCATTGAAAAGACTTTCCACTTGTTCAAAAAAGTAAAATCACTTTGTAAAGTATAGGTAGCATGAACTTTAATGGATGTTAAAAATGTTCACCTTTGCTGTCACATTTGGGTTCCCATCTCTATCACCTCCCATCCAAGATCCAAACTTTATGGGAGTGCAGGTCAAGGGAAGTGGCTTTCCTGTATGCTGCGAGGGAGGATAGATTGTATTGAAAGTCTTGAAGAGAATTTAAAGCCAAGACCATGAAGTAAAGATGATAGACCTTCTTTAGAGCATTGCTAACACGTCGTAAGTAATGAGGAACGGCTTTCCATAGTGACTGGTCCACAATGTTGAAACCTGGAGGAATTTATTGAACAACAAACAGTTATTATGTGCCAAATATAATTTCCTTCTTTTACTGTGAACCAAATGATGTAAGTGTTGACATACAAAATAATGAAGCAGCTTACCAGCTCTAGCTTCATCTACTGGTGTGGGCTTTTGGCGCCTCAGTTCATCTGTCTGCCATATTGAAGTTATCTCTCTCACCTACCAAATCATTTGTGATCTATGAGAATAGTAAAAGTATTTCCAGAAACAAAAAAGTTTTCACACCAGTAAAGGAGATTATCTTCCATTTAAACACAGTCAAGCAGCTTTCTAGAGTGAAAATATAGTTCACAAAAATTACCAGATCTTCAATCACCATTTCTCGATCTTCAGTGCTAAGATCGGGTCGATCATTATAATCCAAAAGATGCTACATGGAAGAGGGGAAAGTAGTTAAAGACTGATGCTTATGTGACAATATAGATTGAAAAATTCAAGCTTGTGGAAATATTTTCTATCGCTCAACAACGCCAAAGAAACTCACAGCAATTCTAACGTGCTTGAATTGTAAGGTTCGACGGTTAATCTGCGTGGGATGAGCCGTGAGAACAATTTCCACTTCCTGTAGCAACGGAAATCAAATTGAATTTTTAGAAGGAAGAGAAGCTGGAACTAGTTTACTGATTTAAAGACCATCAACGTAAAGATTGCATTCCAAATTGAAAGAAAATAAAGAAAGGTTCAAAATTACTAATCTTGGTCTGCATGGTGCACTCAATAATTTCCAGAAAAATTCAAGGAAGCGTAGCAGAAGTTTGGATGAAAAAGTCTCAGAGAAGTTAGGCTAAAAAGTCTTATACTTCTCACGGAAGGCCGCTCAATTTCAGTTTCATCTCTGCTTATCAATCTATCACATGACATGTAAAGAACAAAACAATAACCTGCTTGCAGACTGTGTCATAAAGTTCTTCTGGGGAAACTCCACCCTGCACCAGCTGGTTAAATATATCGTCGCAAGATTTTGCAGTTTGTGCCACATTCCCTCCTTTACGAACCCTACAAAAGCACAAATTCTGTAAAGGACTACCCTGCCCAGCAGTACTCTCTAAGTATTGAACTAAAATATAATTGTTCAGATTTTACAACGATATGGTATTATCTATAAAAGCAAGAACAGACTAATCATCAAGTAATGAGAGTATAAAAACCAATAAGCTATGACCGAAGTACCTGTGATGGGTCTCAGCTATGCCCATCAAAGTAAGATAATGGCTGAAGGCACGAGCAAGGGTGAAAGCTTCTTCTAGTGTCATCTTCGACAACTCCGAAGCCAACTGCTTCTCAAGCAGCTCTGCCATGTTCAAAATACCCGCCTGCCTCATATTACAACCACTCTGCCAAAAAGAGAAATTGAACTCAGTGCCCACCAATTTCCACGTCCAAGATTCTCATCACACGAACTCACCACATGCACCATCACAATCCATAACAAACAAAAGCTAGCAAATCATGAACCCCCATGCATCATGGTTCATGAAACACCAATGCATATAAAAGAATATCCCAGAAACAGTAAAAAAGGTAAAAGAGTATAAATCTTATTCTATCACAAACCACCATGCATGTTAAATTTGTTAATTTTTAAGCAAGAAAGGAACTTCAATTTTAATTTCTGTCAGCCAGAGATTGCCAAAGTGACAGAACATAACAATTAAACACAAAAACATTAACAGGTAACAGCAACACCCCCTGAAGAAGCAAAAGAAGGAGAGCCCCGTGAGTGAAGGAAAAGGAAAAAGGGTGAAAGGTTGGTTTGACCTGAGCAAGGACTCGAATCCTTTCGATCTTGTCAACTAAGTTGGTGCCAACCTCGCGCTGGAGAATGTCATTGAGGAGATTCCCGAGCAACCTGCAGTCATCGTCGAAGCTCTGGAAGGAGATTTCCTCAGCCACATCATCAGTGATGTCAGTCATTGGTAGGAAAGAAGGAAGATAGGAAATGGAGGAAGGAGAAGGAGTGTGAGGAGTGTTATTAATGGAGAGAGAGTAGAGTAGAGAAGAAAAAGTGGGGTCAGTGTAAAAGTTGAAGGAAACAAAGAACATGTGGCAAGCAGACACAGCAGGAACCAAGCGGTTGTTATTGAAGTGTGTGAATAGAATGGAACACACTCCAACTATTGTAACCTTGTACACTTGTATGGCATCACTGTCTCTCCTTTCATTTCATGTGATCCTACCCTCTAATCACTCTTCACTTTATTACTCTTATTTTATCTTCTCTTTCTAAACTCTCCATTTAATTTAATCACCACCCTTCTATCATCATCATTGTATATTCAAAATCACTTCTTTTTTTATCTGCAATGGGACAAATTTTAAGTTTAGCATATTCGAAAGCATTGTTTCCCACTTCCATGCCACGCCAGCTACTTCACTACAACATTTTTTAACTATTAATAATTTTAGCTAAGGCTATGCTTGGATTAATAATAGCATATCAAATAAAATTCATCACATTCACATAATAGAATAATGAAATCAAAATGCTAGTGTACGTACTGTTTGAATGGTTTGTAATATACAAGGTCTGAATATGATATGCTGTGTACCATTATGCAGTTTTCATATATTTTATATTAAATCAAACAATAAATCCATTTTTCCTTCTATTTCTATCCTCTTCATTTGATCCTCTGCAACCAATGTAAAGCCCTGTATTCATTTCACCTTTCTTAATATAAAAAAAATACCAAAGACTATTAAATCATTACATTTTTTTCAAAACTGTTGTTAATCATAGATAGTTTCATTTAAGATAACTTAAACACTACTCCATTTATTAACAAATCAACTCGGATTATTTATTATTATTATTATTATTAATTTTCATATAATTTAATTTTTAGATTGACTTTTATTACCATTTATTACTGATGTGATGTATATTTAACTTCTTTATTTTAAATTAGCTATTGTCTATTAATTTGGTATAAGTGATGTTGGTAAACAATTATACTTTAAAATGTTATAATTAACCGTATTTATAGAAAGTGAGAATATATTTAATTTTTCCCGTGTGTTCGGTAAACGAGATTAAATAGAAAAAATGGATGTAAATAAATTAAATATTCAGAAGAGAAAGTAAAAAATCATTTTAAAGTAATGAATTCCCTTTATTATTTCTGATTTATATTTAATTATCACTTTGTATCCTTTTCAGATTATTGTTTTACTGTGTAGTTTAACTTATATTTTATTTATTTTTGTCTATTTTGGTTCTATTATTAAGTTTTCATCTCACTGGTAGCTTTTGGAGGCTTTCTGAGTTGAGAGAGTGATGTTATATTATATTATATGAAAGAGATGGTTTTCCATAACAGTTACGTCTCTGCCTGGAAATCTTGCTTTATAAAAGCTTCACACTTTCTTTCACTGACACAGTCACAGGTATCTTTTGATGACGTGCCTTTTTACATGCCAAGTGCCAATGTTTTCTGATTCATCTCTACAACCACAAAAAAAACAACAATTATTTCTCTCGCCTCCACCTACCTCTTCATGGATTGGTTCTGTTCTCTTCCACCATCTTATGATGTCTCTTTTCATATCATATTTCAAATAAAACATTCAACTCTACCTTAACTTATATTAATAATTAACACTTTCATTATCATTCCTTATGTGAATTTATCTCATAATAGATAAAATACAAGTTTATAAATATAGAAAGTAGTCCATCGATTTTATCAATATTTATTTTGTGTTATCAATAACCAAAGATATTTGTTTTTTTAATTATAAATACGTTTCCTGACTTAATATTCAAATGTTTGAAAATTTTTCAAATTTCAGTCATGAAATAGAATATAAATATATTAGTTGGGTAATATAATATCTATATCTGCAAAAGTTTTGTAAGGAAAATGCCCAAACCATAACCTAAATGATTGATAAAAGCTATACTCAGTGTGCAGATAATTTTTATGGATAATCATTGAATGAATTGCACACACTCTTGTTCACATATTTTGATGTTTTGAATTCTAGTTTGCTTAATTGTAGGAAACTAAAGCTAGTTTAGGCCCATATTTGAGTCCAAGTCCAAACTAACATTAGCACACTTTTGGAAGCCCATTAGCTAAACGTTGCAGTATTTAGCATTTGAAAGAAAGATACTTAGAATATTCTTATCTAAGGCTAGGACAATCTTTTTTTAGTTAGCTTTTAAGAGTGCTTTATTTTTACTAGAGTAGTAGTACCATAACACAATTTTACATCCATTTCACATAAAATATAACATGAAATGATGATAAAAAATTGTATTTTTTCAAGAAAAAAAATAGAAAGTAAATAAAAGTAATGTTAAATATAAAAAATTCATGTATGTTAAAAGAATATTTTTCTTTCTATTATAATCATTCGAGATAAATTTTAATGTGAGTTAGGTCGGATTATTTTTAATTGTAACTCTCACGTAATTACAACACTCATAAAATAATGATCATCGTAAATATAAAAAAGGAAAATTTTTAAATGAAAATCATAAAATTTTTTACACCTATAAATAAAACATTTAATAAAAAGTAATAGTTTTACTTTTATAGTTTATTCTTTTTATATAATTTTCTATTTTTAAATAAAAATATGTAATGATTTGTAAAAGTAAGGAGTTAGTGGAATACACGTGGCAGCATATGATAGGTGGAGCATTTTGGTAAAGTAGAAATATCATAGCATTCTAGACTTAGCCACTTTCTTTCTTAAAACAGCCATCATCTTCTTCTTCTACTTTTCCCCCATTGCCTTACCTCTCAATCACCATTGCTCACAATCTAACCATCCACTTTTCAAATTGAAGCTACCCAAGCGTTTGTGGCTGCAAGAGGAGCATTTTTCACCGATTAAATATCTGTTTCGTCCAACCGGTAAGAAAGCCCTCTTTTACTCTTTGTCCTAGGGTTCTAGCATGTGAATTCTTGTTGCATGCAACCCATCTCGTTTTCTTTCTTAATTTAACTTCAATTTAGTCCTAAAATTCGTTTTCCATCATCAATTGATGATTTTAGGTGGTTCTCACACTTTGGGTTCAAAGTACTTGGTCTAGGATCATTCCTTGAGTTGGTCGTGCACCCTATAGGTAAGGGGAGCTAGCTTTCTTTCCATTTTTATAGTATGTTGTGAATGTATGATAAATCTTAAAGTTGTATGTCGTTGGAAGCATGAAATTGGTTGAATTGGTTTGAAATTCATGTATGAAAATGGGTATGTTGTGTAGAATTGATGATTGATGATTTTGGACTGTTTGGAACCCCTTGGTACGTTGAATTATGCATGATTGGGACTGTGATGATGATTGAAATCTGTTGTGGTAGTGTTTGGAAGAAAATGAAGTCCTTTAGAGCCACTTTTGAGCCATTTTAAGGGAAGTGAGGTAGTGATTTTGAGTATATGGGGTTTGTTGTGCTTGTGGACTGTTGGGACAGTTTCACTAAGTGTATTGTGACTTGTTTGAGTCACCAAATTTGCCAAAATAGGTGCAGAATGGTAAGATTGGGTTTTGGGTCCCTAAGTTGAGAAATTTAGTGTTTTAGAGTTGAAATGAAGCTTAAATCACTTTAGAAACGTGTTAGTAATGTTTAGAATCACTTAGGTAAGTTTAATTATGTCTAAAACGAAGATTAGAGGTGTTAGAAGTTGGTTAAAATGGTTAGAAATGGTCCAAATAGGTGTTGTCTCGATTCTGCATAATTCTGTAGAATTCTGCAGAGTTTGGCCGTCTGGTTTGGAAGGCCTTGGTCAGAGAAGGTTCTCCCTTCTCTTGACCGTTCGGTCTGGCATTGTCATTGGCCACCTAGGACTCTCGGTCTTAGACGCTCTCGATCTCATACAGGATTCTCGGTTTAGTCTTGCTCTCGTCTTGTATAATCGTCCGGTTCGGTAGGGTTCGGTCAAAGAAGGCTGGTCCTTCTCATGACCGTTCAACCAACACATGGTTAGGGTAAGTAGTTCTTTTGCATGACCGTTTGGTCAGCTTTGCTTTCAGCTAGGGGAGGATTTACCCACCCCATAACCGTTCGGTCCTGACCTATCTCAGTCTTAGGTGTTCTTTTCCATTGGTTTCCTCTCAGCCCTAGAAGCCCTCGACCTGTATGACCGTTCGGTCTGCAGGGACTCGATCAGAGAAGAGCTAGCTCTTCTCTTGACCGTTCGGTCTGTCAAGGGTGTCCGGTATTGGCACCCAATTCAATTTCCAATGGTTAGGTCACTACTTCTGGTGCTCGGGTTATTGCTTAAAACTTGTGGTTGGTTGGTTTATCTAATTATTTGTGGTGAATTAAGGTGTGTATGATTAATATAACTTGGAAAATTATCAAGTAATTGGATTGGTTGGATTCGGTTGTGAAATTATGATCTCTCGGTGAGATCTATTAGTGTATTGATTGAATGATGAGAGGCTTCCATATGGGGGGTTGTCCCTAACGCTCCAACGGTCTTTCATTCTCACTTAGAGAAGATCGACGTGTGTGGTGGGAGTAGTGGGAGGTCCTAGGGTAAGCGCTTTCACTGTAGGCCTATACCGCGGTAACGGACTAGCCTTGTGTATGGTCGGGTGGAACCCCTCGGCAATGGCTTTGCAAAGCAGTAGGGGCCATCACAAGTTCACAACCCGCCCCAGCTCTACATTCATTCTATGTCCGGACGTGTCTAGGAGTCCTTGCATGTTAAGATGATTGATTTTGGTTAAGTTATGAACTAAGTGCCTATGATCATGATAACTTGTATGCTTGTATGTAAATTTATGCTTTCTGTCATGCTAGATTACTTTGCTGTGAATTGTATGTTGGTTTGAAACCTAGCTCACCCTTGCACTTGTATGTTGTGTGTGTTTGCTTCTCCCTTGCGATGATCATCCAATCCTTTGGATGTGAGCAGTAGGTGATGATGTACCCCTGGAGCAGGCGTTGGAGACCGAGGAAGATCCAGCACCTAGTACTTAGGATGCTTTTAGACTTTCCTAACTCTTAGTTTTATTTTATTTTGAAAAACCTTAGACCTTTGTATTTTAACTATTAGTCGTTTTACTTATACAGTTATTTTGATAATCTCACTGCTTTCTTTAATTATAACTGTTGCATTCCATATCTATATATTTGATTGTATAATTTGGGATGTTAGAAAATATGATATGATTGATGCTGGACGAGTGTTAATTAAAATATAAGGTGTTTATCTAACACCACCTATAAAAAAAATATAGTCATAGTAATAACAAGTATTCGTTTCTGTATATTTAAAATCATATTAATTTGAGAGGTTGATTTATACAACATTTTGTTTTAAATTTATTGTGTGGTAGAATATCACTCTATTAAAATATTTAAGGTATTTTTTTTATTATCCATATGTTGCTATAATAATTTATGTAGGAGTGTAAAACATATTTTACAATAGAGTGAGAGATTCCAAGTAGCAAATGAAAAAAAAAAGTTTTGGAAAATAGAATAAAAACGCAGCCACAAAATTTAAAGGCGGTTTATTTCGGACTATAGTGAAATGCACTGGGAATCGCAAATGGCCATATGCATGAATACCATTTCAATTGGGCATTGATTTGGAAAATTTTATTATAACATTGATTGAATATAGATAAATTTGCAGTTGACAATAAATTTTTAATTTTTGAAATTTTTTTAAATTCATTATTAATTGTTTTGGTAAATTTATCAATAAAATGATCATTAAAGTTTATGTCAAATATGATGAGAGTTTGTTATAAATAAAATGAAAATAGGTGACTGATGGAAAAAGCAGGAGGATAAAAAAAAAGAAAAAAAAAGGATATGAAGAAATTCAAATTGTGGTACTTATTTGATGAAAAAAAATTGATTTATCAATAAAATTTATCAATGAACATTGATAAATTTTTGATAAAGTTCTCAATAATCTTAATTTATTAATAGATTTGCACGCTTACCATATTTGTCAATAAATCTAATTATTTTTGTATTTAATTTATCCTAATATATATCTTCTTTTTAAATTGTTAAAATATCTTTAATGTAATTTGAAATTTCCACTATAACTTTTTTTTAGTCTTTAATTTCATAATTTATATTTAAAATTCATATTTGATCTTTTATTTTATTTTTAAGAACATTATTTAGAATAGTAAAAAAAAAAACATGAGCAAGTATATGTATTCTTCAATTAAAATGAACAAAAGTTTTATATTCATAAAATATAAATAAATATAAACATAAATTTTTATTTCAAAATTAGAAATGAAATACTTCAACCTACATCCATCCCATTCAACTAAGTTGTCATCCGTTGTGATTCCTAATGCAGACTACTGTTTGCTAACATCAAATATTAAAATTCACCAAATTCTTATAATATTACATAGAAATCAAATTTTAATCTATTTCTGGCCTCGTTTTCTTCAGATCGAGATACCCTAATCTACTACTCAAGTTCAATAATTGAGTTCGCAAGATTTCAACAAACTACTGTGGTGAAGCTGTTAAGATTTACGTCAACTCTTATAATTATAAAAAATAAAAACTTGAAACGTAGTTGTTGGTGTATAAAATAATAAGAATTATAATGAAGAGAATATTAGTTGAGACTTTTGAAGTGTTATAGATTTTTTTAATTGACATGATTATTCGATTAATTATGTTAAGAGAATATATCAGAGATTCAGCTAATGCAAAATAAAAATTGGTTCGATTGAAAATGATAAATGTAACATCCCAAAATTATATAGCAAGTATATAAGCATGGCAAGCACAGATGTAATACTAGAAAGCAGTAAGAGTGATATGGTACTAGTATAAATATATACAGTCATCCATAAAATGAGTAATTCAAAAGCTTTACTCAATCGTAAAGTCTTTCAAAATATAAAAGAGAAGGGAGAACAATAAGAAATAGAAATAAAACTAAAAGAACTAAGCTAAGAAGCTACTAAGTGTTTGGGGCTAGCTCATCGCTGTCCAAGGCCTGCTCTAGAGAGGTGTCATCTGCTGCATCTGCTCACATCCAAAAAGGATGATCATCGCAAAGGGAACAACCAGAACATACAAAACAAACAACATACAAGTGCAAGGGTGAGCTAATATTCAAAACCATACAAGTTCAGTACATTTTTAATAGACAGAGTATATAAACAACCACAAATCAAACATATAATTTCCTAATTGACCTAGACTCGTCCGGACTAGGAATGAATATTGATCTTGGGTAGGTTTTGCACTTGTGGTGGACTCTACTGCTTTGCAAAGCCATTGCCGAGGGGTTTCACCCGACCACACACAAGGCGAGTCCGTTACCGCAGAATAGACCTACAGTGGAAGTGTCTACCCTAGGACTTCCCACTACTCTCACCACCCGCGTCAATCCTCTCTATTTGAGAATGACTGACCATCAGAGTATTAGGGATAACCTCCCTTGAAGGAGCCTCAATATTCATTCATACACTAGATTGATCTCACCTAGAGATCTTAATAAAGTTCACAAAGTTCATGATTTTTCACAACAACATTGTCTTCACTTTACCAACATCATCCAAGGCTATACTAAGTCATATACACATCATACAACATCAACCAAATACTCAAAACAACTCATACATACTCAAACATTACATGTCTTTACAGAAACATCATTTATTAACACAAATATCTTTATAATATTTAATTACCAATACGTAAGTAATTCAATTGGCTTGGAGATCCTCACCAATGGCTCCGGAAGGGTCAAAAACCCCCAGAACGACCTAAAGAATGTCTAAAACGGACGTCTGGAACTCCCAGAATGTCAAAAACATAAAAAATACTCATTCTGTCGCAGAAAATTCACTGAGCGAAAATCCTGCTGTTCGCTGAGCGAATTTCTGCTGGAAACCCAATTAATTTTTGGGTTCTCGCTCGCTCAACGAATCTGCACTTCTGCAGATTCCCAATTCTGCAGATTTACAGAACTCAACCCCTCCTATTTTGTTTTAGGCACTTAGATGAACTTCCAATGATCTTAACTCGACCTATATGTTGATTTAAACTTGCTCATGTGGTCCTAACCCTTCCTAATACAATTTCTTAACTGTTATGCATTGATTTCCTTCCTAAAACTACAATTTCATGGACTAAGGAAGCTAAATCTAATTTTACTAATTACAAGTCACTTTGAACCAGTTAATCTGTCCCTATAAGTCATGTATGACTTACCTAATTGTACTAAACTGACCAAAACAACATACAATCATAGAGTCAAATTCTTGCTACTCTAGTTCCTTAAATTTAGCCTAAATTGTCTAATTCACCTAGCTTTCTACCTATGAATGCATGCAACATAATTTAACTCATATGAGACTAAAAGGAATCATACTATGTTAAAACAAGTCATACATGGATCAATAACCAAGAAAGAGAAGAAAATCAACAAACCACAGCGAAGTGATTCGCTTAGCGAATCATGCTCACTATGCGAATGCCCAAATAGAGGCACCCTACCAAGGCCTCTCGCTGAGCGAAAAGATTCGCTCAGCGAATCTGCAAAATCTGCAGAATAATTCTGCAGATTCTGAGGAACTCACACCCTCAAAATCCATTTTAGGCTTTTTAATGAACTTTGGACACTCCTAATTCGAAGTATAGGTGGAATCTAACTTGCTTAAAGTATCTGATCACCCATAATCATCTTACTCTATGAATTATGCATCATTTTATGTCCAAATTATTAAGTTTCATCAACTTATAGATTCAATTCTAATTCTAGTACTTAGAATGCAATTTTGACTAAATGAACTCTCCTAACAAGTCATATATAACTTATACTAATTGCCTAAACTGACCAAAACTAACTACACACTCAGAATCAAAATTTGGTCCCCCTAATTCCTCTAATTTGTGCCTAAAACCCACACAACAGAATTTAATTCTAATTTTATTTTTCTCTTATAATAAAACAATGATAAATCATCATTTTATATCTAAATCTCATACCAAAGACATTCATCAGAATCATGTTCATAATATCAAGCCACAGTATACCAAATTTCCATTCTATGAGTCCAGTTCCAACACCCAATTCAGAAATCAAATCACACACATGCATGCATTCTAATCTATCAGGATCATCCCTATTCTACAATTCAGTAAAGAAAACAAAGGTCACAGGCTAGCTCCCCTTACCTCACAGCAGAATCGTTCACTCCGCAAGAACAAACTCAGTGGAAATTTGCACCGGGAAGGATTTTCTAGAAATTACCTAAAGATAAAAAGGTGGGAAATTTGTAGAAAATTTCAGATCCTGATTGAGTCAAGAATTTGAAAAAACAAAATTTGGTCACATGCAACAACATCTGTTACATGATCATGGCCCTAAATGACATTGAGAATGGAAATTTACTCACCAGTTAGGAAGAGGGAGAGTTGATCAGTGAGCCTGCTGTTTCTGGAAATCTAAACCTCTCAAGAAGCTCCAAATTCAGCAAAGCAAAAGTATGAGCTGATGGTGTTAGAGAGAAGGTGAAGAAGCTGGAAAAGTTGATTTTAAAGAGAGAGAGGGTAAGTTTCTAAATTTTGAAGGGAAATTATATAAAATTTTCATTTTATAAAAAGGAAAAATTGGGGTTATTATAGTAAAAAGAAGTAAAAAATCATTGTAAGAAAAAGTAGCAGGTGGATAAAGTGCCAAACTTTATTCGAAAGAAAACGGACGCGCATTATTTGTAAAATTAAAAAATTAGATGATAATTATTAATATATATCTATATATATAAAGTTGTCTTGTCTTATTCAAGTTTTGTTTTATGATCTTGTCCTATTATTAAAAAAATTATTTTTGTTACTTTATTATAATAATGTTTCGAAATTGGAAATAATGAATTTTTTTATTTTAAATTTCATATTTATTTTATATATTAATATTTACTGTAGTGGAAATTTTAATTTCCATTAAATTTATCATATTATTAATTATACTATAAATTTATTTTTAATAAGGAGTTATTGTCATTGAGTCATTAATCCACTATCTCAACTACATCAATAATCGAATGGAATTTCACAACTAAAAGCTCTAGTCAAAGAAAAGTTACTTGATTATTTCTTTTTTTTAATGTTATAAATAGTTAGGCAAGAAAGTCTAATCTCTCATGTTAGATTATACTTAAGAAAAGTCTTCACAAAATAATGACTCTAGGAATTAGAATGCTAAAAGATGTAATTAGTATAACATTTACGAATGAGTTTAAGTTTGATCAGTTACATTTTTTTATTAATTTGTTTGTTTGGTTGAATGGATAAACTTAAGTTTGATTATTTAAATAACTAAAATTTAACTTTTATAAACTTGACATTGATAACTTACAAGTTGTTTATCTAAATTGATGATAAGATTTTAATTATTTATGTTACTTTATTTTACATTTATTGTAGAAATTATAGAATTGTGTATGGTTGACAATATTAAATTTAATTTAATAATTTTGTTCTTTTGTAATAGTCAAGACTATAATTTTTTTTACTAAATTATGAAAACTGAATTTTATAGAATGTTGAATCTCACATACTGCATTCGAACCACGTATACGTATGTTAGTTAATTAACATTTTGAACAAAAACACTAACTTGGTAAATTTAAAAAATAAAAATTAAATTATAAAAGAGTTAAATAAAATAAACTCAAACTTTGTTTTTTTTTTAATTTAAATAATTGAGACAATCTTTGACAAGACAGATTATCTTGATTCAGAAATTGCTCTATTGATGGGAATGTTGGGTTTTATTTTCTTGAATAAAAAATTTCATTCATATACCTTAGTTTCACTTAAATAGCTGTATATTTTGACTGGACATACAACTGAAAGGAAAATAAATGTTTTTTTAACTGAATTCCGTACTAATTTAAAATAGTTTCGTGTATCTCTCAACTAAGAGTAGTAAATAATATTATTAAAACACACAATTAGATTGATGCATGTTGAATCTATGTAATTGAATAGAATTAGTGTCGTCTCATACCCAGCTAAAATGTTTTTTTCAAACATAAAAGTATTGAATTTTCATGGATTCTCCAACCAAGTGAAGATGGAGTGAAACAAATTGAGGCCACGTCTCTCGCTATATAATATGCTATCAGTAAACATCAAACTCTAATTAGGTATTATGCATGTTCTATGTCCTCTATTATTTATATGCATCCAAGCGATTCATTGGCCAGTCATCACTGAACCACAACCACCAATAACCCCTTACTTCTTCATCATTAAGTTCAGCCTTTCAAACATTATTAAGATTAATTGTTTCAGATTCCAATGAACAAACCTAGAAGGAACTCCAATTATATATGTTCAAGTAAAGTAAAACTGATTTCTAGATAAAAAGTAGTGACAAAGTCTTACTCATCAAAGTGTCACAAACTATTGTAACCCAGTAATAAAGTCATCACTTTGCCTTGTTGTAACGAAAAAAACAAAATTGACCTTTTGCCTATTAATTTGAGATTACAGCATGGTAGCAGAGCATTTTCGTTTTTCAACCAAATGAATTTGAGATAGTTTGATTAGGAGATGATCTAGGCCTGAAAGTCGCCAAAATTTGCTGAAAGGGAACCTATATCCGGAATTCTAGGTATATGGCACAAAGGCCCCAAGATGAACGTACAAATGGTGTTGAGAGTATCCTGTTTTTGAAAACGTGTAACCTTTATTATATTCTCATGTATTGACTCGTGCTACCTCTTTTTGCACTCTGCATGCTGCATATGCACTTAAAGTCAGCGTAAACTTTGCAAACATATCTTCTAACTAAAGATTTGCTAACCATTCTCCTGTATCTAATTAAATCAGGACATGTTTCATGATGTGCCCTTATACTTTTTAATTTCAGTTACGCAACAGTTTCTTTCATCAGTTCTTCGTTTTATGTATATCTTGCTCCCATCATGGTTGGGTTAAGGGGAATTTTTTCATGTAAAACACTCATAAAGTCTTGTCATATTTATGGAAGAACAATACTTAACATATTACTTTGAAGTTCTGACTGTATTGACAAGTTTCAGAAGCAGAATTTCACAGACTACTTAATCCACATTACAAATACTTATAATTTCAACTAATCATCGTACAACATGTTTAATTTTTCAGTCTATAAGAAAATAATACCTAACAAATTACATCATATTTACATTTTTTCCGTCATTTTTTCTTTCTTTCTCCAGCTGTCAACTTGTATAGTGATATATCCATATATACATCATTTTCCTAATTGAAATTATTCTTGTTTAATGAATATGTAGGTAGGGGTCGGAAATTCCCATTAGCATATGGTCAAGGTGACAAACATCACATTAACTGACAAAATTGAAACTCAATTGGTTTGAAGGAGAAAAACGGTTGCACTCATTAATTTATTTCTGGCATTTGTACAGCCGTCGAATTATGAACTTTATTCTAATAATTCCCTTTCCTTGAGGGATTTGAAGTCATTGAAATTCGCACACAATTCCAAGCTACAATGAAAGAATACACAAGATGCAGCCCTTGAAGAAAGTGGACTTCATACCTAATATGGACCCGACACATCAAGATCTCAGCCATAGCCATAGCTTGTCCCATTGGACTAATTCAATGGGTGCGAAGGCAATGGGTACTACGTGCCAAATTTCTTCAATAACACAGCACAAAGGCGTAGCTCATTTAAGGCAAGGAACAGAGTTTGGAAGAAACAAAGTTTTCATTGAGTGGAAGTTTCGCAAGTGAGTGGGCCAACTCACTCCTTAGGCTTTAGTTTTCCCAAGGGCAACTTGGAAGACTTTGAGCCTTCTATTATTGCCTTTTCTCCAACAGTTCTGGGAATGGATCCAAAACCTGGCTTTTTTATTTATCATCATTTACTTCATGTCAATGTTACACGTAGATGCATAACAAGTGGGTGGGGGCATGTACTATGTACTACTTCAATGACATTCAACTCTTCTCATGTTTCTGAATTCTGATTTGCTACAACACAAGAAAAACAACCCAGGTTCAATTCAAGACAACCCATTTAGTTTCATTTCTCATCATCATCAGAGTTAGAATCAACAGCTGGACAAAATGAATATATAAAAAGATAACAAAATCATCTGGTGGTACTGAACAATGAGTAAATACATTATTACTATCTGCATATCTCTTATGTACAGTAAAATTTAGAATCACATAGCCAAGAATAAAAATCAGACCCTCTAAGGATCTGATATCATTGTGCCTGATATATATCAGATGTAAACGTTGCATCTATTCTATCAATTAAAAACCCAAAATTTAAAGAAGAAAACGAAAAATGGAGAAACTTGTGCAAAAAGGGCATCCTTATTGATCTCAATTCTGAGGTGTGGAATCCAAAACCGAGTTATGCCTCTTTGAAGGGCCTGAAGGTGGTATTGGCACCCCTTTGGGGAAGAAGTTGAAAACAAGGCCTCTGTATTGAAAACGCTTTGGCCGGAGAAGTTCTGAGCTTTTATTGAGCCTCATAGTTGCTCCAGTCCTTATTGCAGTGCAGGAACCAACAAGAAGCAAGTAAACAAGGAGGGAAGCAAGAAAAAAGGCTTTGCATGGAAGATGAAAGGTTTTAGAATGATGAGAAGTGGCCATGGAAATGGAAGGATTGGAATAAGGGAGTTTTGCTTGGGCAGGATTTTAGGTAGTTATGGAGGAAGAGGTTTAAGGAATGTGTGGAATTTATTGCAGAGAATTTTTGACTGTGGAGAAACTAAGGAA
Source organism: Vigna mungo (assembly GCA_036885675.1). NCBI lineage: Eukaryota > Viridiplantae > Streptophyta > Magnoliopsida > Fabales > Fabaceae > Vigna > Vigna mungo. The sequence continues at coordinate 41,200,980 of CP144692.1, read as the reverse complement.
GAGGTTTTATATATGGTGGCTTGCATGGGGAGCAATGAAAAATGGGGGTTTGTGATGAAGGGTAGGAAATATGAACAAGTAAAGTGAGATGCACGCAATAGAGACTATTGAATTTTAAGGTCAACGTTTGTTAAAAAATATTGAATATTTTGGTACAAGTATTTGGCGCCGGCTATGCTTGGACTTGGGGCACCAAGTTTATTACTTTAAAGTGTATGATAATGTCTTATTTCTAGGTCAATAACAACGATCGATTTCCCAGGAAAACATACCAAAACGTGTGAATGTGAAAAACTGAAAACATGAGCACATGTTTGAAACCCCAACAATTAAAAAACGATTAATTGTCACCGTCAATTTTCCCTCATTTTATGAAGTTTGGGCAAATTAATCGTACAGAAAATCACAATTAGAATTACAATTCTGATATGGCATGTAATGCAGACAGAAAATCTTAGATCTTGAATTCTTCCACCTTTCTAATTTCTTAAGGAATCTTAAATCATGTTTTACGCGCAGCAAGTTTTGGATTCAAACACGTATGGCAAACGTGGCATTGTAGAAATGTAATAGTTTAAACTTTTGTAATGTCTTTGAATAAACCATGCTCTCACATAAATTACGACAATAAGTTATGAATGAAGTGAATATAATAATATATTTATCAACAAAAAGATAAATATTTTTAATTAAAAGTATATAAACAATGCTTATAATTAAACTGATGTTAGTAATATTTTATTTTGGGCATGGGCATGCAGAAACAAAAATAGCCGGAGCGCGTGGAGCTCAAGATTATGTTTGGCAAACATTACATTTTTGGCAACTAAGAAAGAGAGACTCTCTTTGGTGAAAACTGAATAGCATTAATTATTGGCATCTTCGTTGAGAAACCATTTAATAATTCTTACTAAGTGCTAGCTGTCCATGAGATGCTAATTTTTTTAATTAGTGCTTATGACATCATTAATTGGGGCTGTTTATTTGGAAAATAAAAACATGCCTGGGGTTTCTTCCTCCCACTCAAAAACAAATCTTTTGCGTGCAATTTTTGTTAGAAAACAACCATTTTTTGGGTCCACTTATCCATCTAATACCTTCAACTTATCAACACTAATACTAAAGTAAATTAACTTTTCTCTTCTTTATTTTTACTTTTGGTAGTTCAAGCCTTATCTAAATTGTTCAATGGTTACTAATAGCAAGCAACCTCAATCTCTAACAATAATTTAAACTTCTCTATTTGTTTACTGCCAGAACAATAAATAATACGTGCATAATGTTATCGCTAAAAAGTAATTACATATTCACGATTCGTTTATCGAATTATCATTATCCATAGCTTATAACATACAATGGGATCGATTTGAAACTTGATTAAACGTATTACAATGAAACATAAAAATAAGGACAATAGATAAAAGTGACAGTGTCTATAGATAATGCATTGTAAAATACGTGTGGCAGCAGCTTAATGGCATGTGCAATTTATAGAGAAAAAATATATTGTTGAACGTGCACGTTTACTGATTTTACTATGAAAAATAGTGTATATAAATGAGATATAATTATAATAGAATAAATAAAAAGATAAAGATATAATGATGATGATGATGATGATGATGACGTGAAATTGTGAGATGAAAGATAGATTGAAAGTGGGAAAGGGTTAAAGAGAAAGGCAAAAATATTTGAAGAAGAAAGTGTGACCGACAAAGAGCGATGGGCAAAAGAAAAGAAAAAGCGGATATTATGGAAAGGTGTTTGGTTGAATATTGGATTGTTGTCTCTCAGAGAGAAGTCTTTGTTAGAAATCTGCTCAGACTTTACGGCTTCAAGAAAATGTGTTCGTGTCATTACGTCACAGATTCCATTTTACGATAACTATACATAACACCAAAAACACATGTACGTCTGTATTTTTATTATATTTAATATCATTTTTAAAAAGTAAATAATTGGAAATACTTTCAAAATAAAGTATATGATGATTATTTTTAAGCTCAGAAGTTTTGTAACACCTGTCCATTTTATTTGTTTTTCAGTCATTTACCACTTCTAAAATACTAGGAATGAATGACTCTGGAGTTGTACACATGTACGTTTTGAAGGTTATGTGGACTTTTCCTATTACTCGTCATACTGACGTGTCTCTACTTTTGAAATTGAAATCTCTTCGAATGCCTTGAAGAGGTCTTCCTCTGTTAGATTTCCCTCATTCTCTCCCCATTCGTATTTTTGGTTTTACCGGGAAGTTCTTTTGTTATTTTTTGTGATTTTTTGGGTTTGAAGTTGCTAACTTTTTTGTGTTTATGGTTTAGTTTTCTGTAGTGGGGTGTGTGTGGAAATTATTTTTAAGGTAAATATTGTAAGAGATAACCAACTTATCATATATAACAACATTTTTATTAGTTTTAGATTGTTAGTGCATATATGATTGGCTGGCTCAGTTCCAGTTGTTATTGTTTGGCTTAGTCCCAAATTACATATATGCATTATTTGATCAATGTCGGCTAATTTCAGTATACAAATAGACTTATTGTGATTTCATTGATTATTAAGTTCAATGAATAAAGTTGTTTCTGGTTCTTGAAGTGATGCAAGACCATAAAACTGCTTTTGTTTAAGCTTTGAACCATAACTACGGCGGGAAGTTTCCTGATGAAAGTAAGTATTTATTCTAACCTTTTCAATACATATTATTGGCTGCTTTTCTAAATTCCAAAATCTGTAAACATGGCCTTGACCCTCTCAGTGACCACGTTTATTAAATTGCAAATTTTGTAAAGTTTCTTTATGATCAGAAATCTTTAGCAGTAGGTGCAATTAAGGGATTATGCTCTATTTATTTTGCTAACTCTTTTGATTGGTGTTATCTTCATAATGTTGTAGGAGGAAATGTTAATTTTACATGTCAAATGAATCAGAATAATTATCTTTTGTAGTGCAGAGAATGCCCTGATTATGAATATGTTTAGTCTGAGGATTTGTGCTTGGTTGTTGCTTGGCTTTGGGTTTGAGAGATGGGCATGACTAACTAACAAACTTTTGCCTAGGATGCAAATTATTCATTAACCAGTGCTTGAGACATGGATGTTATATTGGTGGTCATGAAGTTGATCAAATCATTTAGCAGAAAGTTGGATATTGTTGTGTTTAAGCTTTGGTATGACAATATACAGATTACCTCATCTATGCATTTTTATAGTATGAAGGCTACTTTGGTTATGTACACTTAATTGAAATGAAATTAATGGTTCTGTCCGTCATTATTTTTATGAAACTAACTCTTAAATATGGAATATATAGCCATTTTTATCTCACCATTTTTGCTTCTAGCAAAGTGGACATAATGCAGAAAACACTAAACAGAACACTGTTGATATGGCAACATTGGTGAGTACCTTACAACTTTTTTTCTTCTCCATCGTGGATGGACAAATAAAATTGGGCTAGCTATAAATTTTGTGATTTTGTGAAGGCTTAAATTCTAATAGGATATTGTTTCGGTAGGAATTTACTGGGACCGAAAGCACTAACCTCGATGGCGTGTTTCTGCTTCCTTCTGATGCGAAATCTCCAATTGTCTTCGCCGTCTGTTCTTCAGACCGTCCGTCGAACTCTGATCTTCGCCCAGGAGGGGGTGGTACCTGTAATGGTACTCCGACGATCAAGTTAGATGTCGGTATGGGAAGACCCTCTGTCCTCAGCAAGTGGATGCCTAGAACGGAGAGAGGGTGGAACTCAATCAAGTATGAGAGTGTCAGTGTGAGTTGAATTGTGCGTACCTTGTTTGGAGCCTTTTGGTCTTTATTTATAGGCTTTGGATCGATATAAAATCAATATAACAGAATAGAATATAAACCGTATGAAATATAAACAAACTCACCTGAAATATCTCTGTTGAGATATTATTTGATACGAGATAATATTTGACCGTTCGGAGTAACCGGTCGTGTGAGACATACTACCGTACATCATGCCCCCCAAGTCCAAAGGAGGGATGAAGCTTTAGCTTGGCGTGACTGCAGGACTTTAAAGAGTGTTGGGAAGGATAATGGCCGAACGGTGTTGAGCAGCTTTGTCTTTAATGTTGATGGTCGCTCTTGAAACAAATAGGCTTGATAGGATCAATAACGACCAAGACTCGGAGGGTCTCGATGTAATTAACGGGCATTATAGGCCGTATAGAACCAAGGCTCGTGGGTCTTGATGTATTTGTTGGACCGAGACTCGGAGGGTCTCGATGTAATTAACGGGCGTTATAGGCCGTATAGAACCAAGACTCGTGGGTCTTGATGTGTTTGTTGGACCGAGACTCGGAGGGTCTCGATGTAATTAACGGACGTTATAGGCCGTATGGAACCAAGACTCGTGGGTCTTGATGTATTTGTTGGACCGAGACTCGGAGGGTTTCGATGTAATTAACGGGCGTTATAGGCCGTATAAAACCAAGACTCGTGGGTCTTGATGTATTTGTTGGACCGAGACTCGAAGGGTCTCGATGTAATTAACGGGCGTTATAGGCCGTATGGAACCAAGACTCGTGGGTCTTGATGTATTTGTTGGACCGAGACTTGGAGGGTCTCGATGTAATTAACGGGCGTTATAGGCCGTATGGAACCAAGACTCGTGAGTCTTGATGTATTTGTTGGACCGAGACTCGGAGGATCTCGATGTAATTAACGGACGTTGTAGGCCGTATAGAACCAAGACTCGTGGGTCTTGATGTAATTAGACTCGGTCGGTCTAGTGTAATTAACGGACGTTGTAGTCCATATGCATTATAAATAATCTGCAAAAGATGTGACTGGAAGACTGTATTGAAATAATACTGGATAAAAAAGACAATCGGTCTGTAAAGTGTAAAGAAAAGAGCAAAACATTAACTATAATAAAATTTGAGATGGGTGACATTCCAAGTGTTTGGAACCACTTTGCCGTCCAGGTTTTCTAGTTGATAGGCTCCATTATTCAGATCTTTGTTGATTCGGAAAGGTCCTTCCCAATTATCAGCCAGTTTACCGTGGGATTTATTCCTTCGTGCATCTCCTCGCTTGCGCCAGACAAGATCTCCTTCGTTGAAATGCCTAGGCCGGACTTTGGTATTGTACCGCCTGGTTATCAGTCGCTTCTGTGCTTCATTTTTTATTAGTGCAATTTCGCGTCGTTCGGGCAATGTATCAAGATTCATCCGCAGTTGTTCTTCGTTGAGATTCATATCTTGCATATGCCGTCGAAGGGATGGTTCTCCTATCTCGACCGGTAACATGGCATCTGTACCGTACGTGAGGTTAAACGGGGTTTCCCCTGTTGATCCGTGTGGTGTACAACGGTAGGCCCAAAGTACTTCCGGCAGCTCTTTGACCCATAAGCCTTTAGCTTGACCTAGACGTTTCTTTAACTCAGAGATGATAGCCTTGTTTGCGGCCCCCGCCTGCCCGTTGGTTTGAGGATGCTCAACAGAACTCGTGACGTGTTTGATACCAAGTCCCTGGAGGAAGTCTTCTAGCGTACGGTCAACGAATTGCCGACCATTGTCAGTGATGATCTTTTGGGGTAGGCCGAATCGGCAAATTAGGCGCCAAATGAAACTTTGTACTTTCCGGGCGCTGATAGTTGCTAGAGCCTCCGCTTCGATCCATTTGGTGAAGTAGTCGATAGCTACTAAAAGGTATTTGCACTGTCCTTTTGCAAGCAGTAGGGGTCCGGCTATATCCATCCCCCATTGAGCGAGCGGCCACGGGGATATGATGGTCCTTAATTCGGACGAAGGGATTCGAGTGTCGTGGTCGTGGGATTGACAGGAAATGCATTTTTGAACAAATTCCTTACAATCTTGTTCGATGGTGGGCCAATAAAAACCCGCTCGTAATATCTTGGCTCTGAGTGTTCTCTTCCCTGAATGAGAGCCGCAAATCCCATGGTGTAGTTCTTCCATGACGTACTTGGCCTCTTGGTTGGATAAGCATTTCAACAGCAGTGTAGTGTACCCGCGTCGATAAAGATCGTCTCCTACGAATGTGAAGCGAGCAATTCGTATGGAGTCGACCGTACTCACTTTAGCACCTTGCTCTTGCTGGATCATTAACTGTATTATATCCTGCCGCCAGTCAGTCGAAGGGGGGTTAACACTGGTGGTGCATGTCTCCAAGAGGGGTTGCTCTAACTGGGTCTTTATAACCGAGGTAAGTTGGTTGTTTCCTCGACTATGTGTTAGCTTGGAGAGTAAATCTGCTCGGGAATTTTGCTCTCTAGGAACGTGAATAATCCGGAAAGTGCCGAACGCTTTAATGAGGTCGTTGACCTTATGATAATACCGCAGCAGGTGGTTGTCCTTGACTTGGAAAGTGCCGTTAATGTGTCCTACGACCAACTGAGAATCCATTCGGCATTCTAGATGCTGGATGTTGAGTTCTGCTGCCAACAATAATCCGCTGATGAGGGCTTCATACTCCGCCTGATTGTTGCTGAGTTGGAACGTAAAAGATATAGCCTGCTCGACCAGAATACCGTTCGGTCCTTCCAATACTATTCCGGCTCCCGCTCGTCGTTTGTCCGAAGATCCGTCAACGTTTAAGTTCCATACGGACGGTTCCGTTGCGGGGGGTAATTCGGCTGCAAAATCTGCCAAATGTTGCCCTTTGATGGAGCCCTGCGGCTCGAAACGTAGGCCGAATTCGGATAGTTCAATAGACCATGCAACCATCCGCCCGGCCAAGTCTGGTTTCCTGAGGATCTTGGCGATGGGGTGATCGGTTCGGACGACCACTTGATGACTTTGAAAGTAAGGGTGAAGTCGTCGAGTGGCATGAATTAAGGCCAGCGCCACTTTCTCCACTTGTGAATATCGTTCTTCGGCCCCCTGTAAGGTTCTGCTAACAAAATAGATAAGTTTAAATACAGGTGTTTCCTGTATGAGGGCGGCACTTACCGAATGTCCGGATACTGAAAGATACAATTGTACGTCGAACCCCTCTTCCGGACGGCTCATGACGGGCGGGTTGGTTAACATATTTTTTATGGCGGAAAAAGCCGCCTCACATTGATCGTCCCAGTTCCGGGGGACATCCTTCTTCATGTTATTAAGTATGGGCTTGACGTGTTCGGAGAGCCTCGGTATAAACTGAGACAAAGCGGTGAGACGTCCGACTAGGCATTGGACCTCTTTCAACTTGGTTGGGGTTCTCATCTCCAGAATTGCTCGGCACTTGTCCGGGTTGGCTTCAATTCCCCGATTGGTTAGCATGAATCCAAGAAATTTTCCGGCTGAAACGCCGAAGGTGCATTTAGACGGGTTGAGGCGTAAACCATACCTTTTGAGTTGTCGGAAAACGTCCGTCAGATCTCGTAAATGTTGTTGATGAGAACAGCTTCGTACGACCATGTCATCCACGTAAACTTCCATGCATCGTCCGATTTGATTGTGGAAGATTTTGTCCATGAGTCGCTGATACGTGACACCTGCATTTTTTAAGCCGAACGGCATTACCTCATAGCAATAATTAGCTTGTTCGGTGATGAAGGCCGTGTGGTTCCGATCTGGAGCATACATTGGAATCTGGTTGTATCCCGAATATGCGTCTAAGAAGCTGAGGACCGTGTGACCGGAGGCGCCATCCACCAGGCGATCAATGCTGGGGAGGGGATAGTTGTCTTTAGGGCAAGCTTTGTTTAGGTCGGTGAAATCTACACACATTCGCCACTGACCGTTCGATTTTTTGACCATGACCACATTTGCTAACCACGTGGTGTACGTTATTTCACGGATAAATCCGGCCGTGATCAACTTGTCTACCTCCTCTTGTACCGCCGCCCGTTTTTCGGTACCGAGTCTTCTCTTCTTCTGAGCAATCGGTCGCGCTTCTCGGAATATGGACAATTTATGAGTGATGACCTCGGGGTGCATACCCGGCATATCTGAGGCGCTCCAGGCAAAGAGGGTGCTGTTAGCCCGTAACAGAGCTGTGAGGTCGTCTTCATTTGTAGGTGTGAGGTCAGCTCCAATATTAGTAACCTGTTCTTTACTCTTCCCTAGGACGATCGATTTGATCTCCCCCTGGGGTTGAATCCGGTCGTCTGTGTTGGTCCTCGGGTCCAGGTCGACCGATATGGTTTCCGGTCTACTCTCTCTCTTGTATGTAGCGGCTTTTAAGGAAGCCGTGTAACATTGTCGAGCGGTTTTCTAATCTGCTCGAACGGTGCATATTGCACCACTTTCGGATGGGAACTTCATCGCCAAATGTGGGGTTGATACGATCGCTCCAAAGGCGTTCAGGCACGGGCGGCCGAGAAGAGCATTATACGAAGTATTAGCTTCCACCAACAAGAAGCGTACACGGATTTCTTTGGATTGGTCACCGGTACCCAGGCGGGTCTTTAGGTCGATATATCCTCTTGTGTCAACGCGTTCACGTGCAAAACCAACAATCTGTTCGTGAAAAGGTGTTACGGACCCCTCAGACAAAGCCATCCGCTGGAATGTTGTCCAGTACAGGATATTGACCGAACTTCCTTGGTCTATTAGGACCTTGCTCACGTCATATTCCGCAATTCGGGCCGTGATAACCATGGGATCATCCTGTTTTGGATCAGGGGCATGGAAATCCCTATCGGTAAAAGTGATGTCCGACATTGACAAAGGATTCCGGGCTATTGTATGGACGCTGCGCAAGTTTCGCAAGTGTCTTTTGCGAGCTGAAGATGAAGCTCCTCCTCCGGCAAAACCTCCTGAGATGGTGTCAATACGGCCCTTTGGGGTCGGGTCTCGCTTCCGTGATCTGCTTCTCGAACGTTCACGAGTACGTTCGGGCTTTCGTCGAGGTGGTTCAGGACTCCTTCTGAATTTTCTGGGGGAACGTTCTCGCTGGGGGGAACGTCCTCGTCTGCTTGTTTCTGATTTAACAAATTCCTGCAAGTAGCCCGCACGGACTAATCTTTCTATCTCATCTTTGAGTCCCTGGCAGCCTTCTGTGGAGTGTTCGTGGTTATCATGAAACCGACATATCTTGGATGCGTCCGCATCCTTGGGCGTCCGCTTTTTTCGAATGGTAATCAAATTGGCTTGGAAGGCTTTTTCAAATACCTTGTCTCTTGGAGCTGTAAGGTGAGTATAGCGGTCGTACCGAGGTCCGAGCGGGGCTTTCAGCTCTCTGCGAGGGGGCCTTTGATTGCGACCTCTGTCATCTGTGGCCGGAACTTCGTTCTTCTTTCGGTAATGTCTTTGGTCCTCCATTTTGATAAATTTGGTCATTTTTTTCATGCAACTCTTCCATAGTTTTTGGTAATTCAGCGTACAGGCTTTCTGAGATAAACTCTGGTTTGAGGCAGTTAGGGAGGTTACTGATGATGAACTCATGGGAGAAACCCCTCACTCTCCTGGCTGTCTCCGAGTACCTACGCATGAACGTTCTCAGGGGCTCTTCTCTCCCTTGTTTAAGGTTGACGAGTTCGGCAGCGGACACCCTTTCCCTCTGGTTGGCAGAGAACTGCTTTTTGAAAAGCGTTGTGACAGTTTGAAAGTTGTCGACTGAGTTTGGAGGAATAGTGTAATACCATTCTAGGGCTTCGTCTTTGAGAGATAGGGAGAAGGCTCTGCATTTGACTGGATCGCTGTTTGAATAGAAAGCCATGGAGTCGATGAAATTACGGAGATGGTGTTCTGGATCCGTTGTTCCATCAAATTTTTCGATTTGAGGGGGCGGTCGGTTGGGCATTGCAGTCTGCATAATCTCCTCAGTGAAGGGTAACAGTTCTGGTGATCGTGGTGGAGGACCACTATCACCATGAAGGTGATTGTTTCGGCCATTGCGGCGGCCATGATTAGGGTTGCCAGTGTGGCTATTGTCTTCCGTTGCTTCCTGTTGTTTTTCTTTAAGTTGGGCTAGTTCTGCATCGAGTTGTTGATGCGCCTCTTGTTGCTGGAGAATCATCTGGGACTGCCGTTCGAGTTGAGCTTGGAGTTGTGTTAGGAGCTCTGTAGGATCAATATCGTCCATGCTTCTGGTGGTCACCATTGGGAGTCTTCGCTTTCGGCCCCACGGTGGGCGCCAAAATGTTTCGATAGGAATTTACTGGGACCGAAAGAACTAACCTCGATGGCGTGTTTCTGCTTCCTTCTGATGCGAAATCTCCAATTGCCTTCACCGTCCGTTCTTCAGACCGTCCGTCGAACTCTGATCTTCGCCCGGGAGGGGGTGGTACCTGTAATGGTACTCCGACGATCAAGTTAGATGTCGGTATGGGAAGACCCTCTATCCTCAGCAAGTGGATGCCTAGAACGGAGAGAGGGTGGGAACTCAATCAAGTATGAGAGTGTCATTGTGAGTTGAATTGTGCATACCTTGTTTGGAGCCTTTTGGTCTTTATTTATAGGCTTTGGATCGATATAAAATCAATATAACAGAATAGAATATAAACCGTATGAAATATAAACAAACTCACCTGAAATATCTCTGTTGAGATATTATTTGATACGAGATAATATTTGACCGTTCGGTCTGGCCGAGATACGAGATAATATTTGACCGTTCGGTCGAATATTTGATACGAGATAATATTTGACCGTTCGGAGTAACTGGTCGTGTGAGACATACTACCGTACAGATATAATTTTAAGATGATTCATCATAGTGAAAAGTCTGCATTTAAAATTAGTAAGGACCATGCTCTGTGGTTATGCCATATTCTTAATATGTGCTAAAACTACTTTATGTATAGGGAAAAAAGAATAGTCTTTATATTAGGTCAAGTTTTTCTTGATCCAAAACATACATTAATGAATGCAGCCAATCTCTCTCAAAGAATCAATTGCTGTATGTTTCTTAATTGAATTGTTGCACCTTGAAGGTATAAACTCTCCTTCAAACTCCATCATTTCAAAGAATAAAGAATATCGTATGATCTACAATTTTACTAATTTCTTACTACATATCAATGGGCAGTAGGATGGAGGATTTGGAGCAGAACATCAATGAACTCCGAGCAGAGAGACAAATCTCATTTGAGTTGAAGCCTGAAATAGAAAATCATTAAAAATGGCAGCAAAATGGTTCATCATAGATCAGTGTTAATGTTTTGGATATGGTTCATTTCAAACTCCACAAGTTGATGAGTTGTTTCCTTGCATTATGCATTTCTTTTCATTTGGTTCAAATAGTTATGAACAAATTTGACTTTGTCTATCGCTACTGCAATTAACTAAGTATTATTTGGAAGGCAAGAAGCGCATATCCTTGTGCTTTCAAAACTTCATTTTCTACAAGCTGATAAAAGTTATACTTTCCCATACGGGGGTTTTCCTTTATGAGAATCCTATGTGTTTCTGGTATAAATTTGATTATTATTTTTTTTCAAAATCTTCAATTTTACTAATTCCTTTTGTTAACTTTTTCTTCTTGTTTTCATGGATTTTAACAGAAAAACCTGGAGAAGAAGATTATCTTATACTTCTTGTTAAATTAATCTCATGCAAGAAAATATTTTTTTCGGAAGTACACGGTCCTTTTTTTATTAATTAAATAAAATCATTAAAATAGTGATACAAAAATATAAAAACTAAATAACAGAAAAATAATAAAATTAAAAATTACATTTTTTAATCCTTTTTTTTTAATTTAAATTTATTTAACTTTGAAATTCTTCATTTTCATTTGCATGATCTTACTTTGGATTTTATATTTGCCTCATATTGAAATGAGTGTCTGAAAGTGATCATTCGTGGTAAAATATTTCATGATAAAAGATGTTGATAATTAATTTTTTATTTATTTATTTTTTATGATGAATTTTTTCAATTCATTAATACGAAGAAGAAAAAAAAACAAGAACATGAACAATACAGGATAAAGACCAAATCCCAAAGTACAATTTTTACTTACAAATTTTATTAATGGCTAAAATTCATCAATAATATTTACAAATGGATAAGAGATTGTTTTTATTCGTCAAAAAAAATTATTGATAAATATTTTACATATGAATTTTCTGCCATAAATGATTTATCGATAGAAATTTTATATTTGTTAATAAAATTTATTGATAAACAATTTACAAATAAATTATTTATCGTCAATCATTTTTATTTTGACATTTATGTGATTTATTATCAATGGATTTTATCCATTACTAAATCTTTTTTTGTTTGCAGTGTAATATCTTCTGAGAAAACGACATGATAAAATGAATAAAATTCATTATATGTTTATGAAAAACACAGATAATACGCTTAAATTTGTTTATACTCTTACACAAGTTATGATAGTCTTAGTTCTTATATATATATATATATATAGTCTAGATTACTTCAACCTTCGATGAGTGATAATTTTTTATTATTTTAATGTGTCTTAATAAAGGGGTGGAAGTGTATATATAAAATACACTTGGACATTTAAATTAGTTTAAGAGGGATAAATGTTATGAAATTGAATTGAATACTTATGAAATGTCAAAATAATTCAAAAATAATGTCAAAAGTAACATCTCAACTATATTTGAAGGTTATTTAAAGCCATGAAGTGTACAAAAGTAAAAAGCAAAATGTAACCCGGATGCAAGTTGTAAGTTCTATAACATTTTAAATTAAACTTTGAGACATTTTAAATCTAGCTTATGGTGTAATCTGCTAATACCGTAATTAAATGCTTAATACACTTCAAATTATTAGCTAGTTGATTGTGTGTTCAAACAATGTGATGTTTATTCATGAGTGATTATATTTCATGGGACCAAAGAATACTTAAATCAATTTGTTTTTGCAAAATTTTCTTTCAACAATTACATATTAATATTAAAACAATCTAAAAAGATAAGAGTTAAGAAATATTTATTCAAATGAAGCACAAATGAAGTTTTTCTTAAACTCTTCTAAGTGAGATTAGCTTCTCTTGTACTTTTCTTTTTAGGTGTTTTTCATGCACTACTCAACCCATGTTTCCTTGCCTATCCATGCTTCTCTTGATCATGAATTAATGGGCTTCCATTTGGCCCAATTACAATATAAATCCAATAAGAGATTATCCATGAAAATAGGATGTTATACCTTTTATTTTCATTAAAAAAATCTACTCTTCACGAACCCACTTAATCATAGCTCTTGTGATTGGTACCTATATATAACTCACTATTACAACTTATTATATTCAAAAGATAATACCCATTTACAACTTAACTTATTAGAAATGTTTGTTCTTATGTTATGTTATGTGGACCAAAAAGAGACGTTCTTCTTTTAACATCAGTAAGTTAAAGGCATAAATATGTTTATTAACTCTAACTTGAATAGATTGAAATCAGACAATCTCGGTGAGACAGTTTTGACGATGAAATTAGCAAGTTGACGAAAAAAAGAAACGTGAAGTAATTGCATCAAATCAACTTGATAGTTTTCTTAAACAAAAATGACTATCAACCTATAAATTATTTGTGTATTTATGAAAAAATGGTTTGACAACCATATAAGACATTGCGGTTATTATATTAAGAAAACAAATTTAAAGAATTTAATTTTGAGAACAGTTGAGAAATAAGTAACTGTTACAATTCATAATGTTTTAATTAATATATGGTTTGATAAGTGTCAGCACTTAGTGGATTTTTTCGTACAAAAACTTATACTCTTGATTGTGTTTACGGGATAGGAGTTTGTAAGTGTTCGAGAAAAGAGAGAATAAAAACACTAGAGAAAAACAAAACTATGAATGAATATAATTGAAAGTGAGTTTGGATTCAGCGGAAGCAAAGAATATATACAAAGAGGAAAGAGAAAAAAGAAAGCAGAATAAACAAAACAATTTTTATGAGAATCCACCATTCGGTATAATAAAGCCGATCAGTAGCCTCATTGTCTGCAGTCGCTCGGTAGCCACACTGCTTGCAGCCGCTCAGTAGTCTCCAGCTCTCTGCAGCCGTTTGGTAAGATATTGTTGTTCATCCTTCAATAACAACAAAAGAAGATATATGTGAAGATCTCTATTAGAGTTGGTTGAATATATAACATTAATGGGACACATGTGTATGACAGAAAAAAGAGGAAAGGAAGAGTGGCAAGAGGAAAGGAAGTGTGCAAGTTGAAGAAGAAGAGGAGTGAGGATGCGAAAGCAAGTTCATGGTGGAGGGAAGGCACAATAGTGATTAGAAGCGACGACAACGTAAGAAAGAATTTTAGACCATGAAATCGGGCAGAAAAAAGAAAAAATACAACATCAAGACAAAATACGAATGAAAAAAAACTCATAATATCATATTAAAAAAATATTTGAATATACGTCTTATTGGAGATAAATTAATAAATAAGTATATATATATATATATAATCTAAATTTAAAATATAATTATAAACAATATAATTAACTACATGATTAATCTAATTACAATATATTTCAAAATACAATTTGAATTCTATCGAACTTAAAAAACGTTTGTTTCTTGCAGAATATGTTGGTGGTGTTGTACCAAATCAAAGAAGAAGGGAAAAATTATTTTGAAACCGATTGGAAGTGAAGTTGGTTTTTGAACAAAAATGACATGGAATAGTTTGACAGGGATGACATAGAGTTGTGTTTGGTGTGTTAAAGAGAAAGGAACAAGAAAGGCTGTTGGTTAGACGGTGACTTAGATGAATTAATGTGGCAGCGCCATGGCATGGGTGTGTTGTGTCGTGGCATGGTGAACATGGTGACTATTCAAGTGAGAGCATGACTTAACGTATGAACTCTGCATATGCCCTTTCATACCTATTTACCTAACATTGCTCAAAACAGGAGAAGGATTTCCAACATGAATTCCATTTATAAATAATACTGCAAAAGTCAATCTGCAACCACTGTTCCATTGATAAAAGTTCATCATTATTTTTTTTTCTTTAATTTCTTTTTCTCAAAGTACAACTTTTGTACTATGTGATTGGTGTGGGGAATACAAGATTTAGTTATTCTCAAAAGAAGAAAATAGTTAACAAAAATGTATTTTAATCTTTAGGATGTTTTTGGTTGGAGAAATTTTATAGGTAATTTTTTTATAGAAATTTTGTAATCTTTTATGAAAAAAATATTATTTAAACAAATAACTTTAAAAGAAATTAAAAATAAATTGGAAGCCCTATATTTAATATAAATTAATAAATAAATAGTATATTAAGAAACTTGTAAATTCATTATTGTAAAATTTTAAATTGAAGATGTGTGTTGTTGAGGCGTCTTTTAACTCAGAGTTTATAATTTAATGTTTTAATAGTGAAAGTGAATAAGATACATTGGCATAGTTTATGGTATGTTAAAGTAAGTTAATCTTACTTACATAAATTTAGTCATGTGTATTGAACTAAAAATGAATCGATTTGATTTTTTTTTTTCACTACAATTAAAGTGTATTAACTTAATTCATTTTTAGATAGCATTGCAATCAAAATACTTATTTATTTTTTAAACATTACAATAGTTAAAAATAAAATTGTCAACCTACATCATTTTATAAATAAATAAATTACACATTCAAATTATTTAATTATTCTTGAATAACAATGTAATATTTAGAAAACAAATTGTAAACCTACAATATTTAATTATTCTTGAATAACAATGTAATATTCAGAAAACAAATTGTAAACCTACAAAATTATGAGTGAATAATTATAATAAAACACTTGTGAAAAATAAATAAAAATTGTTATTGATAAATTATAAATGAATTCATTTTCAACTCGATTCTAATTCGTTTAATTCCTAAATTAAATGAGTTAATTTGAATCTAAATTAAAAATAATAATTAATTTAGATAGGTCATGCTATGCATTATTATAATTACATGAATTTTTTATTAAAAGATAAAAAAAGAAAAACTATGAAAGGATATACCACACTTATGAAAAACATATCACACGTATAAACAAAAAAAATACTATTATGAATAAATTAAGTAAAAATATAGATAGTTAATAATAAACACATGTTTTTTTTTTATAAAAAACATTCTATATTTTGAATTTCATATACTAAGAAAAAGTCAAATTTTCCAACATATTAAAAAATTGATCATTAATTTTATGTTTTGTTATATTTTAAATTAATCTTCTTCGATATTAGTTTATTTAGTAGTTAATTTTAATTATAAAACAAGTTTTTTTAGACATAAATAAAATTAGAAACTACCTCATAATTACTATATAGTGAATTAAATTACTCTAAACACTCCAAAATATTAAAAGTGAAATTAATATCTTCTAAAAAACATATTAATTAAAGAATCAAACTCACACTATGAATAATAACATCTAAATTCTTAACAAAAGTTTCATTTCCTAACACAAATATTATCCTCCAAGTTAATCAATCTCACTTTCATATACATTGTGAAAAATGACATTCTTGTTTGATTTCCGAAAGTATTTTTATCAACCTTCTTCATGTCTCATTGTCATTTCAATGACTGATATTTTGTACGAAGCTGGAATAAAAATATACATTCCCACTTTGAAGGGACTCAGCTAATATTCTGCTATGCTTTTACTATTAGATTAGTTTTAATTATTAAATTGTTAGTTTGATAAACTTTAATTTACTAATAACATAAAAGTGTGTGGGTGACTGACAGATACACATGGTGTAATGCCCTTAGAAGAAGAGGAATGGATGGAAGGCTATGGCAGCATAGCATAACCAAACTTCTCTTTTCTTTTATATATAGACAACAGAGGGGTCCATTAAAAGCAGTGTACGATCATTGCATACATTGTTTGTTACACACTACAACCTAGTACGGCCCTATTAACCTAACTACTCTCTAACCTCTCATCCTTTCACACCTCTTTTTCAATACTATTCAACTCATAACTACTCAATTTCTGCTTCTTCTTTCTTTAAACACTACTATATCCACGGTAAAATAAATAATCCCAAAAAATATTCTAAAAATATCAAAAATTTACTTTCTTCGGAAAAAAAGAAATTCATTAAATATACTTTTATTTTTAAACTTCTCTTTTAATATATTTTCGTACCAAATTTTAAAAATTAATAAATATATTTTTTAAATTTTAACTTGTCAAATCAAAATAAATAATTCAAACGGTATTTAAAAAAGTGTTTGACAAGTTAATAAAATTTAACACCGTTAAATTTAAAAAAATATTTATCCCTTTTTTAAGTTTAAAAAAAAATATATCAAAATTTAAAATATGGATAAATTTTAATTTTATATCAAACTTTAAAAAATAAAAACATACTTATAAAAAAAATTGAAAACACTCTCATCTTCCTTTGACTGAGGATTGTTTTATAAAAAGTAAAGCTTGATGGAAATTCGAGGTCATAATTATTTTCCTGTAGTTTTACTTTTTTAATTTTTAAATATATATATATCTTTTAGCATTAAATTGTTTTCACTCGAATTTGATCTGTTGACTTTTTATCACATGTAACTTTGTTTAATATTCATTTTAACTATCTATAATTTTCGACATGATATAATGAAATTGAGAAAACTAGATGATATTTTGACTCTCTTTTTTTATAGGAGGTCAGACCACAACGATTGCACTATTAGATACAGTGTTTTTTTTAAATTGAATAAATTTGCAGAAAATAAAAAATTAAGGGGTCGGGAACAAAAATAATATAACGACCAAAATTTCAATAAAAGTAGATAATGTATATATAACATTACAAAAGTATATTTGTTGTGAAAAAACTATTCTTTATTAGTTAACCGTTAATTAAAAAAAAACATGCAAAAAATATATAACCAAAGATATATATTATTTATTGTAGAAGTCAACAATAATAATATTAAAGAACAGTAGAGAGGAACAATTAAAAAGGAGAGGAGCACAAAATATCAATTAAAGGTTGAAACTGTACAAAGTAAAGAAATTTGAATTCCATTTACAGCTTTAGACCGAACGGTCTTGGTACAGTACATGACCGAAAGGTATTACAAAAGGGATTCCTAGACCGAACGGTTTTACAAAATATTTAACCGGATCGATCTGTCTATTCTAATTAAAATAAGAAACCTATTCTAAGGACCGGACGGTCCTGCACAGCTCTCAGGCAATACGTCTAGGGGTTGCTCCGCTTGTAAGGCTTCCTCCAAAGTGTCTTCTTGAGCACCTTCTGCTCACACCTAAAGGATGATCATTGCAGTAAAGAGAACAAACCGGACGGTCAAATACCAAACGACAACATAGTCAAGACAAAACAGATAAGGGTAAGCTTATGTAAATTCAATTAATCATTTTCATGCATTTTTAAAATATACACACAAATCTCATACATGAACATTCCAACCATGAATCATCAGTAAAGTGCGATAACACAAGAATCAACATATTCATTTTCTTTAGACGCTGTCCGGACGGTATGACTATGTATGCTCGCCGCTCTTTGCACTCGGGTGGACCTGGCTGGGATATACTCAACAGACCGCCACCCGAGATTAGTCCAGTGGAACCACCTCAGTATAGAAATACCATGAGGCTAAAGGACCTCCTGCTATTCCCATGCATGAGTTACCCTTCTCTGCCTGAGAAGGCGTAATCACGGAATATCAGGATAGAATCAGAACCTGAGCCTTAACCATGGTCATACTATACCAACCATCATAAATCCTGAGACATTCCTCCTTGGAAGTCTCTTATAAAAATAATCAGAACCGGACGGTAACTTAATAGACTTGTAACATTGAAAATGAAAACAGACTAAGTCAAGGAGAACTGGATGAAAGAATCAAGGAGAAACTCAACAAAGAAAGCAAAGAGTACTTGCCCAATGATCACCGGACTGAAAAAAAAATCACTAGAAGTTTAACAATGAAGCAAAGAGGACTTAATAAATACAACTGGAAGAAAAGATCAATATAACTCAACAATGGAAACAAAGTTGGATTAGTTAATGAGAACCGGACAGATAGAAGAAACCGAACGGAAGGTCAATGGAAACTCAACAATAAGAGTCAACGAATTAAATCAAGGAAGAACGAACTTAGTCAAAAGACGTTTTAAATAAGAAGTTCTCTTCAATAATGCGAGTGTCAGTATAAGACCGAACACTCCTTGAGAAATCAATTGTCAGTGTAAGACCGAACACTTTCCAAATAACTAATATGATAAGCCGGACGTTTTAGGAACTCAAGTACTGGTATAAGACCTAGTACTTTTAGCAGACATCATCAATATAAACCGAACACTCAGTGTATGACTGAACATTCTAAATAGCTAAATAGGAGACCGAATACTCAGTCTATAACTAAGCATTTCTAGGCCGGACGTACAGTGTAAGACCGGACATCCTTTAATAGGTAAGTCCGAACGACTACCTAAACAAGATATTTTAAGTCTCAATCATAGAGGTATCAGGTCAATTGTTTCAGGGGAAACCGAACGGTCCTAATGACCCTTCAATTACAGATTTATATTTTCACTAAGTTTTATAACTTGATGACATATTTCATACCAAAATCAAACATGCATTTCTCAACAACAATACCATACATTCAGCAAGCATAAACTCACAAAATCATGCATACGAAATAATCATAATTGAATTTATAAGCTTTCCTTACCTTAAATCCAAGCTAAGCTTCTAAGTCTTGGGCAACAACTACTTCTAAGGCTTTCAAAGTCCAAAGTGCTCCAATAGAAATTCCGAACGGTGAAATTGAAAGATCTTGACGCCGGAAAAAACTTATCTAAAAGGGGCAAGGTGATCAGAGGTGGGGAGATGGTCAGAATTCTAGAGAGAAGTTTGAAGTTTTAGAGAGAAGGAGGAGAAAATGGGGTTTTTGGAACTTGGGTTCTGAGAAAGAAGAAAGGTTGCATGCAGAAAGGTGGCAAGGTTTGAAAATCCCACCTTAAATAGAGCTTCCAATCCGGACGGTCGGTCCATCCTTCAGCTGCCACATGGATTCCACTATCAGAAGATCTTCATTTTTCTTACAGCCGCACGGTTCCCGAATTTGGGGAATTAAATGCACAAAAAAAATCCTATCTGCCACTCAACCTAAGGAGCTGAAATGGTGACAGGTGGACGACACTGAGAAGTGTGAAATTAATGGGATGTTACAACTAGTGACAACCAAATACACTTTTAAATGAAAGAGAAATGATATTTTTTACATCTTAATTTTAATTTCTTAAAATATGAATATCGTGTATGTGTAATTGACATGGTAATATTTAATTTTATATAATTGAATTGATAGTAAAGTATTTTGTTATATATAAATTATTCTATAATTAAATTCATAATGAATCTTCTATTTGTTTCAAAATAATAGTTGTTTATGATTTTAATATACCGATTGAGAAATATTTAATTAATACATATTTATAACAAATATTCCCAAATTTTCTACTACTGTTATTTCTTTTTAGTATAAGTGTTACTATGATTTTAACTAAAAATACTATTTTTTATTTTAAAAGGAGCTGAAAAAACTATGTTTTAGAATATAAAAAAAAGGTTAATTATTACACAATTAAATAAAAATTATAAACTTTTCTTTTTAATTATATGGAAAATATATTTTAAAAAATCTATTCAGATTTGATTTAGAAATAAAATTTAAAATATGGTAGATTCAATGAGATAAGCAATAAAAGGATGAAGTACATAATAAAAATAAAAATGCAGTATTTTGAAATGATCAAGGAAAAAGTTTTCGGATAATAGAAATATTTAAAATACATGTTAAAGAGAGATAAATTAAGAATGTTAACTGAAAAGAAAATAAGAATATTAATTCTTTTATTGTAATTTACAACACAAGAGTAGATATATTGAAATATTTTATTAATAAAACGATTTTTTAATATTTTTACATCTATTGGTTTAATTTCTTGAAAGAATTTAATTTAATTTAAATTTTACGTTTAGGTAGAATGATATCATTTTACGTCAACAATATTGTCTAAATAAGATTTTTAATGCACCTTGATAATATTATAAATTTTATTCGTGAAAATTAAACTAGTGTCCAAGAAAAGGCTTTAAAACTGAGGAGGACAGAAAATAAGAAACATTGCAAAGGATTCTTGTTGTCTAGGTGAAGTTGGAAGCTAAAGTTCTCCATTTGGTACTAGAGATGACGACAACCCTCAGCTGAAAGCTACCCCATATTTGGATCACAATGAATTTGCTTTGCAGCTAAAATCAATGACTACGCAACAAAACACTCTACAGTTAAATTATTGCCTAGTAGTACTTAATTGTTCCACTTAGTGAATTCCATTGGTACAGTTGTACAGAATTCTGGGTGAAAAGTTGTGTAAACATGGCAAAACCAACCAGTATTTCCCTCCTAAAAATTCATAAAGAGAATTCTTGGTACCTCGAATCATTAAAGAAAGAAACCTTTGCAGCCAGTGCAGCTGCAAGGACAAAAGGAAACTAGCAAGTGCATCTAACAAGTAAGCTGAGGTATCATGTTTCAATAACTAACTTGTTGGGCAAAATATAATAAGTTGACAAGACTATCAGGCCATGTTAGAACAAAATATAAAAAACATACAAGCTGTTGTAACACCTAAAAGGTTAAAAATAAAGCCCAAGGTGAATTCTTCTACACTAAAAAGCTATATAAGAAGAAGTATTAGAACTAAACCCATCATCAATATTTCTTCCATTAATGTCCACCAGAGTCCATTAGTAGCACAGCTAGAAAATCCCTTAGAGGCTATGATATGGAAAGTCTCGTTCCTATCCCCATTGATCAGTTCAGTTTTTGAATTAGATTCTAACAAATTGACCTCTCTCTGGCATGGCTTTACCCCATATGGAACATGATTTGTTGAAATTACTCCAACTTGGTAGCAAAGGTTCGGGTTTCTCCACGCCCCAAAACGCCTTCCCATTTTTTCAAAAAACTCTTTGGAGAAGTTAATCTCTCCTGTGATATTGTTTCCACTTAGGTAAAGTGCATTGAGACAAGGAAGAGTTTCCAGCTTTGGTGACAGATTGCCAGTGAGCTTGTTGTTACTAAGTCCCAAAAATCTGAGCCTCTTCAATTCTGAGATAGACTCAGGAATTTCCCCTGTCAACCCCATGTTAGAGAGTTCCAAAATTGCCAAGTTCTTCAGGTTTTCCCACTCTAATGCCCTCATGTCTCCGCCTAATGGATTGTTGGACATAACCAATTCCTCTAATGACTGCATCTCTTGCAAAGACAAGGTCAATCCACCACTCAATTTGTTATTCCTAAGGTCCATAAGGGTCAGATTCTTAAGATTAGCAAACTCCTTTAGAAGAGTCCCTTCAAGGTCATTGTGGCTCACATCAAGCTTCAATGCTGAAGTTAAGCTTCCGAGTGTTGAAGGCAAAGACCCCGATAACGAATTACTGCTCAAATCAAAGATTAATAACTCATTCATCCCATCAAAAACATCTGGGATCCTCCCATTAAGGTAGTTTCCAGCAAGCACAAGCTTCTTCAACTTCACGAGATTGCCAATGCTTGATGGTATTTCACCTGTTACACCGTTTTCTAGTAATATTAGTGATCGGAGGTTCTTGAGGACACCAAAACCCGAGGGAATGTTTCCAATGAGACCTGGATTTGATCTAAACTCTAGTGTCTCTAAGCTGCTGGCAAGTTTTTCCCAGTTTCTAGCGGGAATGGTAGCTGGAAAGCTATTTTTTGATTGAAAGCAATTGAAGAAGGATAGAGATTTTAGGTGCTTGAGCGAGAATAACTCTGGCCTAAACTCCAAATCTTGAGCACAACTCAGAGAATTGTCATGGACGGGTCCAATGTTCAAGACAGTAACATACCAAAACCCATTAAACAGATCACAAGAGACACCCTGCAGAAGAAAACAACACTGACATCACAATTAAGCAACTAATCAATCACCATGTTCTGGTTAATTTATAAGACCGGTTTGAAATGCAAATACATAATGGGCAATTGAAAAAGTCTGTGCAAGTCATTAACCAAACAGGAACCATATCCTTGTAGCTATACTATTCCTTCTGACACTCATCAAGAAACGGTGGCCTAACAAAAACAAATTTTCACTACCCAAAACTTATCTCGAGCACAGTATAAAGTAGTTGCTTAGACAACTTGTATTGTAGTACTGCCGATGACGGCAAAGCTAGGTGTCTGTTTAAAGGTACCTGAATTGGAGTCCAACCGCAAGGATCCGGATAGAGATCTGAGCCATTCCAGGAATTACCAACAAAGCCTTGAATGGTGGAGTACAGAGCTTCTTGCTCTGCTTTCTCCATTGGAGCAATATCAAGGTCTTCTTGTCCACAGCATGTTGCACTCAGGCAGAGGATGAAAATGAGAAATATGGCATGGCCAACAGTATTGATACTCTTCATGATTTTGAGTCAAAATAGGATTACCAAGCACGAAAGAAATTCAAGATGGATGAAGCAAAATTGATAAAAAAGAAAGAAGCATCTTATGGTTGATGGGTTACATGTGCATTTATCATTTTAGAGATGGAGAAAGAAAAAGAGGAAGAAGATCTTCAACTGAGTGACAACAGATGCAAAGAAGGTGAAAGTTAAAAAGGGTAGCCGGATAACTCAAGAATGAAGTGGGTACCCGAACAGGGGACCTTACAGAAAACTACTGTTGTTTTGGAAGAAGACGGGTTGTAGTATGAAGAAAGAAAGAACAAGATCCTGAATTTATGCTCAGACTTAGTAGGATAGTGGGAATGGAGGAAACACAAAAGCTGAGCAAGAAGCCTGACCTCTTCCTTCTTATGGTGTTTATAGAAAAAACTAAGGAAGTATATATATAAATAATTTTTAAGAGAGAACACGATATCTTATCACAGTTCTCGAAGCCCAAAGTCATAATAACGATGGCATTAATATGATCAGAGCAGAAGCAACTGAGAAGCCTATAAAACGGAAGCAAAAAAAAAGTTAAAAAACAGTGTTTCCTTTTTATGCAGCTATGCTATGGAAATTGCACACCCTATATGATTGTCTTATTCATTACCATTATTAGACGAGAAATAACTATGATGGAAATTATGTGTGTTAGTAGTCACAAGTTTGATAGTGTTTTAAAAGTGTTATTGGTAGTTGAAGGCAATAAAGGGATAGAGTTGAGGGATTAGTTGAAGACTAGAAAGAGCGTTTCGTAGCAGGGGACCATGTTCATGCAAAAGGAAGAGGTGCATGTAAAAACATGCAATACAAATAAGGTTTTCATCCGCTGATGCCTCGTTGTCTAGTGTTTTTGGCTGGTGTATTTTTGACAGCTCCATTGAAACTAAAAGGACAACAGAGACCTCACTATCTACCTTTTCATATTTCAATACACCACTTAATCACATTGCTACATATAACAGTTGGACCATACTTGTACCTTCACTATTTCTTTTTTCCTCAAAATTTGTACCTACCTAACCTCTATAACTTTTTTTTTTTTTTCAATCCAAATAACTACCCAAACTTAACCTTTTTCCCTCATACATTTCAAACTGGCTAAACAAAACTATTACAGGACGCACTTTTAAATGCTTGCTAATTAAACCCAAAGAAAATCTCCTTTTCTCAACTTCTTCAATCAATCCATTCATTGCTTGCACTATAACAAAATAAAGTTCATCTAGATTGGCTTCGTGTCCATTAATATTACTGCGGAATTTATGGTTTGCACAGTGATTATCATCAACTATCGCCCTGCCGCTGCTAATGAATTTTTCTTCCTTCTTCTCAATTCCTTTGTCAAGCATTTATGTCACTATTTCTCCCAATTTTCAATTCCTAATTTTGGATAAAAGTTCATATAAAAATAGACAATGTGGCCCTTTGTATTTTACGAACTTTGTAGAACCTTTTTGCAATTTCTGAATGGAATAAATATATATATTAAGAAAATAATAATTAGTCATTTAAGTGAGATGAAAAACAGTTGCAGGCAACAATTATTTACAAGTAATTGAATTTGCTACCAAATTAGCCGGTTTATTAGCTAAAGCTATATTTTATAATATATTTGTTACTATGACAAGAGTTTTATTATGATAGGAGCATTTAGAAAAAGAAAAAGTTTATTTGACATAATGTGAGTATCATATGACAAGTAAAATAGCTTTAACAAAAATTAGCTTTTATATTTAAAAAAAAGAGAGAGTAAATAATGGTGTCAAATGGTAGTAACAATAATTGTAATGTCAAAATATCATGTCCAATAAAAAATGGTTTCCATAAAGATTAAAAACATACATGGACTTTAATATTACAGTTTACGTATTTTGGGGATATTTAATAATTTTTAATTTAAAATTTTTAAAATAATAGAATTGTGAATCTTCTTTTTAATATATTGTTTAACTTTTCTTTATTTAATACGAAACTCAAACTTTTATTTTAATAACTCCGTATAAAGAAATTCAGTAAAGAAATTTGTTTACAGTACTAATAATTGGAAATTTACAGTCTATTAAATATTAATAAAATATGTCATGATATGATGGGCAAATAAATTTGGTTATTATTTATAAATGTAAAATTTGTATATTTCTCGTACATAGGTTACTCTGTTTTTAATTACAAAGTTACATAGTTAATTTTTAAATCATATATATACCTTGTATAACTAAAAGACAAGATTGTCATACATCGGAACTTAAATTTCCTGTTTTGCTTCTGGTTTCGCCATGGAAAAGAAAATAAACTCCAATTGTCTCTCTCCTACTCTGTGTAAGCTAGCAGTGATCGATCACGATTTTGAGAGTACAAATATCCAAAGTTAAATTACCGTAGTCTTTTTTACTGTTGGCAACATTTCAATTTGGTTTTTATCTTCTGTTTTATTTTCTTAAAGTTTTATATATAGAAAAGAGAAATATTAAGTAGTACAAACAAAATTATAAATTTATTAATTAAAATTGCCTATTTGTCATTCAGAAATGAAATTTGATGAGAATGGGAAGAAGATGAAGAGACAGAGCCACGTGTAAGAAAATAGTTATTGAGAAAAGAGAAAAAGAAGAGAAGATCGAAAAGAAAAGAAAAGAAAAGAGAAAA
The DNA here is from genome assembly GCA_036885675.1 of Vigna mungo. NCBI lineage: Eukaryota > Viridiplantae > Streptophyta > Magnoliopsida > Fabales > Fabaceae > Vigna > Vigna mungo. Next base: position 41,174,986 of record CP144692.1, on the reverse strand, counting down.
TGGTGGAAGTTTAGAAGAAGGACCACCTGGGATGACGAAATGATAAAAAGGTTAAGCATATGTAGCCAAAGGCAGCACAAGTTTGTTACCTTTCTTTGAGAAACTAATGTAGCATCATAAGTCGCTTTCTTCTCCCACAATTCATGTCGCTGTCCTTCTATATTAAGTACCCTCTCTTCACAATAAATTACTATAAAATTATCTTCACATACAATAACACCTCAAGTTTATAAATACCACTTCTATTTTAATATTTAATTTTTGTTTTGCATATTATTAAATATTTCAATTTTATAAACACAGTTTAATTATTACCCTATTTTTAATTTTAACGAGTTAATTTTAAATTTTTTATGCAGTACAACTTAAAAAAAATAATATTATAAATTGAAGTAACAAACGTTTCATTATATGATCTTATTAATATTATAACGTTAATAATTATAAAAAATAAATACTTACGATAAAGTTGAATTTCTAAAAAATAAATAAATATTTAATTTGATGAATACTCGTTGGATTAATTTGTTTGAATAAAATAATTTTTTCAAATAAAAGATATTTACAACTTTTTAAAATAAATAAAAGTATTAAAAATTAACAGAAGATTAAGTATTTAAGAAAAATTAATTTATAACTACAAAATAATATACTTTCATTTAGGAACAGAAATTTTATTTATATTATAAAACTTATATAGTTATATTTTTTTAGTATACCAGAAATTTCTAATCGCAATTTGGATTTCTTGTTGAGAATTTGGTAGTATTTATCTGTTTTTGTTTTTAAAATATACTTATGAATATTAATTTTGATATTTTCAAATATATTAAAAATTATTTTGATGTATCAATATCAATATATTTTGAAAATTAATATGACCAACACTAAACCATCAGCACAAAAGATTAATAGTTTGTTTGCTATGTGTAAACCTTGAATTAGTTGAATCATTCAACAAATTAAATAATTTCATAACTGATATTAAACAAAATAACTATATAGTATATGATATATTAATTATAGTATTCCTCGTAAGTTTATAATAAACATAAGAAATTGTAAAAGTAGAGAAATATGTAAAATCAAAAGATTATATACATAAATATCTTTTCAATGGATAGACAAACTTAATTTAATTCCATAAAATTAATTTAAAGTCTACTTTTTAATATGGTATCTAGTGTTTAAAGTTGTTTTAGGGAAATACCTTTGTTGTCTCTGTCATTGCACTCACCATTCTCAAAGTTTCATTTCGGATCATCTAGTTTAGGAGACCATTGTGTCATCAACTACACTTTCATTGAAGCTCCCAACACTCTTACGCACCTCTCAAAGTTGTGAATCTATTCCCTTTACCGTGGTGTGTGACAACAAATCCTGTCTCCTCTTTGACAGTTATTCAAAGTATCACGGTCACCTTTTTCTCCTTTTCCATGACATGTACTTGGTGCCTTGGTTGGAAAATCTTGAATTTTGATGATTTCTCTTTGTCTCTCTTCTATTCATCAATGGATTCTTTCACTGTTGTCTTTTCTGACATTTTTTCTGTCACCAGTGCGTTTGACCCGTCCATATATATTTTTTCTCTAGTGTCAAAGATGGCTTATCTTAGTTTATTTATAGCTATGGTGGTTTTTCAACAATCGTCTCTTTATCAACTAGATGTCAACAATGTATTTCTCAATGACGATTTGTAAGAAGAGATTTATATGAAACAACCTCTTGGATTTATTGCTCAAGGGGAAGTTTCTAGGTTGGTATGTCGTATTCGAAAGTCATTAACAGTTGTGTATCGTTCGACTGTATAAGCAAATACTTTCACTAAGTCTTTACAAGGATTAATAATTAATTATATTTGTAACAAGTTTGGTGCATTTGTATGCACTAACTTGAGGGAGAGTGTTAGATATATTAGATTATTATTATTATATATCTTAGATAAATATTTTATCTTTATTTTTTATCTTTAGTTTGTTAGTTATTATTCCTTATTTGTATTTTGGGTGTAGCTCGTATTTCTTGTATTATAAATATAATACCCTACATGTATATTCAACACAAAGAAAGATTAATCTCATACATAGTTTTTACTATATTGAACATGGTATCAAAGTGTGATTTTGTGGGGTTGAATTTGACTGAAAATTTACTTCTTAACATAGTATCAAAGTCATGGGTTATAACCTATCCTAGCAAGATTTGTGTTTCCTGGACATATCATTATACTGCTATCGGATCACCTATTGATGTATAATCTCACGCACAAGACGCATACACCTCAACATGAGGGTGGTGTTGAAAGTCTCACTAGAGATAAGGCCAATTTAAAGTTTATATATGGATGCAAACCTCGCTTTAAAAACCACTTTTGTACAGTTGAGTTAGATATAAAGTTTACTTCTTAACATTAGATAAGGGTCTCACATGCATTATCTCCTGCTCTTGTGTAAATACATGATCATAGTAGATAAAGCACAACCACAAACCAGATAAGCTAGTATATTTATAATACTTAAGAACTCAAACATTTCAAAGTATTAACATATACATGAAATTTCAATCAATTCATAAATTGTTCACAACTAACTAGACCAATTATAATTTTTTCTACTTTAAGCATATGTGTACTTTGAATTAGACTCAGATTCTATGCTTGTCAAAAGAATCCTGACTTTAAATATTTGGGTTCTACCCAACCCCATAATAAGACCTATGTCATTTCATATGATAGGGTTAGCTCATTATGACATACCAAAAAGATTTTCTTTCAAACTAATTTCTGCCATAAAACCTCCGTCGATCCTTATTACTTAAATATCTTCCACCATGTGAGTTAGAATATTTAGTAAAGTCTGGATAATCTCTTAATTCAATCCTCATTCAATACACCCTAAGTTTAAAATGAGTGAAATACTTTCTTCCTTTTTTCTACTTTAATCACATCACACTCAATTACATCATATATCTAATTAAAATATCATCATCACATTATTTAAATATAAAACATTTCAATTTAATTTCATATATCACTTTCCTTTCATCATATAAATATGTTATACAACATTTCACCGTTCACAATTATCAATAATATGCATAAACAGAAATGCACACACGATTCAATTCCTCACAATCAGTGTTGCATCAATAATTCCATTCAACAATTACTCAATTTTCTAATATATAGTTTCTCTTACGTGACTATGAGTAAGTACACCCAAACTTTTTAGCCTCTAGATACTTATATTCACATATATAAGAAGCAATAATTTATTACACCTTAACAATTTTAATTGATCATAGATTCATCTATAACTCTTAGATAAAAACGCACAAGCCCTAGACATCACTCATGTAACAAATTTAGTAAAAGACTCTAAAAAAAGTAAACGATAAACTTACTCTGTCAACAAACTGATCATATAAAAAAGTAGACTTCCTCACCAAGAGTCGTATGATATATTCTAATCTTCAAACAAGCATACATCTATGTAAAAATGTTTAGAAATAATAATTTTTATAAATAAAACTTGATTTAACTTATATTTATTTATACTTTAAGTTTTTTAATTAATAAAATAATCAAATTTTTCTTATAAAAAAATATTTCTCATATAGAGTATTTTCTAGAGCCTTATTACACGAGCAAACTTCTCGGCTAGTTTTCTCAAATAAACTTAGTGTATTATTTTGTCTATTCCAATTTGATATAGTTATATTTTTGTGAATTATATTATATTATATTTAATATATCAAATTAAAATAAAATTGAGTTGATTAATAAAAAAAATATGAATCTTGGGGATCCAATATAACTCAAATTAACTCAACTTTATAATAAAAATATATATTATAATGTACACACATTTATATAATAATTTTATTAAAATGATAGTTATATATTTTATCATGTGAATTATTATTCATGCGTGTATGCATTATTAAGATTGTTAAATTTAAAGAAGTTAAAACTTATGGGTCCATCTAACAAACAATAGGTTGAGTTAGGACCATCTAGACCAAACAACAAATGAATTTGATAATAAGTCAATATCTCAGGCTTCACTCAAGTTGAACTCATATGAATCTTTCTACTAAAATTACACTATAAACCTTGTAGTGTATAGGGTCCAAGACCAAACTGCTAAGCGCACTCCCACCAATAGCCCTAACATAGGAAGAAATGACCTTCTTTAGCCTAAGTCACCCCACCTACAAAAGTTGCATATTAATAGAGTAATTATTACCATAAACGTGGTTCAATAGAGAAAGGCCTCTGCGAAAGCAACAGCCATCGTTTTAGTAGGCAAGTTTCTTGGTCCAAATCTGCTATAATCATTAAAATTAGCCTCCAATGCCACACGCTCCTTTTTTCTATGAACTAACTATTATCACACGTCTTTCTACCAAGCATTTAAATTTCTTTACTTTTATAAGAAATTCCTAAACTTATTCACAGAAATATTATCATAACATTAAATGCGTTTTCAAAAAAAAGTTCACTGTTCACATACTTTTAAACTTTTTCCACATTAATAACGTGTTTCGTTCTATGTCTCTGTCTCCCTGCACCGAAAATCTGTCATACAGCCAGTTTTACTGCTTAAGAAATGAATAGTTATTAAAGATCTCATTGGGATGTTTTAAAGTTACACTTGAAGTATATTCATAATACTATGTAAGATAATCTAAATCCCATGTTTTATTTTATTAGATATATGAATGTATTTTAAATAAAATAGATTGATGTATCTTTCAAAAATAAAACTACAGTAAAAATATAGAACTTTAAAAACATGTACGTACATGTATTATTTTTCTAATCACTTTATATAAAGTATAGTACATATATGTTGTTTTGTCGTATAGTAAATGTGATTTAACATTTTGAAATATGTTGTATTATTTTGGTTGTTGAATACAAGAAGTTAAATAAAGGTGATTGGACCTTTACCAACTCCACTTCCACCCAGCATATGCTTTTGCTAACAAACCAAGGAGCTCGTGGATATTCCCTCGTGCTCAGTACAAAGTAAACCAAATATATATAATTTTTAGTTTTTCAATTCATACTCACTTAGTCATTCTATTAGTTAGACTGAGTTTGAATTTAAGTTGAAATATTTAAATTGTTTTCTTCAGTTTTTATTAGATATTTTATATATAAATAATATTTTTATGAGATAATTATTTAATATTCGTTCTAATGTTTATTATTATTCTATGCCAATATATGATTTAAGTGTTAGAAATTCTTTTGTATACATTTCATTTTATTGGATATTGAATAATTATAAATATAAGTTTTCATTAAATTATAACACGTTTTTAATGTATTTCAAAATTAATTTATTAATAAATACAATTAGTTTTTTTCAAAATCATATAAAACTCACTTAAAATTATAAATCCAATATATCATATGTGTGAGACTAACTAGGCCATTTATTATTAGCAAAATTAAAAACAAAAAAGGCAAGAAATACAAATTCTTTTTATGTGAAACGTATGCTACTCAAATATTTTTCTTCCTTGTCTTTTCTTTCTTCTTATCGTCATCCATATCTAACACTCACAAAAATAAAAAGATACTCAAACAAACATATTAACCCACAAATTTTATATAACACAGAGATTTAAAAATGTAGAATTGAAAACCATAAGCACATAAAAAATAAGAGAATTAAAAACATGAACACATATACAACAAAGAAAAATGAAAAACGAAAGATGCAAATACAACCATATCAATCATACAACATGTAAAGACTCAAAAAGAGTAGAATTGGAAATGAATATGTGTCGCTAGGTGATAGGACCAAGTTTTTATTAATAAAATGAAATTTTATTAAACACTATGTTCAAAGCTTCAGTCCATTTTCTGAATGACAGTTTCATCAACTCCAGCTTCTTCTTCTTCTTCACCTTCTCTCCTCTGTTTCTCAACATTGAATCAGTAAATTTCTGATTAGGTGGTGTCCAAACACTCACAACGTAGTGGGCTTCCATTTTAACTGGTTGATTTCTTGTTCCGCCACCGGTTAGTCATTTTCCCCTCTCCCATGCATCTTAGGGCTGTAATGCATGTAGCAGATTTGGATTGCATGTGCATTCTACTTTTTCTCTTCAAATTCCAGCTCCTTTTAGGTTCTTAATTCTATCTCCTACCATAAATTGACAATCTATAGGTGTTCCTAGTATTTCCTCGAAGGGTATGAGAGCGGGCAAGGTTCAATTTTACTGTGTTGTCAAGTAGAGGTAAGGGAAGCTGGGTCTTGTTTTTCTTATATGTGAATTAGGGTATGCATGAGATGAATTGTTATTTGAAATAGTAAAAATGATACATGTATGTACTGATTGGTATAGGTGTTGTTTGTACTGGATTTGGTAATTTCCATGTGAATTCTATTTGCTCAATATTTATTAGATGACGAAACTATGGAATTATGTGTATGACTTGGTGTGGTTAAGGTTGGATGCTGGTATTTAGTGGTTAAATGAGGTGTATTCATTCCAAGTGAGCTATTAGATTAGGAAATAAGAAATTTTGGAGATTTAGAATCCTGTTAGAGGAACTGAGATGGCAAAATTGAGAATTTAACATTTTAGATTGTTAGAGGAACTCAATTATGACTTGATAAAAGTGTCAAAATGGTCAAAAACAAAATTAAAATGGTAAATTTAGAAATTGGTCTCTAGGTTGATGAAATGGAAGATATAAGGTGTAAATCAGTGCATAATCACTAGATAATGAGGTTAGAAAGTATTGGAATCGACTAGGCAAGTTTAATTCATCATATAGATCAAGTTATGAGTGCTAGAAGTTCATCAAAATGGTTAGAATTGGTATGAAAAAGTAGAGTTGCTTAATTATGCAGGTTTTAGAGTGCTGCAGATTATGCAGAGTCGCATAGCGCAGTGCGGTATGCAAATTTTTGTTGTCATGTTGTTAGGAAAATTCGCTCAGCGCACCACAGGGGGTGCACTGTGCGATTTTTTGTTATCAGGCCATTAGGAAAATTCGCACAGCGCACCACAGGTGCGCTCTGCGAATTTTTGTTGTCTTGCCTTTTTACCTTGTGCGGTCTGCAACTTGGCTCGCTCTGTTTTGATTCTTTCTTCTTCTGCTTTACATGGATGATGATGTATAATACATTTATAGTTTGATATGATATTGTATATGGCTATATGATTAAAAAATGTTGAGTTGTGAATTCAAAGAGGAGTATAACTTGATGTTGAGAATCAAAGTAAGATCTCTAGGTGAGATCATCGTAGTGTTTATAATGAATATATGAGGCTTCTTTATGGGGGTTATCCTAACACTCTAACGGTATTTCATTCTCACTTAGAGAGGATTGACGCGTATGGTGAGAGTAGTAGGAGGTCCTAGTGTAGGCGCTACGTAGAGGCCTATTGACCGGTAACAGACTAACCTTGTGTGTGATAGGGTGAAACCCATTGGCAATGACTTTGCAAAGCAGTAGAGGCCACCACAAGTGCACAACTCGCCCTAGATCTATATTCATTCTAAGTTCGGACGAGTCTAGAGAGTTATAACATAATAGGATATTTTATTTGATTACTTGTATGAATATGGTTTCTAATTTATGTTATATGATAACTTGTATGTTTTTCAACCTAGCTCACCCTTACTCTTGTGTATGTTGTATGTGTTGTGCCTTTTCTCTTTGCGATGATCATTCACTTGGATGTGAGCAGAGGGGGATAAGGCTTCCCTAGAGCAGACGTTGGAGGAGACCGACCCTGCTGATCAGCCTTAGGCAGTATATAATATATATATATATATATATATATATATATATATATATATATATATAGTATCTCAAAAAGATGTGTGTATAATATTAGGATAAATTTCCCAAATAACCTCACTCAGATCTCTCTTGTTGCAAGATCACTTAGTATTCTCATAAGGCGATGAATAATATTATCCATGTTCTTTAAGATAAAAACACCCATATTTTTCTTGTTGCATATATCTAAGTCTTTCTTACCCAAACCCTTGGCCTAAGCATGCATTAAGAATTACATTAAGAACCAGAATAGTGGGGGGCCAAACACACAATCTCATCCCTAGTGACATGCAATATCTAGGTTAATTTGGCTAGGTAGGCTGCTAAAATCTCATTCTCAAGACCTTCCAACAACTAGATCATGCTTTAAGGTGTATCTTGAAACAAACATTAAGCAAAAGTCAAATCAATGGAAAGTATAAACATTTATAGGCAAAATGCATAAAATAATAAAGCACAAGAAAAGAAAAGACACATGTCTAAAAGAGTCACAAATGCTCAAATTTCCTTGTGTTGGAACACAAGTCCCCGACAACAACGCCAAAAGTTGTTTGGTTGCAAAATCAATGGCAAGTGCACTGATCGCAGTGTAACAAGTGATAAATATCGTTTTCTCCTAAGGGACTTGTGCAACATTCAACAACTCTTGCATTCTAACTTAATTAGACAACAAAATTCACAAAAAAACTAGAAACATTTTTTGGTATTTTCATCATAACAGTTGGTTTGCAAGAAAATGTAACATAGAATATTTATAATTTTTTAAGACTAGAGTTCATCCATTTTCACTCTCATGCATTCACAAACATTTTAATTTCATATTTGAGACAAAATAAACTCACAAGCATACTCAAATTCTATCTCTAGTGACTTTGAGCCTACGATAACTTATCAAGTTTCAATCCCTTGAATCCTCAACAAACAATCATACATTAAATTCAAGAGTTTAAGATTATTAATGAATCAAGTTATATTCCAAGATACAAACATTCATTAGGCATTCCATTTCAAGTCTAGATTTTAAAGATATTTTTTTACACCTAAAAAAAATCACAAATCAAGCATAGGAATAATCCACATCAAGCATTAAGCACGAAAATTGAGTATTATGAATTGGAAAATTACACAAGAGTTCCATGTTTTACAAATAATCTCGACAAATAGTGTTAGTCCTCCATGGAGGAGAGTAGGGATGACAAAAAAATCCGCGGGCACGGGTATCGCGGGTAAAACCTGCGGATATTTACTACCACGGGTAACGGGTAGCGGGTATTTTAATATCCGCTTCTAAACGGGTCGGGTACGGGTAGTATACTCCGACCCGCGGGTACCTGTTACCAGAAAAAAATAATAATAAAAATTAATTTATATATTTTTTTAATTAAATTTATTTAAAAATAAAATAAAATTATATTTTATTAGGTAAAATTTAATTAAAATTAAACTTTAATTTTTATTTAATTTATTTTATACTATATTATATAAATTTGTTTGTAATTTTATTTAAATTTTATTTTAAAATGTATATAATATATATATTTTTTTATTTTTTGCGGGTATCCGCGAGTACCCGCGAGTTTTAAAATATCCGGTAGGTTTTTTCTAAACGTGTACCCGGCGGGTACATTTTTATCTGGCGGGTCGGGTTGCGGGTAGACACTATCCGTACCTGACCTGACCCGTTGTCATCCCTAGAGGAGAGCTTAAGGTTCTACGAAATAAAGAGATAGGAAAGAAATAGAAATCAAAGAGAAGATGCAAGCCTTCTTCCACGGTTCTTGGAAGTTACTCCATGCTCCAATTGCACCTCCCTCTTGCATTAACACCTTTAATTTGTAGTCCATCTTCCTCTTCAACCCCAAAATGGAGAAAACCACCATGGATGAAGGAGGAAACCCAAGGAGGAGATGAAGAGCTTCCCAACACTCTAAACAACCTCTTAGAGTCTCTCTTAAGCACCCTAGTTGATTCTATTTGTGTAAGAATGAGGAATATCGAAAATTGTCGCGAAAACATGACTAAATATCCAACTTCGCTTATCAAAGCTAACAAACTCGCCCAACGGCTTCATTCTCGTCCAACGAGGCCTAAAAATCGATGCTCTCTAACTTGTAACTCGCTTTGTGAGCCATTTTTTCACTCAACGACTTGAATACTGTAATTTTATGCTGTCAAACTCGCCCAGCGAGTCAGTTTGTGCCCAATGGTGACTTTTTAGTCGTCCATGGGTGGCTCATGGCAGTATAACTCATAAGTGAGTCCTTTCTTGATGTTTGCAACCATATGGGTGCGATTCTAAAGCCCTTGAAGTGAGTATTTGTCCAAAAAAATATTTTTTTTTGTTGAATCATGTTTTCTTGAGTTTCAACTTGTTTTTCTCCACCAGAATTTATTCATATTTTCTTATTTCACACATTTAGAGACAATTTAGAGGTAAAACAAGTATATACTAACTAAAACATAAGAAAATGTAAAAACACAAGAAAATGTAAAAGCACACTAAGTTTGGAGACAAAACAAAGTAAAAGTTATGAAAAAATTTATTTATTCATAAAAATATACACACAAAAATACGTAAAATCAACAATTATTACATTCCCTACAGACCGATCACTTCTTAGGTCGACTGTCCTTGGATTAATCACCCTTAGTCAATCACACTTGAGCCAACCATCTTTAGACAATCATTATTGGGCCAATAACCCTTTCACTGATCACCAGATCTAATAACAAGATCGATTGATTACATAATAAAAATCAAATTAACACATAACTAATAATAATTACGACTCAACCTATTAATGTTTATTAAAATATAATTAAACTGCAATTAAACTAGTAAAAAAATAAAAACTCATCACAATTATTATAAATAAAAATATAAATTATGGTTATTGATACATATCTACCATCATATTTAAATAAAAATATAAAATATGGTTATTGATACATATCTACCATCATATTTAATACCTTTCTTATTGATCTATTGAAATACTTCCTCACGTACATGGGACCAAACAAGCACGAGATAAAAACGACCTAGGATAAGCTATCCGACACTGCTAATTTTACCCGTACCCAAAAGAATTTGTTTTTAGTATTTGAAACTGGTACACTAATGCTTTCTCACCATAGAACATATCAAAATGCCTATGAGACTCTCGGAAAGTACCTTTTTCTTAAAGTTTGATAAGATAACGTGAATGACAATAAGTAATAAATGAAATAAAAATTTAAAGTATTTGATCAAGGAAAGATAAATAAAAACAAAGAAGTAAATAGAATAAATAAAAATATTATAAACATATTAGACATTTTTTAATTGTTTTTTCACGTTTATTATTTAAATTTAAATAAATTAAGTGAAATTTTGTTTATAAATATCTGCTCCAAACAAAAAATTATTTAATCAATGATGTAAATGTATAATAGTTTTGGTTATTGTTATATTGTGATTTTTAACCGACAAGGAAGCAACTGTCCCTTATCTACTAAAAATATTCAAGAATTTTAAGGAAAGAAAGAGGATAAATCCCACAGCCTATTTCTTTTTAGCCTTTTCTATTACAAAAATTTAAAAATAGCCTAATCTGATTAATTCATGCTTTTGTTAAAGTAGTGTTTGTTTTGGGCTAAAGTTCTATGTTCCTGTCTCTCTTTTTGTCTTTGTTTTATTTTCCTACGGTTCCAAAAAAAAATAAAAATTAATCAATTTGTGTATTATTACATTTTTGTGCCAATCCTTATACAGATCCTAGAATAGACCCACCTTGCCACAAATCAGACAAAGTGAAAGTCCTTGATCTAAATATACCGTGGGTCCTCTCAACAAATATAAAATGTTTATGTTTTTATACAATTCTGTCAAACACTCCGTAAGCCTAATAATGCACTTAGAAAAAGGTTCCATGTTTAAATTACTTACAATTATTGATGATTGTATCTAGGTTTCATTACGATAAAGTTTTTCTTTAGAGTTTCCAAAGTGCTTTATCCTCACTCGTACATTTTTCGGAAAATTTCAGACTAAACACTTTTAATCATGAAGTTCTTATGGGTTAGGCTACTGAAAAACAAAACATTTTGTTGATATGAGTAGTTAAATCAATTCCTTTAAGTTATCATTCAACCCTATAGTCCAATACTTATACAGTTTTTAGATTCCTCTCATTTCGATGTATATTCGATTCTTGCATGTGTCCCTTCCACTAAAAGTCAGGAATTATTCTTTGTTTGTGTCTCTCACATTTCGTGTCTCTTACAACGATGATCACTCCTCACCCTCGTGCCCAAGTGTCACAATCTATCTATATTCTTTTAATTTGTTCCTGAAATATTTTTAAATCTATTCTTTTAACTTTTCTTTTACCAATAATATTCATTTTTTTCTTTTCATAAATGTTTCAGTAAGATAATGGAAAAATTTAATGGTATAATTTCTTAATACTTTATATTGTGTAATGTATATTTCAATTGAAGGATATAATACAAACGATTATCTTATAAAAAATAGTCACGTTATCAAATATTGATGTACTGAATTATTATATTCAATAATAATGTAATATAGTTTTCTTATTATAACTAAATTTGTTATATATATTTTATTTATAAATTCAAAAATTCTATAAATACACTATATAATTGCAAAGGGCATTCACTCAATTTACTTTCATCACTCAAATATTATTAGAAAGATAAACTCTTAAGTGTTGGAAAAGTTTTTTGCAAGTGAATATCCTCTATTAACATCAAAGTTTAAGTTATTATCATCTGAATTACCAACTCGACTAATATTGGTAAAAGAAGTATATTTAAACTAAAATACATAATTTATTAGTTATCAAATTTAAAATAAAATCGATTTATATATAATAAAGATTTGAATCTTGTTCAGTGAATAAGAAACATTAATCACCTAAAGTCAGCTTAGACGGTGAAGTATAATTAAGATTTTAGAATCTGATGTTATTTTAAGTTTATAATGAGAAAGTCTGTGGTACAAGTCGTAGTTCAGTATCCTGCTGTTTTGTATTCTTGTTGGTGGTTGAACAATGTCAAATGAAATCAGATGCACAATTGAATGTTACAACATTATATTTAAGTCATACACACATGACTTTATAACACGAGGAGGTGTAATATAATTTTATTTAGTAAACTATTTTAATTAATTTCATATTTTTAATTATTATTATTATTATGATCACCTAGCTTGTAAAATACAATACTCATCTAATCACATACATACAGATATATTTTATTTAAATGTTAGAAACGGAATAAAGCTTAAAAGGAAAAAAAGAAAAAAGAATGATTCTTTGAAAAGGAACAAGACTGGTAGAGGAAAATGTGAAAAATTTAGGAGGGGGGAAACTGGAACGAGCAACAACGGGCGAAAACGGCTACATCAAATGAAAGTGAAGGGGGGCAATAGTCAAACCAATATCTCCTATTTTCCTTCTCATCTCATTCATAAGTAAATTACCATAGCCATATCATAGGATTAGGATTTACCTTAAAAAGAGGAGGGAAATAAAACCTTCGGAGAAGCTTGTCTATGTTGTAGTTTTACTCTGACAAGTTATTTTCAGTAAATCTTGTTCCTCTGCTTTCGTCTAAGTGTAACTTCATAACATTCTTGTGACCGGATCTTGGTGACCTATTAGACCCACCCATTGTGTGCCCGGATTGCCCACTAGCTATTTTTCGTTGCGTGTCTATTGGTAAGCTTGTGCCAACGTGAAAGATTGGAAATTGCGTTTCTAAATCTGAGTCATTGGTTTTCACTTTCAGAGCTCCAATGATTTGAACTTTTTGTTATGAAAATTGGGGGAAATGGGTATAGTTAGGACATTGATGCCCCCTCTAGATTCATGATAGTCAGGTTAGGGGTGATAGTTGCTGCTTCCATTGCAGCCCTCACCGTTAAGCAGCTGAATGTGAATAACTCAAGATCAGGTACTTGTGTTTATTCACCACTTATTCTTTTTATTATTTTTTTCATAGATTTTGATCAATTCACTTCATGTTGATGACTGTTCTTTTAAATAACGCTGGCCCTTTATGTTGAACTTAATTCTCTCGTTGTGATTCAGAACATGGTGAAGCGAGGTTTAGAAAAAGTCAACAAGATGAGGGTACGGAACAGGAGCAGGTCACTTATTCTACCGATGGTCTCACCACGAAGGTTGTGAGTATATTCGGCTGAAGTTGTTGAATTCAATTTTGTTTATGGTGGTCGCGAGGATTTCTTTTGTTTGCTTTCTTGTTTTCATATGAATGGAAAAGAATTGGAATGCTTAATTACTTTTGTGAAATTATTTGACGTTGTTGCAGAGGCAAGAAGAGGAGCAAAAGGAGGTTATGTTAATTAACAGCGTAACCAATCGAACCGATGACTTTGAAGATGATATTCCTCCTGAACTTGAAAGCCTTCTATCTGGAGAGATTGATTTTCCATCACTTACTGATAGGACAGATGAGGAGAAGAAAGACAAAGTTTATGAAACTGATATGGCTAACAATGCCAGTGAATTAGAACGGCTGACGAATCTAGTGAAGGAATTGGAGGAGAGGGAAGTGAATCTTGAAGGTGAATTGCTTGAGTACTATGGTTTGAAGGAGCGGGAAGCAGACTTTGTGGAGTTGCAAAGGCAGTTGAATATTAAGACTGTAGAAATAGATATGCTTAAAATGACCATTAATTCCTTGCATGAAGAGAGGAAGAAGCTTCAAGAAGAGCTCACACATGGAGCTTCTGCCAAAAGAGAACTTGAGGCAGCAAGAAGCAAAATCAAGGAACTGCGAAGGCAGATACAGCTTGAGGCTAACCAGGCAAAAACCCAGCTGTTGTTGCTTAAACAAAAAGTTTCTAGTCTAGTGATGAAGGAAGAAGAGGCTGTCAAGAAAGATGCTGAAATTGGAAAGAAATTGAAAGCTCTGAATGACTTGGAGGTTGAAATTGTGGAGCTAAAGAGAGAAAATAAAGAACTTCAACATGAGAAGCGAGAATTAACTGTTAAACTCAATGCTGCTGATTCTAGAATCACAGAACTCTCCAATGAGGTCAGAGTCATACAGTAAACTTTGTCCTTTTTAGAGTTAAACAGATGCATGAAACCAATATTTAAGAATTGCTCATAGTTGAACAAGTATATGATAAGTTTTCAGCTACCTAAAATTATACTTTTTAATCAATGATTTAACATCAATGAGTCCTCGTTGTTTACCTTGTCAGCCAACTGAACACTTGCCACACAAGTAAGAAATGATGGTTGAAAGTAAACCTCAATGGTTGAGAGTAATCAAACATTAACTAAATGAGGTTTGTATAAAAATAAAAGAAACTGAATCTCATGTTTTTTTCTTTATTTTTAGTTAACACCCGTATGTTCTTTCATGTGTGATCTATTGTATGTTTAATGGTTAATGGGGGGATGTAACATTTAGAAGCAATCTCTTTTTAAGATGTATATCGATATCAATTATTTTATTATTTGTAAATTATTTGAGAAAAAATGTTGAAAGTGGTTGTGTAGTTCTTTCATGATAGTGATAAATTAGTTATTAGATTTATATATTTTACTCGCAATGAGTATAATTTCATTTTGAGATGCTTTGCCCTGAACTGCAGAATGAAATGGTTTCCAAGGCAAAAGAGGAGGTAAGTAGCCTGAGGCATATGAATGAAGACTTGCTAAGGCAAGTAGAAGGACTCCAGATTAATAGGTTCAGTGAAGTTGAAGAGCTTGTATATCTTCGTTGGGTAAATGCATGCTTAAGGTATGAGCTGAAGAATTACCAGGCACCTCCTGGAAAATTATCAACCCGTGATCTAAACACAAGTCTCAGCCCAAAATCACAAGAGAAGGCTAAGCAGTTAATGTTAGAATATGCGGGATCAGAGCATGGACAAGGGGATACAGATCTTGATAGCTACTTCTCTCATACCACTTCACCAGGCAGTGAAGATTTTGACAATGCTTCTTCTATTGATAGTTTTATGAGTAAACATAGTAGTGTTAGCAAGAAAACTAGTTTAATCCAAAAGTTGAAGAAATGGGGCAAAAGCAAAGATGATTCAAGTGCTCTTTCATCACCAGCCAGATATCTTTCAGGTGGCTCTCCTAGCAGGATGAATATGAGTAGTAGACCTAGGGATTCCCTGGAATCGTTGATGCAAAGGAATGCTAGTGATTCTGTAGCCATCACTACCTTTGGACAGAATGATCAGGAACCTTCTAATTCTCCTGAAACTCTAGCTCTTCCTAGCATTAGAAGAGTTTCATCCTGTGAATCCTTAAATTCTGTTGCATCTTCATTCCAATTGATGTCTAAGACAGTGGTTGGGCATCTGGATGGAAAATATCCTGCATATAAAGACCGCCATAAATTGGCCTCAGAAAGGGAAAAACAAATTAAGGAAAAGGCTGAGCAAGCAAGAGTGCAAAAGTTTGGTGACAATTCAAATTTGAATATGTCCAAGGCTGAAAGAGAGAGGACAATGTCTTTGTCATCAAAACTCACTCAATTAAAGGAGAATTCACATGTGTGTGGTAGTTCAAATTATCATCCTGACTACGCTAAGAATGTTGATAGTCAAACCATTAGCAAGATGAACTTTGTCCACATTGAGAAAAGGGCACCTAGGGTGCCTCAGCCACCTCCTAAACCATTTGATGGTGCTCCCGTTTGTACAAATTCAAATTCTTCAAATGTGGTATCATGCCCTCCATCCGTGCCTCTTCCTCCTCCACCCCCACCAGCACCACCAGGTGGACCACTTCCCACTCCACGAGGAAACCTATCAAGAGGAGCACTAGCTTCTGATAAAGTTCACCGTTTTCCTGAGCTAGTTGAATTTTATCAGACACTGATGAAACGAGAAGAAAAGAAAGAAACTTCATCATTATTTTCTTCTACAACTAATGCATCTGATGCTAGGAGCAACGTCATTGGGGAGATTGAGAACAGATCATCATTCCTCTTAGCTGTATGTACATTACAAATTTACCCCGGTTTTGTTATTTTTTCATATTTTCATTTCTATCATTACAAATTTTAGAACCTTATTTTTAATGGATATGGACCTAGGTGAAAGCCGATGTAGAAACACAGGGTGACTTTGTCTTGTCCTTGGCAAATGAAGTTCGAGCAGCCTCCTTCCATAAGATTGAAGATCTGGTGGCCTTTGTGAATTGGTTAGATGGGGAGCTTTCCTTCTTGGTAAGTGCTTGTGTCATTGCTCCACTATCATTAACAAGCTTCTGGAAACAAATTCATATAATTGCAGGTCTTGTGAGATAGTATGGAAGTTGATCATTTGTGCTGTTCTTCCCCATAAATTGCATTCATCCTTTGCAATTTTACATCCAATGTGCATTTTATTCATCTCAATGTATTCCTTTTTTCAAGGTCGATGAACGAACTGTTCTCAAGCATTTTGATTGGCCCGAAGGGAAAACTGATGTGCTGAGGGAGGCAGCTTTTGAATATCTGGATCTGATGAAATTGGAAAAGCAAGTCTCCACCTTCACCGATGATCCCAAACACTCATGTGAAGTTGCTTTGCAGAAAATGTACTCATTGCTTGAAAAGTAAGCGTCATTGTTCATGTTATAGTTTTATGTACCATAAATACTAGATTAAGAGGTCAATCGTTGGTGGATATTTTCTTGAAAACACAATCTAGAATGACTCTTATCCGAATAGAATGCAAACTATTTTCTTATGTCTACTTAAATGCTGGCTATTCAGACATTTCAAGTCACAAATATAAAATGTGATAAACTTGTGTGCTATAATGTTTCTTGGTGTACATGTTCCTTGCTATTCTCTATAGATATAGAATGAAGCTTACTCTATTTCCATCTTTCTCTATTTTTGCTTCTAGAGTGGAGCAAAGCGTATATGCAATCTTACGGACAAGAGATATGGCTATTTCGCGGTACAAAGAGTTTGGAATACCAGTAACTTGGCTATTAGATACGGGAGTTATGGGAAAGGTATACTTATAAATTACAGAATCAGTTTGTGTTCCTGTTAAACATAAAGAACTTGTTCCCGAAGGTGGTTTCTTTCTATAGCCATATTTGACTGAGTTTCTACCTTAACATTTCTTGAATAGAAAAATAAGACTTGTGTATAAGATAATAATTTTAGTTTATGAATTAATTCATTTCATTTTTTTTTTCTTTCTTATGTGTTATAAGTTGAAGTTGCAAGTTTTTATTTGGTTAGTGTTACGAGAGAAACAATCCAATTAATTGTGCCAGTTGATTCTCTAGCTCCCTTTCCGAGAATCAGTTATATATTTTCATTAAAAGTGTAAGATCTTTCTTTATGAAATTTTGTAAATGTATCTGTTTTTTCCCCTTGTACTCTACTTTTTTCCCTTATACTCTACTTTTTCTCTCGCACTAAATTTCTGCTCTTTTCCTTAGAACGCGTAGGAAACACCTTGGAAATGCAATTCTATCATATCTTAAATAGTATCCCGTTTGCCAATTTAACAGAATTGTTCACGTATTGTAATAGACATGAATACTCTAAAAGAATAGTAGGGAGAAAAAAATGTATTTAACTGATAGGACTCTGAGTAGTTTCTTTGTTTTGATGATGTAGAACAGCCATTGAATACTTCTAGTGATACCGATATTCCAAGTTTATTTCATTAAGTACAAGTCGGACCCACCGAGGCTTCCCTTCAAACTAAAATGATCTAGTAGTAAGAATATCTCAAGTGACCAAAATAGAGATAACTATAAACTTAAAAATATAATAACAAGTGCATGTCTTTGTTTGCTGTTGATGCCTGCTTCTGTTTGAAGCTATCAAATGGTCACTCAGTAGTTGCTACTGGCAATTCTCTCATTGCAGATCAAGCTTTCCTCTGTGCAACTGGCAAACAAGTATATGAAACGTGTTGCATCCGAACTTGATATATTATCTGGACCCGACAAGGAACCAAACAGAGAGTTTTTGATTCTGCAAGGAGTACGTTTTGCGTTTCGTGTTCATCAGGTAATTTTAAGGCTCTTGGTTTTGTTTTCACTTCTACATCCCTCATGAAAATAAACTGATTTTGCATAGTGACAAAGTTTACTTACCTGGTTCCAACTCCATTATTTTGGCTGCAAGAGCTTTTCCTTTAAAACCTGAGAATGCTTGATCCGCTTGCATCAAATATATATATATATATATATATATATATATATATATATATATATATATATATAATGTATGTATGTATGAAGTTATCCTTGAGTAATAATGAAATATGGAACTGTCAACATTTGCATTGGGACAAGTTGGCCCGCTAAACTGTTGACCCAAGAAATAGGCTATGCATTTTCTTGCTGCAACCTCACAAATAAATAAGTGCAACTCTTTTTAGTTTGCAGGAGGTTTTGATACCGAGAGCATGAAGGTTTTTGAAGAACTAAGAAGCCGCATCCATGCTCCAACAGGTGAAGATAGTAGTAACCAGAAACATAGATAGATGATCGACAGAATTTTTTTTTTCCTCAAATGTAGTTGGTTCTGTAATGTGTGTTACCTCGTCAGCTGTATATGTCATTCTTCTGCCTCGATTTTCATTCAATGTACTAAATGCTAATTTCACTCCGCAAAAAGCTAACTATATAAAATGGTAAATATTTTTGTGTAACAATTTTAATTTAAATAAACAAAATTTATAAGTATAAATAAAATACATGTGATTAAATTGATATATTTTGAGATATATTAATTGAAAAATATACCCATTCTGCCCTTGCTTAACAGTAACATAATATTTGTATCTAAATCTGGTCAGCTAGATTATTTTGTCAGTTTGGGACGAGTTTGAATTAGCACTTATGATTTAAAATAATTTATTCTCCATAAACAAGGAAATGAAAAGAAAAAAAAAACAGTGCTTTGCGGGAATGTATTTCATGTTCCGTTATTTAAATTTGATTCAAGGTTTTGTCTATTGTCTTTATTTGTAAAAGTTGCTCAAGATAAACGGGAACTAAACTGAACATTAAAACTTAACTTAGGGACCAAATAAGGGTTTAAACTTATCATTTATTATCAGATTTTTCTTGATTATATACATAGTTAAATATATTTTTGTCTTTAAATTTAAACATTAAATTGAAATTTGTTTTTATTTTTAATTTTAATATATATATATATGTGTATATATATATATATATATATGTATATATATATATATGTGTATATATATATATATATGTGTGTATATATATTTTTTGGTGAAAATGATAGTTTTATCTCATTATATTTATATTAAATATTAATAATTTAACTATTATTGGATAACAGTTTATAAATCAAAGACTAATTTAATGTTTAAGAGTGAGTAAATGATATAATACTTTTTTTTTGGTAAGATGTGATTACAGGTTGTTCAGAGTGTTGATCACAATAATTAATAAGCAGACATTAACAGTGAAGATTTGGTGACCTGTGATATTTGTAGAAGCAAATTTTAATTAATAGATCTCTCTACTGCCTTGTGATAATAAAAGTGAGTTCCAAGTAAGCATCGAATCTGTTTGGAATCATTAACAAATTAAATCGATCTGATTGATCGTTTGTGATAATACATGTATCTTTATCATAACAATTTCACTCAAATCCAACCGTATAAAATAGAATCATTATAAGTGGTCATTTTTTTTCTCCAACACAATTACATATTAAAAGAATTACTAATTAATTATACCGATTAACATAATTTAAATGAAAAAAACAATATATATATATATATATATATATATTAATTTAAATTTATTTATAATTATTTTGATGTTTTTAACATACTCGTAATGAGAAAAATATATGTCAAACATAAAATTAAATAGGTAGGTGTAAATGTTCTAAGACTAGCTCGTATTATATCATAGAGTTAATAATTTGAAATATAAATTAATATCATAAAATCAACTATGAAACTTACAATTATTTATACATTTTAATTTAACATTAATAGTAACATTATTAAAAATAATTAAGATTATTCACTATAAAAAATTTGGTATTATTGACTGTTAAATTTACTAATAGTCACAAAAAAAATGTCTATAAAATAAACTTATTAATGATTTTTTTATAGCAAAAATTTTATCTTAAAATATTTGTCCATAAATTTTAACTGACGAATAAAAAAATTCATCAATATTTTTTAACAATAAAATAATCGTGTATAATTATATATAAGTAATTATCAATAATATACGTCTATGAAAAATTATTAATAATTTCTTTTGTATTGTTAAAATCTATTTATAAATATTATGATTTCATCTTCAAAGTCTTCCACCTCTTTTTCCTTTATTTTTTTTTATGTTTTCCCTTTCCTTTTTCCTTCTTTATAAATAGTATTATCTTTATTTTGTTCATTGTCGTTGTCATCGTTGTCTTCTATCTTTTTTTTTTATTCTTTTCTTTCTCCTTATTCTCTTCTCATTCCTACTTTTTTTTACTGTTTGTTCTCCTTATTTAAGTCATTGTATTTTTTTTCTTTATTGACAAATATTTTTATTAGTAATTAAAATCTTAAAATTTACTAATAAATTATATTTTAAGGACACTTTTTTATTAATAAAATATATTTTTAACAATGTATTTTATTTATCATTAATAATATATTATTTGCTTGCAGCGATTAAAGTATTTATTTGTTTATGAGAAAATGTATTCTATATAAAAGTAGGAGCAGAGAATTAATTTGACAAGATATGAGGATCCCAGATATGGGACTTAGAAGTTGAAAGTTTTTGATTAGGTAAGGTTCGACATTCAGTTTGTGCGTCTGGGTAGTTATTATGTACGAATTGCAATCATAGTCATTGTCTTTGCCTCCATCAATTGCAACAATGTATATCTTTCAGTGACAATGCCACAGGATCCATTACTTTACATTACAAGTGCTGATTAATATCTAAACTTTAAGATGCAGTATGACAACGACATAGCTGCTTGAATAAGTCCATGAACCCATTATTCTCTACGCCAGTCGGCAATCCCTTTTTAATTTTACATTTTAAAAACATCATCAAAAACACAACACTACTTTTTCTTCAACCCTTTCCAATTTATTAACTATTTTTAGCTTTTTAGCTTAATGCTTTAATAAAATTTAATATATAGAGTTATTTATAATTCATTTTTAACAAATTTATTTTTATAATAATTTTATATGTACAACCATATATTTATAGGGGATAAAAAACTTAGTAAAAAGACTTTCGATAGGTGAGTACGAGAAATAAACATACAATTAGATCTTTCGTTGTCTGGTAAAATTTTGAACGTATGTCAGGTTAGATATTAATTATGTTCATCATTATTTCTTTTTAAATGTAATGGTCGTAATAGGTTATCTTAACTTTTAGGTTTCAAGAAAATGAGTAATATGATGAGAGATAACTTTTTTTTTCAGTGTTATTTGGAACAATTTGAGCTCCTAGCCTTGTTGTGGAGTTTACATTTACTCTTTTCATTCAGTACACGATTCTATTTCGTATACAAAACTAAATATTAATAAATAATTCAATAACAAATACAATAATATATTAAACAAACAACAAATTTATTAAAATAAATTCTAATAATAATTTTAATATTATATTAAAAAATAAATTTCAAATCTAATTCAATCCATTATAAAATAAAATTTTCATTTATGTATATATCTATATGGTTGTAAAATAAAATTTTCATTTATGTATATATATCTATATATTTTAAATTAATATTATCCCTAGAACTTCTAACATATATATACAAATATTTTTCATACACTTCTCCTTTTTTCTGGATGTTATCATACTTTTATATATTTTTCCTGTAAATATTGAAATAGAGATGACACTGAAGGAAACAATTTAGTCATTGTAGAAGAAATGTAGTTATCAACCAGAGTAAAGCTTTTATATATATAATATTATGAATGTTAATATTATTTGTTTTCCTGTCTTCGAGCAAGCATTTCAGAATTGGTAACATGAATAGTATCTTGCCATGATTTAACACGTGAAAACCAGCATGAGGATCGCTCTTTTCTAGTATAATGTAAACATATAAAAGAGTTTATTTAATTTGTGATAAGAATTGCATTTTTTAATTTAATCAACATAATTGTTGACTTTATTTTTTAAAAATAAATGAAAATAATATTATAAAAAGAGAAAACTCATTTGGGTAATTAATAAGTTTTTGGTAAATTTAAATAAGGACGTAAATTTCAACCTCACGTAAGTAAAAAATGAAAACTATTTTTTATACATAATTTGAAATATTTTATAATAAACTGTATTGAATTGGATAAAAAATGTAAAATAATTAAGCTTTTAAAAACATTTAATAAGAGAAAGTGAATATAGCCATCCTATTTGTTACTTTTTATCCAATAGATCTAAGTAAGTTTTAGAATGTTTTTATTAGCGAAAGTCAATATACAAAATTTCGTGTCTAGGATCAAGACAAACCTGTGACCTTGTATGAATGCGAGTTGCACTACTAATTCCCATGATGTTTTACCTCATGAGGATCGTAAAAAAAATTAGTTCTGTTACAATTATGTTTCAGAAATACACAAAAAAAACTTATTTAAGACAATGGTTACTTGAACTAAAAACACTAAATCCATTATTTACAAAAACAGAGCTTACTCAAGTACAAATTCACGATTTATCTCTTCTCTCTTTTTCATTTCTTTTCCTGAGTCCACAACATTTATTTATTTATCCCGCGGTTCCGCTGCTGCTTCTTCTCATCAAGTAAATAAAGGAGGAATGCATGGTTTGTGTACTGGTCACCCGGTCCGGCTTCAGGCCGACCCATAGGGATCCATGATCGGCCGGTCTCAAGAATAATCAAGAAAGTCAGGACCGGCCGGTCATCCCCGATGACCTTGAGGTAGGTTAATTTTAATAAGAGTTTAACATGTTTGGGCCTTGATTAAAAAGGTTATTGGGCCGTGATTAATAAAGCCTTAACCACGGGCCCAAAACTGACATTATATATAGAGGTTAACAGTAAGAGGTAGGTAACTTGAATTGAATAGCATTTAATACTGCGAACTTAAGACCGAACGACCATAATTCTAACTTGAGCGTCGGAGCATCTTTAACAGGTACCCGACCGGCTCGTTTGGAGAGGAGGACCAGGAGCAGAGGAGCGGACGGCTTGAAGGAGTGAGAAGTAAATGTGTAGGTGAGTGTGACCGGATCCACTACCGAAACATTTTGGCGCCCACCGTGGGGCTCGGGGACGAAAACCAATGGTGACCACGAGAACCACTAACGTTGACGAGCAGGGAGAGATGATGAGAATGTTAGAGAGACGTTTGGAAGAGATGAGGAAGCAGCACGAGGAGGAAATGGCGACGGTGAGGGCGGAGTGCGCGGCACAAATCACCAGGGCCATTGCCGTTCGTGGTGAGGAGGGCGTGGAGGATCGGAGGCAGGAGAAGACGGTGATTGGAACGAGGAACGATGGGGAGGAGCACAGTAGCGCCCCGAAATAGTTTGGTTTCATTATCTTTTGTGTTTTTTTACGTTCACTTAAACATGTCTCAATGGAATTATGAGATGTAAATATGATTAAGATGTTATTATTCCATAATGATATTTATCTTGTATTTTAAATAAACAAAAGTTAACATATGATAAAGCATCTATTTTAGCTTATTTTTAGGTTTTGTGTTTAAAAAAAATGATAAATGTCTAAAATTTTTGAACCGTATATGTATATAATTTGTAAAAAACGTGAGGCATACGTTTAGAATATGCTGGCATTATGCACATCAAGTATCAGTACCTTTTTCTTGTCCCTCATCATATCAATGAATTACGCACATCAACATCCGAAAGCACCACTTTAAAAAGATCATGATAAGGAAATCTTCTCACCCAGCTAAATCTAATTCTAATTATGCCTTTCTATATGTAATACATTTTTTTCCCATTATATTAATTAGGTAATGTATTATAGAATTTATCAAATACATAATGAAATGTAAGATTAATATATATAATAGGAACTTCTCACTCGAAACCTTGTCCCATTGCACCATGTGAATCTCCATGAACAGTTGAAACATGTAGGTGCACAATTATGTGGAGTTTCTTCCTCGCATCAACAATTTCTGTGTCCTTTGTGATGATCGCTGGTGAGAGACAAGGCAGAGAATAAAGGAAGATGTGAAAGCATCATCCAAGGTAGTTAAAATTTACAGACGTAATTAAAGAGAAAAGAAATAAATATGTAAAAGGTGTATAATAATATTATTTTTTTTATAATTTGTAAACAATGATTCACGATGTAACATTTATATATAAAGTGATTCGTGATTCATTTTTAACTATATATATAATCGCATTTATTATTATGAGAAATTATTAAAAAATAACTTATTTGCAACGTTTTGAACTTATTACTTATATTATTGTGAAACGAAGTATAATGAAGATATATTGATATGATTATCCCCTAATATGGAGGATAGGTTTTTTGGCCCACAATATCTAGGTTCATTGACATCCACCCACCTCAATCTTAAGAAACCAAAGAGGTTACTTGTCTCATTTAGAAAAACACACACATATATATAGTACTTTTAAATGTTAATTCAGTAACCAAATTTATAAATCCCCAAACTCATAATTACCTCTCTATATTTCTTTACCAATTAAAATCTGCTATATACATAAAATTCTTTTCTTACTTCCATGTTTTAGAAAGTCTAATTTTTCATTTCTGCTGATGTAAACGTATCCCAAACGAACCTAAGTTAATTCCACGTTTATTCTGTGAATAATTTTTTTTTTCATAAATATTCGCTCGCTCTAATTATTTTTGTATTTTTCAAATTACTACTACTATTTAATTTAATTGTCTGTCTATCCACGTTTTTCAACCATACAAGTTTATTTAAATGTGTTGCAAGAACATCGTTTTTATATATATAATGATCAGTAATTATTTCTAAAAATTTACTATTATTTTTTTATTTTTAGTAAAGAATTTTTTTTTTATGAATTATGTGAAAGAAAATATAATGAATAACTTTGTAAAAAAAATCACTCCTTTAAATTAGTACAAACATTCTTTATATTAATATAAGAAGTAGCCAAAAAATAGGAAAAACGAGAAGAATAGAAAAGAGAAGCAAAAATATAATAAAAAAAAATACAAGACAAACATATGTAAATATTTTTTTCTCTTTAACTATAAACTTCCTAATAAAAGAAACCAGTGAATAAATTAATTGGATTGTTTATACAGAGAGAGAAAATATCAAGAAAAAAATGCGCCTGATGATAAATCTGAATCCAATGTTGGATCGATAAATCCTTTCACATTGTCGACCACAACCACTTACGATGACTTGAAATGAGAAAGTGTGTTTATTAATCTTCACTCCCCAGA
The DNA here is from genome assembly GCA_036885675.1 of Vigna mungo. Lineage (NCBI taxonomy): Eukaryota > Viridiplantae > Streptophyta > Magnoliopsida > Fabales > Fabaceae > Vigna > Vigna mungo. The sequence continues at coordinate 41,148,719 of CP144692.1, read as the reverse complement.
GAGAAAATCATGCTTCGACGCTAACCAAACGCATCATATTATTATATATCATTATTCTGCTCCAACTAAAAATTTCCAGAATTTGTTGTGCCGTCTCAGCTACTCATGTTTCAACACTAGCTTCCCTTTTTTATAACTTTCATGAATCTTTACGTTCAAGAAATCAGCAAATCATGGTAATCACAGAAAAAAGTAAAAATCAAATGCACTGAAAACTCCAAAAATCGATAGTATTCACTTTCAGTAACTCAAACAAATGAACTTAATATACAAATACAATCTCATGGTGCCGGTATGATGATGATGATAGATATATTATACACAATAAGCAGGTCAATTTTGATCAAATTCTGGTTCAAAGGAAAAAGGGAAGAAAAGAAAGTTAATGAAGAAAACAAAAAATATTTAGTGGTAATGAGGTGATATCATTATGAAGCTTCCACTACTAACCACTTTTTTTTTTTTCTTTGAAAAACATGTCCGGTTGAACCGAGAATGAAGCCATGATCAATGGTGTAATGGGTTTGGACCGGTTGGGACGCGACGCTTCTCGACCCCATAACGTGGATCAATCTCTGTGTCTGAAGGATCATGGCGTACTGCAACACCCCGTTGGTGGTGTTTATGATGGTGGTTGAAGAATGGAGAGAAGTCAAATTTTGTAGCAAGAAATTTTCTGCCTGTTATAAGGTGATGAGATGATGTTGGTTGTGCGGTGTGGTTGTTGCTGATGTTGGAGTTGAGATTGTAAAACTCATGAAAAACTAGCAATAGAAGGGAAAGCAACAAAAGAATGTGAAGTGGTTGAGAGATTTTTAAGGCCATGATGGAAGAGAAGGAGGTGGCAAAGGGTGAGAAGAGGACGCATGGAAAGATATGGAGGAATTTAGCAGATGGAGTTTTGAGAAGGGTTTAAGATGAGAAATGTGTGTGGTTTGGTGTTTTCATTGAAACCTGAGTTTTTAGTACCTTTTATTATGGTTCATTTTGAATGAGAGGAGGGAGGAATATGGGAGGTAGAAGTAGACATTTTCCCCAATGGAAGTTCCTTAGAAATAAAGGGATAAAAAATACTCAACTTTTGGAATCATAATGTCAATTGTCAAATCTACAATTATGCATGATTTTATATTCTCTTGTATAACATACAGATGCATTGGGAAAATGAGTATAATTAAGATTTACCTTTAATCTTTTGAAAAAAAAAAGAAAAAAGAAAAGGAATGAAATAAAATAAGAGATGATTGGGTGTAGAAGGAAAGCTCCGTGCTGGTTTTGAGTGTATTGCAACTTAATAAAAGGGTGGGGAATGTGCAATCCATATTTTCTATCGGCAAAGCAATCTGAGAACTATTTCACAAAGGTAGGGGACAATACAATTTTCACTGTTGCATAAAAGTGAAGGACAAAGTAATACATCTAATTATCTGAAAAAGTTAATTTAGAGAGAGGGTCTATAATTATTATTATTATTATTATTTGCTTTTTTTTTTCTTTTGTTGTTCTTATTGTTCAGTCTACTGTTCATTTTTTTTTCTACATTATTGATAATTAGGAGGTTTTCCCTGCCATTGATTGAATTTAAGATAAGCATTTTAACTGTTGAGAATAGTTTGATGAACTTAAATATTTGAATTTACAGAAGTCGTTGGTGACATTTTTATAAATATTTAATTCATTTTAATAAATTTCACAACCAAGCTTTATGAATAACTTTTTATTTAATAGAACTCGTTAAATAATTAATTAGTTAAATTATTTAGCAAACTGTAATTAATTATATATAGCATAGTAGTCAAACCAAAACAGAAAGATTATTCAATATATGGTTGCTATTGAAATTAAAAAGTGTGTTCCGTGTATATATATATATATATATATATTATACTAGGCAATATAAAAGTGGGGAAAAGCTAGAACAATTACTTGTTGATATTTATGTAATTTCTAAATTTTAACTATAAGGTTGGCATGTAGATATATTGATAATTTAATCTCTGAAAAAACAAGTATCTCTTATTTATTTATTTCATCCTAGCTTCATCCTAGCCCAAATACACAAATCAATATATCCGCATCTCCAATTCTTAACTACTCAACCCGTTCAAATAGAATATAACTGTTTTCAACTTTCAACACTAAGACTTTTATACAGTATTCAGTAAATTAAAATAATTTTTTAATATTTTTTCAATCAATACTTTTATTGCCTTTTTTTTTTTACCATATTAATATTCCTTATCATAACTGTGATTGTGATATTTTTAAAATTTAAAAAGAAAAATACATTATATAAAAGTGATCATAATATAATACTTTTACAATAAATGAAATATTTATAAAAAATTTAACAATATTGAGTTATAAAGAGAATATCAACAAACTTGTTGTAAGACTGAGTTGAAGATATATAATATCATAATCTATTATAAATTTGCTGATGACTTATTGTTGTGAAATCTTTCTAATACATCTCTTCTAAAAGATTCCAACGAGATTCATTTGTTTAACGAATACATATGAAAAATGATAATTATTTATTCTATTTTAATTTAATGTTTGTTTGTAAACTTGTATATTTTAATTCAAATTTATTTTTTATTATTTTCATAATTAAAAAAAACAATTTTTAATTATATGTAATTTTAATGAAATCATTATTTGAACATAATTTATTATTTTGTATACATCCATGCAATCATACATTATTCTATCATGTTCTTTTATTATACTATGTCTAATTAAAGTAAAATTATAGAGTTGATATAAACCAAAAAGTCTTAGAAACATATGTCATTAACTCTAATTCATTTCTAACCTCTATAGTTTCATATAAAATAAATATTTATATATCATTGCTTTGGAATATTTATTTATTGATATTCAATATTTATTCACAATCTAAATAAAGTGTGTCATTTGAAAAACAGTCTTTATCTTGGAACAATCCAATAATTAACGAAATCAAGAGTGCTTAACTGAACACAACAAAACTACCATTACATGATTATGTATGACATACGTTTTACCGATTACCAAACATTCATTGGCCATTGACGAAAATTTAGCTGTACGAAATAATTATATGTTTACCAAGCAATATAAATTTACGTATAGTCATTCACTTCATTATAATGCATGCAACCTTAATGCATTCTATCTTAACAAATACTCCATTATCATGCAAAACCAAACATTAAATTTTTCTTTATCAGTAAACATTAGTTGTTACTTTTTGTTATTGGAAGAATTGAACTTATAACCTTTTTCACTGTTGTTTTTAAATCTTTTAAACCAACTTTATATTTTTCAATTATTTGTGAAAGAATTAAACCCACGACTTCTTTTATCATTCTTTTCAACTTTTAGTATTAAACCAACTTTATAACTCTAATCATTTACATCTTAAATAAATAATTAACCCTTTCAATTAGAGGTAGTAACAGTTATTTAATTTCACTATGGGAGAAGAAAGAGAGAATTGGAAAGGAAGGTAAGCAAATAATAGTTAGAGAAGAGGTAAAATATGGTTATTTTTTAATGCAAGGAAAAAGTCTATTGATCTTAATTTGTTTTTAAAGTTTACCACACTACTTCTTTTCACGTATAGTTTTTCCTATGTTAGATTTACCTTTTAATAATAAAATAATAGTAAATTAAGAGTTTCTTATCCTTACAAATTTATTCCTACTTAATGTCACTAGTAAAAAATAGGGTTTATACAGCGTTCATTATGCCACGGTTCATCAGAAACCGCAGCATAATGGTGCGCGGTGGCAGTTTTGTAAATAAATCGAACATATATGTCACGGTTTCTCTCTTAACCACGGCATATACCCCAGTCAACCATCACCTTTGACGCCACGTCAGGAAAAAAAATTAAGTAACAGGGGAATAGGCTGTGGTTGCTCAGAGAACTGCGACCTTTTCCCCTGCCAATTTACTACAGGTGCTGACTGATGGGGAATGTCAGTAGGTAGCAAGGGGAATAGGCCGCGGTTTTGAGGGGAACCGCGGCATATTCTCATGCAGTTTTAATACAGGGTCTGACCTGATGGGAATTTCAGAAGTTGCAGGGGGTATATGCCGCGGTTCTGAAAGTAACCACGACATATACCCCCTGCAACTTCTGAAATTCCCCAAAAGGCAGTTGGTATTACAGTTGAAGAATTCAGAACGTTATAGTTGTTTCTCTCAAGGTTTGACATATGCTAAAGCCATACTTTCTTATAGTTGTTTTATTTTAATGTTATTCACTAACTATTTACAACTGTGATCATATATTGTAGTGTAACACACAGACTGGGTCATATGAGTGCGGTTATTATGTAATGTATTGGATGACCCACATTGTTCGTTCCCATATCACAAGAGGCTGGGAAACGGTAACATTTAACTTTAACAAATTTTGATTTTTTCCAAAAGTTAGAATTCATATACACTAATTAATATCAATTGTCTTGTGCAGAGGTTCAAGACTATTACACCAGTTCCTGAGAAGCCACTATCATTCATCAGGAAAGCTGCTGCAAAGTATATAGTTAGATTATATAATAGTTCTTAGTTACTAGATTTAAACATTGCATTTGATTAGATTGTATTTTATTAGACTTTGTACTTATGTGATGTTGAAATACATTTGAACATGTGTTTGATTTGTTGAAATTGAATCTGTATACATGTTTTGATTTGCAGGTCTGTTTTTGTGGTATTGGATATTACAAAAACAGACCTGCTATTTTAAAAAAAACAGGGGAATATGCCGCGGTTGTTTCCACAACCGTGGTAGAAAGTAGAGTATATGTCGCGGTTGTTACCACAACCGCGGTAGAAAGTTCCACGTTTTTATTTAATTTTTTTTAAAATTAAACTTTTGGCCGCGGTTGTGGTACGAACCGCGGTCTATTCCTGCCTTTTTACCGCGGTTCCAACCGCGGCATATAATGCTAGGATTTTGGATTTTTTTTTAAAAGAAAAACACAGGTTTAGGCCGCGGGTGTGATAGGAACCGCGTTCTATTCTCCAGACTTTGTACCGCGGTTACAACCACGGCATAAAGTCCCAGACTTTTTACCGCGGCTGAATATGCCGCGGTTCGGGAACCGCGGCCAAAGGGCGAAAACAACCGATGTCGTTTCCCCTGACTGCACTAGTGTGTTGTTCATATATAATATAAGCCATTATTATAAAAAACAAACATATCATTACCGAAGTTATAAATGCAGAAATACATATACATATTTGCTAAGAGATGACTCAGGTCTGCGTTTCTATTTGATAATTTTTGAAATAGAGTAAATAAGTTTCTATCCTTATTTCCATTAGATTTCAATATGTGATTCTATTCAAGAATCCTTCTTTGCATGTGGTTTTTCTATTTTTTCTTATATTCTTGGTTAAATTAAGGTCCTAAAGACTCTGTCTGACCATCATTCGGTGTTTCGTAGGTTTGTTTAGAAATTCCTTGCATTCCAAGCAATCAACGAGACATTTTAGAGTAGAGGAGTTTCTTGTGAAATAAAAGAAGCTAGACTTTTTTTAAAATTATGTTTGTTGTGTAAATTTTAGTATATGCATGAGTTATAGAAATTATTTATATGGAATTGTTATAATTGTTCTAGTACTTTTTGTGCTTAGATGATTTTTGATATTAAGATGCTTAAATGCTTAGTATGGTGTGGTTTGATGTTTCTGCTGTAATATTTGGATGAAATGAAATTGTAATGTTGTTTTGAGTTTGTTGTAAGGGTAAAGAGTAGAGAGTTATCAAGCACATTAGGTTTTATGTCAAAAATGGAGGTTAAAGAGGTGAATTATTGAAGTTTCGGTCTAAAGTGAGAATTTATAGAGTATGACAGTTGTTTGGGTTTTTAATAACTTATTTAGTATAAGAGTTAGCTAGTATGTGGTGTAGAATGAAATGATAGTCATTATAGCATGTTTATAATGTTGTTTCAAAGGTATTTTAGGGGTTTTGGTAGGTGAAAATCTAAAGGAAGTGAGTTCGGTATGTAATTTAGTTTTGATGTCTTTGGGTAATTTAAAATTGTTTTGAACCTTGATAAATGTATAAATATGATGCAATAGTGTTTGGTAGTTGATGGTTAGAGTTTAGCTTGGTTTGAAGTTAATTTTAGGGGTTTAAAATAGTGAGATTTCAAATTAGGAGGTCTGGGACATAGAGGATGATTTGGGGTGTGTCACAGAGTCATTTATGACTTGTTAGGACTCTTAGTTTATAGAAATTTGAGTTAAAAGGTGTTGTTTTGAGTTTAGGTCTTTTGGATGTCAAATGATTGAGTGTACCAAGTTTCGAGTCTAATGATCAAAGAAGTACTTTGCTTAAACTCTAAATATGATTTTTCATCAATTATAAGGTGCAAGAAACCTATTTGATCATTGGGACAAAGCTCAAGTGCATTAAAGGCCAGTTTGGAAGTGTGTAGTTTGTTGTCATGGGGCTCGAGCGCCCCCTGGGCGCCCTCTAGCACCCTTTTGTCGGGAGGAACTCACTCGAGCGCCCCTAGGCACCCCCTAAGTGTCCTTTAGTAGCTTTTAGTTTTTTTTTCAGTTTTTGGGATCTCAAATTCGAGGTTCCGAATATCATTTTTTGACATTCTTTAGGTCGTTTTGGGGGTTTTGGATCCTTCTTGAGCTATTGGTGAGGGTTTCAAAGTTGTTTTCCTTGCCTAGTGTGAGTATCAAGTTACTATGAAGAAATTTGTGTTATTGAGTGATTTTTGATGACTTTTAAAGGTGTTTTTATTTCTTTAATATGAGATCAATAGTCTCATGTATTGACATACTATGTGAATGTGAAGTGATCTCAACGGTTTCAAATGTATGGAAGAGAGTTCCAAGGAGGAACATCTTAGTGGTGGTTTCAAGTATTGTAAGTACGAATATAAGAAGTTTAGTCTCGGAGTTCATCTTGACATTCTAATAGTCATTCATTCTCAAGTAGAAAGGGGTGAGACATGTCGTGAGAATAGCAGGAAGTCTTAGTTTATGTGCTTCATCATGGCCTAAGGCTAGTGATAACGGACTAACCTTGTGTGTGGTAGGGTAAAACTCATTGGTAATGACTCTACAGAGCAGTAGAGGTCACATCAAGTGTATGAACTGTCATAGCTCAATATTCATACTAATTCAGATAGTCAAGTCATTGTATTGTCATGCATAAAGTATTTGGTTGGTTTGGTATGATGTGTGTATCATGTGTATAATGTTAAAATGTTCAAATATATTAATAATTCTTTGCATCTAGCTTACCTTTGTTTTTGTCTTTTTTATCCGTGTGTTTTCTCTTTTGCGATAATCACTTTAAATGGTGTGAACTTAGGAATAATGTCTTTTCAATTGTTTCAGTATGAAGGTGAGAGTAAAGCAGCATAGATATTGTTCTCGAAATATAAAATCTTCATTGTCAGTAGTTTATAGCTTCTGATAAGTTATCATTTATGTAAGGTTTTATTTTGATAATTTTATTCTGGGATGTTAGATAATCAAATTACAATTATTTTTAATAATAATACAATATTAGAAGTAATCACAGATTAAAAAAACAAAATATTCCTATTAAATATGAAATACATTACGTTATAAAATTAGGTGATAAAAAGTCTACTTATATTATTAGTTTGACATATTCTTTGTTATTTGAATTGTATTAATTAATATTTTTCATTTTTATTTATTAAACTAATCATAATTAAGAATAAAGACTGAAAACATAACTAGAAAATGTTAGGAATTTGAAACTAACAAATATTTTTGTAACAAAGAGAGAGTTATATCTGAAAGACCAAATATGCGTAAACATGTATTTTATTATTTCTTTTTTCATTTTTTTAACCAAGTATATTTAATCCTATCCTTTGACTTTTAAAATCGTTATTCATAATCACACTTAACAATTTTAACTTCAATATTTTTCAAACAAATACAAAAGTTGGAAAATAAAAATCTAGGCAGTTGGGTGATTTTCATAATGTTTTGATCTTCGAACTTCTAGAAAAAATATCCTTGAGGCAAATTTGTTCTACTATATATCGTGACAAAAATAGACAACGCATCGGGCTTCGACATTACTGAGCTGTTTAGCTTCTTTTTGTAAAGCCCAATCCTTGGTTTGTATCTTATAACATAATTACCTTTGTAAAGTATCAAAATTAATTATTTTCATGTTAATTAAGAATATTATTTAAGTTTATTTGGTATTTTTTCTTTCATAAAAGTAGTTTTCCAAATCACTCAATTATATTTATTCGTATGTATATTTAAGTTTGAAAATAAAAGTATTTTTTGAAATAATAGAATTAATAAAATTTTAAGAATTGAAATTTTCTTATATTTAATTAAAATATAATTTTTTTCTTATATTTTGATCTAATTATGTCTGAAGTAATTTTTTTTTTCTTTTTCTTTTTTTTGAAATACTTTTAAAAACTACGAAAATTGTGTGTTTTCCGAAAAGAATACAATGGGAAGACTGACTGTGAGTGAAATAAGAGTGCTTAGCACAGGAAAAAATAAAGATAATATATTATTTTAAATAAAAAGAAAAAGAGACTAAGGTAAGAGTGAACTGTAAATAGTATGATTGAGTTTGAAAAAAATATGGTTATTGCTTCTTGCACCATATCAAATTTATCTCATAATCCTATCATTTCAAATTTCATTTCTTGGAACACGTTAAAATGAATTCAGATTTTTTTTTAAGAGAATCAATTTTATTATTGAAATAATTTTCCGAAAACTTATAATAGAATGCAGCGAGAAATTTAATAGGATGCAGGAAGCAACAGAAAAATATTTAGGTTTGTCAGAAGAATTACAGCCCAAAAGCCCAAAATAAGTATAAATGAGTAATGGGCCTTAACCACGCTTTGTTATTTGCATTCCTATTTTATCTTCATTTTTTTTTTCACTTCATTCCTTTCGATCCTTTATCTTTTTTAGTAGTGGTGAATGTTTTTTTTTTTACTTGCAGATAGTGTCAGCAATTGTTCTAGTTGCTGTTAAAGTGAAACCATTAACCGTGGAGAAAAAGAAATGATAAAAAAATAAAAAATATTAACAATAAAGTAAATAGAAATAAAAATAAAAAAAGTGGGTAAAAAATAATAATAATAAAAAAAAATTAAAAGGTAGGCCTAATAAAAATTTAAAAGAAAAGAAAAATATATAAATTAAAGAAGATTATATAAAAATATGAGAGGGAACAAAATTCTGTTTTTTTTATATTTTAATTATTCAAATTAAATTACATTTCAAATGTTAAACAAAATAAAATATGACACGGACAAACTATAGTAACGTACAAAATAAATAAAATAATTATTTTATATTTTTTATATTTTATTATTATTCTTTAATTATTTAGACAAATTAGGTGTTCACAATTAATAATTCTGAAAATAACAAAAAATTAGTTCTATTACAATTATGTTTCAGAAATACACAACAAACTTATTTAAGACAATGGTTACCTTCAACTAAAACACCAAATCCATTATTTACAAAAACAGAGCTCACCTAAGTATAAACAGTTACATCATTTATTTATTTATTTATTTATTCCTTTTCTTCTACTTCTCTTTTTCTTTTTATTTGTAATTTTACCTTTTTCCATTTCTCACACATGCCACGGCATCCGATTCTAACATCTATTAGTAACTGTGTTAAACCTTCTACGTAAATTACAATACATCTTCAATCTTCCTAAATCTTTATTCTAAACGCACTTCATCTTTAACATAAGATCCATATTGATATTAATCAAATCTGAGGTATACTTTTTTAATTTTTAAGCAAATCAACAATTCCTCGTTTAATTATCAACAATGCAATATTAGTATAGGAACAATGGTATGAGGGTGTTTAATATTTTACAATAAAAAAGCAATCATTTTACAACATTTATATATATATTCATACTTTCTCATACTATTTGAACATTTCTCTCTCAATAAGACCAATACCATCTACAATACTATATATATATCCTTGTTCAGTATATTTTAACAGCTAAAAGAACTTGATATAACTCATTCTTCTCTTTGCTACAATTCCTCCTTTGACATTAAATAGACTGTTGTTTCATAATAATAATAATAAAACAAAAAACTTTATTTTTGCTCCAAATTAAATTTATTCAGAAAGTTAATTATTTGTTATAAAAAATATTCTTTTAACGTATGATTATTTTCTCACACAATTAATTTATTTGTTTAATCTGTTTTAAACTCAAGACATTATATTACATTAAACTTTTCTGAAAAGAATAATAAAAATTAAAAGTAATATATTTTTATGTCGCTTTTATTATTTACTATTTTAATTATTGCTGTTTTTTTTATAAAGTTAACCATTTTTTATATGTTACAAATATATTTTAATTAACAAATATTAAATTATGCTCTAAAAAAACATCGCATTTCACAAGGATAAAAATAACACAATTTTACGCTCTTCATTATAAAATAGAACCACAAGGAAGACAATTGACATAATGTGAAGCTAATAAAAAAATTGTGATAAACAATACAATGATAAAATGGTTATACAAAAAAGTAAACTTTTATATTTAAAAAAATGAAAAAAAAAGATAATATCAAATAAATATAAAAAATTTAAACGTGTAAAAATAATTATATGAAAAAAAACAAATACAAGAATTTTTTTCAAAGCTTGTGTGTTGAGAATTTCTCTATAAAATTTTTAATTAGATGGCAAAAAATTTATCAGGACAAAATAGCTGTCAAAAAATTAATCTGTTCATATAATTTTAGCATATATTTAAGATTATTTTAATAAAACTTTTTAATAGTTTTATTTGATATTTAAAAGAATAAGTTACCATATAAAATTAATGAAATTTTTTAATAAAAACAACTAAAAGATATTTTAGCCGAAATAGAATTCTGACTTTTTGTTAGTTTTGAAACGTTGGCAATACTTATCTTGGAAATAAAGTTGGTAGATAGTAAATAGTTATTTCACTTTAAAGTAACTTTTTTTTATAGTTAAAATCGGTAGAAACTTGTAAATTCTTGATTTAGAACCACAAAACCTAAAATTAGTTCTTTAAATATTTTTTAGTGTTGTTCTTTCACTATAATTAATGTTTCCACTAGGTGATTTGACTAATAAATATTTGCTATAAAAGTTTATTATATAGATATAATTGTTATTCTTATTGACTCTCTCCTTATACATACTTTTATAAATTTTGTTTCTAAAAGAATATATATATATATATATATATATATATATATATATATATATATATATATATATATATATATATATATATATATATATATATATTACTTGTGACATCCTGTTAATTTTCTCCTTTTTAAAGGGAGACAGATGTCACGTCCTATTTATTTTCCTAGGTTAGTGGGGCACAATTTGAGCAATGTATTAAATTTTCCCATCCATCGTAAATCGTGTGACAGCAGGGAAGGTAGGAATTTCAGAAAGTAGAATCCAAGTGTCACTGAGAGGAAGTGTGAGACTTCGGAAAGTGGAAAACAAGTGGCAGGCAGGGAGAGGACCGAACGGTTGGAGTGGAGGACGTATTTAAAGTTGATTTTTGAAATTTGGTGTCACATTTCTGCATGCAACCCTTCTTCCTCAACTCAGTTTCCAGAAAACCATCATTTTCTCCTCCTTCTCTCTAGAAACCTCAACCTTCCCTCTAAAATTCCGACCACCTCCTCTCCTCCGATCACCTCACTCCTTTCAGAATAGTTCTTCCCGGTGTCAAGCTCTTTCACTTGCACCGATCGGTTTTTGGTTTGGGCTGTGAAAGTTTGTCACTCTTTTAAAAGATAGTTGAGAAACCATAAGAGTAACTTAAGGAGCAAAGGAGTCTCGGGGAAAAGCTTAGGAATTCTGGATATAGAGGTAAGGGAAGCTTATAAATTTAATTATGATTATTTTGTATGCATGAATTTGTGAGTTTATGTTTGCTGAATGTATGATCTTGTTGTTGACAAATGCATGTTCGATTTTTGGTATGAAATATGTCCTAAAGTTATAAAACTTAGTGAAAATATGAATCTGTAATCAAAGGATCATTAGGACTGTTCGGTTTCCTCTTATAACAATTGATCTGGTACCTTTATGTTGAAACTTAAATATCTTGCTTGGTTATTCGTTCGGAATTAACTATTAAAGGACGTCCGGTCTTATACTGAACGTTCAGTCTCGAAGTGCTTGGTCATAGACTGAGTATTCAGTCTCATATTAACTATTTAGAACGTTAAGTCATACACTGAGCGTTCCGTTTATATTGATGATGTTTATTAAAAGTGTTAGGTCTTATACCAGTAATTGAATTTTAAGAGCGTCTGGTCATAAACTATATGTTCGGTCATACAAGTGTTTGGTATTAGACTGATACTTAATTTCTGAAGCATTCGGTTTCATATTATTATTATTATTTATTTTAAGAACGTTCGGTCATAAACCAAGCGTTCGGTTTTACATATATGATATTATGTTTGAGTATTTGGTCATAGACTAAGTACTCGGTTTGATGTTAATTATCCTTCTTGGGAAAAACGTCCGATTTATAATATTATTTATTTGAAAAGTGTTCAGTCTTACACTAGCACTTGATTCCTCACAGAGTGTCCGGTCTTGTACTGACACTCGCTTTATTGAAGATAACTCTTTTATTTTAAAACGTCCAGTTTTTTGTGTTTAACTTCTTCAGCTCCATTGAAGAGTTTCTTATTGGATTCTTCCGTCCGGTTTTCATGGTTTAACCTTTTCAACTTCATTGAAGAGTTTTCCTTGATTTTCCGTTTGGTTTTCTTCTAACCGTCCGGTTTCCATTATCTAGTCTGGTTTAGTTTTTCATTGATGAGTTGCTCATCGATTCTTTTTCTTCTCTGCCAGACCGTTCGGTCACCTATTAGAACTTCTTATTTATTTCAGTTCTTATTTTGTCTCTAACCGTCCGGTCACTTATTGAACCCCTTTGATACTCAGTATCCTCATCATTGTCTGATCATTTTGTATCCGTACTGTCTATAAGAAAGAAAAAGAAGTAAATGGAATGAGTTATTATGATTTAAGAGTATTCCAGGAAGGAATAGCTCATGATTGGAATTGTATTGGTAAGGTATGACCGTGGCTAAGGCCCAGGTTCTGACTCTATCTTGATATTCCGTGATTACGCCTTCTCAAGTAGAGAAGGGTAACTCATGCGTGGGAATGGCAGGAGGTCCTTTAGCCTCAGGGTATTTCTATACCGAGGTGGTTCCACTGGACTAACCTCGGGTGGCGGTCTGTTGAGTGTATCCCAGCCAGGTCCACCCGGGTGCAGAGAGGGCGAGCATACATGGTCATACCATCCGGACAGTATCTAGAGGAAATTGGTTATAATGATGTTACTGTTCGATTTTTAAATAGAAATACTTGACTTATGATTTATGATTGAGATATTGATGTATGTGATTCGTGTGTTTGTTTTGAAAAATATATTGAAAATGATTAATTAAATTTACATAAGCTTACCCTTATCTGTTTTGTCTTGCCTATGTTGTCGTTCGGTATTTGACCGTCCGGTTTGTTTCTTCACTGCAATGATCATCCATTTCGGATGTGAGCAGAGGGTGCTCTTGAAGATACTTTGGAAGATGCCCTGCAGACAGAGCAACCTTTGGACGTGATGCCGAAAAGCTGTGCAGGACCGTCCGATCCTTAGAATAGATTTCTCTATTTTTGTTTAGTGTAGATAACCGTTCGGTACAACTTGTTTTGTAAAACCATTCGGTATAGATCTCTCTTGTTGCACCGTTCGGTCACCAACTTATCTCTTGACCGTTCGGATAAATCTTGTACATATTGCATCATACTTGTATTCCCTGTCCAATTTTAAACTTTTAATGAATTTCATGTTCCTTTCTCTTCTTTGCTTATTCTACACTGTTCTTCACTATTATTTTTATTAACTCCTTAAAATAAATCATAGTTTTAAAGGCTATATTTATTGAGATGTTACATTACTAAAATATCTTTAAATAATTTACCACAAGTGCTATAAATAATATGATTACTTGATTGTCTATTTCTTAGAATTTGGGAAAATAAATATCTACAAATCCAATGGGAGATGATGAGTCTCAATAACTTTAAAGGTAATTTTAAACAATATATATATATATATATATATATATATATAAATAATTGACAAATTCAATGTCAGTTACTAGATTAACAAACTTTCTTGATATACATAAATAAGTTTAAAAAAATAAAAATAACATTTGAAAAAGTACAGTTAGCATAAAAGAAGCATAAGGATGTAGTTTTGTCATAAGTCAAAATTAGCATTAAATTTCGGCAATTTATGATGTATTAGAATCTCTCACTTCAATTCATATTTTAAAATTTTGAAAATAAAAAGTAAAAATGTTACTGCTGAACACTATCGATTAAATAAGTAGTTCCACTTCTTTTTCTTCGATTTTAAAGAAAGGATTTAACTTTAATCCATTGTCATAATTATTACAAAAGGGTTGACTTTGTAAATAATAATCATAGTCAAAGTCAAATTATCGTATCCTAAGTATAATTAGGAATGGGTAAAACTATTTGTTTAAGCTTAACACTAGACATAATTGAATCTTTTGAGTTATGGGACATGAGGTTATGCTAATGGATCAAAGAACGAGGAAAACTTTCCCAAAAATTATTTCACATCGGTTCTCTTTGCCAATATGCACTATGCTTAAATTGCTAACAAAATATATATCACCAATAAATTGTTGCGACTCTCATGGGTTAGTTTTTTCATTTTTTTTTCTCTCTTTAACATACTCCCAAACAATCAAGGCGACAACTTTCATATGAAGTTGGGTTTTTTTTTTCTACAAAAATAGACTTGAAAAAAAATGAGATATAAATCAAATTTTTATAAGAGAGTGATGTAACTTTTAATTCAAACTTTGTTTTAGTCTTTTTTATATCTTAAAAAATATTTTTTTTAATCTTTTTACTCAATGTAAAATTTTCAACGATATAGATTTTTAATATTGTATATAAGTTCATTAAAATTAAATAATTTTATTTTGAAATACAATTTTTTTTCATTCCAATATTTTGAATCACAGTTTTCATTCAAAGTTCTTCTAAGTGAAATTTGAATTATATGTGTTTTTTATTTTATTTTTATTTTTTAATAATTTTTTATATAAGAATAAATGTTTAATAAATTTTGAAGTGTCATTAAGATATCAAAATTTATAATCATGCCTAACACGAAACTATTTAAGAGTTTGTAAAGATACTTATGTGAAAATTTGAAAAAACTTAATCGAAAACTCACAAGTACTCTTAGTATTCACATATAATTATTTTAGCATGATGTTTTGTACACGTGGAACAAAGCATTTGACACCATCAAAATTACATATATTAAATATGATAAACTCAAGAGTAATAAACTAATTAAAAAATTTAAATTCATATATTTGTTAAATATGGAATTTAAAAACATTAAAAAAAATTTGGAAGTTCTAGGAGCATATTTTCTAATAGTTTTTGAATAATTTTTATAAAATTTATTGTTTTATGGAGTCAAGATTAGTGGATTATGCTACCTAAATTTTGAAAGTCTAAAAATATTTGTTTTTATTATAGTTTGTCTTATAAGATACTCTTATCTCAAAGTCAATAAAGATTAAACAGTTATAACAATTAATGCATATTAAATATTATCACCGATCTTTTTACCTCAAACTTGTATTTAATATTTCAAAATAATTTTCGAATTACTGACCTACTTATCATAACTTAATTCGTATTAATCATATTTTACTTTAAGGTAATTAATATTAAATTTTAATCCTTCTGAAAGGTGACCGTTCGATCTGTAAATTACAATTGTTCGATGTCAAAATAATCATCGTAATTATGTTTGTGGAGCAATTGATCGTTTGGATCGTCTGCTCTAAAATTGACCGAACGATATATCTATCATTAAAAACTCCTACCAAATCCAATAAATTTTAACTTAAGAAAAATTCAGTTTATAAAAATGATATCTTTTAACAGAAGTACGAATTTTCAAGTAGAGATAAAGAAATTTTCAAATAATTTCTTTTTTAAATATGATTAAGTAGAAAATAAAAAAAAAAAACATGACTTTTAAAACTTCTTGTCATTATTTATTACTAAAACAAAAATAATATGATATAATGAAAACTAAATAACAAAAAATATTTTAAAAATCAATAAAAAAAATCTGTATTCAAAATTTATCTACATGTACACTTTTTTTTTTTCAGATAATGATAATTATACACCTCTATTTAATATAATTCTATGCTGTCTTTTTATCTTTCTCCTCTTTCATATCATATATTCTATAATTTAAAATTTACTAAGTGAAAGGACTTATTTTTATTGAAAATCATACTTCAACACAATTATGCCAAAGAATAACAAAAAATATCAGTGTAAAGGATATATAGCACTATCCTTACTCATTCTTGTATATGATTATTAAATTCTATCACCAATTTATAAATTTGAATTTATGGTTTATGAGTTTATTCACTTGATAGAAGGTGAATTCATAAAATCTATTTTTTTGGTAGACTTAAATTAGACTCAAACTACATTTAATAAATTTGAAATAGATCATAAATTTAAGTTTGGGTAAATAAGTCATGCCATTTGGAACAAAAGTGACATGTGTCATGTTTGAAACGTAGCATTAAAAAAAACAATATTTTGATATCATTTTGTTTGGGTTGATAGTCAAATACAACAATTATAGTATTCAACAAAGTTGTAATCTCCTTTACACTTCATGTTTTTATCATGTCTTCTCCAATAATCACTATTTTACAGTATATCTTTGTGCAATATCAATGTATCTTCTCATATCACTATTATCCCACGTCTTTGCTAGTTTTTGTTGCTTCACATCTTCTTTAGTAGTCATTGCCTTACGTCTTTGTGAAAAGGTAAGCTTTCATTTCTTTTCTTCATTTTTGTCATTTCATTACTTTTCCATTTGTAATATTTGTTCACATTTTTTTCTTTATTTTGGTTTGTTATGTTTTGAAAGTGTTTTTTCTTAGTTTTGTTCATTTCAGTTTATCCTTGTTTTTAACTTGTTTAACTCTTTTCTATTAATATTTCACGGTTAGTTGTGGAAACTTCATTTTGTCATTGCTTATCCAAGTGTAAGATTTCTTATTATTTTTTCTTTATTTTGGTTTTATTATGGTTTTAGAGTTCTTTTTCTTAGTTATATTCAATTGAGTTCACCCTTATAGTGTTATTTTGTTTTTTTCACTTTTGTTTATTTCATGATTAGTTGTGGAAATTTTAAAATGTTCAAATGTAGGGTCGATTCAAATTCTCCTTCTGCCAATATAAATGCATCATCGGCTCCTACAGTAGAAATAAAAATACAATATAAAATAAGATAAATATTAGATGAAACACATAGATATATTGGGTAATAAGAAATGCTAAATGTAATTATTGTTCAAAGACATTAGGAAAGTTTTCATATTCAACTGTCATCTTATGGGTATTAGATATATATAACTTTGAACTTTTAGTCTCAATGATAAAAGAAGGTAAAATTGGAACTAAGAAAATTTTGACGAAGGTTGAGGAAGCAACAAGGAAAAAAAGTCACCACCTACATTTATAGTAGATCAATGATAATTATCATGTTGAAGAAGTTCTCAAAGGAAGAGACTTAATAAGATGTAGTAAGATTTAGCATGTATGTTTTTCTCCAAAGAGTAAAAAAAGAAACAAATTTGTAACTTCACAAAAAGAAGGAAAATTGAGAATATGGTATTAGAAAAGTTTAAATATTGACTTAGTTGGACCAAGTTCATTTAATCCAACTCTAAATCTATTGATCTGTGAATATATATTTTTATGTTAATGTTGATGATACACACTTTATTTAAAGTATAGTATCATGATTATATATGAATATAACGATAATCTTGGAAATTACATCATTAAAGGATTAAAACAATAAACTTGATTTTTTTTTAGTTATTTAATTGTTAATTATAAAACTTTATATTTTGTAATTTTATAAAACTGTTGGTTTGAACTTATATGATAGTTGTATATTACTAAACTTAATTATTTTAAAATAATAAAATTAGTATCTACTATTTTTATCAAATATGATATTGAAATGTTTAATCATACGATATAATTAACTCTCTCTTTTTTCATGTGAAGGAGATTCTTTCGAATTTACTACTCAATTCTAGGAGTTGAGTCTATGGCGTTTCTACAAATTTAAGTAGACTGGTATACCATAAATCTCTATATAAGTATTTTAATCTGGTATGATCTACGACAATGGCATATACAGTAGTATCCAAAAGGAGAAGTATTCGGCTCCATCTTGCAAATGTGGGAAATTCCCGAGTGGAAAGATTCAATGCACATTGATTTTCTTCATAAATCTTTAGATATATGGCTTTCATATAGTGAACCATCTTCATGAAAACTTACTTGTGGGAGCAATTATACTCTCTACTAGGAAATGATTGCGGCTACTTCTCCCTATATAATATTATTTTCTTACACATTATTACTTAATTTATTAAGCAGTGTAACAAGATTTATTTACTGAAATGTTGACTCAATATGGGTCCGATTGAGTCCAAGAAAAAGAGGAAAGAGAAAACAAGTTGCTGGTTTTTTTATTCATATATTAAAGATATGCATGTATGAACAAATGGAAGCATCTTGATTCAATGCGATACTACACCTTACGTAAAAAGAGAACAAACGTTATATAGCATTTACATATATGTATATATACACACAACTTTCAAGTGCTTGTTTGATTGTATAAAAGCTTGACTCTTATGGCAGACACACACAAAAACACTAGGATATGTTGAATGTATAAGATATGGACATTAGTTGTTTCATTGGGACCACGTGCATCTTCAATGGAATCCTCGATTGCTATATATTGAAACCGAACCGAACCGAACATCCAACAATGCCTAATATTTACTTTCTTGCTACGTGATGAGCAATGGTCAAGATTATATTCATCAGTTCAGGAATATACATAATACTACTATCTAGCTAGAGTTGGTGGGTTTCATTAATTAACTTTTGTGTGTTAGAGTTATTTAATTTGTACGTTAAGAGTCAATAAAATGTTCTTGAGAGAAAAATTCAAAGTCTTATCTGTTGAGAGAATGAGAATGATGCAGATTATTACAGTTTCAACTCTTACAAGAACATGCTAGTTGAGGATTCAAGGAAGCAAATTTGAATTGACCAGCACTAAGTTATTTGAATTCACTGATCATTACTGTTTTGCTTAATTATTTCTTCAACATCAATTATATATAATAATAATTAGTTGTAGCTCACAAGCAAAAGCAAAGAAAGAAACATTGGACTCGACCAGTTATACTGGAGTGGAATATTGTGTTCTCATCAAATCAAATCAATTAATCGCAGCTACCTATTATTCAACGTAATCCTTAATTATAATTAAGAATCGATGTTAATTTTGTTTCAGTAAATCTCAATTTCAACTTCCCATTTTACCAAATCTCTATATCACAGTGAAACTAAATGTTAATTATTTAACTTAAAGAAAATGAAAAAGTACATAATGATAGTAAATTATACAATGTGAGAAGAAGATAGAAATACTAAAAATAATCAATATTAAAAAATATTTATTTATAAAAAATTCTATACAATCATTATTCTTAACACGCATTCCTCTTTTCTAATGTGAACGAGGAGTAGTGTTTTTTTTTTTCTTTTCAGGTTATAATCTGGCTCGTACGTATTTATTTAGTCATGTTAATGCTTTGTCATAAATATATCAAGTGGTACCTTTTATCCTCTTTTTCCTTTTGTGCGTGGTTGGTGGCAGATAATATTTAAACTACCCATTGAACATTCCACCACAAAACCAGTATACTACTATTATAAGGTTACGTATCTATTGATATGTACGAAACGCAAACGAAGACACATAACCCGATTTGATTAAGAAATTATATTTCTTACATATATTTGTTTTAAATATTTCATATAGCTAACATATTTAATATGTATTCTATATCACCATGACATGTCTCGCGTCAAGGATATGTACATGTCCATATTTATCTGAATTAAAAAAAAAAAAATCCTATATATAGAGCTCAGTTATGGTACGTAAGTGCCACCTCATTTTCCATTGCAATTACCTTATGAGTTATCTAAACCATAACTTAGTAATATAAAATATTTAAATTGAGCTCCTGAGCACTGCACAAATGATAATACATAAAACATGTCCGCCAATAAATTAATTTCCATTAATGTAATATATGTTTAATAAAAGAAAATTTATTAAACTCAAGTACAAAACACTTGCACAATAGTAGCTAATTATGAGTGTAGGAATGATATAAGTGGCACTGCTCAAACTTGCCACATGGTCATGATCATACCAATATTTTTTGGGAAAGGAAGAAAAGTATCTTAGTAAAGTTTCTCTTAACATCATTACTGGTTTTGTGCTCAACGAAGATAGCTCACGCTGAATTAATCGATCTCAAGTGAGATTATATAAGAATGTACTTGATAAACTAAATAAACATGATACGATCACATCGAACAAAGCCATAATCATAAATACACGCTTAATGCTGGCTCATTTTTTGCTACCTAAATTTCTTATTAATAAGCAATTAAATTGCTACCAACCAAAAAAAAAAAAGAAAGAAAGAAATCTATTATTTTATATATGATATGGGTATGTCAAAATGTTGCTCACACCCGAATTTTTATGTTTTTTTTTAATTGTAATCAAGCAACTCTAATCATCATTTGGTAAGATGGAGATTTTCACGTAACGAGAAATCAAAGAAACCTCCATCCAATGCTGCCTCTCAAAACGATACACACTGATTAAAACTTGAAAGTAAGTGCTCTCATTGCTCGAGTACCAACTATGTGTTATTTAACGTTTTTGTAAGAACTTTTAAATTATATGAAAAATCAAATCAGAGTAGAATCAAACAACCTGATAATTTCTATATCTCACTGCAATCCACCTGTCTGACAACCCATATATATTCATATTGCAAATAATAAAGTTCAAAATTTTCTTTTTCTAAAACTTCTTACTGATAAATCTTTCAAAAAAAAGAATACAATAATAAAATAAGATATTAAGTTAATCTAAACATTGTTATGTCTGTAGAGAAGATTGAGTGAAGACATATAAAATAATGGATTAATAAGTCTTTCATTTTTATATAATATTTTATGTTAGAAGTCTCACGTCAACTAGAGATAATGTCAATTCATAGTATATAAGTGGATGCAAATCTTACTTTAGAAGTCGGTATAGTATATAAGTGGATGCAAATCTTACTTTAGAAGTCGGTTTTGTAAGATTGAGTTAGACTTAAAGTTCATTTCTAATATGGTATCAAAACCAGGTTAAAGTCTATCCTAGCAATATATTGTTTGTTGGACATATTGTTTCATCCGCTATCGGACCACCAATTAATATTTAGTCTCACACGAGCTTAAAGTTTACTTCTAACATTTTATATTTTTATTCAATGTAAAACTTACACTCTTATTTGGATTTCCAACACACTTCAATTCAAAATTTTAAGATAATATATTTATAACTCTTTATATGATATTATGTTTTTTACTTAATATAAAATTGAGATTTTAGATTTTAGATTTAAATTTTCCAAGAATTTGAAATGTTGTATTTGAATGAAAATGCATGAATGTTATGTTGATAGCAAAGGCGAAGAATGTTGAATGATCAGTGATTAATGGAAAGGCAGAGTCTGCTGGAGAGCAGAATAAGTAAAGAAGGCATAGGCACTAAGATTGAAAGAGCACACGTCATGACAGGGTGGGACTGATGTCATCATAAACTCCACTGAAAGGAGCTTCTCGTGGGTTATGGAATTGGTAGTGGTGGTGCAGCTATCATCAAATGTTTGAATAGGGTTCTTCATTCTAAAATTAAATTCTTAATACTGTATTCAAAACTATGAAGGAATAAAAAACATGTACATATAAAAAGGTATATTTAATTATTATAAAAGGATGGAACATAAAAAGCTAAGAAGAATGGGACCGAAGCAGACATGCGTGTGATGACCACAAAAGTGCCCTATAAAACAAGTACCCTTTCTCTCTAAGCGTCCATTTTCTACAGCAAAAACATTATATAATTAAGTGAAATAATAATAAAGAAAAGCTTAAAAGAGAGCTTCCATGCTGAAACATATTAATAGTAACTTGCAGAAAGAAAAGAAAACAGTGCCTAGTGACTGACCTAATTTAGAAAAAAGATAACCCTCTTTCCCTAAAGAAATAGTGAAAGGATGCCTGAGAGGAGACATAGTAATGTGGTTGTGTGTACTTGCAATTAAAATGTCATGTTTCATCTACCTTGTGTTACTTCGACAGTAATGTTCTTCTGAACCAGGGTTAATTATGTCTACTGGGGAAAAAGTTAAGAAGGGAGGAGAATAATGCTTAAATTAATGTTTGGCCGGTGCTCTCTTATTTAAACAAAAAAATTAAAAATATATACAGGAAGATAACTTCACTTGATTGATATTTCAATTTCGATTGAGTTATAAGTATTAGCTCTTAATTTCAAGTAATTATAATTAGAAATTAATGTATTGATATATTCAAATTTATTTATAAATTTTATCAATGAATTTTAAAATTGAAATTATTGACAGAAATTTTCGTTCATAAAATTTGTTAGATAGGTTTATTGATAAATTAGAAATTGTATTATTAATATATGCTTCTATTAGTATTTAACAATATGTTTCATTAACAAAGTATAATTTTTATTTTTGATAGTTTGTCGATTGACTGACAATTTCTTTTGTCAATTTTGATGAAATTTGTTTATATATTAAGGAAGATAGGTGAGAAGAATGAGGAGGTGGAGGTGGGTGAAAGCTAGTAGTAACAATGAAGGAGCGATACAAAAACATGTTGATGATAGTATGAGTCACTTGTGATACACAAATACAACGATGATGACTACTAGAGTTAAAGAAGGTGAAGAGGAAAACAAAGAGGAAAATGAAAAGTGAGAGGGACAAAAGAAGGGGAAATGAGTTAAATGTGACAACAATTGACGTAACGATTATGACTACCAGAATTAAAGGAGGTACAGGAGAAAAACACTAAGATGAAGAGAAGAGGGGGAGGAAAGAGAGAATGAGGGGGGTGAGTCAAATGTAACAACAATTGACATGACGATGATAACAATAGCGATGGAGGCACAACAAAGAGAAAAGAAGGAAGAAAAAACTCATTCGTAATTTTTACTAACAGTCAAAAGTTGTCGGTAAAATTTATTGACAACTTTTTTTATTAACAAAGTTTTAATTGTCAATAATTCATAATTAAATTTAAATTATCAAATAATTTTTATTATTATTGACAAACAGTGTCGATCAATACATAATAGTGTTTAAAATTAAATGAAATAAAATAGTTTTAATAGATAAGTTCTTTCTTCTTACCTTTCTAATATTTTCTTTTTATTAAGAATCAATAAGTTTAGGAAGGGGTTTTCAAAACATATGATGCATATCCTAACACTTTTTTTCTCACCAAATTTTGCGAGTATAAAATTTGAACTTGTAAATTGTTTTTAAAACAAACATCTCAATTAAAATATATTTAATACTGTTCAGTTTTTTCAATGTAATCTTAGTTTTTTTAATCAAATTTTAATTTTTGTTAATTTTATTTAATTAAGTTGATGTTATTTAAATAGATAATAACTTGTAAATAATATATGTCTTAATAATTTTTTGTTTTTTAAATTTTTTTAATTTATTTTAAGTTTATTTTTTAACTTTTAATATTTTTTAATTTTTTCAATTCAATTTTTATATTTGTTATTTTTATTCCATTCGGTCTATGTTCTCTTAAATAATTTTTTTTAAATGTCATATATTTTTATTAAAATTTATATTTTTATTAGTTAATATTTCTGAAATTATTTTTAAATCAATTCTAATAATTTTACGTAGTTAAAGTTAATTTAAAAAATATTAAAATTGAAGTTTGGAGTGAAATACACGACCATGTTCTTAACTGATATTTTGAAGCAACCTTGTAGATCTAATCATTCTCATTCGTGGATTGTGTCGAAGTTACAATTCAATCTGGTTTGATTGATATTGGTTTCTTCCATTAATAACATATTTTTTCCTCACTTGTTTAATAATTGGTGGTGTTGTTTTTTATAACAAGTTGATTTTACATTGGTGGTGTTCAAAATTTCAATCAATATAGAGTTAATTAGATATTTAATATACGTGATTTATCATTTCATGCACAGGAAGACACAACATAATCCATTTATGAAGAGAAAGTATAATTCACATTGATTTTGTAAGGCATTATAAATAAATAAACAACTATTTATTTCAATTTATTTTTATCATATTTTATCACTCTCCAAACTTTATTTTTAATGTTTCTGATATTGTTTAATCCTAGCTATCTTATTACAATATAATTATTACAGTTGATTTAAAAATAATTTCAAAAATAATTATATTATTTAAATATATTTCTAAATTTCAATATAACATTTATATAAAAGTTTAAGAACAAAATTATTTATTTTAAAAAAATTAAAACTGAATTAAATAAACATAATAAAAATAAAAACTGAATTGAAAAAAATTTTAAATTAAAAAATAACAAAAAAAATCAAGAATTCACAGCCATTCACATACGATTAATTATTTAAACAAATATTAACAAAAAGAACTTAAGTAAACAAAATTAACAAAAATAAATAAAATTAATAAAAATTAAGATTTTATTGAAAAAAATAAAAAAACTGAAACTACAATAAAAAAATTGAACAAAAACAATAACAAAATAATATTTAAACCTTAAAAATAAAACAAACTTGTTACACATTTACTTAAACTTACAAACATTAGAACACATATTACATACGTAGTGGGTACTTCAAAACATCTGCATCATATCAACATGTATGTGTATGCGTTTCGAAGTGATCGCAGAAAGTATCTATTTTGTTTTAAGGTAGTGGTACAAATATATTTTGAAAATAGAATAAACAACAAAAATATTTTTTATTTAAATTGTGACACGTGTAAATAGATTTAATTATGAATGAAATTTCTAATAAATTTAAGTATTTAAGTATATTTTATATTAAGTATTCAAAAAAATATTTTTTTTTGAATTAAGTTTTTGTCTTCGTATGTTAAAAAATTGTAAGATTTTATAAATTAATATAAAAAAATATATTATTTTTAATATAAAATGATGAATTTTTATTATTTTTATTAAAAATAAAATGAATTATTTCCCCTAATAATGATAACGGGATAGTCTCTTGATAACATAAAGTTTAGTGAAAATTATAGCAACCTCCATATCTAATACATTTTTAACGAAAATAATGTCATTTTTAATTAGTTATATTATCATTTTTATTTTAATTACAAAATCTCATTTTAAATGATTTTTAAAAATAAATTTTTATGCTCAAGATAATAATAAAATGACAAATCAAAACTTTATACATTTTTTATCTTGTGTTTTGTCAACATAGATCATTCAATCAACCTCCACTTCAACAAAATAGATGAGTTTAAATATTCAATTAATGGACATAAATACTAAACTTCACACACACACATATATAATACTTTTTAAAAAATATTTAACATATCTATGCAGAATTTAATTTTAAGAATTCTTATAGTGATTTTTAACATGTTAATTTTTTTCATTAATATATTTAAGGCATTATAGTAATGTAAATTATTAAATAAGAATAATGATTTATGTATGGGGATATCCTATTTTTTATGATTTTTTCATAAATAAAAATATTTATACAAATTTTAATAAATTATATATATATATATATATATATATATATATATATATATATCGATAAAATAATAATTTGAACAGTAGAGACCTATTCCCAACTATATATTTACAGGTTATAAATAATAAACGCTTTATAAGGAAAATAAATCTACAAATTGTTTTAGGATTTTGAATTATAAGTTATATTAATTTTGTACGTAAACTAAACTTGATATAAGAAATTTTTAATTTATAAATTTGTACTCATTATACTCTTTAAGCCGATCATCAACATAAAATAAACTGTTGGTTATGATATTGTTGATGAGTTTTTTTTTTTCTTATAAGTTATTCATATTTTTCATATATCTTATATAGAAATATATTTTTCTATGTTGTGGTTTATATTTCTAGTACACATATATTTTCAAGTTTTTTTAAGTATTAAAGAATTCAATATATATATTTATTTGGCGTGTGATTATGCGTGGACAATTATAATGTTGAATAGAGAAATGAAATGTGTATAGACTTTAATGATTTTTGTTTAACTTTTGATGGCCAAACTGTTTATGGAATCGTGTATTTTACTTGCAGGCTTTGCAAGAGATCTAAGACTTGCCTTTTAAGCTAGGGTTACTAAATTACCCTACACGCTGATTCTTTTACACCATGCACCACTTCCAATCAACTTCAACTTCTTTTTTTGCAATGCAACAAAATTTTGCTACTCTTTTCATATTATTGCACAAAAATTCATCCATTAATATTTTCATCACCCTTAATGTACTATTTATTATGTGCGGAAAATTGAAAATGATGTAGAAAATGACAACCATACACTATTTTGCAAATCATTTAATTTTAAAAGTCAACACTGCTTATAAACAATTTGTTCCTTAGGTAACTAATTAAATTAGTTTTTACAAAAAGTAGTTTTTTTTTTCTTAAGAAAGTAGAAGATAAAGATGGAGAGCTTGATAAACTGTGCCACTTGTCAAAAGTAAACGGAAACATCTATTATTCCTCGGTGTTGTGTGGCCTTTTCAAGTTCTAACATTCTGGTGGACAATATCTTACCAACCCATTTCAAAGTGACATTTATATTTATGCATTCTTTTCACACACAAAATTTTTTTTTTTTTTTTTAGCTAACAAACAAAATAATTTTGTCCTATAGAAACCACAGTTATTGGCTGCCATTTGCTGTCTCCTGACTCTAAGTCAATTACGTCAACCAAATAGAATCAAAGTTGAATTAAAATACAAAGAAGTAGAAGTGGTTACCAAAGAAAAATATCATACTACTCATATATAAGGCTATAGAATTTAGATTATGTTTGTTCTGAGAGAATGTGCGTTTCGAACAAGAATCATGTTTCTTTAGCAAATGTTGTTTATTGAAATTGAGAAGATAATTAATATATAGCTAGGAATGATTAATTTCATCTTGGTTGATTTTGAAGATGATGAGATGAGATGCTAGTAATAATATATGCTAAAAGTGACAATGATCTGGTCTTTAGTTTGGATTAAACTTTAAGTTTGGGCTGTCTTGGAGTTATAGTAGCATGGCACGTAAAAATGAAGGCATTGCGTAGATCCACTACTCTATAATTATGCAGTGCATTATTATTTGAATTGCATCGGGTTTTCCTTATTTATCCTTTGTTCATGGAGCATTAGTAGTAGGGTTAATTAATTTTGTCATAAACAGGTTTGAAAAGGTGTAGGTTATGGCTGAAACCAAGACACATATGGAGAGAGAGAGAGAGAGAAAGAGAAGGATAGAGTGTGTTCCAAGACACAATGATTACATGGTCTTGGGGAAGCATAAAGGGTGGCGTGGACATAGGAAGAGTATAGAAGAACGTGGGGGGCTTGACCGAGGTACCAAGGAAAAGAAAACGCCAAAACCCCAAGCCCTAAATTAAAATGCTATCCATTCAAATTATTACTATTAACTTATTAATTAATTTTTTTAATTGCTAACAAATATTCTATAAAATCTTTTTTATTTTAAGTTTTCAAGTACATCTGTTTTAATTTTTATAATATAAGATGGTGGTCTTACTGATTAAAGACTTAAACAAGCATGTTTTTGAAAAGTCTTTAGAAATATATTTTATCTATCTTAAGAAAATATTTTTAAACTTTTTAGTCAGTTTTTTTAACACACTGGTTACCATTTTTCTTCGAAATATTTATAGTTTTAACGTTGTTGATGATTATGAAATTATTTTTTAATTAAATAAATTCGATTTGATCTTTAATATTTTTCATTAAACTTTTCATTTTATTCTTCTGAAAATTTGTAAACCAAAATTAATATCAAATTTTACCTCATATTAAGAAAACTTAGATATTCATATTGTAGTCTTATTACTTCTATGGTCTTTCAAATTTTGTAAATTTTCACTTAATTTATAATTTAAAACTTGTTTAATACTCCAAATTTATATTCTAGAAAAAGAAAATTAGGAAGGTCTAATTTTGTTTAATTTTAAAATCAATAAATAATATCATACATAATTTACATTGGAAGGATTTAAGGTGTAACTAAATCTTAAGTTTTTATTTAACATAGAGGAGTCTATCCTTGAATTCTTTTTGGGGGAAAAAATAGTGTAAAACATATTTAAAAATCTACTTGATACTAGTTGATGAAATATTTGTGATGTAAAAATATTTCAAAGTCATACACATATAATGAAATGTTTCATGGTTTTTACTAACCATTGTACTAAATAAAATAATTAAAGAATCATTAAATGATTGTTTTAAATGTTGCGACATTCAATGACTTAATAAATTGTATTGAGTCTATTTTTTTACAACATATTGATAAGTGTATTAAGGACACTGATATATGATATTAGTTTTTATAAAAAAATTATGACAGAAATATATATTGTAAAATTTAAATATTACATTTCTTAAAAATTTAAAACATATTAGAATTTGAATCTGTGTACTTGTAATTTATTTACCATTATATTCAGTATTATACAAAATTGATCTTTATTCGTTATCTTAATGGCATGATTTGTTCATTGCATTTTTTGATAAAAAAAAAACAATTAAGTCAATTAGTCGTTTGATTTATTAATTATTAGACATAACTTCTAATTTCGGGATCTTGTTAAAGGAAAAATCTTGAAAATATATATATAAACGACGCGTTTCAAGATTCTTCACTTTCATTTTTTTTTAATTCTTTTAATCAGTGAGTAATTAATATAATTTAAAATTGTTATCTTGAACAAAATCAATTATCAGAAAGACAAGACTGGAGGTAATATTAATGGAATAAAGAGAATGGTTGGTTAAGCATGATGATAATATCAGTCTTTTTGGTCGTTGGTCGGTCGACAATCTGTGTAGGGTGCCTTCACTACGCTTTGCTTGTGTTTCCCGTCCCAATCTCTATCTTTTTCTCTCTGACATACATACTGATAAATATAATTTCATGGTAATTTAGGAATCATATATCTTTATAATAGAAAGAATATTAAATGAAGTTAAGCGTGTTTAATAATTTAAGAAAATATAAAAGCATGTGTAAGAAAAATGAAAAAGGGAAAGTAGAGACATAAATAGGTATGGATGGTAACATACATACATACATGTATAGGTATGATAGAGAGAGCCGTAAGAAGAAAGGAAAGTGAAGTAGCAGCACTAAACAGTTTCTGTATATGATAGAGGGTGTTGGTGCGCAGAAGGCTGCAAGATTAGAACCGAAAAAAAAAACAAAGAAACCGAAAAGAGAGCAACAAAGCACGAAGGAAAAGGAAAGTTTTGTTGAATGTAAAAGGATGGTAACCTTGCCCCGCACAAAGGTTTGTGGCAGAAAAACACTACTAAGTGAAAGAGATTTGACATTGAGGCAGAAAGAGAAATCCAAAGCATTTGGACTTTTCTTTCACCGCCCACCACCACAAGAGAAAGAAAGGAACGACCAAACTATAACTCATTCATCCCAGCATCATACAATTATAAACCACAATTGTATAATCAGAAATCACACTGCACAGGGTATTACTTACTATTAAGCTCTCTCTCTCTCTTTTTTAATTTTTCCTTCTAACAATATTGTTAATATTATTATATTTATTTTATTTGTACACATCATTCACCATGCTTACTATTCTCTTTCCTTTTTCCACATTTCTGTCTTTTATCTCAAAGTATATACTCATGATGGTAACGGGTGTGAAAAAAGGCCCCCCGATTTTTTCAACCCACGTTGTCCCTTGAAATACCCTTTTCATTTTTATTCCTTGTGCAAGTGTAAAGCAAACTTCTCCCAACTCTTTATTCTTCCAAACCAAACCTCCTTTTTCTTACTCACATCAGACAAAACAAAACAAAAATCAGTAGAGCATACAAATACAAACCCACCTCAGCTTCTGACATTTCAATCTCTTTCTTTTAATTTTTAATTCTCCTCTCCAGCAAAATATTGTTATATATAAAGCCTTGGAGTTTGTATTATCCTTCAATAGAGTTAGTTCCATATAAAACAGGAGGCAACAGCGGCTGTAGACTAGCTAGGGAAATGATACAGGAAGATCAAGGACAGTGTTCTTCTCAAGCGATCAATAACTACCACCAGGCTTATCAAGACCAGCTTCTTCTTCAGCAACAGATGCAGCAACAAAACAATGATATCTTTGGTGGAGGAGGAAGAGGAGGGCTCAACATGTACCCTGGTGAAGTCTCTCAAATCATGCATCAGCCTTGGTCTATGACTCATAATCAGGTTCATCACCCCTTCAACACGGTGAGAGAGCACGACCCTTTTCTTGTCCCTCCCCAACCTTCACCCTATGCAACTTTGTTCAACCGAAGGGGTCATTCTCTTCAGTTTGCATATGATGGTTCATCTTCTGACCATCTTAGGATCATATCAGACACCCTTGGACCGGTCGTTCAACCCGGTTCGGCACCCTTTGGCCTCCAAACCGAGTTGGCTAAGATGACTGCTCAGGAAATCATGGAGGCCAAGGCCCTTGCAGCATCCAAGAGTCACAGTGAAGCCGAAAGGAGGCGCAGAGAGAGAATCAACAACCATCTTGCCAAGCTTCGCAGCTTGTTGCCTAGCACAACCAAAGTGAGTCCGATTAATTGATTTTCCAGATTAATATTCATTGATTAAAACGAATTCACGTATCATGAATAGTGAATTACTTAAAAAGTGTGCATGTGTAATTATTCATCTCAACAAAAATCCAAGATCTAAATCTCATGTTGTTCCCACTCGCGCCTTATGAGAACATGTTTGTATAAACAATAGTGCAAGATTGTGTTTTTTCTTTTATGGACTTTTCTTTTCAAAGAGTGGTTTGTAAATCTTTGCAAGATTCTATTTATTACTTTGGCGTAGTAAGTAAAACAACAAAATCAAAATATCATAACCTTTTAGAAAATGAGGTGCAAAACATGGTCTTGGGTTGTTTTTGCCTGCTTTTCTTTTACCAGTCGATTGGCTTTGTTAGTTGTTTAATTTGTTTTCGTGATATTCTACTTTCTTCTTTTCGGCTTAATTTCTTCACACTAATGACTTTAATGATGTATGTGTGTTCGGAGAGTAGTCTCTATGGGTGTGGTAGTTCCGAGGAACAGCTAGAAAAAGTACTAGTAATAAAAGAGGATGAGAGAAAAGCGTATTAGCGTTAATGTCGCTTGGTTGGCATGATAAAGAGGAACCAACTAGCAGTGGAAAAGCTTGGCATGGAAATTTCTTGCCGGATGATGTTGATCAGTCAAACTCAGTTTGAGAATGAAAAGAATAAAGCCAGAGACAAACTAGCACCCTTGTCAGTCACAAACGCACACACTATCTATTCTATATACCCCTTTCAATATTTCATCTCCTCTATCATATGCTGCATGACACTTCCACCATTCAAAGATACCCACTATTTACATTTCACAATCATCACGCCATTACCTACCAACCTCATAACCTCATATAACAACATCTCCGAAGCCCCACCATTTGTTTTGGCACCATGATATTGTACAATTAATTTCAGTGCTTTATTGTCATATCCTTAACATAATTTCTTTTTGTTTTGTTGTGTTCTTTCTTGTAGACAGATAAAGCATCATTGCTGGCAGAAGTGATTCAGCATGTGAAGGAGCTGAAGCGTCAAACCTCATTGATAGCAGAATCGAGTCCGGTTCCTACGGAGGCTGACGAGTTAACTGTGGTGGACGAAGCTGATGAAGATGGCAGGTCTGTGATCAAAGCATCTTTGTGCTGTGAAGATAGGTCAGATCTGTTTCCTGAACTCATCAGGACCTTGAAAGCATTGAGGCTAAGAACCCTTAAAGCTGAGATCACAACGCTGGGAGGACGTGTGAAGAACGTGTTGTTCATCACTGGGGAAGAAGAAGACTCAAGCAGCGGTAGCGAGGACCACAACCACCAACAGCAGTACTGCATTAACTCAATACAAGAAGCACTTAAGGCGGTAATGGAGAAGAGCGTGGGGGAGGAGTCTGCTTCGGCAAATATTAAGAGACAAAGGACCAATATAATATCAATGTCCTAGAAAGGATCGAGGTCTTTATAAATTTTATTTAATTAAAGGCCTATATGATTACCATTATTATCTACTTAGTTGTTATATATATTTACATATTTTGATCTGCATATTTTTTTGGGGGTGTGGTTTGCTTTTCCTTTTCTTTCTTTTCAACAGTGTGTGCCGGAAAATGTTATTACTATATGTATCTTCTCCATCAACATCATTATCGTTAAGAAATGAGGTAATGATATTGGAGGGTTTTTTCTTTAAATCTCTTCTTTATTGCTTCACACATCTTCATCCAGGATATGGGAAGTGGAGATCTTTTTGCTGAGAACATAAATTATTTGCTAATTCCTAACTGGAAAATAAGTTCTTCATATAGCTGGAGAATGAACATTGATTGATCTTATTATATATTATATTTTTATAAGTTGTTAAATTTACAAGAGAAGTATTTATAAGATGTTCTGTATTGATTTGAAGCATTGCCCTCTCCAGTGCATCACATTATAATTACAAATGTCACCATGGAAAGTTGGTAAAGTAATAGACAAGTGATAAGTCCCCAATAAGATCATTGGAAATTAACCATGACATTTATCATACCATGTCTACTATCACCTAGTTCAGTCCAACAATTTCAAGGCAATAATATCATGAATTTCAAACACAAAAAACATAGATACTGGTTGAATAATGCATACATATATACATATATATCATATTTGCAAACCTAGTTTTTAAGAAAATAATAAGTTAATAAATACTAGTATTTTTATAAATTTTTTATTTTAACCTATTAATATATCTGTTAAATACAAATTCGTGCACTTGGCAAATTTTATTCCATATTTAATCAGAAATAACTTATTCCACATTTGTATACCTCCTAGAAACATTCAAAATTTATTAGATATATTTCTTTTAAAATTTTTAAATAATTTGATGTCTTAAATTCAGAAAAAAAAAACTAAATATTTTACATAAATGGTAAAAATCTGAAGATGTTAAATAAAGAGAAAATTAAATGTAGTATGAAATTGCTTAATTTAAAAAATATAGAAATGTATGTATCTATGTAGAGAGAGATTAAATCAAAGAGACAAAATATACATTATTCAACTTAATTTCTTCATAACTAAACATCCAAGGAGGTAAGCTTTTTACCTGATTGATGATTACGATTAAGATTTAATAGTTTATAATCTTAATATTAATAGAAATTTATAAACCAATAATTTGATGATGGAAAATATTAGGTTAAATTTAAATAATGGTAAAATGACGTGCATAAAAATATTTAAATTTAAATTTAAAATTTGGAAAGGGACTTTTTAATTTTATTAGAAGTATTAATCTAAAACAGCATTAATTAATTGCACAAAAGAAAAAAAAATTATATTCAAATAAATAAACTATTCTTTGAAGAACAATATCTAAATTTTAAAACCAAATTTGGTGTGGTGTGAAACCTCTTAAAAAGTAGTTTTAATTCATTTAAATTATAGTACTTAAAAAAATAGAACCAAACAGTTCATAATTCTATAAGTTTACATATTATATACATTATTAAAATTTCATAATATAAAATACTAAGTGTTTTGTGTGTATACAAATATAATAAATAACATTCAAGTTAATATAATATGTTTGTTAAAAAAACTCAAGAAGAGTAGATTCAATTTAAAATTACATAAATTGACACTACAGAAATTAGTTCTGTGTTTAAAGGGGGCTGGGGAGAGCAATGATGTCATGAACTATGTTAACTTTGCGGCTTTTTCACTCTCGTAGGCAAATTTACCTCATATATTACGAAAATAGGTAAAAGGTGAAGTCGTGGGGTGCAAGACGACTTCCAAAGAAGAAGTCGTATCCCCCCTGCACGACTTCACACTGTTCACATGAACAGTTATGAAGTCGTGCACCCCAAAAACAACTTCTAGGCTTGGTAATCGATTACATGGAGTTGTAATCGATTACCACGCCATTTTTTATAAATAAAAAATAAAAAAAAATGAAGTTGTATTGGGGGTTAACGACTTCTCTTATTGAAGTCGTATACCCCTCTCACATTTTTACCTTTTTAATATTTTTATTAATTAAAATCAAAATAATTTTTTAATAATGTTTTTAAATGTATTTAAAATAATTAAAATTATATTTAATTAATAATTAATTTTTTTAATATTATTAAATAAATAAATTTAATATTCTAATTATTTTTTAATTAAATTAATTGTTTATAAAATAATTTTAATTAAATAATTTATAACTGTAATTATTATAATTATGTAATTGAAAATTAAAAAAAATATTTTATTATAATTTATTTTTTTGAATTTTTATTTTATAGAATATTTATTTTTCAAATTATAATTAATTAATAACAATTTTTTTTCATTATAAACTATTTAATTAATAAAATATTACATATAAACTATTTAAATTAATAAAAAGTAAAATAATTAAAATCGTATGGGGGTTGACGACTTCTTATGTTGAAGTCGTGCACCCCCACACACTTTCACTTTTTCATTTTTTTATTTAAAATGATTTATAATATTTAAATAATGTATTTTATTGTATATGAAATATTTTAAATTATATATAATTATTAATTAAAGTTTTTTAACATTATTAAATAAATAAAATTTATGGTTTTAATTATTTTTGTAATTAAATTAATTTTTTTATAAAATTATTTTAATTAAATAATTTATAATTATAATTATTGTAATTATGTAATTAAAAATTTTAAAAAAAATATATTTCATTATTAATTTTTTTTCTAATATAATAAATTTACTGAAACAAAAATTTATTATAAAAAATAAATAAATTTATTTTATTTCATTATAATACATTTACTTATAATAAAATTAAATTACTTAAATTTTTTTACTTAAATTAAATTTATTATAAGTAAATTTATTATAATGAAAATTTATTATAATGAAGGTTTATTATAAATTAAATTTAAGTAAAAATTTATTATAAGTAAATTTATTATGATGAAATATAGTAAATTTATTTTTATTTAATATAATAAATTTAATTAAATTAATTATAATAAAAAAAAATTAAAATGAAATATAATAAGTTTGTATATTTTATTTATGTAACCACAATAATTATGGTAAAACATTATTTAGTTGAAATACTTTTTATAAAAAGTTTAATTTAATTATAAAAGTAATTAAAACCATAAAATTTATTTAATTTATAAAATTAAATAACAATAATTATTGATTATATATAATTTAAAATGTTTTATATACATTTAAATATATTATTTAAAACTTATAAATTATTTTAAATAATAAATAATTAAAAAAACAAAAGTGTGAAGGGGGTGCACGACTTTAACTAATGAAGTCGTCAACCCCCTTAACGTTTTCAACTTTTAAAATTTTTATTATTTTAAATAGTTTATAATAAAAAAAATTGTTATTAGTTAATTATAATTTTAAAAAAATATAATATAATAATTAAAATTCATAAAAATAAATTATAATGAAATATAATTTTGAAATATTAATTATATATAATTTATATTATTTTATATATATTTAAATATATTATTTATTAATTATAAATAATTTTAATTAATAAAAATATTAAAAAATTGAAAAAAGTAAAAACGTGAGGGGGTATACGACTTCAATAAGAGAAGTCGTTAACCCCCATGCAACTTCATTTTTTTTATTTTTTTTTATAAAAAATGGCGTGGTAATCGATTACAACTCCATGTGAAGTTGCATGGGGAGTTAACGACTTCAACACTGGTCAAATGAACAGTGTGAAGTCGTGTAGGGGGCACGACTTCTTCATTAGAAGTCGTCTGGGCCCCCCACGACTTACCTTTTATTGTAATTAAAATTTTTTTTGCCTATTCTCGTAATATCTTCCTCATTTTTGTCTACTATGGTGCAATAACCTAACTTTGCTGTTAAATTTCAAGTCTTCATTCATTAGTTGTAAACATTTTCCTTCGAGTATGTGTTAAATCTTTACCAATAGGGTGTTATCTGAATTTAATCACACACTTTATACTTTTTATTTTATTTTGCATAATATCAAATCTTATTTTGAAAGGATATAAAATAAAGAAGTGTAAAAACGCTCATTTTTTTTCTATTTGTTTACAACTAAGTTTGGTTTTACATATGCAGTTAATTAAAATAATTTCTTTCAATAAATGTTTACATGTTATTGTATGAATATACTGGGTATAGTATAAATTAAGCAATCTTGAATCCATTGGCTAAATCTATAAATAACACAAACTAAAAAAAAAAGTACCAGCTTTTGTAAGAATAATACAAAAAAAATAATATTTTCTTTACAGTAAAAAAAGTTATTAATAGAATATGAAAAAGTTGTTTATTTGCATAAAAGAAGTTCAGTTTACATAAGCCAGTTAAACTAATTATATTTAATGGATAATTAAAAATAGTAAGTGACATTTTTACTTATTCATTACAAGTAAAATTGAACTATTACACTATCATATTGTATTTATTACGTGTTATGTAAAATGAGCTTTTGTAGTAAACCCTGGAAAAACTAAATTATTAATATTCAAAAGATTAACTTGTTAAATTCTACTTTCTGAAGTTTTCTGTGCGTATGTTATTTTTAAAACATGGCAATTAATCACTAAAGATATAGAAAAACTTATTTACTATAAAAACGATTACATTAGCACATCTTGAAAACTGATTAATTCATAAATGGATAATTTTAGTACAAAGTATTAATTCATGAAAACAATTATAATGTAAATTTCATTATAATAAAGGGGGTTTCAACTAATAAGTTTTACTAATGTTCATTCATGAAATTATGTAATTTAAAAGTAAAAGTAATATTTATAAATGGTATTATAAATAAGAGCTTTAAACAATAAATATAATTTATTGAAATCAAATAATTTTAATTTAGAAATAATTTTACTTTTAAACTCTATTACATTAAAACTATTTTGAAATTGTGATGATTAGGCAATTCTATATGTGTAAAATAGACTTAAAAGTAATA
The DNA here is from genome assembly GCA_036885675.1 of Vigna mungo. Taxonomy (NCBI): domain Eukaryota; kingdom Viridiplantae; phylum Streptophyta; class Magnoliopsida; order Fabales; family Fabaceae; genus Vigna; species Vigna mungo. The sequence continues at coordinate 41,111,211 of CP144692.1, read as the reverse complement.
AATAAAAAAGGCTAAAAAATATATAAACAAAAATAACTTTTAAGCAACTGGTGCTTCCATGTATTTGGGAATTCTCTGTCTGAGGCAGTTTTGGGCATTTTTGGAAAGTTCATTCTAAGCAAGCCCGACTTCAAAGAAATTGGACCTGGCATTAATAAGCCCAACTCTGAAGTATATATAAGAAGTTGTTATGAGCCATTAATTTAATAGTTTAGTAGGATGTTTCTTGCTACAACACTCTTTTTTTCTTTCTGCACCTCTATAGACTTGATGAAATGATAATTTTATACATGGAAGTTTCTAACCAATTAGAGATAAATTATATTTACATTATATAAATGAGTGTAAATATTATTATTTAAATTGTTTTTTGTATAATTTAGTTAAATTTAAAATTCATCTTTTAATATAGTATTAGAAACGTGAATTAAAGTTTATTTTAACAAAATTTATGAAATATTGAATATATTGTAACATTTGTTATAATTTTTTTTTTCTTAAATTTTTGTTTTATTTAAAATTCAAAATAAATAAATAAATAAATAAAATATATATATATATATATATATATATATATATATATATATAATGTATTGAAAATCTTATATCAACTGTAAATAATATTAATTTAAAGTATATAAATTAATACAGATCTATATTCAAATCGGTTTTATAAAGATAAAAAATGATAAATGAAGCAATAATAAAAAATGATAAAGGAACGCGGTTCACCGTTTAGGAAAGAATTATTTTGACATACCGCAAATAAGCTAAAAATGCTTAAGGAATGGTAAGTTTGAAAACCATTTTAAATACGTATTCAGAAATATATTATTTTTTAAATATATTTGGACATTGTAAAATATATTTTATAATGTAAAAGTATCTTTCAACATGCACATTCAGACTATATTGAAAAAAAAAAGGTTTAAATAATTTAGTTGTGCCTATTTATGGGAGGTTTTCTCATTTTAATCCCCGTCTTGTTAGAATATCCATTTGAGTCCCTATAAGTGCTAATTTCAATCAATTAAGACCCTGTCGTTAAATTTAGTTAACGAGATATTGCACCGCTGGAAGGATGACTTGTTAATTTCTGTAAACGTGGTCTATTTAGAGTTGAAACGTGGCATGAATTGAGTCCCATAAGTACTAATTTCAATCAATTTCAATTAGGCAACGTTTACAGAAATTAACAGGTCATCCTTCCAGCTGTGCAAAAAAAGTTAACCCGTTAACTAAATTTAACGGCAGGGGCTTAATTGATTGAAATTAGCACATATAGGGACTCAATTGGATATTCTAATAAGACGAGGATCAAAATGGGAAAATCTCCCAAAAATAGCGACAACTAAATGGTTTAAACCAAAAAGAAAAGCAGGATCTTATTTATTTTTTATTATAATGTTAATGAGAATTAATTTGAGATTTATGAATTTTACAGAGAGAAGAAGAAAAAGAAAAGAAAGAGGCAGTTTCGCAATGTTAATAAGTTTAAGCCTTTTTGTACACCTCTTTTGTTTTTTTTACATCAAGCCACGTGTTCTTATTTCCCATTTTTGTTTTGTACGCTTTATTTCATTTTACAGTACACTAGAAAGCACCTATCATCTAAAAGTGTCGTTGATTTTTTGTGCATAAACATTTTGTTGTTTTTCATAAATATTGAGGAAATAAGAAAAAAAATTATGATTTCATTTAATAGAATTAATGGGGGTTTCATGGAATAATACTAAGATACAAAAGTGACAAAAGATAAACTTTATCCTTTTATGTATATATTATGGATTTTGACCTTACTTGCTTAAGTTTTTTAAATGGTAAAGAACCTTCCTTTTTCATCGTCTTTCCGCCATGGCACTATAGATTGTGGTTGACACCTTCTCAAATCCACCAAACGATGTCGTGTACCTTTTCTATATTCTTCCTAAGCTTCTCTTCTACCTTTTATCTCTCTTTTAATAAATTTATTTTCTTTGCTCAAAATAAATTAACCATCTCAAATGTTGGTAAAAGGGTTTCTAATTTTTTATAAATTCAAAATACCAGTGTCGTTTACAATCTACACTATAATTTAAGTGGAAACCAAATTAATAAAATCCTCATTAAATAACTTATATCAGTTTAATTTTGTAAATAATTAATATGCGTTTACTAATATATAGATCATCAATTGCTCAAAAATACTTGTCAAAGATATTAAAGTTGGTTTGATCGGAATGCAAGATAATAAATACGTAATTAATGTATAATTTGTTATTTTACTTAACTTTTATTTATAGTTTTTTTAATGAATTCTTTTATTAGAGATATCTTTATTATAGTCAAAATTCCTTTAATCCTAGTTAGGGATTTAATCAAAATATATTCCCAGCTTTTGGCTGTTTAGTGAAAATAGTATTTAGTGTTTATTTTTTCTTTTAGAGTTTATGAAAAATATGTTAACTTATAATATCATTAGCTCTTATATTAAGTATACTACTTTGGCTCTTATATGTTCAAGTTACAAACCTCGTTTTAGATTTACTTCATCTGCCAAATTCCTCAAATTACATATAATATAAAAGGTAATAAATCTCAAACTAAAACACTACCATTTCATTTGCCAAATTACATATAAGTATCAACCACTACGAAATCAAATTCACCTATGTCAAATTTCCCAAATTACATATAACTGTCAATCAACAGGAAATCAAACTCACCTCAATTGTTAACAATCTTCAACCACAAACATTAAATTTCTACTAAAAATCTCTTTCCTTACTCCTTTCGCAATGTTCTCAAATCCCTAGTTTTATTAGTTTTTAAATCCCTAGTTCTTCTGTTCAACAAACTTTGCATATAACGAATATTAAATTCCTCCTAATAAAATAATTCTTATCACCATATCCATTGAATACCATTTTAAACCATTTAGACAACTTTAACCATTTAAACTTATTTATTAAATATTTAAGAAAAATATCCAATTAAGACTTTTAAAATTTAAAGATAAAATTGAGATTTCAATACAAATACAAATATTATCTAAAGATCTTAAATTTTTTTTAACAACTTTAGTTAGCTATTATAAATTATAAACTACGAATATTAGTTATTTTAAAAAAGAATTATAAATTTTGTTTTTTTACTAATTTAATTAAATAAAATTAAACTTATAAAATTTTGTTTCTTACTTTTGCTCTCGTTTCAAATCTAATTTTTGTTTATATCTTGAAAATTCTCTACTCATCTATTTTCACATCTCATTTCTTACAAAACTCTTTTTTAAATTATATATATATATATATATATATATATATATATATATATATATATCTATATATATATATATCTATATATATATATATATATATATATCTATATATATATATCTATATGTAACATCCCAATAAATATATAGAGTAAAACTATATTTCATTTTAGGAGTTATCAAAAATCATATTAAAGAACAGTAGAGACAAGAAGATTAAACATAACTAAAGAAAGACTGGATTAAAACAACTTGATCAACCAAAATATACAAGTTGTAACATTTACAAGGTTCACTGAATTTAGGACGGACGGTTTTACAAAACGGATTAACCGACCGTCTCAAATAATATTTACAATAAACTAAAAGAAAAGCTATGGACCGGACGGTCCAGCAAACTTCTCGGGCAGCACCTCCAAGGGTTGCTCTTCCAGTAACGTTTCCTCCAAAGTCTCCTCTTGAAATACTTCTGCTCACATCCAAAAAGGATGATCATTGCATTGAAGAAAACATGTCCGATCGGTCGGAATACCGAACGGTAAAATAAAGAAAACAAAAACACGTAGCAGGGTAAGCTTATAATGAATTCAACAAATCATTTATTATATAAACATAAACATCTATATTACATAGCATCTTTCTCAAATGAAATCAAGATAGAAGCATCAACAATCATCAAAATGTTCAAAAACTAAAGTCCGGACGTATGACCCTGTATGCTCGCCGCTCTCTGCACCCGGGTGGACCTGGCTGGGATACACTCAACAGACCGCCACCCGAGGTTAGTCCAATGGAACCACCTCGGTATAGGAATACCCTGAGGCTAGAGGACCTCCCGCCATTCCCACGCATGAGTTACTCTCCTCTACGTGAGGTGATGTAATCACGGAATATCGGAATAGAGTCGGAACCTGAGCCTATAACCACGGTCATACTAAATCAATTTACTTCAAACATGAGATATTCCTCCTTGGAACTCTCTTACAATTCAATTCAAGTATTCAACAACTTAGTAACCATTTAAAGTACGAAACTTAACAGAACATAGGTAAAGAGTGTTTGACTGGTAAAACCGGACGGAAAGATCAGTAGTGATTCAACCGGACGGAAGATCAGTGGTGGTTCGTCAACAGAGGTAACAAATAAAGAAACCGGTCGGAATAATAAATTTAGAATGCACTTAACAAAAGAGAAATCCAACTTTTGAGAGAAGGGAATAAAGAAATTGATTAAAGAAATCAACTGACTAAAATGAAGAAAAGTGGACGGTTTGTAAAAGGGGTTCTATTCAGAAAAGTGAATGTCCTTACTAAACTAGACACTCCGTAAGAATTCAAGACTCGGTAAAATACCGGACGCTTTATCAATTGACTACCATAATTACCAACCGGACGTTCTGTGTAAGACAGAAATTCCGAAATGACTGACTTAATAATACATTTTTAGTTCAGAAATAAGTAATCAATTTAAGAGGTGACGGGAAACCGGACGGTCATAATGACCATTCGATTATAAAATTTGATTATACTATGTTCTTATACTCTCTTTGAAATTTAATTGTCACAGCATTCAATTCAACACAAGATTCATTCTTTCATTACAACATATAAAAATCAAACATACCAAAATTCATACATTCAACCATATAACAAACAATTATTGAATAATCATAAACTTCCCTTACCTTTAAATCCCGCGAAGACTTCTCAGTGAACGGACAACAACCAACTCTTCTAAGTTTCAAATTTCTAAAACGAATTACAAAAGTATGGTTCAGAAAAAAATGGTTAAAAGATACATGCAAGCTTTAACAGCACATGCATGTAGGAAAACTAAGAGCCCTAAAGAGTCTGACACTTACCAGCTCCGAACGGTCTTCTGGTTAGTACAGATTGTAGCTCTTGATACTAGCTACCAGATTGCTTGAAGGAAGCTTATGATCTGAGAACGTTTGGAGGTTAGATTTTTAGAGAGAAGATTGGAAGGTTTAGAGAGAAGGAGGAGGATTTTGAGGTTGCAGAAAACGAAATTTGATGAGGAAGAAGAAGATTTGCATGCAGAGAGAAAGGTTTGCATTGTTTTCTTCTTACCTTCATACCAGTGGTCGGCCAGCACTATGTTGCCACCTGGTTTCCACTACCAACTCAAGTCTCTCCTACTGACGCCACCTGGTTCCCATTCACAGGGATTTTCCTTGTTAAGCCGTCGCTGCACGGATTACAAGACAAGAGAATTAATTGTTTGCAGAAACTTGTCCCCCACTCACTCAAGAAAGAAACCGGCCGGTCGCCACGTGGCCAGTCTAAAAATTGGATTTTACGGGTTGTAACATTCCCCCCAACAAATAAAAATTTTCGTCCTCGAAAATTAAAGTGTTACCTTCAAACAAGTGAGGAAAGTTTTCTCTCATTTCATCCTCACGTTCCCAAGTAATGTCGCCAGCTTTATCATCCCAAATGACTTTAATATACGTGGTCCGCTTGTTGGATGGTCGCTTGTATGCTGATTCATCAACTCTCACCGGTCGGACTTCTAATGAACAATTTCCCTTGAGTTGAATATTGTCGGCTTCAATTACATGCGATGGATCGGCAATATACTTACGAAGTTGTGAAACGTGAAATACTGGATGAAGGTTGGACAACGAAGGAGGTAAAGCCAACTCGTAAGCTACCGGTCCAATACGTTTCAAAATTTGATAAGGGCCAAGAAATCGAGCGGATAACTTCTTTGGTCGGATGACTCTTCCAACGCCAGTCTTTCGGTCCAACTTAAGAAACACATGGTCTCCTTCAGCAAATTCCAATGGCTTCCTTCGTCTGTCGGCATATGATTTCTGTCGACTCTGGGATACTTTAAGTCTCTCCTGGATCAATTTCACCTTCTCGGTAGTTTGTTGCACTATTTCTGGTCCAGTTAACACCGATTCACCTTCCTGGAACCAGCAAAGAGGTGTTCGGCATTTTCTACCGTAAAGGGCTTCAAAAGGCGCCATTCCAATACTTGAATGAAAACTATTGTTGTACGTGAATTCGGCCAATGGCAAAATTTCGTCCCAAACACCCAAGTGATCCAGCACGCTTGTCCTCAACAAATCTTCTAAGGTCTGGATAGTCCTTTCGGATTGACCGTCCGTTTGTGGATGGTAAGCAGAGCTCATTTGAAGTTTGCTTCCCATTTCTTGTTGAAGTGCCTGCCAAAACCGAGACGTAAATCTTGGGTCTCGATCCGACACGATACCGGACGGTACTCCATGAAGCCTTATGATTTCTTTAACGTACAACTGAGCCAGCTTAGACATAGGCATTTTCAAATTGATGGGAAGAAAGTGAGCACTTTTGGTCAGCCTATCGACTATCACCCAAATTGCGTCGTGATTTCTGACCGTTCGGGGTAAATGGGTCACGAAATCCATTGCAATGCTGTCCCATTTCCATTCGGGTATCTCCAATGATTGTAGTTGACCGCTCGGTTTTTGATATTCAATCTTAGCTCTTTGACAAGTTAAACATGATTCCACGAAACGAGCTACATCTTGCTTCATTCCTGGCCACCAAAAACACATTCGCAAGTCTTTATACATCTTCGTCATGCCCGGATGTATACTGAGTTTACTTTGATGAGCTTCTTTCAAGATAATTCTTTTCAATTCTTCATCTCTAGGTACGCATGTCCGCCCCCTATATCGGAGAAGACCATCAGTTCCAGTATTGAAATCTTGATGAAATTGGATACCGTTTGGTTTGCTGATCTTCTGTAATTCTTCATCAAATACTTGCCTTTCTCGGATTCTGTCAATGATGTTGCTTGACAACTGCATATGACTGCACTTAATACCGGTCGGTTCAAACTCACAGTAAAATCTTAAATCTCTGAAGCTTTCCATCAGCTTAAACTCTTGAACCATCATGTTTGCTACATGTACAGTCTTCCGGCTTAAGGCATCAGCGACTACATTTGCCTTTCCCGGATGATAATGTAGTTCAAAATCGTAGTCCTTCAGAAATTCCATCCATCTTCTCTGCCTCATATTTAATTCCTTCTGATCGAACAAGTATTTGAGACTTTTGTGATCACTGAATACTTGAAACCGGGCGCCGTATAGATAATGCCTCCAAATTTTCAATGCAAACACTACGGCAGCCAACTCAAGATCATGAGTTGGATAATTTCTTTCGTGAACCTTCAACTGTCGAGAGGCGTAAGCAACGACTTTCTCTTCTTGCATCAGAACGCAACCCAACCCTTGATAAGATGCGTCACAATATACTACATAAGGTAGGTTGACATCCGGAATCACCAAAACTGGAGCATTCGTCAAACGTTGCTTCAGTTCTTGAAAACTCGACTCGCACCGGTCGGTCCAGACGAAAGGTTGATCCTTTCGAGTCAACTGAGTTAAGGGTGCTACTATTTTAGAAAAGCCTTCAATAAATCTTCGATAGTAGCCAGCCAATCCCATAAAGCTTCTAATTTCCGAAACCGAACGGGGAGTTTCCCACTCTAAAACCGCTCGGACTTTGGCCGGATCTACAACAATTCCGCCCGCCGAGATTATATGCCCAAGAAATTGGACTTGCTTCATCCAAAACTCGCACTTAGACATTTTGGCATATAGTTGTTTTTCCCTTAACACACTAAGCACTATCCTCAAATGTTCTTCATGCTCAGCTTCAGTCTTAGAGTAGATAAGGATGTCATCTATAAAGACTACCACGAAGTTATCCAAAAACGGCCGGAAGATCCGGTTCATGTAATCCATGAATACAGCAGGTGCGTTGGTAACGCCGAACGGCATTACTACATATTCGTAATGACCGTATCTAGACCGAAAAACAGTCTTCGGGATATCGGCTTCCTTCACCAAAATCTGATGATACCCAGATCTTAAGTCTATTTTAGAAAACACTGTCGCGCCGGACAGTTGATCCAATAAGTCGTCTATTCTGGGTAGTGGATACTTGTTTTTAATCGTCAACTTGTTCAATTGACGATAATCCACACAAAGTCTCGAGCTTCCATCTTTCTTCTTGACTAATAAAACAGGCGCTCCCCAAGGTGATACACTTGGCCGAATAAACTTCTTTTCCAAGAGGTCTGCAATTTGCTTTTTCAATTCCACTAACTCTGCTGGGGCCATTCTGTACGATCTTGCTGCTATTGGGCCGACTTGAGAAATTAAATCGATGGAGAATTCCACTTCTCGGATTGGAGGTAAACCTGGTACTTCATCCGGAAAAACGTCCATGAACTCTTCAACAACCGTTCGGTTTTCTGCCGGACGGTTTTCTTCATTTTGATCTTCACGTGTTAAGATTAGAAAACACATAGCTCCTTCTATAAGATCCTCTCGAAGTTTACCGAGAGTCAATGATAATTCTTCTTCATTGCTTGGGAAAATCAACTTTTTCTTCCCACAATCAATGAGAATGCGATTGGTTGTTAGCCAATCCATCCCTAGTATCACTTCTATGTCTTGAAGAGGTAAACATATAAGGTTTACCTTAAACTGGTACCCTTCTACCTCAATAGGACATCTAATGCATACGGTAGATGTCCTAATCTCTCCAGCTGCTGGGGTAGACACCACCAAATCAAGCTGCATCTCACTCTTGTCTAAACCCAACTTTTCAACACATGCCTTCGAGATGAAAGAATGTGTTGCCCCCGAATCATACAATACACAGCAAGGAACTCCATGCAGCAAGCAAGTGCTAATAATAAGGTTACCTGAACTTGCTGCTTCTACTCCGGTCAATGCATAAACCCGGTCGGTTGCTTGCGCCCTTCCTCCATTCCTCTGACCACTTCTACCAGCAATTGAAGGTCTCATAGCCCCTCGATTTCCCATATTACACTCAGAGTCCGTATGGCCGGTTCTTCCACACTTAGAACAATGTTTGAATCCCACCAGTTGAGGGCAAGATGATCGATAATGTGGCCCTCCACAATTGAAACAAGAAACAGTTCCTTGCTGTCTTGACGAATTAGTGTAAACTGAGTTTTGTGAGGGAGTACCAGAACCGGTCGGCATAGGCCGAGAATAAGGAGTCCTCCTCACAACTTGACCAGTTCGAGCCGGAACAGACGCCCTACCGGTCGGTTGCTGCAGCTTCTTTTGTTGTTCCACTTCTGCCATGTTTCTTTCAAGTACCTTGGCTCTTTCCACCAGAGTAGGAAATGAAGTAATACATAGACTGGAGATCATTACCTTCAATTCTGGCCTTAGTCCATTTTCATACTTCCTGCATTGCCACTCCTCATTCACGCCCATGGTATAAAATCTCATCAAATGCTTGTAACGGTCGGTGTATTCGGATACCGACATCCCCCCTTGAACTAGTTGGAGAAATTCTACCTCCTTTGCAAACCGTACACTGTTAGGGAAATATTCTCCATAAAACTTCTCTTTAAATACTTCCCAAGTAATTGGAAGTCGTTGTTGTTCCAATAACATCTTCATGGCACTCCACCAATGATTTGCCTCACCGGTAAGCTGGTATTCAGTATACAACAGCCTGTTTTCATTCGGACATCGTTTAGCCTGATAAATCTTCTCCATGTCTCTTATCCAATGATCCGCTTCGTCAGCACTACACTTTCCGTCAAACTTTGCCGGGCGGTGTTGAAGGAAACTCTCTAAACTCCATTCTGCCGTATTAGTTACCGAAGACCCGGACAGTCCACCGGTCTGGGATCCAGTTCGTAATAACTCCATTATTTGCCTCTGAGTCGATTCCGCAGCTACTCTAACGGCTTCAGCATTCTGTAATGCAATTGCGTTCTGTTGCGCAAGATTAGTGTTTTGCTGAATCAAAGTGGTGTTTTGTTGTTGGAGTGCAGCTAGGACGGATTCCAACAAGTTGTTGTTGCTGTTGCCGGATGTATCACGGTCGGCCGGTTGTGGAGGTGGTCTTGGAGCCATTTTCTGTTTTCAACAGAAGAAAACTCATAAATTTCTATAAGGAGTTAGAAAATTCTAACTGATCATAGGAGTATACAGCACAAGCATAGCATACCCATAACCTATAGGCATTCTAAGGAATAAAACTGCTCTGATACTATTAATGTAACATCTCAATAAATATATAGAGTAAAACTATATTTCATTTTAGGAGTTATCAAAAATCATATTAAAGAACAGTAGAGACAAGAAGATTAAACATAACTAAAGAAAGACTGGATTAAAACAACTTGATCAACCAAAATATACAAGTTGTAACATTTACAAGGTTCACTGAATTTAGGACGGACGGTTTTACAAAACGGATTAACCGACCGTCTCAAATAATATTTACAATAAACTAAAAGAAAAGCTATGGACCGGACGGTCCAGCAAACTTCTCGGGCAGCACCTCCAAGGGTTGCTCTTCCAGTAACGTTTCCTCCAAAGTCTCCTCTTGAAATACTTCTGCTCACATCCAAAAAGGATGATCATTGCATTGAAGAAAACATGTCCGATCGGTCGGAATACCGAACGGTAAAATAAAGAAAACAAAAACACGTAGCAGGGTAAGCTTATAATGAATTCAACAAATCATTTATTATATAAACATAAACATCTATATTACATAGCATCTTTCTCAAATGAAATCAAGATAGAAACATCAACAATCATCAAAATGTTCAAAAACTAAAGTCCGGACGTATGACCCTGTATGCTCGCCGCTCTCTGCACCCGGGTGGACCTGGCTGGGATACACTCAACAGACCGCCACCCGAGGTTAGTCCAATGGAACCACCTCGGTATAGGAATACCCTGAGGCTAGAGGACCTCCCGCCATTCCCACGCATGAGTTACTCTCCTCTACGTGAGGTGATGTAATCACGGAATATCGGAATAGAGTCGGAACCTGAGCCTATAACCACGGTCATACTAAATCAATTTACTTCAAACATGAGATATTCCTCCTTAGAACTCTCTTACAATTCAATTCAAGTATTCAACAACTTAGTAACCATTTAAAGTACGAAACTTAACAGAACATAGGTAAAGAGTGTTTGACTGGTAAAACCGGACGGAAAGATCAGTAGTGATTCAACCGGACGGAAGATCAGTGGTGGTTCGTCAACAGAGGTAACAAATAAAGAAACCGGTCGGAATAATAAATTTAGAATGCACTTAACAAAAGAGAAATCCAACTTTTGAGAGAAGGGAATAAAGAAATTGATTAAAGAAATCAACTGACTAAAATGAAGAAAAGTGGACGGTTTGTAAAAGGGGTTCTATTCAGAAAAGTGAATGTCCTTACTAAACTAGACACTCCGTAAGAATTCAAGACTCGGTAAAATACCGGACGCTTTATCAATTGACTACCATAATTACCAACCGGACGTTCTGTGTAAGACAGAAATTCCGAAATGACTGACTTAATAATACATTTTTAGTTCAGAAATAAGTAATCAATTTAAGAGGTGACGGGAAACCGGACGGTCATAATGACCATTCGATTATAAAATTTGATTATACTATGTTCTTATACTCTCTTTGAAATTTAATTGTCACAGCATTCAATTCAACACAAGATTCATTCTTTCATTACAACATATAAAAATCAAACATACCAAAATTCATACATTCAACCATATAACAAACAATTATTGAATAATCATAAACTTCCCTTACCTTTAAATCCCGCGAAGACTTCTCAGTGAACGGACAACAACCAACTCTTCTAAGTTTCAAATTTCTAAAACGAATTACAAAAGTATGGTTCAGAAAAAAATGGTTAAAAGATACATGCAAGCTTTAACAGCACATGCATGTAGGAAAACTAAGAGCCCTAAAGAGTCTGACACTTACCAGCTCCGAACGGTCTTCTGGTTAGTACAGATTGTAGCTCTTGATACTAGCTACCAGATTGCTTGAAGGAAGCTTATGATCTGAGAACGTTTGGAGGTTAGATTTTTAGAGAGAAGATTGGAAGGTTTAGAGAGAAGGAGGAGGATTTTGAGGTTGCAGAAAACGAAATTTGATGAGGAAGAAGAAGATTTGCATGCAGAGAGAAAGGTTTGCATTGTTTTCTTCTTACCTTCATACCAGTGGTCGGCCAGCACTATGTTGCCACCTGGTTTCCACTACCAACTCAAGTCTCTCCTACTGACGCCACCTGGTTCCCATTCACAGGGATTTTCCTTGTTAAGCCGTCGCTGCACGGATTACAAGACAAGAGAATTAATTGTTTGCAGAAACTTGTCCCCCACTCACTCAAGAAAGAAACCGACCGGTCGCCACGTGGCCGGTCTAAAAATTGGATTTTACGGGTTATAACACTATATATATATATATATATATATATAATAATTCAATTTAAAATTCACCATAAATCATAATTTATTTACTGTCTGATCCCCATAATATATTTTGTTTTTTTGCTTTTACAAACTGTTGTTTCCCTGTATTTAATGTAGTTTACTGGTTAGAAGAAACTATCACAGTGGCTATCGCGTGAGGCTAATTAGCCGTCTGAAAGCGAAGAGGTTTCATTTTGGGGTCCCCACCTATGTAATCTACATATCTTCTTCTGTGTCCATCGTAACCAATAATCTGAAAAAAATATCCTACGTTAAATAAATATAATCTGATTATATACTCGAATTTAAATAGATGACGTAAAAGATAATTTTCAAATATACTTTTTCGTTTTAAATTCAATTTTGACATAATAATTAACTCAAGTAATATTATTTTAAATCGGCTCGAGAACATTAATAATGTATGTAAATATGTATAAATGGTAAAAACAATTTTCAAAATTAATCTTTTCTCTTTATATTTTGACTAAAAAAGGTATTTTAATATGTCCAATAATCTCTAATAAGGACTGAAAATAAAAATAATTTAAATATATTTTTTCATGCTCTTGTACCATATATAACATAAAATGTTTCCAAAGTTTTAAGGAAATTATGATACTAACACCTTAACAATAAAAGAGATAAGGTATGAGAAGATGGTTTTCATAATACATTTGACCTTCTCAGCCAATCATGTATCTTTTTTTTTTTCTTTTTTTTTAGTGATGTTACATTGCAGCCTTAATGCAATTTTAAGATAACGTGTATGGCTGGAATGTTGAACACTAACTGTGCGAATAAATAAGACAACCCACTTATGTTATCCTTCAAAAAGATATTATAATTTAGAATGGATGACTTTTAAGCCATGGAGAAAGTTTATATATATATATATATATATATAATATGGCATTTCAATTTAGTAGAAAGAAGGAATAAAATATGAATAAGGAATCAAATTTCACTAATTGAACCTCCAAAAAAAATAAAAAAATCCCACTTATGAACAGTGGACAAGTCACCGACTAATAGGTTTTCTCTTCCTACCAAACTTATCCCCACCACACTCCATTTAATGAGTCAATATTTAATGCTGGTTTAAAATTTGATTAATATATCTTTTATTTATGATAAATTATCGATTTTACTTTATTTATTTGATCTATATAGCGATATTAAAACATTTTATTTGATTGTTCAAACCAGTCTCTATCTTATTAAGAAAAAAATAAAGATAAGAATAATACAAATTTAACAATTTATGATAAGACTGTATTTTAACGATACGCTGTTTTTTTCCTCTTTTTTTTTTTTTTCTAAAAAAATAAATAGTTTCTTCTTTTAAAGGCCATTCATTTTAAAGTCCTATGTAACAATTCTGTTGCAAGAAATTTACCTATAACTGACCACATAATCTAATAGAGTCAGTTATGGAAAAACTACTCTTTAATTTAATTAAGTCAAATGTGACGGAGTTATTACATTTAATATTCTGGTAAAAAGAAGAAAAAAAAGCAGAAATATTTAAAAAAACCGAATATCCATAACTATGTTTACTGTATTTATCTTTTGTATATATATCTATATATCTAGACGAGATTAAAACCGGTCAACAGAATAAATCTGGAAACACCTTTTGTCAGAAAAAAAAGTCTTCTGTTTTGTTTTAGTGGGTTTGTTTTCCTTTAAAAGCATCTTACGAATAAATATAAACTCCATTTAGAATTGTTTTTGTTGAATTTATGTTAATAAGATTCCAGGTGAGTCTTCTATTTTTCTTTTTGAACTTTTACATTTGAACGTGATGGGTATTTTCGACCATTCAGTCACATCGGCATAAAGATATAATAAATTAATCTATCATCGGATAGAAACGTTTCTTTAGCGTTTCTTTTTGCGTAGAAAAGAAGGTAGTAAGAGAGAGAGAGAGTAAAATTGTTTTTTAAAAAAGGCAAAGATTTATGTAACGGAAGAAGCTGAAGGCTGTTCCCAAGTCACTCTCTTTGCAACCTCCGAGGAATTTTGGTAGCATCCTCTGTGATATTTTGTCTATCAGTTTCGGTTTTGGTAGAGAGAGAGAGACGTGAGATTCGGGTCCTGTTGCTGTTTTTGTGAGTGTGTCAGAAAGTTCTTCTCTTTTGTCCATTGTTGCTTTTGCTTTCTGCTTGGAGAAATGCTGGTTCGGAGGAGGGTGATGAGTTGGAGAAGGGTGGCGAAGGCCCTGCAAGCTCTGGTAGCTCATGCTTTGCTTTTCTCTTTCACTCTTCTCCTTGTTCTCAAGCTTGACCATCTCCTTCCTGACTCATGGACATGGTGGTAGGTTCTATCTTTCTTTATTCACAACTTCCGCTTTTATTTCCCATTTTAGAAACTGTGGATTTGAATCAAAGGGTCTCTGCAAAATTCCACCTTTTGTTGATTTCTGTTATGAATTGCCATGTGCTAATTTGTTTCCCCCCTTTTTGAATTTCAATGCATGCTGTTGTTTTTTTTTTTTTGTAATTCTGGAAAAAAATTGCATTCAGTGGGAGGAACATGAGAAGTTTTTTTCCCTTTTGGAAATGCAAACTTGCTTACCTTATACGCCACTGTCTTTCTGTTGCGTTATACAAACTTATTATTTTATTTTATTTTGTTCATTTGTAAATGGTTGGGAACTGGGATACCCTCGTTTCTGCTTTCCATATGTGAAACTGTCTGTTTTTTTTTTTTTTTTTTTTCTGATCTTTTTGAGACGAAAGTAAAGAGAGAATTAAAATTTCGATGTGTAATTATATGTAAGTTTAATAATAAGGAACATACTTGTTCTGGCCATGTTGATTTAGCTAGTAACGATGAAAGTACATCGCTTTAGTAAAGTGTCAATTAATTTTTCCCCCTATTTCTCAACTTTGTTATGTTCCAAAAATGTTTTTTAGGCTAATAATTGACAAGGCTTTAAAAAATTAATACTAATTCATTAGCATTATGAGTTGTTACCAATAAATATTCTCCATCGCCTCACTAAATATTCTCAATTTTGATCGGTACTGATCCCAACCAAATTGTACTTATGAGAATAATCATCAAAGGATTCAGAGTTGTCTGTGGTTTTGAGCATGAAATGATTATTCTTGTTATGCATGTCTCATATTATGATTGTACAAGATAGCGCAGGGTTTTATTCAATGAAACTTTTAGTCTTAGTAATAAAATCGTGGCATTTCTTTGTCATTTGATATGCTTTATTGTCCCGCGGAGATCTTGTACCATGTGATTCAAACCAACAACAATACTGTCAATTTTGTTAAACTGAGTAAATAGGAATATGTATGGGTGTCATTTTCACGTTTATGTGCTGCCCAATTATGTCACGCAGAACACTGAATTGAACGTAAACATTTGATCATTCAACGTGAATCATGGGCAAGTCCTTCAAATCTTGTCTTAAAATATTATTGAGGAGTGGAGTTTTGGGTAATAGATCTTAGGTTGTTGTTTATTGAGAAGAAGAAATAGATTAAGAATGTATAACATATTCTTATCAATCATAGCCATACTTTAACATCTTTTTTAACAGGAAAGTATTTTCTCCTCTATGGCTTTTTCATGCTGTGGTGGCACGAGGCAGGTTTTCCTTGCCTGCTCCTTCTATTCCTCACGATCGGCGAGTAAGATATACTTCATGAAAAGTCTTCCTTATTTTCTGAAAATTAGAAATTTATCTTGCAGTAGGGTTTTGTTACTGAACTTAAAACTAAATTGTTAATGGGCAGTGGGCTCCTTTTCATTCACTCGTAGCAACTCCACTACTTGTTGCATTTGAGCTACTTCTTTGTATACATCTCGGGAGCAGTTATGGTAGGCAACATTTCTTGTGGCATGGCTAAATATATTTGTTAATCAGTGTAACTTTACACCAAAAGTGTGATACTTCTTTTAATAGTGATTAACTGTAAGATGCTACGAAATTAAATATTATTCATTTTAATGATGCAGATATGAATTTAAGGATTGTCTTCATGCCCCTGGTATTTTTTGAAATGGTGGTTTTGTTTGATAACATCAGGTATTATCTTGTTTCATCTATCTGGGTAGCAGAATATATATTCAAGTAGTTCATAAGGAGCTTGCAGATATATTTTAACCCATTCATAGTCTTCCTGTTTGTGTAATATTAGCTGGAACTACTAAAAAAGTTTGCAATAAATTCACCACAAACATTCAACTTTATGAAGTGATTTGTAAAGTTACCTGCATTTTTGGGTCTACTTTCAACTAATCATTTGATGGTTGTGAAGATCCATTGCATGAAATGGGAAGTAGTGCTTGGGCCTAACATTAATGAATTATGCAACATGCATTACTATTTTATGCTCTTGTAACAAATGGATAATTTATTGACAAAAATGTATTTTCATAGGATGTGTAGGGCTTTGATGCCTGGGGATGATGAAAATTTGACCGATGAAGCAGTATGGGAAACTCTTCCTGTAAGATGTTATTCTTTAGCTGATTGATTAATTAAGCTGTAATATGATCTGTAACAGTATAATTGAGGATCCTCAATGAAACTGCTGAAATAAGCATCTCAACTGGCCCTTTTCATGGCAATTTAAGACTCCCAATTGTGACTATTTTTCAAGTAACATATATTCAAATCCTCATTTAATTTTGCAGTGTTATTGTTAGTCTATAGAGGAACGAGGAATATGTTGCAGCAATAAGATTGTGATTATATCTATACTTTAAAATTCTTTGTTGTCTACGGAGCCTTGGCTGTAGGCTATACTTATACACTTAAATTTAGGTGAAATGCATTAGTAATCAAAGTTCAAGTCTCTTTGTTTTTTCTTTATGGTAAGTAAAAGAAAAAAAGAACCTTCAAGTAATATAATTATTATAAATATAAAAAAAACTCTTTCCTTTTCTTTTTATTTTGTCATTGTTTTGCATTGGATTAACTATTATTCGTTTTATGTCTATTAAGTGTGATGTGTGTGACTCTCACTTCAATGATTCACTTATTTGTTGGTGGTTGACATCCTTTTGGGCGTTCATTTCAATGTCTGATGATCAACATTGAAGTTGAATGATATTTCACATTTCACATTTCACACATTATAAAGTCTTTTGTGGTAATTTTTAGAAACATTCTACTGCCCATTTGTGTGTGTGTGCTGCACACATGGCTGTAGTTTTTGAAAAAGAGTCCATTGTGATTTGTGTGGGATTATGTTATGGAAGAATCCTACCTGGTTGAGATGGATAGCTACTGCGTTGTGGCTTATTGGCACTAGTACAATGCACACACATTCTGAAATGAGGTCTCTTAGGAGGATCCTAGTGTTAGAAATGATTGAACTTCACTATTGGAATATATTTGTAGTTAGGAAGTGTTGGTGCCTCTATATCTTAAGAGTACAGGGAAGCACACGTGCCTTTCAACTATGAATTGCACATCTCATGCTGGGTTTAAAACACTGTTATATTTAATCTTTGCTATGCCTTGTAACACTGACCTGTAAGTAATATTTACAACATTGATAGCTTCCTTGCATTGAGACGTTTCTTTTGTTTTTATTTTCTTCTCATCTTATAATTGACATTACCTTATTCAAGACTTGTCTACTACAAATATTTTTTTTTTAAGTGTTGCACTCCGTAGAATGTTATCTCTCTTTAGTTTTTTATTTTTGAAAGGTGCAAAACTAAATTGTATAATTTTGTTTTCTAGCACTTCTGGATTTCAATATCCATGGTCTTCTTGATTGCTGCCACAGTGTTCACCCTTCTAAAGATATGTGGTAAGTTTTAAGTTTCTCTTAAAATTTTTGTGATTTATATCGAGATTCTATTCTCTTTAATGTCATGGTTAACTTGGAGCTGCTTCTTAGTATTTAAATACGACTTTATCATTCCCCACCTTTTCTTGACCTCTCTACCATCTATTTTTGTGATGTTGACTAATTTTTTTCCTGCTACATTTTTATGATACCAGTTCTTTTAAATATACAGATATGAAAAGCAAAAAATATAGTGTAATAAATTCTACTTAATGTGTCTAATAAGGTATTCTGACCACTATAGCATATATATGGCAGATTTGCAATGTATTTCTCTATGCACACGTGTTTTAACATATTGCTTAGAAAGTTTGATTTTGGTTTATCAGACTTGGAAATGGTTTATTTAATTGCTTCATGTGAAGTACATGGGATGAAACGTCATGCACAAATTTTAATAATCTTTCTAATTAAGCTAAGATTGAGTGAATTAATGTATCTTTAAAGAAACAAGGGCCTATAAAAAGAAATTGGGAAACAGGAAGGCATATTTACACTGACGCAGATGTCAATATTGACATCTGTCCAATATTGAAGAGTACAAGGAGAAAAGTTTCCACAGTAGGTTGTGTTCCATAAAGTACTTCAATCAATTCAAAGATACTATGGATACTACATCCTGAAGTAATAACTGTCAAACAGTTTTTATTTACAGAACTGAAAAGAATAAAAAATTATTTTCGGACGAGTTCCTATCACATTGGTATGCGTCTATGAATAGTTAGGGTGATCTGTATGTCTAATTTTTTCATGTTGGTTTCATGCTGTTTTGTGTTACTTTGATCTCCTTCCTTGTAAAACTTTACTGTTGACTAAGGTCGATACTCAAACTTTTTGCGACTAACTTTATTTCGATTACCTGCAGGTGATGTTGCTGCTCTAGGCTGGTGGGACTTATTTATTAACTATGGGTATGATCAATATCTTATGGTCGAGTGTTTAGTAATTTGGTTTACTCTCGTGCCTTTTCCTTCATAAAATCAATGTATTCTTTGGCAGGATTGCACAGTGCTTTGCCTTTCTTGTTTGTACTAAGTGGCATAATCCTACTATACATGGAGGCTGTCACATCACAGAACCATGTTCATCATCAAATACCATAAGATACCTAGACATGAGTAGAGGACGCTTAGTTACTTATGCGGATGAAGATAGGGAGCAAAATGGGTTCTGCAATCTGCAGGATATTGGTGGGCATATCATGAAAATTCCATTCATTGGTTTTCAAATACTTCTTTTTATGCATTTAGAGGTATGATAATTTTGAACAAAAATCCTGTCATTATGTTCTTTTAATTTGTAGCTTTCCTTAGTTTTTTATTGTTTTTCCACCTTTCTTTTTTCATTTAAATTTTAGGGAACGCCATCCAGTGCAAAAAATCTGCAACATTGGGTCATTTTTTCACCACTTTTTTTGTTGCAAGGAGCTGGGGTTTTATTTGCTGCATATAGATTAATAGAGAAGATAGTTCTTTTACTCTACAGTGGAGATATTCCTGAAAGATACTCATCTATAGCATCAAAATCTCGTGAGTGCTTTGGGTTCTTTCGACATGGCTCAAGGTATTGATTTGGATCTTTTTGGCTTGAAAAGGATTTTGTCTTTGGTAGATGCCATGCCGAATTTACAGTAAATAGTTTCTTATTGCCTACACTTTCTCTCAAACAGGTTACTTGGTTGGTGGTCAATAGATGAAGGAAGTAAAGAGGAAGAAGCTAGACTATTTTTTTCTGGGAGTTCTGGGTCAGTACGCTGCCCTAAACCCTAAAATAACATGTGTTTAACGTCATAATTCATTTGTTGCCATGCTTATGAGCAGCTTTTGAATCCTGTAGTTATACTTGCATACCTTTCTCTTGGAAGTCCGGAGTTGTGTAGTGTAACAATTTTTTGTTAAAAATTTAGCAAAGTTTGCAGTGTGCTTGCAATAAAATAAGCTCTGTTCTTTTTCTTTTACTCTCAAATGACTTTGATGACATCAAATA
Source organism: Vigna mungo (assembly GCA_036885675.1). Taxonomy (NCBI): domain Eukaryota; kingdom Viridiplantae; phylum Streptophyta; class Magnoliopsida; order Fabales; family Fabaceae; genus Vigna; species Vigna mungo. Next base: position 41,090,847 of record CP144692.1, on the reverse strand, counting down.
TTTGCCCTTGTATTGTTGCTATCTTCACAAGTCTCTAATGTTAATCAAACTTTCCTCTAATGATATGTCATTTGATTTACTATTTAGGTATAATACTTTTACCCCTGATACAGTGAAGAAAATGCCTAGAGCAGATCTGGTTGAGGAGGTGAAGACATTAATTTCCTTTTGTCAAAATAGATGGCTACCTAAGTATTTTTTATGATAATATTGAGTTGTCATTTATAAGAATATCTTAGTTTACACAAGTAGGTTTAATCTTTTTCATATATCGTTGTTCTTTATAACAAGCAGATTTGGAGATTACAAGCTGCACTGGGTGAGCAAACAGAAGTTACAAAATTTAGCCAGGAGGAGTATGAAAGGCTTCAAAATGTAACGTTCTCTACCTTGATTGATTGTTTTTGACATTATGTAAATGTGATGACCAAGTCTTGGTCGTTTAATCAATTAATTAGTTTAGTACATTATCAACTTTTTATGAAGTATATTCTTCAGTTTCATTGGTCAATAGGGTCCCTGGATCTTACTTGTTGGGAAGGTGCTGTTAACCTTAATTCCTGCTTCGTTTTCACAGAATCTATTCTGAAACCCATTGAACCGAGTTATTGAAATTTAATTAAAATTGCATGTACCTAAATTATTCCCTTTAGTTTTTTTTTGGTCAATCAAACTTGTGATTGGTTTAAAAGGTCATATCCTGTGATTTCATGATTTATTATTGAAAATTTTAGTGGACACTGAATTTATGACTAACCTTTGTCGGTCTCTTCCCAATCATTGAATTTATTTCCTACATACAATATGGTAGGAGTAATTTAATATAGTTAGGTAACAATTATCTTAATCTTTAATTAGAGTTTAGCATTATATGAACCTCCTACTGACAAGGAAAAACATGTGTGGCATTTGTTGCCTAAGGGAGCCAACATCCATCATTTTATTACATGTATGTTTGAATGCATGTTTGGTAGAGTTACAAAATAAGAGTTAGATGACATCAGCTTATATGAATTATACTGGCTTTGAACCCTTTTTCTATTGCTAGTAGTTTACAACATCTTGCACAAAAATTCTTGTTCTGATTTTGTTATTTTTGCTCATTAATTGTGTTTGAATGGGAATGGCTCTCAAGCGTATCAGGATCTAACAAAATTCAAAATTGAATGATAATAAATCAGGAGAAGATCTTATGTAGAATTTGCTTCGAAGAGCAGATTAACGTGGTCCTCCTTCCTTGTAGGCATCACATTATTTGCAGGTAAGAGCTCTTGCATTGCAGTTGCTCCAGTCTGATACTCTTCTGCTACCATTCCAGTAAATTTTTCTAAACTCGAACCCGGAAAAGGGATTCCAAGAAGTTTAGTTTGAGGAAATACTTTATGCTTTTATTTTATTACTTTATTTTCTGCTTTGAAAAGTTTGAATAAAAAGCAGTGAAAGCAGATACTAAAAGAAAATGTTTTGTTTGTTTTTTATACAAACTTTTGAATAAAAGAAACAGAAAAAAAAATAAGGTGATATTTTTAAAATAGAAGTAATTAATTAAAGAACAGAAGACGTTTTCTGAAACCAAATGGTCCCATATGCAATGTTTGAAGAAAGTAGACAGTGACAGCATCACAACCTTTTTTATTTTTAATGAGGAAATTTCCACCAGTTTTTGTTCCATCTGCAAAGAATCTATTTAATTCTTTCCATTCAAATATGTTATGAGGGACTTGTGTTAAAAAATATTGAATTTTTCTGTTTTGCCGTTTTTCCTGTGTGAATAACAGCACCTGCTGCGAAAAATGTAAACGGTGCCCTGTCTGCCGTGGCACCATTGAAGAAAGGATGCCTGTATATGATGTGTAGACTGTATTGAAGATGTACAGGTATCTTACTGACCATCCAGCTTGTGATTTTAGACGAAGCAAGCACTGAGAAGGATCAATTTCTCTGCTCATAGATTTTATATGTTGAAGACCAGAAGATGTATATATAATTTTAAACATTTCTGTCCTCCATAGTGCATTCTTGCAATTCTGAAGGAATTGCCAATAGTTATGTTGTCTTGAATTTTTCTTTTTACAGAGGATTATTCTACACAGAAAATGCAAGATGATTGTTGAACTCTTTGAACACTTGATGAACTTCGTACAAATCACCTAATTTTCTCCACCATTGGGTCAAATTTAGCAGATGGGTTGATGGCAAAATATGGTTTTAGGGATGACCTGCCTTTGGAGACATCTTCCTCTAACAAGGACAAAGAAAAGAAAAAACGACATGCAAATGGCAAAACAAACACATGATAGTGAAACTATTTGTAGCTATTATTAATAACTTTGTCATCGGCTTTCACGTACAGATATGTAAGGAACTGGGCCTGAAAATAAAGTTGCTTCTAGAATCGTACTATATCCGAGAAAATTTTTCTGCTATACCAAAAACATAATCTTGGACCACCTCTCCATTTATTTAAAAGATTTTTTCTTCATAACTTTTATAGCATTTAATTAAATGATACGAATAAATCTAGTGCTTATTTTTAGGATTTAATTAAGATTTTTCACAACTCATTAAAAACTTGTTGGGGGTATTTAAAGGTATACAAATTTTAGTAAATTTTGCTGACTTTTAAGTGGAATTATAAATTTTACAACAATAAAAAAATTTAGTTAAACTCTTTAGATTGCTTCGATTCTATAGTTTTTTTTTTCTGCTAGTTGGGATTTTATTTTCTGCCATCGATGTAGCCTTCTCTCTTCATAGTAGAGCTCTTTTCGAAGACCTTCCTAAATATTAATGTGCATCATTTGATAATATATTTATGAAGAAAACGATTATGATGAATTAATAATCTAACCAATAGAAAGATTTTCATCTTCATTACAACTATATAATAAATATCATAATTTTGAACTTTTATTTTAACCCAGGAATAAAAATAAGAAGATGCTAATATAGAGCACATTAGTACGTGATGATCTGAAGTTAGAAACAAATGACAAATAAAATATTAAAATTATATTTCTTTTTTTTTATTGGTTCACAATTTTGAATATATTTTAAAATTTCATGGAGTTCTTTCAAATCTTATGAATTCATAAAATCCTTTCAAATATTTTAAATTTTCAAAATTAATGCTGTCAACCTGCGAGTAAATCCGGCTCACTACGGTTTTGAACCGGGTTGGGTTGAAAAAATAAATGTAATTTTTTTATACGGGTTAGTTTTTGACCCAGTTCACTTAGAACCCGACTTATCCAGTTGAACCTGGGTTGGTGAGTTAACCCATATAATTTAATTTAATTATTTATTATTTTGTGTTTCAAAATATTATTAGTTAGCATTTTTTATTATAGATGGGGATAAAAAAAAGTTTCAATAGAGAAAAATATTATAGATTTATCAATTCAAGACTCTTAACTATTATAAATGGACAAGTGATACAAAAATTATCAATATTCAAAACTTATTTGTTCGCCTTTTGTGCTTGTTTTTGGATTGCGCTTGGATTGTATAATATTTTTTTATTTATTTTGAATTGTCTTTGAAGTTTAACATTATTTTAGAACGAAATTTATTTAGATTTCAATTGAAAGAAATAATAATTTTTTTTTTAAAAAAAACTTATAATTAAGTGAGTCAGTGAGTCAACCCGTTTAACCACCAACCCGTGGTGAGTCGAGCCGAGTTCAAATTTTTTCAGCTCACTAATGAGTAAACCGGGTTGGGTTGGCTCACTAAGTGACCAACACGTGGTGGACCGGGTTACCCGTTTTGACAGCTCTATTCAAAATATAAATTTATTAAAAATTTAAATCATGCTTTTATCTTTTTTTTTTATTTTCAAAAAATGGTAACTTATAATATTCTTTCTTATTCTTTTAAATTTTGTTAGACTTTTTACGTTGCTTTTTTAACTTTCAACCCAATACACTCCGTAAGTTGAAGTGTAGGTAGGTTATCCTTGTCCTTTTTAGTCAAATAATGTTATTTAACTATTATACTATGAATATGGAATATTTACTCGTCCATTTTTAATTGAAAACTTTAATCGATAATCATTTCAATCGTGCCTCACTTTGCAACCAAAATCTTCTTTTTAAAATTTAGTTTCACTCCGACTAACGTAATGTTAATTTACCATTAATATGTTACATTTACATTTATAAGCCTAAACATAAATTTAGGATAACCTTACATTATTTCTGAAATAATATAACTCGTCTTAAGAAATTTAAGTATTTACGATACAATAAAGATATTTCAGATTGATATTAGACCTAATTTGTACATTAGTTCATCTCGGTTTAGACTTTACCTTAGTACAAAATCACAAGTTGATTGAATTTACTATTATAGGAACAAAAATCTTAAAATATACTATTGAACAATATATCCTTCCTACCTTTAAGTAAAGTTTTTTTGTTAATCCAATAAGAAAAAAGTGTTATTTCTAATAAGAATAATTATAATATTCAGACTGATATAACTTATATAATATATTTTTATGTCTTAATATCTAAAATTCGATCCTTAATTCATTAACCGGACTCTATGAATAATTAAATTGATTTTCATTATATGTAAAAGAACATAATTTATCTCAGATCCTAACCAACTTAATTGTTCGATTGATGATAACTATCAACTTATTTCCTATAATGAAAAATAAATCAATAAAAAGTAATAAGATTTAAAATCTTAAAGCATTTGCAATATATTAAATGACATTTACCATAAGAGAGCTTAGTACCTCATTTTCTTGTTTAGAGGTGTTAACTTAATTTATGGTCTATGGGTCAGTCTTAACACATTCTTGAAAAAGCTTCATTTTAAGAAACCTCTCAAATGGAAGTAAAAAAAAAAAGTCTCAATTCTCAGAGTTCCCTCTCAAGTAAATCAGGATCAAAGTTAAGATGAGTTGAGTCTTACTACAGAAAAATCTTTGAAAAACATAAATTATTTAAGCTGTGTAGATTTTTATCTCTTTTTTTCTAATTTCTAATCAATTAATTTTCTTGAGCACCACTGATTATTACCATTTATGTTTTAAGATTAATAACAACCATCAATTATTACTTTATATTCATATTTGGATTATTATTTTATTAATCATTGAATTTCAATTAAATCTTAATAAACCATAATAATATAAAGATAAATTTAATATATATATATATATATATTCTATTTTTACATATTATTATCTTTTGTATGTTAAAAATTGATATATAAGTGATGACAATTAAATAAAATTATAACGATAATTTTATTACTTATTTATCAATTTCTAACATACAAAGAAAATAATAGAGACAAGTAAAGATATAATATATCTATATAAATATATATAATCATTTTAAGTTTTAAACATAAATGTATTAAGCACTAATAACAATAAATAAGATAAAATTACGTGATTTTTGTGTTTCTATTTCACTCTTACAAAAATTATTTCTTCCGTTGGAAAATCATTATCATATATATATATATATATATATATATATATATATATATATATATATATATATATATATATATATATATATATTATTAAAAAAAATAAACAACCTGTGTGTAACTGTTTAATAAAACTTTTTCATTTATTTAGATGTAGATATCAAATTACCTGATTAACAATTAAAATGAGATAATATCCTAGTGTATTTGATATATATTTCAATTAATATATTTTAAAAAGATTTATTTTGAAGTAATTGTTTGTTTAAGCTATTGTTAATGGAATATTATATCATAATTTAAATTCAATATATAGTTTATATTTTCAAACAAGATTATTTATAAAATTTTAACTATGAAAAATAAATATTTATTTTATTTGATAATTTTCAGAAATTATTATACTTAGATTTATATTAAATTAAGATTAATTATATTTTTTTTAAAAAAATCATGGATTGACTTTAACCACATAATTTTTGTAAATATTTTGATGTTTGTAGACTTTTTCTATGAAAAGGTTTTTAATTTTATAAATTTTTCTAACTTCAGTCCACGAATTAAGACCAAAGCATGTTAGAGATCAAATTGACGAGTTTAACTATAATGATAGGTTTACATGTTTAGTTTATTAACGTAATTTGCAACTTCTCACTCCAATCTAATCTGTCGTTTGCAAATATACTATTTGACTGACGGATAGGAAAGGGCCTATTACATTGGCATCAATTAATTGCGTAAATAAAAGCAATTGTGGGGTCACAGCAAAGCCAGATTGATTGATTAAATTCTTTGCAATATTTTATTCAATAGAAAATTAGCCTACAGGTGTCCCTTCCCCCTATATTTTAAATAGGGTTCTTAAATCATGGTATTAGTAGAGAATGATTATTTGCTTTATCTTTTGTCGGAAAGAAAATAGGAGAAAGTTATTGAAGAACATGTGCGGACAATATAGTCTTGCTGTGTCTGGCTATGAATACAAAATCTTAAAAATATGATACCAAAACAGAGGAACATACTATAGGATAATATAGTAGATAATATGGTCTTCCAAATAACTTGAACATAAAAAGTCCATATCTAACTACTCATAGTTGGTAAATAGCATCGAATTTAAAACATTTTAGAGCAGGTGAATCTTATCCACAGGAAGCTGTGATTGGCACTGCTTCCACTACAGGCTTTGTGCCCGTAATTTTATGTTCCCCTTTATGAATCTTGTCGTCAATCATACGAGCAAATTCCTCGTAACAATCCTCCAAGCTTCTGAATCCTTCATCAGGATACAAACTGCTGATCTCAACATCATCAACTCCATCTATCTTGAAGTTAACTTGACAACCTTTGATGAATATGTCATGAGTGAAAGATGCCACAATACTTCGGGGTATGCAATTTTCTGCAAATGTACATTAAAAGTAATTCTCATTCCCCACTTGAGCATTTGAGATTTTAATTATAGATTAACTTTACAGATTAGTAAATATCTTCACTTTCATATTTTTTTGTTATATTTCTTTCTCGTATTAAAGTTAATGTTACTTTGTAGTCAAACTTTTGCTGAGTTAGATACAATTGTGAGACATAAAATATGGAGGAATAGACGAATGATTGAACCTGCAGCTACTGCTAGAAGATCATCTTCTGTTACGGTCACTCTGGGGATTGTGCGGCCAATTTTCATTTCCCACAAAGAAGCAAGTTCATTGATGCTATAGCAGTTGCTAGATGGTCGAAAATGAACATTTTTGTTCACTGTTCTTACATCATCAATAACCTTCATGGTGAACTTTCCAATATCGATGCCATCAACAAAGAAAGCTGCACAGATGGAAAAAAAAAAATGGTGACAGTTTAAGGCAATTTGTTGAAAACAAGCATGTATGGAATAGTGATTGCTCTTTTTTAGTTATACCTTTGACATTACCATGACCATATATTTGCAACTGATCCAAGGGTGGAGGAAGCTGAGATGGGTGGCAATTGTCATAGTAAGGCCAAGAAGCAATGGAATTGCAACATATATTGGTGTATGGCACCCCAGATTGCTCAACCATGCGCCTAACCAATCGCTTCTCCTTGTACATTGTTAGACCTGGCTCCACAGGATCCGCTCTGTCAACATCATGCCCAAACTCTGAAGCCAAAAACCTCTGCTTAAGATAGTAAATGAAAATACAGTAAACTTCTTAGGACAAGAAAAACTGTTTAAGATAAGAACGAAAATCAACGTTTGTATCAAAACTTTATACACGTAACTCACTAAATGAACAGTTTTTGGCAATTTATTTCGAAAGTTACAACATATGAAAGAAAAAAACAACCATATAATAAATGAAACGCACTTGATTCATTATTTTTCTTATTCTTATTCCTGTCATCATGTCATTTACTAAATTAGAAAATAGTAAAAAAGTAGTACCTTAATAGTCTTGACAGATTTCATGGCCTCCACCAGTACAAGCTGATCCAGCAAGCTCTTGGCACCGATGGCAGAAATGACAATGTCTATTTCATACTCTTTCAAAATCTTTTCCACAAAGTCCTTGTTATTTATCACACCCTACCACAAAACACAACACAAGTAATCTTATGAAAAGAAAGGAACTTGACACATTCTTCGAAACAAGTATTTATTCATGAAAAAAGTTGTAAATTTTCATATTGTGACAACATATTTATATAAAACTTTATGACCTAAAAGAAAGAAAAGATAAAGTGTATGTTATGACTTACGTGAATGACAATGGCACCTTTTTCTTGGAAGGTTTTAACAATGGCCTCCTTGGAAGGGACAAGAGGTGGTGGCCTGAGAAGCAAGTAGGTGGGGTGTGCGGTGCGGAGGCTTGCCTCAGCCACAAACTTGCCTATGAAACCCGTTGCTCCGATTATGAGAACACGACCCTTGGCGGCGATGGGAATGGTTGATGACGTTACCATGGTTTTGCAGAAGTGTGGTATAATTAATGGGATTGAAGTCAAGTACAAACAGAGATTAATGACATGCAAAAGGAAAACGATGCTAGGTGGTTTATATAGGAAAGTGTGTACGTTAGAATGTAGCTAGCTAGAAAAGTAATAATAGTTACCAATATTTTCACCTACTCTTCAACAACACGCATGATTCCTTAAGCCATATTTCAAAATTTAAGTGGGAATGCCGCGTAGCTATCAAATTTTATCATAGCCTTCTTCAGTTATTTTCTTCTAACAACTTCTTTAATCTAATTAATCATATTAGACAAACTAACTTTTTTACATTACCTTTACTGTTTTTTTAAGTGTACTTCAACTCCCCATTCTTCAAAGATTAGCTATTTATAATAAAATTTAGTATTATACTACAAAAAATGGATAATCATACATTTATTTTGCTTTTTAATAATATTTTCTTACCACTTTTACTTTTAACTATTTATTTAATCAAAACACTAATTGATATACCAAAATAATAACATCTACTTACTTAATTTTGAAACTTAATTGAAAGTATTTTAAAATATAATATAAAATTAATTGTAAACACACACGTTTTCCAATTTCAAGTATAATTACTAAAAGAATTAATATAAATAAACATGATCTTTCTAAAAAGTAAATTTAAATGAATTACACCAAAATATAAATTTAAAAACTTAATTTCTTATAAATAATTTCAATTTTATAAATCTAAATAAAAAATTAAAAATATATAAAATCAAATTATGAACACTTTTTTAATTATTAATATTTTTTTCACCAATTCAATTACTTTATTTTGATTATTTAATCTTTTAAAAGTATTTAAATAAAATTTACTAATAATTATTATTATATATGTTATTTTGTCCAATCAATAAAGTAATTAAATAATAATATACAATATTCACAATATGCATTAAGAATATTCATTTACATTTAGTATCATTAAAGGTTTTATCAATAAATATATGCAATTACCAAAAAAAACTCATCTCTGTCTACGTCAATAATTTCTTTTAATTAACATTTATGTTTTAATACGCTAGTGTAACAATTTTCAACTACCCACTTTCCTCTAGTTAAACTTAGTTTAAAAAGGGTTTATATGTATTTATACTAAATCGATACGTTAAAATTTCATTGGTATCTTTTTATACCCAGACAGAGAAAAACAGGCATATAGATCCACATACATATATATAAATGATTTTTATAATTTTATAATAAATAATTATTTTAATTTTAAAAAATAATCATTTAAAGAATAAAAATAAAAATTATATATATATATATATATATATATATATATATATATATATATATATATAAGAGCTGTCAAAATGGGTCATCTGGTTCGACCCGGCTGGTCCACCACGGATTGGTCGCTTAGTGAGCCTATCCAATCCGGCTCATCTATTAGCGAGTTAGAAAAATTTGAACTCGGTCTGACCTACCACGTGTTGATGGTTAAACGGGTTGACTCACTGCTCACTTAATTAGAATTTTTTTAAAATAAAAAAATTATAAACTTTCTATAATTCAAATTTAAACAAATTTCACTCGTGTTTAATTAATTTTGAAATTAGGAAACTTAAATATTTTTTTTGAGCAAAAAATAATAATAAATATTTTTTATAAAATTAAAAGTAAATTTTAATAAAATAAAATTAGGTAGGTGGGTTGGTGGGCTAACTCAGCCTACCACAGGTTCAACCAGCATGAGCCAGGTTTAAATTAATCAGGTTTATATCTGACCCGCATGGAAAAAATACAACTTTTTTAAATCAATCCAGCCCGAACCCGTGATAGATCGGATTAACTCACGGATTGTGACCCATTTTCACAGCTCTAATATATATTTATATACACACACCAAAATAGGAAATCTTTTTATATAATAGAATAAATAAAGAATAAATGAGTGCGTGTTATTTTACCTTCTTAATTCTTCTTAATTTTTATATAATTTGCAATAAAAAGTTATACAAACATTTTTAAAATATAAAATGTGTACAGAATAATTAGATTTTGTAAAATCAAAAATATTTTAGTTATTTTGATCTTTGTTTTAGGTGAAAAGTTATAAAACATTAAAAATATTATAAATGATTTATTTGTACACATGAAAAGGTTTTGGTGGCAATGCAGAGAAAGGTACATATCTACTGTGTGCATAAAAAAATAAGTTCTTTGACTGATAGATACTTTTACCCCTTTTGTCCAAAAATATATAATTAATGATTCTACAATTGTGTTTAGTAAATATAATCCCTCTTCCCTGTTATTAATTTGATTTACTTCTTTAATTCCTTTCCCTTTATCTATTTATTCATTTCTGCTTCTTAACATTTTTTTCTGATAACTTAAAATAATAAATTGAATTAAAAAAAGAAGAAGAAATTCATGAAAGAAGTTTACCACAAGTTACACCGATATATATAAAATCAAATCGCGTCAAAATCAATTGTAAATCATCCATTTCAGTTTTTCTTTTCACCATATAAAAACTGCTATATTAATCGCAAATTGGTTTCAAAAACCTTGTAACAATCATTTAATATATAGTTTTTTAAGAGATTAATATTTCTTATAAGTAGAAAACAATAAATTATATCACACAGTCACTTTTTCTAAAATCTTATTACACAAATAAAGAATTTCTGACCAGTAAAATTTAAATTTACATTAAATCAAATATAAAATAATAAATAATGTAATATATAAAGAATAAATAACTAGGGTTTGAATTAATTATGATACTATATACCTAATAAATAAAAAATTTAATTATAGATATCTTTAGAAAAAGAAAATAACTGCTTTTCTAGTTTTCAGAAGATCTTAAAAATAAATTTGATTTGTATGTATTATGAGGGCAGTTTTTTGTACACAATAACTATTAGAATCTGATCCATTGTTATGCATGTTCTTGTTTATTAAGGTTGGTGCTAAAAAAAGAAGAAGAAAAGGACATAAGTTCTTAAAGGTTTGTCCTAAAAAAAATTATATATCCGTACTTTTATTATAATTTATCTAAAAGAATCATTTAGAAGGTGACACGTTGCATCCAACTTTTCACCTATGTCTCTCTTCAATAATTCACATTCAGAAACTTTCAAATTAGTATCTCTGTCTATTTTTTAAATCATACTACTAATTTTTAAACTTTATTTATTTAATACGAATTCTGAATTTAATGATTGAATTAGTTACCAGATAAAGTAAGTCAGACTAAATCAATGGTTTTTTTCTATATATATTTAAGTTATTCGTCATTTAATTATGAGGACGATAGACCAGTGAAAACAGAGATTGAATTTGATTATTTGATATATATTAAGATTGTTAGTTTAAAATTTTGTAGTCTCCAATAGAAAAACTATATAATGTAAGAGGAAGGATATAATAAATCTTATAAATCAGTCAACCTATTCCACTCTTCTGTAATATTTTTTGTATATTTATTAAATAAATAAAAATTCAATTTTTTTTCTTTTTTCTTTCAAAACAAAGAGATAATATAATAAAATCCAGATATAATATAATCAAAACAATGATTAGTCATTACATTCTTTTTGTAATGTTACAACTTTTCTTAAACATTATAAACTAGTTTCTTGTTTCTAAGCCTACAATTTGACTGACGGATAGCAGCAAATTAATAAGTTGCCAAATCTGTTATGTCTCTACCCATGCCTATGTTTCCTTCAAATCAATTTCATCTCAATAAATATAAAAAAAATGAAAATAATGATATATTTAAAGAGAAATGATCATATAGAATATCCAGACATGTTTGGCATAGGAATGGAAATCATGAGATTGATATTTTAAAATGTATTCAAAAAGGAGATTCATAAAATAAAATCGAAAAAGAGTTAAAATCAAAAGTAATTTTAAGAAATAATAATAGTTGCAAATGTGGATCTAATAGAAATAATTGGTGTATGTGAACGATTTTAAGACCGTTATTTCAATTATTATGTTATTTTATTTTATTTTAACTTAGCTTTTAAAAAAAAGAGTGAGTAGATATAAATAGGTTATTTATGTAAAAAAAAGGACAATTTGTATTTAATCATTATAAACAGAAGGATAATGACAATTCATGTTATGATTGTAGATCATCACTCTCACAAATTTCATTTACTAGTTTCCATTTTATCTTCCTAATTTATTTTTCAGCATTTACATTTCTTATACTTTATGTTTCCAGTTTCTCAATCATTTACTTTCATCTTCATCATTTTCATTCACATAATTTGATTTACACTCACACCATTTAAAGCAAAATCTAAGTACAATAATCAAAGATTTCTAAAAACTCTAATTATTAAAAAAAATGTATAAATTCTTAATTATCAAATCCTAATTTGAAACACTCTAATTTATATTGAAAAACAATTGTTTACTAATTTTATTACAATAATCCACTTCAAATTGATTTGATTTATAAAAAAAACATAAACCTATTGAAGAAGAAGACAAATTTTAAAGAAACAACTTCACAAGATCTAACCCAACAATTCCTTCATAGTAGAATAGGTTATACTTTTAAATACACATAAATATTCTCAAAAACAAAAACAATCTTAAATGCTATGTTATTTTAAGAAAACATTTGTAACATTTGAGACAAATAATGAATAAACTCGTTTAAAGGACTAAGAATATTATCTAATAAAAAAAATAAAATAATAAATTTATGAACCAGATTTATATTATTCATTTTACTAATTTTTAAATTAATATGAAAAACTTTTAACTCATCTTATATTCTTAATAAAAGATGAAATTAGGTTAGAATAATTTACTTTAAGTTTTTTTTTTATATTGATAGCTTTACGTTATTTTTATTTAAAAATTACAATTTAACGTTCTTTTTATTTAAAAATTACAATTTAATGTCAGACTATGCAAAATACATATATTGACGTCGGTCCATATATACATTCTACATCAATATAAGGTCGCATATGTTATGGATCGACGTCATATATCGTAAATTAACATCAATATTATAATAGAACGTCTCTTGCTATAATGTTGATCTCGAGTTGAACGTTATAAATCAAGAAACATCTACATTGAAACCCATTTTTCACTAATGTCATTACTCTTAAACTATTTTCTAACTTTTGAAAATTGTTATTAGAATATTTTCATTACAAAATAATTGATTTCATAATTATATAATTTGATTTGTAATGAATGTAACATCGGCAAAGTGAGAAAAATAAATGGAATGAAACATATGGTATTACCAAGTGGGGATATATTTCTGTCTGGAATCGATCTATCCACTTATCTCTTCCAATTTATCGGTCATTTTTATATCAAATTTCACTATAACAACATATTTTTATATAATCAAGTATATTTGACCACTTTTATGATTTGAAATTGAGTATGTTTGATCACTTTTTGACCACTCAGTATTTTTATACACTGATAAATAACATATTTTAATGAATTGTTTATAAAACTCATGTTATCAATCTTGTATTTGAGATGTGGTGAATTATGAACATGATTCTGTGTCAGAAAGGCTGAATATAATGTTTCATAGACCAGCACCAAGAATAAGGCATCTTGCAATGTTCAAAATAAAAAATTGTTTTATTGAGATAACCATTTTTAGTCACCGGCCACTTGATTTTCTACACCTCTAAAATTATAAATATAACTTTCAATAATAAAAACTTTTATTAAGTTGTTTTATTTTTTTTACTTTCTCTTCTCTGTGCACATTGATTGTCCCAGTCCTGTACACTTTTTGATTTAGATTTTCAAAAATCAATTAAAAAAATTTTAATTCAAAATTTTAGTTTTTTATTTTTATTTAACTTTTAATATTTTACAATTTTATTACTAAAAAATATAAGAAATTTTTCATAAAAAATATAAGAAAATATGAAAAAATTTATATTATATTATCACAATTTTTTAATATAAAAGAAATATAAAAACATAAAAAATAAGAAAAAAATAAAAAAATTTCTTAACTAACTTTTGAAGTTAGTGAAGATAGTCATTAATTTCTTATTCAGTTTTCAAATATTAGTTAAAAAAGTTAGGTTTAATGTCTAAATAAGGTCCTATTTTCGTTCAGAATCTCAAATAGGTCCCTTTTTTTCTTTGCGTGTCTCAATTAAGTCTTTATTTTCTTAAAATTGAATCAAATAGGACCTTTCCGTCAAATTGAGATGACGCGGTTAAGAATGGTATCTTGACGGTGTAGTTTTTTTATTACGTGGCATTGAAAAGGTGACTGAATTGTATTTTTTTAATTTTTGAATTAAAAAAGGAAGTATATTCTATATATTTCATTTTTTAATTTAAAAATTAAAAAAATACAATTCAGTCACGTTTTTAATGCCACGTAATAAAAAGCTACATTGTCAACATATCCTTCTTAACGGCATCATCTCTATCTCACGGAAAGACCCTGTTTGATTCAATTTTACAAAAAATTAAGATTCAATTGAGACGTCCAAAAAGAAATGGACCAATTTGACATCCTGGTCAAAAATAGGGGAGACATTAAACCAAAAAGTTATTTCAATTTTCGAAATCTTTTAAAATTTTATTTTTAAATTTATAAATTAATAAATGTTTAGTTAATTTAATATACTTTATATAATTTAGAATGAATTAATATTTTAATTTATAAAATATTATTTATTAAATTAAAACAAGTAAAACGTATTAAAAAAATTAAAAACAAAAAAGTTTAAAAAATTATGTTAACTGGTTTTAGAAATATGTTGAACATATTTTTTAAAATTTTGTTTTTTAATTTAAAATTTAATAAATGTTTACTTAACTTGATATTTTTCATGTAATTTTATATCAATTAATATATTAATTTATAAAATATTATTTATTAAATTAAAATAAATAAAGCATATTAAAAAATTTGAAACAAAATAAAATAAAATAATGTTAACGGGCTTTCAAAATCCCATTAAAATATTTTTGAAGTTTTTAAATTTAAAATTTAATATTTTTTATATAATTTTATATGAATTCCATGTATATTCATATACTATATCTAGGGTAGCAAGTTGCATCACATTCAAATTCAATTTAATTTAATCAATATAATTCTAATTTAATATTTTAAAATTTATATTTGAGCATTTAATTTGTCGGTTAATCAGCTTCTGATTATTCAAATTGTAAATTAATTTCACTGGATTTACCGAATTACAAATTTATACTAAATTAAAGTTTTTAATAAAAGTAATTTTTTAAAATAAATACATACACATACTGAATCTTTAACTAAAAAATAACATGTATAATTTTGATAATGACTATTATAATGGACTTTAATTTTATATAACTTATTATTAAATTTTAACACAATAATATTATATTAAAAATAAAATTTTAAATATATATAATAAATTAAAATATAAGTTTGAGTTGAATAAAATATTCATAAAGTTGTAACTTATTATTTTCTATCTTAATTATTTATTTTCACTTAATTTTATTTATTCAATATTATTTTTATCCAATGATCTTATTATTAAATATTATTTGAATTTTTGGGTTCGGTGGGATTAGGTTTTTTTTTCTCCGGCCTAGCTGTATGGTTGTGGTTTTGGTAGTTCTGCTTTTCTTCCCTGGATCATTTCAAAGGATGGATTGATTTGATTCTTCTTCTTCAAGCAGTTATTAGACCTAGCTTTTTTGTCGACAGTTTTTTCTTTCTTTAAAAAATATGTAACAAATTTTAACGGTTACCACTTTTTCACTTTTTCTCTAACTTGTTATCTGTGTAAACATGGTGGTTGAATCCTCAACAAAGAGAGACAATAAAGTGGTTAGAAATGACGTCAATTTTTTATGTTGGAATCAATGCTCTACAATAGCAGCCTATGCACCTTCTTTCACATCTTTTCTTCTTCCATTATATTTTTTTCACTATTCATCCACGTACAGGTACTTGTGTATTTTTTTTGTTCGTTTTCCTTTCTTTCATTTAGTTTAGAGTGACACAAGTTAGAATTAAAGAAAAGCAAGAAATGCAAAAAAAACTATACACACTGCGTACATGAATAGTATTAACTGTTCATGAATATCTCCTACAGCTCTTTGATTCTTGAATATGGGCAACGTCATTGAATCCTTTGCTTCGGGCTTATGACAGGCTATTGGTAAACTATTTAGTTCTCCAATTGAATTTCTTTCTGGAAAGTCTTGCAGGTAAGATCACGAAGGGTTATTCTACTCTCATTATGATTCATGTATGTATTTCTTCACTTCCACTTCATGCTTGATATATTTGTCTCTGGATGTGTTTCAGCTCAGTGTGTGGACCAACATGGGATTTCATGTGCTATATCGAAAATTTTTGCATTGCCAATATCCTGAAAGTAGCCATGGTATTTATGCTATCGTACGTTGGTGAGTTCAACTGTTTGTTAGATTGCAGCATGGTCTGTTGTAGTGCTTGACACGAACCTGAAATTGGATTTGTATGTTCTGTTTATTTGCAGTTCTGTTGTTCTTATATCTGGTGCATAAATTGGGCATATGTGGATGTCTTTGTCGGTCTTCTTGCAAAATGATATGGGCATGTTTCTCTTCGTGTTTCCGTCTTTGGGAGTATTCTTGCACTTTCTTGTGTATTAAGCTACACAATATCAGGAGAACGAGGAGAGTAAGAAGAAGGGTAAGAATGGACATGAAAAGAAAATTGTACTCAGGTGAAAGCCTTTCGCACCATTTTCCAACACATACAAAAATGAGCAGATCAATTTCTCGTAGTAGAGATTATAAAACCTCTCACCTAAGGAAGTCTTTGCAACCAAAGAGACATCATGCTAGAGTTGAAATTAGTAGAGATCTTAGATGTAAAAGTAAAAGGAATCATAGTCTTGGAGAGCCCAGTTTCACAAGCAATGCCATTAAACATGACAATCACATAGGCACAAGCAATCACATAAAGATAATCCGTACATCTAAGTTTGCAAGAAAAGGTATATCTAGAAGGAATATAGTTCTGCCGAGACAGAGAAGGTAGAATCTCTTAGTTGAGGTTTCTTATGCGAACCACTTTGTCTCGCTGTATGTTTCTGATTTTCAGGATGAAAAAACAAAAAAAAAAATGGAATATACGAGAATCTGGAATGTTAAGAATTTATTCTTGGGTTTGTAAGATATTGCACATATCCCTTTTCAGCTTGTAGCATGAAGGACTTCATTCCTAATATTGGTGTCAAGTGTAACTGAAGATGAATGATCGATTCCACTGTAGAAGTAACAGGGCCTTGTCTTTTTGGAGAATATCATTAATAATCCTTGTCTGATGCATATCCTAACATTTTCATCTTAGTCCAATACATCTCTCCTATGCTACTTTTTTACCTTGATATTTATCTCTCCCAGAAATATTAGGAATATTATTTATATATTTTTAAGTAACATGTCACAAACATGACAAGAATATTATCTAGTCCATTTTCTCAATTTATTCCCTCAAAAGAAAAATCCCCCAATTTTAGCACCTATTAATTTACTTGATGTTTCTAATATTGTATTTCTTTTATTGGAAATCATCAAACCTGTTAGAAAGAAATGATGAGAAATTGAGAAAATAAGAATTATAGGCAAATACCCACCACGTTCTGATAGAAATCAATGTAAAGTACTACTTCAACAATTTCTTAGTCAGGATTAATACAAAAATCAAGTCTTTCAAACAAATATTTCTTACAATAAAGAAGGATTTAGTGCTTTTGTGTTCACCTTGGAAAAGAGACAAACATTAACTCTTAATGAGAAATAAAATACAGAAAGAAAATATTATGATTTGAGACAAAATTAATCGAAAAAATTATCGAAAACTCTTAAATCATCCGTATTTTTATTCTCCATCTCATTACCGAAGATTATAAGACCGTCGATAAATTACCACCGATAATTAGTGTTTTTACCATATTAAAGATATAAAATAAAAAAAATGAAAACATTAAATTCTTTATATTATATCATATGAAAAATATTGAAAGTTCAATAATAAATAGGTTTAATCATTTGTCACTGCTATCAATTTATCTTAGAATCCGAAGACCGACACTAGCCTTTCACATAGTTAGACCCCATCTTTTGGCTCAACCTTTTCAAAGTCTTTAGTCCCAATACTCCCATTAAATGGGTTAGCATTGAATTAGGGTCAAATTAAGCTCCTTGACCTCCAAAACTTATTTCAAACCAATCTTCTCTTACCCAGAATGATTAAATCAAATAAATATTTACAAATTAAGATACAATTAATTGCAATAAATTAATTTCACATTATTTAATAATTAATTATAAATAGATTAATTTAACATATAAAAATACCAATCATTTTAATGATCTAATACAAATATTAATTAATTATTAAAAACATAGAAACATTTATATAATTAAGTGTGAATTTAATATATATATATATATATATATATATATATATATATATATATATATATATATATATATATAACTCGATTAAAAAAATTGACGGTTTGAGATCCTGAACTGTCTATTTTTTTTTTATTTGACCCAACTTAAATTAAAACAAAAGAATAATATGACATTTAATTAAGACATGGTGTGTAGTTCTTTCTAATGCCATGCTATTCAATCTTGTTTCTTCTCTAGAATATGCATAACTATATTATGTAATTATGTCAGTTTGAAGTGTTTAAAATATTTAACTATGGGACCAAAGACAATGCTGACTGTGCTGTTATTCGCAGACAAATTATAACTTGTTTTGCTTCACTTCATTCGCCACGATAAGCCAATGCAATAGTATTTGTTTATAGAGCAAAATCATCTTCTACACTTTCACTACAGTCCTAACGTCTTAGTTATATTCTTCTTGCTTTTTATAAACAATTTCAACATTATTGCATCATACATGTGCTCTGACCTATGAAATAATAAATCTCATTATAAGTCATCTCTATTTAAATACGATTATGATCTTTTTTTTTCCAGATAATCTCAAAATAGTTTTTCAATTTTTATTTCCTTAATTAGTTTCTAATTCTTGAAAAATTAATGTAATTTGGTCATTTCTTATCAACAATGTTAAAGATCTCTTAGTTTGTGATATTTTTGTATTTTTTTTAACTTTTTAAAAAAATATTATTTATATATTAAGTCAATATTAGATAATGATAGTTTCATGTTTCATTGTCTTAATTTCATTTTCGTTTTTATGCTTGTTACTTTGATTTAATTTAGATTTAATTTTTAAAATGAAATAATTTTACTTTTATTTAAATTAAAATTAAATTAAATTTTTATATAAATATTATGTTTATATTTTTATTAGAATTGATAATTTTATTAAATATTTTTGAAATTACCTTTTCTGGTTACAAGCATTTTTAACAAAAGATTAAATTTATTTAAATTATATTTTACATTGAATTTATTTTAATTTTATTTTAAATTTTTAAACATATTTATATTGATATTTTGCTACATGGTACTTTAATATTGTTTTCTATTTAAATTTACATTTTAAATAATTGTATATAAATTTATAAAAAAATATTACTAATATGACATTTAATAATTTTGATATAAATGTTAGAGTTAGTTTTAAAATAATTTCAAAAATATTTAATAAAAATATTAGTATAATACTAATATAGAAATTAAATTTGGTCTTTGTAAAAGATGAAATTGTTTCATTTTAAAAAATATTGGGATTAAATTGTATAAAAACAACAAATGTGGTGACCGAAGTGAAATTAAGATAATAACATATGATGATATTGATGGTAAGGAGCTAGAAATTGACATTTTAGAACTAGTTTAAAATTAATGGATTAAATTATTTTAATATTAAGAGTTTATTATTTTAAAACATATCATTTATAAAAATCACTTTTTCATAATTTTTTTTTACTTTTCTTGAAGAGTTCTTCCACTAATATAATTAAACGAATTGGCATCGGCCAGCTATAAACCTCGGTTTGAAAACCGAAGCATATGCAGACGAGGTTAAAAGTCCTTATGATTCGTCTCGGTTTTTTTTAATAGAAGCAATATCTAGGTTTCAAACTCGGTTCAAAGAACCGAGACAGTTCTTCCAAAATTTGATTCCTTATGGGAGCCTTCAGATTGGGTATCCTTTCAAATTGGGTATCTCTGTGTGAATGTCATCCTCCGAACCAGAACATCATTCACATTCACTGATTTCAAAATTTGATCTTTCCCATTTTCTTTGTCATCCAAAAAGTCTAGAAAAAGCTGCATAATACCAACATAGTCTCTTCTAGAAAAATATGTAGAATACCAAACCCAAACCCAAATCTGCAATCTGCAGAATACCAAACCCAAACCCAAATCTGCAATTTGCAGAATACCAAACCCAATCTGCAATCTGCCACCTTTATCGGACCACCACAGGCCACCGTCGTCGGCAGCCTACGAAAGACTCCGCTGCTAGCCACTGAAACCCCCACGGCTACTCCACTAGCGCAATTGTTAACAACCCTCACCGGATCCCTAAAAACTCTAACTTTCTCAATTGTCGTGTCCCGCCACGCCTCCGGCGAACTTTCGTCGTGCTCTCGTCGCCTTCGCCACTGAGACGCCTCCTCCCTGCAACCAGAATAAAACCAGAAAGAGAAAGGGAAGAAGAAGAACGACCAGTCGCTCCGCCACGAGCCACCACAAGCATCGTTGCAAGGCACCACGAATGTCGCCTGTAGCTCCATCTCCACACTGTCGCCGTGAGGTCGTTGCCTCCGCTCAAGACGCAAATCATCCTTGCTCCAACGTTGGGTCATTTGCGTTGAAGAGAAATGGCAGAAGCTTTAAGCTTCTTGCTTGTGCGGGATGAGGGATGAAGAGAAATGACAGATAGGTTTTGCTTTAAGCTTTAAGCTTTTGCTTGACGCAAATAGTTTAACTGCAGGAGCTATTACATCATTTGGCACCGGTTAAAAGGGCAGCCCGAGGTATAAAGTGTTGGACAGCTCGGTGTAGCAGGTGTGGCAGGGAACGTAGCAGGTGTAACAGAGGTATAGGCATCGGTTGCCTAGCTACCCGAGGAAATAGGGCCTTTTCATAAGTATGTTAGACAGAAAGGTCTGATCTGTAGTGCGGTGTGCAGTGGTATAGGCCTCGGGTCTTAAATTAACCGGTTCAATATCACTATTAACCGAAACATATATGGCGAGTTAAAACCCACATTTTTTACTAGTGTTCCTTCATGCTCGTCTAATTGGAATTGAGACCGTAAGATTGATCATTGGGATAAACTCTACATTTTGAACTCAATTTCTTCATTCGTGTAAGTTAAGTTTTAGCTCTTTTCTCGGTCTTTTTTTGATATATGTTGCATGTGAGTCTTCTTTCACTTGCGTATAAGTCTTTGTCGATCATTGATCATAATGGTATATCCTGATCGTTTTTGTGATGTTTCTATGTCTAGATAGAACATCTGCAAGTTGGGAGGAGTTTCATTGGTTAGGGTCTCGTGAGCTTGAATGGATTAGGACTTCCTTAGAGTAAGTTCATTTGTCTCTAATGTAAGGGAAGCTAATTACACTATTTTAAGATATAAATACTTGAAAATTTCTAATTTTAGGGTTTAAGGTATCACACGACAGATAGTCTCAAGATTTACTAGGTATAACAAGTATACTCTTCCTCCACTCTTATGCTCATCAACCACACGTTCAATTACAACCGAACAGTCAACAATTTTCCATCCTCAATCGAAAGTCAAACATGATCCTAAACACAATAATTATTCTCATTCCTTGCTCAACATCACGTTCTACAGCTCATATGTTTGTTCCTCGTCCAATCTCCATCCAAAAATGAAGTTTCCAGCATAAATGTACTTGAATAATCAATTACCCTAAGTGATATCGATTATTCCAAAGAGGTTCTTAATTACACAAATTACACTATGATAATCGATTATCACTTCTATTAATTTATTATCACTACTCGATTATCACTTCTATTAATCGGTTATCATGAATAATCAATTATTCTAATGAGTTTAGCACACTAAATTTTCCATATTCACAACTTATGAAATGATAATCGATTATCATCCTAGATAATCAATTATTCCAGAGAATAATCACGTACTAGACAAAAACCCAAGGTCCAAAACCCTTATGCATCAATCCCAAAATACGTGAAAACATACTTAACATATCATACATGCATTCAAGCCTCACATACCCTTGTAACATACTCAAATACATACATTACAACACTCAAATCATTCACAACCCATTATTATACATATTATAACCCAAACAAACCCAACATACTGCATATGATCATCATATCACTCTTTACAACATATATTTGTATGGTAAAACCCTAAACAACATACTTTTAACTCCTCATGGCATCAATACATATTATCATGGGAAAACCCAACAAAGCCATACATACTTTCATAGGAAAAACTCAACACAAATATCATATAAACCTTATCACCATGCAGAACATATTCTCATTCATACACAATTATCAAAACAAACATTACCTTTCTAGATAATCAAGAACACGTCATATTCATCATACAATCAAACAAGAAAACATGTAAGTTTCCTCACACCTTGCCCAATACTAAGGCTTTATTTTAATCCAAAGATCTCCTCTAATGCAGTTGCACCCTCATGTTCACTCTCTCTTCTTTCCTCTCACCTTCTCAGTTTTTGTCTCATTTGCCTAATGATCAAAGTTTTTATAAGAAGTGTCTAATATAGTTACAAACATGTGTAGGATGTATATATAGAATACTTTATTTATAATAAAGGTCCATAAGTAGTAATAACAACTAAATAAGATAAAATATATAGATAAGATAAAATAAATTTATCTTTAATTTAATTAAAAATTGATAAATCCGTAGATAAAATATTATACTATATTATTATTATGTAACAATAATATCTCATAATATATCAATATATCTTTCAAAATATTTAACCATATCTAATAATTGATTCATCATACTTCTCCTTTCTACACCTCTATTTTAATTTCTATAACTAATTAATAAAAGATAAAAAAAACCATTTCATCCTTAAACAAAATTATAAATAAAATTAAAAATATAACCTAACAATTATATTTTAGGCTTAATAATTTATTTTGTTCCTAGTTTTGCTCAAGTTTGTCAATTAGGTCCAACTTTTGAAAAAAGTGTCGTCTTCATTTCGTAAATTTTGCATCAATGAAGTCTCTTCCGTTAAATAGAAACAAACGGAGTTAAGGGATTTGATGATATGGCAGATGACGTGTTATTTTGTAAGTATATTTATGCTGACATGTTAGTGAATGGGTGTAGAGATGAAATTTATGGGTGCACTTGGTATTTTCTGGACTAGGCCCAAGCCATTTTTTTTCTTTTTCAAAAACAAAGGTCTCTTTTCCATCTTCATTAGCGGCAACTCTATCCTCCGCATGACCAACTAGTGCTGTCAAAATGGGTTGTAACCCGCGAACCAACCCAGCTTACTGGGGGTTTGAGCCGAGTGAGTTGGGTTGAAAACTAATTAATTTAATTATTTATTATTTTGTGTTTCAATATTATTAGTTAGCATTTTTTTAATTATATTGTAGATGGGGATAAAAAAATGTTTCAAGAGACAAAAATATTACATATTTATCAATTCAAGACTCTAATATTATAAATGTACAAGTGATACAAAAATTATCAATATTCAAAACTTATTTGTTCACCTTTTGCGCTTGTTTTTGGATTACGCTTTGATTGTATAATATTTTTTATTTATTTTGAATTTTCTTTGGAGTTTAACATCATTTTAGAGTGAAATTTATTTATATTTGAATTAAAAAAATTATAATTTTTTTATTTTAAAAAAAGCTTATAATTAAGTGAGTCAATCCGTTTAATCCACTAGTTCGTGGTGGGTCGGATTAGGTTCAGATTTTTTCAACTTGTTAATAAGTGAGTTGGGTTGAGTTGCTTCACTAAGTTAACAACTCATGGTGGATCAGACCAGACTGAATCGAATTACCTGTTTTGACAATTCTATGATCAACATCGTCGTGCCTCTGTTTTGGTTAGATTTAAATGTGCAGGTGATTATAAGAATGATGGAGACAAATTTAAACAAAATTAGAGACAAAATAAGCTATTAAACCTATATTTTAAGAAAAAAATACATTTAAAAACATTAATTATCAAATAAAAATATCAAAATGTCAAAATTACTTATTTCTATATTTTCTACATAACTCACACTAACTCACGCACAGTTAACCTTAGAAACAGTTAACGTTAGAAGAACCCTAATTGGTGCTGGTCGATCACCATCTTCTTCTTCTCGATTCGATCTGATTCGTGAAAGAAGAAGCGAAAGAATGAAGCTTTCGTTTTCCGTCCCCTCATCGAAATCCCAATCGAAGCCCAAACCCGTCAATACCTTCGACGACACTTCCACCGCCCAAAACGACGCTGACGGATCCAAACACCTCATCACCGAATTCGATTCTTCCAAACCCGCTCCCTCCCTCGCCCCCAAAATCCTAATTCCGCCAATCCAAAACGAATGGAAACCCTTTAAGAAGATGAAGAACCTCCACCTCCCCACCGCCGACCCTGAATCCGAGCCCCTTACATTCGAAGTCCACGCCGCCGACGGCCAACCCGACTCCGACGTCTCCTATGGCCTCAACCTCCGCACCGACAAAAAAACTGAGCAAAACAACGGCACCGCACTTCCGCCGCCGCCGCGCCGCGTTCCGGTGGAGGGCACGATGCTGCAGAAGCTGAAGGACGACATGGAGAGGTTACCGGAGGATCAGGGGTTTGACGAATTCAAGGATGTCCCGGTCGAGGGTTTTGGCGCGGCGCTGCTGGCCGGGTACGGGTGGAAGGAAGGTATGGGGATTGGAAAGAACGCGAAGGAGGACGTGAAGATTAGTGAGATCAAGCGGAGAACTGCCAAGGAAGGATTGGGTTTTGTTGGTGATGCTCCTGCTGCGCTGGTTCGGAGTAGCAATGACAAGGACACGAAGAAGAATGAGAAGAAGGAGAAGGTTGTTAGGATTGTTGGGGGAAGAGATGCTGGGAGGAAGGGTACCGTTGTGTATAGTATTGGTGATGATTATCTTGTTTTGGAGCTATCCAGAAGTGAAGAGAAGGTGAAAGTGAAGGTGGGGGATGTTGCTGAATTGGGTTCTAAGGATGAAGAGAGGTGTTTGAGGAAATTGAAGGAGTTGAAGATTCAGCGTGAGGATAGAGGGCCAAAAAGGAAGCGCGACAGGGATGAGGTGGAGAATAGAGTGGATGTTAGTCGGAGAGAGGAGAGGAAAGGGGTGGGTCGTAGGGATGTGGTTGAGGAGAAGAGAATGGATGGTGGTAGGAGAGAGGAGAGGAGAGTGGTGGATCAGAGGAAGGTTTCTTGGCTTACTAGTCACATTCGAGTGAGGGTGATTAGCAGGGATTTGAAAGGAGGGCGGTTGTATTTGAAGAAGGGGGAGATTCTGGATGTTGTTGGACCTACCACTTGTGATGTATCTATGGATGAGAGCAGGGAGATTGTTCAAGGGGTGTCCCAAGATTTTCTGGAGACGGCAATTCCGAAACGTGGGGGAGCTGTGCTTGTGTTAGCTGGTAAATACAAGGGTGTATTTGGGAGTCTGGTGGAGAGGGATTTGGAGCGGGAAATGGCCACTGTTAGGGATGCTGATACCCATGAGCTGCTAAATGTGAAGCTTGAACAGATTGCGGAGTATATAGGGGACCCAAGCTTGTTGGGACATTGATTCTGTTAAATCTGATTCCACATATGGCTGTTTTCATTGAGATCAACTGATTTGCAAGTATGCATCTTTGGAATCTTTTATTTTCTTCTTCTTTAATACCCGTGATCATTTAAGAGGATGACCATTTAGTTCGGATTGTTGTCTTTCATTTCACATATTGGTTGATCTAGTACCGTATGAATACAAGATAACTGTACACACTGCGTACAAGGAACGCACATGCACCATAAAACAGAACATAGATGCTTCTATGCTAATGCACCAGTCTCTCTTAATGTACGCTCTTTGATATAAATCAATATACACATGTATGTGTTTTTATTTTTATGTTAAATATAAAGATATTAATTATAAGCTGTAACCAAGCAAATAGATTGTGGCAAAAATAGGTTTTGGATATTGAGAACATCACAGGCTATAATATTCTAATCAAGGATATTTATTCGATTCTTCCTGAGTGCATTCCCATCAGTGTTCTGCTAAAACCCTCACTGAATACTTTGCATTGCTAATAAATAGTATTAACTCTTCATGAATATCTCCTACAGCTCTTTGATTCTTGAATATGGGCAACGTCATTGAATCCTTTGCTTCGGGCTTAGGACAGGCTATTGGTAAACTATTTAGTTCTCCAATTGAATTTCTTTCTGGAAAGTCTTGCAGGTAAGACCACGAAGGATTATTCTACTCTCATTATGATTCATGTATGTATATCTTCACTTCCATTTCATGCTTGATATATTTGTGTCTGGATGTTTTCAGCTCAGTGTGTGGACCAACATGGGATTTCATGTGCTATATAGAAAATTTTTGCATTGTCAATATCCTGAAATTAGCCATGGTATTTATGCTATCGTACGTAGGTGAGTTCAACTGTTTGTTAGATTGCAGCATGGTCTGTTGTAGTGCTTGACACGAACCTGAAATTGGATTTGTATGTTCTGTTTATTTGCAGTTCTGTTGTTCTTCTATCTGGTGCATAAATTGGGCATATGTGGTTGTATTTGCCGGTCTTCTTGCAAAATGATATGGGCATGTTTCTCTTCGTGGTTCCATGTTTGGGAGTATTCTTGCACTTTCTTGTGTATTAAGCTACAGAATATCAGGAGAACAAGGAGAATAAGAAGAAGAGTCAGAATGGACACGAAAAAAAAATTGTACTCGGGTGAAAGCCTTTCGCACCCATTTCCAACACGTACTAAAATGAGCAGATCAATTTTGCGTAGTAGAGATTATAAAGTCTTTGCAACCAAGGAGACATCATGCTAGAGTTGAAATTAGTAGAGATCTTAGATGTAAAAGTAAAAGGAATCATAGTCTTGGAGAGCCCAGTTTCACAAGCAATGCCATTAAGCATGACAATCACATAGGCACAAGCAATTACATAAAGGTAATCCGTACATCTAAGTTGGTAAGAAAAGGTATATCTATATCTAAAAGGAATAGAGTTCTGCCGAGGCAGAGAAGGTAGAATCTCTTAGTTGAGGTTTCTTATGCGAACCACTTTGTCTCGCTGTATGTTTCTGATTTGTCAGAATGAAAAAACAAAAAAATGGAATATACAAGAATCTGGAATGCTAAGAATTTATTCTGGGGTTTGTAAGATATTGCACATGTCCAGTTTCAGCTTGTAGCATAAAGAAGTTCATTCCTAATATTGGTGTCAAGTGTAAATGAAGATGAATTCTCAACTCCACTGTAGAAGTAACAGGGCCTTGTGTTCTGGAGAATATCATTAATAATCCTTGTGTCGTATGCATATCCTAACATTTTCATCTTAGTCCAATACATCTCTCCTATGCTACTTTTTGGCCATGATATTTATCTCTCCCAGAAATATTAGGAATATTATTTATATTTTTTTGTTAGTAACATGTCACAAACTTGACAAGAATATTATTTAGTTCATTTTCTCAATTTATTCCCTCAAAAGAAAAATCCCCCAATTTTAGCACGTATTAATTTACTTGCTCTTTCTAATATTGTTTTTTTCTTTTATTGGAATGAATAGCCGCGGAAATCATCAAATCTGTTAGAAAGAAATGATGGGAGGAGGAAATCAGAATTATATATGCAGCTTACAATAAAAAATGATTTGATTATTTGGTCATATACAATCTTTTTAAAATTTGAGTATTTGAGCATCTATATATTCTTTTTATGATTCATAGTATCAATGCTATCAGTTGGGTTATCCATTGTAACAAACAAGAAAACACTAAAAACAAAATTGAAAAAAGAAACAATTTTACTAATACCAGAACACAGTTTAATACAAGATATAATTTAGCGTCTAAGTTCTTAACAGTCTCTAGAAATAACATCTAAACGAAGGGAATAATAAAAACGATTTAAAAGAAAACAAAACCGTTAAAACATTTAAAACAAAACGCATTAGACAGTCTAATTATTCTCAACATTACTAGATGGTCTCTTGTAGACGGGTCAAATACAAACTGAAATATTATTCTAATACGAAAGGTCTATTTGTGGTTTTATTTCTATGTTACAAATATCTAATTTGCTCAGGTTAATGACATGGTCTGGAGTAGATATTTATTTCATGTGGTTTGATTCCAATAGATACATGCATTGGCACCACTCAGAAATAATTTCACACACTTGAAATGTCACCTAACTCTTTTACTAAGATTCTTGATGTCATATGCTTTTAATATCTGAACCACAGTGATTTGAAAGTCTAGAGAGATTAACTTGGACAGCTGCTACACTACCTACAGAATTCTTATTCATCTGTTTTAGCTGCACAACATTCTTCCAAAGGCCTCTGATATGGAATGAGTAGGCTTCCTGCTGTAACGTGGTTCTTCACCTCAGATGGAAAGCAAAGATTTTTGCAATTATTTGTTTGAGAAATTCTCATTTTAGGATCAGGACTAAATTAATAGAACTTTTGCTTCTTTGACCATTTGTGCTTTAGTGGATGACAGTGAACTTTTGCTTCGATGCTTTGACAACCATGATGAATCAAACCTTGCTTTTGTTGTGGTGAAATTGTAGTATGTCCCTTCCAGGTTCTCAGATTTTGGATGTGGACCTGACTTGCTCAAATGTAGACAGACACATGTATATTACTGTTTTAAGAACTTTCAAGTATAAATTCCCTACAGTCAAATGCATTGTCTACCTAATAAACCCTAAAAAGAATGTTCTAGTGGTGCCAGATTCATGAACATCAAGAGTGTTACAGTTTATTCCAGGTTGTCTTGCTTTGTAATAGCTGGGCACGAACTTGCTTTCATTTTCAGGGGTAGCATTAATGCCTATCGGTACTTCAGGGTGTAACATACATCCAACCATTTTTAATCACTAAGATTACTAGCATAAAGGTGAGATTAAGTAGTAATCAAGTATTTGAAATTTTGAAAGATTAGGTCAAGTTACACTTTATTTATCTAAATAAAAGATTCATCACTATTTTATAAATAAATTTGCCTTTATTTTAGATATACTATTTCTGACTGTATATTTACTATTCTCACATCTGCTTGTGGGATACTTGCTCTCATTTGCTGATATTTATACTCTTTTGTGTTTGGATACGAAGATGGGTCGGAGACAGTGGTTTTGAGTGGATCTGAAATTAATGGTTTTAAGTGGATTTGAAAGAGAAGAAGAGACGAAGTGAAGTACTTTAAATTAAAGGAAAAAATATTGTAATTTGAGTATATTTGATAATATAATTAAGTGTGACTTTAATATATATATATATATATATATATATATATATATATATATATATATATATATATATATATATATATATATAACCCGATTAAAAGAATTGACGTTCACCAATGTACTAATATATCTTTTGGTAAAGTCAGCCAAGATTTTCAGCTAGCATAATGGATCAAGTTGTCCTGTTTTACTGATCAATGGCAAGCCCCTGAACAGGCTATTTTTTTTTTTTTCTTTGATGCAAAATAAATTAAAACAAAAGGAATAATATGGCATTTAATTAAGGAATGGTCTGTAGTTCTTTGTAATGCAATGCTATTCAATCTTGTTTCTTGTCTAGAATATGCATAACCATATCATGTAATTATGAGTTGATAACCTTTTTTTTTTTCCTTATGGGGTTGTCTTGATTTACCTCCAATGCAAACATTTGAAAACTATATCATAATTAACGTCTCATTCTACAAGAGAGACAGACCCTATAAATGATTCTTTTGTGGTCTTTGTATTAAAACAAATGGTGGGTCATCGAACGAGAGACAATCCAAAGCATAATGAAATTGTGTCTCTCATTCTTATTCAATTTTTCACGAGGCAACATAAACCGGCAATGGTCAGTTTATAGTGTTTAAAATATTTAGCCATCGGACCAAAGACAATGCAGGCTGTGCTGTTATTCACAGACAAATTATCTGGCTTAGACAATGACCAGCTGCGAAATTATAACTTGTTTTTCTTCACTTCATTCGCCAAGATAAGCCAATGCAATCGTATTACTTATTTTGTTGTTTATAGAACAAAATCATCTTCCTACGTCTTAGTTATATTCTTGTTGGATCGAAGTAACAACAATGTGTCACTGTTTTTTTATAAACATTATTGCATTATAGATGTGCTCTGACCTATGAAATAATAAATCTAATCACTACTGATGATGATTAATAGATATTTTATTGGTTCAGGTGCAGTACAGGAATGTCATTCCGTTAGTAGTCAGACCCATCAACACCTTCCACAATTGTTGTGTCTGTTTAACAACATTTAATCTAATTTATGTTTACTCTGAACACGTATATTCTATATTTACAACAAACGACACTTTTTGTTTTACGCTTTCGGGGTAAACAATGAAACAGATTTTGTAGAAATAGGTGAAATAACAGAAAAGTTGAGTGTGAGAAAAAATTTAGGTGATAATGATTTTTATAAGAGAAGGAAGGAGTGCATATAAAATGAGAAGAGGGGATGTATGAAAACTGGAGGGGACCAAGACAAGAGAAGAGACATGGTGTGACTGGAAAAGAATCAAAAGGACGCAGTGGGGTTTTCTGATAAGGGAGACGCACGTGGGTGCCCTAAACCTTATTTCACCCAACCAAACACTCCACTATTCTCTCTCCTCTATCTCTGTCATCCCCAAACATAACACACTTCTTTTACTTTTCTATTTTTCACATTCTCTTCTTCAACTTAATATAAACACGTGTCAATTTTTTTACACTCGTCTTTTTACATGCATTTCCAATATTTTCATCCCGTAGTAGGACACTATTTTTTAATTCACAAGACCCAAATATTTATATGTAAATACTTATGTATGCATTGCTTTAAGAATGAATGCAAAATAGGGATGATTAATATTGTTTTTTATATAAAGCTGTAAATAATATAAGTGCAAATTAGCTTATTAACATATTACAGTTATTTTTATTATGTCTATGATATCAAATATTATATTGTTAAGCTCATTGTTATATGTTAATTATTGTGAACTTTTTCTTCAAACGAACTTTATAATTTTGTAATTAAAGTGATCCAAAACAAAATTTCATAGTTTGTAACATGGTATGATATATTTTTATACTGTAGTATCTACCTACAAAAGTAGATTAAGTCTTTTCTATTTTTAGTCAAAACCCTTTGTCTTCTAGTTTTTTGAAAGGCGACACCATTATATATATTAGCAGATGTGATTTGAAGTATGTTAACACCGTCAATATAATACAAACAAACAGTGATACACGGATAATCTCATTATAAAAGAAATAAATAAGAGACAAAAAAAAAAGGTGAGACAAACGGATTTTGGGAAAACCCAAAATTAAACACAAATTTCATATTGAGAATTTGAAAAAAAAAATACATTAAAAATGGAAAGAGTATAAAAAAAAGTGACGTGTCATCCTAGATCCAAGTTAGGTTATTAAGATGGTAGAATTAAGTTACTAGTTACACATGATAAATATGATAGAAAGAAATGACAAGGAAAGTGCTAGAAATCATATGATTATTGGATCCTTTTCTATAGCTCAATGGACGCTTTCAATATTCTTGATATTTTGTTCTCTTCAACTTGTCTTTTTTCATTTCCATCATTGTGCTTAAATATATTCTCATCCACACCATTCAACATGCTTTTACAATTTTATTCTTACAAAATTTTAAATTTTAATTTTAGTTAATGATTTGGCCCTTTGAAATTCCATACAATAGGTGAACTTTTTCTTGAAAAAAACAAACATGTCGAACATATTAAAAAAACATATTTAACCTAAATTTTATTAAATATTTTTTTATTTTTATTCATATTTGTATTAGAAACTAGTCCATTATACGAGGATAATGCTTTTATATAAAAAAAAATGTAGCTAATTTTGTTTACTCAACTTTACCTTAAATTAGGCTATTCTTATGAACGAGATGATTCACATGACCTCTAAATTTAAAAATTTAACAATTAAGAAATTTCTATGACAAAAATTAATGGTAATGCATAATATTTTAACATAAATTTCATCTAAATTTTATTAAATTCTCTTTGTTAATTCCATCTAAATATGTTATTATTTTTTGTTTAGTGCATTCACTAATTTATATACTAATTTATAAAATAAAATTAATAATATCTAAAATATTTTTTATTATAAATAAAAAAATTATAATTAATTTATGAATTAAACTTAAAAATTAATTTTCAAAATCTTGATAATTAATGTTAATGATCATTTAAAACCTAATTTACAAATCAATTATAATTTTTTATCATAATAGAACTATTTTAAATATTAATAATCTTTCATTTATAAATTAGTATTTAAAATAATCATTGACTAATCATTTTTTATCTTTAAAATTATTTGTTATTTAGAAATTTTCTGTTTAATTTAATATAAAAGTTGAATCAAATTAAACTAATATTATCTAATTAGATTTAGATTTAGTTTTACCATTTTGGTTACTATAAAATTATTAAACACTTTTCATAAAAAAAAAACTATTTAATATTTTATAATAAAAATTTCAGTATAAAGTACATATTTTGAAATTTTTATAGTAATTATCATATTCATAGTTTTAATTTTTTTATATTTATAATTATATTATGTTATACCAATTACAAAATATAATACGAATTTGATATATATATATAAAGTATACAATCCCACCGTAAAACACATATTCATGTATATTTATTGATACCAATTAATATTAAATATATACTATTATAATTAAATATAATAAATAGTTTAATTATGTCATTAATCTCCAATCTAAAATTTAAATAAAACAGAATAAAAAAATCTATAAAAAAAAGTTGTTTTAATCAAATATTTGTATGGGTGGCCTTCGTTTTCATTTTAATTTCAGAAACAACCCATTGAGCTACCCTTATTTACAATGTTGCCCTAATTGTACACCGACAAAAGCCTGCGCCACTATAATTATGTTGTTAAGTAATAAATTCTATTTTAAAATCGTCTTTCATGATTAGGTGAATCATTAAATTTAATCATTATTGCATGACTACATTTTTTCACATCTGAACTTTAAAAAATGCACAGTAGATATGAATATTCAACAACTAATTCATACAAAATCAAATAAAAAAAAAATTAAACCGCCTAAAAAAAACAATTTGAAAATATATTTAGTAATTTATCCTTATTCACTCTATAGCCAATTTGCATATTCTTTTAAGACACTTATCCCAAAAAAGAAAAAAAAACTATAGGTCGATATAAAATTTATTGTGATTTTGAGACTCTTATTTTTGCTGGAGTCCTGTTTTAATTTTAGAATTGTACATTATACGTATTTCTTTACTAATATAATGTGTAGGTTCTAATACTTTCATACAATTTCAACGGATCACGTTGCATTCATTCATTTTTCATGTGTTGATAATAGTTTTTTTTTTTTGGTCAATATTGATGAATTAGATGCATTAGTAAAAGAAGTAGGCCCATTCAAGTGGATACGTGGCACACGTGAAAGTGGGCTCAAAGCCAATAATTCAGCAAGGCCCACCTTCCATAAAGATTTGACCGTAAACTCAACCTTTTTGTTGCTTGGTTTAGCTAAAACTGCGGTGTCTAGAGTTTTAATTTAGACACCTTTTTTTTTTCTCACCAAAAACTTCAATAGAAACACTTTTTCTTTCTCGACAAAAAGAAGTCACTTCTTTTCTCTTGAGACTTGAAAAAGGAAACACTTTGATTTAAAATAAGAGTAAGCTAATTAAAATAGTTTATATAATGTTGTTAGGTTGAAGACAAAGAGGATAATTGTTCCATTTCACTAATGGCAGAACAAAATTATTAATGTCACCCCTCCTTATTGTTAGTGCACACCAACCAAACGTCTTTGTCCTACCTGAGTTTTAACTCAATTCATGTTTCCAATACTGTCTAATTATCTTAAGTGGGTTGCTTTTTTGCTTTACAAAAAGACTAAATCATTAAATACCATACATATTATTTTTTAAACATTTTTCAAAATTATATTAAATATTTGTTCTTTTAGTCACTTTGAGAAAACTCCTATAAACAACCAAAACTTAAATCTTAAATTGTTGGCTAAATTAAGTAATAATGTGTAGGTTAGTTCAAGCACTTATTGATGACATGCATATTAGTGTACTAGTTTAATTTGATTCTTATTTATTTTTAAAGTGAGATAAGTATATTTAAATATCTGTAGTTGATTCTCTAAACTTATAAAATATTTTTAATCCTGTCAAAATTAAACCAAATATTTCTTATCTCTATTAAAATTAAGGAACCTATTTAAAAAGTTTTAAAGAGTTGAAACATCAAATCATGCTGCCTAATGAAAAGACTTAATTACAAAAAACTAATAAACTTAGAATTTAATGACAATATTTCAATGTATAAAAACTAACATCAATTATAGCCTGAAAAAGGAATAGTGTAACGCTTTGAGTTCAAGCTGCAAACACTTTATAGATGCCGCCCTTTTAGGTAAAAGATAAAAAGGTAGATTCCAAAATCCATCTATATAAAATGTTACAACTGTGTGCTAACTGTTCCAATTTTTGAGTCATCAACAAAATCTTTACTTCAAATGATTAACAGGGCCTACACCATGCCAATAATTATTCAGTGCTATTTCCTATTAACTTAATCTCGCTTACATACCATCTTTTTGTTTCTTAACCTCTCTTTTTTTCATTAATTTTTCATTATTACTGATCAAGAGCATTCACACACACAACTGCTGTAAAATATGAAATTAATGTGCCATAGTTCAGTGAAATTGAGGAAATTCAATAGACTTCAAAACATAATCTGAATTAGGATTTGCTATTTTTCCCACCTATCTATGGGAGGGTTCATATGTGTCTTGAGTCAAACCAGGAAAGTGATTAACACAATTTTAACCCAAAATTTTCAAACATCAGGAGTTTTTTTTCTTATATAACGTTATTTATTCAATCTCTTACTTAAATCATTATTCTTCATAGAAATCACACCATATTCGAAGATTCATACCAAGTTTCCATATATGTGGGAAAGTATATGCTCGAAATTAAGCACCATAATAGATATGGTAAGATAAAGCCTCTTTCAATGAAATTTGTACAAAATTTTGAAGACCACCGGAAATTCTGTTGAGAAAGGGATTTTGGGGACTCATACTCCTTAACTGGAATCACTCATCAAACTTGCCATGTCAGAGTGAACTCATAAAAGATCATATTAAGATACAAACTTTGTTCTAGATTCTGAATATGCACAGCAAGCTGTTAACTAATTATTTATATGCTCTATTGTCAAATAATATTTCCTCCATGTGGATCTAACTGATATGGAGAGAGAACAAGAGAGATGAAGAACACTACAAGAAACCTTGGAGGCACGAGCATGATCCCAGTGAATCAAATAGAAAAGAAAGCCAAAGAGAAAAAACAGTAGAAAAACAAACTCTGAATGTATATGATAAAATTGAAATTGTTATAAATAATTCTGTGTTATTGCGATGTACATAAAGCCAAGCCATATGTATTTATAAGGCCAGCAAGCCATACAAAAAATTGTTAACACTCTTCCACAATAACCAGCCGTCAGCTATATACACACTCCACGATATATGAATTAAAGGAAGAGAAGAAGAAGAAGAAGAAGAATAGAATAAAAAGGAGAGAAAGAAGCAATCTTGTTTTCCATAGTGATGGATTTGAAGAGGTGAAGTAGTACTAGTCATGCCAGCAGAGGAGCATGACCACACACCTTCTGATTATGTATAGCCTTGCCCTTTGTTCCCTGAGGGCTCCTCCAAGACCTCTGCTTGAGAGCCTTCTCTTTGAACCTCCCATACTAGGACTAGCCATCTTCATTTTTGTAGGGTTAATTATCCTTTGTTTTAAGGTATGATGGAGTTAAAGCTTGAAGCTTTGAAGCTTTGAAGTTGAGTTGTGTTGTGAGTGAGGGATGGAGGGGTTCTTATAGAAGTGGTTGAGGTTGTGGTCCTATTTCACATTGGTCTAGTAAAGAGGCAGCGATGGGGCATGAAAGGGCGTGCAGTGCCTCTAAACCCACCAGACAAACAGCAATTGGGCCCCACCTCACCCTTTGGGAATCCTTACCCCAATAACCGGGAACTGATAAAAACAACCCAAGCAATTCAACCACCCCTCTCTTTCTTCCATTGCCATGTCACACTCTATCATCCTATGTGTAGCCACCACCCACCAACATCATGGGTCTCCAATTTTTCAACTATGTGGTACCCCTTTTATTTTAGTTTATAACCATACCTTAATCTTGTGCATGATGGAGGAGTTTATGGTTGCCCATCAGGACAAAACTCAAAAAGCCTTCTCCTTTTTCTCACTGCCTTTTATTTTGTTCTTTCTTCCTATCTTTCCCTCGATCCACATTATCAGGGAAGTGACTGATAGATGAGGGACTTTGGTAAGTAAAGCTCTGTTCAATCCTACATATCAGTTCGTAACAACAACCATTACAAAGGTTTTGTAGCATAATCGACTAACTTATTACTACCTTGACTTCATCTTAAAAGTTGCACATAATTAGGGCCCCAGCTTTCAACATCAAACTTTGCATTCCCATGGCTAAAACTCATGCTTATCCATTGCCACAAAATCTATAAATTATTGAACCTCTCGGATTATCACTCATAAACAGAATATGTCATCACCCTCACCTCATCCTAACCAATAGTATACTAGATTTCGCTTCATTTTTGTAAAAATCAGTTCAGATTTTCTTAGATGAAAACCAGTGGCTTTCAACAATCTAGGCTAAACAGTATGTATATATATATATATATATATATATATATATATATATGTGTGTGTGTGTGTGTGTATCTATATATGAGTCTTTCACTTAATTATGAGATTAATATATTAAATTGTACATAATGGGGGGTGCAACTTCAAACCTTCAAATGCTCTGAGTTCGCCACTGGTAGAAACAAACCAGCAGAAAATTGTTTCCAGTTTTTTTTGGTTGCATGATTTTTAGTCCACACCATTAAGAGTGGTGCAGTGAGTATGGGTCTAATTATATCTTAGATTCTATTCTCGTTTCAATCATTTGTATAAAAAAATGATGATCTTTATCCTTACACTAAAACATTTACTTTCACAGACTAAAAGAAAAGAAGGCTTATAATAAATTATAATAATAATTACAGATGAAAACATGCTGCTATACCTTGGTTTAGAAGATTTAAAAATTAGGCCTTCATTTATGTCACGTACTCTAATCTAATTATTTGGCCTTTGGGAGATTTTTGTTGAGCTTAGTCTAAAATGTGCAGCAGCAAAAAGCTGCATGATGGATATCCAAGCCAACTGAATATCAGAATATGTTACAGGAGTCTGACAGCTTTGGAGGAGACAGCAAGAATATAGAAGCAGTAATGAGATATTTGCATGAGCAATGGATTTGAATCACAAGATTCGTACACATGATGATAGGACAGAATTTTCTGCCCCTTCACACTGTATTTTTGTTTCAGCTTACAGAAAGAAATCCAGATAAATCCTTGTTGGTATCTCTTCCCAGAAAAGATATAAAAATAAGCTAAAGTGACTTTTGCATAGGCCTGAAAGTATTTTGGTAAGTAGATGAAAGAAAAGGGAGAAAGTTTTGTTTTTGTTGTGCAGCATCTCATATGCCCAAGGACGTAAGTTTCAAGTTTTTGACTAAGATTCTTCCATAAGAAAGGCATAAATTTTTATTGAAGTGTGATAAAAAGCCAGTTAAGTGAAGTGTGTAACTAATAAATTAGTCTTAGATTGCAGCCACTTGCTCTACCTCGTGCTCTTCCCAAATGCTAACCTTTTTCCAACGACTTGTTCTAAATAATAATCTCTGCTACTATTTTATTCCTTCTTTGCTTTCCTCTTCATCAAATTTTAAGCACTTCTTCATATTGAATAATGCGCTTGTCAGCACTTTGTTGCTTCTACCATCTTCTTCTTCTCACCTCACTGCTACACCTCTGTTATACATCTATCCACTAAATGAGTTTAGATTAATCGCTCCAATTTCAAACATTTTATCTACAAAATTATATCCTTTTTTTTTTTATCAAACAGAGGACCTGTGAACTTTAATGGGCTTTAATCTATTTTATTTTATGTAATTTAATTATATTAAATTGAGATTTGTATTTTGTTTAAGAATCAACCAGATTATAATTCAATTGAGTTCGGTTAAGTCATCAAATTCAGTGATTCTAATTATAAAATTCATCACTTCAAAAAAAATTAATATTGACAACATATCAACAATACTTATGATACATAAATAAATAATATTAATATGATAAAACATTTAAAAATTTTAAAACTATATATGTTATACAATTGAATTAAGTTGTGAATTAGGTGTACCTAAAACTTAATACAACTCAATGACTCAATCTAACCTATAAAAATATTGAATTGAGTTCAACCATACTGTTACCTTATATTACACTCCTACTTCTTCTTTTTTATTTCTTTTACTTTATTTCTTTTTTATTTTTAGTTCATTCTTCAAAAAATCAATTATTTAGTTGATCTTTAAACTATTTAGATTGGCCTCGAAACTATTTATTTGGTTGAGTTGAAAACCATAATAAATTTTCATTTTATAAAGTTTTATGCATGTATAAACTAATCAAAGACTTATTCTTTTACATTTTATTTTTATTTTGGTTTATAAGGTTGAGGTTAACTCTTATTCATAGTAAAGTTTTTAAACTCCCAACAAGTTAAAGTTTTCTTCTTTGTTCCAGTGAGGATTCAACAATGTTAACAATAAATGTGTAATGAATGAAATCAACCAAATACAATGCCTTAAACTTATATTTATAAATTTTGAGATAAGTTTTAAAACTCAATTAATAACAATCTTGTTTAGATTTAATATAATTATTTTTAATATTAACTCCAGTTTAATTCGATCCTGTTCTTTTTAAAATTAGAAACTAACATAAGTCGGTTAAGCTAATGGAAACATCGTACTATACAACTTTAAATTTAAAAAATTTTGTTTAAGAAATCACTTTTAAAAAATTAAATAATTTAGGCATAAATATTGAATGATTAACTTTTTATTTTATTTTTGTAATTATTATTCATACACGAAGCTTTATTATTAAACTTTTTATGAGAGAAAAACTCTTCTGAGTATATATAATCTCATGTTTCTTCCTCACTCGTTTTGAGGAGTAACTAAAGAGTTTTCTTACCACTTTCCCCCTAATAGA
This sequence comes from Vigna mungo, assembly GCA_036885675.1. NCBI lineage: Eukaryota > Viridiplantae > Streptophyta > Magnoliopsida > Fabales > Fabaceae > Vigna > Vigna mungo. The sequence goes on along the minus strand of CP144692.1, from coordinate 41,050,908 downwards.
CTACTATTGTATTTCCGCGTTAGTGTTGCTTCTTCTTTCAGTCTATTCTCTAAATTTCAGAACAATTCCTTCTTTCTTTTCTCAATCACGTTGATTTGACACAAAATTCCTCTTTACCGTGAAATTTTGCACAAATCCCCATCAAAATTTTGCAAAAACTTCATCCGATCCTGTCTCACAAACCGGTAGATCTTCACATATTTCACTGCGTATCCTCTCGATTTATTTGTATCAATCAATTCTCGTATTCCAACCCAGACACAAAGTCCTTTATCAAGGTTAAGATGCCAAGTTTATCTTATGTTTTTCACAGTAACATATAGCAGACTCAAGCATCATTCCCTATTCAAGATGATCGAAATTCAAAGAGCATCACTTTGCGAAGATGTCATCAGCCATAAGAAATCCAAAACCAAACTGGGGTCGTTTAATTTGAACAATGAGGTTTTCTAGGTAACTTCATATTCTTAGAGAAATGGTCATTTGAAAATATTTAAATGTGCTGATTGGACCCTCATAAAAATGATAACTTTATTATATTCATTTGAAGCATGGGTGCAGAACTTTGTAATTGAGAAAGCCCGATACAAATGGAAAACAGTGGGAACTTAACAGCATTAGAGACAGAGGTGATAACATTAATGTCTGAAATGCTCCGTGATCAAAGTGGTCCAAACACAGCATATCTTGAATCAAAAAACTCGGTCGGTTGTACAGAACAAGGAGGTCAGAGTTACACGTGAAGTTCTCGTGATTCACAATACCATTGCCTGCGGTATAATTAACATATATAGTAATTTAATAGTCACGTGTACTTTCAGTCATTAAGCCACTACCCCATTTCCATTCTCTTCTACATGCTTGTTCAGTACGGAACAAACTCGCCACATGTTTCTTCACCATAACATCTGTGAAGGATTTTAATTTTTCTGCATTTTTTATTTGCTACACTGTCCTCTCTTTCTTTCCAACAGATCACAGATGGAATGTAATTTTTTTCCACACAGCTTCCTTAAGGGTAAATGGGATGGACTGAGATATGAAAAAAAGAAGAAAAAACAGTAAAACAAACTAATACATATGGTAAGTAATACAACAGAAAAGTGGGTTGAAATTGAAATTGAAATTGAAGATAGAATAAGTGTATGTTGAACATTTTTCCATCTTTTATGTGCACATCAGTCACACTGTGGCTTACTAGTTAAGTAACAAGTACAGTTTCACTTGTACGGACACAATGCTAGCAGGTTGAGTCTCTATTTACAACTGCTAATTTACTATGTAAACAACATTGTTCATAGCTGGTTATGTAACAATGACAGATCAATTGACTCTGTTACCAAGATGGATTCTTACCAACATATTGAGATTGGCAGTGACAAGTAATAGTTCTACTTTGGTTATACGATACTCATGTTGATATAATTATCGTCAGCAGAGTCATTTTTAGCCATACAAAAATAACTGTAGTCTCTCACATCTAGTGATAAGTGTGTTACCTCAACTACTCATAAAAAAAATTATGTAATCCAATTATGATCCCGTAATTTGAGGAGAAAGAGTACGAGGAAATTATTAAAGTGCTAAACTTTTGAAGATCCAAAGTTGGATGATATCTTGATCAAGTAAATGGTCATCCATTGAAAGGAAGTTACAATAATTCACTCCGTGATGAAATGAGAAATATAAAGTGAGAAGTTACAAGGTGTTTTCGTGCTCTCTCTAAAGTCTAAAGGCAACATGGAGTTTTAAGTCATGATGGGATAACAGCTGGCCAGAAGGAAAACAGAAAAGGTGTCATTCTAAGATAATGTCATGTTATTTTTATCACGATTTCCATTATTCAACAACTTCTCAACATATCTTAGAAAAAAGCAGCTTCACACGTGCGGTCAAAAGATTCCTCTTACATCTCCATCGCACTTGTTTATCTTTCTTTTCAGATCAAAAGTCGTTCTATCTCATCAAGATAAATAATTTTGATATCCAAAATACAGACAAACTTGTTGGGTCTTTCTAGTGTACCATAATTATAATCTTCATTCCTCCGTGGGGATCCATCTGCTACATTTCTGCATTGACATTTATACTATCATTCATGGTCTTTATATAATCCCTCTCTGAAGTCTATGTGCGTGTTTCGATGACAGTCGAGAGAGTTCAAAACTATATCAGATAAAAATAAACAAATTAAGCATACAAGTATAAAAATACTGGCAAATCTAATGTGTAAAGTTTTTTATTGCATATGATGTTAAATTTACTGATGTAATTTAATTGTATTCTCAACTTTTATCCAAAAATATAGTCTAAGAGCCTAATAGAGCATTTCTCCCTGCAAGATATCTTTCTTGCTCTTGGCTCAAATTTCTACAGATAAAAAGAAAAGAACTTACCACCTTGATTATAAATACTGAAAAGAAGTTGGTTTATAGTTGCAGAAGCATTTCGATCAGCTTAATAACACTCACATAACATACCTTTCTCAGTCCTGCTGCCCTGCTGATAAAAGCTACAGTCTATCACCCTTTTGCAGCAAAAAAGTATTACAAGAAGTTCTTCCCGGTTAAGGTAGGAATTTGCTAATGCTTTTGCACAACGCCTTTGGTGTGCTTTGTATCAAACTATTGACATTGATTTTAAAACTTCTCATTCTATTTATCTAAGGTCTCTCTTGAGCGCATAAGTTAAAGTTGGTAGAAAAATATAAGAAAATGGTCTCATGTCCCCTCTCGACGAGAATCCTTTAGGTTTGGAAGCATGCAATTATGTCATCCCTTAATCATAAAGAGTAATAAAATGTAATCAATTATTGTAAAAGTTTTAAGTTCTCAGTTAAGCACCAGAAGGATTTTATATTACATATTTAGTTAGTACCAAAGGAAGGGTGAATTATGAATCTATTATTAGAGCTTAATCCAGGTAGGAACTCTTTGAATAACATAATTTACATTCTCTTTCAAACTCCACCTTCATCAAGCACATAACAAAACGGATTGATAAATAATTGGTCCAGAAATGCAGCAAAAGAACTATTAATGGACCAACCCTGAATTAACAAAATCACAAAAGAACGCCGCTGCCGGGGATCGAACCCGGGTCACCCGCGTGACAGGCGGGAATACTTACCACTATACTACAACGACTTAGTTGATAGCTTAAAAACCACTAATAATAATAATATAATTAAAATTAATAGGAAGTTTACAAAAAAAACGCCGTTGCCGGGGATCGAACCCGGGTCACCCGCGTGACAGGCGGGAATACTCACCACTATACTACAACGACTTGCTTTTTAAGAGTTTTAAAATAAGTTAATCAATCAAATATATATAATAGGTCTCCATAAATCTTTTAATAACTCCTGATCATTCATATTTGAGCATGGGAGTTTTATCCTTCTTTTTATGAATAAATGTTTGTTTAGAGTGGATGCTTAGAAAGAAACTCTTGGGTTAGTTCGCTATGCTTGGAATTGTTTTAAAAAATGAGCTACTTCTAGAAACAATTGTTTATTATGAGCTGAAACAAGTACTAATCAAAAGCATTGATTTGATTGCCGGAAGAGTCTCAGAATCCAAATACAGGACAATGTATGCCACTAAATTACTAATTCCGGAAATAAGAAAAACCAAAGTGACAGTGCGGAAATCTCAAACTCATTCATTCTCTAATTCCGTCATGCGGAGTCCATACAGAGTCAAACAAATATAAAATAAAGTAAACAAAAAGTTGTTCAATATGAACCTTGAAGCGTTTCTCCTTTGCCAATAAGGCTCGTGTGTGGGTGCAGGACAGTGTCTGAATCTCGAATTTTGAACAAGGTTATATTCATTTATAATTAAAACTATTACATAATTTTCAAATATTTTGAGGCATAGTTTGTTATTTCTTTTATAGCATACACACACAGACACTAGAGAAAACAGGAAAATATTTCAAAATTAATCCCCAGAATCAAGAAGAATTGCAAATGCACAAGTGTTGACAACAATACCATACATGCATACACGAGCCAAAATAAAATGAACTGCTTTTGCTATCGTGCTAATGTCTTTCCAATACAAAAGTTCCAGAAAACAAATGAAATCAGTCTCTCAACAGCAAGATAACTCATAAATTGTTCTAGGTGGCATTGAACAGTACAAACAATTGATCAAAGTCTTGCCCTTGCTTTGAGTGACATGTTCACAGCACCACCCACCTCCTCCAAACCTATGGAGGTGTTCTCTTCAAACTTGTAGGCCGATAGAAAATATAGCTTCTGGAGATGTACCTAGAATAAATGGTAAAAGAAATGAGAAAGAAATCAAAAAATAGCACCGAAAGAGGTTTATGGAGGAGAGTCCAGTTCACCGTTGTCTTTACTGTCATCAACATTGGTTGGTTGCTCTTGGTTAAGAGCAGCAAAAGAGAACTTCTCAAATGGTCCACCCTGACGTCCTAAACCTGCTCGATACAGTAGATATTCCACAGGCTCTGTAGGCTTAGCTCCAACAGAAAGCCAATACCTATAAAACGTAGGGAGAATTTATGCTATCAAACAAATGGAGATGGCTGTGTTATTAAATTCATAAATATAAATTTGGGCTGTCATTCATGCAATCAGAAACAATTGCTCTTCTTTCTCAAAGACAATTGACATAGGTAATTTAATCCTAATCATTGAATTAAAGAAATATAGAAATGCAACTTCAATATATCTCATTATACTGCCAATGGCCTTCTGCACAACCCCATTACCACCATGAAAACACCTATCAAGCAATTTAGCAGAAGTATATGTATAAAGAAAAAAAAAATATAGTGTAAACACAATTTTATTGTATTGAGGAAATGTCAGGAGACTAGAAAACAAAAAATTGAAAAATTTGGAGCTACGATCTTGGTCGGAGCAATGAAAACTATGTGCCTTGAATTTTAGTATTTCACAATATTTCATATACCCCAGAAGCCTACACTCTACATGTTCCTGGTGAGGTTTTGCCAAGCAAATAATGCAAGCGTGTTCCGGGCAGTAACACTATTTTCCCGCATTGATACACTCACAACTAGATAACCTAGCATTAGAGAAAGTTACTTACTTCACTCTTTCCAGTTTGAGACGCATTTTTTCTTCATCATCCTTGCCTGCAGAAAAGTAATACATTGAAGAAAAATTAGGACCAACTACCATCCTCCATTATCTTTGTAATTCCTAACGGATGAACATTAGACATAACAGTAACGACTACACACTACATTGGCAGCAGGTTTTCGTATTATACAAATGTACGACAATGGCTTAATTGTAATTTTAGTTTCTTTTAGGAAAGAAAATGTTTACCTTGTACTGAAGAGCAAATTGGAAATTTGAATGGTATAACCCTGTAAATGTTTCTTTTGGAAAAGGAAATTTTCAACCTCACTGGACAGAACCATTTTACAATAAGTTAAGAATAAGAGAATAACCTGAGATAGGATTGTAGAAGCCTAAAACTTCAAGTTGCTTGCCATCTCTTGGTGTTTTGCTGTCAGTAACAACCACGCGATAGAATGGGTGGTTCCTGCAGCCGAGCCTTGCCAATCGAATCTTCACCACCATCTTTCAGTTTGGTTGATTCCTGCAAAAGTGTTCGTGAGGAGAAGCAATCAAACTAAATATTTGTATCCAACCGTGAAACAAGAATCATCGTGAAGCAATTCAAACATTGAGCAAAATACAAAATTACCAAGAAAGACTTCAACTTTCTCCTGTCAATAAACTGAACGAATTTTGGGTGGTAATTTGTAGCGAAGACTCAGATAAGGATAAGGGAAAAGGATTGGGTTCAACGCATCCAAACAAAAAAGGGAGATAGAGTGGGTTTTGTCATCCAATAAACCCATCCAACGGTTAAGAAAAGTCCAGTGCTAGTGCCACTTCCATTTCACACACCCCCATGCCATTTTGGGCTCCACGACACACGCATTGGGCTTTCTTTTTCCCACCCCTTTTTCTTGTTACACCTCTCCGACTATTTTACAAAACCATTTGAACTACATACCATCAAAGTAGGGATGTCAAAAAGCCTACATTAATATACTCACGGATAAAATTTACATTTGATACTGAAGAGGTACTTTTAATTGATACATGCGATTGATAGGTATGAATAACTTAGTTAATATGATCGTTATATATTTTTGAGTAAATGTTTTTGTTTCAATTATAAACTATTGTGCTTATTTATATATTGATTAAATTTTGAGACTTGTTGAAATTTAGAGCGATGACTTATGGAATGCATGTTGAATGAGTAGTTATATTTGTGTCACTCGAGATATATATTATCTCTCAAGTGAAATTGAGTCTTTAAACAAGATTCTGAACTTTGAAGTTTCTCATTCAAATGCTATTTTGTTATTCACATGATGATCTTTATTTTATTATAGGATATTTAAATGAAATCATTTTGCTTAAACTTGTATAGTTATGTTAAAACATAATTATACCCGTTTAAATTATCCTTTAAATGTGGTGATTATGACATAGTTTTATTACAATATAAAACTGTGTAATTATTAGTAATTGATATTTTTTAATAATTGGATATAATATAATGTATAATTGCATTAGAGGTGGTTACATAGTTGGTAATCTAACCTAACTTGAATATATTGTGAATAGTAAGTCAATATCATCTTTTGAAAGTTTTCAAATTGAGGAGAGAGTATGATGTGATTTAGTGGTATTTGTTAAGACAATGAATGAGTTTGGTACAGTTTAAATTATTATTTTATTTATCTTACACAGTAAATTCACGAATGTCTATGATTTTAAACATGTATTTAGTAGGTTAAATACGTTTGTAGTTCCTGTAATTTGAGGCGATTTTGGTTTTAGTCTTTCTTTTGAATTAAAGTATAATTTAGTTCTTCAATTTTAGAAAACTTTGGTTTTAGTCATTTCAACAAGTGTTTCTTATTATTTTAATAGGTGTATAATTTATTTATTTATTTTGAAACATAATGTAATTTCAATTATATATGATACATTGTTTGTCTTTGGATCAAATTTATTATTAGTTTATAGATATATGAGTATTTATTATATATATATATATATATATATATATATATATATATATATATATATATGATTAATCAGCAACAAATCACTATTGAGATCTTGTAATCAATTTAAAAAGTAATATCAGTATTGTTCGTATTAATATATATCAAGTTATGTTTTATAATTTTTAAAAGTAATATATTAATATTATGTTATTTCTTATGTATGTTTAGAATGTCAAAATGAATGAGTTAATTAGATTAATGTAGATTAACTTACTACATGTTGAACTGAAAACAAGTCAGTATAACTTGACTCACCTTTTGATGAGTCAAAACTTTTGTAACTCAATTCAATTCTCATAAATTAGTAGATTAATACATTGACTTACTTAAAATGCTTCATTATTTCAATATTTTTTATATTTATTATATTAAAGTTTCAATCTAAATAATTTAGACAAATAAATAAAGTATATATTCAAATTATTTAAGTATTACAAAACAACACTCTACGTTAAAATAAAAAACTAAATTTATTTGAATGCAATACAGTTAAAACATTTGATGAACCAAAATGACTAATAAATTAAAACTTATTTAAATTTTTTTAAACTATTATGGAAACACCAAGTCAATCTCATTAGATTAACTTCAATTGTAACTTTAATTCTGAGTTTCTACATTAAATCAACTTCAATAATATAAAAAGATCGAACTAAATTAATCTTCTTAACATATGTTTGCATAGGATCTTATTGATCAAGTGAAAATGCGAAGAATAATATGTGAATTAAATTGTGTTCATTTGACATGATTTGTGATTATGTAATTGAGCTTATTTGTGAGATATATTCGTTTTCATGATCTCGTTATCGTGCCAAAATTTGTAGCGATTTGAAATAAAATCTCATATTTACCTTTTTATTGCTTTGTAAAATATCACCTAAAAAATAAGACGTACAAAAAAAAAAATCGATTCCAAAATTAGGATAATCAATTTCAGGATTCATTGTTAACATAACAGTTTTAAACCAGTTTTGATATAATGCACAAATACCTTTATTTTCTACTTCACTGTCACGAGTAGCTACAAATAAAAGGATCAAACTAAACTATTTCACAAAATAAAATAAAAAATAAAAAATCAAATATACGTAACAATATTAAACTCAAAAATAGAAGTAGACAATTAAACTAATTACTTATCTATCATATTCTTATTCACATGCAAAAGTTTCCATTCAATATACAAAAAATAAAACCTACATCGAAAACTAAAACAAGGCTACTTTCGTGCCTTTGACTTTGCTTGCACGCCAAATGAATATCGTGGCATAAAAAAAACCTAATCATTAACTATCATAAGATGAACTCGAAGTCAAAAAACATTTGTTTTTGCCACGTCTTTACTGTGCACTTCATGCCATGTTGAGATTTTTTAACATTTGAAACCTCTGAAGAACAAAAAATCCTAAGGGATACGCCCCAGCTGAGACAGTGCAGAGAGGATCTCATTAGCACGCCTGAGGGAGAACCGGGAGGGAGGATTGGCCTTCACCAAAAAAAACAGGAATTCACTTTCATTGCACCCCCTCACTAGTATTTTCTCTCGTGCTGGCAATAACATTTCCAACAACAAAATACAATCTGGGAAAAGGAAAGAAAGGGTAAACAAGGGAAAGAGGAGACTACAACCATAGAATAGGGACTCACCACCATCACCTACCTAAGCACGGATCTTCCCTCAACCCCAATATCTCATCATCGGTGCCATCATCCTCAGCCTCACCGTGCTACCCCTTTTCATCTAACCCACCTCCTCTCTCACCACCATATCCAACCATTTCCATTGCATCATCAACACGCACAATACTCACTCGTTTTCCAAAAGCCCAACCATCATAACAAAAACCCAGGCATTCAAAGAATACAATCGTGCCCTTACGTAGCAGCACCATCTTCTCCTTCATCACACCATTGTTGCTTTTCACTCAAACCTGTAAAGGGAAACAACAAAAAACAAGGAAACTATCACATAGAATCCCAAACATGGTCTTGGCAAGCCTCTCTGTGGTTGTGTTATCTGATAATTAAACAATGAAAGCAGCGTTTTCAGGGGGTGACTGTGACGATGGGGTTTAGGGGTAGAGTTGGATTCGGTCGGGGCGGTGAAGGAGGTTGACGCGATGATCGGCATTGACAATGGTCGTGGCTCGTGGCGTCGATGATTCCCTTGCTCAAACGGCGAAGGCGGGACGTGAAGGAAAGAAGGGCCTAGAGCTATGGCTGGTGATAATCCCGACGGAGAGCGGCGGTGCTCGCGACGCCTTGGGACTGTGACACGACAGCTGGCAAGACCGCAGTGGCGACCTGCGTCGCTGCAGCGCCTCAGGTCGAGGGCGAAAGCCGTCACAGCAACGGGGATGCGTGGTGTCGCCGACGACACCGAGAATAACAGAGAGTCCGTCGCGAGGCCGGTCGGATGGCGCGGTGGGTGTCGGAGGGGAACGGTGGCAGGCGGCGTTCCAAGGAGGCAAACCCCAGCCCTAGGATAGTTTGAGGAGAAAGAGACCTTGGGTCTCTCTTTGTCTCGAGACAGAAGGTTTGGAAATTGGGAGTCCCCTAGGGGCACAATGAAGACATGGCATGAAGTGCACAGTAAAGACGTGGCACGGTCGTTAGCCGCATCACAAAAAAATTGACGCCGTTTATTTTTAGGGACTTAAAATACATGTTTCCATATTAAGAAGATAAAATGCCATTAATGTTTGATGCAGGAACTAAAACTAAAAATGAGTGAAACTTTAGAGACTAAAAGCATATTTAACCCAATTAAAAAGAAAAGTTCTTATTTACTAGTTGCACCACCTTTTACCAAACTCACCTCGTTCCTCTAGTCTTTTAAAGTTCAAAATACAAAACTTAAACTTTTATATATATATATATATATATATATATATATATATATATATATATAATATTATATAAATATTTCTCTCACTGTACAAATATTTAAACACAATTAATACCCTCCACAAAAATATAAATAACCCGTGTATATTAGTCAGAAAATAGGTTAAAATTTTTACATCCATTAATAATACTAGTTTAGAATATATATATATATATATATATATATATATATATATATATATATATATATATATGGGTTTGTTAACACGCGCACGCCTGTTTTTCAGTTGGTACATTTTAAGAGTGTGTACCGGATTATAATATACCCTTATTTATCATGAATTCTAAGTTTTAAGATCAAGGATATTTAAATAATTTTCATTCTCAAAACTAAAAAAAAGAAACCCCGAAACCTTACTCACCTCTCTCATTCCTCTCAACCCTTACTCTTTCATCTCTCTCACTCCAAAATTTTCTCTGTCATCCCTACTGTTGCCCCAATTGAAAAAAAAAATCAGAAACTCTTGCCTAACCCTAATCCACCTTCCTCAGTTATCCAATTTGTTTCTCTCTCGTCTTCATACTCTCCCTCAGCCACACACAACAATCCACGACATCATAATTTGTTGTTCTTGCTCTGTTCGTTCATTTGGAGGATATGTTATATATTTTTCATTCTTATTATTATTAAATTTCATTTTTAAATTAAATCATGTAAATAAAACCTTCATAAATCAATTAAATTTTCATACATCATTTACACTCTACACCACATTTCATTATATTTTTAAAGAACAAAATATTTCCCTCTATTGTCCTTTTTCCTTTACACAGAGTGTTTCTTTTTTCTTTCTCTTTTGGTATGGTATACATGATGTAAGATTACAACTTAGAATTGAAAGAATTGTACTCCTAGGGAGCTTTTTAATTGTATTTGGCAAGGATTTTTTTTTTTTTTTTCAATTGGGGCAACAGTAGGGATGACAGAGATGTTGGAGTGAGAGAGATGAAAGAGAAAGGATTGAGAGAAATGAGGGAGGTGAGTAAGGGTTTAGGGGTTTTTTTTTTTTTTTAGTTTTGAGAATGAAAATTATTTAAATATCCTTGACCTTAAAACTTAGAATCCATGATAAATAACGGTATTTTTGTCTACTATAATCCGGTACACATTGTTAAAACGTACCAACTGAAAAACAGACGTACGTATGTTAACAAACCCCATATATATATATATATATATATATATATATATATATATATATATATATATATTTTGTAGTAGATAAATTAAAAAAGTTGTTATATAACTTGAGGAAATTTGAAGTGATAAGAAACCATGAATGACTAAAAGATTTGATACTACCTTTAACTTGAAAAATTAAATCATAAATTTTGATTAACATATTAGTTTAAAATTTGAAAAAGAAATTAAGTGAATTTGTGGACGTGAACAATTATAAAAAATATGAAAAATGAGGAATGTTATATCGAGTAAATACCAGACCTACCCCTTGGCTAGATTAGGCGTGCCGTGCAGGTAGTGGTGGGTTGACCCTAATACTTAGTGGGTACCACGTTTTCCCACAAAAATTAACGTTTTCGCATATCAAACCCCACTACTCACCCACTCACATTTACTACTAACATATATTTATATATATATTAGGCATCATAATATTATTTTATATATTTACATTTATCAAATTTAATCTTCCTTCCTACTACCTTTTAATATCAAATAATCACTTCATGTTTTATTCTCCTGTTTACTCATTTTAAAAAGTTTCTATCAGTCTTTATTTAATGCAATTTCATGCCTATAGTATTTAACAAATAAAAAAGTAATGCAATTACGAATTTAAGAAAACCAGATGCAAATTTGGATATGCTCTTGCTATTATTGATTAATTAGCGTTAAATATTTACATTTGACGTAAATTTCTATGGCTTAGATCATTAGAATAAAAGGTTAATTTTAATTAAGAAAAATTGTATCTTAATTTCTTTCATGACTAATGTGATGACCACAGAAAAAAAAAAGTGCAAAAGTGAAGCATCCCTGCTTTTTACCTTTTGAGGTCAAAAATAAAATAAAAGCTTTGGCAAATTAATAGATCTATTCACTGATTTGATAAAGGACAAAACTTTATACTTATAGTTTTAAAAATGGCCACACTAATCATTGTTCTGAAGCTTCTTAGATAAAGGAGTCTCTTAAACTTATCTAACAATCACTTGTATATATATTATTATAATCATACATGAAAAATTATCTCAATAACTTATAAACTTAAAGAAAATAAATTAATTTTAACGTACATACATTGGTTAAGTATTACGGAACTTTGGAATTAATCTTCATATTTGGAACTCAAACCTGGGTGTGGTTGTTGTTAAACTCGTTTCGTCTAACTATTCATAGTTTATTGTAAATATTTGATTTTGCCATTCGCTGAATAGAAAATTATCATCAAATACATCAGACAGATTTTGTTAATTTAAATGTTAATTAGAGTATTAATGGTGGAAAAGAAACGTGATAGCAACGTTATAGAATTTTATACGAGTTTTCAAAGGTAACAGACTATTATAGGGCTGAAAATTATTTATTTTTGTAATAATCTCTTGAGAGATCCTACCTGGTGTTATATAATTAGTCGTTGGTTACTCACAATTAAATTATTTACAAATAGTTAATAAAGTGGTCTATTAAAAATATTCTTACCATGAAAAATTACAGTTTATTTGTTAATTGATTTAATATTTTAAAAAATTGATATGTAATTTAACTAGTTATAATTTTATATTTAAAAAAATATATGTTCGATAAATGTAAGAGTTATGAAATAACTAAGAATATAAATGATTTTTAAAACGGAGCTCGATTATTTTCACTAGTAAAAATCGAATATAAATGAAAAAAAAAATTAATTATCTGACTTTCATGAGTAAAGACTAACATATTTTTAAAAACATTTTTTTTTCTTTCTTTAATTTTTCTCAAAGTTTTTTTATTATTATTAATCTACTCTTCTATTAGGCAATTGAAGACTGTCATAAAAGTTATGATGTCAAATTTACAATTTTATAATTTTTTTTTTACTTTTAAGAATTTTATTTTATGTAAAGGTTTGCATGTGACATTTAAGAACTCAAGATAGATATCTATTCAATTATGATTGTTAGAAGGTGTTTAAATAGTTTATGTATAGATATGTTATATGTTATCATATGTATGTAGGGGTCTTCAAAGACAGTAAAATTATTTGTGTTAATAGCTCACAATCTATAAGAGAAACTAGTAAATTATAATAATGTTTAGTTGTATTTAACTTATGATAAAGTTGTACACCATTGTTTGATAGAAATGGAAATGGATGATTGAATTTGATGTGTCTGAGATTGTTTAGAATTGTTGCATATGAATTTATAAGTTTGTTTTATGTTGCATGATCTAAATTATAATTTGGTGGTTGTGGATTTGATTTATTATTCGGACCAAACAATACTATGGAAGGTGTGTTTGAACTAAGAAATATATGTTTTAACGTGAAAAGAAAAGTAAAATGCCCCAAATGATACTCTAGTTAGCTTGATATATCAAATTTTACATATGTGGATTTTGTAGTCTCGTTGGACAAGACCTCATACGCTGTAGACACCAATGAAAATTTAAATTCCAAGGAACATTGCTTTCTATTACCACTAGGTAGACCATGGACACCCTTAGCGAGCCCAACCATTTTGGATCTTAGTACATTGGTTGTTAAGTAAGAAGGTAAAGTCGTTAGACACCAAAAGAGAATAATTTCTAGTGGCGTCTGAAAGGAGTGTTATGCTAAGATGTGTTTAAGGTGTATTGAATAATAATTTGATAAGATTATCCTGATTATGTTTGTATCCAACTCATTTAGAGGAAGATGCCTAATTGTGAGAGTCGAGGGAGTTTCCTACAATCTGGTGCTTCAATAAGGATCGAACCACATGGATATAAGAAATTTATCTTGTCACACTTGAATGGGACATTGGTCTTGATTTATTGCATTGATGGACTGTAAGATAGTATGCCATACTTGATAGGGACAATAGTCCTAATTTATTATTTTGAAGGAATAAGAAAGATTATGATAGGTGTAGAATATGAGTCTACTCAATACACTTGTCTTTTGAAAGTTGAGTCGGATGTTTAAGTCTTAAGAGACTTGTAAACTAATTTAATGAGGCTTTGGTTATATTTAAATACTAACGAGGACATATGTTATGTTAGACATTTGATTCTTATTGTGTGATATTAAGTGATTGTGAGGATGAGATTTGTATTTCTAGAAATGTGAAAAAAGTAAATTTTATTGTATGTGATTAGTTAATATATGTGGTATATTATGATTTCATTAGTTTAATTCGTTTTTTTTTATGTTGGTCGTGGTTTATTTTCTTATTATAATCACATGTTATACGTGAGTAGAGGATAAATCAAACAGAAGGTATGCATAATAATGTAATTGTTCGTGTTTTGTTTAGAGGGTATATGTATATAACTTTGTATTATATAAATCAAATACAATTTATATACGTAGATATTTATTTATGCTCGTTATTAATTATCTAAGGATATAATTAGTTATATAAATATGTTGTTTAGAGTTGTTAAAATAAATGTTTATTAAATGGTACTAATTAGAATGAATATAATCATAACAATAAACCTTGTTTTATATCAATTTATTTTGATCCAAATTTAAACAATGAGTAACTCTTTGAGTGTAAACTTTTATCAAACAAATGACACTTTTACTTTTTTATAATCAGTCCGGTCCAATTTTTGTAAACGGAATTAAAAAGCTAAGTAAATGATATTTTGACATTTTTTTTTCAAATATAAACTAATATTTGAGTGATTTGATGATTTTTAACTTGAACATATACTATAAAGAAAAGAACTAATGAAAGGATAAAGCACATTTTGAGTGCAATTTTTAATTTTATTTTTACCAAAATGAGTAGATTAAAAAAAAAAAAACAGGATAGTAGATAAGCCCCTTAAAGGTAGGATGACTTAAGTTTAAATCATTTTTAAAATTAAAGTCAGGTTAACGTGACATAGTTTTATTTCAAAGCATTTTTAAAAAAATTAAAATCATATCAGCCTAGTATAAGTTCTACCAAAAGTGAATTAAAATGATAATACATTAACACAACTTTAATTTAAAACATATTGAACTATAATAATGTCATTTTGACACCATTTCAGATTAAAAATGTATAAATTAAAGTGTGAACTTTTTCTCAATTTTTTTCAAATATACCAATTTCGGTAATTTTTTCAAAAGAAAACTATTCTTTTGCCAATAAAAAAACGTACATAATGAACAGTGATGTCATATAATTTATCTTGTTGTAACGGTTGATAAATTTATGCCTTGGATGTTTTAATAACGTCAAAAAAACAAAACCCGTGAAAGGTGTAACTAAGTTCATAACATTCTGATAAAATGGTGATATATAGTATTTGTATAATGTTGTAAGCTAAAAATGTTTATTTAAGATAAATTGGAACATGAGGTTTTTAAATGTGATTAAGACTTAATTTTGTTTGGAAAAAAATGTTGGTGAGTTTGAGAAAGAGAAATGAAACAACGGTCATTGCATTGCATAGTATAGTATAGTAAAGTGTTGATACCTACTATCTTCTTCAATTCAACCATATTCTCCCGCTAATCTCGCCATCTCCCACTCTCTTCGCTCTGCCATTGTCATAATTATCATCTCCGCATCACAACCCCACTCTATCTTCATTCACTCTCACACACGCCATGACTTTACTTTTCTTTTTCTTTTTCTTCACCATCACTATCACCACCTCTGCACCACCACCACCACTACACCCTCCTCCGCCACACCCCTACGGTAAGAAACTTAGCTCTTCCTCTCTTCTCTCACATTTCATTCTTCAATAACACTCTTCAATTCATTCCGCAGGTTTATCCTATCACATTAACTCTGGCACTTCTGCCAACTCCACAGACTCCTTCAACACCACATGGCTTTCCGACCGTTTCTTCTCCGCCGGCTCCTCCGCCCTCGTCTCCCACCCTCTCAACTTCCCCCTCCCCTCCGAGAAAACCCTCCGCTTCTTCCCTCCTTCCTCCTACGGCAAGAAAAACTGCTACACCTTCCCCTCCCTCCCCTCCTCCTCTCGCTACCTTCTCCGCACCTTCACCGTCTACGACAACTATGACGCTAAGTCCCGCCCTCCCTCCTTCGACGTTGCCCTCTCCTCCACCGTCCTCTTCAGCTGGCGCTCCCCCTGGCCCGAGTCCACCGCTTCCAATGGCGCCTACTCCGACCTCTTCGCCTCCCTCTCCAACACCTCCTCCTCACTCGATCTCTGCTTCTACGGCTTCGCCACCGATGCCCCCCTCATCTCCTCCATCGAGCTCATCCAGGTGCACCCTGCCGCCTACGACGCACCCGACAACATTATCCTCGTCAACTACGGCCGCATTTCCTGCGGCGCCCCCCAGCATTGGGGAGCCGCCTTCTCCAACGATACCGACCGCTTCGCCCGCTCCTGGCAGCCGGACTCTGCCTTCCGAAAAATCCCCCAAGATTCCAACGACGTCCGCTTCCTCTCCACGTCGAACTCGATCTCCGGCGTCGACGAGGAGCCTAATTACTTCCCCATGAAGGTGTACCAGTCGGCGGTGACCACGGAGGGGACGCTGGAGTACGAATTGGAGGTGGACGCGAAGATGGACTATACCGTGTGGCTGCACTTCGCAGAAATCGATTCCAGCGTGAAAAAAGTAGGGGAGAGGGTCTTCGACGTGTTCATCAACGGCGATAATGTTACCAGGGTTGACATATACAAACAAGTTGGTGGTTTCTCTGCGTTGACTTTGAATTACACCCTCAAGAACTTGAGCTCCAACGCATTTTCACTGAAGCTCGTGCCGGTTGTGGGTGCCCCTCTCATTAGTGGCGTTGAGAATTACGCATTGGTTCCTATCGATCCCTCCACTCTCCCTCTCCAAGGTCTCACACATTTTGTATAATTTTATTTCATTCATTGTTTCATACTGGCATAATAGAAAGTTACGAATTGTAACGTGTTTGCAGCGAGTGCGATGAAGGCGTTGAAAGAGTCGCTTCGTATTCCTGATAGAATGGGTTGGAATGGTGATCCCTGCGCCCCTACTACTTGGGATGCTTGGGAGGGTGTTACCTGCCGCATGACTACCGATAAAACTGCTCTCGTCATAAGTGAGATGTAATGTAACTCTTCTTTCCACCCTTTTTCAATTTATTTACTCTGCCAATTCATGTTTCAATGAATCTTAATTCCTGTTGCGGTTTCAGAGATCTTGGCACTCAGGGCTTGAAAGGGTACATAAGCGACCAGATTAGTCTTTTGTCCAACTTGGTAAGCCTGTAAGTATCACCGTCTCTACTTTCAACCCTTTTTTTTTTTCTGATATGTGAAACGGGTTAGATAGACTCATGATGTTCTGCATTCTACCTCATAAATGAAAGCTATGGCTACTGCAAGTATTTCGGTTTTCCATACCTGGCCTTTCTCTAAGTTTGTTGTTTGTTGTCCTTCGTATTGCCATTTTTTCCCGTAATTTTTTTAGTGAAGGCTTTTCTGTCTTATATCCACATTCATCATTTATAATTAAGGGCTGCTCTCAGTTTCAATGTTGGAAACGATTTTTTATGCCTTTGCCATATACATATTCTGTTTCATGCAGCACGTGTTTTGCCAGATTAGTGTTGCTCATTTTCATATTGTGGGCAACTTAATTTTACAGGAATTTGAGTTCTAATTCCTTGGCAGGCGAAATTCCAGCTGGACTGGGTCAAAAATCTCTTATACAAGTGTAAGAACAGTTACTATCCCAGTTAGCTACTAATTCTAGCAGACGAGTAATTATGCTACATCTCCTTAAAAATTCTCCTCCTACTTTGCTGTAGGGATTTATCCAACAATCAGTTAACGGGATCCATACCTGCCGGTTTGGCATCTTCGAATTTGAAGCTCGTGTAAGTATCTACTACATCTGCATCAATTAATATGATCGTCTCTTTAGGTTCTATATCCTCATTATTTTCTTTCTTTTTCTGTTTTGTAAGACGTGTAGTCCTTCCTCTAGATTTAGTGCTTATTTTCCCTCAAGTTCAATATCTTTTTCTGTCACAAACGGGGATGCTGTAAAGCTTCTGCTTGATATAAAATATATCATTTTCTAATATGTATAATCATGTCAGGCTACTGAATGGTAACCTATTGGAAGGGCGAGTTCCAGAGCAACTTTATTCTGTTGGTGTGCATGGTGGAGCTATTGAGTATGTCACTTTAATTTGCTGTCTCTGCTCTATCTGCTTCTGCATAATGTTGAGTTCAGATTGAAACGTTGAATAACTTTGCTTTTGTATATAATAATCCTTATTTGGCTTATCTTTTTCTCTTGTCTTACTGTTTTCCCTGTCTCTCCATGTATGTGTGAGCTCCTAAATTAAACTATTACACTATCCTGATAAAAAAAAAAAAAACTGTTACACCATCTCTATCCAAGATGACGAATCAGCATGTCAATCAATTCAATTGTCATCAGCTTTGAATGCTAGACTCAGCTTAAATTACTAATTATTTAACTTTTAACTTTCTATGGATGCAAAAATGAACTACATATCAATCACGTGTGACCGATTGTATAATCCAACTAGAAATAATCTCTTTTAAATATTCAATGTGATTTGTTTTTTATTCAGTCTCTCTGGCAACAAGGGATTGTGCGGTGTACCATCTCTTCCATCATGTCCTATGTTTTGGGAGCATGGCAGATTATCCAAGCGGGGTAAACTTGCAATAGGCTTGTCATGTCTTTTTGTTTTGTGTGTGGTACTGCTGCTGGCATATATCTACATCAGGAGGAAAAGGAACGATTATGATTTTGCTCTTCCTCATGAATTAATTTGTAAGTATGATTTCAATAAGAATCTGTGTTTGTCATGCATCTTTATTTATAATATTCCTAGTGACGTATATTGGTTTTCTGGGGCTAACGTGACGTTGCTTTATTTGCTTTGTCGGAGCAGTAGTTGCTCTTTTCTGTAACTCTCGGATTCTTTTATGAAGATACTTTATACTCATAGGATTTCATTTTCGTGCAGTATTTATATCAGTTTCTCTTGTTCTGGCAAACTCTTACTGGTTGAAATTTCTAACTGCTCCTGTCATGATCACGAAAGCATCCTTCATAAATATTATTTTACTTTTGCTGTCATGTGTATTATTCAAGTTTCATCATGTGTTCTTATTTCCAAAGTGGCAAAATGACGTACATTCTTTATCGGAATTTAAATCACGATTTAAGTTAATGTACCAGTCTTCATTAATTATTATTTTTTTCCTATGAATAACCTCCATTTCCGGTTTAATCTGGGGTTGGATCAAAGATAAATGAAAAAGTCATTTAAATCCAATCTAACCGTGTTTTTAGGGCCCTTGGAAGTAGCATCTGCTGTAATATTTTGTTTTCTTCGATAAAATGGATCCTCTTATTGAATTTTACATCTAGCAAGTGTTAGGTTCCAGCTGCTTAAATTCCACTGAATGATGAGATACTCAGTTTTAAAAGGATGTCTTAGTTTTAAGAGTTCTATTTATCAACTTTGAATATTGAAATCCTGTGCTAATATCGACTGTTACTGTGACTTCTTCTGCAGCATTAGCCGCCAAGAGAAACCGCTATCAGAGGCAGAAATCGTTGATGCTTCTTGAGCTAGAGAGTCAACATGCCAAGGGACTACCTTCACCTTTTACTCCACTATAACTTTTTTTTTTTTCAACTCATATGAAAGATTCATTTCATAGGTTTCGGGTAAACATACACAGGCTAGCAGCATCCCTGGGCCATCAGGCAAAGTCACATTAGAAAGAAAAAAAAAAAGAAAATGATTTACAGGGGTTGATCTGCTTTTCCTCTACAACTTTGCCATGTCGAGGATTGCTCAAGATACTCAGTGCCACACACAGTGAAAATAGTTTCCCGAATCATCAAAGAAAGGAATATCCCTTGTTGTATCTCTAGCCATCTGTACCTTTTGATGAACACACATACCTGACAAATAAATAACCTCATCAATGTATACAATTGGAGCCAGAACTTGGCCTCCAGTTTTTCATGTTCTGCTCGATTCATACACAACCCTGTATACTGATTTATGTAGCAAAACATCAGTGAGTTTTGTTGTACATTGTATTATTGTTTGAAAATTTTCCACGGATTTACCAAGTAAAGGATGGTACAGAAGATTCCATGCCTTTTAGGCACATAAATACTTGTATTTTGATTTTGTCCCTTCGTGTTACCTAAAGCTACAATTTAGAATTGATGCCAACAGTTGGTAGTGCTGTAGATAACTAACAAGCACACTTTATAAAAATTTTGCTGTTCATTGTTAAACCCTAACTGATAGGGATCCTATTGAAGTTAAAATTACTACCTTCTGCGTCTCCTATAATAAATGGCCGTAAACAAATTGTAGTTCCTACATTTTCTATTGACAGTTAAAAATCAAACTATTTTAAATGAATGACATTAATTATTTTGACTCCCCCTGTCCGATTTTAGAATAAAAGTATGTATGAATATAAAAAATTCACTTTACTACTTCAGTCCTAAATCTGACAATACTGTAATCAATCGTGTTCTTGTAATCAATACTGTGATAAGAGTATACTTATCATGATACTCATGCATATTTGTGACAATGTCATGTTACATAAGATAAAAGTTTAAGCTGACCTTTTTTTCATCTCGAAAAGTTAAAAGACAAATGTATTTGGTATTTGTGTTAAAATTATTTTAGCTTTTTTATATTTTAACAATAACTTTCTCTAATCTAGTTTTAGTGTGTAAAGCATTTAAAAATAATTTGTAGATAAAACAAGATGAAAAAAAAAAATACACGAAAAACAGTATATTTTATTCTCAAATTCCCTCACATTTATTTACTTTTATTCTCTCAAATCCTCTCAAGTAACTCTTTCTTTGAAAAAAAAAAACACTAAAAACAATGAAAATATAAGTTTTATTATTAGACACTCAAATATTTCATGAAATAAAGTGATCATTAATAAAAATATTTTACAAATTTTCTACAAAAAAAAAGGAAGCAAATGAACATTTTTTTTTTCAAATGAATTTTAAAAGATCTATAAAATATTTACAGAAAAAAAATTCAATTTTCAAATATCAAGTTTAAGTTTATTTATTTAATTAATAAATGAGGCTGAACAAATATTATGTGAGTTGAAATGGAATATTTGTCTGTTCAACTCGTTCACATTACAAATAGGAAGAATGTAGCAGTAATTTCTCGATTAGACGTTTCCCAGAGGCTACTTTTTATGGTATGACTCTAACTTTCAAACCTTTATTTTTATTGTACCATATTTCCAAAATAAAAAATTCAATGTCTACATTTAATGTTAACAATTTGAAACAAAACAACTTCACATAAATTAAAATGTTAAATAACTAAATTTCGAACCTAAGTTTCACAACTTTACAAAATTTCAAATATATTCTACAAATTAATATTTAAAAAATAAAGAAGGAAAATGGAAATGGATAAAAAAATCTTCCTTGACTTATTTTCTCATAATCTCTTTCTTACGTTCCATTAAATTCTGGAACATCTTTCGTTCATTTTGAAATAAATTTTACAAAAAAAAAAGAGTATATTTTTTACTTACCATTTTAAATTAAAGCTCAATAAAGAAATATACACAATTTCGATTAACAAAAAAGGACCGAGTTTGATGGATTAGCTTGATAATATGATAAAAAAAGATTGAGATAATCTTTTCAACTCGGTAGCCAACATAACTTGTTTTGTCTAGATTAACAGGCTAATCTGCTTAATCTAACAGATTAATTGGTCTAATTTGACATATCAACTCAACTTGGGATATTACCATGAGAATAGTTTGAGAAGTAAAATTAGAGAAGATGAAACAAAAATTAAACAACCTTTTATTTGAATATTGTTCAAAGAATGAGGCTTTCCATGTTATAAATCATAAGGGTAGTGATTTCTCAACATCATCCTCAATTGTTTCAATTAAGTTAAACGCTCTTTATGTAAGTCATGTTACTTTCTTGTATTTAATTACTACTATTATACATAAGCATTAAACTTTGATTTTGCTTTTTATATTAGGAAATGAAAAATTGCAAGCTTTAGAATACTGCTAAAATGGGTCCCAACTTAATATATACTTTGATAAATCAACATCGAATGTTGATATTCCTTAATCTATGGATGTTCTTGAATAGTGGAAGAGTAATTGTCAATGTTTTTCTGAATTGTCAGTCATGGATAAAGTGTTAAGTATCCCAATTACTACCGTTCATCTGAATCTACTTTCAACATTGGTTTAAGGATTTTAAATAAGTATAGAAGTCTTCTATTATAAAAAATGTTGAAACAATAATTTGTACTTCCACATGGAAGTATGAATTTTGTGATTTAGATGATGATGTTAATTAAGATGGAAGAGTGAAATTCTTCTAATGGTATAACTAATAACCCATATAAAGAGAATTATAAACATTAAACGAATAAATGATGATGGAAATGATTGTTAATTTTTTAAATTTTTAGTATTATAGTTAGAAGGATTGTGAGAACAAAAATAATTTAATTATGAACATGTTTTGATACATTATGAAAATTTCAAACGAAGATATATTCAAATAAATAATAAATTATTCAAATGCAGTATGATAATCGACAACTCAGCATATCAAATGTAGTTCGATAGTCAATCAAACTCAAATTGATCCATTTTGTCTTCTCTACTGTGTCTACTCTATTTTATATTGTTCTTCTTTGTTTACACCTCCATGTATTTAAAAATTTTAATTTATCTTTTTTTTATCTGGAGTTTTAGAATGTAAAATTTGAAAGCATTTTTACAAATTATATATTTTGATGGTATAATTTAAAATATATTTTTTATTTTTCCTTTTGAATGGTATAATTTTAAATATAATTTTTTATTATAATTATAAATATAAATAAAAAATATATATTCTAAATGGTAAAATTTAAAATATGAATATAAGAGCTACGTGGAAAGAGTAAACTATAAAAACGGTTCACTTTCTTAAGAAAGTACAGGGAGAAACTATAATAGATGCAGAAAAAGGCGCCCTATTTTCTATTAGGTTAGGCATTTTTTATATTCTAGTTTTGGTCCATCAATGCTAATACTACTTCTTGCCACCCAAACTCGTTAAGCCCAACTTGGCAATTGCTGCATCCCACAGAAAAAGTTAGATAAAAATTGGGGTGTACGAACTTTTATTCTAACTTTTTAGATAATAATATTTGATAACATTATTTACTTGTCATTCTATTTTATTTTATGATTGGTCTATAATGATATTTATAATTATTATTATAGATTATAAAATAATTTTGAACGTAAATGATATTAAAATAGTTTTCATATTGTCATTGGCATGGCAATGTTTGACGCTGCGTTCTTAAATTATTTATAACTTTTAACATCTGAAATACGACTTCTTGGAGTTTCCAAACACGCGGTAAAGCAAACGCGCGTTTTGAAATGGCCATGTTTGCATATAAAAGCGTATCTACAACGACATTTTGATTTTGAAAGAAGAATTTGGATTATGTATTCATCCAGTTTTGACCAAGCCAAACCCATGCACAGTCACTCAAACAAGTGTTGAAATTGACTTTAACCAGCATGTGATCAAATTGACTTTAACACTCAACCACATTATTTCCAACTACACACTCTCAATTAATTTTCTTTTTAATCCTTTTCTCTTCCACCCATGCTTTGACTCAAAACACGGATTCACACTCAATAATTCCACTACTAATTAAAACTTCTTTAATTAGACATAGTTCCATGGTGTTACGATGAATCTAGTGTGAAAGAGTTACATGTTCTTGGGTCTTGTTTGTTGGTAGCAGCTCTTGTAGACCATTTTTTTCTTCGTGCCCTTTTTGTTTTTCACCTGGCTTAATTATTTCATTTACATTCATGAGAACTGGGATTCTAAAACATTCTAGAACCAAAAGATTAATTGTTTGAACAAGACATTTACAAGTCAATGTTGTTATTTTGCTTTCTATTTTCTTAAAGTTTGTTTTTTAGGATGCAACGTAGCACCGGATTAGACGGGATTAATGTAAGGTGGTCCTGTATTTATGCATTGACCTTTCATCTGTTTCTGTAAAATGTGAGTTAAACATAGACTGAAAGTATCTGGTCGACGAGATTCTATATTCAGAAAGAAAATGCTTACATTACATGGTATATGGTAGTAGCAAAACACTATATGACATCTCATACCCGCAACTTCTAATCTCTCTTTCACTACCACAATATTTATTTACGCTATTTATAATATATAATATATTAATTAAGTTTTAATTTTATTGAATACTCAAAAAATCATCAATTTTTTTTAATAATATGTTTCTCAAAACTTTTAATAAAGATGTAATGTCATTATTTCTGTCAAAATAAGAGTGAAGGTTGTTGGTGCAAAGCCAATTATGCAGTAGCGTGAATTATTTAGAAATAAAGAGTTATGCAGATACAGAGAGTGAGAGCAAATGATAGTGAAATGAAATTCTTATTCCAAAACTGTATATGAAATACAAACAAAGGTATATATGTAGAAATAGAATGAATGAACTAACTGTTAAAAGTTAGTTAATACAGTTGAACAGAAAACTCATATTAACAACAATACACCCTCCTTAATTTGAGTTTTCTATTAGCCTAACACCAAGCAATTCCCGCAGCTTCTCAAATCTGATTTGCTTCAGGGGTTTCGTAAAAATGTCAGCCACTTGATCTTCTGTACAACAATGAATCAATTCCAATCAACCCTTATTAACTTGATCTCTCAAGAAGTGATACTTGGTCTCAATATGTTTACTTCTACCATGGAAGACAGGGTTTCTAGACAGGCTTATGGCAGATCTATTGTCAACTAACAATTGTACTGGTTTATTGCATTCTAGATTCAACTCATCAAGTATTGTTTCAAACCAAATGCACTGACAGACCGTTTTTGCTACTGAGATATATTCAGCTTCACATGAAGATAAAGCAACTACACTTTGCTTTTTAGAGCACCATGAAATTGTTGATCCCATGTATTTAAACACATAATCGAATGTGCTTCTTCTATCATCCTTGTCCCCACTCCAATCAGAATCACACCAAACCTCCATTGCTTCTCTAGAATTGGCAGATCTCTTTGGAAAAAACAAACCAAAATCAACAGTTTCTTTCAAATACCGCAAGATATGCTTGACTGCATCTAGATGTGAATGCCTGGGATCATTCATAAACCTACTTGCCAGTCCAACTCCAAAATTAATATCTGGCCTGCTGTTGCAGATGTATCTCAGTGAGCCTACAATCTGCTTATAAAGTGTAGCATCAACCTTCTCCTCATCAGCTTGACTGGATAACTTCAAATTTGCCATTATCGGTATTGCTGCACCGTTACATTCAGACATGTTAAATCTCTTCAGAACTTCAGTTATGTACTTCCTCTGATGGAGAAACATTCCATCTTCCTTCTGCACAAATTCCAGCCCCAGAAAATAGTTCAAACTGCCGAGATCAGTCATCTCATATTCCACTTTCATCCTCTTCTTAAATTTCTCAATTTCATCAGCTGAGTCACCTGTTATGAGTAAATCATCAACATATAAGCAAATTAGTATCATACCCTGCTGTCCAATGTCTTTCACATAGACACCAAATTCAACACTGCATTTTTGGAATCCAAGCTTGATGAGTAGTGCATCAATATGACTGTTCCAGGCTCGAGGTGCCTGCCTTAGACCGTATAGAGCTTTGTTTAGCCTATACACTTTTTGCTCTTGGCCTTCTTTCTCAAATCCTGGAGGTTGTTTCACGTATACCTCTTCTTCCAATGGCCCATTTAGAAACGCTGATTTAACATCCATTTGCCAAATTCTCCATTCTCGATAATTGGCAACAACAACCACTAACCTTACAGTTTCAAGCCGTGCAACTGGAGCAAAGACATCTGTGAAGTCAACTCCTGGTTTTTGCAAGAAACCCTTTGCAACTAGTCTAGCTTTAAACTTATCAACATCACCATTTGGCTTATATTTGGTCTTGAACACCCATTTCACCTCAATTGGTTGCTTATGTTGAGGTGGTTCAACCATCTCCCATGTCCTGTTCGATAGATTTCAATTCCTCAATCATAACTTCTCTCCACTCCTTTATGTCAATTGCTTGTCTCCAATTCATTGGTTCTGCATCGGCCATAAACGCAAGATGATTTAAATCTCTAGATGTTGTTATTTCACTGTCAGCATACACCTCATGGTCTGCTAATCTTGAGGAGGGAAATCTAACTCTTTGAGATCTTCTATTGCCATCTTCATTATTGACATCAGTCTGCTTAAGAGAGGTGCTATTATCTTCCAGCCAACCATAAACAACTTCTGGTTTACCCTCAACTTTCTGCCAATCAAACATAGCTTCCTCATCAACAATTACGTCTCTGCTGATGATCAAATGCTTCTTCTCTGGATGGAACAACCTGTATGCTCTTGTTGAATGGTATCCCACAAGGATAAAGACTTCACTTCTGTCATCAAGCTTCTTTCTTTTCTCTTCTGGAACATGTTTGTGACATACGGATCCAAACACTCGTAGGTGGTTAACTGTTGGTTTGTCACCAGACCAGGCTTCCTCAGGAGTACAATCAGGCAACGATCTTGTTGGACACCTATTCAGTAGATAGGTTGTTGTAGCTACTGCTTCACCCCATAAGTAGTGTGGTAATTTCTTCACTTTGAGTATGCATCTAGTCATATCTAACAACATTTTGTTCCTCCTTTCAGCCATGCCATTGTGTTGCGGTGTATACGGTGCTGTCACCTCATGTATGATGCCTTTCTCTGTGCAAAATTTATCCATCTCGTGAGAGTTAAACTCTCCACCACCGTCTGTTATGAGAATTTTAATCTACAAACCAGATTGCCTCTCCACCATGGCAGCAAATTTCACAAAACATGAGTATACATCTTTCTTCTCTTTAATCAGGTAAGTCCAAATTTTCCTAGTCAACTCATCTACGAAGATTAGGAAATATTTGTTTCCTCCAATTGATTCAACGTTAAAGGGTCCGCACACATCTGAGTATACAACAACAAGTGGTTGTCGAGCTCTCTTGAAAATGGTTTTCTTGAATTCAGTTCTGGTTTGTTTCCCAACAACACAGCCTTCACAAACACTGTCGGGAATTTGTATCACAGGAACTCCTTTCACTAAATTCTTGGATTTCAGCAGGCTCAGACTCCGGAAATTCAAATGGCCGAAACGGTAATGCCATAGCCAAGCTTCCTCCTTCGTATCAATCGCAGTCAGACATTGAACATCAACAGCATTAAGTTTAATCTTAAACGTTCTGTTCTTGGCTAGTGGGGCTGTGAGAACGAGTCGCTGCTTTTCGTCAAACACCTCTATGTGTCTCTGATGCATCTTCATCGTGTAATCCTTCTCAAGAAGCTGGCCCAGACTCAGCAAATTACTCTTCATGTTTGGTACATAAAGAACGTTGTTCATGTATGCCGATCTCCAATCCTTGCGTCTGATCATGATCTTGCCAGCGCCTTCTGCCATGATTATGCTGTTATCCGCAAATCGCACGCAACTTCTGATTTTTGGATCAAGATCTAATAACCATTCTCTTCTCCCCGTCATGTGATTAGAACATCCTGTGTCTAAATACCAACAAGTTTCCTCTCCTGCATGACACACTTCATTAGCCATCGACACGTGTTCAGCCTTTTGCCACTTAACACATGCAAGATTATCATTCTTGCATCTGTCCGATTCCAGAATTTCAACTTTACACCTGTTCTGATTTGCTTTCGTATTCAACTCCTTACCATCTCCAATTACACACATCAGTAAAACATTATCAGAATCGATTTCACCTGTATCTTGTGCCAGATTGACTTCATCATCTTTGTTTTTCTTCACATCCTCATTGTGCCAACATTCTGATGAATAATGGCCGTATTTCTTGCAAGTATAACATTGGATGTTGCTTTTGTCAGTCTTGTGTTTCCCTCTGCCTCTTGAACACTTTCCACCTCTCTTATTTTCATTGTTTTCACCTCCATCGTTTTGCTCAGTACCATTTGACTTTCTGCCTCCAGCTCGACCTCCTCGAGCACGACCTCTTCCTCTACCACGACCTCTTGCTTTGTAATCATTTCTTGCTTGTAAAGCTTGACTCACACTTTGAGAAGCTTTTTCAGCATTCCTTCTTTCGACCAATCTCTGCTCAAACGCTTCTAAGGACTTCTGCAATTCCTCCACCCTCATCTGTTCGAGATCCTTGGTTGCTTCTATGGTCATAGTCACATGATCAAACTGAGGAGTTAGTGTCCGGAGTATTCACGACCAATTGGATTCTTCCAATATATTCTACAACTGTTTCTTGTTCTGCCATAGCGAGAAGCTCAAATTGCCTCTGGAGTGATTGCAATTTAACTTTCTTGACTAACCCATAATTGCCATAGCCATCCTGTAAAATGTCCCAGATCTCTTTCGCCGTAGTAGCCTTTGAAATCTTCTGAAAAATTGTTGCGGATACGCACTGATGTAGTAGCATTCGTGCTTTACAATCCAATTTCCGATTCTCTTTGTACTGCTTCTTGACTGCTTCTGTGTCATCTTTGGAGGGTTCTTTGAAACCTTTTCTTACGATCTCATCCACTTCTTGGAAACCGAGTATCGCATCCATCTTGATACACCAATCATCGAAACCTTTGCCATCAAAGACAGGTAGATTGCTATGCATCATCCCAGCCATTACGTACAAACGCTATTATTCTTGACACGTCTTGAACTGACCTTGCCCGATTTCGAACCTCGCTCTAGATACCACTGTTGGTGCAAAGCTAATTATGCAGTAACGTGAATTATGCAAAAACAGAGAGTTATGCAGATACATAGAGTGAAAGCAAATGATAGTGAAATGAAATTCTTATTCCAAAACTGTATATGAAATACAAACAAAGGTATATATGTAGAAATAGAATGAATGAACTAACTGTTAAAAGTTAGTTAATACAGTTGAACAGAAAACTCATATTAACAACGGTTTTTTGTGTGACTTGTGAGTGACAGTGACCTCATACGAGATCAATTTCTTTTGAATTTCAACGCACCAAAACCATATATATATATATATATATATATATATATATATATATATATATATATATATATATATATATATATATATATATCAACGGGAATGTATAAAGTATCTTACAAGGCAAAGCACGGAAATACTGAAATTTGCTTCTCAACGTATATATATTTTTAAATACACCTTTAAAAACAAAATCTTTTAATTTTTATCTAAAGGTTGTGTTTTTGATATATGATTTGGGGTTTTATATATTTTGTGTTTAGAAAAAGACTTAGATTACAAATATGATTTTATTGTAAATTAAATTGTTATAGTTGTGTTTATAAGCATGCTTTTATTTATTTCGATGTGAACAAGAATAATGGTTGATTTTCTCGATTACGGTCGTCACGTATATATTAGGGTTAATAATGAATTTCTGTAATTTTGATTTTGAATTGACTGAAATTGAATTTTATAAATTTTGCAAATACTTGGTAAGATGGGGCCAGTCTGATCTGGACTAACATCAACAAAATCTGTACTGGACCGTTTCGTTTTTTAAATAAGTAAGAGTTAATTTTTGTATTTATTTTTAAAAGAGCGTAAAAAAATATTAAATAAACGTAAAATATTTATGTGTATTAAAATATTATTTTTATTTCTAACTGGGTCACAAAATTTTTATTGTAACTCCACGTACCTTAATCGTACGTCAAGCTACCACACCGTCTTGGTCTACTTTAAAAAAAAATATTAAACTTAAAAGAAAAAACAAATTTATATTTTAAAATTTCAAGTCATGTAATTGAATTTCAATTTAAATTTCTGCTATGATGATTTTTTATATAAAGAAATACAAACTATGATAAATGTACGTTTAAGAAAACATCACTTTAATTTTTAAATATAATTATTATTTTTTAAATGAGTCAGCCTTAGGTAGCAGGTTAAACTAGTCAAATAAAAAAATAATCTGATTCAATCTAAGTTACAGTGCTTTTTACTTAGCTTAATAATGCTTTGTGAACTTTTCAAGGAAACTGAACCTATTTTGACAATTGTATGGGTAAAGAATGTGTCAATTTTTAAATGAGGCGAGAAATAAAAAATATAAAAAATTACACCCTTATAGGTATTTTTTTTTTATTTCCTTTAACATTTTATTATATTTAATTAATAATATTTTGTACTATAAATAAAAAAATACTCTAAATTCGTATTATGCTTTTACTTAGCATATTAAAAATTTAGTTCAATAATATTTAAGCTAAATTGAAAATTTTCAATTCAATTTATATCGGAGTTCGTCAAAAACTTTATTTTTGTAATACAAATAGAAAACAATAAAAATTAAATCATACCTGAGAACATGTTTTTTTTTTCTTGAAGAAATCGTGATTTGGAATTCGATTTGTCCATTTACGTAAACTAAAACAAAAACAAGTTTCATAATTTGTAATTAAATGACACCAATTTAATGCTTCAGTCTATTCCTAATGGCCAAATACAAATTAATAGCTACTAGGTATGGTGAGATAAGTTTCTTTAAAAAATATTTGACCAATTAAAACAAATGAACCATAACATAAGCGGTTCAAATTAAATTTTGTTAATCACATCTTCTGACAACCGTGTTCTTTTGAGAAACCTTGGGAAAATTCAAAATGACTAAATATGAAGTCTTCGTCTGAGGAGAAAACTTAAAATATTTTTTCTTATTTTTTAAAGTTTATTTTAATTATAATTTTATAAGATTAACTCATATTTAAAATTTATTTCTTAACATAATATTAAAATAATTATTAAAATATATTATAAAAAAATTTAATATTTATTGAATATATTATTTCACTCATTATTAATTTTTTTTATTAATATCTAATTTTACATATAAAATACTTCAATAGAAGAAAAATATGCTAGTGGATATATAGTTTGGTCTATGACACCTCATCCATAGGTCTACCTCGTAACCCTAACCAACTAAACCTAATCCAATCTAAACAAATGGCATGTGCCTTTAACCCATTCATTATTCCTTCCTTTACAAAACTACATCATCAACACTACTTCTAGGTTTTCTTTTCATTGCTTTATTCCACAATAGGGAATGAGATCCTCCATCATCTCCCATTCCTACACCAAACATGTCACAAAACACTCCAAGATAAATTATGAAAACCATTTACCAGTTACCAAATTCATTATTAAAAAGTATGAAATAAACATAATTTGGTTTCATAAATTGAATATGAATGGCAACAACAATATGTATTATAACACATAATTAATGTCGATCGTGATGAATCTATTCAAGAGAGAATTAATAAGAAAACACTATAATAATAAAATCTTAACTCAATTAATATAAATAATTGACATCATCTTCATGAAAAACATCAAGATTATGAGTTTATGATTCTCTTAGCAGTGATGATTATATACCAGGAGAAGAATGTACTAAAAAAACATAACAATAATAATAATTGAATCCAATTCGCATAAAAAAAAGTAATATTATTTTAATTCTAAATTTTAAAGTAATAAATTTAAAAATTTTCATATTTATAAATTATTCAACTTTATCATTTTTATTTAATATAAATTTTTATAATATTAATACTTAATATATACACTTTCACAATTAATCCATTTTTTACATTACGAACATTATTAAGAGTAACATTATCACATAAAAACAACTTTTATAGATTCACATGTCAACATCTTTCATGAATTAAAAAAAGGGATTTTACTCCTTCTAGTACATAGCTTTCATCATGAAAGCCGGATCTCATAGGGTAGAACTGTGTGATTTACGCAAACGATTAAGATAAGCATGAACAAGGGGTAATTAATTATTAATTAGAGGCTTAATTAGCCTGGCGATGCAGAGGTCAGTGTGCACGTGTTTGACCACCAAACCGTTTCCGCGTACAAATAATATCAACCGAAAGACTTTTACAAAGCATCCCATCTGGCATCGTTGATTATTTACCATTACTAAAATCCTAATTTTTACCTGTATAATTTTAAATTCAATTAAATAATCCATATTTATTAACACTTTATTTATTTAATTTCTACTTTTTAAAAAACAAATTGGTTGTGGTTTGAGATGCGTCGCGTCGACGGAATTTAAATAACACAAGTTGTAGACTATTAGATGCGCGCAAAAATCCAAATGGATATTTGTTTTCCACCACACTTCAACTCAACAAGACCATTTATTCATTACCTCATATTTTCCACCTTTTTATTTCATATGAGAAATCCCTTTTTTACTGTTTTAAAAGTAAACGCTAAAATGCATTTTTTATTCGAAAATATGTATAATTTTAGTTATTTAATTTCAATCAAATCATGTAGTTTTATGTTATCTACTTTGATCGAATTGAACTCTAAACTTAACATATCCTCTTTAATTCTGCCTATATTTTTGTTTGAAAACATTAGCTTCAATTTACCAACACTTTTCAAATAAACTAATTTCGTGAATCCCGATATATGTAGTTTATGATTGTTTTTAGGTTTAACATTATAATTCATTTCATTATTATTGAGTTGCTTTGAATTTTTTCTCATTGCTTTTTACGTTCTGAATTAGTTTTTGTTTATTTAATTTATTAACATGATTTCTCCCATCAAATTGATCATAACATCAATGGATGGTGTCCTTTTTGTGGACAATGTGGATAAATTGATCGTAACATTCATTTTTTTATTTTCGTTCATAACCACATATTCTTTATTTGATTGCACAAAGGTTAAAAGAAGTAAACACCTAATATCAAAACCGTTCAAATGCTAGATGATGATCTATCATAAGCTAAAACTTTGGTCTCTATTTCAATACGATGTTTGTCTAGTGATTCCTTTGGATTACTGTAGGAAATGAGGATCTTGGGTTTTTAAAATATATTTTAATTTATTATTTTTAATAATTTTAGTTTTAATATTTTGAAAATATAATAATTAAAACAACATTGTGTATTTACAATCTATATTTGTTTAACATTGTAGACTTACTATAAATTTTGATTATAAAAACAATAGTTATTCCGTACCATACGGTTTTAAATACGAATTACACTTGAAATAAAATAAAATAAACAACGTACAGTGGCTATTTTTTACGGAAGTGTATATATATATATAGTGGGTTTTAAAAAGCAGTTTTGATAAAACAAGATTCTTGGGGACACCTGTTTCAAATGTAGTTTTTGGGTAAGAAAATTTTAAATCATTTTGCACAAAATTATTTTTCAAAATAAAATTTAAAAAGAAAAACAAATTTATTAAAAATTTTGAATTAAAAATGTTGAAGTCAGTTTTAAAATTGAAGAAAACCCAGGAAAATATAAACAATATATTATATTATGTTTATAAGGAAGAATATAAAATAGAAGTACAAGTTGCATAGAATTGGATGGGTTGAGACAATAGAGAGAGCTAAACCAGGGACAGTTAATTGAATTATTGGATTAATGTAGAGGGAATATATATTATTGGTAATAATTAATGATCGAGGATGTCCATGTCCTGCATGCATAATCCTTAAAATTTTGTTGGAGGCCATAATTGAAAAGTTAGGGTGGGATTCTCTAACCCTTATTTTAGAAGGGTCCACGAAAACCAAAACCAGTGAAGAAGTAGCTTGTAAAGTAAAAGAACACAGTCATTTATAAAAAGAAAAATAATTCTTTTACACATTCATTTCACATTATTTTTACTTATATTTTATTTTTTTCTTTAAAAAAAATAAATTTATACTTTTATAACTATTTTATCTATATATATATATATTCTATATGAAAGAGTGTGTAGTAATACCGTTATTCTTTATAAAAACTAATAAAGTGGCACACCGTCTTAGAGCGCTCCGGTTTTGATCAACTTGTTGCCAAGTGGTCCATTCCTTCCAATGGCCAAGGACTCTTTCCGTACATCGTCTATTTCCCCAATAATACGGAATTTTGTTCTACATGCTAACACCCACAACACGCTTTTCAATTTTCTTATTTTCTATTATTTTTTTTCATAATCCTATCATTCAAACTGTTTCCCTGTTCATAGCATGTCTAGCTCTCGTTTATTCCCACAACTCACACACAGCTATATATATATAATACGAAAATAATTAATAATGAAAGTTATAATAAGAGTGTTTGTGAGTGATGTGATGGTATTAGGAAGATGTAATGTGGAGAAATTGTGGTATATGAATTGTAGGTGAGGTTGACAATAATTGTCTTAGCCGAATCCTAGTCATTCTAAGGAGTAGGATTGTGGATAAAGAAATCATGGGACAAACAATAGAAATGAATATATATATCGTGGTGAGGAAAAGGAGGATAGTGCAATGGATGTGCTTTTTCTTTATTCGTTTTCTATTTTTGTTAAAATTGTGGAATAATACTTAGGCGAACCTGGTCGAAAAGACAAACTGGAACTGGGATGTTAAGTTGGGTGGGGACTGATGGATGGATGGGCAAGAATTTGTTTCTGGTTGAGAGCATGCATCTTTTAGGTAAAAAAAAAACATCATTTATTGATGATTATGTCTATAAAAACATGGTTATGGTTATAAAAAAGGAGATTTTGATGTGGGAATGTTATATGTTTAGAAAGATAAGGAAAGGAGATAAAAAGAGAAGAGTGGGTGTGTGTCGAGACTGGGGTAGCAGGAGAAAAGCTAAGGGGGGATGAACTTCACAGAATGAAGGTCCACTCTCCTCGTGAACCCCATCATCTTTCTAATATCAACCTCACCAACTCATGGTCCACACCCTCTTACTGTGGGTCCTCCCTCACATACACAACCCACACCTCAACCACAATTTTTCTTTCTTCATCCATTTCCATATATACCAACCTTACCTCTTTTCTAAATTCTACTTTTAATATGCTATCAATTTTCTTATCCTTCATTCACATAATGGAAATGCCATTTTAGGTCATTTTTTCTTCTTATATAAATCAATTTTAGTTCATTTCCCACCGTACTATTTATTATTCCGTACCACTTACTCACTGGGAATAATAAGACTTTGACTAGTATTTTCTTTATTTCCTTCTAAAATTAAAAATCAAATCATAGTTTTCATTACTTTATTTAAGTAACTATTCTGCACTGGAATGTATTTTATTTATGCTAAAATGTTTTATTACTGCTTTACATAAGCGAATATTAATTGTAAAATCGCATCTAAATATAAAAACATGGTAGTTACTATCATGAATGATTCTGAAACCTCCCACTTTATTTACACATAGAGCATTGACTATGCTTTTGTATTCAAGACAATTTAAGCATTGACTATGCTTAATAGGTGAACACTTTTTTTTTTCCCGTAGATCAGATAGGAGAAGAATATCTATTTTTGTAATTTTAAATCAGATGTTATCTTTGATCTAGGTTACTATTTTTTTTGCGTGTTAATCATTAGATTAACCATAGAATTACAAAAGAATTCTTAAATATTTAAATATCACAAAATTAATATTATTAGACAATGTCAGTGGTTAAATTGTTCATATATAAAGAAAATAGCAGCATGATATATAATATGAATTTGAAAGAGAAATAAAGTAATAAAATATTATTTAAAAAGAAGATGAAAAAAAGTGGATGAATGGTATTTATGATTATATAATTTGATGAGTGTGATATAAATTACCTGGATATGAAATGCAGTGATTTTCTAGTGTAATCTTATCTCTCTCTCAATCAATGAAATTTTCTCCTTCTCCAATGGTTGACCCACCCACACCACATATCATGCATTCCTCCATATCAAATTCATTGAAATGAAATTAGTAATTGGGGATGATGATGATGATGATGCATAAATCATCCCAACCTTCTTACATTTCATGTTCCAATAAATAACACAGCATCACCTTCCTAGTTCCTCCTCTTTTTCTATATATAATATCCACCCTCAAACCAAATCATACCTATTCTCCAGTTTCTTCTACTCACACACTGCTTCATCCTACACTACATTAAGCACTCAAATAACTAAACCATTTTCTTCACTCACTCCACACAAAACCAAATTCATAACGGTTACAAACGCAAAATGGACGCTGCCACTTCCACGGACGAAACCACCACCACCACCACCGAATCTCTTTCCCTTCCTCCCAACCAATCTCCGCCTCCTCTAATCCGCCTCGGAAGCGCCGCCGTCGAACCCGACGTTGTTTCCGGCGAGGCCGAATCCCGCAAACTTCCCTCCTCCAAATACAAAGGCGTGGTGCCGCAACCCAACGGTCGTTGGGGCGCTCAGATTTACGAGAAGCACCAGCGCGTCTGGCTCGGTACCTTCAATGAGGAAGATGAAGCCGCCAGAGCCTACGATATCGCGGCGCAGAGGTTCCGCGGGCGCGACGCCGTCACAAACTTCAAGCCTCTTGCCGGAGCAGCCGACGACGCAGAGTCCGAGTTCCTTAACTCGCATTCCAAGTCCGAGATCGTCGACATGCTGCGCAAACACACCTACGACGACGAGCTCCTGCAGAGCACACGCGGCGGCAGGCGACGCCGCGATGTCCAGGCCACCTCGAGCGGCGCGTACGATGTGAAGGCGCGTGAGCAGCTGTTCGAGAAAACAGTCACTCCCAGCGACGTCGGCAAGCTGAATAGATTGGTTATACCGAAGCAGCACGCGGAGAAGCACTTCCCGTTGAGCAGCGGATCCGGCAGCGGAGTCTCGCCGAGCACTGCTGCAGCGGCGGCGGCGGCCAAGGGAGTGCTGTTGAACTTCGAGGACGTTGGAGGGAAAGTGTGGCGGTTCCGTTACTCGTATTGGAATAGTAGCCAGAGCTACGTGCTTACCAAGGGATGGAGCCGGTTTGTGAAGGAGAATAATCTGAGAGCCGGTGACGCGGTTCGGTTTTTCAAGTCAACCGGACCGGACCGGCAGCTTTATATAGACTGCACGGCCAGGAGCGGTGGCGGTATTTGTGAGCTTAATAACAATAATGGTGGAGGTTTGTTTGTCCCGGTGGGACCAGTTGTAGAGCCGGTTCAGATGGTTCGGCTTTTCGGGGTGAACCTTTTGAAACTACCCGGTTCGGATGGTGTCCGGGTTGGCTATGAAGGGAAGCGGAAAGAGATGGAACTGTTTGCATTCGAATGTAGCAAGAAGTTAAAAGTAATTGGAGCTTTGTAACATTATAGTTTTTACGTTTGTTTTTGTGAATTTTGTAACTGTTGAATTGTTGAGAGAAGGATTGAGGAGGTAGAGCAGGTAGATTGATGGATGGTGGCCATGTTTCTATAGTTGCCACTTGTTACAAAAGGTGTATATTCTCAGAGAAAATAAGAAAAAAAAGGGAAAATTAGGGCAAGATGTATAACACAAAAATAAAGGAATCAGGACTACAGCTGCTTATTTTTCCATAAGTGTACTTCTTTTCTTTTGCACACAGCCACACTAACTCTCAACACCTATTTCCTTTCCTAAAATTATAACTCATTCATATTCATAAGATAAACCATCTGCATATTGTAACTCTTGCATGTATTTTGCATGTCCGCTGTTCTCCATTTCATGATTTCAGCTTGCTGATTCTAGTTTAACTTGTAGGATTCAGCATAAGATTTAGATATTTTTACTTGTGTTAAATCTAAAATTTAGAACAAAACAATTCTCGATCGCAATTCTTTTTTTCAATTAATTTTTTAATCATTTGTGTGAACTAATTGTAGCACGTGATTATGGCTCAAAACCTTATGTACATATACAGATAAGTATTCTCTACCGAATTAGGCAAAAAAAATATTATTTCAACTAACTTAGGTTAGGTTAATGTTTGTCGGTGAATCACTGTTTTACTTATCCATAAAAATGGAAATAATTGGCAAACTCTATTCAACCAATTAAACTAGACATCTTAATAGTTGAAACAAATTAAATAATTATTTTTTCAAAATTAAAGTAATTAAATTCATGCTTAACTTTTATGATGTCGAAGATGATATTTCATTTTTGGAAATTCGATGATTTTCATTCTTGTGATTGCGAAATGAGATACGAAAGGTTTTACTGGGAAGAAAATGAGAAAGTTAATATAATAGACATTGAAGAGGGGGTCCATGGCATGACCTAGGAAAGTGTGAACAAGTTGATAATTAGACATTTGTCCAATAAAGAAAGAAAGTGAGAAAGAACTAGTTGGCAAGTGGGCATGGCGTACTGTGTATGCCCATAGCTTTTTCTAACATTCTTAAAATTAAATATGGACCTCATATCAGTAGTACCTTGTTTTTGGAATAGTCAACTTTCCATCAATCTACCATTCTTTCCATAGTTTCACTACCACTTAAACAATTCCCAACTCGTTCTCAGAAAAACACCCTGCAAACCTGTCTTCTTTTTCCTTCTTCACCACATCTTCTATATATATATTTTACTAATCATAATGTTCGTCATTTCAATTTTCTTTCTCAAATATTCAATGTTTTCCTTTTCAGTTTAATTCCTCATTGCATAACAAGATAAATAAAAAACCATATAACTTCATTTTGTTCCACACGTTAAATTTCATATGCAACTGCCACCATTAGAGCGCTAAATGATTACAAATAGACTATTCTTTAACTATACAGTTCAATATTCAATTTCAGGACTGTGTATGAAAATACATGTGTAAATGTTTACTATTTTGAAGAATTGGTTTTTCTTCTGACCGAAAATATCTTCGATTAAAAACAATTGTTTAAATATAATTGAAAATATTTTTTCATAAGATATAATTGTATAAATATATATTTTTTTCTAATATTTTACGTCTGTAGAAATCATAAGATGTATTTTATCTGTGATTTGTCTTTTGGGAGATTGGGTCTTGTTTGCAGATTTTGTATGTTGAAAATTTGATCAATGTATTCGTACGTTTTATTTTCTCATTTTCTGTGTTTCTATCAGTATTGTACTTGAGGCACTCCTAATGTTTAATTTTTTTTATTTATATATTAGTTATTGTTGATAAGAAATAATAATTGAAAATACAATTTCAAATTGCAAGTTGCAGATAATATCCTTATACAACTATGCATAAATAATTTTACGAAAAATGGTCTATTCTTTATCTGTGACATTTGAGTCACATTCACGCTCAACTGTTTAGAAAAAAAAAAAAAAAAGCAAGAGAAAACTTTTAAAAATAAATTTAGCTAAAGCTGAAAAATATTTTTACAAAACAACACTTTTATTTGATTTTCTCTTTCAACCATATAAAAAAATATATTGTCTATGTTTTTCTTTTCTGTTTTCTTCGCTCTTACCGAATTTAATATGAAAGGTTGAACATTGAAGCCTAATAAAATTAGGCCAACTAATAAACATCGAAGCTTAACTAATTAATTGGCAAGCCAATAAGGAATATCACCAATTTAGGGTCTTTTGTGATTATAACCAATTCTTTTTATTAAAAAAAAACATTTAGGAAATCTTCATTTTCCCAGAGACATAAAGGTTTATATTAAAAAAGTATTTGACATTATTATCTAATTAGTAAAGATTAAATGATTAGGATTATATTTGTTGTTGTTACCAAAAACATAATTTTATTATTCATGGATACGAAAAATGTTAACAATAAAAACTTTTAAAACATATTATTGGGGAAATTACTAAATTTATATTAAATATTATTATTGATTTGAAGTTATTAAAAACCAAAACAAAACTCATACGGTAAGCACAATCAGTGAAAAAAGGCAATTATAAATTTGACTAAATTTATAGTGATTTTATGATATCCTCTAAAAGTGAAATAATATTATTTGAATGAATTGGTAGTTGTGGAATAAATAAGCATAGAGAAGTTATTAATTAGTCTTTCCTTGGACATGAGAAAATTCAAACCGAAACATAATGTTATTGTTCTTCCAAATGTTTCAATGATGTTGAGGAACATTACTCTCTGCTAGAAGTCTTAGTCTGGTGTTGAAATAGTGGATTTGAATCTTCTAATCAGAGAATTAATAATCGAGGCACTTTGGAAACGATGTCAGGTCCCACATTACCTCTTTCATAAATATATATATATATATTTTAACACTTGTAATCTAGTCTTCATGTTCCATCTAGTCTGCGTAAAGAGCCAAATGTGTGTATATACATATGTATGACTTTTACTGTGGTTGTGCAGAAAACCTTCGACATTTTGTTCGTTAAATGTTTCAATCTTGAACTACATGCATGCTACATATTAGGACGTATCGGACAAAGGTGTCAATTTAATTTAGGTTGGGAGTTAAGTATGATATCCACTAAATTAATACATCTTCACATCACAGTCTACTTATTCAGTATTCTAAATTCTGTTTCTGTCGCCATAAGATATGTATGTAATGGTTTAAATAAACATATTTGGTGTTTCTTTTAGGAAGACTTTTATGGTAATTTTGATTTGAACAAATACCATTTTTCATCAAACCTGCTGTAATTAATGATGACAAAATTTGAAATTTTCGTTATGAACGCAAGAGCTTAAAGAAGAAGGGTTTCTGATAGATACATGCAGAGATTAACGTTTCCTACACTCACAGGAGTCATTTTTTCATTTTCGTCTCCAACGTTGTTTCTTCTTTC
Source organism: Vigna mungo (assembly GCA_036885675.1). Classification (NCBI taxonomy): domain Eukaryota; kingdom Viridiplantae; phylum Streptophyta; class Magnoliopsida; order Fabales; family Fabaceae; genus Vigna; species Vigna mungo. The sequence goes on along the minus strand of CP144692.1, from coordinate 41,010,086 downwards.
TCTTTGTTTTCCGATTATGTTTCCTACACTCTAAAATGTTTGTTTGACTAAACTAACTTCTTCTCCATATTTTCCTTCATTAAATTTCTCTTGACTTTAACTTATTTATGAGATGCTAATCATGTCGTCATGAATTAACAATTTTACTCATTCCATCAATTTATATGTAAACATCAATCACAAAAGTATTACTCACTACCTCCTTATCCTTTACATAAGAATTAAGATTACTTGAGTTAATCGCTTTTTAATTGATAAGTAATAATATTTTACGATGATAACTCAATATATAATTTTCCAATCCTTGAGTGCGACTTATATGGTTATATTACAATAAGGACTTTTTCTATTAATATTTTATGGAACTTTACAATTTTGAGGAAAATGATCTCATGCCTTTTTAAAAAGAAAAATAAAAAAAAATATTAAAACACAAATTATTAGTGTCAGGGATTTTATGGAGTAAATGACTTCCCAGTAATTTACGAAATGAAAAATAACAATTAAAACTTTACTCTCTTTTTTCTTATAATTAGGACTATCATATTTCTCACGTTTATTTATTTATTTTTGTACAAAAACCAGAGGTATCATATGTATTATCATACAATGGTAAAGTAAAATGTTAAGATTATGATGATTCCTTTCTCTCAATCAGAAAAGTAAGAAATTATTTTAATTTTAAGGTATATTAAATAAGTTAAATTTAGAGTAAAATTAAAAAATCAGTTTCTTTTTCCATTTACATTGTAATGTACTAAAGTGAATATTTTTAAAGCATATAAGAAACACGTGATAAGGTATTTAATGATATGAACAAAATTATAAGTAGATTACTAACAGTTTAAGTGAGATAGAGAGATTAAAAAAATAATTTTTAAATTCTTAGGATTAAAAGACAATTTTAAGTTCCAAATTTAAGAAAATAGAAAACATATTCAAGCTTTTATTTTATTATATAAAATAGATCAAGCCCGTATCTTTCATGCATTTTGGGCTTTTGGTGTATATTACGCCTACTGTTTTATTCAGTTTGTGCGCTTTTGTATATTTCCTCCTCTTTTTGCATTATTCTCTCATGATTTTTAAACTAGGAAGACAAATACATCTATAGTAGTGGTGGGTATTATTTTAATTTTTCCCATTTTTTTTTAAGTAAAATCCAAACATTAAGAGGATATGATATGGATATAAGCAATATTTAATTTTTTTAAGTCTGTTATAGAAATAAGCAAGAATTTATATTTACTTCATTATCTTTTCATAATGATTCCGTTTTAAATTGTTAAAAGATCTTTTATAATTTTCTTAAATTTTTTTTGTTTGGTCCTATTTGAAAAACTCTTATTTTCTTGTAATTTTTTATTTAATCTCTTAGATATTTTTATTATTTGGTATCAAACAAATTCACTAAAATTTTTAAGGTATTCTTTTTGTTTGCATCACAACCTTAGCTACATATTTAAAATAACTTAAATATCAAATCTATCGAATTAACTCTTTTTTTTTTTGTAAAATACGTGTTATTAATATTTTTCCTTTAAATAATTTTATCTATTTATTTATTTCTTTAGCACATAAAATATGTTACTATTTATTTGAGGGTTCAAATTTGTATTAAGAAAATTTATTTTTAAAACAAATATTTAATTATTATTTAAGATTATGTTTAACGAAGTATGATCACGAGTTTAACCGCTATTGGCAACAATGATAAATAAATTTCCTACTTAAAACATAAATGAAGACCAAAATAAATATATTTTTTATATGAGAGAAACTAGTGTAGATTTGATTTTCTAATTCGATATGCTTGTTATTATACAACTGACATTATATAATTTTTTATCTTTACCATATGCAGACAATAACAGCTAGATATGATTGTCGTTTTGTTTTCCTTCGGTAACAATTAAATTCCAATTATTTAAATCTTAAGCTATGATTATTGATTTTAACCTTTGTTGTTGTTTCTTACCGATGATAGGCCTGATATTTTTTGGGCCTGGAGTTCATGGGCCTTGAAAAAACAAGTTATTTTCTTAGTTTTCCGCAAACTAAAATTAGTGTATGTATAAGTTGTAAAATAAAAAATTTAACGAGTTACGTAAAAAATTTCTACCGGTTAGTTAATATTAAAAACTGATTTATGAACTTAACTTTTTCATATAGTTAAACGTTTTGAAAATAGAAAAAAAAATATATATAATAGGTGTTCAACTTTCACAAACTATTATACCCTTTAATAAATTTTAATTGCTGTCTTTATTTTCAAATTAGCCATTATATTCAAAGCTTTTTTTCTGTTTAAATCTTATTTACTAAATTTTATAAAAATCTGTAAGATTCCATTTATATACATTAAAATTTATATCATATTCACTCAATAAATAAATTTAAAATATTTTATTATTATCTTATTATAAAAAAAACTTTGATACAATTATCAATGTACATGTAATTATAAGTTAAATATTAAACCGGAAAATTGGAAATGCCGTCTCAGCTTGACAAGGCTGACTTTTTTTGTCATTTTCCCTATCCACAGAGTCTTTCCGTCTTTTTAAATCATTAAATTTCAATAAATCATATAAAGTACCATAACATAAACAATCTATAAACATTTATATGTGTGTTAGATGCAATGTTAAGGATTTATATCCATGAGTCGCGGATAAAATTCATAGCAAGTGGATACTTCAACTAGGTATCTATGAATAATGAATAATGGATGAATTGGTACGGTTTATAAATGAATTTCGTACGAGAATAATATATTCGTGAATATTTATTATTTATAAAAAAGTTAAAATTTAATTTATATTTAATTTAATTCACATTATATGTTATATTATTTTGTAATTTTATGTAAATTTTATTTTAAAATTTTATAAATGGTTTATTTAAATATCTCGTGATTTTTTTAAAAAATTTTCAAATATATTTTAAATATGTATTATTTGGTTAGTAACATAAAGACTTAAAAAAACACATTTTAGAAATAATAATATAAAGAAAATCATATTTTAGAAGTGATAATAGTTTAAAAATAACGAGGCTTAATTATTTTAATATTAAAATATTTTAATATAAATAATTTTATTGCGAACGAGTTCTTTCACTTCTTTCTAAGAATTTTCTTTCTTTGTTCATTTTATTGAAAAATTGATATCATAGGATTATTTCTTGCAGTGAGCTCTTCAATTTGGATCAATTAGTTTCTTCAATTGAGAAAATTAAGTTTTAGTTATTTTTCTTGATCTCTTTCTGTTATCAGTTTCATGTGGGTCTTTTTTCACATACATGTGTCTTTTAAGTAATATGTTTGAGTCTCTACTGATCAATGGTTTTAATGGTATGCCTTGATTGTATTTGTGTTGTTTTTAGTAGTGCTATCAAAACGGATCACCCGGCTCTACCAACCCAGCTCATTTATTAGTGAGACGAAAAACTTTGATGGGTTAAACAGGTTGAAGGGTTAAACGGGTTGATGAGTTAAACGGGTTGACTCACTAGCTCACTTAATTACAAGTTTTTTTTAATCCATAAAAAAATTACAATTTTTTTGTAATTCAAATCTAAATAATTTTCACTCTAAAACGATGTTAAACTCTGAAGACAATTCAAAAAAGAAAAAAGTAACATACAACTAAAATGTAATCCAAAAGAAAGCTCAAAAAGCGAATAAATATGTTTCTAATATTGGTCATTTTTGTGTCACTTATCCATTTATAAGATTAGAGTTTTGAATGGATATATCTATAATATTTTTCTCTCTTGACACATTTTATCGCCATTTACAATACGGTAAAAAAGAGTGTTAACTAATAATGTTGAAACACAAAGTAATAAATAATTAAATTAAATTAGGTGGGTTGGTGAGCCAATCCGGCTCACCACAGGTTCAACCTGAATGAGTTGGATTCTAAGTGGGTCGGGTTGAAAATGGACCCATATGAAAAAATTACATTTTTTCAAACCTAACTCGACCCAAACTTGTGGTGGGACGGGTTTGCCAGCGGGTTTTAACCTATTTTGACAACATTAGTTTTTAGGTATAGATTAGACATCATGTGAGCTTAAAAAGAGTTTGAATTTCTTTTGAGCAAGTTTGTTTGTCTTTTAGATAAGGGAAGCTAATTGTATTTATTTTTGAGTTATAAATATCTTTAATTGTTGTTTTATATGATTGAGTGGTATGATGATGTTGATATGCTAAATTTGGTTTTAAGTTGATTGTTTCTTTTGTTGTTTGTCTTTATTAAATTGGTGTTGATTGAGGAACTTATCATCTGATCATTTGAGCCAATTGGTATGTGGCTTGATATTAAAAATTGTTTTTGATCAAAGTACTTAGAAGGGAATACCAATTGGATAATTTGAATACATATCCCTTTTTCCCCAAATCACATAAATTTATCTGCTATTTTGTGATCCAACTTTGAGTGATGGATGTTTTGCGCTAAACGTTAATTCATTGTGTAGGTCTGGAAGCATTTTTACTCTAGATCGTTGAGCGCCAATTTCGTACATTGAACACCAATTTTGTACCATTGAGCATTGCACAATGCGAATGCTTTCACATTGAGCGGTAGCATGACACCATTGAGCGCCATATTTCATTGCAGGTCGAGAGAAGTTTTGTTCTTAGACGTTGAGTATGAGGATGGTGTCGTTGAGTGCTTGCAAGAAAAATGACGTTGAACATTAGGACTGTCACTGAGCGTCACCTTTTACCAAAGTTGTAACACCAAGTGATAGTATCGTCGTTGAGCGTCACCTTTTGCAAGAAGCCTAGCCTTAGGCATTACCTCCAAGTGTCAGTATGTATGTTGGTTATTTCCTTTTTCTTTGGTTGTTTGAAATAAATATTTGTGGAACTGATGCATGTTTATAGTATTATGTTTTATCATTTGGGATGATGATTATGGTTGTGACAAGTATGGTGACGATGTTGAGAGAATTTCAAGGAGAAATTCTTTGTGGTGATGATTTTAGTGTATGGATTGACATATGGAGGGATAGATATGAGGTATCCTAAACTCTAATAACTATTCACACTAAAATAAAGTACAATGAGTTATGTGGTGAGAGTTGCAGGAGGTCCTAACCACTAGACTGCTGGTCCTAGGCATAAAGAAGACTAACCTATAAGTGGTAGGGTGACGATTCATTTATTTATGATTATGCAAAGTATAAATACTACTACAAATACATGCCAACGTTGAAGCCCTATGTCAAAGGCATGTATCTAGATAATTGAGTCTAGTGTCAACTGTTTGTGTAAATATATGATTTGTTGTACATTATGTTTAGTTTATAATTGGTATTTTATGATTATATTAAGTAAGCTTTTTTGCAAATTAACTTATCCTTTATTTTGTGTTATTCTGTTTGTTTTTTTTTCTTCTTTTGCAATGATCATCTTTATTGGTATGAGCAGATGAGAAAACATGAGTCGATCTATCTTAGAAGGAATATATGTTATTGTCGTTTCATTGTTAGATTGTTTTTTCTTTCCTTCCCATAATCTTATACAAATTTTGTATCTTTCTTATTGTATTGTAGTTTCTATGAAAGAATAGTTTGTATCTCATGTTAGTATCTTTAAACTTTGAAATAACTATAATAACAATTATTTACCATATGAGTTTTCTGATTCGAATATTATTAATATATGTCTTATTTTATTATTTTTATGCTTCTGAAATAGAATGTTATAGGTAACAAATCAAAATTTCAATTACATATCAGATAGCAAATAGACATTACAATACTTAACTTTGACTTGTAGTTAAAGATTCTTTAGTAATAGTTACATGTATTCACATACAAAAATTTAAAAAGATTTCTTTTTATATATGGTATGTTACGAATTTTGTTAATTAAAAAAAAATATTATTTGAAAATATAAAATCAAATAGTTTTTAGTTTAAAATATATTTAAGCAAAATTTAATTATAAAATATAAATACATTGATTTAAAATCACTTTTTTATTGTTATAAATGATAGTAATATTCAGATATTAAAATTTGTTGAGATAAGATAGTTAAGGGGAAAACGCTTAGAGACCCGAAACGTGGTTGGATAAGAAGTTCTGCAAAACTGTCCATTATGCTAATTGCATGCATGACATCCTCTTAACGTTCCTTAACTTGACTTGTCTTATCCCTAACCTAACACATTGTTGCGTGTAAAAGCACCTCATATTCATCATCTATAATACTTTATCTATTTAAATAATTTTCCTATTCCAACAATATCCCTACAAGAGCCCATGTGTATTTTTCAAATGAACCTTCTGGATTTAAATCCTATTGTTTTAATTAAACCTGTATTATTATTTTTTCATTAATGAAAATGATGTTTGAAAATGTGAAATAAAAATGCAAGGAAATAGCCTTATTTTCAAACATTGATCAATGGAAGTTAAACGCATTAAAGGAAAAAGGCGCACTTTCAATTTCAAGATGCAAGCATCGAACATGCACGGTACATACAACATTTAATGATCTTACCTAGGTTTTTGCAACCTTTCTTTATGCTTCGTTTTCAATCAACTTTTGATGTAAAAAAAAATGAGAGCCTGGACCAAAGAACACTGCCGAGAATAACCATGTTAAAAATATTTTTAAAAAGATAATACAAATAATTTTTTATTTAATCAAGGATTGAAGTTAAAGAAACTAGTAGAGAAAAAAGTTAGTAGCTTCAAGAATGAGCAAATGAAGATTAGAAGCAATTGTTGTTGTAATCCTTGATTTGGAAATTGGAAAAGATGCAAACATGAATTGGTGTTTTAAATTTAGAATATAATAATTAATGATATTTTAGTTAGAAGGGTGTGTGAAAAAGAATAGGTAAAAGGTAAAAGAAGGAGGTAATGATGGTAAAAAGAGAGGGTCTGAAAAATGTTTGGTAGTATGAGTTTGTATTTGGTCTGAAAAGGCAAAAGAAAGGCCTTTGGGTGAAACCCCAGAAGCAGCAGCAGAACGTATCAGTGTGCTTCCATCGTAACTCCAACCTCTTTCTATCCTCTTATTCCTCATCCCTACTTCTACTTTACAATAATATCATAAATCAATATCTGCACAATAACACATTATTAACTTTCTTTCTAGATACTGTTTCAGTTCAAAAACATATTTATAAAAAAAAAAAATATTTTTCTCAATGGATTACTAATTCACTTGCACCATCATAATTTATTCCTGTCTATTGTCAGTGAAAAACACATTGTTAAACATTCCTTTTTTTTTACCCTATGATAATTAATTTGTCCTCTGTTTTCGTATAGTATTTTCAAATGTGACCAGCAATTTTTACTGTGTTAAGCCTACCGCTTATACTGCTTTTTCTATCTAATAATATTATGATAAATAAGTACGTGTTATTAATTATTTTTGTAACTTATAAGATTTAAATATATATTACATAGATAGATATGGATTAAAACTACAATATTGATGGAAAAAATAAACATAGAATGATCCATTTAAGTAACTAATGATATTCCTTCTCGTTTTTATATATTTTCTCAAATAGTTGTTTTATTTTTTGTTACTATTATATTGACAGTCAACAAATTTTATCATACACTTCACATTTTTTTATTTTATTCTTCAATGTAAAAAAAACATTTTTTTTTATATTTTTCTCTTCTAATTTTCACAAAACAAACTTGGTATTTATTCTGATTCTTTTATATAGATATTTGTCCCATATTTTTGACTTAGCATAGGGATGTTTAAGTAATATAATTTATGCAATAAAATGGTTAGGGTGTATGAAAATGTAAAGTAAAGAGCAATGGAGTCTGTGTCTGGTATAGTCTGCATGTCCTTTTTCTCATCTCGTCTGCACTCAGACTCACTGATTACACTCCAGTCTCGAGTACCCCCGTTAAGTTACACTTTCAATCTCTCTCTATCTCTATCTCTGAATATCTCAGCAAAAGTAGCATCGAAAGAAAACGTCCTTTTGAGTTGATAAGACTGCAAATTGAAACCTTTAATGCAAGAACCTTAGCTTTCATTTCACTGTTTGTCTCGCACTCCTTTTCTTCCACGTACCACAGACAACGTACAATCTTTTAATGGATCAATCCAACTCCTAGTTACAACCAAAAATAAAACCCTACCATACACCTACCTTGTATTATTTCAAACTAAATACACCATTTCACTCTCATCACTGCCTCTTTCTTCTCCCAAGCTGTGTGGAGCATGCCCATTGCCAAATGCACGGACATGATCTTTCAGGGACCGCTTGTGCTTGAAATCAGAACCACAGATGCAGAACCAAAGCCTCCCACAATTCTTCTCGTGTGTTCTCCAATCACCTCTCACTGCAAATGCCTTTTTACATTTCCTGCACTCGAATGGCTTCCCTCCGTGCTTCCTCTTGTAGTGTGTTTGGAGGGTCCTGAAATCCTTCAGTGGCCTTGACCTTGGATAGTTTATGTTGTTTCTGCAACCCTCTTCACAGCAGTAGCAGGGCAGCCTCAGCATTGAAGAACCTGCTTTTGACCCTCTCAATGACTCCGACCCTTTCCTATACTCTGATCCATGTCCCCACATATGCATCTATATTTGTAACGATGTAATACACCACTTCATCTCATATTAGTTACAACATAATCTTAATATATAAGAATAAATCTTTCTTGAGACCAAAATAACGCGCAGCAAAACACCCCAGTTCTGATTTGCATTGGGTGAATTTTTAAAATATAATATACATGAACACACTGGACATGGATTCGAGATGTTGGATAAGAAAATTGTTTACGTACAGGCACAGACAATTTAAAGATTTTTTAATGTTATTTAATCGAAGTTCGTATGATAATTACTCCAACTTTTACGCTAATTAACTAACACTGTTACAACTTCTACTAGCTTGAATTTTGATGGTTGATATGCAATGAAAGACTTCTTTGATTTTTCAAATGACATGATTTTAAATTCCACTTTCAACAGAAAAGCCAAGGGTTTAACTTTTTTACTGCGTGTATATACTACTTTTTATTAGCAAGAGGGTCTAAAGGCCTCTGCAGTGTTCGTATATAAATATATGTAAGACTTTAACGATGGGAAAGTACTATTTTGAGATTATTAATCTTAGTTTAATAAAGGGTTAGTATGAATTTAGAAAAATAGTTGAGTTTGAGGTGTTACGGACTGACCTGCATGTTGTTGAAACGGGTGAACGTTTTGTTGCAGACTGTGCAAGAGAATTGAGTGGGTCCAATAAGGATTTGTTGAGTAGTAGGGATCCAATATCGGGCATGAGTCGGAGTGGAAGAAGTTTTGGTAGCGGTTGTGGGAAGGCCGATGTGGAGGGCAACTGTTACAGCAGTGGGGTCATCGGAGGTAGGGTTTTTCTGATGAACAGGCACGGCAGAAGTGTGTTTTGGGTTAAGGACTTGGGATTTGTGGTGGCAAGGAGGGCCAAGGGAGAGGGAAATGGAATCTTCATTGCCAACCTCGTCAGCTTCTAAGCCGGCACTATCACTGCCACACGAGGATATGCAGGAGAAAGAGTATGTTTTCTGCATGGAGATATGGTTCTTGGATATGGACAATGGAGATAATATTATAAGACGAGAAAGAGAGAGAAAGAAGTGAGGGAGAGGGTTGAGTTTTCTAATGAGAAATTGTAAGTGGAGGGACAATAAATGGCCATAAATAAACAAATTTTGTATGTGTCTGTGTTTTGCTTTTATTTGTTAACTAATAATAATTGAACACATAGAAATTCAACCAAATTTTCTTTTATTATTACATAATATTACTTAAGTTTAGAGTAATTAGTACCATTAAGATACCTATCGGTTAAAAAACAGTAAAAAGAGTTTTGTGTGGTGGTTTTTATGAACAGAAGAAAAAAATAGAAATAGAAAGTAAAATGACATGAAAGAAAGAAGTTGGCTGAGATTTGAAATAGGTTTTGATTTTGTTTGGAAGTTATAGTGTGGTGGGTAGAATAGAGAAAGGAGGAAGGTAGAGTAGAAGTATGAGGAGGCACGTGTGGGGTGTGTAGGCGCACGTGGAATGAAGGAAACTATAAGGATGATAACGAAATGTGGATCTTGACATGTTTGGAAATGGAGTAGAGACAGAAGCAGGAAAGGGAGAACAGAGTAGGAGGAGGCAAAGCATAGAATAGTGAACTGAAATAGTGTTTTGGTACAAATTTAATTTCAGGAGTCACAGACGCATGTGCAAGTTAATTTTCTTTCACGGTATCACTTACATCACCACCCGACCTCACATAATTAAAACTAACTCATTAATTGCTGTTTTCATAATAATAATAATAATAATAATAATGTTTTACACACGCAAAAGGGTTTGACAGAAAACTGCACAGGAATCTAGGAATCTACTAGATTGCTGCTCACAGTGCCTCTGTCACGGTTGAAAAATCCCATTTGAGATAAAGCAAAAATATATCATATAATAATGGAACAGCCTTTCAGTTCAATATTGATTTTCACCTCTCCCTCCTCATGCACTCTGCATCAATTTACCAAATCAATACATAGCAAATTTTCTTGTCTCCCCTTTCTTAGTTGCTTAAAAAAGGTTTTAAAAAATTATAAAGAAAGAATATTTCTCGGCCTGAAAAATATTTTAAAAAAAATTAAGAATTTTAATACAGCCATTGATAGTGTGTGTAACTCATTCAATTATTGACTTAAAAGCTAACTGTACCAAAAGCTTTAGATTTGTTTGGACATGATGACAATTTATTCTTGGGTAGCATAGCATCTCTATGATTCATTGCTCTTCTTTCGGCATGTTTAATCAACTTTCTCTCTCTTTTTTATAAGAAATTCATCTGCAGAGACACAGAGACCGAAAAGTGAGAGTGAGTGTGCGATGGTACAGTCTCTTTCCATATCAGACTGAGACAGTAAACACACAAAACTATAAGTGAGAGTGGTAATATGAACAGAGCAAGTAGACATGGAGAACTGTAGAAGACGAGGCGTGTGTTCCTCTCTCCCACTTAGTTATTACCAAAGCGATTGTGATGGCGATGTAAAAGTACTGCATGTAATGAAACTCGACTCTTTCAACTTTTAACTATTCCAATTCCTATCAGTATCAAATCTTTACTGCATGCATGTGTACAACATCTTAATAATATTCATTCTAATGTAAATTGTGATGATAATTTGTGTGTATAGGCGCATGCATGGCGTGGATAAACATAATATTGAGGATATATAAAATGGTGAATGTGGGGCATGAGGTGATAAGTTGAGGCAACTGGTTAATAGTGTATATATCTTGAGCTTGAAAGGAGTATGTTTAACCAACAATAAATATCATTAGGACAGATTTTAATGATTGTTCTGATACCATACTAAAAGTGAATTTTAAGCTTAACTCAATCTTATAAAACCAGCTTATAAGGTGATGTTTGTATCTATTTATATACTATGAATTCATCTTATCTTTATTGTACGTGAAACTTCCAACAAATTTAAAAAATTGAAAGAGTGGAACATTAACGGGGTGAAAATAAAGAGGTTGGTGGTAGGGTCCTGTGTTTGATTGGACATAGCCCTAAAACTTGGAATCTTTGTGGAACTGTTCAAGCATGTCATCAATGGAGGATTGACATTGGGTTCATTAATTCAGGGGTGATCCACCACAACTAAAAAAGGTGGCGAAAGGGTCAGGTGGAAGTTCCAATTTGGCCGATCTACTCTCCTTTAAGTATACCCACTGCATGCCTATACAATAATATCTCCTAGCCTCTGGGTTCTTCTTCTCCTTTACTCTCTCTACCTTCATCACAACAACAAACACATATTCATAACAAAATTTCTCCACCCTACCCTACTGCACAAGACTTCACTGTTTCAATTCATTTACTTCATAGAAAAAAAAAATCTCATTTTCTTCAACTAGAAATTCTTAACAATTAATACTGTTGTAGGGGGAGAAAATAAACTTATTTACCTAGTAAAGAAAATCCTCTTTAAACTATTTTAGATGTATTTCTCGAAAACAATGTTACAATTTTATATTTAATTATTGAGTTAAATATGTTTTTGATTTTTAAACGTTAACACAAACTTTAAATTCGTAAATGTCCGATATTTTAATACAGTTGAGTTCCTCTTTTAATGAAATCATTTTGGACATTTCATGTTGAAACTGAAAGTTTCTATCAAAGTAAAAGATGAAGAAACAAGTTCCAAAAAAAAGATACACTTTATTCTGAAGACTTTGAGTTAGCAAATTTTGAAGTGTGGTGACTTCAATTTTATGGAACTTGGCTTCAGAACGTCCAATATAAATCTTGACTATGTCGTTCTTATTTCTTTTTATGACATCTCACTTTATGATATAAATTTTTATAACCAATATATTAATAAACAAATTTATAGTCAGATCATTGAAGGAAGATCTATATATAGTGGATCCCATGGAAGAAGTGTGTTCTTTTTCGAAAATAATTGTAAGGTTCGAATTTTTCATATTTTATGAAAACTTTTTTGTAAATCTTTTACAAAACGTTGTAGGAAGAACACTTTTTATTATTTTTATTACAAATTTTGATCCGTATTAATTACCTTAAAATTTAAAAATTGACAAAATTGTTTTACAAAAATTTATATGAAAAATATTTCCAACAAATTTTTTTCGAAAACAAATTCACAGCAATTTTTCCTGTGAAAAAATCAATTTAAATTTCGTAAATAAGTTTTTTGTGTGTTTTAAATTTACAAGTAATTTTTCCTGCGAAAATAAATTTCTTAGTATATTTTTTATTAATAATTTTGCAAAAAATATATTAATAAATTTTAAAAATATATCATTTTTTATTTTTATATTAGTTTTCGATGAGAAAATAACTTATAAAGAATTTATTTATTTTACTATTATTAATACTTTAAAATAAATTATGAAAATAGTACTTAAAATACATAAATAAATACAGTATTGAAGATAGGCAAATATTTTCATCATCAATGTCCAAAAAGCAATTAGTAATCATATTGAAAGCATTACATAAATTTAAGAGTAATTTAAAACCATTCATGCATATTTAAAATAAATAGTTAAGTAAATTAAAAATATTAATTACTGTACTTGTTTCCTCTTGACACAATTTGTCAATTTTTCAAAGAGCTAAGTTAATTACGAACTCCATAGTAGAATAATGTTTGGGATACACACCCTGAGGTTTAATAAAATTATTGTAGTATCCTTTTAAGCTGTACATATAAAAATATAAGATAAACATTAGTATCACCGGCTGCTGGCTTAACATCTTCATCCAGTAATACCTAGAGAATTAATTAGCATAGAAATTGTTAAAAGCAGAGAAAAGTTCAGGGGATATAAATATAAATTAAAAGTTGACAAATTGTGAGAAAATCAACTAATAATGTGAATCCAAGATTATGGTATTTACTCCGTTGAGTTGCCACAAATAATGCAAAGGAAAATATGGTTTCCAAAATCAAACTATGCAAAGCAGGAATGAACCCTAGGTTAAAGGCTTTTATCACCAGATTGAACTATTTTGTCATGGCCACCCTGCATCACTTCTAAGATAGCATGGATAAACTTACTAAAAGGTGGAAATCAAAATTTGTGGTCATGAATAGCCATAACTACTGCCAATTGACTGAGATATCATTACACATAAAAAGAAAGAAAATAATTGAGTGACCCAGTTAACAGCTAGTGAGCATCACTTCCTCAAGAAATTTTTCTAGAAAATCATCAAAATTTATTTGTTTCCTTTTTATGTTTATATTATTCCTCTGATTAAGGAGCAACTCCCTTAAAAGCTTAAGCTGAGCCATGAAGACATATTAATAGTTTTAATTTCTAACGTGTCTCCAGACCATGTGGTTGTAAAGGTACTAAAACAGCAATTAATATGGACTATGTTTCCTCCGAGATTAAAATGTTGGGTGAAAACAATGAATGATCATAGCAGGAATAATCTATAATCATATTTCTTATACTCTAACCTGAAGTTCTAATTCTTCATGAAGATAAGTTAACCGTTGAGCTACTCCAGGTGCTATTTCAAGTCTAGTTTTCCAAAGAGGAGGATCATAAGCTTTATTGAAAACATGAAACTCTAAGATTTTGTTCGGCATGTATTCATACACGAGTAGTCTCTGGATGCCTCTTTCGTCATCAAAGCACAGCGTCCAATAAGCTTGACGAGATTTGGGTGTTCCAGAATGCCAAGAAATTGAACTTCAGTCAACCGTTGCTTATGAACATTCATGGAAGAAGGAAATATAGTCAAAGGGATATCCTCACATCACTACCATATTCAACTATTCAATTACTAACAAATTTCAGCTTGCATAAATGACAAATTCCAGCATGCATATATGACAAATTTTTACAACATAATTGATATTTTAGGACGGTGAACTTAGCAAGAAAGAAATCTTGTCTATTACATATAATTAGCTCGTTGGAGTAAAAGATACATTAATATAATCCTTCTATACTTTAAAGTAATAATGACATTGTTTTTTATTAAGAATTTATGGAGTTTCATTACAGTAGAATGTATGTATTTATGTAAATCATACCTTAGCATACTCAACATTAAATTCAGTCCAATAAATTATTAAGTAGAAAATATGGCTACAAATATATCAGAAAAAATATCTTATCAATACATGTAAGAGAAGATTTTATTGTGTTTGAATTGCCTGAAGAAATCCCATTAATTAGCAGTAAATATAAAACTCCTAAGTGAGAGATCTTTGCCACTAAAAAGAAGATGTTTTCCAACACTCGCTAAAAAGCAGGCATTAACCACTAAAAGAAGAAAGAGTTTGGTGTTGTATGTTTTCTCATTGATTTAAGAAAATCAATCAGGAAGTTCTTCCAAAATAGATTATAGTTCTAACTTGTTATTGTTAGCATATGCAAAACACAGTTGATTAAAGTTGAGTCAGTGATTCAATTCACCGTTGATATTTCAGCAAAGTTGCTAAAGAACATTTTTTGGTAGATACCGAATATGAATCATGCTTCATTCACACAAACTCAACAGGTATACCAATAAAAACACTACACCTCATACATCTATCTCAAAATAAACAAATTCGTGATGATCACGATCGCAAATTTTTGTTCAATTACAGAATCGAAACAAGCCAACTGTAGAAATTGTGATCGATATACCTTGAGCATGTGGTTACGGCAGGGTGAATGTCGATCCGAGACTCTTTGACGGTTGCAGAGTCAGGGTTCCTTCTCGTGCTCGTGGCGGACCTACATTTCGTGATAGGAGAGCGCGACGTTGAAGTCGAAGGCCTCGTTCTTCTCATCGAACCCTAGTCCAATGAAGGCGTGCTTTCCGCGACTGTCCTCAATCTGAAGGACGAAATAGAGCGACGAATCGAGGGCCGACTCATTGCACTCTCGCACTGACGAGAGTACATGAAGCACGCGACAAAAAGGTCACCGAAATTCTAATCCTTTAAGGCTGATCTTGCAACAACCTCGTCCGGCTCTTGTCAGACTGGAGCCACTCGCCCACCGGAGAAGGTGCTCGACGGCGGGATCTTGGAGCGAGACCTGACGAACCAACAAAGACATACAAAATCTAATTATAAATGTTTTTTTGAATGTAAAATTTTACCTTATTTACATCATTATCCATTATTAATTAATTTTTACATGAAAATCTTCAATAAATAACTCTTGATGTTTGCTCCAAATCTTTGTTAGCAAGAAAATATTATATAATTAACATATATAATGAGATTATAATATATCTGCGAATAATTTTACGTACAAAAAATTTTAGAAATATTTCAAGAAAATAAATCACTATAAAATTCCTAAATATTTCCTGCAAAATACATTTTATTTGAAAAACCAAATGAATTTCATGTTAGCAAATCGTGTATTTTCATGCGTAAAAATATCTATAAGAGAACTAGATTTCCTGCCAAATTAAAAATATTCTAACCTTTATTGCCAAATTCTTTTTCCAAGAAAATATACATGAAAAACTTTAAAAAATCTGCGACTTTACTTGCAAATTTTAATCCGCGAAATCAAATCAAATAAATAATAAGCAAAACTCCAGAAAGTTTGGCAAGAATTTTTTGCAAAAAAAATTGGTAATAAGTTTTTGCAAATTAATATCTATAGCAAAATTTATAGGTATCTCCTTAGTACAAATTTTGTAAGAAAAATTAGCAGGAAATATAAATTTTTTAGTAGTGGTTTACCATACTTACATTTACAGGTGCCCAGTCATTTATTTGTTAGGTTAATTTCTGTTACACACCGAAAACCCCAATACTAGGCTGTCATTCTACCTAGCACCCTCAAGTTACATGTCAACCCATCAAACCATGTGGGTAGACCTCATGTAATGTCAACTAGACAAATGCACACTCAATTCACATCTCAATACAAAATTAATGATTCGTAGATAATATTTTTTTTACTTCTATCAAATTCATTTAATTAGTACCTAATATTATATATATATATATATATATATATATATATATATATATATATATAATTTAGATTTTATTAACTAATTTTAGTACCTAATTCTTTTAACTCTATCCATAATTAGTCATTGACAGCCTGGTTGCATTAGTGTAAAATCACATTTATTTATTTATAAAAAGTTGCAGGCATAACTACATAGAAGAATTAGCTTCTTTGAGTTGAAAGGAGTACACTATATTATAGTACATATTAAAAGAAAAAAAAAGTAGTTTAGTTCAGATTAATTGAACTAATTTTTAGTTCAGTTTAATTTAAATATATTAGTTTTTAGTTTAATATGGTTTTTAAGAGTACAACACAGTACAGTACAGTTCCTTTTGCCCACTCTTACACTCATCACTTGTCACATAGTGTATTGTGTCGTAGAAAATCTGACAATATCACGAACAAAATTTTTTAAAACATGTAGATCATTGTTCTTAAGGACTTATCCACAATGTATTGCACAAACTTCCAGAATACAACAAGATTTTCTCATAAATTCATGAAAATATCATAACTAAAAAAACCTCTAAAAAGAGTAAAAGAAAAAACCTAAAATTTTATAAGAATGAAAAGAGAAAAAGAAGAAAAAGAGAGAATAAGACGGTGAGAGGGTTGTTGTTGGTATTGCTCTTGGAGTGAAAGATGTCCTTTATTTATAGAGTTGGAATCAGTCTCGAAACACATAACTTGCAAAAATATTCCGCAAGAAATGCTTGTCAAAACCGTTTTAAGCAAATAACAAAAAGGAACGTGAAGAAACAGTGCCTTCACTCGCTGGAAAAGATTTTAGAATCCCGAGCCTTTCAATTTGACTATAGAATGTTCAAAAAGTTGTTTTCTCTTATAAATTTTTGTAATATATAAATTTTTTAATAACATATTATACTTACTATTTTGATGGACAGACCTTCAACGAACAACCCTCCGTCTTTGATAAACAACTATAATCTTTACAAGCTAGTTGGTATTTGACAATCAATATACAACTTATACTTGGTGTAAGGTAGTTGATATCTAATATCTAGTAATTTAGAGGATGAGAATGTGTTGAGTGACCAATTGTTTTTCAAAAAAAATTATTGTTGATAAGACTAAAAAGTCATATAGTAGAAATTCAAAATTTGATTGTCATAATCATTCCTAACAACATTAATTAAGGTTGTAAGGGTATTGGGAGTTTGGGAGATAATTATGTTGTGGATTGGGGGAAAGAGAAGGTTGTGCAATATATGTGTGAACAAATGAAACCAAATATTCTTTTTCATAGTAAAGTAAAGATGTCACAAGCATAAACTTTGTCTGCCATAAAATTTAAAAATAATGGAAGAAATATTATTCAACCAAATTGTATGGTGTCATGTGCAATTTCAATTGCTGATTTGATCAGAAATTTACATAAAACTGACAGTGAATACAAAATAGAAAAATTCCATCATTTTAACCTTTAACCCAATAAACATGTGACATCCAAATTATATAGAAAGACATACATAATCAAGATGTCATCATGCATAATATAGAAAAGCAGTCAAGAGTAATTAGGATTACAGTCATCCTTAGAATAGTGTGGAATTGAAAACTAGAGTACTAGAGTTTCTCCCTAGAAATTACAGAGAATTTAAAAACTTAGAACATAATAAAGTTTCTTCGAAATATCCTAGGACAAGAGAATTAAAGCCTAGAGAACTAGGCAGCAACACTGTCTTCCCCATCGAGAGTTGTTTCCAGAGTATCTCCTCGCCATCTGCTCCCATCCAAGTGGATGATCATCGCAAAAGAAAACACATACAACATGATACAAACACAAGCAAGCAAGGGTGAGCTAATTATATAAAAGCATACATCATATTAATATATCGCATAAAAGGAACAAGTAAAATCAAAACAGCAAAGCACACCACCTAAAGCATGTTATATTCTAGACTTGACTCGTCTAGATTTTAAAATGATAGTCGGGCTATGGCGAGTCTTGCACCCGTGGTGACTTATGAAACTTGGGTTCCCCACCCTGCCACACTCACGAGGTTAGTCCGTTCCGCGCCTTGAGGCATACTGGGAGCCCCCAAGACTAAAGACCTCCTGCTACTTCTCACCACATGGTTCAACCTCTCTAAGTGAGTTTCATTGACCATTGAAGCGTCAGAATGACTCCCAAGGCTGAGCCCCTACTTTCATTTTAAAACACTAAGGATCTCACCGAGAGATCCTACATTTACCACCATCAACACACTCGAAATCATGTTTTATTCCTTCCCAATTCACATACTTTTGAACCACCATTCACAATTTCAAACATATACATAATCTCAACAATACACATTATTTACCACTCACAAATTATAAAAATAACTACTCCCTAATTTAATCTAAGTTAATCAATATCATCTTTTATAATTTATTACCAATGCCTAAACCCTGTATAGATATAAACTCATGTTCCCTTCAGTTATATTATAATAGTTATCTTAAATCATACTTCTATTATAAATTTTCTATTAAACCATTGCACAAACATTTTTAATTTATATTAAACCAACATTCATATTATAATATTATAAGATCTTATTATACAACCTACGTACATTAACTAAATTATATATATGTTACGTACATTAACTAAATTAAATATATATATATATATATATATATATATATATGTTATTTAAACTAATTTGCTCATTTTAATTTATTCCTAGGGTAAAATGAGTTGATCTACGTGTTCTTGGTTAGAATTTCCACATTCCTAAGACTTAGGGAACTAATGGTCATTTTTAATGTGTTCTTGCTCAATTTTATGCCTCACAGGTTCCATTTCACTAATCTAAGTTAACTAAACAGCCCAAACACCCCCGATACCCCAGACACACAAATTCACTATGCTAGTTCCCTCTTCCCAAACTAAATAAAATCAAATTAAGCTACTGATCCTTTACCTAAGGGTTCTACTCTCTCCCACCTTCTCATACCCCAATTGGTCAACGGAGTGGGAACATATATCCACCGCAGCGAACTCACCTTCGTCACCAACACGTATGACTAGTCACAACGTACTGGACCAGGCCAGGGCTGTTCTATGATCAGGGACGTGCCAGCTCTGGTTTTTAGGTTCCCTCTATCCTACCAACAAAGAAGGTATCCTAAGCACTCTGAGTTTGGCTCTCTTAAGGTACTATGATCACTGTACTGTTATCTAGACCTCCCTTCCCTTAAATCAATGCCACACTTCCACTCACAGAACTAGTTGTACACAGCCCAAGTCCCTCATCAAAATAATAGAGCAACAGGATTTCCAGTAATCCAAGACAACTTCAATATATCAAAATTTCACTGCCCATTTAATCAAACAAAGTCAGTTCAGTCCCATACTCATTTAAATCAACCAATCAGTATGACAATGGCAAGAAAATAGATTAGGCTCATCAAAACCAATTACAGAGCCTCAAACGAAAGCAATATAAGACATATCAATTCCAACAGGCACCCCTTTTTCAGAGCACTTCACAGTCACATAAAACAAGCAATTAATCAATAAAACAGATTCATTTCCATACACAAAATCAGATTCCAATTCACACACACTTGTATCAGTTCAGGAATAAATACAAAGAGAATTACATATTTTATATAATAGCTCCCCTTACCTGGAAACAAGCAACAGCAAGCTCACTCAACGCTTCTAAAGTGCTCATAGCAATTAGGGCACCGAGAGACCTACAAATCACCAATTAGGTGATAGACTTTAGCTTTTTGGGTTGAAATAACGAAGAATGGAAGACAAGGTGACATAGAGCTCATGGAATCAGAAAATGGTGTGACTTAGGTCAAAAACAGTGATAAGAAAGGAGAAAAATTTACTTACTCGATGAAACAGTGAGATGGTGGGTTCAAACGGAAGCCCTCGACGCCAGGAACAATTTGAAGGCACTAAATGAAATTTTGTACGGTTCAAATTTCTGAAAAAGAAGAGAGAAGGTGGAGTAGAGTTAGGGTTTGGCTCTTAGAGAGAAAAGGGTTTTATGTGGAATGAAATCAGAAATGAGCAAAGGAATTTTCCTTTTCCCCCTAAGGCCATGCTCTAAGTGAAATGGATCAGACTACCCAATTAGGCCAATGACTTATTATTTTTCTGAGGCCCTTACAAAACACATTTCTCTTTCACTACAAAATGACAATATGTAAATATAGAACTTTGATAATAATAAGAAGCAAAACTTCATTATCATTAACATCCCGAAAACAACCTTAATTGGAGGTTATTTTGTGTTATTTGGTCGCCATAGGGTGTAGTTGTGCATCACGAAGAGTTGGGTATGATGGATGCATTACTTATTCGAGGAGTTTATGCCAACGATTGAAACTAAGATGCATTTGTAAGCAATGATATCAAAAGCATAAAACATACGATTCAAAACGAAAGAATGGAAGAAAATGATCCAATTAAATTGTTATTCATTCAAAATTTCCCCAAACCTTACACCTAATAAACACCATTCTCTGTTCACTAACAAACACAACGGTAATTGAGAAATAGGATGAAAAAAGAAGCAAAAGCATGTTTTTTTTTTTTTCTCTTTCTGGAGGATATTCCTTTATTTTTCCTGAAAACTTTGAAGTTTGTTACCAAGAGACAAGAGTTAAATTTTTGAGAGGCTGGTAATGGAGTTGGAAAAGATGTGGGGAAAATCCAATATGATGTGTTTGAGAGGGAGCTTTAAATCCATGGAGGAGGGAAGATGAATGGCTTAAAGGCATTGAAGAGGTTTTAAGAAGGGAAGAAAATCCATGGATTGAAAGAGTACAACAGACAGAAGCACTGTTGCTGCTGCATCACTATGCTTTGTGAATTTAGTTCATCACACACTTCAATGTAAGAAAGCCGAAGATAACTTTGCCATTTTCTTCTTTCTCCACTAACCTTACACTGTCATCTCTCTTATAATAAATGCCTCATTTATGCTCTCTCTTACAATAAATTTAAACCAAAAAGGACAATTACTAATTAATATATCCCAAACTCAATTCCTATATCTTATAATTACACCAAAAACATTTTATCCTAGTAAAAGTCAAAAGGGTTTTCACCATTATAAAAAATTTGGGAGTGCAGGAAGAAAACAGTGGAATGCATGAAGAAGCCCTCAATAGGTTATCATTATTGGGCTCAAATATAGTGATGGGCCTGATCCAAATTGTTCCACAGAAATCATAGACCCATTGTTGCAACTAATAAGTGATAGCTAGGAATTTGCCGGGTCTGTGAATAGACCTTTAATGGAAACGTGTTGCTTCTCAGCCACAGAGAACATTTGGCATCATTACTCAAGCAACCTATCTCTTTTATTCTACTTTTCTCCTTCTTCTAATAGGCATAATTTTAGTTCTTTAATCTTCTTTCATTTTTTAAAAGACTACAATAATCAAACACTTTTTTTCTCCTACTACAAAACTGTATTTAAATATATTTTCAATTTATAAAATTTAAATGCAAAATTAAAATTCGTCTCAATACTAAAATTTTATTACAATTCACTTTCTAAATTTAAAATTAAATATATAGTCCCATCATATTCATCGTCCAAATTTAAGGAAAAACATATTTAGTAAAAAAAAAAATCTATCGTGAAATTATTAAAGTCTAACATGAAAGGTGTATAGTGATGCTTCGTCCCCAAAGAATTATATCGTACTCCAACATCACATGCCGCAAAATTAGAAGAAAATGATACACGTATTCTAAGCTATCTAGCTATTTTATTTTATTTTATTTTGTATTTATTTAAGAAAGAATGGAATAGAATAAAAGTAATTTGTTGCATACGGAAAACAGCAGTGATAGTTAATTTGTTCTTATTCATTTCCCAAAGAAGGCAGATTCTTTACAAATTGAAGGTGAGAAAGGAATAAGTGTATTAATAGCCAATACTCTAAATTTTAAGATTCATATTCCCTCCTCAATGTGTGCCACTCACCATTGAAACGCTCATTCTGTATTGGTGGCCACTAGTTGCTGCTGCTACCATAATATTTTTAATAAAAAGTTTTAAATATTTTTAATTGAATATATAATTGCATATATTTGTTGTGATAGTTAGAAAGAAGGAAAATAAAAAAAGTAAATTAATATAATATGAATAGATGAAAAATAAAATGATATAGGAGTTTAGTTGGAAAAAAGAGAAAAAGAAGGAAGAAAAGATAGAGAGATAAGATGGGAAGGAAACATGTGTTAAAAGATTATCTGGGTACGTGGCAAGTTTAAGATAATAGGAAGTGAGTTAGAGGAAAAAGATAAAGAAAATCATGTGAAACGATTCTTAAATATTTTATGGAAGTCACACGCAGGAAAAGTCAGGAACAGCTGGTACTAATAGAGAAGATAGAGATAGAATGAATGAGATGTTGTAGAAGAAACTCTATAATACAACACAACAAATTAAGGATTGACTAATCATAACTAAGGTTGTCCATTCAACTGCCTCAAAGGCCAATTTCAATCTCTTCTCTTTCCAACCATTTTTCATTTTTTTTCTTTCAATCTCCATTTCTTTTCACATCTCTTCTATTGCAATTCCACAAATTACATCTTTCATTTTTAAATATTAATAAACATCTAATTTAATTATTGCCATCAACTAATTTTTCTTCTAAAATGCGATATTTAAGATGTTAAATTTATGAATTTAATAATTACGAATGATTTATGATTGGATGTTTAGATAATAACAACCTAATATCATTTGACACAAACTCACTTTTCATAAGATAATCCATTTAATATTAAAATAGAAAGGTTAGCAGAAAAAAAATAAAGGATGGAAGAGAGAGTTGTTGATCTTATCCTTAAACCACAACAGTGATTGGTGAAGAGGCAGAGACAAAACACTTGAAAGAGCATAATTTAAACGCCCATGAAATACCTCTCTCTCTCTCTCTCCATATATAGAAATTTCCAATTATTAATAGTATTTATTCATCTTCGGTGTTTGAGAGTTAAATTTTAAGTAATTAAAAATATTTTTTATTGAAAATGTTTAACCATTTTATTTTACTTAAAATGAATTCAGGAATTCTTAAACAATGCGATTAAGTACTTAAGAATTATAAATTAACTACAATATTTTGGTTTTATTTTAGAAAATTTATATATTTATTTTATTTTACACCCAGCAGTTTTATTATCTCGTTCTTTTTTCAAAACTAGAAACAATTTATCCCCTACCCAGAGGAGAGCAAAACAAATGAAAAAACAATATAAAAAGCATCAAAGATTCTGTATGCGACGCCCCGACCGCGATATTTTCCCGAGCTGTTGGTTTCAATTCAATGTCTCGTTTTCTCGACCCATCTCTCTCTCTCTCTCTCTCTCTTCCTCTTTTGTTGGGAATTTTCTTTTTTCTTTTTAGTTTTTCCAATTGTTTTCCTTGCTTGGTTTACAAGTCTATTTTATTATTCCAAAATTTGATTCCAAGATCCCATATTCTTCAATGAGAAGCTCTCTCTTCGCTCCTTTCTGCTTCCATAAAACGCCATTTCCTTGTATATCTCTTTTCCCTCTTCTTTCTGTTTTTCTACTTTACTCCATCACCTTGGCTTCCATAAATGTATTTCTTCACTGAGAAAATGCAGCGTTTGAAGATGGGGTTTCCTGACTACATCCAGGCATTGGAAGAAGAACGCCGTAAGATTCAGGTCTTCTGCAAAGAGCTTCCTCTTTCCTTCGAGCTAGTTACTCAAGGTGACCCAGCAAACAAACTAACTAACCATATCCTTTTGTTGCTTTCTAGAAGATTATAAAGTTTCCTCCTTTATTTTCTGGGTTTGTTTACTGAAAGGTTTTTGGTTTCTGGGTTTTGTTGTTTTTATTATGTTTGCAGCCATTGAAGCTTGCAGACAACAATTGTCTGGCACCACTAGCGAGTATAATTTGAATGGTCAGTCGGAGTGTTCGGAGCGGACAACATCATCGGAGGGACCAGTCTTGGAGGAGTTCATTCCGATCAAGAAAAGGGCATCATCATCCCCCTGTTGCGATGAAGATGACGAAGACTATGAACAGCATTCTCTCAGGCAAACGGTTTTAAATGAGGATAATAAGAACAGTGATAAGAGGAAATCCGACTGGCTCAGATCTGTTCAGCTGTGGAATCCAGATCCCCCAGCTGAGGAGGTAAAAAGACCAAAGCTTAATTGTGAATTTGCCTTTTTTTGAATAAATTTTGTGCTTTGTGTAGAAGATGTTTGTTAATTGACTATTTTTCCTTTTTGTGTATGCAATTTCCTTGGCAAATTGTTCAGGATGCGACTAAGAAAGTTCCTGGGATGGAATTGAAGAGAAGTGGGAGCGGTGGTGGTGCTTTCCAGCCATTCCACAAGGAAGAAAGAGCTGCAAAGCCAACTGAAACATTGTATAAAGCACCCTCTTCAACTCGGGTAGCTGCTGCGAGTTCTAGCGCCGGAGAACTCACCCCAGAAAAAAATCAGAATGAGGGACAGAGAAAGCAGCGCAGATGCTGGTCTCAGGATTTACACAAGCGCTTCTTGCATGCCCTTCAGCAGCTTGGGGGTGCAGATTGTGAGTATCTTAACCAGTTTTGATTGTTATGTCATGTGCTTGGGATGTCACTATAATTGCCTATTTTCGTGGTTTCTGCAGCTGCCACACCAAAACAAATCCGAGAGCTAATGAATGTTGACGGTCTCACAAATGATGAAGTGAAAAGCCATTTACAGGTATGTTAGGTATATATATGCTGTTTGTATCCCAATTCCTAAAGACTGGTTATCAAAATTAACTTAAGCTGGTAGAATCACAATCGGGGTCTTTGCTATTGTAATTTCCATTGTCTAGTCTAGTCTAGTCTCCCCGGTGTGGAATCGTTGACTGTTTGTTATTGTTTCCTTAACCTTCCCCTCCAGTTTTAAGGGGGTCCAAACGAATTAAGTTTTTTGTTTCAGAAGTTATCGTAAATATTCTTGAGATCCAGCCGTTCCATATTCTGAATCACAGTCTAAATTTTTCTGTGTTTTGGACAGAAATACCGTTTGCACACCAGAAGGCCAAGTCCCTTGGTTCACAACAGTTCCAGTCCACAAGCAGCGCCTTTTGTCCTTGTAGGGAACATTTTTGTTCAGTCACCAGAATATGCTGCTGTAGCTACCTCAACAGCATCAAGAGAAGTGACCACAGTTACAGCACCTGCTGGAGTTTATGCACCAGTGGCCACACATCCTACGCCTGTTTCACAACCATCAGCCGATTCAATTAAGAAGCCACAGTTTAAGAAATTTAAGCATTCTGAACATTCAAATTCAGATGAAAGGGGTCATCACAGTGAAGGAGCTGTTCATTCAAATTCCCCTACCTCATCCTCCTCTACACACACCTCTGCTTCCCCTAGTTATTAAGTTTATAATGTTGCACAAGTTTTGTTACCAAATTGCTGTAGAAAGTCCTTTGATATTTCCTTCTGACGTTTTTTTTTGTACTAAAATTATCTTTACTCCTGTTATATGGGATTTAAATCAGAGGTAAAATACACAGTGACAATTTTGATGTTAAATAAGTCCACCCCACCCTCATAGCTGGCTACCATGTTATCTCCTTGCACAGAAGGTGAATTGAAATTTCAAATTTTAAATTTGGAAGCATGTCAATGTTTCAATTGGTACTTCTTGAGATTGTGACTAATTAAAAGTTACTAGTCTGACTTAGTCATACTTCTTCCACATTGAGCAAATTCTTAATCACACCTATGTACTTGTGTTGGTGATGCGTGTTATTTTAGTGGTCCACCTAAGCATCTACATTGGTTTGGTTGATTGGTTGTGGTTAGAATTAATGGGTTATAGTTGTAGCATGATTTTTCTTAAGGAGGATCTAAGAATATCCAACGGAATATGCAATGAACATTACCTACACAGGACAAAAAGAGATGCAGACATGTGTCAGTTGTGAAAGGGCCAAATTCAGCATCTCTGAATTCCAATATTGCTATAGACCTTCCTTGATTTAAAAAACGGTCTGTTATGATATTAATTGGGTTACAATATTTTTTTTTAATATTTGAACATATGTGATTTTGTAACTGGTTGATGGTAGTATTTATAATTATTATTGATTGTAGAGTAATTTTGGACTAATCACATAATGATACATAGATGATATTCAAATGTTATTAAAAAAATATTGTCTAAGTATCATTATCCTAATTGGGTTATGACCAAATACTACTGAGGAATATTAAAAAGATTACAGTTAGGTTCTGCCGGATAGTCCTCATTAATTATTTTGGCCATTGTTTCTTCTTTTAGAGTGAGCCAACTTGACCTTGCGAGTTGGACAATAGATTGCCAAATAAGCAAAGGTACTACTCAAAGTTTGCACACATATTCAAGCCATTTGCACTGCAGGATTCTGCTCTGGATTCTTCTAAATTGATTCTCATTGAACTACTATTTTTGTCTTTTCTTGGCAAAATATGGCTAGAGACAAACATTCATAATTAAGGACGGGTTAAAATAATTTCCTTTTTTTTAATTTTCACCGACTTTTCATTTTTTTTTTCTTTAAATTTATAATTTTTCAAATAAAGTTAATTCTCTTGACCTTTGGAAGGGTTGTTTGCAGGGGCCACAAGCCTAACAGAAACAAAGAAAATGAGACAATCACCCACTAAACGGTTCTCACCAAAAGATAAAATTAAAAAAAAAAAAATCAACTGAACTTGTTAGCAGCAGCGCCATTTCCTAGAATGGAAGCTATGCATGACTGTGATATGTAATACAAAACCATTCATATAATAATTTTTACTTTCAAGGCAATTCATGATTTTGCTTTACATAATAGTAATACTGAAATCACAGCCTATAGTACCATGCTTACTATTCAGATCACTAAAATTAATTGACTCTAGCAGTTTTTATTTAATTCATGATATACCACTAATATTTGTTATTAGATTAAGAATAACTAAAGCATAATATGAACAAACAAAAAGTTACAGTACATTATTAGGTATGATAAAGAAGTACTTAGTTTTTTGAATTAATTAGCTGGTAAAACTACTTCTATTTGAAAGTGGAACTCCATTGAAGATCACTAGAATCTTTCACAAGATTACTTACCCCTGAATAGTAAATGATATTCATTTACCCTCATCTTTTTTTCCCACTTTTTCTATCCTAGCACCCTTTGCATTGCCTCTGTAATCACCCGACACACATTGCTTTTTGCAAAATGACCTTAAAAGAACAAGAAATGTACATGAACAAACACAAACAAAAAGTCAAAGCTTTCAATCAGCCAATCTTTCTAATTATATTGCGAGTTAGGTGTGGATACTCAATAATATTCCTTTTCATCACATGGATAAAAGTAACCCATCTATTTTTCTATTCCGTTAATCGATTAATTAAAGTTAATTTCGAATATAGTACAAAGAGAGATTAACCAAAACCATGATCTATCGAATTTTTTATCAGTCAAACTTAGATAACTTTGTTACCCAGTTTATATTATCATGTATTTTCTTATGTGTTACGGATAATCTCTGTTGAACAAGTGAATACTAATCTCTTTCAGTATCATCTTTTTTTATGCATCTTCTTATACTGGGTCAACACAAATTAATTATTTTACTAAGCTTAAAAGGTTGAATAATACATATAGATAACAAAAAAACAATTTACGTATTAGGAAGAGGTAATTTTACAATGCAATCAAATGACAATGTAAAAGATTTTTCATGACCCTTTTAACTTCAATGGGTCCCTTGATTGCTGCTGGATTTAGCTTTTGCAACTCCAAAGGAATGAATGTTTAAAAAAATATGGCTAGATGTTATTTGTAGGAAGACATGGGGGCATTATTTAAAGTGCTACTAATTTCAGTGTCACATTATTTCGTTATATTCTGAGTCGTGGAATTCCATTATAAGAAATGTGCATATTTAATGTGTGATATTGTACTTCGAACGTGATTGTCTTAAAAAAATTATTTATTAAACTTAAAAATAGTTTTATTTAAAATTATCATACAAATGACATTTTTATCTGTAATTTATTACACGTCAAACTGATCATAATTATATTTATACATACATAATATTTTTCAATCAATATAGTGTGATAGGATTTCCATATAACTTCATCTCTTAAAGTATTTTATTTATTCAATTCCAAAACTCTGCGTATAACAGTATATTAGACCTACGTATTACATGTAGATACCAATACCAAATACAAGTTTAGGTACATACGGGATTAATTGTTTCCATAATCTAGAGAATGGCTAAATTTTGCAAACGATAAAACAAAACACGCAATTTGCAAATTTATAAATTAAAAGAACGTTAAATTTTACAACGCGACGAAAATAATATTGAAGTAAAATCTGTAATACATAAATGTTCACGAAATGATTGACATAAATCCTAAACATAACTTGATAAGTATCCAAAAGAGTACGAATTCAATGACTTTTGAGAACTATAAGACTTTAAAGTAATCTACACTCTCTGTATTAAGTAATTTAATGTTGTTATTATTTGCATGGTGGTGATCTGCGATTATTTGTTATAGATATGGAAAGTGTGAGAATTAAATATTGATAAACCAACACGAGTCAATTAAATTATATATTAATTACGAAGCTAGTCTCATAAACAAACAAAAATAGAATCGACAACAGAAGCTGCAATTGGAGCCTTCTTTGTATAGTTTATTGCTTAAACGCAAACATGGTTTAATTTAGAAGTTGAAGGGAGAAAAGAAACATGTATACATGAGGATTGTCGTCAAAGTCACCTATTAATGGTCCCCATCACGAATATTCGAGGACAAAGAGAGGAATATTATTTTAAATTATTATCAATATCCATTCATTCAATGTCATAGTATATTCTCCCTTTTAATTTATATTATCTTCTTTTAGGTCAGCCTCACAAATCAAACCATATTCTTTTCTTCCTAACCTAATATAACAATTTTTGGTAAATATTAATTTGTGTTTGATAAGTATATTATAATTTTATGAATATTGTTGATTGTATGAGTTGGAGCATAGGAGATTTTCTGTTTTAGGGAAGAGTAGAGTTGGAAAAGAGACAGGCTAAATCTGTCCCTTCAGTGGATCTAAGGTCAAGTGACCCTAATGCTCCTTCCAAAATACTCTTTCTAAATATTAATTAACTTTTCCCTTCGTAATTATCACAACGAATATTCCTCCAACCTTATCATTAAATAAACAAATGCAAACAAAAACCTTTGTTAGGTTTCTTAATTAAGTTCAAATGCCTAGCGTCAATCTCACAACAATAACACACTTTAATCTGTTTCTTAAGTTGAACTTGCGTTTCTTAATTACTCACATTTTAGCATTTTCCTTTTCATGATTCATCGAAAGGTAAATTTCATTTGCATTTAATATTAATTCATCGAGTGCTGATAGATGTACCTCACTAAAACTGTTTATACCAACTTAACACCACTAATTTAGACTTTAACTCACAATTATACTAATTTAATCAAAACATTTCACTACAAAGTGTTATGATCTTAAAAAAATTAAATTGTCTTCTATTATAATTAAGTGATAATTGATTTTTAATATTATCACAAGGTTGGTGGTGATTGTGAGAGTGTTTTAATAGTTGTGTAATGTTTGGATGTGTTATAATTGATACATTGATTAATATATGAAGTTAATTAACAATTATACTTATCAAAGCATTACAATAGTTTAAACAAGGTGACAGCGTAGAATATATGTGTCCCCGGTAAAGATGTATATTTATTATTTTTCTAATTCATAATTCATTTAATATATTTTTATTTATTTAATATACTTGTAAGGATTGTAATTGTTTTTATTGATTTGGAAAGAGTAACCAGTGTATAATATATAGAATATACAGAATACTTAGATTCTATAAGGAAAGAATATATCAATTATTCAAGACAGAATCAATTATCCATAAACTAAATAAGGTAAACTATAATCAAATATATTATTTCCTATCATCTCCCTCAAGCGCGTGGGATTTGGTCCAACGTGAAGCTTGGCTATGAAGAACTGGAACAATGGTCGAGGCAGACTTTTAGTGAATATGTCTGCTAGCTGGAGATCAGAAGGAATGAATTGAGTGATGAGTTTGTTAGATAGAACAAGCTCGCAAACAAAGTGATAATCAATATCAATATGTTTAGCACGTTTGTGAGCCACCGGATTCTAGGAGAGGAATATAGTACTCTTGTTGTCACAAAGAAGAGTTGGCGTTTGATAGGAAATATGCAGATCATGTAGAAGATTAGTAATCCATATTAGTTCAGCTGCTACATTAGCCATGGCTCTATATTCGGATTCACAACTTGATCGAGCTACAGTTGGTTGTTTCTTAGCACTCCATGAGACGAGATTTCCGCCTAAGAAGATAGAATAACCATAGGTTGATCGCCTAGTCTCAATACATCGAGCCCAATCTGCATCCGAGTATCCAAGAACATTAAGGGAAGCTCCACGGGTGAAGGATAGGCCATAGGACATGGCGCCCTTGACATAGTGAAGGATGCGTTTAACTGCTTGAAAGTGATCATTTGTTGGAGCTTGAAGAAATTGACTAACCAAATTTACCGCGTAGGACAAGTCAGGACGAGTTATAGTGAGATACTGGAGTGCACCAACGAGAGAGCGATATTGAGTGGGATCAGAGAATGGATCTCCTGTGGTTGTCAGTTGAATAGCAGGTTGGAGTGGTGTGGGTGTCGGTTTGGCATCCAACCTCTGGGCCCTAGATAAAATGTCTTGAGCGTATTTGGTCTGGCTAAGAAAGACACCATTGGTAGTGTAGTGGACCTCGAGACCAAGAAAGTAATTTAGATTACCTAAATCCTTGATAGCAAACTCAGTTTTGAACCTTGCCAAAAGTTTTTGAATTAAGGAATTATTATTTCCTGTCAAAATTATGTCATCAACACAAACAAGTATACAGAGAGTGGCAGCAGTGTTGTGGTAGACAAATAAAGATGGATCTGTCTTACTTCCGAGGAACCCAAGACTGAGCAAAATCGAGCTGAATCATTGAAATCATGCAAGAGGGGTCTGTTTGAGGCCATAAAAAGCTTTCCGAAGTCGACAAACATGATTTGGGTATCGAGGATCAACGAACCGAGGAGGTTGTTCCATATAGACAGGATGTGTCAGGTGCCTATTCAAGAATGCATTCACTACAAGAAAAAGGTCTTTTATATACGGATTATTATATACGGATTTTTATCCGTATATAATTTTTCCATTACATACGGATTTTATATACGGATAAATTATATATGGATTATCCGTATGTAATTAAAAAAAATTACATACAAATCATCCGTATGTAATTTCAGTATATAATGTTGGCAGCGGGAGCTTTCTCAAAGATAAAATGATATATAATATTATATGTAATTGGGTTTGTTCTAATATTACGTAGAGATATTAAAAATTAATAAAAAAAAAATTAACAAATTAAACCCTAAAAGAAAACGTAACAGAGAATGAGTGTTGTTAGAAAGTTCTCGAGCCCTTCTTTGTCTCTGCTCTTTCTTTTCTTTCTTCCTTTTCGATCATAGCTTCTTCTCTAGCCATTCTTGTCATCAAGCGATTCTTCTCATCGATCATAGCCATTCCCCTTCATCATCTGAAAGCTTCATCTTCGTTCGTCGATCCATCATCTTCGTCGCTCGAACCCTAGGAGTCCCTGCCTCCAATCGTGGTGTCGTTGTCGCTGTGTGGTACTCGTGTTCTCCCCCAACAATTTTCATTTCGCGAATTTCGTACGAGTCTAAAGAAGTAGTTCCTAAAGACATTGAACCCTAGGTATTGTTGTTGAAGCATTGTCATTTTACCTCTATGTCTGTGACTACCGTCTCACCACTACATCTTCAAACTAGTCTCTTTCATCTCTCTATTGACATGATAGGTGAAAAATGTCAATGGTTTATGAGCAGTGTTATATAACATGCTTAAAGTACTTCACTTTTAACATGATTCACTATTACCCCTTGCTGTCTGAAAAAAGATGATGCTAGATAGAGAATTGTTACGAAGTTGTTAAATTGCCAATGTTGATTGTGCACAATATCGATCAAATTCTTTAAGTATTTTGATTATTATATGGGTTTTGTTTCTCTCTTTCTGATAGGACTCTTTCTGATATTGAAGTTCATTATTCTTATATATATCATTTGTTTATTTTAGTTTTGATTTAGTGTTAAATGATGTGTTACTGTCAGGAGAAGAGCATGTGGATAGAATGAGAAGTTATCAAAGAAATAATAAAGCGTGCAGCTTTCAAGCTAACTTTTTTTGTTTAGGTCTATGTATGAGTTTTTCTGTAATTTTTTTTATAAAGCTATAAAGTTACTTACGAATTTTCCGTATGTAAATTATATACAGATATTATATACGGATTTTCTATATATAATTATATACGGATATTATATACGGATTATCCGTATGTAATTTATATACGGATTATCCGTATGTAATTTATATACGGATACAGATAATCCGTATATAATCTTATCTACGTCCCTATTATATACGGATTTTTGGCCATATATAATCCGTATATAACATCACTTTATATACGGATTTTGGAGGTTATATACGGATTTTGGCCGTATGTAATAGCGATTTTTCTTGTAGTGATTGTTGACATCCAATTGATGAAGAGGTCAATTATTCATTACTGCTAAAGTGAGAATGACACGAACAGTGGCAGCTTTAACAACAGGACTGAGGGTGTGATCATAGTCAAGACCAGGTGTTTGAGTGAAGCCTTGTGCAACCAACCGTGCTTTTAATTTGTCAATTGACCCATCTGAAAGATATTTGGTGTGAAATACTCATTTGGATCCTACAATGTTGGTGTTGGATGGGCGTGGGACAAGATCCCAAGTATTGTTGGAGTGTAGGGTCAGGAGCTCTTTATGCATAGCATCCAACCAACCAGGATGTTTGGCAGCGGATTTGAACCCTTTGGGTGTGGAAGTGGTGAGCATAGCATAAAGAAGAGAAGATGGTTGGTAGGTGGTAATGTCAGCAAAATGACGAGGCCTAAAAATACCTGATTTGGCGCGTGTGACCATAGGATGAGTAGACTGGGCACTACGGTGTATTTGTGGTTGAGTATCAGGCATGGAAACAACAGTTGAAGGAGTATCTTCAGCAGGACATAGACCACAATGTATGGTTGGTGAGTGCACAGTTTCCTTGGATAGTGGCAAAGAAGAAGCTGGGGCAGGAGCTGGAGCAGGAATTTCAAGTGTTGAGGCTGGTTCAGCAAATGAAGAAAAACCCAATCCGGAAAGTGGAGATATAGTTCCTGTTTTTGAACACGGAAAATAAAGTTCATCAAACTTGGCATGTCTTGTTACGTATAACCGAGAGGTTGAAGGATCCAAACATTGAAATCCTTTATGGTTGCTGCTGTATCCAAGAAAAATACAAGGTGCACTGCGAGGAGACAATTTGTTAGTGGCAGCATAGTCACAGAGACAAGGATAAAGACAAAAGACAAAAGACAAATGGAAGAAGTTGGTAAAATAGAAGATAAAGACAAAAGACTTCTTTTTCGTAAATGGGAAATAGTATCAAAGTGAACATAAGCCTCGTAGCTTATTGGAATTTAAAACAGAAACAAAAGCATTTTGACCATGCTCCAATACATATAAGTTGTGCTCACGCCTCCCTTTTGCTAGAATTTCCTTTGTACCCCTTTGCTGAAGCATAAAAGATGTGTCAATAAAGATAGCATCCACAGGAAAGTCGTGTAAGTTTACTAATTGAAATGAGATTCTTTTGGAGTCCAGGCACAACAAGAATATCAAGAAGGTTTAAAGTATTTCTCAAACGATGAGATCCAATATGGGAAATGGGGATAACCATTTCCAACAGTAACTATGTGATTACCAGAATAAGGCTCAATGAGTCTAAATCATATGAGTTTGCTGTCATGTGTGCTGAAGCTCCAGTATCAAGGTACCGATCAGACTGGTTTGAATTTGATAGAGTGCAAGAATTCACAAATGATTCAACAAGATTGGCAGATTGAGGTGGGCCACCTTCATAACGTTGATGGCAAGATGTGGCATAATGACCTTCTCTTCAGCATATTTGGCAATGGATAGGACGACCTCCTCTGCCGCGACCACCACGACCTGAGTATTGGTAACCACGATCTGTTTTGCCATTTGAGAAATAACGCGACCCGGATGAAAAATGTGTATTGGATGATTGAGAGGAACATTGAGTAGTGGTATTAAAAACAGCTTGAGAGGGAGTAGATTCAACGGCATGTAAATACATTTCAAAACTCTCGGCAGCAGAAGAAGATCACGAAAAATAGGCAATGGTCGCATGGCTAATTAAGATGCACCAAAGCTAGTGAAAGTGGGACCTAACCCCGTAAAAACCAGTGTAATTTATCTAAATCATCCACTGGTCTACCCATAAGGCTGAGTTGATCACATAAGCCTTGAAATGTTTTGAAAAACTCCCTAACAGTGGATGAGCCTTTTGTAAGGTGCAACAGTTGATCTCTGATTCCAATTTCTCTTTGCTTGGAGTCACCACCGTAGAGGGATTCAAGAGTAGTCCAGATCTGTTGTGCTGTGTCACAGTGTAATACTTCAGCTAGAGTCTCTTCAGTAAAGGAGGCCTGAAGAAGACTTACAAGTCTTTGATCTTGTTGTTTCCACGTGATAAAGGCTGAATTAGGGACCGTTAAAGATCCATCAGCAACAGGCAATTTCGCAAGAGGAGTTATGATTGAACCATTAATATGACCATAAAGGGCTTGTCCTTCGAGAAGAGGAATGAGCTGACGACGCCAGAGAATGAAATTGGTTGAGGTGAGGCGTATGTTTAACATGTGGATCATTGTGTTAAAGGAAAAAACACCATCAGTATTAGCCATAGTGAAGAAAAGAAAAGAAGAAAGGGTAAGGAAGGATCGAAATTAGGCTGATACCATATAAGGATTGTAACAAATGTGTTTTTATTGATTTGGAAAGAGTAACCAGCGTACAATATATAGAATATACAAAATAACTAGATTCTATAATTAAGGAAAGAATATATCAATTATTCAAGACAGAATCAATTATACAGAAACTAAATAAGGTAAACTATAATCAAATATATTATTTCCTATCAATACTTATATTTATGAGTTATAAATTATAATACACACATAAAAAAGTTCACTCTCCGTACATTCTCCATGGAAGTCTTAGTTTATCATCTTTCTAATTCATGATTTAATTAATATACTTATATTTCTCAATTATATTACACATATAATTTAAAAAAAATTATCTTCGTTTATTAAGAAATAAATTTTAATTCTAATTCAACTCTACAAAATAAGTTGTTATAAAATGATATTTGTACCTACTTATATGTTATAAACTTGTTTTATCTCTAATCGATGTGAGATCTTCAACACATCTCTTTCACGTTGAGGTATATGTATACTGAGTGTGAAACTATATAGTAATTGATAGTTTGATAACGGATAATACAATAAGTCTAACAAATAATAAATATATCGTTATGTATACTTAAACTTATGATTTTAATATCATAGTAAAAGAATTTAAAACTTGATTTAATCTTACAAAACTAATTTTCAATATGAGGTTTACATTAATTTATTTAATAAAAATTGTTTTATCTAATGAAATCTTCTACATTCACTATCCAAATATACATTCTTCATTAGAAGAAATTTAGTGTATCTCCTCTCTTTTTTTTTTTTCAAGGGCATTTTACACGTTACTTTGGAAGGTGTAGATAAATTCTTTATAATCTCAAATTAATTTTTACCCTTTTAACAGTATATATATTATTGAGAGTCTGCCAAATTTAATCCATCTCTACTTGAAATTAATATATCGAGTTTTTTTAAAATTGTTATATAAAATGAAGACACAGTTTGTAATGTAAAAGGAAGGAGAAAGTAAAGGAGGGACAGAAACAAAAGCAAGTGATTTTAAGAAAAGGTATAGTTTGTGAAACTGAGACAGAAAAGGTGAATAGAAGAGAATGGGGTCATTTATTTTTTTCAGAAGTAATACTTAGTGGGTAAAGGTTGATTAAACCCCACGTACTCCTCGTTAATAATGTTTTGTCCTATAAAAGACATAAGATTAAGTTGACCACATATTATCTTTTCTAGGTATTGTTGTGATCGCATGATTATTATTGTTCTAACGTGTGCCATGTGCTTTCAAAGATGAAGGCATCGGTGATCATTGAGTTGTTGTAAAATAAGTTGAAGTTTCACTGTCGGTAAATAAGGTAAATTGCATAGTATGAATAGCAACGTAGAAATTTTGACAAAGGAAATAAAGTAAATGATTTTGTTTGATTAATTTCAAAGGCAAGATTGAGTTCAGTCCCCCTTTTAACACCAACTTCAAATGCAACAAATCTTAAATGTTCAGATCTCTGCATGCTCACACCAACCAAATTATCAGGTTGTTGAGAGCTACCACCTTTATAGAAGATCCTATACATTTTGACACACCAAATATTTAAAATAAAATAAAAAAAACGAAAATTCACTCATGACATGAAAGAGTTCACCTTCTAAACTAATCAAATATATACACTTTCTTAGGAAAATATACGAAAGTACTTCTTTTTATATTAAAGTTGTTGCAATATATTAAATTTATTTGTTTGTTTTAATTATTAAACATGATCTAAAGTAATATCGAGGCTATATAGTAAATGTTTTAACATCTCAATTATTTTTATTTTTATTTCTTAAATCAGTGTTTTTCTTATAACACTGGCTAGCATTTGTCATTAGATGAAAAAAAATGTTGATTCAGTCAAATTAATTTCTAAATTATTGTAATAACTATTTATATCATGCAAAAATGAAAACTATATAAATAGTGATAATGATAAATACTTAAATTAGACGAGTGAGGGTGCAGGAATTCTTTTCCGACACAAGTGAGGGTTAGGGCTATTGCTCCCTGCACCTCCAAAATTATTGACTGCATTCTCATACTAATTGAAAAATATAACTATGGAGTTTGAAAAAAAAAATTATTATACAATCCATAGATATATTCAAATTAAATATTTCAAAAATGTTTTTTAGATGTAAAAGTATATTATGCATGTTTATATTACACAATATTATAAAATTCAAAAAACATTTATAGATTGTGTAATTTAAAAATACATTTTGGACATTTATAAAATTTCAAGAAAAAAAAGAAGACGATAAGAGTGGTAAAAGAAATTGCTCTAGCTTTTGGATGACCCAATAGCATTATGGGCCTATTTTTCTTTGTTTGTGCGCTTTTCGTGGCAAGGGGGGTGTAACTGGTAACTAAATTGAATCTTTGATGAATTATCCAGTAGTCAAGTATTCTTTCAAGCTCACTTATTTCACTTAACAATACATTTCAACTGAAATGAGAGAAGAAGCAAGCTAGTTCATTTGGGGAGAAAGACACGTTAGATGGAGAGTTACACATTCTTTTAAATATTAATAAAATCAATTAGAAGTTATGACAAACATTCAGCCTAACAACTTTAATGTTATGATTAGTTTTTATGTAAACTACTTAATAAAACAAAATAAAATACATTATATGGTAGGATTTATAAAATAAATAATTATTTTTGTAATAATGCATTAGAGTTAATTATTAATTTGATTCGTTCATTTAAATCTTTTATTTATTTTAGTTCATATATTTTCTTTATTCCATTGAATCCAAATTTTGTTAAATAAAGTTAATATGATTTTTTTTTCTTTAAATTAACATTAACGTTATTTGTAAAGTGATTATGTATCAGTTTAACAAAATGTTTAATTAATATTTTTGTTTATGAATTTTTTTTACTCAATTAAGTCTTTATATTTTTATATAAAAATAATGTGATTTTTTTCTGTACCACTGTCATTCTCAAGGGAACTCATAAGCAAACTCAAAATTCACAATTGAGTTCAAATATCCATCTAGAAAATGAAATTCTTTGATATAGGATCTTAGATTTGAAGGAGATACTATTAGACACGAAGAAAAATATCTCAACATAATTGTGTTGTCAAAGAAAAACAAGTTAGAAAAAGAAAATGATTTAAATTTATAATTAAAAAAAATAACATTATCTCTACTTAAAAAATATAAAGATTCAATTGACGAAAAATTAACATATATAAAATACACTGATTTAGAAATTTAAATTTAAATATTATTTTATTAAAATAATATTATCTCCGTCTAAATGATAATTTTCCGAAAATATGTCACCTTACTTTTATTTAACAAAAAATAGACTCATGAATAAAAATATATATAAAAGTTAAAACAAAGGGAAAATGGAAACAATATTACTAAATAAGTTGATTACTATATGAGTTTGTTGCAAATAAAAAATTATTTTTTATTAATATATTTAGAAAAGTTTTAAGTAATATTATTGTTTAAAAGTTATATAAAGATGAATTTAGAAACGTGAGGCAAACGCAATCTTAGTCTCTAAAAAGTTGAAATGGTGTGGTAGATTAAAGCCTAATGTTAATAAAAACAATTATTAATACCAAAGCTACCTCTCACTAATTTGAGTTTTTGCAGAATCACTCCTTTTGGAGATAAGTCCTTAAAGTAAACATCCCCAGCAAAGCCAAGAATCATGATTATGCTTTCTACTAACCATTGGGATGCCAATTTAGTGCCTATTTTCAATGTCATATTCTCTTTCAACCCAGACAATAATTCCATACTTTATTATTACATCTTCAATATAATTATTAAACCCAACACATACCATTATGTTAGAATGACTTAATGATTTAGTCAAATTATGCAAGACTTTATCAGAACATTTTTCGTAGTTTGTAAACAAATTATAAAACTTACAAGAGAAAATTTGTACCGTGTAAATTAATTTTATTTTATAAACAAAGCATTTTCTCGACTCTGTGGATAAACACGTCTTATAAATTATAATTTATTTTTTATACAGTTGAAATTTTCTACTGAAATTTTAATATTGTCTATTCTTAAAAATATTGGTTTTGATATATTAAATCTTTTTAATGTATTTTAAAATATTAAAATCAGTGTATTTTAAATACACAACATATTAATATTATCAAAATTCACAACAACAAAAAAAAAGTTGTACGTTTATCCACTTTTAACAATCTCTTAATTAATTAGAGAGTTTGTTGTTGAGGAGTAAATAATTATGAAATGGTTTAACTTCATCGTGGGCTGCTCAAATACTTAATTACATTATCTTTTAGTCAGAATAGTTAAATTCATTTCACATAGCATCTTTACTTTCCGTATGCTTCGATTTGTATTGGATCAGGATCAACTCCAGAAAACTAAATCATAAGAATTAAATACATTGTATTGCTTATTTATTCCGATATTATTTTGAATCATAAAGTTTTTCTACAATACTATAAATAATCAAGCATTAGCTAAAGATCTATTTCTCATTTTATTTTTATGTACTTTTAACCATATTTATAGCTAAAAATATGATAATTGGAATTTTGAAAGAGAAAAAGTCAATCCTAAACTACTTAAATGAAAAATAAAACTGGAGTTACATATTTTTCTTATTTGGGGTGGTTTATTTCAATTATATAAAGAAACCTAACCTCGAAAGCAAATTTATTTTGGACTCCTATGAGTGCTTATATATATATATATATATATATATATATAAGATTTGGGGATATTTTGAGAAATTGTTGTTTATTTAAAAAGTAAATGTTTTAAACATGATTTTTATATCATAAAATGAAATTCTTATATTTCAAAATTTGTTTTAAAAATGTTTGAGGCCTTGCTTTTACATTATTAGAGAGAGAATGAAATTTTTTATAACGAAACATAAAGGTATTTTTAATGAAATAAAATTAAGGGTAAAGTAAAGAAAATGGTTTTTTGATTATATTTAATAATTTAAGAATTTGAGTGATTAAACATTTAATATTAAGAGTCAAGCATTTTTATGAAAATATAGAGAAAAAAAAAGTAGTAGAAATTATTAGATATGTTTTATAGAAATTACTTAATTTATTAAAATTAAGGTTCATACGTTTGTTAAACGAAACCGTACAAAGAAAAAGAATAGAATGTGTAATAAAGGAGTTATATGGAAAAAGAAAATAGTCAAAGATATTAGTTGACTTTGTATATGTTAAATAATTGAGAGAGAACGAAAAATAGTGTAGTTAAAAGAATAAGTTTTTTTAAACCAAAATAGAGAGAGAGAGAGAGAGAGAGAGAGAGAGAGAGAGAGAGAGAGAGAGAGAGAGAGAGAGAGAGAGAGAGAGAGAGAGAGAGAGAGAGAGAGAGAGAGAGAGAGAGAGAGAGAGAGAGAGAGAGAGAGAGAGAGAGAGAGAGAGAGAGAGAGAGAGAGAGAGAGAGAGAGAGAGAGAGAGAGAGAGAGAGAGAGAGAGAGAGAGAGAACAACAAAGAGAAATTTTTTAGATCACCATGTTAAAATAATTTAAAATAAAACGGAGATAAGATTAATAAGAAAAAAAAATTGAGACAAATAAGTACATATTAATCTTTACCACATATAAAATTTGAGAAAATTAGTCTTTATTTATATATATAAATAAAATATTTCTGTCAAATCTAAAAGATTTTTGAAAAATATTCACATTTTTCATCCAAATGAAAAATAAAGATGAAAATATATATTTTTTTCAATTAAATCTTTATAACATGCATTTTTCTTTTTAATTTTTTCGTAACCAAATGAAATTGAATTTAAAAGTAATATTGTGTGAAAAGAAATTAAAGAAATGAATTTGAGTAATACTTTGGAAATTAGAGTTGTCAATTAAAATAAATTACTTTTTATTCTCTTACTTTGAATGATATTTTAAAAATTAAAGTTCACGATTTAGTTTTTATAACTCATTTGTATAAATAGACTTAACTATATATTTAACTTGGACAGACTCAATTATAACTTTGATTTGGATAGACTCCAGACAGCCATTAAGTTAAGACAACTTGACTTAATGTTTGACCTAGAGTGAAAATGTTGTATCTAGAAACTAATTGAAGTCTTGTTGTATGAATCTACTTTAATTCTCACTATAGTCCATTTAAGGACGAGGCTTTGGAGATTAAAATATTTTTTATCCACTTATTTGATGAATCTATAAAAAAAAAACTTACTAAAAAAATCTTTGATTTATTTAAGTGTTTTTGAGTATTATTAGTCTTAAACATGTAGATGCCTAACTAAAAAGACTAATGTTATTCCCATCGAAATCTCTACCTTTTATACCTAATCTAGTTTTAAAGGGTGTTCATATCTTATATGGAGCAACTCCTTTATTTCACTTTTCTTTATCTATTCAAAATTGTAGCTAAAATATTCCTATTCCATAATTGATCACACTTTCACATAATCAATATAGATTAGATTGGTCATATGTGAATCTCGTATATGAAATACGACCAATTATATATCTTGAATGAAAAACAACCTTAAGATATCAATTTAGAAAAAAAAATATATTTTATTTAAATCAACCAAATATATCATATATAGACATTATGATCATTATAAAAAGTCTAAATACCATTTTATTTATTTTTCAAATTAATCATATATATATTTATAAAGTTTTCACGCATTTCTTATTCTTTTCACTATTCTTCACATAATTTAAAACATGTTATTTTTTACTTCGATTTTGATTAATGTCCTCTCTTTTTTTTCATCCGTCCAAACAATCACCCTGACCAAAGAAAGACGCCTTTGTTTATGCTATAAAATTCAAGGAATAAGAAAGAATTTAGTGG
This sequence comes from Vigna mungo, assembly GCA_036885675.1. Lineage (NCBI taxonomy): Eukaryota > Viridiplantae > Streptophyta > Magnoliopsida > Fabales > Fabaceae > Vigna > Vigna mungo. Next base: position 40,967,689 of record CP144692.1, on the reverse strand, counting down.
GTGACATGAGAGATATAGAAGGACAAAACAAACATAAAAAAGAAAGGCCATGTTACCAAGCGTAATGATTAAAGGTTACATGCCTTTCCCTCGCCGTCAAAACCTTCTCATTATTCCCTATATATCAAACAAAGCTTTCAAAGTTGTGCTTAGCTTCACCATTGATTTTGAAGATTTTCCGTTATATTAAACTATGTGATGTTCTGAATTCTGATTCTTGGCTGGTATATCAAACTAACCCGCTTTAACAAGTGGGAACCTTCCATGGTGCCCTTAACACCACCATAAAATGATCAAATGAAGTGATGTTCCATCATAAATTTTATTCCCAATTATCTTTTCACTGACAACACCACAAAAAAAAACATTATACTCTAAAGTTCCTACATTGTAACTGGCCAGAATTTCAGGAAGAGTTACATTAATTAAATATAACCATAATCACATTGTCATCATAAAACATTTCCTCACAGAGTCTTCCTTTGGGGTGTAGTGGGTTTACCTCATATAGCCACTATCTAGTACGACTTACTATGCTATATCATACATGTCCTTTGAATTCTTCCACCTTCTCTTGTTTTAATCTCAACTCAAAGTGTTGCAACCACCAAAAATACGTATTTGTTATGTTTTTATCATTATCTGAACCTGTATTTGCTACACATCTACTACCACATATATATATATATTATATAGCCCACGCATCACTTTAACTCCAAAATCCTAAGGGGGTCTCTTTCTCCACTCTTTGTGATTTAGCTAAAATGGTAGCTTCTTCTCTACCTTCTAATACGTTACAGTGTGTATATGTAATCTCTTGGCATGGTCACATGCTCTTCGTCTTGCATTAGTTCTCTTATTTTTTTTCATTTTTTTGTTGTATCTTCTACTATTGCAGGAAGTTCAATCAGAGCAAAAATGGATGGACAATGGACCCTCTCGCCGGGCCAAATGGTGGTACTCAACTTTCCACACTGTGACAGCCATGATAGGTGCTGGTGTTCTCAGCCTGCCCAATGCCATGGCATATCTTGGATGGTAAACTGAAACACAATATCACATGTTTGAACAAGTTTCTCTTGAACACTAATCAATGGAAGAAAATAAAAAGATAAAGTAGATTGAACTTCTTTGTAAACTAAAACTGACTTACCGAGAAGTTTAGAACACAGTTTCTATGAAAGTTAATCACATAGATTGATCTTAGCTTATACGAGAAGTTCAATTCATTTCATTTCATACTTTTCTTCTCTTCAAATACTTTTAGAGAGGTTTATTCAAACAAGGCCTAAAAACGTAAGATGCAGCGTAAGTTGTTAAACATGAGTTGTAGCTGAATGTTTATTATCTCTTCTCTTCTGTACAGGGGTCCAGGGATCTTGATGTTGTTGTTATCATGGTGCCTGACCTTAAACACAATGTGGCAAATGATACAGTTGCATGAGTGTGTTCCTGGAACTCGTTTTGATCGCTACCTTGATCTTGGTAGACATGCTTTTGGACCAAAACTTGGGCCATGGATTGTGCTCCCCCAGCAGCTAATAGTCCAGGTTGGGTGTGATATTGTCTACATGGTTACTGGGGGGAAGTGCCTAAAGAAGTTCATGGAGATAGCATGCATCGATTGCACACAACTCAAACAGTCTTACTGGATTCTGGTCTTTGGTGCCATCCATTTCTTTCTTTCTCAGCTTCCCAATTTCAATTCTGTTGCTGGGGTTTCTTTAGCTGCAGCAATAATGTCATTAAGGTGGTTCATGATCCCATATATCTATATTTCATTAGATACTAGCCTTTGAACTTGATAACTTATCAATCCCGAGTGCTAGCTTGCCATACAAGGATCCAAGGAAGAGATATAACTTGGATTCTTCCAAAAACACAAAAACATGAGATAAGGATAATGATCTATCTCTGAAACTAAAGAAATTGATTGAAAAATATAGTTAAATGAAAGATGCAAAGCGTTTGATTCTGTAGTGAAACCAAACAGAAGCAGTGGTATGTCGCCTTTAAACTCAAGGTAGTGGTTGGTGAGCTGAGCTTTTGATAGACAATATCATACTTTTGAAAACTCTTGATCCTGTTTTTTATGTTACAAGTATTTTAGAAGGTGATACTCTTCTCACAGTATCAAATTCTACTACTTTGATAGGACTGAGACATGAGTCACCAACCATGTGTTGTTTTCGTTGATATGTTGTGGTGTAGTTTCCATGTCATATTAACACGTGATAGGATGAAAGTAAAGTAAAGCAAGTTGCAGATTACATGTAAAGTTGTGATTGCTATTAGAACAAAACTTAAATATAGTTTACCTCGGTGTTTTTATGTGGTTCTCCTCCAATTAGAGATTGAGTTTTACCTCAATAATCTATATTGACATTTTGAAAACTTTTATTACTTATGTCACCAAAGTAAACTCTAATTTTTATTGAAAAAAAAAAGCAACACCAGAACACTTAAGAAGCAACTGAATCTACGTTTTGTCCTTATTATTATTATTTCAATAACACCATACCTTACTTTCATGAGGTTTCTGGTTGAAGCTATTCAACGATAGCCTGGTTGGCTTGCTTGACTAGAGGTCGGATTGGCAATGTTAGCTATGCTTACAAGAGAAGCAGCAACACTGAGTTCATGTTCCGGGTCTTCAATGCGTTAGGTCAAATCTCATTTGCATTTGCTGGCCATGCAGTGGCCCTTGAGATTCAGGCTACAATTCCATCAACCCCTGAGAAACCATCAAAGATACCAATGTGGCACGGTGCTCTCGGTGCCTATTTTATTAATGCAATATGCTATTTCCCAGTTGCACTCATAGGATACTGGGCATTTGGGCAAGTTGTTGAGGATAATGTGCTCATGGCACTAGAAAGGCCTCCATGGCTTATTGCCTCTGCTAACTTGATGGTCTTTGTCCATGTTATCGGTAGCTACCAGGTCAGAATGCAAAAACCAAGAGCTTCTACCCCAAGTTATTTATGTTGCTTAAATAATTGTTGTGGAGAATATCAATGTAGGTCTATGCTATGCCTGTTTTTGACATGATTGAGAGATTGATGACCAGAAGATTGAACTTCCCTTCAGGATTAGCACTCAGACTTGTTTCTCGATCTGCTTATGTTGGTGAGATGTCAAAACTGAAAACTTATCCATGCTAAAACTGCAAAAAAGAAAATTGTTTATTTGTTAAGTGCAGAGAAAGGGGTAGAAGACTGGTTGTTACCATGAAAAGTCTTAATGTGACAAGAAATTTAAAAATGTTTCAGCTTTTACGTTATTCATTGGGGTCACTTTTCCTTTCTTTGGCGATCTTCTTGGGTTCTTTGGTGGATTTGGTTTTGCTCCCACTTCATATTTTGTAAGGCTCTCTTGCTTTCTCAACTTCCTCATGCCATGCTCATGTTAAATTGTCAAATCCTCAAGAACTGTATTAAAAGTAGAAAAACACTGATCTGGCAAGTTAACTTTTCAGCTTCCTAGTATAATGTGGCTGATAATCAAGAAGCCAAGAAGATTCAGCATCAACTGGTTCATCAATTGGGTAATGATTAAGAATTCTGAAGGAAACATTCTAAAATAGAATACTAAATTCAGAGGATCTCCGAGATGTTTCCTGCGTGCATTGACCCTCACTTTATGTGTCTTTCAGGCTGCAATATACATAGGAGTGTGCATTATGTTGGCATCAACTATTGGTGGCTTGAGGAACATCGCTGCTGATGCCTCCAGTTATAGTTTCTATACCTAAATTATTGCAATAATAATAATATGGCAAATATAATCCAGTAAATCAAGCTGGATTAGATTATCTAATTAATTAGGTCTTTGTTACTTTGATCAGTTATAGGTTGTAGCCTTTTCCCACCATCTTGTCTTTTCTTGTAATGACAAAACAATCTCTGAAAGTTTATTTTGTCTGAGGTTATTAAATAAACTTGGTTACTGCTGCAGTTTGTGATATTTCTAATAAACTCCTGTAATTATTAATAACTATACTAACTCCAAGACGAAATTTTTATTAAGAGTTTTACATGTGAAATACAAAACTCGAATTAAAAACGTTCAAATAATTAGTAATATTTATTAAAATTATTAACTTTTAATTTACATATAAAGTGTTGTAATTTAAAAAAAAATTGAAGAAATTCACAATATAAAATGTATTAAGAAATGGGTGAAAGAATGAGGATATTCATACCATAGAGAGCTTCAAAATCAAATGTATCAAATCTGATGTGGTGAATTTGGCGAACGGAAGGAGCAAAATGACGTCGATAACAGGACCGCAGATTCTGCTGCACTCTCGTTCTCCGTCGCTGAAGCTGAAACTGAAACCCTCATCAGCCTTTCTCCTCTTCCCAAATCCACCGTTCTCCGCAAAATGCACACGGCGTCGCGCCTTCTGCTCCATCAATTCCAATTCCAAGCCTCAGGCTTCCACTTCCATCGTCCCCGACCTCCTCCATTACCTGAACCATTCCTGGACTCAATTCCACGCCACAGGTCTTCTTCTTACAACTCTCAACAATCAATATCCCTATCCTAAACCAAGATTCGATTAACCTTCAATTCCTGTGCAGCGGAAGCTAAACGACAATTACTCGCCGCCGGTTTCCACATGCTCAACGAGAATCAAGACTGGGACCTCAAACCCGGAGGACGCTATTTCTTCACGCGCAACATGTCCTGTTTGGTCGCTTTCGCCGTCGGAGAAAAGTGAGTTCGCTTCTTTCTTAGCTTTCTCTGCGCTGTGTAGTCCTTCTTTACGGTTGTCTTTGACGGTGTGGTTTTGCGAAGGTACAATGTGGGCGATGCTTTTCACGTGATTGCGGCGCACACGGACAGCCCCTGCCTGAAACTGAAGCCCAAAACGGCGTCGTGCAAGTGCAACTATTCGATGGTGAATGTTCAGACTTATGGAGCTGGGTTGTGGTACACTTGGTTTGATAGGGATTTGAGTGTTGCTGGGAGGGTCATTCTCAGAAATGGGCCTAATTCTTTCGTGCATAAGCTTGTCAAAGTCGATAGACCCATATTGCGTATTCCCACACTCGCCATTCATCTGGACCGGTATATATTACTGTAACTTTTATGCCTTCTATTAAGCTAGTTGGTTAATTATTTTGCTCGGTTAAGTTGGTTTTTTCTGTTTTTTGTTTTCCTGTGACTGCATGGTGGGAATACTGTTCTCTGGTCTTTTATCGTCTTCATTCGGAACTGTGTTTGATCCAAAACATTCAGCACATAGTATTGATTCCAATTTGGTGAACATCTTAGAATGGAATGGGGAATATCGAATAGGTTTTTCTATCTTGGTCTATTTCAAAATACAAAAGAATTAGATGGTGAGTTAAAAAATGATTTCTTTTAGTGAAATGACCATGATCACTTTCATTTACATTTACCAAATTTAAGGTAATACGTTGACATTTCGGGTAATAAAGTCTAATGTTTGGTTGTGCAAAACCGAAGATTATGGTTATCTTTGTACTGATATAGTTGCTGGTATTCTTGTCAGGCTGAAACAACTTTGTTGTGCTTTATAAAATTGAAGTTGTTCAATTATTGTAGGCTATTGTGTAATAACTATCAAAACACTGTTACTGGTAACTTCGGGGGGATTTATCTGGCTTTCCTATTTGGCCCCAGTATTGTTTTTTCCTGTACTTTTTGTCATCTGCCACTGTTCTGCAACAGAAACATGCAGCTAGCAGCAGATCCTATCACCCTCTCTTGTTTGTTTTATTGTTTAGAACAGTGAACCAAGATGGTTTTAAACCAAATCTAGAGACTCATCTTCTTCCTTTACTCGCAATAAAATCTGAGGAAGCTTCTTTGGAATCCAAGGAGAAGAATAGTGCAATGTCATCCAAATCTTATCATCATTCGCTGCTAATGCAGGTAACTATTCTCTTTGGTTATTTCAAGTTGAATGTGAAGTATTATTGTCAAAAGTTTGAACAGACGCCATGTTCGATTCAAACTAGCTGCACTTAGTTTAAACATTATGTATTGCAACGGTCACATGACAGAAAACCCTGCATATCCAATGAAAAGGATATTGATTTCAAACCCTTATCGTTAAGATTTGATTTGAAAAGAATACAAGTGACAATGTCAATTCAATTGTTGTTCACTATTCTTTCTGGTTTGAGACACTTCTAACAAAATCATGCAGACAATAAGATAATTAATTTAGATGATATTCTTTCTTAAAATGTTATCAGTGTACCAAATCGACCTTCATTATTAATAAGTTTTAAAATTATTTCCTCACTATTCATTAATATAAAACACAAAATACTCATAACATTTAATAGGCTTATATAAATTATATACAAATTATAAAAGGCCTTATGAAGAGGACCAACAATTTCTTCTAAAAATGTGTTTTACTGAGGACCGGAGGAAGTATTATAAGAAATATATTTCACCTTTAAAATTATCATTCTTCTATTGTAGTAGAACTTTATTAGTGACAGAAAATTGTACACACATTCTTTAGTCCATTACAAAGCAATCTGCCAATCAATTGGTACCATTAGATTTTGGTATGTAAAGGCATGGCAATGTGTGCGGACATTGGGGAGGAAGATTTTAAGTCAGAGAAAGTAATTATTGCGTTGAGACTAAGTACTGTAAAACAAGATATTTTATTGCTTTCATATATTAGTTCTCAAATAAAAAATATGTGAGAAGGATTGAATGGGTTAATTAGAGTAGCTGGTAAATAAGAAAAAAGGAGGCAACAAGGAACATTGTGTAAAAATGATAACAACAGCCTAACTTCTAATCACGCTACATGAATTCACATGGGAATGGTTTGATGCCTCTGATTTTTTATTTCAATGCCTGAGTAAGCTTGGATTTTGGAATCGGTTGCTCAGTCAAACTAGATTTATTTGTAGGTGTTTTAAGAATTGATATGGGTAAAATGAAACACTTTTATTCTGAGAATGGAATTGTGATATAGTTTATCCGTTCTTATCTTGAATTTTTTTTTTTTTTAACTATAAATTACTGAATTGCCTATCGTTTGACTAATATTCTTTACAGTAACCCTTATATTAATTCTCAGGTACTATCAGATGAATTGAACTGTGATGTTGATGACATAGTGAACATTGAACTGAATGTTTGTGACACTCAACCTAGCTGCCTTGGTGGTGGAAACAGTGAATTTATATTTTCTGGAAGATTAGATAATCTGGCTTCAAGTTATTGTGCATTAAGGGCACTTATTGACTCGTGTGAATCTCCGGGTAACTTAGCAAGTGAACATGCAATTCGGATGGTTGCTTTATTTGACAATGAGGAGGTATTTATTTTTCTTGATTTGTATGCTTAATGCTTATAGATTTCAGATTTTGTTCCAGTTTTGCTTGCCAACAATAGGTTATTATGTTGAAAATTGCTCAAAATACCTGCGATTCACCAAAAGCACCAAATAATTGTCTCTAATTGAAGAAAAAAAAATACTAGTCGGGCATAGTTTAGAGTTTTACTCCCAGCTACAAGTATCGATACAACATTAGAATAAAGTACCAAACAGAAAGATTATAACTGCTTCTCTTCAATCAAAAAGCAAGGACTAAATTAATTAACCTTCCACACCAAACACGAGATAGATTATTTCAACCCTTTTGGGGCTCGGTCCCTGAGACAATGTTGAGAAGCAATTACAGAATAAATGCAAATAGTAAATTCTTCTATTAATTCGTTCCATCCACTTGGGGCGAGGCATCCAATAAATTGTTACGTCCAGGATCCCCTTTTTTCAATAATAAATATTGTTAAAATGCAAGATTAGGTGGAATTGTTTCCTTATATGACATTTCTTGATATATCATCAACCTTATTGAAGTGTTATATGATATATCACCATTGATTTTCGGATGATATGTCTAACTGTCTCTATTTAGGTGGGTTCAGGTTCTATTCAAGGAGCTGGAGCACCCACCATGTTTCAGGCCATGAGGCGTATAGTTGGTGACTTGGCAAATAACTATGTTAGTGAAGGCTCTTTTGAACGCACTATTCGTCAATCATTTCTTGGTATATGATCCACTTGTCTTCTTTCCAAAGTAAATTTGAGGCATTATACATAAGGGTTGATAACACCAACTTGATTATAATATTGTGGTTATAGATTTTTTGCAAACTTTCAGTTGTCCCTCAGTGTTATATATTGACCAGAGTACCTAATTACAATTGATTCTGGAAAGGCTTAAGGCTCACATTATGGACTTTGGCTGGAAAGTTCATAATTTGAAATGTAAAATAAGAATGCTGTGTTGTGGAACCTTCTTTGGTTGCTAGATCTATTAGAATTCTAATTTGAATTTTTGGGTACAAACCTAACTTTGGAAAACAAAAACAGGGAAAGAGGTTAAGCATGGATTTCTCTCTGGATTTGATGAATATGTGCATATGATTTTGTCCTGCAACATTAAAATTTTCTCTTTTTGTTAGATGTTAAATCTAGTAATAATATAATATTTCTATTTAGGTAAAAGATCATACTCAATGGAAAATAGTAATAAGCAATAGTAAATTTGATGTCCTTGTTCTCTGATTCATTGATTAACGTAATATTATGAAAGGGACTGATAGGAATCTAGATCCAAATAAGCCAGGAATGATCCATTGCTAGATCCTGTCCCAAGGAGTAAATCACCCATCTGCAAAGTGTATATCAGAAGAGGGCATGTGACATCTTAATGCCCCACTGACAGTTCCTGTTAATCAGTTGTGTGTGTGTGTGTATACAGAGAGAGGGAGAGAGAGAGAGAGAGATGTGTGTAGTAGGGAGTTAGTAATGTCAATTGTGTGTATCTTTGAGTATGGACTGGGAACCCATCTCTGTAAGAGTTTGGTACTGATAGGTTTCCGATAATGAAACCTAGTCAAGACTGCTCTCTCTCACACAGAACAGGTAAAAACAAAGAGAGAAAAGAATCTGAATTCGTATTATTCACCAAGAATTGTCTGTACACCACAGATACAAAGGGCCTAACCCCTTCCACAGGTCTGAACCTGTTAATCACTCAACTTCCAAAAGTCCCCCCTCCACTCAACAAAACCCTTATTTATACAACTCCTCTACCTTTTATCCTAATCCCATTTCCCCTTATACCCTTATATCTCAAATACCCTATATCCTAACATTACACCCCCCTACAGAACAACCTTGTCCTCAAGGTTGGAATGGGAAAACTTGGTCTCGTGGTGCCTCTCCCTCATCAGGTTACCATATGAAGGAAACCCACTCACTTTGCCCCTTCAAATCAAATCAGGGGGCTTAGGTGGTGGCAAGTTTGCCTCTTCTTCTTCGGCCAATATCAGCATCCTCAATCCTCTTTCCGGACTACCGTGGTCGGGACTGAATGGCCCTCCGCATCGGAAACATAGCCCCTCCTCTCTTCTTTTAACGTATTCCGAGTAAGGTAGGTTTTGGACACTTCTTCCTCTCCCTTCGACATTTGGCCTTACTATTCCGCTGGCCTGGGTCGCTTCTTTCTTTACTGACCCCGTGCCTTCCGCCATTACCTCTCGTCCTTGGGTCTCACGACTGGGTTCGCTTCTTGATACGACTTTCGTCACCCCTCCCCAGGTACTCTGAACCTGGAACGCCGAACCGCCCCCGCTCTTCGAATGTGTGCATAGTTTCTCGACGTCTCGCGCGACTAGCATGACGGACATTAAATCTTGGGGATCATGGGGTCTTACGTGATCGCACACTTCCTCGCGAAGGCCCACCATGAAATATCCCAAGAGTTGTTCTTCCAGAATCTTCGTTGTCTGTCCCACTGGAACTTCAAAGTCCCTGACGTATTCACTCACTGTCCCCACCTGTCTAACGGCGGCTAGCCTTTCGTAAACTGACCCTTGACCCCCTTCTCCGAATCTGATCATCAAAGCCCTTTTTAAACCTTCCCAAGAATTGTTCTTGGTTCTCCCACCACCTGTCTCAAGATCTCTTTTGACCTTAATTATTTTTCTTTCAATCAAACCCAGTTTCCAAGTCTCAATTTTTTTTCTGTAATGATGCTTTATATCACAAAGTCGAGACAAACTTTCTCTCTCCCGAAACACAAGGTAGTGCGCCTGCAGCACTGCTCTAAGCCCCACTTTTTGCCCCTCTGTCAACTCACCAGTTCACTTACCAGTCCACTCACCAATCCACTCACCGCATGCCTCCTGCTCCACTACATCCACATTCCACACAAAAACCCATGACCCAGCACCCGCCATTTTCAACAATGCCTTTGGTTTCCCCAACTGTCTAGATGAAGTTGTGTCTCCCCTTATATCGACCTTCTCGCTACACGCTGACAGCTCCATGGGTTTCGCTTCCTCAACTGGGTATTCGGTCGACCCTTCCTCCTCACCGCATCCCTTCCGTTTGAATGTCGCCGACCACTCATCGACTGCTCTGAACCTTATTACCATGGCTTACTTCAAACCATCCCAAGAACGATTCTTGGCTTTCTCCTTCCAGGCTCTGACCCAGAAACCCGCACTGCCCTCCATGCTCATGCACGCGAGTCGCACTTTCTCCTCCTCCGCTGCTCCTCAAAGTTCGAAAAATATCTCTGCGTGATGGATCCAGTTCAGGGGATCGATGCCCTCGAAGATGGGTAGCGTCACCTGTTTCCGCCACTGTTTCTGCCCCTCTGGTTGATTTCCGACCCCTCTTCCTCCGTCTTCATCTCGCCGGTCGTAAGGTTGGTCGTCCTAGTTGTGGCCTCGACCACCCAACATCCTTATGATTTCTTGCAAATCTCTACGGATTTCAGCATAATTTTGGCTTATTGCTGCGTAATCTGATCGCACCTCTCCTATTTGCATCTTCATTCTATCAACTGCAATTTTGCTTCACCCCCACACGATTCCGGCAGTTTTCTTGAAAATCCAATAGCTTCTTGAAACGACAGCTTCTTGAATCAGCACGTCAATCCGGCAGGTCGGACCAATTGATAGGTTTTCGATAATGAAACCTAGCCAAGAATGCACTCTTTCACACAGAACAGGTAAAAACAAAGAGAGAAAAGAATCTGAATTCGTATTATTCACCAAGAATTGTCTGTACACCACAGATACAAAGGGCCTAACCCCTTCCACAGGTATGAACGTGTTAATCACTCAACTTCCAAAAGTCCCCCCTCCACTCAACAAAACCCCTATTTATACAACTCCTCTACCTTTTATCCTAATCCCATTTCCCCTTATACCCTTATATCTCAAATACCCTATATCCTAACAGGTACTCTAGGACAGCGACTACTGCTGCACCATTTGTATTTTATGTGATTTGTAATATTATTCATTATGTATCTATTGGCTTTATATTGGGGATCACTAAAGTATCTTTTGGATTGTATCCTGAATAGTGTCTGCGGATATGGCCCATGGAGTTCATCCAAATTTTATGGATAAGCATGAAGAACTCCACCGACCAGAGCTGCAGAAAGGATTGGTAATCAAGCACAATGCAAACCAGCGCTATGCTACCAGTGGAATCACATCTTTTCTTTTTAAAGAAGTTGGAAAAATCCACAACCTTCCTACTCAGGTTATTCTTCTTTTTGGTTGCATTAATTTATACTCATGAAACACCTATTTATAAGGTCTGAACTCTGAAATGCAGTTTATTGTATTGACATGTCAACAATATGAAATATAGGAGCATCAAACTAAGTTAGTCTATTAACTTCTCCTGGATTGAGTAATTTTTCCTGAATTACTTCTCTCAATGTTAGTTAAATTTCTCTTGAATCTTAGTTATTTGAGTTACTACTTTGGATTAATTTGATTTGTTTAAGTTATCTTAATTATTTGAATTACTGTATTTAAACCTTTTCACATTAGAACCTAACTCCATCACCAAGAACTATAGACCATGTGTCCAATGAAATGATCAGAGTATCTTTTACCTATCTTATTATATCCGCCACCATCGGTACTAGTCGTCTTAACAATCTTTGTACTTTGCTCATTGTTGATTAGAATTAGTCTGTCATATATTAGCTTAAAGGTTCATCCATTACAAATTCAAGAATCAGACACATTTTATTATAGATTTTACTCAATTATTTATTTATATCTACAATGTAAACAAATATTTTTAAACAATATCAAACACTAAATGAATCATTTTACTTTTTACAACTAGAACATATAAAAATAAAAAATTCCTTTTTAATTACATGAAATTAAAGTAATTTTGTTCATCTACATGTACAATGCACAGAAATAAAAACAAAAAAATAAGAAGACTCTAGAGTATATACTTCTCTCTTCTAATTTGTTTTAGATCTAGAACTTCCTAATACGAACAAATCTGTATGTCTGCATCAACTCCTGGACTTGTGACTAGCATTTTGGTGGATACTTTCTATGTGCATGACAGCTTAGCAAGAGATTACCATCCATTTATGAATTAGCATATCAGTTTCCATTACAGCAATTATTTTATACTATAAGTTATATTGTTAATCACAGACCATTGGAGATAACTTACTAATGCTACTGTGTTAGTATACTTTTCTTTAGGAAACTCTCTCTCTATACGAAAGGAACTTTCATTACAGGAAAACAGATAGTAAAGCGATTGAATAATCGAAAATGTAAATTACTGTGTAAACTAGGAGAGTGTCGTGTCTTCTTTTCTCTGATTTGTTGATCGTTACATTACGTAATTGAGGCACCTAAATAAATAAATTTTTTTTACTCAAATTGTAGGACTTTGCTGTCAGAAATGACATGGGATGCGGATCGACCATAGGTCCAATACTTGCTTCTGGAGTTGGCATCCGAACTGTTGACTGTGGAATTGCTCAACTTTCAATGCACAGGTATCAAATGATTTTTGCATGAAAACTTCGTTTAGAGGGACAATAAAATAAAGCCTATATTCAGTCAAAGCCTGTCACCATGTCATATGCTTAGCCAGTCGGCCTTGCTACCGAAAGGGTTATTCGATAAGTCTGTTAGTTCAAATACACCCTGAATATGTAATGAGCAAAGATAAAAGTCAACAAACCATAGGATTTGTTAGTATTTATAAACAGAGGGGGAGAGGAACCAAATTGTGGTAATCCGTATTTACATTTAAGGCTTCAATTTCTCTTTAGAATAAAGTGCAAGTTGTCCGTATGTTGCCTCTATTATCGTTTTCTTGTCTTCCTGAACACATTAGCTGTTATCGTGGTCATATTCTTGCCTTCTTATTGAAATCCTTGTTTTTGCAAATAAATAAACAAAAGATCATGCTGGAGGGAAATAGAAGCAAGTGTTCTAATTTTCTTGTTCCATTCATCTCTGACCCACTACATAAGTATTGAGTCGAGTCTGCTTTTGCTTGGATTGCAGTATAAGGGAAATGTGTGGGAAGGAAGATATCGACATTGCTTACAAACATTTCAAAGCTTTCTATCAAAGCTTTTCAAGCGTAGACAAGATGCTGACTGTGGATAACTGAGCTGTGTTTTGTACCACGGTAACGTTTTCCGAGTAAGTGCTAAGCACTAAATTTTACGATGGCTTAGCTTCCCTGCTTCAATCTTTAGCACAAAACTTGATTTTCCTCCTTGAACTCAGCAGATGAACATTCTTACCAGACTTAGATGCATTATGCCAGGTTTTTGTTTTGAAATTCTTTTTAATTGCCCAAAGGGTACATGTAAATACGTTAAATTAAAGCATGGAATTTCTTGTCGGTGGTTTTTACAATATTTCCCAGAAATACGTAAAAAGTTATTATAGAAGTTAAAGGCTTTGTTTGTTTAAACTTAAGAAAAGTAGAAATGCTAGTGATTTAATTTTTATGAAAAATTGTAACTGTTTCATTTCAACTTAAAATAAACTTTAAAGAAAAGTAGAATGTTAGTGATTTAAATGGAATCTAGCATTTCAATTTTGAGAAATTACTCAATATAACTTAAAATAATTAAAAAATTGTGTCTTCCTTTTCAAAATCGCAAATATCTTGAACTTCATAATACGATAAAATAATCAAAATAAATTGTTCTTTTAGGACAAATACCAAACAAATGGACTCTAAAATATGTACTTAAAATCAATTATAGATATCACAATTTTCAAATTAAACCATGACTATTGGTGGTTTGTCATTTCATTATAGTAAAATAACATTAAACATTGGCTACCTCACAAACTAGTCACACTACTTGCAATCAACCCGCAACACTTATTCTCTGTTTGAAAGATGACATGAAAAACATGAGAAATTAGTAAAATAAAAACGTCAAGTTTTAAAAATAATTTGTTTTTGGTATGCTCTCGTTTTTTACTTTTTAATAAAACAAATTTAGTTTCATGAATTATTTCTTTTGCGCAAAACTCAGACCAGAGATAATCCTATATACGTACCAGCTTCGACATGTTATACTGTAAAGTGAAACATTAGAATAAACTATGCAAGCTGTGATAGATGTGACAGCAACCCAACGCGTTGAGCCAAACACACTCTGCATTCCATCATCGTTTTTATCTTTTATTTTAATTTACTTGATGATTATGAGAATTTGGATGTTTCTTTTGGTGGGTTTGGCATTGGAATTCTACCCCTCAAACAAACCCTTTCCTCCCGTGCCGGGAAGAATAGGGTAATAGCGATTAAGGTGAAGAACGACGGAAAGGCAGAGGTGCATTAATTCTACTAACTATTAATCTCCAAAACAATGAATGGGCTTTTTTCATAAACTATATTGTAAATAAATAATTTGAAATAGACAATGCCCAGTTCACCATTCACTACCTTTCTCACTTCGACCAATACCGTGCATCGGTTCTCTCCTTGAATGCAACATTAACCTTTACAAAAAGTCAAGGGTAACGAATGAAGAAAATAGGATATCACTCTAAAAAAATGAAAATATATGTAAGATAATAAGGAAATCCAGAAAAAGAAATGTTAGAACTGAGTGAAATATACAAACTCAAATCTATAGTTAGTCATGTATTATACATGAGGTCAAGGATAATTCACCAGACAATATTGTAAATCATAGCGACTAATGACTAAAGCTTGGAAAATTCAGTTAAATCTCAGCATCAAAAGTTGCTGCACCTCAAGGCAAATGACGTACTGATCTCTTTAACTGAAACCCCTAAAGCTTGTTGAAGGAGCTGTAGCCAAAACAACAAAATCACAATGTAAAATTAAACAAATTCCTTCAAAAAGGTCGTTTTAACAAATGCTCCATTTGCAATCATCTTCTGCTTGACAAGCACTAAGCTAATGTAAAATTTGCTTTGCACTGTTAACTATAAGAGAGTATGGAAGATGAAAGAATGAAACACTAATTGATGTTTAACCGAGATGTATTACAATGTATTGATGCGTTCATAAAACCAAACCTTCACTTGCATTACACATAATCTTAGCTAATTACTTAGAAAAGCAAATCATGGCACGACAAGGAAATATGATATCCGGTCCTGAGAGATTACGAGGAAATAACGAAACTTAGAAAACTCTAAGAATTTAAAAGATATGATAAAATATTTTTATATATACTAACACATACCTTCATCCAAGTCAAGAACAAACTTTTTTGGCTCCGTTTCCTGTGAAGAAGTCCTCATGATCAACAGTAGACGCTCTAAAATCTCCTCGAAAAATTCAATTGTCTACAAGAGACACATTCACGGACTGGTGGAAGATGCAGGAAGCATCCCTGTAAAGCCGAGATTGGAAGGATAGATCAATGCTGGTGGGATGATCTTTCGGAAATATGCAAATCCATTCCAACCAAACTCGGCCTATATGCCTGCACTCCAATCAGCTAAAAGAAAATTGGAGCTTCAGTAGCCCAAGATATTACATCTTGTACCTCTGGCTGACTGGGTGCAGGCATGGCCCATGCCCCTCACCGGGGCCGGGCCAATCCAAAACTTGCATCAGGTGGGGGCTGATGAGACTGCAGTATCAAGTAAATGAAAGAGTGCAATTTTCAATATCCAAAACAAAGCAAAACAACAGATTTCTAAGCTATGGACACACGATGTGTAACATAAACATACATCATATTAGTAAAAAATCACATGGCATTATGATAAGCAGCGTAGATGGAATTAAATTAAATTTACAACAAATAAGAAAAATCTACCAGCCACAACTGCCAGAGAGGTGCTGAAAGTACACTACTTAAAAGGACACCAACTACGAAGACTAAACAGACAATTTTCAAGTGCAATCCAAGTAAAAAGTAAAGCAAAAATTTGCTTTGTAATGCAAGATAATACATGGGTTAAATTGCACAGTTTTTGGGGAACATTCAAATAAGTACTTGTTGGGTTTTGACTAAATTTATGAACATATTTTTCACTTGGTTTGAGTTTTGTTAGCAACCACAAGAAAAACAAATCATTCATAGCCAATAACCACCTATTATTTCACGACTTCAGTTGAACAGGCCTTTGACAGGACTCACCTCCAAAGTTTAAAGATGCCAATTTTGATTGAAATTATACATGCTAGCACTGAAAGTTTTGTAATTACTAACTTGATACATGGCTAATTTCATCATTCTAGTGTCATGTTGTGATCGATATCTTTGTGTGATATAGAAAAGTTGCACTTGAATAGTTACTTTGAAGTGCTGCATATGTATATGAAATTTGCTTTTTATTTTAAAAGGTTCAATCTGTTTACATGTTTAAGTCGAATAAATTCTCAATTGAAATGTAAGATCAACATCTGAAGGTTACGCTTTCAGTTAGAAAATACAGTATTATTTTTCAATAGAGCTCTATTTCTCTACAACTGATCAAATGTTTCTATTTTAATTTTATAGAACTTTAAAAATTGTATAATTATGGCCACACATGTATATAAATCAAATTGGCAGACTATGAAAGATAACTTACGTCATGGTTTTAAAGATACTCATCTATTCTATTAGAATGCTGATCTACATCTGCATATAACTGCCATCAAAATCCTTTAATGATTTTAACAACATGGAGGTTTATGTAACTAAAGCTTTATACAACAACTTTGAATTGTTTTCTTTTCGTTCATATTAGAACAAAACATATTACAAGTAAAACATTAATCAACTAACAAAGAAACTATGGACCATATAAAACTCTGCCCATAGATATGGAGGTTATGGTTGTCATTATACCTGTGCAAAGGGTTGGTGAACATGTTCGTGATGGATAAACGGCATTCCAGGGCGCTGACAGGGATACTGAGATGAATGCAGATACATGGTTGATGATGAGTGTGCACCAACTTGATTAGGATTAAATGGGGGCATCATGGTCTCAGGATGTCCATATCCAATTCCAGCAGGTGTTGATTGTGCAGCCCATGGCCCAGGCATATGCTGTGGAAGAGGTCGTGGTTGGTGTTCGGCAGAAAGCTGGGGTCTGTGAGTGGATCCAAGTTGTGGAAACTCAGTGTTGTAATTCAATACTGCCGTATACATTGGCTGTATAGCATATGATCCTCCATTGAACCCAAAACCAGGATCAAATCTTTGCATGTACCTGCTATACAAGTTATAAGTAGATTATTAGGCTAATTCATACATTAAATATAACTCAGTTTTTATCTTGCATACAATCACATGCTAAATAACAAAGAAACTGACAAGTTCCTTGGGACCTCAGCCTGCCAAAAAGGTTGATTATTATGGTATGTGTGATAGACACGAACATATTGTCCTGGAGTTAGAAAAAGAAAAATGGATTCAATTCGACCCATTGGGTTGACCTGTTATAATTTAATGAATATCAGTCATTGGTTAAACAAGGCAGGCTGAGTTGAATCACTCAACCCACTGACCCATTATATAACCCACCCCGTGTAACCCACATGCAAATAGTTTTGAGATGGGGTTGGATTGGGCTGATCAGTGACCCATTATTAATTCATGCTTAGTTGAGTATGGCCTTTGGTATTTGCTTTTGGTTTATTGGTGAATTGAGACTAATTTTTGACAATTGACTTATTGTGTTAATGAACTATAGAATTCATATATCTATTTTTGACCTTGTAATGCCATTGGTGATGCTTCAAGAATTAGGATGTTTTTTATGAAATAATTAAGGGCTATGTTTGGATGGTTTATATTTTTTTCTATTTTTAAATTTATGACTGAAACTGTGGTCTATAACCAAGCCGGATGCCATCATGTAACCCATATGGCAGACCTGGCCTGATGAGATAAGACTTTCTTGCCATTTTTGTAGAAGGGTCACCCTTCTATAACCCATTCTTTAAAAATTAGTCAGACAATCCAACTCACCCAAGGGTTGGATTTTCAGTCCAGCATAGGCCCAACCCAACCCAACCATTTTTAGTGGTTGGGATGGAATGAGTTGACCTGTTCTGAAATCCCCCGCCCGGAATACAGTCAATATTCATTAGTCACCACATTATTTCAAAATAACCGCAGAAATATTTCAGATTCCTGCTATAATATTTAAGTATTAAAATAATCACATAACAATCATTCAAATCTTTCTAGATTTGAAGAGAACTTGCAAACAAACAGGGAACTCTGAATATTTTGTTGACGAAAGCCAATTATCAAATATTCGTTCAAACCAAAGATTCATTAAACTAAATCTTCAATACAAAGGAGGTGCTATCAAATATCAGTATGCATGGGACAGTATATCTTAATGTGTGCTAATTGCAAAGTCCAAATGCCTTAGTTATCAATTATTAATTATTCATTTGTTGTGAAGAAATGATAAATTGACATCAGATATTCTGTCTACACTCCATAACTATAAGAAATGAAAGTGTGGTCTGAATATGAAGAAACATACAGAAATTTATGATCACTTTTCGTGAAATCATTTATGCCATCAAACTCAAACCATTTATTTTTTTACAAAGAACAAGAAACGAGATCACAAAACATAGCAAACAAAAGTGTGACAAAGACGGTAAAAGGCACAAATACCTATCATAGCTCCTGTCATAATCAGGATCTTTGCGGTCAACCTCACGATCCCGAAATATAGCCACCCTATTATTTTGCCTGTACCTACCAACTGTTTCCTTCTCTGTCCTACTTCTAGCCCTATTGGTATTACTTGAAGACTCAACCAGCCCCCTACCAGAAGTGACATCAGATACTGAAGCTGATTTGTCTTCAACCCGAGGAACCCCCAACGAAACGTGCAATGAGTTATCCTGCTGTCTTGACTCACACTCTGGCTTCCCAACTACAGTTCCACCATTATTACTTGAACTAAATATCCTTGCTCGAGCCCGGTTATATTCCTCTTTTCTCTCTTCAACACTTTTAGAGTTACTATTCTTCATTGAGTTTGAATTTGCATTACTAAGTATCTGTGTCCCCTTCTGTGGCCTCTGTTTTATTGCAACCTTCATGACAGCACTGTTTTCTGATGATAATTTCACTGGGATGTCAGCAAGGCGGATAACTGGAAGCCTACATTCAGAGGTTTTGCGAACAATAATTCTTGAGCCAGAACCATCTGGTAAACTATTATCTAGTAAAACCATTGACTGTAAAGAGTAGTGCTGAGCCACCCGATGAGCAGCAAGCCTCAAATAGGATGTTGGAAGCTGCTTAAATTCAAGCTGCTGTTGAGTTGGATCACGAATAAAGTTTTCAACATCTTGCTCCATCCTCAAGACTGAATATCAAATTATAAGCCTTAATCAGTGGGGCGCAACATAATATTCTATGAAAACAATTGGAAAAGCAGCAAGCAAATGAATCACGTGAGACCAATAGAACATTTACATGTAAAATTTTAATTATAAATAACTATTTTTTTGCATCCTCATTTTTTCTTTTAAGGTGGGGTCATCACTCTCCCCAGAAAATATATCTAGAAAGTCCCTGAAAACTCTAAATCTGAAAGGCACAAGAAAAGGCCTCTGCAAGAATTCAGCAAAATAAAACACATTCTCTTGCGATCGACAAATTAGATAGTTCAAACTTAAATTTAAGGTCAGGAAGCAGCTTGGTTGAGTTTTCGTATGATTTGACTACAGACGTGATGAATAAGGAATTATATCTACTGATGAGAAGGGGGTAGGGAACGAGAAACACATTCCAAATAAGAATCTTTCACTTCAAAAACCCAAATCCTTTCATATGGTGGCTACACTTGAAAATGCAGAAACTGTGCCGGAATTGTTTCTCTCACACACCGCACACGCGAAAAATTATACTGGCAGTGTAGCTAATTACAGCCCAAAAATTTCAACAGTAATCAGAACCTAAATAAACTCCCTGATATACCCATTATAACACCCAACAAAAGAAAATCTAGGATTTCGGAGTCTAATATAATTTACGAAATATAACAAAGTATAAATTTCTCTAAGAACGTTGAAAGAAACAAGAGCTTATAAATGCCTTCCCCCAACTAATTGATGCTTGTAAAGGTAAACCTACTTGAGAGTCGTTCGCGAGGGTTCTGAATGGCTTCGCGAAGGAACTGGTCGACCTGATTGACGACGTCATCGGAAACCATGTCGCCACTGGACGAAGGGAGCGGAGGAGGCGGTGGCGGCGGCGGAACGTCATCATCGGAGAGACGTTGGTCAGGATGGTTGGAATCCTTGCTGGAAGAGAGCATGAGGTTCAAGCGGTTCATGGACTCGTCCAAATCGGCGACCTCCCATGACTCGGGGGCTCCGAGATCCTCTGCAGAGCCCTCCATGGAGAAACTGCGAAGAGATGAAAGGGGTTTGTTAAGGGGTTAGGGAATCGAACCTGATTCTGAAACCGTGGAGTATGGCGTGTCGAGTTTCATCAGAAGATTCGGTTTTAGGGTTAGGGTTGGGAATTTTGGAATTGGGGCAGAGTGAATGAGAAGGGGCAAAAGCGAAGCTAGATAGGGTTTGGGTTAGAGTTTGACGACGACGATAGATGGATGCACCCTCCTTCCTCCCACGTGTCCCTCTCTTCTGATACTACGCTATTTTTTGCGTATTTATCATCATTCATCATCCATATAAATAAATTTTATATCTAATCAAATTCTATCTACACTATTAAGTTCATCGATAAAATATGAGTTTTCTAAAATTAACAAAATATTATAGGATTACGTTTACTAATAAAAATTAAAAATATATATTTTTTGTCAACAAAATTTTATTTGGTCATCATGAGAAAGTTTTTATATTCTATAACTCTAAAATTAAAAATATAAAAATATTTATACAAAGTTAAATTTAGTTATGTTATAAGAATTCAAAAAGTTTATTTAAGAAGTGGGAAGGATAAAAAAAATATGAAGTTGTAAGGAAAAGAAAAGCTATTTTGCTTTAAAAAAGAATTGAATTATATATAAGCCGAATAATATCAGTCAAAATGTTTCATTACTTATTCTTAATAGGACCTTCATGTTATTATTTTTAGCGTATTTTATTTGGAGATTTAAGTGATAATAATGTTTGATGACCAGATTAAAAATAAATGAAATTTTAAACTTAGATGAAACTTTGAGAATTTTCAAAACATTAGTTATCTTTCTTAATTTAAAGAAACATGATATACAGAAATTAAATTAACGATTTTTTAAAATATGAACATACACTGTTTTCAACTGAATGTTTTGGATTTTTCCTTCATAAAACTGATTTTATAATGTGGGTGGGAATCTAAAACTTTTGAATTTAAAAATAAAAAAATAACGATGTATCAGAATCACTTTCTTCTAATCAACTAATTCCATATATAAAATTTTTTCCGATTATACGAGACAGGTAATTAAATTTTATATAGGAATAGTTATATATACTTTTTTTTCCTCATTTTTAAAATTTATTAACACTATTTAACTAATATTTAAAAAAAAAATTGCACTATCTCACAATAATAGTCCCACCCAACATGCAACACAAACTCAACAATAATTGAAAAGCACTTGTTAAATTGGAATCGCAGTCTTTTAAAACTTAATGAGATTCCCTGATTTCAATGGATCTAATCGGTTTTATAATTCTAAAGTAGGCAATTGCTTCTTTCACATTTCTATTTACATCCCATTAGAAGTCCACATTTTTATCTTTTGTACCTAAATATCTTCAAAATATTTAGAAATACATATTATAATATAATAATCTATTATCATATTTTATTTTATACCAAAGATATAATATTTACAATTAATAGTATATGATATACAAATTTGTTATTGTATTCCATCTTTAATATATTATTGTATAATAATTTAATATCAAGATATAATAATTGATTATATAATATTATATGATTATCTTCGAATAAAAATTTTTATTATATTTATTTACTCGTGACTTTGGAAATATGTAAATACATTATCTAAGTAATATAAAATTTTAACAAAATTTTTATACAATTCTTATGGTTAAAAAGAGTAAATTCATACATTTATAAAATTAAGGAACTAAATTAAATCAAAGTTTTGAAGATTGACTAATTCTAATTTTCACTAAAAGTTAAGAGACAAAAAACATATTTAACCCTAATTCTTATTTAAAATTATTTATATAAATTTTTTAAATTATTATTTATTTAAGGGCTTTTTTAGGTGAATTTTCTCCTCTCAATGAAATTTTGTTCATCTTATCAAAAACAAAGTTTGGCTCTTAAAAGTTTCATACTCCATTTAAGAGACATTTGGACCGAATTCAATAAGAACACATTTGATTGTTTTATATAAAAGTTCTTTCATTCGTATAAATAGTGATGATTGTTTAATGCTGTATGTTTATGTGTGTTTTTTTATATGGGTGTCAAGGTAAGTTTTCATAACTCCCCAAATTGAGCTAAAAACGGCTCAATTAGACTATTCTTTGGTGATCCAAAAATTTTGTAACATGGCTCGACTTAATATTAGTTGGCTCACTTTCAAGTATTATATTTTTTTCCATTTATTTTATATATTTATGATAGTACGACTTGATTATTTTTTGTTACAGTAGTAGAATCAAAGTTTTTTTCTAATTTTTTATATTATAGGATTCATCTATTTGGTATTCACATTTTTTTTTTCAATTTTACCTTTTAAATTTGAACATTTCTTTTAAATTTAATTTTTTAAAATTTAACAATTTTTTAAATTTAATCATTTTTTTATCCCTTTTTTTTAAATTAAATAAATAAAAGTCATATAAAAATAAACAAAATTAACTATAATTAAATTGTAAAAATTATTTATATTTATTGTTAAAATTATAATTTAATTATTTTTTATTATAACAAAGAAGTGAACACACATACTAGTTATTATAAAGATAATAGTTGACAATTTAATGTATATAACTAATATTATTCAATTGTTATTGAACAATAATCTAATATTTGTGGTAAGCAAAATTAACTCCTAGGTTATAATTTATCGGTTAAAATCCTCAGATAGTATGTGGTTTTTTTTATTTTTTCGAATAGTCCTCATATTTATACATACAACAATTTTAATTTCATCATCTTGTTTTAAGTTGCCTTAATTGGGTCTTTATTTTTTAGAATTTGATACAATTTGGCCATTTCTGTTAATACACAACCAATGTTAACTAAATGTCACGTGTTAGTATGTGGTTTTTTTATTTATTTTTAAAATTAAAAAGAAACTTTTCACGTGTCAAATGAGAATCCTACATGACAGTGATAGTTACAAATGTTATGTGAAAAATATCAATTTAGGTATTTTATTTGTATTTGATCTCATTTTTCTTTTAATCCGAAGCAATTTCATCCATCTCCAAAAAATAATTAAATTATAAGATAATTGTTATATCATTATACATCTATATAAGTAAAATTTAGTTTTAATTTGGAGAGGAATGATATTGTTCCAAAATTTAAAAGAACATTAAGACTAAAGTAAGATAAAATAAACATAAAAAAAAGACTAAATTGAGATTTTCACATTACACGTGTCATTGTTACTTCCACGTCATATCGTCTCTGCAATAAGTCAGGATTCTAGTTTGACACGTGACAGTTTTTTTCTAAAAAAGTAAAAGATTAAGAAAAAACACTGACACGTGTTAGTTATTGAGTTAACGTAGTTAGTTCTCAATTAACGGAAAGGGCCAAGTTGCATCAAATTTTCAAAAATAAAGACTGAGTTGAGACAACTTAAAATGAGATGAGCGAATGAATTTTCTATATATAAATATGAGGAACATATGAGAGTTTAAACCTAATTTATTTTGACATATTTCTTTGACAAGCTTTGTTGAAGGTGTTAGTGAGGCCATGGTGATTTATAGAATCGAAACAAATTGTCTCACGTGTGTTGAGATTTGGAAGATATTTTTTGTGATGTATAATAGATAAATAATTGAAAGTGTGATTTTTAAAATTGAAATTTGGAAAGGTTAAATATGTTTTTAATCATTAAACTTTGACACGAAATTGAATTCGACCATGTTCTAAATTTGATACATTTTGATTTCAAATTTTAAGAATAAACAGATATACTCATTTTAATTCAATTATGTTAAAAAATTTGACATGTCAAAAATGTTTCCCAATCCACAATAGAACCGGTCAAATGGTGTAAACGAGTCAAATAGTATAAACCACTTAAATGATAGTATGAAATATGTTTCACACATAAAATAAATTTACTAATTGATTAAAATGATTATATCTATTTATTTTTTAAATTTGAAAACAAAAATATATGAAAGTTTTGAAGAAAACAATTTTCGAGGGACTAAAACACAATTTAATCCGAAAACAGGCTTTCGAAAAAAACCTGCCTAGTAGGTGTTGGAGGTGAGATATAGTTTTTTCATATTGTTATTTTCAAATGAGTAAAATATTGTAAAGATTAATCTGGAAGTAGTTGAGGTGATCGTGACTTTCCAAAAATGAGTTTCATATATTGTAATATTGAATAATAGTTTTGAAGTGGATATGTTGCGATGTGATCTTTAAAAAGATCATTCTGAAATGTTCACTTTGAAAAAGAGGAGTTGGACGGTGCTTTGTGGCAGTGGCAAGGAGAACCTCCGACCCAGCGAGGGTTGCATAATTGAGAACTACAACTATAACTTTGATTTCATTTCATTCTCATATAGGCTGTTTCTCCTTCTTCCATCACCACTAGAAGCTTCACTGCGTCGACGTGCGTGCCTCCCCGTTCATCCCTTTCAGAACATCCTCTTCTAACGTGAACATGTCATTTCCTGTCACTGAGGACCTTTCAAACGTCATCCTCGAAAGCGACCGCCTCTTGGAGCGGGTTTCAGTCATCATTGTTTATTTTTTCCTCTGTTGTTATTATTGTGGGGATTAGGGTTTTCAATTGGGTTATAACAATTTTCTGATAAAATCCATTATTCTCCATCTTTCTGGGTTGCTATGTGTGTTAATATTTTACCCTACCTTTGTATTCATTAACGATGAAATGGTGTTAGCGTGTGTTAGCAGATAAGTTGTCTATGTTTTATTGTTATGTTCTTTTAAGCAAATTTTTATTTAAATAAAGGTTTAATACTTATTTTGGTCCTTCCTTTGAGAGGGTTTGTTCAAAGTGGTCCCTCCGTTTTTCAAAAGTTCACTTAAGTCCCACCTTTTGCAAAAACTGTTCAAAGTGGTCCTTTTCGCTAACGGCGTTAAGTTCATTAACGGCAGACGTGTTAGGTGTCTAACATCTGCTGATTTGGCATTGTAATTTGTTTTTAAAAAAATATATAATAATGACGTGTAAATAAATATAATTAGGGTTGAATTAAAGAAGGATTTAGGGGTTTTGATGATTAGGGTTGGATTAAATCCGAAGCAGAAACGACGCCGTTCTCTCTGCACGTCGTCCTCTACCTTTCGACACCGCCTACTCAAAGGCCCGTCGCGCTGCCCACCACTACTGAAATTCTTTGAAGAGTCCAAGTGAATAGCGGACCCAGCTTGAGATGAATTAGCTGAAGCTAAGTTCTTTATGTTTTTGAGTCAATATTTCAGAACCTTCCAAAGTTTTGGCCTGCCTTAAAATTTCAACAGCCTCTTCTATCTCTCCCTTGCGCCTAAATGCAAGTGCCTGACAATGAAACTCAGAAAGGTACTGACTATAATGGAACAATTTTCTGCAATTGTGGAGTCTTCTTGTGGTTTTCAGACAAACCCTTATGCTGCTTATTAATAGGCTGCTGAAATGGCAGTTCATCAAGACCCATCAATCTGGCGATGACTCCAGGGGATCTTCTTTTTGATTCAGATTTCGGTGAAATGGCAGCAACACCACCACCTGAACAAGAATCAGGTGACAGATTCGGAGTTAGTCTCTGTCTATAAACACCAGCGCCGGATCGTTCTCAGGTTAGGAGAGAGTGGGTTTGGTGAGGGAAGCGGAGCGGAGAGAGTGGGTTTCCAATTGAGACACGGTTAGGAGGACCTGGTCAGGGGAGAGGATAGTTGAATGGCGAAGGGAATTGGACCAGATCTGGATGGTTGCGGGACAGGTGTTGTTGCCGACGTCGAGCCAACCCCTAAATCCTTCTCTGATCCAACCCTAATTAATTTAATTTCCACGTCACTATTATATATTTTTTAAAAAACAATTAACAATACCAAATCAGCAGATGTTAGACACCCGGCACGTCTGCCGTTAATGAACTTAACGCCGTTAGCGAAAAGGATCACTTTGAACAGTTTTTGCAAAAGGTGGGACTTAAGTGAACTTTTGAAAAACGGAGGGACCACTTTGAACAAACCCTCCCAAAAGAGGGACCAAAATAGGTATTAAACCTTAAATAAATTAGATCAGTTATTGACCCAGAATGAAAGCTAAATCTTAGTTTATAATTAACGTGAAAGTAGTGAGATTGAATAGTTTTACTGATTTGCATTTTATTATAAAATGTAATATTATTTCATTTTCTTTATTAATACAAAATGATATAGAATTCATTAAATGATTCTACCTTATTTGTGTTCTTGGTATTACAACTTCTTTATAGCGATTTGAACCAGAAAATCTATGAGAATCTTGAAATCAGATGAGATTAAGTGCAACATATGTGAGAGTGAGTGTTTAAAGAGAAGATAACAATGTCATTATTCATCAAATACATACAACCTATGATCCTAAATTTTGATTGACATTACGAGCATAGGGTAAAATTGATTGAAATTTCCTTCATTCAAAGGAATATTAAAATCTAGTAGACCTTAAAATTATAGTCATTTTGGATAAAATAAAAGCAACCAAGGCAGAACTTAAGCTATTAATATATGAGATTTCATTAAGCAATAATTTCAAGGCTTAGCACAACTAGGGGCCTTATGCAGGGATTTTGAAACATTGTAGATGAAGGAAGGACACTTAGTGAAATCCTATTTTGGTTAAACTTTGTAGATAGTAAAAAGTATGAAAGCATATGGAGAAAACATGCAGAAGAGTGTCATAACTGTAAAAATATTGTAGTCTATGGCACAAAAATTTCAACTATGTGGTGTGTTTTATTGAATAATCCTATAATATGGATATCATTACAATGAATGAACTACAAAGCAACCTGCTAGTTCATGAGCAGTGAATGATGTTCTCTGTATAAAAGAAGTGAGTAATGCAGATTATGACTAATGAGAAAAGTTGAAAGGGTAGAGGATGAGAGAGAAGTAGGGAGGATCTTCCTCAAACAGAGAAAGGTGAAGACAATCATTCAATATAAGGTTGAAATTGGATGCTTCAAATGCCATAAAATATGTCATTTTCAATATAAATGTTCCCGGAGAAGAAAGTAAATTATGTAGAAACAAAGGATTTAGTGGAAACAAGAAGGTGAGCTCTTATTAATAACCTTTTTGGAACTCAAAGAAGGAAAGATAAATTAGTGGTTTATAGATTCTAGATGCACTAGTCACATGAGTGGAAATAACGATTGGTTCTCATAATTACACAAGTATTTTATGTTCCTTAACTCAAAAATAATTTATTAAGCATAAGATAATTTCAAGAAAACTAGTTGATTGTAACTATTTAAAACAACAAGTGAAATGTTATTCATCCTAAAAGAGGTCAAATTATGGAAGTTAAAATGAGTGAAAATTAGATGTTTGTAATCAGCCACTAAAGGAGCAACAACTTATCATCAAATGGATTTGGCGCATGATACTCAACTATGGCATAATCGGTTAGGACATTTAATATGATAGCTTTAAAATACTAGTCATTAAACAAATGGTGAAAGGGTTGTCTCTTGTCACAACTCTTAAGGATCCATGTACATAGCGATTATTGAAAAACAACATCGAAATACAATATCAAAGAAAAATCTCTCTGAGAACATCAAAGAAGTTGCAACTAATTCATGAAGACATACGTGAACCTATTCAATCAATTTTAAACATTAATAAGAGATATATCTTAAGTTTTATTGATGATTTATTCCATAAGACTTGGGTATACTTTTTAAATAACCCCATCCCATAATTTCTCCAGACTAAGCACGCTTAACCATGAAATTCTTATGGGTTAGGCTTCCGAAAAGTAAATGCATTTTGGTGATATGAGTAGCCAAATCAATTTCTTTAAGCTATCCTTCAACTATATAGTCCCATACCTATACAGTCTTCAGATCCCTCTCATTCCGGTGTATGTTCGATTCGTCCATCTACCCCTTCCACTAGAAGCCTGCCGGAGCCGCTCCTTGTCCGTGCCTCTTGCACCGACAATCACTCCCCACCCCCTCAGTGCCCAGATGTCACAATTGACCTATTATTTAGGAAATGGAAGTTAAATTTTAGTGAAGTTGTATAGTTTACCGTTTTTCCTTTGCATTTAATTATAAAATATAGTTCTATTTCAATTTTTTATTAATATAATCTGGTACAAAATGTAGAAAGTTATTCTAACTTATTCGTGTTCACAGTGTGATGGATTGAAGAGTATTAAGAGGTGTTGGGATGACGGGATGGTGGACAGAAATGGTAGAAGATGTATAGGAATGAAGAGTGAAGAAGATTCAAGAGTATTTTTGCAAATTCATTTTCTAAAAAAGAATATATAAATAGTCTTCTTTAACTTACATTTTCAATTTTAAAAAAATAATAATATAAAAAGGGTTATAAAACAACAAGACAAGAATAAGAAAAAAAAAGTCCAAGGATGTAAATGAAAAAAACTGGGTGAAAGATGTATTCGAGTGCACTAATACATGGTGTATTTTATGGTTTAGAATATTTTTTTTAATATTCTAGAATGAGTGTTTCGAAAAAGGTACTTCTATAATCATAAATGAGTTTTGAAACATTTGTTTCAATTTATTTTATTCTACTATACTCAATTTGAAATATAAAAATTTCATAATATATTTTGGATGATATTTTTGGATTTAAAAATCTGTTTTGGATTTGAATGGGGTGTTTTAAGAAGTATTTTTATTATATTTTTAATGAAGGGTAATTTGAGAATTATCTTATATGTAAGTGCAAGAAAACAAAAAGTGGGCGTGGGAAGTAGTTGGCCTTATAGTTTTCAGTATGCATATAAAAATATGAATTCTTCATGTTTGGAAATTATAGTCTGCAACAAGATTTTAGTAAAAAAGCCACTTCCATTATAGTTTTCATAATGAAAGGGTGTTTCTTGCTGTGTGCAGCATGCAAATGGACGACATTGAGTTTTGTCAACGCTAAATAAAATTTAATTGACTAAGTCAATATCCTCCACTATTATTTTTTTTCAAACAAGTCATCTTATATTTATCAGAAGAAGTATAACAACTTAGTGAATAATAATACTAGTTAATATTATTCCTAGCTAAAACTCTTATTTAATACTTATAAATAAATTTCAGTATATTGATTAGACTGTTATTCGCACAAATGTGAATCAAATTAATTCAAGATAATGTCATCAATTTGTCCTTCACGTCGAAACTAAGAAACATTAATAGGAAACAATTTGATTTTTTTTTTAAAAAAAAAATTGAACAAATATGTAATCATTAAGGCACAAGAAACATTTCATCATGTATCATATATAAAATTAAAATTTTGTATAAAGTTGAAAATAGTGGAAGAAAAATCTTTAAGTAATATATACTTTTATGTGATCTAGACCAAATTAATTCGTTTTTTTTAGTTATAAGGAGAGACAATGACAGATTTTTAATAAATACTTTTAAAAATTAAAATTTTATTTATTAGATTGTCTAAATTTGAAGAGTTGGAACAATAGTTACTGAAAAGTATATTTAATTAACTATATTTTTCGTAAATATATAAAAATTATGATTCACGTAATAATTTATGAAAAATAAAGTTATGGATACAAGTCACGTCATACATTTATAAATAAAAATAGACGTGTTAAGTTTAAATGATGTTGGATCAATATTTCAAAAATTTCCAATTTTGTTTATTTTAATTAAACATTGTTTTTTAATTTTGATTAATTTAGCTTTTAATGTTAGTTAGATGGGTCTTTCGATTGGAAATACCACGACAAAGACTTTTGAAATCAAAATTTTTGTTTGTCAGGTGCCACCCAACTACCAAGTTTCTTTGTGGAATTCGCGCTGTAATTTCAAAATCAATGGATAAGATAAGATTTACAATTTATATCTTTTATCTTAATAATATTTTTGTAAAATTTCGAAAGTTACTTTTGAAATTACAAAGATGCTGGCACACTACTTTATTACTTTAAATTTTTCTCAGAAAAAAGTTAATGTGACAACTTAAATGATTCTAGAATATTAAAAAAATGATTTAATTTTTAAAATTTTCTCCTACAACTTCTTGAAAATTATAGAAATAGAAACAAATTATTTGAGATTATAGAGGTGGGAGAACAAGTTTCTTACACAACAATCCAATTTCTTGGATGCGGTGTCCCAGAACACGGTACAACGTTTGATGTTGCAGGGCACAGACATACCATGGCTGAGAGGCCTCAAAGAAATGAGGCCTATGCTTCACTTGCTGCTGCCACTTACCATCCATTGGATTGCTGAGGAGATGACAGTTTCTGTTCTTGTTGATGTCACAACCTCTGCTTTGTGCCCTGGAGACTCAACTTGCTCCAAAGCTATTTATATCAACGGCCTTCAACAAACGGTACTCATATCATCTCATCATGCATGAACCCTTGCTCTTTCTGCTTTTTCTTCTGTCATCTTCTGGGTTGGTGGGGGAAATGAAAGGATGAGACTTCCGAGGCCTTGGAATCATGCAATTGAAGAAATTTAGTATTACATTAAAGTTTTCAAGGGTTGTCTTGCTGAAATGTTAGTGAAGAGCAATTTGTCTGATGAAGCACTGCATAATTTTATCCCAAGTTTTTGGGAAATTTATGCTGAAATTGTCATTAATCATGACCTTAGTGGCTATATGAAGAAAGGGGAGAAGGGAGATAGTTTTCTGAGCTCTCATCACAACCCTATATCTATTGTCATCTTTCTTGTTGAACCAAACTGACATCTGCTTCGTATTTTGACTATGGCAGTTTCACCAGTAATTGGTCCATTTCATTTCACTGATTCTTTATTTTCCCTGTACATCGTACCCTACTTGACATATTCGGTGTGTGTGTGAGGAGAGTATAATGAGGAGGTCTGATTTCATTTTTATTGATTTTTAGATTTAATGATGTAATTTTTTCTGCAGATTGTTGGAGTTTTCAAGATGGTGGTCATTCCACTGTTGGGTCAACTTTCAGATGAGCATGGTCGCAAACCCTTGCT
The DNA here is from genome assembly GCA_036885675.1 of Vigna mungo. Classification (NCBI taxonomy): domain Eukaryota; kingdom Viridiplantae; phylum Streptophyta; class Magnoliopsida; order Fabales; family Fabaceae; genus Vigna; species Vigna mungo. Next base: position 40,936,023 of record CP144692.1, on the reverse strand, counting down.
CCTTTTTACCATCTCCACGTCTATATTTCCCTTCGGTATGCTCGTTGGTTTCAAATGCTTTAAGACTTTGAAAATTTACCGCCTCAATATAAACTAATCGGCAAAAACTTTAAATTTCGTTGTTAATGAAGCCCTTTATTATTCTATGCTTTCAATCTCCTTTGTGCTGTGTTCACAAAATTGGTATCAAATTGAACTGACGAGGCATTTATTTCGGATCATGTTGTTTGCTCAAGTTTTGTCTGTCAAAGTACTGAAAATTATTTTTAATCATTGTATTTTTCTAGACTTCTGTAGTCTGTATTGTCAGCTTAATGTTGATTTGTTCACAACTGATCTAAGTATAGTTTCACCTGCTCATATTCAAAAGACATACATAAAAATATGTGAACTCAACATTTTGCTTAATATAACATGTTGGTGATGTCAAGTTGTTATACTTCAAACTAGAATTTAAGCATTGGACAGAAAAATTAAATCGACAGGAAAAGTGAATGTTATTTTCATCCATTTAATTAATCTAAAAAGATAATGAAAAAGATCCAAAAAAAGCTAGAAGGTGAAAAAGAAAATGCTTAACTTTATGATCCTTTGCAACATTCCATTAGTCAACATAGCCCCTTCACAGGCTCCTCAACACTAGTTTCAACCAAGCTTTATAGACCCTTGGCAGATAGAAGACTTTCCATTAACGTGTTCCAATTATTATAATGTAGACCATCAAAGTGAGAGTTTTTAGTTGAAATCTTTTGGTCACTCATCTTTGTGCGCCACCCTCTTCTCTCTTACAGAGAGGCTTGCCTGTTATATAGCCTTTACAAAAACATGTACGACAAATATCTCTTCATCTCTTGATTTGTAGCAAATTGTTCATTACTTTGTAACAGACCTCCTCAGTAAACGTATATAAACTTTTGATGATTTCTCTACTTCCATGTTGGTGTGTTTGCTTATGGATTTTCATGTACTTTCTTCGGTGTATATGCTTATTGCAGTTTTACTTGTCTGGCGTCAGTCCGAGGGATTTGTCTATGGCTACTATGTGCTTCGCACAATTTCAAACATAATAAGTCAAGGCAGTATTTTTTGCATTGCTGTTGCATATGCGGTGAGATTTTTTTCTTAACTAATTATCAACATAATTCGGCAAAGGATTTTATTTGCACCCTGTATACTTTCTCTGTCAGGCAGATGTTGTCAGCGAAAGCAAAAGGGCAGCAGTATTTAGTTGGATTAGTGGTCTCCTTTCTGCTTCACATGTTCTAGGGGATTTATTGGCCCGGTTTCTTCCTGAAAAGTACATTTTTGCTGTATGTCTGTGTTATCAATGCTACATTATGCTCATATTATTCATAAATGTTCTGTACTTGTCCTTTGGGAATGAATCTGATTTACAGTTCAATGGTTTCAGGTTTCAATTGTACTCTTGATCATTTGTCCGGTTTATATGAAATTCTTTCTTGTTGAAACGATGATACCAGCTCCGAAAGATGATCAAGAGTCAGGTTTCTGGGCTAAAATTGTTAATGTTCCCCAACAAAGATTCAAATCTATGAGGACAGCTGCAGAAATAGTAATTTTCAGGTTCCCTTTTTTGGATGTTACGCATTATTTCTTTATTGTCACATTTAATTATCTGTATAGTTTTCTTTTGTAAAATATTATATTATTATTAAATTATATACATACACACACACACACACACACATATATATAAACATGAATCGTAAATACTCTGCTATATTTCAATTTTCAGTCCCACTTTAAGGGGCATGGCTCTTGTCTCCTTCTTTTATGAGCTGGGAATGTCAGGCATAACTAGTGTTTTGCTGGTATGTTTCAATGCCCTAACTTATTGCCAAGCTATTTTATCTATTATTTTTGAAGTCCTTATGCTGAGTCTTTGGTTATCTTGACAGTGTTAGAGATTTTCTAGCCATGATGAACCTTCTTCTTTTATGTTAACTATTTTTGGATAGTAGTTTTCTTACTCAAGAAAACAAAAAATAGGCTCTTTTTACCAAGTTGTTAAGAGAGTGATTAATGATAATTCTGTACTTTCAATTTAAACTATACTTTGAGCGCAAGGTTGAATGTGTCAGTGATTTGTGCACATTTCAAGACCAAAGAGATTTTAAGCAAGGGAGCTTGTTCCAGATTTTGCTGAAACCCATTATTTGGCCTTTTCCTAATAACATAAGATTTTGGGATATTGAAAATTCCTTGACTGATAGTGTCTAAAGTACACTATGCTTCCCTTGCATGTGTTAAACTAATATAATTTTACCCTCAGCTTTGTCATTGAGACGGTATCAATTATTTTCTACTGGCAACTGCATTGTTTTTGTTCGTATGTATATTTCTATTCATCAATCAAGTACCTTTCTTTTTGGAATGTCACCATGGAGTACTAGTTCAAACGAAACAATAAGGGTAGCAGATTACATATTGAACAATATATATATTGATTAAAACTGATGCATTCTATCATTTCAATTCTTATTTTTAGTGCTAGTATATAATTAACAAATTTCTTTTTTCTGATTCAATAGTTTGACAGTCTCACAATTCCTGTGCAGTACTATTTGAAAGCTGTTTTTGGCTTTAACAAAAATCAGTTCTCAGAACTTCTGATGATGGTGGGAATCGGTTCAATCTTCTCTCAGGTATTATATTTCCCAAATATTATATTTCCCAAATATTTTTGTTCGTTTAGTTCCACTACTAAAATTGTATTTTTATTGCGCGATTAATATTCTGCATGTCAAAAATTGTTTGACTTAGTTATATTCAATCAGCCTTCTGTGAGTGATTGATAAGCTGATTATGCAAGAGTGTTGATTTTCTTAAGAGCTTACTCTCAGTTGGCTTGCAGATGTTGTTGCTTCCAATACTCAATCCATTGGTTGGAGAGAAAGTTATCCTCTGCTCTGGCTTGCTTGCATCAATAGCATATGTAATTTATCTCGTGTTACTTTACTTTTCCCTTGCTTCCTGAAAGCAAACTTGCGGATACCATTGTGCTATTCATATTTTATTTCTGTGTAGGCTTGGCTCTATGGATTAGCATGGGCACCTTGGGTACGTAAAATTGACATCTTTCTGTTTATCTTTTTGACTCTTGTATTTCAACTTTACCACCTTATCTTCAATAAGCTTCTTAAATAAATTGGATAAAAAAGTGATAACTGGAGTGTACCTTGTGTCAGGTATTTGTAGCAATATCATACAAATTCACACTTCATATATGTCTTGCTAAAAATTACAATTTGCAGTTCCTTAATGACTGTAATACAAAGAAATTAATGCATCAATGCAGGTATCATACTTAAGCGCCTCTTTTGGTATCATCTATGTCCTTGTGAAACCTGCCGTGAGTAGTAGATTTAGTTTTCTCAAGTTTGACAAAGTTGTTCCCACTTTTATTTCACAATCAACTCTATTATTCTGGAATGACTATTAATTTCTTGTCGTGCAGACTTATGCTATTATTTCGAATGCGACAAGCTCAACCAATCAGGTTTGCTCTCCCTTTTATGCATCCAATATGTATTGAAATATTCATCAAAGCTATACAGCCATGCAGTAAATCAGTGAACTAAAGCAAAATCTTCTCACTAATGTGTAATCTCCTGCTAAATTCTCCGTGAATGTAATTAGATCTAAAATTAGAAACAGTCATAAGCTCGATTTAGCGAACAGCGAAAATAATGTCATTTTCAGACAGACATTATTGTAGCATCTACTATTACTTAGGAAAATGTAATAGATGAACACTTTTCAAGCTAGAGAGACAACACTGGAGGACAATAGTATTCCCATCCCATCACGTACAATGTTTATAAACATATGCTCTTTGAGGATATAATTTCTGCAATCTTCCGTAGAATAATTTTCAACACATTTTATATGATCTTCTTTCTCTGATTTTATGCTTTAACATCACCGCAGGGAAAAGCACAAACTTTTATTGCTGGGGCACAATCTTTATCTGATTTGTTATCACCTATTGCAATGAGTCCATTGACTTGTGAGTTGAATACTGTTTTTGGTAGATGCTTATTAGGCCATTTGACTACTCTCAATGCTCACAACATACGAAAATATTGTTTCAGCATGGTTTTTATCTAGCAATGCTCCCTTTGAATGTAAAGGTTTTAGTATTTTATGTGCGTCAATATGCATGGTAAGCTCTCTAAATTCTTTCTCTTCTCTTGTATTCCACACTCTTTCTCTTACTACTAACTTTGAAATCTTTCAATTTTTGCAGATAATCTCTCTTTGTTTTGTTTGCATGCTGAAGCCAGATAGTAAGTCGAGTAATGACATAGAAGGGAGCACAGAAGCCCCTCTTCTGAATCACAGCTAGGTCATTGTATCAATTGGACACATGCATGGCCAGTTTTGTAAACAACGCATCTTGTCTCAGTATTTTCTGCTCCAAATAGCTATCTTTTTTCTTTATTTTTTTCCTTTTATTTATGGATTTGGCAAAACTATAGGGAAAGTTGGAGAAAGAAAAAAGTGATTGAACTTAAACAGGATAAATAAATCATCACTGAAACACTGTCATTTTTTTGCCATAAAATAATAATATACTGTGGAGCGAGCTTGTTGTGAGATTTGAACACGATATAATTTTCGATCAACGTTTATTTATGATGAAAAAACAATTCTGAAATATTTTTTGCTTTTCCAATTATAATAATATAACATTCTACTTGTGTAAAAAAAAGAAATTAAAATACTACTTAACGAAGTAGAGTTTAAGTAGGATCTGAAATTTTCTTTATAATTATGAGCAAAAACTAGTTCATCCTTATATATAAATTAGGGTCTTCTTACTTACGGTAAAGTCTTTTTCAATGAGCTATTTTCTTCTTTGCAAAGTCACATGAAAATGAGAGTGTACTTCTTCTTTTTATATTTATATTATTTAAAGTTAATTAGATCTAAATGGATTTGGATACTTTACTTTTTTTTTTTGTGAAATCTAAATTTCGAAACTTTTTTCAAATAAAAAAAATACATTTTTCTCATATAAATTAGATTCTAAGGATACTGTAATTTAATCCAATTGCTATTTGGGCTTGATTTTGAAATTTTTAATTTTGGCATAATATGTCAATGGTGAGGATGGGTATTAATTCGTACAGTTTATTTTCATATTTACTTTTTAGTTATATTTTCATTTTAATGCACAGTTGTTTAACATGTTCTGCATATTAATTGAAAATAATTTTATGTTTGAGTTTTAATTTTATATTAATTGTTAAATCGTTAAAATTAATTTCATATATATATATATATATATATATATATATATATTGTTTTATTATTATTTTCAAATATTAAACTTTTCTTAAGTTTAATATCAATACATATCCAAATAGTTGAGTCTAACATGAGTATCAATACGTGTTAGGACTAATATGAATGTTTTATGTATTAAACTCTTTATGTCTTTTGTTATTTTTTTTCTTTTTATATATTAGTTTATCATTTTTTTTGTATTTTTTTTGTCTATGTATTATTTTTGTTTGCAATAATTACTTTAAGTGTGTGTGAGCAGATAATGATAATGTAAAAGTTATCAAGTCAAGAAAGATGATAATGATGCAATATAGGATTAAGATGATCAAATTTTGTATATATTCTGTTTTGAAAACTTTATTATGTTTTTTACTATATGTAATAATATTTTAGTTATAGGATATTGCATATGTATATTTTTGATATTATAATTATATTTTGAAATAATTGTAATGACATAATATATCTTTTTTCATATCGAATTTGGAGGTTTTTTTGAGTAGTTGTATATTATTAAATTAGATATCATTATTCATTGTTTCCTACTATAATAATCTTTAGCAATATAATACCATGACCACAATAATAGAATTTATATTTTTTCTAATTTTTAAATAAAAACATTTAACATGAACACCACTTATTTATTTTCATCTTTAGGTTTGTATGTGTCAATTTTAAAAAAAATTAATTTTATTAAATATTGTTTTCAAATTAAGTTAACGTGTATCTATCTAGTATAGTCTTTATCATTAATAAAAAAAATTATAATTTATTTCTAAATAAAAGTTTAATATATTCTTTAACATTAGTTACTTATTGATGATAAAAATAAGTTTAAAGTCTAATTCATTGTAATGTTTTTATTAATAATGTACTGGTCACCTGGCCCGGCTTCGGGCCGACCCGTAGGACTCATGGTCAGCCGGCTCCAAGAATAATCAAGAAAGTCAGGACCGGCCAGTCATCCCCGATGACCGTGAGGTAGGTTAATTTTGATAAGAGTTTAACATGTTTGGGCCTTGATTAAAAGGGTTATTGGGCCGTGATTACTAAAGTCTTAACCACGGGCCCAAAACTAACACTATATATAGAGGTCAACAGGAAGAGGTAGGTAAGTTGAATTGAATAGCATTTAATACTGTGAACTTAAAAACCGAACGACCATAAATCTAACTTGAGCGTCGGAGCATCTTTAACAGGTACCCGACCGGCCAGTTTGGAGAAGAGATCCAGGATTGTGAAGCGGCAGAGGGGCGGACGGCTTGAAGGAGTGAGAAGTAAATGTGTAGGTGAGGGTGACCGGACCCACTACCGAAACATTTTGGCGCCCACCGTGGGGCGTGCAACGATAAGCCCAAAGGATCTCGGGCAATTCTTCTACCCATGCCGTCTTTTTCTCCCCTAGACGTCTTCTCAATTCCAGAACAATGGCTTTGTTTGCGGCTTCGGCTTGACCGTTCGTCTGCGGGTGCTCGACCGAACTAGTGGTGTGTTTTATGCCCAAATCATGGAAGAAAAGTTCCAGCTTCCGGTCGATGAACTGTCGGCCATTATCGGTGATGATGGTCCGTGGCAAGCCGAACCGACAGATCAGCTTCCAACAAAACTTCTGTACCTGGGCTGCTGTAATCGTGGCGAGCGGCTCGGCTTCCGCCCACTTTGTGAAGTAATCGATGGCGACTAGAAGAAACTTCTTCTGAGCTTGGCCGGGCGGGAATGGACCAACGATGTCCATTCCCCACTGGGCGAAAGGCCATGGGGATACAATGGAGTGTAACTCGTGGGGTGGGGCGCGCGGGTTATTAGCATGAGCCTGACATCCCACACACTTCTGAACAAAGACCTTGGCATCGTCCTCTATGGTCGGCCAAAAATATCCGGCCCTGAGTACACGCCCCTTCAGGGCCCTCCGGCCAGTGTGAAATCCACATATACCGTGGTGAAGCTCGTTCATCATGTAATGAGCCTCTTCTGCGCCGAGGCACTTAAGCAACGGCGTTGAATATCCGCGCCGATACAAGTCCTTCCCGATGATTACGAACCGCGCGATCTTCTTGGTGTTGGCGACGGATAATGTTGAACCATCATCTTGAGCCTTCATCAGCTTCCGGATCTCCGTCCTCCAGTCAGTCCCGTCGCCCCCTGTTATAGCGTTGCATTCGATGGACGGCTGGAGCAAGACTTGCCTTATAATCGTGGTGAGTTGGCCCTTTTCTTTCCCTGCACTAAGCTTGGAGAGGACGTCTGCCCGGGCGTTCTGCTCCCGGGGAATGTGCTGAATTCGAATGTCCTCGAACTCTCGGGCTAAGGCCGTCGCCCGGTGAAAATATTTAAGTAGGTTCTCCTCCCTTACTTGGAAATTTCCGTTCATCTGGCCCACCAATTGGGAATTGGTCCGGCACGTCACCTTTCTCGCGCCCATGTCTCGGGCCAGCTCCAAACCGGCTATTAAGGCCTCGTATTCGGCCTGGTTGTTGGAGATCTTGAACTTGAACACCAAAGAATACTCGAGGAGGAAACCGTTAGGCCCCTCCAACACCACCCCGGCTCCGCTGAGCGTTCGCCCGGACGCTCCATCCACAAACAGACTCCAATCCTCATTCGCTCCCGACGGTAACTCGGCGGCAAAGTCCGCCAGGTGTTGGCCCTTGACCGACCCCCTAGGTTCGTATCGAAGTCCGAATTCAGACAATTCAACTGCCCAACCGACCATTCTGCCCGCGAGGTCGGGTTTTCTTAGAATCTTGGATATGGGGTGGTCGGTCTTAACCACTACTTGGTGACTTTGAAAGTAAGGCCTTAATCTTCTCGCTGCATGGAGGAGAGCCAAAGCTACTTTCTCAACCTGATGGTATCGGGTTTCGGCATCCAGCAGCGCACGGCTGATGAAATATACTAGCCTGGGCTCGCGGCCGCCCTGAAGTAATGCGGCACTCACAGCCGAATCTGAGACTCCCAAGTACACTTGCAGTTCTTCTCCCGGCGTAGGTCGGTTCATGACCGGAGGGTTCTGGAGTATCAGCTTGACGTCTCGGAATGCTTGCTCGCACTCGTCGTCCCAGTTGCAGGAATTCCCCTTCTTTAACTTTCGCAGTACGGGACACACTCGTTCGGCCATTTTGGGAATGAAACGCGAGAGGGCCGTCAACCGACCGACCAGCCGCTGGACCTCCTTCAAATTGGTCGGGCTCTTCATGGTTATAATGGCGTTGCACTTGTCCGGGTTGGCCTCGATCCCTCGTGACGTCAACATGAAACCCAAGAACTTACCGGCCGATACCCCAAAAGTACATTTGGCCGGGTTAAGGCGCATTCCATATTTTCTAATCTGTGCAAAAACTTCTTCCAAATCTCGTATATGTGCCTCTGCTCCTCCCGACCGTACTACCATATCATCAATGTATACGTCCATGCAACGACCGATCTGTTTGGTAAACATTCTGTCCATTAAACGCTGATAGGTAGCCCCAGCGTTCTTCAACCCGAAAGGCATGACCTCATAACAATAACTGGCCTTTTCGGTGATGAAGGCCGTCTTCTCCTGGTCGGGCGCGTACATCGGTATTTGGTTGTATCCCGAGTAGGCGTCTAGGAAACTCAAAATTTTGTGGCCGGAGGCCCCATCGACAAGGGCGTCGATGCTAGGCAAAGGATGAGAATCCTTGGGACAAGCTTTGTTGAGATCGGTGTAATCCGTACACATCCTCCATTTGCCGTTCGGCTTCTTGACCATCACAACGTTGGCCAACCACGTGGTGTACGTTACCTCTCGGATGAAACCCGCTTCCCTCAGCTTCCCGACTTCCTCCTCGACCGCCCTCCTTTTCTCTTCGCCAAGCCTACGCTTCTTCTGGGACACCGGCCGGGCTTCTTTGAACAGCGATAGTTTATGGGATGCCACCGAGGGATGAATCCCTGGCATGTCGGCCGCTGTCCAAGCGAATAAATCTCTGTTATTCCAGAGGATGTTTCTAAGTTGCTCCTCCACCTCGGCCTCCAGGCCGTTGGCAATCGCCGTGGTTTGGTTCGGGTCTTCGCCTATGATTACCGGCTTGGTTTCTCCAATCGGCTCGAGCCGATCCTCCGTATTCGTTCTGGGGTCCAGGTCGGCCATGACTACCTCAGAACGGCGGGCCTTCCTCCTTTCCTCCCTTGGGTATAGCTTCAGCCCGGCGGCATAACATTCCCGGGCTGTTTTCTGATCGGCTCTGACCGTTCGTATGATTCTCTTATGGTCAGGGTACTTTAACGTCAAGTGCGGGGTCGATACGATAGCCCCGAATGCGTTAAGGCAGGGTCGTCCAAGGAGGACATTGTACGACGTATTTGCCTCCACCAGCAGATATCTCACCCTTCTCTCGTCCCCTTCTCGGCCGGTCCCCAACCGGGTAAGCAAATCAACGTAACCCCTCGTGTCTACCCTCTCTCCCGCAAATCCAACAATTTGCTCATTATATGGTACAATCAGGTCCTCTGATATGTCCATCTGCTGGAAAGTTTTCCAGTAAAGGATGTTGACGGAACTTCCTTGGTCAACCAGCACCTTTCTGACCCCATACCGCGCGATCTCGGCGGTTATCACCATAGGGTCGTCTTGTTCCGGGTCGGGCGCATGGAAATCGTCATCCGTGAAAATGATGGGTGGCATTGTCCTTCTGGGGGCGTCGACGGCGTGGACCGACCGCAGGGCACGGATGTGTTTTTTCCGTGCGTTGGATGAGGAACCCCCGCCGGCAAACCCTCCAGAAATGGTGTTGATCATTCCTCGCAGCGGGCGGTCGTTCCCCCCTCCTCGACTCCGGCTTCGTCTTCTGTCATCAGGACGGTGCTCCTGCCGCCGGTGTTGCGGGTTTCGGTCACAGGCACCTTTCCTATCCTCCCTTCGTCGAGGACTTGCCCTCCGGGGGCTTCGCTCCCGCACGGGCGAACGATCCGGCCGATATGTCTTCACGTATTTTAACAATTTCCCCGCACGGATTAACTCTTCTATCTTGTCTTTCAGGGTGACACAATCCTCAGTGTCGTGTCCCAAATTCTGGTGATACAAACAGTGTTTAGTACCGTCTGCATGAAACGGTGTTTGACGCTTCTGCGGCGCCTGCAACAGCTGGGTGCTCAAAGCCTCGTGGAAGATCTGAGCACGGGGGGCGTTCAATGCTGTGTACTGCTGAAAACGGGGCCCTCGAGGGCCGTCCCGAGGCCTGGGACCCCCGGCCCGATGGGTTTGGTTCTCCGTCCTCTTCCCCTCACTCTTCTCCCCCTTGACCTCCCGAGTCTCCTTTTGGTAACTTTGCTTCATCTCTTCCACCCTAATTTATTATTACTTCAAAATAACTCGTCTTGAACTTTTTGAATGAATCGGCATACGCTTTGAAAAGGCAAGCATCTTGTACCGATGTCAAGGAAACCCATCCGTGTTTCGGTGGTGGCCGAACATGAAAATAATGGAAAAACACGTTAAGAGTGGGCTTGATGCCCAAAGCCGCACACATCACCATGAACGCTTGGATGCAGGCCCACCCGTTCGGGTGCAACTGGCAGGGGGCGACGTTCATGCGGCGAAGTACTGCCGCCTGGAAATTGGAAAAAGGAATCCGAACGAACATCCTAGTAAATAAAAAGGTATATACATAGAAGAAATCCTCGATGCTTGACTCTTTCCCGTGGAAGACACGTTCGTTAGGACGACAGACGCCGAGACGTATCAACCGGGCGTCCTCTTCGTCCCGAACCACAAATGACTGGTTAGACCAGGCCAGTAAGTCTCTCCGGCTTCTAATATCGGTTTCGTGGGCCGCTACTTCGGATGATGCCCAAGCATACCCATTTATGGTCGGCCACCCCCCGGCCGGGGACGGATCCGTTCCGTCAACCACTACTCCGCCTTCCAGGAGAAAAAGGATGGCGCCATGCCAAACTCAGTCACCTCCCGACCGCGAGGAACCTGAGTTCGCGCTGGACGATGACCCCCCGCCACTGTTGGAGGAGCCCCCACCGTCTCCACCTGCTGACCCTGTAGAGGAAGACAAGGAAACCGTAGCCATTTATTTACCTGAAGACAAAGAAATCTTTGAGAGAGCCGACGGTCAGAGTGGTAAAGAAGAAAGAAAGGTGAAAAATAGTGTAACAGTCCCCCCTATTTATAGTAAAATTTTTATAACCGCCCATGCATCTCCACCGTCGAAAGGGACCACGATTAAGGGCCCAGATTGAAGGACTCCTCCACTACCCGAGGCACTCAACCAATCGCAAAGCGACACGACTTCTCCCGCCCAAAGTTCCAAAATTTTCCCGCGCAAAGTTCCAAATCATTTTAAACCCAACGGCAACTAGTTGCCTAGGGCTTGGGGGGCTTGATGTACTGGTCACCCGGCCCGGCTTCGGGCCGACCCGTAGGACTCATGGTCGGCCGGCCTCAAGAATAATCAAGAAAGTCAGGACCGGTCGGTCATCCCCGATGACCGTGAGGTAGGTTAATTTTGATAAGAGTTTAACATGTTTGGGCCTTGATTAAAAGGGTTATTGGGCCGTGATTACTAAAGTCTTAACCACGGGCCCAAAACTAACACTATATATAGAGGTCAACAGGAAGAGGTAGGTAAGTTGAATTGAATAGCATTTAATACTGTGAACTTAAAAACCGAACGACCATAAATCTAACTTGAGCGTCGAAGCATCTTTAACAGGTACCCGACCGGCCAGTTTGGAGAAGAGATCCAGGATTGTGAAGCGGCAGAGGGGCGGACGACTTGAAGGAGTGAGAAGTAAATGTGTAGGTGAGGGTGACCGGACCCACTACCGAAACAAATAATAAACACTACTAACTTGTGTAACATCTCAATAAATATAAAACAAAAGATATAATTTATTTCAGGAGTTAACAAAAATAATATTAAAGAACAGTGGAGTAAAAACAAGTGAAAGAAGAGAACGACAGATAGATATAACATAAAAACTGAAACCGCACAAAGTAGAGAAGTCTGAATCCATTAATAGAATTAAACCGAACGGTCTTGGTACAATACATGACCGAGCAATATTACAAAAGATATCTAGACCGAACGGTTTTACAAAATACATAACCGGACGGTTAGCTATACAAAGCAAAAATTTAAAATCTAATCTAAGGACCAGACGGTCCTGCACAACTCTCCGGCAAAACATCCAAGGGTTGTTCCGTCTGCATGGCTTCTTCCAAAGTCTCCTCTTGAACACCCTCTGCTCACACCTAAAAGGATGATCATTGCACTGAAGAAAATAAACCGAACGGTCAAATACCGGACGACAACATAGACAAGACAAAACAGATAAGGGTAAGCTTATGTAAAATTCAATTAATCATTTTCATGCATTTTCAATACATACACAAAAATTACATACATCAATGTCTCAATCATAATCATCAGTATAGTAAATACATTAAGAATCCGAACGGAAATATCATCATATCTACTTTCTCTAGACTCTGTCCGGACGGTATGACTATGTATGCTCGCCGCTCTCTGCACCCGGGTGGACCTGGCTGAGATACACTCAACAGACCGCCACCTGATGTTAGTCTAGTGGAACCACCTCGGTATAGAAATACCATGAGGCTAAAGGACCTCCTGCCATTCCCACGCATGAGTTACCCTTCTTTACCTGAGAAGGCGTAATCACAGAATATCAGGATAGAGTTAGAACCTGAGCCTTGGCCACAGTCATACTTTACCAAATCATTTCCAAATCATGAGACATTCCTCCTTGGAATTCTCTTATATAACCAAATAATCAGTTTCAACCGAATACACATTATCACTTTCATAATTATAAGAAGGTTTAAGGAGATGATCGGACGGTCGGATACAACTAAGAAAACTGAACATAAAAGAAGTTCTAGCAGGGGATCAAACGGTCTAAGATTAAGGAAGAACTTGACAAGAAATATAATATAACAATTGACCGAATGATCAAGTAAAGAAGGAAATCAAATTCTATTTGAAGACCAGGAAATATAAATGATTCAAAAGAATAAATGAACGTTCAACAACAGGTTATCTTTAATAAAACTGAACACTTGACAAGTTGGCCGAATGCCTTAACATTTAGAAACCAGAGTTCTCTTCAGTAGGTCGAGTGTCAGTACAAGACCAAACACTCCTTAGGAAACAAGTGTCAGTCTAAGACCGAACGCTTGTAAAGACCGAACGTTTGGTTTATGACCGAACGTTCTTAAAATTTAAGTACTGGTATAAGATCTAGCACTTTTAATGAATATCATCAATCTAAACCGAATGCTCAGTATATGACTGGACGTCTAAATAGTTAATAGGAGACCGAATACTCAGTTTATGACTAAGAATTTCAAGGTCGGACGTTCAGTGTAAGACCGAACAATCTGAACGACTAACTAATAGCATATTTTAAATTCAACATAAAAGGGAACCGGATCAAAGGTTCGAAGGGGAAACCGAACGGTCCTAATGACCCTTCGATTGCAAAATCAATTTTTCTAAGTTTTCATACATTCTTCTAAGTTCCTAACCAAGATAAACAATTCAACATAGCATACACATTTCATCATACCATATAGACCATCAACATACATTAAATCATGTTTTCAATTATACAAGAAATCATAATTAAATTTTATAAGCTTCCCTTACCTCTATTCCAGCTAACTTTTCTAAGTCTTTAAGCAAACTTCAAAGACTCCCAAAGTCCTAGAGATGTCCAAATTGAGAATCCGATCGGTGCAAGTGAAAGAGCTTGGCACCGAGAAGAATTTATCTAAAAGAGGCAAGGTGATCAGAGGGGAGGAGATGATTAGAAATCTAGAGAGAAGGCTTGAAGTTTTAGAGAGAAGGAGGAGAAAAAATGGGGTTTCTGGATCTTGAGTGTGAGGAAGAAGAAGGTTGCATGCAGAAAGGTGGCAAAAATTTAAAATTTCACCTTAAATATGGCCTCCAATCCGGACGGTTGGTCTATCCGCCATCTGCCACATGGCTTCCACTATCAAAAGATCTTCATTCCCTTGCAGCCGGACGCTTTTCGAGGTTGGAGAATTAAATGCAGCTGCAGATCCTGTCTTCCACTATTATCCTAGGAAGACAGGTGAACGACACTTAAAAAATGGTATTAAATGGGGTGTGACAACTTGGATAAACAACATTATTTATTTTCAATAGAATTGATGAAAATTCTTTATATTATTCAAACGAGTCTGATTAGTTATTTTTATCCATAAATTAATTCATTATGATTTATCTAAATTTTAAAATAATTATTTAAAGAATAAATAGTTTTTTCATTTTTTTATATATTTAACAAAACCTCTAATAGTTAAAAGTTAAGATTCCATGACTAAAAATTAAAGATGATATATAATACATAATGTACGATGAACTAAAAATTGAAAATGTTTTACGCATTATAAATTTGAAGTTTTGATGTTTCAATATTATCTTCTTCCATAACTTTAAATTTGTTTAGACAGTTTTGAGTGTTTAAGGTGATGGTTATTTAAAAAAAATAAAAATAAAATTGCAAACAAATAATTATTCCTTAAATCAAAGATATCCTATGTTTCTATCTTTTTCTCGTAATCCATGGGATTAACAATTTGAACTATTCAGTAGTAACACAGCGTTTTGGGAAGATAAGCACTGTTCGCAGTGTGTAGTTTCAATTTGACACATGACCCAACACCGTAGGAATATAGGATCTTGACACAAACATGGAGCTTCTCTCTGTGACTGGCACACTCTGCAAAGGTCAAACATTTTCCTTTCAGAAACCAAAGACATCCCAAATTCATGAACTTCCAATAAACGTAAGATTACCCAACACAATCAACCATTCCAATCTTTCTTCTTCTTCTTCATGTAATTGCTCTATTACTAGGGTAGCAGCAACAACATACCCTTCCTTCAATTCTTCCACCACACAGAACTGCCATTGGATGGTGGTCATGGACACACCTCCTCAAGGGCTCAATTCAAAGTCACTTGTCATTGATTATTATGTCAACATTCTACAAACAGTTCTCGGCAGGTACTTCTTTAATGGTTTCAGCCCTTTCTCGGACTCTCTTTTGTTTACCTGAAAATTGCTTTGAATTTCGTCTCAACAGTGAGAAAGATGCTCAGATGCGTATATATGATGCTTCGTGGGACACCCACTTCGGCTTTTGTTGTGACGTTGATGAAGAAATATCCTCCCAGCTGGCCAGTTAGTTTTTTCTTCTTCTTTGATTAATCCAATTCATTGGCGACAGGATAGTCTTAGGAGTAAGGATAATGTGTGTTCACAATTTCATATATGCTTTTGCGTCCAATGTATTATACTGTTAATGCAAAATAGGTATTTGTTTGGAGTTTTAGTCGTGAGGAGATGATGTTGCATTTACGTTATTTTTAAAATGAATTTGATTCTGATGTATGCATCTTACTAGGTTTGCCTGGGGTGTTGTTGGTTAGGCCTGACCCGGATTTCAATTCTTTGAAAAAGGACTATAGTTTATCAAGGGACCAGGTAGTTAACCCGTCAGGATTACAAAATATTACCAATATGTTGTTTCCTGCTGGAAATTCTAAGCATTGGCTTGTTAAAATGGATAAACCTGGGGTTGAGGTTGTTACCAAGGCTCAGATTGTCGATTACTATGCTCAAATTTTGACCAAGGTCATGGGAAAGTAAGAGCTGCGAATTCTAGTTCTTTTGCAATTGTTATTGGTTTTCTCCTGCCCTAAAAGTAATGACAATAATGTCTGCAGTGAGACGGATGCACAAATGTGTATATATCATGTCTCCTGGAAAACCAACTTCGGTTTTTGCTGTGAACTTGACGAGGACTGTGCTCAAGAGCTAGCTGGTTAGCCTTGTAGAACCTTAACCCATGTGTCAAAGTTTAAAATACCTACCTCATCAAAGTTGCTCGTTGTGGTGCAGGTGTGCCAGGTGTCTTATCAGTTCAGCCAGATAACAGTTTTGAGTCTGAAAATAAGGATTATGCAGGTTAGCAGTTTTGTAGATTCCCCCACATTTTTTCCTCGGGAACATGTCAGTATTATAGTGTTGCTTTAACATAACTTCTCAGAGTTATGTGAGTCTGATTATTGTCAAACTTGTTTAAATCTGGTTTCGTTTCCACTGATGTTCAATTATGCCATTCATGGTTTCCTGTACTTCGGTGTTGATCAATGTTCATTGTCTCTCTGATTTTCTACTAAACTATACATTCAGGTAGTACCTTACAAAATAGTTGGAATATTTCCAACTCTTCTGAAGCAAGTCATGAAGCGCCCTTGAAAACAAAGAAATTGTTTGTGACAGGTATGCCCACATTTATTCTAGGTATACACCTATGTTTTATCCTCGCGTCATCTGGCTGTTCAACTAAGAATTATATGTGAATTACTTTGTCAAGAACAAGTAATTTGGCATGTACTTTGCAAAATACCAAGCATGGTACAAAAAAAAAATATTAAAAAAAGTCAAATTTTAAAAAGTATTTTTATGAAAAGCAAATATTTAAAAAGTATCAGCTGTCAAATGGTTCCATGTCTAGTTTAATTGGCCAACCTATCCTTTGGTTTGTTGGAGCTTTACTTATTTCATGGGAATGTCATTTTTGGTTCATGTAAGAGATGATACTAGGAATTGTTTGTCTCTTCAACAGGGCTATCATTTTATACATCTGAGAAAACCTTGCGTGCAGCATTTGAAGGCTTTGGTGAGCTAGTTGAAGGTAACTAATTTTCATTGCTCATCAATATTTAGTCTTCCATAACAGAAAGAAATTCATCCCAGATTTTTCTTTTAAATGTAATTCTTGACAGTTAAAGTTATTATAGACAAGATTTCAAAAAGATCCAAGGGTTATGCATTTGTTGAATACACCACAGAGGAAGCTGCCAGTGCTGCGCTTAAAGAGATGAATGGCAAGGTGATCCATCTTTCTCACTTTCTTGAAAAAAAATGTTTTTGCTTTTGAATCAGTTATGCTTCATAACTGTCATGGAGAAAGAATAAAAATGAGTTAATAATTCAGAAATGAAAGAGGCTTGGCGGTTTTTGAAATTTTAATCTGTGTGCAGATTATTAATGGCTGGATGATAGTGGTAGATGTTGCCAAGCCTAACCCGCCAAGATACAACAGGAATCGTGCTGAATCATCAAGTTGACAAAAGTGAAAAGCTTTGTACTATTACAAGCTCTGCTGTATGAAGTTAGTTTCCTTGAAAGTTTGTGTTTGTCAATCTTTATGCTTTCAAGGCATGATAGTGAGAACTAGACTCAGTCATGTTGGAATATCCAAGACATGTCTGAATATCATGTAAATACTATATTTATAGAATTACTTAGTCCTCTTAGGAGTTGTTTCTTAATTTTATTTATGTTTTCCAATTTCTTTCCTTGCACGATTAGCGTAAAGAATCGTTATTTTTGTTTTCTTAATTGTGCTAGTAATACTATAGAAGTACTTGGTCTACTCATTCATTAGTATGAACAAATGTTGGTTATTTTTGTTTTACTTCACATAAAAAGAATCCAGTTTCATATAAATTGGAGCCTTCATTCTCTCTTACACTAATTACTACAGAAAAGGCTGCCTTGGTAGTGGATGTAGCTTATATGTAGTGCATTTTGCATTCTGTTTTCGGTGCTCACTCATGGTGGTGCTGTTGTTAACTTGCATCTTTTCATAACTTCTAGATAAGGGAGATAAATGCAATGCATTCTTCATTCAAGTAGACTTGCCCGGGAGATGTTATGAGCAGCGAGTGTAACATCCATGAAAAGGTTACTTCTCTATGGCTTATCCTTCACTTCTGCCTCCATTCTGATTACATAGTTGTCTTTGGTCTGCAAGCAAGAAAGCTAAATGGTTAATACTAAAACACTATTTGAAATAGTATATTACAAAATATCATGTTATTACAATAAGTTTGTTAATCAAATACTGTTAATTCGGTTAAGCAAAATTAGATAACAAATGAGGAACCAAAGTAAAAAAGATCTCTTTTGTTTGTATCAGCTTGATTTGAAATGTTATTTTAATGTCCCTATTGCAAGTACTTAGTTGAGAAACCCATCTTAATTATACAAATGATACACTAATTACTTTTTACTATCCTGAATGGCTTCTAATGCTCAAATTTTATTCTTGAGACTAATCCCTTTCTTCTATAAGGAGAAAATAAAACTTGACTTTATTTAATTTAATATCCTCTTTCTTATTCCAATTATACGAAGGCTATACTAAAAAAAATATGCAAAATAAGAGTTCAGAAAATGAAACTCAAATTATTCTCTTTAGTCCCTGATAAAAAGTATAAACCAAGAAAGTTCTCTCTGGAACTGTGCTAAAATATTTCTAACCAGTTAATTAATCGTGCCCAAAATTCACTCGATGTTTTAATACTTCGATTAAGACTTCAACTAATCCAAACATGGAAGAAATCCACTTTCAACACCAGTTAAAATGTAAAAAAAAAATGTGAAATTTAAACAAATTAACCCTATATTTGAAAAAAAATGATATTCTATTTTTTTAATTTACTCAAATTGATATATTTCTTTTTGAAAATTATGTATTTGGATAATTTTATATTTGAAATTACTGTGAAGTCTTTGTAAATATGATTTTGTTTTCTTAATTTGTGTTATTTTGCACATTTTATTCTCTTAATTAATAAATTCAGAATTAGTATATATGGGTATCCTAATTTAATGATTTTTTTTAATTTATTAAAACGAAATCGTATTTATAAATATTTTTTATTATTTATGTTATGGTCATACTTATAAGCATATTTAATTATTTTTGTATCAATTAAAGGTTAAAACAAAAATAATTACTCAACAACTTAAATTGCACATAAATAAGATGTTAAATTTATAAATGAAATTATTTATAACCTTTTAGTTGTTTGGATAATCTTTATAATTATTATTGGATACATATAAATATTATGGTTAATAATAATAATAATAATAATATATATATATTAATAACTCATAAAAAACATTTATATTTCTTTTTTCTTTAATTAAATTAAAATGGATTTAATAAATTACTTACCCAAAATATTGACATCAAAAGTCGAAAAATTGAAATATGCCTTGGAATATGGTTCTTATTAGGATATTGCTCCTGATGTTGGGTTCCTTCTATTTTAAGCTTGAAATAACATTAACCCACAATATCTATACATGGAAGAAAAATTAAATAGAATTACATTTTACATAAACTACTAATTTCTGCATGCTAACAAGGATTTGGGTCCTCTTCAGTTCCCTCTATCGTTCGTTAGAAAATAAAAAGTGACACAGTTCACTAATATTTTAATATTTTTTGTGAAATAAATGTTATCATTTTTTAGTTTAGTTAGGCATAACTCATACTATTATTAGAAAATATCATAAATTTTTATGATAAATTAAAGATATTATAATATATTATTGGACTTCTTTCAAATCAATATCTAATTTCAGATTCAACTTGTTCATTTCAAAAGGCAAGAAAGTGTTTTAGTGATTCTAAATTGTTGCAAAATTATAACATATATGGAAGGTTAAGTTAAACATTAATATTTTTAGAGCCGTCAAAACGGGTAATCCGGTCCGATCCGGCCCGACCCATCATGGGTTGGTCACTTAGTGAGCCAACCCAACCCGGCTCATTTATTAGCGAGCCAGAAAAACTTGAACCCGGCCCGACCCACCACGGGTTGGTGGGTAAACGGTTCGCTCATTAGTTCATTTAATTACATTTTTTTAAATAAAAAAAAATATAAATTTTCTGTAATTTAAATTTAAACAAATTTCACTCCCAAAAAATTATGTTAAAGACAATTCAAAATAATAATAAAAATTACAATATAATATAAATTCAAAGATATAAAAAAAGAACCAGTACTCAACAACATCAACAAAAAATTAATAGTTTAATTTGTAACATAATTTCCCAAATTCAAAGATATCAAAAGCAGCTTGTTCAAATAATGTATACTCAAATTGTTTAAATAAAATGAACAAACTCTAATACAAGCATGTCAGAACAGGAAAAAAAATCATTCCATGTCTTCAAATCTCCAACAAATTCGCAAACCTTATTTTTGTCATTATAGGGTTTTTGAAAAAAAAAAAAAGAAAGAGAAGTGTGAAAACAAAAATGTGGAGAAAATAGAAGAAAAAAGGAAGGGTGTTTTACTTGCTCCTTGAATGAATAATTTGAATGAAGTGAGAGTGATAGCATCGTCAAATGAGAGCAAGTACCATGAGAGTGATTTGTGAGAGCAAATTTACTGTTTTGTGAGTGAAGAGAGTATTTTATTTTTTAGGGTTTCATAAATAAAATAATAAATTAAAAAAATAAAATTAGGTACGTGGGTTGGTGGGCCAACCCGGCTCACCACGGGTTCAACCCGCATGAGCCGGGTCTAAATGAGCCGGATTGAAAACTGACCCGCATATAGGTGGGTTGTATTTTTCAAACCCAACCCGGCCCGAATCCGTGACGGACCGGGTTAACCCGCAGGTTGTGATCCATTTTGACGGTTCTAATTTTTATCAAGAATTAGCTTATCTATTTTCCTTAAGAAAAAATAAGATAAAAAAAAAAATCCAATTGAAGGGAGAGAATTGAAAGAAAAAAAAGTTAGGTTTTGTTTCACAAGCTTTCAACAATAAATACCTATGATTAATATTAACAATAAATTAAATAGTTGGATGTAAATGTTGAATTTTTTTTTATGATCCACTCTAATTCACTCATGGCTCAACACTTCTTAACCAACGACTTTTCGTTATTAATTACTAACTAATTTGCTAATTGCTAAGCTAGCACTTTTCATAATCAATATTGAGTGTAGAAGCAATGACTCAACACACCTTGATGTTGTCTATGTTAAACTTTAAATGGTAATTAATATAAAAATTATGATACAAAAGTTATATGAATTATAAATTGTGTGAAAGCAACATAGAAAATATGGCAAAAAATAAATAATAAGAAAGATGATAACGTTTTTATTAATAATTTGTATTCCTAATTAAAATGTTGAAAAAAAATTTAGACATTAAAATGACAACAAGTAATTATTTTTAAGAAATACATTGAAAATAAGATATTAAAAATATTATAATACTCTTAAGAAGTGGATGATAACGTTTTTATTAATAATTTGTATACCTACTTAAAATGTTGAAAAAAATTTCACACATTAAAATGACAAAAAGTAATTATATTTAAGAAATACATTGAAAATAATATATTAAAAATATTATAATATTGTTAAGAACTTAATTTTAAACCTAACTTAACTCTATAAAATCGATTTGTAAAATGGGGTTTGCATCCATATCTCTAGTCAATATGAGACTTCTAACACATCCCTCAAGTCAAGATATATACATCTCAAGCGTATGACTAGACATTAATGGGTGGTTCGATAGTAACCCGAT
The DNA here is from genome assembly GCA_036885675.1 of Vigna mungo. Taxonomy (NCBI): domain Eukaryota; kingdom Viridiplantae; phylum Streptophyta; class Magnoliopsida; order Fabales; family Fabaceae; genus Vigna; species Vigna mungo. The sequence goes on along the minus strand of CP144692.1, from coordinate 40,914,258 downwards.
AGTTGGTGAAACAATATGTCCACACAAATCTCACTAGGATGAACTCTAATAAAACTCTGATGTTATGTTAAGAAGTGAATCTTTAAACCTAACTTAACTTCAAAAAATCGACTTATAAAATAAGATTTGTACCCATATCTCTCATGTGGGCTTCCAACAAATACTTTGAAGAAAAATAGAAAAAAGAAAACTTTCATATTATATTCTCAGTCGCCATGTTTTCCATATTCATGTTAAGCGATCACATTACATATCATTTTCATATACAATTTTATTCATAATATAAACAGCAAGAAGCTATCACATAAAACGTAATGCTAGAAACTAACTCACATAAGACATAACGTAAGATATAAAACATAACTTTAACGAACCTCAACTTTAACCAAACTTTTCTAGTGGTAAGATCAAATATATTAATTTTTCATAGTTTTTTTTTAAATATTTTTTTCAAGTATTAGGCATGTGATTGACAAATTTGTTGATTTACCTAAACACATCAAACGAAGAATCGAAAGACATCATCGTATCAAGTATGAAAAATCAAAAGGATAATGATATTTATACAATATTTTTTTTACAACATTTAAACATTGATTATGTGTCAATCTGTTATGGGTCAAAAATTACTTCACAATAAATAATAATAGTCATAAAGCCGGGTGGTTGTTGATTTGGAGTTCTTAAACTTCCCTATTATTAACTATAAATATTTATGCTATTAATTGCAAATAACTAATAGCCATAAATCAATTAATGTTATTTAGAAAATAATAATGAATGTGTATCCATTGGAAGTTTATGTATTCCCAAAAAAAAAAAAACGTACTTTTTGTGATTAGGAAAGCTTATCAATTGAAAAATATGTAAATTCCATGAAAATGACAGTTGTAAGTGTTATTTTATATAAAGTTTTAAGATGCTAATTTTTCGTTACGAGAAAAGGTAAATTATTAAAATACAATCACTTTTATTTTCTTCCCTATCCTATTATACTTAAAGATAGATAAATGACACTTAGATGTTATGATGTGATATAAATAATGGGATCTTAACATATTTTTATATTCATTATAAAAGTACAGTGATTATAAAAAAATAATTTTTATGTTTTTTTAAGAAATAAGAAAATAAACAATAAGAAAAAGTAATATAAAATGAATATAAAAGATTTATGTGTGTCAAAATATATTTTTTTTCAGTAATATATTATGAAAGTAATAGTTAAATGATATACTTTTACGTTTATTTAATACACAATATAAAAATATAAAAAAAATAATTAAAAAATGAAACTGTGAAATGAATGTAAAATTTTTATATACATAAAAGTATCATTTTTCTTTAAACTAATAAAGTAAAAGAGGTTAGAAATTCCAAGAACCCAATTCATACCTTAAATCTGTGCTTCTGGAGTATTTATACTTTACCTTGCCTGGCCAGCTAAATAGAAGGTGTTAACATTCCTCACCTGCTAAGGATAATCAATGGCAAAGCAAATTGTCTCCATAATCTCTGTTCTCCTTTTTCCCTTCATGATTTTCACAGGTATGTAGGTAACATAATAACACAATCAGAATCTATTCCCTTTTAAGTTTAATATCGGTTGGTAATCACAGCTATATATATATATATATATGCATGTCAATGTTGCAGAAGTGAAAGGGGCTAAGAAGTCATATGGGATATACGACACCAACACTGCAAAGAAACTGTTTGTTTTCGGGGATTCCTACGTTGACACGGGGAATTTCGTGCATTCAGAATCATACAAGCCTCCCAATGGAATGACTTTTCCTGGTAGTCCTGCAGGGAGATTCTGTGACGGTCGCATCATCACTGATTACATTGGTAATACTTCTTTTTCATTCTCTCTGCATAACTTTAAAATTAAAAACAACACTCCAAAATGGGTTAACAGGGCATATTTGGATTTGAATTAGAGAAATTTCAGTGTTAATTGCATGACTTGTACTCTAAAATTTTGCATACCAGATGTTCTTTTTACTCATTTGCTATTTGTGGTGTTCGTCAGATGGATCCTTTCACTTAGACTGCCCAAATGTCGAAAGAACATTACAATAAAACCAAACTCTGCTATATAAATTTAATCTGTGTGCATTGCTGTTGTATGAAATGTTTCAATTTTGAGCTGTGTTTATTTTGATTGTTATCATGTTGGTTGCAGCTTCCTATCTGAAAATTGAATCCCCTACACCATATGCGTTGAGAAATTCGTCTAATATGCAGTATGGTATGAACTTTGCCCATGGAGGGACTGGTATTTTCAACACTTCCATTAATGGACCAAACATGACTGTCCAAATAAACTCATTTGAGAAACTAATCCAACAAAATATCTATACCAAAATTGATCTTCAATCCTCAATTGCTCTCGTCAATGCTGGTGGTAATGATTATACAAATGCACTAAAAACTGGGCGATTTTTAGTAAGTGTTTAATTGTTTGTACTTTGGCACAGAGTTTGGTGTTCCTGTTCCTCATTTTTGCAATGTGTTTCCAATTAAATAATTATGGTTATTATTTTGCAATGTGTTACAGGATTTGCCAGCCTTCATGGAGTCACTTGTGAAGCAAATGTCAGTAAATCTGAATCGCATTCACAGCTTGGGGATAAATAAGGTAGCAGTTGGATTATTGCTACCAATTGGGTGTTTGCCTACATTAAATGTGATATCTTTTCGTACCAATTGCATTGGCCTTTTCAACTTAGTCTCCAAAGATCACAACAAAAAGCTGCTCGAAGCCATACAAAAACTCAACAACCAAACAGGAAAATCGGTGATCATAACACTGGACCTATACAACTCCTTCCTCTCTACAATTGAAACAATGCAGAAAAAGCGTGCTGGTTAGTTCTCATTCTGCTTTCACATAAGCACTTTCAGGAGAGAATTTAATATTTACTTTTAAAAGTTCTCTATTGTTGAAGAAATGCTAACAACACATTCTGTATTATTTGGTTATGTTATGTGGGAAACACAAAGTTAGATCCGCTTAGTTATTAAGAACACTATAATTAATTTTTACTTAAATGAATATGTAGCAAGAATTTGATGCTACTCTGATCCTAGTTTTCCTGTTACACTAATAATGACAACAGACAACATTAATTGATTTTGAGCAAGCAATTACTTAACATAGGAATAAATTGTCTTGACGTCTTCCTTTTTGTTACATTATGCAGAAAACTCAACGCTGATGAATCCATTGCAACCATGCTGTGACGCAAAGAATTTGGGAGATTCATGTGGAACTGTAAATGCCAAAGGAGAAAAGCAATATAGTTTATGTGAGAACCCAAAAGTTTCTTTCTTTTGGGACAATGTTCACCCTTCTCAAAATGGTTGGTTTGCAGTATACACAATGTTGCAACCTTCTCTTGTCCAACTTACATAGAGAACTTAAAATTAATAATGACGTATTTTAGCATGCTGAGCTTAGTAAAACATTAAATTACATGTCTGTATTGTGGAATGATAGATCATGAACATTAATGGTTGTTATTATTTTAAGAGAGGAGGCTTCTACCGACAAGATTGTGACCGAAATTCTTATATACTCGCGTTTTTTCACAATTATCAACGACTTTTAGCCATGAATTTGTCGTAGTTTTTAATATAAAATATTTATTTAATAAACACTTAAATTTGTAAAAGAGAATGTTGGAAAAGTCTGTAACTTTTTATAATTATTCCCATCATCATGAAAAGAAAACCATTTTCACCTTCTATGAACTCCACTTTATTTTTTTTTTCTAAATACAATATATGCCTTATATTTATTTTTTATATCATTCCAACCTAAGACTTTTAGACAATAGGTAATTTTTTCTTGAAGTTTGAGTCTCTTCATATTTCATATTGATAATTTCTCTTCAAGCAAAAACATTTCAAATTAAAAATACATTTTACTTGTATGATAGTTAAAGGAACGTGTTTATTCATTAGAAAGACGTTTAATATAGAAATTTTCGACTATCACGACAAATCTTCGAGTATAATATCATTAATGAATTTTTGAGGAAAAAAATAACTGAAGAGATATATCATTAATGAAATGGAACTCAATTCATACAATAAAGTGACATCACCTCAACCAAATATACTAGAAAAATGAGTTTATGAATTTAAATAACTAAGTTTACCAAGTTTTTTTTTCTTATATATTGCACAACTTTTTCACTTTTACTCTTGCGAGACTTGAAGTTCACTAGGATTTCCCATCACTTTTCTACCATAAATAAAAGATTTATTATTATAATAATAATTAAAATAAAAAGTACTGTTAAACTCTAAAAATAAAATTATAAAATATAAATATAAATAATTTTGCTAATTTTACTATAGGTAGTTTTTATTTTATATATATATATATAGGGTAAGAAGATGAAACTTGTTTTATAAAAAGAAAATTATAAATAAATTACATTTTGATGAAGTTAATGAATAATAAATTTAAGAAATTTATTTTAATTTATAAAGAAATTATTTTTTAATTTTTTTTTATCTTAAATGGTATTTACATAATTTTTTTCATACACATCCTATCCTATATGTCTAATTATAAGCTTGGATCACGATTTCAAAATTAGTTTGTACTCGTTAAAAGTGGAATCCATGTGTATACCTTTTTCAGGACAAATGTTTCGTTTGGAAGGGAAGAAAAAAATGAGAAAAAACTTATGATCTTATATTGTTTGGATGAAGATGACATGACATTGTTCAACTTAACCAAAGAAATCAGATCAAACAACTTAGCGTATGATTGATGTAATTATTTTTTCTTCGAATTGTCGTATAAGTGCATAATAAAGCTATACCAATAATGTACATTGGTGGATTGTAATAAAGTATTGCTTTAAGAATAAAGAATGAAAGAGTTATAGCTTTATTTTCAATTTTAAAAATATTTTTAGGGGTTACAAGGTCTTAGCAACAATCAAATAAAAAGAATTTGATGTAAAAAAATTTCTTCTTCCAATTGTCTTTTAAGTTCATAAAAAGCTATACATGGGTGGATTGTAATAAAGTATTGTTTTAAGAATAAACAATGAAAGAGTTATAGCTTTATTTTAAATTTTAAAAATATTTCTAGGGTTTACAAGGTGTTAGCAACAATAAAAAAATAAAATAAAATTCCCAAATATTAACAAAAATTAAATGTAAAGAATATCCCAGATGACATCTATTTTTCATCTCCAAACTACATTTTTGAAGATCCCCACTGTTCTTGAGAAATTAGCAGTTGTTGATGAACAGACAAAACCAGTTAGTCATTAGTCCGTGAAGCTTTGGTCTTGTCCAATGCTACTGCACATGGTGGATTGAGATTGTTGAGTACTGGTGGCCGACCAGTTTGTTTCAACAACCATTTGAACTATAGTAAAACCTAATTTCTTTAGTAAGATTGAGGGTGCAAGGGTTCTTTGATATTAGACATTTTTGTATAAAAGCACTTGTATTCATAGTTATCAATAAATTTTCCCTCATCTGCCACTCCTTTCTTTTTCAAAAAATGGTAAGTTGTGGGTAAAATTACATTGACTAGCTAGCTAGGCCTCAACTCACTTTTCGCACCAAAACTATAGAGGTGGCACCTAATTAATCTCATTCAAGTTAGTCTCTCATAAATCTGCAATCCATATGAATCTATGCAACTATATATATGTATGGTGTTATCTTTGCAGAGTGAACAATTATACTTTGCCATGTCCATGGCAGCCAACATATCATCAATGGCGAAGCAAATTCCTACAGTGATCACTCTGCTCCTTCTCTTCTTCTTCATTTTAAGAGGTACACATCACATCACAATCAAAAGGGTTTCATTTTTTCTGGTTATTGACATACATAGCTGTTATATTGTTGTAGAAGTGGAAGGAGATGAAAAGTTAGGTGAGGTAAAACTATTTGTGTTTGGAGACTCTTATGTTGACACGGGGAATTTGGTGAACTCAATTTCGTATAAGCCTCCTAGTGGAATTACTTTCCCTGGTACACCTGCTGGAAGGTTCTCTGATGGATGTGTCCTCACAGATTACATTGGTACGTCATCTTCTCTCCATTTCTGTCATAGATTACTTACTAATTTTAGAGCATTTTTTGTACTTATGCTAATGTGGTCATTTCTTATATTTTACTGATATGTTATATGTACATATATTATGTGCAGCTTCATTTTTGAAAATAAAATCCCCGATACCTTATGTATTTAGAAATTCCTCGAACCTACAATATGGTATAAACTTTGCTCATGGAGGAACTGGTATTTTCAACACTTTGGATAATGAACCAAACATGACTGTCCAAATTGACTGGTTTGAGAAGCTAATCCAACAAAAACTCTACACTAAAGCCGACCTTGAGTCTTCAATTGCTCTAGTCAATTCTGCTGGAAACGACTATGCTACATTTCTACAAAGAAAAAAAGGACGCATGCAAGTGAGTGGTTCAGCTAATTAATTTCTTTTATACATAACCTCTGTTGCACGGTTTGGTGATCCAATCCTAGTTTTCATCGCTGCAACTGACTAAACTTGTATCAGTTTTCCGAATTCTGCATAACCCTTCTGCTATATGTATATATTAATTTTTAAAATTGTAAATATGTTTCTCACATTTCTCTGTGTGGCAGGACATACCAGTTTTTACTGCATCACTTATCCAGCAAATGTCTATAAATCTGAGACGCATCCACAGCTTGGGAATAAACAAGATAGCAGTGGGGTTATTAGAGCCTATAGGGTGCATGCCTATGCTAACTGCGGTATCTTCCTATGAGAAATGCCTTGAATCTTTCAATTTCATCTCCCAAAATCACAGTCAAACGCTTCTCCAAATTGTTCAAGAACTTAACAAGGAATTGGGAAAACCAGTCTTTGTGACACTGGACCTATACAACTCTTTCCTCTCTGTACTTGCAACCATGCAGAAAAGGCGTTCTGGTAAGTTCTCCTTCTGTTTCAAAAGGTTTTAAAAGAAAAAAAGAAATCTCTTGATAGTGACTTATTTTTTCTCCATGATTCAGACGACCCAACATTGATGAAACCACTTCAACCATGTTGCGAGGGAGTGAGCAGGGAATATTACTGTGGAAGTGAGGATGAGAAAGGAGAGAAGAAATACGGTTTGTGTGAAAAACCAGAGTTTTCATTCTTTTGGGAGGGAGCTCACCTTTCTCAAAATGGTTGGTACAGAGTATATACCATCTTGTATTCTTCTCTCCTCAGCCTTATTCAGACAAAACTTTGATCTTTCAGGAATTTATGCTATCTTATCCTTAGCTTTCTACAAACATTACAACTCGGTATTCAGATAATAACACAGGAGCACGTAAAAGTTTACACACTTTTTATATTCATTTTAAACATTTGAAATAGAGTACAAAAATAAAAGTGTGAAGTTTTATATTTTTTTTAAGAAAAAGAAAATAATAGTAGTATGAAATGAATATAAAAAGATTAAAAAGAATATTTTTTTCAAGTTTTAAATATGTTTTTAGTATATACTTTTCAAATTATTTATTACTTTCAATTAGTTTATATTATTTTTTAGCTTTTTCTTATAATTAGTTTAATACTAAAAATAGAAAATACTAAATAAAATAATTAAGCTTAGCCTAGATTTCTTCAAGAATCCATTAATAAATGAATATACCTTGTTCACTTGAAAGGATTTGAGGAAGAGTGATTGAACGAATTTGAAGATAATTTTGTTTTTGTTTATTTGAATGGATTTGGAGGTAAGTGAAGCTGAATTTGGAAGTAAAATTGGTAAGAATTAGTGTATCATTTAATTTTTGTTATAGATTAAAAAAATTTACTTTTAAATTCACTTTCAGTTACATCCAAATCCACTTAAATAAATAAAAAAAATTATCTTCAAATCTTCTTCAATCCCTTCAATCACCGAACAAGATATAAATAATAAAACCAATATTCCTTTAATTGCTCTTGCAATCCCTTTTAATTTCTCCTATTTTTTTATTTTTTTATGACAACCAATATATAAGCGTAAATTAAATTAAAAAAGTGATATAATTCAAAACAATTAATGTCTTTTAAGTTTTAACAGTAATAAAAAAATAAAAATAATTTTTTAAACAATAAACAATAATTAAAAAATATTAGACGTTTTATTGTTTTCAACCTTTCTTATTTTAAAAAAAATCTTAAACAAACTAAATGGCGTTCTCAAAAAAAAAAAAAAACATTTGCATACGTTAAGAAAATTAAGTTTTTAATAATTTTGTGATTGTGACTCTTGATAAACGACGTTATGCTAGATGTGAATTCTTAAGCGTATAAATTCAATCCAAATATTAAAAAATAAAAGAAGAAAATAGAAAGATAAGTATTGGTTATGTTTGCTAAAGCAGACAAAAGAATCAATCAAAAAGGAGTTATTAAAGAAGTAAATAATGTATAGAGACGCATTTAATGTACATATGCGTTACGTATTAGGATTAGATGTTTTATACAGAAACGCATTTACTGCACATATTTTCAAAACGTATATTTGCTATGGATGACATTGTCGTAGATTGGGGCGCAAGTTTGCTGTAAAAAAATGTATAAATAGGTTAGATATATAAGTAGGTCAATTTACACAGGTTTATTTTCCATGATGAATTAAGTATGGATTAGTCTGATTCATTCTATAACTTTAATTATTATTTTTATTTTATAATATTGTTTATGTGTTGAATATAATTAAATATTCTTATTGATTATTTGTTTTAATAATATTATATATGTATATGCATAAATCTAAATGTTCGTTTTAATATATTTTTTATTGTTTCTTACTTGTATTTAATAACAATTTTTAGTCATTCCTCTAAAACTTTATCCCGAATTAACAAAATTTGATTTAATTCATTTTTTTCATGATTGATTATAGAATTAAAATTTATTTTCTCTAACATGAGAGAGACTGCTTAAGCTCCATAATTATTATATCTTAGAGTTAGATTTAGTAATACATTTTATTCTTGTTGATTTTGAATGAATTAAGAAGTAACTCTTTGATGTTTTTATTACATTAAGCTAAAATTTTGAATTCTGTCGTAATTTTGTTCTCTACGTAATTTATCTAACATATTTAGTTTCACTCATTGAAACATAGACAAAGCATAAGAGTTTTTCCTTCAGAGAAACTTCACTCAAAACATTTCCAAAATTCATAATTTTAATTATTTATTTTTGTAATTTAAAGAGTTGTTATATAAAGTTTTAATTTATCATACAATTTATACATTACTACAAACAATACATTTTATATCAATTATACAAAAAATATTACATTGATTGCATAACAATATCATTCTCAGTTTGATGTATTTAACTGAGTCCATAATTAATGTGATTTAAAACAAGTTAACTACCTTCAATATAACACTAGAGAAATATGTTTTCATGGTTATCCACACAAATAATAATTAAAACATAATGTAATCTTAATTAACACTACTAGGTACAAAATGTCTAAAAATATTTCCAAATCATACAGATACTACTTTTTAGTTGTTAAAAAAATTTCGTATTAACAAATTTTTTTAATTGTGTCAATTCCTGACTAATCTTTCTTTGAGAATATATAAAGTGAAAATTAAAAAATACTAACACATACTATAATACGCATCTAATACATCATATAATAACTACATTTATAACTTTCATGTCACCTATGACACTAATATATGAAATCCAACAAAAACTAATTTATTAGAAAACTAAAATAAAAGGATTTTAATAATATAACTGAAATACTAAATACCTTAAGAAAAATTCAAAGTAAACTATGTGATAATGACATGATTAATTCCACTGAAAATAAAAATTATTAGTGATGTAAGATACATTATATAAAAAAATAAAAATAACACGATTTTAATGAAAAACACTTCAAAATTATAAAATGATTTTAGTTCAGTGTATTTTAAACTGAAATTGTGATAAAATAACATATCTTTAGTTTATTTTTTGTAAAAATCACGTTAAAATAGTAAATTTCAACTTAAAATACTCTGAATAAAATCATGTTAAATTAATCTTAATTAACTTAAAAAATATCTTGAATTAAAGTTGTTCCACCTTATCACCATTTATTCTGAATGAAATTGAGCAGCTTAACGCATTCGAATTGGAAGTTGACGTGGCGGCAGACTTAATGCGTAAGAGTTGACGTTGGTGAATAGAAGAAGGAGCTATGGTCAATTGAACTAAACCTTACCCAACCCAACCCACACCACCCAACTTTCTTCCTTCCCTTTTCACCTTTCTTCCATATTTCCCTATAAAAGCAACTCACTCCTCCCTTTCTTTCCATTTTATCCATTCTATCATTTTCCCTTTTTTCTTTCATTTCATTTCCTCTTTTGTTCTTCATCTCTAACCATGTCTCAGGTACATCTACACCTTCTCTATTTAATTTTATCTTTCTCTTCTCTTTCCCTCAATTTTTGCTTCTGTAATCCCCCCTTTTCTGATTCGCCTTCTCCTTATTTGACCTAGACTTTATAGCTCAGGTTTTACCTGGAATTATTGTTTATGCATGCATTTGATGTTCATCAACCATTGCTTTTCTCTGTTTTTGAACTTTATGTTCCTGATTATATTCTCTATCAATTAATCTTAGGAACAGTTGAATTGAAGTATTATTTGTTATTGTTGCCCAAAGTTCAAATCTAATACTATATATGATCGGCCCTTTCTTATTTGCTTAGAATTTTGGATTTTAGCGTGTTTTTCTTGTTTTCTTTATCATAGTTTATGTGGGATTACTATATATGAAGGATCTTCTCACGCATATAAAAGTCTTTGTCCGATGCAATCATGGTCAAACTTTTTCGTTCTGTTTTTCTGTTAAAGCTTGTAAATTTAGCATTCAATTTGTATTTGCAGGCTTTAAACCTGAATAAACGTTATTTATGCAGCTACTTTTACCTTTAGCAGCAAAGATGAAATTTGCTATATATGTATCTGATTTCCTTTTCTGCTCTCGTCCTCCATGCCCCCACTCCTGTTTTTCCTTTTTAATTGGTTATATTGTTTCTTAAATTCAAAGCATAAATGTATTTCTTCTATGTTGGGGGTTTTAGAATTAAGATGGTTATTTGTTCTTTCCTCTCCCCCTTAATCTGAACTTTTTCATTATGAGTACAGACCGTTGTCCTCAAAGTTGATATGTCATGCCAAGGATGTGTTGGTGCAGTGAAGAGAGTTCTTGGAAAATTGGATGGTAATCAAATACGTTGGATTAAAAATGCATTTATATTTTTCTTAGCAGCATTCTAATTAACTGTTTGTGCAAACTTTCTCTAGTATACTCAATATCGACCTGAAAATGTTTATCTTACACAACCATTTTGCTTTGTAGTTCTGTGCCTCATGTCATTTTGTGTCAATTCTGTTGTCAGCTTGACATGAAAGTATCCTATGAATATATCTTAAGCTATCCTCTAGGATTAGTTCTCCTCTTAATTCATTATCTCTTTGTAATGGTTACCATATATCCTTATATTATCATGAATTGTTGTTGGTTCCCCTAATTTGCTTGGATTGTTACTATTATAAACAGGGTTAGTGGAAAAAGTTACACGATCATATCAAATACAAAAAATATTAATACATGATGATAAATCTTGTTAATATCGCTTAAGCTTTTTATTATCCTTTAGATCAATTTAGGATGATACTTTTAGCCCAGGGATAAGGTTAAATAACTCAAAGTTATTGTTGATACTCTTCTGTCTTAATTTTCTCTGTCCGGTTAGACTCTGATTGTTTGATCATGTGGGTTTCATGTTTGTGATTAATTCATGGAAATCATCAATAGTACCTTGCTTAGGTTTTTTGTGATTCTATTACTAGAATGTAACACTGAATTTGACGTTGTTTACATATGGAAACATTGGCAGCCTTGTTTAGGCGATATTTTATCGTAATTCATTCTATTTATGATCTTGAAAATACAGTTTTCATATTCTGGCCTTATTTTATGTACGTCATATGTACTTGTTTTGGGTGTTATGATTTAGCTTCGGGGCACTTTGAAATGATTTTATTGAAATTCCCTTCATGGTGATATGTGCTGTTTCTCTTCTTCATGCCAAGTGGCAACTTATCTAATAATCCTTTAATCCACTTTTGAAACATGTTTGAATATGTCACCAAGCAAAAAGAAAGCCTTTTGATTTTTTAAATCAACACCTTCTCTAACATAATAAAAGCTATATATTTCCGATAGAAAAGGCCTTAAAGGCACTGTTAACTTGTATCCAAACAGACCCTATATAATGCTAGTTTCAAAGCCTGCATATTTCTATGATTTTTCCATGGTACAAGAATATGAAGTATACATGCGAAGACGAATTGTAATTATGGATTAAAGTCATTGTCATGACAGCATACCAGCCATAGTTCCTCTTATGTTGTAGAATAATAAGTGGGATCTTATTTACAGGTGTGGAATCATATGACATTGATTTGAACGAAAAGAAGGTGGTAGTGAAGGGAAACGTCCAGCCCGACACAGTTCTGCAGACCGTGTCCAAAACAGGGAAGAAGACAACCTTCTGGGAAGGTGAAGCACCAGCATCTGAAACTAGCACAGTAACTGCTTCCTAGAACACTTGGCTCTATTATGTGAGGACGAAGTAGCTATGTGAATCAAATACTATTTGGTGTACTTGAAATAACGATGAACTCGTCATCGTGTCACAGCAGACTGCTGTATATTACTGTTTTTCTCATCTGTGATACTGTATTAGTGTGGTTTTAACTTCTTTCGTCTTCGTTCCCACTCGTTTTCTTCTTTCTGTCAATCAATACAAACCGCAAATATTTCCAAAGTCATCCGTCAGTGAAACTATGTTTTTTTTTTCTTATTGATTTTCTCCTTTAAAAGCAACTAAAAACATTTTATGGTCCATTTTCTTACCTAAGTTGCATGTTATGGTAGCTCGCGAACAGAGTGTGATTTATGGAGGATGTTCAAGCAAAACAGTAAAAAAAATAGCAGAACTGCTGAAAAAAATTATACTTAATTTATATTAAATTGATTTATCAATACAATTGGAAAATACCAGAAGAAATGATCATGCTTGTAGCTCAAGACCCAGAAATAGTTTATGCATTCACGTCCTAGTAGTTACTGAACCGGTCTTAAACTCTCCTACATACGTATTCCACTGGAAAAAAAGTATTATCGAGAGGTTAGGTCACAACAAAAGGCCGAAATGTAAAGATAACGAAAGATATTTTATATTTGCTTTAACGTCAAACATGAGTACAGAAAGAATCTTTCCTTTTTTTATTAGGTTTAATAATTCTGATAGTCTCTATTTTCGGTGATTTCTTTTAATTAGGTCCCTTATTTTTTCTTTTTCTCAATTGGATCTCTATTTTTGAAAAATTTAAGTAATTAGGTCACTGTCATTAAAAAGGTCGTTATTTCCCTACTAACACCGTTAAAAAGGATGACATGTGTCATCTCGTGATTTTTTTGAATTTTTTAAAATATATTTTTAATTATTTTTATTTTTATTTTTTATTTGTTTTTCTTTTAAAAATAAAATTTGCCACGTGTCAAGTTGACATTGTGCCACGTAGCAATGACAGTATGAGGTGGCACTGACAGTGCCACGTGTCACTGTCAAACCACGTGTCATTGTTTGTTTCAATTTGGTCCCTGTATTTTTATTTTGTTCCAATTTGGTTCTTGTATTTTTATTTTGTCTCAATTTAGTCCTAATTTTTTTAAAAATTTAAAAAAATTTGTTCCTTCCCAAATAAAATACGACATGTACATTTTTCCAAATTTTTGTCTTTAATTTTGTTTCTGTTAAGCAAATTATTAGTAATGATGTATTTCAAATTGAAATATTTAACTCTAGAAACTTTTTATGAATTGTTGAGGAAGTATTGAGACTATACTTGTGTAGATTACCTTCACAAAAATATTTATTATTGAGATGTTAACTTTTATAGGTTACTCATTCATATTATTTAGGTTAAATGATTTCTTTACTACTATATAAATAAAAATGTATCATATGTTAGTTTGTAATTTTTTTATTTTTCTAATAAAAAAATTTATTTGTATAAATTTCTTTGTAAAGATTTATATACAAATAAAATTTTGTTTGAACTTGGAGAGAAACAAAATTGTTTAGTTTTTAAAAAAAATAGGAGTAAATTAAGACAAAATAAGAATATAGAGACCAAATTGAAACAAATTAAAAATATAAGGACCAAATTGAGACAAATCTAATGAAACGTGGTCTGATAGTGACACGTGGCACTATCAGTGCCACCTCACATTGCCATTGCCACGTGGCTCAATGTCAACTTGACACGTGAAATTTTTTAAAAAAATAAATTAAAAAATTAAAAATAAAAATAAAAATAATTAAAAATATATTTAAAAGTTTCAAAAAATTCACGAGCTGACACCTGTCACCCTTTTTAACGGTGTTAGTACGTAACTAACGACAGTGACCTAATTGCTTCAATTTTTCAAAAATAAAGACCTAATTGAGAAAAAGAAAAAATGAGGGACCTAATTGAAAAAAATAACCGAAAATATAAACTATCATAATCATTAAACCTTTTTATTATGAGTGATCATATAAGAATACTTGAACTTTTGTTTCGCACTTAACAGTTATAAAACTATATTTTTATTTTAAAATATACAATAATTTAGGAAGAATTAAATAAAAAATAAAAATATTAATATTTTCTAGGTGTTGAACAGGTGTAGTAATAGATTTCCTTTTATTATGGTTGACTCAACCAACATACGCAAATGTTGTAGACTTAATTTTTTTTTCTGGGACATATTTTGAACTTTATTGAATTGAGATCAAGAAATTTTTTTCAAAGACCTTTTATTGTTTAAGTATAATTATTTTTTGGTTTGCGAAAGAGTAAATTTTCGACACACACACACACATATATATATATATATATATATATATATATATATATATATATATATATATATATATATATATATATATATATATATATATATATATATATATATATATATATATATATATATATATCATAGTAACATTTTTTATAGTTTTATAAATTTGTATATTTATTTATAATAAATTACTTTTGTAAACATGTATAACTTTTTATAAACTTATGTGAATATAAATTTAAAAAATATATTTAATTTAAAACTTATATATTAATTGAGAATAATTTTTTTTTAAAGAATGATTATAATAAATAAGATAATTTAAATATATTGTAGATATGGTAATAGAAAAATCATCATTATAAAATATTGTAATTATGATTTAAACAGTAATAAAAATTAAATTTTCTTTAAACAGTAACAGGGTCTAGTTAAAAAAAAAAAACTTTCTGATAATTTATTCAGGTCAATAAAATTTAAGAGTGATCTATTTCAGAAAAAAAAAATAAAATAAAATAACAAATGCAACTACAAAGTCGATCTTATCCTGTTATTTCTTTTAACAGACGAAAAGACGTTTCATAATAAACATAAATCTCAACGGAAAACTCTAATGAAACAAATTTCTATTATTCGACTAAATTATGTAAAGTTTTCATGCATGTAATGGCCAATCAAATTTCAGAAAAGATATTGGGAAAATATCTGTCGAAAGTTCTTCTGGCTTTGGAAAAAAAATCTTCTGAGAAACTTATAAAAATATAATATTTCTTTAAAACAACAGTTAACCTATATATGTCATAAGAATTAATATATGAAGAGATAAATTCGTAATAGATTAAAAAAATTTCTGACTGATTTTCTTGTCAACTAAAACCAGTTTATTTTGTTTAAGATTCTAAGGACTCGCCTTCCACTCTTGACTAATGCATTTAGAGATACTAATAACTGAACAATAATTAAGAAGGTTTATTCGGTGCAACAAAAATGGAGTGTAAGATGAGTTTCTAGCAATGAAACACGAATTTATATAGAAAAAATGACTATTTTTAGCAACGGATACCTTAAACACAGTAAGATAACACAACATAATACTAGATGAAATTCAAGAATGAAACTCGTAAGGCTTTACGTCCAAAAAAGTATAATCCAAGAATTTGTATAGAATGTTTTAGGACTATAAAATCATAAACTACGGTTACAAAAATTTCTACAGAAATTATAGTACTTAGATAACTGGAACACTACTGTTCTATTTTCTTAGTCCTTTTTCCTTTAACTTACCGCAATAATAGAACCGGTCATAATTAATTTTATTTTAAAAGAGTGATAAAACAAAGCTTTTATGGATGATGGAGAGGAGTGGTTTTCACGTCACAAAAGAATGATTTACAGCCTTCAATGGAAGAACAGCAGGATTCTGGAAGCACAATCACAGGCTGAGAAAAAATTGGTACTTTCCATGGCTATTTTTTCTTAATTTTTATGATTCTTAAATTTATACAATTTCTTTGTATAACATTTGTATAGATGAAGTTATTAATATATTTACGGAATATAAAGAGAAAATGCATGTTATATAAATTATTATGTAAACAATATAACTAATTTTATGAAAAGTAATTCTTTTCTTTCCAAACAATACTTTATTCGAAATGTGATTTAGGAAAATAATAATACTTTCTTCTAATTCGAATACGATACCTAATTCAATTTCAACCAATAACTCAGAAAAGTATGTACTTTGCTGTTGCATTGCATAGTTTTATTTTTTATTTTTCTCTTACCAGAATTAACGTGTTTGGTGATTGCAACCACCGCAGAGAAAACTGAGATTAAAAAAACTAGGTAAAATACAATCGGCGGTTGAAATGGTTGGCCCACCAACCAACAACAGCATCTGTGGAGAAACAATAATTGATGTGGACAAGCGAACAGGAGGAAGTGAGAAAGAATTGCCTTTCTTATATTCGAATCTTCTTATGTTTCCTTTCATATTATCAGACGCAACATTATAAAAAGCAAACTAAGTAAAAAAGTTAATGATGACAGGTTCTATATTCCATAATTATGTCTACGTCTTTTACTTTTATAACATGAGAAAATAATCGTAAAGGAATCTAATTCCTTGGTCAAAGACGAAATGGCATATATTCAATGAATAACTGGAAATCATTTATCCTCCCCATTCTATAAATTACATAAAATTGTTAATTACACCAATTCCAGTTTTATAACTGTAATTAATTACACCAACGCAACTGTTAATTACACAAACATGGTTTTGTAGTTTTAGTAAAATCCCACAGCAGTTGTCTGAGTTGAAGTTGTATATGAGCAGTTTGAGTTGTATGGATGGTCATATGTATATAGATATATATAGAGTTTTAATAGAAGTCTATGGTATTGGTTGTGCAATTATAGAGTCGAACCAATTCCTTGCACTTGTCTGATGCAGGGATGTATGGAGGGGTAGCACACCTTAACAATGCCCAATTAACTCCATTGAAGAAGGGGTGATGCTTGATTGCTAGGGCACCCATTGTTGAACCCAGTCTCATTGTTGAGTCCTTCACCAACAGTTGTGAGATCAAATCCCTAGCTGCTCCTGGGATCATTGGCTCCTTAGGGAACTCAAGGGCACGTGCCACTATGTTCGCTAGGGTTAGCTCATGCTCAACCCCTTTGAACGGTGTCATCCCGTAGAACAGTTCAAAAATGAACACTCCCAGTGTCCACCAATCAACGGCGTTACCGTGACCTTCCCCGGAAATCACTTCCGGCGCCAAGTACTCATGGGTCCCAACGAACGACGTCGATCGAATTTCTATTGGCTCCGCCACGATCTCCACCGACCCACACCGCGAGGACCTCTTGCTACGACCGCGTTTCGGGTGGAAGCATGGGACAGATGGCACAATGCAATTTGGCAGCATGCAGGATGACATGGCGAGGGCGCATTGGTTCTTGGAATGGTCGTTGGAACAGGTGTTGCTGGGTGGATCTTGATCGAACACGATCTGAGCCGTTGATGTTGTGTCGTCGCCTTTCAGTGAGAGGTCAAAGTCAGTGAGCATTACGTGACCGTCGGATCTTATGAGCACATTTTCAGGCTTCAAATCACGGTATATTATCCCCATCATGTGTAGGTACTCCAACGCAACCACAACCTCAGATGCGTAGAACCTGTAACCACAACACCCTGAAGTCAACATAACATGGTGGAATTGTTATTATCGGCATGTATTATTTTGGTATATCAGCATCATAATTTTATTACCATCAATTTCTCGAATAATTAAATCATGCAGGGTCCACTTTTGAATAATCATACCCATTATTTTAAAATTTGACCATGCAAAACGTCATCAACTTTTATTTTTGCATAAATTTTCAAATATATTTTGATGAAGACGTACGTGCACTATTTGTAATTTTTAGAGAAATAAAACCTTTTGACTACACCCAAAAGCTCCATTACTTGTTTATGCAATAGTTTAAGATGGAGGTTCCATCCTAAAAATATTTAAATCTGTTGAAGTTCAGAAACGACGAGATAGGAATGCTCTAAACTTTGTTTATTATTAGTATTAGTTTGACAATCCGATCATGGTTACTGGTTAAGTGGGGGAGGCACTAAATTATTATTTGGTGCACGACGGACACACCAAAAGCCTTCGTGGCCTCACCATCAAAGGCATCAAAGGAGACATGAATTGAATCTAATGGCCCACAGCCAATGAAATTATGAGCAGATTAAACCAACTCAACTCAAACCCAATGACCTATCCCAACTTTCCCATCACAAACTGCATCACCAACTCATCCAAACAAGCCAAATAAACATGCGCTCTCTCTCTCTCTCTCTCTCTCTCTCTCTCTCTCTCTCTCCACTACTATATTATAAATTTTCATTTTCCTTACATTAGCGTTGATGTATGCAACATCAACAAACCCAGTTACCCATTGTTAATTCAGTTACAAATCCCACTGACATCTCAAACAGTAACTTTTACCTATTAAGTTTTCTTTTCATTAATTATAACACACCAATTTATATTATAACAACGTATAAATGAAAGAAACAAATTACTCGACCAAATTATTCTCTGCATGCATGTTGTTCATTCATCATCTATAATTGCAATCTCTTGCGTTCAATAAAAAAACACACAAAAAAAAGTATCGCATAATTCAACACTAAACATATTTAAGGTGTCAACTAATTTCTGCATAAAGTGATAATGTAACCATTAAAAGTTCCGACCGACGTGTGATCATTTTTGTTCCCACGCCGCTTCAAAGTGTAACAGGATCACATGCAGATTAAATAGGGAGAGTTGAAGAAGAAAAAGGAGAGACAGACAGACCTAACGGCGGCGTGGTGGAAGCGTTTATCGGGCTGCCGCTGGCGGAGGACGTGGAGGTCGCCGCCGGGGCAGAACTCGGTGAGGAGGCAAGACCAGCGAGGGGAATCCAGCGACGCGTAAAGAGTCGGCAAAAAAGGGTGATCCACCGCTTGCAGAATCTCTCTCTCAACCTTTGCCCTCGTGTCTTTGTTCCTGGCCACGAGTTCCTTCTTGTCCATCACCTTTGCCGCGAACAGGCACCCGTTCGAGCCCTTCAGCTCCACCAAGTACACGCTTCCGATGTCGCCGCTCCCCACTCGCTGCACAAACCGGAGGTCGCCCAGTCCCAAGGTCCCACCGCCGCGCTCTATGGCTTCCCAGCAGGGGTCCGACGACGGTGCGTGGTTCCTGGCGGTGAACGTCCACTCCGCGCCCGCGGTGGTGGCAGGGTTGTCGGAGTCGTCCTCGGCGGAGGAGTGCATTGTGTCGCTAATGATTCTAACAATAACAACAGTAATAATAATGGAGTTAGAGTTTGCTGTGTTGTGCGTGAGAGAGAGAGAGAGAGAGAGAGGTGTGCGTGTGGGGGGAAATAGAGAGTTGAGTTTTGTGAAGGGAATGAGAGAAGGAGGTGGGGGCATAATGGGCCGGCAGTTTATTATTGGGCCATCTGGTGCCTTTACACTAAATAGGCCACTGGGTCAAGGGGCCCATCTGCTTCAATTTTTTTCTCTATTTTTTTTTTTGTTTTTTTGTCTTTTTATAGTATTGATCACCAATCTGATTCACGTATGAACAAAAGTAGTAACGTGGGGGAGTGCGAACGGGAGAACATGTTGATTTTGTCAAGTGTCAATGAAAACGCATCGAAAGAGTTAAATTTTACGAATCTAAACTGTAATTATTACTCTTAACTCCCATCTAATTAAAGAGTTATTTTTTCATATTAATGTCCACTAACAGTTTAACTTAGCAATGTGTTTAAAGAAAATCGAACTACGACCCTACGACATCATTAATAGATAATAGTGGTTCTTTTTACTTTAAACAACAACGATTACATGCCCGATCTTCTTTTATTCAGAAGATTATCAAATAAAGTGAGAGCTTTAATTATACTTAAAAAAATAGCCATTAAAACAGATAAATCTTATTCAAAACACACGCGAATCTCTATTGCGACAGACAGGGGACCGTGACACCCACCCAAAAAAAATTAAATATTTAACAAATCTGTCGAAGCAAAAAAGAACAATAACACTATGCAAATTGGAGATCAAAATTATTAAGGGACAAATAAAAGAATAGGTTTCTTTCAAACCTTTCATTTCTAATTTTATTTTTAAATAGTTTTTTTGAAATTGTAGTTGATTTAATAAGTTCTTTCCAAAAATAAAAAGGAGAGGTAAAGAAGATTAAATCAAACACTGAAATTGTGGATTAATTTGGATACCTTTATCTTTCAATGTTTTGGTGCTTTAACTTGAATGAAATGCAAAGAATTTTTCCCGTTAAATTACTTTTTAACTTTTATACTTTCCATATGTTATTGAATAGGTTCTTATGGTTGATTGTTTTTAATAGGCCAATATCTCCATATAAATATAATGGAGTTTTTATTTTTTATCTTTTATTTTTTTACCGTTGATTTTTTTTTTCAGCAACATGGAATCACAGTTACTACCGTACTCGTTTGAAAATTGAAAAGAAGAAACAAGTTGATTAAGTTTGGGTTTGAATTTGGAGTGGAAAAAAAAGGGTAATTCTCACATTAAATATTTGTTTAATGTCTCAATAGGTTACTATTTTCGTCTAGAATTTTAAATAGGTCCTTTTTTTTTTCAACGTCTCAATTGAGTCCTTATTTTTGTAAAATTGAATCAAAAGGGTCTTTCCGTCAAATTAAGATAACGCCGTTAAGAAGGGTATATTGACAGTATAGTTTTTTATTACGTGACATTAAAAATGTGACTGAATTATATTTTTTTAATTTTTAAATTAAAAAATGAAGAGTATACTTCATTTTTTAATTCAAAAATTAAAAAAATACAATTCAATTACATTTTCAATGTCACGTAATAAAAAACTACACGGTCAAGATATCCTCTTAACGACGTCATCTCAATTTGACGAAAGGTCCTATTTGATTCAATTTTAAGAAAATAAGAACTTAATTGAGACGCCGAAAAATAAAGAGACCTATTTAATATTCTGAACGAAAATAGGGACCTATTGAAACATTAAACCTTAAATATTTTATCTTCCTTTCTTTTCATTCAAGCAAGTCATTACTCCATTTTTTTCTCTTCTTCACTTTTCTAATTCTCTATTAATGAAGGAATTATTTAATTCTAATTTTTGTTTTATTTCATCCTTTCTTACTTTTGCAGTGGACATAAATAATCACCAAGAAATCTATACTCATTTTGATTAATTTCGATTGTATTATTTTTTGTGAAGAAGAGCTTTAAATATTTCTTTTTCATTCTAATCTTGTCTTTTTAATGACATCTTCTATATTCATTTGAATCTTCACTATTTTTTGTTTTGTATTTGTTTTCACTTTTTTTATTGGATATCTTAAACTATTTTATAAGATTTTTTACTTTACATAAATATTTTTTTCTTTATGAATATTGATATCATTCCTAGGGATCCTGAAAATAATTTAAAAGTGATAGTGGTATTAAAGATGACACTTGATTGCTTTATTAATAGAAAGTTAAATTATAAACAAATTTTATATTAACCAATTCTATTTTATAAAAGTATTATTTTCATAAAACCTTTTTCTAAGGTTTTGTTTGCTTTTTTTTTCAAATTTTTTGACTCCACATGGAGAATCACTATTGGAGTCACAACAAAAAAATTCTACATATTTATCCAATCAAAACTAAAAATAGGTTAAGTACATTTTGTTTTAGAATAATTTTAGTATGTTATTAATGTGTATTTAGCTCTAAGATCCATGTACCTTAAAATAACTTAAATTGAATCTCTATTTAGTTGTAATAATTGTGATATGCAATTAAGGCATTTTATGAGAATTAGACCTTTATGAGCCTTTTTTAAGTTGGGGGTTAATAAATTGTCTATGTATGATTATATTAATGAATGATTTAATATGTGTAAGATTGGTGAAATTGTATAATGGATTTAAGATGGGTAAAAAAAAAACTAGACAAACTAATTAAATGAATTTAACAATATATGTTAAACGAGTCTATCTATGCATTAACTAGATAAATATTTTCTAAATAAAGATTAAACAAGCTATTTCATGCATCAATTAGATGAATATAAAAATATGTATTAGGTAAGTCTATCAATACACTAATTAAATGAGTCTTACAATACACATTAGAAGTATTTGTCCATACTATGATTAAATAAGACTAGCAATACACATTAGACGGGTTTATTTAGACACATTATACGAGTATATTAATATACATTAAACAATTTCATTCATTCTCTTATTAGACGTGTCTTGCAATATATATTAAACGAATCTATCCATATACATTATATTAGTATAGCAATTAGATGAGTGTGTCCACACACACATTTATTTATTGACTTTAACTTATGATTAATTTTTACGTATTTAGTTTTTTCTCAATTTTTAAATATCTTTAAATATAATATATTAGTAACATATATAAAAAGAAACATCATCTGGAAACTCTTATCATTAGGGACTTTGGTAGGATAGGATTATTATTTAGAATTATTCTAGCTAATACTACCAAAATAGAATACTGTGAATTTGATTTTTTTTGCCTTAGGTATTTAACCTTGATGGTGTCGAGTTTGTGTGTGATAGGTTTCTAGAAGAAAGATATAATGTTGTAGATTTAGTTGAAAAATATTTAAAGAAAAAACATTGGAAGGAACAAGTTAAGTATTTAAGGTATGGTGAATGGTAGCAAACTTTAATAATGCTATCTAGTGTTTTTTATATTTTTCTTCAATTTCTTACAACTTCCGTGATGTTTTCTAGAAATTTGTAATAAATTTTATTACTTTCTTCGTCTCTACAACAGCAACAACAATGTTATATATGATTTTGATAGACTATATGATATGACTATGATTCATCTTAACTACTATGAAATAACATAAAATAAAAATATCATGGAAAAGATTAAAATGATTAAGAAGAATAATATTTGGAAGCTCCGAAACTGTATATATGATCAAGTTATACTATAAAAATTAATATTTTAATACTCATTAAAAAACAGTTATTTGATAATAATATACTAATATTTTTTATTTTTTAATTTACAGTACTATTATATATTCTTATGTTATTAAAACAAGTTATAAAGAGGGAATTTTTTTTAAGGATATGAAAGTATATTTTTTCAAACATATTGTAAGTTGCATTATAGTGAAACAATTGGGCCGCTTTATCTTGTCCTTCCATAAATTTTTCTCTCTGCATTTTCATATTAATAAATTTTCAATTCTATTCATTTTGGATTTTAAAATTTAAAAGTTAAAAATAAATTTTAAATTATACATTAGAAAGGATAAAATGAGAAATTCATTTAATATAGAGTTGCAGGAAAAAATATATGAAGGTGCATATATAACCTGCCAAACTATTACGATAATTTCTTTCTGCACCTATGAGAGGTTTAGAAATAAAATTTTAAAAATTTATGAGAGGTTTAATTAATTCGATAAATTAAAAAATGTTTTAATAAATTAAAATAAAGATTATCAAATTATTTTTAATATTATAAGTAATATAAAATAATATTGATGAGTTAAACATGTTTTAAAAACACTATTTGAAATACAAAAATTAAACGAAAAATAAATAGTATAATTTTCGTCTTATGGAATTCATTTCAAATTTTTGGAATCTTTTTTTTTTATTGAATTAAAATGGATTTCAATTTTCGTCTTATTATATGTAGAATTGGTTCCATCTTAAAAATCTTTTGATTGAGTTAGTCGTGTTAACTTAATTATATTTCATTTTATTAAATTATTTTATTTCATTTTTAGTTTACTTTGTTATTATTTTGATTTAATTTGATTTTCTTTTATATTACTTTATTTAATCTTTTAATCTTTTTTAAGAAGAAAATGAAAACATATGAAAAAAGAGAAAAAAAAAGAAAAAAGAAAAAGAAAATAATCAAAGAAACGTGATGAGTGAGATTGCAATTGCCCTTGTCGTCCGTTCCTGCTTCCAATGATATCAATTCTTCTTGGTCTGAAATCTTAATTCTATCATGGAAGCAAATATTTTGTACACTGCCTCTAGCTAGCTAGTTTACCTGAAGAAGAAATACAGAAGAGCAGAATAGGGTGGCTGCCATTTGACAGGGCTAATGGAGTGGGGAGAAAGGATTCAATCAAAAAATAGAAGGGGAGAACGAATTCAGAAAGAGGCAGCCAAAGGCAGATAATAGCGATCAGAGCTCCAATAGGCAGACAACACATCTATAAGAAACCATAATGTATTTCACAAAACTTACAAAGAGAGAGATGGAGAAGTCTTACCTTCTCCATAAACTAATACTAAAAGAGAATCACCCTTTCTCCTCGTGGTTGTGCTCTTGCTTCTCTGTTCTCGTTCGTTTCTTCTATATCTCCCTTTACTCTCTCTTGTATTTTTTCTCACATCCTCTTCCAAAAGAAAAAGGCAAAGGTACCTCTTTAATAATCCAAAACCTGTCAGACCAATCACTCTAACTTGAAAGATAAACGTCCTTACCAACTAGCTCAAAATTACAGGCATAGCATTCAATTTGAATTGACCCATAAAGTGAGACCAACTAAAAGATAATTTATGATATTTTTCTTTCCAATATTTATTCACAAAACTCCGAGGTATCCTCCGTCATAAACTTATTTTCAATTCGCATTCCATAATTTGATGTTCAGATGATGATAAATTAAAACGGAAACTGGCATCACTGTATTAATACGGACAGGCTTCACCATTCCTTTCCTGTGTATGACTGTAGTTTCTGATTCTTCACAGTGCATATTTATTGTTTCCCAATACAATCAAAATATTTAATTTCAACTTTTTCTTTGCTTCTAACCTCTCAGAACCAAACACAACCACTACTTCCACTGTTAATATTTATCTTCTCAACAGTTGAAGTTATTTAATCTTTTATTTTATTATTCATTAATTTTAGTGATTTTCTTCTAGTGCATTCCATGTTTATATATTTAGGAGATGCTCTTATTTTAATCCTTGAATATAACTTTTTTTGGAGAAAGGGGGTAGATAATTATAAAAAAACTTATGGGATGCAAAAATGAAGGGTCCGGAAAATAAATTTCACTCAGTTTTTAAGCTTGATAAAGATACGGAAAATGAATTATGTAATAGTAGTATTTTTATTTTGCAAAAGTTCATTTGTTTTCCGAAAAGGAAAATTCGGACATCTAAATGGGTTTTTCAAAAAAGGCTATTACCAAAAGAAAAAATTGTTCATTCCAAAAACATTTTCGAATAGTTTTTTCCATTTTTGGATACCGTTTTGCGGTTTATGTATTATACGAATGCACCTCCTCTATCCTCCATTATGCATTCCAGATTGTCCATTCAAAAAAATAAAATAAAAAAAATCACTTATGAAGCTCCCATTGGCAGTGATGAAAATAGACGCACAGATGTACTCCACTGTAATTGTTTTCTACAGTAAAAAATGGTTTCTGTGTGGGTGAGAGGATGGATTCTCTATGGGTGCACTAAATTCTAAGATTAAATTAAAAGGAGATAAAAGATCATTTTTGTCAATTCACAAATAAATTTGATAAGGTGCTACCAAGCAACATCTGCCCAAGCCCATTTTAAGACTAAACTTGGGCTTCCCCTCACTTAGTTGTAGCAACATCTGTACGTTAGTCTTGAGGGTGTTGCTCCTTCCACCTTCCTAAGTGAGTCCTGTATTTTCTTAATATTTTAATTTATTTTAAAAATATTTTATATACTTTTCTATTATTTTTTTTATTCCAAAAATATTCTACACTTTTGGACTATCCTTAAGCATCTTTCTCTTTTTCTTAAATTTGAACTTGTGATATATTTTTTTAAATAGGTTTGATTCAATCTTATTTTTGCGTTGAATATATTTTTTTCTTTTCAAATTACTTAATAAATGGTAAAATTTTGTTCTAAATTTCTAGAAAAATGTTTATATATGTGTGTGTGTTTTTTTACATATAATATCTATAATTTTTAACATTATATTATGTTTTAACTCACAGACATGTGTTGACTCAAATAACTTAAATAAAATATTTAATTTATTAGATAAATAATATAAAAATATTATTAAATAGTTAAAATATAAAGAAAAGTTATTTGTTAAAGATTTAGAATTTATTTAGTTCTTTCGTCAATATAAATTTAGTATATAATAATAATGATGATGATGATGTATCATTATTTACTATTAATATTATTATGTTTATTATTTTGTATTTGCATCTAAATTTTAATTTTATAAAATGAAAATGGTAGAAATACTAATATTGAAGTTTCCTCTGAATTTTTTTATATTTTGTAATATATCACAAATTCAAATCTGAAGCATGTGAATGCTCCATTAATGTAGAGAGAAAAAAGGAAAGATTGTTGAGGATAATGGAGAGGTGTAGAGTATTTTTGGAATAAAAGAAAATAGTGGGAAAAGGTAAAATATTTTTGAAATAAATTAAAATAGTAGAGAGGTGCAGAACCCGCTTGGAGAGGTGGAGGGAGCAACACCCTAGTCTTGAACACAGGCTATAATATCCAGTATCCTCCATTGCATGCTATTCCTCTGCCAAACACAATTATTAAGTTTTTTTTTTTTATTGTTTACACCATTTTATGTTAACCTCATCTTTATAATATGATATAGACACTTCTTCTCCTGTAAAAAGATAAATATATTACTTTATTAAATTATATCCGTTTAATGTTGATCTAATAAAAAAGAACACAGTCGATTCTTCTAACAAATTAAAAAATATATTAATTGATTATGTAAAAATAAAAAAATATTTTATAATGAGTTTTCATTTTATAATTTTTGTCTTATTTAATTTTATCTAATTTTTACAAACATAATGACATCAAAAGGAATTGGTAATTAACCTGAAGATTTTTTAAGAAATGATGAAATTAGAAAGATTAGTGATGAAATTAAAGAGATAAATCTTCGTCTGAAGGTGAATATGCCAATAATTCAATAATTTCATCCTCAATCATCCATCAAATACATCATAACGGTTTTTTCGAAAAGTAGATGACAAAAATAATGTTATGAACAATTCAATAACATTTCAAGAACGAATTTCTTTATCTTTACTTTGGTACTGTTATTTTATGAATTGTATGAATACCATCACTTTTAAAGAGAAATTTCATATAATATAGTGTAGTGTATATATTAAATAGGGAAAGTCATCTTAATTTTACTAAACTTGCATATTTATATAGAAAACGAAATTTAGGTGATGAGAGTTGAATAAAATTTTTAAAAATTATAATTATCACTTAAAGTATATAATGAACTAATCCTCTCATTGAAGATTTTAGCCGAACAAAATATATATATATATATATATATATATATATATATATATATATATATATATATATATATATATATATATATTTATTTATTTATTTAATTAATGAGAAGGTTAAAAATTTCACTGGTTTTTTATTCTTGTCTTTAAGGACACAAAACCATAATATGACTATTTTTCCTTTAAATAAATAAATCAAATAGATTTTATACATATTTTAAAAAGAAATCCAAAAATCTAATCACAATTTTAAGATAAGTACAAGTTTTTCTCATATTGATTTTTAATTTTTATTTATTATCTTAATTCTTGTAACAAAGCTTAAATAAGCTTATTTACTAGTGAACTTATATGCTTTTAATTAACGTTATTATCTTTTATATCCAACTTTCATATGCTTTTGTTTGTAGTGAGTTTCTATGAGAAAGTGATTAAATATAAACATTTTTGTGATAATGACCAATGAAGAGTGCAATTTAAGTGTTAGCGGTTTGACACTACTCGTAGCCAAGATACAAGATGAAAGAAATGTTTATACTTTTTGTATAAAAATATCATGCTCATTAAGCTAACATATGCAATCACTAATAACATGTATGTTCGACTTAAAGATGAATATTTATATAAATGTGAAATCAGTGTATTCAATTATAAAATATGTGAAATAAATAACATTCTCAAATCCATTCAGTCTCTCTAAGTTCATCTTCTAAAGTAAATTCAGTCTAAAAGTATAAGGCATCAGTATTTTAAGAGTTTGTGAATAACACCTGTATTTAATGTGAACTGCGTACAATGACAATGTGGTTGATTTAATTTAGCTTTCTGAGTCAGAATAATGTAGTAGAATTACTTCAAAAATATTTAAAAAAAAAAAAAAACATTGGAAGGGAACAAGTTAAGGATTTAAGGTATGATATAGACACTTCTTCTCCAGTAAAAACATAAATATATTACTTTATTAAATTATATCCGTTTAATGTTGATCTAATAAAAAAGAACACATTCCATTCTTCTAACAAATATTGGAACTACATCAAATAAAAAAAATTAAACAATTATTATAATATTAAGATTAAAAATATATTAATTAATTATGTAAAAAATAAATAAATAAGTGTAATGATTACGTTGATTTTATAAATATAAAACGGTATCTTTTTATTACCTATAATTTGTTTTCTCTTTATCCAAATGTTTTTTTTTCTATTTTTTACCTATTTTTTTTTTGTTTATTTTCTTGCTTAAACAAAACGGTAACTAATATGTTTAATTAGTACTGCACTGCTAAACGAACCTGTGAACGTTAAACAGAGAAAGCAGTTAAAGTTTGATGGTAGTAAGGAACTAACAGAAACTTGCTTCATACTCTTCTCTTCATG
This sequence comes from Vigna mungo, assembly GCA_036885675.1. Taxonomy (NCBI): domain Eukaryota; kingdom Viridiplantae; phylum Streptophyta; class Magnoliopsida; order Fabales; family Fabaceae; genus Vigna; species Vigna mungo. The sequence continues at coordinate 40,885,007 of CP144692.1, read as the reverse complement.
GCTTAGCTAACCAAGAAATCACGTACCTGCTCCTAACCAATTTCCAAAAACTTTGAAATGGTATCTCCGTTCAAATAATTGTTAATTTCCGTACTCACACGGTTGGTAACCAAATTTTTGCCCTACTGTTTTATTATATTACAGGATGAAATGTTTAACGCTCACTAGTGCAAAAACGCTGTTTAACATCAGTTAATTTGGGTTTTTAACGTCACTTTCTCAACCAACGTCTAGACGGGTGACGTCTATGGGACGTCGGAAATCCTCTCAACCGACGTCCATATAAACGTCGGTTCACGATAACCACCGACGTCTATATAAACGTCTACTTATACCCACACCGACGTCTAACTTTTGTATATAGACGTCTACCTACACAAAAAACCGACGTCTATGTTGAATATATAAAGAGGTTTAAAGTGACACTAACCGACGTCTATGTTGTTATAGACGTCGAACATGGCATTAACCGACGTCTAACAACGACTTTGTGTTTTAGTACAATTTTGATCCAGGCTTTCGGTAGCATTGTGTAACACTCTCCTCTTGCTAGTTCCCCACAAAAAAAGCTTGCGTCTTTTGAATCTTCTAGTCCTTTCAACCCAAAACCGAACCTGGGCCCATGGCTACTTCCAATTATTCAACTGCAACAGAAAAAAATTACGGTGTCGAGAAGTAGACAAAGACCCAAGTTCCATTTTGGGTCGGAAGAACTAGAAAACTCAAAAGATCGCCACTCTTTTAGTGAGGAAACTAGCAAAGGGAGACTATTGCACTATGTTACCCAAAGAGTGGATCAAAACTGCACTAAAACACAACACAAAAAAAGCCAATTTTAATCAGTTGAACAACAAGATAATCGATAAAAAACTAAAGAAAATTTAAATGGTAAGCATAAGAAAAACCACGCACCTGGGATGAAGAGAGAAAAAGGAGAGGACGAAGACAATGACGTTATGAGAAAATACAATGCAATGCCGGAAGAGATAAAAAGAAGAGGTGCGAAAGGGAGTTAAAGAAGAGGAGAAGCAGAGGAAAAGGAGAAGAGATGAAGACGCGATCAGAAGCTTAGTGGTTAGAAGGGTCTGTGGTGTATTTAAAATGGAATTGGGCGTCAGTTGCTCCAAAACCGACGTCTATAGACGTCAGTGTTTCAGGGGATCCGACGTCTAGGAAGCTGAAAAGATTGACGTTTTGGTTTTCTGTCAGAGTACTTCACGTCGGTGCCCCTCACATCCGACGTCTATAACCCTCGAATTTGGTGAAAATACAGGAACCTTGACGTCGGTGCCCCTCAGGACCGACGTCTACACTGAAGAATTTGTCTTCCCGCCTTCCAGCCAGGCCTTAGACGTCGGCCTTTGGCTACCTGACGTCTAAGTGTCTGGGGAATTAGGTGAACAACATTAATTGTAGCCTAGTCGACGTCGCTTTTTCATGGGATCCGACGTCTATCCGACGTCTAGTCGACGTCTCGGTTGACGTTTGATTTCCTGTCAGTGACTTAGACGTCTGGGCCCTTTCTATCCGACGTCTAAGCTCCTGGGAATTTGATGGGGAGCATTAATTGCAGTCTCGTAGACGTCGGTCCCCTGAAAATCCGACGTCAATGGACTGGCTTTTCACATACCTCAGGCAATTGGACGTCAGGTTTCGGCAGGTTCGACGTCTATGATGTCATAGACGTCGCCTGACATCGAAACAGACGTCTAGTTTTCCAATTTATTTACGATAATGCCACCGTGCAGCAGTAGACGTCGGATTTTCGCAGAACGGACATCTAAGGGGTGACGTTAAACAACGTTTTTCACTAGTGGCTCATATATATATATATATGTATATATATGTATATATATATATATGTATATATATATATATATATATATATATATATATGTATATATATATATATATATGTATATATATATATATATATATGTATGTATGTATGTATATATATATATACACATACATACATATATATATACATACATACATATATATATATATATATATATATACATACATACATATATATATATATATATATATATATACATATATACATACATATATATATATATACATACATATATATATATACATACATATGTATATGTACATACATATATATATATATATATATATATATATATATATATATATATATATATATATATATTCATGAGTGATGTACATGGGGGACCGAAAGGTAGAAGATTTGTTTCGAAAAGGACATGACTGAACATCTCATTAAGGACGGTCGGCCATAATTCTTGAAAGGTATAAGATAGTGATTTACATTTATTGTACATTTATTATTGTTATAGATTTACTAAGTGAACTGTGGGAAACCGGATGATATTCATTCAAAGAGGATAGTTGAAAGTCAGACCGGATGATATTTATAAGAAGAAGATAGTAGGAGATGGAACCGAAAGTCCTAAAAGACAAATTATGAAGGTATCGACGGTAGCTCAACTCCACAACCTAAACAAGTGACATATGAATAATTTATTATTTTTCTACTTTATTTCTTTTACTTCTTAACATGCATGTTGGTCACTTAGTTCATAAGAAAGCATCCGTGTTGTGTTTGTTTGTTAGAAGTTGAAGTGTGCAAATACAAAAGGAAAAGAGAAAAAAAGGAGATTAGAATCTCCCAAAACTGAAAGAAAGCTTAGGAATGGAGGAAAAGGTACACATAAAATACTGTAAATGAACCCAAACCCACCGGGATATAGGTTAAGATTATGGATAAAATATTTGCTAGATATTTTAAGTTTTTGTTGAATTTATTTTCTAATTTTATTTTTTAAAATTAAATTATATTTAAAATACATTTTTCAATAAAAATAATTTTTAAAACTCAATTTAGTGATTTCGTTTATGTAGTATTTAATACAATTATTTTTTTACAAATATATTTAAATAGGATAATATATAAGATAATAAATTAATAAAAATTTAGGCTTAAATATATTTTAAGTAATTACTAAAAATGACTTTATTCATCGTTTAACCAAATCGATTGTTCAATGGTAAAACTGACATAAATAATATAATTAAGAGACTAAATTCTCTAATCTATTAAGTACATAATTTTTTAAAAAAATCTTGCTTAATATAAAAATTTTCATGGTAGGTTCATAGAACTTATTTAAGTCAATAAATTTGTATATTTCAATATATTTGAATGTAATAAAATAGAATTGTAATTTCTATAACAATAATAATAATAATTTTAATTGTATCGTTTACTTTTAAAACTATGCTAATTTGGAAGTATACGTTAGTATTAAGTTTCGTGGGAATTAAATGTAGTTTGAACAATTTTAACGTTAACCATTCAATTGTAGTCAGTGCATGACTTCTATACCCATTTTCATTCGTTGCATGAGCCTACAATAATAAATTTTGACATTATCTCCATACCTGCACACCAAATCAATGCACACAGAGACATGACAATGTGAAATACAAAAAATAAATAAAATTGTTATTATTAAGAATAATTATTAGTCAACATGTGTGAGTTAATTTTCTTGTTCAATGATAAAGATTTTCATCTATATTTTGAATGAAATATTAAATTTGACCTACATAAATGAAAATGTTTTCTAGAATAATTTAGTTTCCTTTTAATAAATTTACTTAATTTAAACTATATTAAAAATATATTTAATTCTTTTAATTTTCGAGATTATCTAGATAACCATGTAAAAGTTATCAAAGCTGAGTCGCATCATTTTCAAGCTTCATCCCAAAACATTTTTCCAACTCAACTTCATTACATATATGGTTTGAAAGTTAATCAAGATATAGAAGTATTCAATGTTTCACATTTATTGACTTACGTGTGAATTTAGAACTTCATAGTATTTTTTATTGTTTTATATGTGTCTGGTTGAAAAACATTGTAGTTTATGTAAAAAAAAAAAAATCCTTATTTCTTATTCATCCAAAGAATTATTTTAAAAATAAGTATAATTTATTTAATAACTATTTTAAATTATAAAAATGGAGAAAATAGGTGTCTCGGTATTATTAATGAAGAGGAGAATGGTTGGTGAATGGTTATTAGTTAAAACAGAAAGTTCGAAATGACAGTCATAAACAATTAATGCATTAATTGGTGAAGAAATGAGGTATAGTTGGGTTCTTCTAGCTATGACAATTTTCTGCCTGATGTGTTCATTTCTCATTTAATTTGTTTTGAGGTGTCACCTTTTCTCTCTCTTTCACAAATTTGTCCTCTTTCTACAACTTCTCTTTTCCATTTTTGTTTTTCTTTCCTTTTCATCAGACATCATATATAAATTAAGATGGGTAACGTCCCACGTCATTTAATATAATTATGCATGTAATATATATATATATATATATATATATATATATATATATATATATATATATATATATATATATGTTAATTTTAATATAATACCTCGATCTACATAATCATATATAAATTTAATATGAAACCTCTAAGCATGTCCATAAATGTTATTAGGACTTACAATTTGCGGCACAACAATAAAGATCATGGTAAGAAATTCATACTATGTAATCATAATAAAAATAAGTTATAATTTTTTTTATCAACAAGAATAAGTTAACATGAAACAATTTAAAATAAAGATATAGATATTAGTTTATAACATAATTCTCGTTAATTTACTATCTTATCATAAATTATCATACACATGGTGTCAGTAAAGGTTTTTATGAATTTTATTCCATATTATATTCATTATTTGATTAGAAAATTATAATTCAACGCCTTGTGGAACACCAATAATATATGTTTCACAAAATATTAACAATTGATCTGTGAATCAAAATCTATATATTAGCATATCAATATCACCTTGATGCAGTAAGTTTTGTACAGAAATTTCATAATTTAAATTTATTTATATAAATAAATAAAATAAATAACTAAATTCAATTGAAATTGGTACTTTTCTAACGCGACCTAACATGATTTATGAATATTTTCAAATTAACCTATCTATGGATGAAATGTTTGCCGATTCTCCACGACATACCAACAATTTTAGTACTTTATGTCGAAAAGGTAAATTTCTTTCACTAAGAAATTTAAAAGAGAACTAAAACTCACCAAATTATTGATATTAATAAGAACATTAAAAATCATGACTTCTTCATTCTTTGAGAGACGTGCAAGAAATGACGGACCTATATATATATATATATATATATATATTTTTTTTTTTGGCTCTATATAAGTAAATTAATAAAGCAATAAACTTAATAGTATTACTATAAAAAGATTTAAGAGATAAAAACTTATCCTTTCTACAAATGATAAGTGAATTATAAATATATACATATAAAAGCATTGGTGGGTGGAGCGCAAAGTAGAAAATATATATTTAGGGAGAAAAGAGAGAAGAAGAAAGGGTAGAGGGAGAAGAAAAAGAAAAAAAAAAGAAAGAAAGAAAAGGAAACCTTTTTTTATAATGTAACATTCCAAATTATATACCAAACATATATAAGTATAGAATGCAAGCAACCATGATAATAGAAAGCAGTTAGATGTACTAGATGATTGTTTAGTTATACAGTCATCCAAAATCAGAGAAATTTAAAAGCTTTACAATTACATATAAAGTCTTTCAAAATGGAACAAAAGAAAAGAAACTAAGTGGAAACCTAAAGAAAAGCTAAGTACTAGGGGTTGGTTTTCCACTGTCCAGTGCTTGCTCAAGAGAGGTATCATCTGCTGCCTCTGCTCACATCCAAGGTTGGATGATCATCACAAGAAAGAAAACTAGGAACATACAAAACACACAAACATACATTGCAAGGGTGAGCTATTATTAAAAACATGCACATAGTTAATACAATTCATTAAGAAGAACATACAAATAATAATCAATTCAGGCATAAGATAAACCCTAATTAACCTAGACTCGTTCGGACTAGGAATGAATATTGATCTTGGGCAGGTTGTGCACTTGTGGTGGACTCTACTGCTTTGCAAAGCCATTGCCGAGGGGTTTCACCCGACCACACACAAGGCTAGTCCGTTACCGCAGAATAGACCTCCAGTGAAAGCGTCTACCCTAGGACTTCCCATTACTCTCACCACCCGCGTCGATCCTCTCTATTTGAGAATGAAAGACCGTCAGAGTATTAGGGATAACCTCCCTTGAAGGAGCCTCAATATTCATTCATACACTAAAGTGATCTCACCCAGAGATCTTAGAATAATTCTCAAAGTACATAATCCATATCACCAATCTTGTTTCACTTCACCAACCTCATCCAATTAATCATACAATCTCATTCAGAACCAAAATAAACATATATAACTCATACATTACATATCTTGACAGAAACATCATTTATTAATACCAATTTCTTTATCAACTATAATTACCTATACTTAAGAAATTCAAACAGCTTGGAGACCCTCACCAATGGCTCCGGAAGGGTCAAAAAACCCTAGAACGACCTAAAGAACGTCCAAAACGGACATCCGAAGCTCCCAAAACGTCAAAAACATAAAAAATACACAACCTGTCGCAGAAAAGTCGTTGAGCGCACACCTTGTGGTGCGCTGTGCGAATTTTGTCTGCCAGTAGTCATTTGCAGAGCGCACAGAGTGGCTGTGCGACTCTGCATAATCTGCAGAGCGAATTTCTGCAGATTTTAGGAACTCACACACCCAAAATTTTTCTAGGCCAAATTATGAACTTTGGATGATCCTAACTCGACCTCTATGATGTTTTAGACTTGTCTAGATGTTTCTAATCTATCCTAACACAATTCTCTAGCTGATATGCATGGATTTACCTCCTAAAATTTCAATTTCATGAACCTAAGGGTCCAATTCTGATTTTACCAATTCCAAGTTAATTTAGACCAATTGGACACTTCCTATAAGTCATAAATGACTTAACTAAAGATCCTAAATTGGTCAATACAGTGTATAATCACAGAATCAAAATATGACTACTCTAGTTCCTATAGTTTAGCCTAAAGTGCCTAATTTACTTAGATTTTTCCTATGAATTCATATACTAATCAATTAATCCCTAATTTAGTACTTCATCTATCATACCAAAGCTAATAATCAATCATTCATTAGAAATAAATTGCACAACACCCATTTTACAGTGTAACAGTTTCATATTACAAGCTCATTTTCATCATTCACATCCAGAAACAGTTTCTTCACACGCATGCATTCAAATTTCACAAAATGATAATCTATTTCTACAATCAATCGGAAATCAACACACAGAACTAGCTCTCCTTACCTAGACAATGTCACAACTCAAGCTTAAGAGGGTCTACGGTGCTTGATACGCAAATGAGGAATTTCTATGATTACCTAGAATTCAAAAAATTGGAAGTAGAATAGAGATTCAAAACCTATTGTGAGCTATGAATTTGGGGAAAAATAACACATTGAATTACATGCAGTAAAATAATCTGCATGATCATAGCTCAAGATAAAAAGAATGAAAAGGAATGCTCACCGGAGGAAACACCAAAATGTTCGGTGATATTAAAACCCGTAGCACCAGGATTCTTCAAGCTTCTTCTGAATTTGAGATTAAGAATTCATGAGGTAAAATGATGAAGAGAGATTGGAGAAAATTGAAGGATAAAGTTTGTAGAGGGAGAGTGTGTTTTCAGAAAAAGGGTTTCTACGTATAATACTAAGGAAATGAGACATTTAATCTTTTTATCTCATTGTTTATTATTTATTCATAATTATTATTATATTTATATTAAGCGAGCTGTTTTTATTTTCATCTCATTTTTATTTATTTATTTTTATTTATCTCCACTTATTTATTTGGTTATATTTGACTAGTCCTATTTAGTTAATTTTATTTTTCTTTAATTATGTATTGGTTTTATTTATTTATTTACATTAATTATCTTTGGTTAAACACTAGTCTTTTTAATTTAATTATATTTATCTTCAGTCACGTATTATTATTTTTTATTTATTTATAACTACCTATATATTGATTATATTTATTTAATTGCATGTCTCTGATTATATATCTATTTATTTATATTTATTTCATATTATACATTGGTTCTACTTATTTAATTATATTTGCCTTTATTTATACTGATCATATTTATTTATTTTTATTTAGCTTCAGTTAGTAGTCCTGTTTGTTTAATTATATTTATCTATCCTTTTTACTTTTTAATATTTACCTCAAGTTACGGATTAATTTTTTTTTATTTATATTTACCTCTAGTTACCTATTAATATTTTTTATTTATTTATATTTACTTATTTGTATTTACCTCTAGTGATGTACTTATCCTACTTATTTAATTATATCTGTCTTTAGTTACACATCATTCTTTATTCTATTATATTGTTTAGTTTATAATATATATCTGTGTATAGCAAATAGATATATAATGATAATAATTGTTATAAGAAGATCAAATTTATAACAAATAAATATTTGAGGTTGGAGTTGGAGGTGTAATTAGGGATTTAAATGAGTAAATTATAATTTAAATGAGATGTTAAGTTATTCTATAGGTTATGGTGTAACATTTATCTCGACTAGTCACTAAAAAATTAATTCAAATATTTATAAAGTGTGATAAAAGGACTTAAAAGAGTGTTTGTGTTTATTTTGATATGTTGTGATTTTACATGATATTTTTTTCACTTTTTTGTTTTATTGTTGTATATGAAAAATAAAATTTAATAATTTCATCCTAAATCTTTTCATTGAAGGCATCATAACTCTTTTTTGGAAAGCACATGGCAAACAAATGTTGTGAACAATTCAGTAATGTTTCAAGAACGAGTTTCTTTATCCTTATTTTTTGTGGTAGCTTCAAATAAACCTCTTAGAGTTACCTTTTTATGTACTTTAATATACAAGTGAATCTCTTGGTCAATTTATTGCCTATATGGTTAGATTGACTGACAGATCAACTAGTACATCCTTATGTCGATCATCTTGGCTTATCATTTTTTGATCAATTACCTTAACCCAATCACCTTTGGACAGAACACTCTTGGACTGACACTTCACCAATCACACTGATCGATTACAATTTATTCATACATGTTAAAATAATTTTTTAAAATTTACATATGAAATCGCTAAACTTAAATATTCAAATTAATTTTATTTTTAAAATTTTTAATTTCAATAAAAAAATCCCCATTTTAAAGTTATAATTTTTTAAAAATATTAAAAACGTAAATGTAAAGTGTCACTTGTAATTTTTAAGTAAGTTAACATAGATGTAAAATATATTAAATAAAAATTTTCAAGTTTCATTTTATATTTAAATTTTTAATATTTAAAAAAATTATAAGATGAAAATAGGTATTTTTTACATTTAAATTGACAAATAAAATTAATTTGAATATTTAGGTGAAGTGATTTGATGCAAAATTAAAAAAAAAATATATGTATATGTAAGTTGTAACAAAACTAAATTATTAATTTGATCCCAAATTAAAAAAAAACAACATTGCTTAATTTAAAAAATCAGAACTAAATTAAATTTAAATTTTAAATATAAAAAATAAATTGTAAAGACATAAAAAATAATACAAGTATCATGTGGTACTGTTAAGTAAAATGATATTAACTTTGATATGTGACAAAACTTAAAAAAATAATTTAAAAATATCACAACATATATCAACACAACATTAACATCAATCTAACATAAATAATCTAATTATATCATTTTTAAAAACTAAGTACTTAACTACACTAAATAAAAATTACAATCTAATTAAAATTTTCAAACAAATAAGACAAAAGGAATTTCAGCCTTAAAATTTTTATCTCGAGATATTATGTTATACATTGAAGAAAAAAACCAATGCCTTAATCATTCTGTTGGTGAAATCTCGTCTTCTCCCTCCATTAACAATTAATAATACTTCTTTATATTATAGTGGGTCAAGCTCACACTATTAGGGCTACTTTCTAAATTGACTTTGCTTACAGTGGTAGAAGGTGGATCCTATGGCAGACACAAAATGAATTATAATTTGTTGTTAGGGTTGACTTTTTCTCCTTACATGGATTTATGATATGAGAATGTTAATATCACTTTTTCCATTTTATTATAATTAACAATATTCAATCAAGAGTGTTTATTTCTGCACTCCAACCCTTTTTCATACGCCTTTAAATTTTTCAAATTTTTTTATCTAATCCTTGTGACACAAAGCTAAAAGGTTTTCATTAAGTTAATTTTTTTTTTACTTTATTTTTTTCCTATTCAATTTTCTAAAACTCTAGTCTCATTTTATAGTAAATGAAGGATTGAACATGAGTTTACATATACATAGATATCTCCATTTGTAAGATGTCTTTTTGAAGTGATAACAAAAACAAATTCGTAAGGACTTAGACAAAAACGGACATTATTTTATCTGTGAAAAGATATGTGCCTAGCGAACCTCCCCAACAGAATTGATTTTCAATTGAGACTAACTCTAGTGAATTTTTTATCGAAGTCAACTACTTACCATCAGTCAAAGTTAACTTGATTAGAACTAACTTTTGTTAATCTTCAACCTTATTTTATCTGTATTTGCTTTTTAGACACACATTAATTTTAGATTTTTAAATATAAAAATAAAAACGACTAAAAAATCTAAATATAAACAAGTGATTAACCTTATTCATTAAATATAAACGTTTTAACATCAGATTCCAAACTTCTAAACATTTAAATTAAATAACGCTAATCTTTCTTAGTTATGTGAAATTGTATACCGTAATCTTCTTCTTAGGATATGGACACAGTAATTGTAATGCCTTGTAAAAATAACACTTAAGAGGTGCACACGTGACAGCTAGTCATTGAGTCAATTTTAATAGAAAAAGTAAATTTTAATAAAACTTACCTTAAAAAGTTTCAGCCCATTCCTCTCTCCCGTGAGTTCACCAAAACACAACTCCACCTTCTTCTCTTTTTCTTCATTTGCCTTATCTTTCAATCCACCATATCTCAAAGGTTGTTCATCCTTTTGTTAAATAGGAAGCTCATAAGCGTTCTTGAGGCTGCAAGCAACGTTTCTACCGATTGAATCTCCGTTTCATCCAACCGGTAAGAAAACCCCTTTTTCTCAATTGCCCTAGGGTTTGTAAACATGTGATTTCTTGTTGCATGCAACCCATCTCATTTTCTTCCATAATATAGCTTCTATTTGGTTCTAAGACTCATTTTCCATCATCAATTGATGATTTATAGGTGATCCTCACATTTTGGGGTTTCAAGCAAGTGGTCTAGGGTTCTTTCTTGAGTTGGCCGTCCACACTAGAGGTAAGGGGAGCTAGTTCTTCTTTCCATTTTAGTTGTGTTTTGAATGCATGATAATTTTGAAGTAGTATGTTGTTGGAGACATGAAATTGGTTAATTATATTGACTTGAAATGCATGTATGGAAATGTGTATGTTGTGTGAAATTGGTGATTGATGGCTATGAACTGTTTGGAATGATTTAGAATGATGAATTATGTATGTTGGAACTGTTTTGGTATGAAAAATCTGTTGTGGTACGGTTAGGAAGGAAAATCAAGTGTCTTAGGGTCAATTTTAAGTCATTTTAGAAGAAGTGAGGTAGTGATTTTGAGCAAATGAGGTCTATCATGTTTTTGGGCTGTTGGGGCAGTTTCACCCACTGCATTGTGACTTGTTTGAGTCACTAAATTGGCCAAAATAGGTGCAAAGTGGTAAGATTGAGTTTTGGGTCCTTAAGTTGGGAAATTTGGTGTTTTAGAGTTGGAATGGAGCGTAAATCACTTTAGAAATGCAATGGGGATGTTTAGAATCATTTAGATAGGTTTAATTATGTCTAAAAAGAGAATTAAAGGTGTTAGAAGTTGGTAAAAATCGTTAGAAATGGTCATAGAGGGTGCTGTCCAAATTCTGCAGAGTTCTGCATAATTTGACCGTTCAGTCATGTACAAACCGACCGGTCATGTACTATTGGTCAGAGAAGGGTTGGTCCTTCTCATGACCGTCCGGTCTTGTAGGTCTCGATCAAAGAAGGGTTGGTTCTTCTCATGACCGTCCGGTCTTGTAGGTCTCGATCAGAGAAGGGTTGGTCCTTCTCATGACCGTCTGGTCTTGTAGGTCTCGGTCAGAGAAGAGTTGGTCCTTCTCATGATCGTCCGGTCTTGTAGGTCTCGGTCATAGAAGGGTTGGTCCTTCTCATGATCGTCCGGTCTTGTAGGTCTCGGTCAGAGAAGGGTTGGTCCTTCTCATGACCGTCCGGTCTTGTAGGTCTCGGTCAGAGAAGGGTTGGTTCTTCTCATGACCGGCCGGTCTTGTAGGTCTCGGTCAGAGAAGGATGAGTCCTTCTCATGACCGTCCGGTCTTGTAAGTCTCGGTCAGAGAAGAGTTGGTCCTTCTCATGACCATCCGGTCTTGTAGGTCTCGGTCAGAGAAGGGTTGGTCCTTCTCATGACCGTCTGATCTTGTAGGTCTCGGTCAGAGAAGGGTTGGTCCTTCTCATGACCGCTGATCTTGTAGGTCTCGATCAGAGAAGGGTTGGTCCTTCTCATGACCGCCCGGTCTTGTAGGTCTCGGTCAGAGAAGGATGAGTCCTTCTCATGACCGTTCGGTCCTGCGTGTCCTCAGCCAGAGAGGAATTGATTCTTCCTGAGTTTGGCTAAGTTGAAACCGTTCGGTCATGTACTGTTGGTCAGAGAAGAGTTGATTCTTCTCCTGACCGTCTGGTCTGGGTGGGTCTCGGTCAGAGAAGGGGTAGTCCTTCTCTTAACCGTTCGGTCTGTCAAAGGGTGCTCGGTCCTGACACTCAGTTCATTCCCACTGGTCGGTCAATGTACTAAGTGCTCAACCTATGTAAAACGTTCGGTTCAAAGTTCTAGTTAAATTGTTTTTGGTGAATTTAAGGGTGTATTTGGTTTTTATTTCCAAAGTAAGAATGGTTGATGTGTGTATGATTAATATGGCATTGGAGGTATATCATTTGATTAAAGTGGTTGGATTTGGTTATGAAATTACGGTCTCTCGGTGAGATCAGTCAGTGTATTGAATGAATGGTGAGAGGCTCTCATATGGGGGGTTATCCCTAACACACCAACGGTCTTTCATTCTCACTTAGAGAGCATCGACGTGTGTGGTGGGAGTAGTGGGAGGTCCTAGGGTAGACGCTATCACTGGAGGTCTATACTGCGGTAACGGACTAGCCTTGTGTATGGTCGGGTGAAACCCTTCGGTAATGGCTTTGCAAAGCAGTAGGGGTCATCACAAGTGCACAACCCGCCCCAGCTCTACATACATTCTATGTCCGGACGTGTCTAGGAGTCTTTGCATGATAGGATGATTGTTTTAATTGAGTTTATGAAATAAGTGCTTATGTTCATGATGACTTACATGCTTGTATGTAAATGGATGTTCTCGGTAATGTTAGATTAATTTGCTATGATTTGTATGTTTGTTTGAGACTTAGCTCACCCTTGCATTTGTATGTTTGTATGTGTTTGCCTTCCCCCTTGCGATGATCATCCAATCCTTTGGATGTGAGCAGTAGGTGATGAGGTACCCTTGGAGCAGGCGTTGGAGACTGAGGAAGATCCAGTCCCTAGTACTTAGGATTTCTATTAGCTTTTAGTTTCGATGACTTTTACTGTGAAAGACTCTTAGCACTTATTTATTATGATTTGTATTTTGGAAAACAATCTTTAGGACTCTTTAAAGTTTAGCTTGCTTTGTATTTTGGAGAACTTGGAAGCTTGTACTCAGGTTTTATTTTGTTTTAATTTCCTCTATATTTTGGATGACTGTATATATTTAATACTGTTGTCTCTATCTCTCAACTGTTTTCACATATTATAATAGTTGAATCCTATTATATTATATGTATATGATATTTTGGGATGTCACAGTAATAACTTTTAAAGAAAAAAAAAATACCGGTGTAACGTGTCTTAAGCAATAAAAAAAAAGTAAAATATAAAAGAAAAGTAGAGTATTTTTCTCGTGCTTAGTGTATTTTATTCTCTTACTTTTATTATAAAAGAAGCTTAACTTTAATTTGGTGTCATGTGATGTCACAGAGTAGGACTTATTCATCTTGTTTACCTAACATATTAAATAGATTGTACGTGGGACATGCATAGTAATAACAAGCTAGTAAGGATCACTTTCTCTGGATGTAGCTTTCAGAGCTCAACCCTTAACCTTAATTTCTTTATACTAACAAGTGAAAATATATATGTGGGTCTACTTTTCTCTATTAATAATGAAAAGACAAAAACTAATTTCTGTTATTAAGTTTATAAAAAATATATGAAAATAGAAAATAAATATAAAATAGATCATTTTTATTATAATTTTATAGTGCTAATTATTGAAATTAAAAAAATAATTTTAAAATAAAAAGTTAAAATAATAAATGTATTTATATTAATGAAGATAAAATTTACGGTAAAATGCTTACAGTAAAATATCAGTTATAATAATAAATGTTCTTTATTAACGCATGATTAAAAATGACATTTCACTGTATTTGTTTATTATGGTATCTTAAAATATAGAAACTAGTCACGTATAAGGGTACGCGACCACTTGTTTTAGCTTTGTATGGACAAACTGACAAACTGATGAAGTTTCCTTGAAAAAAACTTCCCTCTAGTTACTAATACCACTTGTGATCTATCTGCCTATGGAACTGTGTGCAAAAATTATTTGATAGATATGAGGATTATATTCATATCATAATATATATCTTACTTTTTTATTTGAAAAATGTTGACATGTGATTATTAGTTAATAAAATTTAAAATTTTTACCATAAATTTAAATATTTTTAATTCAGTTTCTATTAATTTCTTTTAGTTTATTGAATAATCAAAATTTATATATATTTTTTAATTAAGTCTTATAGTTTTATTTTTTGTTAAATGAATTATGTGATCTTTATTTTATTTTACATTATTATTTTTGTGTATTAAAATATATAAAAAAATTTATAATTAATATAAATCGGTATTAATATAAAATTACTTTCATTACTCAATATCGTTTTATATTAAGTAATAAAATATCATACTTTTTAACATACGAAGAAAAAAAATTATAAGATGAAGAACAAGTTAATAATTACATATCTGATTGAAAAAAAATTATAAAATCGAATTAAAAAATATAATTTTTTTGAATATTTAATAAAAAAACTAAAAATTTACTTGAAAATATTTAAATTTATCAAAGATTTAAAAACCTAATTAATCTTTAATTATATACATGTGATTATTAATTAAAAATTACATTATTTTGCGCCATCTAATAATTACTCGTATAGAAAGAACAGGGTGTTGTTGTACCTTAAAAAGCGTAATTTTTAATAATTAGCAATGTCAAAGACATAATTTTGAAGTCAAAAAGAAATTTTTGGTTTTATTTTGAATAAAAAATATCATTTGATACCCATCTATTTTTTTCTTTTATATTTAAAATAGTTTATATAAGAAACATTTTCTTCCTTCTTCTGGCTCTGAAAATGTAAATAAATTAAAAGCAAAAATGGAAAATATATTTCGTAAGGAAACTTCCCTTGACAAAATGAACAAAAAAACATAAAGTGAAGGCCCACACATATTTTGAAAATAAGTACAGATAAAAAAAAAAAAAGTTGATTGCCATTCATAGCAACTGAGCAATCAAAACGGTTGGTTTGAAGCAATCCAGTGGAAGCTTTTAAAATTCACTCACAAATAAATGATTTGGGGCTTAAAAAAATTTCCCATAATTTTGGCTTCCCACTCACAAGAACTATCACTTTCACTCTATCTATCGGAGAAAGCTCACAGAGATGGAGGAAGGGGTGGATGCAGATGAGGTGGTGCGGTCAGTGAGCAGCTTGAGGATGAGCATAGGATCTCTGAGCAGAAGAAGCTGGGTGTCAGCTGGTGTTTCTGAGGTGTGGGGTGCTGGACATGGTGGCGATGTCTTTGACAGAAGCACAAGAGTGGATCATCACGACGATGATGAAGAAGAGCTCAAGTGGGCAGCCATAGAGAGGCTTCCAACATTTGAAAGGCTAAGGAAAAGCCTCGTCAAAAGGGTCTTAGAAGAGACCGGAACCTTCGATTATGAAGAGGTCGATATATCCAACCTAGGTTTTCAGAACAGGAAGAAACTTCTCCATGCCATTCTAACCACCGTTGAACAAGACAACGAGAGGTTTCTCCGTCGCATGAGAGAGAGGATTGATAGGTAGTCAGCTTCTATTATTTTCTTTATCATTTCACCGACATAAGAAGGTGTTTGTTTATTCACTTTTTTTTTTACCGCAGTTGCTGTCTGTCTGTATGTCATGTTTGGACTACAAATTCTTCGTATGTTAATTTGTTGTGTGACTTGAAAGGATGTTGATTACGAAGTTTCATGTTAAAATTGTTGTGTTGATCAGGGTGGGTATAGAGATTCCAAAAGTTGAAGTCCGATTTGAAGATTTGTTTGTGGAAGGAGATGCATTTAATGGAAGCAGAGCACTGCCAACCTTGTTGAACTCCACCATGAATGCGATGGAGGTATATTGTTTCTTCCCTTTATACTTTTCATACTAACTAAAAACCATCCACACTGATACATTAAAGAAAATTAATACATGGTAATAATGAGTAATAACAAGTTGTGTTTTATATATACTTGCTTCTCTATCGTCTTTTTCTCCTATGCTCTTCATTTTCTAAAAATACATTGCTTCACCAGTTAGTGATAAACTTGCTTAAAGGAATGGGGATTCAGGAAATCCACAGATAAATCTGTTAAAAAATGTTTTTTTTTTCACAAAACTAGGATCATAAAAAAGAATAATTTTTTATATTATTTCAAAAGAAAAAAAAAAGAAATAAAAAAGGATAATTTCAAATAAATATAAAAAAACTCATGGGTATTAAATATATTTTTCTTATTAAAAATGGATTTCACATTAATAGATCAGTCGAATATATACTTCAGTGAAATGACTTGGATTTTGAAAATTTTACTTAAACTGAATCCAACTAATTTAAACAAATTCAACATATTAAATGTATGTAACAAAACTAAAAAATACTTCAAAGAATCGAACTTGTTAATTTTATACCACGTTGTGATTTAATTTATTACTTTTAAATTTATTAAATATAAATTAAAAACAAATGAACTAGCCGTATGGAGCAAGTCGTTGAATCATAAAATATATAATTCAAATTAGGTCAGGCTGACCCACTTTTCACCTTTAGCTAATCCATTTCACAACTTCGTATGACATTAACTCAAATTGAAGAATTTAATTAAATGATTTAAAATATATTAATAACTTACTAAAAATTTAATTTTAATATATCTTTTCTATTAATATCATTAAGTTTATAAAACGAAGAAACAATATTCATAACAAAAATGTGTATTTTTTTATGTTTTAAGAACACGTAAAACTAACAAGTAAATAGTCAAACCCTAAACCTAAATACACTGGTTCCTTAACTATTAATTAATGTCTATTAATATTAACTATACAAATTAATAGTAATTTTTTAACTCGAATATTTTATTAAAAGAGACAGAATATAGTTAGAAATTATTTAAATATTTATGAGTTATTGTTTAAATAAATAAACAGCAATGTCAATAAAATCAATTAATGCTTTTTGGTTTATTTTTTGTAATAATCCCTCTAAATAAACTAAAATTCTTAAAGTGATAAACAATATAGGAACAAGGGAGTAATTATAACATTTAATAATGTGGACATAATGTTTCTCAATTAATAACAAATAGTGTTCCTATATTGTCGATAATATGGTTGTAATGTTAAAGATATATATTTTTTTATTGAGATACTTGAAAACTTATTCTTTGTAATTTCGGTTTATTATACATTTTATTGCTCAACAATTATTATCAGATTGAAAAATTTTCTATTCATGCTTTTCAAATTTATTATGAGTTTTTCAATACATTTTATTACGAAAATTTCAATGTTTAGACATTTTATCATCTAATTTTTTTTTTGACACATTTTATCATAATACTGGTTTAATTTATACAACGACATCATTAAAAAAACTGATGAAGCAAAGTATTTTTTAGAAATATGAAATTTTTTAAAAATACAATAATAATATGTACAAAGAAACAATTCAATGGTAAAATGATTATAAATATAACTTTTAAATACGCTTTTATATGATTTCTAATCCTTTAATTTAACCAATAGTTGTGACGTCGGATAATAGTTAATAAGATCTTAAGATAAAAGCATTAGATTAAAGAATTAATGAACAAAATTTACAAATAATTATGGATAATATTTTATTTAATTTTAATGTTACTTCATCAATTATCTTCAATACGTTGGTAATACTATCATAAAATACTCAAAAATGCTTTGATATACTTTGTTTTTAACACACTTTTTTTCTGAGAATGATTTTTCTCACTGCAAATCTGACACACATACAAAATATAAACTAATTGACATGATTTTACTCTTTTCTGAAAGTTGTCTTACAATAAAATTACAGCATCAAATTTTTGTTTCCTTCCTCTCAATAAATATAAAGAATTTAAAAAAAACAGAATACGGAAAGATACGATCGAACGTATTGTATATTATAAAAGTATATATAACATCAATTGATGAATTAAGTAAAAAGGTTTAATTAGAAATATTTTAGATGGTAATTTTACGTATATAAATACTTTTTACAATACAATCTTTCAATTTTATTTTCATAAGGTAAGTCATTAAGACTGATTAAGAAAACCATTTAACATATTAAAATTTTTAATAAAACTATTTAAGGGAATAAAATTCTAATTAGATTTTAAAACCAATCAATACGTTCAAGAATTCATAAAAAAGAACATGTATTTTTAGACCGTATAAATCTATTATGAGTGCATTCATTACCAACTACCAAGATAGGTTACTGATAGTAATAAATTCGGATTCAACAGATATGATGTGATGTGATCATAATAATACCTTCTTCTAATTAATAGTATTTACTTAAAGGAACAGAAATTTTTTTAGCACTCTTAATTTATTTATTTTATAGAAAAGAACAGAAACAAAAGCAAGACATGTTCTTAATAATATCTGGTGCAAGAATTTTGTCGTGAAAGACCATGTCGGCAAGCATTATAGATTTGAATTATTGGTTCTGACAAGAAACTGATAATGTTGTGTTTGGTTCTTTTTCTCTTAGCTAAATGATTTGCAACAAATTCCCTTTGCTATAGCCATGTTAGAAGATAATGTTCCAATTTTGTAGTTTTACATTTCTCGTCAAGGGGACATGAGATGAGTTGATCTTGTTCACTTCTGAATTAGCTGAAGAAGTTTTTTTTCATCCGACACATATAAATTTAGGATTTATTAACTAAAATTAAAGTTTCATTTAATAATCTGTATAATATATTACCTCTGAAAAGAAATTAGAATCATATATTTAGGCGTGTTTTTAATATTGTTTTGAAGAAATTTCATCGGGATAAAAGTTAGTATTAAGGGTCAAGATGTTATATTTAAATATATCAAAAGAGAGGTTCTTTTTTGTTGTATTCACATGCATTTTTCTGGGTAATGAGAAATGAATAACTGGGTGAAAATAAAAATAAATAGGATTAATTGATGGAGGTAAGTTTGAAAAAATAAATTTAAAAGTGGTGTGACTTATCAGTACTCTTTTATTCTTTTTTTTTCTCTTATTTTTTCTTTATTTTAAAGACGTTTTTCACTTATTTTCATCTATACCTTTTATTTCTATTTCTATTTATTGATAAATTTCTATTATCTCTGTCAAACAAAATGTTTAGTGTGATAACATTATAATCAACTGAAAATTTTAAATTGATTTGGAAAATATATGTAATCCTTTGATATCGCATAACAAACATCTTTTCAGTAAAGACTTTCTTTTTAGTTTATTTATTAACTCATAAAATATTTACACAAATTTCATCAACTAACAAATAACTTTAAGTTAGGAAAAATCCAATAAATTTTCTATTTAAAGACAATGAAGTAAAACATTAATCTTTCTATTTAAAAATATGATAATATAATGCTTAAAATTCATTAATTTTAACACGTAATAATATCTAACATAAGTTTAAAAATATTAAAAAAATATGTTTAACACGAATCAAACTAAAAATATATAATCTTTAATTATTCAATTAAATTATTATAGTTTTACAAATTTAAGGAATTTGTTTCTTTTTCTTCATCAACTATTTTTTTAACTTGAAAATTATACAGAATAAATATTTTTTTATATAAATAAATTTTCGATAAACAAATTCTTTCAATTACAAAATATTAAAAATAAAAGTCTTGCTGTCTAAATACTACACACGTAACCCTAAATAAAATGTGTGGACTGTTTGAGAAAATCAAGAAACAAAAGCGATAGTACTTAAATATAGTTGGATGAGTGTCAATGTTTGTGAAAAAAAATAATTAAAGGAGACTTAAGATGTTGGGTGTTACCTGTTATTACCAATAATCTAATATTTTTCTAAAATAATATATTTATATATAAATAATAACTTTATATAGTATAACACACAATCAACCAATTGATTCATAGATTTGTCAATCCAAACTAATTAGATAATTTTAGATAAAAAAAAAATAGTATGGAGGTAATTTATAACCTTTAACATCTATTAAATCATCACATGTTTCTCTATGGTTAAATAATAAAAGTGAAGAACTGTTAATAGTTCATATGATATTTTGTTTTAATCTTTAACTAAAAAAGTTATTTTCCACAATTCTTTTTTTCTTTTTCATATATATATATATATATATATATATATTGGAGAAAGAAAATAGAAAGCTAAGAAAAAGTAGTTGAGGAATAATCTTTTTTGTTGTTGGGTGTGTATTGTTTTAAATAGTTGAACATTACATATTCCTAACTTTGATCTTCAACTCTCCTTTAATGGGATCCACTCTCATAACACCTACCTGCATTCACGCTTTATTTAATACAACACACTATACAAATATCATAACAAAATATGAGCGACAGAAATAATAAATAAAATTCAAGAAAAAAAACTTTAATTTTTGTGCAAAATATTTTTTTTTGTTACAGATTTGTTTATGTTATATCCAGAAGTAAATATTTTAACTGCTAATAGCAAAGTAAGAAGATAAATTTAAGAATATTTTTTCCTGCTTATGATTGCCACCCAATTACATTTACTGTGAACATTAACTTTCTTAAAGGTAATGGATAATAAAATTTTATGCGCAAGTTTATTAAACTCTAGATTTTAAGTCAATTTTATATTCATTATGTGAATATTTTTATATTTTTTCTGGACAAAATAGATTTACTTATATAAGAGATAAAATTACGTATTATAAGAGAAAAAAAGTAATAAAAAATGTTTTCATTGCCAATGGTGTTACCTCTGTATTATCACAAACGGATTTAAAAAAAAATTGAGATAATGAAAAAACAGTGTGGGTCTCTTAAGGAAAAACCTAGATTTTTAAGGAAAACAAAATTATAAGAAAAAACTAAATTAACTTTAAAATAAAATAAAATTAATGTGTATAAACTTGAAGATAATTTCTTGAAATGTTTATTTTCTAACTTTGTACAAGGTAATTTATTTATATCAGTAGCCATACTCAACATTCTTCTTTGAAGTCCATTAAACTTAGTTGTTTGATTTGAAGTCTTTTAAAGCATTCTTTTTGGTTTGTTGCAAACAGAGAGTTCTTGAATCAGTTAATCTTCTTCCATCAAAGAAAACAGTTATCAAGATACTCCAAGGTGTTAGTGGAATTGTCAAGCCTGCAAGGTACTTCACACAAGTTAAATCAGTGTTGCAGAGTACATTTTCTCAAACTTAGAAAAGAGTATAAATTGGATATGTGGCCTTAAGATTGTTCTGTAGTAGCAGGATCTTAGTCTCAATTGAACCTCACCTTATATCAAATGAGAAAAAAAAAAGAAAAGAAAAAGGCTTTTGATAGAATTGAGATCACAGTTGAATAACAAAGAATTTGTTGTTGTTGATCCTGTTGAAGTCTGCACAAAATTATTTTCTATAGGAAAATGTGTCCCTTTCTATTTCAAATCAAAGAAATGCTTTTAGAAAAATACACAAACTATGTTGCTAACTTCTTATTGTTATGTTTTATGCCTTTTCTCTGTATAAACTTTCTCAAACACTCTCCAGATTGACCTTGCTTTTGGGGCCCCCAAGATCAGGAAAAACTACACTGTTGCAAGCACTTGCTGGGAAACTGGACAGGGATTTAAGGGTTGGCCATCCTCTTGCTCCATCATTAATAAACTGGACAGTGCCTTGTCTTGTTTTTAAGGATTTTCATTGTTAAAATTGTGTGCTCATTCTTCTATATTTATATGTGCATTATTTCTTACACGATGAATACGATTGGTTTCCCAGAACTGTGATTATATATTGTACTTCTTCTCACCTATGGATCATAGATAAAGAAGTCAAGTAAATAAGCAGTAAAAAATCCAAGTTTTGACAATGGCATCATCAAATTTGTTCATCAACAGGTTTCCGGAAGAGTCACTTACTGTGGTCATGAGTTATCAGAATTTGTTCCTCAAAGAACATGTGCTTATATTAGTCAGCATAATGTTCATCATGGAGAGATGACAGTAAGAGAAACGCTTGATTTTTCTGGACGCTGCTTGGGAGTTGGAACACGGCATGAGCTACTACTAGAATTGATAAAGCGAGAAAAACAGGCTGGATTTAAACCAGATCCAGAGATAGATGCCTTCATGAAAGCCACAGCAGTGGAAGGTCAAGAAACAAGTCTCATTACAGATTATGTTCTCAAGGTTTGGTTCCTCTATTTCTATTTGATCACTGTGTTTTGCGTCGCCATATCAGATTTCTTGCCATCTGACATATCAAAGACAATGAACTCAGGTTCTTGGATTGGAGATATGTGCTAATACTTTGGTGGGAGATGAGATGAGGAGGGGAATATCTGGTGGAGAGAAAAAGAGGTTAACTACTGGTATGGGAAAAAATTATAAGAAAATTTTATCTTACTCAAGAGAAGATGATAGTCTCCTTCAATTACTTCTTTCCATTTCAAAATTACGTGTTTGTTCAATGCTCAGCTTTCATATCATGGATGCAGGTGAGATGTTGGTGGGACCTGCAAAAGTGTTCTTAATGGATGAGATTTCAACTGGTTTGGATAGTTCCACAACCTTCCAAATAGTCAAGTTCTTGAAGCAGTTAGTGCATGTCATGGATGTAACAATGATAATCTCTCTTTTACAGCCTGCACCAGAAGCATTTAACCTTTTTGATGACATAATCTTGCTTTCAGAAGGCCACATTGTCTATCAAGGTCCACGTGAGAGTGTTCTCAGCTTTTTCGAGAGTGTGGGCTTCAAATGCCCCGAAAGGAAAGGTGTTGCAGACTTCTTACAGGAGGTTACTTCCAGAAAGGACCAAGAGCAATACTGGTTCGAAAGGGACAAGCCTTACCATTATCTCAGCGTTCCTGAGTTTGTAGCTCACTTCAACAATTTTGGCATTGGCCAACAACTTTCCCAAGAACTTCAGGTTCCTTATGACCGTGCCAAAACTCACCCTGCTGCTTTGGTTAAAGATAAATATGGGATCTCAAAACTAGAACTCTTGAAGGCATGCTTTGCAAGAGAGTGGCTACTGATGAAGCGCAGTGCTTTTCTATACATATTTAAAACTACTCAGATTACGATAATGTCATTGATTACTATGACAGTGTTTTTTAGGACACAGATGAGAAGTGGTCACCTTGAGGATGGGGGAAAATACTACGGTGCACTGTTCTTTAGCCTCACAAACATAATGTTCAATGGAATGGCTGAGCTTGCAATGACTATTTTTAGACTTCCAGTTTTCTTCAAGCAAAGAGATTCACTGTTTTATCCAGCATGGGCTTTTGCACTTCCCATATGGATCTTTCGAATTCCTCTCTCTATTGTAGAGTCCGGATTATGGGTTGTCCTTACTTACTACACCGTAGGGTATGCTCCAGCTGCAAGTAGGTATGAAAGTATGCTAATTCATGTAAAAGAATCAACCATTCCAGAAGTTTTTTACTGCTACATGTAGATCTACTATAATTTGTTTTCATTCCTTGGATGAAAATTGTTAATTGAATCATGGCGTGTTTATGATTTGTTATCTATGTGTGCGTGTGTTTTAGAAAAATCTAAGCCACATCAATGGGTATTAAATTACCCCGCGATCTTTCATGGTACTATTTGGTGCATGCTGCAGAATGACTTTCTATAAACAGTTTTGTACTCAGGGAGTATTCTTCTGAAAGTGTAATTAATTGCACACTTTCCATGTTCATTTGTTTTATTGACTTGCAAGTAGCCAGAAGTTAACTGTCTTCAGTAATAAATCTAAGCAATTATTGCAGATTTTTTGGTCAGTTCTTAGCATTTGTCTGCGTCCATCAAATGGGTATCTCACTGTTCCGATTCATTGCTGCTGTTGGGAGAACACTGGTTGTGGCAAACACGTTTGGTTTCTTTGTACTGCTACTCTTTTATGTTCTTGGTGGGTTCATTATTGCCAAAGGTGAGCCTCATTATTCTTCTGCGTTCTCTACTCAACTACTAAAATGAAAATGGAATTATGCATGACGGAAAGCACTATATCATTCACTCAAGTAACTGTGCCAATAAGAATGGTTCATGCAACTTGAATAATTTCCTTACAGATAGCCTTGAACCCTGGATGAAATGGGGCTATTATGTTTCTCCTATGATGTATGGTCAGAATGCCATTGCTATCAATGAATTCCTTGCCCCGAGATGGAGTGCTGTAAGATCTTTAAACATGCGGATAATTTTTCTCTTTTACAATTTCTTTTGAAAACTGAATTCATTTATCTACTTTCCAGCCCAACGTGGACAGAAGAATTCCTGGGCGTACAGTTGGGGAGGCCCTTCTCAAGGTTAGAAGCATGTATACTGAAGAATATTGGTACTGGATTTGTATCGGTGCTCTTCTAGGCTTTTCTCTGCTTTTCAACATTTGTTTCATAATTGCTTTGACGTTTCTGAATCGTAAGTTCTCTACTGCTGCTTGTTTCTCCTACTGCCATAAAACTGTCTCTGACAACATTTTGAATACCAGCATATGGAGATTCTAAATCTATTATTATAGAGGAGCAAATCGAGAAAAAGGGAGCTGAAGAAAGGAGTTCCATTTCAGCTGGTAAATCATTTGAAAGAACTAAATCTTACCTTTTTCTTTCTTAGCATATATTGTAAAATTTGAGAGAATGTATTCTAGTTTCAGTTTCTGCTTCGTTTCGTGTTATTCAGTTTGTACTGGAAATAATACCTTTTGTACTGGAAATAATACCTTTTATTGTTTTCCTTTTTATTTTCTGTTTTCAGTTTTTCCAGTATAAACTTCAAAAATCAGGAAACAAAGTGAAAAAATATTTGTTAAACCAAATGGTCCTTAAACTTTCTTGCTGCAACGTTCAACACCACCAAGTTTCTTGGTTTCATAACTTTCATCACAATGAGTACTTTGTCCTGCATGATTTGAAATGAATTTTATATCTGAGCTTTGCTAGGATTTTGGCATGTTTTCGATTTTAATTTCATACTCAATTGTTATTTACACCAAATGTCTGTCTGCTATTATAATGTATTTCTTTTCAATACAAACTAAATGGTTAGATATTGATATGGCAGAAAAAAACAGCCGAGAGAATTCAACTCCTGAAGAAGACACTTTAACAACCAAGAGGGGAATGGTGTTACCCTTTAGGCCTCTATCGATTGCCTTTGATCACTTGAATTACTACATCAATATGCCAACCGTAAATTCTACACACTCTAGTCCATGTTTAATCATCTCCAACTGTCATTCGCTTCAGCATTGTTTCTCACTACTTCCTTTTCCTACTTTTGACAAATATTTGTGTTGATCAACTACTTTTACATTTGTGTTAATCTTCCAGTGTACAATATGTTAACACTGTTTTTCATATCAGGAAATGGAAAAACATGGAATTGAAGGGAGTCGACTTCAACTACTGAGAGATGTCAGTGGTGCTTTCAGGCCCGGAGTACTAACAGCATTAGTAGGTGTAACTGGTGCTGGAAAAACCACATTGATGGATGTTTTAGCTGGAAGAAAAACTGGTGGTTATATTGAAGGAAGCATCAACATATCTGGTTACCCAAAAAAGCAAGCAACTTTTGCCCGGATTAGTGGATATTGTGAGCAGAATGATATCCACTCTCCAAATATCACAGTGCACGAATCTGTTATGTTTTCTGCTTGGTTGCGTCTTGGCAAGGAGGTCAACAGTAAAACAAGGAAGGTGTGTCTCATGATTTCTCTCTCTATATAAATCGTTATATATTCCTAATCTCCATACTCAAACTTGAGAGTAACCTTTGTTTTTATGAACTCGTTCTCCTTTAGGATCATAGAATAAAAACCATTGGCCCAAGTTTCCAACATTTTGCCATTGGTCATACCATTCGACTGATCTTTCAATTCTGGAGCAGTGCTTTATTTACTAATATTATCTTCGTTGATGTAACTGTTAAAAAGAATTATTCTTTAACAGTCTTTCTTCTCGCAGATGTTTGTGGAAGAAGTTATGAATCTTGTTGAGCTACATCCAGTGAGAAATTTTCTAGTAGGTCTTCCTGGGATTGATGGTTTATCAACTGAACAAAGAAAGAGACTCACCATTGCTGTAGAATTAGTTGCCAATCCTTCCATCATCTTTATGGACGAGCCAACGTCTGGTCTTGATGCTAGAGCTGCAGCAATTGTCATGCGCACTGTCAGAAATACAGCGGATACAGGTAGAACTATCGTCTGCACAATTCATCAACCAAGCATTGACTTATTCGAAGCTTTCGATGAGGTACAACTTCCAAATATTTAGAAGATGAAATTATTATTTCTATGTTAATTATGAGGCTCGATGCTATATTAACTTAACCTTCTTTTCAGCTGCTTTTGATGAAAAGAGGAGGACAACTCATATATAATGGTCCCTTAGGTCAACAATCTCAGAAGCTTATAGAGTACTTTGAGGTGAGTATGACTTCTACACAGCAAAATGTATAGATTCTCAAAGTAAATAATCTTGTATACTATTTGCAGGCTATTCCTGGAGTTCCTAAAATTAAAGAAGGTTATAATCCTGCAACTTGGGCTTTGGAGATCAGTTCACCAGCAGTTGAGAGTCAGCTTGG
Source organism: Vigna mungo (assembly GCA_036885675.1). NCBI lineage: Eukaryota > Viridiplantae > Streptophyta > Magnoliopsida > Fabales > Fabaceae > Vigna > Vigna mungo. The sequence goes on along the minus strand of CP144692.1, from coordinate 40,857,727 downwards.
TGTAGACTTTGCAGAACTGTACAAGAAATCAGAATTGTATCAGTTAAGTATTAATTGAAGTTGTATTCCCAGAGTACTGTCACTGTTTCACTTTTTTAATCTGAAATTAAACATGGTCTTCTCTTTTCTTTCTGACATCAACTATTTGCAGGAGGAATCAAGAACTTATTAAAGAGCTAAGCACACCTTCAGAGGGAACAAAAGAGCTTGATTTCCCTAATAAATACTCCCAGTCCTTCATTACTCAATGTATAGCTTGCTTCTGGAAACAGAACTTGTCCTACTGGAGGAATCCACAGTATAATGCAATCCGGCTCTTCATGTCAATAACTATAGGTGCTATTTTTGGACTCGTTTTCTGGAAAAAAGGAAAGAAAATGTAAGTCCATATGTTCTGCTATGTATTGTGCTTACAGAAAACATGGATTAACATTTGATAGGATAACCCATGAACCAAGTGAGATCAAATGATCATACATTCCTGGTTGGAGACCAATAGAACAATTTAAAGCTTTGTTCATAGTGGATGATACTTCCTATCCTAATTTTATAATCAGGAAGAAAATAGGTCGTGTTGAAATATTTGTAGGAATCATCAATATCTTGTCAGTTGTTACTTAATGCAACAGATGGCATAGAAGTGCACAACCACTACAAGAACTCTTTCTTATCTCAGTTTGTTTAAAAAAAAGTCATTGCAATTTATTTTACAACATGGTCAAAGGGAAAAAACCATGTCTATTTTCAAAAAGGTGACTAAAGCGAGGATAAAATACATTTTCTGCAGAGATACGGAGCAAGATCTAATGAATCTAATGGGAGCTGTCTTTACTGCTGTTTTCTTCCTTGGAGGGTCCAACACTAGTAGCGTTCAACCCATAGTTGCAATAGAAAGAACAGTCTTATACCGTGAAAAGGCAGCTGGATTGTACTCATCTCTAACTTATGCAATTGGTCAGGTAAATACAGCTATCATTTCGCAGAAAACAAGACAAAAGTAATTGATAGTTTATGAGCGTGTTTTGATACCAACCAAAAACTGGAACCAACTATTTCAATTCTTCTATAATTGATTTCAATTCAACGTTAAAAGTCACAGCAACAAATAGTTGCTTCCACTTTTCCCATTATGGTGGTTATCCAAACACGCACTAATTCTCAATGACTGAGCAAATTTCTGATATCTATGAACATTGTGCTGCAGGTAGCAGTGGAATTTATTTATGTTGGAATACAGACATTTACATTTAGTGTTATCCTTTTCTCAATGATGGGGTTCCTTTGGCAAGTTGATAAGTTCTTGTGGTTCTACTTCTTTATGTTCATTTCGTTTGTCTACTTCACTCTTTATGGCATGATGACTTCAGCTCTAACACCAAACCCTCAAATTGCTGCAATTGTTATGGCCTTCTTTCTAGTGTTTTGGAACGTATTCTCAGGCTTCATTATCCCAAAATCGGTAAGTATACCAAACAATAATTAAATAAACTGTTCACTGGCCTGCGTCAAATGCAGTTCAAACATGATACATTGAGTGCACTAGTTGAAATCCTTTTGCAATCTATTCTTAAAAGTCAGCTTGTATAAAGTATTCTATAATCACTTACTGGGAAAGAAGATAAAGAAAAAAAGCATTAACTTGTGCAGATATTGAATGAGACTTGATTGATATTTTAGTTATACTGAATCACAAGAACTTCAATAACAGCTGACAGAAACTAAAAGTATCGGCTGCTTCACATGTTTTTGCAGAAAATTCCAATATGGTGGAGGTGGTATTACTGGGGATGTCCAACTGCATGGAGTTTATATGGCATAGTGACTTCCCAGGTGGGAGACAAAACTAATAATATTCTGGTACCTGGATCCAAATCTGTGTCAGTAAAAGCATACCTTCGAAAAGAGTTCGGCTATGACTATGACTTCCTTGGAGTTGTTGTTGCGGCTCTTATTGCTTTTGTCACATTGTTTCTTTTTGTTTTTGCATATGGTATCAAGGTTCTTAATTTCCAGAAGAGATAAGTAAGTAATACAGATACTATAGATGAACAGAATAAACACAAACAAAAAGTAAAAGAGTAAGGAAAGACATTTGAAGGTTTTTTTAAGAATAGATAAGTAACATTATGCTTTTACATACTGTCAGAAATTTTCAATTGTATGCAGTTATTGATCATTGTTCGATATCTGAACCGACATACCCTTCCCAAGTGTACAAATGAAAATGACTGTTGTATATATTAGCAGTGTGAGCATCTGGACTATTTTTATAGTGAACTCTTGTATTTGGTTTTTAACTTATAAGCACCAATCATGTTAACTTCTGACATAGTAAATTTCACCTTCTATTTTATGAATCTACAAAATGACATTTATTTTATTCTATGCCAGTGACAAACAATAGATAAAATGAATAACTTTTTTTGTTGAAAGTAAATACATTCTTCCAGCAAGTATAATGTAGTACTTATATTTTTTCCGGTTTGTCAGAAGTATTTTTCTTCGGAGATAATTCTACTTAGGAAACGGGTGGCCATTAAATGAGGGCAAATTTTTCAGCGTAGATTCAAATTTTGGTTCGTCATGCTGTGAGAGACCAACTCCTTATGTTAAACATGATCTTATTAGTTTAGTTGTTCCTATTGATTCTTAAATTGCAGCAACTTTCTTTTACTGAAAAGTTAAGTATCTTGAAAATACTGCTGGAATAATTAATGAGTAATTATAGTGTTTTTACAAAAATTATCGACTCTAGTAAGTAATGTTTGAATATTTGACTTGTTGTTTGACTTAATTTTGAGTTGGGTAAACATCATAGGAACTCAGGGGTTCACAATAAAATATGGATAAACTTTATAATTGGGAGGTGTATGATAGAAAGGGAGGTGTTTTTGGTATTTAGTTGACTAATGTGTGTGTTTGGTTGACTTCGTGTGATTGTGAGATGCTAATACCAATATGGGAAGATAAATGGAATGGGTTATTATTTAATATACTTTTGAGGGTGAAGTTTCACCTTTTGGTGATATGTCTATAAGGTGATGGACGTGTCCAACTCGTGTACCTAGTAAATTTTGAATTTTGGACTTTCAACCATGCAATACGAGAAAGAGGTTCTCTTTGGCCTTGTGTGCGAAAAGAGAGTAGTATTTGAGTGTTGCACCTTCTTTGTATGGAGAATTATATTTTTGCCTGGTCCCTCACTCGTTGTTGAGTATAGTACTAGGTGCATTATGTGCCGATGTTTTTACTCGTAAGTTCTTGCGAAGCAGGAAACTAATCCTTTAGCCACGAGGGTGGGGCGACTCGAGCAAACTTGTTCGACATAATAGGTGTGTGAGGTTGGGTACATGAGATAAACCAAGGTCCTTAATGATAATGTTGAGGTTCATGAATATAATGTGTTGGAGACTGTGTTGATAAGATGACATTGATGGTATGATCATGATATGTCTGATGAGGATGTTGAGGATGATAATGGTGTGCAAATGATGATATTTGTAATGATAGCGTTGTAGATGAATGTTTGTCATTAAGTTGTGCTTATTTGCTATGTAAATATTATATTGTTATTGTTTGTGTTAATGATAACTTACCATACTTGTTCGTGCGTGTCTTGCAATGATTGTATGACCTTTGACTATACGGTAGCAAAGAATATCACAAATATTTCGGATGCAATGCAGATAAGCGAAAGTGAGAAAAAGACTAAAATTATTTAAAGTTTCTTATTTTAACTTAGTGTATTTGGGTTTACTTTAATTTCATTGTTTATTTGAATAATTTTGGAATTATGTAATTAGATAATTTTTTTGGTAAAATTAGAACTTTTATTTTAATTCTGCACGTTTTAAACTTCAAAGATTTCATTAATAGCATTTTTCGTGACATAAAAATTTTGAAACATCTTCATTTTAAATGCGAGTGACACTCTGAACTAGAGCTGTCAAAATGGGTTACAACCCGCGGGCTAAAACGGACATCCAAAACTCCCAAAACCACAAAAACAAAAGTTAACAGCTCGTATGTGCGTTCACACCGCTCAATCACAGCACTCGATCACTCCCTCATACCGATCAGTCTTACACATCGTTCATGCGTTCACACCGCTCGGTAACTCAATCAAACCGTTCGGTCTTAGACTTCGTTCATGTGTTCAAACAACTCGGCCATTGCCTCATACTGTTCGGTCCTACACTTCGTTAATGCCTTCACACCGCTCAGTTACTCTATCATACCGTTCAGTCTTACACTTTGTTCGTGCGATCAAACCACTCGGTCATTGCCTCATATCGTTTGGTCTTACACTTCATTCATGCCTTCACACCGCTCGATCACTCCTTCATACCGTTCGGTCTTACACTTCATTCATACATCCAAATCGCTCGGTCACTCCCTCATACCGTTCGGTCTTACACTTCATTCATACACTCAAACCGCTTGGTCACTCCCTCATACCATTCGGTCTTACACTTCATTATGCATTCACACCGCTCAGTCACTCCCTTACACCGGTCAGTCATACACTTCATTCATGAATTCAAACCGCTAGGTCACTCCCTCATATTGTTTGGTCTTACACTTCCTTTATGCATTCACACCACTCGGTCACTCCTTCATATCGTTCGATCTTACACAACTACTGCCAGTAACAGTTCGGTTTCCATCATCATTGTCTTTAACAATTCGGCTCCACTATCTTTAATCACACGATCGTTCGGTCACAACTACTCAGCCTTTCGTGGTATCACATGCACTTACTCAAGTTTTGATATCGCTTATTCAACCGTTCGGCCATTCGGCCTTAGAGGTATTCCGCTCTCAACTAAATCTTCACAAATCAAACTTATACCCCAAAACTCGTCCACTCACAACCGTCACCACCCTTCTACACTTTTATTTATTCATCCATCTCTTCCACAAAAAGGAAGAGAAAACTCAACAATATTTTCCACTATAAGGAAGAGAAACTCGCTCCCTAACACTCCCAACGGTTAATACCGTTCAGTTCAATTCAAGGAAGAGATCTCACTCCAACATATGTGGTCTCAAACGTGGTAATTTTTGTTGAGGATTCTTTGTTATACTGCAACCTATGACCATGTACAATTAGTTTTGCTTTCATTTTTTCTACTTTCACTGTACAAATACACAAGAATCTAAAAACACGTTTAAAATGATTCTTTTTTTGGTCATAGAACTTGTCTACATAAACAATAAAACAGATTTTTTCAAACAAAAACTGTAAAACTAGTTTAAATTTTTAGATATTTCTTGAAACAAGTTTATGAAAAGGGTTCTCACTTGATATTGCATATATTCACATCTTTGTTTGAACACCCGTTATGAAATGCAAATAACTTTCAATTGAATACAAGAATTTCACTCTCTTTCATTAATGTGATTTCTTCATTTGTCGCAAACGCACTTTAAAGTATACTTACAACACCGGAATTAAATTAATGCAAGAAAAGAACAAAAATCATAATTGTTCCAACACGCAGGTCTGTCACATCTTATTCCCATTTTCATGGTAAAGTACATTACCTTCATTCAAAGTCAATGTCATATTACAACACCAATTCCTTGAAACATAACATCATCTAACAACTAACAATAAAAGCAGTGCCATTTTTCAACAAAACAACAACATCAAAACACATTCCGATCATTTTACAAACAGCATATGTCTCTGATATTACTCCTTCACAGGAAGGAACTCAAAAAACTAGCTTAGGGTCAAGTTATTGCAATTCATTGCTGAAGTTGATATCTCAGTCTCTTTACCCCTCATGTTGTCACTGTTAACATCACCACCACTCCTTAATAGGAAAAACTGAAGGGTTTGAGACTCCACACAATTATCATCTTCACTAGTACTACTGCTACTGCTTAAGTATATAACATTGTTTTCCTTGTGGGGTGAAATGAAAAATCTGAGATCATGTGTCTTTATGAGGTTAAGGTCCATTTTTGTTGTTGTAGTAGCCATACTAATGGCTGAAGAGGCGTTAGGAGGGTTGTTTATGAGGTGTGTAACAGGTGCAGCAGAAGGACAAGGTAATTGCATCAAATGGAATTAGTGCATATGGCATAATGTGAAACTTGGTGTCATTTATTAGACTAAACTTGATCCCAAAAGTCTTAGAAGCTGAACTTAGTTGTCTAGACTTCCATTATTGATGAGATGGCACCTGGAATTTTAATGGCTTGACTGGCTCATAGCACTTCTTTTGAACAATTTTTGACAGAAAATTCGATTTTGGTTAGATGTATTTTTAACCAAGGATCGTTATGTGACCTCCTTTACATTTGAAAGTGACCTTCAGAAGTTGATGACAAGAGATAAGGATTGGAAATGAAGTTGATAAATAAATTTAAGAATATTTTTTCCTGCTTATGATTGCTACCCAATTACATTTACTGTGTACAACATTTCATATGGTTTTGTTAGGGGCTAGAAAGTATATGAAAGAAAGAGGTATAGGAGAGAAAGAGAAGGGAATCGAACGGTTGAAGACAAGGACCGAATGGTAGAAGAAGGGGAGCGAGTTGGCCGAATGATAGATAAGGGGGGACGACCAGGCCAAACGGTAGAAGGCGGGGAGCGTGTTGACCGAACGGTAGACAAGGGGGACGACCAAGCCAAATGGTTGGAAGCAGCGAGGAAGCATCAGGCCGAACAGTGGAAGGCGGGGAGCCTGTTGACCGAACGGTAGACAGGGGGGCGACCAGGCCGAACGGTTGGAAGCAGTGAGGAAGCATCCTAACTGCCACAACAATTAGGATGGGCGGGAAATTAATTAGAGTAATAAGAGAGATATTCTGAGAAGATATTCAGCAAAGGATAATTAGAGTAACAAAGCCATATCTCAGGATATTATTCAGTATAAGTTAAATATAGTAAATAAGGCTACAAATATTTGTATCAGATAATTATAGTAAATAGGATTATTTTCTAATATTCAATGCTTTTGGGGAGGGAATTAATTAGTATAAATAAAGGGGAAGCCTAAGGTCAAAGGCATGCTTTTGATTTGTGAGTTTTGTAAGAGAGGTCAAGTGACTGACAGATGTTATGCTCCTAGTTATTGTGTGTTTCCTTTGATTCAGTTATTTCAATTCAATAAAAGAGGTTTATTAAGCTATTTTTCATTGTTCCATGTCTGTGAGAGTGTGTGAGGAAACATTCTAGTTACGTTCCATACTCGGATACGTAACAATTGGTCCGACCTGTCAGATCGAAGAAGAGGAGTGTGAGGCCAGCCAGAGTGAAAAGAGTGATAGGCATATGGAGGAAAGGATGAGTGCAATCGAAATCAAACTGGAGCACGTGGAGTTGAATCAGGAGAGCATGCAATTGTCCATAGGAGGAGTGGAGACGACGACGGAGGCCATCTGCAAGGATTTACAAGAGCTGATGAGGATGATGGGAGGACAAACCCATCACTTAGATGGGAAGTCAGAAGGGAGTCAGGGGTCCATCAATGGAAAAGTAAATGATGAGGAGGGCGAGAAGGATGGAGGACCGAACGATGGTGGAGAGGGCAGACCAAACGGTGAAAGGTGCACTGGACAGTATGGAGGGTAGTGTCGGATTCTGGTTCAGATTCTGGAGGGAGCAAATAGGCAACCAAACGTGGGCATGACTGAAGGAGGCAATAATGTTACAGTTCGGAGGCAACAATCAGGGTCCAGTCTTTGAGAGACTAACGGCCATTAAGCAATCAAACTCAATGGAAGAATACATCCAGGAGTTTGAAATCCTAGTGGGGCAGACAAAAGGAGTGGCCAAAGAACAATTGATGGGATACTTTATGGCAGGTTTACAAGATGGATTCAGAAGCAAGTACGATTGTTGGATCCGCGAGAATTAATGATAGCTATGAGATTGGGGAAGGACGTGCAGCAGGTACAAAGGGGCATGAAGACTAGGAGTGGAAGCATGAGTAGAAATCAATCCTGGGGAAGACCGAACAGTTCGGGAACACGACTGGATACCAGTCTAACCAACCAAAACTGAACGAGAGTTACTGTAGGAAATCGAGCGAGGACCGCAGAGAACGGGGGAGCAGGAGGAAGAGAAGGATCACACAGGGGTGGGATAGGCCGACCGGTCGCCAACAACAGGGAGAGAAACATAAGGAATTTATATTATGCGAAATTTATGAAACGAAGGGAAGAAGGGAGATGCTTCAGTGTGGGAGACCGTTCGGTCCAAGTCACCAATGCCCAGAACGGAGCCTGTGGATGACGATATTGGCAGAAGATGAGGACGAAGACGAAAAGGAAGCGGAGACCGAGCTTGACTAGATGCAGATGGATTTGTCAGCCTTCTCGGTGGGAGGTCTTACCCAGCCCAGAACAATGAAACTGCATGGGCAGATAGGAGGAAAACAGGTGTTGATTCTAATTGATAGCGGTGAAGTTTTACCTTTTGGTGATATGTCTATAAGGTGATGGACGTGTCAACTTGTGTACCTAGTAAATCTTGAATTTTGAACTTTCAACCGTGCAATACAGGAAAGAGGTTCTTTTTGGCCTTGTGTGCGAAAAGAGAGTAGTATTCGAGTGTTGCACCTTCTTTATATGGGGAATGATGTTTTTGCCTGGTCCTTGGCTCGTTGTTGGGTATAGTACCTGGTGCGTTATGTGCCAATGTTTTTACTCATAAGTTCTTGCGAAGCAGGAAACCAATCCTTTAGCCGCGAGGGCGGGGCGACTCGAGCGAACTTGTTCGGTATAATAGGTGTGTGAGGTTGGGTACGTGAGATAAACCAAGGTCCTTAATGAAGATGTTGAGGTTCATGAAGATAATGTGTTAGAGACTGTGTTGATAAGGATGACATTGATGGTATGATCATGATATGTCTGATGAGGATGTTGACGACGATTGTGGTGTGCAAATGGTGATATTAGTAAGATAGCGTTGTAGATGAATGTTTGTCATTAAGTTGTGCTTATTTGCTATGTAAATATTATATTGTTATTGTTTTTGTTAATGATAACTTACCCATATTTTGTTCGTGTGTGTCTTGCAATGATTGTATGGCCTTTGACTATACGGAAGCAAAGAATATCACAAATATTTCGGATGCAATGTAGATAAGCGAAAGTGAGAAAAAGATTGAAATTATTTAAAGTTTCTTATTTTAACTTAGTGTATTTGGGTTTACTTTAATTTCGTTGTTTATTTCAGTAATTTTGGAATTATGTAATTGGATAATTTTTTTGTTACAATTAGAACTTTTATTTTAATTCTGCATGTTTTAAACTGCAAAGATTTCATTAATAGCATTTTTCGTGACATAAAAATTTGAAACATCTTAATTTTAATGCGAGTGACACCTTAATAGTCCACAGGCTAAAACGGACATCCATAATTCCCAAAACCACCAAAACAAAAGTTAACACAGCTTGTAGGTGTACCTTAACCATTAGCTAATATCGTTCGGTCTCGCACTTCGTACGTGTGTTCATACCACTCAGTCACAGCACTCGATCACTTCCTCATATTGTTCGGTCTTACACATCATTCATGCGTTCACACCGATCAATAACTTAATCAAACCGTTCGGTCTTAGACTTCGTTCGTGCTAATATCATTATGAAAAGATAAATGGAATAAGTTATGATTTAATATATATTTGAGGATAATTTACTCGTGTATTTAATAAATTTTGAGTTTTGAACATTCTGTTTAGGGTTTAGGGTTCATACCGTATTTGTATATTTTTTTCTTTTATTTCAATATAATTTTTTAATTATTTTTCAGGTTTTACAAGGACTAATTAGATCTCTTCTTACATCTGTGGTAAAAATACATTAAGCAAATTTCTTCTCATTCGCTAATGTTTTTATGCGTCCTATTATCGTTGGCGGAGTCTTTACGTACTTGCAAATTTGGTTTTGAAGGTTGTTCTTAAATAGTTTTGGCTGAGTCTCTTGCTGCTTGCAAATTTGGTTTTGAAGGTCACAATATAATCATTTTCATTTGGTCACAGTATAATCATGTTTCCCGTTCAAAACACATGATCACACTATAATCATTGAGATTTTACATTTTTAAACATTTTCAAAAATCATTAATTGTCTCAAACAAATTCAACAAATTATAAAATTATCCAAGTACTTTTAAAATAACTTGAAAATGACATCAGAAACTAATAAAACTCGTAAATATTTATCTTTAAACATGTAATAATTAAATCAAAGTCGACAACGCTGCTAGAAAAAGCTCATGGTGCTGTAAGCTGTATGAAGTTTGGTGAAATCATTCAAAAACTGAAGACATCTTTGACAAAGGACTTTGAAATGAAATTCCAGTTCCTGAACTACATACACATCATAAACTGCTGAGAGAAGCATATGGAAAAATAGATTATGTAACACGAAACGATCTTCAATTCAACGCCATATAATTATCGCCTCTCGTCAGTTTTAACAGGAGCTTTATCCAGATCATCAATCTCCTTCCTACTCTTTACCATACTCCATTTCTTACTATTGAAATCTAGTTTGTCAAAGTCCTCAGCAATTCCAACATACCCATAAAGAATATTCTCCACTTTGGCTCCCTCGTCTGTCTCTCCCATGTTGCAGTTTTCAATACCTTCAGATTTTACTCTCTCATATTCAGCTCTACTGCGATTATTATCAGAAAGATATTTATGAAGCCTCTCTGCATCTCCCAGCCCACCAAACGTGCCCAGGAATTTCACCAATACAATACTTTGGTCCGCCGGCTTCCCTAAGCACAGTTTGATTCTTCCTCTCACAAAACCTTTGCCTGAAAGGTCAAAATAAATAAATAAATAAAAACTTCCAAATGCACAGTTTAACAGGGTAACAATGAGTAAATTCCAGGGAGGAATGCGAGTTTCATGCAATATAAATGAGATTAAATTTATCAGTAATTCCCTAAACTATATAAAAATAATAATTAAGTCCCTAACTAAAAAAATGTGATTAGACCCTGATCCTGTAATTTATTTGTATTTGCATGCCTGAAGGACGTTTGTATCAGCTTAAAATAACAATTCATGGCCATTTAAAAAATCCTAGGAATCGGTCACAAAAATTCTGATATAAAAGACCTAATTACAATTTATTTTTATGTTTAGAAACCTAATTAAAAATTCCCAAAAAGATTCAAGGACCTAGTTATTATTTTAACCTAAATTCAACATGCAGTATTTAGAAACATGCATATTCTAGTGGAAGATTGATGGATATAATATAATTAAAATATTTAACTAAGTAATATTTGGTTCACTAAAAATTATGTTTTAACTCAAATAATTAATACCGCATAATATCATAATATCCAAACACAAATTACCTCTTAGAAACGCCTCAATTGTTTCCATGCTTACAACCTTCCAGTTCTGTGGATTTTGATCAGACATGGATATGTTATGGATGATAACAATAGGAGGCCAAAGGATCAAATCCTCCTTTTGAGCCAGAGCTTCTGCTGGGGGCAATACCTGGGGAACCCAAGTTACTGTATCTTGAGGAACAACGGTATCCCATCCCATCAGAACACAGATTGCTTTGTGAAGCCCCATATGCTTGGCTCTCAGCCCAGCCTTATGGGACATAAAAGCATGAGTTACTAGACGTTGAGTGTCCATGAATTCTTTTGACGAGCTGTTACCATTAAAAGGGATAAATGGGACACAAAAACATGTTAAGAACTGCAACAGCGATAATTACACTTAAAAAATAAAACTTACCGGCAACTTAAACATTATTAAAAAAAAATTCAAGCATACGAAACAGAACATAAGGAATTCAGTAAAATGAAAAAACACTATTTCCATTACAGCATAACAAACAAAAATCAAGTCTAAAGCTTGAGGAAATGACATAAAATAAAATTTGGTGGTATCTTCAAGATTAATAACTGAAGTCAGTAAAAGAAAAAGATAAATAGCACACTACTAGAAAATCATAATCTTAAACAGTTATCAGAAATACGATAGCATACAATCACTTGCATGGTTGACTGAGTATACCTCAGATTACGATTTTATTTTTTCACTCAGAAATTCCTATGATATTAATAAAATCATAAATTCCCTCAAATAATTCCTACTAGAAAAATCATTAAAACCCCATTATATACAATTCCGAATTCTTAATCACTACACAAATGCAGCACAAGTCAGTGAGCACCTGAAGCTTCCATCCTCGGCTACTAAAATCTAAACCCAAAATTCACAGCTTTAGTTGTTCCAGGATGATCAGTTTTAGCCAGAAGTCATCATTACTATGTCATGACATATCACTATGTCAGAACAATCCTTTTAGTGGCTGTAGATGTTAAATCAATATTTCTACCGTTTACCCTTTGAAGATCAGAAGCCACATAAATAGCTTATGTGCCTTCCATCCTAAATATAATTAATCAGCAATCTCTAAGGCACCTAAAGGCTAAAATAAATACTCTTAAGAGATTGTATCCATTTTCAAAATACAGTAAGACGCTAACAAAAATTCTAACCTAACTTAAAACCAAGCAACAAGGCAGTAAATTTAAATCTAACTTCACCATCATTAGAAAGCAAGGACACCAGTTCAGCTAGCTTTTCTGACTCATGTTCATCCCACAGGAGTTAACCAAATGTTTGATCCTATTGTCATGGTTTCGAGCTATCAAACTCTCCAAATATCTGCCTTAGTAAAGTACAACAATTATACATACCAACATGTTTACTTCCAAAGTTTGGGAACCTAAAACCTGATCCCCGGAATAATAGCACATGTACTTGAGTCCATCTTTGTGTTAAATGCTAGAGGATTCCTTATTCAATATGTGAGAGCAGAAGTGTTCCATTTAATAAAACAGCGTCACAGAAAAGAAAACAGACCTTCTGCCACAAGCAATGCAGTACAAACTACCCGCTTTTCCCTGGTCCTGGTACCTTCTTTGCACATATAAGTTCAGATTCAACTTCTTGGAGTACAGTAAGAAATTCTCATGTACCATTTGATTAAACTCCTCAGAGCCCTCGGTCGGCTCAGATTCTGCAGCACTTATCCAATCTTCAGATGATTCATCATTAGCTGCATGCTTATTATTCTCATCATATCCATGATACTTTTTCCAAACTTTAGGTTGCTTTTGAATTGCATTTCTCTTAGAAAAATGCTGGGATTTAGACCAGTTTGAAGAACTAGATTTTGAATGATGCTTTATATTTTGATTGGAATACTTCTGAAATTGAAGGGAATTCCTCGGTATATGTCCCATAGAACCTTGAGGTATAATCAATTCATCAGATGGAAAATCTTCTTCGTTATCCAACTCATTATATTTGTTCTTATACTTCCTGTACATCTTGGGGTTAAATTCAACATTACCAGATGAATACAATATATCCATATCCTCCTCGTCTACCCATTCTTCATTTTCATATGCATCTTGAAATTCTTCAGTTACACCCCATTTACTTGATTTTATGGTTCTCAAATCATGCATATCTATTTCATCATTGGCATTGTATTCTCTTTTCATAAGTCTCTCTGAATGCTCATGAATGCCAATATCCTGTCTCATTTTCACCCTGACAGCTTGTCTGTAGGTTTCCGAATTATGTTTAGACATAGGTGAACTTTGAAACCTTTCTTGCTGGAGCCCTGGACCAACATCTCTTCGAGATTCATATTCTGTTCTTAAAATTGGTAACCGGTCAGCCTCGGGTTCACCCATATGTGAAACTTCATAGTCTGGTGGCATTCTTTTCCCATTTTCAAGATGATATCCAGATCGCAGATAAGCCTCATCTTGCATTGATGTAATTGATGTTCTTCTCACATGTTGATAGTCATGATACTTTGGCTTCTGTATTGCAGGGTGATCATGTACAATAGCCCTTCTTTGATTGATATAAGAATCTTCACTCTTACCATTTCTATCTAAATCTGGATGTGGAATATAAGGTCTGGAAAACTCCCTATTATCATATTCCGTTACAGCTTGCTCATAGTCCAATCGACCATGAGGCACTGTCCTTTTAGGTAAATCATCATATTGATATAAACGCTCATCATGTGCTGCCCTTACCTGTGATTTATAATTAAGAAAATCCACATGCTCAGTCCTGGTAGGACTAAACTCACATCGTTGGTGACATGTCATATTCCTTGATCCAATTTCAAGAGCTCTAGCAGGGTCTAAAACTGTCCTTTGCCCATGCCCACTAAACCCTGCTGGTTCAGCAAGTTTCCCGCTGCTCCTTGACAGATCATAAGATGCAGGTAAACAGATGCCATCACCGTGTGAACATCGAAATTCGCTCCTTGACATTTCTATGGTGGAACCTCCATAATCCCTCATGTGAGAAGTGCCTGCAAAATCCTTTGCATAGGAGGGAGATAAGGAAGAATAAGAAACATCCCTAGCATAAAGAATAGTTTTATCTGCCCCACTGTGGGACTCTGTGAGGGGTATCTTATCCATAGGTAGTCCGTCTCTGTGTTGTAGTCTATCGTGATCAAATCTCCTACCTGTTGGCACACCCCTCGACGGTGGAGAAAAGTGTCTACTGGTTTCTTCGTACCTCATTGTCACACTTACACCCGTATCTTGAACAGACCTATATTTATAGGATCCTCCAACTTCATTTTCACGTACCACAAACTTCTGATCCACCATACCACCCTGCCCACCACCCAACCTGCCCTCAACCAAGTCCTTCTCTCTATCAAGGTAAATGCGCTTTGCATCTAAGTTTCCATTATCGACAGAGTAATGCATGGCTTTTGACAACTCGTACCTTGCTCTCAAGCCTGGTGGTGGTGGTGAACAACTTCTATCACGGCTAACCCCATCATCAAAGTGTGACCTTTTCCTTACTGTTTCAATTGGAGGTGACCTTGACCTGACCCTACCACTCCTTCTACCACCACCCACACGCTGCCAATCATAATCCCTCCCTTCAAACCCATCAGAGCCCCCTTTGCTCCCACCACCATCCCTTCTCGCCCCATCCACCTTCATAGGGCTTATCTTTCTCTGCTGCACCGGATCCGACCCGTCTCTCCTGTTTCTCCTAAACGGGTCGGGACCCGATTCGAATCGGTGCGGTGCAGCGTGCTCTTCCTCGCGCCGTCTACTGTATTGCATGCTTAATTCAATAAACAAAACGCAAACCCTATATACCTTTTCGGTTGAATTAGGTAATTCCAAAAGGGATCTTGGGAAAAGCAAGAAACCCTACCGATGCACACAAACCCTAACCCTAGAAATATTTTGACCGGGGATTGCAGATAGAGATGAAGCAAAAATCTAAGTAGCGATTAATGAACGAGGTGAGATTTATTCGTGCTGGCAAACCTTTTTGGGGAAAGCGCGAAGTTCAATCAATGCAGAGAGAAGTTGTAGAGTCATGGCGAGTTTGTGTGGGTAATATATCCAACTTGTAGTACTAAGAAAAAGGAAATTTAGGATTAGAATTGGAAAGAGAAGAGAAGAGAGTGTGATGGATGATTTTGTTCTTGGGTGAACCACTTCAACTCAAACTCAAAAGTTTGATATTTGAGATTCATGGCTTTTCGTTTCTGCTCGCACCAACTGTTAATGGTCAAATGCCAGATTCGATATTATTTAATTGATAAATTGTAATATTACTCTTTTAATTTACTTGTTTCACTTTAAAATTAAAAAATAAAAACTAATGTAGTCTTTTTTTCTCTAAATAAGATTTAAAAATGTTGAAAATTATCACAAAATTATAATTCTTTTAAAATAATTTATTATCAGTGCTGCTATTAAATATGGTCATTTTGATATTTAAAATTTAAAATCATCTTTCCAAAATTATTATAATGATAATTTCTAACTGGTGCATCGTACAAGTCAAGAAGATTTTTTTTTTAATATAATGATGACGTTGAAATTTCTCAAACAACAACACAATAAGATAGTGATCATGTGATATTGTTTAATATATATATATATATATATATATATATATATATATATATATATATATATATTTTATGTTCGATTAAAATTGAATTATATATACATGTATGTATATCTTAGTTTCATAGTACATAGTCATGTGTATATATCTCAGTTTCATGTATGTAGATAAAGGAAATTTAAATAAGAAATTGAAAGAGACTTACACGAAAGACTATAAATTTAAGGATAAGTCTTTTTTTTTTTTAAATTGGTACATCTTTTCTAAAAGGAAAACATCTCAGCCATAATTAGGTAGACAGTGATCTTTTTATATTATCTTTTTATCACAACAAAAAGACATGCGTGTCTAAAGCGTATATCAAGAAAACTTTGGATAGAGAATATTTTCACATTGAATTTTCAATGGATAGAAAACCTTGGCATTTCATATTATTGTTCTATGTTACAAATTCTTCTACATGTAGAACTGAAGCGAGCAGTTGAAAATAATGTATGCATATATTTATTGTGATATTTTTATTTTGAAAACATAATTATCTAAGTGAGATTTTTATATATGTAATACATTGGCTATGGTAGAAAGTAATAATATTAAAGAATATCCTAAAATAATTATTGGTTCATATATTTTTATACTTATATTTTTTATATTATTCTGAACAATTATATATATCAATTGTAATCTCTCCTTATCATTCAATAAGAAATACAACATTATTCTTTCTTCTTCTTCTTTTGTAACATGGTGTCAGAGTTTGTCTGATCCGCTTCCGCTTTGTTGTCTGCCGGCGGTTGGCTGCCTTGGCCGCCAGCAACTCCTAAAAGTTTCTTTTTCAAACTGTGTATTTATGCTTCAATGGACAATCTCTATTTCTGTCTCGCATTTGTCCGGTGTTACTGTCCGCCGCCGCTCGCCACCGGCCACCGTCTCCGGCCGTCGTCTCCGCCACTTGTGCCACTGATGCACCAAACTTTCACCCCTCGGTTCACCAGTGTCTTGACTTCAGCCCTTAAAAATCTCTTTTTTTTTTCTTGAATTTTTTTATTGAATCTTTTTCTTCTTGAATTCTTCTTTCTTGTTATTGAATCTTCTCATTCTTGAATTTTCTTCTTCTTCTTCTTGAATCTTCTCTTGCTTAATCTAGTGTTCTTGAATTCTTCTTTCTTGTTATTGAATCTTCTTATTCTTGAATTTTCTTCTTCTTCTTGAATCTTTTATTGCTTAATCTAGTGTTCTTGAATTCTTCTTTCTTGTTATTGAATCCTCTTATTTTTAATCTTCTTCTTCTTGAATCTTCTTTTGCTTAATCTAGTCTTCTTGAATTCTTCTTTCTTGTTATTGAATCTTCTTATTCTTGAATTTTCTTGAATCTTCTCTTGCTTAATCTAGTGTTTTTGAATTCTTCTTTCTTGTTAGTGAATCTTCTTATTCTTGAATTTTTCTTCTTCTTCTTGAATCTTCTCTTGCTTAATCTTGTGTTCTTGAATTCTTCTTTTTCTTTGACTTGTTGTTTCCTTATCAAGACACTGGTGAATTTGGTGTCTGGTCGTTGTGTCGTTTGCATTCCTACTAAAGTTTTGCATCCAGCACAATTTCAATCTTTGTTGTCCAAGTTGCGCATTATGGATATATATGCTGCAGCTTAAGGGGGATATTGAAATTATTTTATTCTCACATCTGTGCATTTATGCTCATATATGTTTATATATGTTTATACTTATATTTCTTTTTTATATTGCTCTGAACAATCATATATATCAATTGCACTCTCTCTTTATCATTCAATAAGAAATACAATATTTCATTATTTCTTCTTCTTTTGTAACAAGAAGAAACATTGAAAATTGAAAGAGAATTGAGTTGTGATGTGATTAATCACAATAGGAAAGTCTCTATATGAAATTGTTTGAATACCATATTCCTAGTAATTTGAAATCTTATACTAGAAATTTTTGCTACACTCTAAAATAAAGTGAGGATAATGTTGATTGTTTACAATATAAATAAAATCATAGTTTTGTGTGAATTTATATAAAATTACATAAAAATTATAAAATTTTAGTTTAAAATATTTTTAACTTATCTTAACACGATTTAAATTTTAAAAGTGTTATAAGTTAAAGTTGTGACATGATTTTTTCAAAATAAAGTCATATTAACTTGGCAGAATTTATTCATTTTCATAATTTTTTTGAAATCTATCCATTTGAATAATTTTTTAAAAAGATTTCACGAGACTGGTGCTTTGGCCTGGGCAGGGTTTCCCAAATGTATCTTATACATGAAGAAACGTAAGTTAGCACCCTAATACATTGCTTCCCTATTCAGTCTCCATTCTTTCTGGCCCATTATCTGACTTTGAATTCAAGATTGTAACTTTGCAAATACCTTCTGAGAAAAGCAAAGATTGTTCACAAACAATGCAAAACCACATCATAATCCATCATCACTTAGGTGTTCATTGTGGATGCAACATCATATTTACTTTCAGTTTTACTACAAAATCTCCAGGAGATCAATTATATTCCTGGAATGCATCAAATGCTTATTAAAGAAAGGCAAAGAGTTTCTGGGAGTCTCTTTACTGTATTTAGAAGCCAAGAGAGAAGAAGTTGTTGAAATGTGAAGAAAGAGTATTGAAGTGAAAGCAAGAGAGGCCTCTTGTTGAAATAAACCAACAGCAAAATCATTGGACCAAGTTTGTGGGGAAGCACATGGGCTTAGTTTGCAGCAGCAGAGAGGAAATGCAGAAAATGAAGAACCTTGGTAGCATTGGAAGCAGTGGGAGGCTATCAGCAGAAGAGTATGAGGATGAGGATATTTCAAAGCTCGCCATCTCCACGTTTCAGTCTAAGGAAGAAGAAATTGAGAGGAAAAAAATGGAGGTCAGAGAGAAAGTTGAACTCCAACTTGGTCGTGCTGAAGAAGAGACTAGGCGCTTGGCGCACATTTGGGAAGTAAGTTTCATGACATGGACAACATCATTTTCATTTTTAACTTCATAAGCACACGTATCAACATGGTTCGAAAAAGTTAAGGAAGTTGTTATTGTCACACTCTCTACTAGGAACTTGAAGTGCTTGATGATCCCATGAGGAAGGAAGTTGCAATGTTACGCAAGAAGATTGACTTGGCTAACAGAGATTTAAAGCCACTGGGACTTAACTACCAGAAGAAGGTACTC
This sequence comes from Vigna mungo, assembly GCA_036885675.1. Lineage (NCBI taxonomy): Eukaryota > Viridiplantae > Streptophyta > Magnoliopsida > Fabales > Fabaceae > Vigna > Vigna mungo. Next base: position 40,838,605 of record CP144692.1, on the reverse strand, counting down.
ATTATAGTTAAAGGCTGAGTTTATAGATGAAGATTTTTTATTTCTTCCTAAACACATTGAAATTTTGTTTACATTATTATCTAATCACGAACTGACAATAATAAATTTATGGACTTGTTAAATCATACTCACTACAATTTCTGATAATTAAACTCGTAGTTTTGAAGGAAAAAGAAATCATGAACCAGAAGTTTTAAAAATGGGATGGCTTTGTATTCTGGAACTACTTTCTTAATAGTGTTTGGTATATGTCGAGTGAAAACTAATCTGTGGTGTTGGCTGATAGGAGAAAGAGTGTAAAGAAGCCTTGGAAGCATTCAACGAAAAAAACAAAGAGAAGGCTCATCTGGTTGCTACACTTGTTGAGGTATATAGCATACAACATCTTTCAATAAGTTTTTCCAAAATGATTTTTAAATGAGAAAAAAAATGAGTTTTTTATATGTTAAAATTAACCTAAGTACAAACTAATTATGCAAAGTACTCGCGTACATTTTCTCCAAAATTTTAATTTTCACTTGATAAATTAATTTGACATTTTGAGAAGGTGAAACATACCCTTTTCTCAGTTTAATTCTTCTTCCTGTCTTCTTTTTTTAACTGTTCTGGTAACCATGTATTTGTTGCCGTATTTGATATTTCATAAATAGATGCTGACTGAGAGTGAAAGAATGAGGATGAAGAAACTGGACGAGCTATGCAAGACAATAGAGTCTCTGTCTTTGAAACCATAACCTATGAGTGGGTGTGTTGTGTTTACTAGCTTGGACTATTCAATTTTCAGTGGCTTGTGTTTAAATGTACTTGCATTCTTATTATTCAAAATTAAAAATGCCCTGTGGACGTAACATCGAGAGAGAAAAAAAGGGAAAATTTGTCTATATTAACAAATGAAGTATTATTTTATGATACACATTTTTAAATATTTTGATTATATCTAGATAACAAAATAATATGCACGAGTTTCAAAATTGTAACCTTAACCGAATTAAGTGAAAAATTAGAACAAATTTAACATAATCTGGATCACTTACATTCCTGGATCTTTAGATATGTTCATGTATAGCAAAACAAATAATATAAACCACTACAGACATTACCCTTACAAATTTAATATATTGCTTTTTCTCAAAAAAGTGTTACAATATACTATAATGTTCAGTTAGCTAACTTTAGAGGCTGAATGTGCCAAAGTATGGAAAAAAAATATATTGAAATGTTGTTTATTGATATTAAAAGGTTAATGTACATAAAATAATGTATTATTTGTGACCCATGTTTTGCGTTCGGTATAAATTAGAAACTGTTCATACAACAAGTATTCTTCATATGGGTAGCTGTTTGTACTCTGCCAAAAGTTTTGGAATATCGTCCATGCGCAACTGCAATGGAATACAGGGGACAATGAGAAAATAAAAAAGGAGTGTGGTTAAACATAAAAAAAAATGACAAGTTATATAATAGGGTTACAACTTAGAAGGGCAACTTTAGTATTTAATGTAATCAATCACAGACTTCAACCAAATATAAAGTCTCTGCAACAATATATACCAAAAATGCAATACCAGAAAACCTGATGTATCTTAGTTTCAATTTTCAAATCAGTGCCACTGGCATATAGTTTTGATAATATTTTTATGTACTCGGAATATTACTACTGAAATATCACTTTTACCATATAGTGTTGATAAAGCATGTCCAAGAAGAATATCTATGATTTTGGTATCACTATAACCAAGGAGAATATCAAAAATACATTTCCAGAAGGAATATCCAAGGAGAAATAAAAGCACCGGTAAAGGGGAATATCCATTAACCACAAAAATATACCTGAGTAGCATTTTTGACGTGGTAAAATTGATGCATCACGTGTTCACCAAATCCAGGTTTCTTGGCAGATGCACTCCTTTCTCTAAAGAGGTTAGACAAACAAGTAACATAAGCCAAAACTATTCACCACTCATGTTCATAAAGAAAAGGGATCATCCATAAGCAGATACACACGCGATCATGTGTGCGGCATCAAGATTCTTTTTCTTTTTTGATGAAAACAATTCTTGACCTCAATTTCTTTCAAGATCCACTCTTCAAGGATTTGCTCAAGCAAGCTAAAAAAGATTGCCAGCAGATCGATAAATTTTAGAAAATTCTACCCAGCAACTTCAATGCGAATATAGCAGGTAGCAGATTAAGCCAGTAGGAAGTTGTAAACAGATAGTGTGTGATCAATTGCATACGAGTACCCAAAGAAAAATAGTAATAAATAAGCATGCGTGCCAAAAATCTGCCCCAAATTTTGCTGAGAATAAGAGACTAATCAAGTTTTGCAGATACCAAATGCAGAAACATCATAGAAAGAACTGGATAAAAGATATAGTTCTTACATATAATGCCTGTATATAAGACGTTGGTAATCCCGAAGCAATGGTCCAAGCTCTTTGAGTTTAACCATATTTGGTTCAGAATTTCTCCAGTGTTTACGAATTGTTTCGATCGCCTTGTTCAAAAATGAAATATTATTTCAATTAAAATTATGATCATATGGACTTACAGAAAATTTCCATGCAAGTAAGGGAATATTACCAGCTTATTAGTAGAAACGTTTTCACCTGCTAATCTTGATGCTACTTCAAGCAGTTCTTTATCTTCGAACTCATTTACAATCTCAAGGCTGGAACTGGAAACTGATATTTGCAACCGTCTTTGTAATTCAGAGAAAGGAAATTTCTCTGTCTCGCTTTCCTGACAAAGGTGTCAGCAATAAATTAACCAAGAACTATAATGTGTTCAAATTTTACTTAGTATTAACAAATGAAATCCAAGATTGTCATGCCAGTGCCGCAAAAAGGACAAGACAAAAAAGAAGAATTGGCAAATAATAAAAACAAAAAAACTGTGTTTTGGAGGGGAGGGATACTGCCTTTGGAGTGTCAAAAAAAGCACCTCACCATAAAAAAGAAATGATAAAAAGAAGAAAAATGTATTTGAGCATTTTAAATTAATTCTTCACTAGAAAGTTAGTTACACGTGCTTAACACAGTAAAAACATAAAAACATTAAAGTGATAAAGTGATGAACATTATAATAAGATATAAATTATAAGGTCACAGTAAAAAATATAAGTATCCTAGCCCTAGAAAAAGCTCAACAAAAAGACTCGAGTCGCTAATACCATCACAAGAGAAATCAATCAAAGAGTACATCCATGAACTCGTCATTAGATTCAATTCCGCAGCTGTCAAAACTTCCATTTACTCTCCACTTGATTCCCAGTCATTTTCAACATATGCAGCTGGTGCCTTTAGATGATGACTCATATTAGCCTTTGTGGTTTGGCTCCTAGCATTATTTTTACTTGTTTTATTAACTCCAACTGCAAGCTTCCCTTTCCAACATTATCAGAGAAAGATTTGTCTTTATCAACATATGCTTTCATATTCATCTTCATTGGTCCCCACTATCTCCCCATTTTTCTTAAATTTAATTTTTCACAAAAACCTTAACCACCAAGAGTCCAAGACCCAAATCCAAGTATGTAATTATTTTGTTATCAATTTATCATAACTGTTTCCTTCCTTTTAGCATCACAATTTCAAATTAGCTAGGCTGCTTTTTTGGTTTAGTACAGATATGAATACTTTTAAGACTGAACGTAGAATACATTTCAATAAAGAATTAGAGGCAACCCAGCTAGAAAGAAGCACTTATACATTTTTTTTCAAATTGTGCTCTGCCAATAAAAGTGTGTTTTCAAACATAATAATGCTCTCCTCCATAACTTTTATTGGAAAATGGATAGGCTTCTCAGCCTCATTATGCGATCCTGCTCATAGATTTTTTTTAAGGATGTTTCTATTTCATATTTGTGAAGACTAGGTTGCTATGTGAGTTGACTCATTTAGATTTTCCGGTGTCTTTCTTTCATCTATTTTTTTATTGTAAGAAAATTCCTGATTCTACGATTCTATTCTTTCCTAAGTGATTTGTTATTTAAACAAAATCAAAATAAGAAAAGATTGTTATTTGAAACACTATGTTAAATGAAAACCACTTTAAAGATTAAAAACAACAGATAAGACTCAAAAGTCTTGATACTGAGATAGCACAGTAGCAAAATTAAGCATTTAGTAACCTACAGAAGTGACTAGGGAGTATTGACTACAACAATGCTCCACTATATATCAACAGAAAAGCTTAGTAAGCTAGTATTATCTACTAATTTTTTTCTTTAACTGAAATTATGAACAGTCTTTAAATTAAAAGAAATATTAAAAACAAACAGAAGCACCGAGAAGTTTAGACATTTTTTTCTATGTTAAACAATTGTTTTTTAAAAACAAAAAAATTAAGACAAATATGGGATGGATCGGAAAGTGAGATGTGTGCAAACAAAACAAGATTAACCAATACCTTTAGTTGAGGTTGAAAATCATCGTTAAAAGCAAATTCCTTACTTTCAGGAATATTTCTGGGTGGAGATGCAGTTGATCTATTTGCAATTGGGTCCTCTGTGAAACATGCAAAAAAAGTGAGTTTTGTTAAGTTTCCAATAGGGAAACCTAATCAAGAACGCTCCACACACACACGTAACAAGAAAACAGTCGAGAGAAAAGAATCAAATTGTGTACTATTCACAAAGAACGGTCTGTGTAACAACTGATACAAGAGGCTTAACCCCCTCCACAGGACAAAGCCTGTCAACACTCTAACTGCTCTGAAAAATGACTCTCCTCACTAATCAGCCCTTATTTATAAGTACCACTTCCTGTTCCCCTTTAACTGTAGAACAGTTAAGTGCTACCCCGCCATCTTATTTCTCCTCTCATACACAATCCCCCTGTTTATGCTTCTTATGCCTAGTTTAGGATGACACTTTTAGCCTCTGAACAGTTAGGTTCTTTTTACCCTTTTCATCTAAGGTTGAAAGGTTTCAGCTTTCTAATAAAACTTCTCCATTAAAAAAGAACATTTCTAGACAGGAGGATTCTGGATTGAGTATTAAATTACAGTACAAGAAAATAGAAAGTTAAAAGAATAGAATATTCCTTCCATTCAACTTAAAAACAGTACTCCAAGAAAGAACTCATTGCCAAACAAAAAAATAAATTAATTACCCTCTTTTCAGTGAAAACATCTACATTTGAAAAAGTAGTATTTGACAACAAAAGCAATAGAGTTGTAGATCATGATAGAACAATGAATACCTTGAGGGACTAACCACCATGGATCACCATAAGTCGTTTTCCCATCAAAACCACCAATTAGCAAATACCGTGATCCAACAACTGACATAGAGTGGTACGCTCTAGCAGGAGGGGGTTCACTGCCTATGGAGAGCCGTTTCCACTGTGCTGAAACTGTTGCAACCGAACAGACCAAGTAATTGAATTTAGTATATGCCACCAAACATTGATTTTGTGCAGGACTTCGTCATAGTTTAAATATATATATAAAAAAAAAGTGCCATTTATGATTTGACTCAAAAATCATGCATTTGAATATCATAGTTTACAGACATGCCACTTCAAAAAAAAATTAAAGTAACATGTAAATACACTCAATTTGCATTCAAGGACATTATTGTGCATCATTAGCTTATTGCTTCTTTCTAAAAATAAGGTACTCATCCAAAACCTAATAACGAAAACTAGTCTTTGAGCAAGAATGTAAAATATTTCACGGAGTATCATTAAGGTTCCAACAACAATAAATGATAGGTTTGTAACTCTCCACACGGGAAGATTCACGAAGCTCACATCATAAAGAAGAAATGTAAGTTGTGTGAGAATTTTTAATCTATTATAGTGCAAAAAACACAAGGGATGCTGGATTATCGAGAAGAGAGCCAAATATTTATTTGATAAAATTTAGTTTTAATGCTTACAAAGTGACATTCAAATATAGAATAAATAAAAAAAAAAAAAACAAAACTGCAGCTAATTTTCCTTATAAACAGGTTAACTTCATAAACTTAGACTTCTGAACAGGAACCAGAATCTCTGATTTTCACGGACACAAAAATGAAAATAACAAAGACTCCCTCATGCAACTAACATTTGTCATCTGTTTTTCTCCCTCAAAACATTTAGCCAAATCCCCAACTGTATTTTGTATGTCAGAAATGTATGTTCAAGGATGTCAGAGATCATTAACAAGTTGGCTAACAAAATAGATTGACAGACGACAGTTATAATGGTTAATGATACAACAAGTGTGATAGATACTCTGACAGGTATAGTGAAAGTTCTCACCTCTGTCTAATATAATGCAGTCATTGTAATAGATATCATAACGACTCAACCATCCACCAGTCCCATGTCCTCCAAACATCAACAACTGTAAGATCCTCTCCAACAAAAGTAAAAGAAGAAAATAAATGACAGGATTTCAGGTTAAAGCAGTAAATTTATGCAATTCAGACTAGGGATTAAGACGTATTGAAGAATTTAGAGGGGAAAGGGGAATCACAACAGTATAAAAAATTATTTGATGACATCAACCATAATGTAATATTATTTGATCTTATAATTCAAGTTTATAAACATAAACTTCTTTCTGACTGGTAAAACTTCATTAAATGCGAACATGTGATACTCTTGAACAAGAGAACACATATGAATCTAAGAGAAAGTCACAAGACAATTAAGGCAGACAATTTATGACTAAGGAAAGTTGTAAAAGGAGATCAAAGATAACCAACTGCCTAGTATCCCTTGGAAATAACCAAGTTCATGCAGCTCTTTAAACTTAAGTAACCTAGACCAACAATCATGGTCACCAGGGCTATTCAGCAAACAAAGCCCCTTCTACTGAACATTCTATCTTAAACTAACAAGGTAAGGCAGAAAACACTGGGAGACGATCACATTCCCAGTATACCCATAACTAGAAGATGTAGTTGAGAGAATTCTAAATCCCACCACTAAAGAGTTAGTCCACAATCTCCATCAAGTTCATGAAATACCTCCCTTTAAATACCATTAATTTCAAAAGGAAGCTGCTAGCCTTCAACTCTCATATACACAGAATTCCCAGTCTTTTTAACATCCAACCCACAATAAAAAAGAATAATGATAATGACATTTAAATGTAGATCATTCCATTACAGGATAAAGTGTGAACAGTACAGAAATCTATGTTTAGCAGTAAATAAAAAAAAACGAAAGCAAACTACAAAAATAGCAGAACTAGAAAGAGAGGGATTTCGCAAATGAGATTACATAATGTCCTCCAGACGTAACTGTATGGCCACATCGGGGAGAAGGAGCTTGACCTGGAAGCTTTAATTGAGTCCATCCAGGTGCTTCATTCTCTTTCCTCCATAACAAATACACATTGTAAGTACATAACCCATCTAATTCAGAAGCTACCAAGAAATAAATATTTCTTAGTATAAGAAATTGTATTAAAGACGAAAGAAAGTATATGTGCATTATAAGAACATAACCCATCTTATTAAGAAGCTACCTGATACAGAAGCAAATACAGCATGTTGACAATAAGACAGGATTGCAGGTTTATTATAGGAGGTTTGAAAGCAATAACTAAGAATGCCTTTTCATGTTCAAAACGTCAAGGGATCAAAAAAATTATGCCTAGTCAAATTCTAGCCATTGGTTCAAGTTCTGGCAACAAAGTCAAAGAACTCTTATTGGGAAGATCTTGCAACAGAACTGCTAAGGATATTTGGAGGCAAAGGGAGAAGCACAATATTTGAGAGATTGGCAGAAATAAGACAGAACGGGAGTGTGGAAGATTTGGGTCATTTGGGTCATGTTATTTCACAGCGAGGATGGAGCCCCCAAAATGGATCGAAGCTATATAATAGTGGCCTATTCCCAAGACTAGTAGAGCCATGAAAGATTTTTCTGGGACTAACATGTTATTATCAATGCTTTATACAAAATTATGGCACGACAGCCAGACCTTTGACAGCTTTACTAAAGAAAAGAAATTTTGAGTAGACTCAAGACTTTAGACTGATACAAAAAGTTGTTACTACTGCTCCAGTTTTAGTGATGTCTTGTTTCTCTAAGCATTTTTCCATAGATGTGATGCTTCAGCAAGGGATTAGGGGCAGTTTTGTTCCAAGACAAAAGACCAATAGCTCATTTCGGCAAAGCCTCAGCAATCACAACTCTCACCAAATCTACATATAAAAAACAGCTATGGATCTGGTCTTAGCTATTCAGCATTGGCTTCCTTATTTGTTAGGACAGAAATTCACTGAGTATACAAATCAAAAAAGATTAAGGACCTCGTTAGAACAACGCATCAGAGCTCAAAATCAACAAAACTAACTAGCCAAGTTATTAAGTATGAATTCAATATCATTTATAAAGTGGGAGCAGCAAATCAGATAGTGGATGCTCTATCAAGGAAAGAAGACAAGGCGATGTACGTAATGTCTAAACCTTTTTGGTAGGATGACGTCTATTGACGAGGAGGTTAATCTCAACACAGTTTTGTCAAAATCAAGGACGATTTAACCAAGGATCCAAACCTGCACCCTATTATACTTTGGAATATAATAGACTGTACTACAAAGGAAGACTAATGTTGGAATCAACATTCCAGTGGATTCCTAAGTTACTACAAGAAATTCGTTCTTCACCCACGGGGTAAAATTCATGAACGTATCCTGCAGACTAGCAGAATTCCTTTATCGTATAGGTATTAAAGGGGCAGTGACAGAGTATGCGCCAGCCTGTCATGTATGTCGATGCAATAAGTATTTGACATCATCTCTAGAAGGGATACTGCAACTCTTACGAATACCCAATGTCATATAGGACGATATTAGTATGAATTTCATTGCAGATCTACCTAAACCTATGAGTTTTGATACTATTTAGATAGCAGTCGATAGGTTGAGTAAGTATGGCCCTTTCACCCTAGTAAAACACCCATAATCAGCTTGGTCCGTTGCTGAAATATGGTTTGCATGGAGTATCTAGTTCTATTGTGAGTGATACTCAAACTTTATGAGCTTGTTTTGGCAGTAGTTATTCAGGTTGCAGGATACCAAATTAAGGATGAGTATTGCCTATCACTAACAATCGGATGGACAATTTAAGGCCCACAATAGGACCTTGGAAACTTATCTGTGATATATTTGTTAGGAGCAACAAAAAGTCTGGGCAGAATTTGTCCCTTGGGCAGTATACTAATGCAATACTAGTTTCCAAAGTACCGCAAACTGCACTCCTTTTGAGATGGTTTAAGGTAGTCCTTCTCCTTCAATAGCCAAGTTTATACCCGGAGAAAATCTAGTTGAAGTTGTGGTGTAGGCCTATTACGAACAGAGATAAGGCTTTTGAAACAACTGAAGGTTCATTTGCATAGAGCACAGGCTCAAATGACAATTCATGCTAATGTTCATCATAAACCTTCCAAGATCAAACTACATGATTGGTGTACTAAAAATTCTGCCACATAAACAGAGCTCTATGTCTGATAAGCCTCATCCCAAACTTTCAGCAGTTTACTATGGACCATATTTGGTTCTTAAGCAAATTGGAGAAGTGGCTTTCAAATTACAATTACCATAGCAAGCTCTGACTCATCCTGTCTTCCACATATCTCAACTAAAGAAGACCATTGGGGATCATTCGTGGAAGCTGCTCTACCGCTATAATTGCAAGGAACTTACAGAAGTGTTCATCCCTACTTACATCTAAGAAAAATGTAGGATCACTAAAGATGTTTCACCAGTACAACAAGTGTTAGTGCAATGGAAGGGAAAAATATCTAAGGAATCCACATGAGAAGATTAATCTACTATTCAAAATCAATTTTCTAATTTTAACCTTGAGGACAAGGTTAACACTGAGGAGGGCAATATTGATAGACAGAAGCAAATGCAGCGTGTTGACAATAAGAGAGGATTGAAGGTTTATTATAAGAGGAGCTTTAAAAACAATAATTAAGAATACAATTGTAAGGTAGTTTTTACAACTTCTGAGTGCCAGCAGTTAGGACCCCTTTTCATAGGAAGTTTAGGGGGGGGGCGGGGTTTTTCAAACAATTGAGTTTTGTAACTGGTTTAATCCAATGCGAAGGAGAGTGCTCCTTTGTAACTTTGTTGTATGATTGGTGAAACTAGAGAAGTAGAGATTTACATTTCTTTGTTTTCTATGAAGAAAGCATTGATTCCTAACACTACCAAGAAATAAGTATTTCTTAGTATAAGAAAATGTATTAAAATGGGAGACAAAAAATATAAGTAGACAAATAAAAGAGACTTTCTCCAAAGAAAATATAACGAAAAAAAGAAATAATAAAGATTGAAAGTGTTTTAATTCCATCTAACCACTTTGCATGTCAAAAATATAAAATCCCTTGCAATAATAGATACTTAAATTAAAACAAATGATAGCCTATACTTTGCAACTGAAGACATATCACAAAATGGAGGTCTCTTGCTGCCAATTCTCCAGTTTCCATTCACACTACATGTTCACTTCATAATCCTCACCCGTTTATGCATTTTAAACCGTCACTTTCTGTCTTTCCCTGCATTTTTTTCTGTCAGTTCCATGCCCTCTGTCTCTATTGACACACACTATGTTGAATGAAATGGCAATATCAGGTGGTCTTTCTACCAATGCTGTAATCTCTAAAGAGGAAATGCACCTTATATATTTTGGAACATCTTGGAAAGTCATACAGCCAACTTAGAGACAGAACAATGGATTCAAATGTCAAGTTTTATCTGTAACAAAGGAGCCAAAACCAAATCTAACCAGATTGAATACTTCTTACAAAACGAAATATTCCACCACCACTTGAACATGTATCCTTTTAGCAACTGTAAGTGTGATTAACAAATTCTAAAAGCTTCTGTGGCCATTTTTATATGTGAACTAAGACAAGGATTTCCATGCAAAGACTGAAGATGGAGGACATGCGCAAGTTGTATGTTTTACAAACGCAAATTACATTGGAAATAGAGATTCTTCTTTAGGATATTATGTTCTTATTAGAGATAGTTTAATATATCAGAAATTGATAGAAATAATGTGAAAAAGGTAATTGTGTGTTCTAAGATATTATGTAACCATAAAACTTGTATTTATAACACCTATCACATAGAATAGTCTTTGTTGTGTAATTGAGGCACACAGAATCCTCTCGTTCTTTCTATTAATAGACATGAAAGAAGGGAAATGTTGTTATGACAATTGCAAAATCAAATATAAATCCAAACTAGAATAAATGCACAAATCTCACAGGAAAGGAAGATACAGCACCTGACCTGAAGCAAAGGAAATACGTGATAATAACAACTAGCAGCAACCAATGAAAAAAAAACATCATACATAATACAATTATAAAAATGATAAATTATGCATACCTTCTTCAATTAGACCCTTCAAAGCCCATAAATCACCCATAATAGGTCCGCCTCCTCCTGTTAAAGTCAGGATATAGCATTCATTTAAGATAATAAATTCAAATTGGCATTACAGCAATCAATACGTATGCTCCTTTCATCAATTCAGAGCAGTTATTTATTTAAATGAAAGTTAGACAAGAAGAAAAGTTTCATATTCAAAACCAAGTCTAACATAATGTGTGTCAGAGATAGAAATAGACTATGGAATGGGTTTCTGGATAAGTTTTATGCAGTTTATCAATCCAACAACAGTGCATCTTTGAATGTAGAAAAAATTAACTAACACTTGACCAAGTTCAATTTTATTAGTTTCATTAAAAAAATTGAGTATCTTCAATATTGCTTCTTGACCATCATGCTAATTTTAAATTTCACCAATCTTGCACCTAAATTTAAACCAAAAATAAAGAGCTAAACCTTGCTCCCAGACTATTATATTAAAACTACTTCCTAAAACTGAAATGATAGTGAAAGTGAGGAAATTCACCAAATGGCACTAATTGATCATGGTTTGAGAAATTAAGACACACTCTTCTATTTAACGTTGAAACCCACAAACATATAAAAAAAAAAACAACAGATAGGGAAAAGAATAAATATTCTCCTGATAAAATACTCTTTGACACACGGGAATTGCCTAGTAACACCTGAATGTGTTCTTTCTATTTAAATAAAAGGACGATAATCTCAAAATCAGATCGACATCTGAACAAGGAGAACTGCATCACTTCACCTCTTCCACCGTATACAAGCAATCGTTTTTCAACCATAGTGGCAGTATGCCCACATCTGGGCTGTGGCAATGTTCCAGAAACTGAGAGCTCCATCCATTCGAGTGAAACTAAGAGAGGAAGAAAATAATGTTATACTTGGTTATAACTGGATAATGAGGTAATTACACAGTAAGTGATAAACATTAGTATAAGAAAAATACTAGTGTCCAAGACATAAACATCAGATAGCCATTTCTTTCCATCCCATCCACCATACCTGCATCAAACAGAATCCACCTCGTTACATGTTTTGATTTACTCCAACTCAATCTAATTTGCATAAAGAAAATGTCAAATTAAACACTATATCTCACATAACAATTTTTCGGTTTCCAACAGCTGAAGCTGCTGCAAAATCCCGAGGAGAAGGCAAGTCTCCAAATCCAGTTAGTTCAGACCATTGCCATATGTCTGGAGCAGCATCATTCATTCCAAGTGTCAGCATGCCAAAACAGCATAACTCCCAAAAATGTCAGAAAGTTCCCTCACAACATGAACTTAATGACCACACAAAATGTCATACATACCAGTATCCAAAACCCAAAAGTCCCCCAACCTGTAAAATTCAAACACCACCAATTATACCATACATTATAGTAATGAAAGAAACAAAACACCAGATGCAACACAAACCTCTGACTTCCACGACGACCACCAAAAATGAACATGTGACAATCAATGGAAACTGCGACATGGAACGCCCGAGGGCTGGGACCTACATGCCCATCTGAACCACTTCCAGTGCACTCAGGCTGAAACCATTGCTTGGCCTCTAAAATATGTTAAATAAATGTAAGAGTTCAATTTTGTGTCAATGTTCATCGAACCACAACTACAAATCACTATGATAAATTACAGTGAAAGTCAAAGTCAAGTCAGCTATAATTTCTGATTATGGAGAGTCTAAAACTTTTATACTAATAACTTTGCATAAAATTAAACTCTTCAATTTTAATGAAAAACAACGAAAATAAGAAAAGGGATTACTTTACCAATATCATAGACAGCGATATCACTGAGAAACTTCTTGTCGACAAGGCCTCCGAAAATGACAACCTTAGATTTCCCAATATTAACAGCGGAGTGACCACTAACAGAATGAAACGAATTGAGATTAAGAAAAGAAATCAACAACAAAAAGAATAAGCTACATAATGAATCAGTTCATCACCTGCGACGTTGGGGAGGGGTTCCGGCGAAATCCGAAGGATTAGCACTAACCCAATAATACATTTTTCTCCTGTTTAATTTGTAATACCTTCTGTTCAAATCAAAGGTTTGTGATGTAGCAATACAAATCAAGATCAACCCACTACACTTTGCTTCTTTTACAAGTTTAATTGGTGACAGGGTATGAAGTGAAGTGATTAACAAAATGATAATATATTAGATAAATAAGTACAATAAAGGGGATTCAAAGTAATTCCTTATTTTACCTCCATCGAAGATAGAAGATAACATACTAGAGAAAAGAAAGTAGGGGAAAAAAAAACAACTAATAAAATAGTGAAAAAAAAAAGAAAAAGATAATGTAGATTGAAAATATTGATTGCTCATACTTTTAAAAATAATTATAAGAATTTTGAATGTCTGATTATTCAACTTCTCATTACAACATATTTTCACTGTTACCATATACAATGAATAATATAATTAATAGTTTTGTAATTTTTTATACATATTTGAATTTCAATTTTATTAGTATAAATGTTTTATTGTTTCACTCTTTAAATTTATAACTATTTTTATAAATTTAATTAACTGTTACGATAAAAAATATTCTATAATAAAATCAATAAAACAATTATTTTACATTTTTTTTAATAATCATGATAAAAATGAGTTCTTTTATTATAACGAGAAAAGTGAAAAAATTCTTATGTTTCCCCTAGTATAAAATAAAAAATTACATAATATTTTAAAAATATCATAAAAATACTTTTATGTTTCCACTAGTATAATTATTCATAATAAAAAATCATTTATACAGTAGAAAAATTATAAAAATTATTTGATAGTTTATTAATATCTTTTATTTTAATAATTAAAAAATATTTTAAAATTTAATAAAACTTTTGTTACCTATTTATGTCTATATGGAATCCATATTTACATTTGTTTTCTAAATATTAAATTTTATTGCACACTTTTTAACGTCACAAATTATTCACATAGAGGAAAAATGTTAAGTTGTAAGAGTTTAAGAAAAATTTGGAATGTAAAAGAAAACTATGTCTAGTTGGTCGTATATATTTATCATATCATATGAATGGAATGAATTTAATTTAACTTGTAAATGTGTGAAAAGATAGAGTCTAAGTGTATGTTTCTTATGTATGTGATTTAGGACAAAATTTATATTCTTTATTTATTTACTGTGTGTAATCCATATGAATATAAAAATCTTAAAACCAATATACATATCACATTAATTATTTAGAAGTTAGTTCAAGATATTCTCATGTTATCATTGTAATAACACAAAAGTTTCTAAGATAAATCAATTAATATCACCATAAAGTAATTATGTATCATCATCATTATCAATCACATTATCTTGTGCATATTATAAATGTAACAAACTTATATACAAACCACACATGTCATAACTATATATGAGACTTATTTCAAAAAAAGTTCAATTCATGAATTTTTTTTTGAAGATGTTAGAACCTAACATGTTTAAACACTCATCATATATTAGTTGACTTGCTAACGTGAGTTTTGTGTTTATCAAAACTTAGGACACGATATCAGTATTTTTACATCACCCGTTACGGTCATTTATCAAACACTAAGACATTTTTCACTTGACTGGATTTGAGATAGAGTAATTGAGTGGATTTGAAAATATTTGTTGTTGTTGTTTATTTGAGTGAATTTGAAGATAAACGAGAGTGGATTTAAATGTAAAATTTATAAAAATTAGTGTAAGATTTAATTTATGTGACAAATTAAAAAAAATTTACTTCCAAATTTACTATTCATTACCTCCAAATTCACTTAAATAAACAAACCAAAATTATATATAAGAAAACAAATATAACGATATTCTATATAAAATCTCTTTCAAAATTTCCAATAATTTACTCATTATTTAATTATATACATTACAGTTCATATAATTCTCATCATATACTTCATTTAACATTATTCTTTACATAACTTATACAACACAAAAATAATCATTATCTCTATAAAGAAAAAAAAACAACTTCAAACATAGATAAAATAACTCACCAAAATTTAAATCCAAGTAGTCTAAACTAATGTATACAGTACACTGGTTTTGGACTATCTAAATTTGATAGCAAAACTGTAATCACAGATTCTTTTTTTATTTTAGAAAACATATAGAGACTTTTCCCAAACCAAAGAGTTTAGGGATAAACTTTAGAAATAAACATTTAACTTTTGTATGTAAACTTCATATCTATTTTATTTTAAAATTTATTATGAAAATATTATTAATTATGTTTACTAAATTAAAAAAATTATTTAATATTAATAAGAATTAGTAATTGAAAAATCTTTCCTCTTAAAAATAATTATATAATCACTTTATTCAAATTTTTCATCATCTATTCTATTCTATAAGAAAATATATTTTTCTTTAAGGACATTTTGTAATGGTTGATTTTAAATTAAAAATATAATTTAAAAATTACAGTTATTTATTTTTTATTATAAAATTAATTACATAAAAATAAACATAACATTCATATGAAGCTGTGAGTACTCAGGAAAACCACTTAAAAAAATAAGATAAAAATTTCTCAATATAGAAACAGAAATAACACCTAATTAAAAAAGAATGAAAAGGAAAAGGAGAGAGAGAGAGAGAAAGAGAAGGGAAGGAGAAGGTGATCGAGAAAAGATCCGTCCTTCTATGCTTCCCACCATCTTTCTGTTATCTTCACTTCCTTAACTCACACCACAACTTCTCTCTCTCTCTCTTCACAACTTCTTTCTCTTCTATCACTCTCAATTTCACCATATTAACAATCTTCTATAATTCATATTTCTGGGGTTTTTCTCCACCAGTTGGACTTCCTAGTTTGTCCAAGATCATGCAAAACTCCGTGTTCGATCCGCAAGATCAGAGGTATTTTCGATTTTCCCCTGTCTTTCCCCTCTTTATTTTGCTGCTTTGTCTTGCACTTTATTTTGTTGGTTTTCGGCTGTGGGTGGTGTTTGATGCTTTTGGAAAATTTCTAGCTTTTTTTTTTTCTCGTTTACTTCATGGGAAGAAGTTCGATGGTGTTCCTATTTTAGTAGTGGTTTCGTGTTTTTAGTTTACCGGTTGTGGTTTGGTGCCTTTGTTGTATGATTTATTATTTACCATAATTGTTGTTTGACCCCGTGAGGATTTTTTTTGTTTTGTTTTGTGATTTGGTTGGACCCGACAATACTTTTTAGTTTTTGGCTTGGTTCTCCGGACATGTTTTAACTATTCGAAGTAATCCAGGAAAGTTTAAGATCTACTTGAGATTTGTGAATCTAACTGTGAGGTTGCTCTATAGAGACGTATTGGGTCTGCTTTTGAGAATTATAATCTTCTAATTCTGGAACTAGGGCATAGTCGGAGTTCCATTCGTGTTGGCTCCGCGAGTAGTTAATTGTTACCTGCACAGGGGTGAGAATTCCCTCTTCCCTGGAATTCATTCCTCAAGTTAGTTTTGGAACTCTAGGACTAATTGACTTCATCTACCTCGGAATTCAAGTTTGAACCCAATTTTCTGGACAGTCTATTATGGTTCAAATTTGTAAGGAAAGGCAATATCAGAAGACTGGCCTGGGGGAGACTCACGGCTTAAAAACCATGTTATGAATTCTCGTTTTGGACATAAAGTTACACATCCTTTCCAATTTTGGGATCCACAGTGGTCAGCTTCAGCTACACACTCAGAATAGTCCTTTATAAGCCGCCTCTCCCACTTTGCCCAACTCTCTGGTCTCAGCAAAGGTACTAGCTTTCATGGCTCATAAGCTGATGTAGTTCAAGGCTTCTAGATAGGGTTTCGCCAAGGATTCAAGGATTAAGAGATGATAAATTAAACACAACCAATGAATGGGCTGTTTCTTATGTAAGAAACCGGGAAAAGAAAGTTATTTATAATTATGGATTTATGATTCAAGGTAAAGGTCTGCCGTACAACTGTTGAGGTTTTTCTTTTATCGTGCAACCTAAGCCCTTCTAGGTTACATGTTTTCCAGTCTATCTCTTACTCATTACCAATTGCAAAATGTAATCCTTTTAATCTTACGTTTAACCCAAACACATTAGGGATCCTTGTACGTACAAATAAGCCAGTGGAGTATAAATTAAAAATAAATATTATCGAAATTCTACCCATTATCATTTACGCGAAGCTACCAATATTGGTGGGCTTGTTTGTTTAAGCTTAATAAAACTTGAAAGTCTTCTCTACTTATAGATTCTTTAAATATGTCTTTTAACTTCAAAACACCTTTTATTTTAAAAGCATACTAACAGGCCCTAAAATAGCTTGAGACCAGTTATTCAAAAACCTGTCTGGTTGATCCAACTCATCTTAAACTGTGCAGGAAAGAAACAGAGAAAATGTAAGAAAGTGAAGTAGTCAGGGAGAGAGATCCAAATCTTGCAGTAGAAGCTCTGATTAGAAAGTTGAAACTAGTGTCTCCGAATGACGAGAGCTTAAAGTCTCTGTTAGAAATATAATGACATTGTCATAGAATATTTTAGAGCATCCTGGATAATCTCTTAGGATTTATTCTTCTTTAATACTTTGCTTTATTTCCATAGATAGTTAAGATCTTTATAATTATAGGAATATCTGATTGGAATCAGATTTATTGGAATGTGATTTATAGGTATGTCATATCATGTATATAGGAATAGAATATCATATAATTATTTGTATTTATCGTCATCAGGTTATATAAAATGGATTCTGTTGCATAATCCACAGACACAGTTCTGATCATCTCTCCCATCTATTCTTTTTCTCTTTCTGCAGTCTCAAACGTAATCCTACATAAGTCAGCTAGTTACAACTGTCAGAGACTGTTAGAATAGAAACACAAATCTCTCCGACAGCTGTCATTCTAACAACACTTATTCCTAAAGAAAGCTTAAAATTGATCACTAATCTATTAGTTACCGTAGCTGATACATGCTATTATATATATATGGAAGACCATGTGGGGGCAAGTTTTGGGTGTGGGATGCTTGTTTTAACCTCTGTGTTAATCTCGTTTCTGATTTGTCTTGGTGCACTGCATTTTCAAAGGCTTCCTGTGGACCAACCGTTATACCAATAATAAGTGTTCAGTCAACTGGTGGAATACATTACATATATCTGGGAGCATTAGCTAATCTGGTACATCAGTACATGTTCCTGTGCCCATTCCAATCTCATGTAACTTTGCCCACTTACCCCTCTCAACCCATAGCTTATTTGTTCTGGAAACATGACTTGCATTCCCGAATCTCCTTTAAGGGATGAAATAGAAGTTCAAGGAGGAATAGCAAAACCTAGTTTACTTCCCAGTTGGAACTGGACGGAAACTTATGATTGATGACGTAGAGAATATAAAACCCATATGTGAAGTGGAAAAAGTACCTCTGTATATGTATATATACATCTTCTGTCTGAATAACTCACAAATGAGACAGTGTTCAACCATTGTTCAACAGCTTATACCATCCAACATGAACCAGATATTTTACTAGTTGAATATCTAGTCCAGCTTTAAAAATTTTAGGATAACTCAGCTAATTATTTACTTTTCTTATGCTCTTGCATTACAAGTCCATGAAGAGAGCTCATCCCCCAAAATGCTAGCTTATTGGGTTGAGAATCTTATGACTTAAGTACCACATTCAGCTTTTTTGTTTGCTAACTGCTGGGTATAACATATTTTAGGACATTTTCCTTAGGGAAAACAGTCTTAAAATAAGTGGACATTTTCTTTGGGAGGGGAGAAGAGCGGTTTTTCTTTCTATTTTCATTTTGTTATTGAACTTCATTGTTATTTTTCTTTGGCTGGAGAGAGAGAGAGAGATTGGTACAAGGCAATGCACTGAGAGGAAAGTAAAGGAAGGAAGGATATAAGTTTGTAACAATCCTCCAAATTTAGTCATCATAAATTAAGGAATAGTTATTTAGGATTTTTCACTACCGACTTAGCATTACAATCAGATTTCTTTTATTTTTCTTCTCTATCTGATATTTTTTGAACTGTATTAATTAAATGTGTGTCACTTAGGATGGCTTCCTGTACGGAGGATTCGACTGCAATGACTATTGAGTTCCTGCGCGCAAGATTGCTTTCTGAAAGGTCCATCTCAAAAAGTGCTAGACAGAGAGCTGATGAACTGGCAAAAAAGGCATGTTAAGTTTAAGTTTCCTATATTATTTAGTCAATCATGCCTGCCTGTCCTTTTTTAAGGGCCTATTTGGGTACAGGTTAGAAGGGTATTTTGAGAACTTCTCTACAAGAAATAGAGGTTTTTTTCTTATTTATTTTTATTTATTTTTATTTTTTTAGAGTACAGAAGCTATTAAAAGCTCTTCTAGCTTTGTACCCAAACTGGCCTTTAATGCTCCCTTTTTGACGCTAAATGTTTCTCCACTATTTCAATCAGGTCATGGAATTGGAGGAACAACTAAGGATGGTGATTCTTCAGAGGAAGATGGCAGAGAAGGCTACTGCTGATGTTCTTGCCATTTTGGAGAATCAAGGGATAAGTGGTGTATCTGATGAATTTGATTCAGGCTCAGACCTTGAAAATCCTTTTGATTCTAGTATGAGTAATGACTGTTCAAAAGAGGATGAGGGGCCTATGAACTCAAAAGGAAGACAACATGGGTCAGATGAAATGTCTGGTTCCAGTGTAGATTCTTCACTAGTATCCAGTAAAAGTTTGTCATGGAAAGGACGCCATGATTTGTCCCGTTCTCTTGAAAAGTACAAGACCAAGACTACTACTAATGTGAGGAGGCAAAACAGTTTTTCATCTTTTAGTTCTTCACCAAAGCACCATTTAGGAAAGTCATGTCGCAAGATAAGACATCGACAACCCAGGTAAGTCATAACCTTTCTTTCTGATCAAATTTGTTTTTATCCCCATTTATGTGATTATGTTCCACAGATAACAGTGCTATTTTCCTGCTTGTTCTTATTGTCTCTATGTGAGGTAATCGACAATTAACAAATAATCTGCTTGTTTCTAGTTTAGACTTGGTTCCAACTCATAGGCTTTGGGCCTTTCGAATTTCCAGGGTTATATAATACCTGTGGTTGCTCAATACTGTCATGCACTGAAAGCTGATTTTTAGAATAACTGTGCCTATAAACTTGGTGTTATTTTGATATTCTTGATCCCTGCTTTTTGTTTTACATCCTTTGAGGAATTGTCTCAGATAAATTCTCTGCTTGACAGTGTTTTATCATTTTACTTTTGATAGTCTTGTCCTATCTGCTCCAAATTTTCATATATGAATAACTCCTGAATGTAACTTGCATATTTCTTCTATTGTAACACTTGTCTTCCTAGGTGCTTGTGAAGTTGATAAATATGTTTTGTGTTTTCCCAGGTCTGTTATGGAGGAATCCAGAGACAAGTTTGTCCAAGTTAACTGCCAAGTAAACGAACTTGTATCCTCTTCTGAAGGATTTTCAAATTTCCAAGATGGTGGATCTGACATCCTGAAAATAGAATCTAAAATTCAAGAAGAGAATGGATCAGAGGCCAACCTACTTAGCAAAAATCGTAACATAGATGGATATGGAAGAGAGAAGGAAATGGAGAAGGCTCTTGAACACCAAGCCCAACTTATTGACCAATATGAAGCAATGGAGAAGGCTCAAAGAGAATGGGAGGACAAATTTAGAGAGCATAACAGCACAACACCAGTATGTATGATTCACCGTGACTTACTATATTCTAAGTGTTTTTTCTTGAAACTTGGTGTTTGGTTGATGCATTTATGACAATTGCAGGAAGGTATAAATGATTTTAGGCATAGTTTGACATTAAAACAGAATTAGTGGCTATAGTTTCACATTAAATATTTGTTAAATTCAAATTTAATTAGAAGGGTGTAGTTTACTAGAATAAAGCTCTTGACCGAATATTCCTATGGATGTTTTAACGAAAGCTAATGCTGAGGGTTCAAGATTGGTCTTGTATCTCATTTTTACCAATGTATTTTGTTGTCATTTATGGTCTGTTTGGTAGAGAAGGGAGATATAGAGTAGGTGGAAATAAATTTGATGAGTAGAAGTAAGTGAGAAATAAAATAAAATATTAAATGTGTTGTGGTTGAAGAGAAATAAAGAACAAATGAGGAGAGGGATAAAGAGAAGCTTGAAAATGAGTGAAAAATGGCGTAGAAAAATGTTGCTTAGACCACTTTTTATTTTTCTCTTCCCTGTTTCTCTCACCAAACACACTAACTTAACCATCCTCTCAATTTCCTTTCCTCTCCGACCAAACATAACAAGTAGTGAAGTAACTTATTAAGTAACTGATAGGAAAACTGTTTTTTATCCAAAGATTAAAGTAAGCTCACGTGAAAAACCATGTAAGACATTTCTTTTTCAAAAAGGATGTAGAGAACAAATTGAATGAAACACCTGTATGAAGCTCGCTTTGATCAAAATGCTTGAGGTAGAGTGTTTGTTGTCTATTATATGTCCGCTTTTTAATATGTAAGCTTCCACTGTATTAAACAAGTAATAACAAGTAGTTCGTGTAATTTTTTTTGTCTATTAACCTTGTGCATCTAATGATTTTATGATTCATAATAGGTTATTTACTGCTTTCTCATTCCATGTAAAATTCACCTGAAGTCTCAAACTTAGTTTTGGACCCTATATTATTCAGGATTCATGTGATCCGGGCAATCAGTCAGATATGACTGAAGATAAAGATGAAGGCAAGGTTCAGATTCTATATGCTTCTAAGGTGGTTACCTCAAAGGCTGAAGAGAGCAAAGGAGAACCCAGAGGCGTTTGCTTATCAGAAGAAAAATTCAAAGCTGGGGACACAGAAATTATGCCAGAAACACATGATGATACAGATGGTTACAGAAACCAGAAAAGCGCAACTTTTAGCACTTCTGATTTGCTTGGTCAAGAAAACTCACACTCCCCAGTGAAGGGAAATCAGAATGAGAGCTTGGTAAATGACCACTCTCCGTCTTCTGATATGAGCCATCTAGATCCAGGTAGGCATAGTTATTCTGATCCCAGGCCTACTCGTTCCTTTCCAACTGATATTCATGGTGTCCACCAAAATGATGCTTCAGAAAACAAAACGGATCTCTATGCATTAGTTACTCGTGAACAATCTCACAAATTCGATGGTGTTCTTGAATCTCTTAAACAAGCTAGAATATCCCTACAACAGGAACTCAATAGATTGCCAGTAGTAGAGGGTGGGTACACTGCTAAATCGTTGCCTTCTGTTAGTAAAAATGAGGATAGATTTGAAATTCCTATTGGGTGTTCTGGTCTCTTCAGACTACCAACAGATTTTTCTGATGAAGCCACTGCTAGATTCAATGTCCGTGATCCAACTGCTGGATTTGGTTCAAACTATCATCTTAATGGAACCATGTCTAGAACTTCTGATGGTCAGTTTTTAACCTATCCTCCTTACTCTGGCACAACGTCGAGCCTGTCTGCTGATGATCAAGCTCTTTCCACCCGGTACTTGGAAAATGGGCCAAGATTTAGTTCTAATGAGTCCCCTTTTGATCCTTTCTCAAACGGAGGTCCACTCTCTTCCAGTAAATACTCGTATCCCACGTTTCCCATCAATCCATCCTATGAAAATGCAACACCACAGATGCCATTTGGTGATGAGGTTTCAAGACCCTATTCAAATAGCACAGTTGGGGTTCCTCTTGCAAATCGTTTCTCTTTTAATGGCGATCATTTAAGATGAAGCATGTATATATAATTTCATTAGGTTAGAAGCTAAGCTTGGTGTAAAAGTAATGATTTTTATTTGTTATGTACTTTAAGGTGATTCTCTGTATTCTCTTTAGTAGTCTTGGGAAGAGATTTTTTGGTGGCAAAATACACTCTAAATTCTTCCATTAATCTGGACTATTCTTACTTTAAATGCCGAACTGACTATTTATTGGTCATCAAGATTTTGTCTGTCGTAGATTTATCTCTAGATTTGATAATTTGAAACTGAGATTTAATTTGATAATGGGAAACATGTTTTAGTGTGTTAATCTTACACAGTGGTAGAAGAAAATGGAGGGGGGGAGCGGGAAGGAGAGGGGATTTTTTGAAACCTTTTTGTTTAGTTCAAGTTTTACGAGAACAAAATTCTTTCTCTTCTATGGTGTGTTCCCTTGATCAGGAGAAAAAAAGGTTAGTTAATATTTTAGTATATTGATCAAAGTAATTTTATTTATCTTTTAAATCTACAATCATAAGAATGTGGAAAAAATATTATTTTTTTTAACATCTTCTTCCCTTTTCTTGAGAACCAAATGAGAACAGGATTATTTTGCCTCTTTTCCGTGA
The DNA here is from genome assembly GCA_036885675.1 of Vigna mungo. Lineage (NCBI taxonomy): Eukaryota > Viridiplantae > Streptophyta > Magnoliopsida > Fabales > Fabaceae > Vigna > Vigna mungo. The sequence goes on along the minus strand of CP144692.1, from coordinate 40,814,896 downwards.
AAATTTCTCTCCTTTCTACCGCACATAATTTTCTATTGAAAAACATCCCACCTCTCTAAATTGTCATCCTTCTCCCCTTGTTCAATTAAACATATTCTTGACTAAGTTGAAAACAAAATATAAATTGGGTTTAAATTATTGAATGTAATTTGATATGTGAATAAATTAATGAGAGACAAAACCATGGGTTGGTTTGAATAAAAAGGTTCAACTGGCTGATAGTTTTTCTTCTAGAAATATACACTCTTTCTAGCAGAGAATTTCTCCAAAGTTTCATACTTTCATGTTCACACAGATTGAAAATGTATCAAGGTAAAAGGAAATCGTTTTTGATAGACTTACACAAAGAAAACTCAGCACATCTGAAAAAAAAAAGTTAACTGATTGTAGCTTCTCCACTTGCTCTTTTGGAAGGTATGAAAGTCCATTTTGAAAGCTCCGAATTCAATCCAAACTCATTACGTGATTGCAATTATCTGGTTTTTATCTCATTATCAGTGCACAGTATTAAAAAACCTTAACCTTGTTAACAAAAAACCTGTTTCTGCAACAACCTTAAGCTTCTTGTTCCACCTCTGTCTCCCTGAGATCTTCCTCCTCAGTTCTCAGCCATCACCCCCCAAACCCTGTCTTAGAAAATTTCAACACCCTTTTCATTACTTCCTCCATATCACATCATGCTACCCCATAGCAAGCTCATAATTGAAGATTTCGGATATACTGACAAAAGCAACCGACAACATGTGTTTTAACTCACTTCTCACTTTTTTCACTCCACACCCTAAAGTTATGACTGTGAAAGAAAAAGATTGATTTGAAAGTAGTTTTAAAATTTTGATATTAATAAATAAGAAACCTATTTGTGAATAACAAGAAGTTATTTAGAACTTAATACTTTTTTAAACCAACAAGAAATCCATAGCAAACTATTTGGGGAGGTTAGATTGTTGATTGTCAATTGTCAATTGTCAATTGTCAAAGCCAATTAGTTATCAGGTCCAGACCTATCAGTTTCCATCAATCTCTATCTGATACATAGTCAATTTTTAATTAATAACAAAAAAAACACTAAATTATATTTCGTCACATTTGTTAGAGATTCATTGAGATTAGAGTACTGCCATTTTAATAACTTTTTGTCAAGCTTACTAAAGATTTGAACGAATGATCCTCAACCCAAATCCAAAAATATTGGAAGGTGTGACATCACACAATTACAGCTCAACTTCTATGAAAAAGACAGTTATCAAACTTGTTTTGTTCCTTTTTTTCTTCAAAAATAGTTTTCTAAAATTATATGATAAAGGGTACTAAAAAGAGTTTGTTAAATAACATGAAAGTATGTGGGAAAATGTATGTTAGAGGATAAAATATAAAAATAACCATTGAGTAAATAAATAACAATTGAAATTATGATTGACTTTAAATTTTGTTAAGTATATGTTTGATTTTTTTATACTTTTATTTTATTTTTAAATGAAGGTTTTTAAGTGAGTTTTAAGGTGTGGTGCTCTCAATTTACAGGAATCAAACTTGAAAGAACATATAGACTAGAGTGGTGAAAATGAGTCACGATATGCGGGCTAAATCAGTCCATCACGGGTTCGGGCTAAGTTGGATTTGAAAAAATTGTATTTTTTTATACAGTTAGATTTCAACTCGGCTCATTTAAACCCGGTTCATGCGGGTTGAACCTGTGGTGGGCCGGGTTGGCCCACCGATCCACCTACCTAATTTTATTTTATTAAAATTTAATTTTAATTTTATAAAAAATATTTATTATTATTTTTTGCTTGAAAAAATTATTTAAGTTCTTTATTTTCAAAATTAATTAAACATCATAGTGAAATTTGGGAATAAAATTTGTTTATATTTGAATTATAAAAAATTTATAATTTCTTTTATTTAAAAAAATGTAATTAAGTGGGTCAGTGAGCCAACCCCTTTACCCACTAACCCATGATGGGTCGGGCCAAGTTCAAATTTTTCTGACTCGCTAATAGATGAACCGGGTTGGGTTGACTCATTAAGTGACTAACTTGTGGTGGGCTAGACCGAGTTACATGTCGTGGACCAGGCCGAATTATCCATTGGGCGTTGATCCCTGCACCTCCACCTAATTGGCCCTCCACCTCCCCATTCCACTTTTATCCCTTCTTTTTTATTTATTTTTTTATTTTTTATTTATATTCCTATTATATCCTTAAGTAAACTTTATTTTATAAGTTAATTTTAATTTCAATCTCCTAAAAAACTTAATTTCTTTTCTCACGTGCTCTCTCTCTCTCGTTTCTGCTGTTTCATTGTTGTTTTTTCGAATTCTCTTGTGCTCTCTTTTCTTTCACGGTGAGAATTATTGGCGTGGTGGAAGGAAAGTTGCAACTGTGCAGAATTCTTTTTCTCCGTGATCGTGTTTGAAGGTGTGGTGGTTGAAGGAGAAATGTGAGCAGCAGAGAGGTACGTATTCACGGTTAAAAATAGCCTAAACCCTTAAACGGATTTGATTATCCTTCAACGAATGTCAACATCAAAAGAGGCACACACAGGCCGCACCGCCGCACACACCAAAAGTTGCACCACTACGAAATGCACAAACAAACAGAAAACCTGGAGTTGGGAGTAAGAGGTTAAAAAAAATGAAAAGGACAGTGAAAAGGGAAATGGAGTCTAGAGGTGGCGGCGTTGTGTTATCGTGAGGGAGAGAGTGAAATAGAAAATGGAAAAGTAAGAAATCTAGGTTACAGAAGGTTAAAAAAGTAAATAATAAAATATAAAAAAGGTTATTTGGTAATATAAAAAAATTAAAAAAATATAGGAAGGTGGAAGACCAAATAGGTAGAGGTGCAGGGATCAACGCCCTTGTCCATTTTGACAGCTCTAATATAGACTAAAATTTACAATTAAAAATAAATAAATTTGCAAAGATATTAGATAAGTGCAAGTTGGTGAAACTGAAAAAGGAGGCCATACAAGTAACTATCAGCCATAATTTGATAAAGAATCTTTCAATTATTAAATTCTAACTTGATTCTCACCTTATAACCACTCTCTGATTTAATTAATGAAGCAATTATTCGCTTCCCGATCAATTAATTTATTATTCAATTGTTTAATCACTGTCCTCTTCCTTGATTGGATCAAAAGAAGAAAAGGAAGAAAATAAAGGGAAAACCTTCTTATGTGATCCGAAAAGAAGGGAGAGAAAGAATTTCAATAAAGTACTAAAAGTAGTAGTAATACTGCTAACTAACTTAATTCTTAAAATTTAAAAAAAGAAAAAGAAAAAAAGAGTAGAAGACATATTCCTTATTGGAAGTTATCATGTTTGACTCAACATCATAGTCATCGAACTTTTGTTTAGACTAAAAAAATGATTTTATAGTTTTGTTTGAATTGACGAGAGTAGAAAATGAAAAAAAAGAAAGAAGAAAAAGGTAGGATGAGAAAAGGTGGAATTGTTTAATTAAGAGAAAACAAAAATGAGGTAAATAAAATTAAATTCAATAATTAGAAAATAAATCTTTAAAAATATTTTAATGTGAGAAGTATTTCTGAAAAAGTAAGTTAAGGTTGAAATAAATTTAAAATAAAAATAAAAATTTATTTTAAAGCTTTATTAAACAAACAATTGCATTTTACAATAGAAATTACATTAAAATGAATGATAAAAAGTTTAAATTAATTGATTTATTGTATTCAATTTTTTTAATTTTTTTAATTTTACTTCTTTCATAATATAAAGCCGTATATTAACAAAATAATAAACATGTTTTATTGATTATTTTATTGCTTTTGTTTTAATCATTCATTTTATCACATATAATAAAATATATTAAGAAATATTAGTAATATGATTATTAAAATAATTACAATTGCAATACAATTAGTTACATAAACATAAATAATAATCAAACATTTATAGACATAGGTGATATACATATTGATTGTAACATATTATCTTCATGTTATATTTATATTTTTTATTTTTATTTATATTTTTTAATATATTTGTTTTTTTTTTTTTTATCTTTACTTCCCTACGCACAATACATCTATAAATCCAAATAAACTGTAAGAAAAAAAAATAAAAGACCATAAATTAAATTACATATGTATTATTTGATTCACATTCTCTTTGCTAAGTATATATTAGATGATAATATAAAAATATGTATATTAGCACAACACTCTTCTTAAATTGAAATAAAAAGTCTTCAACACCACTGAGTCATCTTCTTTGTTCCATAGCTAAAGAACAGTACTCAAAACTTGATTTAGATCTAAAAAATCTTGATCATAACCATCATTACTCTTAGATCTTTCATCCCTTTCTCACTCTCACTCTCACCAACTCACCCACCATGCCTTCTAGGGTTTGCTTTCTCTCTCTCACTGGGACAATACAACAGTCCCAATTCTCACCCTCTCACACTGCCATTATCTGATTCACCTTTCACCTCCATACCCACCGAGAAAAGCATGCATCTTTAGTGCCAGCGCGTGTAGCTCACTTCAGATTCTCCTCTGATACCCATGGAGGAAGTTGCTGGCGGTTTCTGTTAGTGTTCACTGTTCAACTGGGGCCTTTTCGGCTGGAATCTGAAATTGGAGGGTTCTTTATCAATTTGGGATTTTTTTATTATTTTTGCAAAATGATTTCTTCTGGAATTAACTTGGTGATGACTGTGATTGGGTTTGCGGTGAGCACCATGTTCATTGTTTTCGTCTGCACAAGGCTCATATGTGCTCGAATTCACTTGAATGCTGCAAGGAGATCCTTTCCTATTGTCTCCAGATCCAATCTCAGCATGGTGCACATTTTTTCAGTTTTCAAGTTAATCTTAAAATTTTTGTTATTAGTATCATCATTTTTTGGTGTTTAAGTTTTATCCAGTATCCATTGTTAGTGTAAATTATTACTCAAATAATTTGAAGTTATGTTATGACTCTCAAGATAATAATTCATGTGAAAGTCAACAAATTTAGCATATTTTCTGTTAATTAGTTGACAGAGTAAAAGAAATTTCTCCACTTTGTGATTAAATGGTCTATGCACCTTATTTATATTATTTTTCCATTTTTTTTATCAAATAGACCATGGACCTGGCAGTGTAAAGAGTTTTACATTATCATCCAATTACAAAATATATTTGTTAACTTTATAATAATTATCTTAAAGGTGATACTAATCATGACATTTATATGGCATACAGAATTTTATACTTTACACTGATATAACATAGCAATTAAACTTTTTATTTATTTATTTATTTATGTAAATTGATGCAGCGTAGATTTTGTGTTGTTTTCCCAATAAATATGATGTCATTTTATTTGAATTGGATTTCTTATCAATCAGACCTTTCTTTCCGTGTTCAGATGGAGCGGGGTTCCCATGGTCTTGAACGCGTGACTGTAGCCAAATTTCCAACAAAGAAGTATAGTGACAAGTTTTTTGCCGCTGCAGAAAATTCTCAGTATGTTTGAATATCTATTTCTGATTTGCATATTCATTACTGTATGATACCCTTACGGCAAAATAGCATAAGGTAGTTTATGCCTATTTCAGTAGTCAAGTTAAAAGGAATTGCATGGACAGGAATTTGGAATGAAGGTGTCAATCCCATATATTGAAAGACATTTAAACAACTGAAGTTTTTGCTCCTTTTAAGGGGGTTATAGCCAGTTTTTTGGGTGGTTTCTGATGTGAAGTCTTCTCCTATGTTCTTTAATTTGAAATGTATGTATCTGTCATGAGAAAGTGATACGGTGATAGTTTCCATTGGCTTAGGACTAACTCTTGTCAAAGTCTTTCTTAGATTGTCCTATCATCATCACTTTTGTTGTTTTCCTGCAAAAGAAGCTTGTGTTAGAGTGAATTTCTTTACTCTATGTGTATGCCATGGGAATGGATCCTCTCATGTCTAATTTTATCATGGCATAGTCATATCAACAAATCTTAGAAAACTATTTATGATATTAATAACTTGCACTAACCTTTCACAAGATTTGTCTACTAACTCCTCTTTGTCGTAATGTCTGGAAGGTTCTCATATACCAATGATCCTTTAATAACCTTCATACGTTATGACAAAAAGGTAGTTATGTAGCCGAAACTTGTGGGATGACAGTGCCATCTAATCATGCCACAAATTTGTACAGCTCTGTAAGTGGTTGGCCCCAATGATTTCCTTTCCTATAATTCTTACAAAGGATAGAAAATGGTATGAAGTTTTTATGTGTGTGGTTTATGCTGTAAGGAACTTAACTGAGGAGAGTGCTTTAAGTTTTCTTATGAAGTTTCACAGATTATTGATGACATTTCTCATTCAGATAACATTTTCCTTGTTTTGAACGTTCAATTTCATTGTTTTTGTAGATGCACAGTGTGCCTCTCAGAATATCAAGGTGAGGATATTCTGCGTATTCTTCCTTTTTGTGGACACTCCTTCCATGTGACCTGCATAGACCTATGGCTGCAGCAGAATTCCACATGTCCTGTTTGTCGAATATCATTGCGTGAATTTCCAGATAGAAAGTGGTTAATGCAACCCTTGTTCAGCTCTGCTCTGCAACCTGGTATAGAATCCTTTGACACGCATCATTATCACTGTATGATGGATGATAATGGATTATCATCAAGAACCCCTGACAACCATGGGGTGAATCCTGTGGAAGAAGATCATTTTCCATCTGAGGTTGGTGGAGCAGTTTCTATGGACAATATCACATGTTTAAGTGAGGTTGACTTCATTAAAGATGAAGGGAAGAAGCATGTAGAGAGTCCATCAAACTTCCAGAATTGATTGTTTTCATGGAAATCAAAGCTTCAATATGATACTTTCAGACCACACATTTAGTACAAAAGTTAATGTACCAAAACTGGAGTGAAAATGTGAAAGGCTTTAGCAGGCTGAAAGGATGGTTAATATCTTTTACTGTATATATAGCAGAGAACATCCCCTCCCTCCCCCGGGCTCCCTTTATTGTTTTCTCCTATGTTGTTTTAGAATTTGGATTCTCTATTGAGTTTTTGGTTTGTCCCTCTGCCTAATCTTCAAAATACATTGATGGATACTGATTTTAATGTTTAAAAATATATTAAAAACATTTTTAACATACCTAAGTCAATGCATTTTGAAGGTTCAGTAGAGGAACAGTGTCAAAAACTTAGCAGAGAATCTGGACTCATTGTTTTGTTGATCCTCCATACTAAATAGTATCTCAGTTCTCTCTTTTCCCTTTCTAATTGTAATTGTTGTAAGGCTAGAATTAGTTGAAGATCAGGTGGAGCTTTAGCTGTGTTCTTCCCCAGCAAACCTTTGTATCAATTCAAGCCATACTGTTCAATTAATGTATTTTGATTTCATGTCCAACAATTGGCTTTTTGTAACAGTAGTTTTTCTAATCAGGTTCAGTTGGTGATTTTTCTCCTTTATATTTGAAGGAAGGTGCCATAACTATCTAAAAACAATTAAATCACATTTTAATAATGGAAAATACGTATTCTGATAAAAAATAATGGCTGAGATTATTTAAGTAAATATCTTAACTATATATTTAATTGGTTTAAATTTATTTTTTAAATTAATTTTAGCAAGCTCTTAACAAGTAGACATTGTATTACCTTTTTGTAAGGCCATTTGAATGAGAGAAAAATCTATATCCAATGGACAACCTATAAAATTTGACATGTTTTGTGCAAAGTTTTAGAACTATAACATTACTAATAGAGAGATGGTAACGATGAGTGAGGTCTAGTTTTTATACTTATTTTAAAAACTACATATTAATGGCTTAATATGAAAGAAAAAAAAATGAGTGGAATTGTAGTACATGAATAAGGTAGGAACAAAGTAGGCTTCCCAGGGATTATTATAAATAGATTATTATTCTTTATAAACATCTATTTATAATTTTGATTATATTGTTCATTGTGAGTCTAATCCAGACTACATATATCTTATCCAAGTTAACAGAACATAATTTACGTTCCGATTGTATTAATATCGATGTAGATTTAGATTAAAGAAATACTTTTCATGTATATAACAATTTTCTTAAATAAATATTTTTTTATATTTTAAATAAAGGATTTTACTTTAAAAAATAATTGATTGATTGACTTTGGTCGTGAGACTTTTTTTCTTTTCATCCTAATCTCAGAGTCAAGTGAAGGAGGTGTATTTATTAATAATGAATTTCTGTGAGGATTTCACCCTTAATCTAAGCAATAGCCAATGGTAATTAAATATAGGATAATGATATTTGACAATTTTTTTAATAATATTTTAACATAATTTATATGTCATTATGGAATTAGTCCATATTAATGTTTATGATTATTATTATTGATTGTAAAATAATTTTAGATCAATTACATGATGACACATGATGTTAAAATGTTATGAAATTATGTTATTCTAAAGTTAATATTTATTTCTTTAAACTTTAAATTATAATTAATTGTTATATTTGAAATTTTTTGATTACATGGAAAAATGTGATAGTGTGTTATGAAAGGGTGAAGTTGTGTGTGTATAAGGGAATGAGGGTAGAGTTAATGGCGGGAAAGTTAGGAGAATGTGGTCCAGTTGAGTCTCTGAGCAGTAATTAAAAGCCTACATAGCTATACCTCACACACTCCAACAAACAAAACAACTAAAAGCCCACAACTTCCTTCCTTAGCCCACAGAATTCCTCTTACTTCTGTTTCACTATTTTTAATGATGCAATTATGGTACTGTTTCAACAATTTTTTACCAGCTTTTATGCAACTCTCTCAACAATTCATACTCAATTCTCTCTCCAACCACCTTCTTTTTATAAATATCTATTCTTTTATGTAAGGACTTATTTCCCATTAAATTTAAACTTCAATTTCATTAATAATCCACTCAAAAATATAACTTTTTGCATTACAAACCACGTTAAAAATGCCCTAATAAATATTTTAAAGATATTAGTAATTACAAACCACGGTAAATATTTTATAATGAAACGTGGTGTATATTGGTACGTATACTATTCATGAAATATATATATATATATATATATATATATATATATATATATATATATATTTGTGTGTGCTCACTTGTAGCATGTGATAGCATGAGGGTTATTTATGAGTTTCTAGACTTTATCAATACATTTGGACATGCAATAAATAAATTGATTTGAGTATTCACGTAAAAATAGTTTTAAAATATTAATCGCTATCATATGGGATAAGACACGACTTTGTCACCATTAATTACATACATATATCCTACATAATTTTTTATTTGATCAGATTTATCTTGATAATAATTTATTATACAGTTACACGATTTTTTTTAATAAAAAGTCCATAATATTTAATAAAAAAATATCCACAATATTTAACTATAAATAGTGACAAGAATAAAAAAATTGTTTGTAAAATCTAATTAAACAGAATTTCATTAAAGAAAATATTTCTGCCAATAGGCACCTAACCGTTGTGCCGGAAGAAAAGTATTCAATTACAATTGAAATGGGCAGCGACACACATCAGTCATCCTAAATTCATTCTTCTTATAAAAAAGTAAACCTAAATTAAAAAGTAAAATTGATTGATTGAATTTTTGGTTTAATTTAAAATATAAAATTAAAAAAGTGGGTAATAGAATATGATAATAGTCTCATAGGTTGACTGAGGAGGGTTGGGAATTTTGTTGGAAGGTGAATCTTCGGTCCACTCTGCGGACTGCCCAACCCGTAAAAGTACAATTTAACGCAGAGTCTGTGGTCCAACATTCATTCATTATTCATTATTTCTTGGTATGTTTGTGCACTGCAAATCTAATATTTTTTGCAGAAAAGCATCTATTCTTTCGACTTCGTTCGTATATACATGTCACTGCAAATCTAATAAACATAATACACTAAGTATGCAAAAGAAAGAAAATTTATCCACACTATATTGTGATAATAGACTTTAAACTTACGTAAAGAACAAAATATTATTCTGATTTCAAGTAAGTGTGTCGTCTGCCGATGTCAACCACTATAAGTATTAGTCAATAAAAAGTCTTGTCTGTTAACTACGTTTCGTTTCTATCCTAAGAAACATATAAAATTATTGAGTTGAGTGTGATAAGAATATAAACTTAATCGAATTGTAATGAAAAAAAAACTGATCATATTCGTGGTTCTTAATGTTAAATCTTTGCTGTCTGTCCGTGTTGAAAAATCCGAACCATGAGACATGCATGTGCATTGATTGGCAAAGAGGTAGAGAGAGAGATAAGTACATAACATGGCAGTTATTTGTCTTCTTCAACCATTGCTATCCCTGTTACTTCCACATCACTTTCCAGACTCATACGAATTTAAAGCCAACAAAAGTGGATTCGTTACCAACTTCCTTTTTCAAAAATTCCTTAACGCCAAAATCTCTCCCCTTAACTTTACTATATAATGCCAATCAAGTTTAACAAACCTCACTCTCCTTTTCAACTTCCTCCAAAACCAAACAGTCATTACATAATTATATACTGTAATAATTTTTCTTACATTATATACACAGGTTTGAAGGAATCTCTTGATAGCTCTTCCAACATCACTAATCACAAGGATTTGGAGTATTCTATTTAGAACTAGTACATTAATTTTTAATTAATATATGTAGAAAATTTCATTTCGTATGTTAATAATGCTTTATTAAGTAACATTGCTTAATTTGAAGTGTCTTTAGGCGGAATATGCTAGAAAAAAAAATGTGCAAAGCTTAAAGGGATAAGATTTTCTGTTTATTGATTAGTAATCCAAAAAATCAAACTCAACAAATATGCATAGTTTCCTTCCATTGCCAATTAGTTCATTGACAAAGGGAGAAAAAGAACTTTCACTTCATTCCAAAGGGGATGGGTGAAGTCTACATTAGATCTGGATTTCTTCAAAAAGGATGTTCACTTGATAAATAAGATAAGTGTAAATATCCACTAAAGATCCATTTTGTGACAACTCCAAAACAAATTTCTCCCAACAAACCAGACCAATTAAGACAATAGAGATGAGATTAAACTTGCAGTTGTATGCAAATTAACCACAAACACGATGATGTATACATATAATAGTAATCATAATAAAGGTTTTATGTTATCTGTAAAAACCAGAAGCAGCAAAATTTTACAACTGCAGCTTTTCTCTCGGTTTGATGGTTGCTCTTAGAGATTCTTTCATGACCACAGTGAACTCCCACTTACCACTGAAATCCAACTTCTTCTCTGGAGGATAAGCACCCCACTCAAACTCCTGCACCATCCTGGCCATCATGAGGTGAATATGCACTGTGGCCATTCCCAAGCCAGGGCATATCCTTCTCCCAACCCCAAATGGAATCATCTTCACGCCTGTTACCCCAGTTATGTCTGCTTCCTCTCCCCCAGAGATGAACCTGTCAGGGTCAAATTTCTCAGGGTTGGACCAATATTTGGGGTCCTCAGCAATGGATGGAGTGTACACCTCAACATTTGCATCAATGGGTATGTCATAACCTCCCAGAGTGGTAGGCTCAGTGACAGCATGTGTGAGCACGAAGTGTGTTGGAGGGTGCTTCCTTAGGAGTTCCTTCACCACAGCATGTAGGTAGGGCATTTTCTCAACGTCCTTTTCATCCACCTTCTTTTCTCCCACCGTCCTCTTAATTTCTTCATACAGCTTTGTCTGAACCTCAGGATTCGCTATGAGCTGTGCTATGCCCCATTCAACCGCTGTGGCCGTTGTGTCCGTGCCTCCATTGAGAAACTCTGAGCACAGTGACACTAGTTCAGCATCCGAGGGTGCTGATTTCTTCCCATCAATTTTCAGATCAAAGAGTGTGTCCAGGTAGGAAAATGTTGTCGCAGTGTGATCTGACCCTGGGTTTTGGATTGCCCTCCTTCTCTGCTCAATGATAGGGGCTATAAACTCAACCTGTTCTCTACGCACCTCCAATGCTTTCTTTCTTTGCTTCGAGAAAAAGGGACTTAGGATTGGAAGATAGTCATCGATTCTGGGATCCAAGGTGATCAGAACATTCTTCATAACCTGGTCTATTCTCTCTACTGTTTTCTCATCCATCTCTAGACCAAAACACATAGCCACAAGTATGCAAAACACAGCAAACCTGGCATCTTTGAGGACCCAAACGACCCCGCCGTTGCTCTCCCCTTCAGCCTTGAGCCTGTTGATGAGCTTGTCCATTGCGTTGTCCCTCACGGTGCGAAACTCCTTGAGCCTGGTGGAACTCAGCATGTTCTGCACCATGTTCCTCCTGAGTGACTTCCAAACAGGGCCATACACTGCCGCATTCACTGTGAACTTGTTCTCACTAAAGATGGTTCTGGTGGGGTTCTCAGGAGGCCTCGTGGCATACGTTGCCCCTTTTTGAATCATGGCCTCGTGGACGAGCTTTGCATCGGTGAGGATGATCATGGTCCTCTTCCCCATCTTGAGGGTGAAGATTGAGCCATATTTGAGCCTCACGTCATTCACATACTCAAAGAAGGGCTTCCCAGAACGAGCAACTTGAAAAAGGTTCCCCACAATAGGCCATCCGGGGGGTCCTGGGGGAAGGTTCAGCTTCTTGGATTTGGTTCTGCGAGTGAGGAAGAAAATCAAGCCTGATATGAAGAGGGCGAAGGCAGTGAAGGTAAGGCGATCATAGAAAGAAAGTGTCACCATTTTTGGGAGAGAGAGAGAGAGAGAGAGAGAAAGGGTTGTTGGAGGAGATGATCAAGAAGTGAAGAATGCATGGAGGGTATAAAAATGGGAGGCAGCGTGAAATTGTAGGTGAGGTTAATTAAAGCAGTTTGAAGCGAAGAGATGAAGGTGGTTGTGGTGGTGTGAGAACTTTTTTGTTACTGCTACACTTGTGTTGAGACGGGTTCTGATGGTGACAGCTACTTAATGGACTCAACAACTTTGATAAAACAACTTTGGACATGCCATGCTTTGAAGAAGTGATGCAAAATTTATGGCTAACCACAAGAAAACAAATGCTGCGGCTCACAGGTAACATTAAATGCACCACGATAACTTCACAATCCTGAGGTGGCATTGTTTCAAACACGTGGCAGATAGTAAAAAGGTCTTACGAAAGGGTTACGGAGAGAACAAGGAGACCTGCTTCACGGACCCTTCATCCAATAGTAATTGCCATGCATTGAACATGGATATTCAAAACATGGTCAACGACATATTTTGACGGTCTTCAACCCACACACTCAACCTACCAAACTTTCTTTCCTATCATTATATTTCTTACTTCAAACAATTATGTCCATTTTTTTCTCTCATCGATTCCATGTTTCCTTTACAAAAAGGAAATAAAAGAACCATCAAAATGGCAAAGAAATTACATTTAAAATAAATTATTTAGAAAAAGTATTTTTGAATATTCTTTAATTAGATAGAAAGGTAAATTATTTATAAAATAGTTAATTTTATAGTTTAATTTTTTACTATTATTTATACTCGAGGTTTTCTTCCTTTCCTCCTTTGCATCTTCATCTTTTATCTCTCTGACAAACATAAACATGGCCATTGTTTGCTCTCATAAATGTTACTCTGTATGCATGTTGGAAGATGCGGATTTATATACATTTAAAAGTAGTTGGTAAAAAAATTTACGTGGAGTTCGTTAAAAAATTTTACTAACTCAGTATAATATAGTATAATCCATTTCAATCATGTTATCAAACTCTTAGTTTATGTTTTCAGGAATGACTTCCGAGTTAACTCATAAGTAAACTTATAATCTGTATAAACTTGATAGAATTAATTGTGAAATCCGTAAGATCGTGTAAATCACGAGTTTGGAACCATTATGCGAGTTTGAAAGAGAAAAAAAATTAAGAAAAATGACAATATTTATGTTTTACAACATTTATTTTTATGAACAATTTATCTATAAATTTTATTTATTTAAAGTTATATAATTTTGTAGACTTATTTGAATTCAGATATTTTTTTTCATCTGAAATAAACTCTTACGAATTTATGAATTGAGTTTACGAGTTGAGTTTACTCAACTCTCACGAATTTATAACTCTCAAAGTTTAATAATTTTGATTTCAAGCAATCATTTTATATTAGAAAAAATTAATTATCAAAATTAATTAATTATTTAATTAATTTAAACAACTCATAATCTAATTTAATAAAATTAAGTTGTAATTGAATCGATTTTTAACATGTAATTAGATTGATATTAAAAAAATCATAAAAAAACTTATAAATATACTTTAAAGGTATAGTTATTCATGAAACATTTATTATAACATTAATTATAAATACTTTTAACCTGTCCCATCAATTGAAGATTGGACTAATAAGATAAAAGACAACTAAAGAATGATGAAAAATGATTATTTGACACACTTACATTTTTTATATTCATTTGACACTACTCTTATTTACTTTTTAATCTCTTCTTTCTTGAAAAACTACAAAACTTTATACTTTTTGGACCATTTTACCCTTGTATGCTGTGTCAAATGAGTGTAAAAGTGTGTCATGATATTATTACTCAAGAATGATAGAAAGATTGAACATCCCTTCCATACACCCGAAATATTAATTAAGTAAACAAATTAACAAAAATATAAAATTTAGTTTCCTTACGTAATTCACCTGAGAAATTAAGTTTGAGTTTAAGCATGATTGCAGCCATTAGCAGCAGAGTGGGTGGGGGAACCTTGGTCAACGAGAAATTAGTGCTTAATCACAGTTGTTAAGGACTGTTGAAAGTCTTTTTAAAACAATTGAATACATTGTCAAAATTTCAATTATAAACTTAATACAAATAATTTGAAAAACATTATATTTATTATAGTCAAATTAAAAGAGTAACATCTGAATTGAAGGAAAATAATTAAAAACTGGAGACAGTTTTCTGCCATTAGTATTATATAGTGTACATTAATTCAATGTTCATCATGATGTGTATAACCCAAAGGAAGTTGCTTCATATACTTAATTAGTAAAAGGCCTTTTTCCTTTTTCTTTATTTTATGAAATAACTATAAACTAAGGATTTTATATTCAATGTGGTGAAGCCTTTATGGTCCTTATTAATTAGGCTTAATAGAGAATTTAAAAAAAAAGAGTGAAAACATATTTTCACACAAAAGAAAATAAAGATATAAGATATAAGTTTTTTTTTTTTATATTGATCTTTAGTCTTAAATTATGTTCAATGTTATAAACTATATTCAATATTTAGATGCTAAACACTGATACTTAATCAATGATCATGATTATTGCTTTTGTTTGTTAATTTGTATTAGGATAAGATTATTTGATTGCTTATTTAAAATCAACTTTGTTTAATCTCAGACACACTTTAATTATAATAAAATCAATAATAGATAAAACACTTTTTTGACATAACAATAAAGCAAAATATGTTGTTTAATTTGTTATACCAACTTTAGAATATCTTCAACGAAATCAATGATGGACAACAAAATCAATAAAGAAGTAAATGCGTCTCTTTAATTCTCACCATAGTAGACAAATTAAAATATGAAATTAATTATAAACCGAAAACAGTTTTTTTTTTAAACCAATAACCCTACATCAATTAAATCGATAATGGGAATTTGTTGATAAGAAAAGTGATTTATGACTTTTCATACAATTTGATTCTTTATAAACCTAACAACATGTTACAATTATGTTATTTTAATACGTATAAATATCTCTAATGGAAGTATAGATGTCACACCCCATTTAATATTCTTTTTTAGTGGGTACATTTGTTATGCCTTTCACATTTCCTTTGTAAGTAGCCAATTAATTCTCCTCCATCATGAACTCTGCGACTGCAAGGAAAGAGTGAGTTTTTAGGAAGTGGAAGACAAGTGGCAGACAGGGAGTGGGCCAAGCGGTTTTAATAGAGACCATATTTAAAGTGAAAATTTGAAAACGGGCACCACTTTCTGCATGCAAACCCTCCGTCTTCAACCTTAAACTTCATTTTCTCTTCCTTCTCTCTAAACCTTCAAACTTCTCTCTAAATTTCTAACCATCATTTCTTCTCTGATCATCAACTTCATTTCAAATTAATTTCTCTCGGTGTCAAAAGCTTCAATTTGCACTGATCATAATTCCGTTCTAAACCGGTAAGTATTATGGCTCTTAAAGCTCTTTCTTATTCTTGCATGCTCGTCACTTTAAGCTTGCATGTAATTGTTAAAGCCATTTATTTGAACTTGTTATCTTGAAATTAGACTCTGGACATTGGAAAAACCTTAGAAGTTAGTTGCTGCCCAAGAATTTAGAAGCCTAGCTGGAATTAGAGGTAAGAGAAGCTTATAAAATTTAATTATGATTTCGTATATGGTTGAATGCATGATTTAATGTATGTTTGATGATTCAAATGGTATGAAGAAATTTTGTATGCTGCTGTTGAATTGTTTTATCTTGGTTAGGAATTTAGAAAAATGTATGAAACTTAAAAATTCTGAAATCTGTGATCGAAGGTCATTAGGACCGTTCGGTCCTCCCCTCTAAACTGTTCAGTCAGTTGATGACCGGTCGGTCTTGTGAGACTTACATCGTTGGCTATTTACTTTTACTAATCTGGTTCCTTACTAAGTCAAGGGAGTCATTTCCCTCTCGGTTTTAGTATATATATATATATATATATATATATATATATATATATATATATATATATATATATATATATATATATATATATATATATATTATGTTTAAGAATGTTCGGTCATAAACCTAGCGTTCGGTTATACAAGTGTTCGGTATTAGACTAACACTTAATTTCTGAAGCATTCGGTTTCATATCAGTATTATTGTTCACTTTAAGGACATCCAGTCTTATACTGAACGTCCGGCCTGAAAGTGCTTGGTCATAGACTGAGTACTCGGTCTCATATTAATTATTTAGACGTTCAGTCATACACTGAGCGTTCAGTTTATATTGGTAATGTTTATTAAAAGTATTAGGTCTTGAGAAGTGCTCGGTCATAGACTAGCCTTCGATCATGTTAGTGCTCGGTCTTATACCAGTAATTGAATTCCTAAAACGTCCGACTTATTATATTGTGTATTTAAAAAGTGTTCGGTCTTAGAGTGACACTTGTTTCCTAAATAGTGTTTGGTCTTGTACTGACACTCTACCTATTGAAGAGAACTCTTTTATTTTAAAACATCTGGTTTTCTGTGTTTAACTTCTTCAGCTCCACTGAAGAGTTTCTTATTGGATTCTTCCGTCCGGTTTTCATTGGTTAAATCCATTTGGTTTTCATTGATGAGTTTCCTATTGATTCTTCCGTCCGGTTTTCATTGGTTAAATCCATTTGGTTTTCATTGATGAGTTTCCTATTGATTTTTCCTTCCAGTTTTCATTGGTTAAATCCATTTGGTTTTCATTGATGAGTTTCCTATTGACTTTTCCGTCCGGTTTTCATTGGTTAAATCCATTTGGTTTTCATTGATGAGTTTCCTATTGATTTTCCGTCCGGTCTTCATTGGTTAAGTTCATTTGGTTTTCATTGAGGATTTCCTTATTAATTTTCTGTTCGGTCATCTATTGAAGTTTTCTTGGTACTCCGTTTTCCTTTCTTCGTGTTAAACCACTCGGTCATTCCCTTAATTTTGTTTTATTTTGATGAATGTGACAGTGTGAAATTGGATTGAAATTGGTTAAGTAAGAGAATTCCACTGGAGGAATATCTCATGATTGATGATGGTTGAAGTATGAACATGGAGCATGCTCCGCTGTCGTTCTGATCCTGATATTCTGTGATGACGCTTTCTCATGTAGAGGAAGATTATTCATGTGTGGGAATGGCAGGAGGTCCCCGATCATAAGACCAGATGATCGTTGAAGGACTAACCTCGGGTGGCAGCTGATAAGTCCAGGCAGCTACTACACCACATCGGGTGCTAGGGACGTCGAGCTACATGGTTCATACAGTTCAGACAGTGTCTAAGTGGTCAGATATAATAGTAAAACATTCAATTTATATTGATACGAATGTATGGACGTATGTATTGTTCGGTTTGCATGTTTATATGTATGTTGGAAATGATTAATTAAATTTACATAAGCTTACCCTTATTTGTTCTGTCTTTGCCTATGTTCCCATTCGGTATTTGGCCGTTCGGTTTGTTCTCTTCACTGCGATGATCATCCATTGGATGTGAGCAGACGACGTTATTGAAGATACCTTAGAGGATGCCCTGCAGACCGATCAGCCAGAAGATATTGTACCTGAGAGTAGTGCAGGACCGTCCGGTCCTTAGTTTAGATTTTAAATTTATCACCTTATGTAATTAGCCGTTCGGTTTAATGTTTTGTAGAACTGTTCGACATAACCTTTTTTATCACCGTTCGTTATTAGTGAACCATTGGTCGTTCGGTGTTCTGTGTACATTCTGTTATTGTAAAGAGTTTTAATTCTATATGATATTTCATATTTCTTATCCATCTAAGTATTTGTCTCTCACTGTTCTTTATTATTATTTATGTTAATTTCCAGAATAAATTATAGTTTTCAAGCTACATTTATTAGGATATTACAATATAGGAATAAGAATTTTGTTGATATAATATCATGAAATTCATTAATGATTTTAAGATATAATTTGTTTTGAAACTTACAATTTTATTACAGTTTTATTTAAAAAAAATTATTAAAGTAATAAATACTGATGAAAATATATGTGCTACGTGTGAATGTGTGTTCATTTTAATGATAATAAAAATAAAAAATTATTATTACTTCTATAATTATAAAAACAAAAATAATTTAATATTTTTATTGCAAGTGAAAAAACAGTTGACTTTTAAAAAAGTAGTAAAAGGTAAAATAGTTAAAAAATTAATTATATAAAGGGTAAAATTAAAAATATATTTATTTTAGTTTAAGAAATAGTTAAATCTAAAAAAATTGTCAAAATCGAAAAAAAAACTTAAAATGTCATATAAAGGGTAAAATAGTAAAGCAATTAATTTAATTAAAAAAACTATTATATAAAAGACAAAATAGAAAATAAAATATGGAATTTCATTATAGTATAGTATAGATAAATAATTTGTATAATTTTTTTATGATATAAATAGTTTTTTATTATATATCATAGTTAATAGAAGGTTAAAACTAGAAAATAAATTTTATTATAGGTAATTATTTAAATTTAAAAAGATGGTTATTGAAGGATAAAGTTAAAAAAAAAACTCGAAAAAGTATATTAAAAGAATAAAATTAGAAACTAAAAGTATTATAAGTAATTATTTAAATTTAAAAAAGCGGAAGGATAAAATTGCAAAATAATTTCGTACAAATTGTTTAAATGGATATATATCATCGATAACTTTTAAAAATATAAAACGGATTCTGACAATAAAATATATATTATTATTTTATTAGTTTATTTAAATTTATATTTAAAATTTTTTTTGAAACGGTTGAATCACAAAGTATCATATATTATAAAATATTGTTAAAATAACTTTTTCCATATAAAGCTAATGAATATTTGGTACTAATTGTTTAAACTGAATACGAAGAACTCCAAAACTAGAAATCATACTTTGCTTTTAGCCCTTCAACTAAAAATACATTTAAATTCATTGTAAAACATATTCTGGACTAAAGTATTAATCATTGAATACATCTTTCGACTTTAACCGATTGTCTATTCTATAGCCTGAATTCAACTAATTTGTCTTTCGATTTGAAGACAACATATTTAAGAAACATTTTGAGAATACTATATTAAGGAACATTTTGATAAAGCAGACATCAATTATCTACTTTTTTCTAATAAACAAGGTCTCAAACAAACATATGAATACTGTGGTTTTACACCAATTACTTTGATCTACTTTTCTTTCTTCATTGTGATGCCAAATTTGTCGGCAAGATTTAATTCATCTGTTTAAAAGGTTAATTATTTTAGTTTGATACGAATTAATGTCACCAAAGTTGGTCCCAATATCAAACCCAGACACAACTTTGGAAGTACAATAAATGGTATCGTATGTATGTCCCCAATATTTCATTCTTCTTTCCCAAATTCCATTTTGCCTTTTCAAACTTCATGCATAAATGTTATCTGTGAACAAAAGTACCACTCAAATAATTGCATAGACCCCTTACCAAAACGCTTTGCATTTGTTAAAAGAAAATACCATTTTAGTACTAAAATGCTAAATTATTTTTATCTAAACTATATTATATTACCAGAATATAATGGACGTATTTATTATATATATGTTCAAGTAATAAGTCATAACATCATCATATGTTAGATTTTTTAATAAATCATATTAGGTATTATTATAAAATTGTAGTAGCATGCCTAGCGGGTTGACACTACAAAACTTTAATCATCATCTATCATTACATAAATATCCATAAAAGGAATAATATAAAGAAAAATAAAATCAAGGAGGCATAAAAGGCTAGACAAAACTCATGTCAAAGAAAATAACACCTACCTAAAAAAAATAACTATATGACTAAATTCTAAATTCTCAACAAAATCTCAACTTTACATCTCTAATAAAAAGAAATTTAATTTATTAAAAACCCTAATATTAGCAAAAATACCAATACACCAATCTTTTTAAAAAAATGTGAGAGACTCAACTTTAAGTAAACGGTAAGTTTTACATTTTATTAAAAAAAACTAAAAAAAAAAAATTATAAAAAATGTATAATGACCATTGCTCAACATAAACTAGAGAATCAACTTTCACGTTCCAACAAACTATCATTAATGCTAAATAACTTAAAATAAAGTATTATTACCAATAATTAAACCATAATTAAATAATTGAAATTAAAAGTCTTCTCAAAAATCGATAAATATAAGTTTAAAATAAGGTAGTAAGTGATTGTATTTATTGTATCATTAATATAGTTGTCAAACTTAAAATGACTTTAATACTTAAATATCTTATGTCATGTAGAAATATTTCAAAAAGATTTGAATTAACTATAATATAAGATATGAACAAAATACAACTTTTAAATCCTTTAAACTACTTAATAATCATTAATATCGATCTCAAAGAGAAAATCTAACTAAAATGAATTACATTTAACTATCTTTACTTATCTTAAAAATCTAAGTAACAATAATAACATTACATGATTATACTGAATTGTCTTTAGCAACTCTATTTCCATTAACCGTAATTCATCTCAAGAAGACATAGGCCAGTTTACCTGTTTAATTTGAAGAATTTGTTTTTTTCTGTTATGAATAAATAAATGAATAAAAATAAAAAAACTTAGTCAACAATATTTTTGTCTATACATTTAGTATAATTATTAAATGTTTCAAATATATACGTCATTTAATTAAATTTAAAGAATAATAAAAAATAATAATTATTTAAATCTTGGTTTAATACCTATTTTGGTCCCTCCTTTGGGAGGGTTTGTTCAGAGTGGTTCCTCCTTTTTTTCAAAAGTTCACCTAAGTCCTACCTTTTGCAAAAACTGTTCAAAGTGGTCTCTCCTTTTTTCAAAAGTTCACTTAAGTCCTACCTTTTGCAAAAACTGTTCAAAGTGGTCCTTTTTGCTAACGACGTTAACTTTCTTAACGGCACACTTTGAACAGTTTGAACAGTTTGCTGAGGTGTAACGTTTTGGCTGTTAGCAAAAAGGTAGGAAACTTTTCAAACGGTTGAAAGTGTGCTGTTAAGAAAGTTAACACCGTTAGCAAAAAGGACCACTTTGAACAGTTTTTGCAAAAGGTAGGACTTAAGTGAACTTTTGAAAAAAGAAGGGATCACTTTGAACAGTTTTTGCAGAAGGTAGGACTTAAGTGAACTTTTGAAAAAAGGAGGGACCACTTTGAACAAACCCTCCCAAAGGAGGGACCAAAATAGGTATTAAACCTTAAATCTTTTACTATTCGTTTACTCTCAAACAATGTAAATAACAGTAAACTAATATATTTAAGAGTAGTATTATTGGGAGCAGAATATATTATTCTATTTGTTCGGTGATACAATATTGTGTAATAATATGAAATTGACCATTTACAGTACAATATAATTTTGTATAATGTTGCTATAGAATTTTTTTGACATTTCATCATCAATATGCTTTACAAATGTAGTATAACTTTTATCTGCTTTTATTATTTATATTTTTATTGTAAATGCATCTTTTAACTTTTATTTTTTTCAAAAACCCAAACTGCAAAAAAATATATTTCTTTCTGTAAGACAACCAATGTTGAAAATCCTTCTTGGACATTAAATTTGGTATGAATGTTTAAGTCGTATAGTGTAAAATACACATAAAAAAAGCTAAAATCACGAAGCACAATCACCAAACCCTAGAACATTCATTTAGTGTTAACATGAAGAAAAAAAAAACAATGAACTCTGTCAACAATTAGACAAACAAATCCTTGGCATCAATAACTAAATAATTTCTTATAAAATAATAATTATCAACAATTGTATGAAATCCGTCAACTATGGGAAACATAAACTCCACCTATTTTTCCAACTTCTTCATTGCTATTTACATGGTAAGAAACAATGTTTCAGTAATTAACATAATCATACTTTCGACTGTTCTCGAAGTATTGGGGCATTTAGTAATCATTGGGTGTAGAATGAAAAAGCCCATATACAATTGCCGGATTGAGACCATAATTCAAAAGTTTTGAATCATGTAATTACCAGCTTTTTTCTGCACCTCTACAAATTCGTTTCTTGCACTCCCATAAAGTTTTGTATTTATGTACAATTAAAAATATAAATTGTGTATTACGGAATATATAATTTGAAATATAATTTTTAGCATACTAAAATATACAATACAATTTGAAATATAATTTTTTTAGATAGAACTGAAACAATATTATGTATTGGGTTATGTTTCACAGGAAGGATAACCAATCTCACATACAAGGAGTTACATTTACGATTTGTTTTTCCGTAATTTTTTTTTTAATTATTGGCATACTTTTACGGGAAAATGCAGACAGCATAATATAAAGTTGAGAATCAACCAGTAAAGTGCCTTGGCTTAAATAAACATCCTTCCCCTCTAATCATTAATTTGTTTTAATTTTGAGGAGTTTGTCCATAAAAGCATGAAGAATTACTGAAATTATTTTCCATAAATAAGAAATAATTTATGTCTAAGATAATTTATAAATTTTTATATAATTTTTCAATTTGATTTTATATATAAATTAAATTTAGTTTACAAAACATGTATAGATATAATAATGCGATGAAAAACTATTATCGATTTATTTTAAACCTATCAAAGTTTGTAAAGTTTGGAGATTTTATAAGCCTATACTATCCTCTTTGGTTGGCTTTACATCCTTAAATCAGGGAGTGAAAAAAAAGAGTTACAAATAAAAAAAAAATAAAATTTTGACACACTTAATTTTTGTACGTTATTATCCTTTCTTACCATTTTTTTTTCTTAAAAAATACAAACTTTATATTTTTATAATTATTTTATCCTTATATTTTATGTCAAGTAAGTAAATGTAAAAGTATATACCATTATTCAAATTAAAAATAATCAACTTATAGTTGCAAACGAGGTCTTGTAACGAAATGAGAAAGAATATATGAAGGATAATCTAGTAAATTGCAAAAGTTTTAGCCTTTAGTCGTATATTTGTCGTAAGAAGTTCAGGTTCAGAGAAAGACAACATATGCATACCTTCTTATTTTAATGGATATTATGTCTATACTTTCTCTTTTTTATACTTTAATTTCATAACCCTAAAAACTATTTTATTTATTTTTATTTTTATTAGTTAAATATAATATTTTACTTTTAATTAAAAGAAGTTGGAAAGTGAAAGTAAGAAAAAATCACGAGTGTGAAAATATAGTTTTCCTATTTTAGTTGTACATGTTTTTTTCCTTTTTTTTCTTTTTGAACACGCATTCACTTCAAAAAAAACACATATTATTCATTTCTTTATGGAAAATATCCCTAGATGTATCTCCCCTTTTTATCTCTGATTTTCTATGCACTATCTCTTACAAAAAAAAATAATATTTACAAGAGGATAAATTATTTGTTATTAATCTCTTTATATGAAATGTAAATGAATGTTATTAATTTATTTAAAACATATGTAAAAAAATAATCAGATTATAAACATACAGTGATCTCAGGTAAATCATTTCTACAAATAACAAAGATGTGAAGTAATCCTTAAAATAATACGAGAATCGTGTGTAATCTTATTAAGCTTGAAGGGGTGAAATGCCTACTCCAAAAACTTAAAACTGCAATGTAGAACCAATGACATGAACACAGAAGATACTTATACTTATAGTGTTTTACATAGATGCATAATAACTAAACTCTGGCATTAATGCATGCATGGATAAAACTCAAAATTAATCAAGAAAGTCAATGCTTACAGTGAAGCCTGAGTCCTCATACGTTAAACTAGATATAAAGTTAAAAACATGGCCTAGAATAGCTTGTGATTTGCGAATGATTCAAACTTGCTAATTAATCCTAATCAATGAGCCATTCACAAAGTTTTCTTTTAAAGCTCAGAACTGAAAAGCAAGTGTGCTATATACTACTTAACCTTTCTGATGAAGCCTGCGTTATAACAAGAATATGTCAAAGATCATCATCATCCGTCACCCTAAGTCCCAAATACCAAGGCCTTCTTTTCCCACCATCACACTCATCCACTGTCCTTCTCAGAGAGATGCTGATCTCATCCCATATTTGCTTGCACTCACTTCCACTCCTATCAAATCCCAAACAACCCAATTTTGCTGATATTTCATCCCAAAGCCCATTCTCCAAGTACCCATTTTCTCTGAATCGTTGCTCAAAACCACTCCTTAGCTGTATCAAATTTGAAATCTCCATTTCTGTCCACCTACTGCTACTTCTTTGATCCATACCCTTGGAGGGAAATTCACTGCTCTCAATCTTTCCTTCTCCCTTGTTCTTATTTCCTGCTTCTTCAACCATAGCTTCATCCAGGGGCAATGCTTCCAGTTCTATCCCAACGTGTTTCCTCACAACCTCTATCAATGCAGCATCTCTTGCTTCAACCCATGCTTTCTCTTTAGCCCACAGTTCATGCACCTGTTGGTCAAACCACATTGACTCTTTCCTCTTCCTTTCTTCCTCCTTGGATGACATCTCTTGCTCTCTTTGTTCAACAACGCTCAGCATTCTCTCCATCCAAGCATCTTGCGTCTCTATGATCTTCCTCATGTGGGAATCCACAATCTCCTCCACTTTTGCTCTCCAGCTTTTTCTTAACCTCCTGTGATCACTTTGTCTTTCATCCAACAACGCTTTCTGCTTCTCCCTTGACTGCCTCATCATGAATGCAATGGCTGAAAGATCCTCCTCGTTGTTTTCAGACGAGGATGTCTCGAATTCAGATGAGTTTGAGATGCTGATGCTCTCTGAGCACTTGGGGTTATTACTAGAATCCCCATTGTGTTCTTGGTTAATTGCAAAGGTAGGTGTTTGAATGTTACCATTGTTTGCACCAGCACGATGGGTTTTATCTGAAGTTGAGGCATGATTTGTGTTTGCTTGGTCTCCACATATTGCTTCAAGCTGCCTGAAGAACCTGTAGTGCTTCCCATCTTGTCTACTGGCTTTACCTTCCTT
Source organism: Vigna mungo (assembly GCA_036885675.1). Lineage (NCBI taxonomy): Eukaryota > Viridiplantae > Streptophyta > Magnoliopsida > Fabales > Fabaceae > Vigna > Vigna mungo. The sequence continues at coordinate 40,789,253 of CP144692.1, read as the reverse complement.
CGTCTTCTTGTAATATTTGTACAAATTCTCAAACTTCTCTTTGCATTTCTTTCCACTTCTTTGGTACCCAAATTCCTCAGCCATTATCCTATACACGCATGCACATTAAAAATGTAAGTGGAGATTCGTTAGCACATTAATAATTCCCTCTTTTATTTTTCCCATGATCCTTTTCCATCTTGGATAAAATCTGGGTGACAGTAATAGGAAAATCTTATTTGGTTCAAAAACCATACTAATCACAAAACGTAACACCACATAAATTTTTCTTTTTTAGGCATGCATGCATGGAATTAACATTCGTATAATTGTAAATCCATTTAAGATTTAAGATTTCTCCATTAATAAGCGTTCTTATGTTTATCATTCTATCTTCTTTGTATTGTATATTAACCGTGTGTGCTGAAGGATTAAAATAATAGAAACATTCTCTCTTCATTAAAGATGTCAGAAACATCAATACAATTATCCGAGTTCAATCAAGAAAATAAACTCCAATATATAGCCCTAACTAGCTGAGCAAAATAGCTAGCTAGGTCTAATAGTACTAAAAACAAAGACAGGCTTTCAGGGTGCTGAAAATCCTTGCACCCATAATTACTTACTTACAGAAAAACCAGTGCAAGTATACACATTGAGTCAGTGGATTTCTTGGACAAAACTAGAAATAGATAACAAAAGCCACATGGATCTCTCAGTTATCTGTAAGTAATGGCCTGTCATTTTCAAATGCAAAGAGGAAATTAGCCTCCCACCCCCCAAAAAATTGTAAACAAGCAAGATAAAAGGAAAAGACAGAAAGAACAACCATATTTCTTCACTCCTCACTCCTCAACCACACTATGCATTTCCCCAACTCGTTCTGAGTCTGAAAACAAAAACAGAAAGCAAAAAACAGTGGTTTTCTTCCTTTTTTCAGAAGTTAGTATATACATATACCTAGAAATCTCATTCCACAAGGGTGCTTTCTGATTATTCTCTCTGAACTTGCAATCAAGACGAGATCTGATCTCTAGAAGCGAAAGGGTCTCCTGTCTTGGCCACCTGTTGTTCCCGGAATCAAAACCAAACCACCCTTTCTCTGCACTCTCCATGCTGCAGAATGCATGATCCGAGACAGCAGCAGTGGCAGCATTGGTAGGGTTGACACCAGAAGAAGAGGAATAGTCATGATGATGGGAAAAGTGAGTGAAGGCACGAGGGAAGAAAACGTCCCCAACCATGTTGTGGTCATAGGTGTTGGGTGGAATTGTAGTGGCAGCAGCAACCGGACTGAGACCATGGTGAAGACACAGTGGCTCAAGCAGGTGCGTGCTTGAAGGGTTCATATGGGTTCTGGGTGGTATAAAACGCCGGAGATCCTCCGGCAACCCATATGGGTCACCCATGTTCACTGAAGACAGTGAGAGAGAAAAGGAAAAAGGAAAAGCAAAACAAGGTGTACAGAAAACACAGAAGGGATGAGAGAAGGGACTCACTTGGTTCTATCACACAACAAGCAACACTTTTTATTTATTTTTCATTTACCTTTTTCACCCTCTATTTCATCTTTCACAAATTTGACGGCAGCCACGTTACTCCCTCACTACCTAATACAAAAATAATAAACAGACCTTCAAAATATATATTACTATATTATATAAAAAAAATAAACAATGAATCAGTAAGCATTAAACTCACTTTACTTTTGCAAAATATGTTTATTCTTGAACTCTACGTGACTGTAATAATGAAATGGAGATAGTGTTATGAGGTATTTTTACAACGAAGAAATGAGATAGAAAGTAAGTAAAAGAATGAGAAGAAAAGATGAAAAAAAAAAAAAAAAGAGATGAGTATTAATGGTGAAGGACGAAACGGACGTTGATTGTTTTAGTAACTTATTATTATTATTTGAGAAGAGGGGACAGGATCCGAGTCTACCGCAACTCTTAAAAGTTAGACTCATCTGGGTCAGAGCATGAGAGAAAGAGAAAGAGGAAGAGAAAGGAGAAGGTAATTAAAGAAGGTGATTTAAATAGTAAAGATTGAAGTACTTGGTAGGGAAAGTGTAAATTATAGGTTCCTCTTAGAGCCATCCTTTGTTCTTCATACCTAGGAGATATAAAAGTACCATCATCAAATGGTTTTCCATATTCATCAGCTGAATCATCTTCTAGAGAGACAAACAATTGCTGTTAAATTCTCTTCTTTCATTCTAAACCAAAACTATTATTATTATTCCTATATACATACTGAGGCAGTGCAGTGAATGAGAGAGAGACAAATGGCAGAGGATGAGACGATCAATGGTGACGGATGCACAGTATTTCAGACTTAACCTTTTCACTATACTTTACTTGCTTTTAGCAGTAGCAGCAGCATCTTTGTGGAGGCTGCCATAACTTAGCTTAAAGCCAACACACCTTTCTTAATCATTCCAGTTTGGTGAACGTGATCGTGATCGTGAATCTCTTCCCTTTTCCTTTCTATCTAACATTTCCTTCTTCTCCTTCTCATAAAAGAGCCTATGACTGTATAAATATAATCTAAATAATTAAAACACCAGTGCTGGTAGAGTTTGCTTCGTGATTTTTAGAATTATATGCTTGGAAATAATATCTAAATTATGTATTTATAATGAGACAAGTATATATCCATATTAATCAACTTTAGTTATCATCATAAATAAAGATGTTCTGAAAAGTCAACTTATAATTGAGCTAAATACTCAATTGCTGTAGAATTCCAAAATACACTGCACTTGGATAGCACTCTTTTTACTTTTAGGGAACAGAAAGGAATGGCAAAAAAAAAAATTTATTCTCCCAATGTATGCAGCTAAAATCTGTAATCATCATCAGATAAATAATTTTTAATGATATACGTGGATAACAATAATGGATTAAATAATTTGATAATAATATAACAATAATATATAACCAAATCCTTTGTATTTATTATAAATTCTAATAATAATAATCATACTTGACGCATAATCTAAAATTATAATTTTAGAATAGTTAAATCCTTCTTTGGAATATGAAGATATCATTATTAACACTCATTGCATGGTTTTAATAAAACAAAAAACCCAGAAATATGAACAAGATAATAGAAATTTTAATTTTCTTAATTTTTACACCATTTTGTTTAATGATATACGTGGATAACAATAATTAATGATAAAATATTACATTATTTAATCAAAACATTATTTTAATCGTTCTTGTTTATATAGTAAAGTCGTTTTCACGCGTCTAGGTGAGAATCTTCTTTTTCTGATTCCCTACCCTTATCATCTTCCATTCATTTTACTTTGCTGCACCATGCAATCATGAGAAAATGCAATATACATACATATATATATATATATATATATATATATATATATATATATATATATATATAAATTACCATCTAAGTCAGTATTAGACATATTCACTTGTAGTACTTCACAACGAGTCAAGTTAGTTTTATATACATGCATGTACCCAATTAACCATGTAAAAGTGAAACTTCCAAGGCATTTCACGACTAAAATAATAATTTAAATCAATTTAAAGTTAATAAAAATCAAATTATGTATTTGCTATTTATCTAATTTCAAATATTCAAGAGAACTAAAATTTAGGAAGTGAATTTTGATAACAAGCAAATCTTTTTCCAATGAATTAAAAAAAAGTATACACCAACCTTACAAATATTATAATAATATAAAAACATTTCAAAAATATTTGTAATCAAAAGAACAAATCTTCAATAAACTCAAATTTATTGAAGGATTTTATAATTTAATTCACCAATAGATATTTTTATTAGTAACAAATTCATTGATAAAATCTGTTTACAATATCAATTAATGAATTGCAATTTGTATTGTCGATAATATTTTAGTTAATGACTTGTAATTACAATTATTAACGATAAAATATGTTAGCAATATTTGTCCAGAAGTTATAATTTGTATCTTTTCGTTAGTAATTATAATTACAATTATCGATTATATTTTTATGTTCATAATTCCGTCAACGTTTTGGAGGACAAATTTTTGTTAAATACGATGAAATAAGAGTTTAAAAGAAGAGAAAAGAAAAGAAAATGATAGAGAAGGAGTGGAGGCTCTATAGTGAGTTACCCGTGGAAAAAAATATATATGTACTTAGTTTTTATCATTTTTATGATAAGAAAGAAGAAAAAAAACACTCAATCACCAATTTTATCAATAGTAAAACTATATCGATAATTACCTATAAATACTTATTTTGTAACGATTAATCTGTATGTTGGAATTACTAAGAAATTATTATATATGAATTAAACCAGTTAATAATATATTTTTTCTTATACTGTATATAATATAATATATAAAATTTTTTTAAGGTGTGAAGTAAATGTTTTTTAACTTTATGGATGTGAGATCATTATTCCTCTTTATTTTTTAATGTTAATAAGAAAGTAAATAATTAAGATTTTGATGTAATTAAATAATGTGTTTATGGTAGTTTTTGTGATTTGTCTTATCTGTGGAAAAGGGGGGTAGGGGCTTTGGGGTTGGGGGGCCAAAATCGGGAATCGTGGCTGCTGAAGGGATTTACATGGAATAGACTACGTACCTAATATTTGACTTCTCTCTTCACCACTCTTCCCATGGCTCAAACTTCGAAGCATTTCTAGTCTCCTTCACTTTTTTTCTCTCACTCTCGGTATACTTTTTTTTATAATGTATTTCACACGAGTATAAAAATATAAATTTTTATATTTTTTAAGAAAAAAGACGTTGGAATTTTCAGATTGATTAGAGACAAGTAAAATTCATAATATACAAGTGTGGGAAAATCTCCGGATACACTCGTAACATGACTCACATAAATAATATTATTTTTCAATTTATTATAGATGATTTTCATTAAATCTTAAGAATCTTTAGCTACAAATCAGGTATGGGATGAAGTACAAATAATAAAAACTGACAATAAAATATCAACTTACCTCCAAATAAAATCTGTTTATTGTATCATAAAATAATACCTACCTAATAAACACAAAATCATAATTACTCATTTCACTTTTATTTCTATCAAATTAAGTAGATACAAATCTCACTTTATAAATCGATTGGAGTTGAGTTAGGTTTAAAATTTATTTTCTAATATTATATCAGAACCATCGTCAAAGTCTATCCAGCGATATTTGTTGTTTGTTGATTTAGATGTGGTAAAGAATATTTCAATTTTTAAGTCATTCTATGTGTATTTTTCTTCTTTTTCTTACCCACGTGTTAAGTGAATAATTTGTTAAACTTGTTTCATTTTACAACGCTGTCTTTCTAATTATCTTTGTCAACAGATGTAAATAGACAAGAGTGTTAGTTGGACTGCACAATCGATTTTAGATTTGGTTTGTCTTCAGGAGAGATATATAACTACGTATGTGCATATTCCACCACAAATAATAAACAAACTGTAACTCATCGTCCTTCCAATTCTAGATTCCACCTATCTAAACATACTATATGCTTCTACATCTACCTCAAGGGACAATTCCTAAACAAACTCATCTTTTAACTTTAAATTATAACAACGTCATTAAGAAAATAGTTTTTTTTTTTATATGATGGAAATAGATTCTTCTAAAAGCTTAATATATAGTTTCACATTATTTAATAATTTAATAGTTGTATAAGAAAACACATATACCATCAACTTAGTATGATGTCATATCAATTTACTTTTTTCAGATTGAAATAATTTCATATAGTTTTTTGAAAGACTTTTTTTGATAATTTATATATATTTTACATGTTTTAAAAGTAAAATCATAATTAAATTACTAATTTTAAAGTGAATAGTATTGAAGTTAAAACATTTATGTTGTTTGATGAGACAAAAAAGTTTTATAGACAGATTTCATTTTCGACTAAAATTTTATTTCAATATCTTTAACAGTTACATTACTTATTACTTAGGATTCAAAATTCATAGTAACTTAAACAAATATATTAAAAAAGTAACAAAATTTCAAAAACTAAAAGAAATTATTCCACATATGTAATTACATACTTTTAATATTTATTAAATTTATTAAAAAGTGGATTTAAAGCATGATTCAATTTTACAAGATAAAATTTGTATTTACTTATATAATAATTTGGCCTTATTTCATATAGATGTGAGACTTTCAACACATCTTTTCAAATCAAAATATATACCCATTGATTTTAAAATAGATATTGTTAAAAATTCAATCATAAATAAAATGATATATTCAATAAATATCAAATTTCGTTAAAATAAATTTTTATACCATGTTAAGCAATATACTTAAAATTCAATTCAATCATATAAAATTCACATGTAAAATTTTTTAACCTATTTATATATTAAAAATTGTAATGTCTAGTTAATTTTAGATTTTCAATAATATTTTATGTATTACAGTAATAGAACCCGCATAAAGGTGTAAAGGAAAAATTGATTTAAGTTATCTATGATTATAAAATAACTGATAGAACAAATCATAGTGGACATAATGACCTCTTAAGCATACTCTGTAATCTTCCAACATTTTTTTTTTCATAAACCTCTTCAATAACATCATCAACAATATAAAAGGAAAAAAAAAAACAGAGAGAGAGAGTATTTGAATAAGAAATATCAATAAATTTTGTTATAGATGTAGTAATGAAAAAGAGTGTAATGGAAAGAAAGTGTTACATAATGAGCGAGAAGTTGATTGAGTGATTCGAAAAATAAAAGAAAAAGAAGTGAAAAAGTTGTAGTGACTGAATCACTGATTGCTTGGTTCAGACGTTGGTGAGAGCAGATGTTGCAGCGTATGTGAGTGTAGGCCACGTTCTCTTTCTCTCTGCTGCCATGCACATTGACGTAGCCGCGATATATAACAAAGGCGCAGAAGAATCAACCAAGCCAAACTAGTGCAAATCCTCATAATCTCTGTCACGTGACTGCAACTGCTCATGTCACATCATCACTATTTTAAATTCTCTTTTTATGATATCAAGCTTTAACTTATTTTCTCCTATTTTCATATCTTTCGCTATTATACACATCTCCCTGTACTAAACAAAAACATTGAAACTAAACACTCCAATCTCCTACCTAAAGAGGGCTTCACACAAGGAAAAAGTCTATTTAAGAATTTTTTTTACAATATTTTTTTTATAATATTTTGATAACACATACGTTACTATTTACGGTTTATGATTCATCCGTTTTAAATATTATTTTAAATATAAATTCAAATAAAGTAATAAAATAATAATATGTGTTTTATTATTAAAAAATTATTAAAAAAAGTTATCAAAATATCATCATCCTTCATATAAATAAATAAAAAAAAAAACAGGTTGATTATATCGCTAAAATAAGAGAAAAAAAAAACTTTGTGCACTGCTTTGATAAATCCACTTTTACAAGTCCTAATACTTATTTGTAGTTCAGCTTCTGAAGTAGAAAGAGAGCTAATAGAGAAAGCATTGTTCTTGATGGTTAGTAGAAAATGAGAAGAATATAAAATGTGAGATGCTTGGCAACAAGGCGTTGACCATATGTTGCTAGTATTCGTTAATTTAGTTAGAAGAAAATATTTTATTAAGATAAATCTTCAAAACAATTCAAAGGAATTCATACCAAGTTTATACACTAAAAAATAGTTTATTGAATTGTTTTCATGAAAAGAAAAATAACGTTAGTAAAAAAAAATCTATACAACGTCTACGATTCATAAAAAAAAATAAAAAAACCTTTCAAAATAAGTGTTTTTTTTCTTTTAACTACTTTCGATTAACTTTTTAACACTGGCAAGGCCTTTATGAAAGGTATTCTAAATTTGTTTTTCGATCAAAACAAAAAATAATATTATATAAAAAAACACTCATAATTATGAGTTGAGCTAAATTTTACAAATTAAACATTCTTATTTAGTCACTTCAAAGAGACAAAATAAATAAACAAAGCATTGAGTGAATTAAAAGTAAGAGCAAATTGGATATGTAATTATGAGTTTAAGTTTCACAAAGTAAAAGTAAGAAAGCCGAGTATTATAAAAATGAAGATGCATAAATATTACTTTAAATTTTTTGGTGAGAAGTGATTTAATATCTTATGTTTGTCGATTTCAGTCTCTCATTCCTATTGTGTCTTTTAAATATATTTTTGTTCCTTTATAAACCTATTAATAATATCAAAATTGATGACTAGTCTTGACAACTAATTCATACAATAATAGGTTCTTGTATTAAAAGTTTTCATACAAAAGTTTCCGTTAAGATGAACAAAACAATAAGAAAAAAAAAAATACTCGTGATTAGAAATTATTCTACACATAAAAAAACATGAAAGTGACTCATCAATGAAGATAATATTGTTATTGAGGAGGATATTATCGAGTCTAAATCTTCCTAAGTGAATATAAGAAAATTAAATATCATATAAATATAAAAATTTATAAACTCATTGTTTTAAAATTTTGAATTTAAAACTTTCTCAATTTGTCATGCGAACTAAGTATACATTTCATCAATAATGTTTATCCCTCAAATGAAATCCCTCTAAGTTCCATCGGAGTATCCAGAGATCCATTTTCTATCTTTTTTAACATTGAAACTTGAAGATGTGTGAGAAAATATTCAATAATTTACACACGTACGCGCCTAGTTGGTTATATAAACTTTGTGCATTGCATGTTAACTTAATTAGTTATTCGATGGTAACCTTTCAAAATGTTTTATCATATCTTAATATTCACTCGGTCGGCCTAGTGGAGGATTAGGCACTTATTCGAATTTTACTTTAGAACTTCATTTTTTTCATCATAAAAGCATTTATTTAAAATAAAATACAGAAAACTACATTCAATTTATAATGCAGGGAACTAGAAAGCTGAATTCACATATTCTATATTTTAAAGTTTGATGTTGAAAATAATAGTAATAATAGAGGCAGTGTAATTATTTTGATAGTTTTGTCGAAAATTTGTACAGAAGAACGCTGATTATTGTGGACGGTGTCGTTCTCATGGGAAAGTGTCGTGTTAAAGTTGATGCCATGCATGATTAAAAGGTGGAGAATTTGAGAAAGAGAAAGTGAAAAATGTGGCTTTGTGTTTGATGATGAGAAAGAAGTGCTTGTCCCTGCCTAAATAGGAAAGGTGATTAGAGTAGGACAGCTAGACAACATGGTTTGATCATAACAATTGTACGGACAGTTTGAGAAGCGTGGGACCATGATGGAAGAATGGACGGCTCTGATGCCATTGCATCATCATTCATTCACTCCGTAAAGTAAACAAACAACATCAAAGTTTTGTTCCCTCTTTCCATCTTCGTCATGGGAGAATCTTGTATTCACAATTTCCGCACACTATCGATTTACACGTAACAAGACTAAATTATAATATATAAGTGAAGTATAAACTTTATTTTACAATACGGTTTTGTGGAATTAAATTAGACTTAAAATCCACTTCTAATATAGTATCAGAACCATGATTAAAACCTATCCTAACGAGTTTTAAGTAGACATTTTTGTTTCTATTCCACCCATTGTCGGGTCGTTATTGAACCACCTAATTTCTACTATCTTGCACGAGATATTTATACCTCGAGGTAAAAGTTTTGTGAATTGAGTTAGACTTAAAATTCACTTCTAACACAATCTTTATTCTTCTCGCTTTTCAATGCATAAAAATACGTTTAATTTTATTTTTAATTTATCCGAAAATTTCAATTAATTGTAACTTTTATGCGGATGGGTGGGGGTAGCCATGCTCCAATATGTATAATTTAAGAGAATATACTTTAATTACATCAGGTAATAGTTATAATGTCCCACGACTACAGAAGCAAGGGACTAAAATTAGGTAAGCATATGAAGATGATATTGATGTAAACCAAAAAGTTCGAACACATCAAAGAGAGAGAATATGAAGATATTGTTATAATGAAACATGATGAAAGGGGAAAAAGTTCATGAAATACTTTGTGCTAACATTGGGATGGGGGAGAGAAAAACATGTCAAATAAAATAATTTTTATCATTTTCTTTTGAAAGTTTATCACTTTTGTAGTTTTTTTTATATGTATATACTGAATACTGATGGCGCTATTGAGCATTTAATTTTCAACTCCTTCCCCATTAATCTTATAGTAGTTTTTTATGAACTCTTTCTGGTAGAAAACAAAGTATAATTATAGTTTTTGATTAAAATATTAATTAAATAATAAACTTGTGTGATAAATTAACAAGTAAAGACCGCATAGCGCAGTGGATTAGCGCGTTTGACTTCGGATCAAAAGGTCGTGGGTTCGACTCCCACTGTGGTCGCTTATATTTTTTATTATGTTTTTTTTATATGGGCTATTTTTTCCTGTCCACATCAGTAAGAAATGGCCCATTACAAATTCTTTGGGAATTAATTGTTTTAGTAGTTTGGTTTGTGAAAGTGTTGGAATTTCAATTCTAGTGAGAAACTAAATGTTGATAATGGAGATTATCATGATCCTATGATTATCCACTGCAATGGCTAATGTCATTGTGAGACCAGAGTATTGTTACAACACCAAACTTTTAGTAAAATGAGGATTGAAATAGAACAAGTCCTTAAGCCCTTGAGGTACCCACAATTGTAAAATGAAACCTAGCTTTATTTTATTTATTTTTCCATGTAAGAGGGTCAATACAAAAATTTTAATGTTATATGTTTCACACAAACATGACTATTGAATACAAAGATAAAATAATATTTATTGAATTTATCATTATGAAGTGTGAATACAATGTCGATCTTTTAGTGAATTGTAAATATTATTAGCGTAATTTAAAAAAAAAAGTATAATAAAAACACACCTTTGTTCATATGACATTATGATTTAAAAACACAAAAAATATAACAAATTTGAGGATTAAAAAATCAAATACATTTTTTTTTCTGTTTTAAAATCTTATTTATAATGAATATTAACATTTAATATAAATAATTTAATTATAATAGGTTAGAGAAATTGTTCATATAAAATTGATTTTTTTTAAATATTGATCAGGATGATATTGAAAATATAGGTGTCTATTTAAAAGAGTAATACAATTTAAAATTAATTAGAATAAATAAAATTTTAAGATATCTATTTTTGAATGAGTTAAACTCGATAAAAATAAAAATTTGGAGGTGCATTTACTAAAAAGAAGTTTATGGAAATTAAATATTGTGTTTTGAAAAGTTAAGGAGGGAAGTAAAAAGTGGCGGCAAAAGAACAATGGAAATAACCGTTACATTCCTCCTTCTGTTATATCTCTCCACACCCAGCATATCTTCCCCATCCCTAACCTCTATTCATCGCTTTCCAATTCCAAACCCTAATTATTTCATTTCTCTCTCTTTTTCATTTCTTTTTCCTAGCATCCATGTTCGGGTGTTAGGAACATCTCCGCCAAATTGAAGCCGAAAGAAAAATCTCTAGCTGCCGGTACAGTTATACTCGCGCTTCTTTCGTTCATTTTCTTTCTCATTTATTCGTCATCGTTTGTTTGATGAGAGGCACGGAATGAGTGATGTGGTTGTTGTTTAGTTAGGATCTGTTTATCGAGATAAGCGATTTGTTCTGTTTCGTTTGATTTGTGGATTTTACTCTGTAATTCGCTAATCGCTCAGCGTTCTGATCGGAGATCGTTGGGGTTTTTCTGGTGTAATGGCACTTTATGACAGCACTGGTTCTGTATCAATTGGAAAACCGTTTCGATGACTGCGAACTGTACGGAAGTAAAGCGGAGAACGATCTCGCGAGTATCCACCTCTTGCTGAAGTATCTTCTGGTTTCAACTCAATTGTATCGACAGGGGTTTATCTTTTGCTGGTGAATACAATTTGTCTTTGATATGCCTAATATAGATGTGTCTTGTTACCTTTGTTGAACATATAATTAAGTGCTACTAGCCTGATTAATTTATGCCATTTTTGTGCATGGTCTTTCTGATTCATTTATTATACTTTTGATCTAGTGTTTTCCTTATCAGCTAATGTTTTATGCGAATGTTTCTTTTTCTGTGAAGGATTATTGGGGGATGGTGGTGGTGTTGAACACTAAATCGAATGACATAACTTTTGCACTTAACTGAATAATAAGGTAAGGTCTATCTTTTTATTTCTTTGCAGATATCCTAGGTATCCTCCATAGGAGACAATCATGCTTGAACTTGGTAGGACTTGGGCAACAAAGCTCGTCCTTCGAGTATTTGATACAAATATATACTCAAGGTTTGAATTCAATATACAATATTTAAAATTCTAACTGTTGGCTTAGGTGCAAAATTTGAATGGGAAAAAGTACGGAACTAAATCTGTCAATTATGATAATCTTAAACTCCTCTTACCCTGTAAACAATCTTGTAGAGGATCCAGCATTTGGCGTTTAGATGGCTTTATTTTGGATGAATGGGTCACTATCAGCCAGCCACTCTAAACTTTGTAACTGGGCTTTGGTTATGTTTTGACAGATTGTCTTTCTTAATATTTATATATATTCCTATTGGATGAGTTTTTTGGCATTTAAAAATAAAAAAAGTATAATAGATACTGGCAGACCACAACATGCATTTTTGTTTACGAGTTCCTTCTCAACGATTAGTATAGTTTGATTGTATTCTTTATCCAAGCCCATATTTAGCATTTTGAAGCTGACTTAACCAGCTCGTGCATGCCCATCATATATGAAGCTTTTAAAATATTGTTGTAGTTAATCGTTGTAGCTAGTCAAAAAGACGAGAGCAGAAGACAAGTAAACATCATAAGACAATATGGAATTTGACAAATGTGCCATAAAATGTATGCATAATGTTGTGAAAAAAGGATAAGTTTTTGCTTGTTGTTTTTGTTTTTTGGGTTTTCAAATGCTTTTTCTTGGAAATAATTTTCAAAACTTAATAGAATTTAAGTTACAAATTGATTTAGGAAACAACTTTCAAAATAAACACAATGAAATGGGAATTAAAAACCCTTATTCTTTGTACTTTGCCGTAACTTTTACTGGTTCTTCACACCAAACCATGACAATGCTGTCGTCACTTCAAGCACATTTAATTTAAGAAATTGTAGATTCTACTTAGGGTGAACTTTGATAGCAGTGGGCTGGGCTGTAAAAAATGATATAGGATTCTATAATTCTTCTCCTCAAAGAATCTGGCTCCTTTCCTAATTACAACTGCCATAAACAGTATAACGAATGATTTGGAAACGTCGACTGTTCTGATATAAACACTCCAGTCATTTTAGCTTAGCATTACACCACATTTGAGGAATTATAGGGCTCACATAAGCCATTTTAAGGCCACTGTACTTGTAAGTTTTTTTGTGACATAAAGGCTTTCGGTTCAACCAGTAAGTATTCTTTTGTTTCTTTGATAATGCTAGGCTAACAATGGATACTGCTTTATGTGTGTGATGTGGGCTAACAATTTGTGTCTGTTAAAAAACTGGTGGGTTTTATCAAAAACTAGTCATAAATGCACTTTTCCATTGTGTATAATTTGGTTCCTTAATAATAAAAAGTTCATTATGTTTTTGTCCTTGCACTCTCTCTCTCTCTATGCACACTGTTTCTTTTTCTTTTGATATTTGTCCTCTTCCTGTCAAGTCTCTTTGGACAATTGTTTTCTGCATATATTTGTATCTATGGATTAATCACAAATCTGTGTTTTTTAGCTAAGGAAAATTACATCAGTTGAAAAGTTCTATTCTGCAATGATGTTTCTATGAACTTGGAGGTATTGAATCCTAAGTTACTTGGATTTAGTCGTAGTTATTAACACCGGATACCTACATGACATCGTAGTTATCACTTTTTATTTTTATAAATACATATTTTACATGTGTGTGAGTGAGTGTATGTGTGTGTGTGAGTGTATGTGTCTACAACTTTGCTTAACATGTTTTGCCGGATGCAGTTGTCCTTTATCTCTCTCCTCAAACAATGATACTCCATTTAGACTGTTATAAAATTCCTGGAACACAGTGGCTGTTCCTACGTGTAAAGAATTTGTCAAAGTTAAATTTGCTTTTCTGTGTTCACATCTGCAGTCAAGTCCTTCTGATTCTAAATTGGAACCAAGGGATCTAGTTATGGCTTCTTGATTGTGATGAAAAAATTTCTTCTTCTGAGCTCTGATTATTTGGCTTTATTATGCTCCCTTTTGGCCTCGAGGTTTCAGCGTCTCTTCGAAGTTCTCTTGTATGATGGGGTGTCTCAAAGACAAGAGGATAGTTTTGTTGATTTAATGTCCCAAATCCACGTGATGTTATTGTATCAGCTGGATTTACTATGCATAGTTCTTCTTCAAGTAATATGTTTGTGTCAACATACGATTTCTTGTTGCTTGTTGACTGAAGTGGAAACCTTGATGCCAGAGACATAAAAGCAGAGCTACAAATAAAGTAACGATTTTGGTGAAGCATCCTGAGCGGCAAGCACCTATCAGTAATATTTAGCTTACCTTGAAAGGTGCTCTAAAACATTCTGAGTGGGGAAAACACCTATCACTGAGTCAACAACAGATCCTTTCCACTTTGAAAAGCTTCTATCTCCTACAATGTCGAGGTATACTTGATTTGTAAATGTATGTTGACTAGTGAATAATTTAGCAATGAAATGAATATTTGAATAAATCATAGTTTTCTGTTTTTTCTATTTATAAATATGCTAAAGGGATGTTACTGAAAATATATAGGATTTTTTATAGTTTATTCATACCTGGGTGCCTTTAGATGTTTGTCCTATATTTTTGTTAAGCTGTTCTTTATAAATCATGCAGTTGGAATATTATAGTTATTAATCATATTATAAGTAGGCTTGTGCTTGTGCTTGTGCTTGTACTAGTATTCAACTAATCATTATTATGATGGGAGTATATATTAGGGTATTGGATCACATTAATAACTTTTCTTTCTTCCCCTCGTAAGCCATTAATTCTAACATATCCAAGAATTCTATAATTAGAAGTCCAATGGTAATTATTTTTACTAGGGGACAAACTGAGGTGTTATATTACATAAGGTAATAAAATGTCTGTTAAAGTGATTATTCTTACTCGAAAAGAGGCCTGTTTTGGGCCTCTTGGTACTTGATGTTTGTGTATGATGTATCTTACCTTAATAAGATGCTTCCGTGCTATGAAGCAATCAACACGTCCACGAAAAATGTTTCTTTCTTCTTCCCACCACATCTCTTTTTCCTTATCAATTCCTTCGAGGCCTTTACTTCCTCCTTTGCCCGTTAATAGTTTCCAGGTTCTCTCTGTTTTCGGGTCAAGTTCCACTTTAGGCTTTGGTTTGTGTTTTTTAACTAATTCAAATTACGGGTAGGATACAACGGAATGATCTTCATTATAAGGAACAAGTGCCTTTATCCTTCCATCTTCGATATGCTGCTCTCCCCAAGTTTGAGATCATCCAGTTGACAAGTTATCTGCTCTATCAGAGTGGAAATTGTCTGGTGTGATTCCTCCGAAAATTAAGAACAGACAGTTATAATTATATGTTTGCTAAAAATTCCATTTCTTTGAAAAAACACATTACCTTAGGTAGCAAAGCATTCACCACTGCTGGCTCTTCTGTTTTTCTTAAATCTAATATTTTTAATGCAGATATCTGGCATTTCTTCATTTGACTGTGATAGAAATATTTATTTGTCTTTTTTTCTTGCATTCTGAGGATTATCCTTAGACTTTTTTTTTTTCTTGAAGACCCTCCACTTACTATTTTATTGAGTCTATTATCTATTTTTTGCTTTCTAATTACATCTTTGGCAGGAGTTGCACCTTTGGAATTTCAATCAGCTTGTAAAGTCTTTTGGCACCAGGAAGTATCAAAAGAATTTGTGGCCGAGTCATGTTTGTTCTCAGTGATTTTGCAATATTTTCTCATGGAACCCTTTGCTTCAATTAAATTGGAGAGGATGTTAGGCACCAACTGAAGGGTATTTTGACAAATCTGTTCTCCAGTCTTCTGAGAGATTCAAACCATGTTTCTGATTGATAGAGGATATTACCAATTTTTTTCGCATGATGATTATACTGCTGCATATATCCATTATTTCCTTCCTGGCTCAGATCAGAATTTCCCTGAGCTGGAACTTCCTCAGTGACTGGAAATTTTGCTATCTGTGGTTCTTCTGTAATTGCTGACAAGGCTGTGACTGATTTCCTTTCTGACTGGAAATTATCAGTTTGCTTTTTATGTAGTAGAAGTTGATTATCAACTGTGTTTTTTGGTAGGTTTTCTGTTTTAAGCTCATTGCACAAGCTGATCAGCAAAGCTGAGTTTGTATCATGGATTATAGTTGCCCCACCCAGCATCTCTGTGGCCTTGTGGTCTGAATTGTTATTGAGAGCTTTCTTATTTGTATAGGGGATCTACTGATGGCATCTTATTTTGCTCTGGCTTTCATATTTAGTATGTTCTAAGTCAAAATTTAGAGCTGTCCAGCAGGACTTTTTAGTTGAAACAGCGGAATCAACAATTTCTTCTATAACATCAGTCTGTGGTGTCACAGCAGATTTCCGGACATACTTCCTCTTTTTGCTGGATTCTCTTTGAACTGTGTCTTTTGAGTTGCAGCCTTTGTAGTTCTTTTTGGCTTGGCCTCTACAATTACCTTTAGCCTATGTTTTATTCTTTGGGGTGTTTTCTGCTCATGTTCAGGTCAAAACCCAGGACAAATGTTGCAGATGATGAATCAACAATTTGCTGTAGAAGTCCATCACAATATTCCCGAACTTCATTTTCTGTGGAAGCAACCAATTATTTTCGTTTGTCTTTCTCCTGACTCGTGCTTCCAGTTATTGTGTACTCTGATATTGTACAAAACTGGTTGTTCACAAATTTGAGTTGACCCATCACATTTGGTACTGATGGGAGAAAATTGGTAAAACTAGGAGTTGCATCAGCTTCAGCTATCGGCACGTAGTTCATATTATAATTATGGTAAAATTCACCTGTAAATGCCGTTTTAGTGATTCACCAATCAATTGCTGAAATCATAACGAATGCAAGAAGGTATTGCTTCAACAGCTAAAAGAAACGGAGTTTTTTTTGTGTTTTAACATCACAAATCTTTATCATGTCTCTTTGCTGCTTACTTGATGTGTGATGGATATCTGTTCTAGGTATTCACAATGTAGAAAAATAATAAAATAATTATTAAAGAAAATTGTTGTCTATATTGATCATCATTGTTTATATGTTCATGTTTTTTTTTAAAAGAACAGTCACTTTTATATCACTTTATGTGCACCAAATATCTATTGGGTTTCTGTGAGGGTCAAATAGTACCGATACTTTTCTCCCCCCATCCCTCTTTCATTTTATTGCTTTAGAAGTTTCAATCATTGGAATACACTTGAATTTGTCTTGAATCACTGATATAATTTTTGGATTATGGGAGTATATACATTACACGGTTGTATTTCTTTTTTTTTAGGATTACAACAAACCGAAGGTTTGTTTGGTTTACTGAACTCTGTTAGTTACAGTTTGATATCCTAACTTCAGTTAGCTTCTCTACTGTAGTTAGTTTTCAGCTTAGTTAGCTCATCCTTTTACAATGTGCAAATAACTGAAGCTTACTATAGTAAAATAGGTTTTATAATTCTCATTCATTATGAAAGCAATTTCTATCCTACTCTGTTATTCTAATATGGTATCTAAAGCACCAAACAACTTCTCTAACCTGGGCTTGTTCTTTTCTCCTCCTCCATCAATGCCTTCGCTCAATCTTTGAAAACTTGTGTGTAAATAGTGGATTATTAGGACACAAATATTCTCAATTGATTAAGAATTTTTTTTTTTAGAATCTTTATGTTCGTTTCAGCATATTTTTATTTCTTTATTTCAGAAAGTTTGATAGTTACAAAGAGGTGATGAGAGTATAAATAAAATAATTCTTTATTTTTCTGTGCAGTTAAATTTGGTATCAGAGCTTCTAATATTGGGAGCTCTGGTTTTGCTGTCATGTCCACAGTTGCCACTGCCACTGTTTGCTGCAATTGAAGTCAATGGTGGGCCAGAAAGGTATGCCCTACACTAACAATCACAACGCAGCCCACACACTTAGCTCCAGTGAAGCATCCTCACTATTGTGGCCACTACGTACTGAGTTGTCAGAATATCCTGTGTCCAACCAAAGGAGACATAAACAGATCTCATTAGGAAAAGTTTTTATGTTTCACCATTAGATTTTAATATAACTCAATTTCACAAAATTGGATTATACAGTGAGATTTAAATTTGTTTATATATTATATTTTAGTCATGTTTCTCATTGGTATGGGATATCTAACAAAAGATTTAAAAAGATCTGCATATCTGAACATCTGCGTAGGGATCACTTGCAGCACCGCTAGCCTCAGGATAAAACTCTGGCAGCATTGTAGATACTATGTTATTGCTCGCATCCAAATTCCTGTTAGCAGAAGCTATATTAGTTGCGTTCTTGAGCAGTAGTTCTAAGGTGTTATTTCTTTTGATCCATTGTTCTCATATTGCCTGGAATGAGATCCAGAACACTATTTCCATCCATTAAGTTGCCATCTAATATTTTCTTTACTTCAATTCGACTAGTCCGATTAGAGGGATATTCTAATTTGGTCCTGGGCAATGCATCAACTTCTCATTCATGTAATAACTTCCAGCTACAGGAATTTCTTGATAATTTTGCTCTTTTCATTCCGTTTCTTATGCTCGCACCATATACCTCAAACAAGTTGGGATATTTACTACACCTTTACCTTAAAATCATAAAATAACGTTATTATGGGTTTTGATTTTTATATGGGAAATTTGAGTGGTTGGAATTACACTCAAATTTGGTACATACAAAATATAATAAAAATAAGTATAAAATTTTAAACAAAAAAAAATACAAAATTTTAAACAAAACCTAGTCAACAAAAATCAACAAAATGAATGAAAATGAAAATACACAAAATAAGATGAAAGCAAAATAAAATAAGATAACAAATGCTTAAGAAAAAAGTTAAGGAAGACGAGAGATCAAAGAAAACATATTTGTAAATAACTTGAGGATGCATGGTCATTCACTAAATATAAACGTCACAGTAAATATATTCGATAAACAGTAATTATTACTTATCTAATTTATTTTATATTTTATATCTATATATATCTATATATATTGAAAGTTAAATTTGACAATGAAATTTGGAAGTACAAAAATAAAGCCCCTTTTTGGGATCGGATTTTGTTGTCCTCGTTCATAAATGTTTGATCGAGTAAAACAAATTCAAAGGTAGGTCCAGCTTCTTTTTCTTGTCATTTTCTTTAAAGAAAGTAAAAATCTATTGGTGTTATGAATTTTATAATCTCCATTTGAATTACTTGCTTATGAACCAATAAAATATCTTTATTATAAATAGCAATTCCTCAATTAAAAAAATATAACTTTTTGAATCTTAAAAATACTCAAATTTATTTATTATAGATTTTAAACTTAATTTTGTCTTGTAAGAACATCAATTAGAGATGCTCTTTGGGAATTGAAACCTTTTTGAGTCCTTTTTCTCCAAAACTGAAGGATGCTTTTAGGTTCTGTTTTTACACTTGTGCATCATTTATGCAGCAATCTAAAAACTTAAATTTAAAAATTGGATTCACTCATCTAATTATTATTTTTATAAGCTACCATATAATATTAACAATGCATATTAATAGGCCCAAATGTATCATCACTACCATCACATGACAAAAGTCAAATAAATATTAAACATGGATACTCTTGCCAAATTTAACAATAACAACAAAAATAAATAAATAATAGTTCCTCCTATAGAAAGCAATCAATTGATAAGTTAAATGTTAACCATTCCTTGTCCCAGAAAATGTAATTCCTTCTTTATCAGACTTTGACCAACTGCAACAAGTATGATTTTTTGTTTTATAATTTCACCTAATATCATTGGTCTCACATCTGCCTCATGATTTTCAGTGTTGTATTTGCATTTCGTGTACCAACTTTTCCTCTCTTTTTTCAAGGAAAAGAGATTCATTGCATTTCATTAAAGATAAGGTTAGTAATGAAGGACTAATTTGAAAAATCTACACAATAGATTAAAGTAAATTAATGATGTAGTTTAAATTGAATTGGGTCATATTTTATTAATCTACTTAACTTTCACCTAATAATTTATGGATGGATCCATTTTATGAAATCATATATATATTTGTTATGTCGTCTATTTAAATAGAAAACAAGTTAACGATTAATCAAGAAAAAAACACTAATTAATTTCATTCAATTTTGTTTGAATATTATGGTAGTAAATCCCATGGATCAATAAATCTAATACTAATGTCAATTAATATATCAGGATTAACTAAATCTTAGAATAGATATACAAATGAAAACCCTGAAAGTCAGAATAATTTTAAAATATTCATAAAAACAACATAACAATTCCTAATAACTCCACACATTAAAATTAAAATAACTAAAAACTATTCCTTTTTTCTTTTTCTTTATCTGCTTCAAAAATACAGTCTAATAAAGCGTATTCTACAAATGCTAATCACAATAGAAAATTATTATTGCAGCAATTTATTATTGTCTTTCATCTATATTGAATTCTTGATATCTGATGTAAACAAAAAAAACTACAAAAATTCTACTAGCATGGTTCTGCTTGAATTAAATAAAGTTCCTGCTGCTGCACTACACTAGTAAAAGAGTGACTAATTTAACACACTAAAATCAACCAAAAAGCTCTCAATGTACTGAACGACCAAGTCGAGTGAGTTTGTTATGATGTGTCTTTATTTTAAGGCAGCATGTTCTGTCACACAGACTCTAGTATATCATAGTGACCATATCCATGAAATAGCACGTTTATGGAATTCTCCTCTTTATCATTCATGTAGTCTTCACCATATTTTGCTATGTTTACCAAATCAACCGAGCCCGTGTCTCTCATGAAAACTGATATTGGTGTCCTGAAAAAGTATACAGCCGAGTGAGATAAATAACCATGAAATAAATCAGAAAGCAATTTAGTCTATATATTAGACTAGGATTCAAACTGTAAATGGTAATTGGAGTTTGTCTAGTCAACCTTATATACACTATGTGCAATTAATAGACTTTCTTATAACAGTGAGCTAAAAGTAAAAATAGGAGTAAATTATCATTTCATTAGATGTAAGTAACAACTAAAAGCAATACAAAATTTCAATTCTAGAACTTACTTCAAAACATGAGAAGCCATCAACAGCTCTGGTTCTCCACCCCACACATAAGGCTGTTGAATTCTCTTCACATATGTATCGAAATCCCCTTCTATAAACCTACAGATACATCAAACATAACAGATAACCAAGCCAAGAAAAACACAATCCAAAAGAATCATACATCCTCAATTTACAAAACTTACCATTCTGTTTCCTCCCGCCTTTTCAATAACTCATCTACTACCTAAATTGGAACACAAAGATGGTTAATAAGCAAATGAAAATGAACAAAAACTTTTTTCTTTTTTTAAGTTTTGGAACCCAATGATCATACTTTAGCTCTCAATTCATCAGCCAATTCCCTTTGACGATTCTCATCAGGTGCTTTTTCCCCATTTCTCAAGCAAGCCCCATGAGCTATTGCTCTAAACAGACAACGACCATCAGCAGGTACCCCTGCATCATTCAGTGAGATTACTCACAAATGAATCCACATTTTAAAATCATACACAATTTCTTTAGCTAAGCAGAATATCATCAACAACACAAAAACTGCTAAAAAAGAATGTAACTCAACAGTACCAATTTAAAAACCTCTCATTTTTTAGTTTCTTAGAAAATTCCCACAAACATAAAAGGCTTCATCTGTTCAATCGTCTACCGACAGACCATCAATAAGAAGAACAATGTTTAATCCCAAAAGCAAAAAGGACTATACTATCAAAACGAAATTAGTGATCAAACTTCAAACCAAACAAAATAGACCAATTCCTGTTCTTTAAAAACAAAAGTGCCACCAATTCATTTCTCATAAAGTAGTTAAAAGGTGTCTCTCCACACAACGCAAAAGCAAAAGCATCTTTCACTTTACATAAGCCACATCCAATGCTTTCTATAAACCCAAAAATATGAACTATAGTTCATTTCATCCGATCAAACAAACCTAATGTAAACATTTTAAATTAATAAAACAATAAATAATATAAAGAAGAACAAACCAGTGACTCTGTAATCAGCAGAAACATCGACTTTCAGTTCTTTATCGAGAACTCCGCAACTCTCGTCCGCAACGACGGCTTCGGAATCGGTAACGGCATCCACGCAACCCGGCGGCGCGAGGCAAGCACAGACTCCAAAGAGGAGCCATGCGGAATCAGAACGATGGAGCCACCGCGCCGGCCGCGTGTCCCATGCAACATTCCACGATCCCTCCCCCTTCAGGTCATGCACGGCCACAACGCCGCGGCGGAACCCGTCACCGCTGCGGGGCATTATAGCGTGCCATATGGAGCCAGCGCCGCCAGCCGAACCGAAGAGTTTGCAGGCGCTGGAATGGTGGCGGCGAGGCGGCGAGGCTAAGAGGGAGACAGAAGCGTGTGGCAGGCGAGGCGGCGAGGCATGTACGAGGGAGAAGAGCCAGGGCTTTGGACGAGTGGCGCAGAGAACTCCAAGCATGGGTGAAGGCTATCGTGCGCTAGGTTTGTTGTTATCCTACGCACCACCCGCACACGTAGTTTCCATGTGTGACGGCATGGGGCTGTTTTTGGAAGACAACTACAACGACTCACAGCACAGCACTATTGGAATCATCAAATTTAAACAACACACTCTTCTATCTTTTTTTCGCTTCGCTTCTCTACAATCACGCTCGCGTGGCTCTCACTCTCCCAACTAATTTTATTCTTTTTCATTTTTCCTTTTTTAATTCTTCTCCAATTTTTATCCTTCTTTACAATCAGAATATTCTCTCCTTTGCACCATATTCTCTAATTACCTTCAAATCTCATTCGTACAATTTAATAAAAAATAATAATAATTATGTTTATCAATTATCTTTTATGAAAAAACATTGTTGTTAGAGGATCAATAAAACTGATAGATAATCATATAATTGCAATTTTAACTCCTTAAAAATTTATCAAAATTAATGATTTTTTTAAAATTCCAATTAAGTATTCATTTCTTTTCCTAATATACTTCCTAACTAGTGATTAATAAATATCTATATACTTATATTTCTATTTATGTTGTGAATAATATGTACTGATGTATACTTTGTGACATCCCAAATTATATGAAATAATATAATATAGAATGTCAAGCATTATAATATAATAAAGCAGTTAAGATGATGTAAAATAGAGTTATAATTTTACAGTAATCTCAAAAGAGGCTATAAGCTTAAATTTTATCTATTATAAAGTATTTCAAAATACAAGATAACTAAAATATTCCAAAAGATCTATAAATTTTAAACTGTAATTAAAGACAAGTCTTTCAAAATGAAAAAGATAGATAATAATATCCTAAGAACTAGGGGCTACATCCTCACTCTCCAATGTTGCTCCAAAGAGACATCATCTGCTTCTGCTCACATCCAAAGTTGGATGATTATTGCAGAAAGGAAAATCATGGACATACAAAGCACAAACAAACAAGCAATGGTAAGTTAGATATAAAAAGCATGTTATCAATCAAGTATTTCAAGCATACAAGGACCATCACACAATACACTGCAAGGACCATGACACAATACAAACTATGACCAAATGCATTTTGTTAATACCAATGACCGACACGTGATTTGACCATTCGGACTAGTATGAAATGTCGAGTTCCAGGGGTTTGTGCACTTGTTGTGGCCCTACTGTTTTGCAAAGGCATTGCCGAGGGGTTTCACCCGACCACACACAAGTGTAAGCCCTTTACCGAATAATAGGCCTCCACGTAGCACCTATTACTAGGACCTCTTGCTATTCTCACCACATGACTCATCACTCTCTAATTGAGCATGGATGGTCATTAGAATGTCAGGATAAACCCCATCTGGAACTCCGGCCATTCATACGGTCAGTCACAACAAACCATAAGGCAACACCATGTAACCTCCCTTGAGGATCATGGAATTACGTCCATTAATCATACTTTTAAATTTGACACACAACTCATGATTTTCAACGTTCATACACTTATACATGATCATACATTGTCATTTGAATTTATACAGATCATATATAATTCATACATATTCAGACATTACATAACTTCGCAGAAACATCATTTATTAATACAAATTTCTTTATAGCATTTTATTACCAACACTTACTTAATTTAAAAATCTTGGAGACTCTCACCAATGGATCCGGAAGGGTCAAAAACCCCCAGAACGACCTAAAGAACGTCTACAACAGACGTCCGGAACCCCCAAAACGTCAAAAACATTAAAATTACTCAATCTGTCGTAGAAAATTCGCTCAGCGCACATCCTGTGGTGCGCTATGCGAATTTTTCCTGCCAGTAACCCTTCGCAGAGCGCACAGAGTGCGCTATGCGACTCTGCAGCACCCTAAAACCTGCATAGTGAAGCAATTCTACCCTCCTATACCAATTCTAACCATTTTCATGAACTTCTAGCATTCTTAACTTGATCTATATGATGAATTACACTTGTTTGAATGACCCTAAGCTCTCCTAACATTAATCTCTAATAGTTATGCGTTAAGTTATGATCTAAAACTTCAATTTCAATTACTTAAGGACTCAAATTCTAATTTACCACTTGAAAGCTATTTCTGGTCATTTTGTTGTTGCTAATAATAAGTCACAAATGACTTGCCTAAGTGACTTCAATAGCCTAAATCGACCCTAGCCTATAATTCTCAAAATCACTACTCAAGTTCCCTGAATTCTTACTCTGTCATTATAATGAACTTAACTGTTTGCCTAATAATTTGCCTAACTTGAACTCACAACCTCTAACGTTCAATTCCCACATTATACACATGTTCATACCAGTCCCTAATTTATATCATCCAAAATCACGTAGTTCATAGCACTTAAAACACAAATTCAAGTATATAATTTCATCAGTTCAATTCAAACAGTTACAACAAAGAATACACATGCATTAAACAACATCAACACAACAAAATTTCTTTCTACCAATAAGAAAATCAAACCTAGCTTATGTTACCTCTAGTGCAAACAGCCAAGCTCAAGGAGACCCCACGCACACGCTTGCACTTCCAAAATGCTAGAATTGCCTATAGATCATCGTTTTATGATAGAATATAGATTTCAGAATCTAGTGGAAGCTAGAAATTAAAAGAACACTGAATGTGTTACATGCAATCAGATTTGTTGCATGATCGCAACCCTAAATGAACAGGAAAAGGAAAAAAAAAACTTTTACAAGAGGGAAACGGTCAATGGATCAGCAGAGATGGAAGGATTCTCAACAGTGCCCCTGCGCCTTAGGGAAACCCCAACAATACCTATAGATCACCCATTGGTGATAGAAATTAGTCTTTAGAATAGGATTGAAGCTAGAATTTTAGGGGTAAAGTACAACCAGTTACATGCAACAGAATATGTAACATGCTCCCAATCTTAGAGTTGCACGGAAGAAGGAATTTCAACTTACCAGGGAAGAGCAGAGAAATTGATCGGTGAAAAACGTTGCTCTCAACGCCAGGAACACTTATGCGTCTCCTGATTGTTGATCAAGCAGCTCAGTAAGATAAGGATTTAGAGATAAGGCAGAGCTCAAGAAGAAGGTAGACTTTTAGAGAGATAAAGTAAAATGCTGAATGAACTGGAATACGTTTTAAAAATCTATTTATGCTCTTAAAATAAAATTTCAGGTTCTTACATACTTCAAATAGAAAGTACTCATAGGCTAACATTTCTTGTGCAATGAGTTAGTGTGATGATGATTGAATTTTTTATTTATTTTCTTTTATCTCTTTTATTATTATTGTATTTATTGGTTTTTTTTTCTAATATTGTTCATATATAACTAATTACTATTAATAATTAGATTTTTCTTAATATTTTTACTTTTATAAAATACTAAATAAATAAAAATACTAAGACAAAAGAGACCATATAAAAAACCATTTATTTTAATAAACATTGTCAAAAAAGATAGACGTGTTCTCATTAAAAAGTTACTGTAAATGCATACTTGAATAAATCATTATTTTGTACATCTACCTTATTCATAAAACTTTCACCCAATGCATTATTCATTAATATGTGGCTATATGTTGGGACTTAAAAGCATTTGTTCAAGATTTAAAAAAAACTATCCATACTTCTTCACTATGATTAATTATGCTACTATCTTTTCCATTCATATATGATGCTTTACTTTTCCAGAGCAATTTTATTAGATCTTGGTTTATATTTCTAGCTTTTGCAGTTTTTTTTATTTAGTTCTGTTGTTCTTGGATTATGATTTTGTAAAGAAATTTCTTAGTTGTAATTGGTCGGATTGGATTCCTAAGCTCTGTATAACTGAGGTTGTGTTTTAGAATTCAAAAACCAAAATGGACGGTAGTTAACAATAAATCTTTTTGAGCAGAACTGAATTTAATTCAATAGTTGGAACATGATTATTAATCTGAAATTACTTTCTGATTAATTGTAATTAGTTGTTTTTTTCTTGTTATTTAATTTCATTCTTTATTTTTCTTTTACTGCTATGTTAGTGATATATTACACCTTAAATTACATTCATTGCTCAATTGTTAAATCTTTACATTTGACATGTGAGCAATATTTCTTATAAGTTGTTAGCGTTGCCGTCACCTGAGTTTCTTTACTATTGCCCTCATTTGACTGTACTGAGAGTTTTCTTTACTTTCATTCACCTTCGCATCCATATTGAGTTTCTTTATCTTTACCATTATTATGCAATTTTCTTCAGAATCTTAGCCTTCGTCTTTCTCAAAATCTTAGTAAACATTAAAATCTTTGAAAACTGATTTATAGTATGAAACTTCTATCTTAAAGAAAACTCAAAACTCTACAAATAAAGAAATCAAATATTGAAGAAGTATGGTTAAGTTTTTAAAAAAGATAAAATTTAAAAACTTTGATTTTAAATGCATTTTTGTTTGTATTTTTCCAATATTATGCACTTATCAACCTTAATATTTATAGAATTTGTAATAGTACGAGAGTATTATTCATCCGTTTTTATGCATGATTAATTTTATTAAAACAATTTCTTTCAGGTAAGAAAATTTTTTCATTATATAATTAGTTGTGTTACAAGTTGTTAGATTGTTTATATATAGTTTTGTTTTGCATGCATACAAAAATGAAATAAGTATGCATTTATACTCACCTTCACATCAATAACTTTTATAAGAAAATTTTAATCAATAACTTTTATGTGAACTCATTCAATTTTTATGTCCAATTTAAATATTTATTTAATAAGTTACTCTCTCAAGTACCGTGTTTAGAAAAGATTTAATAAGTGATAAAACTTATAGAATGGAAGTATCATGTTTAAAAAAAAGTAATACTTTAGTTGGGTTTAAATATCATTTATATATATATTTTTTTAATGTTTATGTTTCAATACTATACACGTTCAATTAGTTCAACGTATGAAATTGAAAGAGAGTATTTTTAGAGAATTATAGTTTTATTCAAATCCGTTATCTTATCTCAAAGTCTATTTACAAAATAGATAAGGTAATATATAAAAAATTATGTTAATAATAAAAATAAAATAAAAGTAGTCAGAAGAAAAAAAATATATTAATTGATAAACTCGAATTTTAGAAGTAATATATTACAATAAGAGTTTGATGTTTGAAAAAGTTTTTTTTGTCTAAAAAGATATAAACAATTAAAAAAAATAACAAGTCAAACGCCACTTAAAAAGATTGATTTTCGAAAACTAGTATTATAAAAATTAACCCATTTGTAATTAAATGATTTTACAACAACTTTTCATGTGTATTTAAATTAAATTTTTATATTAGATAGAAAATCAGATTCTTGATTACGTCTCTCAAAGTTAAAAAAAAGTTATCTTTATATCATAAACATGAAACAGAGAACTCAAACTCATATTTTTTTAATATATATTTTTAAAAATGTTTATTATATTTATTATATATATATATATATATATATATATATATATATATATATATATATATATATATATATGGATATATAGAAGCATTTAAATGGAATTTATAATTGATGCTCCTTGTACGACTCTAATATATAGGATTAGGTACTTGATGTCTTAGTGGTACAAGTAACATGTTAAATGTTGAAAAAAAATTGTCTGATTATAATTACAATTACAAACGATAATATATTTTTTTCTGGAAAGAATTAACAGTGAAAAATAAACCTAAAAAGTTAAACTCATAATTTGGCGCATTTATATTTGAGGGCAGATAATATATCAACTTTAGTATATTAGTTTAGATGAGATGGGAAAATTTATAACAATATTTAATACAAACTTATTTAAGAAAAATAAATCTCAAATATGAATTTATTCGAGAAAAATAAGCTTCAAAAGCGAAGTAGTTATGCTTTTTTTTTTTAAATACTAACTCGTTATGAAATTTGTAAGTTAGCTTTAAATTCGAATTTTGAGAATGTTCACGTTATATAATTTTTTTTTCCTTAAATATTAATTTAAATTTTATTTTTATTGAGCTGGTTTAATTTATATTTTATATTTCATTTTTATATAAATATTATACTAATATTTTTATTAAATATTTATAATTTAAAGTTAAAGTTAATTTAAAATTAGAATCAAAATTTTAAAAATAAATCTAACTTTAACTTTCAATAGTATTAGTTTTTACTTTTAAAATTTTCTTTTTAATTTTAAACCAACTGTAACCCTAAATAAAAAATATTTAATAAAAAATGTTATTTTAATAAGTATAAAATATATATAAATATTAAATTTGATTTCATTTTAGAAAAAAACAAAATTAATTCATTTTAAAGAAAAATTAGAAACAAACTTCAACAAAAATAATGAATTAAGTAGAGACTAATTGAATATAATAACTGACAAGTGACACTAAATTAAATAAAATTAACAAAAACAAAGTTTAAACTAGAAAAATATATTAAAACTGAATTAAATAAACTCTACGAAATTAAAAAAACAAATTAGTATTTAAAGCTAATTTGTATTGTACTTCATGTGGGAAAAAAATCTACTTTTTCAATTTGGAAATCCAAGTTGAAACGTATATCTCTCTTATAATAGAAATTTGCTACTTTTTCACTGAGAAAATTTTGACCAAACAAATGGCATGGTATTAATGCTTTTATAATTTTGTAGCTTATCAACTTCATATAAAAAGTCACGGTCTTCACGATTCTTGTGAAAGGTGTAATATTTGTTTCATCTATATTTTGGACTCTGTTTTTTCTTCCTTTTTGGCAACTATTCTCTTTCATATGTACTTTCATTCTAATTCTAATTTATTTTATGGTTGTTCTTATCTATGTTACTATCATCCTCCTCCATACCACATCATCTACCAATAAAAACAACAAATACAAAATATTGTAAAAAATTAAATGTTAGGGAAAAAGTGGAACAGAGAATCCCATCGAGAATATAAGATAGCACAAGTTTAAAGAAAAACTATTTCAATTAAATTATCTACTGTAACTGTCAGTACCGTTGATTTTTTTTTTATTTTTTTTTACAGTTCCATTGAATTTGTTAAATAAACAGATACACTGAAACAGTAAAAAATTTAGAAGCATACCAACAATAAATAGAAACAGAACCACATGAAACTAGTAGAGTACCCAACTCTAATGAAAAATTTAAAAAAGAAAAACTTTATATTGTAAAACTACTTGTCATGTAGCTATTTTTTATATAATACAAACACAAATTTGTGTGACGTACAAGTTAAAAGATAGTTATATTATGAAAAGTGTCTAATAATGTATCATAACATTCCAGAAATAGTTCTGAAAATTACTTTTGGATGATATCTTCTTTGTAGGAATAAGAAAAAGGCACCAGCAAAAAGTGGGCTGCAATTAGATTCCAAATTTAAAATTGAAAAACTCCATTCCAATTAAGAAAAGGAAGTGCTAGATTCTCAGAAAATAGAAAAAGAATTGCTCACATTCGCATGTGATGTGTCTATTAAGTTGCTATTTTATTTCGTTTTACTCAACAACTATAAAAGTTCAATTATATTGGTTGATGCTGAGCTGTATTTCGAGTTAGATACACTTACCAAAATAAATAATACAAAATAAATAAACTAGTGCTTATTTATAGAATTCAATTCATTGAATATGCGTCTTGAAATACAATGTTACATTGTAATCAGAACATTAAAATAAATCTAACAAGATAATTTGATTGAATTTATGCAACTATAGACATACACCAAAAATGTAGAACCACGCAATACAGTAGCCATGAATTATAGCAGCTCTCAACTCTGACAATATCAAGAATTTCAGTTTCCCTGGGCTATATGACACGCGAACTTGAATCTGCCATCTACTCTAATTTTGCTTCTCAAGTTTCGTCATGCTTAAAATTTGGGTATTTATATTCACAACCGTTTCCAAGACAAAATGATAAAATGAAGTTAACCGCGCGATCAACATTAAGAATCTTCATCCCATAGTTTATTGATCCATTTGCTCCACAGATGTTTAGGATGTTTGGAGATGGAGCTTCCAAAAATGATTCTAGAGTTGCTCTAATAGAGTGGTGTCACGAATAAAGGTGGAGGGCTGGGAAGGTTTTAAGATTATATCATATATCACACTTTATGGAAACGAGACCTTGAAAGGAGCAAGTAGGGTACATTTCAATCATTGGGTTGGGGCATCATGAATCTGATCTAGGAGCAGTAAAAGATGAAAGAAGACCAGCTGCGTGAGCAGGTAAAATATCTCCAAACGAGGACATGGCAGCTGCAGATCTATCTTTAAAAATGCCAACTTGTCCATCAGTTAGTATGGATCCCAGTTTAAAAGTACTCTCGCCGAACCTGCTTCCAACCTAGAAAAAAAAAAAGAAAAAAAAACTGGTATCAAGTACCTACACAACTAAGCAATCAAATAACGTATTCTAGATCACAATTTAGATATAAGAATGGAGGGTATCGGTATATAAATGCAGATTTAATATGATAATGTTACCACAAAAATTTGCATATATGCAGCTAATATTGTAAACAACGCATATAGGAATCTACTTGGTTAAGCAATACCATATTATATGCTCAAACATAGCAAGAAAATATTCTGCTACAATTATAAAGAATTTGCATCACAAATAAAACAAGCAATCATAACTGAGCGGGTAACCTTTTCCCGGCTAAAGTAATACATAGTACTAGTAGTGGATAAAGTTTAATCCGGTCTAAGAATTTGAAATGACTCGGCATTAATTATGTCAAATACTGCGGGAGAGCTGACCAAATATCATCACGTTTAGCTTATGTATTGTAATTTCGTTTAACAGTTCTCTACAGTGAATAAAAATAACTT
The DNA here is from genome assembly GCA_036885675.1 of Vigna mungo. NCBI lineage: Eukaryota > Viridiplantae > Streptophyta > Magnoliopsida > Fabales > Fabaceae > Vigna > Vigna mungo. Next base: position 40,757,708 of record CP144692.1, on the reverse strand, counting down.
GTTTTAAAAATACATTTGTGTGGCTGCATAAATGGATGGAGTTCACTGCAGCATTAGTGTCATAGATGTGTATGAATATAATGTGTAGATGAAAGGAGTTATGGAGTATCAACATCTCATAATATCTTAATTAAAGAATAAATGTACAAATTAAACTGCAATAAGGCAAGAAATAGTACCGATATTTGAAAAGGGCTTACCTGCATAAAAGACTTCAGTAATGGTGCTGCCACCCCCAGACTTGAACTGTCATCCAAATTTATCTTCTGAGAAAGTTCTCCATTTGTTATTGAATTCCATGAGCTCCTTGAAGAGATTTCATTTGACGAAGGAGTAAATGTTTTCTTTGTCCCTCTAGAGGACAATGCTGGTGCACTGAATTTACCAAGAAGTTTGTAAATACGATATGACATTTAGAGCATTAATGACTTGCTTCGTAGTGTACATCAATAGGTTTGTTAGCAAAAAATTACCCACAAAAGTAGTCAGTGAATAAACCATTACATTTCAAGCTAATTTAAATTAAATAAATAAAATGATGGTATTGGAGACCAGTTCGTAACTTTGCATTATGAAATGACAGACAAAGCAGAAATGAAACAAGATTCAGACTAACCTGATGGGGAGGTATTTAAACCGGGGAACTGTAGAACACCTCAGAATATTAGATTCTGAATTAGTAGGCAATTTCTGAACAGTATCTGTGTACTTGCGGTTAAGTTGCACAAAGAAACCAAAGAGGACAGCATGTCGTAGGTATGATTGTCTCTCATTCTCCCAGAGGTATGGTTCATACCTTTAAGATAAAGAAAGAAGATTTGAGATGACATTGCAGAAATTAATATAAGTTCTTCAAATCATTACACAACCAATTTAACCCTGTGCGAGAAATGCATCTACAGATTTTCTCTAACCATGGGTTTACAGCAAAGAAAAGAAAGAAAAAATGTTTCAAATTTCAGATTGAAAAAATGGACCATGCATGTGCAATTGATGTACTCTCAGATTCCACGCTATTGCTTGAAATGAATTACAGCCTCGTTGAAATCCCAGATTTCTTTTAGTAATCTATTTCACTCGCACCCTTTGGAAATTTTTGTGCTCTATTATTCTATTTTCTAATTATAAACTTACCTAACTTTGCAACTTCCTTGCATATGTAATCGTTATATAAGGCATCTGTTCATGGATTGCACATCTCATGTCCCTTCAACATACCAAAACAAAGAAAGGAAAACTTTATCAGAAGAATAGGAGACTTACGTAAGCCAGTCTATGGGATCCAGCTTCTGAGATAGACGAGTTAACAATTGATCTGAACGTTCTTTAATGGCAGAGGTTGCAGAACTTTGGTCTTGTTTCCTTCTGACAGGTATCTTTGCTTTTGGCTGACTAGATGGTACCCCAACCACATTTAAATCACCGCCAGAGAGAATATCAGTAGCAAATTTGACATCTAACAAAACCTGTAAAACTCCTTTTTCTGAAACTTGGTGAACACCACTCTCTTCGGTGGAGAGGAATTCCTCAAAGATTCCAATTACCTGTATAATAAGATACAAACATTGTAGATGTACATGCCGTCAAGAAAATAGCAGAACAGTCATTGGAACAATAATGCATGATAACTTGATAACCTAGAAAATTACAAGCAAATGTTAAACAATTGAATATAAAAAACTATTAAAAAGGAACTGGTATTCAGTCTCAATCTGTGGAGTAAGGATCTCAAAATAAATAGGGTTCCTTTTACACTTTAATTAAGCTGGATTACAGAAAGAGTGCGTCAACAATGGCCTTTGCACAATAAATTGATAACTCACTGTCTAGAAAATTAAATGCAAAAATTAAACAGTTAAGTAGAAAAAAATTATTAAAATGGAACTCGAATTCAGTCTCAATCTGTTGCTTAGGGATCTCAAAATAAAATAGGGTTCCTTTAGCACTTTAATTAAGCTGGATTACAGAAAGAGAGGGTCCCCAATGACACTTTCATATGAGCAATATTTGCTATGTACCTGTGTTCACGGTAAAATACAAACAACAAGGCACTATAAGCAGTTGTAAAACTTAACTCGAGTGATCACTAGAATTGGAAACTGGTAATATGGCCAGTCTGGGCACCTCTATGGACTCAACTTGATACGGACGGTATAACTTGGCTGGCTTAGACTGGAGCTCACATCTAACTGGTTGAGTCGTATACCTTTATAAAATGATTTTAGAAAGAAATAGACAGAACTTGCTCAGTTTGAAGAAAGGGAGATTGCTGAAGCTTGAAGAAGGTTGTTGCAGTACACATAGAAGTAGAGAAAAGGAAATAGAACGAAACTATGTAAAGAAGGAATCGATGGTTCCTTAATTCATTTGCCCAGAAAAATAATCCAATGAATTCGAGAAATAAATTGAAGCCCGGTGCTCCTTCACCCCAAAAAATGAGATGGTTGAGCTTTATGAAAGGAAGAAAATATTGAATTCAAGAAATGAATGAGAACTCACAGTACTGCTTCACCCAAAGGTACGAGACATGGATTTTGTTTAAAAAACGGAGGAAAATTGATTAGACCTGTAGTAAGCTTATTGGGCAGTGTTACGATGTTGATGGAATCAGTTTTACTATATAAATGCGAAAAACACTGGCATTTTAAATCAAACACTCACAACCTTGGGCTGGTAAAGCATACTTTAGCCACTATGCTACAAGTCATTTTAAATATAATATTAACAATTTAATATTGTAATATTTACGTACAATACTAGTTCCTGCAGTTATCATTGACACACTATTTCTATCACTAATCCAGTACCCTGACTAAATAAATGATCAGCCTTATTTTATTTAGATAATGTTGAAAGAATTAGTGACAAAACAGGTAACGGATGATGGTACCGTAACTAAATCAATAATCGGTCTCATTAAGTTAATGCTGAAAGAATTAGTGACAAAACAGGTTATGGATGATGGTAGTGCTTCGGTACCATGTCAAGAAGAGAGAAACCGAGAAGGAATATACTCATAGGAACGCAAGGAGAAACCAAGAAGAGACAAAACTTCTATAGCCCTTTTGAATACCAAGACGCACCAGCTCATTCACACAAGATATACTCATAGGAACTTCTCAATTTTTTTATCAGGACACACTTTCAAATTCGGTTTACATCAAGAAGAAGAACCCATGTGAAAAAGACACACTTGTGTTTAGTTATACGTAGCTCCCTCACAAAAGCATATAATGCCAGCAGACAAAATTATGTTAATACGAAAAAAAGGTGGGTCTACTTGCATGCCCGTGTTTCTATTCACTCTCATTTAAATCCACTCTCGTCAATTCTATGCAGATAAAGTTTTGGCCTTCTAGATTTCAGGAACTTTCGTATCCCATTTAGCACCAAAACCAGTAAAAAGTGCCCCAGTTCAACTATACCACTAGACATACCAAGATAAATGATGAGATCAAAAGTATTTAGCACGTCAAATTGTGCTTTAAAGGACCTGACTGAAACAGAATCTCCCTTTTTGAATTCTCCTTTGGCCACTAACCAATAATCATTAAGGTTCTCAATAACTTGATTGCAATTACTTTTTACAGGGGTGTAGGGGTGTGTTTGCAGATAGCATGCTTATTTTTTCCATTACTATAAGATTCTAGTGACATGAGAACAACTCCAGTATAACTCTATAAATAATTTTTTTATAATGACTTAGTTCAGCAGCATCAATCCGAGAATAAGAACTGTTCCAAATCTCTCTGACACAGAAAATGGAACGCAGCCACAATTAATACAACTAATTTAAACTTCAGTTTATTCTTAACATGCTATTGAAATACTGCAGAGAGATTCCTTCATGCATTCTTAGTTCACTTCTTATTGTCTAATGTCTTCTGTTCTATATTACTTTGAGGATACATTATCCATACCATCATTATTCTTTTATTTTAAATGAAAATTCATTTTCTATAAATAACAAAGGGGAAAGACAGGAAACAAATTAGTGAGAAAGTCACGATGGTAAAAATTAAGATCAAGCAGACTAAAACATCCACAGCGAAACCTACCTTTTCCAGTAGCCTTGATGCAAGTTTATGCAAAATCTTCTTGTCAAGTACATGCCCTCCAACTCTATGAACTTCATCACAAGCTCTAAAGAGAAATGAGATGATGTACAGAGAAGGCATAGATGGAAGAGAAATTTTCATCTCCGATTGGTTCTCATCAGATTGATCTTGCTTGATAATGATATCCTCCCATCCCTGTCCAAAAAAGCAAAAATAAAAAACTCGAAGATGAAAAGCTATAACTTGGCCCAACACAAGGTCCCACTACGAAAGAACAACATTAGAACAAGACAATGTGAGTTTGATGACACCCATTACCCTTTCAAGAAGGCAAGCAGACGTTAATCTGATTTTATATTTAAGGGCCACAACTTTTTATTAGGTATATCACCAATACCCACAAGATTCGTTAATACAACAGTTGCAGAGTAAAAGTTCATAATGCTGTGTTTTGTTAGACAATTTATCATGTCAGACTATAATCACGTGATAAGCTATGCTACAAATGCTCAGGAATGAATCAAGGTTTTGTCCAATATCAATTGTTAAGTGGTTTTCCCTGCTGGTGAAATACATACAAATAGAATGAGGAGCTTAAACTGGCTGACTTCCTCTATTCTCTGTTTTCATTTAATTCTTATCCTCATTGTCATGTTTTTCTTCTCCATTTCTTCACACCTAACAAACTTTTTAAAAACAGGGGTCTTCAAAAGGAATAAATAACTATTATAGTTTGACATAAAGGTTCATAAAAAACTAAACGTTCACAAATGAAATATTGACAAATCATAATCTTACGAAAAAGAAAAACAAGATTAAGCCATCACGTACAAACAAATTGAAAAACACATCAAGGGAGAGATGACTATCACTTACCCTCCAGGGTGTACTCAAAGATAAAGCATCATCTTGTTTAAGATCCCGAGATACAGTAGCACAAAGTTCATCTGAGAGCCATAATATCCACAAATTGTAAGCTCTAATGCTAAGATCTCCTATAGTCTTATTCAATTCTTCCAATTCAGGGCTTGCACCTTCTCTCACCCCAAGCAAAGCAGATATGGAAAATGAATTTTGTCTTTTAGAGCCAAGACTTGATTGTTTCCCTGGACTATCACAGATAGTAGAATCAGATCCAAATCGAGATTGTTTCACCAGAGACGGTAATTTTGCAACTGCAGATGCACTTCCACCAGCCCAATATCTGGGAGAACCAAGTATCAGGGGTATGTGTTTAGAATGATTTTGGAATGAAAACAATATTCGTCCAATGAAAAGAGACTTTTCAACAGTAACAGCGCTTGGCAATTCACTATTTCCTGCTGGGGCATATAAACTATCAAGCTGTTTTTTCAGTGTCATCAATATTGAAGATACACATTCATAACATTTACTTTGCAGGTATGGTGCCAGATCCTTCAGTCTTTGAGATGCCTTTGGAGATTCTATGAAACTTAAAAGATCCTCAAGGATGCTTTGACAAGAAACATCAACTGCATCCCTGATTCGACTGACTTCAGGACCAAAGTAAGCATTAAGACAAGAGTGAAATTCACTCTCTTCAGGATGAACTTTAAACCCAGAAGCAACTCCAGTTTTTCTGGCATTCGATTCTAGAAACCAAACACCACCAGCCGTAGAAGGTCTGCTCAAGTACACCTGAACATCATCCAGCTTGGTAAACAACTCACCTACAGCAGAAATTGAGTTTACCACGTCAACAGCACCAGTTAGTTCCCTAAATCTCAAGTCAATAATTGCTTTCATCCTGCCAAGAAAAGCAGACTCAAATATCTCATCCCAAAGATCTGAATCATCTTCCAAAACAAGTTCCCGAATCCTACTCCAAGGCAACTCAATCTCCGAGCCAAAAACACTCTTCAGCCATTCTAGACTCCCCTGAAGAACTTGCTTGCTTTCCATCGTCTCCCTTATTGATTTCTCAGCAGAAGCCAAATCCTGGCCACTGCCAATGACATCAATCAAATTTCTTCCACTTATCTTGCTCACGCACTCTCTCAACCAAGCAAAACAGGTATCAGCAATGTAACGCTTATCAAGCATCACCATGATCGATTCCAGTCTATCTCTGAATGACTTCCAGAGCCTAACTTCCTCGTCAGGATTGGGAATCCCACCAAACAACTGAGATGCCGGAGGAGATCCCAGTATGACTTTGTAAAAAAGGGGCATATCATTCAAAACCTGCAAAAACAACTCACCCACCTGACCCACAGTAACCTGAATTATACCCAACACATCGCACAATACCGAAACCACCAAGGAGGAAGCATCACCAGGACCAGCATTCCCCAAAACTTGCAATATCCACGACTTCCTCGATTCCAAAAACAATCCCAATACCTGTTTTACAAAAAAATAAATAAAAAAAATCAGTTTAAATCGAATCCAGCAACCATCCAAATCTTAAACTAAATAAGTCCATACAAATCTTTCTTTAGTCCACTAATCACTCCACAGTTCACACCCACAAATCTAGGCACAAACCCAGAATTCAATGCGAAGAAACTAAATACCTGCTTAGGCTCGAGCTCGTCGATGACGGCGACGGCGGCAAGCGCGTCGGAGTAAGCGGCAATGGCGAGGCCGCGATCGAGCAACCGATCGCGGCTGCGCTGGGAGATCTGCGCCCTGAAGCTCTCAACGATCTGCCACTGGTGTTGGAGCATGGCGAAATTGGAGAGGAACTTCTTCTTCTGGTCATCAGAATCGACGAACAAGTGATGGTGCACGTTTTTGGCACGCACATAGCGCGACGCGGCCTCCAGAAACATCCCTTCGTCGAGGCAGCCCCAGATGTTCTCGGGCGTGTCGGCGAGGTACTTAACGCGGCACGCGGCGCCGTAGGTCCAGGCTCGGGACTGGGAATGGAGCTTGGCTTGGGACTGGGATTGGGAGAGGGAGAGGGAACGGATGCGACCGTGCACGGCGGTGATGTTGCTGGAGATGCCGTTGCAGGAGGCCTTCATGCGGACGATGGAGTCGGCGGAGTCGATCAGGTCGCGGTACCTATTGCCGACCAGTTGCCTGAGCTCCTCTTTCTTGTCCTCGATCTGCCTCCGCGTCGCCGCCTCAGTCTTCCGGATCTCAGCAATAGGCTTGGTGCGGAACAGGGACTCGGCGTCGCGGCTGCCGAGATTGGAGATGCGGTGGTCGTCGCCATGGGGCGACGGCGCTGCCGCGGAGGGGGACGAGACTCGCATTGCGGTGATGGGTTTGGGGGTTTAGTGGATTGGCATTGATCTCTCCGGCGGACGGAGGAGCAAGGAGAGTTGAAAATTTGGAAAACGGTCAATTGGAAACGGGAAAAAATAGAAATTCAGGCGAGTTTCGTAAAGGATAATTTTGCCTGAGAAAAAGGTAAAACGACGTCGTTTATCATCGAAGAGGAACACTAAGTAATAGTGTTTTTGCTTGAATTGATTTTCTTAATACTAAACTTTATATTTAGAACTTACTAAAACAAATTACAGGTTCATTTTCAAGCTTATAGTTCATGATACACCTATTGAATTCATTTTTATTTATGCTCGTTTCAAGATCATTATAAATATTAATTTTTTATACGTATTTAATATAGCTGTCAATATTAAATATGATAAACTAAATTTAATTAAATTAATTATCAGAAAATGTATGCTTAATTATTATTAAATTAGTTTTAGAGGGATAATATGTATATTTAGATTATTTTGTTTCTAAAATTACCGACAAAAGTTAATGTCATTTTTTTATCTAATTCAAAGTTCATTTATCTAAAATTATTTTAACTCAAAATCAACTTTAGATTCGAGTTTAATTCATTATGAAAAATTACTTAATTTTACATAATTGGTGCTTTAAATTCGAGGAATGCAATTTTTTCATTATGTGATCGGAAACAGGAAATATTTTTTAGAACTTATAAATTTAATTATTTAAGTAACTTTCGAACAAACTTGTTGTAAAATTAAACAATATAGAAATCAGGCACTATTTAGGAGACAATAAATTTTCAGAGAGAAAAAAAAATGATGAGAAAGATAAAAATAAAAGACAGAAACGGAGGAAGATTACCAAATTTTCATTTTTTATAAAATTAAAACAATGTCATTTTAATTAAGATAGATGTTTTCATTAAATGTAAAGTTTAAATTTCTTTGTGAATATTTCATAAAAAAAACACATTTCACTAGTAAAAAATAAAAGTCTCTTAAAATTGTAAAAATCTAGAAAATAAGTATTAAAAATAATAGTCTTTTAAAATTGGAAGAACCTAGAAAATAGAGTATTAAAGTTGATAAGTATTTTAAATTAATAAGATTGAGTATTTTAATTTTAAAAATAATTCAATAATATAAATAGAATTTCTTAAACTCGTCTCATTACTTAAAACATAAATCATCTCTCTAAAACTCTTCTTCGATAGCGTAAGGTTGGCAAAGGAAGTGAAGTTTCATCAGTTGATTCGGGGAGGAATGTCAGTATAAGAGTATGCCGAATGGTTTAAACACTTTATCCGTTTTCATAAATTAGACATGGATGAATAATGGCAATGCAGGAAGTTTGAATATAGGCTAAGAGGGGATATTAATTTGATGGTAGCAGGTTTGTGCATTAAGGAGTTTCCTGCATTGGTTGAGAGATTCAAAGTGCTAGAGAAGACAAAGAGTGAAGTAGAGGGTCAGGAGAGACAACCACAGAGGGTTGGTGGGCCATTTGAGTCCAGGAGCAGTTTTGGGGACAGGAGGAAACCCTACTCTAGGCCTCCCTCTCATGGGTCTACGAGGTCTCCCTCCCAGCCATCAAGTTACATAGGGCGGTCTAGTGGGGTGAGATGTTACGCCTGTGGAGGACCACATTTTAAAGTTGTTTGTCCTCACATGGTTGGTTATAAGAAGTGTTATACCTGTGAGAAAGAAGGACACGTTGCTAGGGGTTATCCCACAACTAGAAGGTCACAGTTTCAGTCACAGCAGACGGGTCTGTCTCAACAGAGGGGAGGTGTCAGATCTTAGGCTACGGGCGAAGTGTACACGATGTCAGGGACAGAGGCAGTCGGATCAGGTAATCTTATCCTCGACAGTTGTTTGTTGCTTGGTAGAGCTTGCTATGTTTTGTTTGATTTTGAAGCAACACATTCCTTTGTGTTTGATGTTTGTGTATAAGAGTTGGGATTACCAGTGAGAGAGTTGTAGTATGACTTTGTAGTGTCTACTCCAGTTGTTGGGTTCGTTAAGACATCTGTCATGTGTGCTAGATGTCTGATGGTTGTTGAGGGGCATCGGTTCAAAATTAATCTCATCTGCTTACCTCTACAAGGCTTGGAGGTGATCTTAGGGATGGATTGTGTAACACCCCAAATTTTTTGAGATATCACGGTGTAATTTTTCCTTTCTACACCTCTATCAAGATGATTTAATTTGCATATTTTTCCTTTCTACACTCTCTCTCTTAATTAATTTCTACACCAATTAAATAAAGGTAAAAAATCCTTTTATCCCTACGCAAAAATATAAAAATAAAAAAACAACATAAAACAAAAATATAAACTCAAGAACACTAATCTCCAAACAAAAATCCAAAGTTTCAAAACAACTTTATTTTTAAACCCCTATTTTCCGAGATTTTACATATTAAGTATTTGCTAATCGCATTCTCATAAACTGTGGTGAGAAGAAGTAGTTGTTCCCTAAAGCAGAAGAGTCTGAGTTGTTGTCGACAGGGCAAGCGTGGCAAAGAGGTGAATGAAGGTTCGTGTTGCTTTTTTGGTGTTAACACATATGGAGGTAGATCAGAGTGGATGGAGCCTGAATCACTTAGTAGTGAGTGACTTCTTGGATGTGCTTCTTGAGGAAACGTCGGGATTGCCTCATCAGGAACGTTGAGTTCTACATTGATTTGATGCCAGTTACAAGACCAGTATCAATAGCTCTCCAGACAGGATGACTCCAACTGAGCTAGTGGAGTTGAAAAAACAAATAAAAGAGTTGTCTAAGAAACAATTCATCATGCCGAGTGTTTCACCTTGGGATACACCGATGTTGGTAGTTGTTGCTGCAGGATTTGGTTGACAAAATTTATTCTAATTGATAATTATAAATGGACAAACTGTATACAGAGAAGCATATAATTAGTAAACGCAATTGTTAAACGGTATATGATTTGAACCAAAAGGCAAATATGGTACTGAATTGAGATACAAAACCTGCTTCTCTAATTAGGCATTCCAATTAGAACAAAAAAGTTATTGTAACCTTATAAATACAAAGATGAATTTTATTTCATTTTTTATATTCTTAGAGACTGTTACCCTGGGATTTCTCAGGATTAAGAATTCTCACTCCTTTTTGTCATGCACTAAATTGTATTCTGTAAAATCAGCATTTATGGCCGAGGTGGAATATGGATTAAGATACTCTATAATGTTTTGAGCAATGAAAATCTTCATCCGATGCTGTCTTTAGGTACATTTGTCCCATCTGAAGAGGTTTCATGCTAAGCCATACCTCAAAGATTCCGCTTCCACGGAGAATGCATTGGCTTGAAACAATAACATGCATATAGCTTAAAAAAGAACCATGTCGCTACTTGATATGATGAATTTCACTGAAACCCTAATCTAAAAGTGTGTAGACATCATCAAGTATCAACTCATGGTCCCTCTCAACAACACGGTACCCTTCATCACAAGTCTTAAAAAGTTGTAATTGCAGCCTTTAAGATGCTGGAATATCTGTACTTCCATTTTATTTCCAGTTTATGTTTTATGGTAATTTTGTTTCTGAATAACATCAACTTTTAAGCAAATTCTAATTTTGTTTTTTTAATCAATCAAGATACATATTTGATTGAATTAGATTTAAATTCTATTTCTTAAGATAAAGTTATTCATAAATTATGAAATTTAGATTAAAATAAGGCCATCTTTGAAAGAGAAGATCAAGATTGTCACACGCAGCTTAGGTTAGAGAAGGGAAGGTGGGAAGCAGAAACTGTCAACATGCTTCAGTATTCCTGATTTCCAATTTATATAATTTATTGATAATTCTTTCCAAGGGATTTCAAATACTACACAAACTTTTGTTGTTTTGTTTATCTATGTTCTTTGTCTGTGTCCATATAAAAGCAATACAAAACATGACAAATAATGGTTGTAAAGTAATGTATGGTACTAAAACAAATTGAATTGTAGCTATGAGCAGAAGAAACTGCATTCTGTTCCTTGAAGTGAATGGGATGACAGCCAAATGACAGCCACGTGGAATAATTCTGAGAAAAGAAGTTCCTTTATGAATTAGGAACAAAGGTGCCAACATAGCCAACCCCTACAACAAAGAAGGCAATCGATTGCAGAAAAAGATATATGAAGTAGTGGTTCCTCCCATATGTAAGATCATAGCATCCACAGAAAAAGAGGTATGCCCCCACTAGAAGTTCCAAGAAATGAAGCCTGTTAATCATCAAAAAACAACTAGTGAAGGTGAATAGTGAATGCTAATTATGAAATCACATACTAAGTTGCTTGTAAAATTCTTGCCATCAAGCAAATACAGACACTAAATTCCCAACCTGAGGAAATAAGCTAAACTCGTGTCCATGTTGTTCAATTCAGTCCATGGGACAAAAGATGTAAAACTATGTTAAGAACAACTTTAAACCTAACTCAATCTTACTTATATTATATTATTTCTAACAATATTATTTCTAACAAAAGCTTATGTCAGGTATGAGGTTAATAAAAGTAGAGTATTCTCCTTATGTTGGTGTACCTTTCACTAATCTTGATACGAGGCTTTCTTGCTGCTTTGCCACCTGATTTTGTCTTAAGGGCATCTCCCAATTTCTCAGTAACTACCCATTCATTTACTCTCCCTGCCTCTAGCAACCCTGTGAGTGTTGCCTTGGTCCTATGCATTGACATAACATTTTCAAAGAGTATCCAGAATACGAGTAAGTGGATTGACCTGCACAAGATGTAGATGACAAGTTACTCATAAAACAACACAAGAAAACCTTGCCTTCAAAAAGTTGCTAACTTATAATGCTTACCTTGGAGTTCCAACTGCATTGAGAAGTGTGATGATAGAAGGTATATACACAGCACCCCACTTAGGAACTTCCACTTCTGGAACTAGAACAGTTGCTGGCATAACCACACAGTAGAATACAAATGTGACCACATGAGCTACGATTTTCCGGACAAAGAAGAAGCTATAAATCACATAAAACTTCTTCCATGTGGAGACTTTCTGCATGGCATGGTAAAAAAGGAATTACAAGAGAAGATGGGTAATAGTATCATTTGACCTCTTCAAACAAACTATATGGAAATGGAGTTTTACAAGGAAACTGATACCTTGTTTCTCATGATTTCCATTGCCATTTTCTTGAAAAGATTAGCCGGGCCACAGGACCACCGGTGCTGCTGATAACGAAAGGCTTTGAAGGTACTTGGCAGTTCACTTTTCACCTAAATTTGTTTAGATAAATTGTTACAGAAAACAAATAATTCAGTATAGGAGAGAAGACACAACAGAAAGTAGATGTGTTACTGAAATTACTTTCTGTACAATCTTCTTATCTAAAATACTAACTCAACAAACTCTTGAGTACATACAAGATATGCAATTAAAAGATTGATCATACCTTGAGATCGCTAAGATACACAAATTTCCCTCCTTTGAGGCCAGCTCGCACAGCCAGATCCATATCCTCCACTGTTGTGCGGTCCTTCCATCCACCAGCTTCATTTAATGCTGAAATTCTCCACACACCAGCAGTGCCTGCAACATATCATCTACATTATTCACATGACTTCTTCTACTGCCCAATGAAAATATTTGCACTGTTTATTAGGGAAATGATTTACCATTGAAACCGAAGAAGGCATAGGTTGAGGACCCAACTTCCTGCTCCACAAGGAAATGATAGTCCAATGACATCTCTTGCATTCTTGTCATTAAGCATTCATCAGCATTAACTGCCACACACAAAAGGTATATTAAAAATGAAGCACAACTAGATAAACCAGATGCAACTTAAGGAAGTTTTAACTGAACAGCTATACTTTGACACCAGATGCCAGATCCTTTGCTGGAGAACACCGTTTTGATTTTTTAAGTTTTAAAGTAAGCATGCGGAAAGGAGTTTCATGAGGGTTTAGTGAGAAAAAACTTACCAAATTTCCATCGAGCTTGGACAAGTGCAACTTCTGGGTTATGAGCCAGAAATGGTATTGTGCGCCGAAGGAAGTTAGGCTCAGGTTGGAAATCAGCATCAAAGATGGCCACATAATCACACAAGTTCACATAGCTATGCTTCATGCCTTCTTTAAGAGCTCCAGCTTTGTATCCATTTCTGTTCTGTCTGATCTCATACTTTATGTTTATGCCTTTGCTGGCCCATCTCTGGCATTCCACTTCCACCATTTTCTGAGCATTTTTTGTTAACAGAAACAGAAAGGTCATGTGAGCACAAACTAAGAGTCAAGGGTCTAAATGAATGAGTTAGTTTTTACACGGATTTTAATAATGTTTTATTTTTCACAAATTGATGATGGCCATTTTACTTTACCATCTAAATATTAAGAATCAGAAGCATGACTTGCACAATTGTGTTTCAAGAAGCCTTGGATTTTCTGTGAAGGAAATTTTTCCGTGCAAGTTGACCTTGCAGATGACTAATGAGTAAACCTGCTTTCTAGTAGTCCTTAGAGAGTAGAAAGTATATGAAAATAGGCTTTTGATGACTAAGGAAAAAAAGATCCAGAAATATTTAACATGGTTTAGATACTGAAAGATAAAGGAGCAAATTTTCAGTTAACTTTATTCTAGGGATGGATAGTGTCAACCTTAATGATTGGATCGGTGGAATCATCAAGAACTTGAATTATAATCCTATCAGAAGGCCATGATATCCCACATGCAGCTCCAATCGATAACTGATACACCTGCAAGCAATGAAACAGTACCCACAAAAAACTTTAGTAAAAGAAAAATTCTCTTCCAAGAAACAATGCATGTGAGAGCAATATATCCTTTCTAGAAGATAGGAGTCTGTTAAATGTGATAACTTTTCAGTAGTACCTCTTTCTCATTGTACATAGGAATTTGTACCAAGACCATTGGGTATGCAGAGTTTCCAATCTCAAGGTCATCTCTGAGAGGCTCCCATTTATACTTCTTATCTGGTTTGTACCTAAACAACTTCACAAAGATTATGACTATACCCATATAAACTCTCTCCACAAACATCATAATTGACATGGCTAGGCACAAAGCCACAAGAATTTTCAGCGCTGGAACCACAAGGGGTGCCCTGGTCTGCTGCCAAATCAGACCCATCTGGCTTGCACTGCCATCGTAATGCATGTTTTCAAACGTAGCTGCTGATGAAAGCCGATCCATCTGGTGGCTTTCTGTGGTTTCCTTTGGAGAGACAAATTGCACTGCTGGAATGGTGTGACTATATAGAACAATGTGATATCACTCACTCACTGTCTGTGCTTGGTCTTGGTGGCTCGTTGGCTTTGCGAAAAGAACACGAATTGTTTGTAGTTTTTTTTTTCACTTTTGGCCACTCACTCAGTGATTGTTGCTTAGGAGTTACGTTAAGGCAACAAGGAAGAGCAAGAGAGTAGAGTCAGAAGGCACTATTATAGCACAGTACTAACAAAGTAACAATGCATTTACACTATTATAGCACTAGCTGGAGCAGCTCCATGTGCAAGATTTTGTAACACCAACCTAACGTATGGTGCAATGTTTTTCAAGCTTTCTCTCTATCTCTCTCTTTTCTTATAGTTTATGAACAATGGGAGAGAGATAGAGAAGAAGGGTATTTGGATGTCTTGAGTAATGATAGAACAAATGTGAACTATTATTTATATTCCATAAATTGCAGAGTTTCTATGGAAGGAGAAAAAAATTGCAAAACAATTATGATATGGTGAGATGAATGGATTATGGACACAGCTTGCTTGAGAGTTGAAACCAGAAAACAGTGTCACAATCCAGTGGCTAACAGAATAATGAAATATGGAGCAGTGCTTTCTACAAAGCTACTCATTATTCACTATCACCAAGGTTGAGATTTTGTCTATAAATTTGATATTTTAAAAAATATTTTAAGTGTATGAAATTATTCAGTAAAAGAAGTATTTATGTTACTCTTTAGTTTGGTGCTAGAAAGTGGATTTAAGTCTAACTCATCCCCACAAAACTGGCTCTGTAAGGTGAAATTTGCACTCTACTTATATATTATAAATTGGTCTTATTCGTTATGGGACTTCCAACACAATAAGATGAGATTTGAACCTCATTTAGAAAGTGAGAAGTCTAATTCATCCTCATCAAATTAACTTTTAAGATGAGGTTTGTACCCCATTTATATATTATAAATTGACCTTTTCGAACAGTTTTTGGAAAGAAGCTTTGAAAAATTATAAATTTTGATTTTGGTTCCTTTTACATGTGTGCAATTAGAATGAGTAGAAGGTGTTGTTAAATTAGACAAAGAACAGCCAACAAAAACCATGTACTTGGTGGTTGACATGTCCATGTATTTTATAGGTCTCAAGTTCTATTCACCTTAATTTTGTATCAACAAATTTCATGCTAAAAAAGTACACATGAAAATTGACAAATATAATGTTTTTGGCACTTTATAAGCATAATAATCAAATTGTATGATAAATTATAATTAATATGGACCATCTGTTTTCTCCAAATGAATTTAATTGAACTTGACGGATTATGACGATGTCATAATTCACATTGAAAGGCCACTTGGTATCATCATAAATATATATTAAAACCGTTGTTTAATTCTCTTAATTAAGATGAGAAAAACGTATAAAATGGGAACTTCAAAATTTACTTATAATATATTCATTTATAATCAAGCTAACTGACTTATAGAAAGAAAAAAGAAGAAGTTATCCTTATAAGATATTTCAATCCAAATAAACAGTAAATATCAAGATTAAAAATAAATTAGAGGACGTATGTGTTTTTTTTTTTATAATTTTAAACATCTATAAACTAAAAAGAACCATTTAAAACTACAATACAATAATTTTTATTTATAGCTTACATTTCTCATGTTAAATGTGGTTTTATCTTACGCGCTTATATAAATATTATAGAGGACGAATAATTTTTAAAGAGTTATTTTTCTTTTATTTTAATTAGTAACTTCTCTTATGAAAAAAAATTAGTTATTCTAAGGAAGCATCTGGTTCACGGAATCTATTCTTTTTACAATTTTAGGAATACGTTTCATCAGAACATTTTAAAAAATTATATATTTTTGGATATTCTAAAAAAGTTACATATTTAATTGAACAATTTTTGTTCTCATTCTGAAGGGTGAATGCCATATTTCATAAAAATAACAGTCTTTTCATTCAAATATATATGAGAAACTTCTTTAAGTAAGATACTAAAAAAATCTGAAAGGAACGTAACTGAATAATATTATTGTAATTAAAATTACTTAAACCTTTATAATCTGCGTATATTATTATTATTATTATTATTATTATTATTATTATTATTATTATTATTATTATTATTATTATTATTATTATTATTGTTATTAGTAGTTATGTATTCACATAACAAATTTGGAGTCATGCTGACGTGTTAGTTCATTGTTTATTGATTATTGTATAGTGGTAATTTGCTTGTTTTATTGTAACTGTTGAAACTTTTGGGAAAGAGATTCCAAATTGTGATAATTAATAATTATAATTACATTGTTTTAAAAAGCTATGAATTTGGCTATAATCCATATTAATTGCTTTATTATACGAAAGAACTATTTTTTAAAAATTATGATCAGTGTGTCTACAGTTTGGTTTCTGAAACAGTAGGCAACACTTCAACCACAGATTTTCCTTCATCAACAATACATCACTCATTAGGGTTAAACCAACATCAAATTATAATTAACAAATTTATTTACATGTATATGACATTAATCAATATTTTTGAAGAAAATTAATGATGTCCTGTTCAAAAATAAAAGAAAAAATTCTTACAAAATATTTGTAATCAAACCACACTTTTTCAACAGTAAAATAATATAGAGGTAACATACACAATCTGAAAATACATTTTAAATTACATAACTTAAAATGTTAAATAATTTTAAAAGGTAAAAAGTTTAAAATTATACAAATTAAAATATGGTACTTAATATTTTAATTTTCTGGAATTTACAATTTGAAACCTTTTTAATCATTCAATTTAAAATCTTTTCAATGAAATTGTATTTTAACATCTGCATACCCACCCAGTGAAAGTTTAGGGAAAAAAAGGTGGAAAAGGATGGTAATTTCCTGTAACCAGGGCTTGCATCATAAATGAAAGGTGCAGTTTCTTTTTGCACCTTCATAAGTTTTTTTCTTCTTCTTTATATACTGAAATTTTTTTAAAATATATATTATTTTTAGATTACATAATTCATTTTTCATTTTTAAATTATGAAATTTTGGAAGTTGAGATTATATAATTTAAAAATATTTTTTTAGTTTTGAATTGCACAATACAAAAAAGAAAAATAGGAATTTTCTTTTATATGAGTTGCAGGTAGAATCTACCATCAAGGTTTGCTTATCTCAGCAAGGCTTTTTCTTCTGCACCTCTATAATTTCTAATTGCATCCAATACTTTTAAAATGAGTATTTTATCTTTTGTAAAAATGACTTCCAACTTATTTATTGTAAAAGTCTTTCCAAAAAAGTTTTTCAAAATTTTTTTATCATAATTCATATGAAAAAAAAAATTCAAAACACGGTTTTCGGAACAAGCTTTTCATAACACATGAAACACGTTTCAGAACGTTTTGAAGCAAACTTTCCAAAAGAAACATGTGATACTTTTTGGAACAATTTTTCCAAAATAAAGTTTTAGAAACATACAAGATGCATTCCTTAGCAGTATTTTTTGAAACATATATAGTTTACTCTCTTTTCTTCTTTCTCTCAAATAGTACACAGAAAGCCAAAATCTGACTCCTTATTTAAAAAAATTTCACAAAAAAATTGTTAGAATTCAGTTATTTGGAAACCGAATCCTGATAATTTTTTTTTATGATTTTTGCAAAAATATATTCAAAGCTATTTAAGATTTTAACTGTCTCTAAACACCGGATAAAGGTTTTCGAAAACTATTTAAATGATTTTCGAAAACCGTTAAATGATATATTAACCTTTTAATATATTTTAAAATTTTGCTTTGAATTTAAAATTAATAAATAATTTATTTATTTTAATATTATTTAATATGTTATATTATATTAAATCAAATTTTACATTATTATTATTATTAATATTATTATATTTAATTTTACTTTTAGTTTTATTATTACATAGTAATTATTAAAAAATAAAATATATTAAATTATATTAAAATAAATTAAATATTTTATAAATTTTATAATAAAATTAGTTTAAAAAATTTGTTAAATTAAAAAAGATTATATTAAAAATATTAAAATAAGTAATTATATTAAAGTAATAATTATAAAAATAATAAAATACATTAAATTTGTTAAGTAATAAAAGTAATTTCAAAAGTTTGTTAAATTAAAAAAAAATTATAAAATATTATAAGAAATTAATTATTTATTAAATTTTAAGTTAAAAAACAGAATTTAAAAATATTTTAAACAGTTAATTTTTAAAAAATATATTAAAAAATATAATAAAATATTAAAATAAATTAATTATTTGTTAATTTTAAATTAAAAGTAAAATTTTAAAATATATTAAAAGTTATACATCTTCCAAAACCGTTTAAATAATTTTCAAAAAATTTTTAACCTTTCAAAATCTTGAATGATTTTTGAAAATCATTGAATATATTTTCGCAAAAAAATTATCAAAAAAAAAATCAAATGAATATTAACATATTTTTTTGTAAAAGTTTTTTAAATAAAAAGTCAGAATTTAATTTTCCGTAAATCGACTTTTACAAAACCGTGTTATCAATGCTGTAAATTAAAAATAAAACTGTTATATAAAAAAAAAATCACAATCAGGATGGTAGCAACAGTGATATAGTAGTGCAGTGATCAAGAATATTTTAGTCCTTTTACTTTTCGATAGGGGTGAAGGTAGTAATCATGGGGTGAAGAAGGAAAAGACTCACAACAAATGGGTTCAGATGTTCTAAATTTCGCCCATTGTAAAAGTCAACTTTTACAACAATGTTTAAACTATGAAAAGAAAGAAGGAAAATATTGGATCTAACTATTTATTTAATTTTACAATAATATATAATGTTTTGTATGAAAATAAACGTTGTGTTATTGCACTATTATAATAATAATAATAATTATAATAATAATAATAATAATAATAATAATAATAATAATAATAATAATAATAATAATAATAATAATAATAATAATAATAATAAACGTTTGTATTTTGGTATATATAGAGTATAATGAAAACGTTAAAACATACAAAGTTGTTTAGGAAGAACAAATAAATCTATCTTTGAGGGTATTGTTTGAATTTATTCTATTTTAAAAGAGAATTTTTGCATTGAGGGATATCTTCATATTCATTTTATCCTCCTCTTCATATTTATTCTATTACCCATCTTTACCTTCATCTCTATCTTTATTCCTGTCTCCATTTAAATTCTTAAAATATTTATAATTTATTAAGTAATCTAATATATATATATATATATATATATATATATATATATATATTATTTTTAGTTTTTATATAGTTTAGTAACTTTTCTTTTACACACTTTTTCCCTTACACACGCATGCAGGCACGCACATTTTTTTTTTAGTTTTTTGTTTCGTAACTTTTTCCTTTTTTTAAAAACTCTTTTTGTTTTGTCAAAACAATTTTCATTATTTCCAATACTTCATTTATTTTATATTCCAAAACTTTTCTTAAACTTTAAAAGTATTTTTCATCTCATCGTAATATATTTGTTTTCTTTTCTATGATTTCATTTCAATGATATATAAAAATATTTTTAAGATATACATTTGACTTATTTTTAATATTTTTATCATATAAAATACTGTTTTAATATTTTTATATAATTATTGTTATTTTCTAAGTTATTATCATAACTGTAATTTTATCACTACAATTGTATAAAAAAAATCCTTTAGTATGACATAATGATTTAATGTCGTTGTCATAAATTTTGTCTATCATCATCTAACCTATATTGAAGTTCAAAAAAATTGTCATAAATTTTAAGTATTATTAGTTTAATATTTGATTCTTACGTCATTTCTGGTATATTATAATTTTTATCAATACCTAAAAAAGAAACTTTATTAAAATTTAAACAAAATGACTAAAAATTATTTAAAATATTTTTAAATTTATTATCCATTTTTCTATCATTTTTAAAAGATATTTTTAAACTTTATAACTTTATTTCATTAACTTTACAGATTAAATAAATATTTTAGTTTCACAAATTTTTATGTGAAACTATAAATTAAAATATATACAATTATAATTTCTGTCTAAATATTTATTATTAAAAAATTATAATACATATTTTATATTAAATATTTAATACTATTATATTCTTTTTATAATTTATTACTATTATTTTATAAAAATAATTAATTAATATTAAAACACAGATATAAAAATAAGAATTAAATAAAATTTTCATACTCATTAAATTTAAATCACAAAAATAAGAATAAATTTAATTTTAGAAATGAATATGAAATAGAAAATCCTTGGCGCTCCGTGCCCCCGTCGGGTTTGCGGGTTTGCGATTCTGAATCCACCTATGATTTGGTATATTCTCACTTTATCCCTTTTTGTCGACTTAATAACTCGTATTTTGCTTTTTTTGTTATATCTTTTGCGTAAGAATTAAGCAATTAATAGCTTTTTCTTGAGTTGGAATGTCTTTAATGTATTGTATAATTCCTACCACCTTTTTCTTTTCCTTTGTTATGAAATTTTTTTTTTACAATATTTTAATATTATTTATGTATCATTTACGTGTCAGTGATTGATTCGATAGTATTAAAATATTGTCAAAGTATCGTTATCTAATTCACAAACCACTAAATTTCGTTTTTTCCAAAGCCAATGGTCAACAGCTTCCAATGCCCACATAAGTACTTTTTTGGTTTGTTCATCCACAACAAAATCCACTTTATCACACATTTCCAGAGAACCTTCCAATAAACCCCAATTCCTAGCAAGAGAAAGACAGCATAAGAATGTTGCTTTTGCCGCATTATGTCGACAAACATTGCGTCTTGCGAGGAATAATAGCATATATAGTGGTCGTTAAGGAGAAGCTTCTTGCAAGTGAACACAGTTTCTTCCATTTTCTACCAAAATGTGTTGTTGCCGTTTCACTTTCAATGAAAAAGGGCATAGCATCTTACTTTAACGACAGATGCAATTATGCATACGCGGAAATATTTGATAAATAAAAAGAAAAAGAAGATATTAAAAAGAAAGTATAAACAAATATAAAGAAAGGAGAAATCAAATAAAGTTAGGTAGGTTCAGGAAAAATAAAAAAAAAAATTGAAATTCTTGACGAATTGATCGTTTACTGTGTTTGTAGGTTTTGGATCCGTTATGAAACCGAATAAAATGGATATTGTTTTAAAATGTTAGGGAAAAAGTGTAAAATTAGTTGTATTTTTGGTCTAAGTTTGAGACTGAGGAAAATCATTGAAGATATTTTTAGTGTTGAGGAAGTCAAAGAAGAGTGTCGAATAAGCAGAGCTGAGACTTTTTCAATAAGATAGTGTTGATGGGATAAAGTAAACGTGCATGCATGAATAGGAGATAGTGGGATTATTATTAGTATTAGCGTCATTTTCAATGGTTTAATTGGAAAGAGTAGCCGACGGAGAAGGAAAATTCAAACTTCAATCCATCCTTGCTTTGGACGGTGGCTAACTTCTTTGCATTAAACCTTCTGGGACAACATATTACTCACATTTCTTTTATCCTTTTAACTTTAAACTAAACAGGAAAATTAAATTTAGAATATAAGATCAATTTAATTGTTTTTTTTTTAAGACAAACGATAAGACTGTAATTAGATTTAAATTAAAATATATCTTATAGGTAGTATTTATTATAATGATATTATTTTAATAAATTAAGAAATATTAAGATAGAATGAAAAGGTGACAAAAATTTAAATATAAAGTTTTTCTTAATTCTCTAATGCGCCTACTTAAGATCCATATAATAATTATAAGAATGTATGTGTGTGGCTGTCTAATTAAGTTATTTTTATTTTGATTTGTGACATTTATATTTTTTTATTTGAGTTTTAGATATTTGTATAAAGAATAGGGCACGAATTTCACATATATTGTTCCCCGTACGTAATTGACCTTGTAACGTTGATATGTTGTAACACACGAAAAATGAGATTGTTACACTTTTAACTGTTTTCCGTGTGTGATGTCATTTTTTAAACATTACATATTTAAAATTTTAACTGTCTCAATAAAATTTCGTTATAAAGGGTTGAATAATTTTACAGATGCAGGTTCAATTTGGTTTGTAGTGTTTGATGCTGCTCATATATAAAATATAAATTGTTGATATTTTTTTGTTGAGAATTATCTTATTTCGAAAACAATTATGCCATCAAATGTTTATTATAAGCATATATTTAAACCTTGTTTCGTTGACTGGTGAGAAATTAGTGTATCTGTTTTTCTAAGATTCAACTCCGAATGATTAATTTTTTTTAACAATATAAGGAAAATGATATTTTAACACCAATTTTTGACACCATTTTGACACTGCACACGTGTCAAAATGTGGTTGGACGATTTCAAATTAAAAAAAACTGAGACAAGGGTATATTTAGAAGAAAAAAACCAAAGTTTTTGTTTTAATTTGAAATTGTCCAACCACATTTTGACACGTGTGCAGTGTCAATGGTGTCAAAAAATTGGTGTTAAAATATCATTTTTCATAATATAAATAGTACTTTTAATTTTTATTTTTGTTAAATTTATTCAATTTTTTTATACATGTATTGAATATGGAATGTTATATATATATATATATATATATATATATATATATATATATATATAAAGAGAAGTTAAAAGTTTTCAAAAAGAAAAGATTATATACAACATAAATTCTAACTATGATTGCAAGTCTTAAGATTTGCTTATATAAATGTTACTTGTGTTAATATATCTATAAAAGAATGTTGTATGATTTTCTTTTTGACGTAGTTTTCCATTTTTTTGTCTATTTATTTTATTGTTTGCAATAATATCTTTAATAGTGTGAGTACCAAGTCATTAAACTCGAATAAGTTTGTAATTCTGCATAACAAAATTTTGTAAATTCATGTCATTCAATTCTTGTAAAATTAGTCTAACACTAATGAAAGATGTCAAAACAATAAACCATAAGATTATATATCATTCAATGACTCAATTCACTTCAATTATATAATCTCAGTTGTACAACTTATCAAAATTAATTCAACTCAACAAACATATTTCATCAAAAAATCCAGTTACACAAATCAACTATAATACAAACATACAATTAGTGGTTATAAGTTGCTATCAATTAAAATCAATGTAGTGTCTCTTATTTGATAGATGACAAAATAATTGGATAAACCTAATAATACCTCCAAATGCAAACACAATTTTATCTACCTCTATGAACAATATAAATACAATTAGGCGTACCATTTGAATCACTGATTAGTAAAGACTCTTAGAGAGACTTAGACACCACATACAAACTAAAAACGTCCACATGGACAAAAGAATGAATAAACTGAGAAAATAGTATAAAATCAATTTACTATTTTGCATAAACTAATTCGATATAATTGAAGAACTTGCCTCAATGATTACTCTAGTAGCCTTTGATCTTCAAACAAATTAAGGAATGGTTAAAAAATATAAAGAGAAGATAGAAAACTCTAAAAAAAATAAGTTTAAAGAGACAAACGATACAAGACAATGAGAATCATTTATAAAAACTTTATTTATATTTTAAATTTTTATTAATAAAATAATAAAGTATCAATATTTATCCATACTATCAATTCTAAAATATATTTTTCTATACTCTTACAATTATTGTCTATATAGTATTTATATCATCTTTAAATCTTTTTAAACATGAGTAATATTTATTTATTTTTACCTTTTTAGTGACACTCTTCTTAAAATATTAAAACTTTAATTAATATATGACATGTAATTACATCATTGCTACGTATACCTTTTTGTTTAATGAAAAAGATGTTTTAGAAAAAAATAATTAAAAAGTTTAATGCAATTAACTAATTTCTTTAATATCCGTGGAACTTTTTTTATGTATACATAAATGTAAATATAAAAATATAGTAATTATTAGTATTGTTATCATAATAATAATATGCATTATTAGTATTATTATTACTATATTGTTAGTATTACTATTATAGTTATATCAGCATTTAGGGTAGGAAGAAAATAAATAGTAAAAAACACATTCATATATTAAATAAAAAAGAATTTTGTAGCTTAGTTATTGCATAATATAAAATAACTAAAATAAAACTAAGACTGAAGAAAATATATTTATTATTTATTACAAAATCGTAAAAGCACCAAATTTAAATTTGAAATCTTTGTCGAATTCTGAAATATAAAATTATATAGTTTTCTAATTTTTAACATTTTTATCCACTCCTAGAAACCGAAATCTTATATTTGTTATTTAAAAACTTTCTCAAAATCTAAAAAGGATAAACATAAGTAGGCAATTTTTATCACCTAATCTTAGTTACCAAAATCAAGTCTCCGTTTAATTTTAAAGTTTATCCTATTTCTAGAAAGACAATGTTTGAATAAAGATCAACAGGGACCTTTTTATTTATTTATTACCAAATTCAAGTCAAATTAAAATAACGCTATAAACTATTTCTTAACAGTCAAATTTAAATAAATAAAATATTTCAATTTATTAATTTACTTATTAAATAATCATAAACTATCAACTAATAGCAATTTTTTTTAATCATTATACATGGAATTTTGTTTTCAAACTAGAAGATTATTCTTCTCTCTAAACTCGTATCCATACAATGTAACGCATGCGAAAAAGTAAAGCGAAAATTAAACAAAAAATAAATTTACAAATACACATGTCAGTGAACAACGCATAAGAATCTAACGAGGTAAAATTGTCTGTTATATTAGTGTCATTATAATGAATAAGAATCTAACAACGACGTAAGAAAATATTATTCTATCCACTTATTTATGCCTTGAATTCCACGTAATATCTTTTTTTTTTAATTCTACTTAATATCTTCTCTTTTCTTACAATTCTACAAAATATCTAACTCAATTAGTCTCTGTTCTTGGTTTCAAAGTCTTATAAGTGAACACATGACACACATCTTTTACAAAACCTAATCCAAATTTTATGATTAAATTTAAATAAATTTTTCATTTGATCAATTATAATTTGAAATAAAATTTATCGATGTTCTAATCTATTCAGGTTTTGCTTTGACTGGATGCAACCTGACTTTTTGCATAAAATATTATAATACCGTTAAGGTTTTCTTTTCTTAATATGATAATACCGTTAAAGCTTCTCCGATTGTCTTTTCTTGAAGAAAAAATAAATAAAAGTTGAAATACAAAAATTTTTCTTTACATGATCGAGTTTCCTATATAAAAACGGTTATTTTTTTTTTTAGTTTTGAATAATTATTTTCTAAAGTACTAATAATCTCAATTATGTTTTGTGTATTTTTCATCAAAATTGAATGAGAGTTATGCCTGTAAAAATACTTCAATGTTATTCAATGAACGAAATAAATCCAGTAAAAATGACGAATCTATTCTTCATTTCGTGAATAATGTTATTTATATTAAATACTAAGTTTATGAGTCTTTATCTTGAACATGATTCTTAAATATAATTATCATGATTAATTTGTCTAAGGATGTTGAAAAGATTGTTTAACTATTAATCTTATCAGTAATGAAAGGTAATGAATTTGAGATAATCTCAATTGTAACAAACATACATAATGTTAACTATAATAAATCAATTTAATGTTGTTCATTTTGAAATGTCACACATCAAGATGGTTAAAAACATGCACAAATTATTATTAGTTAAACATATTAAAATCCAAATGATTCTGGAAACACTTAACTGACACGGTCTTAAGATATCATTGTGTGATTATACACTTATTATATAAAGGTCAAAATGATCATAGATATACATGGTACATTAGTTCTTCACATTCGATATGATATGAAAGAGAACTTTGAAGAAATACTTAAAAAAAAATCATATTTTTTAGTTACTTAAAGTATAAAAGTATTCATCGTTTTTCAAAAATATAACTAATCAATAATATAACCTTTAGATACTATTTGATTACCATTCATACTTTTTACAAAAGTAAAATGATTTTAATAAAAGTTAATTTTTGTATTTCAAAAAAAAAAGATAATAAAAGTCATACGAATGTAAAATGAAATTTTGATGTGAAACTACTATTGTCTTTAGCGGATACTATAAGCATGAAAGCAATGAGAATTGAGGTGTGTGAGTGTGTGGCAGGTTCCTGCATGTGTGAAATGAAAATGTTAGTATGATGCCAGGCTGGATCTGGTCAACCATTGTTGCAAAAATACATAGAATGTGGCATCTAAAATATATAAATATAACAATAATATAATTCAGTACAGCTGATTAAATTGACTTGAATATTGATGTTGGATGAGCCACCTGACTGCTTTATTGGCACCCTAGCACACCTCACAAACATGACACAAAACTCAAACCATTCTTAATAAACAAATCATCAACCAAGCTGTTAACTGTGTGTGTCAATGTCCCATAAACCATTCAAAATTATCATTTTCCAACTCACTGTAGTTATGTTTCTTTGACCACCCTGACTCAATCATGTTTCTTCACCTAAACTGTTTTTGGTCTTTTTCAACATTCATGTCAACTTGCATCTCTTCTTATTTATCTCTCTCTCACTCTCTCTCTCTCTTTCTCTCAGATCATACACTCTCATTCTTATCATTATTATTAGCTCAAGGTACATAGATACATACAAATTATAATATTAGCTGCAGCGGAAAAACCAAACAAAACAAAAAAGCACTCAAGAACTGATTCATACAACAGAGAGAGAAACTGGGGACAAAGATGGGAAATGTTACTCGCAGCTCCTCTGAAGTTTATACAAGTGACAGTGAAAAGGGGTTTGCGATCAACCACTCTACTCCAGCTGAGCTAGATGCAGGGGCAAAGTTTGTTCTTGTATCTCGAGGTGAGCCTGCTTTTCTTTGTTCTTGCTATAACAGATTTTGATTTTGACTTTTCGATGAAGATGAGAAAAGAGTGTTCGTTGATGAATTGTCCACCTTACTGTGATGTGTGCAGGATCATGGCTGCACTGTGGGTATCATTTGACTACATCTATTGTGGCTCCTGTGCTTCTTACTCTTCCTTTCTCCTTCACTCTGTTGGGTTGGGTCGGAGGAGTGCTTTGGTTGACCCTTGCTGCCGTCATCACATTCTATTCCTACAACCTTTTATCTGTTGTCTTAGAATATCATGCACAACTCGGGCGTCGCCAGTTTCGCTTCAGGGACATGGCTAGAGATATTTTAGGTCATTCTTCACCCTCTTTTGCTTCATTTCATGAATCAAAACCTCCCATTTTTCACTCAACTATCTTCTTCTATCATGCTGCATAAGATCAGCATGCTTTATACTTCTAATTTTGAGTAGTTACTTCAGCCTCTTGATTATATAACAGAAATATTGGAGAGAAAATATGTTGAGAGTATAGGCAATAGCAACCAGTTATCTGCAGAAACTTTCTAATTTCTGGTGTTATCCACTAATTTAGTTTGATATTTCTTTCCCCCTTATAGAGACTAGTTGGTAGTTACCATTTTCCCCTTTAAATATGTTTGTGGCATTAAAAGCTAATGGTATAATTTGAATGTTGTGGCAGGACCTGGATGGGCAAAATACTATGTTGGCCCGCTTCAATTTGCCATATGCTTTGGTACAGTGATTGGTGGTCCTCTAGTGGGAGGAAAATGCCTCAAAGTAATTAATCACTGTTGTCATTTTACAGTACCTTAATTTCCCACTATCATGTTACTATGTTTGTTGAGAAGCTACATTTTCTTCCTTTTTGCAGTTAATTTACCATCTCTACAACCCAGAGGGATCAATGAAGCTCTATCATTTTATTATTATATGTGGAGTCATAACACTGATTTTGGCTCAACTTCCATCTTTTCACTCCCTGAGGCACGTTAATATGATTTCTCTGATTCTTAGTGTTTTGTATGCCACATGTGTCACGATCGGTTCTATATACATAGGTAAGGAAAATTAAGGAAAACACAATGGCGTTGGCTGGCAAGTTTGTAATCAACTTGATGTCTTTCTTTCTTGTATCCACCACAGGTCACTCAAAAGACGCGCCACCCAGGCATTATTCTGTCAGAGGGTCTGATGCTGATCAACTCTTTGGTGTCTTTAATGGTATCTCTATCATTGCAACAACATATGCTAGTGGAATCATTCCTGAAATACAGGTTTGTGTAGCATCTTGGCTTTCATTTTTCAGAGAAACAAATATTAGATATGCAATCAAAAGCAAATTTAGTACAGAAAATTAAGTTAAAACTTGTGTTCAGTTCTGACAGAATAAGCACCAATTAGACAGCAATGCATGATATGAAGTCACTAAG
Source organism: Vigna mungo (assembly GCA_036885675.1). Classification (NCBI taxonomy): domain Eukaryota; kingdom Viridiplantae; phylum Streptophyta; class Magnoliopsida; order Fabales; family Fabaceae; genus Vigna; species Vigna mungo. The sequence goes on along the minus strand of CP144692.1, from coordinate 40,728,867 downwards.
TAGAATTTTTTTGCCATTTGCAGGCAACTTTAGCGGCTCCTGTGAAGGGAAAAATGTTGAAGGGACTGTGTGTATGTTATTCTGTTATAGCCACCACCTATTTTAGTGTGGCCATATCAGGTTATTGGGCATTTGGTAATGACTCTGGTGCTTCAGTTCTTTCTAATTTCATCACTCCTACAAAGACTTTGCTTCCCAAATGGTTTTTCTTGATGACTAATATTTTCATTCTTCTACAAGTAATGGCACTGACTGCGGTAAGGAAAGCCTCTTGTTTACATTTGTTAATTTTGCAATTGGCATGATGAATAATAACCATAGATTGGTTATGTTATATATATTACAGGTTTATCTGCAACCAACTAATGAAATATTTGAAGCAACTTTTGGAGACCCTAAAATGGGACAATTCTCCATGCGCAATGTTGTGCCAAGGGTGGTACTTCGGTCAGTGTCAGTGGCAGCAGCCACGGTTTTAGCAGCAATGTTGCCATTCTTTCCTGATATAATGGCATTGTTTGGGGCATTTGGATGCATTCCTCTTGATTTCATTTTGCCTATGGTTTTTTACAATATGACTTTCAAGCCCTCAAAATACACCATTATCTTTTGGGTGAACACATTGATTGCAGGAGCATCATCAATTTTAGTTGTAATTGGAGGAATAGCATCTATTAGACAAATTGTTCTTGATGCCAAAACATATGATTTGTTTGCAGATGTGTAAAGACTTTATACCAATATACATACAAACACCAGTACTTAGTTTCATTGCAAGTCTTTCATTTATCTCAAATCAAGCAATTCTTTCGACCGTATCGATTTTGTTAGCATTATGTGGTTGAGATACGATATCATCACACTGAATAGTTTGATCCACAAAGCCAAACATCAAAGAATAGCATGCCTCCTACCATCATGTAGGTGCAACAACATTATACAACTTTCTATTATAGCATGCCTCCTACACCCTTGTGGGCACACTCTTCTAATCAATTGATAGAATGATGGATATCAAATGAATCAAACAACTAAAAGAGAGAATAACAAATTGTGTAGTAAAAGAAAGGTAATTCAAATGAATAAAACAAAGGACCACATAATACCATTAATATAAGGTTTTTAGTTTATCTAAACTAAATATGTCAATAGGAACGAATGGAGATAAATTGCTTTGTCTCTATACTCAATTTAAAAAAATTAAATATTAGTCATATTCATATATATATGTCAGATTAATGGAGAGATTCCTAATCAAAATAATGACAAATTAAGAAAATACTTTAGAGAACAAGTATATTTATCATCCTTACTTTTTAGTAAACTTTATATAGATAAGATGATATCTATATTGCTGCATATATTTGGTGTTTATCTGTATTTGTAAAGAGTATTTTCTATTTAGAGTATTTTTTATCTCTGAACTTAGTTTCAAATCTTTTCTTATTCAGCGTTAACATAGATTCGATTTTTATTGACATTATTACAGTTATTAATTGGTCCATATAGATTTGAACTATTTTTTCTAACATTTTTTTAGATTTTTTGTAGTTGGCTTTTTATCGACATTATTAGAGTTATTGATTGGTCCATATAGATTTGAACTATTTTTTCTAACATTTTTCAGATTTTTTTTGTGATAATGAAATTATTTTATGTAATAATTATTTTTCATCAATATCTACATAATTATTTTTATCAATGTTTTTTGTGGCAACTTTTGCACTTAATATTTCTAGTTTTGAGTTGAAATATTATTTCAAAACCAAAAAAAAATTGAATTGTTCTCTTTAAATAAAATTTTTGGGTATTTGCAGTTGTGTTATTTATTTGTTATAATACACGTAATAAATTAAGATATAATCAATCATATTTAATTATATCTTAATTATAATCAATTGTAATTAAAACTTCATAATCAATTATATTTTAATTAATTATAAAAAAAAAAAAGATAAATACGTTATAATCATAATTATAATCAATTGTAATTAAAACTTAAATCATAATAATAATCTGTATCTTAATTATATTTTAATTTATCCATTTCAATCGCGGATAATAAATTACCTTTTAATCTATTATCATTGATTTTAATAATCAATTACAAGAAGTAAAAAAAAATGTAGAAATGTATAAATTAGATGTAATTAAAAAAATTACCTAAACCAATAATGTTCAAAGTATTTTTGTCCAAAACGTAAAAAAAAAAAAAAAAACCTACGTTTCTTTAATAGAATAAAGTGATGATTTTACTAATAATCATACAAAACTTAATCAACACAATATTACTACAAAAAATCACAAATTTTTATTTAATAGAATAAATTTAAATATATTTTTATCTTTTCTAGAATGAGTAGGTTTTTTATTTTCAACTCATTAATTTTCTTTTTATATTTGTTTTTCTAATACTGGAAATAAATACTTTTTATTCCTACTATTATGTGATATTAATTGTTATTAATGAGTTGAAATAAATATCGTTTATTTTTTAATTATAAAACCAAGTCTAGTTTGTTTTTTTGTTAACTCTAACGAAATGAAGTATCTTAATGGAAATGAAAACTGAAAACTAGTCGACATTTCAACTCATAATGATATTATCCGTCCCGTGTCATACTAAAAAAACACGCTTATTAGAAATTAGAAATACTAATTTGAAATTTTGGAGTTACAAAAATTAAATATATTTTGTAGGATAAAATTATATTTTACTTATTTTATAAAGAATAAGATAATAATTCCAGATTTCATAAAAGTAAAAATATATATATATATATACTAAAACGATAATTTAAATCAGTGAGAGAGATAAGAGGCGTAACAGTGGAGATGTGATTATATATGGTTGTAACAACCTAAATCCACACTCTAATATTCAATTAGCTCCTACACTTTCTCAACGGTCCAAACCTGGTTTTCTCTCTATATAAACACGTCAAGCTTTTATTTTATTTTAATTCTCATTGCTTTCTCCGTACCTTCGACAATGAGCAGAGACACAGAGCAAGAACCACCCAAACACCCTCTACCAAATTTCTTATCTTTGATCCCTAAAATCGATTTTCAGTTTCCTTTTCTTCCACACCTATTGCAACCTCAACCTTCATCTCCACCTCCACAATCCAACTCTCAGGATGAAGCTCCCAAACACACGCGCAACGTTGTCACTTTTCCCAAAAACCAAGCTACGGTAGTTTCTACCACGCCTCTGCAGGCTGAAATTGACGCCGCCAACTCTCCCGCCGCCAGGACTACCAATCCTTTTTTACTCTGGCAGGTAAATTTTTGTTTCTCTTTCTAAGCCTCAAATTCCACTCACATCTGACATATTAGGGTTTGAGGATTCTCTTGGAGCCTGCCACAGTTAGTTTTTTAATTCTCGAATGTTATCTCTTTGTTTCTGAAATTTAGTTAATAGTCAGATTGATGGTGGAAATTTCTTCGGTGGTCCCTCAGTGGTCGAATTGTACTCTGCCTCGAGCGTTATTTACATCCGTGGATTTTTGCATGATTTTATCCTTCCACGTGCTTAATTTGGATTTGGATGACTGAAATATTCTTCTGGCTTTGGATTTTATTTGTCTTTTGTTTCTGCTCCTTAAGTGGCCACGAAGGATGGATATGTTCTTTTAAGGTCAGCAATCATAAGCGAAACCTTGGAATTAGGAAATTTCATGGTTGTATAACCAAAATATGGTTCAGTGAATTTCTTAGACTAATGTGGCTTACTCTTTTTGGGCATGATAATTCTTGGCTAAATACTTCATAGACACTCTTATAAAAGATATATTATAATTATTGCAAGGTTCATAGTTTTTTTAGGTTTGTTTCTATAGGACTTTGCTAGTTATTTTAACTATTACAGGATTTGTTTTGAGGGCTGTTATTATCTGAAAATAAAAAACTTGGCAATAATAAGGTGGTTGTTAGTTTTGTTCTGCTGTCTAATCAAATAGTCCAGTTGTACTTGGTAATATTGTAATCAAAATCACCTAGGATAGGATCATCACATACAGCTGATCTATGTATTTTAAATATCCTTTGATTCTAGTATCTTCACAGTTGTGTGTATCTACTTGTTCCAGCTGAGACAAATTCACATAGATTTTTCCCTAAATTTCCTTAGACACTGTCGAGAACACTGTCAGGCAGCCAAATAGTGTTGGAATAAGAGGCCATCGATTTCTAAGTCCAGAGAGATGTAGCATGTATCCCATGGGAAAGGGTTATTGAGTTAGACTTATCAGATGGAGACCTTTAGGTTTGATTTTCAGTTTTATTTAGCTGACAGTGGTGGTGTTTTGGTGAAATTTGAAAGAAAGAAGTCCCTGCAAATGGTTTTACGAAAGTTTTCCCTGCTCCCTCTACCAGTCTTGTCTGTTTTGTTAGCTCTTCCTTTTTCTCATTTTCATATATTATTCTTCTACTTCTCATTCCTGAGGTTTGTTGAACCTGAATATGACTTATGATGTGGTATTAACGTATTTAATCCAGTACTGTTTATGCAAATACCACATCAGCTGGTTTTAATTAATTTCATCGAGAACTGCATTGGATTTATGCGTTATGTATGTATTTCACTATTTTTATACGCACGAGCTTCCAAGGTGCTAGCTTTCTGTATACTGATTTGATAAATTAGGATATTCCGTGAATTTGCACTTTCTGACAAGTTTAGTTGATTTGACTGGTAGATTTACGCATTAGGAACGATCGCGATTTCAACATGGCTGTGGGCGAGGTGGAATGAGAGGAAGGGACGAGGAGGGTCTCCCAATGATGAGAAAAGGCATTCTGATGATGGTAATCATTGAGCTTCAGGCTATCAACACAAATTCACAATTTTATATTACGTTTCTTTCTTTCATTACTTGCTGAAGTATATATTTTCTTTCATTTCAAATAATTGCATCGATTCTTGTTCTCAAAATGGCAATGGTTTCTGTAATTCACGTGGCTTTTTAAATTCCGATACGCATTATCCAGCCTAGTTATAAAGGATAAAACTTAGTAGTTAGTGTTTTGCGATCTCCTGCAAATATTTATCTTGGATTTTTAAAATGAAATGAAATATAATTTAAATTGACTTTTAATATTTAAAATTTATCCAAAAAAGTTTACAACAAAATTTTATAAGACCTAGTTTATAAGAATGCCTAATATTATTGTAACATACTTTTACTACTGAATATTTAAATTTGTCCAATCAGACTTAATTTGGTTTTATAAAATTCCATTTCTGAAATTGACACGTGTTATTAACCGTAGGTGTACAATAAGATTCTTTTATTCGTACTCAAATAAAAATGAAACCAAATATGTAACATATTAATCAATCAATTTTATTCCGAATTCGTAACTAGAAAGTTTTCTAATTAATAATTATCAATGGGATCTAAAATTTCTATTGTCAAAATAAATATCTAAAAGATATCATATTTGCAAATGGAGAAACATAAAAGAACTCCTCTAAATGGAGAACCTATTTGATTTTCATTTTAGTCTAATGTCGTCATTTTCGAATTAAAATTTACACATTATATTTATTTTTTAATAATAGACACAGTAATAATATCCCTTTGATTCTAAATATTATTAATATTATTAGTATATGTTAAGACTATTCGGACTCGTACCATAGATCTTTTCCGTAAAACAGATCAAACTTACCTTTCGCTTAATGTATATGGTCCTTCAAAATATAAGTCTTTTTGACCTTATTATCTTATTTTGTCGAATTCAAATTTAATAGTGATATTAAATTCAAATTTAATACTTATATTATTAATTGTAATGGATATATCTATAGATGGGTAATTTGTTTGCCTGTATCAAATGAAATGAATATGGATAGTTGTTTGGAGGAGTGATTTGTTAGCACTAGAAATATTGAACATTTGCTTTGAAATAAAGTTTACGAAAACACTTTGTCTATATATAATTTGATTGTAGACAAAATTTTGAAGGTAGTACAACCTACACGAACATAGTAATTATATTATTATTAGAAAGTAAAACTATTTTTATTTTTGTTGAAAAGAATAGTTTAACAATTTAAAAAAAGTATATATGAATAATAATAACTAGTGAAACTTTTATATATTGATAAATATGGATAATAATTGCTGAAAACTTAGACGTAATAACACGTTTGTATATCCGCATCTACGTTATCAAAACATGTTATCTCAACAAACTAACAATTAGCACGATAAGGAATAGTTTTCCAAACTAACTACTAGCATGATAATAAATAGTTATCAAAACTATAAGAATACAATTACGAAAAAAAGTGTACATAAAAATTCATTATGAAAATCGTTAATTACCTACACTATTTCTTTTTAGTAAAATGAAACCAAAAGTATCAAAATAAGAAAAGTAACAATTTTTTTTTCTTTTAAAAAAAAACTATATAGAAATAAATGGTGTGTATATACAACGACAAATTACAAATAAAAACATAAATGATATATTAAAAATATAAAATAAACACATTTATGACAAACTTCATAAAAGGAACATGACAAATAAAAAGAGTTTGCGATTGCTATGAATGTTTTGGATTACCTTTTTCATTGCAACTTCATTCTGGTTTATCTGTTACAACTTAACCGGAGTCAAATCCGAAATGGCAGAAGTTTAAAAATACTGACAGCAAGGTGCCAATATTCGTTGGATATTGGTCGATGAGGATATTTTAATGAATAGATTGCGCTTCCTACTCTTGGATGCTTAACTGGAAACTGCGATTAAATTCAACTGTGAGTAATTAACTATTATAGGTGTTGGTTAGTATGCATTCTTCTTGGAACTTCAACGTACATATCATGTCATAACCTATTCCTGTCTTATTTTAGTGAAATATAATAATACCAAATCAGCGTATTCTGCATTAATGAGCCACGAATTGTACTTGCTATATACATTGATCCCTCTAGATATTAAATGATCATCTGTACAAAATCGATCTTATTGAAGAACAATTATGATTCAGTGACTATTCTAGATATGAATGTACTGAGTATTCTCAAATAGAGATGACCCATAAACTGTACAATTTCCGAGACCCTATAAAAATGAGAGGGTCCTCTACTTCTCCCCATTTTTTGGTCACGAGGAGTGGAAAAAAGAATCAACGACCATTCTCATTGTTTAAAGAAACCAAAATTGGTTACGCAACTGTTCACTGCTCACTCAGACTTGAAATAACTATCATTAATTGACAGTTGGTCAAATGCATCAAAGTTTGCCTTGAGGCCAACATACTGGCTACCTAGTTGAGCACAACCACCATTTGGCCACCTGCAGCCTCCACCTCCAGAGCCAAATGGGCATAGAGTTTCACATACCCGAACAATCCCACTGTTTCCATCATCATCATCATCTGCTGTAACTTGTACTGAAACAGGTGGGTCCGTTTTGTCATCACGCACATTACTATTTGTTTCTTTTCTTGAGGAACAACACAGAATGTCTGGGTTGCTTTCAATGTCAACAGTGCATTCACCACTACCAGAGACATGAACCTTGCACCCCATTGATTGAATTGCACGCTTTATAGCCATATTTTCTTTGCTCACACTCTTTGCCATGTTCATAGCTGAGCTGTTTATCTGCTTCTCACGTCGTAATTCAGCATTCAGTGACTCCATGGAATTTGTAACTTCTTTAACTTTTCTTTCTGCCATTTCTTTAGCCTGTTACCATCCGAACAGATCAATACTCCACAGAGGGCATTGTAAGGAAATAAATAATTGTTTTGACAACTGACAGGAAAAAAGTGAATGGCAGCCACCAAAACTAAGGAGCTACAACCATGTAGTAATCGATAGTTACTTTCCAAAAAGATGGAAGACAATTGCTTTTAAATGGGTCATAGCCAAAATCAGAAAATAGAGGAAAATAACTACCTTCTGCATCTCAGAGCATTTCATAACTATCTTCCTGCATTGCGCTTCAATCTCCCCAGCTTGTGCTTCTTCTGGGCATGCCCAACGAAGGTGAAATTGGGGCCACAATGTAGGCGCCAATGCTGCTGCTGGGGGTAGAAGAGCACCATTATGCTTGAGTGGATCATAGAAGGGATTGTAATGCACATGGGAACCTCCTTCTGATGTCCGTAAATCAGCTAAATAAACCCACAGACATCCACATGCCTCAAAAACATTGCATTTCTGCCTCTCCTTCTCACTAAAAGAATTGTAATCAGAACAAATACAATAACTAGCATCAAGACAAACTCCAATTTGTCACATTCTTATTTCAGATTTCCAATACTTTAATCCCCAGGTACATTTATCATTGTTACCTCTATTGAGGTCATGTTAAATGACATTTACGGCCTCTAGTTTTAAAATAAACATACAACTACTTAGGTTCTTAACAAAATAACAAAATAGACATCCACCTACCTTATAGTTTTAATAAATAAAATGACATTCATCACCCTTATGTTTTTTTTAATAAAGTGACACTTGCCTTATTTTATTTAAATATAACATTTACTAAAACATAGATAAAAGGTAGGAAAATTACAACTTAAAATTTTAAAATATAAAGATCAAAGGATTTTATAAATTTAAAATTAGAGAGGCGAGTGTTACTTTATTAAAATATAAGATATGTAAATGTCATTATTTATTAAAAACATACGGAATGTGAATGCCTATTTAAAAACTATAGGGGATATACGTGTCTTTTTATCAAAAACATTAACAAGATAAGTTTCAATTTTAAAATTAGAGGGCAAGCGATTGTCAATTAACATGATTTCAGGAGGGGTAAGTGTAATTTCCTCTTTATCATTTAAAAGAGACACAAATATGGGGCTTCTTTATTGCCAATCTCAATACAAAGAAGAAGTGAAATATTCCTTTACTAACCATTTCTAATAATGAAAAACATTTCGTGTTTTAAAACGAAATCATCAAACCAGTATGATGTGCTACTATAGGTTATACTACTGAGTAGGGTAATGGCTTTGAATGAAAATTAAAAGGGTTGGCAGTTACAGAGCTCACAAAGGAAAGGAGGATAGCAGAAACTAAGTATCTCTGAGAATAACGACAGAAAGTGATGACTAAGTGAAAAAACAGAATATCATATCATGTAAATATAACATGATGCAGTCTGATATAATGGATAGAGAAAAACTATGATTTGAGAATTCTCTCACAAACTTATATTTGTCAAGTAATGATGGTAGCTATAGTAAATTAGCAACAATATACCAGAGGGATCCGAACCTGCAAGTCATCGCAGCCTATTATGGGTTTCAGACCAGACAGGATTGGAATGAAAATCTTTAGAATTGAGGAAAAAATTAGACTCAACCCACCTTCCACCTAGGTTGAACCATGGTGTCAACCTATCTAAAAAATGAAAAAATTAAATCACCTAAAGTCAAAGATATTGTTAAATGAAAATTTTAATTTTTTTAATTATGTATTATGTAAAAGCTTGGAATGGATAGATAGATAAAACGAACCTGGAAAACATGAAGTTTATGAGGACTGACTAGTGAGTTGCTATGACATTTTTAATTATGTATTATATGCAATCTTCAATTCTTAATTACGCAGTCTTCATTTTCATGTATTATATTTTGTTAAATATATTAAAAGTTTAAATAAAATATAACTTTTTATTTTTAAAATAAGTATTTTAAATTTTAGGTGGACTAGTTTAATCCACCAACTCATGGTAGTCCACACTGAACTAATATTTTTGAATCACACGTTGAATGAGTTGGGCTAAGCCGACACATTTATAAGGGTGGTAAAGGTGAACCAACTCAGTACACTGGGATTACTTTTGTCCCAGTAAAATAACAAAATTTGAGTGATAAGTGAAACATAACTGCTGCAAAAAATGAAGCGTAACTTTTCACAACTGTTTACTATATGTCAGCCTATGAGCAAAAAGTCCACATTGCTAGGAAATTATCATTCGTAAATCCTAAACTACATGTTGCTTGTGAAACCTACTCACACTACGTTGTTATCTTTCACTGCATTCTTAGTGACAAGAGTTAGAGAAAGGGTGTCAATGACCACAACCATTCCATGGAGAAGACAAGTATCAAACAAAGTACCTGTTACATAAGAAGTTTCCAAAACGACAAGAAAGCATGCAGTCTATGAAGTCCACCAGGAAAGCCTGGGTCATAGAAAAATAAAATAGAAGTTACTAAAAGAAAAGATATTAGAAAGAAAACCATGCAACGATACAAATACATAAATATTCAAGGGTGCATACCGCAGAGAATTGAAAAGCAAAAGGATACATCCGCAATAATTGTGAAACACAATCAACCCACTGAAACAATACAAGAGAGTAAGCACATAATAGAAGATAAAACTGTTAAAACATAGATTCAAATCGAAGTAAAGCACCAATCATAGAAGGCAAAGAAAGAACAAAATAGCCATCCAAACTCCAAATCTAAACATGCAACTTTGCACATAATTAAAGTCAAGCTGAAATTGGTAGAAAAATATATTTTATGCCAGTATAACAATAATGCCATTAAATGAATTTGAGTACAAGCTAACTCACAGTATAATACTATAAGCAAATTAACCAACCATAATTTCAAGTGAATAATACAAAATCATCCTTAAAAATGATTTAAAAATGAAGAGCATCCTTGTTAAATACAATTTTAAAAACATGGAAAACCAAAATGAAGTTTAGTAAAGATTGTCCAGCACGTGTCATACAGATACAGGAATAGGTGTAGGACACATGTCCCACAATTTGATTCTTGAAGCAAGGCAAATGTATGTACTTCGTAGCTTACAACAATTAGGTCATATTTGTAGTGATATGAACCTTGAAAGAATTAGGTTAAGCCATTACAAAAGAAAATGAAGCATTTACTGCAACCTCTATTTGAATGAGAATTCAAAGAAGGAAAAATCGAGAAAACATAACCCAGTTAATTTTTATAAACTACATAGTTGATTAAATGAAGCCCGTAAACAACAGAACCCTTCTTCCCACTGGGTGCAGTGAGCTAATGCCTAAACCATTTAATCCATATCTAAAATAAGAAACCAACCTGCAAAAAAATAGGAGAATAGTTGTTGTTGTTATGTGAGTGAGATGAAGCTGGAGGTTGTGATGAAAATGTTCCTGTTGACTGGTGGACAGGTGACGGTGCAAAATTTCCAGTTGAAGGCTGCCTAGATAACTCAAAAGGCATGTTGCCAGTTCCAGAGACAGACGGCATTCCCACCCGGTCAGAAAATGGATGACCAAAAGCAAGCCAATCTTTTTCAACAAGTGCCTGCATAAGGAAGAAAAATGTGAAGCAAAATTAAATTGAACCTGTAGTTTTGAAAAGCAAAATTCATTTTCCAAAATGTTAAAAAAATGTGATAGTTTGACTATGAAATGTCAAATAGTTAAATTAAACTTGCTAATCTTCTTATGGTGACATTGAAATAGAATTATATTCAACAGTTGATTAATGCCAATCCCTTACCTGAAACCCTGTGAATGTCCGATAATACGGATCAAGCAACAAATTAGCAAGTGAAACCAACTGGCTTGTCCTATCCCATCCATCACTGCATTAAACAAAAGGGAGTTGAGGGGGTGAAAGGCTGCTAGATACCAAACAAACTTTAATATCATCAGAAGGAATAGATTGATAATTCTAGATCTAGATTTCACAGTTTTAGACTACCACCTGCAATGCACAAGAACAGAAGAGTTTTCAATTGCAACACGAGCAGCAATCCAAGCTGCTCCAGCCAACACATTCTGAACATGCAGTAACCATCCAATGTCCCCAAGGGTTGATACCGAAGCAGACATACTACTTAGATTGCCACCACCCCACGTTGACCCACCTTGTCTCTAAATAAACTCGTAAACAGTGAGAATAAAATTCGGAAAAAATTAGAAACAGACTATGTTAATTGATCCCCAGCAAAATTAACCTAGCCAATCATAAACTGAGGATATCTAATATTAGATTAAATCAGTTTGGAAAAGAAAAATCATCAGACCCAATCAATCATTAATTCACCAAGAAAATAGTTTGGTTTAAAATTTCAATCCAATTCAATTGACTCGAATTAAAAGCATTTGGGATTGGATCAGTTTTCAATTTCAGTCTTACTTTTCATTCTTCTTTGAAGTATTCAAAAAATTACTAAGATATGTAATTAATATAAAAAAAATTAAAAAACATGAAGTATCTAATCGACAAGCATAATAGAGCTAATAGTTGTATGACTTTTCAAATCTATACTATTGAATTCACAACTTGAAAAATGATAATTATGTTTATATACTTTTATAAAATAAAAGTAAATATAAGTGATCTCATAAATTTATAAATAAAAATATCAGCCTACTTATAAGTTTGGTTTGGATTAGATTGATTTTTTAAATCGAGTCCAAACTCCAATACAAAAAATAGTGTTTTTTTTTTTCAGTTTCTTGCACTGGTTTTTATGAACAACCATACATAAAACAGTTCAGTAAAAAAGTATGAGAAATGCCACCAGGATGAATTCTTATATTGTTTAACCATACTGGATGATTTGTGGAGGTATAAGAGAAATACTTTTGTGCATGCATCATGATTCACATCTAAACTTTTCATCAACCGCAACAATTTTAAAAACAGTGTACTCTAACAGCTCCAAAACTTGTTATTCTAATAGCCCAATCAATTCATCTAATGCCGCAACAGATAAAATGTTCAAACATTCACAAACTAACCAAGAAAGAGGACATTCCATCTGATGACGCTCTGCCATGAGTGTCCATGTATTCTCGGAGCCGAACAAAGCTGTCTCTCATCGCATGGATGTTGTCTATCCCCAAGAAGACTACCTGGTAAATAAAATAAGAATTCAGGTAGTTTGGAAGTAAAGTCAAATTTATAATTATAAGTAGACAAAGCAAAAAATCACAACTGGTCAGTTCAAGCCTATCAAAACCTCGGATTGAAAATAGTTTGATGATGATTCTGAACCACCTCCCATGGCTCCATTAGCCAATGCATTTTTTCTTGGCCGCGCATCAACAATATATAACTTTCTGAAATATAATTTGGACAGCAGTTTCAAAAAATGCAGAAAATCGGACCAAATCACACCACAACCAGCACACTCCCTCACACACACAAATTAAAATCCAAATTAAAATTGCAAATTATTATTAAAATATTATATAAATGTATATATATAAATAATGAGTGAGAATTATTTCTATCTACATTTGTTGTCACAGCTTTTTTTTTAATTGTGGTACTCAAATATCAAATCCTGAAATTGGTTTCATGGAATAAATCATAAAAATTATATATTTTATGTTTGTTTAATGTTTGGAATAATATAAAAAATAAAAATAAGGATAGTTAAATACTAAAAAGAAATTAATGACTACAAGAAAAAATTGTGTCCGTTATATATATATTAGTTGAATTATCCGAGGCCAATTTAGGAAAATCGGGTAGTGCGGGATCACGGGATGTGCTGTCTTATAGAACATGGGTAATAAAGTCTTACCCAAAGGACAATACAAATTCATAAAACAGGATTATTAGCTGTACACCAACAATAGTGTTAGCTTCGCAACACTTTTTTGAAGCACTTCTTATCATTTTTAACTGCTACCTGACACTATATTTGTGTCAGATATATCCTGGACATGGATACGTAAGCCTGATCCATGTATCAGTGCATTTACATAAACTCGGAGGAGCTTTGTAAACTCATAGTAAACTTGTAAGAGTTTATTCCATATGAAAAATATTTTAAAATGCCTATAAATAACATAATAATTTAATATTATATGTTGCTATAAATAATTTTTATATCTTTTATTGTATTATTATTAGTTTATCATATTATATATTTTAAATATCTTTTTCTAATACTATTATTATTTTATCATTATTCTAACTGATTATATGATATATTATACTTTACATAAAAAAAAAATGTTGAACTTAAATGTTGGCCCAACAGTTCAGCATAGTAAGAAAGGAGGCCCAATGGTCCAGCATTGTAAGAGCGGATTAAAAATGAAAGAGATAAAACCCTAACATGTTGTGCCTCCAACCCTACAGCTGAGGTGGAGAAAAGAAATGGGAGTAGTGAGATGGCAAAGTGTGGAGGAGAATCAAAACAAAAACAGAGCAGAGCAGAAAAGACACCAAGAGAGATCTATTGGTGTAATAGGAGATTGCAACATCAACACTCAAAATAGCCAGATTATTGCAAGAGAACCAATGAACCATGAAATCATTCCCTTGGTGCATTTTGCATTTTTGGCTAATTTCTAGTGTCCAACTCAGCTCACTAAATTGCCTCTAAACTCGCAATTTCACAGTTTAACCAAGTTTGCTCGAGTTTTCATGAGCCTACTTAAAAACGATTCTAAGAGCGAGTTAAACAGGTTTAAGTGAGTGAGAACATAAAGTCAAGTTTACTAGTTGAATCGTGATTTTGATAACCATGCTTACTGTTATTCTTTATAATGAAGATTCAACAACGTAAAATGGGGATGTACATTGCCTGCATAACACAATGCAAGAGTATAATATTAATATACATCTTACCTCCTTGAGCCACTATCTAGCTTGCTACAGAGTCCGGCCACAAGTTTTTCATCCATGTTGCTGGAGGAAAAAACATGAAAAAGCTTGTCAGTGTTCTGATCATTTCATTTATTATAAAAGAACTTATTCAAAGAAAGCATCATCCAGAAAAAAAAAAAAGAAAAAAAAAAAAAAAAGATCTAAGCAGTCGCCTGTCCCCCATAAACAAATAAATGAAGAAATCACTACACCATATGTAAAGAAATCACATTCCACTCCATTCACAATATACCACACTAAACGAACACAATACTACATGGACTTGCAATCCATCCATCTACAGAGAACAAATACTCACTGTTTAAGCAGTACAACAGAAGTAAATCAGATTCTAATATCTATAATTATATAAATATGATTCTTACTTTCATAATTGTAACAGTCCTCCTTAAATTGGAGTTGCTGCATGTGACTGATCCTTGGTTCTCTAGAGATTTGGTGAATATGTTTGTTTATCAGTTAATCACTGGAGTTAACAAATCTAGTGATGTTAGGAAGGGAAATATTGAGAGAGAGAGAGAGAGAGAGGAATGTGTATTATAGAAGTGAACTTAGAAATAAAAGGGGGTTATGCGGTTAGTTGTTTTGGGGGAAGAGACTCTCAGAAAGTCTATAAAAATATTTTCCCTTTGGAAGGTGTTAAGGATCTATCTTTTTGGCATTGAAAGTCTTTGACTTCGGTGACAGGGAATACCCTGTGTCAAAGGAAGTTCTTCCTTTGTAAACATTGGTTTTTTTTAGCTAACAGTGAATAAGTTAGCTTGTGGGTTTATCTTTGCTTCTTTTTTGTCTTGTTCTTTCATCACGGTTTCTAAACTCCTAATCCTAATAGGTGACATCTCCATACTACAATTTTTCTCTTATGAAATGACAATCTACTTCATTGTTGGGTTCTCTTATGAAAGATAGCATTAGAAACAATGTGTATTGTTGTTTGTTTGACAAATATAAGGTGCATTTGGAAATTGTCCTCAAATTTGAGCTCTTTGAGAAGTTCCTTCGTTGCCCTATATCTTGCTTTCGTACCTGATCTTGCCACAACAATTCATTCTTATTTTTCCAAGATATTAAACTACTCCCAACAAGAACATACTATCCTGAAGCAAAGCATCTATCATTGGGTGTGCCTGCCAAGTCAACATCAAAATACCCAACAACTTCCACCTATCTTCATAAATAAGGTCTTTTCTTGGGGCAATCTAAATATATCTAAGAACTCATCTGGATCCCAATGATCTTGACAAGGATTACAAAATAGACTTATTACACTCACTGCAGAGGCAAAGTCAAGAAGTGGCACCATGAGATAAGTTAGTTTACCAATTAATTATTGGTATTTCCCAAGATCCAAATACGACTTTCCTTGGTCTAATACAAGTTTGATAACTGGATCCATAGTGTGTCTACAGGCTTAGCTTTATCTTTATTTCTTTTAAATTATACAAAGTACATTTCTCTCTTGGATTGAGCAACTTCAATACCAAGGAAAACCGTAGTTGATCAAGGTCTTTGTTAGAAACTCTTGAGTTGGTTATAGTTTTAGATGGACAATAACCCCTTATCGCTACTTGTGATAAGAGTATCATCCACATATACAATAAGGTAGATATATCCTTCGAGAGAATGATGGTAAAATAACCCCACTCTGTAACATTCCAAACCGCTAGATGTCTAAACCATGCACAAGCTGACTACTTCGAACAATAAAGGGGCCCACGAAGATGACACACCTTGTCTAAGGACTTTCCTAAGTGACAAATCAAAGAGGTTGCTTCATGTATACATCTTCATCAAGATTTCCATAGAGAAATGCATTCTTGATATCAAAAGGTCTCGATATTCCTGATTATAAAGATATGATCCTTATTTTTTTAATTATAACTACCTTACTGTTGTAATCTAGGATAATATTTGTAGAATTTTCCTAATTAGAGGAAATAGATACATAATATATTTTTTTATTTGAATAATAAATCAGTCTTATTTTCCACATGGTATCAGAGCTTGTCTGATCCGCTTCCGCTGTCCTTGCTGTCTGTCGGCAGCCCCCTAAAAATCTCTTCTTTCCTTTGTGCTCTATTGGGCTGCAATTGCCCACCTAAGGTTTTAGACTTCTGTCTTTCTGATAACAATTGCACAAAGCTGTGTTTCCATAATCTGGAATGGGATTCGAACTCATTCCCTTTCAGACCAGTAGCTGAAACTGGCGATGTTGCATTTTCATTGGCTCCCATGTGTAATGTGTTTCCACCAACAAGCTTGTTTCAGACTACCGCCGTCACTGATGTGCACCGTTGTTCTCTCTACGGTCCCATGTTCTCTCCGCTGAGCATCGCTGCTCTCCACTGTCAACCATCACCGACCACCATCCGCCGCCGGCCACCGTCGCAGTTTCGACCAGTGACCAGTGGATCTGGATTGTCTCTTCGAACGACGGCCAATTGCGCCGGTTTCGATTGCTACTTCTCATTCACGCGCCGCCACGAGTGCCAAAACAGTCCGATAGCCGCCGCCGGCCACCGTCGCACTTTCGACCGGTCACCAGCGGATCTGGATCGTCTCTTCGAGCGCGACCTAACCCTGGTGGCCGACGTCTCAGACTCCTCCGCACGCGCCGTCACGCGCCTCCTCTCTCCGTTAGATCTCGGGCGTGTACAGTTTACGCGCCGCCCTTCCCTAGTCGGAAGATCACCACTCTACTGACGTCCTGTTTGCCTCACTGTCCTGAACTTCTTTGGGCCTTCACTGCAGCAATCTCATACTTCTTTGGGTGGCGCTGGAGAAGGTAGGGCCTTGGGCTTTTGGGCCTGGTCCATGGGCTTGGTCGCGAGAGGCGCCACCGCCTTCGCAGGAGTGGATTCCGTTTCCGACTTGGTCTCTGATTCAGATTCTATTTCGAAATCAAATGATGCGGATTCGGGATGAGGGTTCATGTGAGTTATGGTTGGTTTTGGTTATGGGTGGTGGAAGATCGTCATCTTCTGCCTCTTCCTCGGAGGATTCTTCATCCTCTTCTCCCGACGAAAGTTTCAGCTCTCATTTCCACTTCGGAGCATTCCCTCTTCGTTACTTTGATGCCACTGATGCCACAGTCGGCGTCCGCAACACTTCCGGTCGACTTGCCGAACCTCCTCCTCTGTTCTGACCTCCCATAGTTGTCATTGCTATCATCTTTGTTACTTCACAAAATCTTCATCTTCCTCGCAACACACTTCGTCAACGGGTTGACGAGGATCCATCTTAGCCGTGAGGAGGAGAGGGTGTCAACTCGCGTTTCCACTTTGCAACTACTGTCCTTTGTTGTTCTCTCCGCTACAGTCAGCCGCCACCGCTGCAGTCAGCCGTCGTTGCTGCCGTCGTATTTTTTGTGATACAATGTTAAGTATCACCACTTAGGAGTAGTCCAGCAGAGAACTTTGGACCTCCAACCTGTATTTGGCCTTTTTGATGCCATGGTGTTTTTGGTTTCTGCCAATGCTATGTTTTAACAACTCACTGAGAGTTGTTCTTTGAGATTGACCGCTGAATTGACTCTTTCAAAGTTATGGGATTCAGGTTTGTCCCTCATACGGATCGGTTCTCACCAGTTCTTCCACCTTCACGTTCTGCTGTTCAGTCGTGAGGAGGAGAAAGTTTCAGCCGCTGCAGGGTAGTGTAGTCCTTACAGGTTTGTTGTTGTTTGCCTCTGCAGGACAGTTGTTTCCTGAAGGCCTCCAATATGTTTAGGGCAGTTAAGTCCCTTGAAGGTTTGTTGCTGTTTAGGGTGGTTAAGTCCCTACAGGTTTATGGTTGTTAGCCTTTTAATTCCAGCCGCTGCAGGGTAGTGTAGTCCCTGCAGGTCTGTTGTTGTTTGCCTCTGTCAGGACAAATGTTTCCTGAAGGCTTGTCGCTGTTTAGGGCAGTTAAATCCCTTGAAGTTTTGTTGTTGTTCGCCACTATTGATGGCAATCCAATCCCTGCAGTTTGTTGCTATTTGCCATTGCAGGCCCTTCATCTGTTCTTGCAATTTGTTGTTGTTTGCTGCTGCAAGTCATCATCCATTTTTGATGGAAGTCTCTCTCGTCCATTGCTGTCCAAGTTGAAGTTTCATGGTGCAAGTTCGCCCTCATCCATTGCTGTCCAAGTTGAAGTTTGCCCTCGTCCATTGTTGTCCAAGTTGAAGTTTCATTGTGCTAGTTCGCCTTCGTTCGTCGCAATCCAAGTTGGTTTATTGACGTTCGCTACAATTGAGTTTGTCTATTCCAAGCTTGGTTCATACAATTTTGTATGATACAGCTTGAGGGGGAGTGTTGTAATCTAGGATAATATCTGTAGAATCTTCCTAATTAGAGGAAATAGATACATAATATTTTATTTTATTATTATTTTTTTTATTTGAATAATAAATCAATCTTATTTTCCACACTTATTTTAGTGAAACACGAATGTAAAAGCATCACTATACTTGCTACAATCCCACATGTTTTATAATTGTTCTATATAAATTCAACTGGTGCTAGTAGTGGAAGATGGAAACTTGCAATGGCAAACGAGAACTGATAATGTATGAAAAATAAATATGGAGGATGGCTTTGTGGATTATGGTTGAAACATGGTGACTATGAAAAATAAATAATATTTACACTAAAACCTGAAAATATTATAAATAAAGAAAAATTAATAACATGCTTTAAGAAAAATAAACTAGAAACCTTTGAAATATAGCAAACATATCACTCATGGCATAATATCATACATATCAGACTGACTTTTGTAGAACAACAGAATCTCAATACTTTTGTTGAAAGAGGAATAGAAAGAACAAAACTTCAAAACAATTTTATAAATAAAAAGCAAAATTATCAAAAGTAAATAGTGGAAAAGAGTATGATTAGAACAGAACAAGGAAGCAGAGAGTAGAGTATGTGTTTTGTTATAAAAATAGCATATGAACGTTGTTAACAAACAAGTGTGATTGATGGGAAGAACAGAAAGGACAGGACGAGGGAGAATAGAATAGGAAAAAGAGAGAAATGAGGGAAAGTAAAAAATAGAAAGAAAAAACATAGCAGAGAGGGTATGAGAGTAGGAATATGGAGCAGAGAGAGCCATGGCTGACAGTTTAGAGGAATGTTTGTGTAAAATGGCAGTCAGTGTAACTATTCGAAACTTGGGTCATGTAGGTTGTGACATTTTCAAGTTTTTCAATAAAAACACTAAATTATGTTTACAGCGAATTTGCAAGATAGTACACCCTTTGAAATTTACAAGATAGTGCACCCAGCGAATTTTGTCCACCATGGACACCACACTGTGCCGACCAAAAGCTGCAACACATGTACTTATCATGGTGTTTAGACAAAATTTACAACAGTATTACACCAGAGTGCCATTTGACAATGCACCTAGAACAAAACAATACGTTTCTTTTGCCTTTACGAGGCATATTTGATAAATAGAAAGCATTACCTCCTCATGTTCATCATAATACCAACTAAGGGTTGAGAAGATCGTGCAACAACTGCTCCAGTCACTGTGATCAGCAATTCCATAGAGTTAGAAGACCATCCTCAAATTACAATAACAAATGGCAAAAGTAAATAATGGAAAATAAAAAACATAGAACTGTGTCAACTATTAAATGAAACCTAGATTCTGCACATACATGGATGGCACCATGAAACTACAGGCAGTCGACATCTTGCACGGAAGCTGGATGCCTGGAGCACTTCTTCATCACTAGCATTGAGACAAGTCGTGGTAAACATATAGTGGTCTCAAGCTTGTCAATGTAGACAAAAATCACAACTAGTGCAAAAGTAGAAAGTTTGGCCTCAATAATTACCTAATGATCTTTGGAACAACCAAAGCAAATGGATAACTCTGGCACATTGTATAACTGGAATTCACGCTACTTATTCTCCATAGTTCATTTGACCAGGTGAACGACCCATTTTCAATTATATCCATCGATGCATGATAAGAACCTAGGCAAAGAAGCCGACAATATTCATCTAGTAAACGGACTAGTGGAGTAGTGTTCTTAAACCTAGAAGGTCCTGATGCAAAAGCATAAAGATCCCATAATCTTGTTGGCTTTGTACACCTCAGTAGCGCATCAAACACCAAACGTCTCTGTAAAATTTTCATAATTAACATTAGATCCCAAACATGTTAAAAGAAAATAAAAAGCATCCACTGACATCCTCACAGGCCTACAACACTCTTAAAGTGAAGTGTACCAACTACTTCAGATATTTTCTGTCATAAAATATAATAAATTATTAATAGAGCACCAATAATTCAAACTAGCACGTGATATAATTAAATTTCCGTATTTTCTCTAAATTTTTTTGTTTTTTCCTGCCAGTGAAAGTTGGCTCAATTGGGACAGTCGTGATTTAAGCTGAACAAATGTATAGGTCTTGGATCTGATTCTTGCTGATGATCCACTGTCAGTAGGTATCCCCTAATTGTTCTGCACTTTACCTAGGTTGTGAAACAACTCATGCACCTTCACAACTTTTGTATAAAAAAAAACTCAAAGAGAGGTTAAAAGAAACCTGAATACAATCAGTAAGAAGATAAAGTTGCTCTATATTTGTCAAAACCATGCTGCTCATTATGTATTTTAGGAAGTTTTTATTTGATAATGTCTACATTTTTAATCTTTATTGCAGGTGTATCTTGCTATTAAAACTAGGGTTATGTATTTAAAAACAATCCATAATTACAAGGATTTGTTTCCTAAGAATAAGGCCCCTATATTTCCTTAAATAAATAGCAGGCTCATATATCTATAGGTCCAATGACTTCATTATTGTAATATAGAAAAAATATACTATTATTTCTAAATTCTGAGAACATTTAAACTAGGCTCTAGGGCATGTTAACCAGGCTCTCCACGTACGTAAACCAAAAACTAACCTTAAATGTTGGGGCCCCTAAAATTTATAAGGTCAAAAGCATATTAATGAAAAAATCAATTAATTCATTAGTACAAGCATATATCTTGAAGAGAACTTGCTAAAGAAAATTAAACCATCTATCCTGTCCAAGGATCATCTACAAAGACCTGCTGAAAAGAAAACAGAGGTTTGTATTTCATTCTACCCATGTTCGCTGAAATTACATGTGCTTAGAGTCGTTTATGATGATCACATAGGATCCATGTGAAGAACTTTTCTGTGTTTGGTTGCAGTTCCTGGTGAAGGAATGAAGGGAAAAAGGGAAACTAAATTGATACATTAGAAGTATTCACAACAGCCATTTGAAAGAGATGTCAATGACATTTTTACCATTTATAAAGATTAACTTAAAGTGTAAATAAAATCACGCTACGAGTGAAACGTGCACCATTTTACAAGGTCACACAACTACTGTCATGGTAGAATTACCTGTTTTGTACGTGGTCTGAAACTGAAGACTAAAATTCTCATATCTTTTCCTGCAGAAGTAAATCAAGAATAATATTATTCTTCTATAATAATAATAATAAAAAAAAGCTACTTAGATTTAAAATTCTACAAATGTGGAGTATGAAGAATCCCCTCCTTAATAAAAAAAGGAAAAAGTAAAGCAAAAAATATTATTGCAGAAAGCTGCTCAATTTATATCATAAAGTAAATCCTTAAGCCACGCACTTTACACCCAACAGAAGCAGCACATAATGTACACTAGTATTAATTAAAAAATAAATACACAAACAGAAAGAACTAACTAGCTAGCCATTAAGGCATCAAAATTTAAAGTTATAACCAGTTTTAGCCCAAACTCAAAACATTGTTCCAAATAAAAGTTGTCATCACAGATTACAATAGAACATTTCAAACCATAATACATGTAACACATATACCAAAAGAGCAAGCAATTTATGGTGCTCATAAATTTGCAACATATCAATAGTTCTCAGAAATATAAAACCGACTTTGTGTGCCTTCCCTAACAACTAAAATTTCTAGGAGAGTTGGTGCTCAACATGGTATCAAAGCATATATGATTAAGTGGGGCACGATTGCAATCTTTGTCAACCCATTCTTCTAAAATATGTCGAATTTAAGCAAAAAGTATAACAAGCATGTATACTGTCCATGCTTTAAGGCTGAAGGAATCTTGAGTAAGAGGGTATGATAGAGGTCTATAGCCAATATTGTAAATGTGTTTTAGGCTACTTTAACCCATTGTTTCATTTGAGCCTATTATCAAATGTAAAGGGACAACCGTGAAGGGAACTTAAGTTTCCAATCAATTGCAAGATTAATCTTCTATTTAATAGCTAATAGTTTATGTACAAATCTTGTACAGTTATTTCATTAATTACATATTTAAAAGAAAATGCCTTAGAGGAGCTTTTGCATACCAATCACCTGGAGCAGTCTCTGAGCTGGTGTCTTGTCTACATAACGATTATTTGACTGAACCTTTACAACCTAGATTTATAAGAGAGCAGTGTATGAGATTCCAGATAATTACAAGAAAAGAAGGTACCAGAATCAAGCCACAAAAAATACACTCATATGTTCATAAGTCATAACACTACATAAATATAATTATTTTCACAACATTAATAGAATGAGAAAGAGTACAGATAATAATTCCTGTTACTGAGCTCATATGAGCATATCACCGAATGACGCAAATCCATCTCATTGACAAGTCAATCAAATAAAAAAAAAATCCAGAATCATTCAAAAAAAAAATTGTTTTTATAGAACTAACCATTTAAAATATCAAAGTTCTATTTCCCATTCATGAATCAGTCTAAGTACACTTTGGGTATTTGTGGTAAATACAACAATTAGTAATGAATTCAAGACTTCATATATTCTACGACCAATTGCTAAATTCTAATGTAAAATAATATGAAAGTGTGTCCACAGGTGAACATTTGTGCATTGAAAGGGGAAGCAAAGAATAAAACAAAAATAAGTGAAGAATGGGACTAAAATGGAGGCTGAAAAAATGCATGCAAAAGGGTCATGCATGGTCACTCCAAATTATTATTCAAATTTCATTTCCCATATGTCTGATTGTAGTCAACATATATGTGAAGCAAGCAAAGAGAAAGTTTGGATCAATCTAATGCAGCATAAATAAAGTAGATAACAATATACACACAAAAGAAAATACTTTGCAGAAAATATTGCATGAACTTACTATCTTGTTAAACTTCTCAATGGTTGCTAGTGGAATCGTTCCAAGGGAAATAACTTTTCTAGTTCCCTCACTCTAGAAAATGCAAGGAAATCAAAGAATAAAGTCAATACAGGTTATTTACAAATAACTAGGCAGGTAACAAAAAAGGCACACCAATCCGCAACAGAACTCAGGAGCTTAATAAGCCTGATATTGGATGAAGGTGAGGCAACTAATTGCCACCAACTGTATCCAATAAAAGAAACAGAATTTGGCACCAGAAAATAATGTTCCATAAACTAATTATGTAATTCACATTCCATACAACAGATGCTAATGTTCAGCATATGAATCAAAAGTTAGATTCTGCAAGTGCAATACATAAGTGACTTACAAAAGAAGATAAACAACTAAGCAGTCAGATTTTAAATGACTAATCAAGGGACATCAACCAGCACACAATAAAAAATAAACTCTTCCTCTCTCCATTAAATGCAACACTCCAAACCAGTTTCTTTTAGGTAGAGCAGTTTTTTAGTGGCAGTTTTCAGTCTTCTTTTTCTAATCATTTTACATATTTTCATACAATTGATATTGTATTTTATAGTTCTTCTGTGGAAAAAGTATTTTTGGTCCCTGTACTTTTGGTCAAATTTAATTGGGTACAAAATCATATTTGACAAAAAGTTCAGTGACTCAAACCATATTTTTTCCCTTTTAAATTTTGAGTTAGCAGGCACTGACCTTGTTAGAACATATCTAAGCCTAACACCACTAAAAACTGAAGTTGGTGTACTTAAGATTGGAATCGACCATGGCTAGAAAGGTAATCACGAATTATGCCTAGGCTCACACACATGCATTAGCTACAGTTTCAAGATTGATGGTCAGGTCAGGTGCTATGAACAGTACCAACAGCATAGATATTTAAGGCTTGAAGAGATTTGGAAAAGGAAGAATTGAACAACAAAAAACCATGGTAAGGAGAATGTTTAATGACAACAAAACAACAGGTTCAGTGACGTGGAAATTAAAATGCCACTTTTTCTAATATATCTAAAGAGTTAATCATTAGCTATAGTTTCAGGCTTGATGGTCGGGTCAGGTGCTATGAACAGTACCAACAACATACATATTTGAGGGTCAAAAGATTGGGAAGAAAGAAAAAAAGATCAACAAAAAACTATGGTAAGGTGAATTTTTTGACAGCAAAGCAATAGGTTTGGGTAACATGGAAATTAAAATGAAACTTTTTGCTAAAGTGTTAATACTGTCTCCAAAACTTCCTCTTTATCAAGTGGTCAGGCCGAATAAAAATTCAACAATTCTTCAGCCAGCAGCATACCATGATTTTGTCAACAAAATTCTTAATTATCACACCAATATATTAATATTATCTTTCCTATGAGTATTAATTGCCTTTCTAGGTTGCAGGCATTCCCAAATCATAAATTCAAGACTTCTAATGGCATCATACTACCTCGTAAAGAATTATCCAGGAGTTATGTAGAAAGTACTACAAAACTGAACTTACCAGAAAAATAAGACGGAAATTTGTTACCATCAATGTGCCAGCATCATCTGTATTAACAAGAACAACACCATGTCCCTGAAAATAAACACCAACACCAACTTAGATTCATTTCATATATTCAATCATGATAAGTGTGAATTTAAAATATCAAAGCCTTGTATTAAAAGTTAGCAAAAGGTTCACACCAAAGACAAATTTCTAAGAACACTTGCTTTCCAGGTATATTATCATCCTGTTTAATTGCTGAAGGTCCACATTGAAGAGAAATCAGTTGCTTTCTTCGGTATTCTTTGTTCTAGTACATGCAAGTCAGGATTTCTAAAAACAATTCCAGATCATATTTTAATTATCAGTTCACACGTGCTTAGATTCTCTCTCCCTCTTTTCTTTTCCAAGTATTGCACCATTTTCTATGCATCACATATTTTAAAAAATCATTTGTAATTCTAGTTAATGTGTCAAGCATTACTTTTGCATCTCAAGCTCAACATGATTTCAAAGAAAAAACAATTGCCTGTAAATTAAACCAAGAGAGATGAACTCAAAATAAAGGCAAGGGAAATTAACAGGAAAACGCATATACTGAACTAAATGTTTAACTTTCATTATATCACTGCAAAAATCATAATTAAGACAGACATCTATCAACGCTCCGCTGCCAGACTAGAATACATGGCTAGTCAGTCTTCCATCTATTGACAAAAAGGAAGTGGTTTCCATAAGCTGATTTTTCATATTTAAGTAATAGTTAAACAACCATCCAATTTGTTTCAAAATATGTTCCACTTCAGCAAATCAATAGAGTGTTCATTTTCCTTTAAATAAGGGTATTTTGATCAAAGTTTTCACTGTAGTGCATTTTATTTTTACGTATAAGTGTGATATGCAATTTATTATTACATAGAAGTGTGATTTGCATTAAATTTTGGTAATGGAGCGAGTATATAAGAAACCTAACATAGTTGAGAAAAAATATTAGCTCTTTAGCAACCCAATTGCACTAAAGATATGAGCAGTATCAAATAAAGTAATGTATAAGAGGCATTGGTTAGTCAACATCTTATTTTCCCAATAACTGGAGACCATTTATAAGATGTTTATGTATCTTAGTTCATTTTTACATAAAAAAATTCAACCCACTAGTCCAGTGCTTAACATGTCATATCCAGGTCAAATATCTTCAACTCTATATGTTTGTTTTCGTAAGCAATGTCATCTACCAAATTGAGCTTGCAGTATGATAATGTGAAGAGAGGAACAGAACACTGACCCACACTTTGCACACAAAGTCCTATCCACCAGTCCCCACTCCCCCAAGAACTATCCTACATCCTGTTTGGCTCCATAATTACTTAAAATATTGAGAAGAAAAGGCCGAGTTGCTCACATTGGTGCTCAGCTGTATATTATATGTTTGTGTGTATTATATGTGTAAGTATGTGTCGAAAAAGCAGCAATGAGTAAATCAACAAAAAAGAAGGCTACAATTTGGAATGGGAGAGGAACCTTGGAATCATTTGCTAGATTAATTAGATGGGGAAATTTTGGAAAAGACAGTGAGATGTATAAGGAGTCATTACTAAAAATGTGATCAACAGCAACTAAATCAATTAGTCATGGAGCTTGGCTATTGGATTTAAGTCCAAGATATTCCTAATACTCATCTTCAGAAAGCTTATGCTCAATCTTTTGACTTGGATACACTGGTTGTTTTCACAGGAAAATCATGCAAGGATTAACATGTTTCTTGAGTGTGTCCCATCTTCTTACAATAAGGATTAACATCTTTCTTGAGTGTGTCCCATCATCTAAACAGGAAATTACAATGCACATTTTCCAATCAAAACAGATACCGGATGTATCACACAACATAACAATCAATATCTGCACCGTCATATTTTGAGTGCATGACAGTAATGATTCAGAACCAATCAGTTGCAGGAAAGAATTTTCATATAGATATTAAATTGGAAGATTGTTTGCAGGTCACGTGCATCAAACTCAGAATGCAGTGATTCCACAATGTATTGCACATTCACACGGAGGTAATAAAAACAACAGGACTATTAACCCTGATAAAGTTTTCAAGAAATTCTTTAAGCTATTTTGCTGGTATTCATACAGAGGTAACCAAGACAACAGGAGCCAGTAAGCCCAATAAAATTATTAAGAAATTCAATAACCTATCTAGTTGGGTAAGGGACGTGATGAGTTCGATACAACTTAAGTTTCTCAAACGAATCTTTGATGAGCTGGCACCAAACCCTACATGTACTTCTGGCAAATCCCCAATCACCCTTACCATTCTCAGTTCTATCTTCATTCCCCACATTCCACACACTTTCGCAGAATCAACACACGATCAAAACCAGGCTAATTCATTCCAAAACAAACTTCTAAAGAACAAAACCACAACCTCTCCACAAATAACACTAGAAACAACCTAGATTACCAATACAAAAAAGACAAAAGGTGAATTCTCAAAAATCTTGGAAACAAATGAAACAACAAAGAGAGAGTTTAAGGAATTGTTGCGTACTTCGGCGACAACTTGCTCCGACTCGATCAAGAAATCAAAATTCGCATTCGAGACGAAGGGCGTAATTGGCTGCAAATAAATTACTTAGAGAGCTGAATAAAAGATTGAATCGAGAAATGAAGAAGGTTAAATGAAAGAAAAGAAAAGAAAAAGAAAAAGAAAAAAAGGAACCTCAATTTTGGTCCATTCGAGGGCGTCCCAGCTTCCAGTTACTTCCATCTTGGAGAAGTCGGAGACGTCCCGGAGAGAGGTTGTTCGAGTGGCACGGTGCTTCGGCACATCATCCATGCCAGAAATGGCGGAGGAGGTTAGACTCCGGCGAGTGATGTAAGAAGAAAAGAGAGAGAAAGAGAAAGGGTTGCGTCAAATCGAAGAGTACCAAACCTTCAAGCGGGTTATGGTGTTGTGTAGTATGGTAAGTTTCGTGCTCCCGCGTCACATTATTAAGTTGCGTTGCGCCAAACAAAACGTGTTGGTGTTTGTTTGTAGTGATGCTTCTACCGTCCCAGTGTTCCAAGCCAAGCTATCGTTATCTTTCTCTTCATAAACATCCTTTAATATTTCCATCTCCACCATTATTCATACAACCCTGTTTTTCTAATTTTTTATCAAATAATTCTCTTTAATTTTTTGTTCTTTTCTGTGCATTTATTAAGACTTTTCCAAATAATTAAAAATCTAATTATATTTTGGGTTTATTCAGAACAGTCTCTCTTCAAATCAATTACTTTAAAAAAAATTATTGTAAATAAACCTGAATCAACTTCTACTTTTAAAGAAGTAATTACTATTTCTTTATATAAAAAAAATCTACTTTCATTTTAAACAAAATGATTTATTTTCTAACTGCCCACGATTTTTTTTTAAATAAATCTGTAAATTAATTTAAGATAATTATTTGTGCTTGAAACTAGTTTATGCATATTTTTAAAATAAATAAATAAATTGCTTTTGATAGACTCTGAAAAAAAACTTTAGTGTATTAGATAATGGTATCATACTTTAAACCGTACATTACATAAATATTTTGATCCTTAGTTTTTATAATATCTAAATTCTTAAAATTTAGATTCTCATTCCAAATTTCATTGGTTTTCTTTCCTTTTGTCGGAAAAAAAAATATTCGACAATTAATAGAAATTTAATGTATGAATAAGGTGACATTGCTTTCAATGTATTGGCAATGAATGACGTGTAAGATAGTTTAATGAAAATAAGTTATAATGTTTTGTTTTTATTTTTTGTATAAATATCTTATACATTTTCCTCCATACCAATCCACATAATCAATGTCATGACAGGCATTTGATATACTCTCATTTATTGTTGAATAAAGTTTATGATGAGAGATTTAGTCTTAAATGTTGAAAAAAATAAAAATTAAGTGTTAAAATAAAATGTCATCATCATTATAATAAAATAAAATGTTACTTAAAAGTATAGAAAACGTATAATACTTTTTATTAGATCAGTGCTGAAATAATATAATCTGTTTTGTATTATGTTGTCCTTTTAAAAGGGGAATATAAAGTATTTAAACAAGTCATGCACATTATGATGTAAGTTTAGAAATAAATTACTCACGGTATGAATCTCTTTGGTGCTCTAAGTTTCAACGAAGTCCTTGAGTGGTTAAATATATGATTTATATATTCTTATCTTAGAGATGCTACGTGGTGATCAATGTTTGGTTGTAAAATACAGTAAGAGAAAAAATAACTTTGCCGTTGTTTCTCGCATTCATATTTATCTGCAAAATTTTGTATATGTTTCTAAGCTTGGTTCTTTTAGTGCTCCTCATAGTGTTAACTTATTTTACATACAGAAATTAACATAATAAATGTAGTGTTAAGGAGCTTCTGAAATGTGCTGTAATAGGCTCGGTCTTCATCACTCAACCAAGTCGTTTTCTGTTGAACTAAAAAGGATGTTTGAGCCAGTGAAAGTTTACTTAATCAATGCTCCTAGAATATGCTCACTGCGAAAAAGTCTTGTATGCTGTTAGACCAATTATAATTTAGTTTGAACAGGTCATATGATATTTTTTGTTTTTAAGGTAGTTTCTTATTTTTCTTCTCCATCAACAACTCCTATTATCAAGGAACAAAATCTTTCATCTTTTGGTAGCATTCTGTTTGCATATACTGATAGACTCAACAGAATAAATGGTTCAACCTTGATACACTGCATCTTTCTCTTTAATTTTATATTTTTTATAATATAAAACCAACCATTGTCATTCTTGAGGAAACTGTGAAATGGATATTGAATCAAGTTTCTAGCAATTTACTCTTACCGAGTTTGTTGGGAAGAACTAAGTTTTGTAATATTAGATTTGTGGAATGATATGGCAGAAGATTTGAAGTGATACCTACCATGACTTATATATAATGCATTACAAGGAGAGAAAAAATATGAAGAAGGCAAAATATAAGGTTTGGGTGTGATTGTTTTAAATCAAGAATAGAATGAGTATGATACTTCGATAATTCTCTTCCCATAAATAATCAAATAGTAAGTTCAAAATCTGTCTTTCGTGTAATCGCAATATTACTAACAATTTAATGTTGATTGAACTATGGCGGAAGCAGGGGCCCTCCTTGCCCCCTGGATCTGTCACTGGTCATAAAAATATCATTTTAATTACGGTTGTAACAGTCTAAAAGCAAGAAATGAAATGAAAACATTATAAAATTGTTTAAATAATAATAAAATTAAAAATTAGAAAATATCTTTACATATCATAAATATAAAGCATTTGAAATCTGTGTCTCACCATTCAAAAGATATCCACGTAGAAATTCATAGAATTCAACAGATATTAAAATAGAAATATCCCTGCTGATAAAAACTATACATTTAATACATAAAGCTCATAAATATGCACCCATAGGACAACTATTCAAAGATGAGATATGCGATCCAAGTTAAATCAGCAAGATCTCCTCAAAGAAAAATAATACCGAATATTTAAAATGAACATTTCTCACCAAGAATGCATTTCTGACACAATAAACCAGTGTATGTGGATATTTTTCTCGTGCTCCAGGGCACCTGTTTCACATTCACTGTGATCTAAGAAGCCAGAAGATTTGTCTCCCTGAAAAGATTCATCCAAATCAATTGCAGGGACTGCAATTTTGTTGAAAAATGAATCCTGCCACGAACTTGACTTAAAAGTGCTTATACATTCAGTTGGGAATATCCATTATCTACCCCACCATGGCCACAGTCTAGCAGAGCTTTTTTATTGAGCTCCCTAGCATATCTCCACACATAATTCAGACCCACAAGAAGCTCAGTTATTATTGCTTCCGTTTTTTCTTGATTTGCAAAGTAAAGGGTTTGTACCAGCAGCACATTCGTCCGGGAAACAAAGCAATGTTGCTCATAACTTCTCTCAGATTGCCATCTTAGCATGTTGTGAGCAAGCGGGGCTAACCATTCTAATATACCGGTCATTGCTTCGGTCCATTCTTCCGCTAGACCTGCATCATACACTGCTGCAGCCATGGCCTTGGAATATGGCTTCAGTTTGATGCTAATAGCAACTCTTACACGTCTCGGTAACATGTTGTACAGATCATCTCTTGCATCAAGACCAATCAAGTAAGGAGATGTTGCCAGTTTCTCAATCATGATGATTACATTTGCATAATGCAGGGCTAAAGATGCAGCACCAAGGGATTCAGATGGAGGCTTTAACCTGCATAGGTAATGGAAAGTTGATTGAGGGCTATGACCCTCTTTTCTAGGAGTAACAAGGTTTGCCTTAGGGTCATTGGGATTCTGTGATGCTAAATGAACATCATTTGGGCTTGAGTGGCTATCAGTGACCAAAGAACTATCGGCAAGTACAGATCCTTTGAACGGTTCTACTTGAGTCAGTCGACTATGTCTTGCATTATTTTCCTTCCCACTTACAGCAGTTGAGTGGCCATTTAAGTTCCAAATCTTGCTGCTTTTATTTGTTACATTTTCTGGGACAGGCTTTTTTGAATTTCTTCCAAGAGGACCTGAGAAAAATCTGACACTTCTATTCTTTACTGAACTTAGGCCTGGCTTTGTGGACGAGTCTCCAGCATCTAAGGGAAACATGGTAGCTTTATTTGTTCGAACATTTTGACGAGATGTAGCAGCAAAGGCGCCAAGAGGTCCTGAAGCAAATGTTGCCCGAGCTTTGCTGGAGGGCTGGACTGAAGGTTGCAATAATTCAGAAACTGAACGACTACCATCAGCGTGATCAGAATTCAAAGCACTTCGATTCTTTATTTTACCAACATCTATTATCTCTTGAATGCCAAATACATTGTTGATCCTTCTGAATATTGTAAATAAAGATCTCGCTAAAATGTTCACCGTGTAATCATATGTTCTGTTCCACAGAGAACTCGACTTTAAGTTCTTCACCTCCATCCTCTTCCAGGCAACCTTCTTTTGATAGTCAATTAAATTTGGTCCATCTGACTCGGTGTAAGTCTTCATTCTTCCAAGAGTTTGCTCGAGATCAGCTAGGAGTTCCATCTCTTGGTACAAAGTTGCATTGGTTGATATGAACTTTTCCATCCTTCTTACCTTTTTTTCCATTTTTTTGGAAGTGAACTCCCACCGATTTGGATCTAAACCAAAAGTGATAAATTCATCAAAGGCATTCTCAAAATCTTTCAAACGTTGATCACTACACTTTTTCCCTAGCCTAGCCACAGATTCAGCCACGTGTGCCATATTCTCAAGCATCTCCAGACTGATTAAACGTACAATGAAATTCTCATCTTCCGAAACAAGCTTTCTGATACCCACTGAATTTGTTATCTCTTCTCTCAACTTAGCAACCTGTTTATCACTCAAAGACTGCCACAAGTTAACAAGCTTGGACATTAAGCTTGCGACTTCAAATGCTAATACTCCAAGAACTGCCTTCTCAGAATGAGCATCATCCTTCCGTTGATTCTTCCATAGAGTTCGAAACCATGATGCACCAACCATTGCTTACCTATGAATTGTAAAAAAATGCTCTTTAAGACAAGTCCTTGGTCATAGCTCTGTAGTAATCCATAAATAACACAAAAAATAAAATTGTCAAAATGGGCTTTAAGTATCCACATAAATTTCAATCTGAATCAAATACTTTATGGTGCTCAGCACAATATAACAAAATATGAACTTGGTCTTTCTACAAGGCTCTTTTTGCTATTCTGGCCCCTGGCAGGGTAATGAAGGGACAGGAAGATTGAGCTTGAGGTTATTAAATTTGGCAAAATGTTTTTTTCCTATTACTTACTGCATGTGGCATGCAGTGAACTATCCTAACATCTTTCAGCCATGGCAAACTATTCCAAGTGCTTAGATTTTATAGTTTATTATATCATCTTTTACAACTGTGAAAATTCGACATGTTTCAAGTACAACAATGGATTATTTGTGAATTAAAAGGCATATTTCTCCCTTGGAAATCATGCTATCTTTCCCGTTCGACTGCTTTATTAGAAGTTTACCTAACTCATGAAAACCTATTGGATGATCCTCTTTAGCTTTATCCGGTCATATTTAGTATTTTGATGCAAATAGAAAGGCCTAAGATAAATCAATTCACCATATTATAGCTTCATGATATAATTACCAATTTTCCCATGTATTGGAATATTTGAAAAAATCTAGCAGACCCAAACAACGAAGCATTTGAAATGGATATCTATATATTGTGCAGATTAAATTGATGTATAACAACAGTAATTATACTTTGGTTTCAACAAAATGGGTATAATTATCAGCAAGTTCTTAATTTTGACTTCAAATTGTAGTAAAAAATGTTCAAGTTGACCTAGTATCAATAGCAACAGAATCTGTATAGATACCAACCTTAGTGTAACCCACAGCGATAGAAAATAAAATAAAAAGAGGAAATAGGCCCCAACCAAAGAGAAAAAAAAAAAAAAAGATTCCTTCCTTTTACATGATTTTGCCCATGCGTATAATCATAAGGAGAAAATAAGTTCTGAAATCAACTCCATAGTTTCATTCTAGCACTTAATGCTCAAGAATATTTACTGTTTTTTTTCTTAAAAAAAGGAGAAAGAAGAGAATATAAACCAATATCTGGAGATTCTATTGCTTCTCTATTCCCACCCCTCCTTTTCTGTTTACTTCCTTTTTATTAACAAACAGTACTCTGGAATCACAAGCTGAAAAGAATATACTTTGGGGGTGGAAATGGTTCCACACCAATTATCACTGCAACTACAAAGGAAAAAGGTAGAAACCATGAAAAAAAAGTAGATAAAAACCTCAATTAATAATGAGCTTGCAAGTTCTAAAGCAGCTAATATACACAAAAATCAAAAGTGTCAGTAGACCCAGAAACTCACCGATCAAAAAAAGAAGGGAAGACTTGGGCTTGGAGAGAAATCGTTGAGCTGAGAGAGAGAGAAAGAGAGAGAAATGGAAGTATATGGAAGTTGTGCAGTGAAAGGAAAAGAAGACGAAATTGCAGAGAAAGCGAGTGTATGTATGTGTATGAATGAATGAATTAAAGACACACTTTCACCCTCCACAGTTATTATTTACCCAAACTCAGATACAGAAAGAAGTTTAAACTTTTTGTCTTTGTTCAATTCTTTTAAAATGAAGCATAATTAAAATGCCACTTAATCTTAAAATGGATTAGGAAGATTATTTCTAAAATTAAAATAATTAAATACTTTTTTATATAAAAAATTATTTTTACTGTGTTTTTATTTTATTTATAATTTTGGTTTTTAACTATTTATTATACACAATTTTTTTATATTTATTTTTGTGCAAAAAAAAATGGTAAATTGTTTATTAGATTTCTCTTCTTAAACACTATTTTTCTACTTTTAAATTAAATTTTATACTTTAGGATTTTGCAATTTTGACTTTGACTAGTAAACTTTGGTCTACCTATTTGTTAATTCATCAATTGGAATCTAGTGCGCGCTTGTTCCTACATTTACTTTTATACTGTTATGAATCTAAATTTTTACATTAAAATCAGAGCGTTATTCTTACTTAAATTGATTTATTACAGCAGTAACTGTTTAACACACTGTATTACTGATACATGCTTTAAGTAATCTGTTGTGTAATTTCTTTTATTTTTTAAATTACATTTTTTAGTTATTTATTTATTTAGTTATAAAATATTCATTACATTGTTTTACTCTGTGTTTTTATGAATTTTTTAAAATAAAAAATATGCAGAAAATGTTATTTATATAAAAAATTGTAATTTCAATAATGAATTATAATATATTAATAATGTCTGTATTATTATTCAATTACTTTTACTGATTTTTGTAAACCTATCTTGTATTCATAGAATTTATACATTTTCTCTGTATACTGTATTGTTCAGTGAAAACTTTGAGTTATATTAAAAAATAAAAACAATTATATTTTTTAAATTAAAACCAACTATACATAATGTTCAGTGAAAACTTTGAGTTATATTAAAAAATAAAAACATAATTATATTTTTTAAATTAAAACCAACTATACATA
This sequence comes from Vigna mungo, assembly GCA_036885675.1. Lineage (NCBI taxonomy): Eukaryota > Viridiplantae > Streptophyta > Magnoliopsida > Fabales > Fabaceae > Vigna > Vigna mungo. The sequence goes on along the minus strand of CP144692.1, from coordinate 40,693,527 downwards.
ATGTCTAATTAATTTTAAACTTCGTGTTAATTATAAATAAAAATAAAAATTATAATTAAACATATAATATATGAATAATTAATTTTAGTTTAATAGTTATGTTAAATATATTAATTTCTCTTGTCGTGTCTACTTTTTAATTTGCATTTGGAAATAGTTAATGTTTTTGTTTTTATAAGAAATATTTACGGTTTTAATGTATTATTTATCTCTGTTATTAATAGTTTTACTACTAATAACTATTAAAACAGATTATTGATAAAAACAAATAGTTAATATCAAAGAGTGAAAAATAAAAAGACCACAACACATGTTGTACGAGTCAAGAAAATAATTTTAGTTGCTCAATATTATATCTCTATCTGGAGATTGGAATGGTCACATATATACAAGAAAAATTTACAAACAAAGTATAATGTATATATATATATAAAAAATATTCACACATAAATATAAATTAACTTAATTCATATAAAAATATTTTATTGATCATATAAACAAAAGAAAATATACTATAAAGGTCTGAAAGGTAGACAGATTAATTTAATTAATCAGACAAATATTTAATATTAAGATAAAGATAGACAAATCAACTTAATTAACTAATATTCCATTATCACACAATCTAACTCGGGGAGTAAATAGAGCTGTGAGTTGTTATAATTATTTTATCTTAGATTGTTTTTTTTCATGAATAAAAAAGTGATTACAATCTCATTATACTCATGTGAATTTAATTTCAACAAATAAATTCGAAATACATGTTATAAATTTTTTAAATGGGAATATTATTACACTCTTAAAAGAATAAGCTTAAATTTATTAAATAGAATGTAAGTGACTTAAAAGGTATTTTAATAATTAATAAAAATTGTAGAACTTCCTAAATTTATGTAATTATTAGGTTGAGAAAGAAAAAGAACGATTGGTGTTTTTTCTATAATACAATTTCGCAGTTAAAGAGACAAATAAAAACTCAACAAATTAGTGCAAATATCATTTTCTTAGAGAGATAGTTTGAACTTGCTGCTCGCCAAATAGGAGTGAAAGCCGACATCAATTTAGATTATTTCTTTTACCATAATTTTTCTTTTCTGTTATGAATAAATAAATGGATATCCAACATAATATAAAATCAATAATAAAATACATAATATTATTTTTAATGTCATAAAATATGCAATTATTAATATTGATTTTCTACTAGTGTAGTTTGTTTAAAAAATATTTATAAATATCTTTTGTGAAAAATAATTTATAGATATAATAAAATTGTACATTGTCTTTTGATAAATTTTAGAGAGAAAAAATCTACAGATAATAGGTAATTTTACAAGTAATCGATATTTTTCTAATAATATATAATGATATGAATTAATTATTATTTTTATTTAAAATAAAATAACATATTAAAAAGTAGTATTAAGGATGATAAATAGTTAAAAAAACAATTAATTGTTTAATTTTAAATATAAATAATAAAATAGTTTTAAATATACTAAAGTCAACTACACGATTTTATATCAAAACTAAATTATACTAAAATGGTTAAGAAAGATGATGATTTCACTTCAAAATAGTTAAAAAAAATGACAATTTTAATTCAAAATCAAATTACACGTTCTATAGAAAATAACAATTTTAATTCAAAATAAATTACACTCAAATAGTAAAAATAAAGGGAAGCATGATTTCATTAAAAATACAAACTCCATTGAATTCACCACTTACTAACACAACTTATCTTATAAAAAAATGTAACATAAATCACTAATTCTTAGTACCATTTTTTTATGATTAATTAACCATTAATCCTTTCATAATTTTTGCTTAATTTTCAATTAACCCAGTTTTAAAAAAACCGGTAAGAGTGATGATTTGGAAATATCACAATCAGCCATGAGTGGCAATTACGCGGAGTTGTGACCTTTTACCAATATGGCCTCCACGTAGTCTTCATGGGGCCCACATATTAAAAAATGGTCCCATAATTAAATATTATTTTTCTTTTTCTGTTTACTTTGTCTTTGATTTATCCACCCCACAAAATTTTATATTATCCATTCCATTTTTTTATCTCATTACAAAATATTGACTTCCATTTTCTACAACAATTTATAATCAGTCTTCTTTTCAAGTCAAGGCTATAATTTTTTATTTCTTAACAATTATCATACAATTTCAATCTTATTAAATCTCTGTTTAAGTATGACTTATGTTATTGTGTTTTTCAATCAATTAAATCTGTTTGAATTCTAATTCTAATAAATATAATGATTTATTATTTTTAGTTAAAATATATATTCCAATAAACTAAAACTCCAAAAATATAAATAGACTAATGAAATCTTCGACAAACCATACTCGTAAAATCTATAATGCGTTAGTTCAAACATTTAAAGTTTAGTTCGTAGATTTTATATACAGCCACGTATCTTAGTCATGTTTCACTAACCACTTCTTGCATCTTTCCATTCACAGAAAGCTTAAATGGTTTTTAAGGATATGTTTAAATTCTAAAAATGTTCTCCAAAATTATATATATTTATGATTGAGTAATTTCTATAGGGTGAAATAAAGATGAAAGGTTATGCATATTAAGTTTATATATATTATTGAATTCGATTTGAATAAATTAATTTTAAACAAGTTTTTATCAAGCTTAAATTAATTATTTGATTCTAATTTTGGTTCAAATATATGAAATTTATTAAGGTTATTAATATATATAAAAAATTTAAACATAGAAGTTTAGATATGTAATTATTAATTAAATAAGTTTAGATATATAAAATTTTATTCTTAATAAAAATATCTGTAAATATGATTTATTAAATAAACTTAAGTTTCATTTAAAAAAAAGAGTAGGTATCTAAAATTACCAAATTATTACAATGAAATAAAATCCAATGATATGTTGAAATTGGTTTAAAAATAATTCCAACAATATTTAAGAAAAATGTAAATTTTAATAATAATATCAATATAACATTTATAAAAAAATATATTTTTGGTTTCTAAGTGAAGAGATAATTTTTTTTTTTCATTTCAAAAATAGACTAAATTAAATAAAAAAAATAAAAAATAAGTTTAATATAAAAAAATACACTTGACAATAACACTAACATGTGACACTGTTATGTCACATTGACCGTGTTACATAACACTATAACAACGTTGATTTAACCATCACATGAACAAATAAAAAGTAAAATAAAACAAAAAAATACACTAACTAGTAACTTTGTTTTTAACTTTATTGATAAATAATTAACAGAAACAACATAATTACATTACTTTTAAAAAAATTGAGACTTAACTAAGATTAAAAAAATTGAAAGACATACTTTACCTATTTTTATGAAAATTTGAACCAAATGATAAATTAAAATTTAATTTAATATCTCAATTTGATTTATCTCATTTCATAAAAATAATTTTTTCTATGGATGAGTTAAATTATTGATTGTTAACACCATGCGATTTATCCCATTAATCGAATTGACAATACAATTACAATTCAATCAGTAAAAAGGTCAAGATATTAATGTTAATTGTCCACTTTTTTTTTAAAAAAAAAATTACTTGCATTATTTGATTGATGTAAAATGATGATTGAGATCTAACTTCCTTATAGTATAATATGCAGAATATAAAATATCCATAGGTGATATCAAACAACCATTTTTTTAAGAAAACTTGTACAGATAAATAGAAAAAAAAATTGTTAAAAGGTTAAGTTAATGTAATTATTTTAAAAGTTTTTAGAAGACTTAAAGGAAAGGGTGTAAAACTTATATACAAAAGAGGTTGATTTCATTTTTCATGTAAAAAAATATACGAGATAGATATTATATCAACTTGTAATAACATGTTTTTATCCCAATACGTTAAAATGAATTATAATTCATCCAACTATAATTATTAATTTTAATTACCTAATATAATCTATTTCTATGACTCGATCCACCTTGAAATTCTGTTGAATTGGGTCGGATATAGCTGCTGTTTTTCTCTGGTCTGGCCTAAGAAAAAGTTACATTAAAAAAGAAAGAAAGAAAGAAAGAAAGAGAGAGTTTGAGCAGCCTTTTCCTGTTTAAGCTAAAAGTCGCTACTGGTTTTCAGAGACAGCCGTTGTTTAATGGAACGAGTCAATCAGTCAACGCTCACCACTAAACTCTCACATTTCTTTACATAAATTATATAAACTACTACTACTACTAGAATACTATATTTAATATTTTTATTTTTATAAATTACTTTAAGTTATATTTATAAGGTTGATTTAATGGATTTAGAAAAGAGTGTGAGGGAAATTGTGAATTTAAATTCTTTCATAAAAAAAATTACTATCAACTAACAGTAATTTTTTTATTATATTATATCACTGAAACAAGGTATTAATCAAATAAACCTTGAAACAAACTCATTGATTATTAAATGTTTTAATCAGAAGTTCTAACAATCATATAGATACTGATATACTTTTAATTAGAACATTTTCTATCCATTATCATTTTTATTAATCTTTATTTAAAAGTATATGAGAAATACAATTGGCAATGCAGCCATTGTTTTGAAATCAACTGCATACTTTATAATTTTTTAATATTTTATTAATATATTATAATAAATAAATAATAAAAATAGTAAATTAATAAAATAATTTAATTTTGGTGTTTCAGTGAAATAATTTTATTTTTATTGCAATATATATATATATATATATATATATATTATTAAAAGTTTATAGTAACTATTTTTTATTTTTAATTTATATCTATAACATTTTTGTATGTTAAAATACTTTAAAAAAAATAAAAATTATATTATGAATGAAATATTCAAAGATTATTTCATAAATAAGTATCCATTAATAATAAGACAGACTTTTAATTTGAATGAATAAATTTTTTAATATTGAATTATATCTCATTTTTAATTTAAACATACTTTAATTATTTTTCTATTTCTTTCTCTACCATTCATAAGTTACATAAAGAAAAAGTACAATACCACTCAGATATTGATTTGATGGTTTCAACTCTTCAACCCTTGATTTTTACGCTTTATGATACAACTTCATTTGTAATATGTTTAATATTTTTAATTTTTAAATCTAGAATTTCCTAGACCATATGTATTGGTAATAGAAAACAATTCTATTAGAGTACAGATTTTGATTAAACTTTCTCTCTGCATATTTAATGTAATAAGGGGTTTTAAACTTAAAAGTATAATTACTTTATTTTAATAAAATAATTATGCACCTTAGATTTCATGAATTGACTTGAAAATGATGAAGTTGAAACAATCTAATTATAGTAAAGAATTAAAGTGAAATCCACCACAAGTTTCTGCAAAACAGTTGTAAGTTGAAACAATGGTAAATCACTATTCTTAGTCTTCAACTTAGAATACCATTTAACATTTGTCTGTTTGATAATTGATAGTAGTTGTTCTGTTCTTTTACCTGTGGCTTTCTGTCCCCACGTGAAGACTTTGGTAAATGCAATTGAAGGACGCGTGTTGCATGATTGCTGCACCTGGCGTTTTAATCGTTCTCTTTTAGATTTCAAGAACAAACATACATACATACTACATACACTTTCTATATTTCTTCTTCATTCTCGATTTCATTCAGTGATCACTGGTAAGGTGTTGTTTGCTCATCAAAAATGCATTCAAGTCCTTTGCTTCTCGAGGAACCAATTCGGATGGTATCCGTGCTTGAGCCATCCAAGCCGGTTAGCATTTCCTTTTCTCCCTCTCTCATTTTCATTTCCATTTTCAAGTGACGTGTTCTGTTCTTTATGTTGTAACTTGCAAGAACTGTGATAGAAAGTTATACACTTTTGGTGGCCCATTTGTGGTGTTGATATCTGGAGGGAATATGTGTGTGGATTTGGTGATGATGCTTTTGATATGTGTGGAATTGGTGATGTTGCTTTTGACTGCTAAATGCTGAGGGTTTGGCGGATCAAGTTGAATAATTGATGAAATGGAGACATTTCTACTCTGGCTATGTTGCTGTTGATAAGGGTTGCGCTGGTTTCTCTGAAGTCGCCCTCTTTTAACCACTGTGATTATGAGAAACTAATCAACTTTTAGATTGTTGCTAAGAAATTTAACAGATCGATATGCAAAATGTCTGTCCTTGATGAATTGAAAGTCATTTTGACAATGACATTGAGTTTGAACTTGCTAGTCATATTGGTTTACAGTTAAAGCGATTCTGTGGTTTGAAATATTAATTATGCTTGTTTATGTGGCAAGGATACGGTGTTGGTTTTTCAACCTTTGAGAAAAGGAACTTGAAAAATCATGCTAAATGGATAACTAATTTATTTATTTGTGGAATGTGTCATCGGTTTAATTTTGGAGGGGTTGTGGGGTGTCCTACTATCATCGTCTACCAAATTCATTCCAGGAAAACAAAAGAAAAATATGCTAGTGTTTTAAGCTATGGGTTTTTTAAGCACAAAGTTTTCAGATCTTAGAAGGGTCATGAATTGTGTGCAATTTTCAGAAAAAAGTTGTAGTCTTATTCAATGAGGAATTTCAGTGTTGTCAATTTGGATTTTGATTGAAGTTTTCTTAATGCCATCATGCAGTCTTTCTTTCCAGCGATGACAAAAATTGTTGGCACCCTTGGCCCAAAGTCACGATCAGTTGATATAATTTCCCGTTGCCTTGATTCAGGAATGTCTGGTATTCTCCTATTACAGCTTTTATTACTTGTGGTCCTTGTTTTAAAATTGAATGCGTTACATTTTGTCCATATGGATCTCATCTTTTGTCCTCTTTCAGCAGTGGATAATAAGATGTGACATTTGATTTTTTGTTTCTTGCTATATTGTGAGAAAAACAGAACAGCTCAGTCAAGAATTATCTGTGTTGGATGGCCTTTTAGTTTCCCAAAAGCTGAAGAAATACCAAAAACCTATTGCAATCTAGCTTGTAGCAGTTTTCCTTTTCGCCTTTGGGAAAATACACATTACGAATAAATTGAAAAATTATATTTTGTTCGTGTCTACAATCTTCTTGAGTTATGTTCTTTGTTATCTCATTCTTCTTTTCTTCGTATGTGCTAGTGGCGAGGTTAGACTTCTCATGGGGTGATCCAGAATACCATCAGGAGACATTGGAAAATTTGAGAGCTGCTATCAAAAGAACCAAGAAACTCTGTGCGGTATGCTTGTCATATGTTTACCTGTGGCTTATAACAGATTCATATCAAATATCTTCTGGAGGGTTATTGATGTGAAAAATTTACTTGTGCATTTTGGTTCAATGCCAGGTTATGCTAGATACTATGGGTCCAGAATTACAGATTGTGAATAAGACTGAGCAGCCAATCACCCTTGAAGAAGACACATTAGTTGTCTTAACTCCAGATCAAAACAAAGAAGCTAGTTCAAAACTCTTGCCACTAAATTTTAGTGGGTTATCGAAGGTCAGTGTGACATTTCCATGTACTTTGTAGTTTTCTGGGTTTGTACTTTGCAATATTGTTGTGTTGAATAATCATGTTGGTTCTGCCAATACTGTTGTGTCTCGTTAACTGATAACTAATATGTTCATAATTTCGCAGGCTATTAAGAAGGGTGATACAATTTTTATTGGAAAATACCTCTTCACTGGAAGTGAAACAGCTTCAGTATGGCTGGAGGTAAAGCAATCTAGGTTTGATTATTACATTCTTAATATATGTAAAAGCATTTGACATATATTTTGAAATGATTCATCATTTCTAACAGGCATATATTCCTTTCCACGTTCCTCATTTCTTGCATAACCTCTTTTTTTAGTTTTTCTATCTTTATATGTTCTATTAGTCCCTAATAATGCAGTAAAATAGAAGGTTTTTTCATCATCCATTAACAAAAGACATGGCACATATATATGCTGCTTGTTTCAAAATGCAGGTCAATGAGGTGAATGGTGATGATATCTCCTGCCTCGTAAAAAACACCGCCACACTCTCGGGACCATTGTTTACTGTCCATGTCTCTCAGATTCATATTGATCTTCCTAGTCTCACTGATAAGGATAAGGAGGTACGTTAACTAAAATCATGAGCAAAAATTACTGAGGCTGATATAATTTAGTTGAGTACCAAATATACTTTGGATTTTTTAGATTGAATGCTTCAATTTTATCTTGTTTATGGAGAGGACTAAACTGCATTTTGTTGTTGAAATATTAGCTTTAGTTGATCAATGGCAGAAACTACATAATGCGGTTGTACAATGGCTTATGTTTCTGTTAGTCTGTCAATCTAGAAAATGCATAATTTATAAGTACTAATTAACAACAAACAGTGTTACTGGTTTGATTTTCCCCTTTTACATTCATGAAGCAAATACCTTTTTTGTTATTATCTTTGTTAATCTAAATGTTCCCTTTTCATTTTACGCACTAATTCAGGTGATACGTACATGGGGTGTTCGGAACAATATAGACATCCTTTCATTATATACCAGGCACGCTCAAGATATTTGCCATGTAAGGAACATTCCTGATAAATTTTATCATGTCTTTCTATTTTCTCTGACATTCTTCTTGACTCTATTTTCAGCTTCTGAATTTGCTTTGTTTTTGTAGCTTCTGTGATTCAATGATTAATTTTCGTTTAGTTTTCCTCGGTATTTTGAAAAGAAAAGGCCAAACGCCAACATTTTTCATTTTGCAGGCACGTGAATTTCTCTCTAATTTGGGTGACATTAAGCAGACGCATATTTTTGCGAAGATTGAAAACATAGAAGTAAGAAACTTCAAAATCTTTTGAATACTTGACTCTCCTCTTCTGACAGAAAAATGCTATGCTGTATAGTTCTTATTGTGATTCTAAAATGCATATTTCTTCCGTGAAATTATAACAGGGACTGACAAATTTTGATGGGATATTGAAAGAAGCAGATGGCATCGTCCTCGCCCGTGGAAATTTAGGGATAGAACTCCCACCTGAGAAGGTCAGTGTTTACTTATGGACAGGAAAATTCAATGTTATATATGAGATATTTCCATTTTTGTGTGGTAGTATTTTCATCATGAAGGAAGATCTGTGTCTACTTGTGATTTTTACAGCATTCCTTGCTCTCTCCAGACTAAAACTATGCTAATTTTCCACATTCATCTTTGGATCTGACAGGTTTTCTTATTCCAAAAAGCTGCTATTTACAAGTGTAACATGGCTGGAAAGCCAGTTGTTGTTACACGTGTTGTGGACTCCATGACTGATAATCTAAGACCTACTCGTGCTGAAGCAACCGATGTTGCCAATGCAGTGTTGGATGGTAAATTCCTTTTGTCATAACTGGTGAATCCTGCTTCATTTTTCTATAAAGATTGCAATAGAAAATTATATGAACTCCTGCATTTAGTACATTTGCATGTTTCTGTCTTAATCAATATTCCTTTAGTTTAAGATGTTCATCACATTATGCACAAGTATGCCTTGCCCCTTTCATGTCTAATTTTGTTTTCCGGTTTCTTTATGATCAGGAAGCGATGCAATTCTCCTTGGAGCTGAGACCCTTCGGGGACAATACCCTGTAGAGACCATTTCAACAGTTGGAAAAATATGTGCTGAGGTAAGTTTGCGTTTTTCGCTTAAACAAATTCCTGTAACGTTTTTACCTTAAAGGAAACTATTCCTGTGAGTATAGTTAGATATTTATGGTGACGTTCTCTTCCAAAACTTTGTAATTCTAAAAATCTTACCACTGTCCACCATCTCATCCTCTTATGCTTTTGAATTGATTTCTTGTTATTCTTTGAAAGTTTCCCTGTGTAGATTTTGATGATTATTTTTTCAACAGTCGGTTAAATAATAATATGAATTTCTCATTATGGTAAATTTAATCACATTCCTTGTATAATGGTTACTGTTTTCCCCGAAGAGTCATGACATCTGCTGTGTGCAGGCAGAGAAAGTTCATAATCAAGATTTGTATTTTAAGAAGGCTGTAAAACATGTGGGAGAGCCAATGAGCCACTTGGAAGCAATTGCTTCCTCAGCGGTACGCTTCTTGGTTGAACCATCAAGCTTTTTTTATTGGTTTTATGATTCTTTTTCCACCAACATTCTTCTGTTAGCTTGTAGTGTAGTAGTAATACATATTGGGAACTAGATTTCTTTTTGCTGAAACATGCAGGTTCGAGCAGCTATCAAGGTTAGGGCATCTGTTATTATTTGCTTCACTTCATCTGGAAGAGCTGCAAGGTTTCACTTTATGTCCTTTTATAATTTCCCTTTATTAAAATGACATCTCATTTCTGAGATTGTTGACTTGTATTCACATTTGTCAAATTCTCTCATAGAGTACTTTAGTTCTAAGGTGATTTTTCATTTTTATAGCACTCACTACTCAGTCATGTTCTGTATTTGCAATTTGATGTCATGCTGACATAATTAATTATTTGTTTATTGTGTATCTATGTAGATTGATTGCTAAGTACAGACCAACCATGCCTGTAATATCTGTTGTAGTTCCCCAGTTGAAGACAAATCAACTCAAATGGACTTTCACCGGTGCTTTTGAGGTATGTAATTAATAGGATAATGGCATTTTTACATTTAAAATTTTCTTACTCTCATTTGACATTACCTTCCACTATCTTTCACATATCTTTTTTTCTTTTCTTTACAAATACAAAAATTTACCCTTTTTTTTTATGACTATTTTATTAGCTTATTGGATAGAGACTAATTACTTTCTGCTAACTGTTTCTTTTGTGACCCTATGGCAGGCTAGGCAATCACTTATTGTGAGAGGTCTTTTCCCTCTGCTGGCAGATCCAAGCCACCCGGTAAGAATTGTTCAAAGTCCATCAAAATAATGATGTAACTAAAGACTATTCAAAACCACTCCTTTTTTTCTTATTCTACAAATTCAATATTTCAAAAAACTCAGAAGATATAACAAAGTACTCTTGCAGACAAATCATATAAATTGAAATAGGAAATACAATAATGCTAAGCCAACCAGAAATAAGATATTCCAAGGCCAATTATGACCGTATGAACTCTGCATAAAAGATATAAAATAATCAAATAAATTTCTTTCTAATTTTACGTTCCATTTGAAGTGAAGATGATTGGAAGGGCAATCCTTAAACTAGTTTTAAAAGTGATTAAGGTTAGTGATTTGTGTGCAGGCTGAGTCTAAAAGTGGGACAAATGAATCAATTTTGAAGGTTGCTTTAGAGCATGGGAAGGCTTTTGGCATAGTAAAACCACATGATCGAGTTGTTGTTTGCCAGAAATTAGGTGACTCTTCAGTTGTGAAGATTATTGAGCTGGAAGATTGATTACAACTTATGCATGATTTGATCTCAGAGATGCACAATAAAACTTCTTCTGAACCTCTTCATTTTAGCATTTATGTTTCGTTAAAGAAAAATAATAGACAAATGAGATGATATTGTAGAGGTTGCTCCACTCATTTTGTTGCTGAACTGAGTCCTGTAATCTAGTTCATTGCTGAGTGATACTATGTTGACCGCTTGTTTTAATAGGCAAGCACAGTTTTGAGTTATTAATGGCGTGAACATCCAAAAACCTTACATAATTATTTTCCAAATTTGTTTCATTTATTTGCTGATAATTTGAGTGATATCTACTTCTGAAATCAAGCCAAGTGTGTTGATTGATGATATCTCGGTTAGTTGTTGGGGATTTCTTTTTGCACCCCTGAAAATTATCATTTTATCTTTGAAAATGACTTTTTAATTCTATTTTTTTTAGACTGTGTAATTCATAAATCATTTTTTATTTTTGGTAAATTTGTTTTCGCGTGAAGAAAGCTATTGTGTTATACAACAGATTAAGAATTATTTTTTTATGAAAAATAATTTTCTGATGTGCAATTCGGAACATTTTCTTCATTGAATCCGTTAGCGATGACAGTGACAAAAGGTGACAACGAACAAGGAGCAGTTTGATCTGTTAACCACCCAAGGAAGTGGACATAAAAAGTATGGAGGTGCAGAAAGAAATAGTCTTAGTTGTGTTATTTAGTAGAGGGCGAGCCTTTCAAATTTGGAATTTTTGCTGGCTTTTTCACCCTGCACCCCATGATTACTAGTTGCAACCCAATAGTAAAAGCAAAAATATTAAAATACCTTTCCTCGCTGCCACTACTTCACTTGTGTCGCCATCCTCACTGCACCTCCGTTCTCCATTGATGCTGCAGTCCTTTTGAGAGGAAGCACAATAAGAGAGAGTGTAAGACGGTGATTTGGTGGGAAGATTTTTCAAGAAAGCTCGTTTTGAAAAGTTTGTTGCACAAAAAACTTGTTCCGAAAAATTCATTTAAAGAACTATCTCATATGTTCTGGAAAGTTTGTTTTGAAAATTCTGGTATAGAAAGCTCTTTACAAAATGTATTTCATATATTTCAGAAATTCTATTTCAAAATTCTTGTTCCAGAAATCCTATTCTGGGAATCACGTCCTTATAATTTCATAAAACTTGTTTCAAAAATCTTGTTGAATAGGTAATCTTGAAGTCCCTTTATGAATGGTAGAATGGTTGTTTTAAAACATAGGGGTGCAGATAGAAACTATAGGAGTGCAAGAAAACAAAATGTTTTCCATCCATATTTGGAAAATAAACCTGTCTATCTTTTGATGCCTTTTTTAAGTTTTCTTACTACACCTTCACGATTACTAACTAAACCTCCATGTTAACAAATGAAAAATTAAAAAATTAAAAATGTTAGTTTTTCAGTTTTGATACAAAATTATATTTAGTCATTGTCTCTTAGATACCTCTAGGAAGGCTGGAGGCTCCGCCAGGTAGAAACTAGAAACAACGGAAACGAAGAGAGGGAGGGAGAGAGTAATACATTGAGTTTGGTGGAGATTATACAACAAAACATTGCCTTTTCCTTTCAGGTTGCCTAATCTAAAGACTTCTAGATTATTAATTTGTAATGCTTGCAAATTGTTCGACCAGAAGAGGGAAAATCGATGTTTTTATTCAAGATTCTAAAAAGCTTATTTTGAAAGTTTGTTCTTAAAGACATTTCATATTTTCTTGAAACCTTGTTATGAAAATATTGTTCCAGAAAATTTCTGGAATAAATAATCAGAAAGTCATCATTAAAATATAACAAAGGGCAGAATAATCATTTTACAAATCATGGGAGTTCAAGAAGCACAAGCCTCATTTTGAAAAGAAAAAGCGCGATTATAAGAATAAGAAAATCTTTTCTTTTTCAATATTAGGGATTTGAATAAATACGACATACTTGCCTTAAAATAGAAAAGTGCAAAGTCTAATTCGTATAAATGGCGTATAAATATCGTCTCCATTTTTAAAAATAAGGAATTTCAATCTAAAGTGTAAAGATTATAATTTAAAAAGTAAAGTGGAATAATTACTATTTGAAAAGTAATTTATGATTGTAATTAGTAATTTAAATTTGAAAAAATACAAATTTTATTATAACTAAAAAGGTTTAATCATTCTGATAGTCCCTATTTTCGGTGTTTTTTTTAATTAGGTCCCTCATTTTTTCTTTTTCTTAATTGAGTCTCTATTTTTGAAAAATTGAAACAATTAGGTCACTGTCGTTAGTTCCGTACTAACACCGTTAAAAAGGGTGGCACGTGTCAGTTCGTGATTTTTTCTAATTTTTTAAATAGATTTTTAATTATTTTTATTTTTATTTTTGTTTTTTTATATATTAAAAATAAAATTTGCCACGTGTCAAGTTGACATTGTGCCACGTAACAATGACAGTGTGAGGTGACACTAACAGTATCACGTGTCACTGTCAAACCACGTGTCATTGCGTTTGTTTCAATTTGGTCCCTATATTTTTATTTTGTTCTAATTTGGTCCTTGTATTTTTATTTTGTCTCAATTTAGTCCTAATTTTTTTAAAAATTTAAAAAAAAAATTTCCATCCCAAATAAAATACGGTATGTACATTTTCCAAACTTTTGTCTTTAAATTTGTTTCTATTAAACAAATTATTAGTAAAGATGTATTTAAAATCGAAATATTTAACTCTAGAAACTTTTTATGAATTGTTGAGGAAGTATTGAGACTATACTTGTGTAGATTACCTTCACAAAAATAATTATTATTGAGATGTTAATTTTTATTGGTTACTCATTCATATTATTTAGGTTAAATGATTTCTTTTCTACTATATAAATAAAAATGTGTCATATGTTAGTTTGTAGTTTTTTATTTTTCTAATAAAAAAATTAATTTGTATAAATTTGTTTGTAAAGATTTATATACAAATAAAATTTTGTTTGAACTTCGAGAGAAACAAAATTGTTTAGTTTTTTTAAAAAAATATGATTAAATTAAGACAAAATAAGAATACAGGGAGCAAATTGAGACAAATTAAAAATATAGGGACCAAATTGAGACAAATCTGATGACACGTGGTCTGATAGTGACACGTGGTCTGATAGTGACACGTGGCACTATCAGTGCAATCTCATATTGTCATTGTCACGTGACTCAATGTTAACTTGACACGTGGTAATTTTAAAAAAAATATATATAAAATAAAAAATAAAAATAAAAATAATTAAAAATATATTTAAAAAATAAAAAAAAAATCACGAGCTGACACATGTCACCCTTTTTAACGGTGTTAGTACGAAACTAATGACAGTGACCTAATTGCTTAAATTCTTCAAAAATAGGGATCCAATTGAGAAAAAAAAAAATGAAGGACCTAATTGAAAAAAATCACAAAAAATAGGGACTATCAGAATGATTAAACCTAACTAAAAATTTAGAGTCCGTCTATTCTATCCTTACGGCATCGGATGAGCTAACTTCAAATCAAATCTAAGGCCACAATATCTGCAAAGTTCAAGTAGCAGCAGCAGCAATTGATAATGAATCAAATTTCAAAGATTTCAGCTTTGCTAGTAGCTATTCAACGATAAAACTAAAGGTGTAACCTTAAATTGCATAACCACAATCATCAACATATACAATACAAATATTAAGTTAGACGGGGAGATTTAGCCGAATTTCCCATTATTGAACCAACCACTAGGCCAAATCCTGGCACAAAAACTAAAGATGAAAAGGGCTGAGGAGGAATCAGCAGTGTGCCGTTGTGCCAAATCATGTCATCACTTAAGTCGGATGACAGATGCAGCACACGAAAAGAATATTTATTCATCCAAATGACTGTCTATACAGAGATCTTCATACAAAATTTCACATACGAGCAGCAAAGTGCCTAATGAGCAAAATATCCAACGTGCATGAATCTCGATTGTTGGAAACCTAATGATACCTTGGTGGGTCGTTTCTCAGGGTATTAATTAGACCCAAGATATTATTATACAAAAACTAATGAGGCACAACAATCCAAAACTGTTTCAGATGAAGGAATAAATGAGAAAAGGACAAAAATGGAAATGGTATGTTAGTTTGATCCAGGTTGTGGTGAATCCACATGATCGGTAGTAAGTTCAATAAGTAACATGAAAATTGGTTTGCGTCATTATAAAAGAAGTCTTCTTATATCACTGAAGTTTGATTGCAACGCAGAGAGAAATGCACCTGTGAAAGAGTTAAAACATCAACGTTAGCCAACTTGGTGGATTGATCCAAAAATGGTTCAGAGGTGCATAGGTTTTACACCTAGGATCTAAGTCAATTAGTAATAATTAATGGCAAAAATGACATTTCAGTTTGTGTATGTTAATTAATAACATAAAAAGTAGATTTAACCAATAACTTACCTACAATTAACCATGAAGCATGTGAATGTAAGCATATTATTGGTTAGCTTCAAGGTAAAATAATTTGATACTTGGTTAGTCAGTACATGAATTGAAATGGAAACTTCATTATCAGTAGGTAACTGTATTTTTTGAGTTAAATTATGTAAGTGTTTAAATAAATTTGATATGAATTGAAAATGAAAGCATCTTATTGAGTCATATTTTCATTATCAATCCAAGAAACGATTTAACCATACACGAAAATCCATAACGAGGGGATTTACTATCACACACTAACAAACATGCATGATGCAAGCATATACACAAGGCGATTTGTTTTTTCATATTTTTAGCTGCTTTGTACCTAATTTCCATTGCAAATAGCAAACTAGAAGGCATGAATGTAAACAGTAATCAAATCTCTTCCTAGTTTCCATCAGGTAATTAAGTGTTCCAGTAACACGTACCTCCAACCTTGCCATCAAAAACACGATGATCAGCAGACAACGTTAAGTTCAACTTAGTGGCAATCGATGGCTTCTCAACTCCTATAGAAAACAAATATCAATGTTAAGAAAAATTAAAATTTTAGCATTTAGGGGCACAGAGAAAACAATCCTAAAATTTATACCATCATCTCCAAGTACTGGTTCCACAACTTTGTTGCCTCTCCCAACAGCAAGAATGCAGGCCTGAAGCAAACGATAATATATATACATATATAAGCATAAAAACAAAATCTTTCAACGCTACAGTCCTTCCCTTAAGTCTGTCTATTCAGACTAATAAACCAGGCAATCCGAAAACTCTTTCGAAATAGCATGTTCTCATAAAATGTATGTTCTGAAATTTAGGCTTGCTCAACCTTAAATTTACTTCAATGTGATGGTTTGATTTTTCATTGCCACAGTGTAAACTATAAAGTATATAAAATATATTTTGCTTTGTCTTTTACCAAACGAGAAAAATATGGGATTCAAAGAATAGGAATAATTCTATGAAGGGTCTGCTGCTATCAGTATGTCTGGATTGGAGGTAGAGAATGAAAAGAAATGGACAAGAATAAAAATGTTATTCCATTATTTGTATATTTTATAATGAAATTTTTTGTTTCATTGATCCAAAAGAGGATAGAATGAAACAAGTTGTAACTTTTAATTCCCATATTATCCTTAAGACATTAATTTATAAATATAAAACAGCCATTTTATGATCTAAAAGCTTTGTTCCATTAAGAGCACCCTAAATTGTAGGAGAAAAAATTAAAAATAAACAATAGAATGGAACATAATCCATTCTTACATTTTCAGTTCTTATTTTGAAAAAAAACAAAACCAAATATTGGAACAACTTTTCCTTCCAGTCCATTCCATCCTGTACCTCCTACTCAGACATAGTCTAAAGGGACATTTAAGAATATGACTATGTATTGTTCAATATAGTGAAAAATAGGTATAGGGATAATCTCCCGGTAGAAAATACACAGAGGATTAGGATACTGTATTTATAATAAAGAGAATATGGATTAAACTCAAATTACAAATAATGATAAAGAGAAATAAACAGAAGATAAAAGATAAGATATAAGATATCTAATATATCTAACATGTATAAACCTGAAATATCCAGTTCTCATTTACTTTTCTCTTTCTTCTAAAGAAAATAAAATCTGGGAAAAATCAAGTTTGGTTCACCATGTAGTTTGCTTCTTTGTTGATATAGTAATAGCATACTACAAAAAGTAGACGTTGGTCTTTTCATTCTTACAAAGAAATAACATATTAGGAGTAAGTTAAGGAACATTAGTAATTAATTGTGATCACAAGTCACATGCAAAATCAAAATAAAACTACTGATATCAAGAAAAAGTTACACATCTTTATCAATCTATTTACAGGTGACCGGGATTGGACCTGCACATGGTAGATTCATTATCCACTTGGCTACATCCAAATCCACCCCTATACTAAGTTAAATTTAAATAGATTTGGCAAGCAATTTTGCAATTACATAAGACTCGTAAATTAGATATTGTGAGTGCACGTGTGCATGTCACAGAGAGAGAGAGAGAGAGAGAGAGAACCTGAGGGGGATTTATAATAGCACAAAATTTATCCACCGGAAACATTCCTAAGTTTGAAATGCTGCATAAGGCATTGTGCAAAGCTCAGAACTATTACATTTGGTGCAGTAAATATTGCATAAGAAATGGGGAATCTCCAAGGTTGTATGATAATATTAGTAAAATCACCTAAACGTCCCCCCTTGGAATTCCTGTGGCTTCAACTTGCCATCACGTGCCTTTGCAGCTAGTTCCTTGACCTAAAATGTCAATAAACTATCAAAGTTGATTGAGATTAAAACAAAAACCCTACTTTCCTGACTTTCCATAATTTAAATTTACTTGGGAAAAATGTGAATGCCTAAATTTAACGCAAACATATAAGAAGTACTTATGAAGTTGCAGAAATTTATATATGAGAAGGAGGACGAAAACTATTGGTGAAGGTCTTGGAGGGTTGGCTACCACACCAGCAATAGTCATCTTTTCTCTTTTTATCTTTTTCTTTTTCTTTTTGTTATTGTTGTTGTTGAGTATTTAGTTATTGGAGGCATCTTGCTCAGCCATGAGTGTTGCTCCTTACTTTGTCAGTAAAGCATTCCATATATTCTACTTTCTAGCTAAAGTCATAAACCAAAAACCTACACATATAAGACCGAATTACCTCTGAGGAGATAGCAGAGATAGTCTTCTGATCAGCGTTTTCTATTATTGGAGTCATCAAGCCCTGCAGTCCAACAAAAGATTCGAGTAATTCATATAATTATACTATCTAATTGACAATTAAAAACCGTCAATTACCTTATCCGTGGCAACTGCTATTGATATATCAACAGAATCATTTAAAACGACCTCGCCCTTCTCAACATTCCAGTATGCTGTCATAATGAATGTTGGATTTCAGTACTAGAAACTCCCATGAGAATAATTTAATTTTAATAGAGTAAGAAAATGGGAAAAAATGTAATGAGAAGATATCACATACCAAAAATGTAACATAAAATTAGTATTGTATTTAAGTATTTCATAGTAGTTACTAATTTAGATTCATGCCACTCCAAATTGACATGGTATGTTTGGTATAAAATCCAAGAGATGGACAAGAATTAAAGAGGAATGGCAGGAATGTTGACACTGATCAATGCACCAGGAATGTAAGGGAATCCAAATATAGAACGATACTCCCTCCATCCTTATATATATGGTTTGATACCTGAATCAAACACTTGCTAAAAAAGTTTGTTAATGTAGCATTAAGTTTGTCTGAGATTATATTTTTCCATAATTATCATTAAATAACTAATGTATGATGAGAGAATAGTAGGAGCGAAGTTTTAATTTTTAAAACTAAACTCTTCAAATCTCCAATCTTCATAAGAGAGAGAAAGATAATTCATAACTTTTATTATCTACAAATTAATTAAGGGTATTTTAGTCAAAATATAATTAATGCAAGGAACAATGGGAAAAGAGTCTTATAAAAGGCACAAAGAAATTTCAAACAATATCATATAATTACGGACGAGGGAGTATATCATAAGCAAGGAATGTAACTTAATACACAAAAATTTGTGTATCCATGCACTTCATATCAGGTCAATTAGCCTCTCCATGTACTACTACAAGCCATCTCTCTCCAACAACCCTTTGGGCACATGATGACATGTCCAACTGTCTGTCCCTTTTCTTTTCCAAGGCAGGTCTACTCACTCATTTCGGGCAAGGTCAAGGTTCCCCGCCTCCTTTCTTCAAGTCAAGGACTGATATTTAAAAATCCAGAATAGTTTTATGTTTGCTAACTATAATCATAAAAAGTGTTGATTTTATAAAAGAAATGGAGTATACAAGGTAAGTTGTAATTGTATCTAGAAAATTATCATAGTCTATAAGCCTTTTACTATCCGTTTTTATTTTTACTTCATCTTACATGAAAATGTTGATTGCACAATAAATTAAAAAACTCCAAAAATACTTTAAGAGATTTGATAAAAAGGGAAATATAATTGTAAAATAAAGCAAACAAAATCAAAGTACAGCTTCATATGAGTAATCAAGCAAAACCTAAGCTTAAACTTGACTCGTTTAAATAAAAGAGTGGAGTTTGTGCATCATATATTTTTTATAAGCCAAGCGTATGCTTCAATTATTGGTTTTGACTCAAGTCAGACTATTTACACCCCTATATATATAATTTGACACTTGCTTTGTTTCTCGGGCACTCTATGTTAGTTTACATTAATTGACTTAGCTTCAAACAGCCTTTGTAAGCATGGTTTTGGAGGTTCAACGTGGTTACTTCAGCAGTTGGGCTGGTCAGTTGCTTTTCCAATGCTTCTACCCAATTGTAAGTCTCTATGATATTATCATAGCAGAGCTAGAAAACCGAAGAGTTGTTCTGTAACAAGAACTAGAACCCTAAGTACATTCCCCTAAAGCAAATGTTAAGCTATTATTGGTAACAATTTTCTATTGTTTTCTATACTGCAAAAACAAAATAATATTATTACTTGAGAATTGATGAACAATAAACAGGGAAGGAAATTCAAAGGTATTCAACAAATATTTTGTGATTGGAATCCCCACTACCCCTAGAAAGTTATAGGCAATGAAAAATGGACTGAGTAATACAATAAAAATATTTACCATTTGCTTCAGGTACATTTCTAAGAGCAGCAGCTACAACTTTGATAATAATGTCATTCACAGAAACTTTAACATCATACTGCTCTGCAATCAAGGAACAAACAAAGAATATATCACATTGAAAAACAAACATGACCAAGTGTGTATCATTTGACACATCAATAACAACCACAACAAAAGCTTTATCTCACTTTGTGAGGATAATATCTCACATGCCCACTAAAATTTATTAGTGGTAAATACCTTTAAGATCCTTCCGAAGGGAAAGAAGAGGATCCAGTATAACATCTGACACATGGCAATCAAAATATATATTAATTAGTCAGTCCCACAAAACTTAATTTGCAATAGTATGTAAGACATCGGGAATCAGAACCTGATGATAAATATAAGTGCGGTGTATTTTGTTTTGATTCCAATAACCTCTTGGCAATCACCTACAAAACAGTAAACTATATTTTAAGACAACTCATCATATATTGAGGGGACAGGTATTCACGTAGTTGAGAGATTATAATAGAAAAGATAGGTTATCCAGAAACAGTGCAAAACATCAAAATTAGATCTGCATCTCTACATGTATACCAATAGCTAAGGACACAAAACAGTTGAGTCTTCAGATCCCTATTAGGTATTTCAATAATCAACTCTCAGCCAGAGACACCAGACGATGGCTGCTCAGAGTCCCTTTTTGGCAAGATAGTTCTCATAACCATGTAATATGCACTAAAAGAATTAAAGAACATTATTCATAAATATGAAATATTTGATAATCCTACCTTGCGAATTTGACTATTAGGAAAATCTTCATAAGAATCCGACTGCCCTAAGTTAGACTTTGATTCTCGAGAAGCTGCCACTTGTTGATGACTTTGGGATGACAGCACCTTTTCTTTAGGTGAAGCAGGTTTAGGAGACAATTTTCCTGACTTAATTTCAGAAAGAACATCCCCTTTCAGTAGGGTGCCGTAAGGACCAGTTGCATTCAATGTTGATGCATCCAATCCATACTCTGCAATTAGCAACTTCGCTGCTGGGCTGATTCGTGCTATTTTGGTTTTTCGAGCTTTGACCTCACTTTTAGTGTCATGTTGGGGGGCCTTCTGTTGGTTTGTTGAACTGCTGTTAACAGAATTCTTTATAGCTTCAATGTCACTTGCATCTTCAACCTTATAGAAGAGCAAGTAGGGTAAGTATTTTTCGTGTACTCAATTGCTCTTCATAAAAAACCAAGGGCCAGCAATTTGGTAAACCAAACAAAAAATTCATATGATATTGTCAGATTTTCTTAGTTTCTATTTCAAAAGACGCAAAAATTGTTGGACCTCAATCCTCACCCAGGCTCATCTCACATTCCACCGGGAGAAAATTACAAAATTGCACAAAATGCTTTCACACACTTACTGTTATTGCAATAGGGTGCCCAACTGCAACTTCTTTTGAACCTTCTGGAGCAAGTATCTTAGCCAGGTACCTAGTACCCACCACCGCCATGCAGATATAAAATAAATTAGTTGGCTAGAAAGTGAAACTTTACTTACCAGGAAGGAAGGAGTAGTACAAATAGAGCTCATGTGTAAAATAACCAACTACAATGATGCATTGCATTGTGCTAAAAAATTGTCAGAAATTTGAGACAAAAAATTAACCAGATTATGAACAAAAGAGATTGCAATCTACCACAAATTGAGACAGTGAGACACCATTCTCAGGTGTTACTTTTAGCAGAACTTTAATTTTTTGCATGATGGAAATTAAGCAGTACAAGTCTTGTCTATAAACACTTTGGTAAGACATAGGAGATATAATGAATATACTTATCCATATGATATGGCCCAACCCAAGTCTTTGTCACGATAAAAAAATGGTTAGGATAAAACATCATTGCCAAATAACTCTATCTTACAATAATTCAGTGTGTTGCAGTACAGACTGTAAACAACCATACCAAGCAGACAGAACATTTACAATGAACAGCTTGTAGTATAGGGAAAGACTATTACCCCTCTTCAAGAGTTTCAAATTCCAGTGTAGCTTTGTCTGTCTCTATCTCACACAATATATCACCCACTTCAATCTGTTAGATAACTTAAATGTTATTGCATACCACACAACCAAAAAGGGCATTAACGACTCAAATTTTTCATTTTTTAAAATATTAAAAAATTTATGCAAAGATAGGACCTCTACTAGAACATTAGGTTAAAACATAACTAACCTTGTCTCCTTCTTGTTTTCTCCATTTAGCAATGTTCCCTTGGTTCTGTACAGTAAAAAAGAAAAGAAAATGAAGAATAGTGCCTCCATGGAAGTAAAGAAACTTAATGTCCTCAAGCAATAGTTAAAACAAATAGCATCAAAATTCTCACCATTGTCGGAGACAAAGCTGGCATTTCAAGAAGGGCATGAGGAGGAAGTTCTGATGCATTAATCATAGTCGAAGTTGATTCTGGTTTCTTCTCATCTGTAACATCCTGCTGTGCTGGTTTCGTCTCTTCAACCTGACCCCCCACAGAAGCAGGAACATTTTGGATGTCCTTTTCATCCTCAACCTTGCAATGTCCATAGTTAGAGCTTACATTAATCAGATACTAAAAATTCAGAAATTGATTAAACCCCACAAACTATTAGTTTGGAATCAACTGAATTAATGATGACTATAAGAAGGACAAGTTATTAGATTTATGATTTACCTAAATCCGAAATAACCACATATTTTTAAAATGGATGGTAGAAACTGAAAACTGAAGTTTTAGCAACTTCTTACGTCCTTCCAATTTGCATGTAAATTTCAATGTTCTTTAAGCCATTAATATCGCGCACGCGTGTGTGTGTGTGAAATTTTTTTATTAAATTGGTGCCAAAAGCTACAAGAAAACAATGTTTTAGATAATGTGAGGCAAAAAATTGATAAGTTCTCTGAGAACCTTAGAAACCAGAAAGCACAAATTGAGACTGATAGGTACCCAAATTTATTTAAAACTGTAAAGACTTCCAAAACAGGTTCTTGGATGTTCACCCAGAAAAACTAGACAGCTTTATTAATAATGAAACAAGCACAGTAATCTAAATTTTTACACTAACCCTAGTCTTTTGAGAGGACCATACTCTCCCTAGCCTTCCCTTTACAAAACTTCCTAAAAGCTACTAAAAACAACTGCCTACACAGACTTTATAAAAGTTTGAGACAACAGAACCTACCCACAGACAATTATAACTGTCTGTCCCTTTAATTTCTCCTAATGTAAACATTTCCCTTGAACCTATCAATACCCCCTCCATAAAGTTTCACCTGTTCTCAAGGTGAAAAGCAAGAAACTCCTTATTGATGGCAGTAGCATCTTCCTAACTGTTTTCAATTGTGGGAGGTGTTTTCAACTGGACGAACTACCTTCTTTTTTCCTTATTTTGTAAATTGTATCAAACCTATCAACACCCCCTCCATGAAGGTGCACCTTATCCTCAAGGTGAAAGTCTGGAACTTATTTATGAATGCAGGCAGCAAATTCCCCTAACTCCTGAATTTCCTCTTCCGAAATAAGAGGCATATGGAGCTGTTTATGTTTGCAAGTATGATTAAGCCCAAACTTTTCATCACACCTGAAGCATAAGCCCTTTTTTATCTTAACTTGCAACTCTTCTTGGGACAATTTTCTAAATGGTGCCCCTCCTTGTTGAGTCTGAGCAGGAGAACTATTGATAGTGCTGCTCTCTCCAATTCCTCTGTTGGAGTTGGTAAAACACACTGAATTTCCCCCTTTCTTTGAGTAAAAGCAAGTAGGTGGCAATTGTCTGTAGGTGTTACTTTGAAGTTGCACAGTGAGAGAGTCCCCCTTGGTGGTGACTCTAACATTTTCCTCCACCATTTGAGTCTTCATCATTAACTCAACAACATGGCTCTTGGGCTTATACAACTTAACCTCTATCCTTATTTCGTCCTTCAATCCATTCAGAAAAATGTCAGTCAAATAATCCTACCTTATACCTTTCAAGAACCCCGCATATTGCTCAAATTGTTCAATATACTCTCCCACCTGCCCAATTTGTCTAAGCCCAATCAAGACTTCAAAAGGATTTTGAAGCATTGTTGGTTGGAACCGTTGAACAACTGCCTCTTTGAAAGCCTCCCATGTGGGATTCGGATAGCAAGTCTCCCACCATTGGAACCAATTTAGGCTTTTCCGTCCAAAGCCACCATAACAGCCCTCATCCTCTCCTCCTCGTTGACTTCTTTCAACCGGAAATATCTCTCCAACCGGTTAGTCCAGCCATAAGCATCTTCGCCTGCAAAAACAAGAATATCTAGCTTCCTCCATTTTTCCCCGATCAGTCCTAAACGTCCACTTTCATTCCCTTTGTCATTCTTGAGAGTGCCCACACTGCATTCCTTGGCAACAGAAGCACTGTCCATTGTTTGTTTATCAAAGGATGTGAAACGTTCCACCAACCCTGTCAGCCCTGTAAGAATTTCCTCCAACCTTTGGAACCTTCTCTGATTTTCATGTTCCTGTTATTGCACTATGCACTCCAATCCATCAAATCTTTCCTCCATTCTTGTATTGACCATGTCGCACAGCCACCACAGCACTAGGAAAGTGGCTCTGAATACCAATGATAGGTACCCAGATTTATTTAAAATTGTAAAGACTTCCAAGACAGGTTTTTTGATGTTCACCCAGAAAAACTACATAGCTTTATTAACAAAGAAACAAGTACAGTAATCTAAATTGTTACACTAGTCCTGGTCTTTCGAGAGGACTAGACTCTCCCTAGCCTTCCCTTTACAAAACTTCCTAAAAACTGTCAAAAACAACTACCTACATAGACTCTATAAAAGTCTGAGACAACAAAACCTATCCCATAGACACTTATAACTGTTTGTCCCTTTTATTTCTCTTAATATAAACATTACCCTTGAACCTACATGGAAGGAAAATGACTGAAAGATAATTTTACAAAAAGTGATGAAATATATCTAATGAGAACAAAAAGTCTTGAAGGAGAAAACAATTATATAAATTAGTTTGTCTGTAAAAGTTACTTTCTTTAGCAAAATGAAAGTTCCATATAACCTTAATAATGCAAGAATCGGAATTTAGTAATGACTTACTGTTATAGCAATTGGTTGTCCAACAGGCACATCCTTTGAACCTTCAGGTACCAATATCTTAGCCAGAAATCTGCAGGAATCAGTCAATTACCACAACAGATATATTATATTGGTGTACTGAAATTTGCATCTCTCGTGATCCACACTCGTCAGTCAAGTATATAGAACCCTCATATATTAAATGAAAAAAAAAAAAGCACAATGAGAAAACAAAGATGATCAATTCTTACACTTCTTGGCCTAAATGAACATTTATGCATAAGGCATGCACAAAAAGACAGAAGAAGACTAAGTGGAAAAACAATTAGTAACTACAACAACTCATGAGTGGTTTTCTGCATATTTTACGTTAAGGATTAAATGCATATTGTGCTTGACAGCTAGCTCTTCTTTTCTTTCTCCAATAAAATGCAAATTTTTCTGAAACTAGTTTCAGAGCACCAATTAATCTTTTTAAGCTTTGATCTTTGCCATTTTCTTATAGGGCGCATGTGTAACTATCAACAGTAAGTAGGGAAGAGTTCGCGCTGTTTTATACTCCCTTAGGCTTCAAGTGAAAGACTATACTAAAATTATTAAAGACATTATCAGGCCCCATTTAAATTCAAACAGAACACCTCACATACTTCCTAAAGACCTTTAACATGGAGATCCTTTCCGGTGGGTCTCTCCAAAATTATTGACCAACAATGCTTCTGATTTTTTAATTACCGCTCAGAAAAAAGTGGAACAAACATACTACTTTTCTGGATGAAAAAACTCAAGTGCATACAGCGTAAGTCAGAGGTCCTCCAAAACATAGGAAGAAAAAAATTTAAAGGAAGAAAAAGAAATTACCCCTCTTCAAGACTTTCAAATTCTAGTGTAGCTTTGTCAGTTTCAATTTCACATAGTACATCCCCCACTTCTATCTGTTTGATTAATCAATAGTAATGTGAAAATGATTAATTAATTCAACGAACACAATCTCCAAAATCAAAGCATCACGCAACCAGAATAATCTATAACCATCAAAATCTAAGAACTATATACAAACTGACCTTTTCTCCTTCTTTCTTCCTCCATTTTGCAATATTACCTTGCGTCTAAAACCAAAAGTTGAGGTCACCAACAGTCGTCCATGGAAGCCCAAAAAAGAACACAAATAAAACAGAGAGAAAAAATGTTCCCAAGCTTACCATTGTAGGAGATAAAGCTGGCATCCCAAGGACTTCGTATGAAGATTCTGTGAAGGGAGAAGTTATTAGGACATAACCATTCCATCATGACATAAATATGCAGACTACCCTCTTTAATGACTAAAGCAACAAAACTAAAGATTAAAATTTGATAAAAGAAAACTATTGAGATCAACAGAATACACTGAGGCATCCCAAGGACTTCGTATGAAGATTCTGTGAAGGGAGAAGTTATTAGGACATAACCATTCCATCATGACATAAATATGCAGACTACCCTCTTTAATGACTAAAGCAACAAAACTAAAGATTAAAATTTGATAAAAGAAAACTATTGAGGTCAACAGAATACACTGATGATGAGAATCTTTAACAAAAATAGAGAAACGAAAAAACAGAAATAGGACAAGAAAGTCTTGCGTGAGTACACACGAGAGAGAGAGAGAGAGAGAGAGAAATAAGGTCAAAATATAACCAACAGTGATTTTTTTCTATCGGTTCGCACAGCATGACCCATAAGTTCAAGGGTCTAAGGCTCGGAAAGATTTGCCCATCCCACAAAATTGTAATTATCCCAACAGTCCTGCTCTGGTCCCACAAACTTGTTTGGGGTTGGACAGGACTTAAACTTCGTGTCAGTGACAATTACATTCAATTATGCTGTTGTTCAGTTATATATATATATATATATATATATATGTATGTATGTATGTATATGTATGTATATATATGTATGTATGTATGTATATGTATGTATCTATATGTATGTATGTATGTATATATATGTATGTATATGTACATATATATGTGTGTGTATATATGTGTGTGTATATATATATATATATATATATATATATATCTGTGTGTGTATATATATGTATGTATATATATGTACGTATATATGTATGTATGTATACACTTTATAAACTCAGTTGAGTGGTGACAAATAGACTCATGAACACGCTTTCAATTCTTCATTCTCTCTTTTCCCTTACTTTCTATCAGCTTCTCTTGGCTTCTTGGTAACTAATACAGCAAGGCTGCTAAATCATTTTGCATTTAGAGTCAGGTCTCAGTTCTTATTAGCAACGATGAGCAAAACACCCAAGAGAAAAATTCTTGATGGAACATACATCAACAGTTCGACCCCCAAACACAACATGATGTATCCTCCTCTCCCAGCCTCATCTAAAGTTTGCCAATTTCTCTCACATAAACACGAAGAGCATCGGAAGATGGTTGAGACTTGAGAGAATTCTTAGATACCTCAAGGGTCTATAAACCATGTTCATCTTCTTCAGTCATCACCAGTCAATCCTCTGTTCACCTATTGTTTGACCCAAATGATGAGAATAACATCCGGATACTTTATCTCCCCAGGATCCAACTAAGTTACTGGCAATCCAAGAAGCAACCCCTGGTTGCTACGTCAAGTACTGAAGCAAAATGCAAGAGCTTAGCAAACATTTCTGGGCAGCAGTTGGAATTATGAGGGTCCAGCCCTTACTTGCTGAGTTGCAATTTGGATTTCCAATTAAAAGTACAAGAATAGCGTGAAAATCTTTGAACTGTCTCCCCACCACGTAATCCAGGTTTGCACTTGAGAACTAAGCTGTGTTTGAATTAGTTATGAAAAATACTGAAAAGTAGATTATTTTTTATAATAAAAAATGTGATAAGTTTTATGTTTGGATGTGCTTGGTAAAAAGTGTTTTTTTAATATAATATATTTCACTTGGATTATGTAAAACAATCCTTTTTATCGTAAGATTACAAAATAGAGTACAAAGTTATTTGTAGTTGTTGGTTTTGTATTAAATTAATCAATCGTGAGGGATAAAACGGAAAAAGTTAGCAAGAACACATAGTCTTTAATCATAATCTATAAAATTTTGCTTATCAGCACAAAGCTATTTTATTTGTCAAGATTATGCTCGGATTAAACTTATTTGATTTGACTACTAACACAAACAACTTTTTTTCTATAAATCAGATTATGTTCGTCAAAAATAACTCATCCAAACATGCTCAAAACAAATGCCGTTGGTTATTTTCTTTATAAGGGAGAAGGTCCTAAACAAGAAACTTATAGTGCATAATATCACATGTCAAGACTACAATGTAGATATTCCCACTAAAGCTATATCTTCGCAAAGATTCACTATTGCGACAACCTCAGGGTGTTTAATTCCACTATGAGTTTGACGTGGGGATGTTGGAATATATAAAAATATGATTAAGTTTGTAATGCATGTGTTAGCTTAGTTTTAGTACAGAATTCGGCTTCTGTTGTAATGTTCGCTTAAGTTTTGAATGCAAGATGGGTTTTTAAGTCTATTGTAACAGACTCGCTGCCAGCATACACTTCAAACTGCAGAGAAATTACAGCTAGTCTAACTACAACCTATTTGGTCTTTAATGAATAGCTAACTCCATATTGAAGACTCACTTTCGTAATCTCTCTTTTCTGGATAGCAAGTTCGCATCACAGAATTATCTAAGACTTTCCTTTCATTTCAGTCATTTTCTTGGATCACTATTTTGCAATAACATTGCATCATTCAGTGACAAATATGACTTCTATTCATTTATTTCTAACCATGACAACTCTTCAACAATGGTCTAATTATAAACTCGAAGTCAAAAATGCTTTCCTCAATGGAGATTTGCCGGAAAAAAAAAATATAGAACAATCTCCTGGATTTGTTGCTCAGGAGAATCTTCTGGATTAATACGTCGTTTATGTGGCCCAAAATAGTCTTTTAGGGCTTGGCTTGGAAAATTTAGTAGGTTTGTTCAACAATTTGGTATGACTCGGAGTGAGATAGATCATTCAGTCTTTTACAGCCACTCAAATGATGGATGTGTCTATTTGATAGTATATGTTGATGACATTGTTCTTACAAACAGTGGCCACCATGGCATCTCCTAGATGAAACAACACCCTTGTCACCACTTTCAAACTAAAGATCATGGTAAACTTAGATATTTCTTAGGTATTGAGGTAGCACAATCCAACTATGGTATTGTTATATCTCAAAAGAAGTATGCATTGGATATTTTGGAGGAAATTGGGTTAATGAATTCAAAATCTGTTGACACACCCATGGATCCGAATACCAAACTCCTACCAAATTAGGAAGAGACTATTTCAAATCCTGAGCAACATAGAAGATTGGTTGGGAAATTAAATTACCTTACAATTACTCGTCCTGACATTCCTTTGCAGTTAATGTGGTGAGCCAATTTTTCAATTTCCCATACGAAGATCATTGGAATGCAATCATGCGTGTATTAAAGTGCATTAAAGGATCTCCTGAAAATTGTTTGTTTTGTGGTTCCAATAACCATATAAAAGTTGTTTGCTATTCAGAAGTTGATTGGACAAAATCTCCTTCTAATAGAATATATCTACTTTCGAGTATTGTCTCCATTGGTGGTAACTTGATCTCTTAGAAGAGTAAGAAACAAAGTGTTGTGACAAGATCTAGTGTGGAAGCATGATACAGAACTATGGCCTCAGCCACTTGCTTAGAGAGTTACAATATAGAGATGTCACTCAAATGACACTTATATATAATAATCAAGCTGCTCTTCATATTAGTTCTAATCCTATCTTCTATGAGAAAACCAAACATATTGAGATTGACTGTCATTTCATTCGAGAGAAGATTGTATCTAGATATATCAAGACTGAATTTGTCAATTCAAATGATAAATTAGCATATATTTTCACTAAGTTTTTATAGAAACCAAGAATTGATTATATTTGTAACAAGCTTAGTATATACGATATATTGTGTTTTATGTTAATTAGAGAAACATAGTCCCTATGTTAATTATGTTATTTTTTTATATTCATTTGTATTTGTACTTACCCAACATTCTCATTATTATAAATACATTACCCATTGTGTATTTTGTAGACAAGAGATTAATCTTATATCTAAATTTACTATATTCAATACAAACCTCTAAAAAAACAAATAGACATCTAACACACATATGCCATACTCTTTCAACTTAAAATACTAACACAGCATGGCGGTAATTCACATGAGAATTCCAAAATAGGAGCGTCTATAATCAGGTGTAGAAAAAATAATCAAATAAGAGAAGCACACAAGAGGTCGAATGAAACAAAAAGTAAAACAGTAAAGTTGGAAAATGAAACATTAAGTACCTGAAGATGAAAAGTATTTGACATCAGTCCACTGCCAAAAAAAAGTTAAAAGTTGTCAGAGAATATCATAGTAATGGTTGGAATTTTTATCCATTTAAATGCTAACCTTTGACTTCAAAGACCTATCATTAATTCCAGTAATCCCGGAGCAAGATGTGGGTCTGATAAACATCACCATCAGTAAACCACAATGATAAATTAAATTAAAATACAAGAAGACAGATTGATGTGCCATATGTATGCCATGTCTAACAAAGAGAATGTCAATCCCACCTCCCACGTGCCGGAGAGAATGACTGGCCAACCTATGAAGTTCAAATGGGCCACTTCGTACTAATACTTAATATGCTAAGGTGAGGGTTACCCTTAAGTTATACATATAATTTTGGTCACATGAGGGAAATCCTACATAGACTCCTAACGTCGATTACATCTCACGTGAAATTTACATAACTAAACAACTGCAAGTAGTCTAATAATCTCAATAACGATCATTATGATAGGCTGTGATACTATTTGAGAATTGTTGTGCGTAACTCTCAAAATCTAGCTCGATTCAAGAGAATAAGGTTTCCCCACTGACATACAACATTTTTGCCATGTAACTAGTTTACTGGGGATCTCCAACATAAAAAGATATTCTCTTTTTGTTTAAACTAAGACCCCTCGTCATCTTAAAAGTTCAAACTAGTGCCGTAAGCAAGAATGCAAAGCAGATAAAAATGAATCTAACTTCACACATAATGAGAATAGAAAAAAAAAACAAGGAAGCTGGCAATGGATGCAAACCTTATACTCGATTGAGCTGCCGCGGAAAAAATCGTTGAATTAGAAGTTCTGTGGGGAAAATACAAACCGAAATTGAAAGTTAGAAGCAGCATTATTAGATGATGAAAAGAAAAGCACGAAATCGGAATTACAGAAAATAGCGTACCGAGAGAGGGATCTGGAGGAAGAAGAGAGGATGCGAAGGGAGCGAGAGAAGAGAGGGTGGCGAAGGCGCGAGAGTGCCATATGCGCCGATCGATTCGATTCGATTCAGAAGAGAAGAAAAGAGGAGAATGGTGACGACACCAAGTTGGAGCTCTTCTCCGGTTAGTTACTTTGTCTGAGTGGAATACAATTCTGAAGACGCGAGCCACGGGTAGGTGGCTCTTTGTTTATTCAATGTCCACACGTGCACGCTGCACCCGTGCCAGCCACCGTTAGCGACGTTCTCCACACATCCGTCATTTTCTTTTATAACTTTTCAATAATTTTACTAAATTATCAAATTAATAGACAACTTTTTATATTTTCCTTCAACTTTTAAAGCCAAATTCATGAATAAATTCGCATGCATAAAGGTTTTCATTGAATCAGTATTTAATTTGATTATTTCTTCATATAAAACCTAAATACTTAATTAAGTTACTTATACAATCATGTTTGTATTTTAATATTTTCTCCTATTCTCGAACTCACCTTGTTTTCTTACAATTCTCAAGTTAAGACCACACACAACACGTAAAAGATATGTTTATGAAAAAAAAAAAGATAATATTTTGATCTTCTTTGAAGAAAATATACTTACCAAATAATTTAATAATATAAGTTAATAAATTTGTTTTCCTTTGATGAATGTCAACTTATCACTGCTAAAATGATTCTTAATTTAAGTATTTACAGATCATAAATATATTCGTTTAGTATGTTATTATTTATTTCCATGTCCCCGTTTATCTTCGTTATCCTGTAAGCTTTAATATCAATAATAATATTAATATTGTTATTATTATTAGTATTGTTGTTACTTATTCTCAATATTTGTTACGAAGTTTTGTATATAATTTGTTCAACAACAAAGAATTAAAGTTCTCCTAGCAGATGCATGAATTTGTCACTACGCACGAAACAGCTTTGTACTAGCCATAATCATAAGTAAAATTATACAGATACAATAAATCATAAATTAATGTACATAAACATAAACAAGTTTTCCTGCCCACCTACACCATTTCCATAAACAACGCTATTCTGGTTTTCTTCAAGTCATAAACCAAACATAGTTCTCATTCTCATGAATAATTTCAACAAACAAATTATATGCAATGGAGTTAGAGGTCCGAATGAAGTCAACGAAATTTTTTTAAGAAAAAATAAGAAAGAAATGACTTCCTGCACCACATCAATTTCTACCGGCACCCCATATTTTTTAAAATTTGACTTTTATCTTTCATTTTTTTAAATGAAAGTTGGTGACTATGCAACATTGTGTTCTTCGGCAAGTTTTGTTGTAGGTTTGAGGTATGAAAAGTATCTTTCATGTAAAATGTTAAAGATAAGGTTCTTAGAAATTGGAATTTGGAAATAGGATTTTGGGAAATTTGATTCGAAAACAGGTTTTCGGATAATTTGATCCGAAATAGATAATTCAGAATAGTTGTAAGAGGTGAGAAATAGTTTACTAAATTTTTGTTTTCTGAAAAGTAAAATATCATTCCAGAATGGAAAATGAACTATATATTGTATTAATGAATGTGAACGTTCCGCAATGATGTGTTGTGGGTTCTGAAAAGCTAAATCCGAAAAATCAATGTGCTTTCCAGAAAGTTCTTTTTTTGAATTTGTAGAATATTTTCCGGAATTCTTTTGATACTGTGGATGTGATGTGTTATTGAGAAATGATATTTTGAAACTCATATATTTTTTATATTAATTTAATATTTTTTTCTTTAAATATAAAAATTCATTTTTTTATGATTGTTTTATTTTATAATATGTGTTAAATAAATTTAAATGTCTCATTATTATTTTATGTTTTAACATGAATGGAAAGAGAGGATTGTGTTTAGATTTAAAATTTCCATGAGATTACTCTGGAAATTTCACTTATTGATAGGGTGCATGTTCAAATTTGAGGGGGTGCTGGAAGCAATTTCCTGAGAGGAAATTAGTATATGTGAAAGAGAAAAAGAAAAAAATATGAAGGATTGAACCAAAAGCATTTACAGGGTTTCTGTTTCTAACCCTGAAAATTCAAAATTTAAAACTCAAAATCCATATGTATTTATTGGGCTGAAATTCATACGCTCAAATCAATGTAACTTAATATGTGGTAATAAATATGAGAGTTAATAAATTGTGTGCATCTAATAAAGTGTATTCTATTTATTGTAGTTTAAT
This sequence comes from Vigna mungo, assembly GCA_036885675.1. Taxonomy (NCBI): domain Eukaryota; kingdom Viridiplantae; phylum Streptophyta; class Magnoliopsida; order Fabales; family Fabaceae; genus Vigna; species Vigna mungo. The sequence goes on along the minus strand of CP144692.1, from coordinate 40,659,466 downwards.
ATACTTTTACTTTAATGAACTTATGCTAATATGATCCTAAGTGTTTTAATTGTTACTTAACCTTCATTTTCTCTATTAAAATGATAATCTTATTTAGGGAAGTATTTAAACGATGTCGGTTTTGTGCGAACAACATCATATAAACTCTATCCTATATATTACACATAAAAGGAAATAATAAATTGTCTCTCGCGATGTTGTTACTTGAGCATGTGTAACATCCCAATAAATATAACAAAAGATATAATTTATTGTAGGAGTTAACATAAATAATAAGAGAGAACAGTGATGAATAAGCAAGTAAGGATGAAGGAATATGAAATTTCATATAGAATTAAAACCGTACACTCTAGAGTTTGATACAATTCTACAAGTTAAGACCGAACGGTCATGATAATAGCTCAAGACCGAACGAAAATACAAAAGAGGAAATAATACCGAACAGACGGTCCTACACTGCCTTCGGGCCGAACGGCTGGTGAGACTTCTTCCAAGACTCCTTCGAGATCACCCTCTGCTCATATCCATTGGATGATTATTGCAGTGAAGAGAACAACCGAACGGTTAAGACCGAACGACACATGGACAAGACAGGAAATATAAGGGTAAGCTTATGCAATTTAATTAATCCGACTCGCATACAATTTTATCATCAAAGTAATATAATCACCATAATATCTCAATCATGTAATCATCATATAAGAATAACAATCAAACCGAATGTATACATCATTCAAATCATCTCATACAATAAACCGAACGTATAAATCATTAAGACCGACCACTATGACTCTGTCCGGACTGTAAGAATATGTAGCTATGGTCGTCCCTGCACCCGTGGGTGGTAACCTGGAATTCAACCGTCAGAGTTACCGCAGCATGGAAAACCCTTGAGCCTGCCACACGAGGTTAGCCCGTTAAAACACCTTAGGTCAAGGTTGTACACACCACCCAGGCTAGAGCCTCCTGCCATTCTCACCACATGGTCACTAGCGCCAGTGAGCATTAGAATATCAGGATGAACACCAATACAAAGCTGGCCATATTCTTACTTTACCAACCAATCAATACAAACTCATTCATCCTTTACATCCTTTATTATAGACGACACGGATACAAAAATGATCCAACAGTGATGAGGAGACCGAGTATCAAAGTAATTCAACAAGTTATCGGACGGTCAGAGACAGAATAAGAACTGAAATAAACAAGAAGTTCTAACGAGTGACCGAACGGTCTGGTAGAGAAGAAAAGGATTAATAAGCAACTCAACAATGAAAAGCTAAGTCAGACTAGCTGATGGAACCGGACGGAAAGTCCATAGAACTCCACAATGGAAACAAATAGGATTTAATCATTGAAAACCGAACGTTTAACAATAAAAGAGTTCTCTTCAATACAGCGAGTGTCAGTACAAGACCGAACACTCTGTGAGGAATCAATTGTCTGTGTAAGACCGAACACCTTTCAGATAAATGATATTATAAACCGGACGTTTTTCCCAAAAAGGTTAGGTAACATCAAACCGAGTACTTAGTCTATGACCAAATACTCAAACATAATATCATATGTGTAAAACCGAACGCTTGGTTTATGACCGAACATTCTTAAAATGAATAATAATAATAATAATATAAAACTGAATGCTTCAGAAATTTAGTGTCAGTCCAATACCAAACACTTGTATGACCAAACGTACAGTTTATGACCGAACGTTCTTAAATTCAATTACTGGTATAATACCTAGCACTTTTAAATAGACATTATCAATATAAACTGAACGCTCAGTGTATGACTGAACGTTCTAAATAGTTAAATGGGAGACTGAATACTTCTCAGATCGAGCACTCGATTTACGACCGAGTACTTTCAATAATCATTATCAATAGAAAAACGAACGTTCAGTGTGAACGAACGCTACTATAGTAAACATAGTTAACATGAGACTAGGTAATCAGTCTATGACCGAATACGTTAAAGCCGAACACTCAGTATAAGACCGAGCGTTCTGTAATGGATAGATCATTACGACTGACTAAGCAAGGCATTTAAGTTTCTATACAATAGTACAAGACTGATCGTTTTAGGGGAAACCGAACGGTCCTAATGACCCTTCGATTACAGATTTACATTTTACTATGTTTTATAACTTTATGACATATTTCATACCAAAATCAATCATGCATTTCTCAACAACAATATCATATATTCAGCAGCATAGACTCACCAAATCATGCATACACAATAATCATAATTAAATTTATAAGCTTCCCTTACCTCTAACTCCAGCTAATTCTTCTAGGTCTTTAAGCAAACTTCTAAGACTCCCAAAAGTCCCAAGGACGTCCAACTGAGAATGCGATCGGTGCAAGTGAAAGAGTTTGGCACCGGGAAGAATTTATCTGAAAGAAGGTTGATGATCGGAGGAGAGGAAGTGGCCGGAACTTTAGAGAGAAGGTGGAGATTTCTAGAGAGAAGGAGGAGAAAATGGAGTTCTGAAGTTTGGAGAAGAAGATCACATGCAGGGAAAATGATGCCAGATTTAAAATCCCAGCTTTTATATCACTTTCCAAAACCGAACGGTCAAATGCCAAGCTGTCACCTGGATTCCACTCCCTCCTTCCCTGCTGTCGCACGGTTTCCAATGGATGGGGAATTAAATGGTTGACAGCTTTGTCTCTCACTCACCACGAGAGAACGTAAGGCTGACATGTGTATTCCACTAAAGTGGAGAATTTAATGGGATGTAACAGCATGCCTTATATTATGTATTATTGTTACAAATTTAAGAAAGATTTTGTTTTTTTTTTATACTAAACTAGTATTTGAACCGTACCTACGTTGTTTTTAATTGAATAGTATGATTATTATTATATTTTAATAAATATTATTTAAGCAATATTTTTTATATAATTATATTTAAGTGTTACAATTATATATAATTATAAATACAATATTTGAGTAAAAAGTTTGATAGTATGAAAAAATAATTAATAAATTATGGATATGACCTTTTTATGATAAATTAATAAAATAGTAATATTTTTTTAATATTAATAAAAAAGAATAATTATAATACTTGAATTCACATGTATATATATATATATATATATATATATATATATATATATATTTATTTATTTATTATTTTTTTTGTGGTAGGTTAGTCTTAAAAATTATAATTATTTACTATTTTTTATCGCAAATTTTAGCCTTATCTTGTGTCATACATAGTTGTTGCATATGTCCATCGTGACACTGCGAGCGTCTTAAAAGAAAAACAGCGGGAAACTTAAAATTACATCAGAGCCAGGGAACTTGTGCTATATATGTGTAAAAGCGGAAGCACAGAATGGATATTTCGCAAATGAAGGACTGCAAAGACCAAAAGCTCATGATTTTGGACACATGTTGTTAGAATAATAAGTAGGGTTAGCTTCGCATTTTACCTAATGGTGATTACTCTACTGCATCTCACCTAAAACCCTACACCCTTGGAAAACCCTACACCCCTTGGAGTCTTTCTTCTTTCTCCTCTATATGGTCCTCTCTTCCTCCCTCCTTTTTCACAATTTTTTGAACTTCCTTCCCCTCCTCCCTCGTTTCTTCAGTGTGAGTGTTCCTTCTTGAACCCACTGTTTGGTGTTGGTGCCATGGTTAGCTCTCATCCTTCATTGTTTCGTGTTGGTGCCTTCTTCTTACACATTTGACGAATTTATGTTTGTGTTTGGTTGATCTACGTTTAGTATGTTTTTTCTCTGTTTGATCTGGATTGGGCATGGAAGGGGAGAGTTGCAGGCCAAACCATACATGGAACTACGGTTAATGACCACCCCACTTAGCAATGCAGATTAGGTTGCACCGTAGTTGGATATGCGTATCATGGTAAGGTGGATCTGCGTTTGGGAGGTGCATGACCGGGGTTTGGGTTATCCGCAGTTGAAACTACGACTAAGGTGAACCGCAGTTCGATCTACGGCTGCTTGCTGCCACACATGAAATTGCACCACACATGGAAAAGGAATTGAGCGTTTGCGGGATTTAGGTTATTTGTTTTAAGAATTTTTTTTAGTATATTATTTTTATCCGTAAATTTTAGTCCGCGGGTTAATGTGTGTGTGTGTGTGTGTATATATATATATATATATATATATATATCAGCTACAAGCTTTTCGGAGTGTCTGGAGGGAAGATTTTTTTGAATGTAAGTAAAATGGATAAAAATATCTATTTTTTTTTTTATTTTTCATTTCTTATCTATCCCATAGCTGTTGTTGTTCTCTATTCCCTTTTTAGAGGGGGGCGCCCACCCGCATTGAATCTCCCCGATCCGGGTCTCGATCTCACTTTTGCCTTTTATGCTTTGCATTCAGAAATGAATCTTCGACTTGAAACCCTGTTCAAGGAACGCTTTGGGGAGTATTACGTATTGCCAGACGGCTTCACTTTCTCAGCCGTTGGTGGGCATCTATACTCACAAGTTGAAACCTTACAGGGTTTGCAAGATATCTTTGTTGATCTATTTTTTGAAGGGGAGCAAAGCCCTTCTTTTTTGACTGCTTTGGAGTTTGTTCTTAATTGGGTGGAGAAAGATGATTCGCTTTTTTTATGTTCCTTTAGCCTTTCGTGGAGATCGAATCCCGACTTTTTCTGACTGATGAACGAAATTAGTGCAACGGCAAGGAGCGTTTTTGACTTCCTAACATGGATACCAAGTCTGGGTCAGAGAATTCATAGTAAGGCGATACGCTCTCCGATGTAGTAGATCAGCGGACCGGAAGATTAGCATGTGAGGCGAGAGTGTCCGGTCTGCTTCAAGTCCTGCCGTTCAATACTGGACTTCTTCTTCCGCTTCCAGGAGTAGCCTCTATCCTGTTGAGGTGAGGCCTTTTACTCCGCTTGCCTCTACTTTTCATGTCAAGCGTACAAGTGTAGTTTAGTGGGATTGACTTCTAAAGACATGAATTCTTTTTCATCTCCTCGGACAAGACCCTGTATAAGTCGACGTCTTAACCTGACTTCCTCAGCTCAGAGATTTGATGATAGGGATTGTTCACAACACTAGTTGTCACCGTCTAATCCTTTCATAAAAGACATTCACTGACCCACGTAGGACTGCTGAATGGAATGATTCCTCCCCCGAGCCGAGGGTGATGGAAGGGGGGGCACGACTCGATCGATCTAAGATTACTCCCTGAGCAGAGTATTTTCGAAAAGAAGAGAGGAAGGGGCGTACCAAAAAGTTCTCCAATTCGATGAGGACAAGCAGGCACAACAATCCCAGGAAAGGTTCGAAGCACGTAGTTGCAAAGCTAATATTCAGAAGTTAAGTTCGTGAGATAGCTCCCCGGACCAGATATTTTTGATAGATTCCTAGTACCGACCTTCCGTTCAGTGTAGGGAAGGGATTTGCCCCAAGCCAACAAGGAAGCAAAGTACCTGTGCTATCAGTACAAGTATAAGCCGGATCGTACCACATGGGAGCAGGATCCGCGTTCCACCTCTAAACCATAGGATCGGGCAATTAGAATCATGCCACTTTTTTATGGCAGGTTGAAGTTTCAGGCCAAGGGCGAAAGCAACTATGACCGACATCCTTAGATGAGCTTTAGGCCACTTGACCAATAGGCAAGCTCAAGTAGCTTTCAATTGGGGAGGATCAAGTCCAAAAGAAAGAGTGAAGGATCTGTTTTTTTCCCAGCTGTATAAAGAAACCAAGCCAACCGAAACCGATTCAAGAGCCCTTTTTTTATGTTCTTTTATTATTACTTTTGCTCTTACTTATTATGATTTCATATCAACTAATGGAATCATAATAAGAATTTCAATGAAAGGTTTAAGTAGTGTTTTTTTCTTCAATTATAGGATGTTGTTCTACCTATTTGTCTGCCGAGGAACGTAGTTGCTTTCTGGTTGAGTTGAACGTATGTCTTTGTCCATATATTTTTCCTTTGTTTGACTAACTACTATAGTATAGTAAGGGGCCTTTTCTGGCTCGTTAACGCTTTTTTTTTTATTGCAGGGCGCTAGCTTACTAATCAATAAGAAATATATATAGATAGGGCTTTTTTCTTTCATCTTTCCGCTTGACCGAAATCGATTCTATGATTGAATAGCAGAAGTGCTACTTATTAATTAGTAGTAGAAACTCGGAGAGACAGACAGAGAGGCAATCATACCTGCTAACTCCTAGGATGAGAAGTAGGTCCCTTGTTTTTGGCAGGAAGAGTTCCATTGTTGCCCCTCGGGAGAGTGAGTCTACTTAGCGAACTGGCAGGACACGGAGATCGATTGATCAAGATGAATCTCGAGAATGGATGGTTGACCGCCGCCCCCTTGTCCCGGAGGCTCTCCGGCCGAGGAGGGGCTTGCTATCGTAACCTTTTATCCCGGTCGATGTATGTGAAAAAGAGTGACGAAGCCTTTTTTGTTCGGTCATAGGTTGGTGTCCAAAGAACGAGAGTCGGCTTCCTTAACTTAAGTCCGTTGTTCCTCAGTAGCTCAGTGGTAGAGCGGTCGGCTGTTAACTGACTGGTCGTAGGTTCAAATCCTACTTGGGGAGAATTTTGAGTTATAGCTTTTCTGACCTAGCGACCCTTGTCCTTCCCCTTAGTTTCTAAACTAGCAGAATCGTGGGACATCCAAAGTGGGAAGTTTATTGTTTCTTTTTTTTCTATTTCTTACTCCCTTTTTTAGTTTAGGAACTTGGTTCGTTCAATTCACTTGCTCATGAACTCGCAGCTTCGCCAGAAGCGACTAAGGGGGAGCTGTCGTAGAAGCTTTGCCCTTTGTACAGAGATTGTTATGAACTGACTAGCGGAATGCTATCTAAGCTAAAAAAGAGTCTTAGTTCCCAAATCAATAAGCTTTCTTTCAGGTTTTTATCCCTCCTTCTTAGAACCCATTGATGGAGGGGGGCCTCGGCCCAGGAAGGGGAGAGTGGCCGAGTGGTCAAAAGCGACAGACTGTAAATCTGTTGAAGTTTTTCTACGTAGGTTCGAATCTTGCCTCTCCCACTTGTTTGTTGTAGACTTCTTCGAAGAGAAAGGGGGAGAAATCAATCCTATAGCTTAGCTTGAGTAAAGCCCATTAGTATTAGTAGTAATTGGATCTTTTCTAAGGTTTGAGGATGTTGTACCGATAGGTGCGGGAGATTGATATTGATATAAAGATAACGTCAGCATATTGGCTCCAGCCGATAGCACGGGGCTTGCGAATTCTTCGATCCATACCCTCTTAGTTAAAGAGTGGGTCGGCACAGTTTTCCAGCTGAATGGATTGCTTGAAAATGCTCGTTCTTAGGCGCTAATGTCCGGGGATATGCTTGCTGTCAGTCTTGTAACTAACTCACAAGGATGCTATCGTCCATATTCCATATCTGATCAGTAGCTAACTTCATTCTTCATCTTTGATGACTGATATGGGATTCTGATTACACTGATGGGGAACGACTTCTTCAATACGTACTGCCAGATAAGGGGCTACTCAATATAAAGAAGCTAACTGCCTCTGGGCGTGGTATGGGTATCAGCAGAGATTCTTGCTAGTATGGATGATGGATCTGCCATATGGTCCTTGACTTCTAACTTTGGCATTTGAGCTACCCTTCTTCAAAAAGAAGGAAGCAGCATTGTTAGCTTCTCATCCTTGTCATCAGCCTTCATTCTAGCAGTCACAGATCGGAGATTCGAATCAAAGGACGAGCTCTTACGAGGCTTTCCAGTGAACTAAGATGTCTTCCTTGATTCTATTAGTGAGTGAGCTACCGATTTATTGAGGGAGTCTTGCTAGGTTGAATAGAACGAGTTACCCGATTTCGAGAATGCTGCTGCTATGCCAACTACGGGCTATGGAGAAAGATAGAATTGCCTTTGTTTGGGGCGCGGGAGGGACCCTATTCATTCAAATGAAGAGGATGACGCCGAAGATCTCCCGAAATAGCTTTTGTTTTGGCTTGGGATGAAAAAGCATGGGCCTTCCTCTTGCAAACTCTTCCCTTCAAGTACTTCCCCTTCCTTACTTGTTGAGTCTTGTTACCGACCCGTAATCCGACCCGACAATCTACAACTCTACGACTCTACGACCCTTGGGCTACTTTCCTATTGATTTAGGAACTATTGACATATTAGATCGGCACTGTCAAATGATTTAGCGTTGAGCTACTCAATCTAAGTTTCTATAAATAAGTAGCTTCAACATGCTCTTACAAGACGAATTACTATACTATGAAAAAGCATCTCGAACGAAAGAAAAGGGGAAAATTTGATTCTTATTCCAATGCCTGGTGGATACGGGTGCCCAGGAGATAGGCGGGCGTATGATTCCCTGCGTTTAGAAGAAACCCTAGCTCAGTTGTTCCAAAGGACACTAACCGGTGCTGCCTTAAGATGGTTCCTCTCCCTGGATGACAAGTTCAAGAAATTGGGAGGACATATGCAATGAGTTCAACAATAAGGATAGTTACAACATCGAGGTAGATGTAACCAAGCGTGACTTAGAAAGCACCAAGTTGCAACCTAACGAGACCTTCTCTGAGTACATTACCAGATGGAGGAAAAGGGCATCCCAAATTACAACCAGACCCCTGGGGAGAGGGGGGCCACTGGAAATGATAGTGAAAAACCTATAGCCAGAGTCTCAAAAGCATATGTATGCCCAATACCTACCCGACTTCAAAGCTCTCATAGAGATCGGGTAGAGAATTAAGGCGCGTAAGCGAATAAAAAAACCTTAGAGGAATTAGATCTGCTCCGCTCTTATCTTTTTCAAAATCGCCGATTACGAAATGATTAGGAAGTTAGCTGGCTAGCTGAGGTCACTCTACTTGCCGAGGAGGAAATGTAAATTCTTGCTTCTTCCTTTTGAATACCGGGATTGCTAACTACTGTCCTTAACTCTTATTGCCCTAGAAGCCAGAACTCTTAACGGCGGGAAGCGAAGGAACCGTAGGGCTTAGCTTAGGGGAGGGAGTTAGCCTTGGGTCATAATGAATATAGTAGGGCAGAACCATGGGCGATTGCCGCTGTTAGAGTAATTGCTGCAATTGAATCTGTTGTCGGAAGGGCTACTAGAGAGGAAGACTCATTTGGCTCTTATCGAAATGAATTGAAGGCTCTTCCCACGTAGCAGTAAGAAGGACGGGAGAAGGAGCAATATACGGGATTGTTGGAATTGGTGTGCTAGCTGCTCTAGAAAAGGGGGAACTTACTTGTGAAGCTGTGAGGACCTTGTTGGCTATAAATATGGGTCACTCGCGTTATAAGAAGAAGGAAGGGGATAGTTATAGGACCTGGAACTGAGACTGGTAATTGGATTTTCTTTCCTAGGGGCAGGAGCGTTAGTTGAAGGAATGTTGCTTTGGCTTGATTGCTTTCACCGGCCATGCCTTTTCTTTTTTTAAAAAAGGTATTATCGCATAAAGGGCTGCTTGGCCTAGAATTAGAGAATTAGAGGAGGTAGTGGGAGATAGTGTGTATGTACTTTTCTTCTTCATGTGACAGACATCGCAAAAGTAGTTTGTCGAACTATCGTTGATAGAGGGCATCGTTCAAGTATACGCTTTTTGAACCGGTTTCGCAGTCGACCATTTGATAGCCCGCCCTGTTCTTGAATATACAGAACTAATAGGGCTTGAGCCCTAGATGTAAAGGGCTTTTTGAACCCTTCTAAGCAATTAGAAGAGCGCAGAATTGGACCTCCCTTAAATGGATGGATCTGGGATTGATTGTGGAACCGAGCAGAGAGAACCTGGGACGAGCAGGAAGATACGCTAGGCGGAGTAGTAGCTCTGGAGCAGGTTCTTCGATTGGATCAATGCATGTATGAATCCTAAAAAAATCCCGAAGGTCTAGTCTAGAAAAAAAACGGGGGGTTTTGGTAGGAAAGGCGGTCACAGGAAGAAATGCCCTACCAATGAATAAATTAGTCTACTAACCTCAACAATCTCTTTATTCATATACGATACCGTCCGGTTTGATATCCGAAACTATAGATATGACACAAGAAAGAGATTCCCATGGTAGGAATAGGACAGTTGCACTAAGGAAGAGAGCTAGGGATTTGATAAAGGTGATAGGACAGGGTACCTGCCTTAGTCTCAGTCTCAAATAGGGCGCAAGAAAAGGACATTACTATATATATGAACATTTCCTTATCACAAGCGATACCTCAAATTCCAAAAATGCTCCTCTAGTCCCGAGCTTGGTAAATAAGGCCGTGGGGAAGAAAAACTTTCTTCCGCCTTTCAGTGATAGGGAGGAGTCACTCTTGCCTTCTCTCTCTCAGGTGGGTCAGTCTCGCTCTCTCTTGTCGGTAAGTATATCTGTCGTGGTATTGCTGTCGTGTCGTGCCCTTCAAGTAGTCTTTGTAAATGAGTAGTTTTGAGAGGAGAGCGCAAAAAGGTAAATAAAGACCGTAGCCAAAAGCAAGGGATTCCCGGGGCCCGAACGAGAGCAGAGGCGGCAAGTATTCTCATAAAAGAAAGAAAGGAGAACAGGCAGGGAGGTAAGAACGAGTCAGACTAGGTTATAACAACACAACAGAGGTTAGACAGCTCTGACCTATGGAAGTCGGGTCACCCGTCCCCTTGACACAGACACAAACTAATCCTTCTCTCACAACTTCTAGACAGGATTTCACTTTGATGGCAATAAGCTAATAAGATTTAGTACGTTTAACCTGGAACTATAAAACCTTACCCGATGACTTTCAACTTGCTTGACCACTTGAAAACTCTCCTGGGATTCGAACAACTCTTGGCGAGTCTGAACTCGACGAAGAAGAATCATCGATTGAAGAAGAGATTCTTCACTTAGATAGAGGAAGAGAATAAGGACTAAGCTCTGTAAACAAAAAGATGTTGTTTACAGCTCCTGGCAATAAAGAAAAAGACCTGGTTATCTCAAAGGCTATCTCCGGAAAAAGGCTATGGTTCACTCGCGGTCGAAGAAGAACAGGTTGGGAGTGACGGAAGAAAAACTGTCAAAGCCCCGCAGGGAACCCAGTCACCAACAGCTTTTGAGCCGGGCCAATGAAACACTTCGTTTTTAAGCTTCAAGAGAATGCCCGTAGCGGGCGATGCGTTTGCTTCTGATTGCTCGAGTTGAAAGACCTACAAGGAGCTCGGTTGTACCATAAATAAAGAGGAATCGACCGGAAAAAAAATCTTTCGTCGGATGAGCCTAATTCCGCTTTAGAAAAAGGTTCACATCCGGTGCGGTGGTTGTTTTTTCATACCTAGTGAGGCCAGGAAAAGAAAGAGACTCATAAGCAAAATAGACTCGCATGACTATTCCACTTCCACTCGCTGGCTTGATTTGTTACTTGATCGAGCGAAGAATCGCTTTGATAAGCAATTCAGTGCAACAACAAAAGAAAGGACCCTTACCCCTCTTACTAAGACTACAAAATGTTCTTTTCAATTATGGCCAATACCAGATATATAAGCAGTCATTTCAAATCCAGAGGTTAAGCGTACTCTGGCAACTTTACGTAAGGCAGAGTTTGGTTTTTTGGGTGTAATAGTGGAAAAGTTTACAGATAAGTAACCCTTACTCCCACTCTACAGAACCGTACATGAGATTTGAACTTCATATGGCTCCTCGTTGAATTCTTTTGAAGTCATTGGATCCGTTTCCTAGTTCGGTTCGAGAATCTCCCCCCTTCTTCTATCCCATTCCGAAGCGTTCTGCTCATTGAGTTTTGTAAAAGGTTCCGGTCTTTCTTCGGTGAATCTCGAGGTCTTTCTAATGGTTGCGCTCAGCCTAATGTTATCTATGTTGACCCTTCTCAGACTAGTTTACAACTAAGGACGGTTTTCAAAGCAAGTGGAAAAACGACTTGTTACAGTGAATCCAAAAGTAGGCATATCCGCTGTTGCATAGTTATATATTCCTCTAATTGCTAATCATTGCTTGAGTGTGACTATCCCATCCTACATGGGTTTAAGGCTGAAAGAGGGCTTTCTGGCGAAAAGGAGGAAAGCATTGGTTTCTTAGTTCTAACTAGGAATTCAAGATTGAGAATGAATATAAAGCCAAATTACCGCTTTTTCTAGTAAGCAAGCAGCAAGCAAGGCAAAACCCGCTTTTGTTCAATTATAAATAACTATCCAGTTTGATGGAGATTTGTAGCATCATTCAAGTAAATACAAATTGAGATCGTAGAAACATGAGCTTGTGATATAGCTACACCTAATTCTGGACCGGTTAATGCAAGAACTATAAATAAAGGACCAAGATCTCCTATGAAATAGAAAAGATCATTCATACATAGCATAGTCCAAGCGGACCCACTTAAAATCTTTACTGAACTATGACCGACCATCATATTAGCAAATAAACGTATTCCTGAGCTTAATGCGCGAAAAAAATGAGGGATTAGCTCAAGGAGTACTAAAAAAGGTGCTAACGGCAGTGGGACCCCTGCAGGTAATGAGAAGCTTAAAAATGAAGCCCATTTCTTTGAAATCCCACTATAGTAATGCCAATAAAAATAAAAAATGAGAGACCCAAAGTAATGAGAAAATGACTTGTAACTGTGAAGCTATAAGGTATCATACCCTGGGGATTACAAAATAACGAAAAAGTAAAAGTGACCAAGATGCAAGGGAAAAACTTTTGTTTCACATTTCCGGCTATTTGTTCGTTTACCAGGTTCGGCACGAAATCATAAATAAGCTCTACCAAGGATTTCCAAGCATTGGGTACTGACTTTCCTCCTCCATTTTTAGTAACAAAATGAAACAGCAGTAAGACCAAACTGAGAGTGAGCAGCATAAACAATGAGGGATTTGTGAATGAGAAATACAAGTCACCTATCTTCATATCCATCAATGGGATTATCTCAAATTGATCAAGAGGGCTTGATAGGGAGTCCCCTGCATCACAAGGAGCAATCGGGAGGAATAGCCGAAGAGTGAAATACCATTCTAATTGAATATCGAAAGACCCTACAACAAAAAAAAAAGAAAAAGAAGCAAGGGTTACGACGATCCATTTCAATTGATTAACATCGAAAAAATTATTAATAATAAATAAATGGAGTTGAGTTAATTCTGGTATCGGGGTGGGGGTTCTTTGCTGGGGTTTCGACCTTAGACCTCCTCCCCTTGGACCATGATCTTCATCATCTTTATCAAGATCTTGTGTTTCTTTAGGATTATTACATCTTACTTCGATACAATCGAAATATTTTCTCATATTATATGAACAATCTTTGTGATCCGCTTTACTTACTTTCGTTAGGAAAGACTTGTCAGAAATGTGTATGTGCTTGGTTGTAAGGCGGAGCAAATCCGGAAAGATTGCCTCAGTTCGGATTGTTCTCTGCAACTCGGGAACATGAAGTTGGAATCGCTAGTAATCGCGGATCAGCATGCCGCGGTGAATATGTACCAGGGCCCTGTACACACCGCTCGCCACACCCTGGGAATTGGTTTCGCTCGAAGCATCGGACCAATGATCACCCATTACTTCTGTGTACCACTAGTGCCACAAAGGCTTTTGGTGGTCATATTGGCGCATACCACGGTGGGGTCTTCAACTGGGGTGAAGTCGTAACAAGGTAGCCGTAGGGGAACCTGTGGTTGGATGGAATCCTTCGCGATGGAAAAGCCCTCTTCCCCCTACCTACGGGGCTAGCTTGCTGGAATGCGGGCTTTGGGTCCAAAGGACACCGGGGGCGAGTCAAAAAAATCGTTCCATTTTCCTTTCCCTTCCTGTCGAGCACTTCGTTCCTTCTTGTTCATCAATCGGAAATCAAGACAAACCGGGCACTACGGTGAGACGTGAAAACACCCGATCCCATTCCGACCTCGATATGTGGAATCGTCTTGCGCCATATGTACTGAAATTGTTCGGGAGACATGGTAAAAGCCCGATTTAAAACTTTCAAAACAATGGCATCGTCTAAGTGCTCTCACACTTAGATTTAGATGGTGATAAGGTTTTCCACCCTTGTCAGGATTGCCTGTCAGTTCTTACGTCCAACGAGGCAACAGTCCGGTAGATGAGATTAATCCGTCAGTAACTTAGTGCAAGAAAATAAAGGGAGACCAAGCAATTGAAAATAAATTCTGTATGTAGATTCTTTTCTTTCTCTCATATCATCTTTTTATATTGGAATGGATATCACAGGAATTTTCCTTTCTTTGTTCGATCCGATGACTCTTTGTCTAGCTCGCAACGTTCTCGGGCTGTACAAAGCCTGCCCTGCTGCTGTCGAAAAGGAAAGAAGCACTAGTCAAAGCCTATTCTATGGAGGACAGGACTCCCATGGGTCAGCAAAGCAGGAATCTGCCCGCGAAGATAGCGTACTCGTGACGCTGTTCGCCCACTTAAAGACTCGTTGGCTCCGCGCTCTATTCGGTCGGAACCCGATTTTAGAACCTTCTCTCATAGATTCCTTTCACCAAGTCATCGCCAGCAATAAGCTCTTATCCCTTGGTGTGGTGTCAAAGGGCGAGTTCCTTTCTTTTCTTGCCCAAAAAAAAAAAGTGGCTTTATTCTCATTGGAGAAAGACTCTCCCGCGGCAAGGTTTTACACATAGGGCCAGCTGCTTTATCTCGCTTGCCGTTAGTCCGTCTAGCGCCTTTCTTTCGGTTGGGGTCCGTCCCGGGGCTTAGACCGCTTGGGTTTTATTTTTCTCGAAGGCAGTCAACGTGTCAGCCATTCCTCTCCCATTATACTTGTAAATCCTTTGCTCTTTTTCCTTCTCTCTTCCAGTTCTCTCCCTCTCATTTTTTTGACAGGGGCGGATAAAACCACTCTATCAATAACAAGAATACATTAGCAATTCAGTTTCAAATGGTTTGAGCTTGGAAGCAACCTACTATCTATCGATAGGCTAAAACAGACTGCTATTGGCTGCTTTGCCTATCTATTCTATTATGGTCGGCTTGGAGACATAGGAGGAAGACCGTCATTTCTATCCGGGTACGATCATAGCTTCATTCATTCGTTGAACCTTGGGGATAACCATTAGCATTGAGGTAAATCACCACACCACCTCTATCATACGACATTACATGACGCGAGAGTGCATGGTCAACACACACCTACCTAAAGCGCCTATGTTCCGCTTGCAGCCAATACAAGCACAACCTAACTTCCACGAGATATTCAACAACCGAAACTACTGGTAGTCCCGAGGGGACGACATCCTCAAAAAAGAGTTAGCAGTACTGAGCAAGCGAGTCATCGGTCGGGGGAAAGAAAAGGACCGCCTTTAAAAAAAAAGGACATCGCTCTAATCTAATCCTTGATGATTTAGCAATTGAGAGACGGTTGCGACAAGTAAGAAAGTGGGCCACCCGAGAACTGGAATATAAAAATAGTTACTTTTGGCTAATAGAATAATAGTGGATGAAATAACAAAACTCTAACTGGGCAGACCCTTAATCACTTCTACTGGACTATGCATAGGACTACCCACGGAGCGGTGAAAAGACAGAATGTATTCCTATGGATTCTAAGGGAGAACGAAGGACGGAGTGGAGGATGGAGGCGGATCGGTTGGAACGTGGGCTAGCCGGCTGGGAGGTTCGATTCCTCCCCGATTCCTATTTACTCGATCCATTGTTCCCTTGTTCGTGCTTAAGGTTCATAGTCCTTTAGCTCTTATTACAATGGTTGACAGTGGCTTATGAAAGTGGTACCACTTTCTTTACTTGAAACAGTGGTTGACACAGGTTGAATGATACAAGCAGGAAGCAAACAACAGGAAGAACCAGAGCGGGTGTAGATGCTCGGGAAGGAACGGGAGCTGAAGCAACAAGAATTGGTCAACGAGTAGGAAGACTCGGAAAAAGGTGGCTAACACTAATATGCCTATCAACTACTATGGTGGTCATCATCGCTATGGCATGCACTGTGGCATGTTCTATGGTGCCTAGCCTATGCTGCTGGCCAACTACAGATCGATAGTGAGATTATGATGCTATGCAGTTACGGATGCTCGTAATAGAGATTCTGATCTTCGTTATCGGGAGTAAGATCCATAATTTACTTAAGGGATCCTAGTGCTAGTGGTGATCGGGGTTCTGTCTTTCGTGATCGTTAAGAAGAGCCGGATGCTAGTGATCTATATTTTTATGTTTGGGATCGAAAGATTCTGATGTTCGTAAGCGAGACCCAGATCCTCCAGTAGCACCAGCAACAGCAAATAAGCTACCACCTGATGCAGTCTTTCGATCTTTTTGGGTTGCATGCCCAAGGCAATGTTTTTTTTAATTGAGATGGATTGATCTTCGCTATCGTGCCTCTTCCATCCCTTCGGTCCTCGCTCTAACTTAGAACTTATAGCATATAGGCTACCTACGGTTTCCCAGTAAGAACATTCATTAAGAATAGTCCAAGATGCGGGATAAGCGTTGTTAAAGACTGAATTGCGTAAGTAAGAGAATCTTTATTAACAGCACAGCTCATCTTCCGCACCAGTAGTCAGTCTTCTCTATAAGCAATTCTCAATGCCTATAGTATCCGTCCGTCTTTGAATCAGTCTACCGTGCGTGGCTAGCTTATTGTTAATCAATAATCCCAGTGTGTGTAGGCTTTTTCGTTCCGTAAACTACACTCGCTATATGTTTAAGCAATCCCTCTTTTTGAAGCATTGAGCAAGGCAAAAAAAAAAAGTAAGCCATTGAACTTTAGAGTTCCCTGTGTTAAGAGAAGAACTTGCTTTACTAACTGAAACTATCAAACCTCGGGATTTCAGATGAAAGAATGAGTTAAGAAGAGAGATCCCATTGTTTCTAGATACCCGTGAAAGTGACTCCTTTACTTGACTTGGGGCATGCCCCTAATAAATAAACTTCCTATGGCAAATGCCAAAGCCAAGCTTACTTAATTGAATCTTTTAGTTTGAAAGCACAGTGGAATTTGTCCCTGCTAACTAGTTCAATTACCGAAGAGAACCTTCCTTAAAGGAGAACTGAAACGAAACTCCCTTGAAAGGGAAGACAGGGGGAGCTTGATTACGCACCTGGCTTACTCTTCGTTTAGTTACTGAAAGCGCTGATGAACGATCTTCCTTATTTGACAACTCGGATTCCTCCTTCACGGCTTGAAGCTATCCGGCTTCAAGCTTAAGGGCTCTCGAAATTACCTTTCAAGCTTTCTCGAGTCACCCTAACGTAACAGCTAACAGAACTTGGCTAACTTCTTACTTCATGCCGTACTTCGAGTTATCCCGTCCCGAGTTCTCTCGGGATGAGCTCTTAGCGATTAGCCCAGACTTCTAATTTCCCAGGTCGGTAAATTAAATTCATAGAGCCCCCAAGCCTTTTTGCCGTGGATCGCCAGCTCCATGCCAACATGCTACTGACGTTTAGGTAACGCGGGTATGAGTTAGTCATCCGAGCAACTAACCTGGTAGGTTCTCTCCGTCTATGAAATCGCATTTGACTCACCACCAACATATAAATCAAAGTAGCAGCAATTTCGGTTTCAGTGCGTAAAATAAAGCAGCAGTTTCACCAATTTCTTTGATTGACCACCCAGTGGAGGTAGTAGCAAAGTCAGTGCTTTCCCCCGATCCTGAACCGGATTCAGGACCAGCATTCTCGCCTGTTGGATAAGTTTGTAATCCGGAGGATTGCCTCAAGGGGTGGGAGGGGAAGGAGGTTCAAACTAATCACCATGAAACTAGTACCCGTAGTGCCCGTTGCTGACTTGGAGGAGTATGAAAAAGCCCCTATTCCCGATTCGATCAGTGACCATATGGAATAGATTGGACTGCTTCCTCGTTTGAGGCTGCCCGCTCCGTAGCCTATTGTCTTTGTAAAGTGGCCTGAGAGTGCTGTTGGATAAGTGTGTGTATATATATATATATATATATATATATATATATATATATATATATATATATATATATTAAGAATCTTTAGTATATTATTATTATCTTTAAATTTTATTTTCGTACAATTTTTTTTTTCTAATTTGTAATTATTTAAGTAATTTTTTAATATTTTTTGTTAACAATTTATATTTTTGTTTGTAAATTTTTTATTTTTTATAGTTTTAAATGTTAAATAAAATGTAATATATTTTTGGAGTATATTTTGAATTATTTTTTATTTGTTTGTTAAATTTGTTTGAAATTGTTGTTTTTCTGATTTACTAATAAACAAATCGGATTTAGTTGGTTCACTAAGTGACCAACTTATGGTGAGTCAGATAAAACAAGTTATCTGTTTTGAAAGGTCTATTTATAATTGAGTATCATCGTGTTCACGTTTTTCTTACACAACATTGACAAATCCGGAATGGTTTTAACGTTTACGCATCTCGAAGTACTGTGAATTGATGCATGACATGGCCATTTTGTTATTTTCCCGGATGAAATATAATTAAAAGGTTCAAGGTTCAATGTCCTTCAATGAACAGTAATGACTGTTCGAAGTAGTTTTAATAATTTTTATAAATTTATTGTTTTAAAGGTCGTATTGTCATTTTCATTATCAATATAGGTATATTTTCTAACATCCTTTGAATAAAAATAATAATAAATAATTTTTACAACAATAATTTAGAAACATACTTTTATATGTCGTAAGTGGGATAGTTCAATGATTCCGCAATGGTACTCGTTCAATAATATAATATTTTATTTTAATTTAGAGATAATAAATTTTACCATTTTTATATAAGATAATTAAAATGTATTTTTTATTTTATTTAAAAAATAAAAGTAAAATATTTTAATCATATATTCAACCAAACTCTTATAAAATTCAATTTATTCGAATAATGTCTTTGAGTCAGACTAATAAGCTCACATTGATTCAAATATTATCTATTAAGTTAATACTCACGGTATGACAATACTTTGTGCTATTCTAGTGATGTATTACGACAGCATACCAACGTAGCTCAAAGAAACATTTTACACATATTTCCAAGTTCGGTTGTATGGTTGATATTATGCCTGCACCAACCAAAACAACCCTATTAATCCATAATTTCCATCGCATACTCTACGCAATATTAAGTTTCATATAATCAATACATTCAAAATAAAACATCACATTTTGTAAAAGCTTGCTAACAACCAAAAACCAATGTAAATTTTTCCATTACTTATGTAAATCTGAATAATTAAAAAGAAAAACAAAAGCACACCGAAATGTAAAAAAAATTGAGAATTGGATGAATTTTAAATTTTCAATCATTATGTTATTTCATAAATCTGTATATTTGTAATTTTTTTAAAATTACATACTCAAACAACATATCATTTTCACAAAACATTTTAAAATATTGATAGAGATGTATGCTATTTTCATAAATTTTATAAATTTTAATTTCTTAAACTAATCTATTCAAATAATATATATTTGTGGGTTAGCTTTGGAAAATTTAGTTTTGGTCATTAACTGAAAATGTTTTAATTTTATAAATTTAAGATATCAATATAATTTTAAAATATTAAATTCGAGGAATCCTTTTGAAAAACATTTCCAAATTGAATAATTTCTTTTTTAATTTGTGGAACTAGAGTTAATTTTTTAAAAATTAACAAAATCGTATTTATCTTAAGTTCTAAAACTGAATATATAATTAAATAAAAAATATATACACATCAAAATTTATTAAAAAGTATTTATTTATATAAAATATTATTATAATCTGATTAGATTGAATCCCTATCCATTCACAATAATCAATTACGTTACCCCACTCACTTGGAAATTCAATTTACGTCAGTTCAAAATTATTAGAGTGCACTTCATCCTCTAGCTTTTTTATAATAATGATAATAATAATTTGTAAAAAAGCAAATAATGGCATAATGTTATTTTTGTTATAAAATGTTCGTTTAAGATGATTTTATCTGAAAAGTGATTGGAGAGCGTGGATATGCTAAGATCGTTTCTGTTTGTAATTTGATAGCGATTGTTGGAATTGATTCTTTGAAACTTGTATGTGTGTGGGAATCAGTTCTCGTATGTCTACAACCGATTCCAAATTCATTTGTGTTAGTATTATTGTATATGTTTTATATGTTTGGTATATATATACAATAATAAATAATAATAATGATATAATAGTTTTTATTATAAGGCTTAATACTTCCCTTGGTCCTCGTATTTGTGTGAAAATCTCAGTTCGGTCCTCAAGTTTTGAAATTTCTCAATTGGGTCATAATTTTTGTAAAAATGCACACATATTACCCCAACCGTTAACTGATCTCAAACGGCGTTAAATTTAGCTGACGTGGTATGCTGACGTGTTGGCTTAATCCCTTCTTGGTCCTCGTATTTGTGTGAAAATCTCAGTTCGGTCCTCAAGTTTTGAACTGTCTCAATTGGGTCATAATTTTTGTAAAAATGCACACATTTTACCCCAATCGTTAACTGAATCTCACTGTGCAACAATTATCTTCTGCTATCAGTGGAATAAATAGCTTAAAGGCTGGTGATGAACCTATAGGTTACCAAGTTGGTTCATTTGCAGAAAAGGCTGTGAGACTTATTGCACTGGTTACACGAGTTTTCCGGTGACTTTATTTTTTGGGCCGACGAGATAATCTGTGTAAAATTCCTGATTCTCAGAGAGATGAATAAAATTCCTAATTGAAATAAACTAAATAATAAGCAGTGTTTCACGTGGTACAATGCCTAAGAAAGAAAACACAACTGCTATTGATTTTCACACACGTGGTACAACTTAAAATAGTGGTTAATCAAAATAATTTAAAATAATTATTTTGGAATTAGAAATTAATTTACTTTCAAAAATATAAGTAGTGAGATTTTAATGATTAATTAAATTAATAATGAGTTATTATTTTGGATTGAGTTGTGACTCTTAAATTATTATAGAAATTTATATTGTTTTTACATAAGACTTTATATTGATGTGTAAGTGATTAAAAATGAGGTGTGAATAGTATTTAGTTTGACTATGGATTGTGTTTGGTTCACTTTGTTAATATTGTAAACTTGAATAGAGGGATGTGTCTATTATGTACCTAGTAAATCCTATATTTTGAATTATCTACTATATGATTATGAGCCTGTATGGGGAAGCTACATGTGGTATAGTTATGAGCCTGTATGGGGAAGCTACAGGTGGTATGTTTGTGAACCTGTATGGGGAAGCTACAGGTGGTATGATTATGAACCTGTATGGGGAAGCTACAGGTGGTATGATTATGAACCTGTATGGGGAAGCTACATGGGTATGTTTATGAGCCTGTATGGGGAAGCTACAGGTGATATTTCTATGAACTTGTATGGGGAAGCTACAGGTGGTAGGGTTAGGTACAGGGGATATAGTAATGTCCTTCATGGTAATGTTGGGAGTTCGTAGTAACTTTGTGTTTAGAGACGATGTTGATAAGGATAAATGTAGGTAGTATAGTAATGATATAGTTAATGAGAATGTTAATGATGATCATTATGAGTTGTTTGTAGATAGCCTTATAGATAGTGAATTATTGTTAAGTTGTGTTTACTTATCTTACACACATTTTATTGTATTGTTACTGGTTGTGTTATGGTGGCTTACCCATATTTGTTCGTGCTTGTGGTTGTGTGTGTGTCTTTCGATGATTGTATGACCTTGGTTATACGGGAGCAGGGGGTGTAACATATGCTCCAGATTCATGATAGCGGCGTGAGAGTGGGGGACAGCCTGATTTATTTAAAGTTTTGAGTTATAATTTTTAGAAACAACGTAATTGGATTTATTTTATTTCATTGTTTATTTTATAAATTTCGGCATTTTATAATTGGATTTCTACGATGGTATGATGATTTTAAAAGTTTTTAATTTTTCTCATAATCCGGACATCTAAAAAATCGGGATGTTACAAAATCCCTCGGCAATGACTTTGCAAAGCGGTAGGGCCACAACAAGTGTACAAA
The DNA here is from genome assembly GCA_036885675.1 of Vigna mungo. Lineage (NCBI taxonomy): Eukaryota > Viridiplantae > Streptophyta > Magnoliopsida > Fabales > Fabaceae > Vigna > Vigna mungo. Next base: position 40,637,597 of record CP144692.1, on the reverse strand, counting down.
CCCCTGGAACTCGATATTTCATATTAATCCGGATGGTCAAATCATGTGTTGGTCATTGGTATCAACAAAATGCATACAGTCTTAGTCAGTATGGTGTTATGGTCTTTTCATGTTGTTTGTGATTGTATAATATGATAATTAGTTCCATTTAATGTATAAAATGATAGAATGCTTACTTGCTTGTGTGCATACTGTTATGTATATGTTAGTGTAAATTTGGACTTATCTTGCATGCATTTCAACCTAGCTTACCCTTGCATTGTGTGTGTTGTATGTGTTTGTCTTTCCCCCTTGCGATGATCATTCAATCCTTTGGATGTGAGCAATAGCTGATGAGGTGCACTTGAAGTAAGCTTTGGAGACTACAGAAGAACCAGCTCCTAGTTCTTAGGACTCATGCTAGTACTTATTTTAGATGACCTTTATTTTTAAAGACTTATAGCCTTTATTTCATTATGATCTGTATTTTAGTACACTCTTTAGGCTTCCTTGAACCTTTAGTTAGTTAGATATTTTGAAATACTCTAAAGGTTGTAAAGTTAAAATTTCTAGTCAATTTTGGATGACTGTAAAAAGCTTAAGTTTAATTACATCCTTAAATTGTTTTGTCATATTATGATACTAATCATTCTATATAATTTCATCAAATTTTTGGATGTTACAAAATACCTTTTATCTTTCTTATTGTAGAAGAAAGATTTCAGGATGTAAATTATAAGGATAAAGGAAGGAAGATAAGGAAATATAATGATGACAAAATTCTGAAGGCCTTTTAATCCCACATTTATCACTTAAATGAGTCTTTGCAAAAGAATACATTGCACAATGTTTAACGACTGACATTCATGAGGAGTAGACATGCAAGAAATTTGTGGCCTTTCATTATCGATTAGGATGAGAGGTATATAGTATTTAGGTTTAATATCTATTTTGGTCCTTCTTTTGCGATGTTTTGTTCAAAGTGGTCCCTTCTTTTTCGAAAAGTTCACTAAAGTCCTAAATTTCGCAAAAACTGTTCAATGTGGTCCTTTTTTGTTACGGCGTTAAGTTTCTTAACGGCACAGGTGTCAGGTGGCTATTAAGTGACTACGTGTTGCCACAGGTGCTGCCACCTCAGTCCCCTTTGCCATGTCATCACCATATTCTCAACCAGAAACCCTAATTGCCACCAAACCCTAGCCGCCACACCAGATCCGCCGGTGGCCACTAAAACCCAAAGTCGTCGTCGTTGCCAAAACCCAAAGCCACCACACGCAAATCGTCGCCCCACCATGCCGCCGGCCACCATTGCGCAACAAGCGCTCAATCTCGCAACACCTCCATGGCTGGAAGTTGAGCGTCTTTCAGAATCGCGACGCACCTCCAAGGATTTCGAAACCTGCACACAGAAACCCGGGAACAAAACACAAGGGCAACTCATCTGCAACCTTCACCCGCGAAGCAAAAACGCGAGTTCGTCCAGTTTCGAACCTCCGTTCACCTTCGTCCTCCTCGTGCATAACGCTTATGGGGATTGGTTTTATCTGATTCTTTTGTAATATGTTAATGCTATGCCCTTGGCTATTTCAATTTTATTGTTGCCACTGTCTTCAGTTTTGTAACAAAAGATTGATTGCTTTTTACAGGAACACTTCAATCTCCTCACAGCTTGAGACTGTAGAAGGAAAACGTTTAATTTCTTCTCAGGTTCTTGCTCTATCTACTACGGTTTTTAATTGAATCGTTCATGTTTTCCTTCAAATTTAAAGATTTTTCCTTTCAAATTTAAAGATTTTTCCTTGTCACTAATTTCTGCAACTGGAGAAGAATAGGGGACTGACTCGCAATCGCAACAAGGCAAAAAAAAATCCCAGAAAGAACTACAAGGTACTCACTTTAATTGGGGTGAACAAAATCCTAAAATTTTGTTGGTTAACTAGTGTGTTTCTTGTTTGAAATTTGTTATTTTTTTTCTTGTTATCTTAATTTTCTGCAACTGAAGCATCAAAAAGCTGTTAACAATCGTAAGGGGCAGGTTCAGAGTATCAGGAGACCAACTGCTCCTTATGGAGGGGAATCCTCTGGAATTAATGCAGCTATCAGTAGAAGCATCAGATTTAAGAGCTTATGCACTACGAACGTAATTTAACAAAGAATCTGTGTTGAATCTTATAAATTTATTTGTTTTAAATTATAAAATTAACATAATAATTTACTAGTCGTGCATACTATTTGTAATATCTTCAGAAAAATATATAACATAATATAACATATAATAATATTATATAATAAGAATCAATCTAATATTAAAGAAAATTATTCGTAATATCTTCTTATATAATGATTTGATGATTTATGACGTATGTGATGTCATGTGAAAATATGTGTAGATGTATGAAGATATGTACTATTCGAGAATCTTATTCTGAGTTGATGTTTAATACTTATGTATGTTTATATGATCTCTTTTTGTTAGCTCATCCTTACATGTGTGATTATGGTTTCCACCTACGATGATCGTACTTATACGAGAGTAGATGTTGTTACAGATGTAACTGTAAGGATTGTAACAAATTTGTTTTATTGATTTGGAAAGAGTAACCAGTGTACAATATATAGAATATACATAATACCTAGATTCTATAATTAAGGAAAGAATATATCAATTATTCAAGAAAGAATCAATTATGCAGAAACTAAATAAGGTAAACTATAATCAAATATATTATTTCCTATCATCCCCTCTCAAGCAAAGCGTGAGATTTGGTCCAACGTGAAGCTTGGCTCTGAAGAACTGGAACAATGGTCGAGACAGACTTTTAGTGAATATGTCTGCTAGCTGGAGATCAGAAGGAATGAATTAAGTGATGAGTTTGTTAGATAGAACAAGCTCTCGAACAAAGTGATTATCAATATCAATATGTTTAGCACGTTTGTGAGCCATCGGATTTTGGGAGAGGAACTCTTGTTGTCACAAAGAAGAGTAGACACTTGATAGGAAATATGCAGATCATGTAGAAGATGAGTAATCCATATTAGTTCAGTTGCTGCATTAGCCATGACTCTATATTCTGATTCACAACTTGATCGAGCTACGGTTGGTTGTTTCTTAGCACTCCATGAGACGAGATTTTCGCCTAAGAAGATAGAATAACCATAGGTTGATCGCCTAGTCTCAATACATCGAGCCCAATCTATATCCGAGTATCCAAGAACATTAAGGGAAGCTCCACGAGTGAAGGATAGGCCATAGGACATGGTGCCCTTGACATATCGAAGGATGCGTTTAACTGCTTGAAAGTGATCATTTGTTGGAGCTTGAAGAAACTGACTAACCAAATTTATCGTGTAGGACAAGTCAGGACGAGTTATAGTGAGATATTGGAGTGCAGCAACGAGAGAGCGATATTGAGTGGGATCAGAGAAAGGATCTCCTGTGGTTGTCAGTTGAATATCAGGTTGGAGCGGTGTGGCTGTCGGTTTTGCATCCAACATCTGAGCCCTAGATAAAATGTCTTGAGCGTATTTGGTCTGGCTAAGAAAGATACCATTGGTAGTGTAGTGGACCTCGAGACCAAGAAAGTAATTTAGATGACCTAAATCATTGATAGCAAACTCAGTTTTGAACCTTGCCAAAAGTTTTTGAATTAAAGAATTATTATTCCCTGTCAAAATTATGTCATCAACATAAACAAGTATATATAGAGTGGCAACAGTGTTGTGGTAGACAAATAAAGATGGATCTGCCTTGCTTCCGAGGAACCCAAGACTGAGCAAAAACGAGCTGAATCGTTGAAACCATGCAAGAGGGGCCTGTTTGAGGCCATAAAGAGCTTTCCGAAGTCAACAAACATGATTTGGGTATCGAGGATCAAGGAACCCAGGAGGTTGTTCCATATAGACATGATGTGTCAGGTGCCCATTCAAGAATGCATTGTTGACATCCAATTGATGAAGAGACCAATTATTCATTACTACTAGAGTGTGAATGACACGAACAATGGCAGCTTTAACAATAGGACTGAAGGTGTGATCGTAGTCAAGACCAGGTGTTTGAGTGAAGCCTTGTGCAACCAACCGTGCTTTTAATTTGTCAATTGACCCATCTGAAAGATATTTGGTGCGAAACACCCATTTGGATCCTACAATGTTGGGGTTGGATGGGCGTGGGACAAGATCCCAAGTATTGTTGGAGAGTAGGGCCAGGAGCTCTGTATGCATAACATCCAACCAATCAGGATATTTGGCAGCGGATTTGAACCCTTTAGGTGTAGAAGTGGTGAGTAGAGCATAAAGAAGAGAAGATGGTTGGTAGGTGGTAATGTCAGCAAAATGACGGGGCCTAAAAATACCTGATTTGGCGCATGTGACCATAGGATGAGTAGACTGGACACTGCGGCGTATTTGTGGTTGAGTATCAGGCATGGAAATAGTAGGTGAAGGAATATCTGCAGCGGGACATAGACCACAATGTATAGTTGGTGAGTGCACAAGTTCCTTGGATAGTGGCAAAGAAGAAGCTGGTGCAAGACCTGGAGCAGGAATTTCAGGTATTGAGGCTGGTTCAGCAAATGAAGAAAAACCCAATCCGGAAATTGGAGATATAGTTCCTGTTTTTGAACACGGAAAATAAAGTTCATCAAACTTGACATGTCGTGTTACGTATAACCGGGAGGTTGAAGGATCCAAACATTGAAATCCTTTATGGTTGCTGTTGTATCCAAGAAAAATACAAGGTGCACTGCGAGGAGACAATTTGTTAGTGGCATAGTCACGAAGACAAGGATAAACTCGACAGCCAAAAGGATGAAATTATGCATAACTAGGAGGAGTATTATATAAGGTCTCAAATGGAGAAACACCATTTAGAAGAGTGGTCGGTAACCAATTTATGCCATAAACAGCACAACAAAAAGCATGTAGCCAATAATGAGCAGGGAGATGTGAATGAAATAGCATTACAAGGCCCGTTTCAGTGATGTGACGATGTTTGCGTTCAGCTCTACCATTTTGGGCTGGTGTATGAGGGCAAGACATAAGATGAAGAATTCCAGTTTCATTTAGCAAAGTCTTGACTTTGTTATTGTTGAATTATGTGCCATCATCACTTTGGAATGTTTTATAGTTGTATGAAACTGATTTTCAACAAATTTCTTGAACTGGACAAATACATCATAAAAATCAGATTTCAGGCGCATTGGATATAACCAAGTGAATTTGGAATAATCATCAATAAAAATCACATAATATCGAAAACCAGATTTTGAACAAATGGGAACAGGTCCCCATAAATCACAATGAATTAAATCTAGCACATGCGATGCACGTTTCTCATTTAGGGAATAAGGTAGTCTTTTGCTTTTAGCTAATTCACAAGAGCCACAAACGGAAGGAGTTGGTAAAATGGAAGATAAAGACAAAAGACCTCTTTTTCTTAAATGGGAAATAGTATCAAAGTGAACATGACCCAAACGATGATGCCACAATTCAAATGATCCTTGTAGCTTATTGGAATTTAAAACAGAAACAAAAGCATTTTGACCATGCTCCAATACATATAAGTTGTGCTCACGCCTCCCTTTTGCTAGAATTTCCTTTGTACCCCTTTGCTGAAGCAGAAAAGATGTGTCAGTAAATATAGCATCCACAGGAAAGTCACATGTAAGTTTGCTAATTGAAATGAGATTCTTTTGGAGTCCAGGCACAACAAGAATATCAAGATGAGATCTAATATGAGAGATGGGGAGAGCATTACCATTTCCAACAGTAACTGTGTGATTACCAGAATAAGGCTCAATTGAGTCTAAATCAGATGAGTTTGTTGTCATGGGTGCTGAAGCTCAGTATCGAGGTACCAATCAAACTGGTTTGAATTTGATAGAGTGCAAGAATTCGCAAATGATTCAGCAAGATTGACAGATTGAGGTGGGTCACCTTCATAACGTTGATGGCAAGATGTGGCATAATGACCTTCTCTTCGGCAGATTTGGCAATGGATAGGACGACATCCTCTGCCATGACCACCACGACCTGAGTATTGGTAACCACGACCTGTTTTGCCATTTGAGAAATAACGCGACCCAGATTGAAAACGTGTATTGGATGATTGAGGAACGTTGAGTAGTGGTATTAAAAGCAGTTTGAGAGGGAGTAGATTCAACGGCATGTAAATACATTTCAAAACTCTCGGCAACAGAAAGAAGATCATGAAAAACAGGCAGTGGTCGCATGGCTAATTGAGATGCACCAAAGCTAGTGAAACTGAGACCTAAACCCCGTAAAAACTAGTGTAATTTATCTAAATCATCCACTGGTCTACCCATAAGGCTAAGTTGATCACATAAGCCTCAAAATGTTTTGGAAAACTCCCTAACAGTGGATGGGCCTTTTGTAAGGTGCAACAGTTGATCTCTCATCCCAATTTCTCTTTGCTTGGAGTCACCACCGTAGAGGGATTCAAGAGTAGTCCAGATCTACTATGCGATGTCACAATGCAGTACTTCAGCTAGAGTCTCTTCAGTAAGGGAGGCCTGAAGAAGACTTACAAGTCTTTGATCTTGTTGTTTCCACGTGATAAAGGCTGGATTAGGAACCGTCAAAGATCCATCAGCAGCAGACAATTTCGCAGGAGTTATGATTGAGCCATCAATATGACCATAAAGGGTCTGTCCTTCGAGAAGAGGAAGGAGCTGACAACGCCAGAGAATGAAATTGGTTGAGGTGAGGCGTATGTTTAACATGTGGATCATGGTGTTAAAGGAAAAAGCACCATCAGTATTAGCCATAGGGAAGAAAAGAAAAGAAGAAAAGGTAAGGAAGAATCGAAATTAGACTGATACCATGTAAGGATTGTAACAAATCTGTTTTATTGATTTGGAAAGAGTAACCAGCGTACAATATATAGAATATACAGAATATCTAGATTCTACAATTAAGGAAAGAATATATCAATTATTCAAGACAAAATCAATTATGCAGAAATTAAATAAGGTAAACTATAATCAAATATATTATTTCCCATCAGTAACTAAAGCGAAGTTGAGGAGCGAGATACATGGAGGAAATATGAGATTTTAAATTTTTATACTAATAATTTTGTAATGGAGTTCTATGAATGCTTTATAGTTACATGTGATTTATGGAGTTTTTTTAATTCAGTTATAATAAATGGAAATTTTTATTTAAAGGGTATCTCTCAATGGTATCAAAGTTACTTTTTAAAAAGTTTTTTATAAACTCTGTGACATCCCAAAATTGGAGTGTTACATATATACTATTCATTTATTGATCTATAAATTCAATTAGTATTTTCCCATAAATACTCACTTCATAACCACCATTTTCAAATCTTAGGTATTGACTTAAACATTATTTTGTTTTTCTATCTCAATAAACAAAATCTTTCCCAAAAAAAACAATCAAACTCCCATTATGATTTTGTCACATATACAAGAGTCTACAAGATCAAAGTAAAAGTATGTTAGAAAGATAATTTTGTTAAATGGTTTGGTGTTATCCAGTTCAACTTCTAATAAAATATATTTCAAGGATGGTAAATATTTTTTTTCACTAGTATTATTTGAATTTGACTTAATTCTTATTTTAATAGATATTTTTGTATATATGAAATATTCATTCTCACATTTTCTTAATCAGTCTTCACTCTCAAATATGATATAGTTTTAAATTATTAAAATATTGTTAATTTATTAGGTTTTTTATATATTTGATATCAAATACAAAAAATTAATTTTAATATTTAGCAGTATAATTTAATACAATTTTAGTTAAAAAATTATTTAATTAATATTTATAACAATAAAAATGTGAATACAAGATACAGGAATGAGATAAATCATAAATTGTTCCTTCAAAATAAAATAAAATAGTTAAGTCCATACCCCTTTGTCAACCTAATTTGTGTTTAGGTGTGTTAGAAGAGTTGAAATGCACAACAATAAGGAAACGTCCCGTGATTAAAAATAAATAAATTGCATTTATATTTCTGTGGTTTAAACAAAAAAGAAAATGTGATATTTAGAAAGGTCTTTTGAAAGTGAGTATTATCATGTTCACGTTTTTCTTACACAACATTGACAAATCTGGAATGGTTTTAACGTTTACGCATCTCGAAGTTGATGCAGGACAAGGCCATTTTGTTATTTTCCCTGATGAAATATAATTAAAAGGTTCAATGTCCTTCAATGAACAATAATGACTGTTCCAAGTAGCTTTCATAATTTCGATAAATTTATTGTTTTAAATGTCGTATTCTCATTTTCATTATCAGTAGTATAATTATATTTTCTATCATCCTTTCGAATAAAAATAATAATAATAAATAATTTTTACAACAAAAAATTAGAAACATACTTTTATATGTCGTAAGTGGGATAGTTCAATGATTCCGCAATGGTACTAGTTCAATAATATAATATTTTACTTTAATTTAGAGATAATAAATTTTACCATTTTTTATATAAGATAATTAAAATGTATTTTTATCTTATTTAAAAATAAAAGTAAAATATTACGACAGCATACCAACGTAGCTCAAAGAAACTTTTTTTATCACATGATTTCAATACAAGATTCTATTTCCAAGTTCGGTTGTATGGTTGATATTATGTCTGCACCAACCAAAACAACCCTATTAATCCATAATTTCCATCGCATACTTTACGCAATATTAAGTTTCATATAATCAATACATTCAAAATAAAACATCACATTTTGTAAAAGCTTGCTAACAACCAAAAACCAATGTAAATTTTTCCATTACTTATGTAAATCTGAATAATTAAAAAGAAAAACAAAAGTACACCGAAATGTAAAAAAAATTGAGAATTGGATGAATTTTAAATTTTCAATCATTATGTTATTTCATAAATCTGTATATTTGTAATTTTTTTAAAATTACATACTCAAACAGCATATCATTTTCACAAAACATTTTAAAATATTGATAGAGATGTATGCTATTTTCATAAATTTTATAAATTTTAATTTCTTAAACTAATCTATTCAAATAATATATATTTGTGGGTTAGCTTTGGAAAATTTAGTTTTGGTCATTAACTGAAAATGTTTTAATTTGTGAAATTTAAGATATCAATATAATTTTAAAATATTAAATTCGAGGAATCCTTTTGAAAAAGATTTCCAAATTGAATAATTTCTTTTTTAATTTGAGGAACTATAGCCAATTTTTTAAAAATTAACAAAATCGTATTTATTTTAAATTCTAAAACTGAATATACAATTAAATCACAAATGTATATATACACACATCAAAATTTATAAAAAAGTGTTTATTTATATAAAATATTATTATAATCTGATTAGATTGAATCCCTATCCATGCACAATAATCAATTACGTTACCCCACTCACTTGGAAATTCAATTTACGTCAGTTCAAAATTATTAGAGTGCACTTCATCCTCTAGCTTTTTTTATAATAATGATAATAATAATTTGTAAAAAAGCAAATAATGGCATAATGTTATTTTTGTTATAAAATGTTCGTTTAAGATGATTTTATCTGAAAAGTGATTGGAGAGCGTGGATATGCTAAGATCGTTTCTGTTTGTAATTTGGTAGCGATTGTTGGAATTGATTCTTTGAAACTTGGATGTGTGTGGGAATCAGTTCTCGTATGTCTACAACCGATTCCAAATTCATTTGTGTTAGTATTATTGTATATGTTTTTATATGTCTGGTATATATATATATATATATATATATATATATACACAATAATAAATAATAATAATATAATAATAATTTTTATTATAAAGATAACATATTAATAATATATTATGATTTATTAATTTTGTTTATTTATCGTATTAATCAAATAACTTATACATTTTTACAAATTTCATTCTAAATTCTACTTACTTCCACCTTCAAAAAAAACAACAATAACTTTACTTTTAAATTTACTCATATTCATTCACTGAATCTCTCTCAAATTCATTTTCAAATAAAAAAAACATCCTTAGTAACCTTCTACTTAATTTAATAACTTTTATATCTATCTTATTTTATTTATGTTTTTCTTCTATTTTCTTTCACTCCTTCACTGCATACAATAATTAAAACCATATGTCGCAAGAAAAAACTCGATATTTGAAAAAAGAGAGTCATAATTATTGAAGCTCCAGCACTTTTTACACGATGAATATAATGCACCAATGATGTCGGAGATGGTGACATCCACACTTTCGTCTCATTTGAACCATCAAATGCTTTATTTGAGGTGTTATGTACAAAAGTCTGAACCGAAACCATAATTATTGTACCAAGCAAGTAAGAAATGTAAAATCTCATCTTAATTAGAAATGAATTGAAGAACAATACAAGAGAAAAATATTTATAAATTCACAATTTATTGTCTTGAAGATTTGTTTTTTAATATTGCAAATTACTTTTATCATTTGTGAAAAGCTACGAGATTAACTCCAACATTAAACATAAATGAATAAGATAAACAATTTAAATATATATATTATATTCAAACTTAAGGTAAACTAAGAGTATATTTAAAATAGTTTCAAATAATTTGAAAATTTATTCAAAGTATTAAGATATAATGAGAAGTCCTCACAAAAATTTTTAGATCAAAATTCAAAATCTAAATATGTGAGATATTTTTGAAAAGTTTGGAAAAAACAAAAAAAAGACAAAAAATAGAAAGCAACATTTTTTTTTAAATCTAGAAGGAACGATTTTTTTTTATTGGGATTTTTTTCTACCCCAAATTGATATATAATACTGTCAAATCACTAACCCGAATAGATGTTACAGTCGTTTAAAGATTTGTAGCAGTTAACTTTTTAAATAATTTTTATTCTATGGGCTCGGGGTTTTTCCCCATAAAAGGAGTGGTAAAAAAATCCAACAAAAAACAATAACCATAACTACAAAACCAAAAATCACAAGTTAATAATTAATATACACTTTATATTCACTATAACACAATTCACTTGTGATAAATCTTGTTTATATACATACTTCAGTTATAGGTATATAAAATCTCAAAATTGGACTATATTTATTGTTTTTTTACTTTTCAGATAAAGTTGTAAACACGATTTATCAAAAAAAAAAAAAACAAAACAAAGGAATTGGTTGATGTCAAAAAATAACAAATAAAAAGACCTTAATCGAAGTCGAAAATTGTCATTTTCCAACACCAATAGACGTCTTAACGTCAATTTAATGTCTCCCCTTATAATGTTGATGTTATTTTGTCAAAGAACACCGACGTCAAAATCATTTTTTTTTCACTAGTGATGATAACTAAACTATGTCATAATGAATCAGAATTAATGAATTGAAATTAAAATATAAAAATATAAAGTGATATATAAAAACTAATTCTTATTAGTTTATTTTAAATATCGAACAACTATTATTTAATATTTTAATTTAAAGAAATATAAAAAAAATTCATTTTTTTAATAAACTCAATTACACCAAAAATTCTTGATTTTTTTTTTCAATCTTTGATCGCATGGTTACTCTTTTTCAACTTAAATTTGATTTTGAATACCCTTTATCTTTCTTATTATAGAAACATTTTCAGGATGTAAATTATAAGGATAAAGGAAGGAAGATAAGGAAATATAGTGATGACAAAATTCTAAAGGCCTTTTAATCCCACATTTATCACTTAAATGAGTCTTTGCAAAAGAATACATTGCACGATGTTTTAGTAAAAAAACATGGCATTCATGAGGAGTAGACATGCAAGAAATTTGTGGCCATTCATTATCGATTAGGATGGGAGGTATATAGTATTTATATTTAAGTTTTTTATTCATTTTTTAACCTATATTATTTTATTTAATTAAATCTTTATTTTTTAAAAGCTATTCAATTAAGTTATTATTTTTGTAAAAAAAAATTGAATGTAACTTTTTCAATTAAATTAATATTAATATTATTTAAAAGTGTTACATGTAAAAAATATAAATTATGTTATATTTAAAAATGACACATATTAAAATTAAATAATTTTTAAAATAAAATATTATATAAATTTTAATATAACATATATAAATTTTGATAGTGAAACTTTTAAGTAATATTAATGTGGACCATATTATTTTTTTTTCAAAAATAAAAACTTAATTAAATAAAAAATATATAAAAAATCTTAAAAACTAAATTATTAATTTTTCACACTTTTTTTTAGGTTATGGATCACTTACTAAAGAATCTTCTAGAGTTTTAGAGTAAGTGAGGCTAATATTCATATACCATCTCTGAAATGTCACTAGAATAGTACAAAGTCCACATCGAAATATTTATGAACATTTACTATTTATAGTTCCTTTGATTTTAACAACTCTTTTCTTTCATTTTGTTTCTTTTTTTTTTCTTATAAAATACACTGTTAATAGATTGTAATTGATTTAGACATGCTTTGCAAATAGAAGTGAGAACGAAATCAAAGTAAAAGGAAAATAAGATAACAATTGAAATTGCTTTATTTTACAAAATTAAAATTAATTTTTTTCGTAAATAAACTGATAAAATATATCATAATTTACACATAAAATGGATTTAATTTACAAATAAAAAAATTTAATGTTTTGTTTTATTTTATTTCTAACAAAACTGATTGAAACAAGTGGAGGTGTAATATAATAATTATTGTCCTTAATATCACTCGCTAGCCTGGTGTTGAGTGTGAAGTTTTGGCTAGCCATTATTAGAAAATTTGGCAGATTCTCCGTAACTTTGTCCGTCTTTTCTTTTGTTTTTCCATCTCATCTTTTTCTTTTTTGTCTTTCTATTTTCTCTTTAAAACATATCCAATTACCTTCTCCATTTTTCTTCAAATAAAAATAAAAAAAATAATATTTTGATACACATAATTTTTATATTTATTTGATATTATTCTTTCTTATATTTTACTTTTTTATTTTTTAAAAAACTATAAAAATTCACTCTTTTAAGATAATTTTATTCTTATTATTAGATGTGTAAAAAAATATACACGTGTTTATTACTACATTTAGTCTTCTTTAACTCCTATTCTCTTTTCCACCTCCATAAATGTAAGTTTGTAGATTTAAACCATTTTCCAACAAACACACTCATTGGTTAACTAATAAAAATTAAAGACATCTTCATATAAAAAAAAATTTAAACCTAACTCAATTAAAAAACAATTTATAAGGTAAAATTTTGGAAAATGAGATTTACATTCCTTTTTATATATTTTAAATTGGTTTTTATTTAATAGTAAATTTCTATAACAACCACTCTCGAATCCAGATATATATACATTTTAATTATAAGACTAAAAATTAATGAGTAGTACTTTATGAGGGAAATAATAGATCAACAAACAAATAAATTAAACTTTCACTTATAGAATAAGATTTGCAATAAGAAAGGAGACTTTCAACATGCTTCCTCCTCGTTAAAAAGTACAAATAGATTAAGATGAAATTAGATATTAACAGTAGAAAAAAAAAATTTAATACAAATTTTTTCGCAATTTAATATCGTATATGTTTCATTTTTTTCTCACCAATTCATTATTTATTCGTTAATATATGAACGTGTTATAAACCCAATAAAATTGTAACATGTGTGCCTTTCCAAATGTTGTAAAAAAATATCCGTGGGAAGATGCCATTGTGCTTAAAATAAAGTCAAATCTCGTGTCTCTGACACCAAGTTCAAAAATGAATAAGTATAACTCCATGTAATAAAACAGACTTTAAGATAATGTTTACTTTTAGTATATTCTAAATTGCCTTTTGTTTAGTCCATAAATAAGAATCCAACAAATACCAAGAGAGATAAGTTATCTGATATTATTTAACGACTGAAATTTAAGTACACTAAAATAGTTCAGAAAAAGAAGCAAGAAAACAAAGAAGAAGCAGGAAACAAACAGAAACAATTAACGGCAGAATCTGGTATTCTACAGAGGAACAGGAATTGCCCTAAGCGATTCATCCATGTCCATATCCTTAGGTTCCATGTTGTTTTCGAGTTTCCAGTCGAAGGAGTTGACAAGAGAGCCCAGCATGAGGTGCAACATTCTGACGGCGAGTGGAGAGCCAGGGCAGATGCGTCTTCCACTGCCGAAGGGTGTCAGCTTAAAGTGTCGACCTTTCACGTCGATGTCAGAGTCCAAGAATCTTTCCGGCGAGAACACATGTGCATCCTCCCACACCTCCGGGCTCCTCCCTATGGCCCACTCGTTTATCAGCACCTGAGCACCCTTTGGCACCGTCCACCCGCACACTTCCACGTCTATTTTTGCCCTTCGCGGAAGCAGAAGCGGCGCTGGTGGGTGCATGCGAAGACTCTCTTTTATCACCGCTTGCATATACGGAAGCCTTGCCACGTCCGATTCATCCACCGCCTTCCCCACTCCGATCACCTCTGCCAACTCCTTCTTCACCTTCCGCATCGCCTCCGGGTTGTGCATTAGCTCCGTCATTGTCCGTTCTAAGCCGTACGCCGTCGTATCGGTCCCCGCAACCAGTAGATCCTGTTACCAATTCACAAATGACGTTCATACTGCATGCATCCATAGATGATTCCAGGTGGTGTTTTTATATCTAAGATAAATAATTAAATAAATAAATGGATTTTTTTTTTTTATATAAAAATTTGAGTGATTTATGTGAAAATTAATAGCAGAAAGTGCAGATCTAATGAAACAAAGCAAACAGAATAAGAAAGAGATTAAAAGAGGAATATATATACGTACAAGGAATAAATGTTTGATCTGCTTTCTGTGTATATTCTCGCTGCTCTTTTGAGAAATATCAAGCAAGATATCAAGCATGTCATGGCTGGTGACATAATTCTCTTCTTGCCTCATCTTCATCCGTTCATCGATTATGGGGTCCAACACATCGAACAACTTGTCTATGTAATTGGTGGTGTGTCTTCTTATGCCTTGTGGATCGAACACCCTCAAGAATGGGAAGTAATCCACCAAGTTGGGTGTTCCCGTTGCTTTCAAGAGAGTCCCCACAACGTGCTTGTACTCACCATTACCTACAGAGGGAACAAAATCTTTTGACACAAAAGTGTACGACAAAAAGTTAATGCAGGCCATGAATGCTGCTCTCCCGACATCCACCACTTCGCCGTCATGGCTTTTTTGGCGGATATCACTAAGCAGTTCCTGCAGTTTCCTGCGTCTAAGGTCTTGGCTTGCGTCAAGGGTTTTGACGGAAAACAAGTTTCCGTGGCAAATTTTTCTCAGTTCTTGCCAGAGGGGTGAGACAGGGAGAAAGACCAAGCTGTAATGGTTGTGGTTGTACGATGTTGTGATGTCGGGGTTTGTTCTGTCAGAGAATAGGGTGTCATGGGTTTGGAGAATCTCTTGGGCTGCGATTGTGGAAGAGATTACTATGGTGGTTGATTGGCCGATGGTGAAACGCATTATGGGGCCATAGAATTTGGCAAGCTTGGCCATTGTCTGCTGTGGCTTCTTGTAGAGTTGACGAGAGTTTCTGATGATGGTGAGAAGGGAGGGTCCTGGTGGAAGCCTGTAGTTCGATTTTCTGCTCCTTGCATGCAGTGAACGAAGACCATGCATGATTGCACATGCCAACATGAAGATCAGTGTAGTAGTGGCTACAGTGTCCATATCTGTGGTCAAATAGAAGGAAAAAAAGAAGTGTAAGATATTTGGAAAACTGTGTTAGCTAAATAGACAAAAACATGTGGAAATAATTCCAATAAAAGGATAATCAAACACACACACAAGAAACATAAGAAACGTGTAGGGTTGAATATAATGGAGACAACTCCACTATGTTGAAGATTTTAAAACATATTAAAAATGATTTTCTTTTTGTGGTTAGACATGAGTGAGCTTGGGCATGTGAGGTTTAGCAATGGTGTTTTTAGCGTGTAAGGCCATGGACATGATATTTTCAGAAATCTAAAGAATGTTCATATATGTTCCAAAACTACTACACAGAAATATAATGATCTGATGAGAAAGGCGAAGGAAAAAGGATAAGAGACTGAAATAAGTGAGAGAGATATGAAGAGAAAGGGACTCACTTTCTCAAATAAGCACTAAGATAGATACCAAACTCCCCAGCGATTCTCTTCCTTATATAGAAGCCATGCTCTACTCTACCAGTGGACGAGATAAACAGCAGAATTATCACCACTAAAATCACGTGTCTTTTACTTTGAACTATTAATAAAACATTAATCAAATCAAATCAAAGGTAACACTAACGCGGTTAGACACTCGTTGCATCTTCATTACTCAGCACATCTTGTACCTTTTGACTCAGGGAAACACATATTTTATCTGTTTCTCTCTACTCCTAACCAAACTTATTTGGTTATATAGAAGAAAAAAAAAAAGTCGTTTTTAACAATTTTTTGACAACACATGTATATATTATTGGTCCGTTTTAAATATTTTTTTAAATATGAATTCAAACAGACCAATAAAATGATGACACGTGTCCTGTTGTGAAAAAATTGTTAAAAAAAGTTGTGAGAATATCATGTATATTTGGTTGTTGGTAATTTATTTCATTATATTTAACTTTTCTGGTTGTTGAAAATTAGAGTGAGTGTCAAGTATTACATTGACTAAAAAATAAAATGCTTACGAAGATCAAATGGGTCAGTACGACACTCCGTCTAAAATAAGTCGGATACTTTTTTCTATTTTCTTAATTTTTTTTTAATTTTAAATTTTTAAAATAGTTTATATATACGTAAAAATAAATATTAAAAACCTATTTAACCATATCTTAACACTTTAATTAAATAACTAATATTTTTAAATAGATAAAATAAAATAATTATTATATTACATGTTAAATTACTATATTATAATTAAAAATTAGAATTTAATTTATAAATTTTAATTATTTAAATTATAATATTATTGTATGTTTACATTTTTAAAAACATATAATATATAAGAGTTAATAAGTCACACTTGACAAAATATCAATCGTCATTGCCAGCTATATGCATATAAAAAGATGTTATTTATAGGAAGTTTTGTTAAAAGGGACCACTCGACCGGTCCCGGTCTTTAGTAAATATGAAAAGTCTGACTCCGATTCATTTACTAATTTACTTAATTATAATTTTTTAAAATAAAATAAAAAATTAAATATTCTGTAATTTATATTTAAATAAATTTCATTCTTATGTTTAATTAGTTTTGAAAATAAAAAATTTAAATAATTTTTTCAAACAAAAGAAAATAATAAATATTTTTTTATAAAATTAAAATTAGATAAATGGGTTAGTGGATCAATCCGACCTACTTCAACTCTGATAAGTCGAATTTAAATGAATCTGACTTGCATAAAAAAAAATACAATTTTTTCAAATTTAATCCGACTTGAATAGGTGGTAAGCTGGATTAATAGCATGTTGTAACTCATTTTCATAACTTTATAAGTAACTTTTACAGCTTACGTTTCAGTTATTGTGTCTCGTAATAATGAAAAACACTTTTTGTTTCGTATGTGTGAAGATATGATTGTCCTTTGTAGTGTGATTTTCTCTTTTCCCTTTATTTTGGATCCTCTTGTCACGAGAAAGATGAAGAGGATAGTCCAAAATTTGCAATACAACATAAGACGAATGATATACATAGATACCTTAACTCTATCTATACTTATTATATATATATATATACTATTTTTCTTTTTATCTTGTGAAAATTTTCTAAACGATTTCATAAAAAGATTATTTTATAAATTAATTTTGTAAAATTGAAATTTAAAGTTTACTTTTTAATATATATCAAAATTATAAATTTGAGTTTATCTCAGTTAAATTTATTATTTTGATAGTCTATCCTGACACTTGTTAATATCTAGTCTCACACATTTATTATATATATACATTTAAGTGTATATATCTTTAAATAGGAAAATGTATTAAAAATCTTACATTAACTAAAAATAATATAATTTTATAATATATAAATTGGTATAAAACTTATTTTATAAACTAATTTTATAAAATTGAGTTAAATTTAAAATTTACTTTTAACATATATATTTTCTTATTATATCATATAACTTACAAATCTATATTTTTATTTTAAATATATATTAAGTGTTAATTTAAATTTTTAGTGTTTATGAATTATTTTTCAGAAGTAGGAACAACTCCTAATCCATTATATTATTAAGGAATAAAAATAAGGTGAAAGCAACCTCATAGTTGGTAATTTACATAAATAGCCCTTTTAGTTATATTCTGCTAATATGAAAATGACAAAAACGTCCCTTTCGTTCAATTTGTCCCGTTTTTGTGCGCATGCGTCAATGATATTAATAATTTAAAAATTTATTTGTTTTTATTTTATTTTTATTTTGTTGCATTTTTTTCTCTTATTTGAAATCTATTAAATTTACTTGAAGTCTTAAATTCCTAGTTTTCTTTTTATTACAACTTTAAACAATCAATTTCCAGTTTGTATAAATCGTTAGTTTATGAAATCATCTATAAGATTTATATTATCTTTTGATATAAAACAATAATAAATATAAACGTTTATTCCAAAAATAAAAATGAATACAGCAACACCCTCTCTGTATTTGTGTTGACGTTAAGCAACACCGTTTTTTTTTACTACCTTAACAGAGACAGGGACAAATTTTTGTAATATTTTCTACATATTCTGTTATGCTGATATAGAACAACCTTTTACAAATTAACCCTACAAAGGCATGGACCACTTTTTTTTGTATTATTTGATATTCGTGTACTAACTTTACCAACCTTAGTAAATACAATGACATTTTTTTACAATTAGATATTCATAATTCTTTAAATTACTATGTCTTTTATATTTTTGACATATTTACAAAACTACTATTTTTATACTGATTTTTTTTTTATTTCAATTTCAAAATTACTAGAACTTTACTTTATACTTAAAAAAGTAATTTTTCAACAAGTTATTGTATAATATTTGTACTATATGTTTATAAACACGTAGAGACTCAAATTACCGTTTAAGTTGGAATAAAACCGATTAATGCCGGTCAGATCAGTTAATCATATAATTAAACTAAATAAGATAATAATCAAATTTACCAAAGTTTGATAATAATAAACTATTTATAAGAAAAAAAGTCTATAAATACAAATCAAATATATAATGGTTAAGATTTGTGTGACCGATAAAAGTAAACTAAATATCAAATAATTAATTTACAATATTATTTTATGAATTAGTGTCTCACGTGTATTGAACAATAGTCCTCAATGTGAGCAATGTATATATTTAAATATTTCTTATTACTTACTCGATTTTTATTTTTACGACAATAACACTTCGATATTTCTAAGACATGAAATCATAAATTTGTAACATCCCAGAAAATATAATACTATATAATGTGAAATGGGTTACATATGATAAGGTAAAACAGTTAAAATTTTTTTTAAGATGAATTGTAATATAATATAGTCATCCAAAACTAGAAGACTTTATAAGATTCTTTATGATATAATTCAATTTTCAAACTTAAAAAATAAATAAATATAAATATTTTAATTTAATTGCATGAAAGTTTTTGAATATATTAAACTATTTATATCATTTAACACATCTTAATTTTGTTAATTTAATACATTATTTAACGTAAGATAAAAATAATTTTTTTTTTAATTTAAATACCAAAATATATCAAACTTTACCAGAAAACTAAATATTAATTTTATATTTAAATTTAAAAACTAAAATAATGAATGTATTTTTATTTTTTTTAATTTAAATGATTGTACCTTTCACCCTATTTTGTTTGGTGATCGAAAGAAAAATGAATTGAAATAATGTTTCCCGCTCTGTAAGTTTTCTGATTTTAGTACAAATAGAAAGTTTCACGTGATATGGGTCCGAGTTTAACGATACTGTTGTGTGGTGTCATGTCAAGTCAGACGATGATGCCCTACACTTATGTCCTTTTGAGACCTCTACAATGACTCTTTAATCTTATTCTCATTTTAGGTTCACTTTTTTGAGGTAATGGATCTGTGGTGAGGAGGGGACTCACGGAATATGTGGAGGAAGTGACACTATCCGAATATAAATGCTCAAAAATATATAAATAATTATACCATTCAAATACTATATGTTTTTATTTTTTTAATATAAATTAATTATAAAATATGTAATTAGTAAAGAGTATTTTATTTTGTTTTACCTTTTTATTATATTGATATGTAATTACAAATCATAATACATAAAATCTTCATCTTGTTTTTATTTGTTCACTTTTTTATCTTTAGATATATTTATTTTATTTTCACTTTCTATCTTTAGTTAGTTTGTTATTATTTTTTATTTGTATTTTTTTGTTTAGTTTATATTTTTTCTATTATAAATAGAGTATTCCATATACATATTCAGTAGACAAAATTGACCGTCTGTGGTCCAGGAGTTCCTGGAGAACCTCCCAGTAGACGTGATTGATTGTCCGTGACCCAGGAGTTCCGGGAGAACTTCCCAGTAGACAAAATTGACCATCCGTGGCCCAGGAGTTGCTGGAGAACCTCCCAGTAGACGTGATTGGTTGTCCGTGACCCGGGGGTTCCTGGAGAACTTCCCAGTAGACAAAATTGACTGTCCGTGGCCCAGGAGTTCCTGGAGAACCTCCCAGTAGACGTGATTGGTTGAGATTGTAACTACTTCAATAATCAGCAAGATACATAATGTCAAAGATATAATAAGATCGGTCGGTTAAGATGTAACCGCTTTAGTAATATGCAAGATATATATTATCAAAGATATGATCGAGACCGATCGGTTAAGATTTGTAACTGCTTCAGTAATATGCAAGATACATAATGTCAAAGATATAATTGAGATCGGTCGGTTAAGATGTAACCGCTTTAGTAATCTGCAAGACATATAATATCAAAGATATATTCGAGACCGATCGGTTAAGATTTGTAACTGCTTCAGTAATATGCAAGATACATAATGTCAAAGATATAATTGAGATCGGTTGGTTAAGATGTAACCGCTTTAGTAATCTGCAAGACATATAATATCAGAGATATATTGAGACCGGTCGGTTAAGATTGTAACCGATTTAGTAATCTGCAAGAAATATATATCAAAGATATGATCGAGACCGATCGGTTAAGATTCAACGACTTTAGAGTCATGTGTTCTGAAAATATAAACTAGATAGTTCAATCATTTGAAAAATCCATGTGAAGTCTTTTAGACCTGCAAAAAATAATATTTATATAAAAATATTTATTTAATCATCGTTGTAAAATAATGATTGGCTTTAATGTCCATTTGACCGCTTATGTGTTTGAAGCGGCGTGTAACACTTTTGCTTTTCCCACATTCCACGATGATGAATTTGAACTATATGCTCCAAGCTAGGATGAACAAGGTTGGTGCAGGTGGCGGCTAAACCTCAGAATTTGTTGAATTCTTGCACTTCACGCGAGGCAGTCAACTAGGTGTAAAGGGATTACACCCTTCTTCGCCTATGGTTTTGTTCCAGATGTCGTAACAGTAGCGGGCCGTGGTTTTGACTGATGAAAATTCTTCAGCTTTACTTTTGAATATTGCTGCACTTGAAAATTAATTAGTGGGAATAAGCAGCTATAAAAGCCGCAATGTCAGTATCAAACAAGAATATAGAGATTGCTACGTTCAGGAAGCTTTTCCTGCTTTCAGAGAGTAAAATGACCTTTTTTCCAAAAATGAATTTGATTTGTATCTTCATAAAACGAATGAAAATAAGGGATGATGCTATTCAGCGAAAAAAGGTGTAGGTATTTGATTATGATAATATATATGTATGTTAATCCGTTCCAGGATTCATAATATATCTATACATATAGAGGAAGATGTCAATCTTGAAAAATCAGTTGGGATATATATATTCACGTATGTCTATAAATAAGTAAAATTGGTTGTGATATATGCAAACAAATCTTGTTGTAGAATAAATCTTGATTAAAATCTTGCATTGATAGCAAAATAATTTTATGAAGGTGCACGCATAATAATATATGCATATTAGGTGTTTTCGGTTGATTCCGAACAAGTCAATTTTGAACATCAATCAGCAATAAATTAATTATGGTTGTGGGTGAAGCAGAATAAATTCTTGAGTCTTGTTTTAATACTTATCTTGTTGATGGAAACTTCCGGTAAGGGTGACGATTCTTGTTGGATAGTTTTCGCTTTGTTGAAATTTTCTGCTGTTGATCCGAAGTAGCGACGTTGATACCGAGAGCTTGTCTTGGTTCCTTGCGGCTTTCAATGGGATGCCCTCCGGCCCCACGGTGGGCGCCAAAATGTTTCGGTATAAATTTTGGGACCGAAGGACTGACCTTGATGACGTCGTCTTCTGTCTTTCTGTCTGCTTCTTCTGGATCTCAACCGCACGCTCTGTGTTGATTTCGACCGTCCGGTGATCTTCAAGTCTTGACCGGAGGGGGGAGGTACCTGAAAAGGCGCTCCGACGCCCAAGTTAGGCGTGTATGATAGATTCTCAGTAGGAGAGAACTCGATCCTCTATGGGAGAGGATTGATGATATATGATAGCAGAGAGTATGCTAAATGAATTGTGAGTGAAGTGTATTTGGAACGTACCTGGCTTGTAACCTTGGCTTATTATTCATAGACCTTGTACTGATATGATATCAATAAAATATTAACAGAATAAGATGTAAAATGTAAACATACTTACTGAATATATCCAAATATCTTTGGGTAGATATATTTCTGTTATAATATCTTTGGTCAGATATTATTTGATAACGATATCTTTAGTTAGATATGCTTCTGATATATTTCTGTTATAATATCTTTGGTCAGATATTATTTGATATGTTTGATATATCTCTGTTTGGATATTATTTGATACGTTTGATGTATATAGCCGTTCGGTATAACTGTGTAACCGACCGCTAGAGATATACTACCGTACACATATTCAGCAGAAGGAAAGATTAATCTCATACATAGTTTTCACTACATTCAACATGATATTTAGAGCTTCATTCATTTAAGTGTATGTTGCCTCTCCCACTATACTCGTCATTGTCGGCGGTGACACTGTCTACCGTCACTGCTGACAGTGATGTTGTCTACCGCTACCACTATCAGAATTTTAGTTTCAACCGACGATCACAAGGTTTTTGTTAGAACTTCGAGAGTGAGTCTAAGTCTCACATTGGTTATAGAACACTATATAAATGTGAAGACTCATTAATCCATTGTCTTGAGCTTTTAGGTAGAGAATTATGCCAATTCTTTATATTGTTGGACTTAGGTCTCATTAATGTCGTGTCTCTCTAGTGAACCTCCTCCATTAATAAACCAATAGTTTTGATTGTCTTGATTAGGCAACCACCCTGCCATCAGATCCTGAGGTCCCGTCTCCTATTCATAGTATTGAAGTTGCCTTTTTTTCCTTTTTCAGGTGTCTGACTTGATTGAGAATTTTAGATTTGTAAGGTTTCTCTCTCATCATGTTCATCTATGACTTATTTCATTGTTCTCTCTTGTGTCACCTTTTAATGAAATTATTATTAAAGAATAACTTATATTAAAAATATTGACTCACTTATTCTATATTATATATTTCATTCTTAATTTTATCCCTTTATAATTTATAATTATTTGGTTATTTATACGTATACAAGTTTGTATATATATTGATTAGACGACTATAACAAAAATGTTCAACAATTCACAATAAATGAGTCTATCTATACATTAATTAAATGACTATAATAAAAAATTTAAATGAGGTATTCCAGACATTGATTAGACGACTCTAATCATTCACTGATTATATGAGTATAAAAAATATACTAAACGAGTTTGTTGATGCACTCATTAGACAATTTTAACTGTATAAATTAGATGAACTTGTCCATAAAATTATTAAATAAGTTATACAAAAAAATTAGATGAATTATTCTACACGTTGATTAGATGAGTTTGAGAATACCCATTAGACCAATGTGTTTATACATTAATTAAATAAGTCCAGCAATAAACACTAATCGAGTTTGTTCATACACTGATAAGATAAGTCTGACAATATACACTGTACAAGTTTGTTTCTTCCATACGCAAATTATACGAGTCTATTAATAAACATTAGACGAGCTTGTTCATTCACTGGTTCAACAAGTTTTGCAATATAATTAAATAAGTCTGCACATACATTGATTGGATGACTATGTTCATACACTAATCAAACAATTACAACAACAAACACTAAATGAGTATGTATATACACTTATTAGATAAGTTTAGCAATTTACATTAGACAAGTTTGTCTATACACAAATTAGACAAGTTTATTAATACACATTAGACGAGTTTGTCGACTCACTAATTAGACAAGTCTTGCAATATACATTATATAAGTCTGAATATACACTTATTTGACGAGTCTAATAATATAAATTATATGAGTGTCTCTGTATACCTATTAAACAAGTAGAGCAACACATTATGTGAGTTTATCGATGTATTGATTAGACGAATCTAATAATATACATTAGACGAGCCTTTCCATGTACTAATTAGAAAAGCATAGCAAAAAAATTACATGAGATTGTCTATACAAATTATATGAGTATAACAAAAAATATTAGATAAGTCATTTCATAAGTTGATTAAATGAGTATAACAAAAATGATTAGAAAAGTTTGGAAATACATTGATTAGATGAGCAAAACAAAAAAAAATAGATGACATTGTCGATGTATAGTAGCAATACATATTAGACAAATATTTTAATATATAAACTAGACAAGTTTGTTAATTTACTCCTTAAATTGCAATATACATCATACAAGTCTATTCATACATTAATTAGATGAGTTTAACAAAAAAAACATAATATAAGTCTAGCAATACACATTATACGAGTTTGTCCATACATTGATTAAATGAGTGTAATAATGTACATTAGACAGGTATGTTCATATACTAATCAGACGAGTATTGTAGCACACATTAGACGAATTTATCCATACACCAATTACATTAGTCTCACAATATACGTTAGACGAGTATGCTCATATGCATATTAGACAAATATATTAATATACATTAGATGACTCTATCCAATCTATGATCAAACAAGTCTTGCAATATACATAACATAAGTTTGTTCATATACTAATTAAACTAGTCTAACTATACACATTAAACGAATGTGTTCATATACTAATTAAAAAAATCTAACAACATATATTGAATGAGGTTGTCAATCTATTGATTTGATGAATCTAACAATTCACATTAAATCAGTCTATTATACACTAATTTATATTTTTAATGAATCGACTTTCTATAGTTTTACATATCCTAATTATATTTTTAGAGTCTATTATATTTTTACACATGTTTAACTTTTTATATTTTTATAAAGTCTACTATTTATAATTTTACAAACAATTAAACTTATAAATTATTTTTGAAGTTGATTTTCTTCAAAACTTAATTATAAACTTGAAAAGTTTTATTATATTTTTTTCTCATGTTTAAAACTAATTTAATACAAAAAGAAAACACATTTTAATTATTGATCAATAAAAATGTGTAATATTTAGTATACACATTTTTTTTCATAAATGACTTATAAAAATATATACACCTTTTTTTGGGGAAAAATATGAATCACATATAATAAATGAATAATAAAAACGTGACAATTTTTTTAGAAGAAAAACTTATTGTATGAGAAAGTTTAAAAAAAAAAAACATACTTTTTTTTTCTTAAATTTTATCATTGTATTTAGAGTATTAGTTATTATCTTGTTTGATAGAGACAAAATTGAACGATGAACATATCAAAAAATAACTAAAGAACAAACGAGAATTATTTAAGATACAAATAAAAAAAAATAATATAAGTTTCACTAATTAATTTCAAAGTAAATTCTTCTTATAAAATATATTTATAAATCAAACACTGGTTTATTTTATTCACTTAACCAAATAAGGTATTAAAGGCTTAAAGCATATCCTTTTTGACCATTTTAAAAAAGTATGACCTATGAGTGTTTACTTAAGAAAAATACGCAGGTTCACAAAGAACACGACAAAATTCCAAGATGATAAGGATAATAGAAAATTGGTTGGTTTGAAGATAACATAGTTCACAAACTGACAAAATATGTTTTGTTCGCACGGAATCAAATAAGGAATCTAGCTGGTATTATTTAAGCATATTAATATTTGGAATTCCTTTATAGTCAAAACTAAAGATTATAAAAAGCTGTACGAGTAAACATTTAAGTTGGGTTTGAGTGTATTTGACTGATATGTTTTTTGTTTTTTTTTTTATTTAAATGGTTTTCTTTTTTAAAAAAAAACATCTATTTTTTTTATAAATATTTAATATAGATATTTTTTTATATTTACCTTTAAAATGTTTATATACAAAGAAATAAAATTTGACTTATATAATTGAAAAATTATTAAAAGTTTCAATACGTATTTAAATGTTTATTTCACCCCAAATAAAGAAGAAAAGTGTACTGAGTCTATGCTTTGCTACTGGTATTTTAAAGTTGAGTAAGCCATCACCTATGACCTCTTTAAATAAATAGGGATGATACTTTGAAAAAACTCTTTATGATAATTTATTTTATTCAATTATTTAATTTATCATTTATTATAAATTCCAGTTGTTAAATAGTTGTATTTATACAAGTGAAGATAATCTATTATAATAAAAAAATAAATAAAAATATTTTTACTTTAATATTTATTTAATTTTATTGATAAGTGTCTTAAAGACGAGTCTTTTAATCATTTAACATTGTTTATTTTTCTATTTACATTGATTTTGTTATCACATACATACTAGAGTTATTTTACTTACTTATTTATTTATTTTATTTTATTTTTTTACTTTTTTATGAATTATATTTATTTTGCTATTACATGTGTATGAAGTTATTTTTATTTTGAATTTATTTATTTTATCTTTAGGTATTTTATATTTATTTTGTTGTCGTATATGTATAAAATTTATTTTACCTTTTCATCCATTTATTTTATTTTTAAATTTTTTATATTTATTTTGTTGGATAAAATTTCTTTTACTTTTTTATTAATATATTTTATTTTTAAACTAATATTTTATCTATATGTATTTTACTGTCATCTGTACATAAAATTATCAATTATATATTATATATTATAGGTGTCGATTAATTCATTAAAGCAGTCTGTAATACACATTAAACATGTCATTGATATATTGATTAAATGAATTTAATAATATATATTAAATTAAACAAACTTTTTTATACACAATTTTATGTGTCTATTATTACACATTAAACGAGTAGGGTCATTCACTGATTAGATGAATCTGGCAATATATATTATAAGAGTTTGCTCGTACACTAATTAATCGAGTTTAACAATATACATTAGATGAATATATTCGTGCACTAATTAAATAAGTATTTTGTGCATAAAACATAAAACAATTCATTCCGTGCATTAAGTATACGAGTCTAAAAATACACATTAGGTGAGTCTATAATCTACTGATAAAAGAGTCTTGCAACACACATTAGATGTGTTTGTTTATATATTAATTAAACGAGTCTAGTAATATACATTTGACAAGTCTATTTATACACATATTATACGAGTCTATTAATACATAATAGACAATTTTATTCATTTTTTTATTAGATGCGTCTTACAATATAAATTAGACAAGTCAATTCATATATATCACATTAAAGGAATGTGTCCATATTGAATAGATAAATCTAGAACTAGATATTAGACAAATATGTCGATGCATTAATTATACGAGTCTAACAATGGATATTAGACCAATGTATCAATACACTAATTTGTATTTAACAAATATACTTAACACAGTTTTATATAGTCTATTATTTGTATTTTTGCAGAATTTACTTTATATTTTTTCACGTGTTATATAAATTATATTTTTACAATATTTACTCTTTACATTTTACATATATATTAACTTTCTAAATTTATGAATAATTTTTCACATTAATTTTATTCAAAATTTCATTATAAATTTAAAAATAAATATTATTATTTGTTTTTCAATTTCTAAATATTTTTTAATAAAATATATATTTTAATATAATATATATTTACTCATATAAAAAAACACACATCCACATGTTTAAAACTAATTATCCTTTTAAAAAAATTAGTTGATCTAAATCGTGTAGGTCATGTTTGAAAAATTTTGTTTTTCAATCTGCAAATAAATAACTGAAGTATACCAAACTGATATGACACGTACTATCACAATGGTGGTCTGAATCTGACCGTGCTTATTAAAAGTTGACAGATTGTTTCGAAATTCATAAAACCTGGTCTGAACACGATTCAATCACTCTTACAGACTCACCATTATTTTGCAACTAGTTTGAACTCATTCATTCTAGGGTTCTTTAATCAAATTTTTAAACTAGTTTATGCATGTGAACCAAGATATTTTAAGATTTTCCTGCTTTCATTTTGTCTGTTTATAAGAGTTATTTTATATGTTATTGTTTCATTCAAATTCAAATTCATTTGACTTTTTTTATAATGATATGATTTTTTATTTTATTTTTAAAGTGTTTGGGATTTAAGTGTAGTCTATTTAGGAACAACAACAAATTTAAAAATAAATTAAGAAATTAAACATTGTTGTTTAGCTTTTTGCAAGTTATATACATAGAAGCATAATAGTTTTCAGAAGATGCTCAAATCATTATTTTTCCAGGTTTTCAGACATAATTTTCTTCAGATTTGACACTGATTACTTTAACGATATGATCCTTTCGTATAGAGCGAATATTGTAATTAAAATACTATTTTTTTTCTATTATTAAAATGCATTATTTTGTCACCTATGTATTGGATTTAAAAAGTTCTATATTTGGTAAGGTATTATGGAGCTTTCATTAAAAAGTCATCCTCAATAATGATATTTATACCTTTTATATTAAAATATCCCATGAATTATTTCTCCTTTTTCTTCATTGGAGCAGTTTGACACTCCAAAATAATAAATTAATTTCATTTGACCCGGTCAAATAATAATATTTTAATTGTAATTATATTATTTTTTAATTTAAAATGATAATATATATTATTATATTATTAAAAGTAGTGTCAAATAAATGTTCTTTTCTGATGAGTGTCAAGCTAACTTTTTCCTTTTCTTAAGAGTCATTGTTTCAATATGTTTTTTACTTATCCTCGTGTGTTTTCTTGTGATGTTGTTATCATTTTGTTATGATCGTGTAATTCATGTGTGATCAAATGATAATGCAAGAGCTAAAGTAAGCAACACCAAGACTATCATAAAATGTCTAGTAGTTACACTCGTAAGCTTAGATATGGATGAGTATTTTGCACTATTCTGAATCAACCTCTTAACTTGAACTTTTATTTAAGATCTTTTACAATTAAAGACTGTATATGAATAATTATCATGAAAAAAAAAATATTACCTACAACAAAAAATTATAGATAAGTCAAAAAATCCGTACATGGAAGTTTTACCTACATATTACTTATGAAAAATTTTTGTTCGGTAATTTTGTCACAATCATATAACTTAATTTTTAACATATTATAAGTAAAATTTAAATCGATATAGTATTTATCTATAATTGTGTGCTTGATACTATTTAAGATTTTTTTTTACGTACATGGAGAAATATTATTTTCTGACTGCATGGCTGTGAATGTAGTTTTCTGACTTAAAGCATGTAGTAAGTGAAGGCATAAAGTTCTGCGTAAGTAGGAAGAGAGAAGAAATAAAAATATAAAATTATATTAGTTTTGTATCTAAAGTTGTTATATGTTTTATTTTCATTACGTTTCAGAATATTTGCGAAGATGGTTATAATTTATAATTTCACAATTTGAAAATTATATTTAATAAAATATACTAATGTGAAAGATGTAAATACTAATATGAACATTTTAGAGTTGAATCACTTGATGTGTATGGATTAGAGCTGTCAAAACGGGTAATCCGGCCCGACCCGACTCAGCTCACCACGGGTTGGTCACTTAGTGAGCCAACCCAATCCGACTCATTTATTAGCGAGCCAGAAAAACTTGAACCCGACCCGACCCACCACGGGTTGGTGGGTAAACGGGTTGGCTCACTAGCCCATTTAATTACATTTTTTTAAATTAAAAAATACAAACTTTCTGTAATTTAAATTTAAACAAATTTCATTCCCAAAAAATTATGTTAGAGACAATTCAAAATAATAATAAAAAGTACAATGTAATCCAATTTCAAAGATATCAAAAAAGAACCAGTACTCAACAACATCAACAAAAAATTAATAGTTTAATTTGTAACATAATTTCCCAAATTCAAAAATATCAGAAGCAGCTTGGTCAAATAATGTATAATCAAATTGTTTAAATAAAATGAACAAACTCTGGTATAAGCATGTCAGAACAGGAAAAAAAATCATTCAATGTCTTCAAATCCCCCACAACAAAAAAACAAATTCGCAAACCCCTATTTTTGTCATTATAGGGTTTTTTTTTAAAAAAAAAAGAAAAGTGTGAAAACAAAAATTTGGAGAAAATAGAAGAAAAAAGGAAGGGTGTTTTACTTGCTCCTTGAAGAATTTCAGAATTTCAGTGAAGTGAGAGTGAGAGCACCGTTAAATTAGAGCAAGTACCGTGAGAGTGATTTGTGAGAGTAGATGTTACTTTTTTGGTATACACAGTGAGTGAAGAAAGTATTTTATTTTTTAGGGTTTCATAAATAAAATAATAAATTAACAAAATAAAATTAGGTAGGTGGGTTGGTGGGCCAACCCGGCTCACCACGGGTTCAACCCGCATGAGCCGGGTTTAAATGAGACGGGTTGAAATCTGACCTGCATATAGGTGAGTTGTATTTTTCAAACCCAACCCGGCCCAAACCCGTGACGGGCTGGGTTGACCCGCGGGTTGTGACCTATTTTGACAGCTCTAGTCTGGATTGTGTGTAGTACAGATCACAAATAATAAATAAATAGGAAAAAGAGACACTACAAGAAATATTCGATTTACATACGGAATTTTACATACGGATGAAGATTCGTATATAATCCAATTTTTACACACGGATTTTATGTACGGATCCTGCGGGTGAGTTATATACGGATTTTACATACGGATTATCCGTATGTAATAATGCGTGATGGCGGGAAAGTTAACTAGGGAAATATTCCGTATGTAATGCGTAGGATCCGTATATAAGGGGGAAACAAGTGTTATCTGCGGACGTTATATACGGATCAACAAAACAAATTTTAAAAGAAATTTAATTTTTTTTAATCCACTTTTACTGAAATCCAGTTATACAAAACAACCCTCTCTCGAGCTATTGTCTCTGGAAGATTGACTACGCATTTCACCCTAATTTCACTTCGAAGCTTCACTTCACTTCAGCGCGGTTCTGTGGGACCGTCACTCGATCTCTCTTGTGTCGAACTGTTGTCCCTGTTCGAAGGTTTCTCCAACAGCAAAGAGAATCTCAGTCACCAAACAGTTTCGTTCGAGCTCCGTGGTTCTGTGTGGGTCTTCCTTGCGTTGTTGGATAGGTTGACGTTGAGACCTTGATGTGGTAAGTGATACTTGCCTTCCTTCATTGTCGTTGTAATGTGTGTGAATGAAACACGTGAACCCTAATGTTCGTTATTTATGTTTTGAATTGGGCCATTCTTGCTTCGGCTGGCAAGATGTGTTGGATTGTGACCAGCCATCGATTGAGCCGTGTGTGTTGCAGTTAAGGTCAGGCAATTTACAGTTGGTGGTGCGAAGACCCTAAGTGAAGGACGTAGAGAAAAAGGTGTTTTTAATTTCATATTTTGCTTGTTTTTCTATGTTTTTATATGGTATTGGTCTTGCACACGTTAGTTTGGGTTAAACTTGGATTTGAAAACCGAGTTCTGAGAAACAACTTAAAAGCCGTTTGGTTTTTTGACAGACAAACTGATTTCGAGACAAAATGTTAATGTTGTTATTAGGGTATAATTCAAAGGAGAGTATATGTGATGAAAGTGTGTATGGAGCATGTATATTTGCAAGCTTAATTTGTAGATAAAATAAATGGTAAGCGTTGTTGTTTGTGATGGGAAGTGGTGAAATAGGAGGAAAGATAACAAGAATTATAGTGATAAAAATGAAGGGTGGTTCTGTGATGGTGACAGGCGCAGAGAGGTATTATAGCATGGACTTAAGTGGAATGAGAGGTGAGTAATTGTTATTTTTAGATGAATAGGTGGATCCATATTTAGGGGTATGATTTTATAGATTTTGTCTCTAAGATTGGATTGGGAAATGACTTGGGCAGCCATACTTTTCAGCTTCTCTAGGGCTAGAGATTGAGAAACTGTGTACTTCTAGCTGTTGCAGGACACCTTGCAATCTTTCCTTAGTCATGTCTATTTCAAACTCAACTTTTTGAATGTCTTCCTTGGTGGCTGTGACCTCTTGGCTTAAGTCGTCATTTTTCTTTCTTGCTTCTTCTGTTTCTGTCTTGAGCTTTTCAAGAGTATGAGACAAACTCGTGAGTATGGATGTGGCCTTTATTTCTGCAGCACAGGCAACTTCTAATTTAGAATTTGCTCTCAATGTCTTTCATTTGAGAACTTGAATTGTTGAATCCAATTTCCCTTCATTCTTCCTTAATCTATTTGTTTCAGCATTGACATGGTTAAGGTTGTTAGTGATGACATCCATAGAGGCCATAAACTGAACTTTCTTCATTAACCAAATCTAATTATTTCCTCGGTGCTTCCAATTCTTCTGTTACAGTCTGTAACAGTAATGCGTCTTCTGATTCCTCCACTTCCCTGTAACTTTCTTCCAAGTGTTACATACTCCCATCTCCTTCAACCCTTTTGTCCAATTCTTTAGCTGACTTCAAGTCATTCAGCAACAGATCAACATCTTATAATGTTATAGCTAATGTAATATGAAGCTCCTTTGACTCATTAATCTCTTCAGTGGCATCGTTCAACTTTTTCCTTGCGCTTTCCAATTTCAAAGAACATTCTTTTGCTACCTGTTCTGTGAGGGCTTCAATATCTGTCAGTTCTTTCAAAGCCTCAATCCTTGCCAGTTCAGCAAGTACTTGTTCCTCATTGGCCTCCTCAATCTCCTTCGTGAGTTATTGTGTATTAAAGACGAAAGCATCTTCGATTTTGACGCTTTGATTTCCTTCTCTGGACGCAACTTTTCTTGCAATATGGAAGCCACATCAAGCTTAAGCCTGTTAAAGAGATTAGAAGTTCACAGATGATTAAAGTTGTTAAACTTTATCATGCATAAAAATTACTTTATTACAGGAGATAAAATTACTTTAATGATCTGGAATCCCTTTTCTCCACATACAAAATTAGATGCATATTCGAAATTAACAGAGTATAGGAAAGTAGCACTGATCCATCATTCATCCCTGTGTCATTCCCAAAGTACTACCCAAATATGAATATATATACATACAGACCAAAAAAAGAAAAAAAATTCCATTTCTCTACTCCAACTTCCCTTTTTCTCTTGTTATTCACTTCTAATTCTTATATACTTTTTCTTATATAATTGTATATTAGAACTTTATCGGGTGTCAAGTTTCCTCTTCTCTATCTTTCTTTTTGTTTTCCTTTTTATTTTCTTTTTCCTCTACTTTTTAAAAGACAAAAAAATGTGATTTTAGATAGGAAATGAAAACATGTTTATTAATTATTATATTTATAAAAGAGTTTTGTTAAAGTGATTTTTTAACGTAATAATATAAGGAGTTGTCTTTGTGTATAAGATTTGCATGCCTGTGTTGAAAGTAGACATAATTAATTGTTTTGGTCTTTTCCAAGCTACTTGCTTCATTTTCCAGAGTCTAAAACATAGGCCTGACCTTCTTAGTGTCCTAAGAAAAAAACTGGTTGAGTTAGTTGGAGGATTGTGCAAGTTCCTACTCCTAATGCTCCAACCAAATCAAGGTTTTCCTTAAATGAAGATTGACTTTTGAAATATTTATTAATGTTGATGGATTTGAGAGAAATTATAGAAGTAAGAATAATATATACATAAAAGTATATATAAACAAAATTAACATAACATTATGCGTTACATATTATATAAGCTACCACTTTCTTTTCGTCTTCAAATTAATTATTTATTTATTTAAATGTTTATTTACTTTTGAAATATTTATTACTGTTGATGGATTTGAGAGAAATTATAGAAGTAAGAATAATATATACATAAAAGTATATATAAACAAAATTAACATAACATTATGCGTTACATATTATATAAGCTACCACTTTCTTTTCGTCTTCAAATTAATTATGCGCTACATATTATATAATGCAGGACTATGATTAATATCTTACAAAAATCATATGTAGAGGAATGATTAAACACGATAAAATCCCACTACCTTTCCCTCCTAGTGTGTAATCGTTACAACTATTCCTCATTACCACTGCTGCTATTGTTTCACCACCAATTTTGCTTGTACTTTCTACTACATTCTTACTTATTCCTTCATCCAATTTTTGGTTGTGTATATTTGATATGCTTTTGAGATGGTTTAACCCTGTCTCAGCACAAATTAGGGAAGAAAAATTAGGTAGCACAAAGGGAGCACATTACTAGCAACAAATATTGTGAATTTTGGATTTGATGGAAATTCAATTATCTATTGTTTAGTGTTGTACTTTGTTATTACTTATCCATGAAGGAAAAGTAGTAACACATAATGAATTTAGCCTTGTATTAATTACTGGCTAATTTTTCGTTAATTGGTATATATACAGAACATGGATGATGCTCCACCAAATCGTTCATGGATGTACGATAGGTGTTATAGAGGAAGAGGTGCTTTGAAAGAGTCATTTGTATTTGGTGTTGAAGACTTTATAATTAAAGCTTGTCAACAAGAACGTTATCAAAGAGATGGGGGGCTTCGATGTCCATGTTTAAAGTGCGATTGTACAAAGATTCTGAATGAAAGAGTTGTCAAGGTTCACCTTTACAAAAACGGTTTTAAGCCTAATTATTTCATTTGGGAGGATCATGGGGAAACCTTTCCAGAAGTTGATGTAGAAAATGATGTCACTTTGAGGGGTGTGGAGACTTCAGGTGAACCAAATGAGCAAGTTATGACGATGGAAGACATGGTGCATGATGCTCTTCTGCAAAGACAACCCTTCCAAGCATCAAATTCTTCTAACATGGAAGAGGCTCCAAATGAAGAAACTCAAAGGTTTTATAACCTTTTGTTGGAGGCAAATACGCCTTTGTATGAAGGAGCATCGGATTCCACATTATCAATGTGTGTGAGGCTTTTAGCTTGCAAGTCGAATTGGAATATTCCTAACCAATGCTTAGATTTCTTTGCAAAAATGCTTCTGGATGCAACACCCATCAAATCTGGTTTGCCAAAAACTTACTACGATGCAAAAAAGATAATGTCGAAGCTGGGATTACAGTCGCAGAGGATTGATTGTTGCGTGGATGGTTGCATGCTATTCTATGATAATGAATATGGTAAGAATGATGGAGCATTGGTTGAATGCAAATTTTGTGGGAAGCCAAGGTATCAACAACACAAGACAGGAGCAAGTTCTAAAAAACAAGTACCTGTTAAATCCATGTTCTATTTACCAATAATTCCAAGACTTCAACGAATGTATGCCTCAAAAGAAACTGCAGCAGAAATGACATGGCACCATCAGAACAGGTCGTCAAATGGGGTTTTGCGTCATCCATGCGATGGAGAGGCGTGGAAGCACTTTGATACAGTACATCCTGATTTTGCCATTGAGCCACGCAATGTTAGACTTGGTTTATGCTCCGATGGTTTTAATCCATATGTGCAGGCGTCAAATATACCATATTCATGTTGGCCAGTAATTGTGACGCCGTACAATCTTCCACCAGAAATGTGCATGACTAAACCGTACATGTTTTTGACTTGTCTCATTTCGGGGCCATTCAATCCAAAGGTTGGCATTGATGTATACCTAGAGCCCTTGATAGATGACTTGAAGAAGTTGTGGAGTGGTGTCCTAACATACGATATTTCAAGGCGACAAAACTTCGTCATGAAGGCGATGCTAATGTGGACAATTAATGATTTTCCTGCTTATGGTATGCTGTCTGGATGGAGCACCCATGGTAAATTGGCTTGTCCGCATTGTATGGAGCAATCCAAGGCTTTTAGATTATATCATGGGCGAAAAAATTCATGGTTTGACTCCCATCGAAGGTTTTTACCAAATGACCATGCCTTTAGGAGAAATAGGAACGCTTTCAAAAAGGGGGAAGTGGAAATGGAAGACGCGCCACCATATCTCACGGGAACAGAAGTTTGGAATAGAGTGAATGGTTATCCTAAAGTAACAGAAAATGGTGCACAAACAATAGATGGATACGGTCAGTGGCATAATTGGACGAAAAAGAGCATCTTTTGGGATCTACCATATTGGAAGGATAATTTGTTAAGGCATAATCTTGATTTCATGCATATTGAGAAGAATTTCTTTGACAACATTTTTAATACCGTGATGAATGTCACTGGGAAGTCAAAAGACAATGAAAAGGCCCGAATGGATATAGGTTTGTATTGTAGACGAAAAGACTTGGAGCTCAAAACTCATACTAATGGAAAGATGTACAAGCCAAAATCTAATTATACAC
Source organism: Vigna mungo (assembly GCA_036885675.1). Lineage (NCBI taxonomy): Eukaryota > Viridiplantae > Streptophyta > Magnoliopsida > Fabales > Fabaceae > Vigna > Vigna mungo. The sequence continues at coordinate 40,600,892 of CP144692.1, read as the reverse complement.
TTTCAGTAGACCAATCAAAACAGGTCTATCATTGGTTGAAAGATCTTAGGATGCCTGACGGATATTCTTCTAACTTGTCAAGGTGTGTTGATGTCAATAGGGGAAAGGTGATTGGGATGAAAAGTCATGACTGCCATGTGTTTATGGAATGCTTACTTCCTATTGCGTTTAGTTCTTTACCAGCTCATGTTCTAAATCCAATTACAGAAGTCAGTCATTTCTTCAGAGATTTGTGTTCTACGACATTGAATAAGGACGACCTTCAAAAGATGGAAGAAAACATTCCTTTTATACTTTGCAAGATGGAGAGAATATTTCCCCCCTCATACTTTGATTCTATGGAACATCTCCCTATACATCTTCCATATGAAGCAAGACTTGGTGGATCGGTCCAATATAGGTGGATGTACCCATTCGAAAGGTGACAATATCTTGTTGTATTGTTGAATTTAGATGCCATATTTCATGATCCTAATATACCACTTTTGAAATTGTAGGTTCATGGGATATGTTAAACAAGTTAAGAATAAAGCTAGGGTTGAAGGATCTATTTGCGCATCATATTTGCACAAAGAAACAACTCATTTTTGTTCTCACTACTTCAAGTCATTCATGTTAACACCTCAAACAAATAGAAATGAAGTAGACATTCAAATTGAAAGGACAACATTATCAGTGTTTGACCAAGCTGGTCGTCATTCCGGGAGGGAATCAACTCATTGGCTAAGTGACGAAGAATTGAGATCAGCTCATGTTCATGTCTTAATCAATTGCAATGAAGTTCAACCTTATCTTGAGTAAGGCTCCAAATAAATTGATTTACTGAAGTTGTTGTTGTTATATACTAAATTGACATTGACCGAATATTGTCATATATATGGACAGCTCATTCTTACATACCTATCAACTTTCTGAGTCAAACAGTTCGAACCTATGACTCTAACTTATTACCATGGAGAACTCTTTGAACTTATTACTTTTAATTGACAATTATGTAAACTTTACTATTAATTGTGTCAGACTGTCAATTAAGACTTTTAATTGTTAAGACTTTTAATTGATATGTGAAATGTCTGAATGGATATAATGGGCAGGATATGTGATTTGATGAATTTATTTGTGTTTGGATATGAGTAGGTCTGATGTTCAGCGCACTGTGTGATAAAAAACTAGTTAACTATTATCAGTATATAGAGTATGTACGGATTAACCGTATAAAATTTATATACGGATTATCCGTATATAATATTGTTATACATTATATACGGATTTTCCGTATATAAATATATATGGGTTTTCCGTATATAATTTATATACGGATTTTCCGTACATAAGTTATATACGGATTTTCCGTACATAACTTATATACGGATTTTCCGTACATAACTTATATACGGATTTTCCGTACATAAGTTATATACGGATTTTCCGTACATAAGTTATATACGGATTTTCCGTACATAAGTTATATACGGACAAATCTGTATATAACTTTAGCTACAATCACTTTATATACGGATTTTTGACCGTATGTAATCCGTATATAACCACATTTTACATACGGATTTTTAAGGTTATATACGGATTTGGGCTGTATGTAATGGACATTTTTCTTGTAGTGAGAGAGAAGAAATATGACAAAGAAAAGTGTATTATTTGGATTACAAAAATAAAAAATAATTCGTTTTTTCTTCATATATCTGTACAAATAACAGAAAATAGATTAATTATATAAAATAATATTCTTATAATGATTAAAAAATTCTTTTTAATATAATATTTGTCAAAATGAAATGATTTATTTTTTTAAGTACCAACTGATTAAACTAAAAAAAATTAACAAAAAAGAAAAACAATTTGTTACTCGTTTAATATCTCTTAAGTTAAGATAAAAATTTAGTATTTTCTTTTATTGTGCCCAGGCTAATAGATTACCTGAAAAAAGTAACTACTCAAGACCCATTTTTGTGTGTGTGTGTTTCCAGTGTGCTTTGTCCTCACTCACACACTTTTCGGGAAAACTTCCCGGAAGGACACCCATACCTATACAGTCTCCAGATCCCTCTCATTCCGGTGTATGTTCAATTCATCCATGTGCCCCTTCCACTCGAAGCCTGCCAGGAGCCGCTCACTCCCCGCCCTCGTCAGTGCCCGGGCGTCACATGCCCACCAGCTTCCGCTTGGTTCGTCCTCGAACCACACCGTACTGGGAGAGACTAGGCTCTGATACCAAATGTAACACCCCTAACGGAGTGCCACTAGAAAATAATAGAATCCAAAATTTTACGCCAATTTTTTTTTTATTATTTAAAATTAACATCGCAGAAATAAAACTCAATGGTTCAAGCGTCTTAGAACATAAAGTTCAACCTTACAATATCAAATCCATTATTCAAAAACAAGAAATAGCTTTAAAACATGATAAATTCCCCATAGCAAATTACCAAATCTCTCATCGTGCTACTCCAGCCTTGCATTATCTGCAACACCATCTACTCTCGTACAAGTACGATCATTGTAGGTGGAACCACAACTACAAAAGTAAAGGGTGAGTAACTAAGGACATAACATCGCATATAATTTCAAAGACAACATCATAACATAGACTAAATTAGGCATCACGTCACAACACTTCTCAGTATTCAACTCATAACTTAAATCATCACCACCCAGACTATCATAGTCATAACATTACAATACATCATAGTATTAAAATCACAACTCAAGTCATTTACATAAGCTTCTATTGTTTCCTTGAATTTTGTCGTACCAAACCCGTTTCGCAAAACAGGGTGATTCGAGCCGCCTTCCATCGCAACTTCAGGCCTATCTCCCCGACTCCTCAAGGAATTACGAGTAAAAACTTCGGTTAGGCGTACCCACCGAGCACTATACTCACACGAGCCGAAGTCATTGGGCGAGACATCCAACCCTCTCTATTCCTCGCGCACGAGAATAGGGTGACACTCGAATCTCAGTCTCCGCAGAGAACTCAACACAATATCGTATCGCAATACGAACATCACCGGTTCGACAAAAATTCTAAGGAAATGACAGAACACTTGCTCTCACAACTTCACCATCACAACCATACACATATCACTCACATATACAAAGTCAACCAAATTCATTGACCAACAATCAATTAAAAATACTCAAATAATTAAAATAAAATTAATTATTTTCCTACTGGCGCACCCCCGTGAAATTATTAATCTCACACTCCCGTCCACTAGAACCAATATTTCTAGTGCACCCCCGCTTTTACTAACATCCAACACATAATAAAACACACTTTTTTTTTGTACTCCTTTTTATCTTAAATACACTTCCTCTCATAAATCTACCAACCCAAGTGGTCCCCACAACTATTTTTAACTTTAAAACAAAATCCCTATTTTCTCTCACCAAGTGGATCCCACTTAAATTACTCTTTCCTCACAAAACTCTCAATCTCTCTTTTTCTATTTACGTAACATCTCTTCATTCTCTTTCTCTCTTTCTCATTTGCATTTTCATTTAAACACAAGGTTTTTCTCACTCATCATTTCTCACAAAAAGCCACGGGCCCACACTTCTTTTCAAGACCACTTTCTCACACTTAATTTTTTTTTGCAATTCATTCTTCTCTCTCATGCACACACCTTTTACGTAACTCACTTCACATTCCTATATTAAAATTTTTCATTTTCACTCTTCTCTCTCTTCCTTTCAATGCTCACGGCCCCACCACACTTACTCACTCTTTTATTTCCCAATTTGACTTTTTCAAACCACTTATTCCTCCTCTACACCAAATTTACGTAACCACACTCTTTGTTCCCTTTTCCTCTTTTTCTTTTCTTATACAAAGTTCCACCTTTTCCATCTTTCCTCTCCAAAACCGTGACCCCACATCCCTTGCCACTCTCTTCTATTTCATTTCACACTTCTCCTTCTTTCTCTCCTTTTACGTAAACCAACATACATTCCCACTTTATTTTGTTTCTCTTTGATTTTTCAACATCCTTTCTAACTCACCTTTTTCCCACTCAACTCACGGCAAACACATACACACACCTCCTTTCACTCTTTCATATTTTTCTTTTTCAACTAAAGCCCAAAAACCACCTTTCTTCTACTCTTCTCTTTGGTTTTCCTTCTCAACTCCAACATAAGACTCTTCTCTTTTCTTCTTGCTTTTGCTATGTGATTTGTAGTGTGCCCATCTCCTCCTTCCACTTCCATAATTCTTCCTTCATGTTCTTCTTCCTCCAATGCCATCAAGCTTCTTCTTTCTTCACTACTTTCATCAACCCCATGTACCCCATCTTACAAAAACATCACTTTCACTCCTCTTATACTCATAACTCACTCTTTTCTCTTCCAACAATGGGAGAGAACTCTCAATACCCTCCTACCCACACTCTTTGTCAAATAGTGTAGATAAGCATCCCACAAAAATATTATAATTCATACATTGTAATAAGGAAACAAGATGCACACAATATAACATGATTTTAAGTGTACCCATAAAACTTTTTCATACACATACATCACCCCAAAGTGTCCAAAACATGTATACCCATTTTAAGAACAACACTTCTTGAAAACCAACATGTAAAGTTCAAAGTATACCCATAACTACAAAAAAAAAAACGAAAATCACTATATATATATATATATATATATATATATATATATATATATATATATATATATATACAACCCAAAGTATACCCCTTCACAACCCCATTTTGAAAATGCATGAAAATAATCATTCTCCATACAACAACACATGAAATTAAACACAAAAAGAGAGCATGCATCAACATATTACCTTTAATCTCAACACCAAAAGAAAGAAAGCATGCATAACATTATCATGTTACCTTCTACCCATCATACACCATATTATGTCCCAAGTTAAACCCCTTACCTCTAGTTCCAAGCAAGCTTCAAAAGTTCTTAGGTTTCTTTCCTCTCTAGACAACAAGCTTTCACTCTTCTTGATCTCCTACAAGTGACGTCCAAGACTCCAAGACTAGGGTGACCACTTTCTTTCTCTCACCACTTGGTTATTCCTCACATAGAAATGTTTCTCTCCACTCAACTTACAATTTTTTTTTCTCTCTTTTCCACTCTCTCACCAAGTTTGTAATACAACCTAACTAACTTAAAATTACACACTTAAATAAAATCAATCCTAAACCTTTCTAATCCTTAACTCCCTACTCAAGGTCATTCCCAAGGGCACCCTTAAGCCATTTCAGATTTTTCCCATTCCTAACTCCACATTAAAACCTCTTTTAATGTGTGTAAATGGTAGGTTTAAAATGTGTTTAAGTGCCTCTATAATACCCATTTATGGAGCCTACCATTTTTAATGCAATGTTTAACCTCTCCAAGAAACTCCAAAGTCACTTACAAACATCCTAAGTCTAGAATTCAAGTGCCCAACCATGCAAAGAGAAAAAAAACCATAGAACCATGCAATCTTCTCCTTAACGTAAATGAGAAAGAAGAGTAACCCAACTTTTCCTTTAAGTTTGACTTTTCAACCATTCAAAATGAAACATATAAAATGCACTAAAAAAAGCCAACAGTCTTTTTGGTCTTGGAAGGATTTGAACTTGGGACCAAGCACACAACCCTCCCATGCACACACAATCACCACTAGACCAAACAACATTCACTGATAAAATAGCGTAAATAATTATATTTATATGCGTTTTTTAAGTTTTTTCGAAAATTAATAAGAAAATCAAAATTAATTTAATTTTCTTCTTTTCCTTAAATATTTCTCAACAACATTTCACATCATAATCATTACCTAATATCACAAAAAAATAAAATACTTAAAATAAGTAATCATTTTATTTATACGGGTCTTACATTCTCCCCTACTCCAAAAATTTTCGTCCCCAAAAATTAAGGCTACTATGCGAACAAAATGCGGGTATTCATTTTTCATAATTTCTTCAAGCTCCCACGTCATCTCTTGGGTTTTCTCATTCCACAACACCTTCACCGTACGAATTTTCTTTCCCCTCAGATTCTTCGTCTGTGCCTCCAACACCCTGACTGGCCCAGCTTCGATTGTAAGATCTTCACGAACTTGTATATCATCAACCTCTAGCACATGTGTAGGATCTGGAATGTATTTCCTCAGTTGAGACACGTGAAAAACATTATGTAGGTTTGCCAACTACGACGGTAACGCTATCTCATACGCTACCGGTCCAATCCGCCTAAGAATCTCATAAGGACCGAGAAACTTAGGAGACAACTTCTTCGCCTTGATAGCCCTACCTACACCTGTTATCGGTGTCACACGTAGAAACACATGATCCCCTTCATTGAACTCAAGCGGCCTTCTTCTCCGATCAGCATAAGACTTCTGCCTACTCTGCGTTGTTCTCATTCTTTCTTGAATCAGCTTCACTTTTTCAGTAGTTTGTTGCAACAACTCAGGACCTATTGATATTGCTTCCCCATCTTGAAACCAACAGAGAGGAGTTCGACATCTTCGCCCATACAAAGCTTCATAAGGCGCCATTCCAATGCTAGAATGATAGCTGTTATTATATGTAAACTCCACCAAGGGTAGGATCTCACTCCAACCTCCAAGATGGTCCAGAACACAAGCCTTCAACAAGTCCTCCAATGACTGAATAGTTCTTTCAGTTTGTCCATCTGTTTGAGGGTGATATGCTGAACTCATCCTCAATCGCGAACCCAAAGCATCTTGCAACTTCTGCCAGAACCTCGAGGTAAACCTTGGATCCCGATCCGATACAATGTTTTCCGGTACACCATGCAATCTTACAATTTCTCGTATGTACAGCTCTGTTAACTTCTCCATTGACATCTTTTGATTGATGGATAAAAAGTGGGCGCTTTTCGTCAACCGATCAACTATCACCCATATGGAGTCGTGACCCCTCGATGATCTAGGTAAGTGAGTTACAAAGTCCATCGAGATGCTGTCCCACTTCCACTGAGGAATATCAAGTTGTTGCAACATGCCACCTGGTCTTTGATGTTCAATCTTCACCTTCTGACATACCAAACATGAAGCTACGAACTCTGCAACATCTTTCTTCATTCCACTCCACCAGAATGATTCCTTTAGGTCCTTATACATCTTAGTCATTCCCGGATGGATACTGAGACTACTTTTATGTCCTTCCTCCAATATCAACCTTCGCAGCTCCGTTGTTGCAGGCACACACACTCTTCCTCGAAACCGAAGAATACCATTCTGGCATAAAGCAAAGTCTTTGGCTTGATCAGTTCCTAACAACCCCACAATTCGTTGTAGCTCCAGATCAATTTCTTGTTCCGACTTCACTTGCTCCAAGAAACTACTTGTAATTGTCAGATGACTACACCACATGTGATCCTGACCCAACCGAACACTGAGATTCATGTCCCTCAACTTCTCTATCAACTCTAACTCTTTGATCATCAGGGCTGACATCTGAACCCGCTTTCTACTTACATTTGCCACGACATTCGCCTTCCCCGGATGATAAAGCAACTCAAAGTCATAGTCCTTCAAATATTCCATCCACCTTCGTTGCCGCATGTTTAACTCTTTCTGATCAAACAGGTATTTCAGACTTTTATGGTCGCTGAAAACCTGAAACTTCGCTCCATACAAATAATGACGCCAAGTCTTCAGAGCAAACACTACAGCTGCCAACTCAATGTCATGTGTCGGATAATTTCGCTCGTGTATCTTCAATTGTCGTGAAGCATAAGCAACTGGTCTTCTATTTTGCATTAATACACAACCCAAACCTTGATACGACGCATCGCAGTATACCTCAAATGCCTTGTCTGTATCTGGAATAATTAGCACTGGGGCGGTGGTCAACCTCTGCTTCATATCTTTGAAACTTGCTTCGCACTGATCAGTCCAAACAAACGGTTGGTCCTTCCGCGTCAATTGAGTCAGAGGACCTACTATCTTGGAGAAATCCTTTACAAATCTTCGATAATAACCTGCTAGTCCAACAAAACTCCTTACCTCAGTCACCGATGTAGGACGTTCCCACTTCAACACAACTTCAATCTTGGCTGGGTCGACTGATATTCCTTGAGCAGATATCACATGACCAAGGAATTGAACTTCACTCAACCAAAACTCACATTTCGATAGCTTACCATACAACTGGTGCTCCCTTAGAATCTCCAATGCTATCCGCAGATGTTCAACATGTTCCTCTCGGTTCTTCGAGTAGATAAGAATATCGTCAATGAATACAACGACAAACTTATCCAAACAAGAACGAAAGATACGATTCATGTAATCCATGAATATAGCTGGAGCATTCGTCACACCGAAAGGCATTACAACATACTCGTAGTGCCCATAGCGTGAGCGAAACGCCGTCTTCTGCACATCGTCTGACTTGACAAGAATTTGATGATATCCTGATCGTAGATCAATCTTTGAAAACACACCAGCACCTTTTAACTGGTCTAACAGATAATCAATTCTCGGCAAAGGGTACTTGTTCTTGATAGTAACTTTATTAAGTTGTCAGTAATCCACACATAATCTTGAGCTTCCGTCTTTCTTTTTCACTAGCAACATCGGTGCACCCCAAGGAGACACACTTGGTCTGATGAATTTCTTCTCTAACAATTCTTCAATCTGCTTCTTCAATTCTGCTAACTCCGCTGGAGCCATACGATATGGAGCTACTGATACTAGCCCTGCACCTGGCATCAAATCTATTGAAATTTCCACTTCACGACTCGGCGGCAAACCTGGTACCTCCTCAGGAAAAACATCCGCATATTCCTCGACCACCGGTATTCCACTGATTTGCTCGTCTATGCTCTTCTTCTGCTCTTTCACTATCAACATAAAGCAAATGTAACACCCCTAACGGAGTGCCACTAGAAAATAATAGAATCCGAAATTTTACGCCAATTTTTTTTTTATTTAAAATTAACATCGCAGAAATAAAACTCAATGGTTCAAGCGTCTTAGAACATAAAGTTCAACCTTACAATATCAAATCCATTATTCAAAAACAAGAAATAGCTTTAAAACATGATAAATTCCCCATAGCAAATTCCCAAATCTCTCATCGTGCTATTCCAGCCTTGCATTATCTGCAACACCATCTACTCCCGTACAAGTACGATCATTGTAGGTGGAACCACAACCACAAAAGTAAAGGGTGAGTAACTAAGGACATAACATCGCATATAATTTCAAAGACAACATCATAACATAGACTAAATTAGGCATCACGTCACAACACTTCTCAGTATTCAACTCATAACTTAAATCATCACCACCCAGACTATCATAGTCATAACATTACAATACATCATAGTATTAAACTCACAACTCAAGTCATTTACATAAGCTTCTATTGTTTCCTTGAATTTTGTCGTACCAAACCCGTTTCGCAAAACAGGGTGATTCGAGCCGCCTTCCATCGCAACTTCAGGCCTATCTCCCCGACTCCTCAAGGAATTACGAGTAAAAACTTCGGTTAGGCGCACCCACCGAGCACTATACTCACACGAGCCGAAGTCATTGGGCGAGACATTCAACCCTCTCTATTCCTCGCGCACGAGAATAGGGTGACACTCGAATCTCAGTCTCCGCAGAGAACTCAACACAATATCGTATCGCAATACGAACATCACCGGTTCGACAAAAATTCTAAGGAAATGACAGAACACTTGCTCTCACAACTTCACCATCACAACCATACACATATCACTCACATATACAAAGTCAACCAAATTCATTGACCAACAATCAATTAAAAATACTCAAATAATTAAAATAAAATTAATTATTTTCCTACTGGCGCACCCCCGTGAAATTATTAATCTCACCCTCTCATCCACTAGAACCAATATTTCTAGTGCACCCCCACTTTTACTAAAATCACAACACATAATAAAACATACTTTTTCATGTACCCCTTTTTATTTTAAATGCACCCCCTCTCTGAAATTTACCAACCCATGTGGACTCCATTGAAAAAAATCAAACTTTATTATTAATTTTTTTCTTTCTCTCTCCAAATGGACCTCACTTAAAACATTCATTTTTCACTAAAAGTTCTCTTTCTCTCTCCTACTCTCCACTTTTACGTAACCAACCTTCTCCCTTTTCTCTCTTTCTCTTTTGTTTTCAATTAAAACACAAAGTTTCATTTTTCCTATCTTTCTCTCTCAAAAACCGTGGACCCCACTCCCTTTTCTAGCTCACTTTTCTTCTCTTTCCTAAGTTAAAGTTTATGACTTCTCTCCCATGCACAATGAAGTTTACGTATGAATCTCTCCATCCCATGTTACATTTTCAATCTTCTCTCTCTTGCCATTAACTCCCGGTCCCACACCACTTTACCATCCACACTTTCATTTTGTTCTTTTTCTACACATCCTTACTACAATTACGTAAATTCACCACACACCTACACCTACATCCCTTGATTCTTTTTCTTCTTTGACTTTTCAACCCAACCCACCTTTGTTCACCCTCACTTTTACGTCACTTACTACCCCTACTCTCTTCTTATCTTATCTTTTCTTCTTCACCCAAAAACCCCAAACATAACTTCTTTCCCTTCCATCATTTACGTAAACCTTTAGAACCCACACCATTCTTCTTCTTTTTTTCTCTTCACACAACTAAATCCCCTTCTACTTCTCTCATCACTAATACGTAGAACCCATGCAACCAAACTTCTTCTTTCTTTGCCATTCCATCAACCCCATGTACCCCAACTCACAAAAACATCACTTCTACTCTATATTCTCATAACTTACTCTTTTCTCTTCCAACAATGGGAGAGAACTCTCAATACCTTCCTACCCACACTCTTGGTCAAAGAGTGTAGATAAGCATCCCACAAAAATATTATAATTCATACATGGTAATAAGGAAACAAGATGCACACAATATAACATGATTTTAAGTGTACCCATAAAACTTTTTCATACACATACATCACCCCAAAGTGTCCAAAACATGTATACCCATTTTAAGAACAACACTTCTTGAAAAACAAACATGTAAAGTTCAAAGTATACCCATAACTACAAAAAAAACGAAAATCACTATATATATATATATATACAACCCAAAGTATACCCCTTCACAACCCCATTTTGAAAATGCATGAAAATAATCATTCTCCATACAACAACACATGAAATTAAACACAAAAAGAGAGAGCATGCATCAACATATTACCTTTAATCTCAACACCAAAAGAAAGAAAGCATGCATAACATTATCATGTTACCTTCTACCCATCATACACCATATTATGTCCCAAGTTAAACCCCTTACCTCTAGCTCCAAGCAAGCTTCAAAAGTTCTTAGGTTTCTTTCCTCTCTAGACAACAAGCTTCCACTCTTCTTGATCTCCTACAAGTGACATCCAAGACTCCAAGACTAGGGTGACCACTTTCTTTCTCTCACCACTTGGTTATCATTTGTAACGCCCCGGCAACTTACAGAGACTGTTGACTGCCCCCACATATCACCACAAGACTTTCCAGTGTGCTTTGTCATCACTCGCACACTTTCCGGGAAAACTTCCCGGAAGGTCACCCATCCCAGAATTTCTCCAGGCTAAGCACGCTTAACCATGGAGTTCTTATGGGTTAGGCTACCGAAAAGTAAATGCATTTTGGTGATATGGGTAGCCAAATCAATTCCTTTAAGTTATCCTTCAACTGTATAGTCTCATACCTATATAGTCTCCAGATCCCTCTTATTCCGATGTATGTTCGATTCGTCCATGTGCCCTTTCCACTAGAAGCCTGCCAGGAGCCGCTCCTTGTCCGTGCCCCCTGCACCATGCCTCTTGCACCGGCGATCACTTCCCGCCCTCGTTAGTGCCCGGGTGTCCCATTTATGCAGCAATATATATGTGTGTGTGTGTGCGTGTGTGTGTGTGTGTGCGTGTGCGTGCGTGTGCGTGTGTGTGTGTGTGTGCGTGTGTGTGTGTGTGCGTGTGCGTGCGTGTGCGTGTGCGTGTGTGTGTGTGTGGGTGCGTGTGTGTGCGTGTGTGTGCGTGTGCGTGTGTGCGTGTGTGTGCGTGTGTGTGTGTGTGTGGGGGGGGGGGTGGGTGTGTGTGGGTGTGTGTGTGTGTGTGTGGGTGTGTGTGTGGGGGGGGGGGGTTTGCTAACTTGTGTACGCCTGTTTTTCAGTCGATACATTTTAGCAATGTGTACCGGATTTTAGTAGACAAAAATACCCTAATATATCATGGATTCTAAGTTTTAAGGTTAAGGGTATTTTAATAATTTTCATTTTCAGAACTTAAAAAAAAAACCCCAAACTCTTGCTCACCTCCCTCATTCCTCTCAACCCTTTCTCTTTCATTTCTCTCACTCCAACATTTTCTCTCTGTCATCGTTATTGTAGCTCAGAAACACTCACTTTTAAACAATTTCTTATCCAAAAAAAATAATTTTATAATAAGTTTTCATTTCATAATTTTTGACTTATCTAATTTTATCTAATTTTCACAAGCTAATGACATCTAAAGCAATTGATAATTGGCATGTAAAAAATAAAAAACACTCACTAATTTCTTACAAAAAAAATGATTTTATAATGAGTTTTCAACCCTTTCTCTTTCATCTCTCTCACTCCAACATTTTCTCTATCATCGCTATTGTAGCCCCAATTGAAATAACACTCACTATTAAACAATTTCTTACAAAAAAAATGATTTTATAATAAGTTTTGATTTCATAATTTTTGTCTTATCTAATTTTATCTAATTTTCACAAGCATAATGACATCTAAAGGAATTGGTAATTGGCCTGAAAAAAATAAAAAACACTGAGTGTTAAACAATTTCTTACAAAAAATGATTTTGTAATGAGTTTTCATTTTATAATTTTTGTCTTATCTAATTTTCATAAGCATAATGACATTTGAAGAAGGAATTGGTAATTGGCCTGGAAGTTTTTTTAGAGATGATGATTCAAGACTCGCAGAGGATGAAATTAGAGAGGTTAATGAAGATGATGAAATTGAAGAGATCTTGAATGAACACTTTCTTGAAGGCGAGTGTTTTTTCAATTAGGACTAGTATAAGGATGACAAAGAAAATGTTTGAGTGAGAGAGATGAAAGAGAAAGGGTTGAGAAGAATGACGCAGGTGAGCAAGGTTTGGGGTTTTTTTTTTTTTTAAGTTTTGAAAATGAAAATTATTAAAATATCCTTAACCTTAAAACTTAGAATCCATGATATATTAGGTATTTTTGTCTACTAAAATCCGATACACATTGCTAAAATGTACCAATTGAGAAACAGACATACGTAAGTTAGCAAACCCATATATATATATATATATATATATATATATATATATATATATATATATATATATATATATATATATATATATATATATATATATATTACATTTAATTTTAGTGAATATACCGTTCATTGATTTAGGAAATAATTATCTATTGCTTTTCAATTATTTTAAAAATAATTATTACTATATAATAAGTGAAATAAAGATTAGTGTAGCAAAAAACAACTTTATCTTTGATACATTTTTCTGTCAAAATAAGTATGTTAAAAATTCAATTAATCAATGAATATGAATTTTATATAATATAGTTGCAAGTTGGGAAACGTGGTAGGGTTTAGTAAATACAGCATCATCAGTGATGAAATTCCAAAAATGTTTGTCCAATCAGACCTCTCGTGTTCACTACCAGCCAGCATGATCATAAACTATCCTTAGTCTGTCCTAGCATAATAGAGGTATATTGACAATGAATATTATTTATATAATCACTTCATAAATATATTTTATTATTTGAAAAAATATTGTTTAATGAATTGTATATATAAAAAGGATTGTTAAATGACTTTTTTCTTTAAATTTGGGCTTTTTAATGAAATGACAATGATACTTTAACAATCTCATATAGAAGTACTCATTTTCATAAAGATGTAATATTTTAAATTAAAATATTGAGATATTATATCTTTTCTTTTTATTATTAAGTGTAAAAGATATTACTGTATGCATTAACAGAGTAAAGAGAAAAGTAAAAGATTCGAAGGAAGTTAAAATCCGTATCTCACCGGTTGAATTGAAAACACGGATAATATTAAATAAATAAAAATTAACAAAATAGATAATTATGGCCACATTTAAATAATGAATTTATATTTTAATATTTATAAATTTTGTAAATATTTTAAAATTTAAAATTTTATTTTTAATATGATATTATTATGTTAAAATTTAATAATAAGTTTCATAAAATCATACTCTATGTATTATAATTATGATGAAAAGTCAGTTATTTGATTCGATAATATGAGATTATGTTATATATGGTTTGGAGTAAAATTATAGTGTAAATAGTTTGGGATATATATATATATATATATATATATATATATATATATATATATATATATATATATATTACTTTTATACAATATATATTATATGTTTGTGAATAAATATAATGAAATATGTTATTTTAATAGAAATGTGTTATTCATCACGAGTACAAAACTTTCTATCTGTTCTGCATGCCATAAATTGAATATTTTGTGCAAAAATTAACTGGTAAAAATTAATGTGTGTCCCTTGGACATGCTTAATCAATTAATCAACGTTTTCTTACATGACAGTATATACGTTTCCAAGTGTTTATATTATTTTCTATGTTTAATTTTTTTGTCATTTGATTATATAATCGTTGCTCTTAAAATATTAAAAGTATATTTATAGTTTAAATATTATATTATTAAAATATAATAATGTTCACTTTTTTATAAAAACCATAATTCCTCTTAAGTTATTGTTTAGGTTCTTACATTTCCAAAATTAATAAATATAATTCTTTTGTTTCATCTTTATCTATCGAATAATATATATAATTGTATTAGCATCTTTGTTACTATAAATGTTAATTATTTTGTCATAAAACAATAATAATTATAATAAAAAAATATGATATTATCAAATACTTAATTGGTAAATAAATTAAAAACCTAAAAATTAAATAAAAATTATTATAAACTTTAATATTAAGCAATAAATTTAAAATATTTTATGAATTTAAAATACCAATATGATGTCAAGTACTGAAATAGAAATAACATGATAGGGAGACACATAGGTACTCATCACTATTTCTATAATAATTGAGACGAATTTGTCATTAGAAATTGGAAAAATGATAGGATTAATAATTACAGCATCATCAGTGATGAAGTTCCAAAATTTAAAGAAAAAAGCTACCGCTACTCCCATCTTATATTCACAATCACTTGATAAATATTTATTTGATTATTGTAAAAATATTATTTATTAGTTTAAATATTAATATCGTCTTAGAATATTCATTAATTACTAATATATAAAAATGATTATTAAATTATCATTTTCTTTGAATTTCGGCTATTTAATGAAGTGAAAATGTTATTTGAACAATCTTAAAAAATACTCAGTATAGTAAAATAATGTAATATTTTTAATTAAAATATTAAGATACTATAAAATTAACATTTATTATTAAGTGTAAAAAAGTAAAAGATTCTAAGGAAGCCAGAACCCAGAGGAGAAAGAGACAAACATAAGATTCAACATATTCTCAGAAAGTCATGAATGGTTAGCCTGGGACCTATTACAATGTATTCTGTGTAATTATTTATAAGAAAAAGTTTTTTTATAAGAAAAAGTTTTTTTAACCATTTTTTTTACAATACATATATAATGACATGTGATTGATTTGTTTTGAATATTTTTTTAAAACTAAATTTAAACAGATCAATAAAACATTAATACATGTTATGTTCTGTTATAAAAAATTATTAAAAAAAACATTTCAGAATATTTATTTATATCTATTAGTTTTTTAACCATTTTTTTTACAATATATAAATAGTGACATGTGATTGATTTGTTTTGAATGTTTTTTTAAAAATAAATTTAAACAAATTAATGATCACATGTCATGTCCTGTTATAAAAAAATATTAAAAAAACAGAATCTTTATTATATCTATTAGTTTTTTTTACCATACATATATAGTGAGACGTGATTCATTTGTTTTGAATATTTTTTAAAAAAATAAATTTAAACAGATGAATAAAACATGTACACATGTCCTATTATAAAAAATTATTAAAAATAACATTTCAGAATCTTTATTTATATCTATTAGTTTTTTCATGTGTGCCGTCCGAGGTATCACTTCATCGTCATTTTCTTACATGTATATATTTATTTTTAATTTATCACACACAGATGATAAGTTAAATATTAGGTTTAACCAGTAATTTTATTATTATATTTAAGTTTTTTACTTTTTTGTCGTAATGCCTTTTTTTATTTAATTGAGCATTTACTTTTATAAAAGATTTTTCTCATGAAATTACATTAATACATATTTTAAAAATATTATATATCAAAATTTATATCGTCACTTGTCAAAATCTTGATATTTTACTTACAAGTTTTAATTTAACAGACTAGGTTGATTTTTTTTAAAAAAGAATTAGTTAAATAAAAAATAAAGAAATTAAAACAATGTTAATTTTTTATATAATATCATGATATATATTATAACGACAAAATAATATCTGATGTCATATATTGATGATAAAAAAAAATACATTATGAAGGATATTTGGATAGTTTTATCCTAAAAGAATAAAAGGACTATACTCTTAGTTTATAACTTTCAATCATGACATGTCTCTCCAACTAAAAATAAAATTCAAATAAAATATTTTGAAATGTTCAGAAGATTTTTTTAAGGAGGTTAACAAAGCAAAATATATATATATATATATATATATATATATATATATATATATCAATATTCTTAAATTTGATAGAGTGGATAATATCTTAATTGTGATTTTATTAGTTTCTTAAGAAAAAAACAAGATTATTTCCAAACGAGTATTACCACAATAAATAATGACGTGTATGAAAGAGGAAATCAAGCTTGATTAGATATGATAAAATATCATACTTTATTGATTTTTCATAAAACTTCCGTAGATATATTTTAAAAATAACAACTTGTGAAATAAATATCCTACAAAAAAATTTCTAAAACTCTACATGAGATATAGGATAAATATAATACAAAAATTCCAAACACATAAATGCATTATGCAGGAGTGATGCAGGTTGTATAATAATCCTAAAGATAAGACATGTCTACACATAATTGAAAATTTTGATTTTTAGCAGAATAATTATTGAGGAGAGGGTGTTATAAGTGTCGTCAATTATTCAATAAATAATAAATTTTGGTAAATAATATTTCGAAATACACTTTAAACTTAAAATAATTTTAAAAAATTAAATATTTTTATTTATTTATATTTAGTTTTCTTTCTGATAAATATAAAAATTTCCATCATTATTTTAATAAACTTGAAATTATCGATATTGTTGGTGAAAATAAAAAGTTTCCTCGGGCTTCGATGGAGAGTTTGATTTAGTACCTTCAATTGTCGTAATGTTTTAAGAGTCTTCCTACAATCATGAAACGTTGTAACACTTTGCAATTGCCTCAACGTACTAATTTACCCTTTATAGTTTTGTCCATAAGTATTTACCGATTTAGCAAGAAGACTAAAATAAAATATTCTTTCTCTCTGCAGAATCTTACACAAGGACGCCGTATGCAACAATTATTTTCGGAACAGTAATTCTGAATTGTTTTTTATATTTTTAAGTAATTGTTACAAAAATATATTTTCAAATTTGAAAGGTGCAGTAGAGGTGTAGAAATTCTTATTATAATTTTAATAGGGGTAATATGGGTTACAACTTTTTGGATGTACATGAAGGAAAAAAGGGGTGCAGGAAGAAGGAAGAAAAGGCCATCTGTTATCTCGACTTGGCCTAGTTCTCAACGTGAGAAGAAAATGTATATTTCCTTTCATCCGATTCCAGTCCTTATTGCCAAGCTCTCCTTCATCTCTTGGGTTTGTTGTTCCCCTGTTCTTCATCAATGAGTAAGTTTCATTGTTTTTTCTTGGCTTGACTTTGTTCCACTGTTTCGTCTCATTTGATTTTTCACCTCTGTGCCCTGTTCTTACATTTATTTTATGGTGCACCTTTTGATTTTAGTCATATGTGTTCTGCCTCTGTTAATTATGTTGTTCTTATAGCACTTGTATCATTTTTAGTTCTGCCGAAATTCAGATATCTGTATTATTCTATTATGCTTTTCTAATTTTAATACGTAATAGAATTTTAAAATAAGAAGGATCTTCTTCTTTCTGGTTTTGTGAGACATAATGGAATTTGAAATTAAATGTTAGAAGATGACGGAAAGAGGTTTAGTGGAGGTGTGTGGGTATGGGTTTGAATGGGCAGGAAGAGGATAGTAGATGGAGATAACGAGTTAGGGAGAAAAGACGAAGAGGCAGGGTTTAGGGGGAAGAGGTTGCAGATTTTCATGTTCTGCAGAAAGAGAAAACTGATTTGTTTTTTGAACTTTGTTATTTGCACCCTTATGGTACTGTTTACACCCTGTGTGATATGCTACTAATCCCCTTGCAGTATTATCTACGACTCTCACGTCTTGTTGGATAAGGTTTGGGAGAAAATAAAATTTGAACTAATCAAGTATTGTTGTGACATCCCAAATATCATATGAACATACACACAGTTATCTAAAATAAGGCTATAGTTATCTAAAATAAGGTTGAAAATTTAAAACTTAAATACAAGTTTAAGAGTTTTCCAAAATACATAATAAACTAAAGATCAAAGGATGCTTAAAAAGTGTTTCCAAAATATAGAACATGTCAAAATAAAACCTAGAAAAGGTTTTAAGAGCTAGGGGCAACTGCATCAGTCTCATCCAGAGCCTGCTCCAATGAAGCCTCCTATCCCTCTATTCACATCCAAATTTGGATGATCATTGCAAAGAGAAAGAACATACAACATGCCACACAAACAAAAGTAAGGGTAAGCTAGGTTTTTAAAACATATAAGTCATCATATATCAGATTTATCAGATAAAATGAAAAACAAGCACATACAAGTAATTAAACAATTGTTCTACCATGTTATGACACATTAGACTCGTCCGGACTTAGAATGAATGTCGATCTGGGGCGGATTATGCACTTGCGGTGGCCTCTACTGCCTTGCAAGGCCATTGCCAATGGGTTTCACCCTACCACACACAAGGTTAGTCCGTTACCGCGCAATAGGCCTTCAGTGATAGCGCCTACACTAGGACCTTCCACTACTCTCAGCACATGCGTCAATCCTCTCTAAGTGAGAATGAAAGACCATTAGAGTGTTGGGATAACCCCCCATATGGAAGCCTCTTACATTCATTCTAAACACTAGAATGATCTCACCTAGATATCTTACTTTGATACCATTCACATCACTTTGATCAATTCATAATACTCTTTGATTCATTAAACATACCATACTTTCAAACTATAATTCACACACAATACAACATGCCCTCAATCATGTTGCAAAATCAATCCATATATATATAAACATACAAGAAACTCTTTCAATCCAACAACATCAATCAATCCATGGCATAGGGACACTCATATTTAGGTAAGGAAAACAGCTTCGAAACCATCACTAACAGCTCCGGAAGGGTCCAAAACCCCCAAAACGATCTAAGGAACGTCCAAAACGGACATCCGGAACCCCAGAAACTATCAAAAACAAAAGCAACAGCATGCTTATACGCCCAGGGGCGCTGGGGGGCGCTCAATGTGAATCGTTGCTGTATCCAGGGGCGCCGGGGCGCCATATCAGTTGACAATAACTATGAAAATTGACTTTTGATGCACTTGGACCCTATTCTAATGACTAAAGGGGTTCTTTACACATTTGTATTGATGGGAAAACACATTTGTAACTTAAAACTAATATCCATTTGATCACTAGATCCAAGACTAGGTGTATCAAACCACTTTTGACACTTTAAAAACCCAATTTCATCAACCTAGAGGTCTAAAATTAAATTTACCAGTTAGAATGTGTTTTTAGCAAATTTAGCACTTCAAACAAGTCTCAAATGACTCAATCAAATTGTCCCCACTGCCCACTTTCACCCTAGACCTCAGTTACTCAAAAACACCCTCTCACTTCCTCTAAACTCACTCAAAAACACTAGTTTTCCTCAACCTAAGAACACAACTCCACTTCTACCATTTAGAGCCTCATTTTAACCAATTTTATAGTTCTAACAAGTTATAATTAACTTGCCTAAGCTGCCTCAACAGTCCAAAAGAGTCCTAGACCTCTACCTCTCAAATTCACTACTTCCCTTCCCTTCAAATAACCCCAATTTCATCAACATAGAGACCAAAAATTGAATTTACCATTTAGAGTGAGTTTCCGACCATTTTAGCTCTTCTAACAAATCTCAAATGACCTATCTAAACTATCCCAACTGCTCTCTTGCACCTTAGACTACAATAACTCCAAATCACCCTCTCACTTCCCTAAACTCACTCAAAAGCACCAATTTCATTCAAAGCACTGCCTACTAATTAATATAACACGTTTCACCCCATCATCAAGTCCAATTCCAGCAAAGCATCGTACTCAATAACAGTTCACAGTCAGGAAATTATCAGCACACACTTCATCATTCAAGAGGCACTAAATCTCAACATGCATCAGCTAATTTCTAGCAAAATCAGTGGCACAACACAGAGTTCATAATATATACATATATACATATATTAAGCTACAAATCAGCCAAAATCTAGCTCCCCTTACCTCTAGACGGAATGCCAAACTCACGGAAAACCCCAAACACCCGCTTCCACCTCAAAGAAGACTAAGATCACCTACAGATCACAAATTTGGAATGAAAACAGGTTTTTGAGTCTAAGTGGGGTTAGAATTTGAAGAAAAGCAAAGTGGGTTACATGCAACAATTGTTGCATGAGTACAGCCCTAGAATTGAATGGGTTAGGGAGAAATGACTTACTGGAGTAAAACTGAAAACTGATCGGTGATGATCGGAGCTCTCGAAGTCAGGAACACCTATGTGCTTCCTAATTGTTGAACAAACAACTTAGTAATGAAGAATTTTAGAGAGAAGGCAAAGCTCAGAAAAAGGGTTTGCATCTAGAGGGATAAAGTGTTTATGCAAGATGAGTGAAGATCTGTTTTAAAAATTCTATTTATGTTTTAAAATGAAAATTTTTGGGTCTTACAATTGTAGGGTTATTGGTTCAGACTAAAACTGCAAAATTCAAACCAAGCTATCCCAGTCAGAAAAAGATTGGTTTGGTTAGGATCAAGTGCATCTAATCACAAAAGTATACGAAACTTTGTTTTAAGAAAAAGAAAAATGCTTGATATTTTCAAGAGATTCACGCAATTCTTTATTGGAGGAGATAAACAACAATTTATATGAACATGAGTGCAGAACTAGGGGAATCTGGTAGCAGATGAAACAAGGTTCAAACACCTTAATAGGACAGGATCTAAATGATTTTGATATCAATTTAAAAAATTAAATTTTAAATTCAATCCAATTCTATAAAATTGACTTATAGAAGAAGGTTACTCTGTTTATGTACTATAATCCTAATGAAAAAACAATATCATATATTATTTTTGCATTAGAATTATATGTGGTGATATTATATTTTCTTTGACCAATGTTTTCGCTATGATCCGGTATGGTTTCCATTATAACTTTATAAAGGATTTTTGGATCTATGATATTTTTTTGATACTCAGATATTGATAACAATGATTCGAGCTGAGATTTTCACAAGTTTAACCTACATACTAAGATGTTCTCAGACTTCTTGAGAGCTTATTCTAGCAAGGTGTTGGTCATCTGTAAGTAGAACGACAATTTAGGAAAAGAGATCAACCAAATGCAAGGTTTGGGAAAGAAAGAAGTGAAGTTAAAGTAGTTTAGGAAATAAGCGACAAAAATACTGAAAGAAGAGGGTAGAAGATAGGTCTGTACTCTACATCAGTAGCCTTGGTTATTTACATTGTTTTAATTAATGCTTTCATAAAGCTTTTATTTTTGTTTTCTTTTAAAATTCGAATAATTTACATGAAAACTCAAGCAATGAATGGAAGTATTTCCTCCCTAAAACATATTAATAAACTTTAAAATGATTTACTATGCCATTCTTTTATAAATTAAGGACAACATATTTTATTTCAGTAGTCTTTAGAATTAGAAAATTACAACAAACTTTCTGTTGAAGACAATGACTAATCTCTCAATGTGAGTTTTTTTGTTAGGTATAGGATTTTGTGGAAGTCTCATCAAAGTTTGAATCAGTTTTATCTAGAGCTATAACCTCCTTTGAAGTATGATGCATTGATAAACAAATATTTCTTAGGCTGCTTATTTTTGACGTAAAATTAAAAAATTGAAGGAAACCCATATACTTGAATTGCTTGCATGCTAAGCCATAATTTATACTAGGGAACAAGTACAAAGTCCTTAGATTATCGTGTTTTGGTTATTCCTCAAAATTGTTCGTGTATCTCAAATCAATTAGGTTTTAAGCATGTATCAATGCTGTGAACGGCACCAATGAAGTTGTTTACAAAAGTTTCTTTGAGTTAAATGTTATTTGACAAAACTTATTATTAGTGGAGTACATGACATGAAATTGCTTATGCAAACTTATTATTGTTGTTTAACATTTTTTGTACTAAAAATTAAGTATTTTTAGTATTAATAATTTTTTATTAATGAAAAAGTATTAAAAGTCAAGGGTATTAAAAAAATATATTAAAATACAAACAACGACAATAATAGAAAGCTAAATATATAAGCAAACATTAAAAAAATTATTGAAATAAGTTTTAATTTTTAAATTGGAAGTTCTAAAATACTACTTTAAAGTAATTCTCAGGTAGTAACTAGTTATTATATCTTAGCAAAGGTGCAGCTTTAGTTTTCAAAGTTATTTAAAAAAAAATCGCATGTAGAGAGTTATTGTCTGGTAAATATTTAAAATAAATTTAGAATTCTAACAATGTCTTTGAATCGACTGAAATTACATAATTCCAATATGTCCTTCATTCATTTGCGCGCTCTCTCGCGGTTCGGACCCAGTTTCTCTCTCTGACTCATCTACGTTCGTTTCTTTTCTAATCAGATTTAGGATTTGTTACTTCAATTTATCTTCCTATTCTGATGAGATTTCAACTTCATTGATTTGTATTTGAATTTTGATTTTGATTTTGCTGATGGAACCCTTTGACTTGTATTTATTTCTCTACCCGAGAGTGTAGAATCAGATGCAAATGCGTAGGATCGCTAAACGGCTTGAGAGACGCAACATCAACAGCCGAAGAGGAAGTAACTTGCAAGAGAGAACCAGTGAAAGGGGGAATTGTTACCCAGGTGCGTTCTATATGAATCGTGACCTAGAAACCAACAAATCCTGTCATTTTTGCTTTTTGTTTTTTTATTTTTCTGTTTTCCAACCTTTCTCAAACGAATCTAAACTCGCGATTTTACACAAGATTGAGCGAGTTTGCTCCACTTCACGTGATCTTACTCAACCGATTCTATGTGCTTTCGATCTTGATAATATTGGTCCGGATAAACTTACCGAAAGTATAGTGTATTTGAATTTGATTGAATGCTAAATAAATTTATTGAAGGAAAATGAGTGAGCTCTTAACAACCTTGTCGAAGAAGATAGAGGTGGATACCATCATTAGAGACACCTTTGATAAGGTTGTGGTCCTACGTTTTGGTCGTGCCTCTGACCTTACCTGTCTCCAGCAAGATCACATTGTATGTTTATCTTCCTGTATCTTTTCAGTAGATTTTAATTTTGTTGTTTCTTTTTCAAAATCTTTTTTTTTTTTTAAATTTCACTCTTTTCCAAATCGTAGTTTCTCGTTGATACAGCTTTCTAAGGCCGCTAGGGACGTGTCTAAGTTTGCAACTGTGGCGTTGGTTGATGTTGACTCGGAGGACATTCAGGTCTATATCAAATATTTTGACATCACTTTGATACCATCTACGGTGTTCTTTTTCAATGCCCATCACATGAAAATGGATTATGGGTATGGTCCCGGCTGATTTTATTTTTAGCTTCACTGCTCACACCCCGTTTGTTTTATCGATGGTTGGTTCATTTAATTAGTGATAGATGATTTACTTAAGAATAACATTCCCATTGAAAAGTATTTCTTGAAACAGAAAAATTTTTCAATTTCAAAAAGTGACGGGATTTTCATTTTATTATTAGTGTTGTTTTGAAAGTTCTTGGTATTGAATCTGAAGGTGGATAGTGAAGTTTTGGAAGACACGGATTAGTTGGTGTAAATATACCGCTTTTCTATTTTGAAACTTTTTTCTTTAAAGGTTGGAACTTGGAAAAGTGTTAGTGGTAAAGTATCGTGCTCTTGTAAATTCAGTTTTACATAAAGGAGATTCAGCCATTCTTCATAATTGGGTAGTTTTATCTTGTGTGATGACTTGTATCAATTAATTTTGACAAAGTCTTTTGACACATTTGTTACTACATGTAGGACTGCTGATCATACCAAATGGATTGGTGCTTTTCTCTCAAAACAAGACTTCATTGATGTTGTAGAGGTTTATACTCTTATTTATTGGCTTAACGTCATTTATTCACGTTGATCTCTGATACGTATGCACAATTATATTTTTAACTAACCAAGATTATGAATTAGAAGTATGGTTTTAGTAACAAATATATTTAAATTTCTAATTTTTTTCGTACTTTGATTTGTAACATCTGCTTCATATTTTTTAATTTGAAAATATCATCAAGAATCCATTTGAACTTTTAATGAGAAAAATTATAAATGATAGCTAGTCTTAAGTTGTTAAAAGGACGTTTAGATAGAAAACCCTTTTGGATGGAGGTCAAACTCCCGAATGCTTAAAATTGACTTACTGGATTGTATGAGCACTGTTATTTGTCAGGCTGTTTACCCCTTCTGTTACTGTATTTTTTAATGTTTAGCCATTTGTAAATAGTTTTCAATTTTCAAGTATTTGACATTTTTCTTTTTCTTTTCTTGTCCTTTCTCCATTGTCTTAATAGTTGGATAGGAGACTGATAAATGTATATCTTAAACTCATTTTTGGTGTTAGGTTAGCTTCTAGATTAATTTACCCTCTTTTTTTGTGTTTGTACTGGTAGTTTGGAGAATCTCGGGAGGATAGTTTTGTTGTAGATCACTTCTCTGTTCTTTTCTTTATAAACCCTTCGATATTTCTTTTCTTTTCTTTATGAATCCTTCAATATATAGAGGAGTTCTTGCCTTACCAGAGACGGGACTATAGCCATCCTTGTGCTTGATTCTAATGAAAATGAATAAAAAGCTGATAAAGAAAAAAAAACAGTAAAGGTTTTAATAAACGAAATAAAACCCACTTGACTATTAAGGCGAGGAAAAGTGATTCTCTCAACAGATAGAAAATGAGAGTTTTGTTTTGTCATGTTAGTTAAATATTTAAAGTTTTGTTTTTTCCCAGCTGTTAGCTCCTGGAGCTGTCCATGGTAACTTGAGTACATCTTTCTTTGTCTGGCAATTAGGCGTTGTTTGTTTATTGTTTTCAAAAACACTTTCTGTTGTCTAAAATTTGTCTCTTAGCACATTTGAAAGTGATCAACCCAAGTACATTCTCGTTTTGTTGGAAGTGATCTTTAACCCAGCCTAATTGTGGCTTCTTTAGGCGGTCTTCTTTGTAGCCTCTGACACCATTATACTTCATGTGCTGGGGTATTTTTGTTTCCCAGAGATAACTTGTGTAAGTGTTTGTTGACTTACAAGTTAATTTTGTGAACCGAGTTAGACTTTAAACACAAATTTTAAGATGTTTTAGGTCCTGTCTAGATGAGCTTCTTTCATAAGAACTTTTGAGAAAAAGAATAGGAAAAGAAAATGAAATTGACTTTTTCACAAGTTAAAATTAGTTTATACATATGATAGTTTGTAAAAACTACTATCTTATATAATTTCTTCAAATTTTTATTTTTAATTTGTACATAAGCTAATTTTAATTTCTAGAGAATTCATTTTTTCTCTATGGAGAAGCTCATCTAAACGTACTTTGCAGAATCTTTTCTCATAAGTGCTTGAAGCAAACAAAAAAGGAGGATGAGAAATCATCTCTCGGTGATTTTGTTTTTGAAGCACTTTTGAAAAATAAGATAGATTTTGAATGGGAAATCGGTTCCTCGCCTCTGTAGTATGAGATCGTTTCGGAAAACAATTTTTGAGACGAAAATGTTATAAGGGAACCAAACGGGCCGTTGAATTTCAGTATTCCAAAGGAGGTTTTTTTTTTCCTTTTTCAATTGTATCATATGTAAAATTCTAAAAACAATTTACTAATTAGCAGACCATGCTGGAAGTCTGGGTGTCTTTGCTTTTCAGGTATTGATCATCATTATTCACGAAACTGTTTTTATATTCGTGCAGGCAATATTCAGAGGAGCAATGAAGGGAAAGCTGATTGTTAATTCTCCTCTCCCGCCTGAGCGTATACCAAAATTTCAGATACTATACAAGGATGTCTGAACATGGAAATCAATCCTTCAATCTTTTCTTTCCGCAGAGGTATTTGGAAATTTCAGATACTTGTATTATTGCTTTTTACCCTCTTTTCCTTTTCACGAGTTCACTTGTAAAATTGATCTATGGCGTAGAATGTGCTTATTTGCATAGATGAACTTTTGCGTGTTGAAATTCCACTCTTTGGTTTATAAATGAAAGTAGGATAATCTTATGTTTACTCACGTAGTATAAGATTATACCATAGTCAATTATGCATTATAGATTTAGTGTATCTTTTTTATTTTTTTATTTTAAATAAGATATCTTATCGTACCAGGTGGATCTTGACCAATACTTTTAAAAGAATCAAAATGAATAATTAAATCATTAGTATTATATTTTATAATAGATGAAAAAGTTGAATGTGTTAATATTAAATGACATGTTTTGTAAAAGAATTAAATATACTTTTTGAAGCATCAAATTGGATCAACTTGTTTATAAAATTAAATTTAGTATGATTTCAAAAGTTAAGTTGACCTTAATTAAATATTCTAATATAATTTTCTCATAAAAATAAATTTAGTCTTACCTATAATACAAGTGTCCTCGAAAAACTAAATCAATCTAAAATTATTCACGTTTTATGTATTAATGTATAAGTAAATAGAAAAGTTTTTTACTAACAATTGAAAGATGACACATTTTTTAACTAAAAACGTGAAAAACTAATTTTGTTTAGATATTATAATCCTTTTGTTATTGTTATTGAATAGTAAGGCAAGGAATGATAGAAAAGGAAGGGGGCTTCTTCCCTCATTCCATTGATTTCTTCCTGCTCACCAACTTTTGGAGTACTTTCAATTTTACCTCTACAAAATGGAGTATATGTAATACGACGGAGTTTTGAATCAGGTGTATGAAATTCGAATTTGAAATCCAGCTCAACTGGATTACTGGATTTCAAAATCCTTACAATTCAATGTTTTCTTAACTACATTTAATCTAGTACAATTTATTTATACTTTTTCTTTAACCGGATTTTTACAATTCAATTCATTTCCTTAACTTGGTTTTTAAAATTTCTTTTTGTTTTCATTGTATTTTATTCACATTATATTTTTACTTATCCAAATTTGATTGTAAATCAATATTAATTCATTTATTCAATTAAATTATTTATAATTTTGAAATTACAAATATTATAACAATTACACAAAAAAAATGTATTTTTATATAATAAGATTTTATAATAAAATTTAACCTCTACAATAACAAATTTCACACAAATTTTCTAATTGAAATTTTTTATTAAATTTTAATTTAAAATAAAATTTAGACAAAATTTAATAAATATTTCATTTAGTATAATTTCCTTTAAATATTCATTTGAATTAACATATAAAAATAAAATGTGTTTGATTTGGTTCAATTTTAATTAAATACAAATTTAAATATTTCAATTAGTATAATTTAATAATACTTGTAACATTCTATTTAATAATGTAAACCATGAAATGATACAAATTGATAATCAAATGCAAATACTCGAAAAACCAAATTAAACATTACAATTAATAAAAAAGAGTATAATTATAATAACCAAAAGAATGTCTAAGCAAGAAGAATCTAAGAATTAAAGTTACAAAACTGAAAGTTTTTAAAAAAGGTTCAAATATATTAAACTACAAGTGTATAATTCCTCAGCTCCATTACCACCATCTTCTAAAGTTAGCTTCACACTTGTTTCTTCATTTATTTTCACCAGTAAAGATTATCATTACAAAAAAAAAAAAACACAAAATATACCAACAACAAGAAGAGGATAAGCTAATATATAAAAGAGGTATCATATAATCCTTAATCGAGAAATATTTATAAGCTAAGCAGTTCATACAATTGTGACTCAGAAACCACATCGAAAAAGACTCGTTAGACTTAAATATCCAAATGATCAACATTACTGTAGAACTACCGAGAAGTTTTAACACTTGTAAGGGATAACCTCCGCCCACAAGGTTAATAATCTTATATAGGTCCCTAAAACTCCAAAATGTTCTTTCGACCAAGATCTCTTACAGTTCTAAACTCTTAATGTATTCTCCTCTACATGAGTATAAATAATTAATAGAATGTTAGGACAACTTCCATTTTTAAATCCCTACTTCAAATGCACACTTAAAGAATCATACAACACAAATATTTCTTCCATGAAATTCCATCACAATCATATTTTCATACCTCATTATATTTCAAAAGTTCACGTCATCTCTAAACATTCACATAATCACTTAGTATATTACATATTAACTTAATAACACATACAAATTGGTTGGAGGTTTTAAGAATAAATTTTTAGCCTGTACACAACTCCAAAAATTATGTTCTTACATTTAAATTAAAGATAATTGAATCAAGAATGCAATTAAAAATAATCAATCCAATTGAGTACATGTAGAAAAATTTATACACTAAACAAATGAAAAAGTTCAAAGATGTCAACAATCTAATCTAGAGGAACCTTACATAAAAAATTTCTCTTACTATAGACTTTTAATTAAAGATATGGCTCATCAAAGTAAAAAGTTGTGTGTCTAGTAACATATGTTAAAATTTTAGCTACATTCAACCGTTAATAAAGCGAGAATTTTCATTTTACGAAAAGGACGCAATGTATGAAATTGGGTAACACCCAAAGGCTGGAACTGGCGCTCAGCGCCATAAGGTCAGGGGACTCTAGTTAAAGTGGCTCAATAACAAAAACTATTACTCAACAGCCTAAAACTAGATTACTCTATGCTAAATTACTCTCTAACTTGGAAAATGAAGTTGACGCCCCTATTGTTGCTCAATAGTATTTCAAAAACCAAAACTATGTGTTATTTAACTTGATTTATTGAGTCTAATTGATATCTTTTCACTTCATCATCAATTCTGATCAATTTAAAATGTTTCTTATGGGTAACAATTTACACTAATTCTTCAATTTAAAATCTTATTCAAATTTAGTATCAAGCTACAATCGAGCAAGAATTCAACACAATCCAGTATAATTACATCCCATAATCAAAATTTCTACACTACAACATAAACTAATTCAGTAGCATATCACAACCCCAAACTATTATACAATTTCAATTAATCTTCTAATCAAACAACACCTTTCACAAAAAACTTTCAAGCAACCCACAATAAAATAACAAAAAAAAATCATTAATGGATGAACTAAAATAAGAGTTTGATTTAAATTGACTCCAAGTTTTAGCTTGTCTCACCTTTGAAGAAACAATCCAAAATTTCGAAAAACTCCAATTGACTTCGATCTCACAAAAGTTTTACCTCAACCTATATAAAACGAAAGATGATCCAACCAAACCAACTTGTTAGCAAAGAATGAAATTAAAGCGGCTAAAATCACATGCAAAAAGACTGCATGCACTATCCAACTTAGAATAGAAGAGATGAAATTTTGACTTACTCAAAAGGAGATTTTGTTCTCTTAGACTCGAAGAGAACTCTACCACAATTGCAATCCCGACCTTTAATTAAAAAAAGATGATGGAACATGAATGAACAAATGAAGAAAGAAGATGAAAAGAAAGGATGCGTTTTCATGAGAAAACTTCTTACCTTTTGTTTTCATTTACAGTGGTTATGTTTTTTTTTTTTTTTAATAAAACAAGCTTATAATTTTTAAAAGAGTTTTACAATACTAGTTGAAATTTTCCGGAGAATTGTCCTTCTTAAGCTGCACGGATCTGTCAGATATGTATTGAGAACATAATGTTAAAAAATCAAAGTAATCTAAGAGTTTGTAATTAACCTAGAAGCTTTTGGAGTCTATGCCTGTTCACCAGATTTCATATGATAAATGTGTAAATTGTGAGTGTTTACCACGCTTAATAATCCAAATTAGTGAGAAAGTGTATTAAATTTTGAAATTCGATTATGTTTTTGAAATTCAATTTTGTGTGTATGTTTATTGGATTTTGAAATTCAATTTTATATGAATATGTCAATGTTTATCGGTCTTATAAATCTAGTTTTGTTTGTGTTTACTAGATTTTGAAATTCAGTCTTGTTTATATACCAGATTTAGATATTTGGAAATGTGAAGTTGCTAAATTTGAAATCTTAATTTCATACATCGAATATCACACACACCAGATTTTTAAATCCAATTTAGGACTACATTATATTACATACACCGTATATATTTTTATGGATAAAATTGAAAGTATATCAAAATTTGCAGTCAACCCAAATTTGCCAATATACTCACTAGATATTTTCTTTAAGACCATTTCTGTCCCATCTTCCTTTTAGATGTGAAAAAAAAAAGTTAAAATTATTCATAAATTTGAAACATTTCGACATAATTTGAAAAATTTATTACATGTTTTGAATTCAAAGCTTAAGAATGTATTATGAATGCCAAAATTTAGAAACATAGTATCAATTGTATTTTAGACCGTGTAATCCAAATCATGTTTTAGATTTCTAGAATACATATTCTGAAAATACATTCTAAAACTGAAAATATATTGTAAATTATGTGATTCATAATCATTTTCAGATTATATAATTAAAAATGAATTTCAAATTATATAATCTGAAAACATATTCTCTATTTTGAGATTTAGAAAGGTTTATATTATGTGATTCAAAATATATTTTTGTATTGCAAAATTTGAAATACATTTTTGTAGTATGCATTTTCAAACATGTTTATGAATTTGACAATCCGAAAACTTAAATCATGGGCATTTTAGACATTTCAAACACCAACACGGAGGTGGAGAAAAACATTGGGTGTGCAAAACGTAATTAATCACTCATCAACCCACATCTAAAAATAAAAGCCCAGATTCATTAACCCAGCAAAAGTGTTTCTTCTTTCATCCCATCACAGGCTTCCGCAAATTTTGATCTGGAAGAGAGGTGGGATGAGTGTCTTCCGGAAATTGCTTTTCCAAAATAGATCTAGTATGTTTTGAATAGCAAAATCTGATTGGATGGGGTGCAGGAAGAAACACCAGCCCAACAAACAAAGTAGAAGGGCCCAATAAAACATCTCGATCTATACATTTGTTTATAAACACAAAAATCCCATTATCCAACCGATTCAAGAATCGAGAATAAAACGCACGATCTGAATTGTAGCACTTATTCGGTAATCTAATGTTTGATAAATCAACGTTGTGTGTTTGTGCCAGACAAGGAACATTCTTGCTTTACATCGTGTCGTGCTTTCGTTCTCATTCTTTTTCTTGCTCTGTCACGTTATGGGTGTCATCATTAGAACTGGAATTTGAAGAACATGATTAATTCTAATGCCAAATGGAATATGTAATAATTCAATCCATAAGTACGATTCTAAATCAAACGAAAATGCAGATCCAATCCAAGGTTTTTAACTCTTCATCAATTGTTTGCATTTTTTTTATTAAATGTAGAATAATTCTAAATTTGTCACTTGATTTTAGTTTAGAACCAATACTTAATTATGCATTCCTTCAACCATTTTTTAAATTAATCATTTTCAAGCAAATGATCAAAAGAAAAGTTATATAAATTAAAATTGTTTGAATTGCTCAAAATTAAGGCCCAAGTTCTACACAGCCTGTATTATTATTTATACAATAGTGACAACTCATGAGATAGGATTAAATTAATAACTAAAATTATACGACTAACATGTCAAATTATGCTTTACAAAAACCAGCTCTACACATATTTGGCTATCTGGCACCAGACAATATCGTAGCCACAAAAGTAGATTAAATATTTCAATGCATTAGGCTCTCTCAAAACCCTTTTATCTAATTTAATTGGATGATTAATTATGTTGTAACATTGAGAATCAAATGATTTTTTTTTGTCATTTTCGTTTGTAGTGGGAGAGAAAGAATATGAACAGTGTTTATACTTATATGTATAGATGATACACAAAAGGTATTATCCATTTTGTTGGTGACAAATTTATTTTTAAAAAACATTTCAAAAGGAGAAAAGAATATTTAAAGTTCATTTAATCTCAAAAAAGTAATATAAAACTATTGTGTAGGATATAAACATAAACTCCTAATCAAAATGTAAGTAAAATGACTAATCATACCCATTTGAAGAACATAATATTTCATTATCAACCTCGTCCTCATATGAACTCCAATGTCATATTATATAATATATATCCATAATTATCCAATAAGAGACAAGGTTTGATGTTTCATAGCCCCCACCACTGAGTGCTTTGAATCTTCCAGCTTAAGAAGGAGAGGGTTGCATAAATACAAATTAGCCTTAAATAGTTCCAATTAAAAAAAGCAAAGAAATTAAAAGCTATACCAAAAATTAAATGTGGGACCTTTCATTTTTGTTTTGGACCCCACGACATGGCCAACTTGCTTCCAACCAAGAAGTTTCACAATAAAGTCTGCTTCATCTTTTCCACTTTCACACTTCCCAATTCCATTTCTCTATTCAAAAAGTTTAAATATTTATCACTACCCACTCAAGATTTGAATTCAAATATTGTTGACATAAGGAAACTCAAAATAATATTTTCTTTTTGAGTTAAATATGTTTTTAGTTCCTGTATTTTGGGGCGATTTTGATTTTAGTCTATTTTTAAATTAAGGTACAATTTAGTCCTTTAATTTTAGAAAATTCTGGTTTTAGTCTTTTTTATTAAATTTTTTTAACTGTATCTACAGTGTAAACAATCTCAATGCTATAATGAAACGTTCTTTAAATAGTAAATAAAGTTAAAAAAATTTGGTAAAAAAGACTAAAACTAGAATTTTTTAGAATTAAAGAACTAAATTGTACATTAGTTTAAAAATGGACTAAAATCAAAATCGTCCTAAAATATAGGACTAAAAATATATTTAACCCTTTCTTTTTTAAGGCTGCCTCATATAAGTGTTTTTCTTTCCATAAAATAATAGAGAAAGTAAATTTCTAATAACAAAATGTTTCCTTGTAAAGATGGGATTGCTTTCATTAAAGTTAATAAAAAAAATAAGAAAAATGGGATTAACAGAAGAAGCCAAAATGACTCAAAACATGAATTCTTGTCATTGAAGTTGATAAAGAGAGAGGGAGAAGAGCAATTGGAATTTGGTCTCATAATCATGTTCAAAGTTTTAAGTACATAGATTATGACTCTATACTTGGTTCCAACAGGATTATATTAAACATGGAGCTTTGCTTAAATTTAAAGAAAATATTAATGAATAAATATAATATAATTAGAAATGAAGTAAGAGTTTGTACACCAAAATAAAAGAAAAAAAAAGATTTTTATATAAGAATGAAAGTAGAGTAAAAAGTTAAACTTGAAATAATTACTATATAGGAATAAAGAAAAAATACGTAATCTATACGGAAACAGTATGGTCATCGTAAACCTTGATACTGTTTAAAGGAAAAACTATGTTAATGGGAATTATATCCATATTTGATACCAACTCAAAAAATGCTTACACATCAACTTTTGTTTGTAACCTTAATTCCAAATTGAGATTGTTTTTCACAAGAAAGCTGATTGCTACAACATTCTCTAAATATTTGTTTAATTAGTCAAATGTTGGTAAACAGTTATCATTTAATTCTCCTGTATTTGGTAAAATCAAACAACCACTACCAATTATTCCTCGTTAAATAATAACATTTCAATATCAAATCACAAAAGATGTTATATTTATTATATGAATCTTTCGAATAATCTTTCAAGATACAACTTATGCAATCAGAAATATTAAAATCATCATCCAAAATAGTTATTCAGTCTTAAACAATAATTAAGTCACGATTAAATTATCATTAATTTGAAATCCATCTCAAAATTTATAAATACATATTTAAAGTAAGAAAATAAATAATTATATTTATTATATATTAATCACTAAACTAACTGAATATGAGCGTTAGAGAACTTTTAAAACTTATATTATTGATTCCATAACCAAAAGAGTACATATATAGTCTATCAAAATTTTATAATAAAGATTAACTTATTAATAAACAGATAATTATTTTACTCAAATATTACAATTAAATTATATAAAAGTTATTCCTTACTTTGTATGAAAATTTAACTTGAAGAACAATACATAACACTTAGAGTGAGTTGTTGGGTGAATGTATGATGGAAAACTGTTCATTAGAAATGGCTTTTGGATTTGAGTTCGAAACATGACATGGATTTATTATTATTATTATTATTAATCAAATTAATTAACGCCCGTGCTTAAGAGAATCAAATCATAGTGGCCTTCCCTGCAAACCAAAACGTATACTTTTATATTTGTTTGATGTAAAGAGCTGCATATCTAAGTCTGCTTTACTTTTCTAAGATTTAATCCAATTAAAATTAAATTAAATTAAACTTTTTGATAAATTAAATATATCTCAAATATAAGCCAACAAACGATTTTAAACAAATATATGATAAATGGAATTACTATCTGACTGTAAAAAATACGAATTGATCTTTAAATATAATAGTTTGACAATAAAATAGCCATTGTTTAACGTTAAAATTGTCCTTAAAATTGCATTTTAACGATAAAATAGTGTTATGAAACTTAACATTACCTATTTGGAAGACTTTTTACCTACTTTTTTTTTTTAACTAAATCATACTTTATCTTTTTCAAAAAATTTAATTAACAATATCTTCTACGTCCAAGAATAAATTTGGTTATTTATTCTTTTAATATATAATATTATATATATATATATATATATATATATATATATATATAATTTTTCACTAGTTAATTTTATTAAGAAGAATTTTACATGTTAAATCAATGTAATCAGCAACTTACTATGATTAAACCAAGTAAAATATCAAAACACAATAAAAAAAGGTTCAAATTATAATAGTAAAACTTTTTTGGTAACTCAAATTTATGGACAGATTATCAATGTTTAAAAATTATCGGTAAAATGATAACTAATAAATTTTATCGATACAATTTATTAATAATTATCAATAAATTTTTGTTATTATTAAAACTCTTCATGATTATTGCAAAGTTTTTTTCTTCCCTTTTCTTCTTTTTTTTTTTCTCCATCCTCTCCTCTTAGTTTTCTTTCTTCACCATTGGCTTTGACTTTTTCTCTTTTTCTTTCTTCTCTTTTTTATAATTTTTTTTTCTCATTTATCTCCTCTTAATTTAAAAAAAAAATATGGAACCTAAAGAAAATAGAAATTATAATTCGATGAATATTTTCATTACTAATTTAAATTCTAAATTTCTTTTGATAAAATTCGCAAATAAATTTAGTTTTAGTAATAAATCTTTTGTATCAACAAAGTTTTATTGGAAATTACGAATAATTTTGAATTACATGACATCAATAAAAGATGACAACAAATAAGAATTGAATAAATTTTCTAACAATTGTTTTGAATTTGTATCATGTGTTAATTTAATTGAGTTTTAAAGAGTTGGAAAAGGTGGAGAGTATTCCACAAACTTTAGTTCCACATGATTGACGTAAAGACTAATAATTAATTTAATAGTGAATGATTAGGTATTCAACATATTTCATTATTATCCAATCTGGTGAGTTGATAAAATTTGTGAACAATGTCCGTCATTTTCATAAACAAACAACAATGTACCGTACGGTCGTCCCACATGGCCGTTCGCGTGGACCTTCCCGGCTACCCTCCCAGGCCAACTTCCCTGGACGTCCGTACATAGTCGTTTCACATAGCCGTCCGCGTGGACCTCTCCGGTTACTCTCCCAGGCCAACATCCCTGGACGTCCGTACATGGTCGTCCACCTACGCCGCGCCAGCTGATAATCCGCATGGTCGTCCGCGTGGACCTCCCAGGCTACTCTCCCAGGCCAACCTCCCTGGACGTCCGTACATGGTCGTCCACCTACGCCGCGCCAGCTGATAATGATTCATTAAGTGCTTAATGAGGATTAAGGTGTGATTGGGCCGCCATCAGGCCCACGAGAGGTAAAAGCCCATTACAGGTAGTATAAATAAAGGTCTCAGGTATGACTTCAGACCAGATTTGATTCTCTGCTTATTATGCATTCCTTTTTGATACCGTTCGGTCACTTAACTGACTTGAGCGTCGGAGTGCCTTTAACAGGTACCCGCCCACCCAGCTTGGAGAACTAGGAGGGAGAACATCTGATTCCAACAGGAGAAGCGCCCGGCCTTCACCACCCGTCCGGCTCCACAAACTGCCCAACCTTCACCGTCCATCCGTCTCTCCACACCGTCACGAACGCTCCAGCTTCATCCGCCCCGCTTTCGACTCTCGGCACCACCTCATACCGAAACATTAATGGCACTCACCGTGGGGCCGAGTGTGCATCCCCATTTGTAACCACAAGGGTGAGTAGTGCTCTTCGGAACCTTGGGAAAGCTTCTCCAGCCACTCAGTCCCGGCCACCAGGCTTCAACCGTTCACCGTTCGGCAAAACGGCAACCTATATAACTAGGTCTCGGCTAGCAGGCCTCAACCGCTCGGCCAACATGGCCTCCTCTCAAGCCGCTCGGTTTCGGCCTTCAGGCCTCAACCGCTCGATCATAGCTTGACCCCTCAGGTAAATCTCTCAAACTTGGTTTCGCAGGTGCTTGGCCACAATTGGTGTCGACTCAACCCTCTGGCCTCACTCAATTGGCCTTCCGGCTCCAACAGTTCGACCTTTCGGCCTTAAATCCTTGGCCATCAGGCCTCAACCGTCCGGCCTCCCGGCCTCCAATATTCTGCCTCTCGGCCTCATCTAGTTCTCGGTACTTAGCCAAAGATGACATAAATGATTCAGCCGTTCGACAGGGAATATTCAACCTCTCGGCCTCGCCGACAATTCGGGCTGACGACATGAAGCTTCAATCGCCCATTTGCTCCTCAGGGGATCCGTCCCTCAGGGCCACCGAGCCCCCTCAGGGGATCCGTCCCTCAGGGCCACCAAGCCCCTCGGGATCCGTCCCTCAAGGCCACCGAGCCCCTCAGGGGATCCGTCCCTCAGGGCCACCGTGCCCATAAGGGGATTCGTCCCTCAGAACCACCGAGCCCCTTAAGGGATCCGTCCCCCAGAGTCACCCCGACACCTTGAAGAAACCCAAGTTGATGAACGGAGTATCACTCCTGTCAACTTGGACGGGCGGTGAACGGCCGTGCCTGCCGCCCCCAATACCTTGAAGAAACCCAAGTTGATGAACGGAGTATCACTCCTGTCAACTTGGAGGGGCGGTGAACGGTCGTGCCTGCCGCCCCCAATACCTTGAAGAAACCCAAGTTGATGAACGGAGTATCACTCCTGTCAACTTGGAGGGGTGGTGAACGGTCGTGCCTAATACCTTGAAGAAACCCAAGTTGATGAACGGAGTATCACTCCTGTCAACTTGGACGGGCGGTGAACGGTCGTGCCTAATACCTTGAAGAAACCCAAGTTGATGAACGGAGTATCACTCCTGTCAACTTGGACGGGCGGTGAACGGCCGTGCCTAATACCTTGAAGAAACCCAAGTTGATGAACGGAGCATCACTCCTGTCAACTTGGCCGGGCGGTGAACAGCTATGCCTACCACCCCCAACACGTTAACGATCGCCTATTTAAGGAAAAGGACACAGTCAAACTCCCAGAATCCATTGGCTTCAAATATCCCGGCCGTTCGGATGCAAGCTCTTCCCTCAAGCTCTCGGTCGTCCAATGGCCTCAGGCATCCCGACCAATTGTTCGACCCTCAAGCTCTCGGCCGCCCAAGGCCTCGACATTTCGGCCTTAGACTCCCGGTCATCCATTGGCCTCCACCTATCAGTCGTTTGGCTTCCTGTTCTTGGCCTCCGCAGGTTTCAAACCGTTCGGCCATCCATTGACATCAGTTCTCGACTGTCAACTGGCCTCAACCCTCAGCCTCCATGGCCCTAGCCTCTTCGGCCTCCGAAGACCGCCACTTCTTGGCCGTCAAGGTCGCACACTGCTCGGCCCTCAAGGGCCTCAGACTTCTAGGCTTTCAGCTGGCCTCAGATAGTTCGGCCACCAACCGGTCTTGAGCTTTTCGGCCTCTTAAGGCCTCAACCGTTCAGCCATCCAAATGGCCTCTAGAATCGATCGGCCAGCAACTGCTTGGCCACCCGAATGGCCTTAAATCGTTAGGCTATGTCTCAGCCTCGACTATTCGGCCTCCCTCAGGCCTCAAACATTAGCCATGATTCGGCCGTGAGACCTCGGTCATCCGAACTTAAACTCAGCAGGATTTGGCATCACCTCTCGGCCATTTGGGCCTCAATGGTTCGACCATAAACTGGCATCAGCACTCGGCCTCCAAAGGCCTCCACGTCTCGGCCATTCGGCCTCGGGCTCTCTGTCTTTCAAAGGCCGCAACAATCGGTCGTACGGCCCTGACCACTCGGCCCTCCGGCCTTCATAAGTTTACTTCTCAGCCTCAAATTCTTGAGCTCTTGGCCATCTGACCTTAAACTCTTGGCCATTGGGCCTCAACCAAATTTCGCAACCCTCAAGTTCTCGGCTATCAAAGGCTTTCGGCCATTAACTGGCCTCAACCTCTTGGCAATCCAGCCTTAACAAATTGGCCTCCAAAGGCCTCCACATTTCGGCTATGTCCCGGCCTCCCTAGGCCTCAAGCCTGAGGCCTGACCATATTTCGATTCTGTGAAATTGACATCACATTCAATCTCGGTCATTCAGCCCTAGCACCCGACCCGACCGCTAAGGGCCTGCACCTCTCGGCCTCTAAAGGCCTCCATCGCTCGGCCGTTCGGCCTCCGAACTCGGCTTCCAAAGGCCTCAACCTCTAGGCCCTTCGGCCACACACTTAGCCAGGTCTGGCATCAGCACTCGACCTTGCCCGTTCGGACTCATGTTCTCGGCCCCCAAAGGCCTCCATATCTCGGCCATTCGGCCTCACTGAACCATTCAAACATCTCGGTCGATTCAGCCTCAACCTCATGGTCGTCCGACCTTGCATACTTGGCCATAATCTGGCCTCACCTCCCGTCCATCCATGGGCCTCAAATATCTCGGACGGTCGATTTCTTGCGCTCGGCCTCCACAGGCCACAACCTCTCGGCCTCCAAAAGGCCTCAACATCTCGGATAGTCGACCTCACTTAGCACTCAACCTCATCCAAAAGGTCTCATGTTCTTTGCCTCATCCCCTGGCCTCCAAAGGCCTCTAATTCTCGGCCTCCAAGGCCTCAAACCATTTGGACCTAAGAGCCTCAAATTACCTCTCAGCCTTCAACTAGCCTCAGATCGCTCAGCCACCCAGGCCATTTGGCCTCAAGCTCTTGGCCCTTCGGCCTCAGCCAAAATTGGCATCAATGATCCACTCCTGCCGTTCAGTCTCATAACCTCGGCCTCCCGGGGCCTCAATCGGTCGGCCATAGCGTGGCCCCCAAAGGCCTTAAATTCTCGGCCTTCAAGGCCCCAAACTCTTCAACCATCTACACTCGACCTTCCCCAGGGTCGCAACCGTCCGGCTTTCGGAAGGCATCCACTTATTAGCTTTGAAACAGTCGAAACTGTTCCCAGCCTCCTTTAGGCCTTAAGTTTGGCTACATTTCGGCTTTGAGCCCTTGATCATCCGAACTCAAACAGCAGAATTCGACATCGCCTCTCAACTTAGGACGATTGGCCACAATCCCTCGACCTCCATAGCCTTAACCTTTGCGAACTTCACGTAAAGGTGATTTAGAGACGAAAAGCAAAACCGGCAGAACCCGTCCTTTCCAGGAAGGTCACTTACAAACCCTTCGCATCATTAAAATCATGCTCGGGCTTGGGGGGCTAATGTACCGTACGGTCGTCCCACATGGCCGTCCGCGTGGACCTCCCCGGCTACCCTCCCAGGCCAACCTCCCTGGACGTCCGTACATGGTCGTCCCACATGGCCGTCCGCGTGGACCT
Organism: Vigna mungo; assembly: GCA_036885675.1. Classification (NCBI taxonomy): domain Eukaryota; kingdom Viridiplantae; phylum Streptophyta; class Magnoliopsida; order Fabales; family Fabaceae; genus Vigna; species Vigna mungo. The sequence continues at coordinate 40,560,454 of CP144692.1, read as the reverse complement.
CCCCGGTTACTCTCCCAGGCCAACCTCCCTGGACGTCCGTACATGGTCGTCCACCTACGTCACGCCAACTGATAATCTGCATGGCCGTCCGCGTGGACCTCCCAGGCTACTCTTCCAGGCCAACCTCCCTGGACGTCCGTACATGGTCGTCCACCTACGCCGCGCCAGCTGATAATGACTCATTAAGTGCTTAATGAGGATTAAGGTGTGATTGGGCCGCCATCAGGCCCACGAGAGGTAAAAGCCCATTACAGGTAGTATAAATAAAGGTCTCAGGTATGACTTCAGACCAGATTTGATTCTCTGCTTATTATGCATTCTTTTTTGATACCGTTCGGTCACTTAACTGACTTGAGCGTCGGAGTGCCTTTAACAGGTACCCGCCCACCCGGCTTGGAGAACTAGGAGGGAGAACATCTGATTCCAACAGGAGAAACGCCCGGCCTTCACCACCCGTCCGGCTCCACAAACTGCCCAACCTTCACCGTCCGTCCGTCTCTCCATACCGTCACGAACGCTCCAGCTTCATCCGCCCCGCTTTCGACTCTCGACACCACCTCATACCGAAACAATTGCTAATACTTTTTACTCTCCACATGCATACGAAGCCTACTGACAACTTTTTAGCTTTGATCAATTGGGACATAGATCGAAAATTTGGTTTTGATACTTAGAGTTGTTGTTATTTACCTGTGCTAAAGATGCAAGGGATATCAAAGGTTAATAAATTATTCTTACTTGATAAATTAATAAAACGAGTTTAAATTAAAAAAGAAAAGAAATAAAAAGGTAATTTAATTAATACTCAATATCATTTAAATAAAATTACTTATTGAAATAAAAAAACAATGTAAATTTTTAAAAATAGAAATATTAAAATAATTAATAAGAATTTAATTATTTTTAAAAAACTATATTATAATTAGGTAATAATATATTTTTATAATTATTTATATAATAAATTTTATGTAACTAAGTTTCTTTGTGTTTTTACATTTAAGAATTAGTTTATGGAATAGTTATAATTAAATAAGTTAATTTATTAATTTGAAATTATAAGTTACAAGTTTATAAACTTTAACTATGACTAACGTATTTGTTAAAATTTAATTTTGAAGTACTACCTTATCAGCTAGTTAGCTACCAGTTTATCAGTTAGTTTATTAAACAAACCCTTTTCCTAAATTGTATGAAACAGAAAAACAACTTAAAACTTTTGTATAACTGAGTAGAATTTATTGACTTTATTTGTTATTATTATTATTATTATTTCTATAAAGTTGGTTATTAAAAATTAGTAGTATTTTCTTACTCTCTTTTTTCTTTTACTTTTTTTTCTCTGGTTGTAGATGAAATCTACATACATATTACAGAGCTTCTTCTATAGTTAGATATACAATTTGTATTTTCAATGAATAGGTAGAGTTGATTTGAACATTATGGTAGGTAAAAGATGAAGATGGATTAGGATTTGCTTAAGAAAAGTAAGTGAAAAGAAACACGAATTAACTGTAAGACACGCGTAAAACTGAGATTAAATAGTACAGCCGTGCCACCTAATTAGAGGTGATTAAAAAGTTAAGAACAAAATTAAGGAAATAATATGAATTTCCAAGTACAATTGTCCAACAAACCCCACAAATTATGGGCATAAAAAAAGGTGTCTAGTTAAGGTAAGGGCATTTGGCACCTCTTCTGTGTCAGCTTCTGGAATATTGTGTTTGTCAGGTAGAGTTGAAGATAAGTAGAAGCCAAGCGGTGAAAAAAGAATTACAAAAATTTATAGAAAAAAAAAATAATTTTTAAGAGAATATAATATAAGTGAAAAATAAAACCATAAAACAAATTAACATTGCCACACATCCATTTTGAATTTCTGAATTTTTCTGCTTATATATGATTTATTTATTAATTTTTACACAGTTAAATTTTTTTCAGCACAGGCGGTTGGCAGGTGGTGGGGATAACCGTTTGCAGTCGCTGTCAGCAACGGTGCACGGTGATTCTTGGTCATATGCGATGATAGAAAATGAAAATGAAAAACATATAAACAAAAATAAATAATAAATAAATTAATAAATAAAAAATGAAAAATAAAATAAAAATCATGAGTCACATACTAAAAACAAAAATTTCCTGAAATAATCCTCCCGCGTCTTCCATCTTGTCAAAGTCAGCGCTGCTAGTCTAGTCAAAGTCAAAGCTTTGCATATTTATACTTAAATTGTAATAATATAAATAATTCACCACTATTGAAATAAAATGTGCAGGGTGTGTGTTCTACACTTTCAGAATCGGTGCTCTATTTTCACTTCGAGGACAGTACACTAAGCAGAAAATAAAAGGTTCAATACACAATTGAAATAATTTTTTAATTACATTTTTAAAAAAAAAAAAAAACTATTTTGTGTCGTGCACAATTTTTAAATATATCAAATACTTGTTCATACAGTTATTATTCTAGATTTCGAAAATTTAAATGTATTTTAAATTCTTATTAGCAACACTAATAAAAAAGCAATTATATACATGAGAATTTAAACAATTTAATTGGTTTTTAACCTAAAAATCACATAAAATATTAGACAATTTTTATATGATTTTATTTTCTTGACATTTGAAATCAATTTAGACAAACTCTTATTGTAAATTAAAAATATTTAATAAAAATATGAATATTATTATATAGTTGTATTTTATGTTAAACTTGACAAAAAAGAAAATTAAAATCAATGAGATGTAAAAAATTAAAATATCACTTTAATCCAAAACCTGATTTCAATTTGTAACAGGAACAAAATTATCTATTTAAAAAAAATAGAATTTTAATTGAATATAAAATATTGATATGTAACACTAAACATTAATATTAACACATGGTGACACTGACATGTGACGTTTTTATTGTTGTGTGGTACCATACTACTTTAACAAGTATTTTTTTTTTAAATTAAGAAAATAAAAATTACAAAATGACACTTAACCTACACACTTTATTATTCATTAATTATTTAAATACGTAAAAAAAAACAAAATTAATATTTTATTAAACGAAAAATAATAATATTATAACTTAATTGACTAAATTAAACGAAAATAAAAATTAAATTAATATTTTATCCAATGTAAACGCTTGGACTCAAAGTAGAGGAACTCGTTCTCAATGCTCCATCTTAAAAAATTGACATTATATCAAAGATATTTTTTTCTTTTTGTTGGAAAAATAACATTATAAGCTTCCACATCAACATTATGAACTATGTAAGGGCTTCTTTTATAAATATACTAGGTAAGAATGTTAAAAGATTAAATAAAAAGTCATGTTTATGTTTTAAAATCATTAATACAAAAATAAATATTCTTGTTCTTTATTTCTCTTAGTTTACTATTATTTTCCGTTTCTTTCCTTTTTTTTCTGTATTATGTTAAAAGCAAGCTTAAATCATTTAGTGAGAAGTATTTCAGGAGTAAGTTTTTATTTTCTTCTCAAGTTTAAAATTCTTTAGTTTTCTTAGGACTTTCATGCAAGTGGGGGAGATTTCATGTGGCTTTCTTCTGGTTTAAGTGTGCTATTCTGTGTTTGTTTCTAAAGTTTAATTTATTGAAAATAATATTTTGACATTTTTTAACTTAACCTCCTTTCTAAAGCATGGACACACAATCATACAATGACAGATACGGGTTTTCATAAAAAAAAAAAATTAATAATAACCAAAACTATATATTTTTGTCCGATTATATTTTTAAATAAAGCGAATTTTCTTTATTCTAAAGATTGTTCATGTCCGATTATGATCTAAAGAATTATATTTTTACGTATTTTTTTTAACATTCCAATAAATATATAAAAAGATATATATATTTTATTGTAAAAGTTAACATAAATAATAATAAATAACAGTGGAGAGGAACAAGTAAAAGAAGAAGAAATACATAATATTATATAAAGGTTAAAATTGTACAAAGTAGATAAGTCCGAATTACATTTACATCTTCAGACCGAACGGTCTTGGTGCAATACATGACCGAAAGGCATTACTAAAGGAATTCCTAGGCCGAATGGTTTTACAAAATACTAGACCGAACGGTTATCTATACAAAGTAATAATTAAGATCTAATCTAAGAACCAGAAGGTCCTGCACAACTTTCAAGCAAGACGTTCAGGGGTTGCTCCACTTGCAAGGCTTCTTCCAGAGTTTCTTCTCGAGCACCCTTTGCTCACACCCAAAGAGGATGATCATTGCAGTGAAGAGAACCAACCGAACAGTCGAATACCGAACGACAACATAACCAAGATAGAACAGATAAGGGTAAGCTTATGTAAATTCAATTAATCGTTTTCATACATTCTTAAAATATATACACAACTCTCAAACATAATCATTCCAACCATAAATCATCAGTGAAGTGGGTTACACAAAAATCAACATATTCACTTTCTTTCGACTTTGTCTGGACGGTATGACTATGTATGCTCGCCGTTCTTTGCACCCGGGTGGACCTGGTTGGAATACACTCAACAGACCGTCACCCGAGGTTAGTCAAGTGGAACCACCTCGATAAGAAATACCCTGAGGCCAAAGGACCTCCTGCCATTCCCACGCATGAATTACCCTTCTCTACTTGAGAAGGCGCAATCACAGAATATCAGTCAGAACCTGAGCCTTACTATACCAACCATCAGCCATTATGAAACATTCCTCCTTGGAAGTCTCTTATAAAAACAATCCAAACCGGACAGAAATGAATAGACTTGTAACATGGAAATGGAATAAACTAAGTCAAGGAGAACTGGATGAAAGGATCAAAGGGAAACTCAACAGAGAATACAAAGAGTACTTGTTCAATGATCACCGGACTGAAGAAATTATTAGAGGTTTAACCATGAAGCAAAGAGGACTTAATAAACACAACTGTAATAAAAGATCAATATAACTCAACAATGGAAGTTTAGTTGGACTAGTTAAAGAGAACCGGACGGTTATGAGAAACCGAACGGAAAGTCAAAGGAAACTCAACAGTAAGAGTCAACGAACTTTTAAATAAGAAGTTCTATTCAATAAGGCGAGTGTCTGAATAAGACCGGACACTCCTTGAGGAATCAAGTGTCAGTATAAGACTGAACATTTTCCAAATAACTAATATGATAAGCTGGACGTTTTAGGAACTCAAGTACTGGTATAAGACCTAGTACTTATAAGGAAGTAATCATCATTATATACCAAATGTTCAGTGTAGGACCGAACGTTCTGGAAGGTTAATATGTGAACGAATACTCAGTCTATGACCAAGTAATTCTCTGTCGGATATTCCGTATAAGACGGCGTTCAGCGTAAGACTGAACAATCTGAACGGCTAATTCATAATCTAATTTAAGTTCAGTAATAAGAGACCAGATCGAAGGTTTTTAGGAAAAACCGAACGGTCCTAATGGCCATTCGATTTCAGATTCAGTTTTTCTCTAAGTTTCATACCAAGATACATAATTTAACAACAGCATACACATTTCATCATACCATATAGTTCAACAAACATACATTAAATCATATTTTCAACCATACAAGAAATCATAATTAAATTTTATAAGCTTTCCTTACCTTAATTCCAAGCTAAGCTTCTAAGTCTTGGGCAGCAACTACTTCTAAAGCTTCCAAAGTCCAAAGTGCTCCAACAGAATTTCCGATCGATGCACTTGAAAGATCTTGACGCCGAAAAGAATTTATCTAACAGAGACAAGGTGATCGGAGGTGGGAAAAAGGTTAGAATTCTAGAGAGAAGTTTGAAGTTTTTAGAGAGAAGGAGGAGAAAATGAAGTTTCTGGAGCTTGGGTTCTGAGGAGGAAGAAAGGTTGCATGCAGAAAGTGATAAGGTTTGAAAATCCTACCTTAAATACAACCTCAAATCCGGACGGTCGGTCCAACCTCCAGCTGTCACATGGATTCCATTATCAGAAGCTTTTCATCCTTCTTGCAGCCGCACGGTTCCCGAGACTGGAAAATTAATTGTACATAGAATCTCGTCTGCCACTCAATCTAAAGGAGCTGAAATGGTGATAGGTGGACAACACTGAGAAGGACATTAAATATGGGGTGTTACAATTTTTAGCATTTATATGATCAAATATAAATGGTTACGTAGAAAAAGAATGTTAGATTTTCAAGAATTTAAATTTTATATTAGATAAAAACGTATTAATTGGATTCAGATATTATATCTTTCTACAACTTCTTTTATAAATTAATAATAAAAACATTTCATATATTAATATTACATTTATAATTTTCCCAATTTCTTATTTTTAATTTTAGAAGAGTAATACGCTCAAATTCAATGGAATCTTCCCTTCAATTTCTTACGAATGATTTCTTTTTTTTAAAAAAAAAAGGTAGATTATTTCCTTAAGAAAAAAAGTGATACCGAAGCATATACTCGTAGATAATAAATTCCACAACAACTGTTTGTAATTTTTCTTTTCTTGTTGACGATTGGAAGGTTCTTTCTACATATTCCTTCTTCCACTAATGATGTCTGAATTTAGATTAAGTTGATGTTTCAATCAAGCAAGAATAAGTGAGCTTCAAAATATTCTTCATTATATATAAAGGTGCAATTATATATATAGAGGTTGATGTTTCATAAACCACATCACAAATGTTCAATTATCATATTCTAAACTTCTACAACACTAAACCCCCCTTTTCCTCATATATACTTTCATGGAACAAAAATGTATGAATTGATTCTACACATTGAAGAAAGAATTTATATAAAGAAAAATGATAATTATGAAGCCTTATGTGGTAGCCGCCACCATTGTGTCCACTCTATAAATTTCATAGTCAATGTTTCTTTCTTTTGGGTGCATGCCCCCACTACCCTTCAACCTATAATAATTCATCCAAAGCAAAACTATGCCAACCACTCGCTCATCACATGTTTCGATAAAACTAATAAACACAAAACTAAAACAAATTTTGGTAAATTAATATTCTTAATCTAACAATTCTTAAACGACTTAAGTTTTACAAAATTGGATTATTCCTAACTAATTGAGTATTTAAATTTTTATAGAAATTTAAAAAATAATTAAATCTTCTTAAAGAAAACTATAAACAATATGACGATGAGAGAATCTAAGAAAGCATTTATTATGATTTGGTTTTGGTTTTATTGAAGAAGTATTAAACAGCAGAAGCATTTGGTTGTATTTTAGTCAACAATGGCATTCGATTTTTGTTTTGACAAATGACAAGTGAAGAAGTTGGATGTAAAATGAGAGAATGAGTGGGTATGAAGCATGAAAGCCATTGTCAAAGTATAGCATTGTCCACACGAAAATATCTCAAACATTCATATCATATCCCTCCATTGACCAAACTCTGACTCTCACAATCATCTTACGCCCTTTCCAAACGTTACGTTATTATCCCCACCACGAACCTTCTCTAGTGCCAACAAACACCGCAAAAAACGACACTCCGTTCTTTTCACCACGAAATACATATATCACTTTACAAGTTAATTTTATCATATTAAATTAGATTTAAAGTCTATTTTATTAAATATATGATTTTATTTTTTATGAGACTATTGTTATCAAACAATCTATTAATATTTAATACTACATATAAGATATATATATCTTGACATAAAAAATAGGTTGAAAGTCTCTAATAAAAAGTCTATTTAATATTACTTATAAGATATATATCTTCATTTTAATTTTCTCCCGTCTTCGTCTTTCTTCAATTGTTCATCGTGCTTTACTGGAATTTTCTTCTCCACATGTATCCCTTCACAGGAAAAAGAAAAATCTAAGTCCATTCAAATCGCAAAAAAAACGAAATGATGAGTATTTCTCAATCAAGGGTTAAGAATGTAATACCATGACCCAATGGTTATGATCTTCTCTAAAATTATTCATTCAATTCAATAATTGTTAAACAATGATCACTATCTTCCATTTTATATCTTTTTTTAGCTATGAAATATCCATTAGTTTTGTTGTTAGAAAATTCAGTTGACAGTTTTTTCAATAATTAATTGTTTAATAAATAAAAAATATTTAAATTATGTTTCAAATTTATGACAGATAATTTATATTTTGGTATAAATCTATTTTTAGTTAACGATTTTAAAATTTTACATTTTAATTTATAAATAAAGGTCAAATAATGGACTGGTAGATTTTTTAAAAGTCTTAAAGCACCCTCCCTAGATAAGTCCCACAGTCATATACTCAATTGAAAATCTCTTTAAAATGTCATCATTCTAGATTATTGTATGTGCCAAGCTGTGTGACAAAGTCCTATGGCTCAGCCATAATAATTCCTTACAAAACAAATGAGGCAAAATATTTTATACAGCCTAATTTGATTACAAAACACTTTGGTCATTCAAAATGTATGTCTAACATAACAACATAATTATGCAAATATGAACATTTGTTAGAATTATTATTATTATATTAATGATGATATTTCATTTCTTTTAAAATTCAAAAGAGTAATAGACAAAAGGATTTTCCACAAAACTCAATTCCATGTTAGCAGTTGAATAACCATTGTAATTAAGGTGATACGAACATGATTGTCTTCAAGTATAATTTCTTAGAAGAGATTTTGTATATATGAAAAAAATAATATTTATAGAAAAAGTTAATCCCGTCATTTTATGACATTATTCTGTAATAATAAACAAAACAAAAATCAACAATTGATATAAGGGTTGTTTGGAGAAAACATCTTTGTAAATATTCTATATTCTTTTGATACCAAATGACAAAGGGAAGTGATGAAACATTGTGAGAGCCGTCTGGTTGATCCAAACAAGAATTATCGTACGGCAGCAATCAAATAATTTTCTGTATTTAATATTTATTTAGCAGAAAAGGGCAAAAAGTTAGGTTTTCCTTTTTGGCATTATAATTAGCTTTTTATTCGGTTTTATTTTATAAGCAGAAGCCGTCCTGTTGAATCAATGCTGAATAATAGGCACAACCATTCAATACCTATAATCGGATTTGAAGATTAAAAAAAGCAGAGAAAGAAGAACTTTCATACAATTGGTTTAGATATATTTTACGGTTTAATATTTAATAAAATTTATTTAAGTTAATTTAGATATGTGACTTAAATTGATTTGATGTTTGGAATGGAGTTTGTGTTGAATAGATATTTGAAAAAGTGATGAATAGTTTTTATCTATGTTAAGTTGTTTTATAGGTTTATAGAGTTTGGTACATCTAATCACGTCTATTTTCTTTAGAAGGGTAAATTGAAATTGTTATAAATGGAATGAATTAACGTATGATTTGAAAATGATAAAGTTATTTGAATTTATGTTCTTGATCTGTAATTGAAATTTTGAAGAAGCTATTTTGAGTTTAAGTGCAAGTTGTGTTAGAAAATGATTTTTTTTTTTCTTTTTGTGAGAAATTTAAACTTTTTCTTATATGTGAGAAACTAAAAAAAAAATCTTTTACCTTCATTGATATGAATACTTATTTTAACAATGTGATCCTTAGTGGAAAAAATAAACAATATTATATAATTACTAAATATGAGCTCATGAACAAAGATTTAACATGGCAGCATAAAAAATAAGATAATTTTGTTCTTATGTGGAGGTAAATAAAGTAAGAAAAATAAAAACTTCATTAAAAAACTCATGGGGAATCTTAGTTCTCAAGGAATGATTATTTTTATTTAAAGTCAAACTAAATTATATTCCCAAGCAAAATTCAAATAAAACAATTATTAGTTTAGTCATCGCTATCCTCGAGACCAAATGTACCTGCCCTATATATAACCTTATAATTAGTGATATTTATATTATTGTGAACATCTTCGTAATATCCTCCCTCACTTCTTAGTTGGAGATGAAGGTACCTGATGCAAAATTAAATCACTTGTTGTAATTTTAAATTTGTTTTTAAATATTTCTAAATTTATTTATAAATATGTATAAGGAAAAAAACAAGTTTGAATGGTTTGGAAAGTATACTGGTATACGAAGTTTGGAAGCTACGTACAAGGGATATTTTTAGGAGTGCAACATTAAATATTGTTGTTTACTGAAGATATGTCAATCTGATTATATTATTTTTGTTATCTTTATCTTAATATGTTAGTGTTGGATTTTAATTTTCAGAAAATTTTGACATAAAAAATTGCATTTAATGAAAGAAGATTTTGGTGTACACATGAGAGATAAGTAAAAATATTTTTTGTGATGGTTTGTGCAAGATAATATGTCGAGATTGCAGCGGAAAGTTATTAATAGGTTTGTGTAAAATTTGAGATAGAGTAAATTTGATTAAGAGATGGTAGAATATTTTGAAGTATCTACAAAACATTATACATAAATGTTTATACTTTAATATTAAACGATAATTAAGTATAAAAGGTTACACTCATGCAAATTTTGAAATTTTTAATATATTGATTTGTTCTGTTTAATTAATCAAATTAATGGGTTAATTGGTTTTTGATATGATGATTCAATTTATAAAAAAAAATAAAATTAAAATTAAAAGAACTAAAAGGATCAAATTTTCTATATTATATTTTGTAAAAATGTCATCATGTAACATTATTGAAATATTATTGTAATTTAAACATTACAGATTAAGTTCTAGTTATTAGTATAATAAAATAATTTGACATATAAATGTTAAATTATTTGCACTTGGTTGATAGTTTTATTGATTCTTTGTCATTATTTTTTAATATAATTCTGTTGATATTTATTATATATTACTACAAATTGTATTTTATTTGTAGATTACATATATAGTTATCCGAAAAAATGTTAAAAATGATGGACCAACTTGTTAATCTGTCAACTCGTCTAATTATAGGTTGAATTTTATTATTCGACCTGATTCACTTAAGTAAGTTGGCTTGATCGGGCTCTGAAAAATAAGAAATAGATTAATTAAAACAAATTAAGTTAACCATTTTTATCATTATAATAAACTTGTTGATATATACTTTGTATTGTATGTCTATATAATATTTTAATTCTTTATGAATACGTGACAATCAAATAATATATAATATTAAAATTAACTTTCATTAAAAAATAAATATAAGATGCTGTAACTTCACTAACAATATAAATCTTAGAATATCTTTGGATTTATTAATCATTTAAAATGTTTAACTAACATTATTTGAAATTTTTAAATCGTTTTAATTATACTCAATTCATGAATATTATTAAGATGTAGAGTTTATAAATGAAAATTTGTTTTGTTTTTACTAAAATTTACAATTTCTTTGACAGAAAAAAAAACATATTAAATATTGTAATTATATTTTTATTATCGTTTATGCAATGAATGTGTAACATAAGCCTTTATTTTAAGAAGTTTCAATTAAACAAAAACAATGACGAAACATTCCCTGATTTCTAAATCACAAACTAATAGTGATATGATATGATGTTATATTCATTTCCAAATAAACTTAATTAATATCAGTGAATGTTGCAATATGGTAATAGTAAAATTATTTAGAAATCGTTCTTAATTAGAAATGATGAATATGTTACGAGTCTTTAATTAATCGATTAATACTTTTAACTAAATAAACTGAGATAATTATTAATTCTACATATAGTAAATAACTTAATTTCCATCAATGATTCAAAATAACAAAAACTTAATTCATAACTTAAATTATAATATTGCTAAATATTTCTATCATTCAAATAAAATATAATATTAAAATTATAACATTTTGTACTTTTAATTGCAACAATTGAAAAAAAAAACGTTAATCCAACTTATTTATTTTACAAACGACTCATAAAGTGGAGTACTGCCAAGGGCGGGTTAAAAATATTAATTATAAATTAATATAATTAAATTTAACTATTTTTGTGACAGTTGATGTATTAAACATGAAATTAATGTTCACGCAACATAACCACAGAAATTAGTCAATACATGGATAATGTAAAATATGAACAAGAGTATTAAAATCGAACTAACATTATTTTATTTTAAGAAAAACTGTTATTATTTGTATTTAGGTATTTTAACTCGTGAAAATTTGAAAAATTTAACTCGTGGAACAAATATTTAATAATGGAAATTCCACAATAACGAACAAAGGAAAAAACACGAAATATGGCGTTATGAACAATGAAACAAATATTCAACAAGACAGTGTGAAAAATAAGATAACTTCTTGTATCTTAGTTCTTAAGGATTTGATTTAAGCAGAACTATACAATCTTCCAAAGAAAATTAAATAATAGAATTATTAGTTTAGTTAAGGGTAGAGTTTGGCCAAATATATCCACCCTGTATAAAACCTTATGGTTTGTGGTATTATCTTATATTATATTATAATATATAGTACATATATGATGTGATATATACTTTTATTATTGGGCACATCTTTGTAATATGCTCCTAAGATTTTCCTAAGTATAAATAAAAGGAAGTGGGCCCACAACCCTCAGTTGTCCAAACAGTGCCCTCCATTTACCATATTGCTTAAGGTGACACCCTTTCCCAAGGACACAAGTTTTAATTTCTAAAATAATCATATTTTTATTTTACAAACTTTTTTACTTCAGGCAAATAAATTTGAGTTTAAATAAATATTTTTTTATAACTTCAAGACCTAGAATAACTAATTGATAATTAAAAATAATAATATTTCTCTCGATGGTTTCTATCTTCAATACTATACCCTTCATATTTTAATTATCCATCTCTTCCGACTATCATGCTTTTATCTACAGCTAAATTCAATATTAATAATCATCATCTTAACAATAATCAATGATTAAAAATAAGTTTATATTATTTAATTATAAACTTGAATATACATCTTTTGAAGTTATAAACCATAATTATCATTTTGAACAGTTCTTTTAGGAGGTGGGAAAACTTTTTAGTACAGAGTTTTATGAAAATTTGCTTTAACCCCTTATATAATTTGATGTACATTTTAAATTTCATTTATGAATTCATTTTTTCATCTGTGTATGTCTTAAATTCACCCAGATTCTGTCTATATTTTAAGGTGAATTTCATTTTTCAAAATAATACGGATAATTAAAAAAAGGACCTTATTTACCCTTCAAATATTATAGATATAAAATATAATTATGTACTTAAAAATATTTTTTGTTCCTATATTTAATTTAGTATAATTTGCATACCAAGAAAATATCTATTTATTATAAAATGTAATAATGTAAAAACAAATATTTATGTTGTGCTAAATCCTTCTATTTTGATATTTGGACTGAAAGATACTTGTAATAAGGGGAAAATAAACTAAAATACATATCCTTGAAAAAAAAATAAAGCACACCAACAAAGTGTGTAAAACAAGTGGCTTATCATGAAAATGCAAACTAAGCTAAATTTAGTCTTATTTTTTGAAATAATTTTTTTCAAAATTAAATATAAAAATATGACGGGAATCAAACGAGTTTGAATGTAACGCCCCGACAACTTACAGGGACTGCCCCCACACACATCACCACCGCTTAATCATGGAATTCTTATAGGTTAGGCTACCGAAAAGTAAATGCATTTTGGTGATATGAGTAGCCAAATCAATTCCTTTAAGCTGTCCTTCAACTGTATAGTCTCATACCTATACAGTCTCCAGATCCCTCTCATTCCGGTGTATGTTTGATTCGTCCATGTGCCCCTTCCACTGGAAGCCTGCCACCGCTCCTTGTCTGTGCCCCCTGCACCATGCCTCTTGCACCGGCGATCACTCCCTGCCCTTGTCAGTGCCCGGGGTGTCACATGCCCACCATGCCTCTTGCACCGGCGATCACTCCCTGCCCTTGTCAGTGCCCGGGTGTCACATGCCCACCATGCCTCTTGCACCGGCGATCACTCCCTGCCCTTGTCAGTGCCCGGGTGTCACATGCCCACCAGCTTCTGCTTGGTTCGAGGCTAGGCTCTGATACCATCTAACGCCCCGACAACTTACAGGGACTTCCCGGAAGGTCACCCATCCTAGAATTACTCCAGGCTAAGCACGCTTAACCATGGAGTTCTTATGGGTTAGGCTACCGAAAAGTAAATGCATTTTGGTGATACGAGTAGCCAAATCAATTCCTTTAAGCTATTCTTCAATTGTATAGTCCCATAACTATACAGTCTTCAGATCCCTCTCATTCTGGTGTATGTTCGATTCGTCCATGTGCCCCTTCCACTGGAAGCCTGCCAGGAGCCGCTCCTTGTCTGCGCCCCCTGCACCATGCCTCTTACACCGACGATCACTCCCCGCCCTCGTCAGTGCCCGGGTGTCACATTGAACAAATGTAATTAATTTTATTATTTTAAGGTGGTTGGTGTTTAAGATAAAAAAAATAAGAGTTTTATAAGTTTATTTGTAAAACTAGTAAAAAAATAGATGTAACAAATTATGATAAAAAAAAAGAAATAACTCTATTAAATGTGAGCATGGATAATTTTACTTAATATCGAGTCGAAACAATTTTTTCCAATATTTATATAAAAAAATGGACTGATTTTAGAAACCGTGTCATAATATGTTCAAGCTATCATGACCTAAATTTTTGCTACGTCATAAAATGTGTAATATATTTTTTTTTACTCAATATCAATGAATGTGAACATAGATAGTTTTACTCAATATCAATTCGAAACAATTTTCTCTAATATTCATATAAAAATACTGATTTTAGAAACTGCGTCATCATATGTTTAAACTATAATGACTTAAATTTTTTTGCTACGTCATAAAATGTGTATATTTATTATAACGTACGTACTCATAACTCGTTTTTATATGTCATAAAAAATGATTTTTGTACCAGTAAAAGTTTGTTGTGAAGTTTCTTATAGAGTTTATTATAAAATTTTCAATGAAGCTTATAGTTGAGTTTGTTGGAACCTATATTAAGTTAAATCATGATAATGTTGAGTTAATGAATTATAATTCATTGATATGTTTTATTTGAAAATATTTTACAACATTTCAATTCACTTCGTAGTAATTATGAGATAATTTTAATTTATTGACCTTTACGGAAATTATTTTTATAAAATAATCATAATTAAATTATAAATGAGTTAACCTACTTGATGAAATAAGTGATTCTAATTAGAGACAAATGACAAACAAATTCAAATTATAAAAATTCTCACAGAGACGATAAAAGAAAGTTAATATTAAATCTAAAAAAAATAATGAATTTTTATGATTTTATGAAATGTGATAAAGTTAATTAATTATAGATCGTGACATTTATAATTACATTAATTTATAATTCATTTTTCATAATTTTGTGTATATATATATTTCTTTTACTTTTTTAATAATTATTTCATATAATAACAGTAATACCCATCACAAACCTATTAATGTATTGTAAGAAAAAAAAAATATCTTATTCTATAAAAAAATTACCATTAATATTTTGAAGTTAAATGTTATTTAGACAAATTAAACCCGTAATAAAGTCAATAAACGCTTAAAGACGTGATAAAATCCTTATATTAATAATTTTAAAACCTAATTAAAAAGACAGTAAAAAAATAAGAATCTCTTATTATAATATGTAACAATCTCATTACATGATTTATTAATTATTATATATTTATTATCGTATTTATTCTTTAATTACGTTAGTGTGTTTGTAGATATTTATTTTAAAATTAAACAAATATAATTGTAATAAAAACTTGAAGTCATAGTTTTGGAATTTAAATTGAAAGGAGTATGATTTGCATCATGTTTTCTTACCTGTGGATTACGTCATTTGGTGGGAAGAAAGAGTTTCCCGTGTTTTGTCTTGCGCGTGAGAGTTGAGGTGTTCGCCATTGGTAGCTAGTACTATTCATCCCGTACGCGCGCAATTAACGTTGGACCAAATTATGAAATAATTGATAATTACCCAATTAATAAATAAATCCAATATTTTATTTTTAAAATAAAATTTAAAGAGCGTTTAACATTAAGTGCAAAACTGGTATATATAGCAGACCACCGAGGTAAGGAAGGTCCAGTCGCACAATAATTTCTAAAATTACGATCTTGCCCTCGTGAAAAGAAAAACACGCATAGAGAGAAAGGGAGAGAATAGAGAGAGAAAGAGACCCGAAGAAAAAAAAAACGGGTTGGGTTGGTTCGGTTGTGTGTTGTTTGAATTGTGGGATGCTGGCGACGGAGTTGCAACGTGCCAGGGTGGTGTGAGATCTCCCGGTGGCACCGAGCATTTCTCCGGCGGGATGGGTTCGGGACAGATTGGCGGCGGCGGCGGAGGAAACGGTGGTTGTTCTAACAGCGGCAGCGGGAGTTGTTGTGACATGAGTGTGAAGTGTTCGTGTAGGTGGAGATTGGAGAACCAACAGTACTATAAGCGGTTATTTTCTTCGGGTTTCGTTTTCTTCTTCGGGTGTTTCGTTTTGTTTGGATCCATTGCCACCCTCTACGGTTGGGTCGCTTTTTCCCCTGCTGTGCGCACCTCTCTCTCCTCTTACGGTTGTCGTGATGACAATGAGGGTTCTTGGTCTATTGGGATATTCTACGGTGACTCCCCTTTCTCTCTTAAACCCATAGAAGCTGTAAGTTTCTTCTCCTTTTGCCCCCACTTTTTCATATGCATGTATGTGTTAATTTCTCCTTCGAAGTTTTTTTTTTAAGATAAAAATTAGAGACAAAAAATATATATATATTTTTGTTTGGGGATACTTGTTTTAAGGTTGTTGGGAGTGTTGGTTTTGTTTTGGTGGAGTGATGGTTGTGAATTATTTTAATTGGGTTTTTTTGTGATGTGGGGTGTTTTTTTTTTTTTTTGGTTTGGAGAGTGACGGTGGTGTTGATTGTGTGCAGGCGAATGTATCCAACGATGAGAGTGCTGCCTGGCCTGTCGCCAATCCGGTGGTGACGTGTGCTTCAGTTTCTGATGCTGGTTTCCCTAGTAATTTTGTTGCTGACCCTTTTCTATTTGTTCAGGTAATAATAATAGCAATAGCAATACTAATAATAATAGGTTCTTGTTGTCACCCTTGTTCCTTCATTCCCTCATCATGTATCTATCTGGTGTTTCTGATTCTGTGAAGTAGTTGTTTTTATTTCACCTTTTTATTCCTTCTGTGTCTGCATTTTGGACCGGCAAAATCCTGCCTTTTTTTACTTACTGTTTTGTTGCCAACTCAGTGTCTAGATTCAGTTATGAATCTTTCGGGATAGAGGCTTGGTGTTGGAACGTTTAGGGAAACGGTGAAAGATAATACGTCATGTTATTGTTACTATACTTAACTGGGTTAACTTGCATGTATCTGGAGGAATTTGCTAGGATCTTAAAGTCTGACATGGAGCGATAGCGTGTTTATGGGTGAGGTTCTGCAAAATTGATTTTGAATTCATGTGGTTTATGTTTGTCGGATGTTTTTCTTTTAAAAGTTAGTTGTAAAATTCATTAGAAATTTTTTGTCTGACACAGAAGTTGCCTAAAGTTGTTTCCATTTAAAATCAATTCTTTAACACAGAATCTAAAATATGAAATTTACCAAAAATCATGTTACATCAACTTGTTTTTGTCTTGGGTAATCCAACGGAAAACCAGGCATATATACGTATATAGCTTTTCTGGCTGAAGGCAGGGAGCCTGGACTTACATATAATGCAAATGATATTTTCTTAGCTGCTTGAGTTGATTCCGTAAGCCGCTGAAAAGTTGACGGGGAGATAGAAATTTATGATTAAGTAGGACTCGTGTGACTTCCTGTATTTTGTTCTTATCCTCAAGGTCCTTATCTGCAAGATAGCGAGGTCCTTACTAATACTGCGTGTCATACTTAAAGAGGATCGTAGCTAAACAACCAGTTGTTTATACTGTTGAGTACCTAATATCAGTATTCTATTTAAACATGAAAAGTAGGGTTCTATACGTGTCATGCTTATCTGTAGTTACAATCAGTTGTCTGTACTTTTAAGTACTAGTATTACTAGTATTCTATATAACATGAAAAGTACGCTTCCTACTCTCTGGATGTATATATTTTCGTGTGTTGTAGCACAAGGTGTTATCCTTCTCTTTTTTATTGTAAGAAGATATTTATTAAATCTTCTGAGTTTTAGTATCATCACTGAGTCAATAGCTTTAATAATGGGGGGGTTTCTTTGTTTAAAAAATGAATCAGTTCCTCGTATGGTTGTTTGTTTTATGTTTTATAATTGAAAACAGGCTAATTGGAATGGATCCAATGATAGGGAGTGCCTAGAACAGTTCCAATCTCCATATCTATATTTCGCCCCTTAAATTTACACTTTGATTAAACTAATGGGTCTTGTACATGATGTATTGCCAATATGGTTTTTCTTCCTTTGGACCATGTTTACTTTTGAAAAGGAAATGAGCCACACTTCCTTTGGAGTTCTTTTCTAAATTTATGAACGATGATGCATTAGAATGTAACTTGAATTCGAAGTGTTTTTCTTGGAGGATGGACGATTACCATGCATGGTGTTTTTTGAAATGTTTAGCTCTTTTAAGTGTCTCAACAAAAGCAGCCCAATGCATAAAGATCTCACCATTGTAGGGAAAATGACTTAAGTGTTGTTGTCAGGAAAAATATAATGGGTGAGATGGTGAGTTGGGTTTAATATTGGAGAAAGGGTTATATTTCTATGGAATTATTCTAACGAAATGAGTCATGCCTTTCAGAGTATATACGCAAGTTCACTCTTTGTTAAAATTTGTTTATTAAACTATCAGTTTGTCAGTGATTCTACCATCATTGAGACTGCAACACTTTTTTATGTGTCATACATTTTGTATTTATCTGTCATGCTCCCATACAGATTTTAGTCCATTCACCATAGTGTCTACTTTTTGTTTCAGTCTGATATCCTAATCTCCAAGTGAAAAAGTTATTAAAAAAATATTGTAATTTTTTACTTATGCACAAAGAAGAATATGAATGATCAGTGGTTGGAGTATTAAAGGAGAATAGGTTAATATCTCATTTTGAGTTGTCTGCCCTTTTGAAGTTTGTTGTTTTCTATATGTATGGATAGTCATTAAGAACATATTCACTCATATTGGCATTTCAATTCAGGGAAATACTTTTTACTTGTTCTATGAGACAAAAAATTCAATCACTAATCAAGGAGATATTGGTGTTGCAAAAAGTACTGATAAGGGAGCAACATGGCAACAGCTGGGAATTGCATTGAATGAGGATTGGCATCTTTCCTATCCATATGTCTTTGAGCACGATGGCCAGGTATTGCTCGTGAAAAAAATAGTGTTCATGTATAGTTATTAACTTGATGCATATCATTTGTCGATTTCTTCTCAAACTAGTTATTGTAGTTAATTATATTTATGGTATTCATTTTTTGCTTGTTTATAATTTCAGATATATATGATGCCTGAGGGAAGCAGGAAGGGAGACCTTCGTCTCTACCGGGCAGTTAACTTTCCTCTGCAGTGGAGGTTGGCAAAGGTCATTATAAAAAAGCCCCTTGTTGATTCTTTTATCATCAATTATGGTGGGAGGTATTGGCTTTTTGGCTCAGATCATAGTGGTTTTGGCTCCAAGAAAAATGGGCAGTTGGAGATTTGGTACAGCAATTCACCTCTTGGTCCTTGGAAACCTCACAAGAAGAATCCCATTTATAACATTGACAAGAGCTTTGGAGCTCGCAATGGAGGCAGGCCATTTAAATATGAAGGAAATCTTTATCGTGTGGGTCAGGACTGTGGTGATACATATGGGAGACAGGTACGTGTTTTTAAGATAGAAACTCTCACTAGTGATGAATACAAAGAAGTTGAAGTACCCTCAGGCTTTGTTGAACCGAACAAAGGTCGAAATGCTTGGAATGGTGCCCGACACCATCACTTAGATGTGCAACATCTGCCATCTGGTGGCTGGGTTGGGGTCATGGATGGGGATCGTGTTCCTTCTGGAGATTCAGTCAGGCGATTCACAGTTGGCTGTGCTTCTGTTGCAGTTGCTGCTATACTCATTGTGCTATTGGGTGTCTTGCTTGGATTTGTGAATTGTATTGTCCCTCTAAATTGGTTCATTCACAACTCTGGAAAAAGGAATTTGACTATCTTATCTTGGGAAAGGTCAAATATGTTCTCTTCAAAGGTAAGGCGGTTTTGCAGCCGTCTGAACAGGGCCCCAACATTTCTGCGAGGTAAGATTAAGCATAATGCTTGTGCTAGGAGGTTTATTCTTTCCATGATATTTGCTGTGGGGGTTGGATTGATGTGCATTGGAGTGAAAAATATTTATGGTGGTAACGGTTCAGAAGAACCTTACCCGCTGAAAGGGAAGTATTCCCAGTTTACATTGTTAACAATGACTTATGATGCTCGACTCTGGAACTTGAAAATGTATGTGAAACACTACTCAAGATGCTCTTCTGTGCGGGAGATTGTGGTGGTGTGGAACAAGGGAGTTCCTCCGAAACTGAGTGATCTAGACTCTGCTGTACCAGTAAGGATCAGGGTAGAGGAAAAGAACTCTCTGAATAATCGGTTCAGGGTCGATCCATTGATAAAGACACGCTCTGTCCTGGAGCTTGATGATGACATTATGATGCCATGTGATGATATCGAGCGAGGTTTTAACGTTTGGCGTCAGCACCCGGATCGGATTGTTGGATTCTACCCTCGGCTCATTGCAGGAAGCCCTTTAAAATATAGGGGAGAAAAGTATGCCAGGTTGCATAAAGGGTACAACATGATTCTCACAGGTGCAGCTTTTATTGATTCTCAAGTAGCTTTCAAGAGGTACTGGAGCAAGGAAGCAAAGCAAGGGAGGGAACTGGTGGACCAGTATTTCAACTGTGAAGATGTGCTATTAAATTACTTGTATGCCAATGCAAGCTCATCACCAAGGACTGTTGATTATGTGAAACCAGCTTGGGCAATTGACACTTCAAAGTTTTCTGGTGCAGCTATTAGCCGAAACACAAAAGTGCATTACGATCTAAGAAGCCAGTGCCTGGTGAAATTTTCAGAGATGTATGGAAGTTTAGGTGGTCGTAAATGTGGATTTGACAGTAGGAAAGATGGTTGGGATGTATAGTAGGGAGTTTTTGTTATAGGTAGGTTCTTGCCAACTTTTGTAATTTTCATCTTTGCGGGTATAAAGTCATCTTGTCCATACTTGTACCCCACTGTGAATCTTATTTTAGGGGGTTTTCCAATAGAATGAATGTCTGCAACATGTAAATTGGTTCCATAATGGCCTTCTCTTGTTAAATTTTTTCTAATTTGTGCCTCCAACCCCTGGGGGATGATGGTTTGTGATCGAAGGAAAAACAGGGAGAGAGAATGACTCAAGAAGGATTAGACCAAAGCAAAATAGGACTACAACTGTTTCCTAAAGACATTTCTTTCTCAGGAACTGTGATTCTAATCCTGCTATTGATTCTAATTTGCATTGCTTTTTGACTATTTCTAAGCCTTTCAATTTTGAAGGGTGTCTTTCTTTTCTTAGATTGGACTTTGGTTTCTGATTGAAGGAGGCGAATTTGAACTATGACGCATGGGCATCACTGACAGACAAAATAGACCGCAGTTTCATCTCTCAGGAACAATGACATGTTTCTGTAATTTTCACCATTTTTTCTCAAAATATCCAAAAAGAGTGTACGCAGAAGCACACATTTTTCTTTGGTATGTTTGGTCCAATGTAGTCATTGCATTTTGTATACTGTTGTAAAATTTCAATTTTTTATATATGTTTATTGAGTTTTAGTATTATGTACAATTTCTGATACTTAAAGAGAATGCTTATTAATTATTTTTTATTAAATTGTTAGCATGCTTAGGTAGAGTCATCCCTTCAATTTCTGAATCAATCGGCAAAAGTATTATTCTTGAACTATGTAGCTATTTGGGAGTCCAGCAGTACCAATAGTTAGTTAGTTTTCTTGTCAAACTTTAAAAAATAAGTGATTTTTTTAGTTTTAGGGTTTTGATAATATTTAAATAAAAAAGCGAAAACATGATTTTATAACTGTGAATCTCACAGAGAGGTCGAAAATAAATGTTTCCAACTTTACTTTTATTGGACCACCTAATGTAATAAATAATTAAATTATTGATAAACTACATTATTCTCTTTGTCAAAAAAAGTATATAAATTATTTTTAATAAATATATTTTACTAACTAAACAAATTTTAATCATAGGAATTCTAATTTCTAGATTCACGATTCCTAAAATTCATGAAAAGCTTAGCATAGGTAAATTTTATACAATAATAAAATTCATAGATTAGGGCTAATAATCAGATCGTCCATCATCCATTTACCAATATAAAAAAAATTTCATTTGAAAAGGGGGAACAAGTGGTTACTTCCACAAATGCACAGTACAACTAATAATTTCGTTAATTATTAATGATTAAGGGGTAAAGTAAAATATTATATAACTATCTTATTTTGATAAATAAAATTTATTCCACCGCTTGATGTATGCAAAAAGAACTCTGAAGAGACAAAAAAAAAAAAAAAAAAGCAGAGGGGTAAAGTTGCAGCCCTGCCGATGCTTTAAAAATTGTACTTTTAAATTTTTTATCTTCTTTTTAAAGTTGCTTTGTAGAAACTAGTAAGTAATAGTTTCTCTTAATTTTAATAAAATAGCTGTATAATTTTCTATTTTATCATTTTCTTTAAAGATTACAAAACATGTGATATTGTGATTGATAAAAAGAAAACTAACTACTGTGATATTATTTTGCTAAGGATAAAAAAAATACTTAAAATATCACATAATAAAGAAATTAAAGATGATGACTAGTAGAGAAAGACTTGTATTCCAATTCCAGAAAGAGCTTTTATTTCCTTAAAACATACTAAACTTGGGAAAAGCTTACCGTGACAAAGAACCCAAGAGGAATGAAGAGTTTTATTTTAATAAATTCAAACGTATTGTAACAAGTATATTAGAAAGTAATTAGTAGTATCACTTTTATAATCCAATTTAAATATTTATACCACTTTTATGTGATATATATATATATATATATATATATATATATGTATATATATATATATATATATATATATATATATATATATATATATATATACGTGTGTGTTCAAGGACATAGAAACTGATTATTTTATTATAAAAATTCTAGATATTAATATCGCTTTTATATTGATATATTTGTGTATATAAGGATACATAAAATAATTATTTTATTATCGGAACATCGAGTGACAAATAGAAAATCGATTAATTAAGTTTTATTTTATAAAACTATTCCTCTTTTCTTATTTATATTTTTTCTAATTTTTTTATTTAAAAGCTAAAGACTATAACACAAGAGTCTTAACTTAAAACTTAAAAGTACAATTTTGTCTGGTAGAATTGTTATTAGAGTAAGTTTATTTTTCTTTTAGTCATTTTAAGGTTTTGTCTTGCATATGTGTTGTATTTGTGGTCTCATGTTACTAAACAGAGTTTTAGATGAATATCTTTTTTTTTAACCGTTATAGATGTGTTCATATAATGGATCTGAGTTTTTTTTTATGAGTAAAGTATTTTAGAAGAGTCAAAACTTTTGGAGTATAGTTGAAAAGCCTAATCTAGATACGGAAAACTAGTTTGTTTCTATGCTAAAATATTTTATTGAATAAACTAATTTTGAAAAAAAAAATGTTTGTGAATTGATTTGGGTTTGGAATAAGTTTTGTAAGGTATGTTAGACTAATGGACTGGGCAAATAAATGATTATCAACTCTTAAGTGAATGACAATTACTTTCTATTGAATATTATCACTATTATCATGCAAAGTCACTGACTTGAGTGTCATAGTATCTCACTATCCCACATAACTTGGACAAAGAGAAGAGGGAGCGAGCAACACAATTTGGATAAAGAATGATCATCGAGAAGTCTATCCAATCTTCAAAATAACTTGAAATGTTTTGAGTAAAGGATCTCAACCCTAATCCGAAACAAGTTTGATTTAAAATGTTGAGTTGTTTTGGAGTGATAAGTGGATTAAAATTTTGAATGTTGTATGAAAAAGGGATGTATCAAATATTAATTTTGGGTTAAGTAGGTTTTGAATGATGATAATATACCACTTTTATCAATTTGTTATATTTAAAGATGTTCTTTTTAAACAAATGGTTGTATTTGTAACATGAGAAAGAAGTAAAACTCTTCAAATAGACAAATTGATGATATGATATATCTATTCAATTTCTAAAAGTATGTAAACTCTTTACGCAACCCAATCAATACTTAAGCAAAATTAATTTTTAAAAATTTTAGATAACTCAAGTCAATACTAGTTGAACAAGTATACATTTGAAGGTGTATTATTACTAAATATTTGAAATTAAAGTGTGAGTCTAAATTTTACAATTAGTAAAAATAATAAAGAAGAATATCATATAAGGATAAAGACCCATTAATCCATTATCTTAAAAATTTGGGTTAAGAATGACATTAATTCTTTATGTGGTTGAAATGAAAAAAACCATATATAGACATATGATTTATTTGAGATAAATAATACAACTTAAGGTGGTTAAAATATACATGTATATTATATTTTTTTTTAAATTTAAATAGATAATTAAATAAAAAGGCATGAAAAAATGTCGATCCATGTTAAGTATATATTTAAGTCTTATTCAAAGATATAAAGTTGAATTAATTCATTTACTTCATGAATTAAGACAGTTTAATCTAACACCGAAATTCTATTAATAATATAAAACATAAGGAATTGTCTTTTAAAACGTTACTCGGAATTGCTTCTTACAAAACTGACAGGAAATCTGCTATTGTCTTAAAGGATTATTTAAAGTGCAACATAAGAGAAGTGAAACGTGACTATATTCGTAGTCTCATGACTTAATCTCTTCATTGGTTCTCATATTTGTGTGCAAATTTCAGTTTGGTTTCAAGTTTTAAACTATGAGTCATAATTTTTGTAAAAATGCACACATTTTACCCTATTGTCTCAAACGGCGTTAATTGATGTTGAGATGAATTTTTTATTTTAGGCTTAATCATTCCCTTGGTCCTTATGTTTGTGTAAAAATCTTAGTTTGGTCCTCAAATTTTGAACTGTCTCAATTTGGTCATAATTTTTGAACTGTCGACAACGACGACATTTTTTAGTTTGAGAAGGAGAAAAGGTGGGGGTTTGGGGGTTTGAGGGTGGAGGAATGAATGAAATATGATCAGTGATTGAAAGGAAAAAGAAAGACCATAGCCACGTGTATTTTCACACAAACATAAGGACCAACCAAGGGAGGGATTAAGCCTAAAATAAAGAATTCGTCTCAGCAGCATCAATTAACGTTGTTTGAGACAACTTAACGATTAGGGTAAAATGTGTGCATTTTTACAAAAATTATGACCCAATTGAGACAGTTCAAAACTTGAAGATCAAACTGAGATTTGCACACAAATATGAGGACTAATGGAGAGATTAAGCCTTAATATTATTTACATGTTTAATAATACCTTTCAAATATCTCTTTTTTTATTTATTATTTAAATTTTCTTACAAATTAAATAAGATGACACGTCTCTTATCCCATCTCTCTTCTATCAAGCCAGATAAAACAGTTTATTTTTCCCTATGAAATTTTTTGTTGTCATGTAGAATATTTATCATTTTTGCAAGGCTATAAAAGAAAAGGTAGATTATTTATAATAATAAAGGCTCTCTTTGTAATTGTATTTTTAATGCAGAAGATTTGAATAAATACATAAGATCTGCAGTCAAAAGGGTCAAAGAGAGGAATAAAAAAATGCAATGTAATCGAAAGCAATGTTGGAAGCAAGAGAGGATGTGTGTGTGTCCATTGGACAAATGAAATTGGAAACAGGACAGTGACAGAAAAGCATGAAATTGCACAAAAGCTTGTAATGATATGCATTATTTATGCAAACACTCCAAAACGGCACACCCTCCTTTTCTTTACCTTCTCTTCCCATCCCATTCCATGACAGGTGTTTGCATTGTTCCTGAATTAGGCATAATAGCCACAAAGAGAGAGAGAAAGAAGGCATGAGAAAATGAACGATCTCCATCATCATTCCTTCCCCATGTGATGTGCCACCCCTCTCTCTAGGGTTTTCAATTTCGGTTTCAATCAACCAACCCCAAACCTCAAAGCTCACACCTTTCCCATCCATTCGCACAATTCCCTTCGCCCTTTTCCTTTTCTCACAAAAGGGTCTCCGGGGCTTCGCCTCTCTTTGACCGTTCCGGGCTCGCCTCCCCAGGCCTCTAGAAAGACAAACATAACTGCTTTTCTAGAGAGAGACAGTCTCCATGCCAACGTAGACTGGAGCTTCTCTTGTTTTTTTTTTTCTTCTCCTTGCTGTTGGTGGTGACCGAGCAATGTTGGAAATGGAGAAGGATTTTGATTCGAAGCTGAAGATTCAGGGGAATACCTCATCTTCCAATGGTGGAGGCAATGTCCAGAGATCCAAGAGCTTTGCTTTTAGGGCTCCTCAGGAGAATTACACTATCCAGGACTTTGAATTGGGCAAGATCTATGGTGTTGGCTCTTATTCCAAGGTCTCATACCTGGACTTCTGACGTCTTTTAGTGGGTTGATGATGTTGGTTTACTTTTTTTTTTCTTTTGTATATTTGCAATGTTTTGATGGATAATAGTAATATATGAATCCTGTAAATGATGCTGCCTTTGTAGTTCTGTTAGATAATACGTGTTGGTTGCCTAGGATAATCATTGATGCTTATTAAGATGCAGAGATCATTGGGCAATTTGTCATCGTTGTTGCTATCTATTATTATGAAGCACCATTTGGTATATTATCTTCATTTGGGAATTTTGGTTGGCTGTGGGGTTCTTTTTTATGCTATGACATTAATGTTTGCTAAAATTTTATGAAGGCTGCTTGTACCCCCACACGTTCCTATTCTCTCTGAAGCCGCTCTCTTCATTTTACAGAATAGGAAAATACTCAACGTCTTTTCTAAGCTGTATTGTGAACTAAATTCAAAGCTTCAGATTTGGAAATCAAGCTTTTTTTTTTTATTAAACAAATTATTCCTGACGATTATCTCTGAAGTAATTATGGAGAATATCTTGAATTACTGAGCTGGAAGTATAACAAATTATAGGCTGTATAAAGTGAACCGAACTGAAGAACTGATTGGCTTGATTTTGTGGGGTTTACACATAAATCCAGTAGTGCAGAAAACAGCATTATATTATTCCCCCTTTGAGTGTATTATTTTGTTGCCTTATGCCAGTAGAAGTGTGTACTTATTAAACTACGTTGATATCAAATAGGAGTATGTGACATCTTACAAGAAAACATATGTTTCCTTTTCTCTATTTGCTTGTGATATCATAGATTTCCGATGCTTCTGCCTTTCCAGCTCCCTTACCTGCATGCTCCGTCTCTTACGGGATTTATGATTTGGTTTCTTCTTTATTCAACTGTTTTGGTTGGCTGTGCACAAAAAATTATACTAATTGATGGAAATATCTATAATTTCTACAATTTTGAAACAATTTCTTTTCTTCTGTTATACGGTGAGCTGTTGTTTGATTGGATTTATTTTTCCTTGTAAATTATCAACTAATATATTTCTTATCAAAGGTTGTGAGGGCAAAGAAGAAGGACACAGGAACTGTCTATGCATTGAAGATCATGGATAAAAAGTTTATTACTAAGGAGAACAAAACAGCTTATGTGAAATTGGAACGCATTGTGCTAGATCAATTGGATCATCCAGGCATTGTGCGGTTATATTTCACATTTCAAGATTCATTTTCTCTATGTAAGTATTTCTGGGTGTATTTTATCTTAAACACTTGCTTTTGCCGTGGCTTACTCGTCTATGTTATCTTCTTAAGTCTTCCTTTTACTCCCTTGTTTGCCAAGTTGGTTTATATTATTTTGATGTTATCTTTTTTCCCTTCTGTTCCTTTTACATCGGTGAAGACATGGCACTTGAATCCTGCGAAGGTGGAGAACTTTTTGATCAAATAACCAGGGTAAGCTAACGTGAAACTTAAAGGCACATGTTCCCTGTGCTGGGGTATTAATAATTTGTTCGTAAAAATCCTACATAACTTGTGCTGAAGGTGCTAGTCCTGCTGGACCCAAGTTTAGTCCTACATTAGGCCTAAGTATTAAACATTAAAACAATGACGTTTGCTATACTCTTATGATTGTCTAAAGAGAGTAAGTTAACCATAATTTCTTTTAACATGGGTTTTTCTAAGATTTGAGATAAACTAGTAGTCTTTGTTTTTCATTAATTCCGTGTATACACATAAGTGAACATTTTGATACGAAGGAATTTACACTTCACCTCTCAGTTTCTTGAGATAGCACTCATCTTAGTTTTGCTTAAATCTGCTGTTTACTCCATTTTACCTGATTCATCAATCCCCATTCTAAATCAAGAGAATGCTCCTTTGAACGTTAAAAATGAACCATATTTAATGCTAGGAATATGAGATGTGTTATCTTTAGATTGAGATCTATAACCATGCAGTGTGGTGTCATGGTCAATTCCCCGTTCTCTTTGTAGTTTTGTTTCACTGGGTACATTTGTCATAAAATTCAGAGAGTAATTTTAATTTTATTTCAATTTTTTACCTCCTTTGAGTTGTCAATCCTTTTTCAGTTTAATATCTTCAATTTTCTTTAAGAAGTGCGAATCTGTGAATACTTAAACATTGACTGAATTTGATAATTCTGCAGGCTGGGTCAAGATACGGCCCCCTTTCCCTTTAATTAGGTAGAAGCTTCACATCTGGATCCATAGGAGTATTAAATGACTTACAATCAAGCATCCTTGGTTCTTTTAAAGAGTTAAGATTATATTTTCTAGAAGAAATCACAATACTTGCCTATGATTGACCCTCTTCAATTCCAAGAAAATAATGTAATAGCCTCAATCATTGGTTCAAAGGTGCTTGAATAAGTGTTGCTTTAGGTCCTTAATCTCGATCATCACATGTAATGACAATATCATCTACGTATACCACAATAAATTAGTTTATTCAAAGATGAACATCTAGAGAATATACAATGACCCATCTCATTGCAAACCATGTAAACTTTTGAATAATTTTGCTAAACTTAACCAAGCTTAAGGTGATTGCTTTAGACTGTATGCCTATTTTTTTAACCTACAAAACAAATGCCCATCAGCCCTGAGCAACTAAGCCAAGTGGTTGCTCTCTATAGATCTATTCTAAGTTACTGTGTAAAATGCAATTTTAATATTGAGCTACACAAAGGCCTATGACTCATTGCACCCGTTGACAATAATAAGTGCATAGGCATCATTTTAGCATTTGGGGACAAGGTAATTGTAGTTCAAACCAGATAGTTGAGTGCATCCTATTGTCACCATATGGGTTTTCAATTGATTTACCTGTTCATCAAGGTCCCCAAAGGCCAACGACTTCTTGCATCTAGAGACAAGAATAAGTGAATAGACGTCCATTTAACATTTGGAGACAAGGTAACCAAGCCATACATTTGAGTGTATACGTTTGTCACCATTTAAGCTTTCAATTGACCCACCCCTCTGGGTTCATTTTATTAGCAAAGGCCCACCAACAACCAATTGTAGATTTTTCAAGTGGATGGGATTGAACTCCAAAGTAGCCATCTCTTCCATCATTTCCTATCATCATCTAGAATGGGATAATGCTTCCTAGACAGTCTTTTGAGTACTAATAGAGGATGTAGCAAATAGAATGAGACAATTGATGACAAAAAGTTCTAAATAGGATGAGAACTAACAATTGATGGTTTACGCAAATGTCAATAGACATGTTAATAGAAGGGCCAGGTTTAGGTGGGACCTAAGCTGGTAGAAAAATGTTAGAATGGGGGTTGAATCACAATCAATAGGAAAAATCTGAAGAGCTTCGAGACCTCAACTTTGCAACTAAGGGTCATCTTGGGATTTGTGGAGAGCTGAGTAGAGATGGGAAACTAAAAGTTAGGGATAAGTGAAAGTGGAATTGAGGAATCTGTTACAGCTACAGATGCAAAGAAAGGTGTATCATCAAAGGACCCCGTACGAAGACCATAAAATGATGCATAGATGTAGGAAATCCTTGATACTCATTTTGTACTTTGAAATGCCCAATAAATGTTTATTTTATTGCCATGGCAAGCAAGTAGGAGTGGGATCATAAACAAAACAAGTGAAACCAAACACTTGGATGGGGAACGACATAAAGGGGTTCTTGGGAAGCAAAAGAGAGTAAGAAATCTCATCACTAAAATTGATGATGGCATTCAAGTTATTGAATTACCGGTGATGAGAACACCACCCTCAAAGTTAATGCACTTATCAATGGTGTCTAAGTCATCAATAATATGACAATACTTATGTTCTTCACACACCATTTTTGTTATGGTGATCGAGAGCTACTAAATTGATCTGTGATGCCGTAGGATGGATTTGTACAATGTTTATGTTCAGTCACACCATTTACAACACCAATTGTTTGTTTAAATTGATTCCTTATCTTTCAACAAAAATCTTGAAATGACATCTTGTAATTCATACAACTGATCTCAATTTGTGGGATAAGGCTTTGTTGTTGGATCTTTCGTAAAAAGTAAGAATGTGCATCTTTTGAGGTTATCAATGAATGTGACATTTGTATCCAAAATTAGAAGGCACGTGACTAGGACCTAACCATCAGAATTCTTGACACTAGTTTAAAAGATTGTCCTAATATTTTTACCAAGCTGACATGACTCGCTTCAAGGACTTTGAATGTGAAAGATAGACCACTTTCTTCAACTTATTCAAACTTGGATGACCTATTATCTACAAAACATAGTGGATGAAGGAGATTATAGAGACTCCATATTTTAGATATTGCTCCAACCATCTGTCTCATATTCCAATCTTGTATGAAGAAAACGTCTAGTTTTAATGTTACAGAAGAATCGAGAGAACATGTTAGTTGATTGATTGAAATCAAATTGAAGGGGTAACTTAGTACAACTAAGAAGAAATTAGAGATGACTTTTGAAAAGACAAAGCTTAACCAATACCAGCTATCTTTCCTCCAAAACAATCAATGAGGGTCATGTGGTGAGTTGATTCAGGTGAGAGGTTAGAAATAAGAGAGATTACTAACATGATTAAAGTACCAGAATAAAAATTCATTATCTCTACAAATGCAAGGTGAGATAGGTATATAGTAGGATTACTGCGTGAGTAATAGTTGCTAAAGAGGAATCCAGTTGGGATACCTTGATTTGGAGACACTTATGTTCTCTGGGAGAAAAATGATAAATTCCTTTAGAATGTCTTCTGCCATAGCCTCTACCCCTACAACTACAACCTCTTCTCTTGGTCAAAGTTGTAAGACTCTCTACCATGATGAGCAAGTGAGAAACTACGAACACAAAAAGGGAAACCAAAAATGCAATGCCAATCACAACACCTAGATAACAAATAGAGACCACGAGTTAAACATGGATGGCTTGAAGTTTGTTGTGACAGCACTCAAAAAAAGGATATTGAAAAGGAATACAAGGCTTAACTGGAAACTGAGAAATGGCTTACCAAAGAGCTTTGCTACCAATTTGAGATGGTAAAAATAAGTCCTTCGTGTATATTAGTAAATGATTGATACACTCACTTATAAACATAAGGGTTGAATCAATTCCCAAAGTTTAGAAGTTGTAATTAGTCAAGCAAGGAAACTAATAAAACTAAGGAAACAAAGAAGAGAAGGACTTATATTCTCTTTAGATATTATCTCTAGCACAATATCTTAACATGAAAAAAAATGCTTTTGAGCCAAGAGCTTTAGTTGCTGCATTTTTTATTATAAGATTTTCTTATTCCAAAATAGGCTATTCATATATGCACTTATGTCACTAAAAGTTTTAAATGGGATAGATTGTATTATCAATAAATCACATTAGAACATCTGGTTTCAAAGTACGGATGCTTACTAGAACAATGATTCCCAAAACGATGGCAGTACTAAAATAGCATTTGTCCATGCTCTACTAGTATTAACCAATGCCCTCTCTTACCTCAAAACAAAATTACCCATGTACGCCCATATTTTCTTTATCATTGTTCATCAGCTGTGTCAGTGGTTTACGAAAGTATTTGTACTCAGTATTATTTTGGATATGGACGTTGTTAATTTGTCTGCTAGTATTTTTGTGAATGCTTGTTACTACATGATATCTACTAGCAAGCTTTCTTATTTCTTTGTGCAGAAAGGTCGTCTAACTGAGGATGAGGCACGGTTCTATGCAGCTGAAGTTGTTGATGCTCTTGAATACATACATAGTTTGGGAGTCATACACCGTGATATTAAGGTAGTTCTGTATCATGATTATACTGCATCATTGCTGTATTTGGCCATTTGAATATTGAATTTCTTCAACTGCAGCCAGAGAACTTGTTACTCACAGCTGACGGACACATTAAAATAGCGGATTTTGGGAGTGTGAAGCCTATGCAGGATAGTCAAATCACTGTCCTTCCAAATGCAGCGTCTGGTAAAATAGGCGCAATGTGGATGCTGCATTTTATAAGTTTCTCTTATATTGTATTTATATTTATTCATATTTTTTAAATTTCTAGATGACAAAGCCTGCACTTTTGTGGGAACAGCTGCTTATGTTCCTCCAGAGGTTCTTAATTCCTCTCCAGCAACTTTTGGGTAATGCAGATGAATTCTATGTTGATAGTATTATTTCTTAAGTCTCCATCATGGATTTACTTTTGAATATAGTCATTTACTTCTATCCGAGAAAATATTATTGGTTGTGCCAGTTTTTCATTCATGTACATTTTTCACTTCAGTTTTTAACTTTTATTTTCTTAAAATCAAGAATTAATTTTTTACAGCTCACTTGTTACGTTTGTTCATGCACTGAGTTTCTTTATTGCTTTATGTTTCATACCAGGTTCCCATATAATAACTTTTATTTTTTGTTTTTCTTCCCTCAATATATCACAACAGCAATGACCTATGGGCACTTGGCTGCACATTATACCAAATGCTTTCTGGAACTTCCCCTTTTAAAGACGCAAGTGAATGGCTTATTTTTCAAAGAATTGTAGCAAGGGAACTTAGATTTCCAGATTACTTTTCTGATGAAGCAAGAGAGCTCATTGACCGTCTGTTGGTTAGTATTATAACTGTGCACACATAGAAATCTTAGCATCACATACTTTTTATACATTTCTAATTTCTTTAAAAAATAAACTCCTTTCTATTTATGTCAATTAGATAGCAACTAAATATATACATATTAAGATGTTTCATTTCTGGCCTTGAAGGACATTGTTTTGAGATGGGGTGAATTTTGCATGTATTTTTTGTTAATTTGGTAGTAGCAATGGTCAATTTCATTCTTCTAACCAGTACCCATTGGTTTTTATTGGTTGTCAGGTTTAGAACATTTTCAGTTTTATTCACATTCATTTATTCTAAGGTACTTCTGATACCTTGCAAATATGTAGCCTTTAAGAAAGGCTATACTGCCTCTGAGGGGGTGGGATGATGAGTCAAATTGGTGCATGGTGTGCCCTTTTTAATAATAAATATAATAATAACCAGAAGCAAGAAGGTGTAGTTGTAGACTATAAGATAACACAATGGGTGCTTTTGATGGATATTTGAAGGATAAGTGGACAACACAAGCAGAAGTTAAGAAACTGAGCCTCAACACTACTTTTTGTTTTGTCTATTTTATGGACGTAGTTTATGCAAAACAATTTCAAAGGGTGGAGTGGGAATTTGTGCTAGGTTAAAAGCCCAATTGGGCTTCCTGGCTGTTCTCAATTGACATTTGTGGGATTTTGGCCAAATTGATGGGTATTTTCTATTTTTGGATCACTATTGAAGGACAAAAAATTGTCACCATTACGTTATGTCATTTTGTTTTGTTCCGTCCAACAAGTGCAACCAATTTTAAAGGCTACATGAAAGAAGTATTGTAATGCTGTTTAGTCCCTCAGGTTTTAGCAAGTCAAGCACCTTTTAGGTTTTTATGAGGACTATTACGTAAATATATTACACAGACCCACAATTATTTTTTCCAGAAGAATATTATACATGAATGAATATTGAAAAGACGTCATGTTATTTTATAAGGGCGTAAAACATGAAAAAAGAGTACGTTAATTGTGATACTAAAGATTATCACTTAATGGTATATATAATATATATGATAATATGACAACTATTTTAGCATGCTTTAAGTTGCATGCCATTGGGTTTTAATTATGGAGTTTTAATTTGAAATCAATGTTATTATGATGCAGGATTTGGAACCCAGCAGGAGACCAGGTGCTGGACCTGATGGTTATGCTATTTTGAAAGCACACCCATTTTTCAAGGGAGTTGATTGGAAGAACTTGAGGGCACAAATTCCTCCAAAACTTGCTCCGGAACCTGGGGTGTGATTACCATTGCTTTGCTCTCTGAAATGTTATTTATCGAGAATAAGAAAAGGAACCTTCATTTCTTGTCCTCCTTTACCTGTTGATGAACATGAAATTTCTGACACTGACATAACTTTAACTTGC
Source organism: Vigna mungo (assembly GCA_036885675.1). Lineage (NCBI taxonomy): Eukaryota > Viridiplantae > Streptophyta > Magnoliopsida > Fabales > Fabaceae > Vigna > Vigna mungo. Next base: position 40,525,901 of record CP144692.1, on the reverse strand, counting down.
AGACTCAGTCACCTGCAGCTGATGATGTTCATGATTCGTCATGGAGTCCTTCTCACATTGGGGATTGTCACTCAGCTTCAGTTAGACAACCTGATGGTGCTACATCTTCTGATGGGTCTAGTCACATAACTAGGCTAGCTTCAATTGATTCCTTTGATTCAAAATGGTATGTTGAAACCTTTTCTTGTTGAAGCGTTTTTTCTTTTAATCATAGTCTAGTGAAGGGGAATTGATATGATGTGTTCACTTTAATATTAATGGTTTTATGAAGATCTTAACTATTTGTAAATCATGTCACCTTAAAAGAGGCTCAAATGTTAGTATAATTTTCAAATTAAATAAAACGTTCAAATATGGCCAAAAGAATATTTTGAAGCTATATCCTCAACGTTTTAATATTTTTACCACATGGTGAATGCTATCTTTTATTTTATTTTATTTTCATACTTTACAGCTTTTCACGCAAAGAACACTGTACATTTATTTATCTTTTTGGAATCATAACAGCTACGTTGAGGTCTATTTCATCTATTAATATTAATTTACATAGATGTTTGGTTATATGTTCTCCAATGCCCTTTCGCTGATAGTGTTTAATTAAAAAAATTGCATTCTCAGAGAGATACAAATCTATTCCCATTCAAGCAGAAACTTAACGTTTAGAAAAATAAAACAAAGAAAAGCTCTTGCGTACAGTGCCTGAAGTTCATGTTTACCTGGGTTTTCAAACTGTCAATTTATGCTCATATTACAGGCAACAGTTTTTGGATCCTGGGGAATCTGTTCTTATGATCTCTATGGTGAAGAAATTACAAAAACTAACAAGCAAGAAGGTGCAGCTCATCCTCACCAACAAACCAAAGTTGATCTATGTGGACCCATCAAAGCTAATTGTGAAGGGAAATATAATATGGTCTGATAATCCAAATGATCTAAGCATCCAAGTGACTACTGCATCAAACTTCAAGATTTGCACAGTAAGCTTTCTTGACTAGTTCTTGTACAATTTGTGCGATTTATAAATATAGAAAGTAGTACATGTGAGAGTCCAAAGTCGGATTCCTAGGTGGCCATGCTAATGGTTGAAATATTTAAGTATGTAACACCCAAGCCAACAGCAAGACCTGAAAGGGCTTTGATTTGAATTCTTTTCATGCCACATTTTTGTAAGTGATTTTCTCTAACTTGCAATTCACACACCCCAACTCCTTCATACATAAATTTCAAGTCTTAATTCAAGTACATTTTGTGTTCCAAATTTCACACTTTTCTTTATAAATAATGTTTGATGCAGCCTAAAAAGGTAATGTCGTTTGAAGATGCTAAGCAAAGAGCATGGCAGTGGAAGAAGGCAATTGAAGGACTTCAAAACCGGTGAATTTATTCTGGTTTTGAGACATTCTTTTAGATATCCTAATTGTTCAGCAAGAAGGGGTAAAACAGTAGACTGCCCAACAATCAATTATTCATTAAGAGAAAACAAAATTGAAGATTTTGGAAGCTGGTTCTAGCTATAATTCCTCAACACAACTTAATTTTGTGATGAGTTCTTCCATCCTCTTTCATGCTTCGAAGGGATGATAAAATATGGAAGTTCTAATTGTAGCTATGTCAAAGGTTGGAGCCAATACTTTGTAAGAAAAGATTGTTTTTTTTTTTTTTTTTTTTAATTTTATATTAACATTATGAGTTGAAAGATGATATCATTTTGGTTGTCATACTGTGTGAATCATTGAATTGCTCAATTTATTGTTTCTTCAGCTCGTGGAATTTATGGCCCTTGGCAATCTGTAAATAATATAGGTGTAATCTGGCAATTCTATGTAGTTTTAGGTGCTGAATATAAGTTGATGCTTCTTAACAAGCAAATTAGAGTGCATTTGGTAAGCTCTGCTGTAAAAGTACATCTGCATAAATTCAATCACTATTTGTTTGCTGTGCTGAAGTCTAGGATCTAGATAGGGAGACCATATGCTATGAAGAGACACTGTTGGACTTGTAACCCATCAATTATCAATTATTTCCTGACGTGTGGTTCAGATTGCAGATGAACCAAAGGCTGTATTCATCAATCATTCCATTTACCATCAATAATAATTGTGCAATTGTATTGCACACCAAGTGGACCTGACCATTAAATTCTGCCAAACATAACTAAAAGTTGCTTGTGCTTAATTACACGTGATAACAAAAACACTGACCCTTTTTCTTTGGCCAGACATGCATAATTTTGACTAATTGCTGGGTTCAAAAGGGTAGTTAGTTAGGCAAAGATGTGACGTTTTAATTGAAGGACAAATTCAAACATCCAACCAGTGTTGGAGTATTAGCTTCATTGCTTAAGTGAAAAGAAAATAAACTATGCAAAGTTCACCTAAATTATTTTAAGGATCTAAGCTACGCTTTGGAGTGTGTTCCGTGACTCAGCTTTGGAGGGAAATTGACTCCAATTGGGACGAGAAATGCAAAATTGCCACTGCATAGTCATTACTCTGACATTAAAAACCTGCTATCGTATATTACCACCCGTAGATTTGGGTGTAATTTTCAAGGAGACTTGGTGTAGATTGTGATTAATCGCTTATTTTTTTACATGAACACAACAGAATAGTTATAGCTATTCGTAACAATGATTTTTAGTAATTTCTTTTAACAATTCCTCTACAATGAACAAACTAGAGATAATTTCATATTTGCCGCACTGCAGGAAAATTTTGAACAGAGAAGATACGTATGACTTTTCTGGGGATCTAAGCCGTTGGCTTCAAGAGTTAGAGAAAAGTGAAAATGCTACTGCCATTGTAACTAGTGGAACAGAGATGTTATCATCTACTATCTCAGTAATGGGTAGGGACTCCACAACCGTTGCCACGAAAGAAATAAAAGCAACTCTGGGCACAGTACTTGCCCAATCCAACTGCACGTGTCCTAAAACTGAATAGTAGCAGAGTATCCTACATGCAATAATAATATCAAAAGCATCAGTGACAATCAATATCTACCGTGAAAAATGTATTTTCCCATTTTATAAGTATTTTTAGTTCACATTTCCAGCCCTAAAGTAGAAACACGACTGAAGTTGATCTTTAAGTCGATTTCCTAAAGAGAGAAAGGAAAAGTTGGATAAGATTGTTACACACCCAATTGAAACCAAGAATCCAAACACAAGCATAGATATGCTACCGACCCAACTCTTGTTTTGATTGTAAGGAATCTTTATGGACCCATATTTTCTACCGATGATATCAGCTACACCTGCAAAATCATCAAGTTCAATGCTTAGAAAACAAAGAGAAAACCATTACTTAGATAAGAATGTAGAAAAAAGTCTATTTACTATATTACCATCCCCTCCACACATCATTCCCAACGAGACCACAGCAATTGGAGACTCACGCCAGAACACAAGAGCACAAAAGATCAATATCAGAACATAATAAAGAGGCCCCTTTAGCAATTCGCTGCAGGCAAAAATTAACATTTAATGCCTTGCCTGGACCAAATTTGCAGTTTCTCAACAACCCCATTAGCATGTAAAACAAAAAACCAATGACAAAAAAAGAAATTACTGTGGATCTCCTTCTCTGGTCAATGATTTGATGAGTCCCTCATCAGAAGCCAATGACAGACCATTCACCAAAAGCCTCAAGCAATTGACCAGAGGTACAAAAGCGGCAAAGTAGCGAGCCTTCGGGGAGTTGCTATCCTAGCATTAAAATCAAAACATTCAAACAAAGCAGCATTACATACAGCTCACATCTTCCTAGTATGAAAGATAAAAAACCACGATCTCAAACACAGAAATGAGATACCTGAAAATAGGCCAAGAAACCAGAAAAAGCAAGCCAGACAATATGTGGACCAGCTTTCTGCTCAGACCCTGTCCAACCAATTTCCACAGAACCAAAGGTTCACATCATAGTCAAGTAAGCACCCAAACTTCCACCAAACCAAACACACAAATCAGAAAACGAGACCCAGAACCCAAATTGAAGGCAACGAATAAACCTATTTTTGTGGTACCCTTTTCAAGCCTTCAGCGTAGGTTTCCTAAAAGATGAACTATTTGTTACTTGTACCTTAAATTTGCATTGGAATCAGCATCATAACAATTCATTGCAACTTAAAATTTCTTCCTATGGATGAAAGAAAATAAGGAAGTGGAATGAATTAAGATTTTCTCCAAAATTAAAATTTCTCGTAAAGCATAGCTTTTATATAAACTCTCTTTTAACTGTAAAACAAATTTAATTAATTTTATTTTCTAATACTTTTCTACGAATATTTATCAATAATTCGTCAAATGTTTTGGAAATTGTGTATCTGCATGCAAGCAGTGACTGAACAAAGATTGAAGTTGTACCTGATGGAGGATGTTCCTCCGCGTGAGTTCATCAAAGGCACGTACGAGGGCGTAAGCGCCGCCGAGAACACCAACGGTGGCCCCGGCATTGTAGAGCAGATCTTCTGCTGCGGCGGGGACAACAAACCGCGCCACCCTTTGATCCAAAACGACAGCTGGCATGACAGGAGAACGCAGAAACCGGACAGTGCCGTCTATTGTTGGCTTGTTCCAACGAAAGACGGTGGTGCACGGCGGCGGCGTTCGTCGGTGCACGGCCGAGAATAGTAGGAGGTGAGAGGATAAGAGCGTCATGGTTCAAAACACAAAGACTAGCAGACAACAAAAAAAAAAATGGAGGGATAACCTTCTTATTTGTTTATTTGTCTTTAAGTAACCATTGTTTAATTAAAAAAATCACATTTTATAATTAAGAAAATTTCAAAACAAATAGTAACACCGTCCAATCAATTTACTCCACGTGGGACATGATCATCATTTACGTAACACATGTTAAGGATGTGTTACTCACTTTATCACTCAACCCAAGCTCTAGTTTTGATGAAACCTTTGAGTGAACAAACTCCAACTTTAATATTTACTAATAACATATGTATTGTATCATCCTTCATATTATCCTAATCTCTACTATCGATTAAGGTGCAACTTCTTTTAAAAAAAATAAAAATAAAGGAAATTAGGTTCAAAATTATAAAGATAAATTAAGAAAAATTATTATTTTTAAGTTGTAATTGGAACATATCTTAGAGTTTTAATCTATATTATTTTTAAGTTGTATTGATAGTTAACTAATCTTCTACTAAAAGGCAGAGTATGCTAATCACTAAGCCTGTGTTCACTTGCAAGGAATTTTCTGTTCACGGTGATTTACGAAGAATGATTTGCGGGATTACCCGTGTTCACTTTCAATTATTTGCAAGCGAGTAACCGAAGGGATTTGAAGGATTCCACAAATTTTGAATCATCGCATAGTAGCGAGGATTTGCACTGATTGATAATAAAATGACTAATAACCCCTTCCATTCCCATTTTTTAATATCCCACGTGCTTATTAATAATAATAATAATAATAATAATAATGGAATTTTAAAAATTAATTTTTCTATTTTTCTTTTTTATAATAATTTTTATAATTTTAATATAATATTAACCATTATTATTTTATATTACTTTTATTATTAAAGATATTTTGGTATCTTTAAAAATAAATTCATTTTATTAAATTATAATTTTTTTACTTTTTAAAAATTAATTTTAATATATTTTTTTAATTTTTTATTTTTTATAAACATTTTTACCATTAAATATAACATTTAACAATTATCATTTTATATTACCAATTAAACAAATTTTCTATCAATTAAATTTTTAATTAAATTTTTAAAATTAGTTTTAATAATTATTCTAAATTTTTACTCTTAATAAACATTTTTACAATTAAATATAACATTAACAAATATAATTTTATATTACTTTAAACCTAGGGGCATTTTGGTAATCCTCATTTTCTATCAATTAAATAAATTTTTTTTAACTGTCACATCAATCAAATCTTACACTAATTCTCACAAACTTCACCTCCAAATCCACTCTCAATTACCTTCAAATCCACTCAAGTAAACACAAAAAAAATCACCCTCAAATTCACTCAATCACTCTTTCCCAATCACTCTCCCCCATCACCCCCAAGTAAACACACCCTAAGAAAGGGATTTATTCAAACTACTTGAAATGTTAGACAAAAATATCTATTGGTACTTGAAATCAATTACAAAGTTAATATGTATTTTTAAAAGATAGAGAATATTTTCTAGGATGGATGGTATCAAGAAATCAACTATAGTCTATAAAATGCACTTTTTCACCTTATCGATACTTTAGTTAGAAAGTCTAAATATTATATAAAAAAATACTTTGGTTAAAATATTTCAACATAATTAAACACTTTTCAATATATTGAACAGGAGTGACAAAAAAGTTAGTCCATCCCGTTTTGATCTGAGCTGTCATTGACAATAAGACAAACGGATTTATTATAGTAAAATGGGATTTGTTCGTTTAGAGGACAGGTTGACAAATAAGTCTGCCTCTGATTTTTTTAAAAAAATTTGTCATATACATATAATATTTAATCATATAAAATTTCTAAAATTTTAATTAATTAATATTTCTAATTAAATAAATTAAAATAATTATTATATTCATATTTAAATTACACTATTAAATCCGCTTTGAAATGGTACTTATGAATTTTTTCCCCCTTCATGTTAGTCTTTGCTTCTTAAGTAAATAACCCCCATTTGTCGGATCTCCATTTAATGTGGTGGAACATTGATATCAAATATTTCTTTCCTCTTCTTTTACTCTCATGGTCAAAAATATATGCTTAGTTAATTAATTAGTTATATTGCAGAAAATGTAAAAATTACTCTTTAGTTCGTTTTTATATTTAATTTTAGAAAAAATTGTTTTAAACAAATTTTCAATTTATTCAATTCCTTAATGTTTTATAAATATCAAATACAAGCATTATAGTCATTTTTATTAAAATTATATTTGATTAAATACTTACATATGCAAATATTAAAATCGTATTAAAGATTTGACGGTATGTAAAATTAATTTATTTAAACACAACTATTTTTTTTGAAAAAAACATAAAGTATCTATTTATCATAAAAAATAAGCAATCATAATATTTTTGTTTATTACAATATAAAGAAAATATCAATTCTTAGATGAGGATCAGTTTTGTGAATAAAATATTTTATGAAATATATATTGTGTTATTCAAATTTGAATATGTTTTTGGTTTAAACATTTTAAGTATATTTTCTTGGGATGGCGAAAAAATTAGCGAAGCATAAATATCCGTGGTATACTTTTTATCCGTCGTATATTTTTTAATTAAATTTAATTAAAAATAAAATAAAATTATATTTTATTAAGTTAAATTTAATTAAAATTAAATTTTAATTTATATTTAATTTAATTTTTATTATATTATATATATATATATATTTTGTAATTTTATTTTAAAATATATAAAATACTTTTTTTTTAGAATATCCACGGATACCTGGAAGTTTTAAAATACTCACCAATATTTTCTAACTGAATAATTAATAGATAATAAATTGAATAATGGAAACATTTTTATCCGACAGAATTACATCCTTATCCGACATGTTATCTTGTACTATTAGTTCAAATAAGTAAATTAATAACTTATAAACTGTGTATGTAAAATAGTGAGAGTGAAAAGTGGAAGAATCTTTTAGGAAGTGATATCTCAATGGAAAGCAGACACATTGGGTTTGGTTCGCAGGTTGTAGGAACCTATTTATGTTTTCCACCTCTTTCATGGGCCACAGATAAAACCAAAACCTGCATAAATGTTCCATTGTTTTAAGATTAAAACATAAATGTTTAAAATGTATATTTACCTTTAACTCAATTTTATAAAATTAATCATAAGATAAAATTAAAATATAAATATTAAATATGTGAATTTTAAGTATAATTTTATAAATTAATTATAAGATAAAATTAAAATATAAATATTAAATATGTAAATTTTAAGTAAAATTTAATTTTATAAAATTAATGGTAAGATAGTGAATGAACTTTAAATTTAATTTAATTTTATAAAATTAATTTATAAAATGGAATTTGTATTTAATTATATATTATAAATTATTAAGTTTGATGATAGATGTACGTCTGAGTCATTTGATTAGGTTTTGTTGTATGAATAAACCTTGTGAAAAACATGTACCCACAGGGTCCCATAAATTATTGTTCTGATTCCACATGGGTTATCTTATATATGCCCCAATAATTCTTATCTATAAAAATGGGTAAATTTACTGAAAATTGGATGAATTCTAAATAAATATGTGAATTTTTTCAATCATAATTACATTTTTTAAGATTCAGAAGAAAAAAAAAGTATGATTTCAATGCGTATATATTGGAAAAAATATATTAAAGTGGATATATATAAAACAGGCTACAGGAAAATATTTGAGCTGCAATGCTATAAGAAAAATGGTAAAACAGGAAGTATGTGTCATATTTTCTTTATGTGAGTTCTATTTGAAATTTTATCAAAATGATTAAAAATGAATATATTAGTGTAAAGTATTCATTTAAGTTCTCTTAATATTTTTATTTTTGAAAAAATTAAAATTTATGAAATTATAGTGATATTTTTCATTTTTAAAATTATTGAGAATGTTTAGATTTTAATTCTAATAAAAATCAAAATACATACACACGTTTTCAGGTTGTTCGAGAATTAATCTCTAAATTTTTTTATTAATTTAAAAAATGATATTGGAATTTTTTTTATTTAATTTTTGAATGGTTTAATAGTTTGTTTTATCCTCAATTTCGTTAAATAATATTAATCCAGTCTTCCATTTTAGAAGTGTGTGAAATGTGTCCTCCCTTATTAAAATTTGTGTTTTGTTCAGATAAATATAATCGTTGTTTAATTGTATGCGTTACAGAAGATAAGATTTTTTTAATCGGGGAAAGGCCATGAGGAACAGGCCGATCTTGTCCTCCACCTTGGCCGGATCTACAATGCCGTCGGAATCGCCCGCGGCATTCGCCTGAAAGTTTCGACCTGCGGAAGAAAATAACGAATTCAAAAACGAAATCGAACACACAGAAAACAAGAGTGAACGGTGAATGGTGTTCCAGTTTTTTTTTAGTTAATTTTGCTTTTATTTAAAGATTCATAAGTTTAGAGTTCCTCTCATCCAATTCTATTACATTAATTAATAGCGAATCTATCTCTCTCTATATCTATATCTATATATATATATATATATATATATATATATATATATATATATATATATATATATATATTGTAATATCCCCATAATATATAACAAAAGCTATATTTTATTCTAGGAGTTATCATGAACAATATTAAAGAACAGCAGTGGAAAAGAACGAGCAAAAGAATGGGACGAAAGGTGCCATATAACATAAAATTTAAAAGTTCATAACTATACAAGTCTGAAACCAAATGATAAAGACTAGAACGAACGGTTTTACAAAATAACTAAACCGAACGTCATTTGCTAATAAACAAAAGATAAAAATCTAGACTAAGGACCGGACGGTCCAGCATAGCTCTCTGGTAGCACTTCCAGGGGTTGCTCAACTTGCAAGGCTTCTTCCAACGATTCGTCTTGAGTTCCCTCTGCTCACACCCAAAAGAACGATCATTGCAGTGAAGAGAATAACCGTACGATCGGATACCGAACGACAACATAAACAATACAAAGGTAGACAAGGGTAAGCTTATAAAACTTCAATAAAAATCATTTAACACCAATATCACAATCATAATTTATAAGTCCAAATATTTTCATTCAAAATCCGAACGATAACATCATCAATCTAATTACTCTAAACAGTGTTCTAACGGTATGACCCTGTATGCTCGCCGCTCTCTGCACCCGGGTGGACCTGGCTGGGATACGCTCAACAGACCGCCACCCGAGGTTAGTCCAGTGGAACCACCTCGGTATAGAAATACCCTGAGGCTAAAGGACCTCCTGCCATTCCCACGCATGAGTTACCCTCCTCTACTTGAGAAGGCGTAATCACGGAATATCAGGATAGAGTCAGAACCTGAGCCTTTTGCCACGGTCATACTATACCAACTAAAATCAATCATGAGACGTTCCTCCTTGGAATTCTCTTGTACAAACAACAAACCGAACGGACTAACGCCGAGGATGAACTTGTTTATCAAAGACTACTTTAGTGATTGACCCAAAGGTCGAAAACTGAGGACAACCGAGTACAATACAATTCAGATCAAGTATCAGTGTAAGACCGAACACTTTTCAGATAGATAATATTATTATAAAACGGACGTTTTAAGAATTCAAGTACGAGTATAAAACTTAATATTTATCAAATAAGAGATCCCTCTTACAAGTCGAACGATCAGTGGAAGACCGTACGTTCCGAATAACAAAGGTAATTAATTATGAAAACGAGTTCTCAGTTTATGACCGAGTACTTTCAATAAACATTATGAATATAAAAACGAACGTTCAGTGTGAACGAACGCTACTATAATAAACATATTTAACATGAGACGATGTAATCGGTCTATGACCGAATACGTTAGGGTCGAACACTCAGTATAAGACCGAGCGTTCTGTAATGGATATATCATTACGACTGAATCAGTAAGGCATTTATGTTTCTATACAAAGGTGCAAGAATGATCGCTTTAGGGGAAAACTGAACGGTCCTAATGACCTTCGGTCTCAGATTCACATTTTCTCTAAGTTTCATATGTATCATACAATTCATAAGAAATCAAACAAATACTTTAGATATCAAACATGTATTAAATCAAACACACATTCAAAACATACATAAAATAAAAATTAACTTTATAAGCTTCCCTTACCTCTATTCCAGCTAAACTTCTAAGTTCTACGCTAAGATTGACCGAACGTCCAAAATGCTCCGATTGGAAAACTGATCGGTGAGGATGAAAGGTCTTGACACCAGGAGTGTTAAATCTGAAAGGAGCAAGGTGATCGGAGATGAAGTGGTGGTCGGAATTCTAGAGAGAAGATTTAGGGTTTAGAGAGAAGGAGGAGAAAATAAGATTTCAGAAAGTTGGGTTTGAGGAAGAAGAAGAAGATTGCATGCAGAAAGTAACTTCAGTGTTTTCTTCTTACCTTAAATACTGCCTCCAAAAACGGACAGTCGGCCATTTGTATTCTGCCACCTGGTTCCCACTAAAACGTCCGTCTATTCTTAGCGTGCCACCTGGTTTCCACTATCCGAAGATCTTCCTTCTTCTTTTTGCCGCCGCACGTTTCCCGAGGTTGGGGAATTTAATGCACTGCAGCACTTGTCTCCCACTAAAAATCCTAGGACTCTGCACGGTTGACAAGTGGACGTCACTAAGGAGGACATTTAATGGGACGGGACAATCCCCCCAACAAATAAAAATTTTCGTCCTCGAAAATTAGGACGTACCTTCGAATAGGTTGGGATAAGCTTCCTTCATGACCTCCTCTCGCTCCCAAGTGACATCGCCCGTTCGGTCATCCCATATAACCTTAACAAGAGTAGTGCGTTTACTGAACGGTCGCTTGGTCATGTTCTTTTCAATTCTGACCGGTTGAACTTCAACCGAACAATCTTCCTTGAGTTGAATGTTGTCAGCTTCAAGTACATGTGAAGGGTCAGCAATATATTTTCGGAGTTGTGAGACGTGAAAAACGGGGTGAAGGTTGGACAAAGGAGGAGGCAAGGCTAGCTCGTAAGCGACCGGTCCAATGCGCCTCAGGATTTGGTACGGACCAAGGAATCGGGGAGATAACTTCTTTGGTCGAACGACTCTTCCAACTCCGATCGTTCGGTTCAGCTTGAGAAATACATGATCTCCTGCAGCGAATTCCAAAGGCTTCCTTCTTCTATCGGCATAAGACTTCTGTCGGCTTTGAGACGCTTTAAGCCTTTCCTGAATCAACTTCACCTTCTCCGTTGTCTGTTGAATGATCTTCGGTCCAGTTAATACTGCTTCCCCTTCTTGGAACCAGCAAAGGGGCGTTCGGCATTTTCTCCCATAGAGGGCTTCAAACGGTGCCATCCCAATACTTGAATGGAAGCTATTATTGTAGGTGAACTCAGCTAACGGCAAGACTTCATCCCAAACTCCTAAGTGATCTAGAACACTGGTTCTCAATAAGTCTTCAAGAGTTTGGATGGTTCTCTCGGATTGGCCGTCCGTTTGTGGATGGTAGGCAGAACTCATCTGAAGTTTGCTTCCCATTTCTTGTTGAAGCGCTTGCCAAAACCGAGAGGTGAACCTTGGGTCTCGGTCTGACACTATACCGGACGGTACTCCATGTAGCCGGACGATCTCCTTAATATATAGCTGAGCCAGCTTGGACATAGGCATCTTCAAGTTGATAGGAAGAAAATGTGCGCTCTTGGTAAGCCTATCAACTATTACCCAAATCGCATCATGGTTTCTGACCGTTCGGGGCAGATGAGTCACGAAATCCATAGCGATGCTGTCCCACTTCCACTCTGGTATTTCTAGTGGCTGTAAAAGACCGCTCGGTTTCTGGTATTCTATCTTAGCCCTTTGACAGGTTAAACAAGACTCCACAAACCGAGCTACATCATGCTTCATTCCTGGCCACCAGAAACACATTCGAAGATCTTTGTACATCTTAGTTATACCTGGATGTATACTAAGACGACTTTGATGAGCTTCTTCCATAATTAATCTTTTCAATTCTTCATCATTTGGAACACAAGTCCTTCCATTATATCTTATTAAGTCGTCCGTTCCATCGCTGAAGTCCTTGTGGGGCGGCACACCGTGCGGTTTACTAATCTTCTGCAACTCCTCGTCAAACGCTTGCCTTTCTCTGATTCGATCAATGATATTGCTTGACAGCTGCATATAACAACACCGAATACCGGTCGGCTCTAGCTCACACTGGAGCCTTAGGTCTCTAAAACTTTCAACCAGTTTCATCTCTTGGACCATCATAGCTGCCATATGGACGGTCTTTCTGCTCAAAGCGTCAGCCACCACGTTCGCTTTTCCCGGATGGTATTGTAGTTCAAATTCATAGTCCTTCAAGAACTTCATCCATCTCCTTTGCCTCATATTCAGCTTCTTTTGATCGAATAGATATTTGTGGCTCTTATGGTCGCTGAACACTTGAAACCGGACGCCATATAGGTAGTGCCTCCAGATCTTAAGAGCAAATACTACAGCCGCCAACTCCAGATCATGAGTTGGGTAATTCCTCTCATGAATCTTCAATTGCCGAGAGGCATAGGCCACTACCTTTTCTTCTTGCATCAATACACAACCCAAACCTTGATATGATGCATCAAAAAATACAACGAAGGGTTGGTTGACGTCAGGAATTACCAAGACTGGAGCGTTCGTCAATCGCTGCTTCAATTCTTGGAAACTAGACTCACACCGGTCGGTCCAGACGAACGGTTGATCTTTCCTGGTTAGTTGAGTTAATGGCGCTACTATCTTAGAGAATCCTTCAATAAACCTTCTGTAGTAGCCGGCCAATCCAACGAAACTCTTCACGTCCGTAACCGAACGAGGTGTCTCCCATTCCAGAACCGCTCGTACTTTGGCTGGATCCACGGCAATCCCGCCGGCCGAGATAACATGTCCAAGAAACTGTACTTGCTCCATCCAGAACTCACACTTGGACAATTTAGCGTACAGTTGCTTCTCCCTTAGCACACCAAGAACTATCCTCAAATGATCTTCATGTTCTGCTCGGCTCTTGGAGTAGATGAGAATATCGTCAATAAACACCACTACGAATTTGTCCAAGAACAGCCTGAAGATACGGTTCATGTAATCCATGAATATAGCAGGAGCGTTGGTGACACCGAACAGCATTACCACATACTCGTAATGACCGTATCGAGACCTAAAGGTAGTCTTCGGAATGTCTCCTTCTTTCACCAAAATTTGATGATACCCGGATCTTAAATCAATCTTAGAGAACACGGTAGCACCGGACAGTTGATCCAACAAGTCATCTATTCTTGGCAGTGGGTACTTGTTCTTAACGGTCAACTTGTTCAACTGTCGGTAGTCAATGCAGAGTCGAGAACTGCCGTCTTTCTTCTTGACCAACAGAACGGGCGCTCCCAAGGCGAGGCACTTGGCCGAATGAATTTCTTCTCCAACAAATCTTCAATCTGCTTTTTCAACTCGGCCAATTCTGCTGGGGCCATTCTGTACGGCGCAATGGATACAGGACCTGCTCCAGATATCAAATCAATGGAGAACTCTACTTCTCTTGGAGGAGGTAAGCCTAGCACTTCGTCCGGAAAAACGTCCAGGAAGTCTTCAATAACCGCGCGGTTTCCTGACGAACGGTCTCCTTCACTTTCGTCCTCATGCGTCAGTATCAAGAAGCACATGGCTCCTTCTATGAGATCCTCTCGGATTTGACCGAGCGTCAAAGACAACTTTTCTTCTTCTCTTGGGAAAATTAACTTCTTCTTCCCGCAGTCAATGAGAATATGGTTGGTAGTCAACCAATCCATCCCTAAAATTACTTCTAGGCCTTGGAGAGGTAAACAGATAAGATTTACCTTAAACTTGTACCCTTCTACCTCAATAGGACATCTAATGCATACAGTAGACGTCCTAATATCATCAGCTACTGGGGTTGACACCACCAAATCAAGCTGCATCTCACTCTTGGCTATACCCAATTTTTCAACACATGCCTTCGAGATGAAAGAATGTGTTGCCCCCGAATCATATAACACACAGCAAGGAACGCCATACAGCAAGCAAGTACTGATGATAAGGTTACCTGAACTTGCTGCCTCCACTCCTGTTAAAGCATATACTCGGCCGGTTGCTTGGGCTCTTCCATTACCTCTATGGCCAATCCTGCCTGCCACTGGAGGTCTCATTACTGCTCGGCCTCCCATGTTGCATTCGGTATCAAGATGGCCGTTTCGTCCACACTTAGAACAATGCTTGTATCCTATTAGTTGAGGGCAGGACGAACGGTAGTGTGGTCCTCCATAGTAAAAGCAAGTGATCGATCCTTGTTGTCTCGACCGGTCGGTTGAAACTGGAGCTTGTGAGGAAAAACCAGAACCGAACGGTATAGGTCGAGAATAGGGTGACCTCCTTACAACTTGGCCGGTCCGAGCTGGAACAGATACTCTACCGATCGGCTGCTGCTGCTTCTTCTGTCGTTCTGCTTCCGCCATGTTCCTTTCCAGCACTTTGGCTCTTTCCACAAGTGTTGGAAAAGACGTAATACACAAGCTGGAGATCATCACCTTTAAGTACGGCTTCAATCCATTCTCATATTTCCTGCACTGCCACTCCTCATTGATTCCCATGGTGTAGAACCGAACGAGATGTTTGAACCGGTCGGTATATTCAGACACCGACATTCCTCCCTGAACCAACTGAAGGAATTCCACCTCCTTGGCAAACCGAACGCTGTTGGGAAAATACTCTCCATAGAATTTCTCTTTAAACAATTCCCAAGTGATAGGGGCTCGCTGTTCTTCCAATAGCATCTTCATCGCACTCCACCAATGACTTGCCTCGCCGGTTAGTTGATACTCAGTATACAATAATCTATTCTCACTTGGGCATCTCTTGGCATTATAAATCTTTTCCATGTCCCTTAACCAACGATCGGCTTCATCAGCACTACACTTTCCATCGAACTTGGCCGGACGGTGTTGGAGGAAACTCTCCAAACTCCATTCCGCCGGATTGGGTACGGCAGAAACGGACGGTCCACCAGTCTGTATACCGGTCCTCAGTAACTCCATTAATTGCCTTTGGGTTGACTCTGCAGCTACCCTGGCCGCTTCTGAATTCTGCAATGCAAACGCGTTTTGCTGAATTAAATTGGCATTTTGCTGTTGAAGCGCTGCTAGAACCGATTCCAGCAAGTTATTACTACTTCCGGACGCATCGCAATCGGCCTGTTGTGGGGGTGGTCTTGGGACCATCTTCTGTTTTCAACAGAAAGAAAGATCCATGAGTTCCAATAAGAAGTTAGAAAGTCTAACTGATCATGTGAGTACACAGCACAAGCAAAGCATACTCATAATCTACAGGCATTCTATGGAAGAAACTGCCCTGATACCATTAATGTAACATCCCAATAATATATAACAAAAGCTATATTTTATTCTAGGAGTTATCATGAACAATATTAAAGAACAGTGGAAAAGAACGAGCAAAAGAATGGGACGAAAGGTGCCATATAACATAAAATTTAAAAGTTCATAACTATACAAGTCTGAAACCAAATGATAAAGACTAGAACGAACGTTTTTACAAAATAACTAAACCGAACGTCATCTGCTAATAAACAAAAGATAAAAATCTAGACTAAGGACCGGACGGTCCAGCATAGCTCTCTGGTAGCACTTCCAGGGGTTGCTCAACTTGCAAGGCTTCTTCCAACGATTCGTCTTGAGTTCCCTCTACTCACACCCAAAAGAACGATCATTGCAGTGAAGAGAATAACCGTACGATCGGATACCGAACGGCAACATAGACAATACAAAGGTAGACAAGGGTAAGCTTATAAAACTTCAATAAAAATCATTTAACACCAATATCACAATCATAATTTATAAGTCCAAATATTTTCATTCAAAATCCGAACGATAACATCATCAATCTAATTACTCTAAACAGTGTTCGAACGGTATGACCCTGTATGCTCGCCGCTCTCTGCACCCGGGTGGACCTGGCTGGGATATGGTCAACAGACCGCCACCCGAGGTTAGTCCAGTGGAACCACCTCGGTATAGAAATACCCTGAGGCTAAAGGACCTCCTGTCATTCCCACGCATGAGTTACCCTCCTCTACTTGAGAAGGCGTAATCACGGAATATTAGGATAGAGTCAGAACCTGAGCCTTTTGCCACGGTCATACTATACCAACTAAAATCAATCATGAGACGTTCCTCCTTGGAATTCTCTTATACAAACAACAAACCGAACGGACTAACGCCGAGGATGAACTTGTTTATCAAAGACTACTTTAGTGATTGACCCAAAGGTCGAAAACTGAGGACAACCGAGTACAATACAATTCAGATCAAGTATCAGTGTAAGACCGAACACTTTTCAGATAGATAATATAATTATAAAATGGACGTTTTAAGAATTCAAGTACGAGTATAAAACTTAATATTTATCAAATAAGAGATCCCTCTTACAAGTCGAACGATCAGTGGAAGACCGTACGTTCCGAATAACAAAGGTAATTAATTATGAAAACGAGTTCTCAGTTTATGACCAAGTACTTTCAATAAACATTATGAATATAAAAACGAACGTTCAGTGTGAACGAACGCTACTATAATAAACATATTTAACATGAGACGATGTAATCGGTCTATGACCGAATACGTTAGGGTCGAACACTCAGTATAAGACCGAGCGTTCTGTAATGGATATATCATTACGACTGAATCAGTAAGGCATTTATGTTTCTATACAAAGGTGCAAGAATGATCGCTTTAGGGGAAAACCGAACGGTCCTAATAACCTTCGGTCTCAGATTCACATTTTCTCTAAGTTTCATATGTATCATACAATTCATAAGAAATCAAACAAATACTTTAGATATCAAACATGTATTAAATCAAACACACATTCAAAACATACAGAAATAAAAATTAACTTTATAAGCTTCCCTTACCTCTATTCCAGCTAAACTTCTAAGTTCTACGCTAAGATTGACCGAACGTCCAAAATGCTCCGATTGGAAAACTGATCGATGAAGATGAAAGGTCTTGACACCAGGAGTGTTAAATCTGAAAGGAGCAAGGTGATCGGAGATGAAGTGGTGGTCGGAATTCTAGAGAGAAGATTTAGGGTTTAGAGAGAAGGAGGAGAAAATAAGATTTCAGAAAGTTAGGTTTGAGGAAGAAGAAGAAGATTGCATGCAGAAAGTAACTTCAGTGTTTTCTTCTTACCTTAAATACTGTCTCCAAAAACGGACGGTCGGCCATTTGTATTCTGCCACCTGGTTCCCACTAAAACGTCCGTCTATTCCTAGCGTGCCACCTGGTTTCCACTATCCGAAGATCTTCCTTCTTCTTTTTGCTGCCGGACGTTTCCCGAGGTTGGGGAATTTAATGCACTGCAGCACTTGTCTCCCACTAAAAATCCTAGGACTCTGCACGGTTGACAAGTGGACGTCACTAAGGAAGACATTTAATGGGACGGGACATATATAATCACAACTTATAGTTTAATTGTATTTTCAATTGCTTCTTTATCTTTTTTTTTTCTTTTTTTTTTCTCTTCATATTTTATTTATAAGAATTTATTCTTGAAGTACAATTCGCAAATTAATATACAATATGAAGTGAATTTTGCAATAAATTGTATTTTAGTTTTAGAAGTCAAATAAAAAATTAGATAAATGCTAATTTAGTAAAATATTGAATGATATTTTTATTTTATTCATATTTCTTATTTAATTATATTTTTTATTAAATTAAAAATATATAAATATTGAAAGTGTAAATTGACTTTCCTTTTTTGAATTTTGTTTCTATTACAGGACTTTTTTTAATTCTTGAATTTATTAAATATTTATCTTTGTAGTTTGATTGCATTGGTTTCAATTCTAAATTTATACAAGGGTGTCAAAATGGAGTTGCAGATTTGGCATAAACAACTTATTTTGGTGCATTTCTTTTTTATAATATGGTGTAAAATAAGATTAACACTAATTTATATATGTTTTATTTTTAATTAATGTGAAATTAGTAATTCGATAACAAATGATAACAATAAATTCAACAATGTTAAAATAAGTTTTATATAGAGAAAACAATATAACCATCACTCTTTTATATAAATGTCATCCAATAATTTATATCTTATAAGTATTAATTCTCCTTTATGGATGTACCTAAGTATTGGATAGTTGGTGGAAGGTAGTTGTGAGTATCTATTATATTAGAATAATATATAATGATATATGAATGACATAACAAGACAGTGATTAATAATATATCCAACATATCCCTCTCCTGATATTTTATTATAGTAATAAATAGTCTTTGCTCTAATACATATTCATGAAATAGTGGAGAATATAAGAGGAAAAATCACAACAATAATTATAATGATAAGAGGAAACAATAATTATAATAATAGTAGGTGAAGTTTTCTGCTTTTTTTTTTAAGTGTTGTTTAAGAATTTTGGAAAATTTAACAAATGTAAAAAATTATTTTATTTTATCAAAATATTTGTACGATTTTTTAATTTATTTTTTTATTTATATATTTCTAAAGTAATTTTAAATTAATTAAGTGGGTAAATAAATAAAAAATAATTAATATTATTTTAAATTTTAAAGATAACAATTTAATAAAAATAAAATTTTCGAAAACTACAGCAGTTAAAAAGGATGGACAAGGGAGTGGTTATTTAGAGATATAAATAGAGGTAGTGACTATGAAAGAAAATATAATAATAATATTAACAATCATAATTGACTTGTGAAAGTAATAATAATGATCCAATGAGAGCATTACTGTTAATAATGTAATAATAATGTTAATTTACTTTTACAATTATGTGATAGCAATGGTATATGTATAACAATTGGATTTCAATCCAATTAATACTTAAAAAAAATCATGACCATGACGTACATAAAAATACATATTAAATGAGTTTACATTAATGTTGAAAGTTTATAGTGAATATAAATCTTACTAAGATTTATTATTTGTTTGGTTTATTGATTTTATCAAATTATTTATTAATATTTAATCTCGAGATATATATATATATATTAGACTTAAAGGAAATTTATTAAAAAACTCTCATCCATTAAATATGACTAATTCACAATATCTTTATATACAAAACCGTAAAATTGAATTAAATTTGAAATTCACTTTTTATAAAAAACAAATACCTTAATATTCAACCTAAGTCTACATGATATGTTACTTGATATAATAAATTAAAAATAATATTGCACAAATAAATAAATAATTGTTTTATTCTAAATAATATTATACAAATAATTATAATCACTACTCAAACCAATAACTAAAAAATACTTCTTGTGATATATACTAACTTCAAAAATCACCAAATATAACCAAAAACCCTGGTACTATATGTTTTCTTCTAAATATAAGAGCGTAAGTACCAAAGTTTAAAGCAAAAATTATTTCATAAATTTGTTGTCAGATTTTTTTTTAAATGTTGTTACGAGCACTAAATGTATATTATGTTTTATAATTTATTTACTATATTATATTTAAATTTAGTTATGCATTTTATTTGTTGTTTTAAAACAATAAACAACATTATTAAGTGTTGTTAATCCATGTAATAAAAATTCATTTACTGATTCAATGGAATAAAATATGCATACATTACCATATATATAATCTCTTATTTGTGGTTTAATCGTTCATTACCTACACGATGCTTTTTAGTTAAACAATAAGAGGTCTAGTAGTGACAGTTTTATGAACAACAGATGAAAACGAAAAAAGATTCATCACTGATCTTCTATTATACTATCAGTTTTCAAATAGTAAAGAGTACATGTCACCTTTTTTAAAGCACACTCGAGTGACACCTGCTCTATTACACAGATCCAGTCCAGACACCACTTTTATTCAAACGAATCATTAATAATAGTTAAGAAAGTTTTCCGAACACTTTTTTGTGTAGGTAAAGATATTTTAGTATTAAAAAAATTCTAATCAAGAGGTCTCTGAGGCAAAATTTGGATATGCCCTTTACTTAAAGGGCACAAAAACACCAACTTCGATGCTAAAGGGCTACAAATATGAAGGGCAACAAAAAATACAAGCTTATAATCAAAGGGAGAACGGTAATATAGAATACAAGGCTACTGGAAAGTTAGGTCACGATGATGCTTTTTTACGAGCAAACCGTTGTAAAGATTTTGGTAGTTCAACACCCTCACTAGTTTTCTGCTTCTTTCTTGACATGTTTTCCTCTTCTTGAATTTTCTGCTCCAAGTAGGGCCTCTTCACTCTACTAACTGCCTCTTGCTTTTTCTGTACTCTTTTACCTGGCTTGTTTCTTCCTTTTGTCTTCTTCTTCAGTTTCATGCCCTTAGCAGCTTCAACAGCAGCTTCCACCTCAGCCTCCCTCTCTTGCTTTGTTGGCTTCTCTCTTTTTGGTTTCACCGTTCCAATCTTGCTGGGATCCAACATGATAGTCTCGGGGGGGAGCTTATCAAGTAGAGCCCGTATTTCCTTTTCTCTTCTCTGTTTGGAAGTTTCGAACGGGTTTGCAACCCATGAGTCAAAGTTGGGTTCTCCAGCTCCTGGAATAAGAATACTAGACCAACCCGTGGAATGCCCTATACCTAAAACGTCTTCATATGGTCGAAATATTAATTTTCCTACCTGGTAACCTTTCACCATGGAATGAGTCATGTACCTGGAATAATTTTGTGTACCAGAAACATCTCGCAGAACCTGGATCAATGAGCCATTACCGCAAGCAAGTAAACCCTTCTGACTAAAATCCAGAGTATTTGCATGACCAGGTAAGGTTTGAAGAACCTCAAATTTCCTTAAGTCCCAAAGCTTGATTTTTTTATCTTTCCCTGCAGTGGCCATCAAGTGGCCATTTGAGTGAAATGCCAGCGCTGAAACAGGCCCCTTATGACATAGCATCTTGACAAGAGGAGCAGAACTGGTCGGCTTCCACATGGTGACAGTACCACCTGAGTGACCTAAAGAAACAACTCCATTGAAGGGGTTTACTTGCATCACATCTGTACGTCCTAAGCCAGTTCGAAAATTACCAACCATTGAACCCATTGTAACATCCTGATAGCGAAGCTGCCCAAACTTATTGAGTGTAGCCAAGAGAAAATGGTTTTTCAGAAACTGAAGCCTCAACACCGGACCATGTTCCTGGAGAAAAAGGAAACCGTTTGTCCTATAAGGAAGCATCCCATGTGTCCAAAATCTTACATTACACCAAAAGTATATTCCATATCTCACTAATGTACATCAAAATTGACATTGACATAATCTACAATTCAAAAAATATGATAACAAGTACCATGATCTTATATTCTTATATTTGACAAGTATCCATGCACACAATCAAAGTAACAGAGAATTATAATTCAAGGATTGGATCAATAAAAAAATAAAATCCTATACATACATATATAAGAGTGTATAAGTTGATGATCTAGTGTGGCGTAAGTTATAATCCCTCCTAGTATATAAAGGGGGTGCATCAATTGAGAACTCATATTGTAACCAATGAAAACTATAAAGTCATACAATCATATTTGGATTATCAAAATGAAAAGTTAATTAGTTGTCACATGATCACTTAAAAAGAAATGTCCATTAATCTTCTATATAAATACGACTAATTGCACAGATTTATAGTTCTGATTTCTCAAAATAACGAGTCCTCACTTGTTACATTCTCGATAGAAATGTCATCATTAAGTTCCACTAATGGTATCTCAATCCTAAATTCAACATAATTTAACCAGCCTAACCAAATAAATGAACGGGAGCCTGCTAACTCGAATTAGGAAACGGAGAAGCATAGAAAGATTGTATTCCTTGATTGATTGCAAAAGAAAACAAAAAGGAAAGAGGTCTCTCCCCAAACAGTTTCCTCTTCAAAAGAAATACTTCCTTTTACAAAAAGCAAGTGCTCAATTTACAGAATGATGGGTCCTAACTAATTTTCCCTCCCCTTTCTCCTAACTCCTAAGTGTCCAAATTAGGATTAATAGCAATGTGAAGCAGTACTAGTACTGGATCCGCATGTCATAACATAACCAAGTTTCTGGGTAGTAAAAGAGTTTATTGAATCTTCACATGAATAACATTGGAAAGAAAAATACCAACTAAATGTGATATTTAAAAGTCAAGCATACCAAAATGAAAGGTTTAAATACAAAAGACAAACACTTGTTCATCACGTATGAGCGTATGCAGAAACACTCCAAACAATGGAACTAATAGCTAAAATTCATAAAAAAAATAATTGCAAAAGAAGTATACCAACCTTAAGGCAGTGAAGCTCGGTGCCTTCTCGATTATAGATGTATGGATACCTGTCAAATTCAATATTCAAGCCATCATATACATGAATTCATGGATATCTTATTTTGGGTTCCACATTACAGAAAAACAACACGAATATCACAAGATTTACATGGATTGATTAGCTCATCACGCTACCACAAAACCAGAGATAAAAGTAAAAATCTAAAAGGATTATATAAAGAACTGAAGTCTGATATTCGTGTTTAAGTACTATGCAGGAAGCATATGGAATTAAGAAACATAAAAACAAGAATTAGGTAACCATAGTTTTAAAATTCGTTTCACCTCCCAAGGGGAAAAATAAAATTAATCCTAAAAGAACAAAATCGTTAGCTATAATTTATTGCAAGAAAAACCTCTAAAAATTATGCATGGTTGTAATGAATGATATTTTATTCAAAGTCACATAATTAGTTAATAAGTGCCCGCAAAATTGAATAGCAGGTGTAGGTGGGGTGTGTCATATGAATTGAAGTTCCCTGCCCCAAATTAATTAAAGTTTATTCATGTCACTCTTTTATTTTGGGAACTTCCAACCATACCCCTCCCCCAACCACACTTATTTCACCATTCAGATTTAAGAGATGCATTTGTTGTAACAACATAAATTAAAGGGTTGAATAAATTTTTAGTGCCTCCAACATTAAAATTGATACCTCCAAAAAACATTTTAATGTTTTTGATATTCAACATTTAATAAATATGTTAACCTGGTGCACGCAATTATTCTGTTACTTCTGAATTAATGGTGTTGACATCCGAACTATGACAGTGTCACATGCCAACATACTTACAAACATGTAACTAGGATGATTACATGTCAGCGTCATTAATTCAATAGTAATCAAATAACTGTTAGAACCAAGTTGTTACTTAGATTAAACAATGGAATACCAAATAAAGGAAGATAAATTACTTTTTCTGTGCAGCAGCGAAAAAGAGCTCATTGTGCAAGAATACCACATCACGCACTGTTTCCCTTACCTGAAACAATAAAAAACAGTTTTCTGGAAAACTCAATAATATCTTTATATGATCAGCTGATATAAAATAATCCTTATATGGTCAATTGTATTTGTAACCAGTTTTCAGCTAGCATGAACCTAGGATCGTTTTTTGAAAAGAAAAAACTTAATCTTTTTCACCAAAAATGTTTTAAAATGTTATGGCAATTAACAATCAACTATTTACAAAAACCTCAACAAGCATTGTTTTGGTTATTTTCAGTGGTCAATATCAGCACTAGATGATGTCATGTATAGATGTCACAATGAACACTACCACTAGAAAAGAACAAATCAAACAATGTTCTTGAACATAAAACATATTATGAAATTTATTAGTTAGTAAGTGTAAAACCCTGCATAGCAAGCTCAACTGGGATTGGGCATACCTGAAGCTCTCTAATTAGGCTCAGATTTATCATGTCCACTATTCCTAGATGGCCCTTACGACCACCCACAGCCATATACCGGCCACTTGAAGTAAAATCCAGAGTGTATGGACCAAGTTCTGCAAATATGGATTGTAAACAAATACAATAAATGGCCAATCAAGAAGATAACAAAGTCAAGAACAAGTAAAAAAGAAAGAAATATTATTTTTACGATATAACTAAACTAAAAAACTACATCAAATAAACATCAACTTTCTCACTAGTCACTTAATTATGAAGCACACAGCTACAATAACTTTTACTGAAATTGAAGTCATTGCATTAAATTATAATATTTAATATGAAAGACAGTTAGCGGACAAAAATCTCGTAAAGGGTTTATCAGTAATAAGAGTCAGGACTTAAGAGCAAAAGGCTTACAAACAAGACCATCTGCTACCTATAACAATATACGAGCAATTATGTACAAGTTACACCAGTTTCCAATTTTTATGCACTTGAACTGATTGTAGAGGGTTTATCTCGCCCACAACAATGATTTGGCCTTGCAAACCAAAAACAAGGATTTTCATTGAGTCAGAACAGGAGAGAAAATAAGGTTTATGCATCCTGCATCTCACATCAAGTCCCAACTATTCATTAAGCTACTGAACTAAACAGATTTGCTTTCAAGTTTGTATGTACTTGAATTGAGTGTAAAAGGTCAATCTGACCTCTAGCACAACAACCGTTTGTCTTAGTAGCCAAAGAAGTCGGGTTTTCCATTATCCAACAGGAAAAGAAAATGAACTACATACATACAAGCATCACATGTCATGATCAATATATTCATAATACTATTGAAATATATGTAAATACACTCATTAAATAATTTACATGCAATAATCAGTAGTGGTATACACATATTCCATGCCACAAGGTAAATATAGGCTTTATGGCTAATGAATGGAGAAGATTCTGAGAGAACAATGAAATAAATCAGAGTCCATAAATCTAGCCTCTCACAGGCAGGAACAATCAAACAACCTATAGAAATGTTTTAAAAACCAGTTGGTCATTGAAACGGTCAAGGTACTAGGTCGATGAGGTACTGACTGAACCAATGAATCAATAATTGAACCATATGAACTGGTTTATACATAAAAGTTGTATAATATATAACCTTTCTCCATAATATATATTTATATATATATATACATATATATATATATATAAGTCACATTATCACATGTCCAAATAAATGCTTTGGTTTTGTGATCAGGGAATTAGCTCCAAACTTGTGCACATGAGATCAAATCTAGGCTAGTGCAATTATTAAATTGAATTTGAATTTTCCTCTTAGCAGGTTCACTTCACGTACGCATGGACTTGATGGACAACGTTGGGGTAATGTGCTGCTGCACAGTTTGATGAATTAATGGGTTAACATCTGACCAGACTGATTACAGTTCCAGCTCAAGGTCAAACCAGCAAGTCCAGTCCAGGTTTTACAACTATGCCCCAGGGACCAATTCAAACCCAATGTGCTGCTACTTCCACACACAAACTTCATGACATTATCAAATTATATGATCTCACTTTCTTGACGAGAAAGCAGTGAAGATATCATTGGCTCAATAACAGATCAAGAAAAAATCACATAAACAATTGGTAATGACGATAAAAAAATAAGGAAACAAACTAAGTAAATTTTACCATCATCCTCACTACTACATTTTTTTCTAACAAGTACATCGAGCATTTTTTATTTACAGTATATAATGATACAAGTAGGTCACCAGAGAAGAAATTAATACTGACATATTGAAAAGGTGAAAATGAAAAAAAAAATCATTAATAGTACCTGGTAAAATAATATCATACTGTTTCCGTGAGCTTGAGATATCTACTTCATGAGCTATTGTCTCCTGTTTGATCCTCCATGTCTTTTCCAAGCCTTCAGCCTCCAGATAACCTCCTTCACTAGGCATAAGCCACTACATAGTTGAAATTTTACTTAATAGGAAGGATATTTTAACAACAAAAACATCAATGTTGACTGTAACCTAACAGCCTAATTAACTAAGTGCATAAATGTCATATTTCAAATTTTCATGCAACTCGGGTTTAATTAACTTCTCTTCATACCAATTTAGAGCATAAGTTCAACTAATTCCTTAGTAAAGTAAAACCTAGGCCGGAAACTAGTAACTTGGCTAAGCTCAACAATGATCCACCATGAAGCAAAACACTGGAACATGATTATGCATTAAATCATTTCATCTCACAATAAATCCGATATCAAACTAAAGCATGCAACCATACATGAGACGTGGATATTTTGCACAGAGCTTTTGCCCACACCCATGAACAACCTTGAGAGAACAATCCAATTGCATATGATATGTAAAAACAAAATATATAAAAGATAAATTCAATGTAATACCTTCTCGGCCTTGGCAGCAGCTTGTGCAGATTTTCCATATAACTTCTCTTTAACAGCTAGTTGACCCTTCAGCTTTTTATCCTTCAAAACCTGCAAAATATAGTTTACAAATTAAGACTAAAAGATTCCATTATCAAGCACCAGTGTCTCAATTCCAGCAACCTCAATGACTTGTACCTCCAAATTAGCACTTTCTCCTCTCAGATACTTTTTCATTTTCAACTCAAGCTCGGCCAAAATATCCTGCAAAGCAATATTATCAAATCAATATAAAAAATAATAATAATAAAAAAAAATCTGAATACAAAGCATAAATACCAGACATTTAGCATGCTCCTGGATTAACAAAGAAAATAGACTATACTAAAATATTAAAACACATATGACGACTCCTCTTTCCGAATTGTGAGCTCAAAAGTGTAATGAATAAATTAAATCAGATCCAAAGATGGCTTCCTTTCGTTTCAGCATTCGTTTACTAAAAAAATGCAAAATAATAGGGAAAGGACAATGATATTATGAAATATTCATAGACTAAGTTAGGTTCCATCAAACTCTGTTCGGAAGTACCTTTTCAGTGGCAGGTTTGTTCTTTGTAAGAGCATCGTTCTCTTCATTCTTCCCCATCTCGAGGCACGGCTTCGGTCTCTTTGGAAGATGGAGCAGACGGCGGAGGAGTGAGGAACAGAGAGAGATGGGGGAAACGGCGTCGCAGGGTTAGAGGGTTTTGTGTTGGGGTTTTGAACGAAATTGGCCCGGTCTGCCACCTAATTTCTATTATTTATATTTTATGGAATAATTTTAGTTTACTTTGCTGGCATTTATGGCAAGAGAGTAAAATAGGTTATTTGACATTGTACAAAACATTTAACAATTTCAAATATATTTTTCGCTAAATCATTTTTTATTCCATCTTTTTACTTAAATTATTTAATTTTAAATTTTAATTTTCTATATGCAAATAGTCAATTTTATATTTTATTTTAAAAATATATTAAATGTGGTTTTCCGGTCTAGTCACAAAATGAATAAAAGAACTAAATTAAATCATTTAAAGAAATAAATAAATAACAATGTAATATGTTTTTTTTTGTTAGTTCATTATTGCTTGCTATCTGTGTAACTTTTAGCTTTATTTTACCAGTTTCAACTAAAAACTGAAAAATATTTCTAGAAAAAATCATCTATAATAGATTTTGTTAGGTTATATAGGAGAAAATTGCAACATCACTCCCAAGAAAGTTGTCCATTCATATCACTTGTTTGTTTCTTATGCTATGTTCATTTGGGATGAAATTACTGTTCACGAGATTGGCGAGCGACGAATTACGAAGTTAACGGGTTCACTTGAAATATTCTTTTCCATTATATTTACTTTTTTTATTAGAAATTACAATACTTACACTATACGACTAAAAGCTAATATATATATCGTGAGTAAAAACGGAAAAAAAATAAATGAGGATATTTTATTTGTGGATATTTTATAACTTGCAAACTTTAATTTGGACAAATTTTTTAACTTGTTGGAAATAGAAACTCGGACCTTGATTAAAGAAATCAATTATATGTTATAACTGTAATTTTTACGTTAAAATATTTTAAAAAATGTAAGTTGTACTCCAGTCAATTACAAATAATTTCTTTCAATTTAAAAAACATGAAAAGTATTTATCACGATAATTAACAAGTGATAATTCAATCATATATATTTTATTTTACAAAACCTTGTTTGTCATATGAAAATAAAATAATCAAATATAGATTGTATTTGAAATTATGTTATAATTGAAAAATTAGTTGTATTTAATATATGAACAGTTATAATATTAAAAAATTATATGGGAATTTCTTCCTAGCGAATCCAATTTTTTTGTTAAATTAATAAATTTTTATTGTTATTGTTGTTGTAAATTAGAAGATGAATAAAAAATATCTATTCGTACATGTTGTGAATACTACATAAGTTTCATCCTAATTTAATAAAATTATAAATCACACTATTATTATATACTTTTTCTAAGTAATGTCAGTGATAAAAATTAAGTAATGGAAAAGATAGGCCTTGATTTGAACTTGAAGGAGATGAGAAAATTATTCGAATATTGACTATGTGATTATTGAGAATTTAAGAGACACAAAAACAATATGGATTAAGAACTTCAAGTTCTTTTGGTGGTTGTCGAATAAAAGTTTAAAGAGGTATTTCACATAATGAACAATGACTAAATAAATATGAAAATTAATAGAAGATAATATATATATATATGTTTGTTAATGGGCGTTGTTTTTTCAGTTGGTACATTTTAATAAGTGTTGGATTTTAGTATACAAAAATATTCTTATATATTATGGATTCTAAGTTTTAAAGTCAAGAATATTTGAATAATTTTCATTCTCAAAACTAAAAAAAATAAACCCCAAAATCCTTACTCACCTTCCTCGTTTCTCTCAACCATTTATCTTTCATCTCTCTCACTCCAACATTTTTCTCTCTATCATCATATGGTAGATCCACCTGAAAAAAAAAAACAGAAATACTCAAGATCTCTTCAATTTGATCATCTTCACTAACCTCTCTAATTTCATCATCTGCAGATGTTGAATCATTATCTCTTAAAAAACCTCCAGGTCAATTACCAATTCCTTCTGATATCATTATGCTTCTGAAAATTAGATAAAATCAGATAAGACAAAAATTATAAAATGAAAACTCATTATAAAATTATTTTTTTGTAAATTGTTTAACAATGAGTGTTTCCGATTTTTTTTCAGACCAATTACCAATTCCTTTAATGTCACTATGCTTGTGAAAATTAGATAAAATTATATAAAACAAAAATTATAAAATGAAAACTCATTATAAAATAATTTCTTGTAAAAAATTGTTTAATAACAAGTGTTTCTGAGTTTTTTCCAAATGAATTACCAATTCATTCACATGTCATTATGCTTGTGAAAATTAGATAAGACAAAAATTATAAAATGAAAACTCATTATAAAATCATTTTTTTTAAGAAATTGTTTAACCGTTAGTGTTTCTTATTTTTTTTCAATTGGGGCTATAGTAGAGATGTTAGAGAAAAGGTTTGAGTAGGAGACATGAAATGGTTGAGAAGAAAGAGATAGGTGAGTAAGGATTTTGGGATTTCTTTTTTTTAATTTGAGAATGAAAATTATTAAAATAACCTTGACCTTAAAACTTAGAATCCATTATATATAAGAATATTTTTGTCTACTAAAACTCAGTACATATTTTTAAAATGTACCAACTAAAAAACGTACGTATGCGCGTTAACAAACCCCATAGTTTAATGTCTCAATAGGTCCCTATTTTCGCCCAGAATCTCAAATAGTCCATTTCTTTTTAGACATTAAAAAATTACAATTCAGTCACGTTTTAAATGTCACAAAATAAAAAACTACACTGTCAACATACCCTTCTTAACGGCGTCATCTCAATTTGACGGAAAGGTCGTATATGATTCAATTTTAAGAAAATAAGGATTTAATTGAGACGCCGAAAAAGGAAGAGACCTATTTGAAATTTTGAGCGAAAATAGGGACCTATTGAAACATTAAACTTATATATATATATATATATATATATATATATATATATATATATATATATATATATATATATATATATATATATAACAAGGTAGAGGATGACACTAGGACATGGACATGTATAATTTTATTATTGTTTTATTACAAAACAGATGTGAGAATGAATTAAAATTTATGAATTAATTTAATTAATTGTATATTTAAATTGAGTTGAGTTAAAAAAAATTACGGATAAAAAGTAAATACAAACTACTAAGAATCTGGTTTAGATTGAATCCGTATTCAACTTAATTGATTAATCAGTCTCGCATAAAAAAATCATTTTTAGCTCAATAGTTCACTCTAACACAATTTTTTCATTCACTTTTTACTTTTATTTTTTATTAATCATTTTTCTAAGGTAATAAGATATATTATAGAGTTTTTAAGTTTATTTTGTTATAGATATTTATTTGTTATCTAAAATAAGAAAAAATAAATTTTTAAAATAAGTTTCACATTTTGAATTTTAGTTACTTGTTAAAAAAATATAAATTAAAAATAAATTATTGTAATTTTTTAATTAAGTTGTTTAATCCACATATCGTGATGAATCAAAGCAAACTAACTCAGTAATATGTAAGTTAGGTTGAATTGAGAGAGTATATAACTATGTCAAGTCAAATAATTCATTTTGGCAATTCTACTAAAAATATTTATCCTAACGTCTATCAAGTATTTTTGAATAAAAAACATATTTTTTAATATCTACAAATAGTTATAAATTATTTTTTCAAATTATAAATAAAAATATTTTCAAATTAAGTTTTTACCATATAATCTGAAAAAGAAACTTTGTTTTAAAGTACAATTCAAATAAAATTGTATACTAAAATATTTATATAAATAAATTCGATCCTTTCAACATAAATTAAATGAGTTATACTAAAGTGTAAGTTTTTAATTTTTTTTAAATAACTTTTACTTAGTAGGTTTAAATAACAATATGTAAACATATAAAATAAAATTTTAAAGATAATTTTATTTTCATCACTTTATTTTCTTAAAAATAATCAATAATATAATCAATAACATATATTCGTGGAGTTAAAATCATGATATCGGTCTCCATAAGTGAGATATTAAAATACTTATACGTAGATAAATATATTAAAATATTAATATTAAAATATTTATAATCAATAAGTATATGTATTCGTTATTCACATATATTTGTTAAAAATATTAATTTAGTATCTAGTGTGGGTTTTAAATGTAGATGTTAATATAGATTTTATTTTATTTTTGAAATCACAAGGTTGACAATATTTTCGAAGGCCACAATGTAGTATTTTAAGTATCACAACTTGAAGTATTTTCAATGTGAATGTCGCAAATGGAATAACGAGTCAAATTAAGTAGAATTCAATGAAGAAGAGAGCTTATTACACTAGAATTTAACACAGGCAGTAATACACAAATGTAAAACAGTAATAATTTGTATATAATTCTTTAAAAAAAATTGTATTAAAAAAGTATATAATTTGAAAAGAAAATTTATATCGTTATTTTAAAATAAATCAAGATATTTAATTAACTTTTTTATTAATTAAACATTGACATATTTTTTTTTTATTCAAAGATAAAATATCACACCAAATTATATAGAGTAGATTATTTGCTCCACATTATAAATTTTAACGAAAGCAAATTCCAACACAAACAAAGAAATCCTGTGTAAAATCTCATCGTTCAAAATTACTGCAGTTGCAGTGCCATCACTTTTGCGCATCTTCTTTGCGGCGAGGTTAGTTACTGTTCTGCGATTTCACCACTGTACTATTCTTAACATGACTTGTTATGGTGATTAACTTAACATTGGTTCCAACGGAGTAAAATTAGGCATCTTAAATGAAAATTAATCATTTAAATCAGTGTAATCCTCTGCATGAACAATTTATTTATTAGATAAAAATTAGCCACTGTGTTCTATTGTCCCCTTACGGCACACACTAACAACGTGGTGCTAATGCCGCGGAATCTTATGCGAATATTTCCATAGTTGACAATGTTTCTTCCACCAGCTTGTTGTTCTGGACCCATCTTCCATTAAACAAATCGCTTCAAATTTTCCAACCCTAATATTTTCTATTAGTTTTATTTTCACAATTTGTTCAAGTAAAATCATAATAAAACCCTTCAATTGTGCATACCTACTACTCATTAAAAGGTGAGACATGTCTGTTTTGAATGTGTTTAACTTATTGCTAATAAGTGATTAAATAAAACAGGCCAAAGCCTCTTTCTATGTTTTTTGACTTTTCTTTTAACTGGGGCTCTCTTCTTCTTTCTGAAATTTCTATTTTGAATTTGCTGAAGAATTAATTCAGTGATCTCCGGAGAGTTCCATTTGCTGCACCTCAATTGGAAAAAGAAGCGAACTTGGAATCTGGGTGTTAAATTTTCGAACACTTTCTATGGGGAATGATGCAGGGTCACCGCAGGGTCCAGTTACTTGCGGGTCGTGGATTCGGAGGCCTGAGAATTTGAATTTAGTGGTGTTGGGAAGGTCCAGATGTGGCAATTCTTGTCCTGCTCTCCTCGAGATTTTCTCCTTCGACCCTAAGACCATTTCTTTGTCTACCTCTCCTCTGGTATATCTCTAAAACTCTGAATATAAGTATAATATGCATACCAAGCATGTGTGTCTTTTGCGTGTCTATGCATACATGCGTCTGTAATTTATCCTATATTATCTAGTGTGGCCATTTGAAACACTGATTTAATATAAGTTAAAGTTGTTTTCTTAATGTATTGTGTTTGGGGGTGTTTGAGTATGTAGATTATATGGAGTGAAACATTCGAATTTGTGCTTATCCTTTTAGTTTTTCGCTGAAACTGATTATGTTTTCCTCCCAGAAGCAGATAGTTGGTGGAAGTAGATATTATGCACGAATTCTGTTGTTGAAAATATTTTCGGTGTTGAGTTTCTGGGTTGCTGAATGGAAGCAAAGCACGAATGGACTTTTTGCTTTTTGTTTTAATGATGTTTTTATTTGTTTGATATTTCAGACCACCTATGTGTTGGAAGCAGAGGAAGGTAATCCTGATGCTATTGCAGTTCACCCTAGTGGGGATGATTTTGTGTGTGCTTTCAGTAGCGGTAACTGCAAGTAAGTTCCTTTTGTCAGAGCTTTTGGGATTGAAACTTTGTTACTCTCTCTCTCTCTCTCTATACACACACACACACACACACTTCTGGTCCCACCCGCACATGTCTGGTCCAGCCTACAAACTTCATGCTCTAGCCTCTAGATGTGTAATATTGGGTAGGAGATCTTCCCATGTTTCTTAATTCAAATAGATATATGGATTGAATTATTTTTCTATGGCTTGTAGATTGTTTGAGCTGTATGGCCGTGAAACAAACATGAAGTTGTTGGCTAAGGAACTCACTCCTCTACAGGTTATTGGTCCCCAGAAATGCATTAGTTTTAGTGTTGATGGGTCTAAATTTGCTGCTGGTGGGTTGGTAAGCATAGCTCTAGATTCCAACCAACTGATTTTATTTTCTGTGCAGTACTAAGTTTGATCCTGTGTTTGACTTTCTGTCTTTGACAAGTGTAGGATGGACATCTCAGAATTATGGAGTGGCCTAGTATGGGTGTGATTTTGGATGAACCAGAAGCACACAAATCAGTCCGGGATATGGATTTTAGGTAAGTATAATAAAAAAATCTAGTTAAATCCTGCTAAAAGATGCATTAATCCATACATCTGGTAAATTTTAAAAGTAATTGATATATTTGGTAACTATATTAATCTTATTTGGACTTCTTACAACAAGAGAAGATAATTTTTGCTTCCTATTTTCATTCCTGCAATAACTTGACTGTGTATATATATTATCTTTTGTTTATTTAGATAATAAAAGTATGTGACATTGTAAATATCTTAGCCAGAAACTTTGAAGACATTGATACTTACTCTACTGCCTTCATTTTTCTCATACTTCAGTTTAGACTCAGAATTTCTGGCTTCAACTTCTACTGATGGGTCAGCAAGAATCTGGAAGATTGAAGATGGCATTCCATTGACTACTTTGTCTCGCCGTTCGGTATGGTATATTTGATTTAAGAACCTGTGGCAAGATCTGTAAGCAGTTACTTATATTGCATGATCTAAATATTTCATTGTGTCTCTTTAGGATGAAAAGATTGAACTGTGTCGATTTTCCAAGGATGGAACCAAACCATTTCTATTTTGCTCCGTTCAAAAAGGTATAATAGTAACTGGTTTATAGTGTATATTCTATGGTATTAATTTGTATATTCTTCAGATCTATTTGACCAGCAAAGCATGGCCTTTATTGTAGACATCTCTGTCTTTGTGCAGGTGATACTTCAGTCACTTCAGTTTATGATATTAGCACATGGAATAAAATTGGGCACAAGAGGCTGATTAAAAAGTCTGCTTCAGTAATGTCCATTAGCCAAGATGGGAAATACCTTTCTCTGTAAGACCTACAGTTACTTTCGGAATTTTGGGCTTATGCGTGGTCATTGGTCAACATTCTTCCTTTTGGCAGTTTTTGATTTTGAAAATTTGTCTGAGATATGTAACTATTGCAAGTCTTATCTTTAGGATTTAGAATTTTTATTTCTTTTGTTTTATCCAGCACAACTTCTATTCAACTGCCTTCTGTTATGCCTAGCAGTTCTACATACCGGAAGAAGTGATTGTATTTTCTTCCCCCGTGCATCATCTGATTCAAAAGTAAATATCCCAGTCTAAAATTGTTGACCAGGAATGTATTTTCATTACCTGACTTCACCCTAGGTTAAACAAACCACTCCATAATAATCAAAGCAAAAACTTCAGTCATGATGTTGAAGTAAATATCCCAATCT
The DNA here is from genome assembly GCA_036885675.1 of Vigna mungo. NCBI lineage: Eukaryota > Viridiplantae > Streptophyta > Magnoliopsida > Fabales > Fabaceae > Vigna > Vigna mungo. The sequence continues at coordinate 40,490,588 of CP144692.1, read as the reverse complement.
AAAAATGTTGACCAGGAGGTTCTTCAATGAATACATGATCACAACAATAAGTTTTTTCTTTTTTTAAATTTACATTAATCTTACTGTTAGATATGGTTAAGATATTATTAGATATTGTTAGTTACAATATTATGTTTTAGTTTTAATTGTAATGGGCTTAGGCCCGCCTCTTTGTATTTTTCTATTTATAAATGCATAACTCTATGTGCTCAATACACATTAGAGGTTCATCCTATGTCTCTTTCTCTTTTATTTTAACACTTACTATGATGTTGATATTCCCATGTAGTGTCTTCCTTATTCACGTTCTTAATTTTTGTAGAACAACTTGTCTATATTAGTATATTTATATTATTAAACATATAGTGATTTTGTCCATGTTGCCAAAACTGTGAAATTTTTTCCATCTTATTACTTTGTCTCTTTCTGATGTACTATAGCTTGATATTTATATTTATTTTGCACTAATTATATCTATGTATTTTCTTGTCAATCATTTTTTTCCTTTGCACACATAAGTCATCTGGGTGATAGAACTACCATGTCATTTCCTTATAACTGCTGAGTTTTTTAGTTTGTGTTTACCATTTCTCCAATTTAATGCATAAGAAGTGGTTGAAAAGTTGTTTGCAAGTACAGATAAATTAACTTGTTTAAAACTCATGTTGTGTCATATTGATTTTATTTCCTTTTACAATCATAATAGCTTTTTTCAAAACTCACCTAAGATGATGTATGTCATTCTATTTTTTCAATCGTGGCTGGCCTTTGTCATTTTCTTTTTGTTTTTTTTTCCCGGGTAGCTGTTAAAAGAAGAGCGAGCGATTGCTTGTTTCATGGCTATTAATAAATGTTTAAATATAGTGCACTTGTAAACCAAAGTCTGGGGTGCACCAGCTATAAAATTACTATTATCTATTCACAAGAAAAACTGCTATAATGTTTTGATTAAAAAATTTGAAGGCCTGCAAGCTTGACATATGATTTGCACTTAACTTGTATATCACAGTACATTTTATGGTATATGCCTCCCGTATTTCAACTCATCAAAGTTCTGTGAATCCAGGGGCAGCAAAGATGGAGACATATGTGTAGTTGAAGTAAAGAAAATGCAGATATACCATTATAGCAGAAGACTGCACCTGGGTACAAATATTTCATCACTTGAGTTCTGTCCTGGGGAAAGGTAGTCTCTATCCTCTATTGGTTTAATTCAGCACCTTTCATAAATAAGTAAATACCAATCCAAGTAGGCTTTTAGTAAATTGGTTAAACCTCCTTTTTCAATATTGATCACAAAGTTGGGATTAAGCTATTAATTTGAATATTGGAACATTCATTGGGTACGGATTTATGTAGACTTTGAGTAAATTCTTAAAACCTTCTTTTCCCAAATTTTAAAACAAAAAATGGGAACATAGTGGTTAGTGTAAATGGTATTTTAAGAACTGTGTAAATGTTAGAAAGGAAAGTTATACCAGCCTTTGTGATACTTACAAAACAAAAAGCTAGAGGCTAAGGAGAATGTGTTAACTGCCAAAAAGATAGATGGTTACATAAAGAAGATGATTTGCGATAGTATGAATATGCTTAATCCTCTGGGTTTCTTCCTTCTCAGATTTTTGGATTTTATAATCTAAGGATCCAATTGTAGAAGCTATATATTTATTATTAGGAAACATTGGATCGATGTAACAAGTATGCACGATAAGTGGTTTTCAAAATATTAGGTAATGTATTGGCTCTAGTTTTGTTTGAGAAATCAAGGAAAATCGGACAGAAGCGTAGAATTACAAGATCGTACTTGCGAAGAAAGGTGTGCAAAATACTAGAAAAAACTAAGTCTCACATACAACCCTCACCCTATGAGTTAGCTTTTAAGGTTGAGTTAGTCCTATATCCAAATTTGAAGGCAAATGATTTGGTGAAAAAATCATGACTGTAGATAATATTGAACAATGAGGCTGTTCCCTGGACTGTCCTGATTAGCAAAGCAGTGTAACTGACAGGTTATTGCTGAAATGGATCTGGGATAGATTACAATTCCCTTATGATCATGATTAATATCAGCAATTGATTTTCCCTCCATCAGATTATTAGCCAGAGTAAATGTGAACTTTTTTTAAATTGAACCTTGGTTTTAGAGAACCAATCAGACTTGAAGTCTGATTGCATGATCATTGACAATTAGCAAGTTACTCCATGAATTAACCTAATGAATCTACCTTTTTTGTCTTGTATACTCATCTGGGCTTTTCTTGTTCAGGGTTATGCTGACAACCTCGGTAGAATGGGGAGCCCTGGTCACTAAGCTGACTGTACCTAAAGATTGGAAAGGTTTTCTCTTACACACATATGCATACATCCCTTCTTCCTTCTAATGGCATACCATAACTTTATTCAATTTGACATTTTAAATATCCTTTCAAACCTGCAGAGTGGCAGATCTATTTGGTGCTTTTGGGACTATTTTTAGCATCAATTGTTGCATTTTACATATTCTTTAAGAACTCTGATTCATTTTGGAAATTTCCCATGGGCAAAGACCAACCAGCAAGACCTAGGTTTAAACCTGTCTTAAGAGATCCCCAGTCTTATGACGACCAAAATGTTTGGGGACCAGTTGATATGTGACAACCCTCAAACTCTTGAATTAGTCTTCAGTGCTGTGCTGTTGTATCAACATTTATCTTAGCCCTCGTATATTTTGCCACTTGACTGATATTACAAGCATTTACTTCTACTTATTGATATGTACTTTTATCAGAATCTTTAGGAATAATCAAATGGCTTTCTTAAATTTGAAAATTCCACTTATGATGTTTTGTATTAGCTGCTGTGTGATGGATCCATTGAAGAGGCACATCTTTGGATATTTTTCCATTGTCCTTATTTTCATTTCTTGATCGAATTGATAACCTGTTACTTTTATTTTTTGGCATTTCATTTAAAAATCACAGGGCAGATAGGGATTCAATTTATGGCACAGGATGAAAATTGGATTATTATTTTTTGTTTGCTCTATTTAAAATTAAATTTCATTAACTCGTTTGTTACTTATTTTTTTTATCAAATAGATTAAGTCTACATATTTTCATACAATTTTAAAATTATTAAAGATTTCATATATGTATGTATGTATATTTATGAACATTCAATATACCTGAGCATGAAGATGGTATGTCCCGTGATTCTATAGTTAGATATATTAAATTTGTGTTAAGTAGGCTAAGTATTTAATAATTATTTTAAAAATGAGTGCTTTCATTTTCACACCCATACAGACAGCTACAGGATGAATAATCAATTACATAAAAGGATTTGACCAAAAAAAGTCAACTATAAATAATGTAGCACTTTTTTTTTCAGTATTACTCCACGAACTTTTTTTTATTCTAATTTGAAAGTTTAGACTTCAAGTTATTATATAGACATGACAAAGTTTGGATTAACATTTTATCATTTTTAAGGCATTCAAATATATTGAATTGGAATTGATTTTATTTCATATTGTTCCACTTTTTAAATATTTATAGTAATTTAAATCTAATGAAATTTTTTATTTGGTTAAAGTATTTTGATTATGATCAAATTCAATTTTTTTTAAATATTAAATATTTGTTAAAGATAGAAAATATATATTAATATTAATACTTTTTTTATAATTGATGTTATTTTTAGTTAAATTTTTTCAATATTATTTTATTTGATTTTATATTTGTAAAACTTTTTTTTTTATTTATGTTACACAAGTTTTTCTTTAAGTTATGAAATGATAAATCGGGTCATACCATAGTAAGATAACTCCTAGTCAAACTTAAGCTAAGTCAATTCGAGTTAAGTTCAATTGGACTAGACCCAAGTCGAGTCGAGTTGACTTGGGTTCATGTTTAGCTAAGTTGGTTTGAGTCTAGACTAAACTAAATTAATTTGAGTCTAAGTTGAGCTTACTTGGTCTACCTCAATTGAGTTGAGTCAACTTGATCCAAAGTTTAGCCAAGTTAATTCAAGTATAGATTGGTACAAGTTCAAGTTGAACTTGTGCATTCTACATTCAATCAAGTAAGGATATGTCTATTTGAATCAAAATTAAATTCGACTTGTATTTAGCTAAGTTTGGTTACGTCATGTCAGTCTTAATCCGATTAAGAGCAAATTTGACATAACTTAATCAAGGTAAAGTCAAGTCACATTGAGTTGTATTTACTTGAGTCCAAGTCGAGTTGAGACTACATGATAGAGTGGACTCGAGCCAAGTCAGTACAAGCCTAAGTAAAACTAAGTTGATTTAGACCCAAGTCAAGTCAAGTTGGTCTGAACCTAAGTCAAGCCAAGTTGGCAGATTCATGTTCATACAATCTGGGATCATTCATATTCAATAGAGTTATGTTAGGTCCCATGAATCTCAATTCAATCAAAACTAGTTAGATTTAACTCGATCAATATCAACAAAAAAATTGAGTCTTGATGGATTTCATATATAAATTAACAAAATTATATTCATTAAGCAAATTTATATTTATTTGGAATTAGACGAGTTTAACTTATAAATTTAGATTTGTCTAATAAATCTCATATTATAGATGATAAAATCATTCATGTAACATCCCAATAAATATATAACAGAAAGCTATAATTTATTTTTAGGAGTTAACATAAATAATAAAGAAGAGCAGAGGTGATTTAAGCACATAAAGGGGGTGAGAATATAAGAAATATCATATAGAATTTAAAACTTTTTACAAGAGTAGGAAGTACACATAATACCGAGCGGTCAAGGATTCAACTAAGACCGAACGGTGATACAAAAAGGGATATACTGAACGGGTTTACAAAACATTAATAACCGAACGGTATTCTATCAATACAAGAAAAGAAAACTACACTAAGGACCAGATGGCTCTGCACTATCTTCAAGCACATTATCCTCTGGCTGAGCGATCTGTACCAAGTCTTCCAAGGTACCTTCAATGACGCCTTCTGCTCACATCCAATAGATGATCATCGCAGTGAAGAGAACGGAAAACCGAATGGCCAAAATACCGAACGACAACATAGACAAAGACATAACAGATAAGGGTAAGCTTGTGTAAATTTAATTAATCATTTCCAATATATTCTCAAACATACACACGAATCATTTACATCAATGTCACAATCATAAATTATAAGTCAAGTCTTTCCATTTAAATCCGAACGGTAACATTATTATAACCAAATCCTCTAGACACTGACCGGACGGTATGACCATGTATGCTCGCCGCTCTCTGCACCCGGATGGACCTGGCTGGAATTCAGTCATCAGACCGCCACCCGAGGTTAGTCCAGTGGAACCACCTCAGTATAGAAATACCCTGAGGCTAAAGGACCTCCTGCCATTACCACGCATGAGTTACCCTTCTCTACCTGAGAAGGCGTAATCACGGAATATCAGGATAGAGTCAGAACCTGAGCCTTAGCCACGGTCATACTTTACCAATACAATTCCACTCATGAGCTATTCCTCCCTGGAATACTCTTAAATCAACATAAACTCATTCATCCTTTACATCTTTTATTATAGACGGTACGGGTACAAAATGATCCAACAGTGATGAGGAAACTGAGTATCAAAGGAATTCAACAAATGACCGAACGGTCAAAGACAGAATAAGAGGCTGAATAAACAAGGAGTCTTAATAGGTGACCGAACGATCTGGCAGAGAAGAAAAAGAATCGATGAGCAACTCAATTATGAAAAATTAAACCAGACTAGTTAATGGAAACCATACGGTTAAAAGAAAACCAAATGGAAAATCAATGAAAACTCTTCAATGAAATTGAACAAGTTAAACCATGAAAACCGGACGGAAGAATCCAATAAGAAACTCTTCAATGGAGCTGAAGAAGTTAAACATAGAAAACCGGACGTTTTAAAATGAAAGAGTTCTCTTCAATAAAGCGAGTGTCGGTACAAGACCAGACACTCTGTAAGGGATAAAACGTCGGTGTAAGACCGAACACTTTTCAAAGAGTTAATATTATAAACCGGACGTTTCCCCAAGAAGGATAATTAACATCAAACTGAATACTTAGTCTATGACCAAATACTCAAACATAATATCATATGTGTAAAACTGAACGCTTGGTTTATGACTGAATGTTCTTAAAATGAATAATAATAATAATAATATAAAACCGAATGCTTTAGAAATTAAGTGTCAGTCTAATACCAAACACTTGTATGACCGAACGTATAGTTTATGACCGGACGTTCTTAAAATTCAAGTACTAGTATAAGACTTAGCACTTTTAATAAACATCATCAATATAAACGAACGCTCAGTGTATGACTAAACATTCTAAATAGTTAATGAGACTGGATACTTAGTGTATGACCAAGCATTTCCAGACCGAACGTTTAGTATAAGATCGGACGTTCAGTATAATAAAGACAATTAATATGAAACCGAGTATTCAGTTTATGACTGAGTACTTTCAATAAACATTTTCAATATAAAACCGACCGTTCAGTGTATAACCGAACGTTCTTTAATGGGTAATTCAATCAAATCAAAGTATTTGAGTTCAACTCAATTTGTTCAAGACCGATCGTTTTAGGGGAAACCGAACGGTCCTAATGATCCTTCGATTACAAATTCAGAATTTTACTAAGTTATATACATATAGATAATTTCATACCAAAACCAGACATGCAGTACATCAAACAACATACCATACTTTCATGATCATACAACATCAATCATATGCTCAAACCATCATGCATTAATTCATAAAACATAATCATAATTAAATTTATTATAAGCTTCCCTTGCCTCTTTATCCAGCTAGCTTCTAAGTATTACTCCTATGGCTTTCCAAAAGTCCAGAGTGCTTCAAATGAAAGTCTGATCGGTGCAAGGGAAAGAACTTGACAACAGGAAGAATTATTCTGAAAGGTGTAAGGTGATCAGAGAAGAGGGGGTGGCGAGAATTTTAGAGAGAGGTTGGTAGTTTCTAGAGTGAAAGAGGAGAAAAATGGTGGCCGGAAGACTGGAGAAGAAACTTGCATGTAGAAAAATGACTTCATATTTGAAATCCCAACTTAAATATCATTATCGTAACCGAACGGTCCACTTAGCTGTAGCCACATGTCCTCCACTAACTGAGTTCTGGACTCCATGCACTGCCACTTGGATTCCATTTTCTGCAATTGCCCTCCTCTCATGCTGCCACACGGTTCTCAATGGAGGGAATTTAATGTAGCTGACGGCTTTGTCTCCCACCACTATGGAGAAACTAGGAAGGTGTTGACACGTGTCTTCCACTACAGTGGATAATTAATGGGATGTGACAATTCAATCATTTTTATTTTACTTAAAAAATGAAATCTATTATAAAAGTAATCTTTAATTTAAAAAATGAATATTATTGTGCTTTCTTCTGTTGTATTTTAAAATACGTACACTAATTTTAACGTTTTAAAATATGTCAAAAAAATTTCAATAGACTAAAAGTAGTATATTTTAAGGACAAACAGCTAAAGAAACTCCACAGTTATTTAAAGTAACAATTTTGTGTTGGTTAAAAGAATAAACTTCTCTGTGCACTTTTTCTTACACCGGTTAAATTTACGAAAATTTAGGAATTTTGATGAAGATGAATTTTTAGGAAGAAGGATATTTTATGCGTGATTTTAAAGATTCTTGCTCGTGATTCAACAAGATAGTTATGCGAGGAGAGGAAAAGTGGAAAAGGATTTTGGCTTTTCTTGCTTCATTTTGATTTGACTCTTTTCCCTCACAACAAAGAACAGAGTAAGAAAAAGAAAATCAAGAATATCAATATCAAATCCAAACAAAACTCAGTGCAGTGTTGCAGCGTGCCTCTGAACTCAGACAAATATCATGAACTGTCTTCACAATCTTTCGCGGTTCGTTTATCCTTCTTCCTTATCAATTCATTCTATTATTATCCAAATTGAAAGAATCAGATTCTTCATTTTTCAGATTCTCTCTTTTGCCCTTCGAAACTGTTGCCACGCGCCACCGCAACAATCTTCCTCTTTCGCTGGTACATTCCATTTTCCCTTTTTATTTCGTTGATACCTATCTACAATTATACTTATCTTTCTCTCTCACACTCTCTCTTTTCAACGCTGGATACAGAGAATCGTCAATAATTGTCATCGTAATCGAAGTATGGCGCTCAAGGTAGCTACACTCTTTGCTTTTCCGTTTCTTTAGTTCCTTTTTAATACTGTTTTTTTAGTATACTATTGTCTTTGTAGTCTTTTCAAGTTCAATCTATTAAAAGCTCTTAGTGTTGGAAATTCTGCGTCAACTTGTGAAGTGACTCTATTGAAGTGTATAAGTGGGAAGCTATACTCATCTGATCTTGTTTTGACAAACTTATTTCTAACAACTTTTACAAGAAAGAGTGACATGATTTTCTCTAAAAATTTGAATTAGTTTATGTATAATTTCTGGAAGTTATAACTTTCCTAAATTCTTGCTTTTTAGCCTATGCACTAGTTAATTCTAATCTTCTCGAAGTCCTTTTGAAGAAGTTTGTCTAAACAAATCCTAAGTCGCTGTTGTCAAATTAGTGATATGACCTGATTGAACTACGTACGGTGGAAGTTATGCTCATTATAAGTCGGTTATGTAGTATTGAATTTGTTCCCACCCAAATGCTAAGACTTGGAATAATAATGCATTTTGTCAACATCCATCAAATAAGATAGTATTACTGGATTTTTGTTGCTCAATACATTCATTGTCTTGAACCTGATTCAGTTTTTGTGAGGATAACACTACGAGGTTATGGATGGAATAATTAGACAACATGTGAATGTGTGGAAATTGTGGATTGTTCACGGCATATTCTGGAATCTATCAGAATTCATGACGGTGTTGTAAGATTTGTCATTTTGGTGTGTGCCGACGAGCAAATTTAAATGTAAAGAAAACAAGGAGATATTGCTGCAGAAGTAACTATTAAATTCTAAAAAGATGAACAGTGTTTGTTATTTATATGCCCTGCCCTGTGAAATATTCATCCTCACTTAGGCTTGACTGTGTAAATGGACTTATTGGTATCTTCTATTCATGTCGTTTCTGCTTCATACTTTGTTTTTTCTAGAGAACTTGATTGGCATTTTCTTTTGCAGGCTGCTTCAGGTTCTGTACCAAGTGCAGACAAAAGTAATGTCAGCAAGGAGGAGGAAAAGTCCGAGACATATTCTCATAACATGACCGAAGCCATGGGTGCTGGTATGTTTAATTTTTTTGGTTCTTCTAGTTCAACGATGATGTAGCCTTATCTTGTTAGATATACTTGACTGCATTGATCAAACATCATTTAGGCCCCTGCAGAAACCTAAATTTCAATATAGAGCAAGGTCTTGTTTTAATTGCTTCTCCTAAGTTTTTTCAGCGTTTGTTTGCCCCTTTCAATCAGAATATCTTCCATTTGATCTACATTTCTCACACTTTTTGGTCTTTTCCTACTTTGTGGTTCTAGATTAGTAAAAGACATGGAATACAATTTGGGGTAAACCGAGAGTATCTTTAGCTTGAAGTTCCCTGGTCGTTTGTAATTTCTTTTTCGGTGTAAGCTGTGACGAAATATTTCATATTGTGGGGATAAAACTTCATTATGTTTGCTGCAATTAATTCTAACATTCTTAGGTTTTGTAATACTCATATTCAACCAATAGTTTGGATTAACTATAGGAGCACTCAATTGCCTATCCTATTAATTTGTTCTTTGAATAATTCATGTTGTTACCCTTTCTAACAAAGTGCTACTCAGTTTTGACTTATAGGCACGAGTTAGGAATGAACTATAACTTCATCCGTCCAGACTTAATTGTGGGATCATGCCCACAGGTATTTTTGTTTCAATTATGGATACCTAATCCAATTATGTCAATTTTTGTCTGGTCCTCTGACTTTTATTTTCTTGTTCTCAAATTGCCAGACTCCTGACGATGTTGAGAAGTTGCGTAGAATTGGAGTGAAAACAATATTTTGCTTACAACAAAATCCAGACCTTGAGTATCCTAATCAATTTGTTTAATTAGATTCACTTTCATCATTTTAGACGAAGACCAAATATTTAGTTTAGCAAATGAAGCATTGTGTTTCCTTACAATTGCTTGGATATTTTGGAGTAGATATTAAGGCCATACAAGAATATGCCAAGGCACATGATGTTCAACACTTGCGAGCTGAGATAAGGTAAGTTATGTGATGAAATATATCTATCATAACTGTCATAATTAAGGTAAGTTATGTGATGAAATATATCTATCATAACTGTCAAAGAAATAATTATGTTTAAACTGGCAGGAATAAAACAAAGGATGCTTTGAATACTATGATATTGAATTAGAAGATGTGGTAAAAGTAGAAGGGATGGTGGGATAAGTCATGGGTTCAAATCCCCATACTAACAAAAAATTAGCATATTAACAATTAACATTTGCCAAGGAAAATAAAGTATGATATTAGAGTTTCAATCAAAATTGTTTAAAGCTATAGGTAGAATAGATCCTGCACAAAATTGTTACTTTTTTGTACTTTCTTACAAGTCATGAATATGTCAAAAAATCATTTACAGGTTTAGTTTTTATGAGAATAAGAGAAATGATTATTACTCATTGTCACTAGATCTTATCACGAACAAAAAATATCAAGATGTAAAAGTCATTCAATGTTTTAAAGTAATTTGTGGCTTAAACTTTAAAATATCGATCATTTGTGTATTCTTGTATGATCTAGATTTTCTTTTCTCGTTTTCATTTAAAAATGACTTCCTCACAAGGTATCCCCTGTGTGTGTGTGACACATAGTAACTTTCTCAAAATTATGTACTGTTCTATATCTTTAGTTATGGTTTAAGACGCATTCTACTTACTTTTATGGTGGTAAAAGGCATCTACATTGAAAGAAAACCTCAAATATGGTAATGGTATGCCACGTTTTTTTTTTGAGTGAGGCAAGGATGCGCTGTCCTACTGACATTGTGGAGCTTGGTTGGGAATAAGATAAGATCCTGGTTTTCTATCTGGGTCTTCAGTCAGTTAGTTAGTAAGTAGTAATACTTATTATCCTATCACATGTAATCTAAATTCTACACTTCCTTTTTTCCCTTGCTCAAACAGATACCAGTTTTATGTTTTCATAACTTCCCCCATCCCCCCAAAATCTTCTAGAAAAAAATCTGAGAAATGTTTTTAAATTGTTACCAAAAGTGGATGTTGGAGATTTAGGCATTAGGTTGTGACCGAACCAAAAACTCAAGCAGTTAGGTCAGTTCTTTGTGTGTTTTTTTGTGTAGGACTAGTTGGTAATGTCACCTTCATATGATAATTTCTAATCTAGTATAAATGGGTACTTGTAATCATTTCTTCTTTACGTATGTGTTGTGCATTGTGTTATACTAGGGTTTCTCTTTACTCATGGCATTTGTAACTATACAGTGATATATTCTGCATATTACAGTCTGCTTCCTTTGTTTTTCATGTTCTTCTTCACCTTGTGTGATGATCTAACATGGATGTGACAGGGACTTTGATGCATTTGATCTACGGATGCGGCTTCCAGCTGTAGTTAGCAAATTGTATAAGGCAATAAATTCCAACGGAGGCGTAACATATATTCATTGCACTGCTGGACTTGGAAGAGCTCCTGCCGTTGCAGTATGTCCCTTGATTTCATTTGTGTTACTTGTTTATTACTGATAGAATATTTAACCTGAAACGGTGTTTTGGTTGGTTCTGTGTATGGTAAAGGAAATAATTTCCTGTTTAAGAAGTTAAATATACAAAGGGCAGGTGGTGAATGTATTCAGTAACCTCTCACAGAATGGTTTCAAAAGGTTTTGACTTAAATATATTGATACAACGAAACACCTATAAATCATTCAATGATGAAAGTTGTTGAAAACCCCCATATTGAGCCTAGCACGCCTTGTTGCAGCCCATCAAAGTTGGTTGTATGTGTCTGCAAAACTACTACCTGCAAAGGACTGACAAAAATTGGTGAGTGAAGTTGTCACTGTTGGCATACAGTGGGTTGGAGTCCAAGCAGTGCTTAGAAAAATTGAGCAATCCTCATTGTGTATAAGTTGGTTTGGTGGAATTTTCAAACAGACCTATAAAGGTTTATTTGGACAAGTTTTTCAAATAGCACTTCTAAGAAATAAAATGAAATGAACTTCTTTGTAAGTACTTTTAAGAGAGAAATAAGAAAGAATGAAATGAGTTTTTCCGTTAGTTAATTTGTAGAAACTCTCTCGTGCTTTTCTAAATTCTTATATTTAACTGTGAATAAGTTAATTCACCTTATAGAGAAACTTATTTCATTTTTTCCTTTTTTTTTTTCAGAAATGTTTATAAAGAAATTTGTCTAAACAACCAATAGTAAGAATTTTGACTTGTGATTAGGCAGTCACAGGTCATAGTTACAAAAACAAACTCTTTTCATGATTAAGGCTGTGCATCTGACCTTCCCCACTCCAAGATTTCACAATAGTGGGAGCCTTAGGCATCGGACGACCCCTTTTATTGTCCATTGTTTGTGCTTTGGGCTATTTGAATCGATTGACTTTATATAGCCTGGATCTATGCCATCTGGTTACATTCACTCCTAATTTCATCTGCAGATTGTTATTGAAGATGCCATTGCTTTTATGAAAAAAATGTAGAAATGAAATCATAAAATCAAATATTCTTTTATTTTGTTGGTAGATATGTCCATGAAATCATTTAAATCTATCTCGAAGATAGAGATGAAAAAAGGTGGAGGTGCATAATTTTCTTTTTCTCAAATTTTTTGGCATTTCATGTATCATTTATCTGTTTTATAGTCCTCTGTGTGTAAGATTATTTACTAACAATTTGTTTTTTGTTTTTTGCTCAGACGGCCTACATGTTTTGGGTTCTCGGTTATACATTCAAAGAGGCTCATACACTACTTCAGGTGACTTATGCTCAATACTTCCTTTTCTATTGTTTCACATTTTAAAGTCATGGGGGGTTCTTGTAAAATAATATGCTGCATGTTTTTCAGTACTCATCCATATTGTTTTGATTAAACAAAATGGATTTTTCCGTTTTGATTGTCTTCTCAATGATTTTTAACAAAAATCTATTTTAGGCTTGGTAAACTTATTAGTGAATTTTGTTCCACTAATTTCCTTCACTGACAAGTAACTCCTGAGTTCACGGCATTTTTTATTTCTGTACACAATGATATGATTGCGTAGCAATTACCTATTCGTCAACAGTTACAGCTGAATCACTAGTTTCTAAATTTTGGTATCTGTGAATTATGGAACTGGGCAGTTTACTTGCTAACAGAGTTATTTTCTTACATCTAGTTTACAAGCATTCTTATTTATTTTATTTTCCTAGGAGTTCTTTTACTCAAAATATGTGTCCTGTTCTCTAGTTGTGTATGCCTAAAGAAATTAATTTAATGTCATTTTCGTTTTCTGCGTGTCATAGAATTTGCATTCTAGCGGTTTCATATTTGAGGTTTATAATTCTTCTGAATCAGTTTTAGATACATTTGGTGTAAAGAGAGAAATGAGATTGGAATTTGATCAATTTTTCTTGTGCCTTTTTTTTAACTCTTTTTTTTTTTTGCAGAGCAAAAGGGAGTGTTTTCCCAAACTAGATGCCATTAAAAGTGCAACGGCTGACATCGTGAGTCAATTTAATTTTCTATATTTATTGTGATTTAAATCTTGAATGGGATTTTTTTTATGTTTATATAGGTGTGATCTTCCTGATAAGTCTTTTCTCATTAAAAGCTGACATAATTAATTTAGATGTTTCAAGATGAGAATTTAATTGAAACTGTTCCTCATTTTTATATCTTTCTATTGGTTTCCCTCCTATTTAATATATATATATATACACACACACACACACACACACACACACACACACACACACACACACACATATATATATATATATATATCACCTTTGAACATTATTTATTTGTGGTACTCAGCTTACAGGCCTTAGTAAGAAACCTGTCACTTTGTCATGGGAAGACAGCAGTTGCTCTAGGGTGGAAATTTCAGGACTTGATATTGGATGGGGGCAGGTGAGGATTGAGTCTCATTTTATTTAGATTTAAGAATATTTGTTCCTCTATTATAGTACGTGTAAAGGTCATTAAATTACATGGAGATATTATGTGCACCATCATTCTTAACTGCTTCGGTTACAGCCATCTATCATTTTGTTATGAAACATATTCACATGTGTGATCGTTGGTTTCCTGTCGGGATTTTTTATGTTGTATATTCGTAATTCATTATCTTGATAATATTGTGTGTACTGTAGCTTGTAGTTCCTGTTAGTTTGGTAGTTTGGTCCTGGGAAGTTCAAAGTTATCTTTAAAATAACTTCTGACTTTTGCCAAACCGAGATGTCCTCAACGTACGATACGAAGTCTAATTTCACATTCCAAGACTTTTTACCTTTAAAATTATCTGAATCACATAGTTTGACTTATGTTTTGAACATATGCCTTGTTTATACGAATTCATGCAAAATCTTTACTTAATCTTGATCTCTTTTCAGAGAGTACCCCTAGATTTTGATGACAAATCGGGTTTGTGGTATCTCGAGAGGGAATTACCTGTAAGTGAAATTGTTAAAACTGGGCTGGTTTTACTTGTCTGTTCAAAGCTTGGTCTTAATATTGAACGTTTAATAATTTGTCGGCTCAGCCGCTGTGATTAAAACAATAGATTGATGAGAAACAAGTTTATTGTCCTATTTACCAGGAAGGACGCTATGAGTACAAGTACATTGTTGATGGGGAATGGACATGCAATAAAGATGAGCTTGTAACTGCTCCCAACAAAGATGGCCATGTCAACAATTTCATTCAAGTAAGTTATACACTTCAACTAAATAGCTCAGAAAATAAATTTTGCGATTGGTAACTTCTTTGACTCCTTGGAAATTGCTAGAAGCTCAAATTAGTACATGATAATCTGCTCAAAGATAAAAGTAAAATACAATGTACCACAACATTTATCGCTCACAACCATGTTATTGTTTTAGGGTTAAATGTTTTTTTGTAACTCCAAAAATTGACTGTTATTCAAATTGGTACCTTC
The DNA here is from genome assembly GCA_036885675.1 of Vigna mungo. Lineage (NCBI taxonomy): Eukaryota > Viridiplantae > Streptophyta > Magnoliopsida > Fabales > Fabaceae > Vigna > Vigna mungo. Next base: position 40,475,456 of record CP144692.1, on the reverse strand, counting down.
AAAAGAAATTTCAATCTTACTAATAAATTTGTTAAATGTTGGCTATGAAAAACAGTGAAAAAATTTGGAGGGTTTAACCCTTTTTTTTTATTTGTCTCTCCACATTTTAGCTCATCACATTATATTTCACCATCTTACTCTGAATTATTAGTTTGTGCACATTCCATTGGACTGATTTCTCATATTCTAACCTCTCCTGATAGGTCCTTGATAATAGCAGCAGTGGTCGTGTTTCCCTTCGGGAGAGATTCAGTTCTGATGATCCTGATCTTACACCGGAGGAACGACTGAGAATAAAGGAGTTTCTTGAAGCTTGTCCTGATGAGGATCTGTGACCCATCAATGCACGTCTCTGTTTATATGTAAAGTAATATACGCACGTATACATGTTGTATAATAAAAAGTTGAATATAAACCTTCAAATAAGATCTCTGTTGCAGTAATAAAGTTGGCTTGTCGAGTTTATTGAGTTCCATAGTAATCAGAAGTCTATAGTATTATTATGTAAATGATAGGATACCCTAGTATAAAAAATAGCACTATGGTTTTCAGCGTACCATGAAATAGAATGTGACTTTGATAATGTATATTTGTTACGAGGGTGAAACTACTTTTATACTGTGATAATGTATATTAATAATGGGTAACATAGTGGGTAACTGAACTCTTTAAACAGTATTAGGCTGTACTGCAAGGCAACTTCCAAAAGTTCACATTGTTTTATAGTTTTGCGATCGTAGTTCAGAAATTTGGAAATCCATTTAGTTGTCTTGCTTTCATTTGATGTATATTTATATACTCAATTTTGCATAATTAAAAGTATAGCATCTTTACAAAAGATGAAGATGGATATCTTGTTTTAATAAAGGGTTTTAAATGTTGATGATTGATGGAAAATAGTTGAAAATAAAAAAAGAAAATGTTTGAATGCAAGAGATACACTAAAAAATGTGTAATTTGTGTACATTATTTGAATTAGCAAGTTAAAAGTTTAAAGGCAGAACATAAGTAACAGAGAGAAACTATATATCATTAATAATATTATTTGTGTACATTAAAGGCATATTTATCACAATACACCAAATTTGATCTCACATCCCTATTGATCCTAAACTCCTCATGCATTGTCTAAACATCCTTATTTCAAATTAAAGTGAAGGATATTTTGTCTTCGCTCAAGATTGCACAATACATTCTCCTACATCTCATCTCTATGGTGAATGTGAAGCTTCTCTCTCACAATTCTTCGTCTCTAAATCATTTCAAATTCAACAAAACAAACGTATGACACACTTGCAAATACATTCGTGTTAGGCTTCGTGGTTGGAGAAGAATATGAATAAGCTGACTTTGCATGTGTTGTGATATTAATTAATTCACTATATATGTTCCTGAGATGTATTAGTACGGGATAAACAATTTCAATTGGAACCTTTGTAGGAAAATAAGTTTACTTTTTTTTTAATTAAGTTTTAAGTTGTTAATAAATCAATAAACTTTCAATTCAATCTTTTTAAATTTGTGGTTTACTAGGTCCTCAAAAATAACTTTTCTATTGAGTCTTTAATGTTAGATTTTTCTATTAAGTAAACAACCTGGTTGCTAACTAAGTATCATTTTATCTCGTTATATTCGTATGTAATCACACACACAAACTCGTGTTTTAGGTTAATTTACTTATGATTTCTAGGATTAGCTTTGTGTGTATTATATAACACATCTCTTGTAACATTTCAAGATACACAATCAATATACAATCTCCTTTTTCATATATTTGTTTGATTTTTACGCATATCAAAAACTTCAAATGATTTTTGAAAGGAATTTTTGCAAGTAGTTTCTTATTTTCGCAGATCAAATCCTGCGATGACTAATATTAATTAGTCAAACTTTAGCAAACAAATTATTTTTGTGTGTTATAAAATAAGATTAAGTAGGTTTTTAGTTTCTAAATTTGAATTCAAAATTTGAATATATCTTTATCTCAGATTTAATATATTTTAGTTAATAAACGAAACATGGATATGATCATTTTAATGTAATAATATTATTTTTTTCTGGACTTATTAAATGATGTTTCAAACTAATATTTGAATTAGAACGTGTTAAACAATATAAAAAACTTAAATATTAATTTAAAATTTTAATGTTAAAAAAATATAAACAATTTGTTTAAAAAGGTTATATCAATTTTTAAAGCTTGAAGACTATAATATATCAAAAGTTTGAATCATAAAAATTTTCAATTTCATATCAAAATTTTAAAACTAAAAACATATTTAATTTTATAAAATATTACAAACACAATACAGATTTTAAAAATCTTCCTTATTAACCTAATCAAGAAACTAATGACTCATTTTATTCTTTCACAACCAATTATTACGTACGGATAATAATACACATAATTTCAACCATTTTTTTTTTATGGATAAACACGTATATAAGAAATTTTAATATTTAGATTTATTTTTCTAGCTAGAGAAATTTGGAAGTCTAAATATTTGAATTTTTGTAAATAAGTTTATTAGTTTTAGAACTTAACAATAAAACTTCTAAGGATAAATGGACAGAAATACCCTAATAGACTTATCCTAAGATGTAAAAATAAATACACATGTATGAACCGAGGATCTTCTCCTTGTAGAAAATAAATAATTCTCTTGCAAGAAAAAAATAATGGAAAATAGTAGAGAAATTTCATTAATCCTTTAAGATTCGCACTACACATTTAATTTGATAAATTAAGCAAGAGAAAAACTAAGAAAGAACATCAAATGAATAATTAATTTATTTTATTCTGTGATTCATTCAAGAAAAAAATTATCTCCTAAAAGAAAGTGGAAAAAAAAATATTATTATGACAATGCAAAAAATACTAGTAAATAATTTCAAATTCAATCTTTTTAATAATAGCTTTTCTTTACATTTAGTCTTTAAATTGGTTTATGTAAGCAAACATAGCAAGCCTAAACAACAAATTAGAATTGGATAAAAATTACCAAAACTCGTACACTGCAATAGACATAATATTATTTTTTTTAATGTCTCGATAGGTCTCTATTTTTGCTCAGAATTTCAAAATAGGTCATTTTCTTTTTCGACGTCTCAATTGAGTCTTTATTTTTGTCAAATTGAATGAAATAGGGCATTTCTGTCAAATTGAGATGACGCGGTTAAGAAAGGTATGTTGACAGTGTAGCTTTTTATTACGTGACATTAAAAACGTTACTGAATTGTATTTTTTTAATTTTTAAATTAAAAAATAAAATATACAGAGTATACTTCATTTTTTAATTCAAAAATTAAAAATATACAATTGAGTCACGGTCAAGATACCCTTCTTAAGAGCGTCATCTCAATTTGACGAAAAGGTCTTATTTGATTCAATTTCAAGCAAATAAAGACTTAATTGAGACGCCGGAAAAAGAAAGAGACCTATTTAAAATTCTAAACGAAAATAGAAAGCTAGTGAGACATTAAACTTTTTTTTTTTCATTAGTATGCAAATCTAAATAAAATAAATTCGGAAACTAGATCGGATCAGTCATTCACTTCGGTCCAAAGTTAAAAACTGATCCACTTTGGCCCAAATTGAAATTACCTTCTCAAACACGCAGGCCACCCACATACCGAAAACACAAAACCCGAGATTCAAAAATCTCCCTCCAAAATGAAAACATCCTGCCACGTCATGGATCCGTGCAATGTATATCCAACCAATCAGCTTCCATCCACTATTCCTATATAAACCACTCCTTTCTCACAAACCTATCATTCAGATTTAACATTCTCTGTCTTGTGTCCTATTGAATTGAATTTCATCAACCCTTCCCTAAGAAATCCATGGCCAAGGGTGAGAAGAAACCCGCAGAAAAAAAGCCTGCAGAGAAGGCTCCGGCGGAGAAAACCAAAGCAGAGAAGAAGATCCCGAAGGATGCTACCTCCGGTGACAAGAAGAAGAAGAAGAAGGCCAAGAGCGTGGAAACCTACAAGATCTATATCTTCAAGGTCCTCAAGCAGGTTCACCCTGACATTGGGATCTCCAGCAAGGCAATGGGGATCATGAACAGCTTCATCAATGATATCTTTGAGAAGCTTGCTCAAGAATCATCCAGACTGGCCCGTTACAACAAGAAGCCCACCATCACCTCCCGTGAAATCCAGACTGCTGTGCGTCTTGTTCTTCCTGGCGAGCTTGCCAAGCATGCAGTCTCCGAAGGCACCAAGGCTGTTACCAAATTCACCAGCTCTTGATTGTGTCGCCAATTATTAGGGTTTGAGTAGTATCAGTTTGACAAGAATATTCAAGAAAATACAATTAGGTTTCTGCTGACTTTATACCCTGTCCTTTTTTTTTTCTTCTTATAATCACAAATGGCCACATACTGATAATTATTGTGTTTTCTCACTTCATTAGCTATGTGTCATTCTGTTAAAATAGATTCCAAAATTGAAGTATTTTGTGGATTAATGAAAGCGATTATAGCATTGTATCAAGGATTTCGTTTTAATTTGACCTACTTGTCGGATTGTATCTAATTAGCTATTTCAGTTTGTTATTTAAGGTATTAATACTTGTTGATTAATCATTGAAGCATAAATTTTAGTTGATTGGAGTAGATTAATGAAAAATTGGATTTGGGGATAATGACATCCTCTTTCAAGGAAAGATGAAAACCTTTGAATTTAAAGTCCAAACACCATTCGTCATTGTCAGGGACATCCTTCACCAAGAATAAAGGCCTATGAACATGAACTTTGGGGAATCATTAAGTAGTAACCAAAGTGAAATATGTCTTACACCAAATTTTTGAGTCCTTGTAATGAAATTTAAGGGAATGAGAACTTCGGTTAGAAATGAGATACACTGAGATCGTAAAAAAATATTGGTAATTAAGAAAATAGCGAAGTTATAGTCCAAACAATTATTATAATGCTTGTTTGGTGAGTAGGAGGTATAAAGTTTGAATCTTAGCAGGAGTGATTAATTTATTTTTGCTTTTGAAGTTCCATGAATATATGTGTTAGGCCGGTGAGCATTTGAAAATTTAAGCGTTTCAGAATGAGGTATGAAGAGTTTATTTAAGGAAGAATGTGAGTGATTTTTTGAGGTAGTTTTGGGAAATATCTTGTGGGAGGAGTTTAAAAGTAAAGAAAAAATTATCAGTCTAAACATTTAAATAAGAGGGGTAACATTTCATTTTGTTTGTTTTTTTATTGGTTTATTTTCTTATTTATTAGAAATTTGTTAATAATTATTGGAAAATTGATATTATGTATATATGTGTGATATAATTATATGATTAATATGTATCTCAAACCTTAAATAGACAGAAATATATTCTAGATCCTCTTAGTTATTGTATAAACAATATGTAAGTATTAATAATTTAAGTTACAGAGTTATTGCATATTTACATATTAAAATATTAATTTTTTAAATTATTTTTTATTTTAATTTTTAATTAAAAAAATGCTACCTGTTACACTTTATCTTTGACTGGCCTATTTTACAAACTAAACTGATTAAGCCATAATGGTTTGACGAACCAAAAATATCAACCCAATAGGCCCTAATTTGGCTGGTAGGTGGCCTAACCCACATGTCCTCACTCATTTGCCACCCTATTTGTGGCAATGTGGTGATATAGTATTGATAATACGTGTGATGTAAATTTTTACACCAAAGGTTATGTAATACAATATTACCATCTTTTCTAAATTTGAATATTGAAGAGAAACAACAAAAACAAATAAAAAATAATATTAAGATGGGAATGTCATAATCTAATAGATAGATAAGTTAAGCGACTATTCGTCACAAAGATGTTAATTTTGTTCATAACAGAGTTTTAATCCAAAAAATAAGATAATCTTTTTTAAAAAAAATACAAATACATATATTATAACTCAAAAGTGTTTACATATATTTAATATCCTTATATACAAACATAAATGTTTAATGGACCTAAAAAACCTTAAAATAATACTCAAAGAAATTAGACTCAAAACTTAAAAAAAAAAATGTTTGCAATTAAAAAGAAAATTACAAATATTTTTAACTGTCTAAACTATTGTATAATTATACTCCAAGTTAAGATCTTCAAATCCTTTGAATTCTAATTTTTATGGGATATCATGAACTTATAAGAGATTTATTCTATTAATCTTTGATCTTGTCATAATTTTTTTCAATTACAAAAACTCCTTTTAAGTTCTTCTTCTATAAAATTAAATGATAGTTTTTATTTATTAAGTGTTTGTGATTTTCCAATCATAATTTATCACAAAAACATGTAATAGTATAAAATGAAAATTGTAGGAGTTATTGTGATATAATTGTTTTTTTTTCAAAAAAGAGGAAATTTTATAATTATTTTGGAAGAGTTGGAATGTATTTTTTAATACTTGATGAATGAAAGATGATATCAAAATTTCTAAGCTGTTTTACTTTCTGTAAAAGCATGAGATAATATAAGTTTTAGTGTCATTGTTCAAAACATGTTGAAATTGGGAAGTATGTTTTAGATAAAATACATTAAACATAGAATAAAATATAAACATTTTTAATTATCCTATTATTCCACAAAACTATAGTACATGGTTAGGAATCATATGGTTAAAAGTATTACTTTTGTGTATATCTTAAAAAGTATTTTGTTATATTTGACCGTTTTAATTTTTTTAAACCTAAAATAATTGAAATATAAAAAATATATATATGTGGAATAGATAATAATTTCACAATCACATGTATAGTAAACAATAGAAAAAAATAGTAAAAATAGAAGTTAACAGCTTTCCTAATGAATTAATCCTACTAATAAATTTTGAAAATTTAACAAAAAGAAGAGCAAAATACATCAACATTCTCAAATTAAATTAAATTCTTGTACGTTTATATATTTGTTTATAAACTTATCATTTATATTTTCATAGTATATGCTTTATTTTTTAAATTTGAATATACTAAATCTGTACTCCTGATAAGAAATACAATTTAATAGTGAAAAAATATTTTTAATTGGAAACGGTCTCATAAATATTATTGTTATTATTCTAATTAATACGTAGGTATATTTATAATATCATAAGAAACAATTATTTTGGGTTTGAAGAAAGACATTATTAAATGATCTCACATTTATTAAATTTCGTGGAACCAACATGCCATGTCATCAATCCGTGTACAGAAAACTTCACCGATTAAGTTCCGCCAACTGTTCTTAATCGGACCGCTCCTTTCATCTTCATTCTAATCATAAGTAATGCCATGTCATCAATCTGTGTATGGTAAACCTAACCAATAAAAATTCATCAACTGTATTGTTTAAAATTAGGCTTAATATCTTCGTTGGTCCTCGTATTTGTGTGAAAATCTCAATTCGGTCCTCAAGTTTTGAACTGTCTCAATTGGGTCATAATTTTTGTAAAAATGCACACATTTTACCCCAACCGTTAACTGATCTCAAACGACGTTAAGTTTAACTGACGTGGTATGCTGATGTGTTGGCTTAATCCCTTCTTGGACCTCGTATTTGTGTGAAAATCTCAGTTCGGTCTTCAAGTTTTGAACTGTCTCAATTGGGTCATAATTTTTGTAAAAATGCACACATTTTACCCCAATCGTTAACTGATCTCAAACGGCGTTAAGTTTAGCTGACGTGGTAGTCAGAGGACATGCTGACGTGTATTATTTAATTATATGAATTATTTTTTAAAATAACAGTGTTTCACGTGGCACAATGCTTATTATTTAGTTTATTTGAATAAGAAATTTTATTCATCTCTCTGAGAATCAAGGATTTTACACAGATTATCTCGTCGGCTCAAAAAATAAAGTCACCGAAAAACTCGTGTAACCAGTGCAACCAGTCTCATAGCCTTTTCTGCAAATGAACCAACTTGGTAACCTATAGGTTCATCACCAGCCTTTAAGCTATTTATTCCAATGATAGCAGAAGATAATTGTTGCACAGTGAGATCAGTTAGCGATTGGGGTAAAATGTGTGCATTTTTACAAAAATTATGACCCAATTGAGATAGTTCAAAACTTGAGGACCGAACTGAGATTTTCACACAAATACGAGGACCAAGAAGGGATTAAGCCAACACGTCAGCATACCACGTCAGCTAAACTTAACGCCGTTTGAGATCAGTTAACGGTTGGGGTAAAATGTGTGCATTTTTACAAAAATTATGACCCAATTGAGACAGTTCAAAATTTGAGGACCAAACTGAGATTTTCACACAAATACGAAGACCAATTGAAATATTAAGCCTTTAAAATTATGAGTGCCGAAATTATGAAGAGAAAATATGTTATAAATATTTCATTATTATCTAGATAAGTCAAAATTTGTTTTTTTAATAAAATAAATTAACTCGCAACGTTTTATAATTTCTTTTATAGTGTAAAAATATTAAAAAATTAAAGTTATAACTAGGAAGACAATGTTAGTTGATCATTTTGTTTTGACCATGACCTGATTAAGAATAATAAACTAATTTTATTGGTTTGTTCAACATAATTTTATTAACTGTATAAATTTAATTATTGAGAATACGTTGTTACTTAAAAAAAAATTATGCTTTTAATTAAAAGTACAAAAGTAATTATTTCCACATTTTAAAGCAAAATATGATCCTATACTTGTAAAAGATGGAATAATCGATGTTAAATGTAAGCAAAAGAAGTAATTTAAGGATTAATTTTAAGTGAAAAAACGATGAAACACAAAAAAAAAAAGATTGACTAATTTAAAGATTAACATATAACATATTTATTTTGTCGTGGCTTATATTATAACATCCCAAATTATATAAAAACTATATAATACAGTAGTCATCATTATAATATGATAAAACAATTAAAAACTTGTAGATAAAGTGTTAGTCTTACAGTCATAGAGTATGTACATTCATTCTTGTAATATTTGCATTGTGAGCATCATAGCTAAGAATTTAACATGTTAAACATATTCTTTTTAGATTGATATTGAAAGAAGAGCACTCATGAATGTTATCTAATTTGATTGTGTAAACTTGCTTCCTAGTTATTTGACTTTGGTTGAGTAGATTTTTTTCTTAGCCAAGTTACCTTTTGCTTGAGGACAGACAAGGTTTTAAGTGTGGGGAAGTGATAACGGTTGATTTAACGTGTTTGTGTGTGTATATTTTGTGAACAAATCAACTCCTTCATAGCTTTTACCTTGTTTTATCTTCAAGTTTAGTGTGTTTTATACTTTTCTTGTGTTTTATTTAGTATATGCTTGTTTTTACATTTAATCTCTTTGTTTGAGTGTGTGAAATAAATGAATAGAAAGTCATTCTAGTGGAGGAAAACAAGCAAGAAATTAATGGAACATGTTTTGGGACAAGAAAAGATCAATTTGAAGCAAATAGTCATGTTGGACGCCTTTGGAGCAAGCAAATATGCAGAGAAATAGAAAAAGATGCAGTGCAGAAAAATCAGGCCCGAGCCCCCCAAGAGGGGGTTGAGCGCCCCAAAAAGGGGGGTGAGCGCCATTCAATTCGCAGTTCACTGCAAATCTCACGCTTGGGCGCCCTAGAAGGAGGTCGGGCGCCTTTCTGTTCGCTGTTTCACTCAGAAAAAAAGGGTTGGGCGCCCAGAGGGGGTTGGGCGCAACTTTCACTGATGTGTCAAAATGGGTTATTTAAACATGGGTCTCACAATTTTTTGGGCATTCTTCTCCTTCTACACTTAATTCTTCACCTAGAGAGACTGAGAGAGGCCCTTGGAGGTTGTTTAGGGTGTTGGGAAGCTCTCCCACTCCTCCTCGGGTCTTCAAGCTTCATCAATTGTGATTTTTCCCCTTTTGGGTCGAGGAAGAAGATGAGTCACAAATTGGAGATGGAGATTCAAAGGGGAGGCGCAAATGGAGCATGGAGCAGCTGCCAAGAACCTTGGGAAAGGCTGTGCATCTTCTCTTTGGTTCCAATTTCTTCCCTATCTCTTCAATTTTGTAGAACCCTGAGTTCTCCACCATAGAGGGCTTTTCCTATTTGTTGAGATTAGTTGTAAAACATGAAATTCTTATGTATTTTGTGATGTTAATGTTATATACTTTTCCAATTCATGTTAGTATTCAATTTATATGCTAATGTTTGCTTTGGATTGATCACCCATGCATGAGTTGTGGTTCTTGATGTATTGAGAAATATAAATGGAACCTAGAACTGAAATTGAATACCTATTTGATGGAATTGAGATGTTTGTGAATGCATGAAAATGAAATGGATGAATTCTAGTTTTAACAAATTGTAAATACTCTATGTTAAATTCCTTGCACACCAATTGTTTGATAAAAATACCAAAAAGAGCTCCTTGTGTTTTTTGTACACTTTGATGTCTAGTTGAGTTATGGAAGGAAGAGTTGTCATGTGTTGCACAAGTCCCTTGGGAGAGAACGATATTTATCACTTGCTACGCTGCGTCCGGTGCACTTGTCGTTGGTTTTGCAGCCAATACACTCTCCAGTCACTCGCACAACACACCAACTCATTGTGCGAATGACCAAACAAAGAGCACCTCTCTTGGGGGACTCCCTATGCGAAAACATTCGCTCAATGAGTCTGCATAATCTGTAGAACAAAAATTCTGCAACTCACCCACCCTGTACCATTTCTAGTCATTTCCTCTAACTTCTAACCCCCTAATTTGTGTTTTATACTTGATTATACTTGTCTAAATGTTTCCAACACTTCCTACTACAATTCTAAAGTGATTAAGACTCAAATTCTACTCCAAAACATCAAATTTAACAACTTGAGGACCTCAAACTCAAATATACCACTTGGTACCTATTTTGACCAATTTGGTGACTCAAACAAGTCACAATACATTTGCTAAAACTGCCTCAATAGCCCAAATGCACTTTGGACATTTAATGCTCAAAATCACTATCTCACTTCCTCTCACATGACCTAAAACACTACTAAAACATCAGGCTTCCTATCCAATCAATATCCCAACAGATTTCTCACCCCAAACACTTTCAATACGATCAATTTCAACAATTAAACTCATCCAATTCAGTTCACATCAATAAGAACTCAGTTTCACCAAAACACACATCCTAGCACATACCACTCACAATTCAACATACATACACATCATACGACCAAATTTAAGACTAGAATCTAGCTCCCCTTACCTCAGAGTCGAACTGCCTAGCTCACTAAGACCGCCTCAACAACTCCTTACACAGCAAGGAACTCAACAAAACCCTACAAACCACCAAATTGGTGATAGAAAACGACTCTCATAGCTATACTTGAGCAGAGAATGCAAAGGAGAAAGCACAAGACACATGCAACCAGCAAAGATTGCACGATCTAGGTTCAAGAACAACGGAGAAACAAGAAAGAACAACTTACCCACTATAACAAGAAATTGATCGGTCAGTCGTGTAGCCTTCTACGTCGTGAACGTCTGAGCACCTCCTGGTCATCAATCCGACAACTCAGTGAAGAGAAATCCTAGAGAGAATGCAAAGAAGAGGTAGAGAACAAATATTTTAGAGAGATGAAGTGTTTTAGATAATTAACCGAGCTTTAGAAACTTTTATTTATATATTATAATACTATTTTATTAAATCAAAGTTCGTCTCATATTCTAATACACCTATCTATCCTAACAATCTATTTTCTAGGTCCTTATATATATGGACTAATTCAACTCGAATGTTGATTTAGCTACCAAATATACAAAATAGACTTAAGAAACCATTTGATTAAAATATGGATTTTTTTAACCTATTATAAATTGGACCTAGATAATTTAATGATTATTATATGCATTTTTAATTATTGTTTTTTTAAGTGATTATAATTTGTTGGTGGATACACTTCACCAAAAATTCCTCATAGCATGATAAAGCTACCAAGCATATTGCTAATGTGTTGGTTTTTTATTTTTTATATTATCCACTTGTGATAAATGTTTGGTTTTGTTTCACAAAAAAGGAGAGAAGTCCAAGGAAAAAAAAATTTTCTATATATCTTTTATTATGTAGAATTGTTTGCATGTTTTTTTTATGGTGTTTTTGTTTCTAACTATGGATTTAATTTTAGAGAGAGTGAATTTGACGCGAGAAAGTAAGATTATTTGTTTTGAGAAAAAAAATTACGAAAGTGAAGAAATTTGAAAATAAGGTTTGAGAAATTAGTAAATAATATGATAAATAAAAAAATATTTTAATAGAGAAAATTATTAGATTACTATTTATCTTTATAGTTAAAATTAATATAAAATAATTTGTAATAATTATATTAACTATTATTATTGTTATTATCAATATAATAATAGCAATTAATGTTAATGTTATTATTATTAATATAATAATATTTATTATTATTAATTATCTATAAGGTTTAATAATAATAAGTATAATGATTATTATTTCAATAGTTTTAATTTCGCAATTAATATTTTTACTATTGGAATTTTAAAAAAATTTATGGACATTGAAGTAAAAGTATAAGTGTTAAATTGTCTTTGGTTTCTCATCACTTCATGTATGCAAGGATAGAAATGAAATTATTCTATTTTTCCTAAATTCATCCGCACAAACTATATTTAATTTAGACCCATTTCGTCCATCTTCATTCATCATCTTAAGAAATAAATAATCATAAAAAAATACAGACATATGAACTATCTTTTTTTTTAATTTGATCACATCAAATGTTTTTAACTATATATATATATATATAATATTATGTAAGTCAACCTTATAATATTTGGGCTGCTTATGATATACACACTAGTTTAATTTGATTTACATTTGAAGATTTATTTTCAAACATGCAAACGCCCCGCCGCGTACCCAAAATATTGAAAAAATAATGAACCCGCCAAAACAATATAAAGCACAAATACTGTAAAGTTAAATAAAAAATGAAAACATGCCAAGATTCCGAAATCTCCCTCCAAAAGCAAAAAACATAATGCCACGTCATCGATCCGTGTGACCGTAACCCAGCCAATCAGCTTCCACGACTCATTCCTATATAAACCACTCTCCACCGTTTCTGATAGATCTCATCACTGAACCTTTGCATTCTCATCCCCTCTCATATCCTCTCAAACATTCCGAACCAAACAATGGCCAAGGGTGAGAAGAAACCGGCTGAGAAGAAGCCTGCAGAGAAGGCTCCGGCGGAGAAAACCAAAGCAGAGAAGAAGATCCCGAAGGATGCTACCTCCGGTGACAAGAAGAAGAAGAAGAAGGCCAAGAGCGTGGAAACCTACAAGATCTATATCTTCAAGGTCCTCAAGCAGGTTCACCCTGACATTGGGATCTCCAGCAAGGCAATGGGGATCATGAACAGCTTCATCAATGATATCTTTGAGAAGCTTGCTCAAGAATCATCCAGACTGGCCCGTTACAACAAGAAGCCCACCATTACATCCCGTGAGATCCAGACTGCTGTTCGTCTTGTCCTCCCTGGTGAGCTTGCCAAGCACGCCGTCTCTGAAGGCACCAAGGCAGTCACCAAATTTACCAGTTCTTAAGATCTTTTGAGAGTTAGGGTTTTCTTGATGTATATTTTGGATCGTTCTTTTTAATGGCATTTCTCGTTTTCTGGAACATTTAAATACATATCGCATTCCTTTAATTTTGGTCTTTCCATTTAGCAATCTCTTGAATCTGTGTTCTTTTTTTTTTATCTTTGTTTGTTTATTTTGGAAATTTTCCGTAACTCTAACATGTTCTCATTGGAACGACTGTGCTTGCGTTCTATGATAAAGGAATTTTATTAATTGGTTATCTGCGTTGTTAAAGGTCCCTTTTTTCGAGTTGTATCTGTGAAGTTTCACTTTCTGCCAAAGAAGGTAGCTGTTCTGTAGATGGATAATTGGCTTTAAATGTTCCTCGTTTATCGGTTAACCCTTTGGTGTATCATGTTTTGTTGATTTTATGGGTTTATTAACCCAACGTGATACTTGGGGTACTCCCTTTCTCTTTATACAGAAAGGTGTTTTTATATCATTTTGATATTTTAGTAATAATTTTTTGTTAAATATTTTTTATGGCGATATTAGGGTTGATATTCTGGTTTGGTGTATAGCATTGGGAATTCTGTAAGTCTCCTTGTTTCTTATGTTTTTATTTCCTATTGCATTTGAATGTATAATTTTGTTTGGTTTCTTGTGGATATTGCAGAATTTTATTTACAATGTTGCTCTGTTTGTTTATTGGTTCCCGTATGTATCTTAGTACTTTTAATGTTTAGTTTGTTATTGAGTGTACTCCCTTTAAATGGAGTCAAAACTCAGTGAAATTTAAGATTTTGCAGTTCATTTGAAATGACAAACATTGTGCTATTTCATGGTAGTATTGTGTTTGAATTTACATGAAATCTTGGTTTTGTGTTGTCTTTATGAAGATGTTTAACCTTCAAATTTATGGTTGACAGTTTATCTAATGACAATTGTGACCGTATACAGTAAATCCTAGAACAATTTTGTTTCTGGATCACTGATGTGAGAACTGGTTTAAAAAAGTTACACTATGATGGTTCATATAGATTTCACAGAACAGCATTGTTAAGTAGGCTACACCGTTTTCTGGACACTCACCTTTTATCCAATGAATGGTAGGCTATAACTCAATTAAATGTTATGTGTGAGTTTCGTAGTTCACTGGGTTAGGTCTATGATGGAGAAAGTATTTGGGCAATTGTGTCGTTGAATTGAGTGGTTGAAGATTTAACGGAAAATGTTGCATAAGGGATTGCTGCATTCATTTGTGTTTTATGGCTCAATTTTCTCTCAGAAACTGTTAACCAGAGTGATTGTTTTGTTTACTATGCATTGTAGAATGGTTATTTGGTGAAGTTGCTGATCTATTATTATGAGTTAAGTGGACTTTTGTACCTATAAATGTCTGGATTTGCCCTTGATACATGACAGTACACTCGAAGGGTGTTCAACAAATTCCAATATCAACTGGAGTGCTGATACTTTGATATCAGTTAACAGCTATTTGACATTTTTATAAAATTACAATCAATTTATCTTAGTCATTCTATACAATATAATTACAATTTTTTTCACGATTAAATGTTTTTTTAGTTAAAGATTGATTGTCAATGATAATTATAAACAAACCACAATTATTTCATGCTCAAATCCATCTACTCACTTTCTTCTAATTTCTTTCTCCAAAGTGAACAAAACATTAAAGTTGTCATTGACACTTAATGTTTTTACAGAACAGTGCAAAGCAGATACAAATTTTGGTTCAAATCCACTAATTATTGACACAGGTATATAGATTTGCTCCATAATTAGTTTTGTTGAACTTTACATAAGTAGCTTTTGAAAATTTACTTTAGGAACGTTTTCATATTAGCGAATTAACATTTCCAAAATTCTGCATCATTTGAGGAGAAAGATTGGGGGAGCGTGATGAATATGTAAATAGGTCATTGGAAAATTAAGTTTGCAATATATATAGACTTTTAGAATTTAGTTTGAAAATATATAATACTTTGAAAGTGTTTTGGCAATTCTTTTTTAAAGGATTACGGAAAATGTCTTTTAACTCGCACTTTGTAGAATATAGGAAGAAACAATGGGTGCAGAAACTATTTTCCTCCCAAAAAGCTACCTAAATAGGGCTGATCAGGGTGTCAGTTTCCATTTAGTTGGATTAAGATTAAGGATTTAGGGTTTGATTGAAATATCTGTTCAAATTCTTTCTACACCCACAATTTTATTTGAAAATGTCAAATTTATCTTTCAGTCTGAAACTTACATTTTCAGTAATGGATTGTTAATCCAAAGACCAAGAACGTTAAACATCAATGTTTTCTATTTTGAAATACAAATATTTGAATTCCAAAAGATATAATCCTGATTGTACATCCTAGAATATATTTTTTATTTTGTATTTTGAATTCTATTTTTATATTTTAAGTTGTATATTCCAAAATATAATTTTAGCATGTTTCGAAAAAAAGAAGAAGCTAGAATGATAGGATGCAGAGAGAAATTTGATGGGGTGTAGAAGAAGCAGTGCAAAAAGAATTTGCCACTAGAACCACATGCTAGGCCCATTATAGTTGAACATTACCCATTCTCTAATATGGGCTTATAGTGAGATGTGTTTTGAATGTCCTCCATGGTAACTTTCCAAATGCTATTTTTTTCTGCACCCTGTCAATTTTCTTCCTGCACCACATCAAAGCTTCCTGAAAATTTTGTCCATAATAAGAATGGGTAAGTGTGTACTGGAAAATTGGATGAGTGTATTCCGAACAAATCTGTCCAAAATTAATTTAATGCGTTTCGAAAAATAAAATCTGAAATAATAGGACGAAGATATATGTATATTTTTTTGTTTGGTAAAGTTAGTGGTGGTGCAATTAGTCAACTCAATTAGTGGCTTAATGATTATTATTAACATAGGTGGAGTTGAGTTAGTGAATGACAATGACTATGTTGGAATAGTCTTCTTTTAAAGGACTTTGAGAAGGGAAGATAATTATTTTTCTTTATAAATAAAAATTAATATTATATAAGAAAGATTTCAAACTCATTTTAATTTATGGACAATTTATTCATTCTTTTCAATTTTTTCCTTCTAAATTCCTTAAAAAAGTTCTCCAAATTGGTCTTTCCTTCTACACCATTGTTATTGCCACTTTCCATATTGCTAGTTCTTCTACTATTTTGCGACCACATTCATTGTTTTGTCCGCCCAAAATGTCTACTATTTACTACTACAACCTTTTTTTTTTATAATTTCTTTTTTCTTCGTTAAATTGACTTTTAAAATTGATGTAAAAGGATCACAAATATTAAAAAATTTAAGCCATGTTATTAATTACTACTGTTATAAATTAATAAGGACAATAAATTATGCTTTTTATATATCTCTTCCTTTCTCTTCTTTTGGTTTTTAACTTTATATTTAAATCTTTTTTTGTCGCTAAGTTAAGTTTTGATGTTCAGCTTAGTTTTCGCTTTTCAAAATGTTAACATTTAGTCTCTATGATATAAAAAATGTATCAAATCAGTCCTCATGACAGCATTTAATGAACAACAAATAACAAGTTTTCATACCTAGGTATCCAATATTTTGTGATTTGTTAACGGAAGGTGTTATGAACAACAAATCACTTAATAAAAAACTTGTGATTTGTTAACAAATAGGACCGATTTGATATATTTTTCATATCATAGGGACTAAAGATTGACATTTTTAAAAAGAGTGACTAAATTGAACATCAGAACTTAAACTTACAGACAAAAAAGATCTAGACCTTAACTTTATCATTAACAATCTTTTCTATTTGTTCACTTTTTCTTCTCCCTGTATGTATTATGCAGAATATATTTCTCTTTGTACACCTGCTCATATTCCACGAATGGAAGTAGACATTAGCAACCACCGTCACTTTATCATTCTCACTAATCAGAAGATCTTATCAACAACTTAGGATTCGAAAATGCTAGAATCTTAGCAAGAAACCCTAAAAACATCAGTAAAGAACATGCATGCAGATACAAAATGGTGAGATGATTGCACAGAT
Organism: Vigna mungo; assembly: GCA_036885675.1. NCBI lineage: Eukaryota > Viridiplantae > Streptophyta > Magnoliopsida > Fabales > Fabaceae > Vigna > Vigna mungo. Next base: position 40,457,885 of record CP144692.1, on the reverse strand, counting down.
GCAATGAGAGTTTTGTTTCGGAAAGAGCGAGTGAATTGAAGGTGGAAGAAGGTGATCTTGTTTGAGACGAAGGGAACAAAGTTGAATGGGTGAAGTGATGTTATGGCATGTTGGAGATGGAGTTTTGCTGAAAAGCGAAGAGAATGGAAAAGAGACAATTTGGAAGGAGATAAAAACATTGTGTATGTCATTGGCTTGATATGAATGGAACACAAATAATTGTGAATGTATTAATTAAAGGTACCCTACTTGTATACCTAATCCCCATATTCTGAAATATTATTGCATGTGGTGATGGATGGATCTTCTCTCTAGAAATCAGTGTTTGTTTCATCCTATTTGTTGCAAGCTCTTAGTTGTTTTCTTAGTTAGAAAGTGCTACCATACATATTGGGAAAGGAAACCCACCTTCATTTTTAACCAAACATTATTTTCAAATCAATTGCTTTCTCTAAGCCACAATCTTCAGTTACCTCAATCACTTTTAGACCATTTATAAATATTTAATTTCATGAATAAAAGTGTTTATGATTATATTTATAGTGTTTATTATTTAGTATATTATTCATTAATGATATTCATGATATCAATTGTTGTCAAAATAGGTTATCTACAAATCTAATCTAGCTTATTTATTAACGAGGCAGAAAATTGATCCACGGCAAGTTGGTGGGTTAAACAAGTTGGCTCACTTAATTATAATTTTTTTAAAATAAAAAAATTACAACCTTTTTGTAATTCAAATATAAATAAATTTCACTTAACAAATAATGTTAAACTCAAAAGACAATTCAATATAATAAAAAAAAGTACAATACAATATTGATATAATGAGTCATATGATATTTTTAGAATTTTATAAGATAATAAATTAATAAAAATAAAATTATGTGAATTGATGGACCAATCCAACTCACTATGAGTTCAATCTAGATAAATCGAATTTAAATGAATCGAATTAAAAATTGACCTCTGCATAAAAAAAAATGCATATTTTTCCAATCCAACCTATTCCAACCCGTAATAAATCAGGTTAAATTATAATTCTTCTTCACATCTTTAATTATATGAATGTCCGTACGAAGAAGATATCTATTATTTTTAACAGAATGCAGGAATTGCAAATGGGAACGAGAAATGAAAAGAAAGAAGGCATTTACATTTCGCCACATTTTTTAGAGGAGAATGATCAAACATGATTTGACTCCAAACTATAGCAATGATTGATTTTGGTAGCAGGTTTATAGCACATTTGATGCCTATAAATGAGTTATTATTACACTCAATTTAATGCATCAATTAATTGGCCCACTAATCAAATAATTTTGCTTCACTATAATTCTAAGCATACTCATTTCGGCTTCTTAGGGAACTTAAGTACTCTCTAAACATTTCTTATTTCTACACTTTCCTTTCAAAACAATTTCTGAGACAAAAACTATATTAATAATGACTTAAACCTATACTTTTCACTCAAATATCACTTTTATTATATCTTCTTTTCACTTTCTTTGCTTTATTAGATTCACCCTTTTCACTTAAGAGAATCAAAACCATATCTCCACTATCATTTTCATAAGAACCTTTAATATAATGGATCACTGTATCTTTCCATTCAAGTCATGTTAGGACATATACTACACAACAAATGATTATCTAACCATACAAGAAAAATAGAAATCGGATGTCCACTTCATTTGCTACTATAATGATAAATAAAAACGAAAAAAAAAAAACAGCTAAATGTCGAATAAATAATATTTAGAATTATTTTCTTAACTTTTTAATTGCATTAATAAAATTGGTGTTTTTAAACATTTGTGTTTTAATTCACGTTTCAATGTCATCTTATAAATGATGATTTAAGAAGTTTAGAATAAAAGATTTTAGGTTTTAGTTTTTCTCTTTCTTTTTTATGTATTATTCAGTTATAAAATAAAATCAATTTGACTTAATTGATTTATTTTAACTTTTTACAACTTAACCAAACATGAATCACTCAATATACACTTATCAAACAAAAATCGAACTCGAATTTCCAACCACTGCTCTAATACAAAAGTTACGTACATAAAATATTTAAAAGTACCCTTATGATATTAAAAAAAAAAGTTTCTTATCGGGATTCCCACCTCTAACTCTGATTAACAAAAGATGAGTAGATTTATAAAAATATAAATAGAAACCACAAAAGATGTTTTAAAAAAAGTGTCAGTTTTATAAAATAAAATTTAAATAGATAACTTTTTCTATTTATAAACTTTATGTTTTAATAATAAAATATTCATGTATATCACTTTGTACTCTTAAACAATTCTAAATTTTTACATATAGATTTATGTCCACCTCATGCGGTATATTAACATATTATTAAGAAAATAAAAAATAATACAAGTATGAAATGCAAATATACATGCCAACATTATGATAAATCATTCCTATTTCTAAAAACGTTATCTCTAATATAAATAAATATACTATCCAATCAATAAAAGATAAGATCTAAGTCCGCAGCTATTACATTCTCTAACGTTGCTAGTATAAAGTGATTTTTCTATTCACAAAAAATATGAGGATAAATTTTAAGAATTATGATTTTCATTTCAATAGATATGCGAGGAAGAAAGAGTGAAGAATTACGAGATGCAATTTTTTTTTAACTCGTGGAAGTGTTTGAATTTAAAACGATTTATGTCAAAATGTTATGTTTGTCCATTATCATTTCTAAAACGACCAAGCCAAATTCAAATCTAACATGTTATATATAATTAACATATAATTGATTTCAAACTTTATGTATTTCATTTCATTACATTTTGTATTATGAAGAAAATGTAGAATCGATTCTAAATGTTAAAGAAAATGTGGAGTCGATTTCAAATGTTGGAAATGATTGATTTCAACTTGATCCATTTAGAGTCATTCATCTCCACTATCCACTACTCTCACTGTCTTCTCGTGTTCTACTGTCGTGAAAATTCCTCTCCACCCTTTCAGTACCACGTTCCATATCACCCTCACCTCCTCCTTCAAAATCACATCGTTGTCACTTTATATTATTTTTACAACTAAGGACATTTTGATAATTTTTATTTTCTATCTATTAAAACAATTGTTTTATCTATCATATTGATCAAATCGTGTTCAAATTTTCAGAAACTCTACTTCCAAATCCATTTTTATTCATTTCCAAATATTTTAAAAAAACAACATTCAATTTACTCTCAAATACATCAATGGTATCTCTCTAAATTCATCCCTTAAAGTAAACACATCCTAAAAGAAAGATGAAGAACTTTTAAAGTCCCAAGAAAAATTTATCATAGAAAAAAAAGCTTATACAAGATATATAACTCTTAACAAACTTACCTCTTAGATATGAAAATTAATAACATTAGAGGAATGTCTTGTATTATTTTAATATTATATTAACAGAGAAGTTAAATCCAAAACATGCCTCATTATTATCATTTCCATGTTTACCACCAAATCAATCTTAATTCTAACGTACATTCTCATGCCCTCCTTACTCTGCTCTCCAAAACTTTCTCTAACTTTTTGATGTGTGTTAAAATTAATCTATTAAACAATAGTTATAATACCACGAAATATATATATATATATATATATATATATATATATATATATAATATGTATATTGTGATGATGGTATTGATTTGAATCCCGATAGAATAAGAAAAGGGCGGCCTAATTTGTCTGGTGTGGTAGTTCCCAATATCAACCTCATGCATTGCATAGTCATTCTCTCACTCATACTCGTCATTACTATATATATCAATGCTTTTTCTCTTTGAAACTTTCGAACTCCCACAACTATTTTTTATTCTCCCAATAACCTCTTCTTTTATTCATTGCAGCTTTTTGAACTTTCCTTCTCTTGCTTTATTTTATTTTATCTTCTTTTTCCATGCATCCAACGTAGATATGATTTTTCTTTGCTTTTCGGATGCACTACATGCATATACAATAAAAGTTACTCTCAATGAAATAAACTAAATAAGTTTGTCTTGCAAACTAACCTTAATTTCATTATTAACTTATTTGACTTTGATGTTTGGTCTTTTCATTCTTCGATTCGGTATAAACTTTGTTGCAACAAAAGAAAAGGAAAGTAATTGAGAAGGTAAGACAATGGTCAAATATATATATATATATATATATATATATATATATATATATATATATATATATATATATATATATATATATATATATATATAGTTTTCACTTATTAGATATTAATTAAAATTAGATCAAAACTTTAGTATGTTTGTCACTTAATTATTATTTTTAACTTTTGTATGATCTATATTTATATTTTTATATCAATAAAATGAAAACTCTTGTTAATAGAGATTATCATAAACATTATTAAATGAAATGCATTGCCCTGCACAACTAGAAAAAAAAAAGCCAAAGAACATCAAATCAATTTTGGTCTCTGAACTATTAAAAAATAAAGAAAAAATGTATATATTAGTTTGCTTAATCTTATCTTTGAAATTAATATACACTGAAAAATATTTAAAAGTTCACTCCAATAAATAATATATATATATATATATATATATATAATATTTTTCTCTTTTGTATACATATTTTGTATACATATTTCATATTCCATGTTTACCTTTTATAATATAATTATTGTTAAATGTCTTTTTAATAGTAATTGCTATTTTGAAAACTTTTTGAATAAAATTGTCATAATTTTTTTTTTTAATTTTTTTGTCATATTTGTAGTTTTTATGTTAATATATAGTCGGGTACTTTTTAGTGTAACGACTCAAATTAACATATATCACATCATCAACTTATTCATCATATGATTAATAACAATTAATAGCATCATGAAATTATGCACCTACCTAAATGTTTCCAGTCCTACTCGAAGACTTTGTTTCAAACATCTTTTCTAGAAGAAATATAACTATTACATTCATATAAATTACTATCAAATATAATAATATATACATACGTAAACTTTCTACTCTAACATTTCAAGAGCTTTATGATATTGTTTTTATTTTCTCTATCATCTCCATGATATTCTGCTCACGTATATACGGTCATAATAAATTTTGTTTAAACTTCAGTTTTATTTTGATTCTAATATTTATAAAATACAAATTATTTTATAAATTATTTTTAAATTTATTAATATAAAAATATTTTGTTACGCCAATCAAATTAACTACTATCTTTTCACTCTTATTGTTTTTTTCATTTTCACCGTGTTTTTCCTCAATTCAAACTAGGATTGATATCCGATATTTTTTACACTCATCTTACTTCAATTATTTTACTCTTTATTATCTTATTTTATTCTCTATTGTCTTTTATTCTTCATTACATTTTACTCTTTATTTTTTCTTCTTCATTACAGAAGTTATTTTTATAATAACCATATTAGATTACCAAGTAGTTGATGAGATGTTAAAAGATAATTTCTTTTTACTTTTCACTATTTTTTCCACTGCTCTTTCAGTTTAAACATCTATAAAGTTTTTTTATGAGATAATATAAAAGGACGATTCATTTATTTAAAGAATTTAAATATTTCACATACTTATTTAAATAAAGTAAATAGAAAAAAAAATGAAATTTAATAAATTTTTGAAAGGTATTAAAAATGAATAAAATAGAAAAATTTCAAATACTCTAAAAAAAATAAGAAATTTGAAATTTCATTCATTTTCACTTTACTCACGAAAGTCGAATTGAGTGGATTTAGGTTGAAGGATCGAGCTGAGTCGATTAAAGCTAAAATATTGTTGAGTCAGTGTAGACTAATAACTCAACAAAGTCGAATTAGATTAAAAGTCAAATAAATTTTGAACCATACCAAAGTTTAAGAAGAATTGACCAAAGTCAAAGGTTGAGGCATATTGACCCAAGCTAAATGTTGACATGGATTTGTTAGGTCGAAAGTCGAGACAAACGTAGGCAAAAAAGTTGAGATGAGTCGGCTTGGAACAAAAGTCGAGTCAAGTCAGTCAAAGTCAAAAATCAAGTCTAGTCAGCAGTAGTTGAAGATCAAAAAACAAGTCAATTAAGTTGAAGGTTGAGAAGAAGTGACATAGGTCAAAAATTGAACCAAATCTTTGAGTTAAATCAACTTAAGAAGAACACATATATAAGTTATCAAAATATTTTTAAAATAAACTTTTATCTAAAAATAGAAATTAAATACTTTATAAAAAAAATTAAAAATATTTCAATTATTTAATCTAAACGAACTATTTAAGAAATAAAGAAGATTCAATTTTTAGTAATTGAAACTAGATATTTTAATTTCTAAAAATCATTGAAATTTTGATCCAAACATAATGTTTTCTATAACGTCATTATTATCTTTTATTTTGATGAGAATTTGAAAATGTGGTGAGGGATGTGAGTTTCGTAATTGATTGATGGTGAGAGGGTCCTAGGTTTCCACAAGATGAAGAAAAAAGGGTTCACACGAGAATGCTTACATTGTTAACATGAAGAAGAAAAAGGAAGGTTGTAGATTAGTGGGTAGTGGTCCTACCAACTATACTTGTGATTTCTTATCATCACAACACACATAAACAACAAGAAGAAAAAGGTAAGAAACATTTTGGGAAGGACAATCTTGTATTTTGAAGGAGATAGCTATAAACTTTTCTTCTTTCGTTACGTTTAAGCACAAGAAAAAGGATTCCTAAGATTCAAGTACATTTTCATTTTTTCCTTTACTTTTCCATCTTCTTCCAAACAATGGAAGGTAACATTTTCTATCAATCATCGTCTACCTCTCTTTCCTTTTACTTCTTTCGCTTTTACATACAATAAAACAAACTTTCAAATATTGAAGTATTCAATATTAATTTATTACCTCTTCACACACGTAATCCAATTTTATGTTTTCTTTTACTGACTACAAATGATTTTAGTTAGATGAAATTTAGTGCAATTTTAATTTTAATATATAATTACGTTTGTTAGATTAGAACAACTTTGTTTATTTTATTTAGCCTTCCAACTTAATTAATCGTTTGGTTGGATTGAATCATTGAATCGAGTAATAGAAAATTTCATTCGATTAAAAATTGCAATTAAAATTTTGAAAGCTTTTTGATTGTTATAATAAACTCGTAATAATAAGCAATACATAAATTATAATTCTCAATAATACTTCAAAATTATAATGGTAATCAAAACAAATAATAATTATATATTTTTTATGACAGTATAATATATATTATTGACCATCCGATTAATATTTTTAAAAGAATGTTGGAAGGTCGTTTTTAATTTTAAGTTTATGTGAATAGGATGATTTTTCAATAAGTTGATCATTCAAATTCAACATATCTATAGATAAAACACACATTAACTTTTGGACCTTTTTTGGGTTAAGATTAGGCTAGTTCTAATTAAAAGTCCATTTTGAAACTTGTAAATATAGAGGTAAAATAAAGAGATGGGTGATTTTATTATGCTAACCGATCACACAAATATAAGCGTCGAAGTGCCTTTGACAGGTACCTACCAATTCGGTTTGGAGTTCAAAGGTGAGGAACTGAGGATAACTTTGTAACAGAGACTTAAGACGACGTTAGAGGATTGACAAAAAAATGTGAAGGAGTGTTAGTTGTGATTCTCGACCCCACATCCGAACTAGTCTCTCATTAACTATTCAATCAATATTTTTAAAAGAAAGTTGGAAGATAGTTTCCAATCCTACGTTCTTGTGAAGCGAATGACTTCTCAATAAGCCAATAGGTGATTCTACTATATATTAAGCATCAACATTGTAAATCCAACATATTTACAAATAAAACACCCTTAGTAACTTTTGGGACTTTTTTGGCTAGGATTATGCTAGTTCTAATTAAAAGTTCAATTCAAAACCTATAAATACAGAAATAATATATGGATGTAAGTTATTGCTTTTATTACAAATTTAAAACTTTACAATGCTAATCCATCGAACAACCGATTGGAACATATAATTGACTTCAGCATTGGAGTATGGTATCCTAAATCGACGTTAGATGATTAACATAAAAGTATAAATAAGTATTAGTTGTGATTATCGACACATCTCTAAAACTATATATATATATATATATTATAAATTTTTATTGTTTTAGATATTACGAATTTTGTAATTATTCATATGTATATAAAATACTAATTTTACTATATTATATTAACATTTTTAATTATCTAAACTTGTAAGATGTTATATGTTTATATTAAATTATATAAAGGATAAAATATATTTAATATAAATATAATACGTATTTAACTACTTGATCCAATTTTAATTGGAGTTTTTCTTTTTCTATATTGATATTGTTAACTTATTTTTATAACATATTAATATTAATCACACGACATTTATAACTAAAATCATTATAAAATATAATGCTTATGAGAAAACTAATATAATATTAAAAAATTGAATAATTTAAATTTTAATAAAATAATTCTAATACTCTAAGTATAATTTGTAACAATCTCAAAATTGTTACTGTGGTATAACTGATAATACAAAGCTCATAAATTTATAACTTAGATATCTATAGATAAGTGTATATATATACTTTTTTTTTTCAGAAAAAAAATGCTGTTTCATATGTTTATAATAAAAAAATGAGTTTGAAATATATTTGATCATCAAATTATTTCGCAATTTTGTCCGAATAAGGTATCTCTCCTATACATTTATGTGATAAGAATCTTTATTGCTTAAATTATATTCATTATTCCATTCATATAAAAAATTGCAACACAATCTCAAAAATTCAAAATCTTCAAATAATTGAATTTTTTTAGTCTTTTTCTTATATTTTGTTAAAGTTTTTCATTTCTAGTCACCGTGCGACTCAAATTTACTTACAATTAACCTAATTTTCTGACAAATAATTGGATAATTCAACATGAAATTTAGTGGGAAATATAATTATCTTATAAACTCATTCAAATAGCCACTATTAAATTATAAAGTAGTCAATAATAGTTATTTATTATTACACATTTATTACTATATTTACTATTTGGTTAATATTAGTGTTTTTACAAATGTACTCATAACAAGTGGAAGGAAGAAAAGCACATAACATTTTAAAAAAAATCAACATTTTCTAATTTTGTGAGGATAGTATCAATATTTATAATAAGAAGTAAGTATATACTAAATGGGAAAAAATATTTTGTTGCAGAATGTTTTACAATATTTTGACACAATATATATGTGTGTATATATATATATATATATATATATATATATTATTCTCTTACTAATTTATTATTTATTTATTATTATATTAATATGTTTTAAATTTAATGAAAATTACTACATATATTATGTCAAGATGTTATAAAAAAATACTACATATATTATTATACTAATATATTTTTCGTACCAAATAAATAATTTTTAGGGTTAAATATGTATTTAGTCTCTATACTTTGGAGCGATTTTGGTTTTAGTCTCTCTTTCAAACTAAGGTACAATTACTCTGGTTTTAGTCATTTTTACAAAATTTTTTTTAACTTCATTTGTTGTTTCAAACGTGTTTCACAGTTAAAGCAAAAATGTGTCAAACAATATAAACAATCCAAATGCTATAATAAAACGTGTTTGAAACAGCAAATAAAGTTAAAAAAATTTGTAAAAAAGACTAAAATCAAAGTTTTCTAAATTTGAAGGACTAAATTGTACCTTAATTTGAAAGAGAGACTAAAACAAAAATCGGTCCAAAATATAGAGATTAAAAACATATTTAACCATAATTTTTAAGAGTTTTATAATTTATACTGGCTCCTTATTTTTTTTTTGTCTTTTTCTAAACGGAAGAAGTTGTGTGGAAATCTACGAAATTGGAAACATAACGAGTGAATGGATTTTGCAGAATTCAGAAAATCGAGGGTGAAAGATGAGGAATAATATATAAAATTTAAAGTCAAACAAGGAGGAATGTTCGAAAATTTAGATATTTGCCCTTGAAAGGTGAGACAGTGACTTGAAAACAACCAATGTGAATTGGTTTCTTCAACGTCTAAAACACATGCATCAATCTAATTAATTTTATATTTTTCTTAATTCCATTATGGATTAAAAAAATACTCCAATCTTCAAGGAAAATACGTTGTATCTACGTGTAAGAAAAAGTTCAAAACACTTTATTTTTTAATATATGTATAAATTTCAGCACGTAACTCAAACGAATACATTCCTATGTATTTGAATATTGAATATATATTCATTCGAGTTTGACTCAACAATCACAATCTGGATTAAATTATTAATTAAATTATACTTATGAAATATCGATTCGGAAGATAAAAAAAATATAAAAATCATTGAGAATATATGTTTGATATTTTAACTCTTAAAAAAAATCGATCAGTGTCTAAAATACTATTTCATTGAGTTTCTAATCATGCTTGAGAATCGCGAAATCATTATTAATTTGAAAATGTGGTTCCCACCTAGAATTAGGTCTTGGGTTAGTTTTCGTAATCAGGACCACTATAATCTTTGATTAATTGTAAACTAATTGCACACATTTTAAGAAGATTCACATTCAATATGATTTTCCTGGTAAAACTAATGTTGGTTGTGATTTTTTCTAATCACTCGTTAATCTAATTAGAAGAACAATCAATAGAAAAACACTTTAAATTTTCTATAATATATATGACTCTAGTTTGTGAAAAAAAATTGAAAAACCTAATTTCCGTATTGCACGTTTTAATTAGAGAAAGATAATAAAGTTTAAAAAATCAGAATCCATGGTATAACTATATAAATAGTAGGTCAGCTGAATGAGTGAGAGTGATGATTGATGGTTGAACAAACCTTTGACCGAAATTAATTTGATTAGGTAGATGAGTTGATGCTTGAAGGATAAAATGAAGATGAATTTTGTTAGAAGAGCTAATTTGAAATTCATGAATGGCCAACTTTGTAGTTGTGATTAATTTGAAGTTTGAATTGAATATATTATGTGAAAGGTTGGTTGAGATGAGAGTACGAAGTGGTACTGATAGTGTACTGAGTCCTAAAAGTTGGAAATCAGTTCTGCAAGGGTTACCTAATGAAGGGACTGCCCAACACAAAAGGGAACAACAAACATTCCCCACCTTTATACAACACATCTTTTCTTCTTCCAAATAGGAAAATGATATCGGTAATATTTTTTTGGTTTAATCATTTAAAATATCCTTATTTATATAGAGTTTTCTCAATTAGGTTTTCGTTTTTTAAAATGTCTCAATTAAGTCTTTAAATACGAAAAATTGGATCAATTAAGGACTTGCCGTTAAATTGAGTAAACATCATTAAAATTTAGTATGCATGGCAGAGTGACATCACTGACGTGACAATGAATGAAGTGTATGGTCAGTTGAATTGGATTTATGTGATTTTTGAATTAAATTTTATTCAAATAAAACAATTTCTAGGCTCAAAGTCCTTTTTTCTCCAAATCAGAAAATTAGGGTTCTTCTTGCTCAGCAACCCAGAGACCTGGGGTCTCTTTGGAAACGAAAACAAAGCAGCAAATGGAGGGACCTTCGCCGTTCATGCACACGCGCCACCGCCTTTGCCGAATGGCCGCCACTATCAACGCTGCTCGTCGCCAGAGCCATCACCGGCCACGACACCAGGCTCCTCTTCTCCTTCTCTTCTTCGCGCGAGAGAAACCCTTTCGTTCGTAAACGACGTCGGCCGTTCATCGTCGCCGATGCCACCAAACCCTTTCTGCTACTGTTATAATTTTAGCTTTTATTGTGTCACCACCTTTACCATTTGGTTTTCGTTTGAATATCTTCAACAAAGGTGCTTTCGTCAAGGCAATCTAACCCATTATCCCAATCTTTCAATGTTTTCTGTAGTGATAAAATGGCTTGAATGGACTGTCTTGCAAATTCCTTGGTGTCAGCGAGATAAATGGGAGGAAGTAGCTTGGCTTTTAGGTTTCGTGGATTGTGTTTTGGGTATCGAGTGGAGGAGAGCGATAATATCGAAATTGGTTGAAGGGGCTGAAGCTGAGTTTTAGGTGAGAGTTAAGTAATGGAGGAGAAAGTGGTTTCAGGTCCACGAGTTTTATTATGTATGTTTCTGTTTCGAGGCTTTGGCAATGGTTATTAGAAAGCAAGATGAAGATGGAGATATGAAGAGAACCCATAATCGGTTTTGCGTGGAGTTTAGGTGCCACCAGAAAAATGATGACCCGAGGGGAGAAGGTGGATGCTTGTGTGCCTTTATTCTTCTTCCTTTTTTTTTTTTTTTTATCATTGTATCTGAACGATTATCTCCCTCTGTTTCTCTGTTCTGACTTGGTGTTAGCAATGGAGATGATGAACCTTTAGCAATGGAGATGATAAACCTTAGGTTTACTTTTCTGTTTGATTGATGTATGTATTCTATTGTGTCTGATGAGCCGTAAGAGAGTCTTTGATGACTCAATAGAAGCCAAGCTTTTCCCAAATTGTTTGTAACGTTGCGTTTTTAATTGATTTTTATTTAAACGATGCGTTTCATTTGTTTTATTTGAATAAAATTTAATTCAAAAATTACATAAATCCAACTCAATTGACCATTTATTGCCACGTCAGTGATGTCACACGCCGTTTATTCAATTTAACGGCAAGTCTTTAATTGATTCAATTTTTCATATTTAGGGACTTAATTGAGACATTTTAAAAAAGGAGGACCTAATTGAGAAACTCTCCATAAATAGGGATGTTCTAATAATTAAACATATTTTTTTTACAACATTTTAACATTATCTGTTATTCTTATATTGGTTTACGGTGTTTATGATTATTAATTCTGAAGTAATTTTAGACAAATTACATAATGGTATATATATAATATTAAAATAATATTAAAATATTATAAAAAAAATGTTGTAAAAGTATAATTATCCTTAAAAATAATCCAAAACAATTAAAATCTACTGTTTAACCAATCGCACCACTAAAACACAATTCCACTCGTTAAATAAAAACTGCTTTTTATGGTAAAGTTAAAGGAACCAAATTACCTTGCTTTCATTACTGTCTTTTGCTTCAACACTATTTTATTACAATGGTGACGTTTAATCTTTGGCAAAATCAAGAAAATGATGTGGTTTCTCTCCAAAATTACCTTAATACTTATATTTGAAAAAAAAATACTATACTACTCAATCCAAAATATGTTGTTATTGTCAGATTTAAAATTATTTAAAATTTGAAGTCTTTTTAAGTGGACTTACCTTTATGACATTTCAGAACTCACATTCATTCAGTAAATCAAACTAGTTAACTTCTGATCAACCTTATCCATTTTTGGAAAGAACAATTATGAAAATGAAAAAATTGTGTTAAGTATAGTATTTTTTTTAGATATACTAATTTTGGTAATTTTTGGAGAAAAATCACACCATTCTAATGCTTTTGTCTTAATCTTTTATGGTGTTCTTTGTAGAATAGTTAATTAGTTGCTTCAAAATATAAAATTATTAGATTATAAGTTATAACTTTAACTAAATAATATAAAATGGATATGTAAGAGTCTAGAAAATAATGCATTAGAAGTGACAGTGTGTTCTAAATAACGAGACTCGCTTATTTCAATATTAAAAGTTCAAAAGTATAAATATAAATTTAGTTAATGAATTTCATTATCTAAAACATGCTATTTCCCTAAAACATGTTCTTTAAGAGTTCTCTACCATCTCTCTACGTTTTTTAGCTCATAGTTTATCTATTTGAACATTAGAAAGTGCCTGAATGATCATTGATGCGAGGTCTTCAAGTCTTCTCGATCAAATTTTATAAAAGAGTAAGTTGATTTATGCTCTTTTCTCTACTTTATGCGTTTTCCTATGCATGTGAGTTGTTATTCCTTGTTTTTGTCATCTGAGTCTTCTATAAGACTCTTTACTATCAATGGTACTAAAAAATGTCATGATCATGTTTCTGTGGTTTATAGGAGCATATAAAGTTTCTTGAGTCGAATGAGTCATTTTAGGTTCTTTAGGGCTTCTAGCAGGTAAGAAATTAACTACCACATTTTGAAGTTATTGATATGTCTGTAATCCGTATTGCGTGTTTGAACTAGTGTGTTGCATAACCCGTCAAAGTTTAATACATGTATCCAGATGGTCAAGTCTAACAATAATGATTGTATCTCATATGTTTGTTTGATTTACTTGTGTTTAAATGTTAATATTCATAATTCAATTGTATCTATGTTTCTTTGATAAATTAGTTTATCCTTTTGTTTTTGTTTATATGTCTGTTATAATTACTTTGATGGTGTAAACATATGAGAATATTCCTATAGACAAGATACAATATGATGATCCTTAAAGTAAAATTTATACTTACATATATTTTTGCTTATTTCTAGTTAAGGAGGGCTTCCAATAAATAAATAAACAAAAACAATTCTTTTTAATTCTTTAGGGCTTACTTATTCTTTTTTTGAAATAAATAGAATTATTATTATTTATGATTTATATTATAACTTAGTTAATAATTTGATTGTTATATTTAATTTTATATATATATATATATATATATATATATATATATATTTTAATTTTAATATATTTCATTATTCCATTGAGTTTCGTTTAAAATAGAGTCAATTTCATTAAATTGACATTAATAATCATTGAAAGTTACTTCTCAAAATCTAAATAATCTTCGATATAACTTCTCTAGTTTAACACATCATACCTTCCAAATTTTGATACATGTTATTTCTTAACCGATATTAATTTTAATTTAACGAAAAACATCAAATTAATTTTATAAAAAAATATTTTGAGTAAAAAAACAATAATCAAAATTAAACACAATTCTAAATATAAAAATAAAATTATTGAATAATCCTTTATATTCTCTTTATTATTATTTGTTGTGTACATTTTAATTTTAAGATAAAGACACGAAACAAATTTAGGACCAACCACAAATTTATATAAAAAAGATACTAAAATTATTTTTAATATTTATGTTATATGCTTTTTTTTTTCATTTCTAATAAAACTTTAGTATGACACTTAAATTTCTAACTTTTTTTTAATTTAATTGCATTACCTAAATTTGAAATTGTAATGTTGACAAATTACCATAGATTAAATATAATTTCAAGAATATTATTGATATAATCTAAGTTAACTTTAATTTATTTTTTAAAAGTTTGACTTGTCATATCAGTGAAATGGCATGTTCTGTTTTTTAATTATATTTCACAAAAGTTCTCCCTAATTTTAAAAGTTGAAGTTCTTTAACTTAAATTTTTTATTGTTAGTAGATTAATAACATTAATTCTGTTCTACGTATTTATATTGATAAATTTCACTTAAACTTAAAGATATACCGATATATTGTTTGAATTTGAAGAAGTAGTGAGGATATTAAAATTCTACAACTCTATAAACAAAGTCGAAGCCACGAGAATTGGACTGGTGTGATAACAATATGAAACCATAAATCTAAATTTTATTAATGTACTCAGACAAAACTATGGACAAACATTGGATAAACCGAATTCGGAATAAACTTAGAAGCAACTCCTAAAAGTAGAAGTAACTTAGGTTTGAGCAATTTGATGAATAGGAGCAAAATCAATGCAAACCATTGTTGTCACTTTTTGCTTCAAGTAATTTTTCTTAAAGCAAAAATTACAACGTGAAGTCATTATTCAACATTTCAAACTTGCATTAGATACGTTTCGTGCTTCTGTAATCTCTGAAAAAGTTTGCAATTAAATCAATATTTGAAGGTAACATGTTAAAGAATATGTTCAGCCAATTTTATATGAATATTCTCAACAAATTTAAAACCATTGAATTACTTCAATGCTTTACTTCATTACTTCTTTGCTATTTATTGCCAAAGTGATTATAAAAAAAACAGATATTATCCACAATTAAAATTTGTCAAAAATATAAAAAATTTGTAAGTAATAACTTTTTCTTAATAAATTTCTGATGATTAAAATTCGTCGCTAATAATGATGTCGGTGAATTTATCGACATAATTTTATATTCATCGGTAATTATTAAAAGAAAAATTTATCGATATTTATATAGAAACAAATCATCAATAACTATTGAAGAAAAAATTCGTCAATAAATACTATGATTCGATTTATTTTCTTTTTCACCTCTCCTTTTTCTTCTTTCTCTTTTTTTAAGATTCATTTTGTTTTCAGATTCAGGCAAGACCACAACTCTTGCCAAGACTTATTGTCATGGATCTCCCACTAGAACCACTGATGTCTACGCCGATCACCACCAGGAACCTTGTCGACACACGATGACTATTTCTAACACAGAGAGCACTTAGGAAGGAATACCAAGTCTCATGAGACGTCTTTACCATTCACGTATTCCTCTAAACCACAAACACAACTGTGTGTATAAACCACAACCACACTTATTTTTCAAATTTATGAAATCAAAATTTGTTAGTTATTTCTTCTAAAAATGGTGGAGTGATGATGGAATTTTTAGTCCATGTGAATGGATGTCTGAAAAATGAAGGATGAAGGATGACAAATAAGGTGTTTAAAATAATTCTCCATGAACTTTGAATGAATGATGAAAAAAATGGTGAGACTAAAGTGGATGTTTGAGCGAAAAGTTTGTTACTTTTTTTATCAAAGGATTTATTGATGATAAAATTTGTCGATAATTAAAATTTTAAAACTTATCAATAAAATCAATCGATAATTTAAATTATTGAAAAATTTATTTATATATGTAAAATTTTATCAGTAATTTCAAGAATTTTTTAAATAAACATTGATTTTGTTCTATTCAATAAAAATAGAAAAATAATAAAATATTTAAAATACGTCAACCACTATCTCCTCATACTTGTTTTTATTATTTATTGGATTTTATTGAAAAATATACGTTTTAGTGAATTCTATATTTAAATAAAAAAAATCGTGAAAACTGTGTTTCTTAAATAATTTTATTTTAGCTAATCACAAAGAGTATTAAAAAAAATAAGGTGTTGTAATACATATTACTACATTCTTAAAAAAAATTGGAAAACAATTAAAAATATTTTTTTTATAAGCAAAAAACATTTAAAAATATTAATAGAACATGTTTTTTTCTCTTTGTCTAAATAATGATTGGCTAGACATCAAATTATTCAAAGAGATAGAGTTGTTTAAATGATTTCAAACTTTTGAACTAACCCTCATCACATGTTTAAGTAGTGTTAATTAGGATGGAAAAAATCTCTGTTTTTTAAATAGGTAATATTAGTTTTGACCGATTAAACAAGTTTTAATTGGAACGAATATGGTTTGACTTGTGATTCATCGATAATAATATTTTATCATTTTTTATTATAAAAATTTACTACTTTATATATATATATATATATATATATATATATATATTTTGATGATTTGATATTTTTAAAAATTAAAATGTCTTTTAATAATATTTGAATTATTTGAATACTTTATCAATTTGTTTGTTTTATTATATAAGTTGACATTTTAATCTCATTTATTATCTTTATAACATTGTTTTAGTGAAATAAGTAAATATTTTAATTGTAACATAATAAGTAGACGAGTCAAATAACTTTTATATATATATATATATATATATATATATATATATATATATATATATATATATATATATATATATATATATATATATTCACTATGCATGTGATGATTTTACATATAATTCATATATTTGAATATATTTAAATTTACATTAGGGTGCTACATTTATTTAAGTGAATTCTGTTTTCTTTTTCTATTTTATTGGTAAATATTGTATGACTATTATTTATTTGGACCTTTTTTGTACATAATTTTTTATTTAAAAAATATTATCTAACTGTTTTATTAGAATGTAATAAACGGATATGTCCCTGTTCTAGCCATACAACATAAAAAGTATTCTGTTGTTAATGTTTTATTATCTCTAAAGTTTATTTAAAAATAAATATTATGAAATATTTTTTAAAATGTAAAATTAATTTAGTCACCGAAAAGATATTGCTTACAATTTAAAATAAGATTTTATTAAAAATTAAATTTGTTTCATCAAAGAGAACAATAAAAAAAAGTTATTTGTATTGAAGGAGACACTTGTGTCCTGTGTGTAGGAAAAATACATCCCAAGTTGTAAAGTAGAGGAAGACTTACCATAAATATATATTGAAAAAGAAGAAAATAAGAATTAACACAAAACATTTGAGTTTAATTAAGGAAAACGGTAAAGAATTAATAGAGTTTTGCTTTTTTACTCTCGTAGTTGTACTTTCGTGGCTTTCACTTACAGCTATTTAATTTCATTATGAAAGATGATTTCGAAAGGTACTTAAGATTAATATGCTGTAAAACAAAATTAGCAATGATAAACAAACTAGATTTTAGTATTACTATGAATCTTTATTGTCACAAGAAGAAAAAAAATTGCATTAGAAAAGAAAAATTGATGATGCAATACTTTTTATTTTATGGTTTAATTGCCATTTTTTTTTGAAAAGTTGGAAGTTCTTCCTATTATATCTGTTTAATTATTATTTTTTAAATTAATTCAATTAGATTTTTCTCGTCATAATTTACAAGTCATATTGAAAAATATGTTACATGTATACAAGTAGTTTTGGTTTTGTATTTTTTTTATTTAATTTATTTTGTTAAATTTTTTTTCTTATTCATTTGCAAGTTTTATATGACATGTCTGACGAAATAGGATAATATCTTGTTTTTTTTTTAATGTATTCAATTTAGTTTTTGTATATGTCTGTTTAATCTAATTTAATTTAATTTTTTAGAATGAAATAATTTCGTTTTATTTTTTAAAATTTAGATCAAATTTATTAATTATATTAATATTTATATTAAAATCAACTTCTTTTATTAAATATTTTTGAAATTATTTTTAAACAATTGTATTGATATTATAAGATTCCATTTAAATTAATTATTTTTAATCTTATAAAGAAAATATAGATTAATATATAGTGGATTTAAATATATATATATTTTTTATAAATAGAACTTAAATTATTTAATAATTATAATAATAGTTATACAATAAATAAAAAACCATTATCCAAGTTAAAATAAAATAAAATATAGAATAAATTTTAATAATTATTATTGTTATAATAATAAAATAATTTAATATGTAATTATTATAATTATTTTAATTTAATATGTTAAAAAATAAATTTTAATAAAAGTATCGGTATAATATTAAAATAAATAATAAATTTTAATTTTAATTTTAAAAAAATTATATCATTTTAAAAAAAATTGTAATTGAATTAAATCAAACAAACTTATAGAAAATTATATTGAATACAAAAAAATAATATTTAACATTACTTTACACTGATAATGCTACAAGATATCATATATATTTTGTTAACTCTTAATTCAAATTGATAACTTTTACGAGGAATTTATGGTCGTTTAACATAATAAAGGTTTAATTATGCATTAAGTATCTATTTTGGTTGAAAAATTATAAATAGATTTTTACTTTTATTATTATATCAATTAAATCTTAAATTTTTAAAAATTTATTCCATTAAATTTTTTCTGTTAATATTTTATAAATGACAGAAATGTCACCTATTAATTAATAATTTTTTTTTAATTTTTTGCAAAAAAAAAAGTTATTTATGTGTTAGTCTCTCGGTAAAGATATGTGACGTCCGGGCATTAACGAGGGCGGGGAGTGATCGCCGGTGCAAGAGGCACGGACAAGGAGCGACTTCTGGCAGGCTTCCAGTGGAAGGGACACATGGACGGATCGAACATACACTGGAATGAGAGGGATCTGGAGACTGTATAGGTATGAGACTATACAGTTGAAGGATAACTTAAAGGAATTGATTTGGCTACTCATATTACCAAAATGCATTTGTTTTTCGGTAGCCTAACCCATAAAAACTCCATGATTAAGCGTGTTTAGGCTGAAGTAATTCTGAAATGAGTGACTTTTCGGGAAGTTTTCCATGCTAGTGATTACATTAAAATAAATTATATTAAATTTTGTAATATTAAAATAAGGTGGACTGCATTAAAGTTATAGTTTTAAAAAATAACTAAAACTTAGTAAGAAGGGGTGTCGGAAACTACCTTTCAGTTAATAATTAAGAATTACTTAAAAATAATAAATAGTCCACAAATATTAGAAATTACCAAATTAAGTTTTTTTGAGTAATTAAGTTCGTTTATAATGATTAAAAGTTTCAGTTAAGTCAAATGTTTGCAAACACGGATATTTTAAGATGTGCATGGATAAAATTTGCGACAAGATTATAAGTGTTTTATCTATATAAAAAAAAGAGCATAATGATTTTCTTTTTTTATTTTATGTGGAACTAAGTGTTTTTGTTTGTTTGTAAAGAAAAAAACATGGTTAATGGAAAACACAAATTTCGTGTTAAGATTAGATTAGATTAGGCACACATACACCACTCTCTCTCTTCTCTCTCTCTCTTCTGTAATAATTTATAAATTGTCCCATCAAAGGCTCTTCCCATCTCTCTTTCTTTTTCTGTTTGTGTTGTGTTGTGTTCTATTTCCATTTTTTTCACCAAATTTTTCTCTCTTCGCTTCTCAATTTTCCTCCATTCCCACGAAATCTAGGGTTTCCATTTCCCCTTTCATCCCAGGTACGTCCTATGCTCTTCCCTGCTTTGCTTTCAACCTCACCTTCCCATTTTCGGTGATCCCGAATTTTATTTAATTTCGATAATTTTTGGCTTGATTTCGCCAATTTTCTTTTTCTTTTCTTTTCTTTTTATTTTTCTGCACCAGAATTCTTCGTGGTTGTGTATGTTGATTTTGACTCGCATCGTTTATCAGGTGGCATGTTCGGTGGGGCTTTGAATTTCAGTTTAATTAGGGAAACCCTTTTTCGTTTCTTCCCCTGTTTCCCCATGGCTTTCACTCCTAGATTGGGGTTACCTTTTTTCTTTTTCTTTTTTGTTTTCCTTTTCGGTTTCCGAGAGATTGAAATGGTGGTGGTTTAGCACTGCTCTGTATTTATGTTAGTCTTAGGAATGGAGTTTGTTTGAGGTGTATTTATGCTTCGTGGGTTGATACATACAGGGATAGAGGTTGGTTGGGTTCTCTATAGTGTAGTGGTAAGAGGAGGGTAGAGGAAGGAATTTTCTGTGAGGATGACAGATTTTCAGCCGCTACAGCAGAAACCCGAGCCTGCTGATTCCCATTCCGAGTTTGAGAGGGGACTGGAGGAGTTTATGCGCGGCCACTTGGATGAGTGTATGTCGTTTGCTTCATGTAGCTCCTCCCGCGCACCTGATGATGAGGATGACGAGAGCGATCAGCTGGTTCGGAGGAGACGGAGGTCTGACCTTGAAGGGGATGATTTAGCAGAGTCTTCGGCTGCACGCCGGCGGCATTCAAGAATTTTGAGCAGATGGGCTGCACGGCAGGCACAGGAAATGATAACCACTATTGAGAGGAGGAATCGAGAGTCTGAGTTGATGGCGCTTGCGGGTTTGCATACAGTTTCGATGTTGGATTCTTCTTTCCTGAGGGGCTCACAGTCTCCAACTTCTGGTCAGGAGGGGGCTGTGGAGAGGCCAAGCACTCAGGCGTCTGCCATTTTGCAGATGTGGCGTGAATTGGAAGATGAACATTTGTTGAACCGGGCACGGGAAAGGATGAGGGTAAGGTTGCGGCAGCAGAGGAATTCTGACTCTAATACCAATGTGTCCAGTACCATGTCAGATAGTCGAGGCAGTGAGAATCATGGGAGTTTGGGAGATGCAAGTGAAAGTGAAAATGATTATGGTACTTGGTCACATGATCAGATTGGGTCGAGGAATGCACATGGGGATCATAACGGGTCTAGCAGGGAGCAATCTCCTGATCTTGGCGAAGTTGAGAGGGAGAGAGTTAGACAGATAGTTCGGGGGTGGATGGAAAGTGGCATTAGTGATCATTCCTCCAATGTGAGTCAGCGAAACAATAACCGCAGAGCAGAATGGCTTGGAGAAACAGAGCGTGAGAGGGTAAGAATTGTCAGGGAATGGGTGCAAATGACTAGCCAGCAGAGAGGTTCACGTGGGAGCCGTAGGGATTCTCAAGTGAGTGAAGGTGCTCAAGCTGATCCAGTCCGTCATGTAGCTGACAATGATGAGAGTCAGCCAGAGCATGTCCGGCGGGATATGTTGAGGTTGCGCGGAAGACAGGCTCTAGTTGATTTGCTAGTGAGGATAGAAAGGGAAAGACAAAGAGAGCTACAGGGATTGCTGGAGCATCGAGCTGTTTCTGATTTTGCTCATCGCAACCGTATTCAGGTTTGTTGAATACTCTATTTGAATTGTTTTGCAACTGATGGTGTCTTCACTTAATAGAAAACCTGAGATCATCATGGAAGTAATGAATTGTATTAGAACCTGAGTTTAGTTTGAGGCTTTAATTGTTGCAATATTTAACGTAACAATATCTGTTAAAAGTGTGCATTGTTCCTTTTCTTAGTATTAAGTGATTTGCACGTTGTTTGCACTCTTCTAAGCTAACATGTCTGGTTTTGATTGTGGTTTCTCGCTTCTTGGATATGTTTATCGATTGCAATTGGTCCTAGTATTTAAAGTTGCTACATGTGCTGTGTTATTTTCTTGCCTGAAGCATGGCATTTTTAGAATATCATGAAAGAGGTGTTTCTGTGGTCTGGATTACCGAACTTTTTTCTAGAAGGGAATACTTTGGCATATTTTGAATATTCTACAAAGGAAATTTTGTGCTCTGGGTTACCAAACCTTTTTCTTGAGGGAATAATAGAAGGAAGGAAGAACATTTTTCTTAATTCGTTTGGTTCTGTTGATTGTCGTAGTGGATAGTGGTCAAATTGTGCTTCTATATATAATCTACTTATTATAAGAGATCTTTTATTGTTCACTTAAAATCTATTGATTTCCTTTTCAATTTGATTTATTCAGTTGATTAATTTTTTGTTTTTAATTATTTTGTATTTGAAATTTTGACAAATCATTTGATTAGGAGATGTTTACGCACTCATCACTTTGATTCAATTTTTTTTTTCACCATGATTACTTGTTCTTGTCAGTCACTGCTTAGAGGTAGATTCCTCCGAAATGAAAGAACTGTTGAAGACGAGAGGCCACCATCTATGGCCGCTAGTGAATTAGTTCAGCTAAGACAACGGCACACAGTCTCTGGTTTAAGGTATGCAATTCAAGAGTTTTCCAAAGTGTCCCCCAACTCCCACCCCCACCTTTCGTTATTTATTCAATCTAGTTAGGGTTTTTATGTTTGTTTCTTTCATTGTTAGAGGCTAAACTGATACAAATTTAAAACTGGCCCTCACCCTGTTATATTTTAGGGTTCTCCAACACAAGAAAGAAATATGTTATACAATCCTATAATTTAAATGAAATTGAATGTTCTCTTTTAAATCCAGTATGTGGGTGTTTCTTCTGCCAATACTCGTCTGTGGCAGGGAGTAGTAGCTTTTGGTAAATAAAATAAAAGTAATTGAGATGCTCTAACATCTTTGACAAGAAGTAGTAACTTAGGCACACGTTGGTGGAATTTTTATGGACTACATGTCTTGTATTATGTAATTTCGTGCACAATGGTTGATTTTCATTCTAATTCATTATATCTTGGGAAATAGTCTTGGTATGGGGAAGAGTATAATTTCTTTTGATATTTGTTTGTTGATGGTTTTAAATGAATGTATATTTTTATTTATTCTGCAAGAAAAATGACATTTTTGTTCATAATGGCAATGTATCAATACACATTCTCGCCAATTTATTTTTGTGATTGATTACTTACAATAGGTTTCTTCTCTTCTGAATGTCACTATAAATAAAATATTTATGATTAATTTATTATTTTTTATAATTTCCGTTTATTTAGTCATATTTGTTAGCACTTTAATTTTTTCTCTTAAGTTTCTTACTCTATTTTCTGAGCTCTATATATTTATGCCTTTGATAAGACGCTGGGCTATGCCATGTGTGTTAACTTGGCTTTTTTTTTTCTTCTTATATTTCCTTTTAAGATTTTTATTTAACGTATGTTTATAATAAATGTTTATGATTATACTTCTATAGTTCTATTCCAATATGGTATGTCAATGAATAATGTGTGTACAATTTGTTCCTGTCATAGTTGCTAGTTCATTGCCATGCATTGATTCTTAAATATGTAATCCAGGGAGGGGTTTCGTTCAAGATTAGAAAATATTGTCCGTGGTCAAGCAGGCACAAATCCTGATACCACATCAAATAGTAATGCCACTGAAACAAGAGGGGATGAAAACCAAGCAAACAGTATGGTAGATGGCCAACAAGAAAATTATGAACAACAGCAGATTAGGAACCTGGAAACTGATGTGCGTCAGTTGCCTAATGGAACAGGAACTATGGAGAGTAGCACAAGTGAGAGTATTAGTTGGCAAGAAACTGGTAACCAAGGAGGGCATTGGCAGGAACAAATTGCCGAGGAAGGGGGAGGAAATTGGCAACATAGTCCATTCAATCAGACGAGTGATGGAAGGGCAGTCAATGATTGGCCACAGGAACCTCCCAGAAATTTAGCTGGGGAGGATCCTCATCCACGGGAAGTTCAAAGAATTTGGCATGAAGATAACACTAGGGAAACTGCTGGTAATTGGTCCGATGGACCTTCTGGAGTTTCGAGGAATCACCGTGGGGTTCCTGTTAGAAGATTCAACAGATTTCATCCACCTGATGATGATAATGTATACAGTATGGAGCTTAGAGAACTTCTGAGCAGGTAATTTTTTCCTTTTGGATCTTTTGCCTCAGATGGATTTCAATTTGTCCCAATGGGCCTTTATGAAATGGAAATCAGAGGTGTTTCTCACAAGAATATCTTGCTTTTCATACAATATCTGTTTTACCCTTTACAAAATCTGAACGAGTAGGCAATCTATACATATTGAGATTGTACTGAATGTGGTTGATACTTCATTTATTGTCTTTCATTTATTCTAGCCACCGAGCCTTATGATTGTTATGGATTTTTTTTTTGCAAATATTTCAGGAGAAGTGTTTCTAACCTTCTACGCAGTGGTTTCCGGGAAAGTCTGGACCAACTAATACAGTCATATGTGGAAAGGCAAGGTCGGGCACCAATTGACTGGGATTTGCATCGGAATTTGCCTACACCAACTCCTGCTTCACCTGAACGGGACCCAGATCAGCAGACTGGTGAACGAGCTGAGGGTCAGCATGAAACAATTAACAGACCTTCACTGGTGTTGCCATCTCCACCTGTGCCTCCGCCACAACCTCTGTGGCACCAGGATTTACATCAAACTGGATGGTCTCGCCATAGCATGCATCGTTCTGAAATTGTGAGCATCTTTCAGATCTAAATTCCTTGTGGACTTCCATTCATGTAATGTCACGTAGAATAGTATTACGTTACTTCTTTCTTTCTCTCATTTACTCGCAACCAATCTAGGCATTTCTTTGCCGAATCTTTAGTGGTCACTACCAAGCTAGTAAGCAATCACCTTTAGCTAGACAATTATTAAATTTGATTGGGTTTAGGATGTTGTTCATATCCCTTCCATTACATTTTGTGTTGATTGCTACCGTGTTAAATGATGCCTCATATTTATTAAGGCGTCCAAGTAAAAGTATTAGTTGAATCTAACAACACCATACTAAAATGAATTCTGGGTAGCTTATAATCTTAGGCTAATTATCGTTTGAAATCTTTGATGTCATTCAGGTATTGAGTATTGATTTGCCATTCTGACAATCGGTCAACTTATTTTACCTCTCATTTCTGGATTAACCTAAATAGTTTTAATGCTGTGTTTTATTAAAATCCTTTTTGAAGTACTGGTATTGTTTGCTGGTTGATAGCAGGAGTGGGAGATAATGAATGATTTAAGATCAGATATGGCAAGACTTCAGCAAGGTATGAATCACATGCAGAGGATGTTGGAGGCCTGCATGGATATGCAACTGGAGTTGCAGCGCTCTGTCAGACAGGAAGTATCTGCAGCTCTGAACCGCTCAGCCGGTGAAAACGGTGTGATTTATTTTCTCTTCTATCAATACAGTAATTTTTTTTAACTTCGTATGAGGGGTTTAATTCTTTTCATGATAGTGCAACTGTATCGGTTGACTTATTTAAATGTCAGTTATCCGTGTTTATCTTTCTTTGTATCCTGTTGTTCATATTATATATTGATTTATTTTGTAGGATTGGGTGCTGAGACATCTGATGATGGGTCTAGATGGGGGCATGTGAAAAAAGGAACTTGCTGTGTTTGTTGTGATAACCATATCGATTCTCTTTTGTACAGGTATTATACATTATACTGTACATTTCATATCGGGATCTGTACTTTATACTCGTAACTTTTCTGAACAATGGTTTTGTTTCTTCCTTTCATCAAATTGCAATTTCTTGCAGATGCGGGCACATGTGTACTTGTTCAAAATGTGCCAATGAGTTAATTCGTGGTGGTGGTAAGTGTCCTTTATGCCGAGCACCAATTGTTGAGGTGGTCCGAGCATATTCCATACTGTAAAAAGGAAGTTAAAAGGACACGGAGAAGAAAAAAAAAATCTGAGGGTGTTGATGTCAATTCTCAAGGTCTCGAGGTTCTTATTTATAAGTGTATGCCATTGTTTTTCTGATTATATGGAACTCCACGAATTGTATATTTTGGATTAACAAATGGCGCTGTTAATTCATCATTCTTACGTAAATAAATAGTTGCCCTGATTATTCTTTCAAAAAAGTTTCGTTGAAAATTCCAATCTTGTATATGAATAAAAACAGAATTACCAAAAAAGAGAGATGGTCAATACTTTGCCTCAGTATATAGCAAATAGGAAATGGTTACTATACTGCATATTTTCAGATTATTTTTTTATCAAATAATTCTCAACTGGCTTCGGAGACTTAAAAATAACGGGTGTCCAATTTTTTATGTTTTTGGTTTCTTTTAATGTTTAATTCATATTGTCTACATTCTTAATCTTACAATCATCATCATTACTAGAGGAATTATGATAAAAAGATTTATATATAGGTTACTCAACTCTAACTGTAACAAATAAGATAAATTGAGCAACAAAAGAAGATAAATTCAGGAACGTTATGCCTATTGAGTACAAGTTGATTCAAGGTAAGGGCTTGCATGAAATTTAATTTACTGTATTTTGGCCTTTTAGGTCAATTGATTACTGGAATAGTTAGTTTTACGTGTAACTTATATTCCCTTGTGTTTGCTTAAATATTGTAGTAATTTAAGCATTCGCAAACGTGTAAAAACATTAATGAGTTATCTATTACAACAAATAAATGCAAGAAGCAGGTAAAGAAACAAGTTGGAACAACCCAAATGAAACTGTAAAATAACATATTACCTCCTTTCAAGATAATACGTACACATCCAAAGCTATTTGCCTGCTACCTTACCTAAATGAAAGCTAATTTCCCGTGGGCTTATTTAATAACGTGTGTTGGGAAAAAGGATTTGCAAGGATGGCGACGTCATGAAGAGCGAGTTTAAATTTTGTTTATTGATGCGCATGTTATAATATAGCTACCACTTTTCTTTGCTAGGATATTGGCCGCGACGTCGCAATATTGTTATTTAATTTTGGAAGCGCGACAGTAGTGCTTCCTGTTAGTTTAACTTGTACAACAATCATATCATTGAATCTTGGTAAATCTCGATAAATTCAATTAAATAGTTATTGCTGATTTGCTGTGAAGCGTTGCTGACATGAAATTTTAACAAGATAACGCAGGCATAATTGGTGGCAAATAGAGTAGAGAAAGAACTAGTAGGAATGGAATTTCATGGACCTGAAAGCTAGGTTCTATGGATTGAAAACCCATAGAATAATGATTTCGAAATTAAGAAAAGTTAAAATCAGCTACATTGTTTGCAGTCTTGTACAGAAAAAGGAACAAAGAGAATGGTTTTAATGTAAACGATGTGGCAAGAATGACCCTTCACTGGATCTGGTACTGCTTCAGTTATCCTGTTCCTGCAGAACCAAAGTTATGAACCCCATTATCTTTTTGGCGCCAGTTTGAAAGAATAAAAAATAAATTAACTATTTTTGTTTTTGTTCATACCTGTAAAAATGTTCAAATCATGTAGGGCAGTGGTAGAAGCACTGCAATCTTTGGCGTCATAATGGTCTTCTTTTACATTCTTCTTTTGTTTCAGCCTTTGTTCAAGATCTTTAACCTTGTTCTTGTACTCTTCATTCTCTTGTTGAAGAAAATCTTTCTTCCTGTGAAGCTCAGCATTGTCTTTTGTCATTTGAGCAATTTCATACTTTAACTGGGCATTATTGAGACGAGAAGCTTCTTTTGTTTTTAGATTCCATTGCAGCCGTAGGATTTGTTCCTCAAACTCAATTTTACTGCGCTTGCAGTCCTCCAACTCAGATGTAACTTTCTCAGTGGTTGAGATTCTTCCAATGTAAGATGCATTCTTGGCCTTCAGCTCCTCAGACTCCAAGGATAGCGTCTGATATGAAGCTTCCAATCTTCTGAATTCAAATTCTGCTTCATACAGTGATCTCTTAAGGATAAAGATTTCATCTTGAAGCATTTCGGTTTTCTGAAGTTGAACTTCTAGTTCAAATATTTCTTCAGTTGCTTGTAGCCTCTCTAGTTCAGAGGCTTTCAATTCTGCTTCGAGCCCTCTAACAGCACCCTTCAGTTTCTCCTCGTTTGATTTGACGTCATCCAACAAAGCAACTACTTTTTCATAATTAACCTTAAGAGTTTCTTGGTTTGCCCTGGAGGCTGCCAGTTCTTCGGTGTAATTTTGCATCATGACTTTGTATTCAGCTTGAAGATTATCAAGTTTGGTTTGCTGTAGCCTTCCTTTCTCCTGTTCTTGTTCAAGAGCAGCTTCAATCATAGCTTTATCAGCACATAAATCATAGACCTCAAGTACAGTATTAGAAGCCATCGTCTTGTGTCTATCACAGATACAAGAGATCTGGTCTCTTAAGTGTTCAACCTCTCTCTGCAAGTAACCTACCTCAGTTGTTTTTTCTAAATTCGTCTGTGTTAACAATTTCTCTTCAATAATGAACCTTTCTTCTTGCTTTCTGCTTTCCTCAAGAATGGAATCAAGATCTACATTAATGGTTTTTTCTTTCAAAGCTATTTCTTCCTGCATTGAAGTAAATTTGTATTCCAATTCTTGAATTAGTTTCAACATATCAGAAAATGCAATATGTGATTCCCCCAGTTTAGAATCTAATAATGTACATTGGCCATGCAAGTCCAAATTTTGCATTCTTAACTCATCATTTGTTGTTTGAAGAGTTTTAGATTCTTCAATCAATTCTTCATTTGTAGCTTGTAATTCTAAGTTGGCTACTTTCAGAAAGCTGCACTCCTCTTGAGCTTCTTTCCATTTTTTCTGCATGCTTTCCTCCTTTCTTTTCAATTCAACTTCTCTTGCCTCATTCAATCCTTCCATTCTTCTGATCTCATCCTGGAGACTTTTTACAACATTTTCAGTATTCTTCAGTGCCAAATGAGTCGACTCCTTTTCTTCAATCAAATGTCTCATTTCAGCTTCTAAGCTAAGCACCCTTTCAGAAAACTGTACCTTTTCTGCTTCTAGTCCAAACAAAATATTGCCTTCATCATCACAACTTTCAAAAGATGCATTCCTTACATGATCTTTGCTGATCAAAGTGTGGGAGTCCTTTGTCCAATAATGAAACTTCATATCGTTTGGAAAATCAGCTGAGCAACTTGAAGAAAATTTGGATTGCAAATAAGCAACTTCAGTTTCCAGTTCTAACTTGGAATACCTTAGACAGGTTTTCTCCTTCCCTGTCATATTGTGAGATTTCAGCTTGTTCGTCTCTGCAGATTCAACCTGTTGATTTTTCGTCTCTGGTGGAAGATGAGACATCAATTTTTCCTGTATATTTCTCAATTCCTGACAAGAAATGCAGAATATATTTTCCCTTACACTGCAATCTCTAACTTCATTCTGATATACATTATCATTTCTGATTTTTCTCCCAACTAACTCATCTTGAGAATTAATCTTGTACTCAAAGGAAGAAGTTTTTGTTTCAAGCAACTTCTTCAACAGGATAATGGTACATAGGATTGCTTCAGACAATTCCTTTAAATCTATTTTTCCCACATCTTTTGAGAGATCTGATATACTGAAACAATTCTCATTCTTGGTTAATGTCATTTGACTCAGAAGCTGCTTATATAACTCAAGGAACACTTCAATGATGTTGGTAGTACTACTATCAGAGCAAAAGAGTGGAAAGTTAGAAGAAAAGGAACTAGAAATTATCATATTCTTTCTGGACTCTCCTTGTTTCTCACAATATTCAGCTTCAAGATCTTGCACCCTTTGTGTTAAAGATAAGATTTCATTGCCAAAAGCATAAACACCATCAGACAACTTCTTTTCAAAGTTGATGATTTGTTTTCCTTTCTCAAACAGCCTACTCTTCCATTTTGCCTCATTTTCTTCTAATGTTTGAGCCATGAAACATCTTGCAGTTTGCATCTCTTTATCTTTGTCGTTCAGAGTTTTCTCCAGAAACTGGATAGTACTTTCCAAATTTTTGTGCTTCTCCTGCATACGTTGGTGCTCAAGTTCCAAGTTCCGGAATTCCTGTAGTTCAATCCCTTCATGCAGGCATCTTATTGCATTTTCATAAGTGCCAAGATCAATATCTGAATGACAAAACTCCTTTTTCATTTTCTCTGGTAGCACTTCCTTGCTTAAACTAAAATCCTCTTCCTCACTGTCTTCAGGCACACAGCTACTGAAGTCAACATCTTGAAACGGCAAGCAATTCATTGATAGACCAGCAATCTTCATTCTCTGCTTTTCTTTTATCTTTTCTAGTTTCTGTAGGATGGAAACTAGATCAATTTTTGACTCCTGTGTTTGCTTTATCAACTCCAAGTCACAATTAAGTCCTTTCCGATACTTGATCTCATCCTTCAACTCCTTTATTGTATTATCCATCTCTTGGATCTGGAGCTTAAGATTTCTGCTGTCATTTTGCTTTATCGCTGAGGTTAGTAGTTGAATTTCATCCTTCAATGCATCAATCTCTTTGCGTGATGCTAACAATTCCATTTCCAGTTCTTTTTTATTCTTTGATTTCTTGTTTAAATGCTTTTGCAGTCTCTCCACATCAACCATCAACTTTGTAGCATTTTCTTCCCACATCTTTGCTTCACCATGAAGTAAATCAATGGTTACTTGTGCCACACCCAGAAGATCTTTAGATGAACCAACACTCCTTGTCAACGTCGTGTCGCAGGCATGTGAAACTTTCCCAAACTCTTCAATTTTACCTTGAAGCGGTGTCCCCGAACTTGAGGTTACTGGAGATGAATGTATTGATCCGGAGGTATCATATAATGGATAGTGGCTATTTTCAGAGTAAATTGAATCTTGTCTCTCATTCATATTCTTCTTCAATCCACTGACATTGCTTTGTTGGGGGAGCTTCCCGATCCAGAAGGACAAGGAGCTCCCAGTATCGTGATCTGAACATGTTGCCAGTGGACTTACTCTCTGTAACATCAGAAAGTGATTTTATGAATTTATTGTCTTAGAGGAAAACCAACTTGAACAAGAACTTATCAAAAGAGGAAAGAGTACAAAAATTACAATGAAAGTATACTTGTATATACTCTGGGAGTTATGAGAATAATTAGTATAGTTCTTTTCAAAGAAAAGATAGATTGGGACATGGAGTTATCTAACGGTTTGCACAAGTGCATGTGGATATGCTTTTTCGAGTATCATGCTTAATGATTTGAAGCAACTAGTAGGTTTGCTTCATGTAAGTCGTAATCAGTAGAATCTAAATTCTGCCTCTTAAGTACAACTCTGATTACTGGGTGTGTTTCAGATAATAAAGTGGAGACTAATTATTTCAAGGGAAAAGAGAAATCAAAGAACACGAAGGAATTGCGTCACTGAAATGATAGATAGTACTTGATGACTCATACCATAATAAAAGAGTTTTCATTTACCAGCTAAGTAGGAACATTGAACATTCCATTATTAACACGTACAATTGTTTGACTAAAGGATGAAACACAGGATATTGGAAGGTATAAAAGGTTGATTACATGGAAGTTCATTAACTAAACAATCCACATACCTTACTGCTTAGTTCTCTTCGATGATGTCTACTTTCTAAATAGTCCCAATATGGAGATCCACTAGTCCTGCTGAATGTATTGTCAGATACATCAGATATGCTGTCTACATCATCAGAACAAAAACTCATTTCTTCCACAAATGAATTTGCTCCCTTCCTGTGTAATCCCATAAGAATAATATATAAATATATATATATTTTTTTTTATAAAAAGCAAACATAACTTAAAGAAGAATAGTTATTCTAAAAACAGAAGACCTGTGTTTGCTTCTCGGGGTCAAACATTGAATTTTAACCTGAAGAAAAGAGAGAAGATAAGATTTTTGACAAGTGCACAAAAACTTAGATACAAGAAAGGCAAACCAGCTTTTGTCTAAAAGCTGAAATCATGATTTTGGACCACAATTGAAAACCTTCTATTGATTCTATTAATTTCTAGATGTATGAATTGCATCTTAGAATACCTATGTTGTTTTGTCATTGGAGGTGTTTCTACAAAAGTTAAGGCATTTTGTTATCGAGTACTGTATTAAACTTCACTGGTAATTATAAAAAAAGTATAAAAGTTGGACAAATTGACGATGTTCGTGTTCTACAGTAGTATGACGGAGTAAAACTTGCTGAAAACAGGTAATAGCCCAAGGTTATTAACAAGTTTGCTGCATTTAATGTTGTAATTCAAGAAAGAGAATTCTTACTTGTAAGATTGTCCCGTGGGAACATTGTCTCAAAGGCAATGATGCAGTACTCACTTCTGATCTAATGTAACTTGCTAAATTAATTATAGCCTCCCCAAGAGTCCCAAATCTCGCAGATCCCTAACAGCCATTGAATTTCAGGTTCAGTAAGTTATACTGCACAATGTTTAGGGTGACCAAACACACTGATAATGAATATGATTAGAGGTGAAATCTTATCACATGTTTGTGTAAAATTGTCTTATACCATATATTAAATAAACAAAATCAAATGTGTAGCATGATAATAATGAATGTATCCAACAGACCATGGCAACAACAAGTTTAAGGAGGAAGCTTTCATTGTGTTGTAAAAGATCCTCAGAAATCCACATGGTACTTAGCATAGAATCTTCCCAATGACACTTCCCATTTTGTACTGATGCTTTGCCAGACTTGGCTATGGTTTCTCCTGTTTCTATAGAAATAATGGAAACAAAAAGATTGTTCCACCCTTTTCCTATCTGCAACATAATAATAATAATAGTAAGTAACCATGAAACTTTTTAATACTAAGAAGTAGAGTTAGAAAAAAGAAAACCTCCAGAGCGTGGAAATCATAGAATTTGAAATCCAATCTCTCATGGAATTTATCTCTGCTATGCCTGCTCAAATTGCATGTTTTCTTTTTTCCTTTTCTCTCATAATAGGCTTCAACTCTGTCACATTGATCCAATTCACGTCACATAATTTGCTACAACATAGTGGTGAATGTGGTTATGAAGAACGTAGTGTATCTTAGGAATAGCAACGTAAATTTTACCTTGACACTGATGACATGGCCCTTCCAGTTGTATAAATGGCAGAGTGTATGTAAGTTGTGGAAAAGAAGAAGAAGGTTTATATAGATATGTGCTAACTAACCCGATTCTTAGACGGCAAGAACTTTAAAAAACACATTTGGAAAAAGTTGATTGGGAAGTAAGCACTTATGATTTGTGATTTCTTGCGGTCCAATGCTAAGTTTCGGTCGTCCTTTTTCATTACTTTTAAACACAAACGATATTGGAAGTATTCATCAACTATATATAAAACATCATTTTAGAATATATATATTTATATCTTGGTCTAAATCCTATCGTTAAAATTAGTTAAATGGAATTTAGTTAAATTTAAAATTTACTTTTTATCATAAATTAATAAAATAAAATTTGTATATGTTAAACATATCATGTCATAGCTTTACATATTACTTTTTTACAATTAGAAGTCACATAACGTATTTTATTCCGAGTTTGAAAGTCTTAAAACCATGGTTTAAGCGTATTAGACAGTTTTTTTTTTTTTTTTTGTTTAAATTATGGTTTCAAGCTTTCCAGACACAAAACGACGTGAATTTGTTTTATTTTATCTTTTAAAATATTGGTGATTGAAAAATGAAGCATTGAATTGTATTAAAATAGTTGATCGATGACAAACGTGATTCACAAAGGAAATTGAGCTAAAATGAAAGAGTTGAGTTTTCCCACAAAAATTAGTCATCAATAACAAAAAATCGCGCAAATTAAACAAAGTAAAACATTCTTGAAGGTTTTACAAATAAGTCCACAGGTAAATGAGCAGGTAATTTTTACGGAAAATATTGGTGAATGTGCCCGAAAATTTCACAAATAATTATTGAAGCACAGAAAAATATAAAATTCAAATACTTTTCTTATTCTGTAAATAACACATGACTCTATAGTTTCAAATTTAATTATTATTGTTTTATTATAATAACATTTAGTTTACAAAATATTAAAAAATTATTTAAACTAATGACTCGTTGTATACAAAGGAACAAAAATATATTAAATTTTAATTGGGTAAGTTAACTGAGTTTTTCAGAACAAAAGCTACAAACATTTATTACAACATATTATTTCAATTGCACATCTGGTATATCAGATATAGCAAATGCAATCCTATGAGAAGCAGGAGAGTCATTTTTATTGTTGAAATGAAGTGAGGAAGATGAAGAAGAATAAATCTTAAGATGCAGCAGAAGAAGAAGAAGAAGCACTGATGAGTAAAGTCTGTAATTGTTCTTTAATCTCATCTAACTCTTTTCTCATTATGATTTTCTCTTCTTGGAGTGATTTGTTTAATGCTTCAATTTGACCTCTTAACGCATCAACATCCTTTGACCTTGAAAAAACCTTTGCCACTGGAAAAAAATATGGAACACCAAGACCAAAACTCCTTCTTTTGTTCAAATTTATGGTTGAATCTACCCTTGTACTTAATTCAGATGGAACATCATTTCCAGACAATTGATTATCAACTTCTTTCTCTTCTGATATCGACTGCTATCAGAAACAGTGGAGAATACTCAAATTTCGAATAAAAGGTTTACATGCAATACAACAAGATTGATAGAATTACTATGTAATTAAACTTAAAAACATTTCTTAATTACCTTAATTTCTTCAGTGGACTTTCGAGCAAGGTGCTTTAAAACTCCTTTAAAACAAAGCAGCAGGTCAGTTTGAGAAATCCTAAACAGACAACAAGAAAAGATGTCATGCAGAATGAAACAAAACATGTTGTTCACCTTTTCGTAGTCTTGACTTGGCTTTGCTTGAAAGTTTTAACTGCCCCTTCTTCCTCTGAAAGCTTTATTTGCTCACAAAATATTGAAACCAAAAACATCCACCATCAATTTTGAACACTTCCCATAAACAATAACAATTTAGAAACTCTCTAATTTTAACTTCATTGCTCCGACACACAAAAAACAAAGATATAATTTCACACACAAGTACGTGTTGTCCAATCATCTACATTTTTAGGGCAATGGCCAGTAATGATGATTGGAAATGGAATTGACAAGCATGTACCAAATTAGGGCTTATAAATTACAGGATTTAAAAAGAAATATTGAATTATTTATGCAGATTAGAGTCTGCTAAAAATTGCTAATGAGAAAAAGATGATGCATGCATTTGTAGTAATATAGTGGAGAAGATACTCACTAGGCAATGAAACAAAGGCTATTATGAAGAACACGTTTCTTGGCTTCGTCGTTTGAACTGGTCACTGCCTCTTGTCTTTGGGTTAAAGCTCCCATTTTTTTTTTTCCCTTTCTATTATTTGTATTTTTTTTCAATCCAACAATGTTCAGTCCAAGCTTCTTTATATATATATATATAAAAGAATCTTGGAGGGTAACAAAACCTTAGGTAAATTTCGTGATTGTTTGTCCTTGGCTTGTGGTGGGTGGGAATTGGCATAAGATATATAATAAGTTTTTCTAAGAATTTAATCAAACAGTTCTTTATTATAACCTAAAAGTGCATCAATAATTTAAGAATGTTGTAAAACTGACTATAATATAATCCCTTTTCAGTTGTTCATGTAATTGGCGAAATTGCCAAAATGGATTATTGGATGACATTCGTCCATTTTGTTTCTTTAGTATGAATTTTTCTCTTAGTTTTTTTTTTAAATATGCACTCCTAGTTGTTGGGTTTTTTTTTTTAATGTAATGGAAACAATATATTAATATAAGAAAATTAAAAACAATATAATAGACAACTTAATTAAAATTGTATTAAAGATATAAAAAATAAATATTTTCCTTAGGTTCGGGGAATAAACTTTAAAATTACAATTATATATTGTATAATTTTGAAAACAAAATTGTATACACATGTCAAGGGTATACGTAAATTTAATCTTAAAAAAATAGATACTTTTATTTTTGTGTTCAACTTAATTCCGTAAGAAATCAGATTTTATTATAGATAAGTTTCTAGATAGATAAATAATACAAAGTTTAGAAATAAGGTATGAGCATTTCATTCATTATTTCATCATAATTTTTTTATAATTTTTTATTTGAATTTTTCAAAATATAATATATAATTAAGATAGTATTGTGTTGATAAAATAAAATTCTAAAAAGATAATAACGTGAGGATCAAATTGTACTGATTGGTAATAACTTTTATTCTCGGTATAAATTTTTAATATATTTGCCAAGGAATAGAAAACATATAAAAGTTTTATGTGGGACTGAAGAAATAGATTAAGGGGTCAAGTCTTAGAAAAAATACAGATGGGAATCTGGCAAAGCCTGGGACATTTGTGAATTATTTTTATGTTTTTTTACTTGTGAGGTTTTTCATTTTTTTACGTATAATTGTAAATATTAATATAAATACAAACTTAGTTATTGGTAAAAAAATGTTAATTTGAGTAATAATTCACTCAATATTTTTCTTTATTTTTTGTTAATTTATTAAAAAGAAGTATCTATAGGGTTTAGTATCTGGGATTTGGGATTCTGGAAGTTTATTGGAGTTTCTGAAAATAGATTAAAGAAGTTTTACAAATAAGCCTTACCTTCAATACTAAATAAATCAATTTTTGTATCTATTAATTGAACTGAAAATATGAGATGTAAGGAGGATGTTTACGGTTGCTTATCAATTGAAAGTTCGAAGCATGTGTGGATGAAAGTTTTAAGCAAAATTAACTTACTAATGAACATGTAATTTTATATATTTATATATGTGACGAGATGACAGTATGGTATATATTTGATAATGATGATGATAAAATTTCACGTATTTATATTATATATAATGGTGATGTATATTATATGTGATATATGTATAATATTTTGTTCTCATGATACAATTATTTGAGTGTGTAGTATTAATCACAAAATATTATTTGATATCTTTTATATTTTTCTTTCACATTTTCTAAGAAAAATAATAATAATAATTTTTCTTTTATTAAAATGTCTTCACATTGTTCTCTATTTAATTTTTCATTTAAACAAGTTACATCTTTCTACAAACATACTTAACACTATATGCTATTTTTCTTAACTTAATTAGTTTGTGGCTAACAATAAATGAATTTTAATTAGTGTAAATATTTATTTAGGATGATATTATAACAAAATTACAATTATTGAATTGAAAGAAGAGGTACAGCTAATTTATGTCTTCTTACTAATGAAGAAAAGGACTAGCACGAATCATAATAAAATATTTTATATTAGTTTAAAAATTAGTCTTTAAGTGAATTTTAATTAACGATTAATATAAAAAATATAAAAATGACTAAATTTTTAAAATGGTGTTGGCTCTTGGTGCTTCTAATTCCAAATTTGTGATAATTGGGATATATATAGTAAACAAAATCTCTTGGGAGATAATAAAAGTTGTTTGGTGGAATTTTGATATTTGGTTGGCTCCTCATACTTCCAATGCTAATAACTGTGATTTGAAACCATGCAAAGAAATTAGGTCTCATTTTAAAACAATTATAATAACTCATTTTGGCAATTCAAGTCATTAATAAAAAAATGATTACCACCCCTTCCCATATTTATTACGTTAATCAACACAAATTAAAGAATAGCGAATGAATATAAAAATATCCCTTAGTTGCTTTTCAGATATTATATATTTGATTTTTTATATATTTGTATTATTTTTAACATTTAAGATAACATTAGTTAAAGGTTTTTAACCCAACAAACCTTATGATCGTGCTTGTCAATTAACTCGTTGAGAATGGGTCAAGCGGAAGAATTCGCCCATCTTTTTCTTTTAATATTATTAATACCCAACACTATTATATATATATATATATATATATATATATATATATATATATATATATATAATTCTTTCATTTTTATATAATATATGATACTTTAATTTAAAATTTTATATAATTAATTTTTTTTAAAATATTTAATATTGAAAAAATAAAAATATATTGTTTTAATATTAAATATTTGATAATATTATATTTTTTACTGTAATTTTATTTTTTAAAATTATTTAATTGATGTTAAAATAATAATAAAAAGTAAAAAAGCATCTATTAGTATATTTCTTATTTCTACGAGATTGAAGACTAGAATAAATTTTTATACCTATTAAATAGAGAGAGTAATAAGAATGAAAATGAATTTTTATTTTAACAACATAAAGGAAAATGAAATTTTACTCGTTACCTAAATACTCACTTATAAGACTGTAAATTTGAAGTGATTAATCTCAATAGGTGAAAACTATCTCTAATTGGACTTTTTTTTTTTTGGACAATTTTGAAGTAATACGTAAGGTGGATGAAAATATGAGTTACATAGTCTTTTGGAGTGTTGTTGGAGAGAGAACACCCCCAACGTTGGTTTCTCACTCTCAAGAAAGAAACCAAGATGAACACAATAACTTATGATGCTTCCAAACAAAATCCAAGAGCAAGGGAGGAAAAAGTCTCTCTTTCACAACCAAAAAAAACAACAAATTCTAAATCGATCGAAAGAGAAAACAACAAGTTTTAAATCGATCAGAAAAGAAAAATAACAAATTTTAAAGTGATCAAATACAATAGTATCATTTACAAACAAGTAAAAAGTTTGGCTTATACTCAAACACTCAGAACTATGATTTTATGTATACATATGTTGATAATAATTTTAAAAATTTCACCGTATTTTTATAAATTACGTTTGCTTTTCTTCCTATTATAACCTCGTAATTAATTGATATATTTTCACCAATGAGCAAGATTTATGATAGCTGTTTTTAGAGGATGACACCACAATTCGTAAAATCTCACAACCTTCTATATCTAGAAGGGATTGATGGAATAAACGATGTTTCAGAATAATAATAATAAAAAAAAAGCAGCTTGATGTTTATGTGTTTATTTTGTAAATTTTGAATATTAAAAAGGGGTATAGTTTCACCGTTCTTAAATTGTACATTTTGAAAGGATTCATATATTAATCTTGTTTACATAAGATTATGAAGTTTATTTGAATCGTATAAGGATTAACCATTTATTTTCGGATAAGAAAATATCCCTTGAACAAGATCTTTGTGTTTAAACTATTTTTTAAAATAGTAAAAATTAAATATTTCGGTAAACTTAGCGATCATATTCCATTGCTCATTAGATGAATACTTTGATAATAGTTTCAGGTTTTCTTTATGTATTATTTTTTCTTATAAGTGTTTCCTCAGTTTTTGATCATGTGCGGTAAGATAAACTCTGTGTATCTCTATTTTTTATACAATGAGTTATAGTTCGATAAAATTTTCTTATTTATTTAATATTAATCTTCTTTAGAATAAAAATTGCATAATAAACAATATTCATTAAACTTTTTAAATTTGTTGGTGTAATTAAACTTGTTAATTTGCATATTGTTCTTTTCATTTGACAGATGACTTAAACTTTTAACACTTGTCAAAATTTTAAAAGTCACACTAAAATTTATATAAAGGTCATAAAATAGGTAAGAATCGGTCCTAAACCTATTATGAATTATTATTTTTTATCTCAAACAAATATGGTCGTTAAAAGTTGATGACTAATTCAGTCTTATGCTTCTCTCGTTCCCAATCCCATTTAATTAAGTTTAATGAAACAATTTTAAAACAGATAATATTTTGAATTTATTTGTGTAAATTATCCATTACGATTCGCAAACATAAATAGATGGAAATATATAACTTATAAGATCGTTTATCAAATAGTACAATATAATTTACTTATTTTAACCAACATTTATATGGGTAACTTGTTTATGAAACATAATTTATTTATTACAGTTTAATTTAAGGCAATAGAAGCTAATATGCCTTTTTGATAGCTGCTGCCAATTCATCGTAGGCTACTTCCACAGCACCGCTGAGTTCATCGCTCCATTTGGCTCCAACAGCTTCCTTCAATGTTTTCACCAAAGCTTCTTTTACCACCTGCAATTCATTAATACATTTTTATTTTTCAGATAAAAAAGAAACTTCTAAATTATGCAATAATTTATTCTAAATAACACCAAAAAACAATAGTAAATAATAGTACCAGAAACTGAGCATCGTTGACTGCTTTCTGAGAGTGGACAGCACCAAGTGCAGCATCAGCCACGACTGCTCCACTTGCTTTAAGTTGTGCAGCCGAATCACGCACCTTCAATTTCAAAATTATCATAAATATATGATAATAAAACTATAAAATAAGAAAATATGAATTTGATTTGGTTGAGAGTTACCAATCCAAAAAGCTTTTCAGCATGAGTGGTGAGCTTAGGATTACTGGGATCAACTCCGTTTGCTAGAAAAGAAAACAAGTTCTTTGCTGCTGGTGCTTTCTCCAGTATTCTGTTCATTTTCTTTTCGTCAAAACCAAAACACAGATACCATGCATGCATGCATGAAAAACACATACATGTTTTTTTAAGGAAAAAACTTACGAGGTGTAGAAGACAACACTGTATTTAGGAATGTCTGCCTTGAATGCTTCATATGCGCCATTCACCAAAGCCTCTTGTTTGTCGGAGAAAGCAACCATTTTCTTTTCTACTTTTCTCTTCTTTCTGTTTCTTCTATTCAACTTAATTATGCAATAACTTCACATCCTTTACTTCTTTATATAGAGAGCCTTGGACACTACAAAGCATCTCTCTTGGCTCGAGGCTGCTAACAGACATCACCAAAAGACAATTATCTTTTTAAAATCGTAAAATCATTTGTTTCATTAATCTAGGTAATAATTAATTTATATCTTATTATGAACACTAGAATATATAATTAATGTCTATAAAAATATTCAGTTTCAAGTAAACACAATTATTAACTTAATAATATATCTACAAAAAACTGTGTTTTAAGTTTCATCTTAGTGAAACAAAATCTGACTCTTTTTTTCTTTTTACTATCATTTTGAAGTCTCGAAATATATTGATTAAATATATTTAAAGTGATAATTGCTTTCAATGGCTTGTATTGTTTAAAATAGTAGATCTACCTTTTTGCATTTTATATTTATTTTTTATACTGTTATTGAATTTATCTTTTAATATTCTCCATATGAGATCATTTTTGTTTTTATATATTTTCTCTTCTTCCACTTATAGAATAAAATTTTGTTTTATTATTTTCATTGATAAATAATTATTATTTTTGGATTTTTATATCACATTAATTATTTTAATATTTACAGTATTTGTTTTTGTCATTTTGGCATTAAGATGATAGTTTTTAGGAAAATGTTTGTTTAACACCATCCTTTGACACAAATTTGACACTGGTCCACATGTCAAATTTGTATTGGATAGCTGTTGGTCTTTTAAAATTAATTTTTCCAAAAGCTGAGAAGGGTAGAATGGGCATTGTGATGTTATTGAATGAATGAAAATTGAATTTGGCGGTTTCATTTTTCATCTTTCACTTTCAGACTTTCGTTCTCTGACCATCGTTCTCTCCCATTCACAATCTCTCCCATTCGACTTTGCCATTGTCCCATTCGGTCATCTCCTATTGTCCCATTCTCCCATTCGTCTTCTGTCCATTATCATTGTGTCATTCATCTGTGCATTGCGGTGGTATTGGTCATCGAAAGGCATCGAAAGGCGTCGTGTACCATTCTCTCATTCGACCTCTGTTTCAACGTAAGTTCTGTTTGGCGTTTTGGGTGTGTTTAGGGTTAGCGTTCGTTTGTTGTTTTGGGTGGAATGGTAGGTTATTGTTGTTTGATGTTAGGTTTTTGTTTGTTGTGAATCCTAATGTAGAAATGATTTATTATGCAGTTGAAATGGTGTCGGGTAACCCAAAGGTAAGTTATATTTTAGGTATTATTTATAGTTTTAATTTTTTATATTAAATAATAAAAATTTATTTTTAATATTTTGTAGTGGCAGATTCGAATGTCTGTGGATTCATCTTTGATTGTCTTAATGAATGGGTTATTGAGAAAAGAGCATGTGGAACGAATTGGTATGACACCGTTTCGTTGGTGTTTGCGGCTACGTAAGGCTTTGAAGATTAATTGTGAGTTATTGAAGGTTATGGTATGTAGGTGGGCAGGACATGATGTTAGCTTTAGGTTGAGTCATCAATTGGTTCCTTTTACAGTTTTAGATGTTTTCATGACGACTGGTTTAGGTATAGGAGGTTTAGAAATCCCGTTTGATGAATGTATAGAAGGTTTGGTTGGAGAAATGTTTAATAAAAAAAGCACAACTTTGGAAGACTTGGTTGACATGTTTGATGTGATTGTTTTAGATGAAACCACAGAAGTTGATGTTGTTTATAGGTTGTATATATTTGTGTGTTTGGTTGTCTTGTTCTTTCCTAGGAAGTCTAAGATAGTTGCTAACATGCTATCAAAAGTCTTAGATGACCTAGATAGTCTTTGTTTATATGATTGGGCTACCGGTGTACATAAACACCTAGTTGATAGTTTGAATAAAGGAATGAAAAAAATAATGGGTGGAGGTATCAACAGCTCACTGAGTCTAAGTGGCAATGTCTCGGTATTACAAGTAAAATTCTTTGTAGTTCTTTAAGTGAATGAATAGAATTTTATACATTTTGATATATGTGTGACTGAAAATATTCTTGATGTTGTAGGCTGAAAACCTTGCTCGTTTTTTTTGCATCTTGTACAACAAACCGGAAGGGAGTATAGGACCTTTGTCTGTTGTACATGCAAAAATCCCATCCCAACCTAACCTGTAAGTTGTGATAGGTCTTTAATTTAAAAATATGATGTTGTAAATGATGTGATTTGTCAAAAGTGGTTGATTTTATCTTTATATTGTTTCAGACATGACTGTGCAGTTATAATATTAAAAGCTATGGAAATTTGGGATGGAGAGGATAAATACAATGGGAATAGTATGCCACTGTACACGAATGTAAGTCATAATATGATTTTCATTATTGTTTGATGATTGGGTTGATCTGACAATATCAATGTTTTCATTTCAGGAGGAATTGCTTGCTTTTAGAAAGCAATATGTAGTTGATTGGATCCTGGACGACGAAAACATAAGATTACTGGATGCGCTTTCGGTGTATGGGTTGTTGTAGGATAGTTGTCATGTGTTCAAATGTAGAGGGGTCCTTGTAAGAAACATTATTGTTTATGGAGACTATGTATTTTTAATATATAGAAACACATTGTACAGATTCTTATATGAATGAGAAATATGATTTCTAGCTTGTTAATGTTCAATGCACAAGGATATGTAATCGTTAACGCGAGTGTGTTTGTAATCATTTATATATTTGAAGACAATGTACAAATGATTATTGCAATACAACGATTGATTTTGAAGATTGGTTATGTGCAATGTTGAAATAATTGTTGATTGATGATTGATGTCCAAGTTTTAGTGTACTCTGCCACAAAAAGCACTGTTATAATCGTTTACAATAGGCTTGTAATCGATTACGCGAGCCATAATGCAATTTTGGACATCCTGTTGAACTGAAGGAGCCACCTGTGATAACGTGGGGGACCACTGGTCATTTTTGGGTGTTTTTGAAGTCAACTTGACTTGTTTTTGCTGCAAGCGTGAGTG
Source organism: Vigna mungo (assembly GCA_036885675.1). Taxonomy (NCBI): domain Eukaryota; kingdom Viridiplantae; phylum Streptophyta; class Magnoliopsida; order Fabales; family Fabaceae; genus Vigna; species Vigna mungo. The sequence continues at coordinate 40,413,623 of CP144692.1, read as the reverse complement.
TAGGGTTTCATGTTGGTGGTTGGGACACCCCATGATGTAGAGGGGTCCCACCCAGGGTTTTAAACTGAACCTTGGTGAGTTTTAGTGTACTCTGCCACAAAAAGCACTCTTGTAATCGTTTACAAGAGGCTTGTAATCGATTACGCGAGCCATAATGCTATTTTGGACATCCTGTTGAACTGAAGGAGCCACCTGTGGCAACATGGGGGACCACTGGTCATTTTTGGGTGTTTTTGAAGTCAACTTGACTTGTTTTTGGTGCAAGTGTGAGTGTAGGGTTTCATGTTGGTGGTTGGGACATCCCATGATGTAGAGGGGTCCCACCCAGGGTTTTAAACTGAACCTTGGTGAGTTTTACTGTACTTTGCCACAAAAAGCACTCTTGTAATCGTTTACAAGAGGCTTGTAATCGATTACGCGAGTCATAATGCTATTTTGGACATCCTGTTGAATTGAAGGAGCCATCTGTGGCAACGTGGGGGACCACTGGTCATTTTTAGGTGTTTTTGAAGACAACTTGACTTGTTTTTGGTGCAAGTGTGAGTGTAGGGTTTCATGTTGGTGGTTGGGACACCCCATGATGTAGAGGGGTCCCACCCAGGGTTTTAAACTGAACCTTGGTGAGTTTTAGTGTACTCTGCCACAAAAAGCACTCTTGTAATCGTTTACAAGAGGCTTGTAATCGATTACGCGAGCCATAAGGCTATTTTGGACATCCTGTTGAACTGAAGGAGCCACCTGTGGCAACGTGGGGGACCACTGGTCATTTTTGGGTGTTTTTGAAGTCAACTTGACTTGTTTTTGCTGCAAGCGTGAGTGTAGGGTTTCATGTTGGTGGTTGGGACACCCCATGATGTAGAGGGGTCCCACCCAGGGTTTTAAACTGAACCTTGGTGAGTTTTAGTGTACTCTGCCACAAAAAGCACTCTTGTAATCGTTTACAAGAGGCTTGTAATCGATTACGCGAGCCATAAGGCTGTTTTGGACATCCTGTTGAATTGAAGGAGCCACCTGTGGCAACGTGGGGGACCACTGGTCATTTTTGGGTGTTTTTGAAGAAAACTTGACTTTTTTTTGGTGCAAATGTGAGTGTAGGGTTTCATGTTGGTGGTTGGGACACCCCATGATGTAGAGGGGTCCCACCCAGGGTTTTAAACTGAACCTTGGTGAGTTTTAGTGTACTCTGCCACAAAAAGCACTCTTGTAATCGTTTACAAGAGGCTTGTAATCGATTACGCGAGCCATAAGGCTGTTTTGGACATCCTGTTGAATTGAAGGAGCCACCTGTGGCAACGTGGGGGACCACTGGTCATTTTTGGGTGTTTTTGAAGAAAACTTGACTTTTTTTTGGTGCAAATGTGAGTGTAGGGTTTCATGTTGGTGGTTGGGACACCCCATGATGTAGAGGGGTCCCACCCAGGGTTTTAAACTGAACCTTGGTGAGTTTTAGTGTACTCTGCCACAAAAAGCACTCTTGTAATCGTTTACAAGAGGCTTGTAATCGATTACACGAGCCATAAGGCTATTTTGGACATCCTGTTGAACTGAAGGAGCCACCTGTGGCAACGTGGGGGACCACTGGTCATTTTTGGGTGTTTTTGAAGTCAACTTGACTTGTTTTTGGTGCAAGCGTGAGTGTAGGGTTTCATGTTGGTGGTTGGGACACCCCATGATCTAGAGGGGTCCCACCCAGGGTTTTAAACTGAACCTTGGTGAGTTTTAGTGTACTCTGCCACAAAAAGCACTCTTGTAATCGTTTACAAGAGGCTTGTAATCGATTACGCGAGCCATAAGGCTGTTTTGGACATCCTGTTGAATTGAAGGAGCCACCTGTGGCAACGTGGGGGACCACTGGTCATATTTGGGTGTTTTTGAAGAAAACTTGACTTGTTTTTGAAGAAAACTTGACTTGTTTTTGGTGCAAATGTGAGTGTAGGGTTTCATGTTGGTGGTTGGGACACCCCATGATGTAGAGGGGTCCCACCCAGGGTTTTAAACTGAACCTTGGTGAGTTTTAGTGTACTCTGCCACTAAAAGCACTCTTGTAATCGTTTACAAGAGGTTTGTAATCGATTACGCGAGCCATAAGGCTGTTTTGGACATCCTGTTGAACTGAAGGAGCCACCTGTGGTAACGTGGGGGACCACCGGTCATTTTTGGGTGTTTTTGAAGACAATTTGACTTGTTTAACAAAATAAATAGTGGTGAATTCATTCATATGAAAACAATGATTACAATAACAACATTACATTACATCTTACTAAATTATAAAAGTTCACAATAACAACATTGAAACTTTAATACAAGTACAGTCATCCAATAACCAGTCTTACAACTGATAACATACTATTACAGCACTCCATTAAAGTAAATTTTCCCCTTCACTACAAAACATAAATTAAAGCATACGTAAATTAATATATTAATTGTCTGGTTGTTTGGATGATGATGACGGTTGGTCTGCTTCTGTGGATGATGATGACGGTAAGTCAGTTGGGCAAACAAATTTGCGGAGGATGGCATCCACATTGTCATTGTTTTCTGCCCACATCGGAAGTCGAATGACAGGTTTTGGCGTCTTCGAGATGACTTCTCGTTGTTCCTCTGTCAACCATTCGTTGATAGTGCTAACATACATAGTTGAAAATGAATGACGCACGCTCAAGTGTCCAAAACAAAATAACACATCAAATCAAATAACAAGAGGATAGAAGGCAAGAAACACACCAAATCAAATAATACACCAAATCAACAAAACCCATAACGTGTTAAAGAAACCACAAGAACCCCAATACCCAAACCTAAAACAAAATACCCAAACCTAAAGAGGATAGAAGGCATTTACCTTGGTCCAACGAAGGTCCATTCCGGAACTTGCCATTTCAGAGCATTGGAGAGCACGATGGGAGACGACGGGAGAGAGACAATCTGTCACACAAAACCAATGAAAAAGCCAAGGGGTATAATTGTAATACAAATGTTCTGGAAAGCTTTCCATTTTGCAAACCAAATTTAAAAAAAAAAAGTAAAATAAAATGACCCAATAAGACGTTGGTACGTGGCAGTGTCAAATATGTGTCAAAAAGTGGGTGTCAAAATAACGGAACCCTAGTTTTTATATATACTTTTTAAACCATTATATTATACGAATGTATGACGTCAATCTAAGTTATGATATTTTACTTTATTTTTAGTAGACCTTAAGGTAGTTGAATGCATAACAAAAATATATAATAATTAGAAGAAAGCCGTATAATTAAAATGATTTGTTTGCAAATAAAAAATTGCAAAAGTTTAAAATTATTTTTTCTAAATAGTTTTCAACAGCAAACTAGTTTCTTTCTTCGGTTAAATTGTCTTTCAACTTCCAACTAGTTTTAACATTAATTGCTTTGGAAATTGTAAATAAACTCTGGGAGTTTAAACCTTTTTCTTTAATCTGTATTATTTGTATGAATAATAATAATGTGATATACTTTTATATATATTTGATAAGTAATATAAAGTTAAAAAAATATAATAAAATAGTAATTTTTGTATTTAAAAAAATAAGAAAAATATAGTATCAATAATTGAATGTAAAAATTTTAAAATTTATATGTATCAGAGTATATTTTTCTATTTTTATTTCCTTTTAAACATTCTTAAAAGTTGTTACCAAAACTTTTAAATAAATTATACAAATACTTTTTGGCGATGATTTATCGAAGATTAAAAAAAGGCAATTCGTGTGGTGCATGTAAGACAACGGTGACGTTTGTTATTTTAAGCTGATTACGACTACTTGGCTTCTCATGCTTACAAATCGTTGGTCATAGAAATTTGAACAACCTTGTGGTTTAAGTTAATGCTACCATACTTCTTTTACTATTTATGGTATGAATTATTTATCAAAAGAAAATAATGGATATGGAATTTGATCACACATGATTAATATTTTAACTAAAATAATTAATCTTTATATTAAAACGAGAATGATCTTACTTTAAATAATGAATCCTTTGTTTAAACAAAATGCTAGCTACTTGAATAGATGTTTATGTTCTATCTTTTAATATAAGAGATATATAAATCAATAGAAACTTTTGTTTCGCGAGAGTGGATGTTGACACGAAATAAATATATTGAAGAATAAATGACTGTATTTTCGCAATAAGTTAAAAAAAATTGTAAAAAGTGTTGGGTCTATCAAGGAGGAGATTATCACTTTCTACCCAAAACCTTAAGGCAATGGATCTTTCACCACTCACACTTGGATTCCCAACAATCTCCCCCTCAAGGGTGCATTCCCAACCAACTACACCCACAAGAAGCCCTTTCCAAGGACTGTTTATCTTAACGAAACTCGCTTACCTGTATAGCCTTTGTCAGGAAGACTTTCGACAATAGATTAATGGGTCTTTCACCTTTATATAGTGTTGTACTTTTTCATTTCTATTCAATGTAGGACTTAGACTCACACTTGGATTCCCAATAAAAAGATAAAAGGTATTAATACATTTATTTTATTAGCAAACACAATTTATTTACATACAAATATATTATATATTTTAAAATTTTATGAAATTATAAATTATATATATATATACACATACATACATACATACATACATATATATATATATATATATATATATATATATATATATATATATATATATATATATATATATATATATATATAAGTGATGAGGTTTTTTTTATATATAAAATACTCAACTTCTTTATTTCTAGCTAATGTGAAATTTAAATTCACACTTGTTCCAAACTCCATGAAAACTTTTGATAAAAGAAACTCTCACGTCTTAGAATTCTTCTTCCATTTGTTTGAAGACTTTCAATACAAACTAGTGCAAAAATTATTTTTTGTAACCATTTTTTATACAAATTATAATTAACATGTTATAATAAGTGATGCGGGGGAAGAATTTTAAATAAGATAACACTTTTATATTGGTTGGTTGTATTTACAACTGGTATAGAAATTAAGTGCGATGACATTTTTGTAATAAAGAAGAAAATTTATTATACTCGTTTTAGTTATAATTAGTACTGAAAGTGGACGTGGTGGCATTTTTTTAATAAGGTTTAATCATTTACATAGTTCTTATTTTCGGTGACTTTTATCAAAAAGGGTATCTCTTTTTTGTCTCAGTTGAGTTTTTATTTTTGAAAAATTGTAGCAATTAGGTTTTTGCCGTTAGTTCCACACTAACATCGTTAAAGAAGTGTCAGGTGTTAGCTCGTGTGTTTTTTTTTTTTTAAATATTTTTATTTTTTTTTTAAAAACAAAAAATTTGCAATGTGTCAAGGTGACATTATGCCACATAGCAATGACAGTGTAACGTGGAACTGATAGTGTGATGTAACACTAACAATGTCATGTGTAACTGGTCACGTCATTGTATTTGTCTCAATTTGATCCTTATATTTTTATTTTGTCTTAATTTAGTCCTTGTATTAAATGATTAAAATATTAAATTAAATATAATTTTTTGCTCAAAAGGATTTCTAGAAAATTGACGCACAAATAATTTTAGAAGATTTAACTAAATGAAATAACTATGTTTTCTAAATTCTTGTCTTTAAATTTGTTTCTGTTGAGTGAATTTTTAGTGATGATATATAAGTCTTAATGCTTTACTCGAAAAACTTTTTATGATTTGTTGAGAAAGTACTGAAACTTTTTTTTTTTTTATAGATCACCTTCACAAAAATATTTATTACTAAAATGTGAATTGTTAAAGTTTGTTCATTCATATTATTTAGGTTAAAAGTTTCATTTGTTGTTTAATATTTTGTAGAAAGAAAATGAGTTTCTTTATTTTTATTTGTCTCAATTTAGATTTTGTTTTGAAAACTTTAATGCAATTATGTTATTTTCGTTATTATTATATAAATGAAAATGTGTCATATGTTAGTCCGTAATTTTTTTATTTTTCTAATAAAAATATCAATTTGTATAAAATTTTTTGTAAAGATTTATATATAAATTAAATTTTGTTTAAATTTGGAAAGAACAAAATTGTTTAATTTTTAAAATAATTAGGATTAAATTGAGACAAAATAAAAATATAAGGACCAAATTGAGACAAATATATACAATGACACATGGTCTGACAGTGACACGTGGTATTGTCGGTGTCATGTCACACTTTCATTGTCACGTGACACAATATCAAGTTGGCACGTGATAAATTATTTTATTTAAAAAAAAAATAATTCAAAAAATATTTAAAAAATTCAAAAAAATCACGACTTATACTTGAATTTCTAACTATCTCTATTTCAAGGATAAAGTAGTCCCTTCCATATTGGTATATTTTCTCTCAAGAGGAAACATTTTCAACCCCAAGTACTTCAATAATAACCTTATACGATTCTTATACCACAAGAGAACACACTTGCCTAAAACCTTATCAAGAAGACTTTAGATACAACTAACTTCTACCTAGGTTTTTCTACCAATATTGTATCTCGTTCGAACTTATCACCAAGATAAATCTTTAACTATGATACGATTGATAAATTTTTTTATAATAGAACATTATACATATCAATGAGACACAAATACAACTCACATTAAATATTGACATTACTTTTAACCAAAACCATAACGCATTGAATTTTTCGATTTTCTTCCTTACATATGTTCAATTTTTTCTTTTTTATTTAGGATTTAGACTCGTACCTTTTAAAAAGAAAAAATTATATAACTCAACCATCTAATTCCATTTCTAAAGTTAGATGAGTCGAAATAATTTTTCCATCATAAGTTATGATATAATTTTGAATTTATGTTTTTTTATCATAAAAATATATTAGATAGGAAAAAAAGTGGTCCTAAACCATATACATGTTATACAGACAGAAAAGAAAACCAAATAAGTGTCTTGCCATATATACAAATTTGTTTTCATTGCACTATTCTAATCTTAAACAGTATTCTTCACTGCCAGTGGGAAAGTATCATCTTTATTATGTAATATACTCAATATTCAATTGTTTGAAAGTATCATCTTCACTGTTTATTTATATTTTTTAGGGGAATTTTTTTTTCACCCATTTAATTAATCTTGATAAAAAAAATTTAAAAAACATATTATTTCAAATATTGTGTGTGTGTGTTTTTTTGTGATTATTTTTCTCGAATATCTATGAATCGCAAACATATATATATATATATATCAAGACCAGTTATCCAAATAGAATATAATTTATAATTTACTTATTTTTAAGCAACATTTATATGGGGAACATGTTTAATAACAAGTTCTTTTTATTTATTTATTACAAATAATGGCAATCCTAATATGCCTTTTTGATAGCTGCTGCCAATTCATCGTAAGCTACTTCCACAGCACCGCTGAGTTCATCGCTCCATTTGGCTCCAACAGCTTCCTTCAATGTTTTCACCAAAGCTTCTTTTACCACCTGCAATTCATTAACACTTTATTATTATTATTATTATTATTCAGATAAAAAAAACTTCTAAATTATGCATTAATTTATTGTAAATAAGACCAAAAAAAATAGTAAATAATGTTACCAGAAACTGAGCATCGTTGACTGCTTTCTGAGAATGGACAGCACCAAGTGCAGCATCAGCCACGACTGCTCCACTTGCTTTAAGTTGTGCAGCCGAATCACGCACCTTCAATTTCAAAATTATCATAAATATATGATAATAAAACTATAAAAAAAGAAAATATGAATATGATTTGGTTGAGAGTTACCAATCCAAAAAGCTTTTCAGCATGAGCGGTGAGCTTAGGATTACTGGGATCAACTCCGTTAGCTAGAAAAGAAAACAAGTTCTTTGCTGCTGGTGCTTTCTCCAGTATTCTGTTCATTTTCTTTTCGTCAAAACCAAAACACAGATACCATGCATGCATGCATGAAAAACACATATATGTTTTTTTAAGGAAAAAACTTACGAGGTGTAGAAGACAACACTGTATTTAGGAATGTCTGCCTTGAATGCTTCATATGCGTCATTCACCAAAGCCTCTTGTTTGTCTGAGAAAGCAACCATTTTCTTTTCTACTTTTCTCTTCTTTCTATTTCTTGTATTCAACTTAGTTATGCAATAACTTCACATCCTTTTCTTTATATAGAAAGCTAATTGGTGTGAGAAAAACTAAAACATATGTCTTGTAATTGGCTTGTTGAGAGTGTCAAAAGGCATCATGAAAAGGCAATTATCTTTTTAAAAACTTCATCAAACATTTTTTCAGTTAATTAAAGTAAATTCATAATTTAATTATAAGTGTGGTTAACATATGCCCTAAGAACATCAATTAAGAAATTTAAAAAAAAAAATAAAGATTCCATATTTGCTTACAAATTACAACAAATGTTACACCCAAAAGTCATCTATACTAGCCGATCGAGTGTGTGTGTGTATATATATATATATTACATATTGTTTTATAATAACATGTTTTCAAATATAAAGTAAAAGAAATTATAAATGAAATTTCCATATTTCCTTCGTTTAATGTGTTAATGAGATCTATTATTTGATGAACTTTAGATTTGATATAATCGATGGATTATTTTTGACAAGGATTCAGAAGAAAAATTTAATAATAATAATAAACAGAATTAAATCTATATAAAGTATTGATATTATCATCAACACAAAACTTTAAATTAATGAGTTTTTAATTTTTTTTTTCTACATATTATATTAATTTCTTATTTATACTCAATACATATTAATTCACAAAAATTATTTTAGACATCAATAACTTTTAAGTCATAAAATAGTATTTAACTTATTCAATATAATAATTAATAATTTTTACTTTCTAAATTTATTATTGTTTAATTATTTTCTCATAGTAAAAATTAATTTAATGGTTTTTAATATTTTCTGTAACGAATTATTATTTTTTTGAGCACTCCTTTGTAAAAAAAAATCAACAAGATGTGAAAGATGCATGTAGTAACTTTTTTTCTTTAAACAGCAATATATTTGTTCCTCTGAAAAGGAATAAACGAGTATATCGCTTAATCCACATTATAACAAGAAATATAATATCCAATGAGATTGTTTTTATAAGAAGTAATTTCTAATGAGATACTTTGTCACGAAATGTATTGATTTATTATCTTAATTGATAGTTTCAAGTCATTCTAGTGGATGTTAAAAGTATATTTTGAATTACAGGTAATATCATTAATTACAATAATAATCAAAATCGTTTAAATTTTATTGATTTTTATATTTATGAAATAAAATTTAAACATAACTTAACTATTTTTACTAGTACTGAAAATCTATTTATTTTTTGCTTTATTTCAAAGATCTAAAACAGTAATATAGAGTCACAAATAGAAAGAATTTCACAGGCTACGATTGATGCACAAGAAGGTGTGGACAGTAGGAGGATTTTTTATTTGAACTCAATTATATTAATATAAATTGAACTAATTATTGCTCAACATATAAATTAAACTAACTAATGTTTAACTATATATTTATTTAAAAGCTTTTTTTTTTTAATTTGAAAGGTTAAAGCATTCTTTTCATTTTTCAGATTCAATTTTCAAAGTTGGCTTCAGCCTATTGTAGAAAGGTGACTTATATAGGATTTTCTTTTCATTTTTTTTTTCTCACCATACAGTTGTCAGAAAAAAATTTAAAATATTGTGTAAACTTATAACTAAAGTAATGTGCATAAATTATATAAATATACAGAGTGATTTCTTGAATGTTTATAAAACAAATTTAGTGTACTGTAGCGTTTGATACAACTGATAGTATATTTTTTAGGAAATTCATACAAAATGGAAGATGAAAAAGATTATGAATTGAACTTCTCTTTACTAACATTTAAAAAAGTTATTAGATTGATTTCAAGAATTTAGAAAAATAATAGAAAAGGTTATAAATTCAACTTACCTATTAATAAAATATTAACAAATAACAATTACCGATAAAAAAATATTAAACATTATCTTTAATCTAAAAGTTTAAGATAAAAAATTTATAAACCGTTTTTCTTTATAAAGTTACATCTCTTGTGAGACTTAAATCTAAATTTGTTTTTAAAATTTTTTTGTTAATATTTCAAATACATGTAAAATAATTTTTCATCTTATTCGAAAATTCTTGCTGAAATATTAGAATTTAAGTGTAAGAGAATGCTTAAATAATAGAAAAAAAACTAATTTATTTACACTATAGATTACTTTGAATTCGTTTGTCAAGTATGGATTTGTGATTCACAGACGTAAGCGTGAGCAAAAAAAAAATGAAGAATGTTTATCCAAATACAAAATATTCTACTTGTTATAACTGACATTTATATGAAGAAATTAATAGAAAATTTGAGCGAAACAAAGTTTATTAATTAGACTTGATATGAATAGATCCTAAGGCATTGCCTTCTTAATTGCTGCAGCCATAGCATTATAGGCTTGTTCCCATGCATCGTTGAGTTCTTGGTTCCATTTGTCTCCAACTGCTTCCTTTATTGTTTTCAGCACTGCTTCTTTAATCACCTACGTACCAATCAATTATAATCAGTTCTATGTTTTTCCTTCATTTTTGAGATAAAACTTTTGCAAATGATTAATGCTTATCTATGATTTATTATACATCAAACGTACCGCAAATTGAGGATCGGTGACTTTTTTTTCAGTATGGACAGAACCAAGTTTGGCTTCGGCCACCACTTCTCCCTTTGTTTTAAGTTGAACAGCTGCGTCTCGTACCTGCAATTCAAAAAACATCATATGTCACACGAAAAGTAGTACGCATAAAAGACATGTTATTAGATTTGTAAGAAAATTATAAGTTTAATTAGTTGGACGAGTTTACCGTTCCAAAAAGCTTTTCAGCATGGGCAGCCATCTTAGGATTATTGGGATCTACTCCATTACCTAGAAATGAGAACAAGTCCTTTGCTCCTGGTTCCTTCTCCAATACCCTTTTATTTAATCAAACCGAAACCCAACATACTCACTCACAAATTCTATGAAGGATTCAATTCATATAATAATAAGAGTTATCAGAACTTACAATTTGAAGAACGTAACACTATTTTGAGAAAGGTTTCCCTTGAATGCCTCCCATGAGCTATTAACCAATTCCTCTTGTTTCTCAGTGAAAGCGCCCATATTTCTTTATCTGTATTTCAGTTCAATAATTTCACTCCAATAAGTGTTTATATATAGATGGTTTAGAGAGTGAGAGAAACGAAAACTTGCTTTTATATGTGATTGTAATTGAATTCTCTTGCCTTGTGTTGTGGAATGTGGAACTTGTCGATCCAAATTATGAGGCGGAGACTGTGAACTTTTCAAAAATGTCGTCAAAATGAATTCAAATGTGAATTTTTTAAATGTTTAATTTATTTTTCCTTTCTTCTTTCTTTGAGGTCTCTGGAACTAAAAAATGAAGGCAGCCATCAACACACCATAAGTATCTCCAATTTTCTGGAATCACAGCATCGATATACCATAAAAAATACTCCAACAAACAAATAAGGTGGACATTGAACCACTCACACCGAAACAATAAAATAAAAATAGAAATAAATCAAATGCCTGAAAGCTATAAACAGAACACTCATATGCTGAGCAATCCAAACAGAAACAAGAAAAATCGCACTGGCATCGCCACTGAAACCGAAATAAAAAGAAGAAGAAGAAGTAAACTGGATTCACTATTTCCAGAATCACTCACTATCGGCGTCGCCGGAGAGCAAGGAATCGGCAGTATATTTATTTGACAATAGGTAAAGAAATATAACATTGAAGCAATAGAATATATTGACGAGGTTGAAATATGACTCAACAAAAAACGAAAACGCAGCAGACACATTGCAGGTTCATCAAGGCAATTTCATGTTTCCAACAGGACCCAAAAATAACCATTGCACCTCTCTTTTAAATCCTTAGCTTTTATCTTATCAATTTGGGATATCTCTGTAGTCTGTTTAAAAAAGAAAAGCTTTATTGGAATATTATCATGATAAATTTTCAGAAAAACTTGTGTTAGTCTAGTAGGAATTCCATGAAGGATGAGTTCGCCTCTTGGTTTCAGCATTGGTAGGAAGAATGATCTTCCATGTTTAGACCTGTGACTGGATCCTTCATAAAAGTTCGTAATAGAGATCAACAATATTGGAGAAAATTATTATAAGGATTTCAAAACAACTAAAATATTCTTGTGAATTAATTTTCAACTGGGTCAAATGACATCGTGTGATGTGATCCATATAACCTAATGGATGAAAATATTGTTAATATTACTCTTCCAAAGTAACTTCATGGCAGGTGTGTGAAAGGATCCATTAATGTAATTGTTGTAGTTTAGGACTAAATCAAACAATTTTAGAGCTTTTGATGGCACTATGCAAATAGGTCGAAGTTGATGGCTTTTATATACAATTTTCCCAAAGCAACACATTCTTTTATTTCTGTTTCTTCCATCTTATTTGCACATGATGCTGAAAAAACAAGACTGTGGAGTTGATGCCACTGCATGCAGAAGAAGATCATGCAGCATGGCTGGTTTTTGTGGGTTATGGGTCTTCATGTGATACCATATTTACAGGAAATCTTTTAGGATCAGAAAACATAAGTGAAAATTTCATTATACAAATAACAAATGCAATGGTGTGGCATCTTTGTTAGTACTTGATATCAACAAGTATTTGAAAACATCACCGATGAACTACAAATTGACACTGCAAAGTTTTTCTTCTCTAAGCACCGATCAATCCGTATTTCTTGTTCAATAAAGGTGTGGTTTCTTTCTTCTTCAACAGAAACCTGGTTCCTTTCTACCATTGTTCTAAGGAGTGACGTTGTTGTGTTCTATCATTGTCGAAATTGGAGTTGAAGACTTCATCGGCATAGTGCCTGAACGAGATCTCTGTCGGACGCTACCTTTCTCCATCATGAAATCCTTCTTATTTTCCTTGTTCATGTGTAAAGGTTTCTCGTTCATCTTATTCTTCCCACTAAATGTGGGTTGTTGTCGTATCATATAAGGGACCATGATTATTCTCTGTTTTTAAGTGTGAATAAGGTTGTTATGAGGTGTGGAACGAAAATTGTGATGGATATATATATGTTTATGGAGAGGGTGAATGACGACAATGATGATGCGAATGATCCTTAATGAAATTAATGTTAGAAAAAGAATGGAAAATGAAGTTAAGAACAATTAGGGATTTGATTGCACTTTGCAGCGGCACCAGTGATGGTGTCAAGAACACCGATGGTAGGATCTCCCTCGAAATTGGGTAGATGGTTCGGTGAAGAGTGGTCAGTTGAGTGGGTGGTTCACCTGTGAATGGGAGAGAGAGAAGACTACAACAAAAATTGTATAATAGTTTAGAAACGAAACATGTATTTACCCAATATAAACTTGATTAAAGTAAGATAATATTGATCAAAGTAACAATTTAGCATTCTTTTCATTTATTTATTATATATGTTTAGTATTTATTTATTTGTTATAAGTGCGATAATTTCACTTCTAAATATACATTAAATAGAACTTCATTTGATGTTAATCAATATATATGTAAGATAAGTTATATTGCATTTAATGAAGTCCATTAAAATAATTTCACACACTACAAAAATAATATGTAATTTTTTTAGGAGCTATTTTTAGGTTAGGAAAATAATATTTTAACATCGATTTTTGACATTACATAATGTTAAAATGTGATTGGACGATTTCAAATTAAAAAAAGTTGATGTAATGGTATATTTGCAAGAGAAAAACCAAAGTTTTTTTTTTAATTTGAAATCGTCTAATTATATTTTCACATGTAACATATCAAAATAATATAAAAAATTGGTGTTGAAATATATTTTTCTTTAGCTTATACGGTTTTAATCCTTTTCTGCAGTTGGAAAAATCACTAAGAAAGGCTAGTCGATAAGTAACCGGCAATTTTTTTTAAACTGGCATAATTTTAAGGACTTTTAGGAAACTGTCGGTACTAATGGGAGTTTGTATATAACGCCGTAATTTTCATGAGTTTTAAAAAAATTGCTGATATTAACAGGATTTCTCATAAATTGTCAAAACTAATTCAAACCGTCAGAACTAATTGAGATTCTCTTAAAACCGTTCCTATTCGTAAGGATTTACTTAACTGGGTTCAAAAAAACCGCAAAAAATGTATACAAATCACTTTTCTTTTATTATGATTAAATTAAATTATGATTTTATTGAGAAAACAAACAATAAATTAATATGAACTAAAAATTGAATATTATTGTATAAAATAAAGTACATTATTCAACTTATTATTGATACAAGTAATTATTTAGTTATACATAATTACATATGTTCAATTTCTAGAACTGAAAATGATATTCATTAACAAAATATCAATCGCCCACTCTGGGTTATTATTAGCTACCCGAAGAGCACGACTAACAGTGTCTCTGTTCCAGTTGCCACCGCCCAGGTCTACGATTTGTTGAATAGTCTGCTCAAGATTACTGCTGGCAAGTAAATTCGCTACAACCTGATCATAAGTACCTGCAGAAACACTGAAAAAATGACGAAGAGACAATATTTAGAAGGCTTTTTTATGATAGGAAAGGGAACAATGTAAATAAAAGAAACAACTCATCCCAACAATGTTTACAGGCCAAAAGAAAAAGAAAGAGATAACACAATGGTTATAATAAAAGCAACGACAAAACATCTTACATTACATAATAACTAACCCCTAAAGATTCAGTGAAATTATTTGAATAAGAAAACAGACTGCTTCAGGTATCATATCCGGATCAAACTAATTCCTTTGATTAAAACAGTTGCAGCAATCGTAAACATCATGAGAAAAGTCAAACCATAACACTAAATATTAAAATTCAAAGTATGACAAATTGTTCTTATTGAACTAAAGATCCAAACCATAATTCATTGTTATTCACTCATTAACTATTTTATGGGAGTAAATTATGGCATCCGGAATTAAAAAATTTAGTAGAATTTATTAACAGTATCTTAAGAAAAATGTAGAGACAAAAACCATACTTGGTAGTTGGAGCATCCGTGCTAATTGTGATGTTGTTCGCAGTCCTGCAAAATTGGACAAAATAAATAAAGAAAAATTGTGGCTAGCTAGTATAGAAATCGACCTCCTCAAAGATAGACTCACTGAGTATGCACTGGAGGATCAGAAGTTGAATTGGAATTGGATGTTGATACAGTTGTAACAGGACTGCTGACAGGCTGATATAATTTCACCATATTTAATACAGATAAAGAAAACTTTCAAAATTGAACCAGTAATTACATACCTGAACAAATGGAGCTGTAGCAGAACCTGATGCTGTACTCTGAAAATAGAGAAATAAAATGGAAAATTGTGGTAAAAAAAGGTAAATTGTGCTTCTTACCATACAAATGTTAAAGCTTATTTTATTGAAATAGAAATGTCTTAATTGAGTTTATCGAATTGAAACAAGATAAAAGATACTATATGACAAGATCTAATACCTCTCGTAATATCAAAACAAAAATATCAGATAATGAGAGAATCCAAGGAAAAGATTGCTATCAATTAGTTCTTGCACCAAATCAACCTCTTAAAACTGGTTTGTAAGATGAGGTTTACACTTCACTTATATATTATAAATTGATTTTATTTGTAATCGATGTGAAACTTCCAACATAACCAATAAATACATTAAATCTAAACCAAGAAAATGGGTTAAATAAAATATTGACTGAAGAGTAGAAACCAATCATGTATGTTTTCTATCCGCCAAGAAAAAACCCCGCTTATAATATATAATTTTTGTAGTGAGAACATATAAATTATGGGTCGCAATCAGAAACCTCTGGAAATATAACTTGAGATTCTTTATCCAATAATAGTATATAAATTACTTATTTTAACCAACGTTTATATATGGTGGAACTTGTGTAATAACAAGTTACAGTGAAACAAATTTATTTATTACAGTTTAATTTAAGGCAATAGAAGCTAATATGCCTTTTTGATAGCTGCTGCCAATTCATCGTAGGCTACTTCCACAGCACCGCTGAGTTCATCGCTCCATTTGGCTCCAACAGCTTCCTTCAATGTTTTCACCAAAGCTTCTTTTACCACCTGCAATTCATTAACACTTTATTATTATTATTATTATTATTCAGATAAAAAAAACTTCTAAATTATGCATTAATTTATTGTAAATAAGACCAAAAAAAATAGTAAATAATGTTACCAGAAACTGAGCATCGTTGACTGCTTTCTGAGAATGGACAGCACCAAGTGCAGCATCAGCCACGACTGCTCCACTTGCTTTAAGTTGTGCAGCCGAATCACGCACCTTCAATTTCAAAATTATCATAAATATATGATAATAAAACTATAAAAAAAGAAAATATGAATATGATTTGGTTGAGAGTTACCAATCCAAAAAGCTTTTCAGCATGAGCGGTGAGCTTAGGATTACTGGGATCAACTCCGTTAGCTAGAAAAGAAAACAAGTTCTTTGCTGCTGGTGCTTTCTCCAGTATTCTGTTCATTTTCTTTTCGTCAAAACCAAAACACAGATACCATGCATGCATGCATGAAAAACACATATATGTTTTTTTAAGGAAAAAACTTACGAGGTGTAGAAGACAACACTGTATTTAGGAATGTCTGCCTTGAATGCTTCATATGCGTCATTCACCAAAGCCTCTTGTTTGTCTGAGAAAGCAACCATTTTCTTTTCTACTTTTCTCTTCTTTCTATTTCTTGTATTCAACTTAGTTATGCAATAACTTCACATCCTTTACTTCTTTATATAGAAAGCCTTGGACACTACAAAACATCTAAGTTCACGTACTCTCTTGGCTTGTCGAGGCTGCTAATAGACATCATCAAGAGACAATTATCTTTTCGTAAAAGCAAATATAACTTTTCAATTAATTACAGTAAATTAATAATATTCATATCTCATTCTAAAGATTAAAATATGTAATAATGACTTCATTTTTATGTAAACATAATTACTATATTTTAAGTATTCTAATTATTATTATTTTTGTATGAGTTCTTATCTTAAGCTCTCTCTATATATAATTAATATCATTTATTATTAGTAAAAGAATACAATTGTTCAAATTAGTTTGCCTAAATAGCTTTACAAATCCAAAATAGATTTCCAGTTTCTATGTAGCCTTTCAGCTTCCAATTCACTTTAGTTTTAACGTAACCTTAATTTGTTTTAATTTTTATTGTTTTTATTTCCGTTGTAAATAAACACTTATTAAAAAAAAAACTTTAAAAGTAATATAAGTAAATTATATAAAATGAGTTTACAAAACAATTTCTGAAAAAAAAAGACAATTTGGTTTGGTGCAGGAAATAGCAGTGTTGTAACATCCCAATAAATATATAGAGTAAAACTATATTTCATTTTAGGAGTTATCAAAAATCATATTAAAGAACAGTAGAGAAAGGAAGATTAAACAAAACTAAAGAAAGACTGGATTAAAACAACTTGATCAACCAAAATATACAAGTTGTAACATTTACAAGGTTCACTGAATTTAGGACGGACGGTTTTACAAAACGAATTAACCGACTGTCTCAAACAATATTTACAATAAACTAAAAGAAAAGCTATGGACCGGACGGTCCAGCAAACTGCTCGGGCAGCACTTCCAAGGGTTGCTCTTCCAGTAACGCGTCCTCCAAAGTCTCCTCTTGAAATACTTCTGCTCACATCCAAAAAGGATGATCATTGCATTGAAGAAAACATGACCGAACGATCGAAATACCGAACGGTAAGATAAAGAAAACAAAAACACGTAGCAGGGTAAGCTTATGAAGAATTCAACAAATCATTTATTATATAGACATAATCATCAATATTACATAGCATATTTCTCAAATGAAATCATAATAGAAACATCAACAATCATCAAAATGTTCAAAAACTAAAGTCCGGACGTATGACCCTGTATGCTCGCCACTCTCTGCACCCGGGTGGACCTGGCTGGGATACACTCAACAGACCGCCACCCGAGGTTAGTCCAATGGAACCACCTCGGTATAGAAATACCCTGAGGCTAGAGGACCTCCCGCCATTCCCACGCATGAATTACCCTCCTCTACTTGAGGTGATGTAATCACGGAATATCGGAATAGAGTCGGAACCTGAGCCTATAACCACGGTCATACTAAATCAATTTACTTCAAACATGAGATATTCCTCCTTGGAACTCTCTTACAATTCAATCCAAGTATTCAACAACTTAGTAATCATTTAAAATACGAAACTTAACAGAACATAGGTAAAGAGTGTTTGACTGGTAAAACCGGACAGAAAGATCAGTAGTGGTTCAACCGGACGGAAGATCAGTGGTGGTTCGTCAACAGAGGTAACAAATAAAGAAACCGGTCGGAATAATAAATTTAGAATGTACTTAACAAAAGAGAAGTCCAACTTTTGAGAGAAGGGAATAAAGGAATTGATTAAGGAAATCAACTAACTAAAATGAAGAAAAATGGACGGTTTGTAAAAGGGGTTCTCTTCAGAAAAGTGGAGGTCCTTACTAAACTGGACACTCCGTAAGAATTCAAGACTCGGTAAAATACCGGACGTTCTGTGTAAGACAGAAATTACAAAATGACTGACTTAATAATACATTTTTAGTTCAGAAATAAGTAATCAATTTAAGAGGTGACGGGAAACCGGACGGTCATAAGGACCATTCGATTATAAAATTTGTTATACTATGTTCTTATACTCTCTTTGAAATTTAAATGTCACAGTATTCAATTCAACATCAGATTCATACTTTCATTATAACATATAAAAATCAAACATACCAGAATTCATACATTCAACCATCAAACATACCAAAATTCATACATTCAACCATATAACAAACAATTATTGAATAATCATAAACTTCCCTTACCTCTTAACTCCAGCTAAGACTTGGACAGTGGATGGAGAGCAACTAATTCGTCTAAGTTTCAAATTTCTAAACATAAGATACAAGAATATAGGTTCAGAAAGATGATTTTACAGAGACACGCAGCCTTAACGGCACATGCATGCAGAAAACTAGGAACCTAAAGGGTTGACACTTACCAGATCCGAACGGATTTCTGTTTGGTACAGATTGTACCTCTTGATGCCAGCTATCGAATTTCTTGAAGAAATCTAGTGATCGGAGAACGATTTGAGGTTAGAAATTTAGAGAGAAGATGGGTAAGGTTTAGAGAGAAGAAGGAGAATTTCTGAGTTTGCAGAAAACGAAATTTGATGAAGAAGAAGAAGATTTGCATGCAGAGAGAAAGGTTAGCAGTGTTTTCTTCTTACCTTCATACCAGTGGTCGGCCAGCACTATGTTGCCACCTGGTTTCCACTACCAACTCTAGTTTCTCCAACTGACGCCACCTGGTTCCCACTCACAGGGATTTTCCCTGCTAAGCCGTCGCTGCACGGATTACAAGACAAGGGAATTAATTGTTTGCAGAAACTTGTCCCCCACTCACTCAAGAAAGAAACCGGCCGGTCGCCACGTGGCCGAGTTTTAAAAATGGGATTTTACGGGTTGTGACATTCCCCCCAACAAATAAAAATTTTCGTCCTCGAAAATTAAAATGTTACCTTCAAACAAGTGAGGAAAGTTTTCTCTCATTTCATCCTCACGTTCCCAAGTAATGTCGCCAGCTTTATCATCCCAAATGACTTTAATATAAGTGGTCCGCTTGTTGGACGGTCGCTTGTATGCTGATTCGTCAACTCTCACCGGTCGGACTTCTAATGAACAATCTCCCTTGAGTTGAATATTGTCGGCTTCAATTATGTGCGAAGGATCAACAACATATTTACGAAGTTGCGAAACGTGAAAGACTGGATGAAGGTTGGACAATGAAGGAGGTAAAGCCAACTCGTAAGCTACCGGTCCAATACGCTTCAAAATTTGATAAGGACCAAGGAATCGAGCGGATAACTTCTTTGGTCGAATGATTCTCCCAACTCCAGTTTTTCGGTCCAACTTAAGAAACACATGATCTCCTTCTGCAAATTCCAAAGGCTTCCGTCTTCTATCGGCATATGATTTCTGTCGGCTCTGGGATGCCTTAAGTCTTTCCTGGATCAACTTCACCTTCTCGGTGGTTTGTTGCACTATCTTTGGTCCAGTTAACACCGATTCACCTTCCTGGAACCAGCACAGAGGTGTTCGGCATTTTCTACCGTAAAGAGCTTCAAAAGGCGCCATTCCAATACTTGAATGAAAACTATTGTTGTACGTGAATTCTGCTAATGGCAAAATTTCGTCCCAAACGCCCAAGTGATCCAGCACGCTTGTCCTCAACAAATCTTCTAAGGTCTGGATAGTCCTTTCGGATTGACCGTCAGTTTGTGGATGGTAAGCAGAGCTCATTTGAAGTTTGCTTCCCATTTCTTGTTGAAGTGCCTGCCAAAACCGAGACGTAAATCTTGGGTCTCGATCCGACACGATACCGGACGGTACTCCATGAAGCCTTATGATTTCTTTAACGTACAACTGAGCCAGCTTGGACATAGGCATTTTCAAATTGATGGGAAGAAAGTGAGCACTTTTAGTCAGCCTATCGACTATCACCCAAATTGCGTCGTGATTTCTGACCGTTCGGGGTAAATGGGTCACGAAATCCATTGCAATGCTGTCCCATTTCCATTCGGGTATCTCCAATGGTTGCAGTTGACCGCTCGGTTTTTGATATTCAATCTTAGCTCTTTGACAAGTTAAACATGATTCCACGAAACGAGCTACATCCTGTTTCATTCCTGGCCACCAGAAACACATTCGTAAGTCTTTATACATCTTCGTCATGCCCGGATGTATACTGAGTCTACTTTGATGAGCTTCTTTCAAGATAATTCTTTTCAATTCTTCATCTCTAGGTACGCATGTCCGCCCCCTATATCGGAGAAGACCATCAGTTCCAGTATTGAAGTCTTGATGAAGTTGAATACCGTCTGGTTTGCTGATCTTCTGTAATTCTTCATCAAATACTTGCCTTTCTCGGATTCTGTCGATGATGTTGCTTGACAACTGCATATGACTGCACTTAATACCGGTCGGTTCAAACTCACAGTGAAATCTTAAATCTCTGAAGCTTTCCACCAGCTTAAACTCTTGAACCATCATGTTTGCGACATGTACCGTCTTCCGGCTTAAGGCGTCAGCGACTACATTTGCCTTTCCCGGATGATAATGTAATTCAAAATCGTAGTCCTTCAGAAATTCCATCCATCTTCTCTGCCTCATATTTAACTCCTTCTGATCAAACAAGTATTTGAGGCTCTTGTGATCACTGAATACTTGAAACCGGGCGCCGTATAGATAATGCCTCCAAATCTTCAATGCAAACACTACGGCAGCCAACTCAAGATCATGAGTTGGATAATTTCTCTCGTGAACCTTCAACTGCCGAGAGGCGTAAGCAACGGCTTTCTCTTCTTGCATCAGAACACAACCCAACCCTTGATAAGATGCGTCGCAATATACTACATAAGGCAGATTGACATCCGGAATCACCAAAACTGGAGCATTCGTCAATCGCTGCTTCAGTTCTTGAAAACTAGACTCGCACCGGTCGGTCCAGACGAAGGGTTGATCCTTTCGAGTCAATTGAGTTAAGGGCGCTACTATCTTAGAAAAGCCTTCAATAAATCTTCGATAGTAGCCAGCCAATCCCACAAAGCTTCTAATCTCCGAAACCGAACGGGGAGTTTCCCACTCTAAAACCGCTCGGACCTTGGCCGGATCCACAGCAATTCCGCCAGCCGAGATTATGTGCCCAAGAAATTGCACTTGCTTCATCCAAAATTCGCACTTAGACATTTTGGCATATAATTGTTTTTCCCTTAACACACCAAGCACTATCCTCAAATGTTCTTCATGCTCTGCTTCAGTCTTAGAGTATATGAGGATGTCATCAATAAAGACTACTACAAAGTTATCCAGAAACGGCTGGAAGATCCGGTTCATGTAATCCATGAATACAGCAGGTGCGTTGGTAACTCCGAACGGCATTACTACATATTCGTAATGACCGTATCTAGACCGAAAAGCAGTCTTCGGGATATCGGCTTCCTTCACCAAAATCTGATGATACCCAGATCTTAAGTCTATTTTAGAAAACACTGTTGCGCCGGACAGTTGATCCAATAAGTCGTCTATTCTGGGTAGTGGATACTTGTTTTTAATCGTCAACTTGTTCAATTGACGATAATCCACACAAAGTCTCGAGCTTCCATCTTTCTTCTTGACTAATAAAACAGGCGCTCCCCAAGGTGATACACTTGGCCGAATAAACTTCTTTTCCAAGAGGTCTGCAATTTGCTTTTTCAATTCCACTAACTCTGCTGGGGCCATTCTGTACGGTCTTGCTGCTATTGGGCCGACTTGAGAAATTAAATCGATGGAGAATTCCACTTCTCGGATTGGAGGTAAGCCTGGTACTTCATCCGGAAAAACGTCCATGAACTCCTCAATAACCGTTCGGTTTTCTACCGGACGGTCTTCTTCATTTTGATCTTCACGTGTTAAGATTAGAAAACACATTGCTCCTTCTATAAGATCCTCTCGAAGTTTACCGAGAGTCAAGGATAAATCTTCTTCATCGCTTGGGAAAATCAACTTTTTCTTCCCGCAATCAATAAGAATGCGATTGGTTGTCAGCCAATCCATCCCTAGTATTATTTCTATGTCTTGAAGAGGTAAACATATAAGGTTTACCTTAAATTTGTACCCTTCTACCTCAATAGGACATCTAATGCAGACAGTAGACGTCCTAATCTCTCCAGCCGCTGGGGTAGACACCACCAAATCAAGCTGCATCTCACTCTTGCCTAAACCCAACTTTTCAACACATGCCTTCGAGATGAAAGAATGTGTTGCCCCCGAGTCATACAATACACAGCAAGGAACTCCATGCAGCAGGCAAGTGCTAATAATAAGGTTACCTGAGCTTGCTGCTTCTACTCCGGTCAAAGCATAAACCCGGCCGGTTGCTTGCGCCCTTCCTCCGTTCCTCTGACCACTTCTACCAGCAATTGGAGGTCTCATAGCCCCTCGATTTCCCATGTTACACTCAGAATCCGTATGGCCGTTTCTTCCACACTTAGAACAATGCTTGATTCCCACCAGTTGAGGGCAAGATGATCGATAATGTGGTCCTCCACAATTGAAACAAGAAACAGTTCCTTGCTGCCTTGACGAATTAGTGAAAACTGGGTTTTGAGAGGAATTACTGGAACCGGTCGGCATAGGCCGAGAATAAGGAGTCCTCCTCACAACTGGGCCAGTTCTAGCCGAAACAGACGCCCTACCGGTCGGTTGCTGCAGCTTCTTTTGTTGTTCCACTTCTGCCATGTTTCTTTCAAGTACCTTGGCTCTTTCCACAAGAGTAGGAAAAGAAGTAATACATAGACTGGAGATCATTACCTTCAATTCTGGCCTTAATCCATTTTCATACTTTCTGCACTGCCACTCTTCATTCATGCCCATGGTATAAAATCTCATCAAATGCTTGTAACGGTCGGTGTATTCGGATACCGACATCCCCCCTTGAACTAGTTGGAGAAATTCCACTTCCTTTGCAAACCTCACGCTGTTGGGGAAATATTCTCCATAAAACTTCTCCTTAAATACTTCCCAAGTGATTGGAAGTCGTTGTTGTTCCAACAACATCTTCATGGCACTCCACCAATGATTTGCCTCCCCAGTAAGCTGGTATTCAGTATATAACAGCCTGTTTTCATTCGGACATCTTTTAGCTTGATAAATCTTCTCCATGTCTCTTATCCAACGATCCGCTTCGTCGGCACTACACTTTCCGTCAAACTTGGCCGGGCGGTGTTGGAGGAAACTCTCTAGACTCCATTCCGCCATGTTGTTTACCGAAGATCCGGACGGTCCACCGGTTTGTGATCCAGTCCTTAATAACTCCATTATTTGTCTCTGAGTCGTCTCCGCAGCTACTCTAGCGGCTTCAGCATTCTGTGAGGCAAGTGCATTCTGCTGCGCAAGATTTGTATTTTGCTGAATTAAAGTTGTGTTTTGTTGCTGGAGTGCAGCCAGAACGGACTCCAATAAGTTGTTGTTGCTGTTGCCGGCTGTATCACGGTCGGCCGGTTGTGGAGGAGGTCTTGGAGCCATTTTCTGTTTTCAACAGAAGAAACTCATAAATTTCATAAGAAGTTAGAAAATTCTAACTGATCATGTGAGTATACAGCACAAGCATAGCATACCCATAACCTATAGGCATTCTAAGGAACAAAACTGCTCTGATACCATTAATGTAACATCCCAATAAATATATAGAGTAAAACTATATTTCATTTTAGGAGTTATCAAAAATCATATTAAAGAACAGTAGAGAAAGGAAGATTAAACAAAACTAAAGAAAGATTGGATTAAAACAACTTGATCAACCAAAATATACAAGTTGTAACATTTACAAGGTTCACTGAATTTAGGACGGACGGTTTTACAAAACGAATTAACCGACTGTCTCAAACAATATTTACAATAAACTAAAAGAAAAGCTATGGACCGGACGGTCCAGCAAACTGCTCGGGCAGCACTTCCAAGGGTTGCTCTTCCAGTAACGCGTCCTCCAAAGTCTCCTCTTGAAATACTTCTGCTCACATCCAAAAAGGATGATCATTGCATTGAAGAAAACATGACCGAACGATCAAAATACCGAACGGTAAGATAAAGAAAACAAAAACACGTAGCAGGGTAAGCTTATGAAGAATTCAACAAATCATTTATTATATAGACATAATCATCAATATTACATAGCATATTTCTCAAATGAAATCATAATAGAAACATCAACAATCATCAAAATGTTCAAAAACTAAAGTCCGGACGTATGACCCTGTATGCTCGCCACTCTCTGCACCCGGGTGGACCTGGCTGGGATACACTCAACAGACCGCCACCCGAGGTTAGTCCAATGGAACCACCTCGGTATAGAAATACCCTGAGGCTAGAGGACCTCCCGCCATTCCCACGCATGAATTACCCTCCTCTACTTGAGGTGATGTAATCACGGAATATCGGAATAGAGTCGGAACCTGAGCCTATAACCACGGTCATACTAAATCAATTTACTTCAAACATGAGATATTCCTCCTTGGAACTCTCTTACAATTCAATCCAAGTATTCAACAACTTAGTAATCATTTAAAATACGAAACTTAACAGAACATAGGTAAAGAGTGTTTGACTGGTAAAACCGGACAGAAAGATCAGTAGTGGTTCAACCGGACGGAAGATCAGTGGTGGTTCGTCAACAGAGGTAACAAATAAAGAAACCGGTCGGAATAATAAATTTAGAATGTACTTAACAAAAGAGAAGTCCAACTTTTGAGAGAAGGGAATAAAGGAATTGATTAAGGAAATCAACTAACTAAAATGAAGAAAAATGGACGGTTTGTAAAAGGGGTTCTCTTCAGAAAAGTGGAGGTCCTTACTAAACTGGACACTCCGTAAGAATTCAAGACTCGGTAAAATACCGGACGTTCTGTGTAAGACAGAAATTACAAAATGACTGACTTAATAATACATTTTTAGTTCAGAAATAAGTAATCAATTTAAGAGGTGACGGGAAACCGGACGGTCATAAGGACCATTCGATTATAAAATTTGTTATACTATGTTCTTATACTCTCTTTGAAATTTAAATGTCACAGTATTCAATTCAACATCAGATTCATACTTTCATTATAACATATAAAAATCAAACATACCAGAATTCATACATTCAACCATCAAACATACCAAAATTCATACATTCAACCATATAACAAACAATTATTGAATAATCATAAACTTCCCTTACCTCTTAACTCCAGCTAAGACTTGGACAGTGGATGGAGAGCAACTAATTCGTCTAAGTTTCAAATTTCTAAACATAAGATACAAGAATATAGGTTCAGAAAGATGATTTTACAGAGACACGCAGCCTTAACGGCACATGCATGCAGAAAACTAGGAACCTAAAGGGTTGACACTTACCAGATCCGAACGGATTTCTGTTTGGTACAGATTGTACCTCTTGATGCCAGCTATCGAATTTCTTGAAGAAATCTAGTGATCGGAGAACGATTTGAGGTTAGAAATTTAGAGAGAAGATGGGTAAGGTTTAGAGAGAAGAAGGAGAATTTCTGAGTTTGCAGAAAACGAAATTTGATGAAGAAGAAGAAGATTTGCATGCAGAGAGAAAGGTTAGCAGTGTTTTCTTCTTACCTTCATACCAGTGGTCGGCCAGCACTATGTTGCCACCTGGTTTCCACTACCAACTCTAGTTTCTCCAACTGACGCCACCTGGTTCCCACTCACAGGGATTTTCCCTGCTAAGCCGTCGCTGCACGGATTACAAGACAAGGGAATTAATTGTTTGCAGAAACTTGTCCCCCACTCACTCAAGAAAGAAACCGGCCGGTCGCCACGTGGCCGAGTTTTAAAAATGGGATTTTACGGGTTGTGACAAGTGTGATTGTTTGCGAGACGGTTAAGACTCGGTGGCTTCTCATTCTTCCAGTGGTTGCTTTCTAATTTCAAAACCTTGGTGCTGGGTGAAGTCACGGTTTATATATATATATATATATATATATATATATATATATATATATATATATATATATATATATATATATATATATATATATATATATATATATATGTGTGTGTGTTTACTTACATCGATTAACTTATGACAAGAGATAATTTAAACTTATTTTTGTCATTAAATTTATTGTCTGATTTAATATTTTTATTTATTACTAACGTAAAGGTGTGATTACACATTTTTAAATATTTATAAATTATATAAATTTTAAAAATAATAATTAAATAAATAAAATTAAAAAAAAAACAATATACCTACAAATATAGCTATATATGAAGTAAATTTTAGTTGATAAACTAAAAAATATTATAAATAATATAGTATATATTCTTTTTATTATAAGTAATTATTTAAATTTGAAAAGTAATTAGTAAAAGAGGAAATATATTTTTTATAATGATTAATTATTTGAAATAAAAAAGTAGTTACTAAAATAATAAAATTAAAAAATAATTTTTATTTTGAATTACTATTTAAATTTAAAAAATAATAATTAAGAGAATAAAAATTGAAAAAAAGAAACATAAAAAAAAATGAATCTCTTTATATATAGTTATAGAAGTTATAGATTATTTAAAATAAAAGAATTGATGGAATTTGAAACTTTTTAATGAGATTAAATTGAATTAGTTTATATTTAGCCAGTCCAAAATAAGATATCCCAATTACTTTATAATACATTATTTTACAAAAATACATTTACAATATAATTTCTTTGTAAGACTATATGCAAGACAATTATAATATTAATTTCTTTCTTATGAAATCCAGAAAATATATTCTTTTAAATATTTACCGGTTAGATCTTATTTATAATTAAATAAAAAGTGAGCATTTTTGTTGCTGTCAAAAGGTTTTTTTCATTCTATGAGATAAATAAATAAAATGATATATCATTTATTTTTTAATAAGTTTTTTAACATTCTGACATCTTTTTATAAGCTAACAAAGTGAGGTGAGATGGAATGTCTGACTTTATTGAAAGCTTGCGTTTAAGGTTCTGTTTGTTTTAGTATTTGAAGGAACGAATTTAGCTATGAGAAGCTTTAAAATGGATTCTGGAAAAAGGAAATTAACTATGGATTGTGCTAAAGTTATTATTACCTTAAAAATTAGGTAATTTATTTTATAAATAAGTAATACGGAAATTTATTAAAGTTTAAGCCTTAAATTTATAGCGTGGTTAAAATTCAAATGAGGTGTGTCTTTTCCTCCGTGCTTCAATGGCGGCGTTGAAGATAACACTGACTCCACCTTTGGAAGCAGAAAACGCATTAGAAACGTCGCTGAGGGAAGCTTTTCAGTCTAAGAAAGCATCTCTGAGACCCCCTTTCTCCTTAGCCATTCCAAGCCCCGATCAATATACCCTCCTCAACCGCGCCATCCTTCACGGCGTTTTAACGGAACCCCAATTCGCCAAAACCCACATCAAACACTTGCACGCCATCGTCACCGACGGCTACGCCACCTTCGTCACCCTCCTCCTCGGCCTCGTCAACAACCTTTACCCCAAACTCCTCGCATCCGTCAAAACGCAGCTACTCTGGCTCACTGATCAAACGGTGTGCGTTTTGGGCATCGGCTACGACGCCGTTTTGGTCTCCCTTTTGCGCCAAATCGTCGGCGCCGATTGCAGCGATGGAAACTTGTGGCTCTGCTCCAAGTTGGTCACCCTCTTTCTGGAACAGTGGGACCGCTTATTGGAAGACTCGCCCCATGTTTTGTCGTTCGCGTTGTACACGTTTCTTAGGGTTTTAACGGATCATTGTAGGGGTGGTAGCGTTGAAAAGTTGGAGACTTTGAAGCGGTTGGAGATTCATCTGTGCGTGAAGATAATGAGAGAGGAGTTTCACTTGTGTTTGAAAATTGGGAGGGACTTTATTCGCCTGTTGCAGGATTTGGTTCATGTTCCCGAGTTTAGGGCTATGTTGAAAGACATTGTGTTTAATCCTTGTGTGTTTAATGTTGTGGGGTTTCAGTTTAAGGATGTTTCTCAGATTTACTCGACCAGGACTTCCAGCAGGTATTCTCTTCTGAGGATCAGTCCTGACATGGAGACCCAATTGAGGTTTTTGCTTACAAGCATAAAATTGGGGCACCAGAAGAGGCATCAGGTTTGGTTTGCTAAGAAGTTTTTGAATGAGCCTGATAAAGAGTTTGTTATAATTGATATTGTGAGGTTCATATGCTGTGCGCACCACCCTCCAAATGAGATAATTCAGTCAGATATCGTTCCTAGGTGGGCGCTTATTGGTTGGCTTTTGACCTCTTGTAGGAGGAACGATGTTGTGGCTAATGTGAAACTGGCTTTGTTTTATGACTGGCTCTTTTTTGATGAAAGGGTGGATACCATTATGAACATTGAGCCTGCGATTCTGCTCATGGTGCATTCTATTCCAAAGTATGTTGACATCACTCATGCTCTTCTTGAGTTCTTATTGCATCTTGTGGACAGTTATGATGTAGAAAGGAAGAGTGTGTTGGTTAAAGGTGTGTCATCGGCTTTTCAGTTGCTTGTGCGCAAAGGTGTGATTCGGTCACTTGATGTCTTGATTTCTTGTCCTGCTCTTCACCCTGCTTTGAAAGAGAGGCTTAAAAGGTTATTAGCATGTGGAAAGCTTGAAAGCTCTTGAAGGATTCTTCCTAAGATAATTGCTGCTTGGTAGCCAACAGTATTGAGTTTCTTCAAATTTTGTCCTCAATCTGAACCAATGTACATAGACTACAATATGCTTGATAGAAGCATGTACAACAGTATTGAGTATGGTGAGGAGAAATAGGCTGAGGTTCACTTCTGCCAGCCATTACTTGCTTGAGCTTCTGAAAGGACTCTCATCTCCTCGTCTGAATAACATTTTATGCCAATTACTGCAATGTTTCTAAGTCATTCTGGTGAGAAGAAGTAAAGAAGGCCTTGAGCGTAAGCGAATGCTTGAAATTCAATGTATAGAGATTGATAAATTCTTTCAATGCATTTTTGAGTGATAAATCTTGCAATATAATTAGGATTTCTTTCTCATATTAGTGATTTTTTTTTACTATTTGTTAACTTCTCTTTCTTTTACATACTAAATTACTACAGAATTAAATTGAATTTTTAAATTAATTTTTTTTTTGTAATTTCATCAATAAAATTGTTCTGCAATTTAAGGGATCTTACAGTAATTTTTTTAAATTTAATTTTACTTTGTATGAATTATATTATGTATATTTCTATTAATATTTTAAAAAATATATATGTAATTTATATTTTAATGATGAGATTTATAAGATTGTTTTTTATAATCTAAAATTAATTTAATTATAATTTTATTATTTTATTTTCAAAATTAAGTGTTATGTACCAAACTCTTAAATTTAAAATTCTTATTATATTTCATTAACATATATTAATAAGAATCTCACTTAAAACCTAAATTTTAAACATAATACTCTTAACTTACTAAAAATGTTTTAACTAATTTGGTCAACATATTTTATATTGACATCTCAGAATAATTAGTGAAATGCCTAAAAGATTAATAATAATAATAATAATAATAATTAAAACAAGACATATCATAATTAGTTTTTACTCTTGTATATGATACAAGGGTAAAAATTAAAACATTTTAATGATTATTGTGTAACAAATATTGATAATTAATTTTATTTAGATAAATTAGTTTTAAGATAATTATATTTACATGGATGCAAACATTTCAAAAACAATAAGTTTTATTCAAGAAAAAAGTTCACAAAATTAAAAAAAAAAATCATTCATAAAGTTAGTTCATTTTGTAACATTTTGCCTTTCGCAAATTTTAGTCACTGTCCCAAACCAAGTTTTATAAAATCAGACAAGTTTTGTGCACTATTTGATGTATAAAACATTTTCTACTTGCCATTAATTACAAATGCGTTGTTTCGTATTTACATTTTTATTCAACAAATTTATAAAAAATAGCCGAAACAGAAAACATTAAATAATTGTTTTCTTTCCAAAACTTAAAAAAATTAATAAAAAAAGTGCAACATTTTTTCAATTAAATAAAAATAAGACATTTTCTAAAATTAGTTAGCACTTAACTTCTTTAATTTACAAACAACAAATTCATTTAATTAAAAAATGAATTGTAGGCAATGTCAATTTCGGCCCATAAAAAACCACAATTATAGTGTTTGATGATCAAATATCCAAGTTCATAAAAAACAGTTTCGTATAATTTGTTCATGAACTCCACTTCTCCTTGGAAGAGAACAGAAAATCCTTATATGAAAATATCCACACAATGGTGTAGCAAAAGCTAGAGCAGTACAAAAACAATCTCAATCGCGTACCTTTGGCCATCAACAATAGAGTTGGAATTTATTGACAATACAAAGGTGGGTTAATTGTTCTATATGCTTGTAGTACAACTATAAGGTGCTACTCTGTCCAAGTTTAACTTTTGAAACTTAATATCCATATTTATATTTCGAATGTGCAAAATAGAAGCTATTTTAAAAATAACTTCAATTTAGATATAATAGTCAGTTGGACTTTATCTAAACCCCAAATCAAACATGACCTAGATATATCTACCCGGTACCTACGGGTGAACAATATTGCTAGGAGTAAAAAATGCTAACAAAGACACTCTATTAGCCCTCGTGTGCCTCACCGATAAGAAAAATGTAATAAAAACAAAAGGAGATGATAGTATTCCTCATGCCATAGATACTTTTAAGAATTCTTAATGATAATTCTGGACGCGGTCATTGAGAGCACCTAGAACTTAATCAACCTGCAGGTAAATTGCAAGGACCAAATCAAATAAACAATCATGTGTCACATAACTACAAATAAACATTATTTTGTAACCAAGGGACCAAACTCCGACTAAACACAGACATACTATGTACTTTGTCAAATAAAACCGCGCAAATTTAACTCTTGCACAGCCTATAACCATCGTTTGATCTAAGTACAACCTTTCACATTCTTATGTATGAAAAACTAACACCCCTCGGATACGAAATGGATTTATTACATTGAAAATCATTTTCAAAAATGAAAAGGGCAACCAAAAGGGTGAAAATGTAATTCCTCATGACTAACTCGTGCTATATCACAGTGCCAAGAACATATTGACTAATTAATAAGGATTCATCTAGTGCTGAAAACTGACCCGAAACAAAATTTAACGTTGGACCTGATCCAGTGGCTCAATCAGCGTATCTGGGAAGGCGAACAAAGCAGGCCAGAAGCATCTGCCCCGATCACGGCAAGATCACAAACATTACACAGTTGCCCCTCCTGAGTTGGCACAAAACGTGAAGTACAATATGGGCAAGACACATCCTTCTGTCCCCTATAGATTGGCACGTAGGTTGCACCACAAATTACAAATGGGTTGCGGAAATCATAGTTCAATTGGGTAGCATCAGTCATGTTTTTTTCAGCAGCTGCTACCACTTGCCTTGCTGCCTTCGCTTGGTTTTCAATGGTAGGATTTGTTTCGAGTAGCCTCCGGGCAAAGTTAGCAGCGGTAGCAAGGTTCTTTGCCTTGAAGCAGACAGTCATTGCATTCTGCAAAGCTAACCTAAGGTGAGGTGTCTGAAGATTGCAGTGTGTGAAATATGCTGCAAGCTCCTGCTGCCGTGCTATATTGTCCTTAACTTCCCTCCTCCTCAGTTCCATCTGCAGACCCAAAACATACTCTTTCACAATGATAATTAGTTCCTTCACATCATCCACTTCCCTCCTTGACTCAACAACAATCAAAGGAATTGTATGAAGAATATTAACAAATGTCCGAAGGGCGTCACTGAATTTTCCAGCAGTAGTTAATTTATAACCAGCTTTAAGTTTTTCATCCAATTGAGACAACTTAAAAGGAAGTGCTGGTGGCCCTCTCACGTTTGCACTAGCTGACTCGGTCCAGCCTCTTTCAACTGCAAGCGATATGATTGGAGCAGAAGAAAATGCCCGCAGATAGGAATGACTGCCAGTATGAAGATCAAGAAACATGGATTTCAAGGGGGAAAAATTCGTTATTCCAAGTTGCCGGTTCAGTAACCTCATTGCAGTATCAAAATTTCCAGCAGCTGCATGATCAGCTGCAAGAGATGACTTCTGAATCCAAATATGACTTACAGGCATGCCAGGTGTTGGGGTCACAAAAACAGAAGATTGTGTACTGATAGAAGCTTTGGGAGTTTCAGCTTCAGGGCCCAGACCTAAATCCTCCAGGTCCCATCCACCCTCTTCATCATTTTCTTCAGCTACTTCTCCATCCTCCAAAATCGCAGCAACATCTCCATTTTGTAAGCCATCTGCATCAACTATGTCAAGCTCCTCACCCCAATCTGCATCAGCAGCCTCATACTCCTCCTCATCAGCAACTCCCCGACTTGTATTGTCTAAAACACCATCAAACATGCCTCGCATGACCCTAAGAAGAGGCCAATCACTTCCACACATTACAGGTGATGGAGGCATCAAGAGAGAAGGAACTTTCCCTGCAGGCAATGACGGAACATTATCTCCCAGTTCAGCAGCAAGTCGCTCTGCAACATCATGCAGCCCGTGGACTGAGGCAGTGATATAAGCAAGAGGCAAATGGCCCACATTCTCCAATATCTTGACACGTTCTCGAACATCACCCATATATAGGGCATTGTGAAACTGGCCCATAACATCATTCTTGACTTCAGCAATTTTCAACATCTTCGATAGTTTCTCCAGGTTACCTGTGACAAGATACAGGAAAGACAATCTCTCAAAATTTTTTGTTCTCTGGTATGCATACTCTACAATACCAGCATTGCCCTGGCGAAGAGCCTCAACCCCCAATCGGTACCAGTGATCTTTCTCATCAATTGCTGTAGCTGATGCAACTGCAATTTGAATGTTCCCACTCTCTAAAGCCAAATTGAACCGAATTTTCTCATCTTTCACAAAATGCAGTGCAACCTCAGGAAAGCCTTTCTGTTGTAGATAAGCAATCATAGCCTGTCCACAAAGCTGTGAGTTCCTTATCATGTTCATAACATGATCGTATCTTTTCTTCAAGAGGGAAAGCTTAAAAATATACTCAGTTGCATCAATAATTATGGTTCTGTTCTTTCCATCCCTATCCAAGCAAAAGATTGTGTTTCCAGAGACCTTTGTGATATAAATTGGAATATCCAGTGTCTTTATTATCCCACTATCCCCATTGGGAAGGCAGTATTTTACATGATTTAGTGTTGTATAAATGAAAACACCATTTTCATCCCAGGCTCCACTTTTTACACGGATTGTCTCATGGAGAGTGCATTGGTGCACAAGTTTCTTGCTAGCAATTATAATGGCATGTTTGCTGAGCAAAGCAACATGTTCCATGTCATCAGACCAGACAACATATTTAATAAAAGGAGTCTGTAGTTCACCAAGAACAATTCTTTGCTGAAGGTCAAATATAACAACCCTATCCTCTGACCTACATAGCAAGTTGCCTGTTCCTGCATAGAATATAGCATCAGTGGCAATTGGAAGGACACTCTTTTTCACAATCTCATTCTTCAAATTTTTTATAAGGACTTGATTGCTGCTCTTATCAAGCACAGCAAACCGATTACGGGCAACAAAGACTGCTGAAGCTCCATGACCTCTTTTTGCATCTTGCACATCACCCTTACCGTAACTGTCTTTTGATATGCAATACAACTCATAAGATCCACCATCTACCTCTGAACACAGAAGAAAAGCATTTTCAGATGGGCTATAGGAAAGAGTTTTTGGGCATTGATTCAAGCTTAAAGTTCCTGGCCTTCGAAACGGAAGTACTTGTACTTCTCTTTGTGTTGAGAACTCATAGAAACACAAGAACCGATCTTTGGTGTAGAACAATGAATCAGCACTAACTATAAAAGCAGGCCTTTCTCTCTCCAGCTTAAAAACAATCATGCCACTGTCATGACCAGCTGCTAACAGATTCATTTCAGGATGGGCCGCAAGAATCCAAAACCTGTCATGCTCTCGGCGAAATGTTTGAATTCCAGTTCTCTTTGTTGCATCCCATATCCGAATACTTTTATCTTCAGAATTTGACACAATGATATCTTGTTTGGCATGGAACATAACACATGAAACATTATTCATGTGCCCTCTCAAGGTGTCCACCTCCCATGCCTTGGTGTCTGAAAATACAGATATAAATCTTTATAACAAAAACAATACCAATCCAAACACTAGAGGTATATTCTACACTACATCCCACAAAGTTTAAGATTCAAGTATATTCTACACTTTATTCCACAATGTTTAATATTCGAAGAAACAGGGTATACATCATAAGATTTAGTGCCTCTTTGATTCTCTACTCAATTTTTTTTTTTATTTTAAAAGCCTTTTCCTAAAACAATTCCACACTATCAACAATCAATTTCTCATCCAAAATCTGCTACATTTAACAAACAGAAATGTGCTCGTAGAACAAATACATCGAAATGTACTCAGGGAATAAAAACAAACAAACTAAAAACAGGTTTTGAAAACAGAAAACAAACGGGTTTTAGTTTTCACCTCAACAACTACTGATGTGTTTGGTAATCAGTGCAGAATTCGAGATGGTGGTTTATGGATGTTCAATCATATTTTTGTAGTTAAAATACGTTGTTCGGTAAGTTTTCATTTTTCAGCAAAAATCAAACTCAGATAGGAACAATAAAATGGAGATTCCACATCAAGGAGAAAATTCAAACACCATTGAGATAAAAATTCTCAAATACAAGAGCGAGGTTGATTCCTACTTTTAAAAACGAGCTTAGCTTCAAAAACACAACTAAAATAAGGTTGTTCAATAAACCGATGGTGGTAGCAAGACGTAGCAGAGTGTTGACTAAGATAATGAAAGACGAAATGAGAAAACATCTCCCAAATGTTTGTGTTCTGGTCTCAAGAACGCTTGTTTCAGAAACAAATTCAAATGCTTTATAGACTCTGATTGAGAATTTGATTACTGCGTATCGCAGAATTATTCCGGTAATCAGATTTTAAAACCAAAATGAGAGAAAAGAATCAAACAATCCTTAAATCACTTGCACTCACTCAACCAAACACAATAATCCGAATAGCATCCACTATCTAATCCTATACAAGAATCCAGTAATTTGAGCACAGTTTAAACCATGAAATTGGAAAGCCAGACACGTGAAAAACAGTAATTTACCATTCATCCTCCAAAGTTTGACTTGGCGGTCATCGGCAGCTGACACAATGAGGGGCAGATTGGGATGGAAGGAGGCCCAATTAACGCCGCGGTCATGGCCTTCCAAAACATACTTAACAACGGCATCAACGCCGCCGAAGAGATCGGTGTTCATCTGGCTTAGGCGAAGGATATCGTCCGCGGGGGACGCGGTCTTCCTCTTGAGAGAACTGATGTCCCAGACGCGAACGGTCTGGTCGAGCGAGGCAGACACAACGAGATCTTCTTTGGGATGGAACAAGGCACACATGACATAGTGATTGTGACCAGTCAAAACGGAGATGCACGTGCGCGATTGCCAGTTCCAGATGCGGATAGTTTGGTCGTCGCTGGCGCTGACAATCCATGGGTTCTCGTGGTGGAACTGGACGGTGCGGATGTAATCAAGGTGTCCGAGGAGAGTGAAGAGGCACCTGTGGAGCTTGTAGTTCCAGACCTTAATCTTGTAATCGTCACCTGCGAGATTAGGGTTAGCGAGGTAGGGATCTGAGGGGAAATGCGCAGATCTGAGAGAGTTAGTTACAGTTACCTCCGGAGACAAAGAGAGGCTGGGAGTGGTGGAAATGGACACCGCGGACGGGGCCGTCGTGCTCGTCGAACTTGTCGATTAGGGTTCCCATGCGGTAGTCCCAAAGCTGGATAACGCCGCTGTGGAGACTGGCAAGGATCCATGGGCGCTTGGGGTGGAAGCTCAAGCCCTTCACTCTGTTACTCTTGGTCTCGAATTTGGTCAACATGTTGGGAAGAGCGTGATGCAGTTAGGGTTTGGTATGGTTGGAAGTGAGATCAGAGAAGAGGAAGAAGAAGAAGAAGGAGGAGGGTTTTGGGAATATGAGATTCAGATCTGCGATCCCTCGTCACCCTCGAATCGAGCATATCCCCGTTATAGTAGTAGAGTGCCTTCTGATTCCTCTCGCTATATATACCTCGCCTCAATTTTGTTTTCTTATTCTTATTCTTCAACGTAATTCATTTCATTCTACTTCATTTTTCTCCATATCCTCTTACAGACTTCCATTTTCATTTTCATTTACTTCTCCTTCGGAAAGAAAAATAATTTAGCTCTATCCTATTTAAATAAATTATTATATCATTTGTCTTTTTCTTCCTATAATAAATTTTTAATTTTAAATCAATGTTCTAGGCGTAAAACATGGTTCATTTTTATACATTCTGAACAAAATTCATGTTTGGCTAATGTATTTATATGTATAGAAATTAAATATATTTTCATATATGAAGAGTTTAAAGTGCAAATTCACACACGTTAAGTCGAATCTCACCGTATGGAACCTAGATCAAACCAATTTAAATCTTATTTATAAAAGTATGCAAATTATATTAGAAAACAATTAAATTTTATTTAATTGAAATATATTTGAATTTTAAATCCAATTTATATAAATTAAGATTGAATGCAAACTGGATTTTGGAAATTTTAATCCGTGAGCACCCGTAAAACTAACATTTTTTCATCTATAATTTGGTAACAATTTTCTATGAGGTAGACTTTAATCTTTTCTAAGAAATAATTTTAATATGTTATTTTACAGGTACAATTCACATTTTGATAAATGAAATAAATATACACCTCTTTGTAACTTATAATCTATAATCTATTATTAAACTTATTTCACTGTTATATTTCTTGTCTCTTTCCTCTTGTTATACTTACGTATTTACTCTTCTACCATGATCACCGATTTGACAGCAATGCTTTTTTTTTTATATGGTTTAATTTTTTAACTTTTACACCCATTCTTATTTTTATATTATCAAACTTAGTGTTATCCAACTCGCGAGTTAACTTGTTAACTTGGTTAAGTTTACGAGTTCATATTTTAGTTAACTCGTAAGCAAACTTGTTTTTGGTGTAAGATCGGTGAAATCGGTGATAGACTCGTTAAACTCGTCTTAAATCGCGAGTCTGGTTCCGATTTTGCGAGTTTAGGATCTTCGTTTTCACTGTTCATCTTCGCTCATTGTTCATCTTCGTTCTCGCGTTCTAGCCTTCGATGTTCTCGTCGTTCGATCTCGTCTTCGTTCCCGCCATTCGCGACATCTATCGAACTCTCTGTCGACCTCGCCGTTGATCTCGTCGTTGACCTTGCCGTCGATCTCGTTGTCTCGTCTTTGAACTTGCGGGTTGCATAAGTGTAAACCCTTGATGGTTAACTTGGTTTTATGTTTAAGAGCAAGTATTTTAATGAGTAAACTTTGTAGCACTGCAACATATATTTTAATAATTTATGTTTTACAGTAGCATATATTTTAATAATTTTATGTCACTGCACCATTCGTTTTATTTTTCAAAAATAAAATGTTACACATTACACTGTTGAAAAAAATTGTGCTCCCACAATATTTTAAGCTCTTGAACATTTTATTTTTTAGTGAAAAAGTTTATTTATTTGAATTTATATAATTTTGTTATCTTAATTGAATTAGGATTTATTTGAATTAGGATGTTATTTATATATGTATTTTTATGCAAAGGAAACTCTTAAAAGTTTACTAGACTCTCACGAGTTTACGTAAACTCTCGAGTTTGACAACCTTGATTAAGCTTATCAACAAATTTTGTCCTCAAAAGATTGAATGAAAAAAAGAATGTTTACGATGTCGTCAACACTTCATAGAACCAAGAATTTTACTAAGGTTGGCAATGTCATTGAAGCCGACAAAGTCAACAAGACTGACAAGGTCAGCAAAACCCATAAGGTCGATGTGGCAGGTTGGCTAGCCCTGTAAGCTCGGCGATGTAGTTGAGGTTGGCAACTTCATCCATGTTTGATTTCTTGATTCTTCATTCTATGTTTATTTTGTGCACCTCTATATTTTGTTAACATACACTTTTTATATGCTTTGTTGTTGTTTTCAGGCTTATTTCTTTTTGCTTGTTGCACCTCAATATTCACTCCACCCACTCGCATTTTTTTAATAAAAAATAATAAAACTATAAAATTAAAAAAAAATGTTTTTTTTTCTGTATTTTCAAGATATGTGTACTTGTGTGACCGTTCGCGTCAAACTAAACTTAATACCTTTATTTTTCTCAACCATGCGAAAATTACCAAAAAAGTACAAAAATCTTCACAAACTAAAAGCATAAACATATTTGGCAAATTTTATTGAGAATTACATGACCCTTGATCATGAATTAGGATACATAAAAGCAAGGTCAATTTTTGTTAAGTTCACTTCAAAAAATAAAATCAAATCATTTTTCAAAATCACTTTCAAATAGTTTTTTTCATAAAGAACGACTTAATCCTTACTCTCATTTTGAAAGAGAATAAATAAGAGCAAGATCAATTCTTGTAGGACCCAAAAAAACAAAAACTATTTTTGTTTCTTTAGAGTGTTATTTTTTAGGGAAATTAAACATTTTAAAAACCATATTAACTTCATATATTTGATTAAAGGTAGTATCTTCGGGCACGAGCACTAGGATCCTAATACCTTCCCTGTGTGTAACCTAATCCCCGACCCAAAATTGGTTTTTGTAGACTATTTTTTATTTTGTGGTTTTTTCTTGAATAAATTATGATGACGACTATAAAACCTCTTTTTAAACTCATTATTTGTATAATTCGTCATCCCATTGCGATTTTAGTTGTGACAGATGGTGATTCCAAAAAACAAGAGTTAAGCCATTTAATTAAGTGTGAATATTTATGTGGTTTTTCTTTATGTTTTTTCTTTCTCCTTTCTTTCTAGGTATGTATATTATTGTCTCTTTTGATATTTGAAATAGATGCATGTGTATTTTTTTTATATTTGGAATAATTGTTGGATATTGAATCCTGGGGTAGACAACATGTTATATATCTGTTTGAGACTTTCTTGATTATTTTGTAGGTGTGGTTTTGGGTAGTCTTAGGTTCCTCCCTTCAGACACTACATATGCTAGGCTAGTGTATTCATTTTGATATTGGTGTCCTATACTTGAGTCTGAGTGAGCCTTAAGTTGTGTAGGTTCAACAATGGTCATGTTAGATCTCGAATCTACTTGGTTATTGTGAATGTTGACTTTAGGTCTAGAGCCCATGATGAGATCATTTAGAGCTACCATAAAATTAGCATGTAAAGAGTCTCTATACTAGAAAAAAAGTTTATCCACACCTTTTAAAGCAGAAATGAAATATTATTTCTTATCATTTGTTATTGACTTTTTCGTTGGACATATCAACAAGTGTATCATGATGTTTAAAAAAATATATATAAAGTAAAACAAAAAATATGTCATGCTTTGATGAATTCACTGTTATCTATGTTTCTTGTTATCGAGTCCATATAATCTTTTATATTGAAAAAATGAACAAAAATATAAAAATAAATAAATGAGAAAAAATAAGCATTATTTGGTCAAATTAGTTAATTGAACAAATAGAGTAAAATAAAAATGTTTATTATTAATTTGAAACATTTATTTGATTTGCATGAAATTGCTCAAATAAATATTTTCTCTATCACTTTATATTGTAGTCTTGGGCATGAAAAAGATAGAAAATGATTTAAATAAAAATTGAAAAAGAAAAAAATGAATGAAGTGAAATTAAATAGATGCAACATTATTTACGCTTGTTCCAAATAACTATCACTATCATGTTTAGACATTTAGTGTTTCCTTATACCTAAGAAGGTCCTTACATATTGAAGATTG
Source organism: Vigna mungo (assembly GCA_036885675.1). Classification (NCBI taxonomy): domain Eukaryota; kingdom Viridiplantae; phylum Streptophyta; class Magnoliopsida; order Fabales; family Fabaceae; genus Vigna; species Vigna mungo. The sequence goes on along the minus strand of CP144692.1, from coordinate 40,373,100 downwards.
ATTGTTATTATCCTTCCAAATTTTTAATTCATAAGGAAACATGCAGCATGCTTACAAGTTTGTCCTAAAAATGACAAAAATGAGAGAATTGAAAATTATGAATAAAATTGTTCTAAGATTTTTTTGCAAATAATATGACAATTCTCAATGATTAACATGTTTTAATTGTCCCTCAAAAAATAATCTTTCATTCATCATATCAAAAGAATTTATTCTCATTCTTTCATTTTTCATGGATTTCATTTGTCACCTATCCTATCTTTGATGTCATTGTCCATTACACTCGACCAAGGTTCATAAGGACGAACATTTCTTTCATTCTTTTAATTCATTTTTTTTAAATCTTTGTGTTCAACCATTCACTTTGAGTCAGAACGTTGTCCAACTTTTTCTTACTAGGTTTGATATCTCAATCACTAACCAAAACAAGGATTGTTATTCATTTACCACTCATACATTTCAACCATTCATTTAATTATGTTGTGATCATTAGGTGTAACTTTAGAAATCCTCATTACTATTTTTTATCATGTCGATGTCATTAATTGATCCAAGTCATGCATTTTTTTTTTCATTTTAAGGTTCACTAGGCTCTTGTATTAGGGACGCATTTTCAAGTCATTATCTCATTTTCAAACTAATATTATGTTTTGAGGGTCACACTTCATTTTCAAATTCGGACAAATCCATCTTCATCACTTCATCAATGACCCAATGTTGTAATTAAAACCCTTTCAAAAACCTTGAATGATTTCATGCATGTTATTCAAATAATACTTCAAAACAAATGGTAAACGGAACATTTTTCAATAAATTGAGTAGACCAAGGAATTAAAAAAATATTGGTTTAATAGCCAATTTAGTCCTCACTTTGGTTGAAAAATCTCAATTTAGTCCCTTGTTATAAAAGTGTTTAAATTAGTCCTAACTTTTAAAATAGTGGGTCAGATTAGTCCCTTCTGTTAAATATAAGTTAACGAAATTAATGGATAATGATGTGGCACAGCTTAAAGCTAACGAGGGATCAATCTAACACATCAGCTTTAAGTTGTGTTACATCATCATCCATTAACTTCGTTAACTTATATTTAACGAAAGGGACCAATGTGACCCACTATTTTAAAAGTTAGGACTAATGTAAAACACTTTTATAACTAGGGACTAAATTGAGATTTTTCAACCAAAGTGGGGACTAAATTGGCTATTAAACCAAAAAAATTTAAAAAATGATTCCATTCAAATTAATTTTTATAAACTTTTAAACAATAAAGAAAAAATTTACATAACAAAGATAAAAATAAATCGATCTTACAACATTGCATTGTTATGAAGATAATAAAACCCCAAGTGACCAACAAATGTTAAAAGAAAAAGGGGGAAAAAGTATAAAAGTATAGGATGTACGAGAGGCTGTCATTAGCAACTCTATAGACCTACGAAATTCTTACCCTTGTCACACTTATAAGAGAGAGTGGGTTGACAATCAAGATAACATCAACTATTGAGAGATCTCAAGGATTATTATGTAATTATAGATTGTAAATTTAATAAATACAAAAGGTAAAATATATGATGTTTTAATAATTTGTATATTACAATAAAAAAAATAAAAAAAGTACAAAAAATATATTAAAATGGTTATGTGAATGTGCATATTATACAAAATTACGCAAATATAGCCATAAGTGGCTGATAAAGGACAAACTAATAAAAAAACACAAAAAAGAAATAATGTAGCAAGTCTATAGTAAAGACAATTGCTTCTTTGTTGACCTCTATCCTTTTTTTTTCTTGTTTCTTAGTTTTAATGTTATATTCTTCAAATTTTTGTTCATCCTTCTTTTATTACTAAGAAAAAGGCAGAAAATGAAAGAGTGATATGATGTCCGTGTTAATTTTGTAAATGAGTTTTTAAGTTAGTTTAGTTCTCAATGGTTTCTACGTCTAGTTTTGTTTTTGAGAATAGGAGGGATAAATCGATTTCATAGTCCTCACAAGATCTAAGTTCAAATAGTCTAGTTCAGGTAAAAATAAATATTCTTCATTTTTATTTTTTTTTCTTAACAATCAGGTTACGGGTTGTTCATCACTTTTTTTAATAATCAAGATATGTGACATTATTTTTCCTGAATTACTCTTATACATTCAAACAAATGGAGGTAAACAATAGGTTTTCAGCCGATATACTTCATCACAATGATTATGCAGACATTAAACACTAAAAAGACATATAAACAAAATTAGAGTAAGTAGAAATGAAAACAAAAGGTAAAAAGAATAAGATAAAAAGAAAAAAAAAATTGGAAAGAAAGAACAAAAAGAATAAAATAAAAGAGTGTCGCAATCGAAAACAATTTTGAAAAAGTTTATGGAGTCGCCACCATAGTTTATTTTAGAAAACTACAGAAAAACCATAAAGAAAAAGGCATGGTCCACGAAAACCAGATTCTGGGTTCGGGAGTCGGTTACGTGTAGGGAAGGTATTAGCACCCTACAACGTCTGCCCGAAGGCAGTACCTTTAATTAAATACGCGAATAGAATGTGGTTTTCAAAATGTTTAATTTCCCCTAAAAAGTACAAATCAAAAGAGACAAAATATTATTATTTTTATTTTTGTGTTCGACAAGGATTGACCTTGCTCCTACGTATTCTCAAAGTGAGAAATCAGGGTTACGTAGTTCTAGTAAACTGTTTGGAAAGTTTGTTTGAGGAAGGATGCTTTGTATTTTGATATTTTTATGTAAGAAAGGAGAAAATGTTTTCTAGCACAAGGACGATGCGTGCGATCACACATGTGCTTAAACCGTTAAAATATATTTTTAATTAATTTTATAAAAAGGAAAGGGTTTTCTAGCACAAGGACGATGCGTGCGATCACACATGTGCTAGAACCCTCAAAATAAATTTTTTTATTTAATTTTATGAAAAGGAGAGAGTTTTCTAGCATAAGGACGATGTGTGTGATCACACATGTGCTAGAACCTTCAAAATAATTTTTTTATTTAATTTTATGAAAAGGAAAGGGTTTTCTAGCACAAGGACGATTCGTGCGATCACACATGTGCTAGAACCCTCAAAATAAAATTTTTTATTTAATTTTATGAAAAGGAAATGGTTGTCTAGCACAAAGACGATGCGTGCGATCACACATGTGCTAGAACCCTCAAAATAATTTTTTTTATTTAATTTTATGAAAAGGAAAGGGTTTTCTACCACAAGGACGATGTGTGCGATCACACATGTGCTAGAACCTCAAAACATTTTGGATATTTTTTTAAAGGAAGAAGAGGTCTCAGCACGAGGACGATGCGAGCGATCACACACGTGCCTAAACCTTTAAAACATATTTAGATATTTTGCTTTTTTATAAAGGAAGAAAAGGTTTCAGAACGAGGACGATGCAAGCGATCACACACGCGGTTAAACCTTTAAAACGTTTTTTGTTTATTATTATTTTAAAAAAAACATAGATATTTAAAAACAAAAGAAATGAAATAAAATAACAGATAAATAAAATAAAATAAAAAATTATGGGATGCTTAAATGAGAAAATGAGGTGTCCAAACTATTTTTCTCCAAGCTCGAGTTCGCGCGCGAGAGGGAGACATCCTCGCCATCTGCGATTTTCCCTCGAGGCCGCCGCCGCTGAAATTGCTGCCGTCCAAGGAACTGACCGCCGTCAGTGGCAGCCCAAAGGCTTGCCGTCGGTTGCCAGAGCCGCCAAAAACTGAAACGAAAAAAAAACCTCTTGCTCCGCTGCTGGTTGCACCTGAATCGGAGGTGCCTTCACCTCAGTTTGCGAGTGCTTCTTGAAAGTGATTTTGTGATTGGGTGAGCTTTCTGTTTACTGTCTAGATCTTACTGGTATTGATGATTGGGATTGACGAATACGGTTTAATGAAGAAAGTGGTAAAGGGGCGATGACGATTTGTGGGATTGCTACTCAAAGACGTGACTGTGTTCTTCGCCTGATTGGTTTCTGTTCTTTTGAATTTTTCTATGTTTCAGGTTCTTGCTCATCACTTGGACTTTGCCTTGGTTACAGGGTAGTGGGGAATGGTTGTTGGTGGGTTTTGGTTCATTTGAGAATGAGGGTATAATGTAATCGGGAATAGATTGTAGAGATGTTTGGGTGATTGTTTTGCAGCGTTTATTACTGAGATTCCAGGGGAACAGGATAGATGTACATGGTGAATGTGGAGTCGGGATGATGTGGATCGATCCTAATGACCGGTGATGATAGCAAACGAAAATGGGGAAGAAGATGATCACACCATAATGTTCTCGAACAGATTATTGGCAATCATTGTATGCGTTATCAAACACTAGAATTCTATATATTATGCATCATGAGAATGAAGGGTAATTTGTATACCTGAGAATTCCTTTGATATTCGACACTTCCGATATCTTCTCTGCCTAACTCCGATGATCTCTCCCTACAGCCAAAACCTTTCTCCCTTCTCCGTAATTTTCTCTCCCTTGCCCACTCAAAAACCCCTCTCTCCCTCGTGCCCCCTGGAATAAACACCTCTAACTATTTTTCTTTTTTTTTTTCAATCGTCCCCAAAATCCAATCCTAACAACCTTGTCCCCCTTCTTCCCCACACACACACAGTCTCCTCACACCACATGCACTCCCTTGCCACGTTTTAATTTTCTTTTTAATTATTTTCTTATTATTATTATTTTTTATTTATTTTATTTTTAATTTTTAATTTTTCAATTATTTAATTAATTAATAACTACGTGGAAATTAAATTGAAAATAAAAAATCTGAAAAGAAAATCTAAATACAATAAAATAGAATAAAAACAATAAAGAAAAAAAGTAAAATAAAAACAAATAAAAAGCCAAAAATCAAATTAAAAGAAAAACAAACGTATTATCCATTTTTATCACCCGGACAAAATTGGGTATTGACAAAAAGAAATAAATATGGCTTACTAACTTAAAAGCAGAATTGAACTTAGCAGTTTTCGCACACTAAGACTCACTCACAAACCGAAAAGCTCTCAAAACACTCTAAGAAAGGCTCATGATGCTCAGATCACTCAAGAACGCAAAATGTCACACAAAGCGATCAAGTGCTCCTCTTAAAGCCAAAAGTTTCACTATGTCATTGGTTATCCCTACTACTAAGGAAGTCGTTGAGTTTTGACAAGAACTCGTTCAAGTAAGGAAGGATCAATTTTAGCATCCAAATTGCATCTTCTTCTCCCAATACATAATTTATGTCCTCAACTTCCATGAAACTCTTCTTAAGTTCAATCCAAATAGCTCCTCAAGGATCACAAGGGAATCTACATAACAACAACAAGCATCATTCACCTAAACGAATATCATACAATTAAATAGAAAAAAAATAAAAAATTAGCACAAAGGATGAAAAAGGTTAATAAAAATGGCGAAAAAAAGAAACCCACAACATTAAAATGGCGAACCCAGCCAATGATGTTCGAGGCGACGGTGACAACGACTGAGCGCGACTGAGTGTGACGGCGACGATGACTAAGCGCGACGGCGATGACGACAACGATGGCAACACATTGTTAACGGCGAGCGGAAGACACTGTGTCAGAGAGTGTGAATCGCAAGACTCAAACCCGAACCCTAATCTGATGTGGGAGGAAGATGAGAGAGAGTGATGCACGAGAAGAATGGGCTTAAACAGACGAGAGCCCTAGTATCGTAAGATAGTACGGTTAACTATAGTTAACTGAACCGAAAATTTGTTAAGTTTAGTTTTTAAAAACTGAACCATAAAACAGTATATTTAAGTTATAGTAAAAATGAATCAGTTCTTTTTAGTATAATATAGTATAATTAACTATAGTACAGTACAATTCAATATTTTTTGTCCAGCCATACCTACCAGTTATAGTAGTAAAAAAAATCACGAAAATCAAACTTATAATTTTCCCATTTTTCTTTTATCTCGTGATAATAAAAGTGTTTTAACTACATTGTTAGTTTTTGAGAATTTTCTACGTATATTCATCTTCTCAAAAGAAAATCAAAATACATCACGCATTATCTAGAAAGAAAATCAATATATTTGTTTCGGTTGAATTTGTTCAAGGGTCGGTCGTCCTTCCTTCTCTGCTCTCTTTCGATCGTTTAATCCTTACTGAGAACGCAATCCTCAGATGGGTGGTTGACCTGCAAAAGACATTTCGACACTTAAGTCAGATATGTTTTATAAAGAGGTATGTATTTTATTGATAGATCAATGTTATTTTACCTTTCCTGATTAGTGTTTCTCTTACCGCCGGTCGGTCATCAGGATATAGTACATTAAACCCCCAAGCCCCGAGAGTGGGAGTTCACAAGGAGCGAAGGGGTTTAAATATGTCGAGCGAATTTGGACGATAGTGAGAGTTTCTCACCGCTTAGTTTAGGACGAGGATGAGAGTTCACAAGGAGCGTTCCCCACCGCTCGGTTTTAGGACGAGAGTGGGAGTTCACAAGGAGCGTTCCTCACCGCTCGGTTTAGGACGAGAGTGGGAGTTCACAAGGAGCGTTCCCCACTGCTCGGTTTAGGACGAGAATGAGAGTTCACAAGGAGCGTTCCTCACCGCTTGGTTTAGGACGAGAATGAGAGTTCACAAGGAGCGTTCCCCACTGCTCGATTTTAGGACGAGGGTGGGAGTTCACAAGGAGCGTTCCCCACCGCTCGGTTTAGGACGAGAGTGGGAGTTCACAAGGAGCTTTCCTCACCGCTCGGTTTAGGACGAGAGTGGGAGTTCACAAGGAGCGTTCCCCACCGCTTAGCTTAGGATCAGGAATTCTCGGAGAGCATTCCTTGGGTTTTGTTGACGAGACTTTGTTGCTCGGATTTAGAACTTTTTCCTGTGCAAGATATTTTTATTCACAAAAATATGAGTTTAAATAAAATATTTATTTTTATAATGATATAATGTTAGAACCTGATAAGGTTGAACGTTGGTCTGAACCTTCCTGCAAGTAATATTTTTACTCACAAAATATGAGTTAAATAAAATATTTATTTTTATAATGAGATGACTTTAGAACCTGGTAAAGTTGAATGTTGGCCTGAACCTTCCTGCAAGTAATATTTTTACTCAGAAAACATGAGTTAAATAAAATATTTATTTTTATAATGAGATGACGTTAGAACCTGATAAGGTTGAAAGTTGGTCTGAACTTTCCTGCACGTAATATTTTTACTCACAAAAATATGAGTTAATTAAAATATTTATTTTTATAACGAGACAATGTTAGAACCTGATAAGGTTGAATGTTGGTCTCAACCTTCCTGCACGTGATATTTATTTTTACTCACAAAAACACGAGATAAATAAAATATTTATTTTTATAATGAGATAATGTTAGAACTTGATAACGTACCTTCCTGCACGTAATAATTTTACTCACAAAAATATGAGTTAAATAAAATATTTATTTTTATAATGAGACAATGTTAGAACCTGATAAGGTTGAACCTTCCTGCACGTGATATTTTTACTCACAAAAATATGAGATAAATAAAATATTTATTTTTATAAAAGGTTGAACGTGAGTCTGAACCTTCCTGCACTTGATATTTTTACTCACAAAAATGAGTTAAATAAAATAAAATTTATAATTTATAAATTATAATAAAAAAGTATTGGAACCTGACAAGGTTGAACGTTAGACTGAACCTTCATGTGGAGGATTTTTTACTCACAAAAATATGAGTTAAACAAATATATTATAATTTATAAATTATAATGGAAAGTGGAATCTGTCAAGGTTGAACGTAGATTTGAACATTCCTCGAAGTTCTCAAAACAAAAGACATGCCTTTAAAAATTATTACGGAATTTTTTACTCTTGTTGCAAAACTTAGTGTTGACACGAAGTAGCGATGTCGAGACCGAGCGCTAATCTTGGTTCCTTGTAGTTTCAATGGGATTTCGCTCAGCCTCACGGTGGGTGCCATTATGTTTCGGTTGAATTTGTTCGAGGGTCGGTTGTCCTTCCTTCTCTGCTCTCTTTCGATTGTTTAATCCTTACTGAAAACACAATCATCCTATGGGTGGTTGACCTGCAAAAGACACTCTGGCGCTCAAGTCAGATATGTTTTATAAAGAGGTATGTATTTTATTGATAGGTTATTTTACCTACGTCAATAGTATATTTATAAGGCTTGTGGTAGCCAAGCAATAAGGCTTGTGGTAGTGATTAATCATTAAACCAGACGATCAAATTCAATAATACTTATTAAATGTCCATTAATATCATATTTTCATGTAATAGGACATGTCAATCACTCATAAATAACGTATATTCGTATTTAATATGGCCATTAAACATATTAATTGGCCATTAATGATATTTACATTTCCTTATTAGGGTTTCTCTAACCGCTAGTTGGTGGGGATATAGTACATCACTATGGTATAGTAAAATATTGATAAATATTGAGAAAAAAATAAATTTATAACATTTGTATAAAACTGGTTTTTTGACATTTTTTATACTAACGATCCTTTTTATTTATTGGAATGATCTATATATCCATAATACTAAAAATTAAAAATATAAAAATGAAAATGAAAAAAAAACTAAATTCATATTTATTTAACATTTTCATTATTCTTCCCATGATAAAAGAAAAACACAGTTTTCAAGTCTATTAAAACTCGTAGCAATTAATTGAACAACAACAAAAATTTTAAAAAATATATTTATTAGACAAGTAACCGTGTATCGAAATAAACAAGTAACCGTGTTAAGAAATACATAAAAAAAATACATGCAAACTAAAATAATAATAAACGAATATTTAGAAATACTTTTATTTATAATCTTCACCTTTTCTTTTATAACCATTTTTTTTCTAATTTTTCTAACCGTTTCTGATTTTCTTTCTGAAGAATAATTTTGTTTGATTTCATAATTTAATCTTATTCATTTTGTCATTTGACGAGAAAATAAAATCACAACATTTTTCATTTCCTTTTTCTAAAAAGTAGAAGAACATAAAACGATTTGACTCTGAAAATCGCATGTAACTTCATGACATTGGCCCAATAACTACTGGCAAAGCCCAGAAACAATCGCTATTCGGTTGTTTCTTCTGCATCTCCCTTTTTCCTTTTGCACTCCCATAAAACTCATAAATCTAAAATGATCATTCCTTAAAATTATAATAAAAAGGTAAATATTAACCTTGCACCTCCACCTTTTAATGTATTATGAATTATAAAAATTGAAAGATATTTCTAAGTTTCAAAATACTTTCGAATTATCTAATTAAGAATACATTCAAAAAAATAAATTATAAATTATGTATTCTGGAAAGTATTTTTACAGTGAGTTATAGATTATACAGTCCTAAATATATTTTAAGAAATTAAATTTTGAAATATACATTCTGAAATAATGCATAAGGTTCATTTTAGAATTTCACATTTTTGGTGGGTGCAGGAAGATATTTGCGGGGTACAGCAAGCAATTACCCAGTCATGTAATATCAGAAATGTGACATCTGGGCCAGGTCCTCAAGGGGTTAAGGAAAGATTGATGAACTACAAAGTATACACTTTTTCTTCTTTCATCCCATTATTACTAATTGCAATCCCAGAAGAGCGAGAGAGCTTATTTCGATAAAAAAAAAAAAGAAGAAGATCGTTTTATGACTCATTTATGTATTACAAAATTTGGCGCGTTCTGAAACGTTTATTCTGAAAATCATAATTCTCAAATTCTGGAAAAGTTGTTTTGATAATTTCTAAAAGTTTATTACAATTTTTTTTGAAACAGATAATATAGAAGTCACTTTTATGAAGAGTAAAATCACCAGTTTGAAAATTATTGGGGGTGTAGTTAGAAGTTAGGTGTGCAAAAAAAAAAAGCCTATTGCTTTCTTGACTTGAATGAATTTGGAGAGAGTAACTGAGTAGATTTAGAGGATTTGAAGATAGAATTTTTTTGTTGTTTATTTGAGTGAATTTGGAGATAAGTGAGAATAAAATTGGAAGTAAAGTTTTTAATCTGTCACATCAATTAAATTCTACACTAATTCTCGTAAACTATATTTTCAAATCCACTTTCACTTATCTTCAAATCTACTCAAATAAACAACAAAAAGATTTACCTTCAAATCTTTTCAAATCCTCTCAATCACTCTCCTTCAAATTCATTCAAGTGAACAGAGTCTAAAAGTTTTTTTTTTTAATTTATATGTTCATAGATTTTAGTATACTGAATGAATTTCGTATATATATCATCAATATGTGCCAAAAACAAAAATTCACTTTGTCCTAATTCAACTAAATAAACTAATCTATGATGTTTAAAGTATGATATTGTTAAAAACGTAATTTATTAAGCCTAAAATATTTAACAAATAATGAGTCAGAATTTTTCTTCTTCAAACTTCAAATTCAGTTCATTCACTGTCGTAACATACAGAGTAATTAAAAGGCCCTTATCATAATATATCCAAAGTATATTTTAGATTGATTTAGATTACATTATATAATCTGGAAATATGCTAAATTATAAATTTCAAAAATATATAATTTTGTAATGCTTGACGTGTTGACACAATTGAGGTGTTGCAACAATAGTAGTTATGTTCTTAAAATTATATATTATCACTTTGATAAGGTCATGTTAATTTATTACTATTAACTTTTTTTTTAATTTTAATTAAAGTTGTGTCAGTTTAATACAATCTTAGTGTATTATAATATTACTGAAATCATGTCAATTTGGAATAATTTCAGTTTGTTGTATTGTTTTTTTAATTTAATTTAAAATATTTCAGTTTGATATGAGTTCAGTGCGATGAAATTGTATTAAATTGGCATCACTTCATAATTAAATCATTTCAATGATTTTAAATACAAAATTACACCATTTTGATATTTTTCCTAGATTATGAGGGTTAGAAAAATCATCCAACAAACCAACGGGTTATCATGATTCATCTTCACAGTCTTTGGAAATTCGACTGATACCAGATTTAATCATAAACAAGAAAGTTGGGCCTGACCGCAATGGTAATGGGCCCAGTTTCGGCCTGATACAAAAGTGAAATTGTGTTTAAGTTGGAAACACTATAAATGAGTTTTATTTTTCTGACGTAATAAATTGAAATTTAATTTTTTGTTATACTTTCCTCCAAACAGAATGCATACGAGAAAAAATATATGCAACAAGAACAAAAAAGAAATATACGAGGTGCATGTTTTAAACCAGTATACAGGACTATATTAATATCACGCGATCATACAAAAAAATTCATCATCTACTACGATTCTTTAAAAAAAATTACAATTAAATATTTTAAATAAAAATTCTGTCGAAATATTTTACTATAAAAATAATTAGATGTTTAATATTGACATGTTTTCACTTTTTTATTTGTTTATTTCTACATGTAAAGTGAATAAAAAATATATATAAAGTGCCGAACATTTTGCATTGACTAGAGACAATAAAATTTTTATAATACATAAAAGTGACTATATTTTTTTCTTGCAAAGAATCAATTTTATAAAATTAGGTTAAACTTAAAACTTAATACTTTATAAGTAAAAAGTAAAGATAGATGTTAAAGGTTGGAAATCTTATATAGACTAAAACCAAATTATAATATGTAAGTGAAGTGTAAATCTCAGCTTACAAGCCAATTTTATGGGATTGAGTTAGACTTAAAAATAATTTTTTAATATGATATCAGAGTTAGTTGAAGTCTATCTTAGCGATATTTATTATGTCTTGGATATTTTTATTTCACTCGTTGTTGGACCACTATCGGATCACTCATTTCTACTATCACACACGAAATGTTGAAGGGGTATGTTGAAAGTCCTATATCGACTAGAGATAAAGTGTGAATTTTTGTGTGAAGGAAACGAAAGACTTACATATGTGAAAAAATGGTTCTCTGATATCCATTATAGAAAGAGACATTGAGTAGAAAACAAAGGAAAGAGAATAGAAACAAAAGTATATAATTTAAGAAAAGAAGAAAGTACAGAGATGTAATGAAATTGGTTTTATATTCCGTGGTAAAGATGATAAAAAAAAGTTGGTTAGGTTTTCTTTTGGGAAGGCTGACAATTGATGTGTTGTAGAGTGGTACTGAGTTTCCATCACTCTTTCTTTACAGAGTAACTTCAATGTGTGTTGCCTGCTTCCTCACTAACAAAGGGAATCATGCTTACCATAACATGACAAGTTTATACACACTTTTTCTTTCCCTTTTCTCTCTTCTCAATTTATTAATTCATCAAATTAATTTTCATTTTAATAATAATAATAAAATAATTAAGACGGCTTTCTGTTCTGTCCCTCTCAATCTCATTATCCAAACACAAAATAATGATATTTCCTTTTTATCGGACTTTGTTTTGTTATTTATAGTAAGCTATTATTTGCAGTGTCGTTCATAAACGGCGCAGATCCGCCTCATTAATTAAATCGGTGGTGGTGCGGTTGTGGATTCAATTATTGGCTCAGATTCAACCAGCCATTTTGAATTGAAATCATTATTAAACAACATTGAGATCCTCCTCGTTAAACAGTATATTGTCTTCTTCATTCTATGTTTCTAGCCTTCCACATAGCTTCATCTGCTGTTCTTTCCGAATCTCACTGCAGATGTCATCATGTGCTTCCTCTGCCCAAAGAGAATAACACCATTATTTAATTACCTCTCAATGATTTCAACTTTTAAACAAACTAATCAAGTTCTTGTTTCCTAATCACTATCCTAAATTTATAAAATAATTTATTATAACCATGATTTCAAGAAAAAGAAGATCAACTCAATGAAGTTAGTTTTTATTAGTTAGATCAGATTCATCAATTGCATTTCAAACACTGCTTCTATAGTCACTGGATTTGTATATTTTACAATTCTATCACGACATTCAAAAATAATTCTTAGATACTAAAAACGGAAAATAATTCACATGCTAAAAAGAAATAGTTTTACGTTATACCTATAATTTTGAACGAGAGTACCCATTAAAGTAAAACAAAAGAAAGGCGAAAAATATTGAAGATGGATTCAGAAATTTTCTATCATTTTCTGTCAGATGAGTGTTTCGATTCTTACGTACAAGGATTCCAATGTCCAAGTTAAGGTAGGCAGGAAAATATAAAGTGCGTTGAATTAGAGTGCATGACCTTAATATCTTTTACACTTGCTTATTAATCTCCTTAATATCATTTATAACATATGTTTTCATTTATGCATAAGTTAGTCTTGTATTAATTTTTTTCAAAATGTAATTCTTAATTCAGTTAATTTTAATATAAGAAGAGATTAACTTTGATTATTATTTTATTTTATTTTAGGTTTCTTCCCATCAAATCATTAACTACTAATTAATAACAAACCATCATTAACATTTTAGTGGTTTTTTTTTAAAGATAACTCATTATATATCAATAGTATATATCATAAAGGTCTGGTCCAAGTCTATGAACCAATTCGGTTTATTATATTTGAGTTGAGTTAACTAAAAAGAATTACAAAATTTGATATAGGCCAAAGTTGAAAATAGTCTACTAAAAATCTCATCATTGCTTTACCTTCCTTTCCCAAGTAAACCTTTGATAAATTTGACAATTATCAATGAGTTTTTATCCACTAATAAAGTTATGTTATTTACAAATTATATCTTCTGATAACTCAAATGGTATGTTACATACAAATTACATTTTTCAACAACTTAATATCTTTTTACATAAGGATTTTATTAATTGTATCGTATGGTCGAATGACCCCAACAGATATAAAGAGGAACGGACAACCCAACGTTACATCCAAATCTGAGCAAAATAAATACAAAGCTCATCCGACCAAGCATGAGCAGAGGCCAGATGGGCGATCACTACAAGAAAAAACGTCATTATCTACAGCCCAAATCCGTATATAAGGCCCAAAATCCGTATATAATTTTTGATTATATACGGATTACATACGGACAAAAATCCGTATATAATACTGTCGTAGCTAAGATTATATACGGATAATCCGTATATAATTTATATACGGATAATCCGTATATAAGTTATATACGGATAATCCGTATGTAATATCCGTATATAATTATATACGGATAATCCGTACATAATATCCGTATATAATTATATACGGAAAATCCGTATGTAATATCTGTATATAATTTACATACGGAAAAATCCGTATGTAACTTTATAGCTTTTTAAAAAAATATATAAAAAAATTCTTGGACAGCACGCAGTGAGTTGTAGGCCAGATGGGCGATCACCAAATTGGGAATCTACAAAAGGAATTAACCAAACTTACTCACCTTTTTTTCCTTCACTAAAGGCCTTCGAAACTCCAAACAGTATATGTCTCCGTCCTTAATCTTCTTAAACCGCCACACAGTAGCCTCAACGGATGCTTCCTAACCCTTCAACCATGGCTTGGGACCCGAACCACAAATGTGTCAAATACAAAAATAAACAACGAGATTAGGGTTCACCATTCTCAGTATTTAAGGATTTCATCGATTGCTCACCATTAGGGTTTACTTACAAGTTGAAGGTACTCTTTCAACACCGAACCCAACTCAACACCTGCGCCCAACAACAGTGTTTGATGAAGGACACAACTCTAGACAGTGAGAGGACGAAGAACCAAAGCGCGATGGACAGCGAAAGTGAAGAGGGCTCGACACAGGGACAACTAGACAGAAGAGAGCTCCAAAAAACGACAACCACAGCTCGAGGCTCGAACAGACAGAGTAATCAAGGTTTTCACAAGCTCGAACCGTCCAATGTCATGATGGTGAAACGATCAAAATGCAGCTGCCACACTGGAACTCAGTTGCGAGAAGAAAATGGACAAGAACAATGTTGTGATTGAGAGAATCGAAGGAGGAGCAAGAGGGAGCATTCTAGGTTTTCTGGAGAAAGAGTATGTTCGAAAAAGAAAGAGGGAAACATTTGGAGAGAAAGAGGGAAATATTTTAGGACGCTAAGTGTGAATTTTTTTTTAATTGTATTCGTATGCATTATGAGAATTTTATCCCATTTCACACGGATAATACATACGTTTTTTCCTTGGGTAGCTTCGCGCGCAAAGCCGCCAACCTTATATAGGGACTTTATATACGGAAATTCCATATGTAATTATTTTCTCCTATTATATACGGATATTTCCGTATGTAAAACATCCTTACATAAAATCCGTATATGATAGATATATTATATACGAATCAGAATCCGTATATAATAATCCGTAGATAATTGGCTTTTTTCTTGTAGTGGATCTCAGCAGCAAAATGCTAAATAAGCTTACAATATTGATAAGTTTTGTGTCATTTATCCATTTATAAGATTAGAGACCTAAATGGACAAATTTATAATATTTTGCTCTCTTGAAACATCTTTTTCTTTATTTACATTTACGATATAATAAAAAAATATTAACTAATAATATTGAAACACAAAATAATAAATAATTAAATTAAACCAGGTGGATTGGTGAGTCAACCCGGCTCACCACCGGTAACGGGGGTAAGCTGGGTTCTAAGTAAGCCGAATTGAAAATTAATCCGTACAAAAAATTTCATTTTTTCAAACCCAACCCGACTCATTTTGATTCTTAAGTTAGTAAAAAAACCGGACAAGGTTTGAATTATATTTGAGTTGCATGTTAATTTTTTATTTTGAATTGTCTTTGAATTTAACATCATTTTAGAGTGAAATTATTTAAATTTGAATTACAAAGAAAATATTTTTTTTATTTTTATTTGAAACTAACTCGTGGTGGGTCGGGCCAGATTTGAATTTTTTCAATTCGCTAATAAATGAGTCGAGTTGAATTGGCTCCCTAAGTGAGCAGCCTGTGGTAAGCCGGACCAGGTTGGACTGGGTGATCCGTTTTGACATCACTACAAAACCCAAATAATTTTCTAATCATTTTATTATTTAAACATATATACTTATTTACCATTTAATGGAAAAATAAATTTGTATTTTATATGCGCATAAATTCTTTTAACATCCTAACAGATCTTTTTCCATCTTAATGAAAGAGTCGTAACAACCATATCTTTCATAAAAAATAAGTATATATTTAAACATATATACTTATTCACCATAATTGTCATGATTATTTTTCTTATTTAAGACCTCTAAACCTTTCCACAGCCGTGATTCACAATTATTTTAGGACTTTGTTCGAAAAAATAGACTAACATCTTGGTGTTGTTTATTATTACTAATTTTCCTTGGCACAAAAATGTTGCATCCATGAGATTAGGGAGGTGGATGTTCTTCAATGAGGACATTCATAATAAAACAAGTAAATGATGACAAATATCATCCTTAGAGTCCTGTCTTTAGAACAATAATATGTAGCTAGGAATGAAAAATAGAATAATCTTTGTTAAATCTGTCATCGTTTTTATGAAAAATTTTGTGTTGATTAGGTACAAATATATGTATGAGTAATATTTGATTTTTTTAATCAGATAGGAGGATGAGGATGAGTATTTCCATATCTATTTCTTTCCATCCCAACACTCGTTTCATTTCTGTCTTCATTTCCGTCATTCATTTAAATTACTAATCATTAAAATTTATAAAATACTTATAGTTTATTACTAAAATTCATTCAAATATTCAAGATACTCTATCTCTTGTCACAAAATCTTAATTATACATTTTTTTTTCTATGTAATTATGTTCAAATAGTGTATTATCAATTTCAGTTAATCAAATAGTTTTTAGGTTTCACATTCAATTATTTCTTCTCTTTTTTAGTACTTTATTTGTTGTTATTTGTTTACATAAGAATGTTTGACTATCTTTATTGTTCAATTGTGTAAAGCAATATAAAAAAAATTTTGTTTTTTATTCTCTTTGATCCTTAATTTTTTTTTTCACTTGAAACTTCTTGTTTTGTTCAAACAATTTTCATTATCTATCAAAATTTGAGTAATTCAATGTTTGAAAAGTTGTCTTAGATTTTCAAAATACTTTCTATCTTATCATGTTCTTAATTATACATTTTTATTTACTTTGTGCAATTGTTCAATGATGTATCAAGTCACTTTTTGGACACACATTTGATTAGTTGATGTTTTTTAATTTTGTTTTTTTTTATTATATAGAATATTTTTTAATGAATTTTTATATAGCTATTTTTATTTTCTAATTCATTCTGATAAATGTAATTTTACCACCATAATTTTATAATTTATTTATTATAATATGATAATCTAGTGTCATTGTTGTAAAGTTTTAAAAATTTAATATTATTAATAGTTTAATATTTTTTCTATGTGTGATTTCAATTAAATAATATGTCATAATATTTATTATAAAAGATGTCATTATAATTACATAAAGAAACTATAGAAACATTTGAAATATTTTTAAACATAAATATTTATTTTCTTATTTATTTTTAAAAAAATATTTTTTTACCTTTATTTCATTAATATTTTCAAAGTTAATGATGTTTTGGTTGATATAAAAGTTAATTTATGTGTAATGCATATTTTATATAATTCTATCATTATTATATAATTATTATTTGATACGTTGATTTAAAATTTATACAATTATTATTTCTTTCTAAATATTTGATATATTTAAGATATTATTTTCATATTAAATATTTTATAATACCATATTTTTTTTAGTAAAATATAATTAATTCATATTGAAACACTAAGAAAATAAATATGGATACGGATATAGATATATTTGTTACTCATTAGGAATAATGGTGAAATACCAAATTTATAGCTATTACATATGTAACAAGAGTGTGTCTGAATTTTTATTTTAGAGATAAGTGTGATAATGAAATTCATTCTTACTTATCGCATTGCCATTTATACCATATTCACAATTCATCACTCACAAAAGATAACACATAAAACATATAGAAAAAAGATGAATACTTTTTTTCTTTTATTAATCTCATAACCAATGGTATATTTATATACAAGTGTCAAATGACAAATAATAATAATAAAGATAAAAAAAAATCTTAAATTAGAGTATTCAAATTTTATGACTCTACATCATGGATACTATTAAAATTGAAATTAATTACACGACTGATGATTGAAAATCTATATTGCTAATTGATAGAATTCCTTTGTATCATCTTACAAGTAAATCAATAAAAAATAAAATTCAAGTCCCATTAAAAAGAATTAATAAAGGAGATACTATAGTTGTTGTACATTAATACAATATTTTTTCTTAAACTAGACTATTGAATTTTATGACTGTACACATATATACTATTAAAATTGAAGTTAATTACATGACTGATGGTTGAAAATTTATATTGCTAATTGTTAGATTCCTTCAAGTCATACTACGAGTAAAAAAGATAAAAAATAAAATTCAAGTCTCATTAAAAAAAATTAAGAAAGAATAGACTATAGTTGTTATAAATTATTATAAAGGTAGTTTTTTCCATCATCTAATTTACATCTAATGATAAAATAATTTACATAAAAAAACACTTACATTTTTTTTAAAAAATAAGTGAAAACGATTTATGTTGAGCCATTTACCAATATAAATTTATGTTTTTACATTATAATTAGTATAATCTAACATAAATTTACATCATGTGTTTTTCATATGAAATAAATTTACGCGTCTTGCATTAAAACTATGATAGAGTTCAAAATAACAAACATAAAATTTTTTGGTTGGGTTAATGATATATACTTAATATTAGAATGTTATTTTCATTTATTGTTAAATTAAATATATTAAAGACGAATAATATCTTAAAAAACACATTTTCCTTCTGTAAAATTTTCCATCAAACTACACGAGTGAAAATAAAACTTATCATAATTCTTTTCTATTTTTTTTTTATATTTTTTCATTCAAACATTTTAATAAGATCTAGATGTTTTCACTATTTTTTTCATCTCATATCTACCCTTTCCCTTCTTATTTATTTTATAGACAGAAAAACATGACTGACTAATCTAAGTATAGAAACGAATAACGTGGTTTTGCATGACATGAAGTTTTGTTGTGTAATGAATAAATGAAAAGCAGATAAAAAGAACAGAAAACGCAAAACATAGAAATAATGTAAGAAAATAAAGTATGAAAAGAAAGTGAGAAGCAATGCAAAACATTTGGCTAATCTCCTGGGTGCACTGTGTCAGATGGTTCAGTTCTTAGTAGTGTTGTACCACTAAAAAGAAGAAGTCATAAAGATCGAGAACAGAAAATAATAACCTTGGACTCTATATGGATGAATTTCTCAACCTCAAATAATTGTGGAAGATGAGATTGGATAATGTTGGTTCTTCGCCTAGGACCCTCCTATCTGTTTTTTTTATGAAATCGAGAGAATATAATACAAACTTCTTCAACAGTTTCATGAAGAAGCATCATAAACACATGAAAGTGTCAAATGCTGACCATCAAAAGTCTAGGAACAGGTTAGAGTAATCATGTGTGGGGACATTTTTTATTAAGGTGTAACACATAACATAAAAATAATTAATTAACTCTACACGTAGGAAGTTTCACATTCACTATAGATAAAGCTAAATTATAATATATAAGTGAAACACAAACATCATCTTATAAACCGATTTTGTAGAGTTGAGTTAGACTAAATTAAGTATAAAATTTGAGAAACAAAAGAACATCCAGCATGCTTTGGATCTCTCTCTCCCTTGTTCCAATTGTAATCCTTTTCGTGACAATGACGCATCCAATTGTAAATTTGTTCTGAAAGGTGGTAATCTTCATTGAAACTTGTGCTTTACTTCCTCTTCCAGCTCTTTCTCTTCCATATAAGCCACCATCACTTTATTCCTTCTCTAACTTGTAAACTACTTATGCCTTACCCTTCATCATCTCCATCCACCATTGCTAAACCTTTTTTTCTCATTATTTTACGCCCACGCCACCTTTTAGGACACTTGCAAGAGTAAAGACAAAGAAACGTAAATATCAAGCCATGGGATTAATTACATGCGCAGGCACAGATCCAACATCACATGCCAACTACATTATTAATTCACATCCACTCATTCATTCTTTCTACCTATATACAAATCAAAATATATTTACTCTTTCTCTATTATTTTCTTTAATTACTTTTAATTAATACATAACTATATGGGCTTGCCAATCATTGAAACCAGAGACACAGCATATTTTTATTTCTATATTTGCCACTCTTCTCTCTTTTTTACTTATGTTTTTATTGTTAAAGTGTTAAAACTAAAATATATAATTCTCATAACCTTTTAAAAACTAGAAAAAGTTCCTTGTAAAAAATTATAAAAAGTGTTTTCTTTTTTTTTTAAAAAAAAAAAACCTATCCTATCCCACTGGTTATATATAGCTACAAAAAGTTTGTCTTGAAAAAGGAGTTGTTAGAACTTCGAAATATTTCTACAGTGAACTTTTGCATAAAAGTTTTTTTTTTTTTTTTATCTTAATTATCATCATATAAATCGAAGTTGGAATTACCTTTACTTAAGAAATAATTTGTATTTATAAAGAGAACACGTTGTAAATATGTGTTGTATAAAAAAGAGAAGAACGTAGAGCACTGCATCGTTTAAGGCTTATTTTCAGGACTTTAAGACATAGACGCCATGAAGTTAGCTGGGCATCTCTGTAAAGTTAATAATAATTTTATAATTTCGTTAAAAATAAAAATATATTTTTTTCTCTTTATAGTAATGGTAAGATACCCTATAGTACTGTAGTATCATTCTCAGTTTCTGCTCCTTGATTGTCCTTTTGTCCATGCTTGCCAGTAAAAGCAAGAACAAGATTGGGTTTCACTCTCATCTATTTGCCTACTTAAATGTAAAGCTTAAGTTCAGTGGTCTATTTTTATCAATGTCTGACGTAATTTATTTTTAATTTTTATCTAAATGAAATTTTATTTTGCGAATTGTTTTATAGTTGAAATTATAGATAAATGGGTCAAAATAGATAAATATTTAAATCGACAGAGAAGATTTTTGCTTTAGAGAATTGCACTGGCTAAGAGTGAAAAAAAAAATGTAAAAAATGGATGTATATAATATATAAAATGTATTTTAATAATTTATTTTTTTAGGTAATCATGTCATTTGAACAAAATATTTACTGGTTTTAACCCTGATTATTTTTCACTACAGGATTGAATACAACTTTAATAAAGTCTCCTTGTTACTTTTCTTATCCATAAAGTTAAAGTTAACGATATTATTAGAGCGATAACCTCAGTTTTCCTCAAATCAATGACATTTTCGCAAAATCAATTATTGATAAAGTTGAACACAAATTTCATTTTAAAACAGGATAAAAAAAAGGGTCCGTAAGAGTACATTTTTGTAAAGTTATTTTATTCAATACCTCTTCGTACTAATTAATTTTGATTAATGCAATTGGTAAATCGAAACAATTACTCAGCAAACAGCATTTCTTAAATATATTTAAATTATAATAATATACTGAATAATATTATTTATTTAATTTTAGTGAACCTTTTTAAATTAAAATCAAAATATTCTAAAATAATAAATTTTAGTTTTTTAAGATAATTAATTAAACTAGTAATTTTATGAAGGTTTTAGTCCTTTATAAAGTTTTTGGTAAACTTAATCCCTTAAATTTTTTATAAAGAATAATATATGGATGTTATATTTTTATTTATGCATTAATTCTTATAGTTAGTATTTAGTCATATTATTTTTATACATTAACTTAAATTTTTTTAACAAAGAATCAATGGTTCTACAAAATTTACAAAATTTTGTAGACAACTTATTTAATAGTTTTCTTTAATTGGCAATTAAATTAAGACAATGTAACGTATAAAGATAGTAATTGTGCTAAGAGTTACTTGTAAAGAACGAAACATACGTTATTGGTATTATCTTATAAAAGTCCTAAGTTTTTTTTAATAAGTATAAAATTGTTGGAAAAAAATTTCAACTGATATCATGTGTCAATATATATATATATATATACACGCACCACTTAATAACTCCACGTGTATCATAATCCCAGTCAATTAATTCAACTATATTGAATAATATAAAATTACACTTCTGATCATATATATATATATAGATCGAATTTCATTTAAATAAGATATTTATTGGTCATGTGTTTTTAGGAAAAAAGTTTCTTATATCTGAAATAACATATTAGTAATGAGAATAAAATAGTGATCGGTGTATAACGTTTTATAAACTTGATTTATCAAGAAATTGAATTGAATATCTGATTAGTTTTACGCTGTATAATAGATATGTATAACGCATTTTCTAAAATAACAAAACCCATGTATAAATAAAACACATACACACCTATATATACGTGCACACACTCGCGTAAAAAATACTTGATGTGCATACAATATTCTATTTTACATATAATTTATATAATCTTAGTTAGGTGTTGTATGATGTAATGTAAGAACCTATCTATCAGTTTAATCGAATGCTAAAGTTTTGAAGAGTACATTAATTAATGGCAACTAATTAATATTTTTGTAGAGAAAAAAAAAAGGATTCGATATCTCACCAAAATTAGAACATTATGATACTTACAAACTAACAAAATTCTATATCGATAAGGAAATTTCAACTGTTATGAAATACACTTAGAAACTAAAATTGAGATATCTGGTGGTTTGAATTAACTTTCAAACTAACAAAATTCCATATTGATAAGGAAATTTCAACTGTGATGAAAGACGAGTCTAATTGACTTAATTATTAATTATATAAGTTTGATTTATTTCTGCATTTAAAATTGAAATATTGTATTTTTTTTTATAAAGGAAATTAGTTTACCCATATATCGAGAAAAGTAGTGTTAGAGTAAAAATATAGTTAGCATGGATTTGATGGATATGGGGATCTGAAAATGAAATATTAAAAAGAAAATGAAGCAGAAGAAATTTGTAATTATTAGGTGATGAGCTGGTAGAATAGATAGATGAAATCCTCTAGTAGCCAAAAAAAGAAAAGAAAAAAGAGTCTCCCAGTAAATCCTGTTGTGGGCTGCCGAATTTCCAAGAAAAAAAATGATTGAATTCCACGTTTAGCAATAAGATTCAAAAATGGCGTCTAATATATATAATTGTGATCGTTGTAGAAAATTACTATTAATTTGGTAAAAAGGACAAAAAAGAAAATGGTAGAGGTTAAAAAATTGGACGTTTATCTCTTCGATTTCCTGTTATTTATTCCATTCCTCAATCTCTATCGCAGACAAAATCAAAAGTTGTTTCATCAATCCCAAAGCTGTGTCAAAAACTTGACCTTATTGTACACATTCATGCATATTTGTCAGAGCACATACGCATATAGTAACAATTTACCATGTAATTTCAGAACCCTATCCAACTAGCACTCATCAATTCCATTACGTAACACTACCCACCCACCTCATCCACCCTGTCTTCTTCCACTTTCCCTAACATTCAATTAATCTAACACTTTCTTCAATCAACCAACAAACCCACCAAATTAAACACCACACCGCCCATAATTCAACCCCAATTTCTCAAAATCATCGCTTTATCACTCACCGGATTCGTATGTAAGAAAGATAAAACCGTCAAATTTCAGAGTAATTAAATCAAAGGAATTGCAGATTCTAAAAATTGGAGGATTCCAGAGAATTCAACGCTATGTTGATTGGATTAATGAACATATACGATTGGGGATCCAATATTTCACATCTTATACAAAGTGAAATATATATAACATATAAAAAAACCAAAATTAAAAGAAAGAAAAAGAAGGAAGAAATTGACCAAAGAAGTGGAATTGGATAAAAAAAAAATTGTGTAATTTACGGAGTTTAGCAGGGTCCGAGGTGTGGGTGTTCGAGGGAGCTTGGGTTGAAGTGTTCATGTACAGGTGCAGCTCCTCTTGGGAAAAGTGGATCTGAAAAACGCGTCCATGTCCTCCTTATTCGTCACATCGAAGAACTGAAAGTCGTCAAAAAGCTTTCTTTTGCACGAGGCGAAGGCCTTCGGCTTCCGCGGGGCCGGCGGGCAGCTCATGATCGCCGGAATTTTGCTCTCCTTCGACGTCGGGGTGCGGTAGCTCTCGTCCTCTTCGGCGACGGTGGGTGCGTCGGCTGGGACGGTGACGGTGACCGCGACGGCGACGGTTTCCTCTTGATGGGTTTGGTTGTCGGCTCGCGTGAGGACGGAGGAGGAGACGAGGGCATCGAGGTGGTGGTCGGAGGGGACGTCGTCGATTTTGACGGCGGCGATTCGGAGCTTGGGCAAGTCGTGGTGGAGGTGGAAGTCGGTGGACATGGTTTCGATGTTGGTGGGAAAGCGGATGAGAAAAAAAATTTACTCAACGTGAAGTGCGTGAAACTGCGTTTGTTGGTGTTTATATAGACAGGGTTGAGGGTTGAAAAACTTTACGGAAAGCTTTGAAAGCGTGCGTTGGAAGGGTTTGAAGGCGAGGATGAGAGAGAAAGAGAGAAGGGTAGGATTAGAGCGAGAAAGACTGTAAAGAATGGTAGGAAGAGAAAGAGAGTGATAAGTGTTTTTGGTTGGGGTGGGGTAAGCCTAATGGGGCAGCCATCTCCATCACTAACTCCTTTAATTTCACACTCACGCAACTTTATTACAATATTTTTTTTTTCTTCATTTCATTTTACACTCTTTTACCTCAACTTCATCTCATTTAATCTCTTATCAGTAACTGTTGCGTAAATTAAACTCCACTTTCTTCTTTCTTCCACTCTCCTTTTTTCATTATCTGCGTTAGGTTGCAACAATTAATGGTTTAGCCATGTGAATCTAGAGTTAGAGAGTTGCCAAACTAGACGCTAAAATCAACCAACCCTTAACTAATCTCATTTATCGTCAATTAATATTCTACACTAAAAACTCTTAACTCCTTCTAATTACTTCCTTAATTTCTCCTCTCGGGAATATATTTTCATAAACTACTTTCCATCTAAAACCAGCTTAATTGCGACAATAACGAGGTTCAAATTTCTATTGCTTTATTTGGATACATTAATAATAATAATTGTAATGAAAAAATAAAATAAAAATAATGGTGCTTCATTCTTATATCTCCAGGACTCGTTACCATATTTACCACGGAATAACCAGTTTGCTGCTGGGCTGGTTCCTTTCTTTTCTGGCCTTCGTACCTTGTATGAAAAAATTCACAGCCGGGGGCATTTTTATGTTCCGTGATATAGCACAGAGTTTGGTGAAGGACGAATGGGCAAACTCCACGTGTAAATGTTTGAGTTTTCTGGACAATTTTACCCTTTTGTATTATATATGTTAGATAGTGTTGGGTGCAGGAGATAAAACAGAGTTTCCTAAACGGATGTCACGGCCCATTGCTTTTACGAATAGTGAATAGTGGAACGTACATGTTACGTTATAGGCAAAAGGATAGCTATTGTCGCTTGGTACCGTCACCACGCTCTTCCCATGCGCGTCGTAAACAACCTCCACTCGTTTTCCTTTTTATTTCTCTGCTTAGTTTTTAGGCAAAGTGTTTCGGTGTAGTCTGTCAGTTTTTCTTTTACTTTCGAGTTTCCATCATTATCCACACTATGCTTATTAACTAATAAAAATAAGTATTTAAATTATTTTAGATCTTCACTTCTAAATAACGTAAAATTATTGATTGTGGTAAAAATATAAATTCAAACTCAATGTCTAAAAGAATAATTCTTCATCCTTAATGAAGAGTTTAAAAGACTAATGATCCGTCTTAGAATATAATTGTTGACTTAAAGAAAGTATCAATGTTCCAATATTAAATTTACTGAATAATATTGTTAGAATCAATAATCTTTCATACGTAGATATTGTGATTTTAAAATTTATGTTTTGTAACAATTTTATTCTTAAAAAAAATTCAAGAAGAAAATTATTTAAATTGTGTTATTCTTAAATAATAATAATTATGTGATAATAATAATAATATTAAATTACTTTACAATAACAAAATGTATTTGTAATTTCAACACCTGTCCTATTAGATACAGTGGAGTTTCAAAATTTTGACCCTTAACTTTTATTGGAGTGGGAGGTGATACGAGTAAACACAATCATACATGTGTGATAAATCATGTTTAAATTAATTTTATATGTGTTGATGATTGATTGTTTTTGTATTTATGGTAAAAACCACATCGATTCATTTCTAATGAGCTGTAGTGAAAAAATTAAAAATATTTTAACGCAATTTACCCTGCCAACCCAATAAACAGACCCAGACAAAGTAATTCGTTTCGAATACTTTAATCTCGATCTATCCAAAATTGTTTAATAAAAAAAATTCAGAAAAACTCATTTTATTACTTTTTTATTATTATATCGTTAAAATAAATCAAACCTTTTTTTACTTACAGTCTCTAACCGGTCATAATCAAAGCGAGTTAAAAGTCTAGTTCTACGCTACAAAAGGGTGGACTATAGTCTTTCTGTTATCTGTTTTCGTATGCAACAAAATAAAGATTTGACATTTAGCTACATATACATGATCAGATTTCTGATTCATTGTAATTTTCTTTGCTAAATTAATTTATGGCCTACATCTTTACACTTGTTTTATATGCATGAAAAAAATAAACGCAAAGAATGTACAATATCTTGACGTGATTTATGTCTTATTGTTGAACGTAGACGTATACCATCAAACTTGATAAGAAAAAAAAAAATCTGAAATTTTATATAATTGAGCAACAACTTGAATTTGAGGAGTGTATTGTAATTAATGTATGGATATATGTTTGTTTGGTGTTTTATTGGGGTAGTTATAGAAAAGGTATTGGGATATATTTTTGTCGTTTAGTGGTATATGATTGAGAGATGGTTAATTTAGGATTAGTGGAGAGTAATTTGGGAGGAAGAAGAGAGAGATTATAATAATAGGTAGTGTCCCCTGTAAAATGGCATTAACATGTGTTTGTCTGTTGCGGAAAGGTGGAAGAGAAGGTTTAGGTTCACCCCACAGAGATGCGCGTGCACATGGAAAGAACATGAGCAGCTATCACATATCTTTCTGTGCCTTGTTTGTGATATGATTAGAGTGAATGAATAGAGCATGAGCATAGGATACCATGTTAGAGTCTTCAATACGCCCATCTACTCCTCATTTTCTCTATTTCTAAATAATATAATAATAATAATAATATTATGTCTTATTATTTTCTAAGTCTCCATTGGGTTTACCAAATACCAACCCATCATCAAATGAATCTTTCCACGTGCATTGTCTACTTACTGCACATTTATAACCTTCCTTTTCACCGCTAATCATACTACTTCTTCTTCTACTTCTATTCCAATATACTCTGTCCTACCTACTGCACTTACATACATATCTTACTTTCCTTCTTATCTTATCTAATCTACACCTTTCTCTCCAGTATATCATCTCAAATTTCACCCATCTTTTTTTTTTATTTTTTTATTCATTCTACCACATCCCAAAATGATTCTCTGTTTTTTTACTTAACAACAAACATTCTCATTTTACAGAGGTTGACAAAAGATCGCACATGAAATCCAAATTTAACTATTAAAAGTTTTTACGATTTTATGTATTATTTGTTTATTCAGATTTCGCATATCAGAGTGATACCACATTGTTATCATTGTGAAACAAAATTGTAAATTGACTAAATGATCTTTTTTTTTTCTTCTAAACTGGTCACTCCCAACCAGTTCAATTGGGTAAATGGATTTAGATTAAATAAAACTTAAATTTAATTAAAAAATTAATGTAAAATTCATGTTTGGTATCAGTCCTAATATCATTAGACTAAAAAGTAATGAAATAAAAATTTCACTTCTTTTCTTTCTGCTATAACACCTATTTATTATTGATGAATGAAGTTTAATTAAAACAAAATTCAAAATCCAAAGAAAATAAGTTCAGTTAAAATAAACACTTAAATATATATATATAGAGAGAGAGATAAGTCTTGTATAATTCTAATCATAATCTTTTAATGATTTTTTCTCGCATAAATTACTTGTGACAAATATGATTTTTTGTTTTTAGAACTTTGTGTTATACTTAATCGAATTTCTTGGAGAAATAAAACATTTTAACATGTTAGAAAAAAAATCCCATTAGTAGAGTTAATTTGAGATTTACGCAAAGATTGATAACTCCCCGCACCCAAAAATAGATGTAGTTCTTGTGTAAAAGTTACATTTATTTATTCTGTAAAAACAATTCTTAATTATTGACATGTATTAATGTATTACCTCTAGTTTTATACTTATTTTAAAACACTTTATAAGGATGAAATAACTTAATTAATTTGGGTAGTGGTGGTAATCAGGTTTTTAAGACCTACTCCTAAAATGATTATGATTTCATTTCCTAACCTATTCTACATCTATTTAATTACAGTATTTTTACTTTAAAGCAAAACTAAATAATAATACAGTACGTATATACTAGTAACTCAGAAGGGGTTTAAAAAAATAAAAAAGTTACGAAAAGAACTCCTTCAAATAAGTCGAGAAAAGTAGTATATATGTAAAGTAATTGAAGTTATTTACATTAGATGATAATTTTCTCATTTGACCATTTTCCCACGATACTAATATTTATATATGTACTTGGTTTTTGACTTATACGTACATGCCTCCACTTATGTCATTGATCCCTATGTGTATGGCTCAGGCTCGCACGTGCAGATAGGTTTTCACAATGATTGTGACTGCACCCTGCAGAAGACCCAGGTAACTGCTTCATTACTGCGTATATCTTTTTTTATATACATAAGCACACACAGAGAGAAACAGTAGTTAGTAGAGTTTTACGAGAAAACAGACAAAACTTCAACATTCTTAGTCTTTACCTGCTTAACCACCACTTTACTCTTCACGTCAAAGTTAATATACAATTCCGACCTTTCGTTTCTTCTATCACCTTTTCATTTTAATACATAACGTGCTTTATTCTGTTTCTAACATAGATCGACAGCAAGTTCGCAGATCCAAACCATGAGAAGAGTTCATGATACGCGTTAAGGTTTTCTTTCCAGTTTTCCAATCTGTCTTTATCTCAAGCTTCTGAATCAAGCCATGTACTATATTTTTTTTTTCTTTTATTAATTACTCGTCACAAGGGACATAACGTGCACAATGAGGTGTTGCACAAGATCTCCTAGACACTATAATTCTTTTCCTTTTTTACGTCGGAAAGTAGAATGTGAGGATCTAACCAAATATGTGAGATATATATATATATA
Source organism: Vigna mungo (assembly GCA_036885675.1). Taxonomy (NCBI): domain Eukaryota; kingdom Viridiplantae; phylum Streptophyta; class Magnoliopsida; order Fabales; family Fabaceae; genus Vigna; species Vigna mungo. The sequence goes on along the minus strand of CP144692.1, from coordinate 40,343,867 downwards.
TATATATATATATATATATATATATATATATATATATATATCTATGCTTTTGTAAATATAGCTAGTTACATGCATGAAGATTATCAAGTTATTTTATGTAGATTCCAATCAGTAGTTTATATCACCGAAAAACATGAGAAAATAAAATAAAAATGGAAATATAGCTAGAAGACAAGTGAATAATATTGGGTGGCGAATTTTGTATGACTATAATGTTGCTTGTTTGTTCACTCAACATGTTGTTTTCCAGCTGGAATATTGGCATTATTTAAGGTTCATGTTTTGGCTGATATAGGATAAGCTTAAGCATGCCCATCCATCATGAATTGATGACGACGACGATAGCCTAACCATGCTTCTCCATTGATCTCAAAGGTATCCTAAGAAACTTCATTTTAAATATCTTACCAATTCCAACACTCTAACACCATATATACCCACCACCTACTTTAGTAAAATGAGAACAACCTTCGAGAATGCTTTTAATCTTTCAATATTTTTTATGTTTTTTTTTTTTAAATTTATTACATTTAAGAATTATACAAACAAAGAAAATTGTGAATAAAGGTTAAAAAAAAATCATCAACTAAACATATATTTAAACTTTGACATTCAAGAATCTAAATCCTTAGACCTTGTTCACTTGTGTGGATTTGAGGGAAAGTAATTGAGTAAATTTGAAGATATTTTTTGTTGTTGTTTATTTGAATGATGTGAAGGTAAACGAGTGTGAATTTGGAAGTAAATTTTTTTAATCTGTCATGTAAATTAAATTTTATATCTCACAAATTTTATTTCCAAATTAATTCTCGTTTACTTCCAAATTCATTCAAATAAACAACAACAAAAAATTACCTTTAAATCCTCTTAAATCTATTCAATTATTCTCCCTCAAATCCATTAAAATAAACAAGACCTTACTTGATTTTGCTAAGAATAAGAAGAATAAGTTGATAGGAAAAACAATAAAGTTTCACTTCCATGGAACTAAAGTGAAAGGAGACAAATTTTGCTATATATGCAAACAACCGCAGACTGCAGCTGTTTGAAGAGTCTGATATATTCCCATAACTCTCTCTGTGTATGTGTGTTTTTATTTGTAAGTAAGTATCTATATTTAATTTTTGTTTTGATACTGTGTATTTTGACACAGCAGAGTGTATAGGCACTTACAAAAGATGGCGATCTTTGTAACAAAACCGTCATGTTACATGTACATGTGTCCCTGCTGCATAAAAATGAATACAGCCAAACAGCAACTAATTTATCATAATTTGTTTTAAAAAGAAACTAAATCATTCACCAAAACAGAAGATATATTATTTTAATGTTGACAATAAATGAAAAATCGGTGTCTCTGTTTTGCTCTATCCCCGAGAACCTAATCCAGAAAAAAGTTGTTGCAGAAATTACTGATCTATAAATATCGTAAGATACATTTGGCTCGTCACCAATAATGCACACTGATAATCCACAAGTGATTGTTCCATACTAACAGTTTTTTAATAATGTCGATGGTTCATTTCTGTAAGTTCAATTGTAAGACAGCAATTAAATAATATTACTTAAATGCACAAATTTTGATTTAATTAATTAATTAATCTGATTGAAGTGCTGGAAGGAAAAACCGAACATACCATATGTCAGTTTTCTTTGATTAAAGTGTGACATAGGTGTATTTAAGTAAGCCACGTATCATCTAGTTCGGGAGCAAATCACGTTCACGCTGTAGTTTTCAATATTTTAAAGTGCATTTCGTCACGGCACTTAAAAGGAATCCTATGAAGCTAACAATTCAAACAAAAACAAAAAACACACTATTATTTAAAAACCCCAATAAACCAACAATTTTACGAAAACAAACTCATCTTGCTTAATTAAAGTAGTCGGTGTTTGTTTTATACTTCTTCAAAATACACAAATTTCAAATTATGAGTGAATATCAAAACTATCCTATTTATATAAAGTTTCTGAAAGAAAATAATAATCTTTGTCCACGTTCACGGGTCATACTTTCTGGAAATGAAAAAAAAATTATCAACTTTTTATGAGATGGTAATTTAGAGAATATCATGGAACCAGAAAGAAAACATTATAGTTACTGTAATATGTTGTTGTTATATGTTAAATGTATTTTCACGGGTCATTACTTTTTGTTTTGCTCAAACTTTCTCATGATACTTTTTTTGTTGTTTATTATATAATTAAAAATCATAATAAATACATTGTTTTAATGTAAAAATTATATTGTAATTTCATTTTGTAATGATTAAATATATCTTAATATGTAAATTATTTTTAGTTGCACTCTATTTTTTAAATAAGCCAATAAAAATATGTTATAAACGAAAAGAAAATTACCCAAATGTATAAAATAAAAGGCACAAAACTCTGGTATTACTGTATCAAACTCAAATGTCTTTTCCAACATAAAGTAGACAAAATTTTGATGTCCTTATAATTAGAGTATTACTGTATCATCTTTATCATTTTCTAAGAACAAAATGTGGATGAAAAAAAGTACTTAGATATTTTTAAAATGCATAATGAGCTCACTTATTTTTCTATTTAGTAGGTACGCTTATTTATAAAATGTAAATAATGTATGTACTAAAAGAATAAAAAAAATGACACTCTCGTAGTCATTTACTTAAAGTCGTTATGGTAATATATAATATGTTTTAACTGATAATGCTGAGAATTTCACAGTAATAGTGAGTGAAAATGATAAATAAATATTTAGAAGTATTCTTATATACTAATTATCGTAGTTGCGACATGCAGCACCCAAAAATCAAAGAAATCCAACCAAAATTATACTTTCGATAAGGTACTTTTATAAAGATAATAAAATGTTTTCACTAAATAATCTTTTAATGTTTAGTTTATTTAGAACATAGTTTGACATCGTATTGTACATATACTTCTATAGATACCAAACGTTATTAATGTATTATTAGATTTTTTTTACTCTAATAGGTTGAGAAGATTTATCTTTCCAACAACTCTAATTATGGTTTATCAAATAAACTAAAGAAATATATATATATATATATATATATATATATATATATATATATATATATGACTATTGAAATAGGAGTTTTTTAAAACCATTTCTAAGATAAAATCTTAAGTTTTAATGTTTGCTAATCATAATGTTTTATATAACTTTTGTTAAAAGTGGACTTTAAGCTTAACTCAACTCCACAAAATCGGCTTGTAAGGTGAGGTTTGCACACAGTTATATACTAAACATCTCGAGCGTGGAACTAGACATTAATAGGTGGTCTGATAGCGAGTGGAACAATTTGCCCAACAAACAATAGATATGGCTAGGATAGACTGTAATGATGACTTTGATACCATATTAGAAGTGGACTTTAAACCTAACTCAATCCTGCAAAACCGGTTTGAAAAGTGAGGTTTGCACCCACTTATATATTATGAATTGACCTTATTTTTAGTCGATATAAGACTTCCAACAACTTTCAAACTTTTTATTTCTATTATTTTTTAGTTCCTTCTCCTACAATAACATAAAAATTGGATAAGTAAGGAAAAGACGTTAGAAGTCACCAATTTTCACCAAACTCAACTATCTTTGGAGTTTGGACTTTGTGACAACACTTGGCAAGGATCCAATGCTGCAAGCACACCAGATTTGGTATAAAATATAAGTTTTGTTGCAATGACCCGTTAGGTAGATTTTGAAAGAGGTTTAAAGTCTATGGCGTGCAATGTAAGAAATTAACTAGAACAATTTTCTTTAAAAAATGAATATTAAAACGGTAAGAGCATAACATAGGAGAAGGTGCAAAGGTTAATTCTTGAACCTAATTTATGTAATGATGGGTTGAATTTGAACTTTATGAATGGATCGAGATCACACGTGCAGAACTTTTCTTTACCAATATTTAGTCAAAATAAATTGGTGGTTTTCACGGAAGACTATGATACGTGCATGGTTGACTACAGGCAATGAGGTTATGTTACCAATTTTGGTTGAAACCACCAACGCTACACCATGCATAGTCTTTGCCTCCTTAGCTACCAATTTACAATTTATGGAAAACCTATTTCACCAACTTTGACTTTTTTTTTTCTCATTATCAAAATGAAAATTAAAAGGTTACTAACTTAGTTAATCAATGATTTTGTTAATAAATTTTTTGTGAATTTCTTCAGCTATGTCGTTAAATTATTTTGAAGATATGTTTTTTAATATTCCTTTTGGTTGTAGGAATGGAAATTGTGTGGTTGATGGAATTAGCAAAAGTTATCGTCTTTAATTTGACAATTCAAAAGTTTTGAATTTTCGTTGAAAAGAGGTATTCATATTCTTATTGGGAAATGGAAATGGAGGAAGCAGAGTAAGAATTGATGACTTCCATGGTTTGAATGGATCGAGGGAAAAAGAATAAGAAGAAAAATGAATCCCAAAGAAAATTTTGTTCTCTCCAAGGCTTGTTGAAATAGAATGTGTGCAATTTATACAACTGAGATATATTAAGATGATGTTAAAAAAAGAAAATTTTTTAGTTTTTCTTATGAACCAAAACAAAAAACTAGTTCACATTTTGTTTCAATTAAAAAAAGCTAAACACTAAATCGAATAAAAAAAAATAGGTTTATGACAAATAATTGTAAGAAGAACTTTTATGATATACTCCTTTTTACTTTGGTTTCATAAACAATCAAAACAATAGACAATATCTAATTTAATATAATTATTTGAGTTTAAGGGTTTATATGGTTTCATAAACAATCAAAACAATAGACAATATCTAATTTAATATAATTATTTGAGTTTAAGGGTTTATAGTAATGATTATAAGAAAAAATTAAGATCAAAAGTTTTTTTAACTAAATACTAATATTTATGATAAAATTTGTCTTGATAAGGTTTATTAGATTAGAAATGTTAAATAAAATAATCGATTACTTCATGTAAAGTGGTATAAAAATTTACTTATATAAGCTTTATTTTGTTAATACATTTTTCCTTTTTAAAAATAAATATTTTATTTTTTGAATTTTTATTTTAATTTGTTCGTATAAACTATTGCTAACTTCTATTTTATTTTGGCAATTTTTATTATGATACTTTATGAAATATTTTATACGTCAATTCTAATTTGATTTAAATAAAAAATTTAATAAATATTAAGCATAATTTAGTAATTAATTATGTATATAAGATTAAAATAAAAAATAAGAACAATAAAAAAATATATTAAAATATTGAAATTATTTATACCTATACATAAGGAAGATTTCTCTCTTTTTATACCACAATTCATATTTTTATTTTACCTTTTATAATATAATCTTTCTTAACCGTCTTTTTATGAATAACCGTTATTTTGAAATTTGTTGAATATATATGTTTTTTTCCTTCTTTTTTATTTTTCATCAGATTTGTAATTATATATTCAATTTTGTTAAGGAATAAAAAATTATTTTACATATTCACTCAATCAATTTACAAATATTATTAAATTATATTATAATATAAATACTTAAAAAAATATGAGGCGACAGCACATGTATTTTCACTACTTAAAAAGAAAGAAATTAAATAATTACAAAATATTTTTTATAAATATAACTATTTTTCAAACAATTTACAAGTTAACAAACCGGTTAAATAAATTTGCAATTAATTTAATCGTCGTTGTCAAATGCATTCTATGCTAAAGATTATTAAAAAAACTTATCATTCAGTATATAAGAATTAAATTTAAATTCCGCATTATTTGTTTTTAAGATCTTATAATTCTTAAGCAAACGAATTATCTGGTTTTTGTTATTATTAATTTATTGTATTAGTTTAATTTATCTAATATAATAAAATAAGTATTTAAACAAAAATATGAAGTAAAAACCATTGAGATATTAGTTAAATTATCAACTAAAATTAATTTGATAAAACAAATAATATAATTATTTTCTGTGGGTCGGCCTGCCTGATGGACCTACACAATCTAACCCATTGTTGGATTAGTGATGGACTCATTCGTTTATCATCTAATAATTACTCCTTCAATAACGATTTCAATATTAAGGTACATGTTAATCTAATTATTTAAAAATTCGAACTTTTCATAAAACGTTGAACTTTTTCATTTTTACTGATACGTATATATATAATAATTTAATGAACCGTGCTACTTGCTGTTTTGTTTTATGTGTCAAGTAAGGATAAGTTTTTGGAGCACTTTCATGTTTTGTTGTGCGCTTTTGCTATCAAGAACACTCCAAAACTTTCACTCTGAATTGATATGTTGTCTTTTTCATCTATTGTATGTACTAATACAAACTATTCCACGCTATATTTTCAAACTTTTAAGGGCCAAACAGTGAGCTGCACTGTGCCATTTGTCCATACCTCAGAAATTGTGGGTCAGCCCCCTTAATTTGTTTGCATTTGCTTATACTCTTTCTTTTTATCTTTCTATTTAAAACAAGTTTGGATGAGTTGGTGTTTGAAGTGTTGGGAATCCAAGTGTGAGTGTAACTCCCATATTAGATAAAAATAAGAAATTAGAACACTAGTTAAATATGAAAGACCCCTTAACCGGTTGTATTAAGGTTTTGGGTAAAGAGTGTTGTCAACTCTTTATATAATTGGGCTGAGATGTTATTGGTATTTGTGTCTCTCAGGTGAACTCTCTCTTTGATAGATAGACCCAACAGTGATATCAGAGTCCATAGTAACCCTTTATATATATATAGTTGGACTCAGATGTTAGAAACAACTTTTCTACACTCACCAATAACATCCTTATACCAGTAATAGCTAAACTCAATTTCACACCTTACTGAAAATACTGGTGAAGTTCAATCTTTCATGCTTATTTTTATGACTACAGAACAAGATTAATATAATATCTAATAAATAATTTCCAGAGATAAACAACCTGGACTCAGGTCCAGAACTTACTAATTTTCCATATAAGTTCATCACTGCCTCGACAAAAGTCAAGAAAATTTAGAATATAAATGTAGTAAAAATCGATGTTACATACTTACAATTGTTACAAGAATCAACAACACACGTAACTTATAAAAGAATGCTGTTTATCCCCTTTTTGTGCCATTGTGCTTTTAATCAAACAAGTTCCTGAGTTGTTTGTACTTTTGATTAAAAAAATAGTAATCTTTATTTCTGTTTTTAAACATATCAACAGGTCTGGTGTTGTCAAATTCAGCAAAATTTGGGCATCAATTCAGTCAGCTGCAAGAGTTGCTAATAATAACCGTGTCTTGGTTTAAGCATAGTGAGAAATATAACTATGTATAATGTATATAACGTGCTTTTATAGATTAATGCTTTTAAGAGAACGTAAACTTCTAATTCAAGTGACCTTCCATAATAATAGGCATGCCATTAACATTAATAATCACGGATTTTGGTCATTATTAAGAGAAAACAAATCGTCTGTTACATATCAGTATGAGAATTGTTAACAATGGTTATTAATGTAAAAGTACTCTTATGATGAGCAACTTCAAGAAGATAGCTAGTGATTTATTTCATTACTGTTATGTGGTTGAAAGGTCATTATGAAAGTTCACCTTTTTTGTTGTGCTTTTACCAGTAAGAGTAACGAAAACACAGACCAAACATTTTTAAGTTATTTGTCCATTTGTAATTTAAAACGCTGTCAGTATGTAATTAAGGGTAATTAAGAGTGAGAGGCATTAAGATTGGAGCCAAAAAAGTTAAGGTTGGAGCCAAGAGCAGATAGTACTTGAAATTTATTAAATGAAGATTGGTCGTGTTTGGCTATATAATGCTATAAACATGTAAGGATTCATAATTTGCAGATAGAAAATAATACATATATGTCAGATGGCTTTTGTGAAGAGTGCTTCCTAACAACTGATTTATGAAGATAGCTGGCTGCAATTGAAGTTATTAATTGAAACATTGTCATTAAAACCTTTTATAATATTGGTTGCACCAAACATTTTAATATAGCCTAGATAATGAACCAAAACAGTACAGTTGTTGATGGTATCAGTTAAAAATGCAGTGGATAGTTGAAGAACATTATGAATGAATTGAACACTTCTGTTGATAGCAACTAGCAGAAGCTAGTAAACCTGAAACATCTATACCTTGCACACTAATGTTTCATAAATGTTCAATTTATATAAGACATCGTACACTCTTAAAGAGAGATTTTAATTAATGACTCATTCTTTCATCTTATTTTATACGAAACTTCTGATTAAACTTTGGTTAGGATGTTGCATGGTTTTAAGAAATACATCTTAAACCTAATTCAACTTTACAAAATAATGGACTTTTAAAATCTATGAATTTGTTTTTATCTCCTTGCGATTTCCATCATTTCTCATAAATATATACATGTTGAATATAAGACTAGATATTAATGATATTCGATAACTTGTCAGAAGGCTCAACAAACAAGAATGATTATGATATATGTAGATTTTAAATCTAAATCAATCTTACAAAATCTTACAAAATCACTTTGTAAAATAGGTTTTAAATCTAAATCAATTTTTTAAAATCAGTTTGTCAACACAGGTGAAATATTATCAAGGGCAAGAAAAATTCACCATTTTGATCCATCTATTGCTGTACTTTACTTTGTTCTGCTACCAATGAATCAAGTGATGATGAACTGAAAAAATGCTGTCTGTCTCGGTTACTTCATTATCTTGCTTTAGTTGGTGTAGGCAATTCGTTCGTTGATAATTCGAACTTATTCACTACAGAGATTTACCATAACAAATTTGTCTTCTTTTTCACTTCCTCGTCCAAATGAAGTTTCTATGTCAGGGTACTGCATATGATTGCACGAGGAACTAAGTCAACAAAAGATATATACATGGCACGAGTGAAATGAGGTGTTGTTTAGTACAATATTGACAATCAAGAAATCTATATAGCATGTGATGTTTGCAGAGTAAAGTTGTGTAGCTTTAAATTAAAAGGCAATAATCAAGACAACGTTTAAAACAGTAACATGGGTTGCTTGTTGTTGCATACAAAACCTGGTTTTTCTACTGTTGTAAACATTGAAATTAATTTGTTTTTACATGGGCTCCGAAGCTGGTCCATGATGATGATGATCTTAAACCATCATGCTCTTTTGTTTCCTAGCTGATTCCAAAGAAAACACCACTATGATTTACAGGGTCACCAAAAATTTGCTCCACACTTGCCACACAAAAAGGAAAGTGCAGGTTTTTCATTAATGGATACAGTATCACCATGTTTCTGAACTAATCCATGACCATGCATGTGGTATACTGCTTCACAGTGAAAATGTAATGCATTTTATTAGAGAAACAATGACATGTGAGAATTGAAGTTTCTTATTCAAAGTACACTTTATTAGGTAGAGAAAATTTACTATATAATGCATTTTCCTATCACACTTTTTAACTATTAATTAAGTTTTACTGAAACTAATAAAATGTCTACTGAGATTCATTGAATAAAAAATGAAAACAGACAAGAAGAAAGTCTATAAAACATAAACAGTTAGAGTAAACAGTGGAGATCATGATGTTAGATTGAACCAGAATTATATAGCTTCCGTAAGCAAATGCGTTGCATGTGGAATAAGCACTTTTTGTTGCTGTGTCAAATTACAATGACGCAATTGTGCCTTAAAAAGCTACAAGTCTATTAGTAGAGCAGATAAATTATATTTACTGATCATACTCATCTTTTTCTTTTTTATCTATAAGAGGATTCAGCATAGCGTGTTAGGTATTACTATAGGCTAAGATGAGATATTATGTGATGATACTTGAATGTTATGCAAAAACTAAAAATAACATGAATTGAAAGATGCATGATGTAAGAAAAAGACACATAGTAGCGATCTTGCTTGCGACAAATCTACAGCATATAGAGATGAGGGTTTAATTGATGGGTCTTGAAATGTGAAAGAAATTGAGACGTGTTTGGGGTGACCCAAAGTTTTGTTGATAAGGACTGTCAAACGCAAAAGATGGGCCAATATGTGGAAATTTATGAAAGCTTCCCCACCTGTAGTCTTGTGAAGGTGCATGAGAGCAACCCATTGCAACAAATTATGATGCAACTTTTGACCCAAAAAAAAAGGATTATCATGGAACATAAGGGTATGCCAATAGTAAGAAAAGTTCAGTTTTTTTTGTATATTTTTCATTTCTTGTGAATTAAAAAAGGTTGAGGCCAAACTAATGTATTATTTTGAGTACAAAAAACCCTTTTTGCTTATACACTTCACACCATATTATCAGAAGATAACTTTTTTCGTTGTGTGAATAGAGCACGAAGTAAGAGGGTCTTTTGTTTTTTTTGACAGAAAAGAATTAGAGCAGCATGAAAGTGAAGCTAAGTTTGAAAGATTAAGCAAGAGAATGAAGTGGATGGGGCCAGATGTGAGCATTAAAAAGGAGGGAGACATGGTGGTTCAATTGATGTGAGATGAGAACCACCTCATGATTATTGAATATATGTATCAAGATTAACTCCTTTTAATCTTGTAGTCAATGTAAAAGGTTTTGATAAGGAACTTTGAACAATGGAATAAAACTTTACTCATATTGTAATGAATAAAATATTTAGTGGAATGATTTTATTATGAAGGAAGAATGGTTGTTGAATAATGTTTTGGTTTCTTGACTGGTTGATTTTGGGGTGAGATGGTTTTGTTGGTATGTCTTTGTAGTTTTCTTGTACTCCAATTTGATTCCTAATGATGTTGTCTGCAACATGCTTGTTGCCTCCTGGGATTATTTGAGATTGAATTATTGTATAGGTATATATTGTAGTAGCCCGATCTAAAACATCTATCTAAGCAAAAAGGTTGTTGACAAATGAGTCATATTATTGCCATAATTGACACGTGATGATTGTGAAGTGACACTGTGTGCTTTATGTTCTTTCAGGAATTTGGAGTTAGTTTTGGCCATTCTTCATTCTCACTCACTTCAATGCTAAACAACTCAGTGTTTACAAACTAAGGTAGTTTAAAACAACATTACAGAAATCATTCACTCATTTTTATTATTATTATTCTACAAATACTGCCTCAGAAAAGAAAAACTCAATTACTCAAACATCTCATGGTGTCTACATCTTGATTGTGATGTAAAAAACTTCAGTTTAAAAATTTGATTTCTCTTCCCACTACTTTTTCCATTTTTTACCTAAATCATTGCACCTCTAATGTACCTAGAAATAGATACGTGTCTGAGTTTGTGTTTTTTTTTTTTATCTTCAATACAAACTATATTAAAAGAATAATGATAATCAGACACATTTTTACATTCATTTAATATATAATATAAAAATAAAATAGTCATAAAAAATTAAAAAAGAAAATAAAAAGTAATAAAAACTAATGTCAAATAAATACAAAATTTTTGTGTGCCAAAATATCATTATTCTATATTAAAATAAAGATAAACCGATTTTATGCATATACATATTTTTCATTGATTTTTTTTCTTCCTTTATAATTTCTTTTTTCTTCCTAATAAGTAAATGGATTAAAAAATTAATATCGAAATGAAACTTGTTTTTTTGGAAAATGGCTTTAATATATTAAAAAAACACAAAATATTTAGTACATTAGAAACTTCATGTGTATGAACTTAATTAATATTTGTTACCTTGTCTCTTTCGTAAACAGTTTGTTCCATATTTAACACAGTTCTATAATTTAGAGTTCAAATAGTTCACTGACAAGATTTCACAGCCGAGAGTTTGATTTCCTTTGAGACAAATGTCATCCCTCATAATTCTTTATTAAAAAATTATCTATCTAATAAAAAATCGTGTGATATTCGTAATAATTATATATATATATATAAACTTTAAATATTTGTACATAAGTGATTTAACAGTAAATATGTACGTACATACATTCTAACAATAAATTATTTAGATAATTCCATCCTATAAACTTATAAACTTGGTGAAAACTATTGAGAGGGACATTTTGTTAATATAAACAATACCAACTCCTGATATATTTAACACTGATAAGAGAATGGAAAGGTATTTTCTTCCTGTCCCATTATTATTAATTGTACCTCATATTAATATAAAGAGATTAAAGAAAAAAGTTATTTTAACACTAATTACGCTTACGTGACTGTGATACATATATTTCACTTTTTATTAAGAAAAACAGCGTATTTGATTAAAATAACTTCCTACACACATAACGTTACTGTCATTGTTACTGCTACACCTCATTTCTCTCCTACATTCTTTGACAGGTTTATGGAAAAAAAAATAGAATATATTTTACGTGTGTTCCGAAAGTTTTAAAAAGCTTGTTCTGAAAAATCTTTGAAACAGATAATCCGAAAATAATTTTTACGAAGATTTAGGTGCAGTTAGAAATTATGAGTGCATGAAGAAAGTGCTGAATGCGAGGAGCTTAATGCAACTGTCAGCTCCATATTCAACCTGGCCCAAACCCAATTCTAAGTATTTGATCAAGTTGGTGTTTAAATTCTCACCCAATTTAATCAGTTAAAACTTACAGATAAAAGAAATACAAATTCCAATATTAGAATAAATATTGCGTGCAATATCAGAATATGATATTCTTTTCGTTAACAACAAGACCTTTCTAGCCACAATTATCTTCATTTTTAATCTTTTAATGTCAATTTTTTTTAGACAGCGCACAAAAATTAAACTGTGAACATTTTTACCCTTAATGTATTTAGAAATAAAAAACATTTCATACATACAAAGAAAATTGTCACTAATTTTAAAGATCAAAAATACTCTCTTTCTAAAAGTCAGTTTTTAAAAGTTTTTTCCTTAACATAATATTAAAGTTATTATTAAAACATATCTTAATGATATTTATTATTTGTTAAACATATTATTTTATTTTAAACTAATCATTAATATCTAATTTTATGTTTGACCTATATATACTTTAGTTTGAAGAAATATGTTAAGAGTGTCACATTAACTAAAAATATGACCATTTCAGTACAAATTTCATCTTCCAAAGTTAAGTTAAATTTAGAGTTCACCTTTTAACAAAATCATTATTCAACTTTAGGTGAAGCAAATCTAACCCGAAGTATGAATAAAATCCAATACAAAAACTCACAAAAGTATAATTCCTCAACTCCTGCGTAACCCATTTAGCTCTGAATCAACCCACAAAAATGAGTAATGGACTTTCTAAAATGTAAAAATTCCCAATTTTACAGTTTTTGTACAACAGTATATGGGAAAGAACGAATAAATGTTGAGCGTAGTAAAGCAGACAAATCATCCGTTAAACAAAGGTAGAACAGTTCTATATTGTTAGTGATGCAAAGCAATGCCCTCTATTTTGAAATTCAAGGTCAAAGCAACAAATATCTCACCATCATCTGCAAAAATAAATCATTTTCAAAAAGGTTCATATTTGGTAGTTCAGTTCAAAAGATTAATTATTTCAGAACTGTTCATATTAATATTTATTGCCAATACCATCAATTTTTTAAATAGAATTTAAAAATAAAACAACCTGAATTCACACAAGTACACAATAGGCACTGCGAAACTCAAGGATGCTCCGGCTGTGAAGGTTGTCTGATGAAATTTCTCCAAAAAATAACTATTTATCAAGCAATGATATATATAAATTCTTGAAATCGGGCAAGAGAATCAAATTCGAGAGACTTAATAAAGAAATATGAAGTAAAGAAAAATACATAATTAATGCAAGCAACAAACATGATTACGATGATTTGAAGATAAAAAAATTTTGTTGTTTATTTGAATAGATTTGGAGGTAAATAGAGTGGATTTTGAAGTAAAAATTTTTAATTTATCACATAAATTAAATCCTACACTAATTCTCACAAATTTTACTTCCAAATCCACTTTCATTTACCTCTAAATTCACTCAAATAAATAACAAAAAAAATATTATCTTCAAATCCTCTCAAATCTATTCAATTACTCTCTCTCAAATTCACTCAAGTGAACAAGACGTAAAAGCTTATAAAACCTAAGACAAAAAATTAGTAAGAAATAAATTAAAGAAACAAAACAAAAAATAAGGCACCAGCAAAAAGTACCATACTAGGAGCACAGAAAGATAGTCAAATTAAAAAAAAAAAAAGAAAAAAAGTAGTTCATTAGACAGTAGAGTTTTTAAGCCTTAAGCATAGTTCAAGGCATTTATTATATTCTTTCTTTTACAGCTTCACTCACCTATTAGCATGGTTATCAAATCGATCTGGAGAAGCTGCTTCCAACAAGGAACCGTTCCCCTGTCTAAATTGAGAATACAACAATCATTTATCATCACATAAAAAATATTACTAAAACCTTGATGAATTTAATAACCATTCAGTTTATAAAAAGCATTGCTTACTTACTATTATTTGGTTTGTTGCACCTTAATTTATCCTATAGGTAGCCATTTTCGTAGTTCAACTCTCAACAAGAGTACCAATCATTAGGACTTATGAGAGGATAGTCCAATCCAAAAATTAGTTCACTAGATGGAAAACGCCTCAAAAGTATCACATCAACAAGTTTATTCTACTAAATGTTATACTCCAACAAACATCCCATCAGGGAATTTAGCCAAGCAATATAATGTATTATCTTTAAAACACTATTTCTGCACTAAATAATATAATCAAAACAAAAAATTATCATAGTTTAGTAATTAACTGATAAATGTCAACAACATTTCGCATAATAGACAAGTATATAAGGATCTTAACTAACTACAAAAGCTTGCCGAATGTTGTAGGACCAGTCGCTTGACTACCAGAACACTTCCATAATTGTTAAAAGAACCCTCTGTGTCCTTAAATAAACAGATATACAGACATAAATGCACGTTCCACATTCCCTGAATGCGAAATCTCAAACTAGAAAAATTAAGCACACGATTGTTTCATAGTATTCAGGGAATTCGGATAGACAACAGACAAAATTCTCCTGAGCAATGTTTCACGATTGCCATCAGTTATTCCTTCTGAATAAGGTCGTGATAATCATCACTATCAATCTAGTTATTCCTTAACCTTCCACATTTTTTATTTTCATTGTAATGATAAAGATAACAAAACCGCAAGCCATTCAAGACTACAAATATAATGACAGAGTTTGGCAGACAAATCTCATATTACTCAACAACAAACTGACATAATTTAGACAAACATTATAATGATGAAATAAATTAAGGTAACACCACCTCGAATAGTTTACAGACAAAATTCTTTTAGAATTTAAAGCAAGCAAAACATACTAATAGGTATCGTATTTGCAGTAAACCGTTGGGTAGTTGGAATCCACAAACACGAAACAAAGATAAAGACTTGGTTTACACTCCTTGTACTTGGAATGGTTTAACTCCCACCGAGAAAGCAACAAAATGTGTGGAAAATTAACGTTGACGTGATAAGTGAATGATAACATACACTGCATAAGTATCAGATTGGAATGTCGTTACCCCTTCAATAAGAAACTACGCCACTTGCTATGTTCAGTAAAAGTAAGCTATCAGCATAATAACCACAATAAACAAACCCTGCGCCTATTTCAATTTGAAGGTCCGTAAAACTTTCCTTCTTTATGTCCAGCGAATACAGGCATCTCCTTCCTGCCACATCCACTAGCAGCAACACCTCTCCACTGCACGTAACACACAACCCCTTTGGTGGAATTTTCACGTCAGTGAGCATCATTCCCAAAGACGGTGCTTCCAAGCAAAATCCGCTCATAAGAAAAGAAAAGGCCTTGTTCCAAGATTCCACCTCATCATATTCTTTCATCATCCAAATGTTACAAGAGCACGGAGAACCCCCATCCAGTTCGTACACAGTAAGAGTCTTCCCATTGCCACCCCCAACAACCTTAAGCGTACCCCAAGAGGTACGACGAGCCAAGCTCTCTGGCAGCATAACTTCACGAAACATCTCACCCTCAAAGTGAAAGGACAAAACAAAATTGTACCATCCACCAGCCTCGTAGCGTTTGGCAACCCAGTGAACAAGCCCATCGTGAAATCCAGGGGGCGTATCTCTAGCAACGTAGCAGACAGGAGCAATGCCATGATCAAGGGTCCTCCAAGACCCAGTTGCAAGAGAGAAAACCTCAACCTCGGGAGCAGAAAGGCCGTACCTTTCATCATCCACCATGCAAGAAATCCTCACCACCTTGTAATCACATTTACTGGAATCAAAGCCTAAGGCAACGCTGGAAGTGTAGTAGCAAGGGTAATGCTGAAGGGGAGCGGGGAGGGTGACAAATCGTCGAATACACGGGTTGCAGACGACGACAGATTGGTAGTGCTCACCGTAGGCGACGCAAACAAGGCCGTTGCAGAAGGAAACGACGGAGTAATAGTGGTGGGGTAAGGAGGGGAGGCGGAGGGTGGTGGAGGGGTGGTGGTGGCGGTGGGGGTGGGGGAGGATGAAGCGGTTGCTGAACTGAAGGAGGAGAAAGGAGGAGGAGAGACGGTGGTGGAGAGAGATAAAGGATGGGTGGGTGATGAGAGAGCGCCATGACTTGCAGACGGTGGTGAATCTGAGAAGGGACTTTGGCGGAAGTCTAAGAAGGATTTCCGTCAAGATTTCATGGGGAAAGAAGACGGTGTCAGACATTGAATTTTGAATCTACAATCAAACTATGAAATGGAATTATGCTAATTTAATTGACCATGAGACGGAATAAGAACGAATCAGATTTACAAGGTAACAAAGTACGAAACGGTGTCCAAAGAAATTGTTACAAATCAATCACTCAAAACCCTTTCCTAGCTTCGTTTCTTCCGTACACTTTATTCTTTTTGTGAAAAATAATTGATTTTTATAGTATTATAATTTAACTGTATTATATTATACTAAAAAATTGAATTATATTTTATCGTTCAGTTTTAAAAAATTGTGAGAACTGTTTTTACTTTTTTCTAAAACTGAACTTATAATAGTTTCAGTACTGTTAACTAACTGAGAGAATTCTTTTTACTTTTTTTCTCTTTTCTAGTTTCCGTACAACAGCTTCGTCTTATCAAGAAAAGATTATTTAATAATAAAATATTAATAAAAGAAATTTTTCACATAAAAAATTAATAATTAATTTTTTAAGACAATTTTTTTATCACAAATTTTTATATTTTTTTATCAATTACATATAACGTGTATATATATTGTGTTACGATATTTTTTATATTTTTTATTAATAAAATAAATAAATAAAAAATAAAACAATTTTCATACACATATAATAATAAAAGAAATATAAATAAAATAAAAAATTATAATATCAAATAATTAAAAAGTTAATTTGTAAAACACTTAGGAATAAAATAAAATAAATATTAAAAGAAATATCAATTAAAAAAAACATGTATTGTTATATTATTTAGTTTAAAAGTTAGTACACTTCAGTTTAAAATTAGTATAGTTAATAGTTCAGTTTAGTTTATATTATAGTTTAGTACAATTTAGTAAAGTTTGATAAAACAAAAAACAGTTCAGTTTACAGTTCAGTTTAAACAAATTAAATTTTACTTCAGTACAAATTTTAGTAGTACAGTTGAGTTCTATTTGTCCATCCTTTTCGAGGTTCTTCACTTTATGCTACGTACCGCCTACAAAATAACAATGTATTAGAAGATAACACCTTCCTAAGACAACATAAACCCAATTGCGAGAACATAAATGTCGAACTTTTCTTTGTCCAGCCTGCAACCAATTCAGACGCCTCTTGATCACAATTCCTGGGATCTAATCCCAAACAAGAAAAAGGCAAGACTGAATGTCGTGGAATGTGAAACACATTAACCACTTGTCGGAAACAAGGGTAGTAGATATATTTTGATAACTTTTTTTTTTCTTAAAAGTATTAGAATTTAATTTAAAACTATAGAGAATAGTGTGTAAAATTAACCTCTAAATAGGTTTGAGATAATTCTAAATTATATATTTTAACTTTTTTATTTGTTATAATAACCATGAGTAAGGTTTTGCCCTAAAATAAACAAGTTTTGATATTTTATTTTATTCTTTTCATCTACTAAAACTTAAAAATATTTTTCTTTTTAAATTTCATCCTTTAAAAATATAAAATTATTATTTTCACATCTTTCAAATTTAATACGTAATTGCCCTTTCTCATTTGATTTTTTTTATTTTACTTTAACATTTTATATTAGTACATGAAAAAAAAAATGGAGATGATTTCCAATTAATTATTTAAATATACTCCAATTTTAAATTTTAAATAATGTATTAATATTATTTCTAATTTTATGAATTAATTGCTTAATAATTAGTTATTTTTTTAATTTTAATTCATATGTATTCTTAATAAAACTAAATTAAAGATGATTTTGTAATTCATTGTATTATTTAATTAACATGATTTATTTTTCAGTAACATCAATCAATTTTACCAAAAAAATACTTAATTCCCTATATTTTCTATTCTCTTTCCCTCAATCTAAACCCATAAGTATCATATAAATTATTACTTGATTTTCTGTTAACATTCACAAATATTACGAATGATATAACAAGAGTGATTGAAAACAATGATTTCAACATTTTGTAAAAGATGAATCCAACTCACTTATTTTATTTTCCGGATAAAGTTTTAATCCATTACAGTATATAATAAATTGGACGCTAGAGAAACTTAGAGCTCCATCCTTTCTATTATTTAATAAGTATTTATATTTGTAAAAAAAAATAAGTTAAACTCAATTAAAGTAAAAAAAAAAAAGTAACTTATACTTTTTAAGTGAAGTGAATTTTGAAAAGAATTCGAATGAAAAAACCGCCAAATATGATATCAATATATTCCATAAAAACTAGATTGAGTGCTCGGTTAAAATCTAAACACACTTCTACGCAAAATTGTTCTGATAGTTAAAAGCAACACTGACGATAACGCTAAAGGAGAGAAAGAACTAACTATTCATCCGGACCAAAATTTTACAAAAGCATCCACAAAAGCTTTCCAAGCAGCTAAAAGAGGGTTGGGTTCTCGGTTTGCAGAATTCTTATCTGCTCCATCCCAGGATTCTCTGCAGTGAAAACCATAGAAAGGTACAATTAAGTTCGTAAATAACCAAACCAATTTCACTTCTATAATAGAATGGAGGTAAAATAGGCACATTAGTTGAAATGAAGTCAATTTCTATATACTTACAGATGTATCCTATCCACAGTTGTGCCGCTTCTCTGAGAGTTGCCACCAAGTTGACCATCAACTCTATGTTTATCGGCTTTCAGCAGGTCATCGTCTTCCTCTGATGGTTTACATGTCTTCCTGAGGTTATTGGTTTGAGTGTTTGTCTGTAAGAATACATTTAAAGGTTACATTGAAATTTCCCCTCAAATAAGTATCAGAAAAGTAGTTACTAGCTATTGTTTATTATTTATGGAATCCGCGAGTCTTAATCTTTCCAGAGAAAATGCAAACTAATTAATCCAATTGCTGAAGATGAAAGAGAAAACACAAAATTGACACATAAAAATTAGTATCCAATTTTGTGCCTTCAAAACACAATTTTACCAAAATCGTATTCACTGCAACCCCTCCCCAAACAGAAAGAAATACCGAATAATCGAAGACGACTGTAGTGCAATAAGTGTGATAAATTTAGAAATACCTTAATTTCATCTGTTTTCTTGCTTTGGTCGATGGTTATGGTATTTTTATGGGATACTCCAACTTGAGAATCAGTACGGTCTTCAAATTCATAACGTTCTTTGTGGGTAGAATGATTGTAGCTTTCTTCAGATATATCTCGTACACTCTCCTCCTTATCAAGCCCAGTGTTAAAGGTGTTCTTTAATAATTGATTTACCGGGGCATCCTCAAATTTATTGTCCAATAAATTGAAATTCTTCGAGGGCTCTATACCATTTAATTCAGACTTTTCCTCGCCTTGTCTCAATTCCATCATTTTCATATCAGTTTCTGGTGAATTACGTGAGTCCATCAACCCTTCAGGACTTCTTATTCCATCAGTAGTCATGGAACCAGGGGTTAGTGGAAATGTCTCGACTATTAAGTCTTCTGTCGCAGCATTTACTTTAGTCATTGGTGTATTGGCAGCTGCCAACTCTTGTTCAACTTTCTGTTTGAGTGTAGAAGAATCACTTAACTGCATCTCAAGAATAGCAATTTCATTTGACTCCTCACTCACTATATTCACCTGGCTATCATTTAAGACATGCCCGTTGTCAACAAATTTGTACTCATTTCCAGTGCAACATTCATCAAAAACCACAGAAGTTTCAACAGATTCATTGTTCGTAACACCTATGTGGCTAACATTCATGGTATGCCCTTGGTCAACCACTTGATGCTCAGCTCTAGTATCACGCCCATCAGCAACAACCGCTTCAATAGGTTCCTTGTCTGTCACGTCCATGTGACCAAAACTTATGACGTGCCCTTTGTCAATCACCTGGTCCACAACTTCAGAATAAGACCCATCAGAAACAGAAATCATTGTTTTATTTGTATCCTGAACCTTGTCAGGCTCACAATGATTTTCAATTGAAGATGCAGTCGAAAAAGGTTCGGGAACTCTGGCAATTGAACCCAGCGGATTTTGTTCAAAAAATGTATCAGTGTTTAGCTCTTCTAAAGTGAACTTAGCAGGACCCAACACTCTATTTTCTTGAATTATATCACGTACAATCTCCCGTACTGTGTAGAAAGAGCCACCAACTTCTTTATGTGTAAGATTAAGTGATGGAAAGTTTCCGTTGTTTGAATGTTGGTATCTGGATACAAGTAGAAAGATGGATGAGAAAATTAGAACTAGATTGATATCAAATAACAGAAAGAATACGTAAATACAAAAACGGTTTCACCTGTGAATAAAAGTTTAAGAAATAGGCAGGCAATTCAACAAGTGCCCAAGAATAGATGTCGCAAAAGTAATCATATCGGCACTAATAAAACATCAAATACCAATATAATAAGCAACACTACTGCTCTTGGATCACATTTGCACAATCGACAGGTTGATAGTACATAAGTAACTCAAATAATGAGTCAGGATTCAAAGCTTGTATCAAGAAAGTGACCATTCCTTTAAATAATCTCGTCAACATAGTGCTTAACAGGGGTGAAATGGAGATGAGATAAGGGACTTCTATAAAGTATCACTGATTGGTTCAATTTTTACGACAAGAGGAGAACGGAAGGTAGTAATCAAATGTTTGTTCCCCTCCAATATTGGGGAATTTGGATGAGAGGGAAGAGGATTTATAAAATTTGAAATGCACTGACAAAAATATATCTAATCATGTTTTGAAATCTAAAATGATAAGAATATAAGAGTAAATTAATTTGTAAAACCTGTCCCCGTCCCTTTTGAATCAAACAAGACACCTCCCCTCTTAACCAGACAGAATGTTTTTATCAAAATCACTACTATCCCCTCCCTTGCATTGAAATATCTCTCTTCCTACGAACCAAACAGATCCTAAACGAAAAATATTTACCAGTGAGTGTACAAACGTATATGCTAAGCATAAGCGAAATATTGGCTAAGGTCAGAAAATTAAACAGCAGGTAAAGATGAAAACAACAGGCACAGTATATATTAGATTACATCTTTAAACAACCAAAATTAATAATCTGTGAAACAAAAGCAGGCACAATGGTGAGATAACAATTTCAAATCCAAATTTGAATACGATAGTGAATATGTAGTCGAGTGAAAGCATGAAACTAAAACGCAATTACTTTTTTATAAAGGATTCCACCATTGCCTTTCTTTCCTCCTTGGAGCGCCGAATCCGAGTCTTTCTTCCTTCCGATTCATTATGCTTAGCAAGCGCAAACGTTTGTCCCAGGCCACCCCTTACACAATGCATCATGTTTGGCACCTCTTCAAGAATCTCAACCTGCGTGCAGTGATAGTCAACTCAGACACATTACATAACACTTGATAATCTGGTGAAAACTCAATGGCACTGGTGCACAACAAAAGAAACTCCTAAACATTTCAATATCACAAAAAGCTTCAATACATGGAAAAGTAAAGAGATAACGGGCAAGCATAAAATAGCAAGAAGTAATTGGGCCCGGAGTAGGATCCGAGACCCACAGCTATATTCACCCCGAAATTGATAGAGGTTAGGTTTGCAACCCAAGAAAATGAAAGAAAGAGATTTTGCGATAGCTTGCAAAACTTGTATAAGTAGAATGGTTATATGCAGTGAAGATAATTAGAGTTGAGGAATAGATGAGAAGCAGAAAGAGGAGAAAAGAGAAGCGTGGAAATTGGGGAAATAGAAAAGAAATTGAGAAAGAGATAAGGACGGGTACTGTACTGCGGAAGAAGAGGGTTTTGTAATGAGGTGTGAAGGTAGTAAAACCCTCACTCACTCTCTCACTAGCATCGCAACATAACATTCAAGAGGCAAACTGCATCGTGTCAATATTCAATTATACGTCGCGATAGCGATTGGTCCAAGTGTGGGCGCGGGAGACTGTTTTCTTTTAACATTTGTAAGTTTTGCGACCTCTTTTGGAAACGCGTTATAGGAAGATAAATAAAAATATAGTTTTGAGAAAAAGAAGTATATATAAATACTTTAAAAATTAACCTCCTCAATATATATGAATATGTTAAAAATATAGTCTATTGATATAACTATGTTTAATACTACAATTTTATTAAGTAAAAATATGTTTGTTTAAACTTATAGTTTAAAGAATTAAGAATTAATATGGTTGAATTAACATATGCAAAATTAACTTGTTAACACGGTTTAAATTAAAACAGTCGCACTTGAATTGATTCATACTCTTCTGATGTTATTTCCTTGTTTACAAAAGGAAAATTTACACTTGAACTCTTTGCTTATTGTCTGGACTGTTTTATTTTTCCATGCTAACGAATATTTGTTTTGTTATTTAACTACTTACCAAAGCTATCCCATTAAACTAGATGACACTGACTCATTTCAAACAAAACTACAATGAATAATTTGGAGCATTTCAAAACATTTATTTGTGTTTTGTTTTATGAGTATGAGATATTTTAAAAGCAAGTTCTTTTTATAGGTCTGTCTTTATATCAAATACCGATTCCTAGTTACACGTGTGGTCCAACCCTTGTCATTGTAAAATCAGAAAGTTTTGTAATTTTAATTAACATACATTTATAAATTATAATTTGAAAGAAATTATGCGGAAAAGAAGAAACTCACGGATCGACAGTGGAAAATTGCACAAATTATTCAACATGTGGTTAAAATAAGAAAATACAATTGAAGAGTGGTCCGAAGAAATAAACACGTATGACATGTTTATATGCCCGAGTAAAAATTATCTGCCTTTTGTTTCTCAATAATAAATAATAATAATAGTAACAACAAAATCAATAATAATACAAACTATTCACGTAAAACCCAGCCATTATTCTACTCAAAATTGCCACTAATGTTTTACCAAATATACAATAATGAAAGAATACAAATTTAAGCTAAATGAAGTGTAATTGATGGATGCATTTGTATAGACTATGAGTACACGTTGAAGGGGAACTACCTGTATCTTCTGTGCTGCTATAATTGACCATGAAAAAAGGCCAGGAAATTAATGAACAGCAGAAGATGGAACACTCCTTTGCTCTCTGTCTCGCCCTTTTATGAGACCGAGGGTTGAGTATACGTATTCAGTTAATGTAGAAAGAAACAATACTGTCCCAATGATATGATCTGTGCCAATGTTAGAATCAAAGCCTCTCCGATTAGCAAGACAATTTTCCCGACTGAAGCAAAAACGGATTCACAAATTGTTTGGAGGCGTAAATTTCAAGTTTGAAGATCTCTTAACTTCCAAGTGATTTCTGCTTGTAACCATACTTCATTCTTTCAAATAATTTCTCTTTTGTTTTTCTTTTTTTATCCATTTTTAGCCTGTACCTTTCTTCCCTCTCCCTTTCAAAAACCCCGTGCCAGTGTACCTCACCTGTCATTGGCCACAACCACATGTCCCTTGGGTGATCACCATCATCTGCAGCCTCTGCTAGATCTTCGTCCATACTCTTCAACAATGAAAAATTGAAGTATTTTACCCACATAAAACCCTTCCGTTGTTCAATTGGGTGCTGCTCTTCCGTAAAACCAGTGTTAGGATTTATGTATACCATCCTTCGTGCACTATGATAAGCCCATACATTGATTAGAAGTTCCAACACTCGACAGTAGCAGTGCTTCGTCTGCTTCGAAAGAACAAATGTAAGAAATTCAAATAATCTAAGAAACCTTAAAAACAAATGCAAACAAATTACCTCAATCTCTGAAGACCCTAACAAGCACAAGCCATGTTTACTGGAGTCTCTGTGCAGGGCATCAATGGAATCAACAAACATCCTGCAGTCCATAGACAACATGTCAGGTTTCAAGTCACATTTAAATAAAGCACCCCTAATAATCTACTACCAAGAAAGCTAATATCAATTAATTAATTACCGAGAGAACATTATGAACTCTAAGAAAGAAGGGGTTGGCATCACCCAGCTGTGCAGTGCTGACCAATAACCACCATCTTCAGGCATGGGGGGCAGTGCTTCAACATCAGGGGGCAATGCATACATCTGGCGGAAGCCATCTTGAAAAACAGTTCTGATGCAATTAGAAGCATAATATCAGATGAATTTGAAACGCATTACAATATCCAAAGTCCAACTTCTAGAAACTCTGGTTTTGAACCTCCAAAAATATGTTTTAGAGCAAGTCTCTTATTTTTCACATGAGCATCATGCCAATTAAGCAACGTGATTCTAAACATTTTATTCTGTAAGTAGTCCAAATAAAACTAGATGCAACTTTAGGAAAGATGAGGGTTCGAGGGGGCATGCTTGAAACTCTTCAGACGCTGAAATACAGCAATTTACAAAATGCATATTATGATGTTATATTCTCCATTATATACCTACAATTGCCTCCATTTAAGATGTCACACATGTACCAAAAAGAAATTGCATTGTTGTTTCCTATGATACTCCGATCCATGTCCAAATGTCCCCAAAAATATATTACATCTCCTCTGGAATTCTCTTGCATTCTCTGTTCCAGAACCTTTTCAGCTTTCATTGACAATGCTACCTGCTTTGACAAAAATGTGTATCAATCAACCAATAATTCCAAAAGGACCTTCGCATTCACTGGAAAGTTACATTTATATATATATATATATATATATATATATATATATATATATATATATATGAAAAAAAAAGGAAAAGAATACCCAATTTTCTCAAAATAAAACTTAATACTTGCATCAATTGATGCATACCTAAAAAAGAACATATTAAGTTTCTAATTAAATTCAAGGGTAACCAATGTATTCTGATAGCTACTTAGCTTGAATCTTCAAAATAAAAAAAGGTTTAGTATACTTCAAACGAGTAAATTATTGCAAACAAAAGAAATACCTTCCTACCAGCAGCACGCCATGATTGAAACCCAATCCAAGGCCTCCTGTGAATGTTATCCACCCTATTTGCAATAGCAAACATTCCTCCCATTTCGCAGAGAATCTCCTGATAATATGTGTCATTCAAAAGAGGTAACCGACCAACTGCATCCACATCATCAGAACTTTGTCTCTGTCCTCTTCTAGACTGCAAGAAATAATATTTCGTTACCATTAGAAAAAGGGTCAACTTATTTCGAATAGTTTTACATAAGACTAACCAAACTAAACCGTTTTATAAAATTCAAACAAGTGATCATCCAAAGGGAAATAGAGCAAAAATTATAAAAAAGTTTCATCAGATAACTTACACAGTCAACTTAATAGCATACTAGATGTTTTTCTATCAGTTTATAAAGGAAAAGAGGTTCAAATTCAAGAGAAGCAATCTAAAATTGAATATAAAGATAAAGAATATATCAAAATATCACCAACTTGAAAGAAGGAGAAAAAAAAAGAGGCCAAGAAAACAAAAGGCCAAAAGAGAAAAAGAGATTAAATGTCTTTCACGAACAAAGATACTCACAAGGCTTAACCCACGATAGAGAGAGCCATGGTGCAAAAGTGGCCACACTCCTGCACCATTGTATATCTCATAAATGCACACAGGTTGTCCAGTTCTCTCAAGCTCCCCTACATCCCTCTCATTGACTTCAAACTTCAGTTTCTCCGATTTTCTAGCATTACGATATATATTATCCCATACACCAACATCTTTCTCCATTCTCTCTTCAACCTACAACAGAAAGAAATGACTTTATGGAACCAGCTATCCCTAAATATACTGATCATCAATTGCAAGCGGATGAAACAGAGACAACCAAAAGAGAAGATTACACCATACCTCTTCAGTTTCAAACATTTCATTCTCTTCGGATATTTCAATCTCTCTCAAAACATCCCAATCCAACTGGGTTAATTCATTTTGCTCTGAAAACTCTGTTCCGTTCTCAAAGACGCTAGTTGAATAATTAAGACCTCCCAACTCATGCTCAAGAGCATAAACAACAGAAACTTTTCCATTGAGAAAACCACCATCCATATTTAACCAGTCGATGCCTAGGTTTATTTCATTCTGTAATAAATTCCATTCCCATGACCCCTGTTGGATCTCAGAAACAGGACCAGGCAGTAAAGCATCTGAGGGAAAACTGAGTACATTCTCCAGAAGCCTTGCATAGCCAGTTATGCAATCCAAAGATAATACATTTTTTGCAAGTCGCCTTCCAGATGATGCAATTGCTTTAGCAAATTTAGAAAGTCTTCCATTTGAAATCAAAAGTGAAAAAGCAGTCATCAAAGCTTCAGGATTTTGTTTTGGAAAAAATATCCCATGTACTCCATCCACAATCTGCAAATTGAGAAAAGCTCAAAGAAAATGAAGGAAACTAGTTATGGTTTCAGAAATCAATGAATATGAAAAGAAAGAACCAGAGCAAACTTACATATTTTTTTAACACTGCAAAATCAGGTGCAATAACAGGAATTTCAAAAGTCATTGCTCTGATTAATAATGGAGGAAAACCTTGCACCTCCTGAGCAGAACCATATAGGATGATATCAGCCATTAGTAACACACTATTCACATCACCATTCAAGCCATAATGCCGTACGGAACCTTGATGAAGTCCCAAACGTGAAGCAACTTCCTACATCAATGGCAAATAAATCAATAAGCAATTCAAGGAAAACAAATTCAAGCTGAGATATTGATATGAATCTGTTCATGTCAGATATTGTCACTGAGGATAAGTCAAATATAATAAAGCAGAGATTGCCACAACATATTCCAAAGCCTCGTCTTTAAGAATTCTATTTCTCCTTCTTCAAGTATCACTATTTCACTTCACTAAAATATTCTTTTCAAACCTCATTCTTTTACTGATATCCTGGCATACCTCCACCTAACCACTAAAGAAATTCCCAACTTTTTGGACAAGCTTCCTCCAATATTATCATTTGTCTTACCACAGAAATACAAGAATACAATACAAAAATGAAAAATAAAAAATAAAATAAAAACTGGTGCATTCTTAAGACAAGTTACATGGCTAAATCCAAGCTATTTTACAATTAAAAAAAAAATGCATTTTTTAGCACATGCATATTCCAGAAGGACCACAAGTACTGTGAAGTAGTTACCCAATAAAATCAAATTTGACAGCAAAGTAACTTCCTTAATATAACTGCTTTCATAATTTTTTTTACGTATATTCCTCCTGACAAGTGAAAATCATAGAAGGTAAATACTCAATTATTTATCAATTAACTTCTTAGAAATGTCTTATGTTTTATCACCATCAATCAACACGATATATGTAGGCCTTAAACTACCTGTAAAGCGTCCTCTGAACCATCAGTAGAATTGCCGCATAAGAAAACAAATTTAAATGACTCAATTGCATCATTCCTCCTTGCATATTTTGTCAGCAGAGGCCCTATGGAATGCATTGCAACAGCATAGTCCCAAGATAGGTCATCATAGAAGACTGAGCTCCCAACAACTAGAACCACCATATCATATTTATCAAATCCACTAAGTTCCCTTAGCTGATCCTTTCCATGGGTCTCACGATACCTTTCTGCAGCCCACACATCTACTGGTGATCCGGGAATCACAAAGAAGTTTCCAGTATCAAGCCCACTATATAACATCTGGTGCAGGAAAACATAAAAAAATGAGCAATAGCTTCCAAACCTTTTTGGCAAGCCTAATGGAGAATAGATTTTATCATTCTAATGCTGTTGTATGTTTGGGACAGCATCTTTACCGGATAAGTAAAATCTGGAAACACAACAACACTGGCTCTGCTAAAAGCGTTTCTCCAATGAGAAACAAGATGCTCCCAACCCATTTGCTCATAAACTGGAAGGCGACTAGAAAGTCTATCTTCTTGAATAATCCATATTAATGGTATTGAACAAAAAGGCTCCTGCATAAGGCTGCACAAATATAAAACTCACTAATCACAGCATCTAAAACTCCAAATAAGATACATCTCCAATATACGAAAAGAGAAAGGATGGAAAGATGTCAAAAGAATGCTCACTGCCTGAATGTTAAAATCCAGATTATTGGATTCTGTCTAAATAGCAATTAACCATCCACTATAACCATGACATGATAGAATACAGGTCCAAAGAATTGAAGTAATGGTTTATCTATTTTCAATATTAAAACATGCAAGCACGGAAGCAAATGCATCAGTATACCAATACCGTTCAAGGTTAGATAAATCATAACATATTAATTTATATGGCCCCTAAACTGCCATCAAAACATCCTGCCTTCCGAATTCATTTCATCAAACTGATTGCTGGGAAAAATGTGTTCACCCAAGTGTACTCGTAAACAAGGAGACAAAAACATCAACAGACAAACATTCCAAGAATTTGCCTTAGGCTTTATAAGCTCTATTTAACTCATATCTCTATTTGATCAAAGACTAAACACACCTCGCCAAAGCTGCAATTAAAGCAATTCCCAAAGAGACTACAATTAAGAAGGCTTTCCAACAAATACACATTTGAGACAGAAAAATTTCAACAATCAAACTAAATAAAGAAAAAGGTAAAGGAGAACCTATAGTGGGACTGAATATCAAGATTTGGTTTAAGCTTACTCTACCTACAAGCCTCTGCAAACGTTTTTTATAATCAAAACCAAAATAGAAATAAAAGGAAAATATTGTTAAGATATGATTTGAAAGGACGTGACATATTGAAGATTGATTGTAACTTTATCTGAGAAAGTCGTATTGGAGAATTATCTACTAGATTTGTCATTATTTACTTTGTCAACTTCAACAAACAACTAGCTAACATGTGTACTAAGTCTCTTGAGGGGTCTTGTGTTGATGACATTTTTAGCAAGCCCGTCTCAAGATAAATATACTAGAAAAGGGGGTGTTAGATATATGATTTGAATATGCTAGAAAAATTATTTGATTACCTTGAGTGAGGAGATATGATATCTTTTGATAGGGAAATATCTTACTAAATACTTCTCATTATTAGATATTGATTTTGTTCCGTATGATTGTATTTCTCTTCATTCCAAACAAAGTATTTCCTCTATTAATCAGCCAAATAAATTGTAAAAGTACATCCTATCAACAAAAACCATATTTATACAACTAATGGAATAAATTTAATTATTAAATCAATCTCTCAACTTCAGTTCATAGGACAGCTGTTCAAAGAATAGCAATATTGTTTCAACTCCTGGACATCAAACTTGAACACCCCCACCCCAGCCTAACACACAGTTCAGAAGTCAAACATTTTGCAGTTGAGATAAAGAAACTCAACCTTGAAACGGCTTCTTTTGCTTCTAGGGACCCAACAATGATACCTTCAAAACTGTTGAGAAATCAAAAAGGAAAAGGAAGCCGAAAGTTAACATCTATCATGTTACAACAAGAAATTATACCAAAAAATATACCGAAGAAAATAATGTTGAAGCATTCAAACTGATATAGGTCAGCCCAACTAAAACGCATGGCAAACAAGAAAAATAAAGGTAGTAAAGACACATACATTGACCAATCAATCAGGCCTTGCTTTTCTATATTCAAACGATAGATTCCACCACCTATGCTTTCCCATATTGAGTGGGCCTTTCCATGCCCTACTGCAAATATCTGTTAATACACATGGGGAAATGTATGGCCTCTCAAAAATCTATACTTAATTACAAAACCAAACATATAAATTAACATCATCAATTTTGACAATGATTCAAGTATAAATTATTGCCAGACTAGGATCTCCAGTCTAGGTTTTGAATAAATCATTGTCAGAACCAATGACACATATAAATCTCAAATAAAATCAAAATTGTGTGCCTTACCTTGAAAACATAACCCAACTTCTGTAGATTCCGAGTCACAGTAACCAACATCAGTGACTGGGGATCGATTGTCATGTGCCCTAAAATCTGATGGACAAAACAAGCACAGATAAATATATTAAGCATGTAATCCTAATAAAATTTAAAAAGCTTTACATGCAAGCTACTATGCTAATGAGTGATGACATAGTTGAATTTTGAGAGATTTGATATGTGCCCAATCAAGGGCACGGAAGTTAATGTAATCAGCCCTATACACGAGAGTGCTAAATTAATAGCCCATTCCTCTTGGGTCAACCTTTTTGTCCCAAGGGATACAAGGTCGAGTTCAGGACCACAAACTATAAATATTGTTATTCCATATGCTGTTGAAAAGCTAAGAATCTCTTTAAGGCTTGTTCCTAAAAGCCATTGACCATAATCCTAAAGGTAATAATTAAAGTTCTTAGAGAGAGATTCTTAACTCAAGTACAGGTTGTAACATGTATTATTTTATTTCTCATTTGTTTGAATAACAGAGAGGAAGAAGATCTGCATAATAAATGTTTGATCATTATAAAACTAAAAAAAATGGATTGATTTTGCATTTCTACTTGGGTTGGGATTACTATATAGCAGTAGAGAGTAGACGTGTCTATCCTGTTGGGTCTTTTGAGAGAAGATACACTGGAAAATTCAGTACCAATGAGCTATGCGTTTGAGTCTTCTACCTTGTATGTTGCTCAATATTCTGATTTCTACTCAATGTAAGACTCAAACTTACATTTGAAATTCAAACAATCTTCCCCTCAAATGTAAGTTCCTTTCACATTGGCAATTCTCCCTTGATTCTGACATTTATTTGTATCATCGTTTATCTTAACGAGATTGCCTAAAACACAAGTAAGAAAGATTTTTTATACAAAAAGAATCCATAAACCTCTGAGTTTGTCACCGAGAGAAACCGTAAGTTTTAATACCATTGTTAGCTGTTTTGAGGGGATACATCTGGGAGACTTGGTCAATGAACTATGAGTCAACCATATAAGAGACTCAACACTACCTCTTACCCAACACCTTAAAAAAATGGGTTTGCGGGTCTTGTTCGTTATTTGTTGCTCAACTTTCTCATCTTTCTACTCAATGTAAGACTCAAACTCGCTTGGATTCCTAACTTATTAAATTTTAGAAGAACAGAGCTTCATTATCCTTTATTAACTTTGTAATCACCCTATTTTAATAACTTAGAATTAGAAGTTTGCAGCATGCTACATCACAAGGTCCATCAATTCAGTGAGGTAAAGCCTCGCTTCTCTCTCAGACATTTGGACTTACATAAGAAATTCTAAACAATAAGAGTAACAACCGTGAAATGGTAAATTCTAATATAGTAAGACACGAAAAAAAAAAAAGGTTCATAGTTTTTGCCCACTACATAAGTGAACTAAGTATATTGAACTCTTCAACCTTCCACAAATTAATATATGTTAAACCATACCCCCAACAAAAACAATTTTTGAGAAATTCTATCGTACGAGTTTATGTTCCCAGACATGGATTCCAAGTTAATTCGGAAGTAAACTCGTTTTCTACGTAAACTCGGTAGAATCAAATATGAAATCAATAGGATCGTGTAAAATCGTGAGTTTGGAACTATTCTCTGAACTTAAAAGTTATATATTTAATGAAATGTATCAAAAATAATGACAAGAATCCAAGTATTTATGTTTTACAATATTTATTTTTATGAACAATATAACTATGAATTTTATTTATTTAAAGTTATATAATTTTGTAAACTTATTTGAATTAAGATATTATTTATATGATTTTTTTCATCTGAAGTAAACTCGTATCGTTTACAAGTCAAGTTTACAAGTCGAGTTTACGTAAACTCTCGAATTTGATAACCTTGTTCCAGTTAAACTTCTGAAGCAAATCAGGAATGTCTCTAACCCATAGATATTTCTAGATTATTGACATTCTGTTCCAGTAAGCCTTGATAAAAAATAGAGAATTTTATTTGAAACCGGGGAAGAAGAGCAAGTTTTTAAGCTCAAGGACCAACCAAGAGTCCAGAACTAAGTAACTGGAACGGGAATTCAAAATTCTACCAACAAAAAAGCATCCATAATAAAAAGAGATATCCTACAATCAACTAATCAAACAGAACAGATATGAGCAATTAAAACAATTAAGGATGGTTTGGCATTGCCATAACTCATCGTAACTAATAGAGCCCTTGCCACATTATATAAACAACATTGAAAGAAAAGAAACAAACAGACAGAACCCTCCCACAGACCACCCCTCACACCACCTTGATTGCACGATTCTCCTATCACAGTTCAACGAATCCTTCAAATAAAACACACTGTATCTCACATTAACTAAACATTTAAGCTCAATAGTTATCAAGATCCTAACAAAACAACTAACTCCTCAAACACAGTCAATTATCCCCGACTAAAAAAGCAACACACGGCATCAAACATTCACACACTATTATGAGTATCCACAAACAACGAAAGAAACACAACACAGATTCCGAAGAAAAAGGAACTCACGAGAGCTATCCTGGGCGGGCGAACGCCAAGCCTGGGCAGGGAGCGAATCCGATCGAGACCGTTGCCGGAGAGGAACCCCTGCGAAACTCTCCCAGGCACGAAGCGGAGCGTGGTCCCGAAGCGAAGCCCTCCCAGGCGGTAACGGCCTCGCTCGGCGCGCTGGCGGAAGACGGAGGTGATGGAGTTCTGCATAACCATGGAGGCGAACGCGAAGAGAAACACAACGGCAATAATGAGGGCATACAATCCGGACTTGGACTTGGAGAAGGGGAAGAGCCACAGCAACAAGCCCTTGCGCGTGAGGCGGCTGTGCAGGTGAGATCGGCTGCTGCTGTTGCTGCTGCTACTGGTGCTCGTCCGCGGCAATTGCCGATCGAACGACCCCCGGTGCCGGTAGTGGCTAGGGTTTCTCTTGAAGGGGAATCCACCGCGGTTCGCGTGGAATCCAATGTCACCACCGGCGTCATCGATCTCCGGCTGCGACGCCGCGTTGCGCGACAATCCCATCGAAGAACGAATCTCGAAAAGAATTAAAAAACGCTATTCAGGTTTTGCCGCGAGAATTTATTGCGATTTGGAGATGAGGAGTGAGAATTGAAGTGTAGGCATTGGTTTTATTAATGTTGGAAGTGTTACTATCCTTGTTATTCTCTCATCGTTTTTTATACTGGATGAACTTTAGAAACCCACTCTCTCTCTGTCTCTGTCTCAATTTCCCTTTCTCTCTGTACTTTCCTTTGTCTTTCTCTCTCTTTCTACAATTTTTATGTTCATTTACTTTTTATAATTTCACTATGTCTACTTGTGTTGCATTACATGCAACTACTTTGTTTTGTGCATATAATTTTTTTAATATCTTAAAAAAGAAATTAGAGGATAATTTAATTTATAGAATGTAATTTTTTTATGCTAAGATATAATGTATTGAATACATTTAAAAAATTATTGAAAAAATTATTTGAAACTACTTATATTTTCTGTATTTTTTTATTTAAACTTGGTCGAAATATTGTAAGATTGGTTTTGATTTGAACTTATCCGCTTACTGGAGATCCAAGCATCATCAGTTGCTATTGTATTTTAAATTCATGTCATTAGTTAGACATTGTGTTTCTTTTACCTGTAATTTTCTAGATTTTTTTTTTCTTCCAATATTAAATTCTCATTTACTAGCCAACTATGTTTTTAATTTATATTATTTAAGATTTTATTGGTCAATTGTTAATTATATTGTTTTCTTTATCTATGTCAATTTGGTTTTTGTATGATATATATTGACATTATTTATTTTTGGTTGGTTATTTAAATGAAATGGTATTTTTTATTAAAAAATAATTAGAATTTATTTATTTTTGTTAAAATCCTTGGAAGATTTTCAATTAACATTGGTTGGGATTATCTTTTTTTCTAATTGAAAAATAATTGACCGCCATTAATGATAAGAAAACAATTTGATCAATGACATTAAAAAAAATCATTTCATTTGCCTGCATGTTTGAGGAAAATAATGATGTTTTTATTTTTATTCGCTTCAATGTAATCTTTATTTTAAAAAATTTGATGTAATCACTTTTTAATTTTTTAATTAGTAATATAGTAACAATGTTAAAATGTGTAAAATCTGAACCAAAAAAAGATAGAGAAATGTTGAAAGGTACATGTGGCAGAAGAGGAATGGCTGAAAACTTTTCTCAAATAACATAACATAAAACAATTTTAACTCATTTTCTGTCTGAACAACACTACACTCATTCTTACGTTCTTCTTCTTCCTGGTTCTGCATTCTCCCCTCCCATTTTCAAAATCTAACCAACAAATTTGTTATTAATTAACCAACAAATCTGTTATTAATTTTCTAGACATCCAAGCTGTAAGAGCACCGCTTCTATCCGATTGAATTTCCTTTTTCCTCTGGTAAGTGTCTCTTTTATTCTTTGCTCAAATTAGGGTGAGGATCGTGTAATAATTTTGTTGCATGTAATCCTTTTTGCCCCTTTTCCAATCCTAACATCAAACAAACTTTGATATTTAATTCTATCACCAAAATGGTGATTTATAGGTTAGTATAAAGTTTCTGGAAGCATAAGGGTGTGCTTGGAATCATCTTGAGTCAACTGCTGAAACATAAGGTAAGGGAAGCTGGGTTTATTTTATTTTAGACTTGGTATATATATGTTAGTTGGGTTAGGTAACTATTTCCAGTAATTGGGTGGCGAAATATATCCTGTTGAGTGAAGCGATTTAATATTATGTGTTAGTCTATGTGCTTGATTGATGGACTTCGTAAATGTGACTGTCTAAATGGGAGAAAATTGATTTATGATTGATATATTATTGATTCAATGTTGTTTGTATTGCTGAGAATGATATACGAGCTGTGAACTGAAAATCTGCATGATATGTCAATTTTTACTTTGTATGTCAATTGGGAATTTGAGTGCC
Organism: Vigna mungo; assembly: GCA_036885675.1. Taxonomy (NCBI): domain Eukaryota; kingdom Viridiplantae; phylum Streptophyta; class Magnoliopsida; order Fabales; family Fabaceae; genus Vigna; species Vigna mungo. The sequence continues at coordinate 40,308,544 of CP144692.1, read as the reverse complement.
TATGAATTTGGATGAATATATGGCAGTGATGATCTTGAATGAAATGATGTTGAGTAGTTGGGGAATCTTGTTCTCTGTTAAATTGCTAATAGGTGAGTTCATAAGTAAAAATATAAAAGTTAGAGTTAGATTAGAGGAACTAGGATAGCTAGATTGTGAGTTTGGTATCCCAGGGGATTTAGGTACTTCAAGACCGTTTAGATAAGTCAATTGTGACTTATTAGAAGTGTCAAAAGTGATAGAAACATTGTCAAACTGGCATAATTAGAATCGAGCATATAGATTGATGAAATTGAGTAAATTGAGTGTAGATTGATGTTAAATCATTATAGAATGTGTTTAGGAAGTGTTAGAATCAATTAGATGGGTTAGATTCATCGTATAGATCAACTTAAGAGTGCTAGAAGTTCATCAAAATGGTTATAATTGGTATGGGAGGGTAGAATTGCTTCATTATGCAGGTTTTAGGGTGTTGCAGATTATGCAGAGTCGCATAACGCACTTTGTGCACTTTGCAAGGGGTTTCTGTCAGGAAAATTTCGCACAGCGCACCACAGGGTGTGCGCTGAGCGAATTTTCTGCGATAGATTGAGTGTTTTTGATGTTTTGACGTTTTAGGAATTCCGGACGTCTATTTTGGACGTTCTTAGGTCGTTCTAGGGGTTTTTGACCCTTCCGGATCCATTGGCGAGTGTCTCCAAGCTTTTAAAATTGAGTAAGTGTTGGTAATAAAATGCTATAAAGAAATTTGTATTAATAAATGATGTTTCTACGAAAGTATGTAATGTCTAAGTATGTATGGATTATATATATGATCTGTATAGATTCAAATGACAATGTATGATCATGTGCAAGTGTATGAACGTTGAAAATCATGAGTTGTGTGTCAAATTTAAAAGTATGATTAATGGACGTAATTCCATGATCCTCAAGGGAGGTTACATGGTGGTGCCCTATGGTTTGTTGTGATTAACCGTATGAATGGCCGGAGTTCCAGATGGGGTTTATCCTAACATTCTATTGACTATCCATGCTCAATTAGAGAGTGACGAGTCATGTGGTGAGAATAGCAGGAGGTCTTAGTAATAGGTGCTACGTGGAAGCCTGTTATTCGGTAAAGGGCTTACAATTGTGTGTGGTCGGGTGAAACCCCTCACAAATGGCTTTGCAAAGCAATAGGGCCAACAAGTGCACAAACCCCTGGAACTCGACATTTCATACTAGTCCGGATGGTCAAATCATGTGTCGGTCATTGATATTAACAAATGCATTTGGTCATAGTCTTTATTGTGTCATGGTCCTTGCAGTGTATTGTGTGATGATCCTTGTATGCTTGAAATACTTGATTGATAACGTGTTTTTTATACCTGGCTTACCCTTGCTTGTTTGTGCTTTGTATGTCCACGATTTTCCTTTTTGCAATTATCATCCAACTTTGGATGTGAGCAGATGATGTCCCTTTGGAGCAGCTTTAGAGAGTGAGGATATAGTCCCTAGTTCTTAGCATATCTATTATCTATCTTTTTCATTTTGAAAGACTTGTCTTTAATTACATTTTAAAATTTATAGATCTTTTGGAATATTTTAGTTATCTTGTATTTTGAAATACTTTATAATAGGTAAAGTTAAGCTCATAGTCTCTTTTGGGACTACTGTAACATTATAACTCTATTTTACACCATCTTAACTGCTTTATTATATTACAATGTTTGACATTCTATATTATATTATTTCATATAATTTGGGATGTCACTGTATTAAAAGGTTTTTTATTTTTTAAATTCTTTATTTTTATTTTTTAATAATAATTTATCACATGTCAAAATAACAAATGTGATATGATATTAAGAGTATCACATGTTTTTTATATGTTAAGTATTATTGTTTTAGTTTGAAATTGGTTTCAGTAATTTTATTTTATGTTAATTCAGTCTTGATTTTTTTTTAAAATGAAGTAATTTGGTTTCTTTCCAACTTGAAGTAAAAATTAATTTTTGTATAGATATTATGTAAATACTTTATTAAAATTTATATTTTTATTAAAATATTTTAACAGGATAAATGTATCTATATTACTATTTTACATTAAATTTTATTTAAAATAATTTTAAAATTGTTAATAAAAAATAATATTAATAAAAAATTCAAAATTAATTTCAACTGACAAATATGTTAACTTGTTTATCAATAGCATTCATAAAATAAAATAAGTTTATATTAACCTTTTCCATTCTTTTAAATCATTGTATATTTTTAAAATGTGGAAAATTCAATAACTTTTATATTGTTTGAGTTGGTTTAAAAAATAACAATTTTACAAATTTGAATGTAAAATTTTAAAATAATTTTAAACAATTTTATCATAATTTAACACAAATAAGTTTTTAATTTAAAAGAATTCTAATTATTCAGTAAAAAATATAAATAAATTTAATTTTGTTAAAAATATTTTAATCAAAGTAACAATTTTAATAAAAGTATTTGTGTAATATTTATAAAAAATTAAATTAAATTTAAATTTGGAGAGGACGAAATTATTTCGTTTAAAAAAAATAACACTTAATTAAAACAAAATAAAAATATAAAAACTAAATTCATACTAAAACATCGACACTTAGTATTACAATAACATATAACATTATTACTGTCCTGCCACATTGACACTTAGTTTAACAAGTGAACAACTTTTATTTAAAAAAATATAAAATAAAAACTATATTTAAAAAAAACACAAGCATATATTTGGCACATTTCTAACAATATTAGTGCAATACTAACAAAAAAAAATCATATTATATCAATTTTTAAAAATAAAAATCAATTTAAAATGAAAAAAAATAAGAAACCCATTTAAATTCCTTTATAAAAATAAGAACAAAAGGCAATAATTTGACCTTAAAGAAATATCAGTAATGGTAACCAATGTCACCAAGTTTTAAATATTAAGTGACATGATATTGAGGAAGAAAAAGAAAACTATGATTAATTCAGTTCGATTCACTCATTGACTCGCTTAATTACAAGTTTTTTTAATAAAATTTATAATATTTTGTTCTTTTGAAACAACTTGTTCTTTATTCTCATTTATTTACAATAAAAAAATATTAATTAATAATATTGAAACACAAAATAATAAATATTAAATTAAACTATATGAGTTGGTGAGTTAACACAATTTACCACAGGTCCAACCCAAGCCAGTCGAGTTCTACGTAAGTTGGGTTAAATTAATTCGTATCAATAAAATTAATTTTTTTCAAACTCAACCTAGTATGCGGATTACAACCCATTCTAACAACACCAATAAGTAGTTATAATAATGTGTCCTCATCATTTTTGTGTTATTTTTAAGTATAGACAATACATTTTGTGAGTTTGAAGGGATTTAGGGTTCCTTAGAGTCATTGTATTTATCATTCAGGTATAGGAAGATAATTACATAATTTTATGTGTTTGATACTTTGTAACTGTTAATTGTATAATTGTATTGAGTGGTGTGATTGAGTATGATGATGTGTATTAAAATTATAATTTTAATTTTACATACTTTAATTGTATGATAAAATTGTGAATGTTGCCTAATTGATATTGCACGTGATGTTCTTTGAATTTGTAATTTGAAAATATATTTATAAATTTGTAAAATATACATGATAACTTTGTTGTTTTTAAGAGAAGTCAAAATTAGATAACAACTGATTTTGTAGATATTGGATGAAGTTAGAGTTATAGAACTCATACTAATTTGGAAATAGTTAGACGGGACAAGTCTTCATTGGAAAAATTTAAGTCTATTAGTTTTAGTAATTGTTTTGCCAGATAAGATATCCACTCACTAAGCCAGTGAAATTTCAGACACTATTTCTTGAGCGAAGTTACATTGTTTTATTATTTTATTATTTTATAATTTTATAATTTTATAATTTTATAATTTTATAATTTTATAATTTTATAATTTTATAATTTTATAATTTTATAATTTTATAATTTTATAATTTTATAATTTTATAATTTTATAATTTTATAATTTTATAATTTTATAATTTTATAATTTTATAATTTTATAATTTTATAATTTTATAATTTTATAATTTTATAATTTTATAATTTTATAATTTTATAATTTTATAATTTTATAATTTTATAATTTTATAATTTTATAATTTTATAATTTTATAATTTTATAATTTTATAATTTTATAATTTTATAATTTTATAATTTTATAATTTTATAATTTTATAATTTTATAATTTTATAATTTTATAATTTTATAATTTTATAATTTTATAATTTTATAATTTTATAATTTTATAATTTTATAATTTTATAATTTTATAATTTTATAATTTTATAATTTTATAATTTTATAATTTTATAATTTTATAATTTTATAATTTTATAATTTTATAATTTTATAATTTTATAATTTTATAATTTTATAATTTTATAATTTTATAATTTTATAATTTTATAATTTTATAATTTTATAATTTTATAATTTTATAATTTTATAATTTTATAATTTTATAATTTTATAATTTTATAATTTTATAATTTTATAATTTTATAATTTTATAATTTTATAATTTTATAATTTTATAATTTTATAACTTTATAACTTTATAATTTTATAATTTTATAATTTTATAATTTTATAATTTTATAATTTTATAATTTTATAATTTTATAATTTTATAATTTTATAATTTTATAATTTTATAATTTTATAATTTTATAATTTTATAATTTTATAATTTTATAATTTTATAATTTTATAATTTTATAATTTATAATTTTATAATTTTATAATTTTATAATTTTATAATTTTATAATTTTGTAATTTTATAATTTTATAATTTTATAATTTTATAATTTTATAATTTTATAATTTTATAATTTTATAATTTTGTAATTTTTTAATTTTATAACTTTATAACTTTATAATTTTATAATTTTATAATTTTATAATTTTATAATTTTATAATTTTATAATTTTATAATTTTATAATTTTATAATTTTATAATTTTATAATTTTATAATTTTATACTTTTATAATTTTATAATTTTAGAATTGTATAATTGTATAATTTTATAACTTTATAACTTTATAATTTTATAATTTTATAATTTTATACTTTTATAATTTTATAATTTTATAATTGTATAATTGTATAATTTTATAACTTTATAATTTTATAATTTTATAATTTTATAATTTTATAATTTTATAATTTTATAATTTTATAATTTTATAATTTTATAATTGTATAATTGTATAATTGTATAATTGTATAATTTTATAATTTTATAATTTTATAATTTAATAATTTTATAATTTTATAATTGTATAATTGTATAATTGTATAATTTTATAATTTTATAATTTTATAATTTTATAATTTTATAATTTTATAATTGTATAATTTTATAATTTTATAATTTTATAATTTTATAATTGTATAATTTTATAATTTTATAATTTTATAACTTTATAATTTTATAATTCTATAATTCTATAATTTTATAATTCTATAATTTTATAATTTTATAATTCTATAATTCTATAATTTTATAATTCTATAATTTTATAATTTTATAATTTTATAATTTTATAATTTTATAATTTTATAATTTTATAATTTTATAATTTTATAATTTTATAATTTTATAATTTTATAATTTTATAATTTTATAATTTTATAATTTTATAATTTTATAATTTTATAATTTTATAATTTTATAATTTTATAATTTTATAATTTTATAATTTTATAATTTTATAATTTTATAATTTTATAATTTTATAATTTTATAATTTTATAATTTTATAATTTTATAATTTTATAATTTCATAATTTTATAATTTTATAATTTTATAATTTTATAATTTTATAATTTTATAATTTTATAATTTTATAATTTATAATTTTATAATTTTATAATTTTATAATTTTATAATTTATAATTTTATAATTTTATAATTTTATAATTTTATAATTTATAATTTTATAATTTTATAATTTTATAATTTTATAATTTTATAATTTTATAATTTTATAATTTTATAATTTTATAATTTTATAATTTTATAATTTTATAATTTTATAATTTTATAATTTATAATTTTATAATTTTATAATTTTATAATTTTATAATTTTATAATTATAATTTTATAATTTTATAATTTTATAATTTTATAATTTTATAATTTTATAATTTTATAATTTATAATTTTATAATTTTATAATTTTATAATTTTATAATTTTATAATTTTATAATTTTATAATTTTATAATTTTATAATTTTATAATTTTATAATTTTATAATTTTATAATTTTATAATTTTATAATTTTATAATTTTATAATTTTATAATTTTATAATTTTATAATTTTATAATTTTATAATTTTATAATTTTATAATTTTATAATTTTATAATTTTATAATTTTATAATTTTATAATTTTATAATTTTATAATTTTATAATTTTATAATTTTATAATTTATTATAATTTTATAATTTTATAATTTTATAATTTATAATTTATAATTTTATAATTTTATAATTTTATAATTTTATAATTTTATAATTTTATAATTTTATAATTTTATAATTTTATAATTTTATAATTTTATAATTTTATAATTTTATAATTTTATAATTTTATAATTTTATAATTTTATAATTTTATAATTTTATAATTTTATAATTTTATAATTTTATAATTTTATAATTTTATAATTTTATAATTTTATAATTTTATAATTTTATAATTTTATAATTTTATAATTTTATAATTTTATAATTTTATAATTTTATAATTTTATAATTTATAATTTATAATTTTATAATTTTATAATTGTATAATTTTATAATTGTATAATTTTATAATTTTATAATTTTATAATTTTATAATTTTATGATTTTATGATTTTATAATTTTATGATTTTATAATTTTATCATTTTATAATTTTATGATTTTATGATTTTATATGATTTTATGATTTTATGATTTTATGATTTTATTATTTTATTATTTTATTATTTTATGATTTTATGATTTTATGATTTTATAATTTTAGGATTTTATAATTTTATAATTTTATGATTTTATAATTTTATGATTATAAAATTTTAAAATTTTAAGATTTTATGATTTTATAATTTTAAAACTTTATAATTATGTAATTCTGTAATATACCATTTTATAATATCAAATTTTTTGATTTTATAATTGTATTATTTTGTATCTTAGTAATTTTATATAATTTTCCAATTTTATATTTTTTAATTTAGTAATTTTTAATTTTTTTAAATTTCATAATTATGTATTTTTAAAATTTTATAGTGTAATAATATTATAATTATGAATTTGTACTTTTAAATTTTTTATTATATATATATATATATATTTATTTTATAATTTATAATTTTATGAGTTATAATATTTTTAATTTTAGATTAACTCTAAAAGTAATTTTTATTAAATTGACCAAATTCTAAATATATTTTTAATCTTTAAATTTTATCATGAATTTGAAATTTGTTTTTTTTTGTTAAACTTTAATTTAGTATAGTTCCAAAATTTTAAAAGAAATTATATTTCTGATAACTCAGTTACATCACTTAACAGCTATAAAAAATTATTACCATTTAAAATAAAATAGTTATATTTGTTTATTTTTATATTTTAAAATGTTTAATACCTGCATTGATCCTCATATTTGTATGTCAATCTCAGTTCGTCCTCAAATTTTGAACTGTCTCAATTAAGTCATAATTTTTGTAAAAATGCACACATTTTACCCTAACCGTTAAGTTGTCTCAAACGACGTTAATTGATGTTGAGATGATTTTTTTTTATTTTAGGTTTAATCCCTCTTTTGGTTCTTATGTTTGTATGAAAATCTCAGTTCAATCCTCAAGTTTTGATGTGTCTCAATTGGGTCATAATTTTTGAACTGTCAACAACGACGACATTTTTTAGTTTGAGAGGGAGAAAATGTGTGAGTCGGGGGGTTTGAGGGTGGAGGAATGACTGAAATGTGATCAGTAATTAGAAGGAAAAAGAAAGACCATAGCCACGTGAACTTAATAATTTTAAAACATAAAAAACAAATTACAGTTCAATTCAAATTTAACGCCGTCTCAATACACTTAACGGTTGGGGTAAAATGTTTGCATTTGATAAGGACTCAAATTTAATGTCATCTCAATACACTTAATGGTTGGGGGTAAAATGTTATAAAATGTTTGCATTTCATAAGGACTTGAAGAAAAACTTGAGAACCGAACTGAGATTTTCATACAAACATAAGGACCAAAGGAGGAATTAAGTATAGTCTAAAATAAAAAATTCATCTCAGCATTAATTAACGCCGTTTGAGACAACTAATGTGTGCATTTTTACAAAAATTATGACACAATTCAGACAGTTCAAAACTTGAGGACCAAACTGAGATTGTCATACAAATACGAGGACCAATGAATGTATTAAGCCATTTTAAAATTAAAAATACATAAAATTTGAAATAAATACGATTTTTAAATATTTTTGAATTATAAAAATATTTAATTCATATAATACATGAAAATATGTATTACCCCCACATAGTTAAAAAAAAAAGTCTAATAGTTGAAACTTGTTTAAAAGGTTTTAAAATTTTAAAAATTCAATCAACTAACAAAAATGTAAGAGAAAAATAATTCCAAATTTATCAAAAACATAACATTAAGTTTAAATTAAATAACCAAACTTATCTTTTACATCCCTAATCAATATCAGGACAGTTTTTTTGAAACGGTTGGTTAAACTGGCGATTAATAATGTTTTGTCCAGTTTACTTTAATGATAAATAATAAAGTGGCTAATTAATTTGAATAAAGTATATAAGTCAAATAAGGCAATTTCTGTTATAATTATTAATTAATATCATTAATAGTGTTTCTAACTCATTTAATAATATATTTTTTGAAACTTAATCTATCAATAATTAAAAATAGTGGTTACGCCCTAGTCATGGCCAACAAGGCCATGCTGTAACAGGGTGTGGGGCGTGAAATAATATTAGTTAGCGCATGAACGTTGAATAGAAAATAGAAGCAAGGGATTACCATCCAGTTTTCTCTTCACTCCTCTATCATATCCTGTACACCGTTAGATCAAAATATCATCAAAATCATTTAAGAGATATAAAATGAGATGTTTTAAAATTAATCAAACTATAAACAAATATCATTTTTTATAATGTGTGGCATTTTTAAAATTAAATTTTAAAGATTTCAAAAGAAGAAAAACATATTTTACCATTTAAAAAAAATATTCCTATAAGAGTTTAGGACTTCTTTTTCTTTAATGTTAAACTCTTTCAAAGATAGTACATATTTAATATTTGATGTTTTTAATATCTTAAATGTTTAAATTTTTTAATTAATACCTTATTTATTGAAAGTATTTTTTTTTTAAATTATAGTAAAATAAAAACTTTTAAAAATATAAGAGGAAATATGTTTTAATCTTAACCATTTATTACATTTCATCCAACGGTTAACAAAATGCTAGAGAGTGCTGGGGAGGATCCGGTTCCGAATACACCGACTCACACCTCAGAACACGCACATTGACACATCACACACATACACAACACAACAACGCAGAGAGAGATAGAGAGAGACAAAGGTCACGTTGGATATGTAGCAAGCAGAACTGCTGCACCTTCTTCTCTTCTCTACGCTTCCACCCACTCACTCTTCCGTTTCCACTCCCTTAATTCTCTCATAATTCACAATCCTCACGTTGCGTCATTCACATGAAACACTCGCGCTCCCTGTTCTCGCTCTCTTTCTGAATCATTCATCGTATATAATCTCTATCTCTCTCTCTTTCTCAGGGAAGGAGAAAGAGGTTTTCATTGTCGTTGTTGTAGAAGAAGCTGAGGAAGAAGGAGAATGGAGTCAACGGAATCTTCCTACGTGTCTTCTCCCGAGGGACCGAGGAAGCACGCTGCATCGCCTCCTCCTAAATCGCCTTCGCTAGGTATCTGATCCGATCCGATCTGTTTTCTCTCTCTATCGCTTTCCTTCTTTCGTTTCGCTTAACCTTGCTCTTTGCAGCGGACAATAATGTAGGTTAGTGACTGAATGTCGGCGAGCTATTCCACGGTCAACGCCTTCATTCCCAACCCTAATTCATAACAATGGAGCTTCAGTGCTGTTTAACGCTAGATTTAGATTCTGTTTCTCTTTTCCTGTTACGAAATCAGTGAAGTAGAAGTGTTATTGTGTCGTGTGTGGATGTGATTTTCGGTTTTACGTTTTTTTAACTTCTGTTGTTTTGGTAATTGAATGATTGTTATTATTATGGTTTGTGAGTGGAGTAATTATTCCGTCTTTATTCTTTTCTTTGGTTTTTAATTTTGGAGATACCAAGCAAGGTAGAGGGAATACTATTTTTTGTTGTCCTTTTGATGTCATTGAAGCTAACGGAACTTTTTCGAAAACAATTTATATTCGAGAAAGGTTGGGAATTATTTCAGTTTCAATAAATTTGGGGCATATTCTGCATGCAGTTACGAAGTCTTGAATTTCGCTTTGGTCATTGCTTTGCTAAAAAGTTTCTAAGATTCTGTATGGTATCGGTGGAGAGAATTCAGAATCGAGTTTGTCTCAATTTTTTTTTTTCAGTTAGGGTCGAAGGGGCGCATCCTTTCTTACGCTGAGACAAATTGTGTTTTAATATAAATTTCGGAGAAATGAATTATGTTATGGAATGCTTATGTGAATTACGACGTTAGAAAATTTAAATCATTACCGACTCCTGTTTCTGTGTATGAGAGACAAGGAACTTTCCCATCCTTTGTTCGGGTATCTTAAAGCTGCTTATTTAAATTAAATGTGTGAAAATATGTGCTCTTCCCTTGTTGTATATTCTTCGAAAAAATGTATTAGTGTGATTTGTAAAGTGCCTACGTGAAATTATGTAATTGAATTTTTTCCAACACTCGTGCGTGTTTTTTTACTCTCATTTTCTAATATTTGAATTAGAAGTTTTTCCTAACTGCACAATTATACTTTGATTTGTGAGCATGTAAAAGTTTTAAATTAATTCTGTTATTAATTTCATGTTTACGTTTTTCAGATTCTGAGGAAAAGCCAACATATATTAGGTTTCTTGTATCAAATTCTGCGGCTGGTTCAGTCATTGGAAAGGGTGGTTCAACTATCACCGAGTTTCAGTCACAATCTGGAGCACGAATCCAGTTGTCACGTAATCATGAATTCTTTCCTGGAACTACTGATAGGATTATCATGGTATCTGGTGCGATAAATGAAATACTAACAGCTGTTGGACTTATTCTTTCTAAGCTGCTCAGTGAGGTAATTTCTATGACGTAGATTTTATCAGTTGTTTGAAGAACAGATGTCCTGCATGCTTCTGAAATTATTTTGCTACCTGTGATTAGCTTCATAGTGAGGATGACAATGATGCCGAGCCTAAAACAAAAGTGAAACTTATTGTTCCCAATGGTTCATGTGGTGGAATAATCGGAAAGGGAGGTGCAACCATTAGGTATCATCACTCTTCTTTGTTGTCTTTATGAGGCCTTATTTGCCATGTTTGTAAAATGTGTTCTATATAAGTAGTCTTTGATGCTTGCCTTTTTAATTTACTATTCTGATATATCTTGATTTCAACTGGTTATATTTTCTGGATGGATGCTGGTTCTTTGTTGCCTGAGCTTCTATTTCCCTTAGTTCTTGTTAGGTCAACTGTTATTTTCACTGTTGGAACCTTTCTCTGTCTTAATGTTATTCATTATCATAGACTGAGATAAAAAAACTTAGCTTTACTTTTTTTCCATTGATTAGATCATTTATTGAAGATTCTCAGGCTGGCATTAAGATATCTCCTCAAGATAATAATTACTATGGACAGAACGATAGGCTAGTTACCCTGACAGGAACTCTCGAGGAACAGATACGTGCAATTGAATTAATTGTTTCCAAGTTAGCTGAAGATCCTCAGTATGCACAGTCCATGAATTCTCCATTTTCATATCCCGGTTAGTGACACTTGTTCATATAGTGCAATATCTGTTCTCCATCTGTGGATTTGCTACTACGTCATGTATATTTAATTTTGGAGAACCTAATATGGACAATGGAAGTAATTGCTGATGCTAAAATTACCCATATATCTTCTGTCATCTGTTTTTCTGTATGTTTGGAAATATACAATTGTGGTCTTCTTCGTTGCAGGGAGAGAGTAAATGGGGCCTTACTTGAATTGTCATATCATGTTCATTTTTCTTAGTTTAGTTTATGCTTTTGTACATTTTACCTTTTTTGTTTTGAACCAATGAGATGCACCCATCTGTCGCTCTACTTCCTTGTTTGGTTAAAGGATAGCCATACTGGGAGAATGTCCCCTCTTCAACTTTGAGTAGCATATTATTTTATAATATAACATTTGAATATTCTAACATAATACATTTCCAATACCTATTGGTACAACTGAGCAAGACTTGTGTAGGAAAAATTGTAAATGACAAAATTGTGCTTACTTCAGAATTCAGAAACTGCACTGTACTGTCCAGTTCAACCTGTAACTGGTCATCTACCCAGCTTCGGTGATCTAGTCAGGTTTTATAATCATAAACCTTTAAATAATTCAACCTATTGAAAAAGTTGTGAATTGAGCGAGATCTGTTCAAACATTGAGTGGTGAACACTGCCTATCGACTCGGTATTTTGCTGCCCATCTCAAGCTTCCACTTTATCTCTAGCTGCTTAAGTCATGTCCCCGCATCTATCTAGTTCTTTAGTCAGTTCTGCACCAATGGCTGCATCTTTGGTTACTTGTTAGAAGCTCTTGCTGGTACTGCACCTGATATTTGTAGGGAAAAATTATTAGAAAGAGAAGAAAATTTAAGAGGACGTGATATACTGTGTTGCTAAATGGGTTTAAACTATTCACTGGAGAGAAGTAGTATGAAGGAAATCTAATAACGTAATCAGATAGTCTTTTTAATGCCAACTGCTATATTCATTCCTAGAATTGGAGACATCCAATTTCGACTATATTGATTAAAAAAACTGTAGATTCATATTGAAGCATGCATATAGTTATTGCTTAGTAATTGGTATAAATGGTCGATGTGTGTGTGTGCATTACAATTTTAATTATTAGTGTGTGTATCAATCAATAGAAATCTAGTTTGCTCCTACAGAGAATTGTAGCCTTTGATTTCGTTTTCTAATAAATTCCAATGCTAAATTTTTGCATCAAGTTGTTCCTTTTGTAGGAAAAAATTGATGTTAGCAAATGATACTAAAAATTTGTTTATCAATATTGACATTGGAGGACTATTTTGGTGCATTTTTCATCATAGGACCAAACTGATGGCCCGTCTGTCTTTGGGTAATCAAAATCCCTCTCTCTACACACACACACACATTATGCGTCTGTTGGGCCATGTTAACCATTAAATTCTGAAGCAGTGTTTCTTCATAACGTTGAGAGTAATTATGTAAAATTGACGTGTTTTGAAATGAAATGATTTTTTAAATCCTTATTTACTTATTATTACCTCTTCACTTTCCATTTATTCTTCATACTCACTAATTTGTCAGCTACTTATTATACGAAACATTTTTACATCATTCTTTTATGCTTGTATTCACACTTGTACTGCTTTGCACATATATTATGCACATAGATATATGCTACTGACTTCTTGCTGTGTGTGTTCACATAATTTTAAAATAAACCATCAGTATATTTTCTCGTTGTAAATAAAGTTACGGAACTTTAAGTGCAGTGAATTAAAATTAATAAAATGAAAGTTAAATTCTCTCATGCTCTGTAATTAATCTGATTGTTGGTGTATAATGATTGTCTAAACTGATAGTATGAAAAAAATTATATCATTGAAAATTTTAATGATATAGTCTATAATTTTTCAGATTTCTATTATTAATTGTTTTTAGCAATACTATAAATTGAAGATATTTCTTCATCTTATACTGACGTCAACCATAATAACATGTGAGTATTTTCTCTATTTATTTATTAAATCAATAGGTGTGCGCGCACGTTTTCTTGATAACATATTTACATTTTTTATGGTAAAAAATGCACTTACTTTTATATTACTTTTCCAATAATTCATATCACCTTTCATCATGTAGTTTATAACTTGTGGTGCAAATGGCATCACTGGCCAGTTGCTTTAGAATAGTATGGAAAACTACTCAGGCTTGTAAAGAAGATAAAAAATATTCCTATTCAGGTCAAAAGCTAGGTATTGGTTTGGGTGGCAACCACAATTTACTGTAGTTTGAGGAAGTGAGGTGATATGATTGCCTACTTGAAAACGAGGAGCTAAAAACCCACTTATTCAAGCACTGTCTCTGTTTTATCCAGGAAGGAGCTGCCGGTTTCGATCAATTCTGAGCTAGTGTTAATATGGGATGATAAAATATATTATCGAGAAACCGAGCTTAGTTAGTCAGGCTTAAATCTGAGACATTGTGAGGATAGTATGCAATTGACTATGAAACGTATTTCTTGTTAACTTAATGCTCTCATAACTTGATCTGCTTTTGTGTGACAATGTTAAGGTTATACTGTATAGTTCGAAATTGTGTGTATTTTAATTTCTATCCTTTTTTTATGTGTACTGGAGTTGTATCATTGTTGTTGGTATCTGTTTGAGATCAGATCCATGTTTTAATTTTGAATGATTGTGAATTCGGCTTTAATCTTGTATTTAGCTAGAAGAATACTGGCTAATTAGCTTGAATTGTATGCTCCTTTAAACATGTATCTTGCTTCACTTTGTGCACATACTAACTATGCTTTGTGTGGCTTGGATCTGCACAACCATGATTTGGAAGTCATCATTTCCAAATTTTAGTCATAGATTTTCTTGGTAGCATTATTATTTATATCTATTGCAGTACTGATTATCAAACCCATATTTGCATAAATGTTTTGCAGGAAAAACGATTTTTTTTTGTTTCTTATTGCAATTTTTAACACGATGCTCTGTCATGATGTGCGAATTGGTTTCCTAATTGATTTTCTCTAAGGAACAGTATGAAAAGAAATAGTTTTTTTTTTTCTTCTATAATGAGGCAAGTTCTTCCCGTTTGTTGTTTTCCTGTACCTCGTTCTAGTGAATTGGTCTTGTAAATTAGAGAATCTGTAACTTTGATAAGGTGAGTCATGCATTGTTCACATTAAATTATTAATCTTCATATATTGCCTCTTGGCCTGAATTGTGGTCAATGTAAATTCCACTTAGTTCTGAAAATTAGTTAATTAGACATACTGAGATTGGCAAGGATATATTGGTCACTTCATCCTAGCCAGATTCTTTGATATCATGTAAGAATCAACTGTCCAATTCAACCAAGTGCTTAACCTGTTGGATTGACGCTCAATTCTGGATTATATCTCTAACAATGGTATTTATTGAAACAAAGTAGCAATATGCAATCATGGATCTCTAACAAAGCTACAGTAGAGTAGAAAGTATACCTCAAATATGCTTCTTTTTTTTTGGTAATTTTGTATTTTAAAGCCAGGTTCTCTTTTTTATGGCTGTGAAAATGAAGATTTAAAATGCTGTGCTTTGTATAAGTAGTCGTGTTTTGTAAGGAATCATAATTGATGAGTTTGATCCTAATTAAAATTTATTTAACTTAACATCAGGTGTATACTTCTCGGGTTATCAGGGTGTTCCATACACTTATGTGCTTCCATCCGTTGCACCACCTGCATACAATGCCGTGAATTACAGACCAAATGGTGCCGGAGCTAAGTTCCAGAATAGCAAGGTTCTTCACTTACCACTGATTTAATCTTGTTTGAAGTTTTTCATGTCGTAAGTTGCCAAGTTTTCAGACACACACACACACAAGAATAATGAAGGATTTTAAATTATATTAATTTGTTTTTAATCCTTGTGAATATGTCAGTTTTTTCTTTTTAAATCCATGATGACATGACACTTTAAAAAATATGATATTTACGTAACATTTTTAATGACATGCCATTTTTGTGATGTGGCACTTGATGACATCATTTGATGATGTGGCACTTGCGGCCATTAACGATGGAACTCTGTCTGCTAAAACAGGTTTTCTCCACAGATGCTAACATGAGGGACCAAAAGTGTCTAGGGACAAAAAACAAAAATAGTATGTGTGCAAGGATTTATAGCGTATCTAATTAAGCCTTTGTACTAAGACTCCAGAGTTGATTAGATGCTAAATAAAGGCGAAGAGTGAAGTTAAAATTTATTTCACTATGCTATAAATTGTGATTTTAATCTAGCTATATATGGTTTTGATCAACATTAGTTAAAAGGCTAACCTTGTTCGAAGTTAGGATGCTTTAACAGGCCAATGAGTTGAACCTATCAGTCCAACATTTCAGGCGATTTTGGACCTGTTTGGTTTGCATGAGTATGTAGGTGTGTGTGCAGTTAGTTATATTAGTAAAAAAATACCAGGGGTTATGTTAGAAAGAATGGGAGTGGCCCTGTAATTGATTAGTCCCTGTATGAGTGATTTATGTTAGAAGAACGGTAGCTGTATATAAATAGGAAGAGGTTTGAGGGATTTTATGCTGTCAGTTGAGAGCATGAAGTCCTTTGGGCATTAGAAACTGCAGACTCTAAACTGTTGTGCAGTGTGTGCTCTTTTCTGTAGAATGGGGATTTCGTCCGTATTCTGTCTTTAGTTCAGACACCAGTTTCTATCGGTGTGTGTAAAATCTTACAAATATATGTAAATACTACTTTATGAGACTTGAAAATAAACATAATAACAATATTAAAATCGTAAACATAAAATAGTTTGTCAAATAGAAAAAATTATTGAATCTCAAGCTTGAGAGATCTGTTACCATATTTGGCTTACTTTTCTTACAATATCTATATTATTTTTTCCTTAATCAACATGTTATCGTGAGATTTTATATATAATCAGTGGTGAATGAGATTAACTTTAAATCCTTGCATCCTCATGCAGTGATTTGCTTGGTCATTTTGACTTACATTCTCTTCTGTTCCAGGAGGAGCGGAGTAACTCGGTGACCATGGGTGTTGCGGATGAGCATATAGGATTGGTTGTTGGTCGTGGTGGAAGGAATATTATGGAAATTAGTCAGGTTTGTTACGCCTAACAGCATTCCCATGTATTTATTGTGATTACTAATACAATAAATTAACTCGAGTAACGTCTGCTTTTCAGGTTAGTGGGGCGAGGATAAAGATATCAGATAGAGGTGATTACATTTCTGGAACAACTGAGAGGTGGGAATTTGTTCACTTAAGATTTTTCTTTGCTTCATATCCTAGTATAACAAAAATTATCAAGCAAATGCCTGACAGAATATCTTTAAAACGTAAATATTTTATACGTGTGCGTGCTTTTTTTATTACAGGAAGGTTACCATAACAGGAGCCCAGAGAGCTATTCGTACAGCTGAATCTATGATATTGCAGAAGGTTGCTTATGCTAGTGAGAGGGTGATTGAGTAGTTTGCAAGTGCACTTGTCTGCTATTAGATGCTTAGTGAATCTGCTAGCTAATTGCTTATACATTTGCTGAATTTTGGGATTTGTTTACATAAATTATCATCAAATGATATACCTTTGGAGGTCTTTATTGTAGCGGGAGAGGGCAGGAATTTTTTTTCTTGAATTGAGAGCGGTCTTATAGAATTTCTTCTCAAACCCCATCAACAGACAAGTTCGATTGGAAAGTTCACGCTCATTTCCAAAGTGTAGTATTTAGAACTAAATTCTTTTTTTTTTTTTTTTAAGTCAACAGGTGCTAATGTCTTATATGATCTGTATCCTCAATCACTAGCCTGAGATAGGATTTGAAAATTA
This sequence comes from Vigna mungo, assembly GCA_036885675.1. Lineage (NCBI taxonomy): Eukaryota > Viridiplantae > Streptophyta > Magnoliopsida > Fabales > Fabaceae > Vigna > Vigna mungo. The sequence goes on along the minus strand of CP144692.1, from coordinate 40,290,631 downwards.
TTTTCTGATAGCATTTGAGAATCAAGAATTCACTAGTGAGTTGTTAGAACCTCAAGCCCGAATTGTGTTTCTAAAGTTGACGATTTACTAGACGCTATGTATTAGAATATCTCAATAGCAGTTTTTCGCCTTCAGATGCTCTTTTTAGCTAAATAAAGTCGTTTCTTTCTTAAACTGTGTATCAGTGTTGAGGTATTTGCAACAGGTTATGCTGGTTATTTTTTAACTGCATGTTTGCATTTGTACAGTTTTCGAAGAAAGTGCACCGACAAAAGCATTATGTTCTTTTCTTAAAATAAAACTAACCCGTCAAATATTTTTAAAGGTTTGTTGTTATACAACTAAGATTTTCTGCATAAGCTATTATTCATTATCTTATTTTTTATGCAATGATTATCCATGTTTATTCTTTTGAAAAAGTTAATTGTAACATCCCAATAAATATATAGAACAAAACTATATTTTATTCTAGGAGTTATCATGAACAATATTAAAGAACAGCAGAGAGAAAAAAATAAAAGATTAAGAACGAAAGCTGGTATATATATATATATATATATATATATATATATATATATATATATATATATATATATATATAACTTAATCCTTAAAAAAATACAAGTTGATAGTCTGAGAGTAAAGTCTAGGACGGACGGCTTTACAAAACAAATTAACCGGCCGCCATCTACAAAAATTTACAACATGAAAACTAGAACTAAGGACCGGTCGGTCCGGCAAAGGGCTGGGGCAGCACATCCAAAGATTCCTCCACTTGTAGGGCTTCCTCCAAAGTTTCCTCTTGAACATCTTCTGCTCACACCCAAAGGATGATCATTGCAGTGAAGAGAACAATCCGGACAGTCAAATACCGACCGGCAATAAAGACAAGACAAGAACACACCACAGGGTAAGCTTATGAAGAATTCAATAATTCATTTACAACATTAACACAATAAAAAATAATACACAAGTCCTTTCCAAATAAAAATCATAAAAGAAACATCCTTAACATCAATTATTCAAAATCTTGTCCGGACGTATGACCCTGTATGCTCGCCGCTCTCTGCACCCGGGTGGACCTGGCTGAGATACACTCAACAGACCGCCACCCGAGGTTAGTCCAATGAGACCACCTCGGTATCGAAATACCCTGAGGCTAGAGGACCTCCCGCCATTCCCACGCATGAGTTACTCCCCTCTACTTGAGGTGATGTAATCACGGAATATCGGGATAGAGTCAGAACCTGAGCCTATTGCCACGGTCATACTAAACCAATTTACTTCAAACATGAGAAGTTCCTCCTTGGAACTCTCTTACAATTCAATCCAATCAGACGACAACTTAATATAAGTTTAATGTAGGAAAAACTCAATAGAATATTTCAAGGAGAACTGGTAGAAAACTCAATGTGAAATTAACGATGACAGCAAAGAGAACTAGATCAATGAAGACCGGACGGACCTATCAATAAGGTTCATCAACAAAAGTGAATGTAAAATAATGAAAACCGGTCGGAAAATTAATATAGAGTTAAATCAACCAAAGAGAAAACCCGACTAGTTAATGAGAATCGAATAAAGAAATTTGATCAATGAAAATTAACTGACTAGATCAAAGGAAACGGACGGTTTAAAATAGACAGGTTCTCTTCAGAAAAGTAATTGTCCTTACAAAACTGGACACTCTACGAGAAATCAAGGGGCGGTACAATACCGGACGCTTTTCCAAGTAATTAATATGATTATAAACCGGGCGTTCTGTGTAAGACAGAACAATCCGAATAGCTGACTTAATAGCCTCTCTTAGGTTCAGAAAAATAATCAACTCAAGATTTATAAGGAAACCGGACGGTCCTAATGACCCTTCGATTATAAAATCAATTATTCTAAGTTCTTATACATTTCTTTAAGTCAAAAATCAAAGACTTCAGTTTATTCCAAGATACAAACTTTCATTATACCATATAGACAGTCAAACATACCATAAATCATATATTCAACCATACAAGAAAATAAATATTGAAATTTCATAAACTTCCCTTACCTCTTAACTCCAGCTAAACTTCGACAGTAGATTGATAACAACTATCTCTTCTAAAGTTTCAAAGTCTAGAGTGAAATACAAAAATATAGGTTCAGAGAAAAGGTTTACAGGTACATGCAAGCTTTAATGGTGCATGCATGTAGGAAATGAGAAAACTTAAGTCAGAAAGGAAATTCTTAGAACTTACCGAATGCAATACAGAAACCAAACGGTTCAAGTGTAAGGGACGAGCTCCAAGAGTCTTCAGACGTGATCTGAAGGGTGATCGGAACAGTAGTTTGGTTAGGATTTTAGAGAGAAGGTAGAGAGTTTTTAGAGAGAAGGAGGAGAATTTGAGATTTTCAGAAAACAAGGTTTGATGAAGAAGAAGAAGATTGCATGCAGGAAGAATTTGCATTGTTTTCTTCTTACCTTCAACACTAGCGGTCGGCCATTCATAAGCTGCCACCTGGTCTCCACTAAAAAGTCCAGTCTGACCTAAGGACCCCACCTGTTTTCCACTTTCAGGATTTTTCCTGCTATGCCGTCGCTGCACGGATTACGAGAAAAGGAAAATTAAATGTTTGCAGAATTGGTCTCCCACTCACCAGGGGAGACCGGCTGGTCGCCACGTGGCCGAGCCTAATAAAAGCTAAATTAACGGGTTGTGACATTAATCATCATCCCGGATTTTTCTTTGGTCTTCAAAATATTAAGGCTAAACGTTACTCTCTTAGTTGTGGAAAGAAATTAGTTAATTATGACCATTTCATGCATGTCTCTACTTGTTAAGTCTAGACCATTTGTTTTTCTGCTATATAATACAATCATAAAGAGACAAAGAACAGTCATGCGTTACTTTCACTTCTGCTTCTCGGATGGAATATGATATGCTTATGATCCTAGTGAAGTATAAGATTGGTTTGTAAATGCAAAAAAAAAATGTCTTGCGCTTAAGATAAAATTATCAGTGCCTGTATTTTAGTTTATGTACTAAACTAAGGAAGGAATATTGCCTTACACAAAGTAAAAATAAATTTTCAGTTTGATGAAGAATAATTTGACAGTATTTGAAGCTATAACAGTATCGAGAATTAATAAATCTTATTAAATATTTGAAGTTGTAATAATTAGGATATTAACTTTAAATGATAGCTTTGATAGTCGAATCTAGTTGCATAAGAAGTTTTGTTAAGATTATAATTAACTGAGCAGATAATAATTCATGAAGCTTGATTGAGGAATATTGTTTAAAGAAAATAGACATGATTTTTTTTTTCATTACGAAAATATATGACATTATCCATGCCAATGCAACCATACTGCTGTCCGCAATTATAAAGTTTGTCTATTTGTCCTTTCCACGTTTGGCATAACCACATAAAGCATCAGAATTATAATTACAAAATTTCATGTTACTTGTAATTGGACCTAGAGTTATAAAAGGTTACATAATAGTGAATTGAGGGGGAGATAAACTTTCTTTTAGATTTAGACAAAGGGAATCAAGTTCATAATAAAATGAGATTGTGATTATTTTTAATAAGATTAAATATTAGTATTACCATTTCTTTAAATAAAGTGATAAATGTCTTGCTTATTCTTGAATCGTTGTTTAATAATTTATCATGGTGTCATATTAATTGTTTGATCAATTAAATAATAAATATGAAACGGTTTGTAGTTAAAAGAAATTAACAACAACTATCTTTCTTAACCATGCAATAGAGTAATGACAATTTAGCAATACGGCACTGATTTTGTATTATGATGTATGCAAGTGGAAGAAATTGTATGGTCAATTTCGAATTTGGTCCTCGGTCTTGACTTATTTACAACCCAGCAAATAGCTTCCTGCATGAAACATTTCAATACGTGAAGCTCTCTATTCTTGTAATTCTCTTCATAGAAATGGGCATTCTGCACTCCACTTCTGACAAAAATGATCAACTCCAAAAGTAGCATACAAGTAGAAAATGTTGACATCTCAATTGGTGAGATTATTTATCTCATGAACTTTGTTACTGCTTAGTTACCATGAACTGTTATTCTTCTTTTGCAGAAAGATACATTTACTCATCCTAATTATCTGGTATTTCTTTTTGGAATTTAATTATTGTGCCAATGTCAACCATAAAAAAGTTTTTTCTTTTTGATATATTTTGTTTATCTGAGGGTCTCAGAACAATTCCATCTCATTTCTTAAATGAAACATTATCTTTTAATTTCTTTGTTGTTTGTATATGAAGAACTGAAAGTAGACATTCCTTGGCTTTTTTTGAATTTTGTAAAGATGAACTCCGTTAAATATAAGTTTCACGATCAGCTGGGATCACAAGAGAGGAATACTGATTTTGTTGTAAAATTATGATTCACATGAATTACTTTAATAACTTTATACCAAGGTTAATAATTGTTTTTTAATTGTATAATAAGTTGAATAAGAAATTAGTCCCTGCATGACATGAGAGTAACAGATAAAGTTGCACAAAAAATTAATTGATGAGAAGTTTTTTCAATGGTTTTCACCCAATTAATATTATTACATCTTTTTGTCACAGTATTAATGGGAAAATATAAATAATGTATAGGAGAATGTATATAAAAAGGAAAGGCACTTTATTAAACTCGGAACTCGGAATTTCTATAAGATAATCTATTCTAATATAAAGTAAATTATATTTATATATAATGATACCCAATTAATCATGAAATCCATCTAATATTATCATCTACCAGACAAGCATGAAGCAGCAACCATCACCAAAGTGATCACACTGCAATTTATTTCTGGAAATGACATGTAACATGTCAATAACTATTATATTATATAATATAAAGCAAAATCACTTCTTAGTTTAAGGGAGCTCATTATTTCCTCCTCCACCCCAACCCGATCCATAACCATACCCCGATCCACTTCCATACCCAGAACCTCCATTGCTACCTCCTCCTCCGCCACCTCCACCACCACCTCCTCCACCTCCTCCTCCACCACCAATCCCGGAGCCAGACCCCGACCCCGACCCGTATCCATACCCTGATCCGGACCCGTACCCAGAACCACCCGTTCCTCCACCTCCACCACCACCTCCTCCTCTTCCACCGCCGCCACCACTCCCACCTATTCCTCCGCCAAACCCTTCACCCCCACCTGAACCATACCCAGAACCACGTCCATTACCACCGCCGCCACCCCCACCCCCACCTCCGCCACCACCACCGCCACCTCTTCCGGCAAAAAACCCCTCCGGGACTCTGGCAGCAAATGCAAGGTCAAGAACGAACAAAGCAATGAAAGCAACCCCTAAGACCTTGGAGCTTGCCATGGTGAAAATGAGAAATGTAATGTTTTATTCTGATTGGAATGTAAGGCAAGAAAAGGGTATATATAGAGTTTGCAAAGTAGAAAAAAGCTAAATATTTTTCTAGCAGCTTCCTTTCCTTAACACCTAACCAGTTACTATTGCATTATTTTTAAGTAACGTGTTGCAGAGGATTCCTTATAGTGCTGCCGCCATTGCACTTCCACTACCACTTCCACCACTGGAATCTCTCTGCCATCTCTGTCATATATATTCCAATTTTTCATAAAATTCAACATATTTTACTTCTACTTTTGTTAAAAGGTTTTAAGTTGTGGGAGTGGAGTTGATGAAGTCAACAAGCCGCGTTCCTTTTGGTCAACATGTTCACACATAAAAAAAAACCCACATAAAATCCATAAATTACTGGAAATTCTTTAACAAAACTTAAATACAGATAAACCTTTTATTTCATCCAATAATACTTTTTCAATAATTTTCGATCACTTCTTTTATTCATGATATAATAAAATTCCAAAAATACTATTTTTTAAATGAGCTTGGCAAAATAAAATTATATGAAATAAGAAAATGTTTATATGTAAAATATTATTGAAATCATATAATGTTTATAGTAAATTAATTAAAGTACCTAGAAAAAAGATAAATGGATTTAATAATTACCTTTTAAGGAAGAAGAAAGTACAATAACATTTAAAGTTAGTAAATAATATGTATATTTATGCATGTTTTTAATAAACAATAAATATTTGACAAAAAAATAAACAAATCGGTTAATGTATTCAAAATAAAAAATAATAATATGAGTATCTTATTTAATTGAGACTAAGAAATGAATATAAATTCTATAGACAATTGACACGTATAAAAAAAATGCGAACAGTAAAATAAAATCAAAATAGATAAAATATTCACTATAAAATGAAATGTTAACAAAACTGATAAAAAAAATATAATAAATTTACATACAACTTATAGTAAAGAAACCAGTATATCTTTTTTGTGATTAATTAGGAATAATATAACTTTTAAATAACACGATTTAAATTGTTACATTATTATAAAACTTATTAAATCTAAATCTTGAATGTTATCAACAAAAATAAAAGGATTAACTTTCTTTTTTTCTTTTATTAAGAATTTAGGCTTTATTGAATCTTAGTGTGTTTTTGATATACATATTTTTTTTTATTATGTAATCGTTGTACTTGTATTATATTTAAATTGAAAAGATAATACAAAAATATGTTTGATCTAATATAATAAATTCATTTAATAAATTGTTATAGATGATATTAGTTTTTATATGTTTTATTTATGTTTGCATCAAGTATTGCATTATGACCCCCACAAAATAACATACATTATATTAATTACTTTAATTTTTATAAGTGAAATATACTTAATTACTAAAACTGATATTTAACATTATAAAAATAATTCAAAAATTATATTTTAATGTTATTTTGTTCAATTATAACACTATATAAAATTTTAAAATTATCGACCAAATTTTATCATTAAAAGTAAATTTTCTGTTAAATTTAAATTATTAACAAATTTTAAAATTTTAATTATTGATAGGTTATTATAGATGAAATTTTTTATCATAATTCTATCGATAATATATCTTTCATTTATTAATAAAATTTTTCATATGAATAAAATTCATTGTTAATTATATAACTTATTATTAATGGACAAATTTTTCAGTAAATATAAATTTATTTAAAATTTTTATTAATTATTTTTTTCATTATTTTTAAACTAACTCTAACAATATTATTATAATAATTATTAGATTTATATTTAATTTTTTATAAATATAAAAAATAAAGTTATAATTAGTTTAAAAATAATAAAAAATTTTCCTTCCCTATATTTTGCATGAAGTCTAACATAATTTTAATTCAACTCTAACATTATTTTTACATGTAACAGGGATAAACATAAATTTAATAATTATATTTTAATAACTTAGTTAAAATTAACTTTAAAATAAATCTAGAAATATTTAATAAACCATAAATTTTAATAAAATGTCAATATAACATTTATATAAAAATTAAATTTTGGTTCAATATGAAAAAAAAACAAAAAAATTGTTTTAAAAAATTAAGATTGAATTAAACAAAGTTAATAAAATTTGAAATTGATTTAAATATAGGACACTAGTGATCACTTACTTGACACATAAATAATTTTCTTTAATATTTAAAAAAAATTAAAAAAACAAAACAAAAATCATAAATTGACATGTGACATACCTTATTTATATATCATTAACTATTTAAACACTATTAAGAAATGACTAAATTGAAAAAAAAAATAAAAATAAAAATTAGGACTTGATAGAAAAAATAAAAATAAACTATAAATTAAAAAAAAAAAATCAAACCAAAATAGTATTTAAACTTAAATAAAAGTAACGAGTTAAGTTCATAAATGATTAATATACCAACTTTAATTTTGAATGTAAATAATTATGGATAGGACTTTATTTAGTCCTTCACTCATCCTACGTCTTTGGGTGGGAAAGGCACTACTATAGGTTATAGCTTTCATTGCCTTCTGTATCGCACTCTGCCCTCAATCATTACACCATTCAAAATAAAAAACAAAATAATAATTATATTATCTTATATATTGATAATGAAAATAAAAATCATTTTAAACATAAAAAAGTTTATTAAAACTTTAATTCAAAATACATAAATATATTATGTAGTTAAAATTTACTTAAATCATTTTTTATAATACATACAAGGTTAATGTATAATAAATGATTTTTTATCAAACTACATTTATGTTGAAATTTAAAACCATTAATTTTACTAATTAAAATAATATAAAATCATATAAAAGATTTTCTAACTACAAAAATACTCTTTTTGTTTTTTATTCCTATAATCGAAACAAACATTTTAGAATTTCTAACTTATCTATCAAGAAATAAACAAAAACAAAGATATCTCAGATGCCTCTTTTAAAAACTTGAAAAGTGAAGACTTGAGATATTTGAGATTTAAATCTATTTATATAATTTAAATTAACTTTATCATTAGTGGAGTGGATGTGTAATTTCCAACACTTTTACATTCAAGTCCCTTATAAGAAACTTTGAAAGTTAATGAACATTAATATGTGATAGGTTAATTAAATTAAAAAATATTTTAAAGAATAAAAAATAAAATATTATTATTTTTCCCTTATTATTATATATCATTATTATTACTATTATCATTATCATCATTAATATAATTATTAATATCATTATTGTTATTATTAAAATCTAAAACTATGTACATATAACCTAAAACCATACACATGCACAAGGGATGAAAATAGTTTCCCATCAATTCAGAGAGAGTCTTCTCCATCTCATCCGAAAACAATTTAATAGCATTATTTTAGAATTGGTTTGCAATCCCATAATCGATTCTCACATCACCCAAAACCGATTCTCATCAATATAGTCAAATTAAAAAGTTGATGAATATTTTAGTAAAATCCATATATTTCTCCTCAAATCTTCTCATCATTGTACATATCCATCTTCCATCGTACTTGCAAATCTATTTCCTCAAATGAAGACACATAGCATGAAACAAACACACACATCACTCTCCTTTCCATATGTGGAAACAAATAACTTACTTTAATAACTTCATACCAAAGTTATTACAATACCATATACTTATTTTGTGTGTCCACATGAAAAGTAACTTAATTATCCCTAATTTTTCTTTCATATTACAAGTGTGTCCACTTCAATAAGATACTTGCATAGGTAAAAAAAAAACGATGAATACACCTTGGTTTAAAAATTTAACACATTATATGATTTTATTTTATATTTATTTTAATTATAAAAATAAAATTATAATCTTTCATAGATTTTACTTTCACATATCTTCACTTTCTCATTCAAATACTTTAAATGAAACAAGATGTAACATCCCAATAAATATTACTCTAAAGCATTGATTTATTTTAGGAGTTACAAAATAATAAAAAGGAACAGTCGAGAAATCAAGTCAAAAGAAAGTAGATTACACTAGAAATTAACATTTACCCGAACCAGATACATCAACACAGTATACTAACTGAGTTAACACTTAGGTTTACAATATAAGTATAGACCGGTTGGTCACAATCAAAATACTTCCTATACATAACCGTCTACCAAAACAAAATACAAGGAATAAATATCTCTAAGGACCGGACGGTCCAGTACCATACTCGGGTACCACCTCTAAACTATCTTCAGCTTGTACCGCGTCTGTCAGGTTCCCTTCCAAGGCAGCTTCCAAAGTATCTTCTGCTCACATTCATAAGAATGATCATAGCAATTGAGAAGAAAAGTCGACCGGTCGGATACCGGACGACAACATACAAAACAAGGCAAATAAGGGTAAGCTTATGTACATTTAACTTATCCATTCATTATACAAACAAACATACTTTACAAATAATAAATCAATACAACATATCATTATCATACACAAAATCAAGCGTTAAGACACTGTCCGGACGGTATGAACGTGTAGCTCGGTCGTCCCTAGCACCCGGGCGGTGTAGTAACTGTTCCCTCAGCTGCCGCCCGAGGTTAGTCCTCAAACGGTTATATGCGCGTATAACCGCGGACCTCCTGCCATTCCCACACATGACCGACCTCTCTCTACTTGAGAAAACGTCCTCACGGAATATCAGGATCAAGGACGACACCGGAGTCATTCCCACATTCATACTTTACCAATCAATTTTCCAATTCATGAGATATTCCACCCGAGGAATTCTCTTACTTAGTCACATTTCTCATTTATTATCACTTTCATACACAAAGGTATCAGGACAATGACTGTATTATCAACGATAGAACACAAGATAAAATGAGACCGAAATATAACTGAAAGATCTGAATAGACGACAAAAGACGTTTATAAATTCTGACAGGCCATTCCGGCAACGATTAACAACTAATCATCAAAGACTCAACAACAATAATAACCGGGCGGTAAAATCAAAGATGAGATTGGGGAAGAGAAGAGTATTTTGTTGAATAATAGTCCGACAATGAATAAAGTCGTAACCAAAAGATTAACTATCACTATTAATCACCCGGTCGGTTTGGTAAGGGATAAAGCAAGTAATAATCATATTCGAAGAATGGTCTATGACCGAACACTTCTCAAAAAGAATAATTTAGTCAAACAAACCGGTCGTTCCAATGAATAAACTTTACTAGACCATGCAGTCACTAAGTGACCGGGCGGCTATTCACCAAGAAGGGTATCAGATTTATAAGTTTTACGTAGTTTTAAGTGTCAGCCTAAGGCCGAACACTTTCAAGACTAAATGCTTAGTTTATGACCAGCGTTTATTAAGTACTTTGCAATGAAATTATTAATGGAACAATTTAAGTTTAATAACATACTAGGCCGAACAGTCCGATTAGACCGAACGGAAAAATAAGGGAAGACTGAATGATCCTAATGATCTTCAATCTCAAACTCACATTCTCTAAGTTTTTCATACTTATCCATTTCTTGCAACTCATATAACACATTCCACATTCAGTTCATACAATCCAAACCACATACTTTACATATTAAACATGCACTTAATCAATCACATTTAAATCATACAGAACATCAAAATTAAATACTCATAAGCTTCCCTTACCTCTAATCCAGCTAATCTTCCAAAGTCCTATTATGAGATAGACCGAACGTCCAAGAACTCTGATCGTAAAACTGATCGGTGCAAACGAAAGGTCTTCGCACCAGGAGTATAATTTCTGAAAGGAGTTTGATGATCGGAACAGTGTTTGGGTTAGAATTCTAGAGAGAAGGTTTGAGCTTTTAGAGAGAAGGAAGAGAATTTGAGAGTTCAGAAAGTTGGTTTTGAGTAAGAAGATGAAGATTGCATGCAGAAAAGAGTTTTAAGAATTCGAAGCTTCTACCTTAATTACTCTTCCAGAACCGGACAGTTGGCTAGCTCTCCAGGTGCCACGTGGGTTCCACTATCCAAAAATCCCTCATTCCTCTTGCAGTCGGACGCATCCCGAGATTGGGAATTAATTGCTGCTGCAGAGTTTGTCTGCCACTTATTGGGTTCTTCTTGTGATGCCACCTCTGCACGGATTTCGAGAAAATGAATATTAAATGCTTACAGATTACCAAAGGAGACCGGCCGGTCGCCACTTGGCCGGCCTGAACATACCCATTTTCTGGGTCGTGACACAAGATATGATAGGTTAATTAAATTTTAAAAAAATAGTTTAATAAATAAAAATAAAATATTAACATTTTACTCTTATTATTATTATTATTATTATTAAAACCTAAAATTATGCACATACAACCTAAAGTTAAGTTATAGGACAGGTTCGTTAAATTAAACAAATGTTTAATGAATAAAAGTAAAATATTACCATTTTACTCTTATTATTATTATTATTATTATTATTATTATTATTATTATCTTTATTATTATTATAAATATCATTAATATCATCATTAATATTATTATTATTATTACCATTATGATTATCATTATTAAAACCTAAAATCATGAACACATAAACTAAAACAATTTAATAGCATTCTCACATAATTAGTTTGGAGTCTCAAAATCGATTCTCACATTATTTATAACTGTTTCTCACGAACACAGTCAAATTAAAAAAGAACGATAAACATTTCAATAAAATCAGTGTATTTCTTCTCAAATATTCTCATCCTTAAAAAAATCCATCTTCTATTATAGCTCTCATCCTTAAAATTTTTTCATAGTATATCAATATTATTATCATTATCATTAATAATAGTATTATTATTATTAAAACCTAAAACTATACACATAGAACCTAAAGTCAAGTGATATGATAAGTTGATTAAATTAAAAATAGATATAATGAATAAAAATAAAATATTATGGTTTTACTTATTATTATTATCTTTATCATCATCATCATTATTATTAACATTAGTATTATTATAAATATCATTATTAATATCATTAATATCATAATTAATATTATTATTATTATTATTATTATCATTATGATTATCATTATTAAAACTTAAAACCACGTACGTATAAATTAAAACAAGTAAAACAATTTAATAGCGTTCTCACGTAATTGGTTTGGAATCTCAAAATCGATTCACACATACCACTTCTCAGAAACATAATAAAATTAAAAAGAATTCATATATTTCTCCTAAAATCTTCTCACCCTTAACAAATTCATCTTATCTCGCAAATTCAGTCCTCAAATAAACACAAATAAAGTGAAATAAAATCCAGTAATAGATCAAGTTTCATTGATGAGAAATCCTTCCATTGGTTTTCACCCATTAATATTATTAAATTTTTTTTCATAGTATTAATAAGGAAATGAATAACAGGAACATATATATAAAAGGGAAAGGCACTTAATAAACTCGAGATTTTTATAAGATAATCTTCACTAATACACAGTAAATTATATTTTATATAATAATACCATGCATGCATGAAGCAGCAACCATCACCAAAGTGATCACACTGCAATTTATTTCTGAAAATCACATCTAACATGTCAATCTCTTATTTTGAAGGTGAAGGGGACTTTTTATGTCCTCCTCCACCCCCACCCCAACCCCAACCTGAACCCGACCCACCTCCAGAACCTCCATTACTACCTCCTCCGCCACCTCCACCACCACCACCACCTCCACCTTGTCCTCCTCTTCCACCTCCTATACCCCATCCTGCACCACTTCCTCCACCAGAACCACCGGAACCTCCACCTCCACCACCTCCTCCACCTCCACCACCTCCTCCACCATTCCTACCGCCACCAATCCCGGAGCCAAACCCTAACCCAGAACCACCATTTCTACCGCCACCCCCTCCTCCGCCACCCCCACCTTCTCCGACAGGAGCCCTTTCTGGGGCCCTGGCAGCAAATGCAAGGTCGAGAATGAACAAAGCAGAGAAAACAACCCCTAAGACCTTAGAGCTTGCCATGATCAGCTGTGAATGCTGAAAATGAGAAATGTGATTGATGGTTTATTCTAGTTAGAAAAAGCCTATTTATAGAGTTTTTAAACTAGAAAAACCTAAATCTTTTTCTAGTACCTTCCTCTCGTTAACACCTTTTGCATTATATAACTTTCAATTCAAAATATTTTTTTACATCATTTAATACTATTTTCCACTATTTTATTATTATTTTTAAATATAAAAGTTAACTTCTATTAAAATTATTTTATCCTTATAAAAACTGTAAAATGATATTTAAGTAGTGAAAAAATAAATTTGTCCTTACATAATATGTATCTCATTGTTATTTTCATTGAATTTCTTCTTTCATCTCTTTAATCCCAATAAATTTAAATTGTTCTATACATTAGAATCTTTTGCATCTTTATTGTCGTAAGTTGATTTATATGCATTTTTCCCCCCCTTCAATTAGACTTTTTTTTCTTATTGTTGACACATATTTTTTTTATTCGAAATATTACATAATTTTTATTTAAAAATATAAAAGTGAATATTAAAAATATAAAAATATAGAAATTTTGTCTAAAAAAAAGTTTTAATTAGAAAAAAAATAAAAAAAATTGAAAATATAACAAAATATCAAATTTTTAATTGAAATTTATGAAATTAATAAAGAAAGAATAAGTATTAAAATTTATCAAAAAAAAATTATTTAGAAAATAAAATATAAAATAAAAGTTGGAGCTTTTTATTTAAAATTTTTAAAACGTTTGAGTATTATAAAATTGTTTATCTTTCTTTTTCTTTTTAATAATTTGAGTAAAAATATATTTAATGTTCCAGCTCAGAATTTGATTCCTTAATAATTAAATTTTGACAGGTTTTTCATGCATAATCATTACATTACATTGTAGGTAATAATTTGGTGGTTTCCAAAAAATCAAATTTTCTGACATAAAAACAAAGTCATGTTATTCTTGTAAATACCATGTATAACGTGCTATGTTAGAAAAGAAAATTAAAAAACTGTGGAAAAAGAGATTCACATTTAAATAATTAAATATAAAAACACTAAATCCTGAAAATATTTCTTTGCATTTACATATTTCAATACAATAAAAATAAAATAATTTATCTTAAATATCTTAAATGACTATATTTTTAAATTTTTTCTTAAATAAATAAATTTCTATACTTTTTTAATTTTAAAATTTTTTATGAATTTCAATTGAATATGTTTTTCTATATTTTAAATTTTAATTTTTTATATTTTTTTTTCTAAATATTTAATAAATTTTATATTTTTTTCTATTTTAAAATTTTTATAAATTTCAATTAAAACATTTGATATTTTTATATTTTTAATTTTCTACTGTTATATTTCTCCTCTAAATAAGTTTTTTAAACAATTTTTTTTTAATTTTCTATACATTTAAATATTGTTTTCATATTTTTTAAATAGAAATTTATATTTTTTCAAACAAAAAAATTAAATTAAACTACATCTAAAATAAAAGGGTCTAATTAAAGAAATAAAATGCATGTGAGCTTAACTAATGATAGAAATAAAGAAGTGAAAGAGTCTATTTTGAAAAAAAAAATTTCCAAAAATTGTACTTAATTTACTATTTATTTCATTAGCATTTATTGTTGCATTAATCTAATTAATTGATTTCTTCTTCTTTCCCTAAATGGTGCATTCACATTTCCTATATATACATTACAGAAATTAACTAATATGTTAAGTGATGAAAAAAAAAGAAAAGAAAGATAAGCAAGTATTGAGATTGACATATATGCAATGATGGTGATAACTCATTACTAATTTGGTTTCACCTTTAACTTAACTTTGTTGGTTTTGAGTAGATTCGTGTATAGAAGTGTTAATTTAATTAAACAATGGTTAAATTAGAGTTTATTCTAATTTTTTCATAGAATTTCTATTAATTATAAGTGAATACGCGTCTACTTAACCTTCATTATATTTAATAATTAAGTGAACAGGTCTACTTAACCTACATTATTCTCTTGCATATTAATGATGCTAGAATGTGTTTGTTTTTTAAAATGAATTTAAAAGGAAAAAAGAAAAAAAAAAGTGAGATTGTTTGGATTGAAAAAAAAAAGAAATGAAAGTTACAAGGGTTGAGTTTGATAAATTAAAGAAAGAAATATTTTAATGCATAAAATTAAATGATTATTATTTTATTTTTTATTATAAAAGTAATTTAAAATAAAATATAATTAACTCTGCCACCGGGACCACACGACCATGCACAAATAAAATAAAGAAAAATACACAATAGAAATAGAAGCAAATATGTGTCTTTTTTTTAGAAATTTGCATTGCCATCTAAATGTGTTTTACTTGTAAATTTTGTGAATTCTATATAACTCTTCAGTTTCCTCTTTTATTTTTATCTTCTCATCTCTAATTTACCCATTAACTCCTTCATTTCCTCTTCGATTCCTTCAACTTTGCATTCAACTAATTGACTAAAAAAAAATACACGAATTGAGATAAAAGATGAAAACCGAAAATAATAATTATATTATCTTATTCGCGATAAAATTAAATGACATAATATTTAAATAAAAATAAAAATAAAATTATTTTAAACACAAATAAAAATGTTGATTTTAAATTTATTAAACTGTCAAAACTTAATTAAATCTTTTTATAATGCATACCAATACAAATAGGAGATTTATGGCATATCCAAATCTAAACCCAGAACCCAAGTGAAATATGATGAAATGAATGGAACACAAAATGACAATATTTCGAAAAAAATTGTTTTTTTTCATACAATGAAAGATAAAATTAAATTTTATTTTAACTACGACATTTCCAAATATTTGAGTATAAAAAAAATTATATTACGTTTAATTAACGTTTAACTTGTAATAAAGTTGTTTATATTTATTGTTTAATAATTTAATTATTAGAAGGTAACCCAAAAAAAAAATAAAAATAAGAAGGACGGAACAATCTCATTTTCCTTTTCACTACTCCAATGCTGGTTCATTCTGAGAAGAAAAGTGATAGAAGGATTTATTTAGAGGTAACAATGTTTTGAATTAGATACAAATAATATTTATCTGTAACTCAGATTTGCAACAAAAAAGTTCACTCTGTCATGTTATTCATTGGATACTCTTTTAAAAAGTACCTACAGATATTTTAAAACTTGTTTGTTTTGGTTTATGAAGTTGAGATTAAGTTTTCTTTTGTGAAGGGTTTTCAATATCCAAGCTTAGGTTAAAGTTTGGTCTCCAATCTTCTCTTTGTGTTTGTTCGAATACTCTAATAATAAATGTGTAGTGAAAAATAACCAATTACCTAGATATGCAGCTTGTATTTATAGATTTTGAGATGATTTTCTGATTTGTGTTGACCTAATTACTATCCAAACAACAATGATCTCACCTATGATTGATGTAATTATTCTTAATGTAACCTTGTCCATAATTCGACTAACCGTTTCATGTGGAACCTTGTTGACCGTTCGGTTCACCGAGCGGTCATACTATACATCATGGATACCCATTAATATTTTAAAATATATATTTTATAAATTTTTAAAATAAAATTAAAAAACAAAATATAAAATATAGTATAAATTAAAATTTAACTTTTTAATCTAATAAAATATAAATTAATATTAATTCAACGTAACTTAATAAAATATAAAGTAAATTTTAATTTTAATTTTTTGCAAGTAATGAATATCCGCAGGTATAGTATGATACTCACATCCACTCGTTCATGAGCAGATATTAAAATACTCATTATTTACGAATAATAAATACTTACGGATACCATCTATCAGTTTTGAATTTTATTCGTGGATATTCACAAAAACGAGTATTTTTGTCTTCTTCTTTAAGTTTACATGTTTTTGTATAAATTTATAAAATAGTTTTTGTTATGAAATATAAAACTTGCTAATACCCAAAGAAAAAAAAGAAGAGAAAAATATACAAGATAATGAAACAAATTATTTTCTGTGTTATTAATAAATAGAAAAATCTTATTTATAGATACAAAACGCAAACCAAAATATATAACTCAAAAATGATTACAAATAATTAAATTTCATAAAAATGTAATTAATGAGTAATTTTAACAAATCAATAATAAATGTAATAAATTAATAAACAATCATTAATTCATAATACTTTTTCTTGGATGTCCATTATTCATCACATATTTTATTTTTCCGTGTTATATAAATTCACATCATTAAGATGACATGATTTAAAGTTCTTCTTAATAATATTTAACTGATTTTTACTTAAATGAATCTTTTGAATTTATATATTACTCTTTCAATTAAACAATACTTTATTGATAGTGAAAACATCAATAAGTTAATTAAAAATTTATTTTAATTAATTTGAAATAAAAAACAATAATTGATAAACAATAACGAATATATTTTGAAAAACAGTAAAATTTGCTTGTTTTACTATAATTATTTTAAAGTATTTTATTGATTTTTGTTATTAAATTCACATTTATATTTTTTCATATCAATCTTGTTTATTCATTTAATTAGTTCATAGTTTTACTTTTATTTTTTATTACTTGTGTATGATTTTATAAGAATTGAAAATTTATCATGTATTGGAATAAGAGTCAAGTTAATTTAGCTTATCTATTTTATTAATTACTAACTTGGTAATACTAATAGGTCATGCAGTGTTATAGTTAGAATTTGTTTTGTAATGTATAAAATAAATTTATACTAAATAAATAATGAAATAAACATGTACTATTTTATAAAAAAAAATTACCTGACTCGATTGGTTAGAGTCTTGGTGCTAATAAGTGTGTTATAATATATAAAACTGATAATAGAAAGAAGAAGAAAAATAAAAAGATGATAAAAACTAATTTTCTATGTTATTACTAAGAAAAAAAAGTTTTATTTATAAATACAAAATGCAATTTAAAAAATACAACTCAAATATTATAAATAATTAATTAATACGAGTAGTTATATAATTAAATTTCATAAAGAGATAACCTCATATTATTAATGATAACAAATTAATTAATCATAACCGTATAAATTTATAACAGTTTCATTTTAAACTTTAATATTTTTGGTTTAGTTTATTGAACATTATTTTTCATCTTGATAACTTAACAGTCAAACTTATTATACAAAAAATTTATTTAATAAATATTTAATTGAACTTATTATCTAGAAGTATCCATTGCCTAATATTAAAAAATGAAATATCTGCCGTGTGAACTGGCAGATCAATAGAAATTAGCAAAGTGAGGTGATTATTATAATAAATAATAATAAACTTTAGAGGTAATTAACTTTACTTAGGGTATTCGCTAAAGTGGACCTAATTAATTAAAAACCACTAAGCAGGTATTAGTGTTGCTTGTACACCTGTACAATTCTTGGTCACTAAAGTTGTGCTTCACATTTTAGGGTCAAATAATTTTTAATTTAGAGATGTGTTTGGAATAGGTAATATTTTCGATTGTTTCAAGACAGGTGTTAGGGTGATGAATCTTAATTATTAATGGTTACATTATTTTTGTTTCTATATTATGTATTTTTCACGATGTTCTATTATTTTTGTCATTGTCATCCTTATCTCTGAGTGCATTACCTCTCAACATTTCCCCTTTCCCCTTTCTATATATGAATAATGCTGTTATACATATCTCAAATATAATTATAATAATAAAAATTTATATATACAACTTATATACCCTATATTACATCAATTCAAAGTATAATAATATTGTTTGGTGTGTGGGATCGATGTTATCAATTTTCCAAATTTCATTTGTTCAATTTTTTTCTGTCTGGGTTATTGTTCGTCTTTTTTTTCAATTGTATTAAGAGGTTATTTGTTCAAGGTATTACCATGTCAAAGTCAATAAAAATTTGACAGTTTTAACAAAAATGCATATTAAATGTAACCAAGCTACCACACTACATTAAACTTGTATTTACAAATTTCAGAATGGGTTTTAGATTAGCGTTAGCCTAATTACGGTCCAAGTGATAATGGTCGTGTTTTGACTTAAGTTAATAATTACCAATCCTAATTGTTGTTTAAAGCCGATCGCTTAGTGTGCATCATTTGTTGACTGGTTGGATCGTCCGGTCCTAGGCTAACCGGACGACCATACACTACAAATGTTTTTCAAAAGACACTATATACATAACCAAATTTTCCTAACTATACTACTATAGCATCTCGTCTTATACTGGATCAATAGCTACATCCTTACATGCTTATCCTATTAATGTGGTCATTGCAAATAAAGAGAATACATAGACAAACAAACATAAAAGAGAAGAGAAACTAATGTACAAAAAGAGCAATCATACAACAAGTATAGAGATATTAACACATGTAAATCATTCATATCAACAACCTTAGAACATATAAATACTCATATTGGACTCGATCATCTGAATACATGTATTTATATCATGCACTTATGGTGGTGGAAGAGCTCGCCCACCCAAGCTACTGCACATAAAGTTAGTTTGTCAACCATCTTTGACCAAGGTAAAACTCCTAGATTGGGACCTCTTGCACCTTTCACTACATATCCATCCCTTCTCTATTTGGGATTGGATGATTATTAGAGTGACAAGATAACTCCCATTATTGAATCCATATATCAATACATACACTAATGAAACGCCACCATAAAATCTTTCCACGAGATCCATGAAATTATACCAACACATATACCATACTCATCATCATCACAATTTCATTCATAAATAAACACCATATACTCTTAGACATGCATAAAGTGCATTGCAAATTCATTTCAAATAACCGTGAAATAAGAAAACTCAAACATGTATATACCAGTGCTCAAAAGTGGTGCCTAACACTATGCTCCCCAAACTTGCACAATGAGCTAACACTTAACGTCAATTTGCCACCACTCAATGTTAAATCAAATATTAACATATCAAAATCATGTGATTTTTGAAAGCGAGACATGTTCAAATGGTTAAATTGGTATTTCCTTCTCAATACTTGGGTTAGAAACAACTTTTAATGTCAGGATACATATCAATTAGCTCAATTAATCCGATTTTAAGTTCCTTAATCAACACAAACTCAAACAAAACAAACCAAAAGACAAACATCCAAAACAACCAATTTCATCATAAACTCAACCATGCAAAACACAAATTTAAGATGTTTAAAGCTTAAAATAATACAATTAGTTTTCCTTATCTAAAAGATAGACCAACAATTTAAGAATCTCTTAAACATCTCCAAATGGACAAGAAATTTTATTTTCTCCTATGAACAATATAGACACGATCATAAAACATTATTAAGACCACCGATAACAGAGACTCTTATAGAAAACTCAGACACTACATGTGAATCAAGATGGTCCACATGCACAAAAAAATATACTAACTAAAAGTAAGATAAAAAACTAACGATCTTTAACATTCAAATAGATAAATGAATGGTTAGAGCTCTAGAAGAAAAATATTTAGAAAAATAACATACTTTTTAATAAAACTCGTTTATAAAATTTTTATTTATACTTTAAAATTTTATTTATTAAAAATAATCGAGTTTTATCGTTATAAACATATTATAATTTTAAAACACAATTTTCTATTCTCTTATAATAATTAATTAATATTTTATATAATATCAATTATTAATTATACTAATAGTAATATACTAATATATGTAAAAGAAAATTTAATTATATTATTCATTATAGTTCTATAATGTAAATGAAAATTTCTAAAAAAAATGTAATTAACTAATATATTAAATTGTACTAATATTTTTAGTTTATTTTTATTAAAAATAAATACGAGTTGAGATATAAAGATAATTAATGATAAACTGACTAATTTATAAAATTAAAAATAAAAATTAGCATTTATTAACTATAGTAACAATAATAATTTAAGTTAATAGTATAAGCAATTGAAATTATACTAATAGTAATAATTTCAATTAATAGTTATTAACTTAAGCATAATCTTAATAATTATTGATGAAAATTAATATTCTGCTGGAAACAATAAACAATGGGGCACTTGCACATGTCATGTCATGTCATGGTTTATGTTTAGTAATTGATTTAATGTTATATAGTTAGTCTAAATTATTATTTTTTTTATAGATTTAAATTATTTAATATAAGGAGAGGAGACCATAATGTAAATGAAAATTTCAAAAAGAAAAAAGTAAATAACTAATATATTAAATTGTAATAATAATTTAAATTTAACTTTAATAAAATAAATATGAATTAAGATATAAAGATGGTTAATGATAAAGTAATTAATTTATAAAATTGATTATAAAATTTACCATTTATTAATTATAGTAAAGATAATAATTTAAGTTAATAATATAAGCAATTGAAATTATACTAATCGTAATAATTTTAATTAATAATTATTAAACGATGCTGAATCTTAATAATTATTGAATTAAGATTAACATCCTATTGGAAACAATAAAGAATGAGACACATGTCATGGTTTATATTTAGTAATAGTTTAATGTTATATAGTTAGTCTAAATTATTAATTTCTTGTTATAGATTTAAATTATTTGCTTTCTGAGACTATAATAATGTAAATGAAATTTTTTAACATAAGTAACTAATACATTAAACTGTAATAATATTTTTATTTTAACTTTAATAAAAATAAATATGAATTAATATATAAAATGGTTAATGATAAGGTAACTAATTTATAAAATTGAAAATAAAATTTACCATTTTTTAATTATAGTAACAATAATAATTTAAATTAATAATATAAGCAATTGAAAATTATACTAATCGTAACAATTTCAATTAATAACTATTAATTGAAGCCTAACCTTAACAATTACTGAATTAAGATTGATATTCTATGGAAACAAAACAATAAAGAATGAGACACATGTTATGTCATGGTTTATGTTTAGTAATTGATTTAATATTATATAGTTAGTCTAAATTACTAATTTTCTGTTATGGATTTGAATTATTTGATTTCAGGAGATTAGACTTTAATGTAAATAAAAATAAAAAAAGACATAATTAACTAATATATTAAATTGTAATGATATTTTTAATTTAACTTTAACAATAATAAATGTCAATTAAGATATAAAAATTATTAATAATAAAGTAACCTACTTATAAATGGAAAACAAAATTTATCATTTATTAATTATAGTTAATAATACTAATTTAAATTAACAATATAAGCAATTGAAGTTATACTAATAGTATTAGTAATCATGTCAATTAATAATTATTAATTAGCATAATCTTTATAATTACTGAATTATAATTAATATTCTAGTGGAAACAATAAAGAATGAGTCAGGTTTATGATTTTTTAAATAAGTAGTGGTGGTTTCTCATTAAAGAATAATTAAATTTTAATATTCAGGTTAGTAAATGAAGGTTAGGCCCCTCTCTTATTCTTTTGGTGAGAGTTTGAAGGATTATACACTTTTACATTCATCTAACACGAAATATAAGAATAAAATAAATAAGATACTGTGAAAAATAAATGTAAAAATTTAAATGGGTAAAGGAATATATATATATTTTTTTTATACGGAGATGTTAAAATTCCATTTTCAATATCATAAACAAATACTAGTAATATTCAAATATCTCTTCACTGCTCTTTCTCATTCTGTTATTTTCGTTAAAATTCAGTTTCCAAGTACTGTCACTGCATGTTCGTTTGTGAAGTATTTTACTCAACAAAAGTTCCATTTACCTATTAGAATTTCAAAAGTTCACTGTAGAATGATTGAAGTTTTCTCTAATTTATGATGCAAGATCTCTCTTTTTCTGGGATTACATTCTTTTATCTTTTAGATCTTAAAGGAGTGGTACTCGACATTTATTTCTTGAATATGTGTAATGTAAGAAAAATGATGTGATTTTCATTGGGACTTTCTGGCAAAAATTATTACACTTTATTATTTTCATTTACAGCATTTAATGCAATGATAAATTAATTTTTCAGTTATGGTGATGACAAATTGTTTTTAACCAGGACGACTTTATAAAATATTGTTTTTGAATACAATTGTAAATTATTAATTAATAATTACAAAAAATAATTCTTAATGGTAAACATTCATAATATTTCATTTATCAGTTTATCAATAACTTTTGAATATATAATTTTTTTATATAAATTAAAATATATCTCATATACAAACACTACATGCAAATTAAGATTATTCCCATACACAATAAAAATATACAAATAAAAAATATAAAAAATCAACATATTTTATTTAAGAAAATGATAAAACAAAAATAAAGACATCATCACAATAATCATTGTAACAATTTCCGATCTTTAAATATTTATCAACGAAAACTAAGAAAACCTAAAAATAAAAGAAAAAAAAATCTAAGATTTTAGAAAAAAATATGTATTTTTAAATGATAAAAATCGTTCATAAAATTTTTATTTATACTTTAAATTTTTAATATTAAAATAATTAAATTTCATTATTTTAAATATATTATCAATTTTAAATCATAGTTTTCTAAATTTTAGACCTAATTTAGTTATCAACTATCAAGGTTAAATAGAGAGAATAAATAATAATAAAAAAAAATATCTTACCCTTATACATTTGCATTAGAACATCATACTTTTAGCTTTGAATAATAGAATAGAACAATGATATATTAACAACTTTTTTTAATAATTTTTTGACAATAGACTATGTGTCACTATTTTATTAATTTGTATATTTGAAACAAATTAATCATGAGTTATCACATAAACAATTGCAAAATAATTGTAAAAAAAAGTTGTTAAAAAAACATTTTCCTTCAATAATATCACGTTTCTTCTTAAAAGTATAATCCAAAAACTTGGATCACGATACATTAATAAATTTAACTTTGTTTTTCCCTAGTGTTCCGCTACTTTGTTATACTAAACATAAAAAAAATATTGTTGTTTGATATTCTTTATAATCAACCTTATAAAGTTTCTCATTTTGCAGATATTTTCTTTTTATTTCCTAAACCAAGATAGATTTATAAATACTTTAACAAAGTTCACAAACTATACAATAGAAAATGTGAATATATAGGAAGTTTTGTTCCGATTTGAAGTACATTGAGATGCATTTGGAATATTTTTCATTTTGAGTTATGAAACCTTTTCACAATTTTATGTTTTAAAAAAACGAGTTCATTTTTACACTCTGAAATTTAAAAATTATTTACAATTTTGTACTAAAAGACGTTTTTGAGAATCGTAGGAAAATGATGTATTTAATTTGCCTTAATTTCAACTCAAAACGTGAGACTTTTGGATAAATGGATTAACTCTTTATCCTGTGTTGGTAAAATATTTTATGAACTTTTTATTCCCCTTTTTCATTTTAATTTTGTTTTTATCTTTCACCAAACTCATTTTAAGGGATCAAAGTTCATATATGACTATGTGAATACGGTAATTAATATATTTTCATATTTGCTATATAAGGAGTTTTGTAATGTAATTTGAACATTGGTAATAACATCACGTTTTAGTGGGATATGTCAAGGAAAGGAAAAATATATATTTTCACGAAATGAAAACGTGAGTAGTTATTTTCTTATTTTCTTATAACTATTTTTGTTCTAATATTTTTAAATTTTAAAGTATTAAAAGTTAACCAAATTCTAAGAATTATTTTAGATTATATACGTTATACAAAAAGACTAAAAATTAGTTAAGTTGTTTATTCAAAAGAATTATTTTAATGACATATATGCATGTTAGGTGTAGAAAAATAACAGGTGATAGAAACTAGTGATTAACTGTAAATATATAAACTGCAAGATGAACTTTTCAAGTAATCAATTACCATTTATTATTATTATTTTCACATAAAATTTATTAAATATAGAAACAACAACAGAGCACAGATACCAGATGGGTAAAACTACATTCTCCATCACAAGCCTTATGCATCTTCACCTCTCTCACAAAACAAGACCAAGTAAAAAAAAAAAGGACTCATGGCTCTTATTTATAAGCAATAGTTAATTAAGTTTCTCACATCTTTCTTCTTAAAAGGACACAGATAAGAATGTATACTCATGGCTCTCTAGATACACAAAACCCCAAAAATTATTTGATCATCCGAAACTACATTATCTAAACTAATCTCTATACGATGCATGGTAATGTATATATATCGTTCATTTCTTTTATAAATAAAAAAAAAACAAGTTTAGTATGGATCATATAAAGATGATAAACATGGGAGTTTAAGGATTATGTAGTTTGGAAGGATCAAATAATTTCAACCTCAGTACGTATATAATGTATGTTGTTTAGGCGCGATTAATGTTGTTGAACTGGTCGCACCTGGACCTGACTTCTCCTTGCCTGCCAGTTTTCACTCGAAAGACAGACAGCTTCTCCATTGCATTTACAAAGTCGTTGAAGAAAGCTTGCTGATCTTTTGCGTACAGTTCCACATATGGCTTGGTTCTAGGGTCCACACCGAGCAAGGAGTCAGAGGTCAAGAGCCCCAACCCATTCATCACATTCTGGAAATAAGCATTGTCGAACCTCCCTGGTGTCCTCATATCATTGAATGCAGCCATGGATGGGTCACTGGTGTAGTTATGGCACACTGACCTCAACCCTGCAACCAGTTTAGGGTGCATGGTGGGATCGGCATCGGAGGTTGCGCTGAAGTTGTAGATCCTTCCGATGAACTCCTTGCAGTGAGTGAACCCTATGGTGTGTGCGCCGGTCATAGCCACCATCTCTTTCACCGTGAAACCCTTCTTGGTGAACTTCTCAATGATCTGGTCCATGGTCATGTTGGGCGTGGGAAGGTTTTCATCTACTTTTGCAGCGTCAGATTCTAAGCTGTCTTTTCTCCCCAATCTCACGGGATAGTAGGGTCCACCCACCATCTTAACAAGGTCTCTGGTGGCCTGTGCCACGATGTCAGAACAGGAAACCACGCCAGGGCATGCAAGCTCGACCGCGTTCTTGATCTTGACTATGACGTCGAAGGCGTCGCCGGAGAGAGAGAGGTTGAGGTCGGCATCACGCTCTGCATGGGGGTTGTAGGCGTTGGAAGAGATGAGGATGGAGGCGTCGCAGCCGTCGGTTATGCAGTCATGGAAGAAGAGGCGAAGAATACCGGGTGCCGTGGCGGGACTTGTACTTTGTTTGGTGTAGATGGTTTCCATTACGATTTTTGGAAAGTCTGGACATGTTTGTTTGTAGTAATCAACGTTGAGTTTTGCATAGGAGAATGGGAGGGAGAGGAAGAGAAGGAAGAGAATTGGAAAAGCCATGGTGGGAGAAGAAAAAGATTAAGAATGTTTTTTTGCCAAGAGAAGGGTCAAGAACAAAAAGATGTGTTACTCTTTTCTTTCTTTCTTCCTCTCTTGGTTTGTTTCGAAGCCAGGGCTGAGGGGGAAGTTAATGGATTTGGGATAAAAGGATGTGGGAGGGAGGGGTTTAAGGAGAATGTCCTCCACCATTTTTGACTTCTACTTTCCTTTCCATCTTTTGCTTGTTTCCTAATTTTTTCTATTTTTGCATCCCATGTGTATTGCTTTACTATTATAGCTATACCATTTCTTTCTGGGCTGCTTTTCGCTTCTCTTCTACGGCTCAAACTTGGGTCTTTCACCGTGGAATGCGCTTGTCCCAACAAAACTATACTTTTTTAGAATCTGCTTCTTAAAAGCGATTCTAATATCTTGTGCCTTTCTTTCTCTTCCACCCACCTTCTCTTTTTGGCTTCATTTCACAGGTAAATTCAGTGATGTTAAATTACGACTTCAATTTCTTTTCCCTTTTAAGAGAGTTGGGGAGAATGTGCCAACCTCTAGTTTCAGAACCACCTCAAATTTCTCAAAGTCCTTCACCTCGTTAATTAAACGTTATTTTATATGCCTAATCTTATACAATATTTTAAAGAATTATTGTTTGTTTATGTTGTTATCGGTGACTGTTTTAGAATAAAAGCATATTTAATAAATCATATTTTTTTGTACATTTATTATGAAGTCGTATAAATTAATCGATAGAATTTTTCATCTATTGTGTTATTAACAATACAGTCCAATTATTGTTTTTGCATTACATGTATAAACTAATGATATTTATTTTAATTTTTCATGTAAAGGTTTCAATCAAATCATATTTATCAGTGAAGGCACGTTTCGTATTCTGAATTTTGAAATGGATATGATTTTTATTTATAAAATTATTAATATGATATTATACAATTTCATCGTGAAAATTGAAAGCATAAGAGAAAGAGAGAAGAAAGATATCATTCTATGAGAAAAGATTACAGAATGTTTAGATGATAAAAGCTACTGCAAAACACAAAGGATCACTCCTTATATAGAGTTTAGAGAGTGTATGGCACATGCATCGTACGTCACGTAATAAAAATAGCTTAAACTAATATATTTTTCAATACTTTGACACGCCTTAACTATTTCACATTCATTTGAGACGCGTGGGATCCACTTTAGCAAGGTTAATTGTGTTATTTTGATGATGAGGAATGTAAGTAAATAAAACTGTGCGTTTCGAAGCAAAACAGCTGCACAATTTGGTTTGTCTCTCATTTCGCTTATTTTAGTTTCGAAGCAAACGCGGGATCATTGTTGGTGCTAGGGCAAGGGTGGGTTGATAGAGTAGGCGAGAATTTGGGCGGTGCGACTTAATCGGTGGACGTGATCAGATGGATGGTGGGCGGTGTTTCTTCTTCCATCCTTCTTTTCTCTTCATAACGCAAGAATTTGGAGTATGCGACTTAATCGGAAGGTGCACATGACGGTGGTGGGCGGTGCTTCTTCTTCATTTCTTGTTTTGTCTTGATTTGTGTATCTTTTGTTTTCTTTATGCTTCACTTTTGAAAACCCTAGACTAAAAGGGGCAAGGTTTGATAAAAATGAGGTTGAAAGGATCCTTTGTTGCTGAAAGCTGTGACTGGAAATGAGATGAACATTGTGTTGTATGTCATACCTTACTCTTCTTCCCACCCTTTATTATGAAGCTAACAATTATGGCTCCAAATCCCTTATGTCTTACACATTTTACAGGGATACTGCTAAAGATCTGGTCAAAGGTCTGCTTGTATAATATGGTCAAATTAGGAAGAGAAGCTACAACTTTACGACGTGTTCTTGAAACTCTTTCATTATTTTGATTATGAAAATCAATGGTCTCTTGAAAAAGGAGTTGCTGCTCATGTTTTGATTTACTTACAATCTCTTTTAGCAGAATCAGGTAGCACTGCAATACTAAGTGTTGTGATTTTTCTTCAAAAAAGATTTTGTGGCTTATTTTAGTATATTGATTATCTCTTTTTGCACACTAGGAAATAATTCCTGTCTTCTGTTGTCCGTTTTGGTCAAGCACTTGGATCATAAAAACCTGTACTAAATTTTTTTTTGTCTTTTCAGCCTTTCCCTGATGCTTTGTTTCATCAATTGCTCCTGGCCATGGCTCACTCTTATCATGAAACCCGAGTTGGAGCTCACCGCATCATTTCTGTAGTGCTTATGCCATCACCATTTTCTCCTAAGTTAGACCAAATAACAAAGATGTTTGAGAAGGTATCAAGCGAAAGCTTCTCCATTCAGCATGAAAATGTTTTAGGAGCAGAGTATATGAATGGGAAACACGCAGAAGGAAAGGAAGTAGTTGGTGCGAGTGAGAATATTATTGATTAAACTCCACGACATGGATTGCTTTAAGTAATTTAGTTTGCTTAAATAGTCATAATAAGCATTAACAATTTATTTCATCTGATATCATTTTGTTTTCTGCTTTGCATATGCAGACTGCAGTTACTACAAGATGACAAATACTTGCCTTCCACATGACACATCACGACAACGGTTCCTTCAATTTGTAGAAAGAATTAAGAAGTATTATATTCTACTGAAACAAGGAAATTGTAATGAGGTGTTCCTAACTATTAGACATTTAAACAGTGTTAGTGTGATCTAACAGCCATTTATGTTTATTGAAATATAGTACTGCATTCGATTATTTATGAGTTACTGTTATCTAATCCAAAGCTTCTACTTAAAATAAATTGTTTCAGTCCCTGTTATTTTCTTTTTATTAGCTTAGCATTTAGTGGAAAAGGGAAAAATGTATTTGGTTGCATATATCTTGAGTTAAAAACAAAAAGTGACTAATTAAAACTTACAGGAATAAGTTAACATTCAAAAACTTCTAAAGCAGTAATGAACGAGAATTACAGAGTGAAAAACGGATTTCATAAAAGATTTTATGTTTGAATAAAATTTGTTTAATTCAATCTCAATTACCACACTTTTTAGGTACCATAAGTGGTTATTTACTAAGTCTTAAATGATTATTTCATAACGGTATTTTGTATAACAATAAAAGTTGTTTAATTCAATCCCAATGACTACATAGTATGACGTTATCTCATAAGTTTTATGTGGTTACTTTAGAAAGGTGTTTTAAAAGTTGTTTAATTCAATCCCATGACAACATTTTTTTGGTGTAGTAAGTAGTTATCTCCTAAGCCTTATGGGTTATATCTGAACTGTGTTGTGTACAATATAAGTGTTTAATTTTTTTGTGCAGTAAGTGGTTATTACCTTAGTCCTGTGTGGTTAT
This sequence comes from Vigna mungo, assembly GCA_036885675.1. Taxonomy (NCBI): domain Eukaryota; kingdom Viridiplantae; phylum Streptophyta; class Magnoliopsida; order Fabales; family Fabaceae; genus Vigna; species Vigna mungo. Next base: position 40,260,614 of record CP144692.1, on the reverse strand, counting down.
TTTGGAAAGGTGTTTTGTACAACAATAAAAGTTTAATTCAATCCCAATGACTACATTTCTTTGATGCAGTAAGTGGTCTCCTAAGCTTTATGTGGTTATTTTAGAAAGGTGTTTTGTACAACAATAAAAGTGATTTAATTCAATCTCAATGACCACATTTTTTTAGTGCAGGAAGTGGTTATCTCCTAAGCCGTATGTGGTTATATCTATATTATGTTTTGTACAATAATAAAAGTGCTTTAATTCAATCCCAATGACCATTTTCTTTGGTGCAGTAAGTGGTTATCACCTAAGTCCTATGTGATTATTTTGGAAAGGTGCTTTTGTACAATAATAAAAGTGTTTAATTCAATCCCAATGACCATATTTTTTGGTACAGTAAGTGGTTATCTCCTAAACCGTAGGTGGTTATATCTGAACTGTGTTTTGTACAACAATAAAAGTGCTTTAATTCAATCCCAATGACCATATTTCTTTGGTGCAGTAAGTGGTTATCACCTAAGTCTTATGTGGTTATTTTGGAAAGGTGTTTTGTACAACAATAAAAGTGTTTAATTCAATCCCAATGACCACATTTTTTTAGTGCAGTAAGTGGTTATCTCCTAAGTCCTATGTGGTTATTTTGGAAAGATGTTTTGTACAACAATAAAAGTGTTTAATTCAATCCTAATGACCATATTTTTTTGTGTAGTAAGTGGTTATCTCCTAAACTGTAGGTGGTTATATTTGAACTGTGTTTTGTACAACAATAAAAGTGCTTTAATTCAATCCCAATGACTATATTTCTTTGGTGCAGTAAGTGGTTATCACCTAAGTCCTATGTGGTTATTTTGGAAAGGTGTTTTGTACAACAATAAAAGTGTTTAATTCAATCCCAATGACCACATTTTTTTAGTGCAGTAAGTGGTTATCTCCAAAGTCCTATGTGGTTATTTTGAAAAGATGTTTTGTACAACAATAAAAGTGTTTAATTCAATCCTAATGACCATATTTTTTGGTGCAGTAAGTGGTTATCTCCTAACCGTAGGTGGTTATATCTGAACTGTGTTTTGTACAACAATAAAAGTGCTTTAATTCAATCCCAATGACTATATTTCTTTGGTGCAGTAAGTGGTTATCACCTAAGTCCTATGTGGTTATTTTGGAAAGGTGTTTTGTACAACAATAAAAGTGTTTAATTCAATCCCAATGACCACATTTTTTTAGTGCAGTAAGTAGTTATCTCCAAAGTCCTATGTGGTTATTTTGAAAAGATGTTTTGTACAACAATAAAAGTGTTTAATTCAATCCTAATGACCATATTTTTTGGTGCAGTAAGTGGTTATCTCCTAAACCGTAGGTGGTTATATCTGAACTGTGTTTTGTACAACAATAAAAGTGCTTTAATTCAATCCCAATGACTATATTTCTTTGGTGCAGTAAGTGGTTATCACCTAAGTCCTATGTGGTTATTTTGGAAAGGTGTTTTGTACAACAATAAAAGTGTTTCATTCAATCCCAATGACTATATTTTTTTGGTACAGTGATTATCTCCTAAGTCCTATGTGATTATTTTTGAAAAAAGTTTTGCAGAACAATAAAAGTGGTTAATTTAATCCCAATGACCATATATTTTAGTGCAATAAGTGGTTATCTCCTAAGCTGTATGTGGTTATATCTGAATTGTGTTTTGTACAACAATAAAAGTGCTTTAATTCAAAAGTGGTTTAATTCAATATCACTCATCACATTTCTTAAGTGCAGTAAGTGGTTATCTACTAAGACTTATGTGGTTATTTCTTAGGACATATTTCATCAATATGATTGCCAACCAAACTTTTATGAATAACCAAACTTAAATTTTCATCCATAAAGCATTTTATATTGAATCATAAGATTCATAAACATTAAACAGTACAACATATTCTTCATTACAAAAACTAAACAACCTAAACACCAATAACATTAATTGTATCCTAATTAATCATATTTCATGGACATTCTGTTCAATATGTACATCAATGGAGTCATGTTGAACTTCTATTACAACTTCCCCTACTTCAGAGTATTCAACTTCTTCATGTTATCCTACTTCACGACTTAATCAATGCCTAAAGCATGCACATTTCTTCATTATCCTACTTCAATGAACATTATCTTCGTGGAATACTCACTGACAAACCATCTGTTGTCGTAGAAGTTGTAATTGTTCCTACAATAACAATACTCTTGTCAAATATTACACTTAAAAACCTCTTATTTTAATCATATTCAAATAAACATAAATAATACTGACCGTTGTGTAATTGGGCATTTTATTCCCATCCAATTTAGGAATGTGGTCCCATAACTTCATAACACCATATGTATTACTACTCTTATTGAAATGTAAATAACTTGCATGTTTCAGAGATAGAACAGTGAAAGGAGAAGAAATAACTGAATGAGCACACATTTCCAATAACCCGTGTTATTTGTTTGTCTTTTATTTGCTTTGAATAGTAAAATATCGAGACCTTGTGTTAATTAATATTAAAAAAAAAATTAGAAAAGTGAAAATTTTGTGCAAAATGTAGGAGTTCATTACAAAGAATGCAAAGTTCAACCCATGAAATAGAAAAATTATATTTTCCTCAAGATTAAGTTATAGGCAGTGCCATGTTATGTTACTTTTTATTACCATACACTAGCTTCAATGTAGAAATAGTCTAAAAGTGAGCAACTTGACAGCAGTTTCTGTTACTTACTCTGAGTGCAGGATTTGCATCAAGATGAAAAACAGAAGAGCACTCGTGGCATCAACAACCACGCCCATGGGATGTGCACCATGTGGCATTGATTGTATGATATCCTACAAAACAAATGTAAGATGATATACCACCATTAAGTTAGATTAATAATCTCATACTTCATATAAAGAAAGAGAAATATAATCTCTCTAATTTACTGAATCACTTCAAGAGAATGATGTATGCTATATTGCATAAGATATTAAAAAAGATTGTCGGTTAGAACTCATATCGGTCTGGAAATTAACAAGTGCTCTAGTTCTACTTTGAAACAAGTTATAATTTTACTTCAACCAAAACAAAGAGAAATAGAGAAAAATAAATAATGAAAACTCCATTTCAAAAATTATTCCACCCAGTTTGTCTCATAAAAACACTATTATTAAAGAGCTGCCAGATTTCTTTAACAATATAAAATTCACTGGTGAACTAAATTTCAAGTAGTACAACAATTAGTCAAAGTTGTTCACAAATTGAAAAGTTGTCGATGGCCATTAAATTGCAGTGCAAACTGTTTTAAATGTGGTATAAAAGCTCACCAATACTCCTTAAGGAACAATTGAATGCTAAGAAATGGCAAATTCCCATTCTGCTAACTGACTTTCAGAAGGAAAAGTTCCATACACTTAAAAACAATAAAAGACACAAGTTGAGAATTTTCAGAATAAATATATAGGCAACAACTTACTTTTTCTTATCAATACTTGGGATGTCACTTCTTTATGCCTTCTCCACAATAACCTTCAGGCATATCCAGAATAATTTAGCACAAAATTTCAGATATATCAATGACATGCACTCCCGAGAAGGTAGGAATAGGAACACCTGGAAACAAATTAAAACAAGGAAAGGTGAAATGACTGCACTAACAGAAACAGTAGACATTTACGGTGAGAAATCCATTAAACTAAGAATAGAAAAATGCCTAACCAAATTAGGTTCATCAAGCAGGACTAAATGCATTTGTTTATAGATAACAAACAAGGTTAATAAATTCAAAAAAGTAAAGGATACTCAAGCAGCAAAAAAAAGAACAACACGTAAAAGAACAATTCTTCTGCAAAAATGTATACTTCACCTGTCACTAAAAATTGCATAAGTATTTAGACAGTAGCAAAGAAAAATAGAATTGGCAATTCTCACCGGGATCCTGTCTGGGTATTTTTCTCTAATTCTAGCAGCCTCTATTATTCTCTTCTCTGGAAAGAAAACTATTATTAATATAATACCTACCTACATCTCCAGCACACAACAAAAGTTTCGAATAATTGGGGAAAAAAGAGGAAGCAAAAGGTATACCAAGATCATGTTCTTGTTTGAAGTAGCTCCTTGCCATTTATGCTGAAATTGGAATCAACAAAGTTCAATTAAAATAAAATATCCATAATCTCACAAAGAAAAGGTAGTTCGCCAATAAACAAAAATTCAAAATCATTTCCATTTTCTAAAGATAATAAATAATGAAACAAGTTAGAAACATCATAAAACGAAACAAAATCCAAAACTTGAGCAACACTAAGTGAGACGATATTAACACAAACAAGAAACAGAAGGGGATACAGGAAAAAAATCATCAGAAACAGTTATTTTGCATAGAGTGGAAAAAGAACCCTGATAAGTTTGAAAAAAAAGATGATCATATCCTACCTAATAAGTTCGAAAAAGATTATCATCTCCTACCTCAAACACACCACTGATTGAAGGCACCAACGAACAACGATGAGCAACCAAGCTATGCATATTGCATTTCACTGAGTGTTATGGTTTGCTACACCTTTTGCAACCTTCAACAAAAGTTGTACAAAGCTCTAGAATCAAAGAAATTCAACTGAAAAACAGATTCACAATTTAAAACAGAGACATGTACCTGTTATCTTCAAAAGTTCTCAGCACAGTCCCTGTCACACAACCCAACCCAATGGTCACCCTTCTCATGTTAGGAAGGTACCAAGGACTCAAGATTATGAGCGACAGGAATGCAGTTTCTCACTCAAATGCCAAAGATAAAACAAATGATTTCTCTTTTATTACCTTTCAAACAAATTGTAAAAACAAGAAGGTGGCGAGTAGAAGTCTACCTTAAACACACCACCAATTGAAGCAACTCAGAGGCACCAACGAAAATCGACGAAGAACAATGCGTTGTGAGAGAAAACAAAACCTAAAACCTAAATGTGATTTTCAAAACGAGAAGCGAAAGAAGATAGAAACCCCAATATTTCTTTTTCCCCTTTTACCCATACCCACTGTCCAATTTTTTTCTCAAAAAGGTGACGTGTCCCGTGTCAAATGAGTGTAGGTGACACGTAGGCGTGTCATCCTACCACTACTCTTCATTTTAGATGAGCAACTCTTCATGCTCTGCTAGGGTTTGGGCTGACAGAACGCGAGAAGTGGAAGAGGAAGTTTTCGTGTGCTGCTAGCGTGGGGAGCGACAATTCAAATGTGCTTTGTCGAAGAGGAAGGGTTAGTGTGGTGCTAGGGTTGGAGCTGATAGAGAACCCGAAAAGTCGAAGAGCAAGTGTTCGTGTTGTGCTAGGGTTGGGTGATAGAGAACGCGAGAATTCCATGGGTGTCGCTTAATCGGAGTGTGTATGCTTCTTTTTCGTTTCTTCTGTTGTCATTATTTTTTGTTCTTTGCATTTCTTTTTGCTTCATTTTCGTAAACCCTAGAGTAAAGGGGGCAAAAATCCCTAGTTTCGTTCTTGTTGCTTCATTTTTGCATCTCTCTGACCTTGCTCTGCTGCTCTCTTCGACTTTAGTGTAATTCAGAGTCAATTCCCTGTCTTTTTTATGCATTTAAAGCTTTTTGAGTGGGAAAATCAGGGTATAATTTCTTGTGTGAATCTTAAATACGAAAAGCTATTAATTTCTGGAACTTCATCAATATTCTTTTCAGATTATGAAGAAAATAATAATTAATAAATTTGTTAGGATTTTTTAGATGGTTTTACAGATCCCTACAAACTGCGATATAACGTGTTGAACTAAGTTTGGATTATTGACATTGATTAATGGAATAAAATAGAAAACTTAGATGAATGTAATGTTGTTTTATAGGCTTTTCAAAGAGTGACCACATCCTGATGAATTAATTTGAAGTCAAGTTGTCGCAACCAAAATCGCGACGGGACGACGATCCAAAAAAAGGAACGGTTTTGAAAAGAGTTTGGAGTCGCCACCATAGTTTATTCTGGAAAACTATGGAAAAAACCATAAAGAAAAAGCAAGGTCTACGAAAACCGAAATTCGGGTTCGGGAGTCGGTTACGTGTGGGGAAGGTATTAGCACCCCACAACGCCTTTAATTAAATACGCGAATAAAGATGTGGTTTGCAAAATGTTTAACTATCCCAAAAAACAACAATATAAAGAAACAAAAATTACTTTTTAGTTTTTTGGGCCTGACAAGGATTGACCTTGCTCCTACGTATTCTCAGTCAAACTGAGAAATCAGGGTTACGTAGTTCTTTCAAAGTTGGTTGGAAAATTTGTTTGAGAAATCTGTATTTTTTTTTTTTTGATATAGAAGGAAAAAGGTTCTTAGCACGAGGACGATGCGTGCGATCACACATGTGCTTAAACCTTTAAAACATATTTTTTAATTTTATAAAAGGAAGAAAGGTCTCCGCACGAGGACGATGCGTGCGATCACACACGTGCTGAGAACCTTTAAAACATTATTTTTAATTTGTAAAAGGAAGAAAGGTCCTAGCACGAGGACGATGCGTGCGATCACACACGTGCTGATAATCTTTAAAACATTATTATTTTTTTTAATTTGTAAAAGGAAGAAAGGTCCCAGCACGAGGACGATGCGTGCGATCACACACGTGCTGAGAACCTTTAAAACATTATTATTTTAATTTTATTAAAGGAAGAAAGGTCACAACACGAGGACAATGCGTGCGATCACACACGTGCTGAGAACCTTTAAAACATTATTTTTTAATTTTATTTATAAAAAGGAAAGGGTTTTCTAGCACAAGGACGATGCGTGCGATCACACATGCGCTAGAACCCTTAAAATAATAATTTGTTTTAATTTTATTTATGTTTATTTATTTTACACAAGGTATGAGGGTGGGGAAATCATGTAAAGGGGGTTACATGTAGTAAATATTAACAATCAAACACAAAAAAAATAAAAAAAATAAAAATGAAATAAAATAAAAGAACTACCCAATAAGCATAGGAGTGTAAAGATAAAAACAGAGGTGCATCTCAAATAACTCGGACAGGCCCGCCCAATAACGTAGGGGTGTATGGCCGAAAAAAAAGGGTGCAACATGAGATAGCATACTCTGGTCCAATCCCTTATTTTTTAAACAAAGTGGGGTGCAGATAGGGATTTCTCGTTGCCAGGAAGAAAAGCCAATCTACCAGCCTAGCCCAAGGCTTCCTTTATTGTTTGCCAGACAGGGAATGAAGGGTGTGATGAGAGCAAAAACGGGGGTGTAGGAAATAATAATAATAAAAAAAACATAAAATAAAATAAAAACAAAATAAAAAAAAACAAAAAGACCCAAGCCCAAATCCACTCTTTAGAAACCCTAGGTTTTCCACCCCCAAATCCTCTAGGAGGTTCTCATTCGAAGAGAACTCCAAACCCATCCTCAGACTCCTCTCAAAAGACGTCTCCTCCAACATCCGCCGGCCAAACGACCAAACGACACCGCAACACCGACTGCCACCTTCTGCCGACCACCGTGACACCGATTGCCATCCTCCGCCGTCCACCGAAGCCACCGTGAATCCTAGTCACTCAACCATAGCAGTCACCACGTGAATCTCCTTTTCGCGAACCAGAAACGCCACCTCAAATCGCGAACCTCCATGACCGCCGCGTCGACTCCACCATCTCCTCCATCAGCGCGCCACTAATCTTCTTCACTTTCTCACACCACCAGATAAAAACCAGTTTCTCTCCCTGTTGGCGCCATCTCTAATGGCGTCGCTAGGAACAACAATGGACCGTGCTCCAAAATGCAGAATGAATAATAAAAGGGAAACTGTTTCTGAGTTTAGCTCTCTGTGTGTGGGTGCTGGAAATCGGTCCCTGCTTTGGGTTGTGGTTCTTGTTCCTATAGTTCACGTTTGGATATTTGGTTGGTTTTTTTCCTTGCAGGTAAAGGGCGTTTGGTCACAAAGAGGATTTTTCTGTGTTGTAGTGTAGAGGATGAGATTGTGGATTTTTTGTGTGTTGATAGTAGGGAATGGACAAAGCCGTGGAGTTCCAGGGGATGAACATAATGATTCCGGTGGAGATGACGATATGGTACAATTTTTGTGGAGATAATTTTGGGTTGTTAGTGGTTTTGGGTTAATTTGAGAAAGAGGGTTCAGTGCCGTTGAGAAAAGAATGTCGAGATAATGAAGATGTTTGTGTTGTTGCTTGGTGGTGTTTAGCACTGAAGTTTCGAGTAGAGAAAATAGAATAAAATCTGAGCAATCTAGCTAAAGCCAACTCTGAATGTGAGAACAATGGTGATGAAGTTCAAAAGAAAACACAGTGATCGGCGATGATGATGTGATATTTTCCAATGACACCATGGCAAGCAGAGAAATAATATCCAGTATACAACATTACACACAAGACTATTAACGCGAAGAATTGTTTACCTGACGATGTGCAGAGTTGCTCTTGAGGAAGCAAGTTTTTTTGAGCTGTGATTGAATATTCGAGAGCTGAAGACCAAAATCCAATGCCCTTCAAGATGGATGATGAAAGATGATCCTCCTATGCTCTCTTTTTTCTGGTGCTGAAACTGTTAAGCTTTCTTTTTTGTTTTTTCAATCTCCTCTGTAACCGTCTTTTCTTTTTCCCCACCAAATTTTGTTTTTCGTCTCCCCTATCAGCACACGCGCCTGTTCCCCCCACCCCAACCTCCCACGTTTTTCTTCTCTCGTTTCTTTCTATTTTTTTTCTTCTTTTTTTTTTACTTTTTTTTTCATTCATTTATACCTTTTTTCCTTTTCTCTTTTTTTCTTTTTGTTCAATTAAATCAAATAGTAAAACCAAAAATTAATAAAATAAAAATAAAATAAAAAAAATAAAAATAAAATAAGTCAAAAAAATAAAAGCTAGTTTTATTATCTAATTACCCGGACGAAATTGGGTGTTGACACAAGTCAAGTTTTTTGTTCCAAAATCGTCGAACCCAAATCAAGGTAATTAATATAAGTTTGAAAATGGCTAACTGAAAGCCGATGTTTACTTGTTAATTTAAGTTTTTAGTTTCCCTATTATCTTGATTATATGAAGAAAAACTAACGTTGAAAAGATTTACACATAGAAGAACAAGTTATTTTATTCTCTTCTTGTATATAGGTTGTAAGCTGAAAAGATTGAAGGTGTGTTGGGATATAAAGATAAAAGAGCAACTGAGAACTTCTTTATGGGGTAGATTCCAACTGAAGTAGGCCTTCCTTTAATTGTAGATTACAAGTTACTTCCTTTTTGAATATACTTTGGACGTGAGTGGTGTAGGTGTAAAACTTTTGAAATTAATTGAAGTTGCTTGCTTATTTATGGTTAATAGTCATTGTATTCCATATCCTGTAACAAAATTTGTTTATATGATGTGATGATGGTTTAATTATTATATTCATTTCATATCATCATAAGTAATAATTATAAGTATATAATGGCGTTGTGTTTACCCTCCTATTCCCTGGTTTTGTAGGCAGAGACAGTCCACAGAGTGTAACTTATAGCTTTGGCACACTTTTGGTTGACTTGTCAGTGGAAAACATTCCTCTAAGCTATGTAAGTTTGTTTACTTGATTCAAAGTTATGGAAACCATATTTACTTTGGCTTGTCCTATAGTGTTGTTTATCTTCTTAATTGAGCTTTCTTTTGTTAATTTTTTTCTTATGGTTTTAATCTTGGGGTACTTAAGATTAAAAGCTCTTACCCTTTAGTGTTGGCTTGAATTGTAATTTTTTTTTACGGATATTGGCTCTTCTCCGTATTTGTAGGTTTTTCCAACTGATATTGGGCGCCCAACTGATGAACTAGTTCGTCTATCAATACCAATTGTTACTAACAAGCTTCCAACTCGTACCGTTGATGACATCCTTAACAAGTTGATTCCACCTGTTGACAATGACAAACCTGAAGGCAGTGGAGCTAACAAGAATAATTAAAAGTGGAAGAAACTAAGGCCTTTCATAGTTTGCTGATTTGAATTTTAGTTTTATCCTTGTTGTGAGTTTCATTTAGGGTGCATCTTTATAAGGCTTTGTTACGTAGTACAATTAGTGAAGTACCAAAGCCAGCTTCATTAATGTGTTCTTCCATTAACTGGTTATGTAATGTATGTTATGTTTTAAGTTATATATGATGTTGTTGTTAAATAAAAAAAAAATTGACAATGTGTTGTTATGTTCCTTCATTAATGTGTTGTTCACCATGCAAAAGTGTTTAATTCAATCCCAAAGACGATCTTTATTGTCCAGTAAGTGGTTATCTGTTCAACTGTAAGTGATTAGTTGTGGAAAGCGTTATGTACAACAATAAAAGTGTTAAATTCAATCCCACTGACCACATATCTCTTGCTGTAGTAAGTGGTTATCTCCTCAGTACTATGTGGTTATTTCTTAAAGGCGTTCTGTACAAAAGCAAAAGTGTTTAATTCAATCCCAAAGACGACTTTTTTTGGTCCAGTAAGTGGTTATCTCTTCAAGTATATGTGGTTAGTTGTGGACAGCGTTATGTACAACAATAAAAATGTTAAATTCACTCCCACTGACCACATATCTCTTGCTGCAGTAAGTGGTTATCTCCTCAGTACTATTTGGTTATTTTTTAAAGGCGTTCTGTACAAAAGCAAAAGTGTTTAATTCAATCCCAAACACCACTTCTTTTGGTCAGTAAGTGGTTATCTCCTCAGTACTATGTGGTCATTTTTTAAAGGCGTTCTGTACAAAAGCAAAAGTGTTTAATTCAATCCCAAACACCACTTCTTTTGGTCCAGTAAGTGATTATCTCTTCAAGTGTATGTGGTTAGTTGTGGACTGTATTATGTACAACAATAATAGTGTTCAATTCAATCCCAATTACCACATATCTCTTGCTGCAGTAAGTGGTTATCTCCTCCACACTATGTGGTTATTTTTTAAAGGCGTTCTGTACAAAACTAAAAGTGTTTAATTGAATCCCAAACACCACTTCTTTTCGTCCAGTAAGTGGTTATGTTTTCAAGTGTATGTGGTTAGTTGTGGACTGCGTTATGTACAACAATAATAGTGTTCAATTCAATCCCAATTACCACATATCTCTTGCTGCAGTAAGTGGTTATCTCCTCAGTACTATGTGGTTATTTTTTAAAGGCGTTTTGTACAAAAGCAAAAGTGTTTAATTCAATCCCAAACACCACTTCTTTTGGTCCACTAAGTGGTTATCTGTTCAACTGTAAGTGGTTAGTTGTGGACTGCGTTATGTACAACAATAAAAGTGTTAAATTCAATCCCACTGGCCACATATGTCTTGGTGCAGTAAGTGGTTATTTCTTCAATATTATGTCTTTACTTTAGAAAGATGTTTTGTACAACACTAAAAGTGGTTTAATTCAATCCCAATTACAACTTTTTTTGGTCCAGTAAGTGGTTATCTTGTCAATTGTAAGTGGTTATTTGTGGACTGCGTTTTGTAAATAACTCATAACGATGAACTTAAATTTATAATGCCAGCATCGTTTACTCTATGTACTTATTTTTATATTAAAAACATGCACTAATGTATGGTTTTCTGGCTATTAGGTGTGTAAATGTAGTTAATAAAATTATATGAAAGCTTTGCCAAAACTATTCTTTATTAAGCAACCTTTGTAATAAACTTTTCCAAAATATAGTTTTTATTTTTATTTCATACTTAAACTTTGTAATCAATGATATTTGGTTTTTAGTGAAGGGAAAAATTAATGATATTGCAGGTCTTGTGCACTTTCTTCTTTCAATCTGCACTGACACCTGTACCACTACAAATCTCAAACAATTTGCAAGCCAAGCTAAAATTTTCCTTTGCCAAAAAATGTAGACAAAAAAATGTATTTACTATATCAACATTTCATTCCCCAAATTATCATGTACTAATCACTCATATTTGATGTCATTTGTATTCAATTTGTACATTAATTGTTCCCCTACTTCTATGTATTCAACTCGGTGATGATGTCCTTCTTCATGACTTAATGAATGCCTAAATCATCCCACATTTCTTCAATATCATACTTTGATGAACATTATCTTCGTGTAATATCCACTGACAAACCATCTGTTGTCGCACCAGTTGTAATTGTTCCTGTGATAACAATAACGTTGTTTAATACACTTGAAAACCTTTTATCATAAATCATATTGAAATGACCATATACATAATAAATACAAACCATTGTGTAAGCGGGCATTTTATTCCCATCAAATTTTGGTGTGTGGTCCCATAACTCCATATATTTAATCACCAACATACCACAATCATACCTACAAATTAAACAAATCCTAGAAACAAGTGGTTATATGATAGAACCCAATATATTGGCCATTGACAACGTCACTAATTTGCCCTTAACTTGAAACCTTGTTTTGAGATCTCAAGTCACTTATTGGCAACAAAGACCGACCCACCATGGAAAAAATAAAGATATAAAAATCTCAGGCAAAAAAAGACAATTTTTCAGAGGCTAACAAAAGGAGGTCAAACTTCAAGGGCTAAATAGATAAACACACACAGTTTCAGCCCCTTAACTCCTTCATTGCTACATTCTCTACCTTTATGAAATGGATACATCCTACTTTTTTTTGGGATCAATAAGGACAGGCTGGAAGGATACAAAACCAACCACACTCACCATTATTATTATTATCAGCAAGAAACCAACACAACACTACCCTCTCCAATAAAATGTATTTCTGTACACAAAACTCTTCAGCCTCTAAACCCAGGCAGCACCACCAGCAGCAGAAAATTAAATATAAAATTATAAAATAAAGAGCCTTACAAAAAGCAAAAAATTATAAAATTAAATGTATTTCTTTCTTTCCTTTTTCTTTTTCCTTGTACACTCTGCTAAGCATCTTTGCCTCCTCACTTTTCCCTTCTTTTATCTCCCTTCCGTCTTCTTCATTCCTCTTGGAATTTCCTCTTTTCTCAACCAGATTACCTTTGATTTAGCTATATTCCTAACATACCATTATATTTTCTTATCCATTCTCTCCCATAAATTGCTTCTTCTTTAAACCCTTCCAAATTTAAACCCTCCTCTCTCAATTAACTGCATGCCCTGATCTCCTTTCAGGGTCCCATTGTTCAACCCGGAAGAGGCCACAAAAAAAAATCCACTTTTGGAACTTCCCCTAATCTAACAATCTGAACTTTTTCGTAATTTTGTCTAGTGTTTTGAATTCTGTTTCTGGGTTTTTGTTTCCATGGGGCTGTGTCAGAGTTTTGATAAATTTTTGTGTATTACGACCAAATTTTCAGAATCTCATACACTTATGCAACGAAATTAAACGAATCAACTAAATTATTTTTCCAGAAAGGAACCATTGCACTTCTTAGAGGAGCAGAGAAATTTGAGGCACCGCTAAAATAACACATAGATTCTACGCAACGACAAATAAATGGGTCCATGACCCCAAGTGCTAAAAAAGGTTAAACTATCACAGATAAAAATTGAAAAAATCATACCGTAAAGTCACACACCACAAAAGCGACACAAATCGAAACGCCAACCAAAGATCTCCACAACCCTCAACTTCACAGCAACCCGAAAACTCCACAACCACCAAATGAGAGCGCGAAAATGATGCTAAACCACCTTCAAACCCACGAAATACCAACACAATCACTGATTCAACCACAAATGTGAAGCAATGAAAAAAAGGAGACACCACGACAACAGAAGAAAGTGAGAGAAAGTAAGTCTGCTATTTTCATTCACCGAGAAATGAAGAAAAAAGAAGCAAAAGCCAAATTTAAGTTTCTCCCACTTTTACCCTCGGTCAACAAACAATTTTTATAAAGAAAAAATGACGTCGCCTGTGTCAAATGAAAGTAAATGACACGTAGGCGTGTCATGGTATTACTACCCTTTTTTTAATACCCAACCATTTTTCTTCCCTTCCTTTTGAGAATTTTAAACCTCCAAGAAAGATATCTAAATAGATATTTGAAGTGAAACATATAGGAAATAGAGGTTAACATCGATTAAGCTTTTCTTGTACCTTTATTTTTTTTTATTCCATCCTTTTCTCTAGGTAAAGAGGAGAAATAGTACTATGATATATTTTTATATCCATTTGAAACATGATTAAGGATAAAATTGTTATAAAAGTGTGAGGTTTTGTAATTTTTTAAGAAAGAAAAAAAGAAAAAATAAATAAGAATAATGTTAAATGAATGTAACAAATTTAGGTTGTAAAAAATGGTAAAGAGTTTATGCATGTTAGAAATTGATTTTGAAGTTTCGGTGGTTGGGTTGCAATATTTGTAATTTTCTTACAACACAACTTTTTAAATATATATCTAATCTTTTTTAAACTCACATAGTAATCTAACCTATGCTAATTATGGGTTAACTTCTCTTAACTCAACCACGTCGTTTTTCGAGGATCTCTAATCATAAAGAAAAATGAATGAGCATAATAGGATATTAAAAGATTATTCATAGTATTCCCATTAAGTTAAATCTATCAGATTAAAACATTATTGCATGTATATACTAGTAAAGATTCATCTTATACATAGTAAAGACAATACAAAATATTGAAAATTAAATGAATAATTTATTTTTTATATTTAATACTTTAATTTGTTTTGGTGTGTATATATATATATATATATATATATATATATATATATATATATATATATATATATATATATAACTAAATCTCCGTTAAAAAAACAAAATCTCAATTAAATTTTTATTTTTGTAAAAATTTAATCTAATCATTTTTATTAAATTGATATTAATATAATTTGAAAGTGTTATGTGTTAAAATGTGGTTATGATACATAATAAAATCTAGATCATCTTCTACTTAAAATATGACATGTATCAAAATAAGATGAGTTTTGTGATAAAAAAAGTTCTAACCTTTAACACTTGATAAATTAAATTTTGACACATAACACTTCTAACTAATGCCAATTAATTTTTTTTTAATAAAAATAAAAACTCAATTAAGTAAAAAACAAATATAAAATCAAAACAAATTAAAAATTTAATTATAAAATTTAAATTACTAATTAAAGCTACAATTAAATAAATAAATAGAAAATATTAAATAACTACGTAGACAAAAATACTATTAAACTTAAATAAAAATATTTAAAAAATTATAATAATCAATTTTCTCATAACAACTATTTTGTATTAATAAAATTGAGTTCAAATGCAACACACCAAATTTGCACAAAAATAATATAATTAAGATTATAACAAAAGAATAAATATCTTAAAAATATGAATAAACTTTGTAAATATTCAAGAGGTTAACTAACAATCTAAAAAAAATGAAAAGATTGAATTTTTCCTAAAATAAATAAATAAATTTATTAAACAACTTAATAAATTATGAGTGTTTTAACAACCTAAAAAAACAAAAAGTAAATATATGGATATACATTCGTATCTTCATACTGAATCACTTAATTTAAAAAAATTAATTATTAATTATACCATATTGACATCCATACTTCATCAGTACATATATTACCGTCAAAATATTCGAAAAATAACTTGAAAAACTAAGTTATTTGCCATGTCTATTTGTCACCATGTGTTTATGGTTGTACAAGTAGTCTCGAGGTACAACTTACAACAACTCAGCCTATTCTTGCCGTAACTTTTGTTTTGTCGCGCCTGTCCGACACTACCGTCTCTGCTACGACAACGTATCCATTGAGATCTCTGACGGTGGCTCTGCATCCGCCACCGTCCGATCTCCTCATACTCATCTGCACAGACGACGGCGTTTCGAGATCTGCCAATTCTCTCACTGACAGGTTTCAACCTTTTTCACTCTCAATTCTAATCCATCGTTTCTATTTGCTCTTATTTCGAATTTACAGGCTATCTTAGTTTCTATTGGATATAGTTTAAGTGACTTTCTTCGGTGTATTCGATCTCGATTTGCAATTTCATATGCTTAAGGTTGCATGTCAAAGTATTGTTGAAAATCACGTGATTATGAAAATTCTTCAGTTTGTGATTGTAATTTCGGACATTTTAAGTTAAGAGGCATTCCAGGGTCCCTGATCTTCGTGCAAGTATGTTTTTGCTGCATTTTGGAACTTCATTCTTGTTAGTAACAGAGCGTAGAGTAATGCAAGTGGTAGCTTCTCCTTTTTTTTTTTTTTTTTTTAATAATATCGCTGGTAATGGGAGAGTTGGGTCACGAAATTGTAACTCGTTGTAAAATTATGCATCTAATAAATGTGAGATCACAATGTAGTTACTGACCAGTCCTTTTACTTGGCATCAGTTGGAATGACTTAAGCAGCTCTGCTAGATTGGAAACAATCAAGAACAAATAAATGCTCAATCCATTTTGATGGCATTCAGAGTGTGGCAATATGTTTTTATCCCTTTGAGAATTTTATGTGTACTTTTCTGTTAAAATAACCGAGAGGGTGTGAGTAGATTACTTTTAAATTTTGTTAAGATATCACATTTTGGCTACGTATATGGTACTCCTCATGAGACTTGGACAGTTATTAGCCATAGTAAAACACTAACATTGCAGTGTCAGCAGGGGTTAAAGTTACATTTGATTTCAAATTTGCTAACTCGCATCTTGACTCAATAGTTTATTTGAGTTTGCTCGTGTTTACCCAAAAAGGAATTTGAGAGTTAGTTAAGTCGTTCTCTACCCGCAATTGTAGACTCTTATGAGTTTACCGGTTAATTTAAGAGTTTGATAACCTTGCTTCTAATATTTAAAATTGGTTATATTCTCATGTCCATGCTTCCCACTTTTACTCGTATGGATCTTTTATGTGTGTTCTGTAGAGAATTTGCCATTCAGATCAGTAGCCTGTTTATGACAGTTAATTTGACAATTTAAAATTAAAGGTGATTTGAAAAGTTCTTCCTAGTGTAAAGGAGTACTGGAGAGATATGGAAGTCAACAATTGGCATAAGGAGCTTACATATGATGAGTGGGTACCAGTTACTGTATCTGGTGCTCGCCCAGGTCCTCGCTACAAGGTTTGCTTCTCTTCCTTTCCTTGATTTATTAGAGAATAGAATAATAGAAGATTAACTGGAAAACTAGGCTAGATATCTTTTCTAACAAAACCATAAAAATGATTCCTGATTGGGTCTTGTTATAAGTTATTTGTTTTGCTTTTGAATTCTAGAAGTCGTTAGGCATTCTAGGCTTCTTCTGTGAAGTCTTTCCTTTGCCTTGTTCCCGTTTCTTACTCCATGTATTCTTCGCCGTAGCATGCTGCAGCCGTAGTTGATGAAAAATTATACATTGCTGGTGGGAGTCGTAATGGCCGACACTTATCTGATGTTCAGGTATTTGGTATGCACCAATGCTTTTGAATCTCAGACTTGTTGTTGTGTGTCATGTGATTTAGCTGTTTGCAGGTTTTTGATTTAAGAAATTTGACGTGGTCCTCTCTGAAACTAAAAGCAAATGTTGAAAAAGAGGATGGCGATAGCTCACAGGAATTTCTTCCTGCCACATCTGGTCACAGTATGGTAATTTATAATACAACTCTTTTGATGCACATCTGTGCTTATAGTATGAAATTCTCCAGTTTGGCTACTAATGAACGATGAGTGTTAGCGGTAAACGGATATTATTGATATTTGATTTGTTCTGATATGTATAGATTTGGAAATTTCTGCAGATTAGGTGGGGGGAGAAACTACTTCTTCTTGGTGGCAGTTCACGGGACTCTTCTGCTGAATTAACAGGCTAGTA
The DNA here is from genome assembly GCA_036885675.1 of Vigna mungo. NCBI lineage: Eukaryota > Viridiplantae > Streptophyta > Magnoliopsida > Fabales > Fabaceae > Vigna > Vigna mungo. The sequence goes on along the minus strand of CP144692.1, from coordinate 40,242,903 downwards.
TCTATACAATGTTTTTTATACTGGGAGAAAATCATACAAGTGCCTGATTATTTCATATTCATTCATGGCATGTTATTGCATGATAACACGTACAAAACTCATAATGTTTATTGAACTTCTTGCAGTTCGATACATTGACATTGAAACATGCCAGTTTGGAGTTATTAAGACTTCTGGAAATGTCCCAGTAAGTGTGTTCATTGATTTAAAAGTTTGACGTTCTGTTCTTGGATGTTGATTTTTTTTTTTTTTTGTTTGGTTAACGTTTTCAATGTCCTACTCTAAAAGTTTGATATAGTTTAATTGTGCTTATGAAACCGTGTAGCCAGCCCCAGTTAGTGGGATGAGGATTGGTTGTTACTGTTGATTATATACTTTCTTTTCTTTTTGAATCATGTATGCAGAATATTCAATTACGTAGTGTTTCTTTGTATTATCTGTATATGTAAGATGGAAGTCACTTTATTTGTAGTTGAATAGATATTTGAATGTTTTCAACTTATTTTCCCAGGTAGCTCGTGTGGGGCATTCTGCAACACTAGTTGGTTCAAGAGTGATATTGTTTGGTGGAGAAGATATGAGCAGGAAGCTGTTGAATGATGTCCATGTTCTCGATCTGGAAAGTATGAATTGGGAAATGATAGAAACTAGGTAAGTGGTATCAATTTTACACTTTCAGAAACTGTTTTCATGCTTTACATTAGTTCCATATGGCTGACCACGCCAATTTCTTGGATTTTGATAGCCAGACTCCTCCAGCTCCTAGATACGATCATGCAGCTTCTATTCAAGGACAGCGCTACCTTCTAATATTTGGTGGTTGCTCTCATTCTGTCTTCTTCAATGATCTTCATTTATTAGACATGCAAACAGTAAGTGAATAGTATTTACCAACTTTTTCTTTGCATGCTTAATTAAATCAAAGTATTATTAAGCTTGTTTCTTCCATTCTAGGGTGATCAGTAAATTCTGTATAATAATGTGCAAAACTGATTTTTGATATGATACTCTTACTGTAGTGTACACTAGAAAGAAAAAATATATGAGATTTAAGGCATGTGTGCATTGGTGGGGATTGAGGGAATAATATTCACTGTGATAGCAACAGATGTCAGAGGTATCTAAGATAGTGGGAATAGTACGTCCTTCAGAGAATGTAGCTCATGCTATTACTAGAAATGAGAATTGAGTAAAAACATTGGGAAAGAAGCAGCAGACCTTGAATAGTTCATACTATTTTTTTATCCATTTTATTCATTAATTTTGGGCGAGAGGGTTCTCTATTATATGGACCTTTATCCTGTTACTGATATATTGAAATCAGTAACTGACATAAAGGACTTTCAGTAAGAAATCAATAATGCAGATCCTGTTTTTTCAGTATCCTATCCTATCATATGAAAATTCCAGCTCCTTCAAATTTCAGAATTATGGGACAGAGGGTTTTATCTGGCTTCTTTATGGATTACTGCCAATGAATGGGCATTTTGCCTTTCTCTTTAAAAAACCCAAAAGCATTACGATTTTGCCTACCAGATCGCTTTGTAGACTGCAGAGCATGTTGATGTTGTCTTGCATAGGAATTTCTTTGACCTTTTATTTTTTATGATAAAATTTGTTGTGGGTAGCATCAATTACCCCGTAACAGAGGTTAGCTGGACCAAATTGCAATTGAATTATGATGCTTGGACTGTTACATTTTTAAGTAGAAAGAGTTGTTCTAGATATACAAAATAGTTGTAACTTTGGCCTAGTGGTTAGTGTTCAATCTAACAATTGGTATCAAAACCAAGATCATAGTTGTAGTTCCTAGTGAGGCAATTGTTGAGAGGGAAATTGTTTTGAGTAGCATCAATTATTCTGTGACGAAGCTAGGTAGGTCAAGTCACAATCAAATTATGAAGCTTTGACAGCTATGGTCTTAAGTAGAAAAAATTGCATTGTAACTATTAGCTATAGCTTTTGGTCTAATGGTGAACGCTCAACCCAATAAAGTTTAGTCATGATTTTATCTATAAATATATACTAGTCTTGATCAACGTTTTGATGAATCATGAAATAGCCTTCAATGGTTGTTGAGGGAGAAAAATCACTAGGGATGCTGCTAAATGAAGTTGGAATCTCCATCTTAAATTTTGTCCTGAATACATGGATAAGAACAAATGAAATGAAATGAACTCCATGATAGTTCTTTGTTCCACTAAGGCTTATTCCTGTAATTTGATGGAATTGTGGACCGTCAAGGTGTCAAGGTGTCAAGGCATTTGGCTAATATTTACTGATAATTTAGGAACATAAATGTATTTGGTTGATAAGTTATCTTTACTCAAAGCTATTACCTTAACAAACAATTAGGTGAGTGAGATTAGTTTAAAGTATGTGCAGGTGGCTAGTAAAATACTTGGTATGTTAGTGAGAATATTCCGTAGGTGATGCTTGGAACAAATAGAAGCAGACATTTGTTAAAGCAGTAGTTATTCTCTTTTTATGAGAATATGTATCTAATGTAGATCTGCTTCTCCACTGGAATTTTTCATAACAAAATTTATGTGAAGTATAAGTGTTCGTGTTGTGTTTTTTTATTTTTTTTCTGAAATTTGTATCCATTGGAGACTTCATTCAATGAAAAGGCTAAGAACTGGTAAACAGTTGGAAGAAACATAATTTGTATGTTAACTGTGTGCAATGTATAATCACAGGTCTCCCTTTTCAAAGGTAAGTCTAATTAAGGAAATAACACAAGATAGAGAAAACAAAATCTCGCGATATCATAAAGATAAACTACACTTATCTCTGTTACTTTTCAACACAAACTTTGCAATTGACGATGACTAGTGTACATATTTACAACACAAACTTTTTTTTCATCTCGTGCTTTGCAAGTACTATTGTTTGTAAATATCTATTTACATATGTTTGCTTCTTAAGTCAAGTGTGAAGTTGCAAGAATAATTCTTATTTTGCTTACTTTGTTCACCTGGACCTTGTAATCCATGGAATGAAGTGGAAGAAGAATCTCAATATTCCTTTTAAACTTTTGATTGATTTCAATTTACATTTACCTTTCCAGAAATTGTTTGAGTTTTGGCCATTGATCTTCCAAGTAGTTTTTTCCCCATATAAGTTTAGCATTGAACATATATTGATCTAACAATCTTGCTTGGTTCAGATGGAGTGGTCCCAACCACAAACTCAAGGTAATTTAGTATCTCCACGGGCTGGTCATGCTGGTGTCACTATTGATGAAAGCTGGTATATAGTTGGTGGTGGAGATAATAAAAGTGGTATGTGATTATTTTATTTTTGAAATTATAAAGAAATAGTCTCAGAGAAGTACAAAATAAAACTTCAGGGAAGCGGATAAAATATTCTTCAAACTAGAAATCCAATAATTCAGCATGTAAGTTCACTCCATGTGCATGTCAGAAATAATAACTTCCTTGAAATTGCATTGGGCTTTGCCCTACTGTGAAACCAGAAACAGAACCTTCTTGAAACAAATCTGGGTGGATGGGGAGGCCTCATACTCCAACCATATCATCAAACACAGTATAAACCACACTTTTCAAAAACAATTGGCCTCCTTGTTTCAATTAAAACCTTAAATGAACCACAAAAATTGCGTAAAAGGGAAGAGGATGGGTAAACTACTGTTGTATCAATTGTCTGTACATTATAGGTTAGTCTTTATTCTTCATGGATGTATGCTTATTTAATTTGCAAAACAGGTTGCCCTGAAACCCTGGTGTTAGACATGTCTAAGCTTGTATGGTCAGTATTGACTGTTGTGAAGCAAAAAGATCCACTTTCCAGTGAGGTAATTACTCGGTGAAATAATTTTTATTTTTTTGTATTTTTAATATTTCAAGGAATATTATTGGAGGATTGTCATTCTCTCTTCTCCATGGTCAGTATTAGAGTTGGTTGCCATACCTGTGATTGTTTATTTTAGGCTGTTTTATTATTGACTATATATGTATTTAGGATTTGAGTCTGTTCCTGTAGATTTAGATTTACTCTGCCTTGACTTGGTAGGAACTTTGTTATTGTATCTTCAATTTCAGTTGATTGGGATCATGTTTTCTACTAAACACTGGAGTAGGGATACCTAACTTTCCTATTTCTCTTTCCACAGAACAAAGACATCGTAGTTTTTAGTTTCCTTATAACAATGAACAGTTAATGAGAGACCTAGGACATTCACTTTTTTATTGATCTGTGTTAGAGATATTATATTTAGTTTATATTTATCTCTTATTTTTAGTTTGTTTGTTTATATTTCTTAGTTAGTTTGTTTATATTTCTTATTTATATTTTGGGCTTAGCCCATATTTCTTCTATTATAAATAAAGGACCTTATGTATATATTCAACACAAGGGAGATTTCCCCTCATCTCTTTCACTATTTCTATTTCATATGGTATCCGAGCAGGTTTTATAATCCTTTTCTACCTTGTCTTTGTTGCCGCCGATGGTCCATGGTCACCGCCACCGGCGGCCCCCTAAATAAGTTTCTTTTTCAACGTGTGCCTTTACACTTCAATGGGTTTCTGTCTCCGGCCACCGTCACCGGCCGCCGCCGGCCACCGTCTCAAGCTGTCGTCTCCGGCCACTGTCTCCGTCGTCGTCTCCGCCACTTGTGCCACTGATGCACCAACACCTAGTCCTACCTCTACTACTTCCGCTATCTTCTTCTCTGTTCTGAAAGGTCTTCAAAGACAGTTAGTGGTTAACACCAAGAAATTTCAACACTAAAATTATGGGTTGAAACAATTTCACCAACCCTTTGTCAAATCTGTCAGATTTGTTTTTGGGTGCTTTGATGAATAAGAGCTCATTATGATCTTCCACTTTCACGGTCTGTCATTGGCGCGCCGTCATTTCCGCCGTTCGTCGTGAGGGGGAGTATGTTTCCAGACAGGTTTTAGGCTTTCAGACTCCACTAGTCAATGATGGCAGCCCTTGCAGTTTTGTCGCTTCTAGCCACTACAGGCCCCATCAGTCAGTGATGGCATTCCCTGTAGTTTTGTCGCTTTTAGCCACTACAGGCCCAATCAGTCAGTGATGACATTCCCTGTAGTTTTGTCGCTTTTAGCCACTACAGGCCCCATCAGTCAGTGATGACATTCCCTGTAGTTTTGTCGCTTTTAGCCACTACAGGCCCCATCAGTCAGTGATGGCATTCCCGGTAGTTTTGTCACTTTTAGCCACTACAGGCCCCATCAGTCAGTGATGGCAATCCCTGTAGTTTTGATGCAAGCCCCATCCTTACTTGATGGCAATCCAGTCCCTGGAGTTTGTCATTGTTCTCCTTTGTCAAAGTCATCCCACTTGAAGTTTCATGGTGCTATTTGAAGTTTCGCAGTTGTCTACTACTGTCCATAAATTGCTGTTAGTTGTTCGTCGACATGTGATTGCGCATTTGCTTGCCGCACACTCTTGAAGACAGATTACATATTTCAAATTGAGTTTATTTATTCCAAGCTTGGTTCATACAATTTGTATGCTCCAGCTTGAGGGGGAGTGTTAGAGATATTATATTTAGTTTATATTTATCTCTTATCTTTAGTTAGTTTGTTTATATTTCTTAGTTAGTTTGTTTATATTTCTTATTTATATTTTGGGCTTAGCCCATATTTCTTCTATTATAAATAAAGGACACTATGTGTATATTCAACACAAGGGAGATTTCCCCTCATCTCTTTCACTATTTCTATTTCATAATCTGTTTAGACGAAAGTGAGAGTGGGTAGAGAGTCTAGAATGACAATCTCCATGTATATGCTTACATCACTGTTTGAAAAAGAAATTTGTTGAGTGTTGATTGTTTCACTATGCAAGATCAGATCCTCACTATGAGACGTGGGTTCTATCTTTTGCATGCAGAACATGTTTATAATTCATTGCATTGGTTTTTTTTAAAAACACCTCTTCCTTCACAAAGTCTGATGCAATCAAAAGGAAAGGGGGAGGAATCTTTTTCCATAGAAATCAAATTCATTAAGTTAAGCAAGCTTGGGGGTACATACATTACAAAGTGAAGGAAATACATCTAAAATTACGAAGTTGCTGCAGAATTCCTGCTAAGGTTGGAAGCAAGTGTACGGTACTGTGTAACTGTGTATTCACAGAGCTCCAGATTAGTGGAAATTAGCGAGAGAGCATATTTATTAACAGAGAGGCTCCAAGGCTACATGTAATGTTGCAAGCAGAGTAGTTGAACATAAAATAGTAGGTCCATCACATGCATCAGAAACAAAAACGTAAGATCTTCCACCAGATTTGAGGAAGAAAGTAAGCAACTCCTCTTATGTATTATATACCGAAGATTGACGTAGAATTTAAGGAATTTATTGAATGAAAACACACAAAAAAAACTATATAAGAAGACGGTAAGGGCTGTGTCCTTGGGAGATACAGTAGCAACACCATAAGGCCACCTTGAAGATGAATAAAGGGAAGGCTAGAAAGAAGAAATAAAGCGGCACCTTAACCTATTTTGAGTTGCTAACATTAACCAATTGAAATGAGGTGCCTGCTCTTTATTTGTAATTGAGTACAAAAATGATTGTTTAAGCAATTGTTTGTACTGAAATAACTAACAATAATTCAATCCTGTTATGTTTATGTATTTATCTACTGATTTTTACCATTGCCAGGGTCTTAGTGTCTGTTCGGCAACAGTTGATGGAGAAAAGTATCTGTTAGCTTTTGGAGGCTATAATGGGAGGTACAGCAATGAGGTATGTGATGTAAAGTATTTATGTTGTCTATGGAAGACCGGATTTATTATTTTTATTTTGAAGGAAGACTGATTTATGTGCTTTTGCTACTGCCTGTCCCTGTTATCCTTAATAATGGTTCATATATAATCACACTCTCTTGCTTACAATAGTTTAATGTCATTTTTCATCAATTCTAGCCATCGGAGAGTTTTTGTACTTTGATTGGTCCTTTTTGCAATATGCATGGTTTTTCTCCGCAGCTTGAGTGCTTGGTTGTAAGGGTCGGCAAAAATCTGTTTGCATTAAACTGCTCTAATTTTGCTCTGCTCTGATCGATTAAAAGATCCATTCCCTTAAATCTGTTTTTCATTTTGATCCATATTTTAATCCATTTTCCAGATTAGAATTCCATTTTGTTTATATGGATTTCAAAAACTGGAAAATCCAAATTTCCAATCTTAATTGGCAGCAGGCTCAGCTTTGCTTTCTAGTCTTGTTTTTGGAATGAATGGACACTTGATATTAAAAAAAGTGCAACTTGGATCCCTGTAAATTCGATTAGTTAGACATCATGGCCGAAGCTTTTGCAATGTAATGTATGTGTGATGATGTATCTTGTTTGTGGCTATAACTATGCACTGATATGTATGTGTGTGTGTGTGTGTGTATATATATATATATATATATATATATATATATATATATATATAACATGATAATTAGTTTTAATTTAATAATTCAGTAATTGATAGTAGATATTATTTGAATATTTAAATTATTTTATTTTGTTGGATATTGTATTGACATTTAGATGGTTGTAATTTTTTAATGTTAAGAATTTGCATAATATATTATCTTTAGTCTTTGATATTATTAAATTATGATATTATATTTTTTTAATATTTTATATATTATTTAAACTTGTTATATATTTATATATTAGATGAAATATTTACATTATTTTTAAAAAATACATATTTAAATTTAAAAAAGTAATTTTTATTAAAAAAATATATGGATCTAGAATTTCATTTTAGATTGTTTTTATAAAAAAATGGATTTGGATTCAAAATCTAAATATTTGGATTGGATTTCCTAAAATCCAATCTATGACCATCCCTACTTGGTTGTGTGATTCTACGCTGCTTGCTCATCTGAACATGCATGCCTATTCATTTGGACCATATATGCCTTCTTGGTTTCTTTTGGAAATGGAAACAACTTGAACCCATCCTTGTTGAATTGTTCGAGAGTCCAGACTGTGTTAGGATTCTTCTACACACAAAGAGAACAAATAATTGTTCCCTTGGGGGGAAAATGAGAATAGTTGTAGAACAGAAAGAATAAATTCTGTATTTTTGAAGTAAGAACTACAACGGGACTACAAAGTAGTCCTTTCCTTTACACAAGGTTAATTACCTGTCAAAAATAACGTCAAAGCTCCTTTTCTAATCTTCCTCTCCCTAACTGATTCTTAACCGTCTTAACAATATTCTGTTACCTCTTATTACACTAGTGGCCTTTCTTCCTTCTATGTATAGTAGCAAAGCTTTTGGTTCAGCCTGTGGTTGACCTCGATTCTCTTTCTTAAGAGACTGCCTGCCTGTTTGGGCATATGCCTCTTTTTTTTTAGCTTCACTTGAAAACTTGAAAGTTTTTTGGACTTCCTACTTCATCTTATGTGTATATTTTGCAGAGAGTGATATCTTTAATGAAAAGGAAGCTAAGGGAATTCTGATGAATTTGGTGAAAAATTGGAATGGAGTGACTTGAAAGTTGAAAAGCGAGTTCACATTCGTTTGCTTTCATCTTACTGTTAAACCATTAAAGAATAAATGGGTGAAAAATGTCACAGGTTAATTATGTGATAACATTGCAAAACAGGGTGTTAGCGAAGTATGAATGTGATATTGGGATTCGTTAAGAACATTTCACTAAATTATCCTCGAATTGCTAAGTTCCTTTTTTTAACAAAAAGGCTACTGGAATAATTCCAAGAATGTCAAGTAGGTTGGTGGAATTAATAAGACTAAGGATGCATGCCCAATGCTTTTGCTAGCTGATGTTGGGCAGTGAGAGACATCTTCACAAGAACAAATATCTAATGTTTTTATTGTTTTTGCGGATCAGAATGTTGAGGTCAGTGATTGAACAAGCTTGAAAAGATAAGGTTACTACAAGGACTAAGAGAAACTTGGAGAATATTGCATAAAGTTTCCTCAGGTTGTTTCGTCATGATAGAAAAGTGGTTAAAATGGAATGTGGTCCAATTGAAAAGACCTTGGACTAAATGGTTATTAAAAATTTGGTATTTGGTATTAACAAAAGTGAATGGCATTGATTATCTACGTTCCTAGTGGGACAAGACTGATTGTTGTACCATGCAAATTGATTTAATTCAATTCAAATAAACTGGTTTCTATTATGACTGCAAATTGTGTTTTATGCCACAGAATATGAGTTTGCTAATTTTACATATTTTTAGGGGAGTTCTATTAATTAATGTTTTGGTATTGCATATAATGGATTCTTTGGCTGATGGCTTGGTCACTTGCAAATTTAGGTTTTTGTTATGAGACCCAAGGAAAAAGACATTGTACGTCCTAAGATTTTCCAATCACCTGCTGCCGCTGCCGCTGCAGCTTCTGTTACTTCTGCTTATGCGTTGTCTAAATCAGAGAAGTTGGATTTCATGCAACTAGATGATATGAATTCCAACTCACATGTAAATGGTCATTCTAAAGACGATGTGACGGACAAAATTGAAGCCATTAAAGAAGAGAAACGGATATTGGAATTGTCAATTGCAGAAGTCAGGGCTGAAAATTCTAAGATTGGAGGCGAGATAGAAGAGTTAAATATTACTCATGCTGAGTTGTCCAAGGTATTATTGCGGTTTTGATATGAAGGTGTGCTATAATTAATTGATAGGTGTTATTTTTCATAATTAAATATGTATTTCAGGAACTCCAGTCAGTCCAGGGACAACTTGTGGCTGAGAGATCAAGATGCTTTAACTTGGAGGTACAGATTCACTTTCCTATTTTTGGAGTATAATATGGCTTCATGCTCGTGTAGGATTGAGTATAATAAAAATGTTCGTTTCCAGGCCAAAATTGCAGAACTCCAGAAGTTGCTGGAATCAATGCAGTCAGTGGAGGATGAGGTACAAGCTCTTCGTGAAAAGAATTCTGCTCTGGACCAGGAAATGGAGCTTGCTGCAACAGCACAGAGACAGAGTTCCGGTGGAGTTTGGCGATGGTTTGGTGGGAGTGAGAAATGAGAAGTATGAGGTCATGGCAGTAATGTCAACTGAAAGTGATATATTGAGTCTGAGGAACCTTAACAGGTTATATTCTATTTTTTTTTTTTTTTTCATTTAGAAAATAAATTTTCTTTGTTACAGAACTTTTAAGGTATCATCTTGAGTTGAAATGATTGATGGACTCCAATTTTGAAGCGCTGAAGACTGAAACTTTCGAGATGGGTACATAATCTTTTTGAATTTGTAATGCGTACCTAGACAGGTTTACTTTTGACTGATACATTTCATGCTCAAGTGTCCATTAAATTTATAGGATTTACCTTTTATTTGATTGTATTCATTTGATTATATATTGGAATCTGATTGACATGATTTATTCCATTTTAAATATAACTAGCTAGGATGTTCGATTGCTAGAGTATGCACTTTTAGTTTTAGTCCCTTGTGTTCGGTGTCGTATTTTGGTTTGATTCAAACGACAATGATCACTGGGTGGTGAGCGGATTTGTTATCTCTATGCAAAAGATGTTCGTAATGTGGTTCGGGTAGAATTGTAATCCCCCAATGCGAGCTTTGGAGTGTCGTTGATTGATGACATCAAGAATTAATATTGGTAGATTTCGTGTGAGCGGAAGAATGCTCATTTCATTGTTGTGAATTGGTATCCAATGTAGAGAACAGAAGTTTAAGTGTCCTTAAGAAGGAAGATGATTTTAGGGGAGTTAGTGTATTGGCATTGAAATTGGTATTTTCTGTGATTGAAGGTTGCCTTGGTTATACAAGAGACGACGAATAACATTGTGCGGCCAATTAATAGTGGGATTCGATAGACAATGTTAACTTGCATATTCCTATAACCAGGATCGTCGCTTTGCATAAAAAACGTTACGTTAAAAATTTCCTATAACTCTATCATCAATAATAGGAAAATAAAAACTGACTTGTTAAGTTTACCATATTTATTGGTTGTCAAAATTGGGACTGAGTCAGAGGATATTAATCATTAAAATTAAAGAGAATTTTTGTATTAGTTTTTTTAAAAAAGGAAAATAATTGAGCCAATAGTTATAAGATGAGGAAAACACTCAAGCATAATTACAGAATTAGGTGATCCTAAGGTGTTGAAGATCCAATTTGATCTAACTATCTAGTTGGAGATAAACTAAATATTGGGGGCAGTTTCTTCCTGCACTACCATGATTTTTTTTTTTTTCATTTTGCCTTTTCTTTTTTTAATTTTGAATTTGTGCAATTCAGAGCTCAAAAATAAATTCAGAATTATACCATCTAAAAGTTGTATAACTTAAAAAGAAAAAAATGTAAAAAAAAATGAGAGTATATGAAGAAATTTATGGAGGTGCTGCGTTGTGTAGATAGACTTAGTGTGGGCAATTAATATTTGTGCCTCTATTGTTTCTTCTTGCACTTGCATATGGAAATGTCTAAAATGTTCATGCTTTAATTCTGGAATTTAAAAACATATTCTCGATTTCTCAATTACACTAAATTTCATTGAAAATATATCTTCCATAATGATAAACGTATTAAAATATTTGAAATATACTTTTAGATTTAAAAATATATTCCGGGTTTTACAATCAATTTCTAATATATTTTTGAATTTTGAATTTTATAATTAACTATAATACATTTTTTAGTTTTTTTATTGTGTATTCTGAAATAGATTTTTGAACTAATTTTACAACGAATACACAATTTTCACTTTTCATAAACCTATTGTGGAAGAAGACATGAAGATGGTAAAAAAATTATTGAGTTTTGCTTATCCTGGTTTGTTATTTTCATAACCCTTTATTTTCTCTATTCTCACATCCTATCTTTCTTTTTAATTAAATTCTTAATAATAATAATAAAAAAAAAAAAGACAACACAACTCATAAACTCAATGAGATGAAAACCACAGGCAATATTCTTTATTAAGAAATATCTATTTGGAGGGTCGAAGATGAGTTCTGATTCACTGTGTTCTTCTCTTCCTTTATGCCAAGTCCGTTTATTCAAGTTTTACAAACATTAAATATCCACTCAGCCTGCACGAGTAAATATAGGACAAACAATTTGATATCCTAAAATACAGTGAAACATTCTGGGATACTATCACTTGTACTTGTTCTTCATAGCTTGGAGACAGGTTGAAATTTGCTTTGTGAAACAAGATCCTTCCGCAATATCTTGCCAGCAGCTGACTTTGGAATAGTGTCAATGAAACTCACCTTTCTCACTTTCTTATATGGAGCCACCTGAAAATTCTCCATTTTATTTTATGTACATTAAAAGATAATCAAAATGACCACAGCTAATACAAATTACCTGGCCTGCTACAAATTCAATGATTTGGCCTTCTGAGAGTTCAGAACCAGCTGCTCTCACCACATATGCCATTGGTATCTGTCCAGTTTCTTCATCTTCCAACCTGCATCATATCTTTGTTTCCACATCAGAAATTCACACAGATTATGAATATTAAGAGGGCAGAACGTGAGAGATTAACACACGGTATAACTGCTGCATCGGCTATAAGAGGGTGACTTAGCAGCACAGACTCCAGTTCTGCAGGAGCCACCTGAGACAAGCAGAATGTTGTATTTACTGATACAGTCATATTCTAGTTGAAAACTGAAACTTTTATGGCTTTCAGTACCTGATATCCATTGTGCTTGATTAGCTCTTTTATCCGTTCAACTATGTGAACAAATCCATTATCATCAATGTAACTAAGATCACCAGTTCTCAACCAACCTTCTGAATCAATTGTTGAACTTGTTGCCTCCAAATTTCCCAGATATTCTTTCATGATAGTAGGACTTTTTAACCACAACTCTCCTTCTTTGTTAGGGGGCAAAGGCTTCCCCGTTTCAGTGTCTATAACTTTTGCAGAAAATGTTGGAATCAGCTTCCCACATGAATCTGGATGAGCTTTGGCATCTTTATCTGAGACAAAAAATGTTGCTCCACCACTACTTTCTGTTAGTCCATAACCTTGCCTTAGTTCAACCCATGGAAACATTTTCCTGAACTCCAGTGCCACTTCCTTGCTCAAAGGTGCAGCACCTGTCCCCATTCTTCTTAGGCTGGACAAGTCACACCTAGCTTTCCTTGAATGCTTCACTAGCGCAAGGATCACTGGTGGCACTGCTGGCACGTTGTTAACCTTGTGCTTCTGGATTGCATCAAGCATATCTTGGAAGTCAAACTTCTGCATCAAAACTGTTGTTATACCGACACACAACAATCCTAATCCAAAGAATACAAATCCATAGATGTGAAACATTGGAATGAAGGCCAAGAAAATATCATCTTGGGATCCACTGACATCAGCAGACCAGAACATCAATCTCATTATGGAAATGAGATTTGCATGAGTTAAAACCACACCTTTGCTTACTCCCGTCGTCCCTGAAGAGTAAAATATAGCAGCAGTGTCTGACTGTGCCACAGGAACTTGCGGCAACTCGGTTGAATCATAACAACCTTCTATTAACTCTTCAACGGATAACATTCTGCCATCAGAAGAACGAGAAGTGAGAATTGTAGGAACCCCAGTTGGGACCAATTTGTGCAGCTCCTCTGGTGTTGAGATGGCTAGTTTAGCACCTGAATCACGCACTTGTTTCGAAATTTCTGATGCTGTGTTGATGGGGTTGGCAGTGGTCAGAACTGCTCCAACGGATAACACAGCTAGACATATGGCTGAGTACAAGGTTGAGTTTGGTGACAATAAAAAAACCACATCACCTCTCCTAACCTCAAGTCCATGGAACAAAGCTGATGCAAGGGAGTAGGCAGACCTTCTCAGCTCACTATAGCTAACTCTCAGATTAGTTCTTGCATCAACGAATGCAGTTTTTGCCACAGCAAGGTGTGCTTGTGGGAACTGTGAGAGCACAAAATGGGCAGTGTTGAGGTCTGGCTTTGTTGGGATTTCATGCTTAGTTTGAAGCTTAACTAGAGAGTGATAGATGCCTATCCTTGAATTATAGCCACTTTTGTTACGAAATGGAGGCTGAGATATATCATATTGTTCTTCGTTGGATGACAAGATTTCCTCTGCTGACATTTTCTGCAAATTTGAGTTGTGCTGTTAATGCTAAGCTAATGAGGCAAAAGGTGTGGGAACCATAATCAACATATATAAAAGGGTTATCTTCGTGAAGTACAAGAACAAACATGGTTAACTATGTCAGGTGTAGCAAAGATAAAACAATAAATTTAATATTGCCGGCCAAGAGAGCGAAAGTAATTGATATTAATTAAGCCGATGAACAATATATACTTGAAACTATGCAGAGGACAAGATGATTCAAAAATGAATATGCTTTCCTCAATAATCGGATATATTTGGAGGGATGCACATGTTGTCTGCTTAATGCTTTTTCTTGGTAAGGGAAGGACCTAAAACGGCAAAGAACGAGGATGGTTTTGAATCCGAATTCAAAAACATTCTTTTATACACCTAAATTTTTTTATATTTAGTTAATATTATTTTTTTCTACTTTTTATTCAAAAAAATACAAAATTATACATTTTTATAATATTTTACTTTTTTATATTATGTGTAAAAGTATCTCATAATACTTAATTTAAATTATATCACTAATAATTAGCTTTCATTGACATCGATACAGTTCCTTTTATCTTCTTCTCATATAAGAGTTAATCTCAGATGACAAAATGGACACATCAATGAGACAATTACGAATTTTTTTCATATAAAATTCAAGTTTTATTTTTTATTAAAGATAAATGTAAGATGAACCATATATATAATAAATCCAACCAGTAATAATTTGAGAATACTTGTCTGCTCTCTACTACCAAATACACAAGATCATAGTGGAAACACCTTTCTCTTCGGCGTTTTACTTCCTGCACTCCCACTGTTTCTTTAGACACCTCCCAAATTTTTAAAATGACCACGTTACCATTTTTAAAAGTGATTTCTTGAAAAAAATTTCAAAACAAACTTTCTAGAACTTTTGAAATAAGATTTAATGAGATTTTTAGAACAATTTTTTAAAAAAATCATTTTACAACAAATTTTCTTAAATACATATAATATCTTTATTAGGAACGAATTTTTAAGATGAATTTTTCGAGATAAACTTTTGAAAACATAAATGATTCTAGAACCAGTTTTTTTGTCCATGTTTGCTTTCTTTTTCTTTCTCTATAGTATTATTCATCTCTTCTTCTTCCTCTGTATCAGCAAGAAACAACACTGACAACAACACTAATGTGATGCAGTCATGAAATATATTTTAATTTCTTTTTGTTAATATGATAATCATGTTATGATATTCTGTTGTTAGTGTTCTTTCTAACCTTTATTAGTCCACGGAATTTCGGCAACTTTTTCTTTTAGATATTTTCAATTGAGTTGGTTTATTCGTCAAATTTTATTTTTAGTAAGATTATTTGTATCATGTGAATTAAAGTTATGTGCTTGTTTTGTAAAGCCAAACCTTATAATAAATAAATACTTTTAAAATTGAATTATATTATTATTAAAATTTATAACAAAATTTTCAGCATATTTATGACCCTATAAAATTTATTAGAAAAAATCTAGTGAAAAAATATTCCATGAAAACTACGATATTAATTGACATTCGAGAAGAGAAAGAGATAAAAGTTAGTATAACAGATAAAATGATGAAAAAAAAGCACTTATTAATTAGCATAGTATTGTTTTGGTATAAGAAATGTTAAAATGAAGTTAAATATATTATTTTCAATAAACTTTGTTCGAATAAAATAAATAAATATATATATATATATATATATATATATATATATATATATATATATATATATAATTGCATGTAATAAAAAATAATGATGGATTATAAATACCTGGATTGGTTAGATAAAATTGAGTAGTAGCAGCACCAATTTTCCTTTAGAAAGCGAAAATGGAGATGTTTGAAAGAAGCTTCAAAGAACTACACGAATCATATTGTGATAACTGAACTAAACTCTCCCACATTTTATATATGTATATCACCATTATCTGTCACACAAAACCAGTATAGCAAGCACGTGAAGAATACGGCCCACCGGCCATGGTCGGTGGGTATATATATATATATATATATTTCTAATATTTTAAATTAAATCAATTAATGAATTTAGTTAATTAATTATTTTAGACTATAACTGTGTTCATATTTTTTTTTTAATATGCTTTATCTTTGAGATGAAATATATTCAATAGAATTTGATAAGAATACTGTAATAACCCATAAATAAGGATTTAAGACTTGTAAGGGTATTAAGTTGCTGAAATCCTATTTTAAAATAAAATGCATATGAAAAACATATAAATTAGAAGCTTTCTAAAATACACTTGCTTGAAAACTCATATCTCTAAATTTTATGTTTCAGAAACCTTCTCCTCCATCTCTCTAAATTTCTATCTCATTAACCTTGTTGCTCCACAATCAGAGAGTGCTTAAGTCATCTTGGAGTTGTGGGCTTCAATCCAATCGATCAGTTTCTGAATCCTGCACTGGTAAGTGGTTCTCTTCCTTCTTTCTCGACTAATTGGTACTTGAACATGCAATTGAGTTGTTGCATGTTCCTAGCAATCCTCATCTTTAATTCTTAGCTTAAATTAGGTTCTAAGCACTTTCTCCTGTCACAAATTTGTGGGCTGTAGGTTTCCATAGAACTCTTGCAAGACGCAAGTTCACTCGGAATTTTGATTTAAGCTGTACAACTAATTGAGATAAGGGAAGTTAGAAATTTTTGTTTTGTCTTATGAATTTGAATTGCATGGACTGTGGTTGTTGTTTGAAAACTATGAGGAAATAGTTATGTGAAGTGTCTTGGTGAAATTATACTGTTTTGAACTGAAATTAGGTGATATGGGTGTAAGAGATCCCGTGCTGTTGATTTCTGAATTTGATCCTGTGAATTGTTGCTTATGAATTGATTGATCTGCGAGAGAAATGCTGAAATTGAGTGATGAAATGAGGTAAGTTTTGTTATATAGAATCGTAGGTAGAAAGTTAAATGAATTTAGATGTTTTAGGTTATGTTAGAGGAACTAGAGGGGTCAATCTTAGAAATTGAGGTTATAAATGGCTTTGGTCAGTTTAGACCACTTAGGTAAGTCATATGTGACTTTAGGAAGTGATAAAATGGCTCAAAACAACTTCTAATTGGTAAATTCATATTTAGCACCCTAATTTCATCAAATGGAAGTCTTAGAAGGGAAATTGATGCATAAACACTAAATTATGGGATTAAGAATGCTTAGAACGAGTTAGGCAAGTCTAATTAATCATATAGATCAAGTTTTGAGTGCTTGAAATTCACCAAAAGGCCTAAAACGAAACTTAGGGGAGTGAGTTCTGCAAAATCTATAGAAAAATCTGCAAAATCCACGCCTGGGCTCCCCAAAAGGGGGTTGGGCGCCCTTTGATTCGACTTTTGCCAAAATTATGGCGCCTGGACACCCTTTTCTGCTGTTGCTTTTGTTTTTGATAGTTTGTGGGGTTCCGGATGTCCGTTTTGGACATTCTTTAGGTTGTTCTGGGGGTTTTTGACCTTTCCAGAGCCATTGGTGAGGGTCCCCAAGCTATTTGAATTACTTAAGTATTGATAACTAAATATTATAAAGAAACTTGTGTTAATGAGTTGTTTTTATAACATAACTAAAGGATGATTGTGTAACATGATTAAGAGTATGAGGTATTGCGTTGTGAAGTATAGTTTGAAAGCATATATGTACAGAGTATGGTTATTGGACGTAATTCCATGATCCTCAAAGGAGGTTACATGGTGGTGCCTTGTAGTTTGTTGTGATTGACCGTATGAATGGTCAAAGTTCCTGATGGGGTTTATCCTGACATTCTAATGACCATCCATGCTCAAGTAGAGAGTGATGAGTCATGTGGTGAGAATAGCGATAGGTCCTAGGATAGGCGCTTCTTGGAAGGCTTATACCATTGTAAAGGGCTTACACTTGTGTGTGGTCGGGTGAAACCCCTCGACAATGACTTTGCAAAGTAGTAGGGCCACAACAAGTGCGCAAACTCCTGGAACTCGACATTTCATACTAGTCTGGATGGTCAAATCATGTGTCGGTCATTGGTATCAACAAAAATGCATTCGATCTTAGTCTGTATTGTGTTATGGTCTTTGCATGTTGTATGTGTGATTGTATAACATGATAGTTAGTTCCATTTAATGTATATCTAATAGAATGTTTACTTGCTTGCTTGTGTGCATGTTGTTGTGTATATGTTAGTTGAATTTGGATTTATCTTGCATGCTTTTCAACCTAGCTTACCCTTGCATTGTGTGTGTTGTATGTGCTTGCCTTCCCCCTTGTGATGATCATCTAATCCTTTGGATGTGAGCAGTAGCTGATGACGTGTTCTTGGAGCAAGCACTGGAGAATGAAGAAGGTGCAGCCGCCTAGTGCTTAGGACTTCTGCTAGATCCTGTTTAGATAACTACTTTATTTTGAAAGACTACTAGCTTTTCTTTTGATATGCTCTGTATTTTGGAGGACTCTCAAGTTTGTATTTTAAGTTTTATTAAAATTCTAACCTTAAATTGAGGATGACTGTATATCTTAATACTCCCATCTTATACTCTAACTGCTCTCTCATATTATATTTGTTGAATTCCATATATATACTTGGCTATATCTTTTGGGATGTCACAAATACAACTTAAATTAATTTTCCGATGAATGAATAATCACTGTTTTTAAAGATTTATTTACAGTGTATATGTAAATCTTTCAAGATACAAAATTCTTTTAAAGACTAAACATAAACCTATGATTGAAGATAAATAGAAAAGAACAAGTCAGAGTGAAAAAATAAATAAAAATTTGGTTAAATTCATGTTGAGATTTATGACACTAAATTTATAAGTTTTGTAAAATATTCACTAAAAACTTTATCTCGAAACTCATGAACTAAATAATGCAAAAAAAAATCTATACAATATATTTCTATCCCATTCAAACATTTATCAAAAAAACATATTAGTCATAAGAACAAGTTCTAAATTTATATATTAAATTATTAATTTCTCAATCAAATTAACGTACAATTTATATTAAGATCTAAAGTCTAGAATAATCAAGAAAGATTAAATTCATTCCTATTACTAATTCTCTTAAGTGTTATATCTATATCTATATTCTTATTCATTTTCCAATAATTAGATATATTCAAAGAGGTGATATTCCAACATACAGATTAAAATTTTAAAAAAACATATGAACAAACATATATTATATTATATTGTACAAGAAAATTTACATCATATTTAAATTCATTACATTTAATGCTAAATGGGAGATTAACTATCCTTATGCATATAAAACATACAAGTTTTACATAATGGATGGATTGAATGAAGTCATGATGCCCTATATGCTTGTGACTAAATTCCTAAGTTTATATGCATTTTCACATTGTAGAACACTTTTATTTCTTTCATTCATGAGTTAATAATAACCACTTCTAGAAATTAATCTCTGACTGGATGAACATACACATTTATTGGACGAGAATCAGCTTTTATTTCGCTTTTAACTATTTTGTTACTTGTTTGTTGAATGAATGAGCCAAAAGATCCTCACACAATCCTCCAATCCTCTTTAAATTCCATTTTTTGTATACAATAATATATATAAAAAAACATATTATATTTAACGTTGAAATAAACAAAAAAATATACATTTCCATAAGAAAAATAATACAACTTTAAAATTAAAAATAAACATAAATAATAAATATTTATCACACTTACTAATATTCATTTAGTAAAAAAATCATATTAACTCTTGTTAATAAATATTGAACTATATATTAAATTAAAGTATTAAATAATTATATAAATTAATAACGAGACCGTACAAGTCTAATATTTTATTATCATCCAATGGTAATGGTTGAACTCGGTTAATTCACAAAATATTAAAAATTATACAGCTCATTACTTAAATGCGCAAAAATAAACAAAATTACACAACTATTACTATAATAAATAAAAATAAATTATGTCGGTCAGATTAATTAAAAAAACACCTATAAATCAAATTAAAAAGAATAAATGACTTGATTACTTGAATTTTTTCCATTTTGTTGTTCTTGTCCTTAAATGATGTGAATCACTTATATATATATATATATATATATATATATATATATATATATATATATATATATATATATATATATATATATATATATAATATTTAGTTTAAATTTTGTATAATATATTAGTGAAATATGTATAGTTACTTTTTCTTATGATAATAAAACTATTATTATTGTTATTATTATAATTATTAAATTAAACATAAATAATTTTAATAATTTTATTATATGTTGTTCTTATTTATTTGTATGTAATTTTATAATTTAAAATAAATAATTTAAAAAATGTAAAATAAAAAATAATTAAATTTAAACAAATGGTTATTTAAAAAATAATATTGGTAAAATAATTATTCTAATTTTAAAAAATATTTAAAATGTAAAATTAGAAAATAAATATAGATATAAAAAAGACGACCCTTTATATATATATATATATATATATATATATATATATATATATATATATATATATATATATATATATATATGTCTATAATTAATATAACTAACATGAATTTTTAATTTCATTTTATATAAGGAAATGAAAAAAAAAAGTTTTGTCTGGTTTACTAAAAAATAATTGTAAAAGAGATAGGAAATAAAAATAAATAAATTTAAGTAATTTACAATATATATAATTGAAAAAACAATATAGACTGTATTATTTTATCTCCAAATCCTTCTAAAATACTTAGGAATAATCTCAATATAGAAAACATTTTTTTTCTCTGTTTTTTTTTTAAAAAAAAAGGTGCACATAAAAAATAAAAAAATATATATATATTTTCAATATTTTTGTATACAATTTTATAAAAAATTAAATGGAAAAATAATCTGAAACGTAGTTATATAGAGACAAAATTAATAATATCTCACCTTCCTCATCCTTTGAAGGGCTACGTTTACACATTTTTAATAAACTACTTGATCATTCCGTTGACTTTATTTGTCGTGACAATCAAAGGTCATATCCCGAGTTCTTTTTCACTTTAAATTGGGATCGCACATTCATTTTCACTCAATATTATCTTCTTTTTTTCTTCCTATACGAATATCCTTTCAATAATTGTTGATTTTCATTGGATCTGTCATTTTTTTAAAATATTTCCTAACCTTAGTATGGATTGAGAGTAGAAGTGAAAAAAAAAAGTAAAAAAAAGGGGAATTTGAATTGTTTGATAGAAAATGATTAATAGGAGAATAAAGAGTTTTTATGAAATTAATAAATGTAATAAATGTGTGTACTTTAATAGAGTATTTATAAGTTTTATATTTTATTATTTTTATTTTTACATAAAAATTAAGTGAAATAACAGTAGAATTAATAATAGCGTTAATAATAATAATAACAATAATAAAATGATTAATATTATCTTAAATTTTACAATTAACAGTTAAATAAGAATAAAAAAAAATCTAAAAATACTATACTTAAATTTGTTTCTAAACAATTTGACATAACAATAGCTATTAGATTACAAAATATTTTTAGAATTTAAAATATTTGTTTAACTTTAGTATGACTATGAGCATAAGCCCTTTTTCTTTTCCATAATAATCACTAAGATAATGATAAGTCAGTCAACAGAAATTCTTCTGCATACACGGTTACACGAGAACTATGTATACACATTGTCTAAAAAATTCAGAGTAAGTAAATAATTGTACAAATTGAGAACTAAATAGATGAGAAGCTTAGGGTCATAAAGTACAATGTTGATAATTTCAGTAAAAAAAATTTAATAGTTACAATTTGAAAAATTAATATTTGAAAAGCATAATTATTATTTTGTTTAGAATAATACTTTGTCGGTTAAGTTTAAATTGTGTTTTTTTTTTTCTTCTTTAGATACACTGTTTGGTAGAAACAAAGTCTCACATTAACATATATTTATATATACATAAGATATTTTCATTAGTAAGAAACATTTAAAATGATATCAAAATCAAATATGTGAGAAAAGTAGTCCATTTGTATCCTTAAACTTAACTTTGATTATCTCTACTAGTAATATTTTTTTAATAATGCGTATCTATTCAAGTTTTTGGCATTAGCTCCCTTTAATTTTCACGATTTTCTTCTCTCTTTTTATTGCATGTATTTATTTTAAAATAAATTTCAATGGAGCTTTTAGATTAGTGATTTTGATGTAAAACTGTGTAACTTTTATTATTTGCCTTAACAAAGTGAGTCTAAGGTGTGATGTAAAAACAAGACTATGATTAAACTAATGAAAAAAATGGAATTAAATGAAATAGAGGAAAGCTTTATCATGCTATTTAGATTGAATATATCTCAACAGAATGAAATATAGTTTATCTTTAATTTAAAATTTTATTTTTCTTTCTCTTCAAATTCAAAGAGTACGAAGTTAAATTCTTTATTTAAACTATATAAATAAGACAGGATTTCAAACTCTATAAGTGCACATGCATTCCATTAGAAAGAATACTGAAATTTATACTTATTCTCTTATACATTAAATTGTTTTGAATTCATTCATTCATATATTATCTATTTAATTTAAAATTTTTTATTCCATCACTTTAGTTTAACTAATTATAAGTTTTCTATTTCTTTTTTCTTTTTCACAATTTAATTTACTTCACTTTTTTTTTCTTTCATTAATTTTTAAATCCAAACTGATAATTTTTGTTTCTTACAAAAATACACTTTTATATATGTTCTTATGCAATACTATATTAATTGTTTATTGATTTATATGCCTATATCCCTCTCTCCACGCATACATTATATTTTAGCAAATATAAAACTTAAAAAGTGGCGAGTGACACGAAACATTCTTGTCCTATAATATCGTACTCAGCAATACATCCCTTTTTTACCCTTCCACCTGTTTATTCTTATCAGGATATAATAATGACATTTTTTTATTATGAAAAAGTACTCAATGATACTAAAATATTTTCAAGAGTAGCTGATAAAATAAGCTTAATTCTTTTTAATAATTAAATAACTTTTATCAGTCTGACTCATTTAATAATCTACTTTTATATAATATATATATATATATATATATATATGTATGTATATATATATATACACTTTTTCTAACTACACAGCAGATCATAGGACTATACATAGCAGTGCGCCCATTGCAGAAAGAGTATTATCCCTCACGTGACATTATGCATGCTGGTGCCACTAGAATTTGATCCTTATATTCTATATTCATCATTCAATTTCATTACACACAATATGCACATAGTATAAGAAACCTTATCTTATAAAACTTAGACTATGATATTTTATTAATTTATTACATAAAGTATTTGTACTTGTATACAATCCAATAATTTGTCAGAGTAAGGAGATTAATTTGACGATAGGCCATGATTGACATGTGTCATGTCCATGGCCTTATACTGAGTTTCAAATGATCCTCTTCTTCTCTTGCCCTCCAATTTTACCTTCCATTTTCTACTTATCTCCCCCCCACCTTGCTATCCCTGAACCAAACGTTATCTCACTTCGTCTTTGCTTTGTATGCACATACCCTTTACAAACTTCTTCATAAATCTTCATTTTACTCTTCCATAAGCAGAAAAGGTGCCTTTTTTTTACACTTCTTCTGAGACTTTCTGTGCTGTGCTGCCATGGCTGTGACACAATTCAACCTCACTTGCTCAAAACCCCGTCTTCACTCATCCCAGCTCTCTTTCCTATCAAGGACTCTCCCCAGACACCGCCACTGTTCTTTTGCGCCACTTCATAGAACTCAACATGCTAGGATTTCCTGCTCTGTTGCACCCAAGTGAGTAACTTTATTGTTTTCTTTCAACATTTTCAGCTTTCTGGTTCTGGGTCTGATTGAATTTTCCTCCTTTGACTTCCCAGTGAAGTGCAGGTGCCAGCTGTGACAACCCTGGATCCTAAGAGTAAGGCTGACTGCTATGGTGTCTTCTGCCTTACCTATGATTTGAGGGCTGTGAGTGTCCCTTCCCCTCTCTTCTGTATTTCAACCATGTGTATTTGTTAGTTTTAGCCCGTCTTAATTCAAATAGCATGTTTTGTGTTGTCCACGATTCTTAGTGAGTGAATTCCTCACTACAGATTGATTTCTTCTGTTTTCTGATAGGTTTTGTTTGTTACTTTGGAGCAGAAATTTGTTAGATGTACCAGTACTGGTGTTAGTCAATATGTGCATGTTGATGCATAATTTCCTTCGCTGTATTTATTTAGGTTTATATACATAGAACTGGATTGGTGTAGCTCTGTATTTGACTGTTCTTGTTTTGATTCCTTTTATTTTGTTAAGTTTGGTCTATATATAACTGTTTAAACACCAATGCACAGCCAAAAGGCATCTGTAGCGTTATTAGTTATCTTCCATACCAAAACTGTGCTTGGCCGATCTGTAAAAATGTAGAATTTAATCAATGTCTCCTTTGCAGTATGCTTTGTCTTGTAAATCTTTTTTCTCTTTCCAATTTTTAAATTTTATGTTCAATTTAATCTACAATCTAATTTCAGTAAAGAAATATACTCAACATGAACAATTAATGTATTGAGGTTATTTATTGTTAGATGTTTGAAAGAGGGTAGAGGATAAATATGTGTGCATATGAAACTAATGGCTCTTTTAAGTTATTACAGTTAAATTTGCTAATCTGAGCTGTATGTGTCGTTGAAATATTTGACCAATATATTTGCAGGAAGAAGAGACAAGATCCTGGAAGAAATTAATTAACATTGCAGTGTCAGGTGCTGCTGGAATGATTGCAAATCATCTACTTTTCAAAGTGAGTATATCTTGGATTTAAATAAGAATTGGGCAATGAAGCACATCAGATGTTCAACTTATCATTTTTTTATTTTATGTATTTGCAATGATGATGTTTTTACCATATAAGTACTCTGATTGAAATTTGGGTAGTCAATGTCACCAGTGGGCTAAAGTTTTGTCGTTGCTGTTGTATCATTACTCTCAGATTAGGATTTTTAAAGTCATTGAAATGATAATAGATGCATATAATAATTTCTTATCTGTTTGATGTTGCTGAATAAGTTGTTGTGTAGCCATGTCAAAACTGGATTTTTTTTGCTTTTCATTGATTGATGAATTTATTGTCATAAACCACATACATGGATCAACATTACTTTGTATTGTTGACCATATAACACTTTTAGTTCAAATTAGTTTACTCTTGATACTGTCATCTCTTCTCTAAACAAATTGAAAGCCACTACTATATACAAAATTTGAGCTTTATAGTTTGAAGATTTATTGGAATCACCACATTCTTGTATCTTCGTTGTTTCATGAAATAGAAACTGAATTTAGCATGAAAGAAAAATTGAATGTAAGGTGAGTGTTCAACATAATTTTATTTTGCATGTGCTATGAGAATTTTACATAAGACTTACCTTGAATGATCACACAATAGTGTTGGACTCTAGAGCCTGAGTTGATTTATTGTGTCAGCTTGCATCTGGTGAAGTTTTTGGTCCTGATCAGCCTGTTGCTCTCAAGTTACTGGGATCAGAACGGTCAATCCAAGCTCTTGAAGGTTAGCTTTCTGCATATGGTAAATATGACATCGGTTTTTGGTAACCTTGGTATTTAAACTTGGTATCTATCTGTTATTAGTTGTATACCTTCCACCTATAATAGGAAAAACTGACCCATCCTTCTCCATTCCGACTCTTTTGTGGCTATATAAAAAAAAAAAAAAAATAAACTGTAGAAAACTAACTAAAGGTGAATGGTGCATCAGTGTCGCAAAGTTGTAGAAACTCTTGCTTACTAGACATTAATATGAAACTATCTGGCCCATGAATAAAGCAAGAATACGAAAATTGGAGAATTGTGAATGGTGAATCAGTATGTTATGAAAAGAGATAAATAAAGTCAAAGCATCAATCAGCAAATTCAACTTACCCAGTGAACACCTTTATCCTAAGCTTGTATACAATTCTAAGGAAAAAAGTAACATAGCCAATATATTAAAAACCTTTTCCACTGAAGTTACTGCACAGAGAGTTTTACTGTCATTTATGTTATGAGCACATCTAGTTCTGTGATCTGTCGGTCTTTCTTTTCTATCTTTCAATGAATGTCTGGGGAATAAAAGGGTTGTAAAATTATGGAGCAGGCAAGTGTGGAAGCAAGTGTCTGTGGTTTAGGTTGAATATTTTAAATGTCCAAAGTGGCTCTTTGATTTACATTTCAAATTTTCAACATGCATAGCAAGGAATAAAAGAGTCATCCAACAATTTTTAATAAATACACTGCTGTTGTCTATACACAGATTTGGGGAAGGATTGTATTCTTATGTAGTGATGCCTTTGCACGCCTGCTTTTACTGAAAAATAGGGAGAGTGAGTGATTCAGCCTCTGTCACACCAATTTTTTTTCCTGTTAACAAAACTTTCAGCTTACCATCAAACTTCTCTTTCTTACTCTACTGCCCTCCAATGGTTCTTCCCATTTAAGAAAACCTAAGGCCTTAATAGCATCTGCCACTGAGAGATATGAGAAATTCAATCAATAATAGGAATTTGAGTAATAACTTCACTTGAATTTGACTTGTCAGGTCAGAGTAGCTAATGTATTGTTTCTGTTATGCTTTTAAATGAAACAAGATACACCTTAATCTTGAGTATTATAACACAGACTGATGTTTTTCATTCTTAATGTTCTAATTCAACTTGCAGGTGTTGCAATGGAACTGGAGGACTCTTTGTTTCCTTTGTTACGGGAGGTGAGTATTGGTATTGATCCTTATGAAGTGTTCCAAGATGCAGAATGGGCTTTGCTAATAGGTGCAAAGCCTCGAGGACCTGGAATGGAGCGAGCAGACTTGTTAGACATAAATGGACAGATTTATGCAGCGCAGGTAAAATGGGGTTCAAATTAAAATCTTACTTTCTGCTAAACTGAATTTAGTTATGCTGACATTATACGTTATCACAACAGGGAAGAGCACTAAATGCCGTGGCCTCCCGCAATGTCAAAGTTATAGTAGTGGGAAACCCTTGCAATACAAAGTAAGCTTAGCTTTCTATCTGTAAACATGAAGTTACAAGTTGTGTCTGTTTATGTTAATGTTCATCTATATTAAATGCAGTGCATTAATATGCTTGAAGAATGCTCCTAACATTCCTGCAAAAAATTTCCATGCTTTGACTCGCTTAGACGAGAACAGAGCAAAATGTCAGGTAACAAAGTTTATATATTTCATCTTAAAGTTTTTTTTTTACCATAGAAAACTAACATCTATCTTCTTTGTATTGTATCAATAAAATTCACAGCTAGCCCTCAAGGCAGGTGTCTTTTATGATAAAGTGTCAAATGTGACAATATGGGGAAACCACTCAACTACTCAGGTCATTGAAGGATCATTACCAGAATAATGAGCATGAACTGGATTTCTGTAACTATCTTTTATGACATGGTGTTAACTGTTATCTTATTAATAGGTCCCCGACTTCTTAAATGCTAAAATTGACGGTTTGCCAGTCAAAGAGGTGGTTAAGGATATTAGGTGGTTGGAGGAAGAGTTCACTGAAAAGGTTCAAAAGGTAATGTAATATTTTTTAAGTAGCATTAATAGCTAAACACATGATATATAAAAGATATGTAGTTTCATTGTGCTAAAAGCTGACAAGTGATTGTGTGATTGGTAGAGAGGTGGTGCACTTATTCAAAAATGGGGAAGATCATCAGCAGCATCAACTTCTGTATCAATTGTTGATGCCATCCGATCTTTAGTAACTCCTACTCCTGAGGGTGATTGGTTTTCTTCTGGTGTAAGTTGATATCACTGAATTACCTCATGCATTTACTTCTGGTGTAGTGAAAATAAAATTAGCTCTTAAGTGTCTGGAATATGCCATTTCAAAGCTTAATTGAAGGGCCAAAAACCAATTATTTTCTTGCAAATTTAAACATGGCGCAACCTTCATTAATCATTAGTTACTATTTCAATCTAAAATTTTGCAATTGTAATGCCAGGTATATAGCAATGGAAATCCTTATGGAATAGCTGAGGGTATTGTTTTCAGTATGCCATGTCGATCAAAGGTAAGCTTGTTTACTGCATTCTTCATTCTTTTTAACTTCTAAAACTTGCTTTGTTCCTCCTATGATGAAAGCTTTTATCCATTAGGGCGATGGTGATTACGAACTTGTGAAGGATGTCATAATTGATGACTACCTCCGGCAGCGGATAAAAAAGGTAAGCAGTGAAAATATGGATTGAACACATGACCATCAAATCTTCAATCCAACACTCTCCCAACTAAGCTATACCCACTTATAATCTACCATCTTAGATTTTTTAATTAATTGCAAGCTATCTGGGTGCTCATGTTTGTTGGTGAAATTAGTTACCATTTTAAATTGGACATGTCATCAAAATTTAATCGTATTAGATAAATCATCGGTTCTGATATCATTGTTAGGTCTTTTAAAGAGATATATTGAAGAGGTTCGATACTGATGAGTCATGAGCAAACCTATATAACATATTTGATACTATCTTCAACTCAAAACCTTAAATACAATGAGTTTATAAGTTTTTTTTCTTATTATATATCTCATTTCTACTTAATGTAAGATTCTGACTCAAACTTAAATTCTTAAAAATATTTTGCAGACTGAAGCTGAGTTGTTGGCTGAGAAGAGATGTGTGGCTCACCTAACGGGCGAGGTAAACATCATATCTCAATATTATTAGTTATTTATGCTTATATTCATGTGAAACTTATAAACTCTGTTATCTTAGGGAATTGCTGTTTGTGATCTACCTGGTGATACCATGCTCCCAGGAGAAATGTAACAAGCCTTCCTCCTTAATGCCAAAGCAGATACTGAAATTTGTGTCTTAAAAGGTACTAGTTAGGGAATCAATAAATACAATGTTTTTACTGAGAATCATGATGGGATACTTTGATAAGTTTTATATTTATCTCTAAAAGAAGTCCATTTTGATTCCTTAACAAGTGTCTTAGGAGATGGGTTAGCATTCTCTTGTTGGAATAAAATCACAATAATTGATGTAGAAGTATGGGATATGAATGTAAGAAATTAATAAGTAATATCAATAAGAAGAGTTTGGAAACATTCATTTGATTTTGAAACAACAAAGGTAATTTCAACCTATTTTGAGCATGCTTAATTTTCTGTGTTTCATACAAACATTCCATATTTCATTTTAAAAGAAATGTAAATAATAATAGAACAAGTTTAAGAATTGAATTTCCATGATGCACTGATAATAAAATAGTTCCTTTATTAAGTCACCGCAAGTGTGACTTTTAAAGTAATTATTAAGAAAAAAAAGTATAATTTAAAGTGTGACTTTTAATAATCTATGATTGAAGTTGAGTACCTTCTAATTAAATTCAATATTTAAGTATAATTTTAGTTACCTATAAATATATATTTTTTATTTTACTTTCCACAAACATACTATCTATTTTTAGTCCTTGCTAGTAGATTTAATCACATCGTTCTTCTTAAATATGAAGGCTATAAAGGTATATAAATTTTATAGTTATTTAAAAAATGTGATATTTTTAGAATGGTTAAAATACTTGTTGATTCTCATGTTTGTTTGAAAATTTAAGTAGGTTTTTATATTTTGATTATTCTCAATCGAATTTTATTTAAAAAATGTGATACAATTTAGTCAATTTCATTTTTATTGTGCTAACAATGTTAACTTAAATGTAATATGTTAGTTTGTGTTTTTTTTTTGTTTTTTTTTCAATTTTATTTTATCTTTTTCAAATTTAAAACAAAAAAGTGTTACAAGTCAAATGAAAATTCTATCATACACAAACAATATGATGTGACAATGATAATGTTATGTGTTATTGTGTTATTGTTATGATAGTAAAATGTAAAAATCTCAATTATAATGTATTTTTATTAATATTTTTAATAATGTTTAAATTTATATTTTACATTAAATTTTATTTTTATTTAATTTTAAAATCTTAAATATATTTGTGTTGATTTTTATTACATCAAGTTTTAATATATTTTATATTTAAATCTATATTTCAAACTTTAATAAAAATATCAATAAAATAATAGTATAATATTTATATAAAAATTAATTTTTTCTTAATTTGGAAAAAATGCAATTATTTCATTAAAAGATATTAAAATTGAATTAAATCAAAATAATAAATACAAAAAATAAATTAAATTTTTTACACGACACCTATCTGTCACACTGTCACGTTTATCATGTGGCAAAATCCTCACTTACCACATGTCAATTCTTTTATAATTAAAAAACGATAAAAAAAATTGAAAAACTATGCATAAATTAAAACGAAAAATAAAAAACTAAATTATATCACATTTTTAATAACAGGAATAAGTGAGATCAATTAAAATATAAATCTATTTCAGATTTTCAAACAAACAAGAAGATGAGTATTTTTTATTTTACTTTCTACAAACATACTATCTATTTTTAGTCCTTGTCAAAAGATTTAATCACATCGTTCTTCTTAAATATGAAGACAACTATAAATGGTTATAGATTTTACGGTTATTTGAAAATTGATTTTATTTTTAGATACTAAAAGCATTTGGATTCTAAGTGAAAATAACGATACAGTGCATGTTCTTACAAACTGGGTAAAATGCATTTTGTTATTAAAAAATGTTAGTTTTATGGTTAAAACTTTTATTTAAAGCATCAAGTATTGAGAATAAATGTTGGCGATTCTCGTCAATTAGAAACAAAGACAAAAACACATAAAAAAGTGAGCCTATAACAGAACGTGTACTTTTTACGTACATGATAATACACTCTTTCAAATAAGTCATAGGTATTTTTTTTTAAATATTTCATAATTGTTTTAGTGGGGTCGAGTCACTCCAAACACCTATATAATTTGTTCCATGTCGTCTAGGTAGTCTGTTTGTGAGTTTGAACAGTAATAAATGCACAGTAAATACGAATCACCGACCTCTTATTTTTTACCTGTATTTATAATTTTCGTTGTGGGTCTGAGATTAATGAAACCTTAATCAAGGCCCAATTCCAGCCCAATAACGTTAATTGTTATTTACATTTAATTATTATTTACCTTAATCTCCACATGGTGGTTTGAGTATGGTTCGTTCGTCCTTATTTGTCTGTCTCTAAGGTTCTTCCCATTGATAACTGGTTATTTTAGTCTCTTGAGTCGTCTGACCTATTGATGGGGAGAGGGCATTGAGACCGTCCGACCTGTATTGTACAATAACCGAATAGAGTTGGATCTCAATTGGTCGAGTCAAGTTAAGCTCATATTGGATTTACGGAAGACCAAGTCAATATTTGAGACTAAGTTAAATTAGTTCTATCTTTAACTGAGTCAATTTAGATCCACCTCACGCTTAATTGAGTTTGGTCCACCCTTGGATCAATTGAATTGAGCACTTCTTAAAGAGAGTGAGTTAAGTCTATCTCTGGTTGAGGCAAGTCGCATCTACATTAGACTAAGTTGAGTCAAGTTAGATGCACATTTGATCGAATTGTGACAAACTTACATCGAAATGCATAGAATCAAGTCCACATTTTGTCGGACTGTCCATCTCACAACAAGTTAAGTTTGTCCCACTTAAACTGTATTAAGTTAGGTCCACTTTGGACTAAGTAAGTTTAAAGTCATCTTGAATTGAGTAGTTTGGAACCACCTTTGACTTAATAGGATTGGATCCACCTTGAATCTAGTTGATAAATAATTATGAGAAAATAAAGAAATATAATATTTAAATATTTTTGAATAAACTAAATCTCATTATTCATATTAATGATATTAAAATCTTTATCACGTGACTTCTTTTAAAGCAAACATCTATAAATTTTTAAAAAATAAACTCTTATTTCCATGAGAAACGTTTTGTAAACTAACAATTGATACATGGTCCTTATTAATAAGCTTTAACTATGTTCTTTTGTATGAATTTACGAGGTTGTTTTGTGTTGCGTGGTGGAAAGGCTTCTGTTTGATACTACAACTCATGAATATGCTTGACTATTCATCTCTTGTGCATGGTAATTAAC
This sequence comes from Vigna mungo, assembly GCA_036885675.1. Classification (NCBI taxonomy): domain Eukaryota; kingdom Viridiplantae; phylum Streptophyta; class Magnoliopsida; order Fabales; family Fabaceae; genus Vigna; species Vigna mungo. Next base: position 40,210,723 of record CP144692.1, on the reverse strand, counting down.
ATCGATAGTTGTATTTGCTGATACATCTTAACGTATTTCAGATATTCAATTTTGATCTCAACTTAGAAATATCTTTTAATGGTTTGGTATACCTTAAGAATTTATCGCATTATATAAATATATAGTTTATTGGTATTATATTTTAATTCAACAATTTTATCTTCTAACAAATAAAAGTAATTTATTTATTATTGAATAAATTTTTCTATTTTAAAATAATTAAATAACTTTTCTTTTTTAAAATAATTTTATTGTTCTTTTTAAATTATACTATTTTGGTATTCATCACAAACAAATGTTTTTATCACTACTGTAGTCATGATAGTTTTATACATTGTTTTTATTTCAGTTTTTTTTTAAATTAATCAACAATAATTATTAATGATTTTTAAGAATGATATAATTTTGTTAAAACAAAACATAACTTTTAGAATCATCAACAAACTTTTATCATATTAATAATTAATATTTTTTATACCAAAAAAGGGATGCATGCTTTATTTATTAATATTATTAAAAAAATCAAAATTGTTGAATAACAGATTTTTAAAAGTATAATTTTAACTCATTCAAAAATAATTTTGTAAGAATCCAAAAATATTGGTCTACTTGTTTTTAATTTGATTTTTGTCTATAGATATAATGTATGTTCTTCCATAAGTGTATATCTTTTAAAAAAGAAATATAAAATCTTTGGTATACATATATCTTAATTTCTCATATTCATTTTTAAAGTTTCACATATATTCCTCACAATCATTATAAAATCCTCTACAATTTGATCCTATACTCATATATATAATTTGAATATTTAAAATAATTTTAACTAATCTAAATATCATTTTATATAATTTGATAGTTTTATTTTTTAATATATTAATTTTTTTAATATATCACATTATTTAAATCTCTCATTAACTTTTACAAACTTTACTCATAAATCCTCTTTGTTATCAATTCCAAATCTCTTAAAAAAATAACATATCTTCAAATTCACTCAAATTGGTTAATCTTCCTTCTATCAATCCTTATAAAACAAGATACCCTTAAACTTTTGCATTAATACGATTTAATATTATAATCGAACCTCTAACTTTTGCTCTCCATTTCCAAAATTGAGATAAAAAGAAATAAATAAAATGTAATGTCGACTTAAACCCACTACTTATACATCATATTTCATCCGACAAACAAAATAAGATTACTCCCATTTGGAAACGAAATTTAATAATAGAAAATCCTTCAATTTTCAATTTAGGAAATATTCAATCTCGCAAACTATTTCTCCTACCTTTCAATATCATAGCAAACTGCCTAAAGATGATTTGTTATGAGTGTGGAGTGCGTGGATATATATGTATATATAATTCAAGACTCAACCGATAGCAACAATAATAGTATTAATTAAATAATAGTAAGGGTTTAAACACAACATTCAAACGGATCCAAATGAAATATTAAACACTAAATTAAATGTATAGATGGATTCACTCTTCAAATATGAACGGATTCACTCATACTAATAACAATTAAGAAGTTCGATCCTTTGTGAATTATTGCAACCTCCTTCCCTAATATTCAATTTCAACGGATTGTATGAAAATACACAAAGTAAATTCATTTAATTCATTCTGGTCATAAATTATTGGAACGTAGTGTTTATCTACCAAATTAAACCTCAAATCGAGTCCAAATTTTTTGCAAAATCGTGGTGTCAAAATTAATCATGAAAAATCTCATTACCGTTTCCGTACATAGAAATCGTGAAGTAATCATCTCATGTTACATTTTAACATAAGAAAATGATGTAAAATTTGCATCTGTCGCTCTCATGATGAACATGAAATAATAAACCCACACGCATTTAATGTCTAACAGAAAAGAGATGTATAAATACAGGTTGAACATAAACTGTAACTAGAGGATCCACTCCGGACTATACAATACGTGAATGAAATTACATGTTCATCTAACTAAATAATGGACCGCCTCTACCAGTCAGAAAACTTTGCATCTATTACACTATGGAAAAAGTATGTAACAATAATATATCTAAGGAATCGTATGAATGAAGACGGTATTACTCTATCTGATGGAACTCTGAGAATAAGTTACCACGAAGAATGCATAGATCAGTTCGACTATAAGGTACCATAAACAAATCTACAAAGTCACGAGATCCTAGTCATTCAGTGAGTACCATAAAACACTACATGATACTTAATGACTGCAGCTTATTCTGGAGTGTCCAACCTTTTTTGTTGTTACTTACCAGTATACATGATGCTTCCAATCTTGAAACTAAGTGAAAGAATAAGAACCGAGAAACCCGTCAAAAATATCCAGCCATGTGACAATACAAATGCGGTCTTGCCAGAAACAGGTATCAAGGCAGCACAATTAACGTCCGGTCGAGAAAACTCAGTAGACATTGCAGTGTTAAATCCTCCTATTTTGCCCATGGGCCAATCCATCGCATTGCCTCTAAATGTAATGTCTGTTATGCTGATCATACCTGTAGTTATATGAGCTGGATGGGAAGACTGAGCTGCACCATCAATCCCAAGAGTAATGTCCTTCGGTGGAAACTCAAAAGCATGTGCAGGTGAAGCAGGGATGCTAGCTAACCATCCATAGGCCTGCTTAACAAATGGATTTGTATTTCCTGCCAAAAGAAAAAATATATCCTCAAGTTAATGAAATTTTTTTGAGAACATAACATTTTGAGTGGATATCACACTTTACAAGCTATAATGAGCACGGGAGTACACATCAAAAGAAAACCTTAACGAACTAGGATGTAAAGTGAACAGCAGTTTTACCTGGTGCTGCTAACTTTGCCTCCTCTGTATTCTGCACAGAAAAAGCCTCATTGCTGGTTTGTGCTTCAGAATCATGTTTACCAACCACAGCTTTATTTGAGGTTTCTCCCCCCACAGTCTGCCAATGACCCAAAATTGTTCAATATACAGCTATAATACCTACAAGGCAAATGACAATAAAGATAGAGTCGGTCATAACCTGCTGGGTTAAAGGTGATCCTTGGTTGGAATTAGAGTTTTCACTCTCTGGAACCTGAGAATAATCGAAAGATATATATTTGCAAATATCATCATCATCATCATCAGGGAGTGCAAGATACTTGTCTAGCATAATATCATTGGCAGAAGGATCAGCCTCAATGAGATCACCCTCATTCCCAATTGCAAGATCATTGGTTTCCAAGAATGATTCATCATCAGCCGTCGGAAGATTCTGGGTGGCATCAAAATATAGATCCAGATCCATATTATCCGATGCGTCATTGAAATTGAGAAGATTCACAATTTCGCTCTGCTCACCATTGTCTTCATCTTTCACTGAACCTGTGCCCATGTCATGTTGCTCAGCCATATCAAGAGGCTGGCCATTTTCAGGCCCAGAAATTCCAAAGGTGCCCGCCAATGGCTCCTGATCCTTGATGAGTTCTTGGGAATTTTCAGCATAGGTACTACACTCCCCGTGATGAAAGTTCAATGATGGAAAAGTAACAGCCCCAATCATATCACTCAAATCAAGTTCCTGCATATTGAAGACATTATTTAGTTAGAGAATACCAAGTCATTCAGAGAAAACAACCCAACCAACTTAAAAAAAAAAACACTAAGAGCCCCAGACATGTTTTACGAATAAATAACCAAACAAATTCTATAGAAAAGCCACAATATTGACAAAACCAGTGACAGGACTACATACTAGTGAATGACAACTACATAAATCTGTGTGCACCAAAATCATACTAAACTTCACACTCAACGTTTTCCTAAAATGTTTTCAGCATCCTCCAGGGGGAAAACAAAACTGTGCCCAACGATATATACTACATACCAACTTCAAAAGGACTGAAACCAAGAAGACTTCTTCCAATCGAGATTTCGTAAAGGACAACACAAACAACTTTAGAGCAAATAGCAACCCAAATAAAGGCCCCACAACAATATTGATATATTAAACACCTGCACACAGTCCGAGAAGAAAATAATTACAAAAAAGACACCACAGCCGACAATGGAAAAATATATCCAAACATAAAATAATAACACAAACATTAATCCATGCAACTAGAACTCATCCAACCTGCACATAGAAAATCATCTAATCCGTCCATTTAAAGGAAAAACAAAATTATCCCAAGCCATATATATATATAGACTATTTCCTCACTTATCAACCCTATTACTTGGGACACAAATACAACACGATGAATACATACCCCGTCAAGGTCGTTAGTTTCCAAAAAGGCCCCAATATCATCCCAAAAATCAGCATCAGTTGCTACCGAAGGGATAGCCACCCCAATACCATCGCAAGAGTCACCATCAGTTGCTACCACAGGAGGAGCCACTGCAGCTGTCGCGGGCAAAGGAGGAGCAACCACGTTAGGACTAATCTCCGTCAAGGGAGCCACCCCACGATGAGCAGTCGCAGGCACGGGAACCACCTCCTTCTGCTCATTCTCCTCATCCACATCCCACTCCTTCTCGTCCAAGGGAGCACCATACTTGGCCCCATTCTTTGGTCCAGCACCACTCTTCTCGAAAATCCTACATACCACATACACATCCTTCTCCCAAAAAAAAAAAGCCTCACCTAGAATAAGTATCAATAGAACAGCAAATCAAAGACAAAAAAGAAACAGAGAGGAGATATACCAGCACTGTGCCAGCACGAGTCAATTCTTCATCGAGCATCTTGTACTCGTGCATGACCCAATTGGTGCGACGGCCATGTGGGGCTCGACCGATGTGGTACACGAGGGTCTTCTTCATCCCCACGGTGCGGTCGCCATGGGCCACAGGGCGGTCCTTTCCAGTGGTCTTCCAGTAGCCCTTCTCGGTGGCGCGGTTGGTCCTGGAGCCATTTCCATACTTGCGGTCCAGCACGCTGAAGAAGTACCATTCCAAGTCCTTGGTCTTGAGCTTGGACAGAGCTGAAAAACCGAAATAAATTAAGAAACACTTTGAATCTTTGGAACCAAACCCTATTGCTAACAATTCGATACCACAGAAAAGGGCAAAATGCTAACGGGGAAGGTCCCAGGGCTCGAGCTTGTAGACATCAACCACTGCGATGTGGTCGTACCGGGAGAGGTTTCCGGTGATCTTGCGCTTCAGGTAGAACACCACCAGCTCTTCGTCGGTGGGGTGGAATCGGAAGCCGGGACCCATAGGTGCCATGGATTGGATTGGATTCAAGAGAGATGAATCGCTGAGAGAGAAAAAGAGTGAAAGATAATTGGGGATTAGGGCTTTCGTTTATGATTGGTGAAGAGGGAGAATTGGGATTATGAATAAGAGAAATTTTGGGTTTTGGTATGAAATAGGATGACTAAGAAAGAGAAGTAGAAGAAGGTTCTAGGTGCTTGGAATGTGCACAGAAATAACAATGGTAGATTCTATCATGGCACGTGCTAAGTGTGTGCAGGTTGGCTACGTGGCACAGTGGGATTGGCTCACTGATGTCAACTTGTGCAGTGCATTTTCGACACAACATAGAAAGAACAAAAAAAACAACCAGTGTTGTGCATGAAAATTCTTGTTTAATCTTTTCATTATAAGATTTAGGGAAAAAATATGTTTAATTATTACGAACAATATAAGAAAGAAAAAGAAACCCTTTCAGTTTATTTGCTTTTTAATAGTCAATTAAAATTAAGCTTTAGCAGATCTTAACGTTGCAAGTATTGTTGTGTATATACAATAATGTTTGTTACTTACGAAAAATAAAGTCGTATTTTGAATAATATCAATTAATCGCAGCTATGTGTAACATTAGTTTATTTAAAATAAGATAAATCAATCAAAAAGATATTTTAAATATTAACAATAAGTCAATTGTTAGACTAATTAATTTATATGAAACTAACAAAACTAAGATAAGTAACTTGCTTAAATAATAATAAACTATGAATGTTCTATCGTAACAATGACTACTATAACAGTATGCATGATGAATAATCAAATCTTTATATTTTGTTTGGAATACAAAGTAAAAGATGAAATTATAGAACTCTACAAGCATGCAAAGGGAGGATTTGTAAATGATATATGTAATTACTTCTTAAATTTCTATTCAAAATATATTATTAACTCACTTAATTATTCAAATATTAATCTTTTAAATAATCAAACCTAAATTAACTTAGTATATCCTTTTAATCTCTTAGTGGTTAAAATTATTTTACTTTAAACGTTAGTTTTAATTAAGTTGTCGTGAAATTTTAATTTTTAAAATTATTTATTATTTTAATTGAACAAATAAAATTATAAAGTTGAATTAAGAATCTGTCAAATACGTAACAACAGAAGTAGTTTTTATAAATGAAATTCTTCTTAATTTTAAAATTATTATAAAAAGTAACACATATCCAATAAAATAAAATAATTAATTTAAAAAAATGCATAAATATTATTATAATTATCCAAACATAACCATTGAATTATTATTATAATTCAAAATAGGGTCATTGTTGGACCTAGCTACTGGGCTTTGATAATATTGATATTTAATCAATTTCCAAGATGAGATACACAAAGTGATAAATTTTAATTTTTTATTGCATCTGTCAAGATACAGATATCACAGTTGAACAATTTCAAATTTAATTATAATGTCTTAGCTTTCTTTTGAATTGAAAATTTTCGTATACAAACATTTGATCATCAATTAATTTCCTTAGAAATCATACTTCTCTATGCTCACAGAAGATATTATATCTCTCCTATGACATCAAGTGCAAAAAACATAAACTGGATTACAGATTTAATAATCTCAATTTCAGATTCTGAAACTTCTTCCAGTTTTGCTTAGTTATAAGGAGAATAATATTTTCCCAATATTTTTTTACAACATTTAAACACTTTCTACGTGTCATTTTGTGATTGGTTCATGTTGGTATTTATGAATTATTATTATTCATTATAGAATAATTTTGGATCAATGACAAGATGACACGTAAATAATGTTAAAATGTTATAAAAAATATTGGGAAGCATTCATGTTTTTCTTGTTAAAATATTTTATTATATTTTATTCGAGCTTTAATTATCTGATTTGTTTAAAGCAATCCTTTTCGAAAAAAGATGCTGTTAAATCTTTCTGCATTTGTGAAAATGCTGAAATGTTACTATGAAAAGGTAAACAGAGACACAAAACAAGGAAAATGTTGATGTTTTGCATGCTATTTCTCCTTCCAGTGTCTCCCATGCTTTCCTTTTCTAGCCCAACATTGCACTGTTCTGCCACTCTCTTACCATTTCTGCCACACCTTAGCCTATATATATATATATATATATATATATGAACCGCAGGTACAGTCTTTTGTCTTTTACTTCTTTTTTCATGTGATAACAGTCACTGAGCCACGAAAACACTATTTCAAAACTGATATCAGAACACAACACTCAGCACTCATCACAGAGCGCATAAAAAGACCACTATAGAATTTTATTTCTTGAATCTTTTGACTCGGCACTCTCGTTTGTTTTCACAAACTGAACTCACAGAATACTCTCACTTTTTCTTCAAGTTGATTCAACATACACAAGCATCCAGCAAGAAACGAACCAATCAACAAACACAGAAACTCTATCTACGAGTCACGTCTACAGCATGGGTATAGTTCCTTCTCCTACATCAACTTTTTCTATCTGTTTTTTTCTCATATCAGATTTTCTTATTAGTACTTTGGCTCGTCGTTCATGCTTTGATATGAACCTGCATTTTAATTTGTTTTCTTTATAATATGGTTTATGACATTCATATCCGATAATGCTCTATTTCTTTCTTCTTTTTTCACTCTTGGTAGCTTTTATTTCTGTGTTTGGTAAGATATTTTATGAGCTAGTTTGAGGCCTTTATATAAATAGTTTCTAAAATAAGATAATAATATAAGTAAACTTTTAATAATTAAAAAATATTTTAAGTCATCCTCGAACATTAAAAAAAAAAAAAAACCTTAAACTAGTTTGAATGTTAATGAAATATATAAAGTCCAATACTAAACAGATGAAAACCAGTAATTTAGAAACTAGTTATGAACCAAACTGATGACTTGTTTCACAACTATCTCTCAGTAGGATTAAGTATGTTGATTAAACTAATGTTAGTTGATGTGAAAGCCATATAAAAGTATAAGGTTCAAATTTTCCGTTTTACTTTATATTTACTGTCATTTTATAATGTTTAAAACTACATTGAAGCTGTTTTTGTTATCATTTGTTTTTGTGCTAGAATAGCCAAAAGTAAAAAAAAATGTTTTCCTTTTTACCAAATAATTATAAAGGTTATGATGAAAAATGTATTTCACAAATATAGTGAAATAGTCTTTGTTGATGTGCACATAAATTTAGAGATATTTATAATCTATTAATAAAAGACAGGTTTTTCAATTATTTTCCTTGAATGATAATAATGGGGAGCTGCTCCATGGATTTCTATCAAATCCCATTTCGTCTTTTGTTGTGATGGCTCGACACATGACAAATGTAGTAATAGTTTTAATTCACTTTACATTTTCTTCTAAATACTATGCATGAGAAAGTCATTTAAGATAATTTTCACAAGTTTTTTGTGTGATACAAAAATCATATGTAAACTTTTAATGTCAAGCCCTCTAAATCTCAAGATACCTGTCATTTAATAAAAAGAGGAAAATATGAAGAGAACAAGGGATTAATCTATTGAAAATATTAAGATACCTTGCATTCTGATAACTTGAAATATGATTTTTGCAACTACCTTAAGATTCAATGGAACGAACGTCATAAAATTTCAGCTTCAAACTGAGGTGCTAATCTATTGAATCAGAGAAGCAATAACTAACACTGACACTGTCACGACAATGGGAAATGGGAAGTCATATGATACACAATGACAAGTTTGGAATTGTAACACTGACAAGTTTAGCCATAGAAATGAACTAAAATCCTTACTCAGAAATAAAATGTCCCGAACAACGAGCTTCATTACCAGCTGTAACTAACTTAAACTGATACAAGAGCATGCATTGCCAATGTCTAAGGATTTTGGGTCATTCTCTTCAAATCCTCATTTTCTTTGCTGAGAACGTCAACACGAGACTGGAGAATGTTAATCATCGCTTGAGCACTCATCATCTCAAACCTCATTGTCTCCTTTTCGACTGCAAGCTTATGGATCTCATTCTGCAAGTTCTTGATGAACTTGGCAGAGCTTGGAGACATGGATGACTCAAGGTTTTCAGTGTCAAAATCTGGTGCCTTGACCAAAGCAAGACTTTCCTTAGATTCAAGGGACTCTTGCAGGGAAAACTCCACCAATGCAGACAGAAAATGCTTTTTTGGTGCAGAGTTGGTGGTGTCAGCACCAGCAGTGGTGGTTGGGAGTGTTGTTGCTGCAGTAGTTATTGTAGAGGAGCATGGATCCTGACCGGTTCGGATTGAATCTCCCGAAACATTAGAGTGGTTGGAGTTCATGTTATGTCGCCTTCTTTTGTATATTAGAGAGAAAGGCTTTGGATTGTCTGTTTGGGGTGAAGGGTACTCATCCACTTGCTTACAATTATTATCATCCTTTTCAGGAGATGGATACTCAGCCATGCTTTCTCTCTTGCAAACAGCTAGAAGATTTTGAGTTTCTATAGGAAGCTTGTTCACATCAAATGGAGTTTTATTGATAGATTGAGTGTCCTGCAATAGAACACAACCAAATGTGAAACCAGGGAACAGTACATAAAACAGAATCAGTAACTTGAGACCATCAAATTTCAGATCCTCGATTAAGATTTTCAAGAGTGAAGGGTTGCTACAATTGTCACACGTCAAGACTTCACAAAATAGAAGCTGCACTGTAGTGCAACAATAAGAACTTCAACTATTTCTTCATAAAACACAGCCTATGCTCCAAAAGATATTACAAATAAACTTCCACCATCCACAATTGAGTCCCGAGTCTTTTAATATGTTGTTAAAACTGGAAATCTTAAAAAGCAAGAAAGACTACTAAAACACATACTTGAAAATACATATTTGATGAGCCAAGTTCCAAATCAGTGAATCAATATTGGCAGATAGAAACCCATGAAACGTAGAAGCTAAAACTTCTAATAGAATCAACAACATCATCAACACACTACTAAACCAACGATTATGAATTACACCAACCATAAAATATATCACATATAACAGTAACTTCCAATCCAGAGAGGAGGAAAAACAAATGATTTTGAATTCAATGACATGTATCACACCCTAGGCGAGGCTAAAACTACAATGCAAAACATGGTAAAGTCAAAAAGAATTTCCCTATCTCTATAGGTTTCAACCTAGGGTCAACTCAGCTTTTATCAAGAATCTGCAGCAGCCAATATCATGCCTTTTGCAAATAATATGCTTCAGCTAGAGATGTATGTGGATAGAAGCTTTTGGACTCTCATGGTTTCCAATTAGAAATATAACAACGTGTATAAGTCATTAAAATAAATTCAACAAGATGCTCAATAGTAGAGAAAGTGAAAAGGTGAAGATCATAACATAACAAAAGCTGATTTACTTGGGCATCTTGGATCCATCACACCAAATAACATACATAACTGAGATGCAATTCATAGAGTTTAAGATAAGTGAACATAACTAACAATTCAAATGTTATTTGTGATAGAAAGTTGACTATGGCTGTTTCTCATGTTGAAACTACGGGAATTTAGGAAGAGAAGGAATGAAGGAAAGAACAGTAATATAATATTGATTGATATATGATATGCAATGATACGATATGACCAGAGCATACACTCATTAATTAGCACTAGACTTTTAATCAAATCAAATAAGAAATATAATGAAATCTAGAAACCATTCTTAAAAGGGTGCTACGAACTCAATGATGATGTTAGGATATAGGATGATATAATAGATGGGTTTAGGAGTTAAGGGTGTGGAGGTGTCGGTTGTAAGAGGGGAAGCGGTCAGAGTTGATATAAATAGAGCTCTAATAGCTCTGTAGAAGGCATCGAAGGTTATTGTGTAAAGTCAGGCTTATTGCTTGTAAAGAGGGGTTATGCCCTCATCCAGGGAGGTTATGCTCCCAGTCCTTGTACAGATACATTCTTTTCTGAATAATACAGCTCTTTCATTCATCTTCTTTATTGTTCATATTGTTGTGAGAGTGAGAACGATTAGGTTCAATAATTTAGGAACCTAACAATTGGTCTGACCTGCCGTTTTCCAGAAGCTGTCGGATTATCAAGAAACTGTCGGATTCATAGTGGGGGGAAAAGGATCAAGAATTAATCAAGAAACTGATCAAGAAATAATCCAGAACTTGCGGGATCCCAAATTGAGCGCGAAATCGAGAATGGAAAGAAGCACAGAGAGAAGATTGGAGGCGTTGGAGGTTACGATGGAGGGGATGAAGGCTGAGTCCGCCGCCGTACGAAGGGAACTGCACCAATTAATGCGGATGGTGGGAGCGTAGACTAACAACCATGACGGAAGCTCTGATGGGAGTCAAAATTCACTGAATGATATTCCAAGGAGGCACGACGAGGGAATCGGAGGAAGAGTGAGCGGCGAACATCAGGGGATACAAAAGAATGGGAGGAAGAAGGTGGCTTTACCCACGTTCAAAGGGTTGGATCCATTCAGTTGGATCAATAGGGCAGAAAAATTCTTCGATATGCAGAGAGTGATGGCGGAGGAAGAGAAGATCGAACTCGCGTCCTTAAGCATGGAGGGTAGTGCTGGCTATTGGTTCAAAGCTTGGAAGGAGAAAGCAAAGAATCGTTCATGGGATGGTTTGAAGGGAGCCCTCGTGATAAGGTTTGGAACCTATGTTGAGCGGAAGTCGTTTTGGGAACGAACGTGCGGTGAGGTGTCACGGTCCGAGGTCGATCGCTATAACCCAGGCCGATCGAAAGTGACCGAGTGGTCGGTCAGATCAGAACAGGAGAGGACTGTTGGACCCAACGGGAGTGGAGTGACGAAGCCGAACGATACAAGACGGTCGGAATCGAACGACAAAGCACTTCAAGCTGCGAACCCAAGAGGACTGAAGGAACTGAACGGTTCGGAAGCGAACGGAAGAGAACCGCCGACTCCGAACGTGAAAGGACGGGAGGAACCGAACGGTCTTACAGTTACATTCAAAGGCCGAACGGTCTTATAGTGCAAACAATCTCGCAGTAATTGGCAGAACGGGCTTACAATTAGAATGAAGGCTAAGGAGGGAAAAGTGGATGGAAGAATCAATGGCCGAGAGAGAAGGATGGATTTTGTGAAGAGGTGGACCAGCGAATAAAAGAAGGGCCTTGCCGTTTGTGAGGCGCCTGCAGAGGGGATAGAACTTTTTGAAGCTTTGAAAGACATCGAAGACCATTTCTTCGGGGATTATAATTCTGGAAAAGAAGTGACCAGAATGCTGGAAGCTAATAAAATCCAAAAAGAATGGAAGTCATTGGAGGAGGAATTGCTACCACCCAAACCTCCAGACCTAAACTGGAGGGCAGTTACCAAAGGGTTCCATTCATATGAGTACACGATGATGAGGAGGAGCCATGAGATCAAGCCTTCCATTTCCAACCTTGAGGACAAGGTTGTTTGGAAGGGGGGTGTAATGTTAGGATATAGGATGATATAATAGATGGGTTTAGGAGTTAAGGGTGTGGAGGTGTCGGTTGTAAGAGAGGAAGAGGTCAGAGTTGATATAAATAGAGCTCTAATAGCTCTGTAGAGGGCATCGAAGGTTACTATGTAAAGTCAGGCTTATTGCTTGTAGAGAGGGCTTATGCCCTCATCCAGGGAGGTTATGCTCCCAGTCCTTGTACAGATACATTCTTTTTTGAATAATACAGCTCTTTCATTCATCTTCTTTACTGTTCATATTGTTGTGAGAGTGAGAACGATTAGGTTCAATAATTTAGGAACCTAACAGATGATGAATGATGTTAGCAAGATTTCTTTTCCTGGGGAATCCTTAGGTCTAAACCAAATAACTTTGAGTAGATGATTCCCGCAGATTCACAACCTTCCCCATTACACACAAAAACTGTAGAGTCCTTTTTAATATATTTAAAGAACGATTATAGTGAGCTCAAGATTCAACCAATGGCCCTTTTTCATAAACACTTCTGATTTTGTCTCATCTAAAGTTTTATGTGTTACTGGATTTCCAACAACCACTGTACCAAAGCCTTAGAAGTTTTTACATAGCATGACCCTTAACCTCCTAGCACAAAGACATGCAAGACCCCTACTTGTAAATAGAGAAGAGAGGAAAGACTGAATTGTTTCTCTTAATTGCAACATAAAAGATTTATACACAGATATAAACCGAAATGCTGCTAACCTAATCAATGAAATAAGGAAACAAATCACAAATTGAAATTGTACATAATCTGATATGGGTGTTACGATAGTTCTAGGAATTTCAGATTCAAAGGACTATGGATGGAAATAGGGAATCCTGAGATGAAGAATTTCGAAGTTTTTTTATTCAGAAACAGAGCTACCAAGAACTGGTTACAACAATGATTGATTACTCAACTATTCAATTATTTTCCCAGTGTGTAGTTGAAGAGTAACTACCACAATGTACCCTCCAACAATACAGTTGGGCCAGGCCGCAACTATTACAATTTCCTTTTTAACCTTTCTTTTCTAACATTAACCACCCTTGGAAACATGTTTATCCTCAGGGATGGAAGGAAGGAAATCTCCACAAAAGATCATAGTAAAACTCCCACATGACAATCCTCCGGAAGTTGATGTTTCTACTTTACCAAACCTTTAGTCACGGTCCAATTCCCCATATGCACCTCCTCCTCCAAGTATTCATGCAGAAATGCATTATTTTACATCATAAAGATGTAGATCCTATCCAAAGTGAGCTACCGATGAGAGAGTAATCTTAATGGTATTCATCTTTGTAAATGAACAAATGTCTTCTCATAGTCTATTCCATTTGTTTGGATACACCCTTTTCCAATCAGCCTGCCTTGTATCAACCCAATATACCATCAAATTGATATTTCAGTGTATATCCATCTAATTCCACATATGTTCATTCATGACTTGAACACAATTTTCATCCTATAGGCATCTTGGACAGTTTTGGAAATCCTGATAGAATCAATAGCTGAAACAAAACTCTAATGTTGTATAGAAAGAGTATTATTAGTACATACAAAGTGAGATAGATATAGATACCTGCCTCAGCAACACTTTTCTTTCCACAAACAAATCATTAATATCAAGTGGTTTTTTCCTTCTTAGATACTAGTGCTGGTAGTATTTGTCAATATTATCTGCTTCCTTTGGTAGTTATATTTTTCCCATGTTCTATGCAGCAACTGCTTCTTCAGGATCTGCAGTTGATTCTTCAATAGCAACTTCTTCCTAAGGAGTCAATACTACCGTATTATCCTACATAAGGATAGAGTGTAACATCAGAGACTTAGTATCCTAAAGGCTCTCCACTTGAATTCGAGGACCAATGTAAAAGACAGCTTTGTAGGTTACATCCATGGTAAAACAATCCCAAAGGCATGAAAAGTCTAGGGATTATAACACTGGAATCCCTTTGTTGTAGATTCATACCCAATGTAAATAGACTCAGCAGCCAAGGGTCCAACGTGCAATGAAAGTGGTTGTAAACATCAACAAAGGAAGTACAACCAAACAAGAGTTGGAGCTCTTCATGCAATTGACGACATGTCAGTACTTTGATGATAACCAAACTTCAGCAATAAATCAATCCTAACAAGACAGTTCTCCTAGTAGGGTCATCAACTAGATTGATCATGAAGGTGGTAGACAGTGGCGGGGCCATGACCACTTCCTCCCAAATTAAAAATAAAAAATTACGTCTCTAAGCCCAAATTTTTTCTGGAAATAAAAATAATAAAAATATTTAATTTTAAAATGTTGGCAACCCTAATATTCCTTTTTAACATACACCACTGATGGTAGATGAAGTGGCACCGGCGGAGGTCAAACTAATACTGCTACCTTGCTGGTTTGCACTTCTAAGGGCACATTGAATCTGCCAAAAACACATCATGCAATGAAGGCAGGTAGGATTTGAATACTTAAGTAGGGCCCCTTCAAATCAGGAGTTTTTAATATGGCAACCCAAACTAAGTAAACAAGGAAACAAAACAAATAAATTTTGTACATAATCAACACCCTAATTTTAGTAATTACAATCACAATTGTACTTAATTACAAATCATACCTTATCATATTGTTAGTAAGGAAATGATATTGTGCCTAAAGCCATAGTATATCAGAGAAGAATGAAAGTCCATTAATCGTAATTAAGGGGAGAAGTCAAACAGAATAGGTTGTTATGATACTTAGAAAGTTTGTTATAATAGTTCGGCAAAGGAGAATAATAAAACACTTGTTGTGAGAAGAGGGAGAAAGGAGGTTCATTTTGGTAGACAAAGCATTACCTCTCTGTGAAAGAAGAAATCCTTTCTGAAGGGGAACCCTAGGAGAAAACAGTGATCTCCTATCTCTTGTTCTTTCATTCTATTCAATATAAGTCTTTCTTTTCTTATTCTTGTCAATGCCTAGTTCCTAACAAATTGGTGTGACCTACTGAATCCAAATTGGAGAGGAATGGATGAAGACAAAGCCAAATTTTCAACTTTGGAATCCGCAATAGAAAAACTGAAGCAAACAACCAACAATCAAGGAGAGTACACTCCTAAAAACAATAGTGTAGAAGGCATCAATGACATAAAGGAGATGCTAACAAATTTGGATGGAAAAACAAGGTAGAATACAACAAAAGAAATGGGGGTGGTGACCTTTTATGAATCAGAAGAAGCTCCACACACATGGGTGAAGAAGATGGAGTGAAGAAGATGGAGTTACCTACCTTTGAAGAAAAACGACCCATTGGGGTGCATCACAAGGGTGAAATTTATTTAACAAGTGAAGCAAAAGAGAAAATGAAGTTCACATTCATCAGTATGGAAGGAAATGCAGTAAATTGATACCAATATTGGCACAAGGTTTCTGAGAATCCTTCTTGGGAGGAATTGACTATAATGCTATTAAGGAGGTTTCGAGGTTGAAGGAGAGGTTTGATCTATAAGAGATTGGCAGCATTTGAGTCAAAACACAAGTGAGGAGTTATATGTTCGGGAGTTTGGGTTGTTGGTTGCTTAAGCCCCATTTACAACAAATAAACAATTGTTGGGGTATTTCCTTGCAGGGTTACATCAAAACATTAAAAGGAAGGTGTGCATCCACATGACCCAAAAGATTTGATGCAATATGGAGTTTAGCTATTGATATTGAAGAAGCAGTGAATTATGAAAAAAACTTTGGGGATTAATGGAAATGTTATGGTGGTATTAATCTCAAGTTTCAAGGAGGGGATGGAGTGGTGCCAAGAGGGCACCAAAAAAGGGCTCAATGATTGTGATCCTGGATGAAGGTGAACAAATCACTACGGAAGGAGAAATTGTAATGTTGGAAAGTCAAGAAATGAGAGAATGAAGAGGGAAGGGAAAAACACTTGAAGAGGCAACATTGGAGGACAAACTAGCATTTAACAACAATTACCAAAAATTCAACCATGGGGACAAGGTTCTATCTCAAAGGGGAGGCACTGTTAAAAAGAAAGCTCGTTTAGGGGAAAATTCTAATAGAATGAGCTGTTACAGTAGTTAGAGACTTTGTTGCAACAGTTAACAAAGGAGAATAGTAAATAAATTTATTAAAAACTGTGGGTTTTAAGCTCAACCTCACACAACCAACTTTTAAGGTTAGGTTGTACTCACTTATATATTATAATTTATCCATATGATAGTTAATGTGAAATCTCCAACCCACTCCCTCATGCTAAGAACTCGACATCGAAAATCTGAAACTACATATTTGTAAGTGATCAAATAACAATCCAATAACAAGTGGTACAATAGCTCCATCAGACTTTGCTAAGGCTTTTGATATCATCTTCGAAAGTGAGTTTTATACCTAACTCAACATTACAAGTTAGTTTTGTGAAATTGACTAGGTTTAAAGTTTACTTTTTAAGATCATATTATATATTAGAGTCTATCTTCAGAAGGTTTAGCAAGTCAAGTGAACAGTATGCAGAACACTATTCACAAGCACTACATTGTTGTGAGAAGGAGGAGTGAGGTTCACTTTTGTAGATTGAGCATTAGCTCTTTGCCAAAAGAGAAATCTGGGTTGGGAAACCCTTGGAGGAGAGAGTGCTCTCTTATTTCTTGTTCTTTTCAATAAAAATCTTTCTTTTCTCTCTCTTTTCAGTTCGTGGTTACTGACACATATAACCACACCCACACCTCTAACACTGTCATTTGTTAAAGTCATTTAGTTAACTTGGTTACAAGATATTTAAGATGAGACACCTAAGGCTTGTTTATTGTGCCACCAGCAAAAACATTATCTATTCATGCAAAAACTTGTAACTAGCGGAACCCTTAATGTGCTAATCGTAGATGGTATCACACCTTTTATGGAGTTTCTCCCTTCTATCAAGGAACAATTCCTCCCCAATGGTCACTTTTCCTGACCCAACTTAACTCCTACATATGTACACCCTCACAAAGAAACCACAAAACTTCAAAGGATTCAAAACTTAAAAGGAGCCAAAAACTCACAATTAGGACTCTCAATGTTGGGCTTGTTGGTAGTGCTAGAGAGGTTGCTTTTAAATTTCTGTCACTGTAAAATGATATTTGGACATTGACTCCACTGCAGAAAAATGGATCTCTTTATTCATGCTCTATGGCCAATTTAAGGATTAAGTTTACTGAACCATGACATGACCATTTGCTGTAACTTCATCGTTGTGTTGATGGCAACACCACACCCAACTAAATCAATGGCCTCGGACAAAAGTGACAACCATATCTTGTTTTGTCTTTGGAAGGGTTCACACCTTCACAAAGAAGAGTATAGTTAGTGAAACAGATCATTTCCTACAAATGTACTCACAAAGAAGAGTAAATTATTTGGAAATTGATTCCAATGGTGCAAAATGGTTCTCTTATTCATCCTCTATGGCCAATTTGTGGATTAAGGTTGCTGAACCATGACCATTTTGCTGTTAGAACTTTGCTGCAACTTCTTTATCATTTTGTTGATGGCAACACCATGCCCAACTAAATCAATGGACTTGGACAAAAGTGACAACCATATCTTGTTTTGTCTTGAAAGGGTTCACGCCTTCACAAAGAAGAGTAAAGTCAGTGAAAGAGATTATTTCCTACAAATGTACTCACAAATTCAAGATCTTTCATTTTGACGCCTTTTTCAAGCTAAAATGGCCCTGGACTCTAAAATTAGTGCTTGCTCATTTCTGTTCCATTGTCTTTGAAATTGGTAGTTTAAAGAATCCCACGATCTCACACAGACTCTTAAATAGCACATATTTCCACAATGCCACTTCCACAACGAGCATAATGAATTTCAACATCAAAGGCCAAAGTATATGCAAAAACAATGTTTTATTGATCTCCCGGTTCCTAATTTTGACAATAGGTTCCAGTGGTATTTGAACCACGTATACAACGTGTAACCCAAACAGAGCTTGGTGCCTGTTTGGAAACAAATTATGTTGGGTAAGTAATTGCATTTTTCTCAAAAGCTCTCTTTGAAATCTGGAAATACCATCCGAAATAAGATAAACCAAACACATGAGATTTTCCAGCTGAGTCACTCTTCGTTTCTTAACATTGCTTATCTATAAAATGCAAGCTTTTATGTTGCAAGATTCTTCTGATGTTGTATACAGAAGTTAGAAAAAACAAACACCTATTTCAGAAAGCTGGATGAACATTCAGAGTTCAAGATGAAAATTTGTGCCACTCAAACAATAGTTAAATGAACAGAGAAAGAAGAGCTGTTTCACTTGAAAATCAAACAGTATCTACTAAAATTGTATTAGAGCATGGATTGATTTTCAGTGCTCAAAGTCTAGGTCAATTAGAAAAGGAATAGCAAAATCCATTAAATCAATATATATATATATACACACACACACACGTATATCAGATAATACAACAAATACCTAAAATACCGTATAACTTATTATATTTTTTTTATGGAAAAAAGAAAAAAAAAACATTAATACAGCAATGAAGAAAGTGGAGAAATACAAAAGACAAAGAATCCACCAAGGGAATAAAGGATAAAAACAGACAAAATCTCGAAGTAAAGTGGGGAACATTATTACTGCACATTTACAACTGGCATATGATCGACGTATTAAATTGAAGCGGACCAGTTATCAATTCTACTATTTTTTTCCTAAATATTATGGCAGAAAGGAAGATGCAATGAATTTAAAGAATAAAGAGTCCCCCTTGACATGGAAGGCTAAAAATATAACAGAGCTAGGATGGTGCAGCAGATTGTGTGCTTATCATCATAGGAAATTTAGGAAACTGAGACCTGCTATGACAGTACTAGAAGCTGCAATGGAGCATGTTTATATGGTGGAATGTTGCCCTTTTGTCATGCACAGTTGATTACAGTATCTTTTTTAATAAACATTCACCATTGATAACATTATTTTTAAAATAAACATTCAACGGTTGCGCATTAATTAAATGTAAAGCATCAACGAATTTATTCTAGCATAAATCCAAACAAATTAATCATTAGTAACATAATAGACACCCAAAAAACTAGGAGCGAACTAACCTGTAGAACACCATTTCTCCCTTCAGCACATAAAACACCATTGTTGCCTTCAACACGTGGCTGATGGGCGATAGAGCCATTATGCACAGGCTCTGCCCCTGGAACCATTCCAGATGCATCATCCCACTCTTCTTCAACAAAGGGTGCATATCGTTGCCCATTTGGAGGTCCTATGTTATTTTTGTGAAACACTCTACACAAAACATACGCATCCTTCCCCATCCAGAAGAGAAATGCACAAAAATTATTAACATGTGTAGCACAATAACAATGTCCATAGTGCAGTACATAGCAAACTATTCTTTTGACATTTACTAAAGACAAAGCTCAGAAACCTGCATCTAAGTGTCATGAATACAACTTTGGTTTGAGAACCACATAAAATAACTAAGCTAATCTCCTTAAGAAAACAGGTAGAAACCCCAGTTGCAGCATGGAAACAGCACAAATTCATACATTTTGGGGTCATCTCAGGCTTTAATTTCTAAAATTAATTCTATAATCTCACCTGAGGCTGAGAGGATCCAGTCCCGGCCCTCTCTAACTCCTCATCAACAAGCCTGTACTCATGCATGACCCAATTAGTCCTCTTCCCATCAGGAGCTCGGCCACTGTGAAACACCAAAGTTTTCTTCAACCCCACAGTCCTTTGATCATGCTTCACTGGCCGATCATTCCCAGTGGCTTTCCAATACCCTTTGTTGGTAGCCCTGTTCATCCTCCCACCATTTCCATACTTCTTGTCCAATGCACTAAAGAAATACCACTCCTGGTCCCTTGTCTTCAACCTTGATTTATCTAGACACACATTCAACCCGGTAATCAAAAATAAAAACATCAGAAAAACTGAAAATACCTAGAAAATCCATTAAAGTGAAGCAGCTAAGAAACCAAACAAAACAGGCACCCATAAAAATAAAACAGTAAAAATTCCAAATTTAAGCAAAGAGAAGTAAGAAAAATATTTTTTTTGGGAAAAGGGAGTGACCTGCTAGGTCCCAGGGCTCGCTCCTGTATATGTCCACTTCAGATATAGCATCAAATCGGAAGCTTTTACCAGAAACCTTGCGCTTGAGGTAATAGATAACAAGTTCCTCGTCAGTTGGGTGAAACCTGAAACCAGGAGCAAGAGAGGTAGGCGGTGCAGTTGGTGCTGCCACTGGATTCACTATAGTGGTGGTAGTGGTTGGTGGGGCTGGAAGGAACACAGTTTCGCGACCCATGCTGTTGGAGGAGAAGGAGCAAAGGGGGTGATGTAGAGGTGGATGGATATGGTGATTAGGGCTTCAGTGCTGAAGTTCCCTACGCCAAACGGAAAAGATGGGTCTTTGATTGAGGGTCAAGCAACAAAAGAAGGTACCTTCAATGACAAGAAATTCTAACACTTGGTGGCCTCCAGGGATTTAGATTTTCTAATTTCTTTTTCTTTATTAATTTCTCAGAAAATGAAAATTAAGGTTGTATTTGTGCTATGGTATGTTGTATTGTATGTTGTCTTGCTGTTTCTTTTGAAATCAACAACCCAAAAATAATGAACCCTATTGTTTTGTTTGGATATTTATTTTCTTTAGTTTGGATTACATTACTGCATATGAATAAATAATTAAATATGGATATGGATTGAATGGGGCTTTTTGGGAAAGCGCATGATTGGGTTTTCTTTTTTCTCTTTTACCTATTTACTGTTTTAGATATTGAAAGTGAATAAATAATTTACTTCTTTTTATTGTCTGTGAGGAAATAAGTTGGGACCATCCACATTTCTTATATATGTGGCCCATCCTTGTCATTGTTATCATCCTGTTTGAGGACCAAATCAGGATTGTGTTTCTCCTCACACCAATAATTTTTAGTCAAACTATGTCTATACTTACTTTTCCAAACTTATAAACTTATATTTTTTGTTTTATTTTTTTTTACAAATTCAAATCTTTCTATATTTTTTAGTATTTTAGATTGTTTATAACTTTTATTGACATATAATATATAAACTTAATATACATATATCCTGTTTTTCTTGTATTTAAATTTGTAAACAGTTATATTATATTTTATAACTATTTTTTATATATTTTTTACATTGATTTTAATATATATATATATATATATAAGAAAATCATTTTATAACAACTATAAATCAAACATTATAATTATTTTAATGAAAAAATTCACTTGTGTTTTATAATATTTATGGTTAACATTTTGTAAAAAAAAATTTATAGATTTTAGTGATATTTTTTAATTTTGATAATTATTTATTATTATAGTGTCATTCCATGCTAAAAATAGATAAATATATTAATAATAATATTTTTTTTTCTATGTTATACGTAAAGATATATAAATTATATATATAAGTTGAAAAATAAACTTTTCAACCATAGTTACTGAATTAATATCTTTTGATAGTTCACGAGAAAAATACATTATTTCATACACATTCATCTCAAAGACATAAATATTCATACATAAATAATTATAACTACTCAAATACACAAATGTTCATACACAAACAATCGCAAAATTTAAAGATTTCTAAAATGTTATATTGAGTTAGAATATATAAACACATATAATGATTTTCATGAAATACATAGTTATTGGATTCATTTTAATTTATTTAAATTAGTATATTATATATATATATATATAAATATATAAATATAAAAAAAATTGTGGTAGCTTATTTTCAACACAAAACTCATTCTTTCATTTACATATAAAATTAATCCGTATACTTTAAATACACATTGAAATTTACATATAAAATTAGTCCGTATACCTTCAATACACATTGAAATTTACATATAAAATTATTCCATATACCTTAAATACACATTGAAATTAATTTAATTGCAAACATTTATTAAATTTAATCATTAATTGTTAATTTATTTCAAACAGTTACGTTGACATAAAAAAACATCCTTACAACAAAAAAAAAATAATATTATATATATATATATATATATATATATATATTCATGAAAATAAAGTTGAATTAAAAAATTAATTTCTAAAATATTCAAATATTGAGGTGTCATGATATATTATTGAATAAAATTTCTATATAAATTTTCCTCTGTTTCATTTTATATTTATATAGTTTCATTGACTAAGTTCTTGGTAAAAATTCTTTTGATAATAAAATTCTCAACAAAAACAAAATGTCTACATACTAATTAAAAATCTTATTAAAGATGACATAACATGTACTATCTATTTATACAAAAAATTATTTGACATGTTAATCTTTTGGATAATACACTAAAATATTTAATTACTTTGTTTTCGTTTTGAAGGTGTAATCACCTTGAATTTCAAGTGTTGTCTAATGTACGAGTTTATTGTTTTATTTAGATTTTTAAGTATTCTTTACCAATACTCATAGATGAATAACTTTGTTAACAAGTGAAATACAATTATTGTAGGATAAAAACATAATATATTGGATAAATAATATATTAGATAAAGTTAAACTTATAATATAACCATACTTTTTAGGTCAACAATTCAATATCAAAAGAGGTTGATTGATTTTTTATTTTGATTATTTGAATTAATCGAGTCAAAATTCAGTGTAAATTTAATATATACAAGATGTGTGAGTTTAATTTATTAATAAATTTATTTTCATTGAAATGTATTAAATATTTTTAAAACAATTTATTGAATGTTGAGTTATTAAAATGATAAAACTGCAACTAAATTATTTTTTTAAGATAACATTTAATTAAATGGTTTGTTTTTTTCTACAGGTGTTAAGAATTCAGTTTTCATTTCTTATTTTTCCTGTTTTGGTTGTCTATTGAATCAAATAGAATATTATATTTAATTTTGATAACCAGTCCAAATTAATTATACAAAATATAATAATTTTATAAATTTATGATAGTTATGATACTACTGAATTATATTTATAATTTTCCGTTTTCTTATGAGTAATTGAGTAAAAATATATAAATACAAATATTCCTGCATTTTTGTGATAATCTTCCATGTATTTTTTATTGTGTTATGTTATATATTTTATGTTTAAAACATAATTTAAATTTTAACCTATATCTATTTTATAAATTTTGACAGGAAATTTGAAATTCTAACATTGCAATAAACTACATAGGAAAAACAAAAGTTCAGAGTTTCTGCTCTCTAACCCTATCAATTGGAATTGATTTTTACCTTTCACTGTCATTTAGTTCTTCGAGGCCCTATCTCTGTAATCTAATACTCAACCACACAAACATGTACCTTTTAACCAGAGTTAACATGTGCATAGTCAATTTTACCCTTTATAATTACAAACTGCGACTCTTATTTTTTCTTATGCAGATAAATAAAGGTCTTCCATTTACCTCACTTTTTTTTTCACTTGCCAAATCTACCCTTTATACCCTTATATGCTATTGTTCCCTTCATACTTTTATGATTATCCTCATAAATTTATCACCTAACTCAATTAAAGTTTTTTTTTAAAGTTTATATAAAGTTTAACTTTTGTATATTTGACAATTTCTTTTTACTCAATGTTATGTTTGGTTTTAGATAAAAAAATAGGAGCAGTGAAATAGTTTTATAAATGATTAAAAAAAATCTTTTTTTTTGTCTGAATTTGGTATAGAGAAAATAAAAAGGACAAGAAGATAAAATAAATGAAAACATTAATTACAAATTTGTTGAAATGGAAATTTGTTTGTTTATAAAGTAAAATATATTTTCATTAATATGTCTATTATTAGTCATTAATATTAATTAGTATTTAGTAATATTATATTTTTTATCATTATCTATAATTAGTTATAAAAAATCTTTTTTATTTGTTATCCAGACTTTATTAATAATAGTAGGTAAAACTGTTTTATTTATTTTCTTTTATATTCTCTTTAAACAATATTCAAAATTGTTTCTCTTTCATTCCTTTATTTTATTTTATTTTTGTTTACAACTTTTTTATTATCTCAATATTCATTTATTTTCTCGTTTGATTACTCAAAATTTCTACAGTCCAAAATTTAAATCATGTCAAATTGAAATAAAACAACTTAAGAAAAATAAATCATATAAACAAAAGTTATTGAATTTAAATTAATATTTCATTAATATGTTAATAATAAAAAAATATTACAATATAAAATACTCTGAATTTTCAATGTTTACAACAAAAAAAAGAAAAAAAAACCAAAAATACAGTTGTAATTAATTATAATATCTCAAAAAATTATTTAAAGTCAACATGATCAGCTATAATTATAGGAACATTTTAAGTGTATAATTAATTATATTACAAATTTGCACATTTATTCTCATCTATGTACTAAATTAAGAATGGTGAAACGGTATCAGATTAACGAGTGAGAACTCTGAAATATGGTGCGCGCGTGGGTCTATGATTTCTGTATTTCAAAATTAATAGATCATCTGCATGTGTTGCACGTGTAAACATCTCATTACATTTGTCTTACAATACATTCCTGTCTCTGTACTTCATTTTCTATTTTTTGAATTTAAATAACATCTCAAAACATTAGTTACATTATTATGATAAAAATTAATTTATTAGCAATTAATAATAATAATGAATTTATTATAATAATATTAATATATTTTAATTAAACTCAAAATATATAGAAAGTATGTATTTTTTAAAACTTTTTATAGTGACATGCTGAAAATGACAAAGGTCACCAAAGTGCTTATACTTCGAATGCAGGTGTTTGACTTTAATTACAAAATGTTGTTATTTTTTTTATGTGAAAAGTTACTTAATCGTAATCTGAACTTTATTTAAAATAACAGGATAACAATAATCCATCACATCTATGAATAATAAGAATTTTTTAATTATTAATATTTAGTTAATGAAGATAAACATTTTAATTTATTATGATCAAGATTTTAATTTTTATGGTGTTCAATTATTATAAAATATATCACATTTTTAATATTATAAAACGTTAAGTAGAGAAAAACATATATAAAATATTATTATAATTATTTAAAAATAACATATAATTAGGCTCTAATCATGGCTCTTATACTGTATTAGAAAGTGGTTTATAAGACTGATTTACCTCTAGTCGATGTGGGACTTCCAACACATCTCCTTCATGTCTGTCGAGGTATAGACATCTCGTGCGTGATAGTAGAAATTAGGTAGTTCGATAATGGCCCGACAATGGGTGAAATAGATATGTCCAAAAAACAAGAAATATCGTCTGGATAAGCTTTAACCTGGCTCTAATACCATACTAGAAATTGGTTTTTAAGCCTAACTCAACCCAAAAAAACAGGCTTGTAAAGTGAGCTTTACACCTCACTTATATACACACACACACTATTATATATTACAGAGAAATATTATACTAAATTAAAAAATATAATATAGACTTTACAAACAATAAGAGAATCATAAAACGTCCTACTTTAAGCTTCAGTTTCATCACCAGCTAGCTCATCTTTACCATATATACCTCTAAGCTTACATAATTAAGGTGATAATTTTAAAAAATAAAACAAACACATACACGAACAGATAAAGACAGAAGGGTAAGCTAAAGGACCAAAAGAGCATTTGTACATTTTAAAACAATAATATCACATTCATACTTAGCCATGTCAGAATAATCATATCAACTTTAGACTTCGACCATGTGAATACATATATTGATGCCAAACTCATGGGAACCTGTCCCGTATGTGGTAAAACAACTCGTCCATATCATATTACCATTCTATCAAACTACCACACACAAAGGCTAAGCTATTAAACATTTATGGTCAATACATCCAAGATTTACCACACCAAACCATCAATTTGACATGTCGTACAATACACTATTACATAATTCAACCATGGTTCCATACAATTTTCACATACCAAATGAAGTGAAGAAAAAAATGAAGAAGACATAATAGATACTCATTTTCTGTATGTTATTTATTGGCAAAAAAGTAAAATTTATAACCCAAACAATGCAATTCAAGAGTTACAAATAATTAATACAAATAATTAAATAAAAAACGAGTAATTGTAACAAATAAATCAAAGAATCAATCATATGATTAATTGTAGCAAATCAATAGACAAAAATTTATTCATAACACTCTCTTAGTATCCATCCATTAGAGAATGTGTCTCCTTAAAACTTTACTAGGAAAAATCCTTTGGGATAAAAACCTAGTGAAATGAAAAAAATATATCATTCTTTATTCTTTAATACAATATTTTTTATCACATTATATTTTTCCCCTAATGTAAACTTACATCTTAAGACAACAAAGTCCAATCTTGTTAATCGATTGTTCAAAATTTTTCCTTAACAAAGACTTTGTAAATAAATCTGTTAGATTTTCATATGAATGAATCTTTTAGATTTCTATATCACCCTTTCAATTGAACAATATAATATTGTCTTCATATATAGTTGTTGATTTCATTTTCCCCAATGATAAACCACAAGCTTGTTGCATATGTTGAATTATAGACGTTAACAAAAAACATTCACAACTTACCTCGTGAATGCTAAACTTTTTGTATGATTTGATGATGTTGTTGTTATGGTTTGTTTTAGAGAATGCCATAAAATCATTGTGCCACCACATAACAGAAAAATCTTATACAATTTCACAATATATATATATATATATATATATATATATATATTTTCTTCTACTCCTAAAAACATGTTTATATTTAATAAAATGATTTAGTCTCAATTTCATGCTTAAACAAAAAATAATAATGTACCTTAATGTTAAAAAAGACATTACACACGCACACACACGCACAATAAAAATCCATACTTCAATTACTATGTATCATAACTTTTTTTTTGTTAAACTCCACAAATTTAGTGCAATGTATTGTATATCAAAAAAAGGAGTGGAAATGGGTGACTCCTATCATTATGGGTCAAACATTAACACTTCAATACTATATATGAGTGTAAGTAGTTGATTGGTGATTAGTGACGTTCAACAAATTCAACTTATATATGCCATCTATGTCACTATCCCATTATATTTTCTGTCCCCATTACACCATCATGCATCTCCCTTCATCATATCAAATTCAAACTTCTCAAACCTAATTTATAATATAAATAAATTAGTTTGATCAAAATCTCCTATTTAACTGTATATTTAATTTAATGTCAAACTAAGTTGAATATAGTGACTTGCATCAAAATTAAGATGATTAGGGCAACTTTCATTTTTCACTATGACGTTTACTGTGTCAATATAGTAAAACCAAAATGCAATAACATGTTCGTAAATACAACAAAGTTAAAATTTTGAAAAAACTACGTCTCGATAGTCTTTTAAGAAACTATAGTAGAAGTTTCATCAAAATCGTTATGAAAAAACTGTCTTGTGATATATGTTATTTCCATAATGTTTATGACAAAGACCATCATGATACATGTTCATCATATTTAAATTATTTAAATTTCGAAATATCACAAAAGTTAAAGAATTATCATGATAGTTTAATTCCAAATTTTAATTATTTTGATGTAATTTATTTTTATAACAACAGTGAATAACACCATCATGATTTACAACAATCATTAGAGTGATTTATCCATTATGATTTGAGTTAAAATTTATCTATAATAGTAATAAATATTTTTTTATAATAGTGATAACATCTTCTAACGTTCACTCATTCCTAATTTATCATTTGCATCCAATTTATATCCTTTTAAGAAAGTAAATTAAAGGAAAATGAATAAAAATTGAAGAAGTTGATAATTTTGGAAAAAAAATATTTTATCTTAATTTTGTTTGAAGAATAATATGGTAAAAACATAAACATTACACTAAAAATGACCTTTTTAACAACACTATTTTAAGAGTGTTTGTGAGACTATAAATGGTTAACAAACATTCATTGAACAAATGCTATCTTTTTCATATCTAAAAGTGACACACCTTAGATAACGTTTCATTAAAATACGACTTTATTCTATAAAAACAAATCCACATCATGGATTTGAGTATATAATATCCAAATCTCAACAATACGTCCTTTTCAGAAAGATTTACAAAGGCTTATCATTCCTAAACACTTTCAATAAATAATAAAAATGTTGTTCTCTTCCTTTTATTCAACTTTTTTTTCTCATACCTAACATTTTCTTCGTATTCCACCTTTTAAATTTGAGTATCGTGTCCCTCCATCAGAGTAGCTTGAAATCAAAGTGTTAATAGTCACGTATCGTTAGCTAGAAAGTGATCTAAGGTATCTTCAACCAATTGAAATTGAAATTTGAGTTATTAATAAGTTTTTTTTTTTTGCTCCAAAGTCCTTATATTCTTACTTATTTTATATATGAATAGTTATTAATATTTATTTCATGACAATATTGTCTAAAATAAAAATTAAACAAATAGTTATTAATATATGAATAAATTTATTAATATTGTTACATGTATATATGCTAATATAAATGTAAACATAAATAGATAAGAGAGGTTGACTACTATAGGAATTTTGAAGGAAAAAAAATCTATGTACCACATTGAAAACTCAATTTTAACAATATTTTATTTATTAAACAAAATTATTTTTGTATTTATAAAGAAAAAAAGATTAAAAGATAAAATATTGAATAAAAGATATATATAAAAGTTTGTTAGATGTTAAAATATAGTTTTTTTTTTTTCATACAACACCCTTCTTTTTTTCAAGATGGAAATTCAGTCTTTGAAGAATGGTCAGTCACCAAAACTCCATCAGAATTCAGTTTCTCACAGATCAAATTTTAGAGAATTTAAGTATTTGGATTTGATTTATTTCTTTTTTGGAACAATGCTATTTGCAGAAAAATTTCGTGAGTAGTAATATATTAAAATTATCAAGAAAAGTAGTGAACATATATTTAAAAACAAAAGAATTTAATAATTTGATAAAATACTCATCATTCTGTTAAAATCTATATTGATAATCCAAAACATTAATCTAATCTAAGTGATACTATTATGACTTAATCTTGATAATTGTGATAAATTTAGGAAGATATTAGTAAGACTAATTTAAATTTTTGATGAGAAAATAATAGAATGGAAAATCAACTAAACTAATTATTTTAGAAGGAGATATATGGTAAATGTTTTGACACTTTTAGTAATTATTTAGAGTAACATTAATTATATTTTTATTAGTTATAGTTATTAATTATTAACAATGTAAATTGCTTTTAGGTGGAGAGCATGAAGAAATATTGAGAAAAAAGAGAGAAGAAATTGTAGTATATATATATATATATATATATATATATATATATATATATATATATATATATATATATATATATATATATATATAAAAGACATTGTTATGAGAAAGAGAGGGAGAGAGAGTGAAGGTGAAGATGGAGAGTGAGTGTGGGAAATCTAATAGATTAAAATGGTCTGATGCACACCAGAAAAATTGTTTTCTGTTTTAATTCATTAAGAAAAACACCTAATTGATTAAAATTGATATATATGTGCTTTTGCTATATATAAGTGTTCCATTTCTTTTGCAGGTACGAAAAATATACTTAGAGCTTTTAATTGTGAAACAAGAACATTCTTTAAGAAGTTTTTGAACATTCTTAGAAAAGCCAAACATTAATTAAGGAAATTCAAGTTCCAAGGCGTCATGAGTGAAAGAAAAGATCAAAGAAGGATCTGATTTTGGTTTCTTTGTAATATCAGGTGTATCAAGTTTTTTTTTTTTTTGTAATTCTTTGTAAATAGTAGTTATCTTTGCTATGTAGATAAAGTTCCTAGTGTGAGTGTGTAACCTCACGTGTTTTTGGTTCCTAGTAGCCTCATTCGTAGAAGTTTGTTTGTGTTGTGATTAAGGATTTAAAGTACATAGATGAATCTTGTATTCTATAATATTAGTATATTTTCTTTCAACTAAGATTATTAGAAGAAAACTAGATGCAAACTCTTTACGACTTGAGTTAAACCAATATAATTCTTTCTATTGATTTGTTTCCTTATCCTTATTATTTGTTAAATTTTTGAAGATTTGAAACATTAATTAAAAATAGTTTTATATAAATTTTCAGAGAAAGATAAAAATAGTTTTAAAACAATTCATTCTTTTTTGATTGAGATATATTGCTGTTCCAATTTAACCGGAATCAAACCTCACTTTCACAATTTTAGTGAAGTTATTTCTCAACTAACTAATTTTAATTTTTTTTGTGAATTGATTAACTTCTCTTGATTTAAGTTTATAACTGTGTGATTCCTTCCATGTTTAATGTTTCTCTTGGAATAACCACGACATTGTAACCATATCTCATATTCATAATTGAAATATCTACTTTTGATTTGGAATACTTGGAGTAAATCTTGGTTGTCCAATGTTCAATTAATAAATAGTTATTACATGTTGTGATGAATTTATAAAATCATTAACTTTTATTCTTAACTTTTAAGTGTTTGATTTTTAATGTCAGTATTCGATTTTAGAGATATTTATAGAGATGTTCTCATACTCAAGTTAATTTTTAACAGAGAAGATATTGTTTTCAGACAAGTAATTTAGTTTAGAATAATAACTAATAAATTTTTTATCTTGGGACTCACCTAATTAATGGACAATTAAGAAAGACTTATGAGTTGATCATGGTTTACACATTCCTTTGTTCTTAAAATTGTTTAATTACATGTTTTGATGACAATGTTGCATTCATCGGATTGTTGATCGAGTGTGGAGAATTCGATCTGTGTTGGTTGTCATTGTTCAAAATTCTAAACTATTCACCATTTGTTGCCGGAATGCCAAAATAATTACGATATTTCTTAAATTCTCTTAACTGATATTAAATTCATATTATAGCTTTAGGATTTTGTTTTTGTAACATCCCAATAAATATATAGAGTAAAACTATATTTTATTCTAGGAGTTATCAAAAATCATATTAAAGAACAGTAGAGAAAAGAAGATTAGACATAACTAAAGAAAGCTGGATTAAAACAACTTGATCAAACAAAAATATACAAGTTGTAACATTTACAAAGTTTACTAAGTTTTAGAACGGACGGTTTTACAAAACCTATTAACCGACCGTCTCAAAACAATATTTACAATGAACTAAAAGAAAAACTATGGACCGGACGGTCCCGCAAACTGCTCTGGCAGCACTTCCAAGGGTTGCTCTTCCAGTAACGCTTCCTCCAAAGTCTCCTCTTGAAGTACTTCTGCTCACATCCAAAAAGGATGATCATTGCATTTGAAGAAAACAAATCCGATCGATCGAAATACCGAACGGTAAAATAAAGAAGACAAACAAAACAAGTAGTAGGGTAAACTTATGAAAATTTCAACGAATCATTTATTATATCAACATAAACATCGACATCACATAATCTATTCTCAAATGAAATCATTATAGAAAACATCATAAATTCTCAAAATATCCAAAAACAAAAGTCCGGACGTATGACCCTGTATGCTCGCCGCTCTCTGCACCCGGGTGGACCTGGCTGGGAAACACTCAACAGACCGCCACCCGAGGTTAGTCCAATGGAACCACCTCGGTATAGAAATACCCTGAGGCTAGAGGACCTCCCGCCATTCCCACACATGAATTACTCTCCTCTACCTGAGGTGATGTAATCACGGAATATCGGAATAGAGTCGAAACCTGAGCCTATAACCACGGTCATACTAAAATCAATTTACGTCAAACATGAGATATTCCTCCTTGGAACTCTCTTACAATTCAATCCAAGTATTCAACAACTTAGTAACCATTTAAAATACGAGACTTAACAGAACATAGGTAAAGAGTGTATGAATGGTAAAACCGGAAAGAAAGGTCAGTAGTGGTTCAACCGGACGGCAGATCAATGTTGGTTCGTCCACAGAGGTAATAAATAAAGAAACCGGTCGGAATAATAAATTTAGAATGTACTTAACAAAAAAAGAAGTCCAACTTTTGAAAGAATGGAATAAAGAAAATGATTAAGAAAATCAACTGACTAAAATGAAGAAGAATGGACGGTTTGTAAAAGGGGTTCTCTTCAGAAAAGTGAAGGTCCTTACTAAACTGGACACTCCGTAAGAATTCAAGATTCGGTAAAATACCGGACGGTCTGTGTAAGACAGAAATTACAAAATGACTGACTTAATAATACATTTTTAATTCAGAAATAAGTAATCAATTTAAGAGGTGTCGGGAAACCGGACGGTCATAATGACCATTCGATTATAAAATTGATTATACTATGTTCTTATACTCTCTTTGAAATTTAAATGTTTACAGAATTCATTTCAACATCAGAGTCATACTTTCATATAACATATAAAAATCAAACATACCAATTTCATACATTCAACCATATAACAAACAATTTATTGAAAAATCATAAACTTCCCTTACCTTTAAATCCCGCTAAGACTTCACAGTGAACGAATAACAACCAACTCTTCTAAGTTTCAGATTTCTAAAACGAAATACAAAAGTGTGGTTCAGAAGAAATGGTTAAAAGATACATGCAAGCTTTAACAGCCCATGCATGTAGGAAAACTAAGAACCCTAAAGAGCCTGACACTTACCAGCTCCGAACGGTCTTCTGTTTGGTACAGATTGTACCTCTTGATGCCAGCTATCGAATCTCTTGAAGAAATCTAGTGATCGGAGAACGATTTGAGGTTAGAAATTTAGAGAGAAGATGGGTAAGGTTTAGAGAGAAGGAGGAGAATTTCTGAGTTTGCAGAAAACGAAAGTTGATGAAGAAGAAGAAGATTTGCATGCAGAGAGGAAGGTTAGCAGTGTTTTCTTCTTACCTTCATACCAGTGGTCGGCCAGCAATATGTTGCCACCTGGTTTCCACTACCGAATCTAGTCTCTCCAACTGACGCCACCTGGTTCCCACTCACAGGGATTTTCCCTGCTAAGCCGTCGCTGCACGGATTACAAGACAAGGGAATTAATTACTTGCAGAGACTTGTCCCCCACTCACTCAATAGAGAAACCGGCCGGTCGCCACGTGGCCGGGTCCAAAACATTGGATTTTACGGGTTGTGACATTCCCCCCAACAAATAAAAATTTTCGTCCTCGAAAATTAAAGTGTTACCTTCAAACAAGTGAGGAAAGTTTTCTCTCATTTCATCCTCACGTTCCCAAGTAATGTCGCCAGCTTTATCATCCCAAATGACTTTAATATACGTGGTCCGCTTATTGGATGGTCGCTTGTATGCTGATTCATCAACTCTCACCGGTCGGACTTCTAATGAACAGTCTCCCTTGAGTTGAATATTGTCGGCCTCAATTACATGCGAAGGGTCGGCAATATACTTACGAAGTTGCGAAACGTGAAATACTGGATGAAGGTTGGACAACGATGGAGGTAAAGCCAATTCGTAAGCTACCGGTCCAATACGCTTCAGAATTTGATAAGGGCCAAGAAATCGAGCAGATAACTTCTTTGGTCGGATGACTCTTCCAACGCCAGTCTTTCGATCCAACTTAAGAAACACATGGTCTCCTTCAGCAAATTCCAATGGCTTCCTTCGTTTGTCGGCATATGATTTCTGTCTGCTTTGAGATGCCTTAAGTCTTTCTTTGATTAACTTTACCTTCTCGGTGGTTTGTTGCACTATCTCTGGTCCAGTTAACACCGATTCTCCTTCCTGGAACCAGCACAAAGGTGTTCGACATTTTCTACCGTAAAGAGCTTCAAAAGGCGCCATTCCAATACTTGAGTGAAAACTATTGTTGTACGTGAATTCGGCCAATGGCAAAATTTCGTCCCAAACACCCAAGTGATCCAGCACGCTTGTCCTCAACAAATCTTCCAAGGTCTGGATAGTCCTTTCGGATTGACCGTCCGTTTGTGGATGGTAAGTAGAGCTCATTTGAAGTTTGCTTCCCATTTCTTGTTGAAGTGCCTGCCAAAACCGAGACGTAAATCTTGGGTCTCGATCCGACACGATACCGGACGGTACTCCATGAAGCCTTATGATTTCTTTAACGTACAACTGAGCCAGCTTGGACATAGGCATTTTCAAATTGATGGGAAGAAAGTGAGCACTTTTGGTCAGCCTATCGACTATCACCCAAATTGCGTCGTGTTTTCTGACCGTTAGGGGTAAATGGGTCACGAAATCCATTGCAATGCTGTCCCATTTCCATTCGGGTATCTCCAATGGTTGTAGTTGACCGCTCGGTTTCTGATACTCAATCTTAGCTCTTTGGCACGTTAGACAAGATTCTACGAAACGAGCTACATCCTGTTTCATTCCTGGCCACCAGAAACACATTCGTAAGTCTTTATACATCTTCGTCATGCCCGGATGAATACTAAGTCTACTCTGATGAGCTTCTTCCAGAACAATCCTCTTCAATTCTACATCATTGGGTACACACGTCCGCCCATTATATCTTAAAAGACCATCAGTTCCAGTGCTAAACTCCTTGTGAGGTGGTATACCATGTGGTTTACTGATCTTCTGTAATTCCTCATCAAAGGCTTGCCTTTCCCTGATTCTGTCAATGATATTGCTTGACAACTGCATATGACTGCACCTAATACCGGTCGGTTCAAACTCACAGTGAAGTCTTAAATCTCTGAAGCTTTCCACCAACTTAAACTCTTGAACCATCATGTTTGCGACATGTACCGTCTTCCGGCTTAAGGCGTCAGCGACTACATTTGCCTTTCCCGGATGATAATGTAATTCAAAATCATAATCCTTCAGAAATTCCATCCATCTTCGCTGCCTCATATTTAACTCCTTCTGATCAAACAAGTATTTGAGGCTCTTGTGATCACTGAATACTTGAAACCGGGCGCCGTATAGATAATGCCTCCAAATCTTCAATGCAAACACTACGGCAGCCAACTCAAGATCATGAGTTGGATAATTTCTTTCGTGAACCTTCAACTGCCGAGAGGCGTAAGCAACGGCTTTCTCTTCTTGCATCAGAACGCAACCCAACCCTTGATAAGATGCGTCGCAATACACTACATAAGGCAGATTGACATCCGGAATCACCAAAACTGGAGCATTCGTCAATCGCTGCTTCAGTTCTTGAAAACTAGACTCGCACCGGTCGGTCCAGACGAAGGGTTGATCCTTTCGAGTCAATTGAGTTAAGGGTGCTACTATCTTAGAAAAGCCTTCAATAAATCTTCGATAGTAGCCAGCCAATCCCACAAAGCTTCTAATCTCCGAAACCGAACGGGGAGTTTCCCACCCTAAAACCGCACGGACTTTGGCCGGATCCACAGCGATTCCGCCAGCCGAGATTACGTGCCCAAGAAATTGGACTTGCTTCATCCAAAATTCGCACTTAGACATTTTGGCATATAGTTGTTTTTCCCTTAACACACCAAGCACTATCCTCAAATGTTCTTCATGCTCAGCTTCAGTCTTAGAGTAGATGAGGATGTCATCTATAAAAACTACCACGAAGTTATCCAGAAACGGCCGGAAGATCCTGTTCATATAATCCATGAATATGGCAGGTGCGTTGGTAACGCCGAACGGCATTACTACATATTCGTAATGGCCGTATCTAGACCGAAAAGCAGTCTTCGGGATATCAGCTTCCTTCACCAAAATCTGATGATACCCAGATCTTAAGTCTATTTTAGAAAACACTGTCGCGCCGGACAGTTGATCCAATAAGTCGTCTATTCTGGGTAGTGGATACTTGTTTTTAATCGTCAACTTGTTCAATTGACGATAATCCACACAAAGTCTCGAGCTTCCATCTTTCTTCTTGACTAATAAAACAGGCGCTCCCCAAGGTGATACACTTGGCCGAATAAACTTCTTTTCCAAGAGATCTTCAATCTGCTTTTTCAATTCAACTAACTCTGCTGGAGCCATTCTGTATGGCGGCGCTGCTATTGGGCCGGCTTGAGCAATTAAATCAATGGAGAATTCCACTTCTCGGATTGGAGGTAAGCCTGGTACTTCATCCGGAAAAACATCCATGAACTCTTCAATAACCGTTCGGTTTTCTGCCGGACGGTTTTCTTCATTTTGATCTTCACGTGTTAAAATTAGGAAACACATTGCTCCTTCTATAAGATCCTCTCGGAGTTTACCGAGAGTCAATGATAAATCTTCTTCATTGCTTGGGAAAATCAGCTTTTTCTTCCCACAATCAATAAGAATGCGATTGGTTGTTAGCCAATCCATCCCTAGTATCACTTCTATGTCTTGAATAGGTAAACATATAAGGTTTACCTTAAACTGGTACCCTTCTACCTCAATAGGACATCTAATGCAGACAGTAGACGTCCTAATCTCTCCAGCCGCTGGGGTAGACACCACCAAATCAAGCTGCATCTCACTCTTGTCTAAACCCAACTTTTCAACACATGCCTTCGAGATGAAAGAATGTGTTGCCCCAGAGTCATACAATACACAACAAGGAACTCCACGCAGCAAGCAAGTGCTAATAATAAGGTTACCTGAACTTGCTGCTTCTACTCCGGTCAGTGCATAAACCCGGCCGGTTGCTTGCGCCCTTCCTCCATTCCTCTGACCACTTCTACCAGAAATGGAAGGTCTCATAGCCCCTCGATTTCCCATGTTACACTCAGGGTCCGTATGTCCGGTTCTTCCACACTTAGAACAATGTTTTACTCCCACCAGTTGAGGGCAAGAGGATCGATAATGTGGCCCTCCACAATTGAAACAAGAAACACTTCCTTGCTGCCTTGACGAATTAATGTAAACTGAGTTTTGTGAGGGAGTACCAGAACCGGTCGGCATAGGCCGAGAATAAGGAGTCCTCCTCACAATTTGACCAGTTCGAGCCGTAACAGACGCCCTACCGGTCGGTTGCTGTAGCTTCTTTTGTTGTTCTACTTCTGCCATGTTTCTTTCAAGCACCTTGGCTCTTTCCACCAGAGTAGGAAATGAAGTAATACACAAACTGGAGATCATTACCTTCAATTCTGGCCTTAATCCATTTTCATACTTCCTGCATTGCCACTCCTCATTCACGCCCATGGTATAAAACCTCATCAAATGCTTGTAACGATCGGTGTATTCGGATACCGACATCCCCCCTTGAACTAGTTAGAGAAATTCCACTTCCTTTGCAAATCTCACGCTGTTGGGGAAATATTCTCCATAAAACTTCTCCTTAAATACTTCCCAAGTGATTGGAAGTCTTTGTTGTTCCAATAACATCTTCATAGCACTCCACCAATGATTTGCCTCCCCAGTAAGCTGGTATTCAGTATATAACAGCCTGTTTTCATTCGGACATCTTTTAGCTTGATAGATCTTCTCCATGTCGCTTATCCAACGATCCGCTTCGTCGGCATTACACTTTCCGTCAAACTTGGCCGGGCGGTGTTGAAGGAAACTCTCTAGACTCCATTCCGCCGTGTTGTTTACCGAGGATCCGGACGGTCCACCGGCCTGGGATCCAGTTCGTAATAACTCCATTATTTGCCTCTGAGTCGCCTCCGCAGCTACTCTAGCGGCTTCAGCATTCTGTAATGCAATCGCGTTCTGTTGCGCGAGGTTATTGTTTTGCTGAATCAAAGTGGTGTTTTGTTGTTGGAGTGCAGCTAGGACTGATTCCAACAAGTTGTTGTTGCTGTTGCCGGCTGTATCACGGTCGGTCGGTTGTGGAGGAGGTCTTGGAGCCATTTTCTGTTTTCAACAGAAGAAAACTCATAAATTTCTATAAGAAGTTAGAAAATTCTAACTGATCATGTGAGTATTCGGCACAAGCATAGCATACCCATAACCTATAGGCATTCTAAGGAACAAAACTGCTCTGATACCATTAATGTAACATCCCAATAAATATATAGAGTAAAACTATATTTTATTCTAGGAGTTATCAAAAATCATATTAAAGAACAGTAGAGAAAAGAAGATTAGACATAACTAAAGAAAGCTGGATTAAAACAACTTGATCAAACAAAAATATACAAGTTGTAACATTTACAAAGTTTACTAAGTTTTAGAACGGACGGTTTTACAAAACCTATTAACCGACCGTCTCAAAACAATATTTACAATGAACTAAAAGAAAAACTACGGACCGGACGGTCCCGCAAACTGCTCTGGCAGCACTTCCAAGGGTTGCTCTTCCAGTAACGCTTCCTCCAAAGTCTCCTCTTGAAGTACTTCTGCTCACATCCAAAAAGGATGATCATTGCATTTGAAGAAAACAAATCCGAACGATCGAAATACCGAACGGTAAAATAAAGAAGACAAACAAAACAAGTAGTAGGGTAAGCTTATGAAAATTTCAACGAATCATTTATTATATCAACATAAACATCGACATCACATAATCTATTCTCAAATGAAATCATTATAGAAAACATCATAAATTCTCAAAATATCCAAAAACAAAAGTCCGGACGTATGACCCTGTATGCTCGCCGCTCTCTGCACCCGGGTGGACCTGGCTGGGAAACACTCAACAGACCGCCACCCGAGGTTAGTCCAATGGAACCACCTCGGTATAGAAATACCCTGAGGCTAGAGGACCTCCCGCCATTCCCACACATGAATTACTCTCCTCTACCTGAGGTGATGTAATCACGGAATATCGGAATAGAGTCGAAACCTGAGCCTATAACCACGGTCATACTAAAATCAATTTACGTCAAACATGAGATATTCCTCCTTGGAACTCTCTTACAATTCAATCCAAGTATTCAACAACTTAGTAACCATTTAAAATACGAGACTTAACAGAACATAGGTAAAGAGTGTATGAATGGTAAAACCGGAAAGAAAGGTCAGTAGTGGTTCAACCGGACGGCAGATCAATGTTGGTTCGTCCACAGAGGTAATAAATAAAGAAACCGGTCGGAATAATAAATTTAGAATGTACTTAACAAAAAAAGAAGTCCAACTTTTGAAAGAATGGAATAAAGAAAATGATTAAGAAAATCAACTGACTAAAATGAAGAAGAATGGACGGTTTGTAAAAGGGGTTCTCTTCAGAAAAGTGAAGGTCCTTACTAAACTGGACACTCCGTAAGAATTCAAGATTCGGTAAAATACCGGACGGTCTGTGTAAGACAGAAATTACAAAATGACTGACTTAATAATACATTTTTAATTCAGAAATAAGTAATCAATTTAAGAGGTGTCGGGAAACCGGACGGTCATAATGACCATTCGATTATAAAATTGATTATACTATGTTCTTATACTCTCTTTGAAATTTAAATGTTTACAGAATTCATTTCAACATCAGAGTCATACTTTCATATAACATATAAAAATCAAACATACCAATTTCATACATTCAACCATATAACAAACAATTTATTGAAAAATCATAAACTTCCCTTACCTTTAAATCCCGCTAAGACTTCACAGTGAACGAATAACAACCAACTCTTCTAAGTTTCAGATTTCTAAAACGAAATACAAAAGTGTGGTTCAGAAGAAATGGTTAAAAGATACATGCAAGCTTTAACAGCCCATGCATGTAGGAAAACTAAGAACCCTAAAGAGCCTGACACTTACCAGCTCCGAACGGTCTTCTGTTTGGTACAGATTGTACCTCTTGATGCCAGCTATCGAATCTCTTGAAGAAATCTAGTGATCGGAGAACGATTTGAGGTTAGAAATTTAGAGAGAAGATGGGTAAGGTTTAGAGAGAAGGAGGAGAATTTCTGAGTTTGCAGAAAACGAAAGTTGATGAAGAAGAAGAAGATTTGCATGCAGAGAGGAAGGTTAGCAGTGTTTTCTTCTTACCTTCATACCAGTGGTCGGCCAGCACTATGTTGCCACCTGGTTTCCACTACCGAATCTAGTCTCTCCAACTGACGCCACCTGGTTCCCACTCACAGGGATTTTCCCTGCTAAGCCGTCGCTGCACGGATTACAAGACAAGGGAATTAAT
The DNA here is from genome assembly GCA_036885675.1 of Vigna mungo. Lineage (NCBI taxonomy): Eukaryota > Viridiplantae > Streptophyta > Magnoliopsida > Fabales > Fabaceae > Vigna > Vigna mungo. The sequence goes on along the minus strand of CP144692.1, from coordinate 40,170,158 downwards.
TACTTGCAGAGACTTGTCCCCCACTCACTCAATAGAGAAACCGGCCGGTCGCCACGTGGCCGGGTCCAAAACATTGGATTTTACGGGTTGTGACAGTTTTGAGTTCGATAAATTAAAGAGGGTAAATGTTAAAGAATCAACTATAATCTAATTATGTGAATTTAATATTAATTGAATAAATTTATTAGATTATACTTGTAGGAGAGTAATAGTATTAAAACTCTAATGCTTGTTGACCATAATTCCTCAAGTACTGTGTATTGTGTGCTACATTTCATTATTTCTTCGGTCTATACACTCTTTAGTGGTAAACATTTTCATCATAATTTTTTTCTCTCTTTGAGTCTTTTTATTTTATTATTTTATTAATATTCTAATTGAAATTTACGTGTTATAAAAGTGGAGAAAGACCAAATTAATATTGAGATCATTATCACCTCATACTGTGTTTTCTATAGTACTTAATCACTTATTGTAAGAGATTTAAGTTTCAAATTGAAGTAAGATATCATCATATGTTGATTTATATTGATTAGCAGCTCAATACGCAATAACTAACATTGCTTTTCTATATCTATTTTTTCATGTTCTGTTCTTACTCAGTAGTAAATTTATGCTATAATAAACAAGTTGACCAATAAAATTTATCATATTTTATTTTTAATTTAAATAATCCAAACACCAAAATATAATTACTATATCATGTCCCTAAACTTTACCTAATTCCAAAGCTCAAATCATAGAAGAAAGAGAGATAAAGGAAACATTCAAATTGTTTTACGGAATAATTAATTTGCTAAGGATAAATAGAACAGATAACTTTTAATATCCTAACTTTCAATTCGCATTGTTGTTGGTCGGAGCTGGCTCATGCGGTAAATCTATAAGTACATCCAACGAACATTTACCGCGTGGCCTTTGCCTGTTTATACTGTCCTGCATCAATCAGCCGTTTAAACTCGTCAGGTAACTTGGCTTTTTCCGAGTGAACAATTTTTCTTCTTTCGTTATTCATTAAAAAAAATGAACGACTTGGTTTTAGAAGAGGAGTCTTGGTTTTATAGGAGAAACTTTATAAACCAAAACTTGAGAAATTAAAAAAGGAGGAGTCTTGGTTTTATAGGTTGTTAGACCCTCATTAGTGTGCCTTGGTAGTTGTACCTAGTGATACATGCAAAAGTTATGAATTTAAAATTCTAGAATACATGAAAATTGGAGCTAAAACATAATCATCATGATTGTAATAAAAATATAGTTAAAAGATGTTATAAAAAATGATAAAATTATTTTATGAACATATTACTTTTATTGGTTTGATATATACTGCTTAAGCGATGTTAAAACAAAAATCATTATGTAGATTATTATCACTTAAGCGTTCACTTAATTGAGTGATAATTTTTATTGCTCACGTTGTGGTTTGAAATTTGAGTCAAAGATATGTTGCGTTAGTTATTTGTCCTTAAAGCAAACTGTTATTTTATTTGCTCAAGGCACAACTTCAAGGAAAAATCAATATTAACTTCCCTTTTGTTTAGTTGTTTTAATATATGAATATTTAAATTATATCTTTAGATAAAATGAAAGTTGACTTTTGAAATCCACTTAAAATATTGTATTTTATATAACTTTAAAACTTATACTATTGTATTTTGTTTTTTAAACTCAATCGTTTATAACTATAATTATAATTATATATATAATTTATAGTGATTATGAGATGTTACTTGACTAGAGTGAATTTTTATCCTACCAATAAATAATTTTTAAAGTAATTATCACAAAAATCCTTGTTACATATACAACTTTGAAATTAAATGCGATCCCACTTCTTTAGATTGAGCAAATCTTTACAATGTAACTAAAATAGTATAATGTATTGATTAGAAAAACAACTTTGCGTACTAGGAACAAATGTGTTGTTGTTATTATTATTACGTTCTCAATTACAACTTAAATAAATCACATTAAGTTTTACTACTTTGTTAGAGGCAAATTCAATTGAATAATCACCATCAATGTATTCCAATTAAATTGTATTTTAAATAACAAGGAGAAAAAACAAGTTTCTTATACATTTGTTATATTTGCTTATGATTATGAAGTATTTGTGTATAGTAATGTGGAGTTTTGAGTTTTTTTAGTCGGAAAAAAATTTGGGAATTGAAAGATTCGTTGTTAGTGTGGTCATACAAAGTTAACGTGAATTTGAAAGAAATGTAGAAAGTTAACGTTGGTGTGTGGACACGATGAAGGAAATAAATTTGGGAACATTACTTTAACTTGTTACGTGGACATAGTAGTAGTATCATGTGGTCATATCATATAATAGGAATAATTAATAGATTATGTTCATCTTTTATCAAATTATGTGGGTATGGCTATCGTCTATTGCTGCACCACTTCACTAAAATCCACTTTTTTAGACATATATATATATATATATAGCTTGCCAAACAAATGGCTTGTGCATAGATAGCCCTTCAATCCAAGTAATCCAAATAAATGGTCAATTATATTTTAATTTGCTTTGATGATAAATGAATATTTGTTTTTGATGATTTGTCCAAAATGTTAAAACTATCAATGTCTTATTTTTTGTTTTAATCGATTAAGAAAATAATCGATTAAAATAGTTTGATTAAAATAGTTTGATGTACACCAAAAAAATTGTTTTTTATTTTACTTCATTAGAAAATACACCTAATTAATTAAAATTGATAGATATGTTCTTTTGCTATATATGTATAAGTGTTCCATTTTTTTTCCTGGTACGAAAAACATATTTAGAACTTTTAATTGTGAAACAAGAACATTTTTTTGAGAAGTCTTGGAGCATTCTTGGAAAATCCAAACATTAATTAAGGAAATTCAAGTTGAAGACTTCAAGAGTGAAAGAAAAGATCAAAGAAGGATATGATTTTGGTTTATTTGTAATATCATAAGGTGTATCAAGTTTTGTTTTTTGTAATTCTTTGTAAATTGTAGTTGTCTTTGCTATGTAGATAAAGTTCCTAGTATGAGTGTGTAGCCTCATTCTAAGGAGTGTATTTTTGGTTCTTAGTAATCTCATTCTTAGGAGTTTGTTTGTGTTTAGAGATTTAGAATACATATGTGAATCTTTAATTATGTAATCTTGACACTTGTTATTAGCAGATTTTCTTTCAACTAAGGTTGTTAAAAGAAAACTAGACGCAAACTCTTTACGAATTAAATCAATATAATTCTTTCTATTGATTTGTTTCCTTATCCTTATTAATTTGTTAAATTTTTGAAGATTTTAAAGATTCATTAAAAATAGTTTTATACAAATTTTCAAAGAAAGATAAAAATAATTTTAAAACAATTCACTATTTTTTGATTGAGACATATTGCTGTCACAATTTAACCGGAATCAAACCCCACTTTCGCAATTTTAGTGAAGTTATTTCTCAACTAATTAATTTTTTTTTATAAATTGATTAACTTCTCTTGATTTAAGTTTATAACTGCGTGATTCCTTCCATGTTTAATGTTTCTCTTGGAATAACCACGACATTGTAACCATATCTCATATTCATAATTGAAATATCTACTTTTGATTTGGAATACTTGGAGTAAATCTTGGTTGTCCAATGTTCAATTAATAAATAGTTATTACAAGTTGTGATGAATTTATAAAATCATTAACTTTTATTCTTAACTTTTAAGTGTTTGATTTTTAATGCCAGTATTCGATTTTAGAGATATTTATAGAGATGTTCTCATACTCAAGTTAATTTTTAACAGAGAAGATATTGTTTTCAGACAAGTAATTTAGTTTAGAATAATAACTAATAAATTTTTTTATCTTGGGACTCACCTAATTAATGGACAATTAAGAAAGACTTATGAGTTGATCATGGTTTACACATTCCTTTGTTCTTAAAATTGTTTAATTACATGTTTTGATGACAATGTTGCATTCATCGGATTGTTGATCGTGTGTGGAGAATTCGATCTGTGTTGGTTGTCATTGTTCAAAATTCCAACTATTCATCAAGTGTTGCCGGAATGCCAAAATAATTACGATATTTCTTAAATTCTCTTAACTAATATTAAATTCATATTAGAGCTTTAAGATTTCGTTTTGAGTTCGATAAATTAAAGAGGGTAAATGTTAAAAATCAGTTATAATCTAATCTAATTATGTGAATTTAATATTCATTCAATAGATTTATTAGATTATACTTGAAGAAGAGTAATAGTATTAAAACTGAGTATTGTGTATTGCGTGATACATTTCATTATTTCTTCTGTGTAAACATTTCATTAGTGGTAAACATTTTCATCATAATTTTTGTCTCTCTTTAAGTCTTTATTTTACTAAAATTCTAATTGAAATTTACGTGTTATAAAAGTGGAGAAAGACCGAATTAATATTGAGATCATTATCACCTCACGCTGTGTTTTCTATAGTACTTAATCACTTATTGCAAGAGATTTAAGTTTCAAATTGAAGTAAGATATCATCATATGTTGATTTATATGGATTAACAGCCCAACACGCAATAACTAACACTGCTTTTCTATATCCATTTTTTCATGTTCACTGCTCTTAATCAGTAGAAAATTTATGTTATAATAAACAAGCTGACCAATAAAATTTATCATATTTTATTCAATTTTAATTTAAATAATCCAAACACCAAAACACCAAAAAATGACAAATATGGAAACTTCCATAAGCACGAAATTGATATTGCTTTTGCTTTAGTTCTATGCTTATTTTTGATGTACTAGTTACATGCTCTTTTTATCTGGCTTGTTGCTTTGTTTGTAGTTTCTTTCTAGGAAGGAAATTTCTGTAGAAAATGCCAGGACAATGACATTTACCTCTTTACAAGAAAAATGGAGTTATGTCAATTAATCTGATAAACTAAATCTTTTTAGTACATTATCATTTCTCTTCTGGTGAGTTTATTCATCAACCTACCTAAATTTCACTAACTGATAAACTTGCCTAGTTTAAGGGCTTTTTATTTTCAAATAAGGAACAGTTTTTATCAAATTTTGCTATTAATTGCAGCTTTCTTTGACCATTTTAAACACACAATTCAAGCATCAATATAGTATATTTTGAATAGACAAGTTAATTAAATGTTGTCCAAATCTAGAACCTTTGATCATTGATATACAACGAATTGTTTAACCACGAAGTCAATTCTTTATAAGCAAATTAAGTTCAAAAGTAAAATGATTTTTGACTTTGACATACATATAAAACATTTCTTAATTTTTGTTATAATAATTACTGTTTTTACATTTACTATTAATTTTTATAAAAGGAAGTAAAGAAAAATAGTCCATATTTTGAAGTAAAATGGAGTGAGTAGTCACGAAGAAGGAAGTAAAAATGATGATGTGTGGTTTTGTTTCAGATAGTATTGAGTGAGAAGGAGACAAAACACTAATATGGCCGGCACACTTGAAAGAACAAAGTCCCATGTTGTGTGAAACAAGAAACGCGCGTGAACTCAATCCAATCTCATTCTTAATAAATAAAAAAAAAAAGAAGAAAAAGTGCACAAGAAAGAAAGAGGACATTTGTCCTAACCATTGTGAATTTTGATATTCTTGGACCAAACTCTCAACCGCCTGAACTATCTTCTTCCCAACCTCACCTCTTTCTCTCATCTTCAAACAAAAATCTTTGCTTTTTCAATTCTTCACCCTGAAAAAGGGAGAGAGACAAGACAATCATGGTCCAGTTTTGAGTTGAAGGTGGTAAAAGACAGAAACAAAACATGGGTTCTGCTTCAAGAGTTGGCAGTAGCAGCTACGATTACTCCTTCAAGGTTCTTTTGATTGGTGATTCTGCTGTTGGCAAGAGTAGTCTTCTCCTCAGCTTCATCTCCAATTCTAACTCTATCCATGATCTCTCCCCCACCATTGGTACTTTCTTTAGCTTCTGTTCTGTCAATTTTGGTTCTTTTTTTCTTTCTTGCTTCGGAAAACGGAACAGGGTGGCACAGGATCGTGCTGTGTTCTTGCAAATTCAAAGCCTTTATCAAGACTTCTGTCAAACAATGATGAGGGTCTCTTTTTAAAAACTTTTCATTTAAAGTGTTTCATAGACTCATGCATTCTTGTGGAAAGTGTTTACCGAGTCAACTCAGCTTTCTTTCAGTTTTCAGATATCTTTTGTGGACCTTTTGGTCTTTAATATTTTACTCTAATTTCTGGTTCCCTTTTATTTTTTATATCCGTATCTTCTTGTTGGACCATATGCCAATTTTTATTCTTTGGATTTTGTTTGACTTGTGTGTGAGAGACACTTTGGTTAACCCATTTTGCGAACAACTTTTCTGAATTGGGAAAAGAAATCTCTTATATGGTCTTCCTAGAATTGAAATTGGACTTGGTCATATCTTAGAGAGGGTTGGATTTGTTTTTAATTTCCATTCTGTTGATATCCTTTTCCTAATAGCTACACCAGTACCTTGTTTTTTCACAAGGTTTTCAAGATTTTATTTTCATTACATTTCAAGATTCTGTTTCACCATTTGTGAGTGAAATTTTCTTCCCAGAATCTTGAAAAACAATGTGACATTTTTTTTAATTATTAGCAAATTGATATCAATTTCAAAAGAAAACAGGAAAAGAACTAAACGCTTGCTTAACATTTTTCGTGATGAATGTCATATTCGTTGAAATTTGCTAAATCACCCATTTTTATTTTTTGAGGAATTTTATTTTCATTATCAGTATCTTATTTGAAAGTTGAAGCAATTGATCTTGTGCATGCATACATACGGCTAAATAGCGCAATTGTCTTCTGGGGTGATAAATTTGACCTTCTTTGTTGGTCTTTTATTTGTCTCTTACAGTTGGTTATGGTTTATTATAATTTTGAGGCATTTGACTTTAAACTTTATACTTCCCATATGATTGAGTGCTTCATAGCATAAGGAATTTTGCAGAGTAATTTGTTGTGCCATCACACTGTTACATACTGAGCTGTTGGTTCTTGATTCATTTAAGGTGTGGATTTCAAGATAAAGTTTTTCACAGTTGCTGGTAAGAGACTGAAGCTCACTATTTGGGACACAGGTAACAGATTCATACTTTTTAATCATATTTTTGCTGAAGGATTTTCTGATGCGTATTTATGCAGTGAAGAATTTTCCTTTTACTACCTCAGTTTTCTACTCACTGTGAACATTGTTGTAATGATAATATTGCTTAATACGTGGTTAAGAATTAGATCATCAAGTTTGTGTGTATGCAATAAGAACTTAAATAGGTTTCACCTAGCAATGGTGAGTTGTTGTCAACGGATTATAACTTTCATTTAATGTTTGCAGCTGGTCAAGAGAGGTTTGGAACAGTAATAAGTTCTTATTACAGAGGTGCACATGGAATCATTCTTGGTATTCTATCTATATCTATGTTCTTGAAAATAATGCTTGTACTTGCATGAACATTTGCTTCTTTATGCTTTTTCAGTATTGCCTTTAGTGTCTGCATCTAATAATACCTTTTCTTTTTTTTCTTTCTGTTTTCTATTTAGTCTATGATGTGACACGACGTGAGACATTTACAAATCTCATCGATATATGGGCAAAAGAAGTTGAGCTTTATTCTACTAATCATGATAGCATCAAAATTCTTGTTGGAAATAAGGTGGATAAGGTAAAAGACTGAAACCATAGAGCTTATGCTATCTTTTTTCGCATACTCTCTGATTTTGAAGTAATAGTTTGTTTTGGCATTGGAATAGAACTTCAATTTTTGTTCCTGAGTATTGTTTTCCTGCATTTCATTGTTTGGATTTTGAAGACTATCTGTTGTGTTATTTTTCAGGAGAGTGAAAGAGCTGTAAGCAAAGAAGAGGGAATGGCTCTTGCACAGCAACATAGATGCTTGTTCCTAGAGTGTAGTGCTAAAACTAGAGAAAATGTTCAGCAATGCTTTAATGATCTCTCATTGAAGGTATATAATCATATCTGATATTAAATCTCTTTATGTAATTCCTTAAATTTTCGACAACATGTGACTTGCTAAATTCTATGTTCTTCCATTTAACATTTACAGATACTAGATGTGCCAGGTTTAAGGGAAAAGGGGTCTCTTGCAGTGAGAAGGCAAAATCAAAAACAGTTGTATGAGAAATCTCAAAGAGGTGGTTGCTGTTCTTAGTAAATATGCAGCACCATGATATGTTTAATAGATTTTTCAATAGGGATACTATAGTTACTAGCAGGTTTTTGTATCATATCAATTGTCACATTCAGATAGTTTGGATGATCATATGCTCCAATTTTATTTTATTTTTTTTCCAGCCTATTTCCATAACTCTCACAAGAGGATGCTTGATATGGATATTTCCATAATTTTGAATTTTTAGTTTTATTATGTGACATTTTTACTTTCATGCCTATAAGTTAATTAGGTTCTTCTAGACAGGATTCAAACTCTACCACTTGTGACCATATGCATAAAAGAAAAATTAGGTACAAACATGTTTAGTTTATTACTATGGAGAAAACTATCAATGAAAATGATACATCGATAAAAAAAATTGTAAACAAAAAGAATAATAATTATTAGATATTTGTACAAATAGACTTAAAAATTACTTTTTTTTTGGTAAATTGAAGTCTATTTCATTTTTAATTGCGGATTGATCTCTTAATATTAAAGTTTAAATAAGATAAGAATTTAAATAAGATTATTGCGGATTGAGGACTTGAAGAATCAACAAAAGAGTTTCTTCTTATATCTTAACTAATAATTAACATTTTTAAGTGGTAATACTTTAATAGTTTTTAATAAAAATATTTTTTAAACCTAATATTAGATATTAAAATAAAAAAAAATGATTTTTCTTATATTTATAGAGTTAAGATTTTAAACATTTTCATTATATTGCAATTTTTACTTTTTAGTGTAACATGATATCCCCGTTATTATTTAGTCTTAAAATAATTATTTTCAACTAAGTTTTAAGAAAATTCTGATAATATAGCAAATTACAAATAATCATCATCATAAAAAAAAAAAAACTTAAGTTAAAATATTTAATATTAATAGCATAGTATTTATATAAGGATGTTTATCTAGTTATGGCATAAAGAATAAGATATGAAGATGAACAGTTGAGACGTTGGAATGTTATCACTTTACGTGCACGTTGGGATGTTATGATACATACTATCTTTTTGTATTTAGTTTTTGTTTGGATAGGGATATACCTTTTTGAACCACTATTCTACTCAACTTCCACCCCTACTTCTGCTGAAATTTATCAATAAAATCATGTAAGAGAAAAAAAATAAACAATTACGTAAAAAATAAAATAATTCCGTCTTTTTAATACATTTTCAATAATAATATAGAGTATGATATGATATTATAAATTTAACAACCCAAACTATAAAACATCTTAGAAAAATTATTAGTCTTATACAACAACTTCATCACTTATTTAATTATATGGCCCTGTGTTAAAATATAATCACAATAATATCAAACATTAGTAAATTTTCAACATTAATGATTTTTCTTTGGCCGGCTGTTATATTTGAAATGAACAGAACCTCTCGGATTGTTGTTCCTTACATGTTTAGCAGTTGATAAGTTCAAAGCTATTTAAGCTGTTATTCTTGAAAGCCAGCTATAATAAGAGGCACTGATATAGTCACATCCAAAGCAAGAGACTGTGGTGGCATTCAATGGCTGCAGGTTTTGTTGCTCCTCAAATCAAACATGCTATCTGTGCAATTCTGGTGCTACCATTCTTAGTCACAACAGCCATTGCTGCTGATATATTCCTTGATTGGCACGTTTCCACTGACTTCAATTTAAAACCTGTTTCTACTGATCAACCTGTGCGGATTATGAGTACCTTTCATCTTTTCATCTTTTTTTATTTGTCTTACTCATGCATTCTTCACTAATATTGTTGCTCATATATTTTTCAGGTAATAACAATCAATCGCATGTTCCCGGGACCCCTTATAAATGCAACAACAAATGATGTTATTCATGTCAATGTTTTCAATCATTTGGATGATCCCTTGCTGTTTACATGGTATTCTGTACATACCTTTCTCTTTCTTTATCTCTTCAAATAATTAATTAGTCTTACTGATGATCACTTCCAAGGTTCATACATTTTCATTTTGGTGTAGGAATGGTATACAACAAAGGTTGGATTCATGGCAAGATGGTGTTTCTGGCACAAACTGCCCCATTCCTGCTGGTTGGAATTGGACTTATGATTTCCAAGTCAAAGACCAGATTGGCACATTCTCCTATTTTCCTTCCATCAATTTCCTTAAAGCTGGTGGAGGGTTTGGTCCAATTCGAGTCAACAATCGACCTGTGATTAGTGTTCCTTTTCCAAAACCAGAGGCAGAATTTGATCTTCTGATTGGAGACTGGTACAGCACCAGCTACAAGGTAACTGACTGCCTTTTTGCCTTGTGACTATCGATACTCACTTTTAACATTGACATTATTGTGCCTTTAGCAATTCCATGGAATGATACTTCATTTCCTGATCTTTAATTTATTGATAGTTGCTTATCTTGTATTTATTTTTTGTTGCTATTTCTGATTATTATTTCGACCAGGACATTAGGTACACGTTGTCTACTGCTAAGGCTCTTCCTCCTGATTGGATGCTAATAAACGGCAAAAGACCGTATATGAACAATTTTTCTGTGTCGTATGAGTCTATCAATGTTACACAAGGTGAGAACTGAATAAGAGAAAGGCTAGTGACTCCCTTTATGATTTGATCATGTTGTCAATTAACTTAACTCCTTTAGGATGATGTGTCTCAGGAAAAACATATCTGCTAAGGATATCAAACGTAGGGACAACTTGGAGCTTCAACTTCAGGATTCAAAATCATCAAATGGTTTTGGTTGAAACTGAAGGTTCTTACGTCAATCAAATAGAGTTGGAGTCTCTTGATGTTCATGTAGGTCAATCCTATTCAGTTCTTGTCACAGCAAATGAAGATGCTGCTGATTACTACATAGTGGCATCTCCTAAAATGAGTAATGCCACAGATAATAGCACTCTCGTCGGCGTTGCTGTGCTTCATTATGATAACTCTACCACACCAGCAAAGGGGTCTCTCCCAAGTGGTCCAGATCCCTTTGATGTGCAATTCTCCATCAACCAAGCAAAATCCATCAGGTAACTGCAACCCCAAAATGGTGCTTGTGTAGTGTAGCTCAAATTTCTTGCTTTTGTTTGTGTGCTTTCTTATACTATTATAATGTTTGCAATATCAATAATGCCCCCAAAAAAGTTTTGAGCAGTTACGAAAACTTAGATCCTAGAGTCAATGTTTAGAACATATGCAAACATTTACATTGTGGTTTTATTTGAATTAGGTGGAACCTGACCACTGGAGCTGCAAGGCCTAATCCTCAGGGAACGTTCAATGTTTCAAATGTGACAATATCTGAGACTTTCATTCTAAACGCGTCTGTAGCAACTATCGATGGATTATCTCGCTACACTGTCAACAATGTGTCTTACTTGACCCCAGATACTCCATTGAAGCTAGCTGATTACTTTTCCAATGGAACTGGAGTATATGAACTCGATGCTTTTTCTAAGAACAGTTCAAATGCAAAGGCCGTGCGTGGAGTTTTTGTTGCCAGTGCATTGCACAAAGGGTGGACGGAGATAGTGCTGAAAAACAGTTTAGACAGGATTGATACTTGGCATTTAGATGGATATAGTTTCTTTGTGGTCGGGTAAGTAATCTGCTTCATTTGAAGGATTTTACTAGAAAATCAGGTTACTTGTAGAAAAGTATATGCATTGCAACACATTTGAGATGTTATTAGAAGCTAAGTTTATAGTGAGAGGAGCTTCAGCATTAAAATATGGATGTGATAAATAAGAAATATTTGATTTCAGAATGGGAGAAGGAGAATGGAGTCGAGAATCACGGCTAAGTTATAATCTGTATGATCCTGTTGGTCGATCGAGTGTGCAAGTGTACCCTGGAGGGTGGAGTGCAGTTTATGTGTACCCTGACAACCCAGGAATGTGGAATCTGAGATCACAGAACTTGCAAAGCTGGTATTTGGGTGAAGAGCTCTATGTGAGGGTTTATGATGCTGATCCCAACCCTGCCAAAGAGAAGCCTCCTCCACCAAATCTCCTTCTTTGTGGTTAGTGCATCTTCATAAGTTTTTAGAATGATGATTTTGAAAAGGTGTGATATTATGGTATTGATTCTTTTGAATTTTGACAGGAAAGTATGAACCTCCTGCTCCAACCCCTGCTCCCTCAGTGTCCCCAACACCAAGTGCTCCATCATCCAATGCATGTAATCTGCATAAAACAAGGTATTATAGCAGTTTGTGTTGTTACACCATTTATGCTGTTGTCTGTTATAAACTAACACATGTTCTTTCTGTAACTTCTCTGCAATATCAATAATAGGTATCTGATTGCTATGATCACCACTGTCATATGTTTCTTCTATATTGGTGCTCATTAATTGAGATGGTGCACCCTTTGCTAAGGAGTGGGAGATATGAAGCACAAAAACTCCTACTGTATTTTTATTTTTCTTTTCAAATTGGTCTATCACGAATGAAATTTATACAAAAAGTATTGCATCTTCAAATATTTTAGTTATAGTTTAAGATTAATTTCTTATTTATTCTGTCTCTTAGAATTAATTTTCATATTTCTATATTTTCTTATAATTTGATTTTCTAAAGCTTGGTTTAGTGCTACTTTCCAGAAATATTTATTTAATATATAATCGAATAAATCTATTTGACAGTTTGGGTCTCCAGGGAGTGGCTGAAAATTTTTGTTTCAAATACAATTTTAAAATAAAAAAATTTATAACAAAATAAAACTGAACACAAATATAAAAATAATAATAATTATGTGGTGACAGAGCTATCATAAAATATAATAAGAGCATATTTTTTAAAATTAAAAGCAAAGATTTATAAACTATTTTTTCTTGATTTTAAAAATGAATGTAAATTATGTAAACAATTATTTCGATTTCATTTCTCTGTATCACAATTTGTTCTGAAATTTGTATTTGAAAACTAAAAACAGCATATGTTCTAACGTCCTATTTTAATATTATATAACTACTAAAACAATGTCACATATTTAATATTTAAAAATAAATAATTCACATATCTATTTATATATATATATATATATATATATATATATATATATATAAATAATATAATATTATAAATACACACATAAATTCTCAAAAGATAATATTATACTAGTCTATTAAAAGTATAATAAAGTTTCTCAAGAAGAGAATCTATACAGAATTAGATCATCCTAATTCTACACTATTGCACCACTCTCATCTTACACTTGATTCATTGTAACTTTTTCATTTGCCCATACTATAAGGTGATCATTGTCAACAAAAAATACATAAATAAATACAAATGAAATGGTAAGTTAATATGTAAAAATAACAATCATACAATAAGTATAGAGGTACTAAGATATATAAATAATTCATATCATTAATCCCTAAGACATATAAATACTAATACTAGACTTGACAATTTAGATACATGTATTGATATTAGACTTTAGTGAGTTATGCACTTGTAATGATCTCTACTACTCTACTGCTCTACGTAGTCAATGTCAATGAGTTTCATCCTGTCACACACAAAGTTAGTCTGTTAACATCTTTGGCCAAGATAAAGTTCCTAGAATAGAACTTCCTACTCCTTTCACCATATATCTCATCCTTATTTACTTGAAATTCAATGGTTAGTAAAGTGGCTGAATAACTCTTAATACAAAACACATATATCAATACTTTGCATTACTAAACACCATAAGAAACTTCTCCTTGAAATTTCTTCCAAAACATTTTCCACATATATCCACAACAATGTTCGCACTTCATAACATCATCATAATACATCTTAAACATACATAAAAACCATGGTAAATCTATCCCAAACAAGCCAAAGCATAAGAAAATTACAACACATACATTGTCGCTCAGAGGTGGCACCCAATGCCAGACCTCTCACAGAATGTGATGCTCAATAACAATCCATGAACTCAACATCATTCTTCTTGCAAATAGTCGTATTCAACAACACCATTTTGTTGCTTAGCATCTGAGAACAAAATTTCTCCATAACTACAGTGAAAAGTGACGTTCAATTATGTGGTATCATAAAATATAATAAGAGCATATTTTTAAAAATTAAAAGCAAAGATCTGTAGACTATTTTTTCTTGATTTTAAAAATGAACGTAAATTATGTCAACAATTATTCCGATTTCATTTCTGTGTACCATAATTTGTTTTTAAATTTGTATTTAAAAACTAAAAACACATCACACACTTCTAAGTATAAATCCAACTTCAATAATACATAACTACTAAAGGAAATTTTACATATATAATATTTAAAAAGCATATAATTTATATATATATATATATATATATCATAAAGTTAAAAGATAATATTTTACTGCCTTAAAAACAAAATAAAGTTTTTCAAAAGAGAATTTATATATTATTGATCATCTTGATTTTACACTACTCATCACTCTTATTTATACTAAATTTACTATAATTTTTCATTTATTCACATTATGAAAGTGATCATTGCCAATAGAATACATAGACAAACAAAGATAAAATGATAAATGTATAAAAATAGTAATCATACAACTTGTATAGAGGTACTAAGACACAAATCATCCATATCAAAATCCCTAACTCATACAAATATTCATACTAGACTTGATCATCCGGATACATGTATTGATATCATACTTAGATGAATTATGCACTGATGACTTCTACTACTCTGCGTAGCCATTTAGAATGAGTTTTGTCCTATCACACACAAGGTTAGTCCATTAATATTTTTGATAAAAGTAAAAACTTTAGATTAGGACCTTCTGTCCCTCTTACCATATACCCCACCCTTCTCTAATTGAGATTGGATGGTTATTAGAACGACAGGATAACTCCGAATACAAAATTCATATATCAATACATACATTGTCGCTCGAAGATGGTGTGCCCAATGCTAGATCTCTCGCAGAATATGATGCTCAACGACAATCTTAGCGCTCAGCGCGAAACCTTTCGCAAAAGGTGGCACTCAATGATAGTACACTCAATCTCATTCTTCTTGCAATTAGTCGTGTTCAATCACACCCTTATGTCGCTCAACATCCGAGAACAAAATTGCTCAAGACCTATAGTGAAAAGTGGTGCTCAACGGTGTCCTGTACCTAAGCATTCACATATTTGGGACTCAGTGTTATAAGACTGGTGCTTAGTGCCATCTTACCACCTCTCAACATTGTATCAGATATCAATAGAATAAATTCAATGATTTAGAGAAAAAGGATATTGTTCAAATGGTTAAATTGGTATTCCCTACTCAATACTTTGGTCAAAAAGTATTTTTAATGACAATGCATATACCAACTTGCTAAATTGACCATATCAAAGTTCATCAATTCAATATAAATGCAATTAATGCAATCAACACACAAAACATCCCACACGAACCAAATTTTAACATATTATAACCCTATCATTCAATCATGAAAAATATAAATTTCAAGACATTTATAACTTAAAAACAAATTGATGTTAATTTTTTCTCAAATTACTACTTTTATATATATAGTTGTTAAATTATAAATATTTAATAAAATATAAAATATTATAAAAATATTTTATGTTATTTTTTAGAATTAATTTATGTTATCTTGTCTACATCTTGAATTAATTATCACCTATCTCGCTCTATCTCTCCCCTCTCATTTTATAGAATCTCTATTTTCTTATGATTCGTTTAACGTGATAATTTATATATACTTTTTAATAGGAGCTTGATCCAACATAATTAAAAAAAATAAAATAATGTATCTGACAGTCTGTTTAAGAGCGATTTTGAATTAACTGATCCCTCTCACGACATATTAATTAAATTAAAACTATGATAAGTAAATCTTTTTAAATATAGTAGTGAAAATGCTTAGTGTGTTTAGTGTTTATTTTTTATAATAAAAATAATAATAATTATTATTATAAATTTAAATATAAATAATTTTAAAATTTTATTGTTAGTATTTTTTATTTATTTAGTAGGTAATTTTTTAATTTAAAAAGTAGTTAAATATAAAAAACAGTCAAATAAAAAAAACAATTAAAGTTAAATAGATCATCACTTAAAATGTAATATTGATAAAATAATTATTTGAAAAATAAAAATGCAAAATGTGGATAAAAAAGAAGAATCTTTTATATATATATATATATATATATATATATATATATATATAAATTATGATTTAGATTTATAAGAAATAGTAATGAATAATTTAAACGGTCATAAAAGTTGTTTTTATTGTTCACAATATTAACTGATTTTGTTTAAAAAAAAAATTGAAATCTATAAAGGGTACAGCAGGATAATAAAAACATGTTAAAAAACCCTTGAATATAGATGGTTTAAAATGTTGTTTTAAAAAAAACCGCTTAAACTATTATATATATATATATATATATATTAAATAGCGAGATATATGGAGAGTATAGATTGAAAAGCATTTGAAGTGTTGAGGCCTAACTCTTGAAAGGTAATGATTAAGAGATACTGATAGTCACATCCAAAGCAAGAAAGTGTGGTGGCATTTCAATGGCTGCAGGTTTTGTTGCTCCTCAACTCAAACTTGTTATCTCTGCAATTCTGGTGCTATCATTCCTAATCACAACAGCCATTGCTGCTGATATATTCCTTGATTGGCACGTTTCCACTGACTTCAATTTAAAACCTGTTTCTACTGATCAACCTGTGCGAATTATGAGTACCTTTCATCTGTTCATCTTTTTATTTGTCTTACTCATGCATTCTTCACTAATATTGTTGCTCATATATTTTTCAGGTAATAACAATCAATGGCATGTTCCCGGGACCCCTTATAAATGCAACAACAAACGATGTTATTCGTGTCAATGTTTTCAATCATTTGGATGATCCCTTGCTGTTTACATGGTACATGTTATGTCCTCCTTTCTTCCTTTCTCTCACAATATTTCTGGCATTGGACAGATATGATAGTTTTATTATTGTGGGAGGCATTAGAATGTAGGAACTTTTATTCGAAAAGACGGTGGGTTGGAATATTTACTGTGGGATAGATGGAGATATTGACCATCTCCCTCAAGTATGAATTCTTCCCATAAGAGAAATGACAAGTAAAATCTTGGTGCAGCCAGTAATCTCTACTTTTGATGGTCAATATGACCATTGGTATAATGGAAAATTTACTGAAGTCCAAGGAGTACTGACAGGTATTGGAACATGGTATGCTAGAGAACAATGAAAGGTTCACTGATGAATAACAAAAGGAATTAGATGTACTAAAGCTAAAAGACTTGAAAACAAAAAATTATTTGTTTCAAGTCATTAATAAATCTATTCTGGAAACCGTTCTCAACAAAGATATTTGGAATTCAATGAACAGGAAGTATCAAGGATCTCCTAGGAGGTAGTAAATTCAAACTCTTCGTGGTTAGTTTGAAACAATTTGAACGAAGTCTGGAGAATCAATCACGGACTACTGTGATGACACTTGTCCAAAAGATGCACACTTATGGTGCCAAATGTTGTTGAAAAGATATTTCGAACTTAAGGATCAAAATTTAATTTTGTTTTGTGTTATGGAAGAATCGAAAGACATTGATGCTTTTTCATCCGATGAATTGAAAAAGAAAAAGAAAACAAATTTTCTATCGCCACTTCCAAGATTCACATATTCTGGTATTGCTTTAGTTTTAGGAGTGAGGCTATGCACTAAACTTGTAGAATCCTGGTTTTGGTGTAGGAATGGCATACAACAAAGGCTTGATTCATGGGAAGATGGTGTGTCTGGAACAAACTGCCCCGTCCAACCTGGCACCAATTGGACTTATACTTTCCATGCCAAAGACCAGATTGGCACATTCTCTTACTTTCCTTCCATCAATTTCCTTAAAGCTGGAGGAGGGTTTGGTCCAATTCGAGTCAACAATCGACCTGTCATAAGTGTTCCTTTTCCAAAACCAGAGGCAGAGTTTGATCTTCTAATTGGTGACTGGCACAGCACTAGCTACAAGGTAATTCACTACTTTCTTGTCATTTGACCATTGATACTATGATGACTTAAGCAATTCCTTGGAATGCTACTTCATTTTCCGATCTTTAATTTGATATCAGTCTCTTTGCGTGTATATTTTTTTATTTGCCAATCTTGAATAATGAATATACTTGATATTATTCCAACAAGGATGTTAGGTCCAGGTTTAATACTACAGATGTCCTTCACCCCGATTGGATGCTAATAAACGGCAAAAGACCATATATGAGAAACTTTTCCCTATCATACGAGACATTCAATGTTACACCAGGTAAGAAGTGAATAAGAGAAATTATATGACTCACTTTATGGTCGACTTGTGTAGTACCTTAAATCCTTTATGATCATGTGTCACAGGAAAATCATATTTGCTTAGGATATCAAACGTAGGGACAACTTGGAGCTTCAATTTCAGGATTCAAGATCATCTAATGGTATTGGTTGAAACTGAAGGCTCTTATGTCAATCAAATAGACTTGGAGTCTCTTGATGTTCATGTAGGCCAATCCTACTCAGTTCTTGTCACAGCAAACCAAGATGCTGCTGATTACTACATAGTGGCCTCTCCTAAAATGAATAATGCTTCAAACAATAACACTCTCGTTGGCGTTGCTGTGCTTCATTATCATAACTCTACCACACAGGCTAATGGGTCTCTCCCATGGGGTCCAGATCCATTTGATCAGCAATTTTCCATCAACCAAGCAAAATCCATTAGGTAATTGCATGTCACAAAATGATGTTCCGCATGCTCAAAAAGAGCTTCTACATTAGTATAATATTAGCAATAATGCCTCTAAACAGTTCATATTTCTGAGATATGCAAACACTCAAATTGTGGTTTTATTTGAAATAAAGGTGGAACCTGACCACTGGAGCTGCAAGGCCTAATCCTCAGGGAACGTTCAATGTATGGGATGTGACAATATCTGAGACTTTCATTCTAAACGCGTCTGTAGCAACTATTGATGGATTATCTCGCTACACTGTCAACAATGTGTCTTACTTGACCCCAGATACTCCATTGAAGCTAGCTGATTACTTTTCCAATGGAACTGGAGTATATGAACTCGATGTTTTTTCTAAGAACAGTTCAAATGCAAAGGCCGTGAGTGGAGTTTTTGTTGCCAGTGCATTGCACAAAGGGTGGACGGAGATAGTGCTGAAAAACAGTTTAGACAGGATTGATACTTGGCATTTAGATGGATATAGTTTCTTTGTGGTCGGGTAAGTAATCTGCTTCATTTGAAGGATTTTACTAGAAAGTCAGGTTACTTGTAGAAAAGTATATGCATTGCAACATTTGAGATGTTATTAGAAGCTAAGTTTATAGTGAGAGGAGCTTCAGCATTAAAATATGGATGTGATAAATAAGAAATATTTGATTTCAGAATGGGAGAAGGAGAATGGAGTCGAGAATCACGGCTAAGTTATAATCTGTATGATCCTGTTGGTCGATCGAGTGTGCAAGTGTACCCTGGAGGGTGGAGTGCAGTTTATGTGTACCCTGACAACCCAGGAATGTGGAATCTGAGATCACAGAACTTGCAAAGCTGGTATTTGGGTGAAGAGCTCTATGTGAGGGTTTATGATGCTGATCCCAACCCTGCCAAAGAGAAGCCTCCTCCACCAAATCTCCTTCTTTGTGGTTAGTGCATCTTCATAAGTTTTTTTCTACTTTGTGTTTTGAATGATGATTTTGAAAAGGTGTGAAGTTATGGTATTGATACTTCTAAATGTTGACAGGCAAGTATCAATCTCCTGCTCCAGCCCCTGCTCCCTCAGTGTCCCCACCATCAAGTGCTCCATCATCCAACGCATACAATCCACACAAAACAAGGTATTGGCCCCGTGTTGTTACATCATTTATGTGAGATGCTTATAGACTAACATACCAATCTCAGTAATGAGATAAGGCTTTGTGCATGTTGCTGTTTGCTTATGAACTAATGTGTTCTTTTGTATTTTCTTTGTAATATGAATAATAATAGGTCTCTGATTTCTACGATCACCGCTGCGCTATGTTTTTTCTATATTGGTCTCCATTAATTGAGGCAGTTCACCCTTTTCTAAGAAGATTGGAGATATGCAGAACAGCATAAGGATAAAATGTCTACTGCATTTCTTTTAATTAGCTGGTGAAGAATTAAAGGTCACTTGCTACTGTGTAGTCTATGTTAGATTTTCAATTTATAGGGGTTAAGATTGTTGTTTCATTCTTTTGCCACGCGTGGTGGATGTTTAGGATTCTATAGAACGACGGAAAATTGTGCATGTTTTAGGTTCAACATGCAAGGGTGTTCTGACTTTTATATTTAGGATCAAACGCTTTTCTCAACTCTATGCTTTATCTGCTCCATTTTTGTCAATTCTATGATCAATCATGATGTTTCCATTTTCTTTCATAAATTCTCTTAATGTTCATTTTCACTAAACTCATTAAAATGTACAATCAACGTAGAAATGTGGTTTTAAGCAATTGCTGATGCAACTGTTCCTTCTCAATAATACATCTGATACTATATTTCACCAACTCTTGCCATAATCTGAGTAAATAACCAAATTTGGCTTTTGTAAAAGATGCTTACTGAGATGAAAGTGAAACTCAAATTGGCTTTTGTAAAAGATGAGTAATAGAGAGATACTTAACACAGAAAAACTGGATTTCAAAGTATAAATTCACACGCAATAAGAAGTAACAGATAAAAGAAGTATGGTAGTTGAAGTGTGGGGTTGAGGCAAAGCATATTGAAGAGTGATGTATTGTGTATACTCTACGTATAGCCTACAGTTTCCCTCCACAAATAGTTTTGAGTATACTTTTTTTGTCTAGTATAAATGTAGGTATAATCTAAAGGTAGAGGGTGCTTAAACACAAAGCTTTCACCACCTGAACAAGCAAGCTTTCACACAAAGGGTTTTCTATTAATTTTATTTTAAAATGTTTTCATCATGTAAATGAAAATATTATAGTGATTTAATAGGAATTAATTCTCTATATATATTCATGTCTTAGTTTTTATTTTTTTAACCAAAAAACAGTTTCGAAGGGTTTTTAGCATGGACTTTTTCTTCTGGCGTTCCCATTATTACCAATTGCACCTCACACTAATAAATAAATTAAAATATTCTCTTATTGCACCATGTCACTGCTACCACCGTTGTTGCTGTCTCCATTCTCCACTGCAACCTTTGACAAAAAGAAGAAAACAAATAGAAAGAATTCATTCTATTAAAAGCTAATTCTAAATGAAATTATCATAACGAAAGATGTGTTCTAAAATTTATGTATAAAGAATTTATCCCGAAAGGTTTCCAAAATAAAAATCCAAAAAAATTACTTTTACAAAGGATAAAATAATCATCTTAAAAATCATGGATTCCGCCGCTAGTAATTATGGAGGTACAGAAGAAAAAACCTTCTTAACGAAATTATTTGAAACGACATCGTTTCAGGTAATGTCTTGAGTATTTTAGGTAGATGAGCTTGATTTATCAGGAGGACCCATGACACCAATTAAATCTGTCACAAAAAATTAGAGTTGAACTTCATCCCTATCCAACTTTATAATGACTTTAATGTTTTAAATTCATTTTATTATTTCCAGAAAAAAAAAAGTCACTCGATGTTTTATTTATATTAAGAGCTGATTCTGTTTAGAAAAACCGAAATCTAGTTCCATATGTCTTTTACCAAACATTTTTTTTTTCTTTTAAGAAATTATCCAAATATTAATGACCATTTAACAAAAAATTGAACACCAAAATTATATTTGGCAAGTGAAACACTGGGTAAACTTTATCTGCATCACCCTCATTCTTCATTTTTAGCATATTTATTAATCGTAAAGTAATTCCGATTAATTATAACTTAATCCTCAACTTGTATTGACGTGATGCCATGCTGCATTTGACTTGTTAAAGAAAGAATAAGAAGAAACAGAAAAGAAAGGCACAGAAAAGGAACTTTGTTATAAAATGATTGCATATAAATTAATTTACATATACAGTGGACTTCATAATTATAATAATAATAATAATAATAATAATAATAATAATGATAATAATAATAATAGGTAGAGTGTAAATCTAGAGTTGGGGAGTAATGAGTTTTCTTCAACGGTTGTTTTTACTTGAAGAAAAAGAAAAGAAAGCAATGAAATTGAAAATGTGGGAGAGTTTAGCAATGTGTGATATGTGTAGTTAGCATTAGCTGTATCTAAGGGGAAAGTTGAAGATTTGGTGATGGAAATGGTTTGATGGGTTGCTTAGGTGTAATGAGTAGGCAATTAAGAGGCAGAAGAAGAATAATAATTGGGTAAAGGAGAAAAAGGACAAGTTGAGGATTCATGTGGGAATAAGAGTTACTTACTGGCTTTCCCTACTTTTATTCTATTTCCATGGCCAATGACACAGAAAGACATGGAGGAGGACACAATCAAACTTAAGCAGAGACTTTTTGGACACTACCAACGCCCTCTCTCTGCAGTCATAACACATCACATTCTCTGCCAAACGCCAATCAAAAAGATATACCCACATGCACTTTGAGAGCTCTTTTCAGAGAACAAATTCAGACTTTCTCCAATAAACAACTCACCTCACTCTCAATCACCATGCTTCTTCCATCAACTCCACAAAGAATCAAAAGAATCATCTCATGTAATTTTTGATAAATGTATGGATCAAAAAATTTAACCAAAAAGAAAAATCAGATCACAGACAACACATGTATCGCGAAAATTTCACACAGCCTCAGTTTCCATGTGAGATGTCAATCTAAACCTTGTCAGTAATGACAATCCACCAAAGCTGGGGCAGTTAAGACAAGACTTGTTTGTGGTGGTTGTTGTTGTTGCTGCTGTTGCTGTTTCTGTCCATGTTGTTGTTGTTGTTGCTTGGATGCAAAGGAAAACTTGGATTCTCTTTGATCATCTTCTGGGGCGGGAAGATTGAGATCCAATTCCAAGTTCAAGACATTCCTTTTCTTTCTGGGGTGATCTTCTTCCGGTTCCAGAGCCAATGGGGTGAAGGAGAGTGTGGTGGGGATCCCAACCGGTGCGCGGTGGCGTCTCATGTGGCCTCCCAGTGCTTGCCCCGATGTGAATTCAGCACCACAGATGGAGCACTCGTGCACCTTGGATTTGTTGTACAAATTGGCCTTTGTACCGAGTTGAAGGGAAAATGGTGATTTGTTGTTGGGCTTTAATTGAAAGTCGTCCTCATCCGATGACAAAAGGTGTTGGTGCTTCTTGTCTTGGGCAATGGGCAGGATTGCCTTAGGCTTCTTGTGACTGGCCCTGTGGCCTCCGAGTGCTTGAAAAGAAGGGAAAGTTCTGTTACATGTCTTGCATTCATAAACATAGTACCCTGCCCTGCTAGACCCCAAGGTAGCAGCCTCCAAGAATTTCCTACTGCTGTACTTGGCGTAGTTCATTCCCACATCTTCCTCGACATGTTTTGGAGATTCCCGAGATTGTCCTTGTGCGAGAAGGATGAGGCAATTGGCCATGTCCTCCTCTTCATCCGTGCTGTCTTGTAATCCTGCAGAGGAAGTGGTGGGAGAGTTGTTGATGTTGTTGACGATGATGTTGTTATTAATATCATAATTTTTGTTGTTGGTGTTGGTGTTGTCATCAACATTGCAGCAATCTTCTCTTTCTCCTTCTCCGGTGGAGGAATTGGCGGTGACAGAGAAGGGGATAGGGGATTGTGGTCTGACCCTTTTGGTTCTTTTCCCCTTAACAATGTTGGCGTGATCTTTGGACCCCCCCAGAGAGAGTTCCTCTGGTGCTTCCATGTTTCTTCTTCCTGACACAACCGAAGAGAGAGCTAAGGCTAACCTTAAAAAACAAATAGAGAGAGAGAGAAAGAGAAAGAGAGGGTTGGAGGGTTGTAAGGAAGCAGAGAAAGAAGAGTGGAGGTTGGTTCTTAAATATAGATTGGGAGTGAAGGATATAATAAGTCGGAGGAGGAGTCAAAAGCCACCCAATACAACAGTAACTGTGAATCAGCCCTGCAATCCAAGTTTTGGAAGTGTTTATTTATAGGATAGTAAATATAGGAAAATTTAGAAAACAAAAAGAGAGAATATAGCACTCAAGAAAAAGATAGACCAAAGATAATGTAATTTAACAGAAAGTTACCAAATTTGGAGAGTGTGGTGAAGGGTGAACAGATTGGAAGACAAGGGAAAACACTGGTTTTCTTTCTTACACTTTGCCAACGCACTTCACGAAATCAAAAACTACCCCAACCAAACCTTGGTGGCACAATATTAGCATCCTCTTTATCACCTTTCATTCATTCATTCATTGACTCTTTACTCTCACTATTTACTATTTATCAATCTTATCTTATTACACAGCTTTCATAACATTATCTGTAATTCTCATCAAACATCCCCTTTTAAATGTTTTTAATTAACACTATACTATTTATAATAATCAAGCCTCTCAATCTTTTTCCCTGCTTTGGAGATCTAAATCTCCCTCAATTCTGAACAAACAAAACATCATAAAATGAATTCAACTTCTCATACCCTTTGTTGGATAGAATTGGGAGAGAGAGTGAAAAAGTGAAAAAAAAGGCATTACTTTGGAAGAAGGATTTGTGCACGAGATGATTGGAGTGCAAGCCTGGAACCACGGAATCTGCGGTGCTCCCTTCACTCAACTTTTTATTTATATCAGTCTCTTCTGATGCTTTTTGCATTCTGTCATTCCATGGACTTCTTGTGTTTCCCACTCTTTTTTCTGCCTCAATTCTAGTAAAACAACATCATCAAAAAAACAAGACCAACTGTAACTCTAACTATGTAACTCCCCATCTTTTTCCCCTACTTTCCAAAATTCTGTCGCTCAAACTTTTATACTAAATACGCCAAAACACATGTTTGATGTGACCTCAGTTCAGTTATCTCAGTCTCAATTTTCTTTTTCTCTAATTTTACTATCTTATATCTTTGACAACTGTAAACTTTTTTATACTTTCAACTAATTATAAATTATTATGATACGATTTTAAATTAATTATCCTAAAACCTTTTTATTTTTCCTTCAAGTGTAAAATATTCCTGTTGAATAAAAAAGAGGGGACAGGAAAAAAAGCATCTTTCTAGACATGTTCAACACAACTTCCTCGCATTTGCTTTAGCCTGCGAGCAGATAAATAGATTGATGCAAATCTTATTATCGATCATAAGGGTTTATGTGATAAGAATAAAGAAGAAAATCATTTTAAAAGTTAGCTCTCTTTTTTTCTTCAATCAAACAGAATATAACATACACCTTTTATTTTTATTTTTTTTATTTTCTTTTTACTCGACCAAACATATTCTCGAAAATTAAAAGTTGTTTTATAATTAGGGATGACAACGGGTATATTTTTTATACTCGACTCGTTACCTGGTGGATACCTATTTAAAAAAATATCTACGAGTATTTTAAAATTTGTGAGTACTTGTAGATACCCGTTTAAAAAAATATTTTATATTTTAAAATTAAATTTAAATAAAATTACAAGAAAAAAATATAATATTAATATAAATTAAATTATATATAAATTAAAATTTAATTTTAATTAAATTTAACCTAATAAAATATTATTTTATTTTATTTTTAATTAAAAAATATATAAATTATTTTTTTTATTTTTTGCAAATAACGGGTACCCGACCCGTTTAGAAACGAGTATTAAAATACCTGCTACCCATTATCTGCAAATAGTAAATATTCGCGGATAGTAACTAATCACCGCAGATTTTACTCGCAGATACCTTATATGCGACATCCCTTCTTATAAGAGACTAAACTTGTATTGTTTTCATTATGTTAATTAAGAGATTTTTTGAAAAAAATATGAATTTTTCATATATGTAGTTGATCAGTGTAGTTAATAATTAAATGAATAAGTTTATCATTCTACCAATTGGTAAGGACAGGATTTTTTTAAGTTTCTTCCTATGTAGAAATTATTAGATATAACTCTTATTAAATTTTACATGATACATAACTAAATATTATATAGGTTTAATGTCTCAATAGGTCCCTATTTTCGTCCAGAATTTTAAATAGGTCCCTTTCTTTTTTAGCATCTCAATTAGGTCCCTATTTTTGTTAATTTGATCCAAATAAGTCCTTTCCGTCAATTCCATCAAACGGCCTCAGTTAGTGTGTGACGTGGCCTGATGACACTGACACGTGTCAAAAAAAACGTGTGTAATATAGATTTTTAAAATTTTTAAATTAAAGAATTAAATTAATATATTGTGGCAATTAAGAAAAGATGCTGAAATTAAAAAAAAAAAAGGTAAACATGGAAAAGGAAAAGCTTATTCTTTTGCTGAAACATTAAATTGGGAAACCAAAATCAAAATTGGGGCAAATTTCTGAAACAGGGCTCGTGATTTAGGGCTGGTGTTTTGGGCAAACACTCGATGCGCGAGTGTTTCATCCAGAAAGTCGCTGCTGTTCGAGTGGGTGCACGATGGAGAATGAAATGAAGAATTCACATTCAACTTGTTCTTCGACTTGCAATGGGTGGCAAAATGAATACCGTAATGTCGTTCATCGTGGTGTGTCACCCCTGTGTCTGTGTGGAGAGAAAACAGTGGTTAGAACAGCTCGAACTGTTAAGAACAAAGGGAAACAATTTTGGGGGTGCCCTAAGTACAAGGTAAGAGAAGGTGGATGTTGTTGTTGTTTGTGTTACCTCAAAGTCGTATTCGATTTGGGTTTAATTTTTTTTTTTCAGAATGGGCATGAAAACGGTGGTTGCAATTTCTTCAAATGGTGCTGTGTTGATGGTAACAACAAAAGCTATACGAATCTGAAGTGGGAAGAAAAACATGAATATTTGTCAAAGGGAGAAGAAATGGGTGGTGTAGCGAATATGGTGATTGATTTGAAAAATTCTGTTAAGGTGTTGGAAAAACTGATGAAGGTGTTGATAGGGGTCGTTTGTTGTATTTGTGTGGTTAATATTATTGTAATTTCAATATGGATGACAAATCCATGATGTAATTTCGTTTTGATAGGATGCAATTGGTGATGTTAAAGTTATTTTGTGATGAAAATGGGAATAACAATGTATTTGACTATGTTCAATTAATGAATTGATGTTTTGTAGCTTTGGCAATTGTTCTTCCTATGTTTTTCCCCTTACAATGGCAATATAAACTGAATTACTGGTTGGTAACATTTTGGAATATTTGATTACTGTTATTGAAATTCTGGTATAGGGCCACTGTTATTTGGTAACTTTGTTGCCTTCATAATTTTCTATTTGTAATCCAGTTTCTGGGAGTTGGGTACAATATTAAATTTGTTTGAGGTGTTTATGATAGAGTGCATTCGTGAGTTATCTCTTGAAGGGTGTGGCATGTTGAAGAAAAGTTAGATCTAGTTCTTGTAAGTGTTTCTTTAATTTACGTGCCTAAAAATGAATTTATGTGTCTTGGTTAAAAAAAATTTCATTTTTAGTCCGTGTGAAAGTTAGAGTACAGTTGAATTCCTGACCCTTCAATACATAACAAAGGTTTGTATAATAGGAACGAAATCTTAGTTCTAATTGAACAAACAACGTAAGTTTGGAATATAGTTGCTGTACAAAATTATGCAGAAAAAATATGCAAAAAAATTATGCAGAAAAGTTACAAATTGAAGCTGCTGAAATGAGTTGAACCTTAAGCCTTAGTACAGTGTAATTAGAATGAGCACCTAACATAAATAAGCACTCTAGAACCTTGAGCCTTAGTAACAGAAAAGTTACTTTTATATGCCTTAGTTTCAAAAGATATTTTATCCTATTCTAAAAGTTTTATAATATAAAAGTATTATTAAAAATCCTTAATAATCACTCGTTACCAACAAATAAATGTAACTTGTCTAATTCATTCCTTATAAAGTCAGTAGTAATCACTATAAACAAACCTTTGTCAGTTCAATCACATGTCAATTACGTTGGATGCTTAAATACACACCAATTGCCAATATAAAATAGCACCAATATGCCATTGGAAATTCCAACCTAAAACACAAGATTTATCAAAGTTTGTTCCTAGTGCCAATGGAATTAATATGTTTCAATCCAAAATATATGATAATGATTTCTTGTACATTCTTTAGTACTGCAGTGAAGTTACTAGCAGCATATAAAATTCAACACAACCCCTCCCTCCCTCTTGAAATGCTAAATCATTTGAATCCTTTATGCTTCCAAAGATATAATAAGACATTATTCATCTCTGCAAGACCTGATAACTAAAATAGTCACTGAGCCAGAGAAATCCACCTTCTTTCAGTGTTAGTAAATTTCTCTTTTTTATTAAAAAGGAAAATTAAATCCTTGAACCAGTTCTAGAAAAAATCTCTATAATGAGATAAGGATAAATTTCAAAGGACCTGCAATACCAAAGAGCAGAGGTGGTGACAGATAAAATAACCTGTTTCTTTTTAGATTCTCAGAAATTTTTATTAAATTATGCACTATGGCAGAGACTTTTAAGCATGAATAATAATACAAAAGGCCATCTGCAATACTGCACTATGATAATTATATACCAAATCTGGCAGCAATGTAAAATTCATATACCAAATCTGGAAGCAAAAATGATATTCATATACAAAATCTGGTAGTAATGTAAAATTCATAGACCAAATCTGGCAGCAATGTAATTCAGCACATTCAAATTGTTCCATTAAAACAGTACATCCAAAAGCAAAATAAGTGTTCCTAGATACATTAAAACAGTACATCAAAAGTGTTCCATTAAACCAGTATTGTTCCAATCACTTCTACGGTTCAACTACTTGCTCATTACAAACTTGAGATATTTGTGATGATGGCATCTCTTGTTGTGTTGAAGGAGTAGGTTGTTGTGTAGCTTTGGGGCAACGACTCCTGTTGTGCCCAACCTCCCTACATAGCCTGCATCTCTTGCGTAAACCAGCCTTGGTCATTCTAGAATCATCTTTTTTCATCTCCCACTGTTCCAATCTTCTTTTCCTCTTAGGTCTTCCAGGCATAACTTTTTTATAAGGAGGCATGACATCCGGATATGGTTGTAGGTCCCACATGTTGTTGCCGTTTATGGGGTATACGATTGATGCATAGGTTTCTTTATAGGTGGACTTCATAAAGCAACTTGGTATAAACTGTTGTCCATCAATATTCAAAAACTTCATTGCAGCTAAGGAGTGACAACATGGGATTCCTGTGATGCTCCATCTCCTACAGGAACATGACAAGTCGTCTATGTTTACAACAAATTTGTCTCCACTGTGGGAGACATGTCTCACTTCAAATAATTGATTTCCTGACCAACTGTGAACAAATATTAAGAAAAATGAACAAAGTTTAGATACAAGTGAACAAAGATAAGAAAAATGAACAAATTGAGAAGAAAGTTTACCTAGGAATCCAGTTCTTGGTTGATTGGCATTCCTTTTTAAATCTAGCCTGGATTTTTGGACAAATTGATCCTGTAAATGATTGTATCTTAGTCCTGTTTTTTGCCCATCTTTGCATGATGTACACCCTGATTTCTTCCAGCATTGTTATGATCGGTTTAGTCCGGGTATGATTCAATACACTATTGAATGCCTCACTCATATTGTTCACCAATGTGTCACATTTTGGTCTTGGATTGAATCTGGACCTTGACCAATATCTACACCATAAAATATAGACAATTACAGTGCCTATATATGCAATGAATTATAGTTGTAATAAAAAAGAATATAAATAAACCTTGGAGGGATGGCTATCAAATGCTTGTATGCGTCTTCATTGACATCTTTAATGTTTCTCATCTCCCTCTCCCAATTTTGTGGATGAGTGGCAGTAGCTGCCCTCCACATCAGCTTCTTTAGATTTTTACCAGGAAATTTCTTCCTAAAGTTTGAATATAAGTGTCTGACACAGAATCTCTGATCAACACCGGGGAGTAACTCTTGTATGGCTGGTAGTAGACCCTGTGGGCACCATTAAATATTATTAAATATGATATATAAGTAATGAATTAATGTAAGAAAGAACCAAATTAAATATGATTATTACCTTCTGTTGGTCTGACACAAAAGTTATTGATGAACATACTTCTTGACCACCAAGATCATCGATCAAAAGATTCAAAAACCAGGACCATGAATCTTTGTTTTCCCCTTCTACCACCGCATATGCAATGGGTAACATTTGGTCATTTCCATCTCTCCCAACAGCTGTTAATAACTCACCACCATACTTCCCTTTCAAAAAGGCCCCATCTAGTCCAATTATTGGCCTACAACACACAAAACTGTCTTTGCATGCCTTCAGACAACAATAAAATCTTTGGAAAATTACCTCAACCTCATTATTCTCAACAGCCACTTTGACTGTAGATCTAGGATTTCTTGCCAACAACTCATGTGCATAATCATATATCCTCTTATATTGTTCTTTAAAGGACCCATCAATGTGCTCAGAAGCAATAACTTTGGCTCTATAAGCCATACCCCTAGATATACCTATATTCCACTTCCTTTGAACTTTTTCACGAATATCTACACCCTTCATTTTAGGATTCTCTCTTATTGTTTTCTCCAACTTTGAGCTCAACCACTTGGCGTCAAGTAACTTGAGATTGAACTCCCTGCTACATGTGTGAATGTCATTTTTAGTTCTCAACTGCCATGATTTCTCAGCCTCCATATAAGCACAATATATGGTCCATGGGCATTCTCCTTTTGCACCAAAGCACTTCATCCTCAATCTTATTTTGTCATTTTTGACAAACTTTACATTCCTACCATTTTCCAACGCATACCCTTTAACAGCATCTATAATATCTTGCTTATTTGCAAAAAAAGTCCCTACTTCCCATGTAAAGTCCACCATACTTTTAGGCATACAAAAAGTACTAAACCTCCCATGACCTTCAATGTCATTAACCTCTTCATCACTATCTGTTGCAGTAAGTAATTCCTCAGATTTCCACTCCTCATCTGACAAACCTCTCTCATCATGATCATCACTTTCAACACTCACATCATCACTTTCAACACTCACATCATCACTGGCTTTAAGACTTTCTACTTCTACTTCCACATTACCATCTACATCACCATTTATATCACCATTTATATCACATTGAACAGTCACATCAACAAGTCCCTCTAAGCACTCATTATTTTCATGTACATCACGATCATCACTAGATGTACTCCAACTACAAACACCGCCACCATCTACATGAACACCGCCACCATCTACATGAACACCGTCACCATCTTCTTCACCCTCTTCTTGTACTTCACCATGAGCATCAACTTGTCCTTGGTCATTAGTAACATATTCAAGCATATTTATCACTTCAGCCTCAGAAATAGCATGTATAACGTATAAATGAACCACACCATTAATCCTACCTAAGTTAGCCATATGCATGGCACCGGTGTCATCAATCAATTCTTCCAACCTATTGTCCAACACTGAACCCCCTCCTACACAGTACCATAATTGTTTAAAGTTATCATATCCAAAACTTTTAACTACACTAACAGCCACAAAATAACTCCACACATCAGGGTCAAAGGACAAAGTTGTCGTGTCCCCTTCATACTTCAAGGTCCCATCGGTAATGAACTTCCCCCCATGGTGAAAAACACAGTCAAAAAAGTCGCCCATTACGCACAACACTGTATAAATAAATATACACGCACAACACAATATCACGACAAAAAAAAAATATTAAAACAATAACAAAAGCCACACACAAAGACTCAAATAACTGTAAACAACATACGGGACCACCAAAACGCAATCGAGAATGCCGACCAAACCATGGGGGACCACAATCGGATATTATACTTTTCCAACTATAAAAAGTAAGACAATAAACCACAAAAACTAACCTTCGTTCAGGTTAACCTCCACTCAACACATGCTTCAGCGTTGCGCTTCCAACAACATACGGTCCCACACCTCGTGCTTCAACCTTTTCCAAACGCACATGCAGAAGGTCCCAACAACACTCGTACACCCACTCGAACAATAACGAATTTCTGGATGAAACACTCACGCATCCACTGTTTGCCTAAAATTCCAGCACTAAATCACGAGCCCTGTTTCAGAAATTTGCCCCAATTTTGATTTTGGTTTCTAATTGAATGTTTCAGCAAAAGAATAAGCTTTTCCTTTTCCATGTTTACCCTTTCTTTTTTTAATTTCAGCATCTTTACTTAATTGCCACAATATATTAATTTAATTTTTTAATTTAAAAATTAAAAAATCTATATTACACACGTTTTTTTTAACATGTGTCAGTGTCATCAGGCCACGTCACACACTAACTGACGCCGTTTGATGGAATTGACGGAAAGCACTTATTTGGATCAAATTAACAAAAATAGGGACCTAATTGAGACGCTAAAAAAGAAAGGGACCTATTTGAAATTCTGGACGAAAATAGGGACCTATTGAGACATTAAACCTATTATATATAATTAAGATGCATATCACGTAAAAATTTGAAGATATTTATAATTGTGAACTGTAAATCTGACTCTATTTTGAGAAAGTTTGAAGAAATTTTGTTACTACGCATGTTCTTGAGTTTATACCTATTTGTTATGAATCTATTATTATGAATGAAGGCATATATTTCTTTTTATCATTAAAAAAGCATTTAAACTCATCATGATGGAGTCATTATTAATTATTTAAAATACGATACAATTATTCACTCCAGTAACCTTGACATGACTTGAAGATAAAAAAAAAAACGAAATAATCAACAGGTTTGGAAATATGTAATGTTAAGCTTAACTTTATTACCTGTTTAACTTGTTTTTTTAATTAAATTTTACATCTAGTATAATTTATTCACCTATTAAAGTAAAATAGTAATAATAGAAATAATAATAATAATTATGCTAAAAATAACGATAATAGTAAATAACGAGGATAGTTTTTTTTATAATAAAAAAAATAACAATATATAATAATAATAATAATAATAATCTTTTAAAAAAATTATGAAAATAATAATAATACTAATAGCGAGGAGTGATTTATAATAATTATTGTATTGGTTGAAAATTTGAGAGCTGAATATTTTTATTTCTTTAGCTTAACATAACAAAAGTATTTTTGAAAACATTTTAAAATTAAATTAAAAACAATTTAACTTAATTTTTATTAAATATGATTTATTCTTTAATAATAAATTAAAAACTCTCATCCACTCAATAAAATTATAAAAGTGTAAAGTGGTGTCAACTCTAATACAGTGTTAATCACATTCGTTCATTTTAAACATATATTAAAAAAAAAATAGTTAACTCGACTTATTCCGTGTGCATTGATTAGTAAATATTTTATTTCACACATGATGTAGATGAAAAAGAATGATGGACTTTAATTTAATATTCATCAATTTTGATTACAAGATTTCTTAAATACAATAAAAATATGATTAAAGTATAGTACGTAGGCTTTTAAATTGGCCTAATCACATGTTAGAGGGATAAACTTCAACAACTACAACTTATTTTTCTAAATATGATTTCTTTTTCTTTTTAAGTTTCGTGTTATACTTTCATAAATTCATTTAGAAATTGTTCTTGGAAACCACTTTTTTTTATTTTATTTTAAGGATGAATTTATATTATGAAAAGCACGATTTCACATGGGACTTCAAAAAAATATTTTATAAAACTTAAAAAATATATTAATTTATGAGACTAATTGTTGAAAATGCTAAAGAGTTTAAATTTCATTTGATATACAATTGGTGATATTGACCACACGTGATTTTATCAAATAGACTGGATTTATTTCAATCTAAAATTAATTGCAATTAATTTTTGTATAGTTGTTACTAAGAATATTTTTGGTCCAGACATGAATTATATTTTGAATTGATATTATTTAAATTTTTTTGAACATGAAAGATATTGATGTGAGCCAATAACTACTCAAACAGGACAACAACCAAAAGTGTTTTTCCTTAAAAGATTTCACTGAGATGTATCCCCTCTCTACTTAAAAAAGTATCATTAAAGTAGACAACACTTTGTAATTGTCCTTTCATCTTCAAGTTATTTTCTGAAAGTGAGATTATAGCATGATTTTGCTCATGTTACTTTCAATATTATGTCAGGAACCTTCCATTAATGTATACATTTAAAAAGTAAGATTAGGAAAACCATAGTTTCTTGATATAACGAACAAATTTTAAATTAGCTTTTAATTTACAATAACCTTTTAATCAAAACAATTGTTTTATTCTTAATTTAAAAAAAAAAATTTATAGGAAAGTTAGATATGAATGTTTTATTTTAAAAAATAAAAATAAAGATAGAAAAAAATAAATTTTAAACTAAACTCAATCTAATAAAATTATTTTATAAAATGAAGTTTGTATATTATATACTATAAATTTATCTTTTGCTTAATTGATGTACAATTTTCATTATCAATTATGCAAATATATTTTGAATTCATCATGATATAATAAATATCTTTACAAATAATAAATACAGTTAAAATAAATTTTTAAATGATTTTGATATCATAAAAATGAGTGTGAAACAAAATTTTTATTTTATTTAACAAGTTTATTCTTATAATTTATTTATTTTATTTTTTCAATGATATAATATTTATTTGAAATATCCAAATTAATTTAAAATCTTATTATATGAAATATTTTCAAACTAACATTTTGCTCTAGTGAATTTATAAACAAACCTAACATCAATCGTGGTGCTACACGAATAACGACCATAACCTACTCAAATTCATGAGACATAAAAGGAAATGCATGTCTAGATTAATCCATAGAAATCAATTTATTGTTGGATGAAAAGGATGTGACTCAAAGATGTTGTGGCGTTTTCATGAGTAAGTACTTGCTTTACTCAAAACCCAAATAACTGTAGTTAGTGAGTGAATCAATCATTCATGCAACTTCTACTCAACTAAACCTAAATTGCTTTTCAGTTTTAACTATAACATGCAACACTTTTCTATAATCAATGAACCTTCTTTTTATATCTTTCTAACACGAACCTTGTATTATTGTCATTCTTATTTTGTCAAAACTATGATGATGTTGACATCAAGCACACCTTAAAGTGAAAGGTGATATATATGTAGTGAAGTGAAAAATAACACCTATGGATTTAAAAGAGATTATAATTCACAACAACTTGTCCCATTTCATATTTATTTTTCAAACACAGATTTTCTCATTATTTTCTTGCATCATTCTTCAAATGGATAACTTTTTGCCCTAGTTGACTATTAAATTCTATCATGTATCCCGATCCCACTCATCTTAATCCACTTGAAAATTTCAATAACTTTTCAAGGAAATTTTTTAGATCAAGTTGGAAACGTTCTTAATATATTTTATAAAAAGTACTTCAAAAACAAAAATATGTCATAAAAATACACACGAGTTTAGAATATTCGAGGTTGTATCTTGCGAAATACCACCAATATGTTTATAGTTGACAAATCAAAATTGGGGTAGGACGTGTTAAATGAAGTTGAACATGAAAAAATTGAAATGGTTTAAAAGTAAAAAGACAAGAATTTATTTTGACTAATTCTTAATGTGGAGCTAATCATTGCAATGATTCATTTAAGGATGTCCAATTATTGACACGAAGAATTGTTTTTGGCGGTTAGTTGTGTGTAGCACGCAAAAGAAAAACCAATAGCAAGAAATTGTTCTTCTAAGGAAGAAATTATTCCCTTTTGATTATGGATTCCTCAACTTCGTTTGGTTTAGATCTTCTTCTACTTCTATATTCCCACTACTCAGTACTTATACACAATCTTCAACGCTGAGGCAAATCATTAAGAAGAGGAATCTTAATAAAGAAATAGAACCATATCATAGGATAGATAAATAACAACCAAGAGGAAACTAAGAACCACCTTCAAAGCTCTTGCTTCTGAAACATTGAGAAGTATTCTACGCTAGTTAATGTAGCTGTCTTTCAAATTTTTTATTATAGCAGTATTATTTTTGTGCTTCAGGAACTCACATCCACGAGAGAGATTCTTTAGTACCTTCTGGATCACTCAAAAAGAGACCATCTAAACTAAGAAAACCAAACACAATACTAAACAAGTGTCGTCGTTAACATCAACAAGCTTCTTTACATTAAAAGTCTGAACCATAATGTAGGCAATGTAACCACGTCGTTAACATCAAAATAAGCAGTTATAATGCTCATAGAGTTAAAAGAAAATTGAAGTTAGTTAGTTTGTTATAAATCATGGGTAAAACTTTGTGGAGAGGAAAATGGGAAAGAAGTGAGGTTATATTTAAGACAAACCATCCTATAATCATTTTTTCAACCTTCAGAAGGAAAGCCTTTCAAAATAATATTATATTCTTAGACAAAATATCTCAGCAAAGCAAAATAAACTCTAAAGGTACATATCAATCATACTGAAGCAAGAAATTATTGTTATTTCAAAGCAAATAAATGATTATCATAATGCTATGTTCAAGGGTTCCAACACTAAAATTGTTTGAAGGCTAGAGTTAATCATTGTGATTTGTGCAGACAAAGTGTGGCCACCAATGTACATCTCGGTGTACACTTCACAAAATCACCTAAGATTATATGACTATTTAGACTTCTTTCCTTGTTTTTTCTTGATAACTTCATCAACATACATTATGCCCTTGCCTTTGTAAACTTCAGGAGGCTTACAGAGCCGAACAGTAGCTGCAAACTGGTGCACTCTTTGCTTGTCAATCCCTGTACAGCAAATTACATTGTTTTTGAAGCAGAAAACTCGGACAGCGGGAGGGACAGCTAATTCCACCTCATGGCTATACCCCAATTTGAGATACAATAGACGTCCTGCAGCTTCAGCTCTGGCTTTGTATCCAACACCCACAATCTTGAGAAAGCGAAAAAATTTGGCCTCCATCAATTCCAGAGCAAATAAGTTGCCTAAAATTATCAGGGAACGAAAATTGTTGCATTTGTTTTGAAGAAGAATGTTACGTATACAGTAACAAGATATTTCAGAATGATATTTCTGGAATGATGTTTTTAGAAACATGATGTTTTTTTATGTCTCGTTGAACCAATCATCATAGTTTTGCATATGCAATTATGTGAACTACTAAGTAGCCTCTTTGTCATTCTAATGGCCATTACAATTGTGTACTAAATGTAGTTACTTCGTAATACATCCTAGACATTATTCATTGCTTTTCTTAAACTCATTTTCCTCCTGTTAAGGTGCTTCTAAACCGAAGGAAGGAGTTCCAGTGGTAAAGGCATTCCCTGTTCTTGAGGGTTGGGGCAACTAGGTATGTAAGACTCCATGCTAGTGTATGCTCTCAAGGAAGTTTTGTATTTTATATATACTTTTTTTCAGCTTAGTTTCGAATCTAATATTTATCCTATTTCTAGGATCTAATGACTTTGTATTTTAAGTTTCATCCACAAACTTGATGCTGTTAGTGATTTTGCTCTAATGTTCGTCTTTCTATTCCTTTATGCCATTATATATTATGCAAAATAACCACTCCAATTGATTACTTTTCCATGATAGTAAATATTTTTAACATGAGTTTCATATTCTTTGGCAGTCCAACACCCTCAAATTACAGAGTTCTTCTTTACCCTCTAGTTTCTGTGCTGGGTTTTATTTTTAACACTGTACACCGTGTGAATGCCATTAGGGTAAAAAGCATATTGGTCAAGGAAACATTTTCTTTAAACCAAGTTAGTTGTAGGACTAAGAGTAACATAAGCATAAGCTTTTTGGTTCATTTTGATTATATCACTGAACTTGGAAAGGCCTCAACTCAATACTTGTTTTGATATTCCTACTCATGTCAAAGGGATCTTCTCTAATCTGCAATAATGTTGAACTTCACTCACAAACATATGCTGAGAATCAAATTTCTATTATCCCATATTACACTAAAAGATCTACACTACCATTTTTGTACACTTGTTATTTTATCGTTTCCAATGGATGCCACCTTTTCCACAAACAGTAACCCTCTACAGGTAGGATCTTTAAACCTGGTGCCTGATAATTCCATAGTTCTTTAAGTGAAATGCATCAATAATTCCTTCAAATATAATTGAATTTCTAACAGGTGAACAATGAGGAGAAACTGATAAATTGAACACAAATCGGAAGATATTTATGAGCAGCAGAGATCCTAGGGTTTTATGCAGACATTGGTTCAGTTGAAATTAAACAACCAAAAGGAAAGTTACCTCCTATAAGACACAGAGAAAGCTCCGATGAGAGCAAGAGATGCAGCTCACGATTCGCACCCAACCGGACGACAACACCGCACACAGGCGACGCTCCTCTCCCTTGAAACACATAAAATAATTGGGCTTCCATTGAAAAAAAACAGAAAAAGAGGATCCACATGGAATTTTCTTTCTGCACCCCCTGGTTTCTTATTAAAATTCCATGGGCTTTGTAAAAATAAAAAATACCCTTAGTTTCTGCCATCTCCTTCTACATGTTATATATAATAAATTACTTTTGGATTGTAAAATCCATATTTTTCTTTTGCAAAAATATGACTTTCATATAAGTAAAAGAGACTCTTGAATTCTACAATGTAAAGTATCTCTTCAATTACACAATTAAAAAGCTTTTCCTATGACAAAAATGGATTTCAAATTGAGGAATCCAATTTTTTATTTTAAAAAATAAATTTAAAATCACACAATATGAAGTAAAAAAAAAAAAAACTTTCAGAACGCAAAATTTGGAAGTAAAATAAGTTTCCAAATTGCAAAAATAATTCTAAATTATGCAATCCGATTTTTTTTTTCATATAAAAGATGGTTTTAGATTACAGAATTTAAAAGCCATTTTTTATAAATTAAAAGAGCAAAGTGAGAATATTTATTAAAGTTATAAGGGATTGGTTTGGGTATAATAATGTTTACTTGCTACCTGTTCAGTGTAAAAAAATATATACAATTACTTGTCTTATTACTAGTTTGTATCAAGGTTTTTTTACACTTATGCTTATAAAGTTAAATTCTAAACAATTCTTTATTAATATTTTTTTCAGTGGTGATTTTATTTTAAGCACTTGATTTCTTAAAAAATATTAAAATAAAATTTTCTATTAATTATTAGGGAATAACAGATATCCACTAACTAACTACCATAATATCTGTATCAACATGATTAAATACTCGTACCCATTATATACACTATCAATCATTACAGATTTTACTCAGGATACAAATTTTGTTATCATCCCTAATTTTCAGTTATGAGGGTGCAAAAGAAAATTTTGAGGGTGCAAAACGAAATCTCAATCGACGTGTTGGACAGCTGGGCTGTGCCTATCTCCTAATGAGGGCCAGGGCACTCTATATCTTCTTGGGCCTTTTCTTCCTAAACTCCCGTACTTTCTAGCTACACCCCATAATAATTAATATGATAATTTTATCTTTCATAAAAGTAAATTTCGGAACAAGATTTCAGAACATAAAAAGATATCTTCCTTAATGAGCTTTTCAGAATCAACTTTCTACAATGAACATAAAAAATAATCCCAGGAGAGTGTTGAAAATAAAAATGAACATATTTTATTATTATTATTATGGAAGACAAAGAAAAACAAGAACAGAAATATATAGCAAGCACGTCTTTAAAAAGGAAGAAAAGGAAAAGTAACGCAAAAGCTTTAAATCGAAGTGCAGGTCAGAAAAGAAGCATCCCAAAGCAACTTTTACATTCTTGGCTGAAGCAGTGACTCATGTTTTCCTTGGCTCCACAAACACAGCTGTTGTCCTTTGAGGCACAACGAAACACCCAGAAGATGCCTCGTATCTTGAGCTCTTAACTACTTCATCGGATGATGATACCTGTAACATGAATCAAACAAACATGAATCTCTTTTCTACTGTCTGAATTCTAGTGTTCTGTTGATTGTTGAGTCCATAGGAAAAATGACTATGTTACAACAGTTGTAACAATGCCTGTAAATCCTACAACCTTATGGTGCAACAAAGTTAAGGTAAAATCAAACTAACTACATTATGAACTTAAAGAAAGGCCACTTGAAACTTGTATAAAAACTGAAAGTCTGCAAAATTCCTCTAACATTTACATCAAAACAATATTTTTCCAAAACATTACTCTTAAAAGGTTCAATTTTTCATCATTTAAATTCTTAAGTTTTAGTACCTGTATGGGATGCAACTGGAAGCTTCTCGATTGCAGGGCAGGGCTAACAAATGATGCTTCTTTTGGACTGGCGTTGATGACAACCACAATGAAGGAGTATCTGCCAACACCATTTGTCAAAAAAACCAATGGATGTTAAGTCTTCAAACGAAAAAATTACAAAAGACTTCTTAACGTACATGGGATCCAGCTGAGACAACCCAGGAAAGCCATCGTGACCATCTTCAATGCTCATTACTATGACTCCACAAACCCATGAAGGTCCTGTATTGTGAAAGCTTACTCGTTGCTGTAGATATGACAGATACCATCATTACATGCTTTATGCATGAGTTATCTCTTGTCAGATACAAGCAAACTGAGGGACGTAGAAATTATGATCCAAATAAAAGAAATCACAGGCTCAACTCATCCATGAGAGACAAAAAATGTGTAAGGTTTTAAAATATCAAGATGTGAAACCCTGATACTAGTGAGATTAATGATGATGGTGAGGCCAATACTAATATGATTATAGAAAATATACGATAAAATTGTGTAGAATATTCTTTTTCCTGTCATCTTTGTCAAAGTAAATGAGTAGTTATGGAAGGAAATAGAAGCTTATAGTCGTACCATCCAAGAGTTTGAACAATTTTAGGCATGTTAAATAACCAAAATAAGCTGAAAATAATGCTAAAAATACAGCCACGAGCAATAACAACAACAACAAAGATCGGTTACAATCAACACCAACCTATTAAACCCACATCACCCCCAATTTAACAGAAAGTTATGAAAAATATAATAAATTCAGACGCTACATTTAGTTAAAGCAAATATTCAAAAAAAAAAAATAGCTTGGCCAGAACTAGATTTAAAATAAGGAATTTCAATTCAATCTCTCATGCCCTTGGCTTCTTTGAGTAATGTTACAGAACTAACTGAAACATTTTATTCATTCATTAACACTAACAAGGTTTTGGTATTCTATATATATAGAATACCATGACAGAATACATTGTGATGCAGATTGGGCTGGTTGTCGAATGATCAAAGATCTACCACAGGATATTGTGTACTCCTTGGAGGGAATCTTGTATCATGGAAAAACAAGAAACAAAGTGTTGCTGCTCGATCTAGTGCAGAAGCTGAATACCGATCTATGACCATAGCTACACGTGAACTTATCTGGATCAAATAACTCCTTCAAGAATTAAAATTATGTGAAAATAAGCCTATGAAGTTGTATTGTGATAACCAAACAATTCTTCACATTGCCTCCAATCTAGTGTTCCATGAGAGAACAAAACATATAAAAATTGATTATCATTTCATCAAAGAGAAGTTGTTGTCCAAGGATCTCATTACAGAGTTTGTCAATTCTAATGAACAATTTGTAGATATTCTGACTAAGTCTATAAGAGGGCCTAGGATTCAGTTTATATATTCCAAGCTTGGTGAATATGATCTATATACTCCAGCTTGAGGGGGAGTGTTGAAATGTATTAATTTAATATTGTTTTGTGTGTGTGCACCCAACTTAAGAGATGGGGCTGTATTCTGTCATGGTATTCTATATATATAGAATACCATGACAAAGCTGATGTAAAAACTTTGTTAGCTTGAAGGGGCTAGTTAGAGAGTTTTCACAGCTTAAGATGGAAACTTAATTGGGAGTAAAATAACATGAAATTTGAAACATTGTTTCAACAACAAAGCTGATGTAAAAATGAATCAGAAAACAGAAACAGAATGAAATACTGATGTCTTAGTCATATGAAAATATAGTTAAAATAATTCGTCACTGGCAAGGAGCTTTATATCAAGGCACTAAAAGAAGAAATAATTTCATAAAATGAAGAAATTTAAAATGGCTGACCTGGATAGCATTTGCTGTCTTCAAGCGGAAAAGTGGTGAAGAGTACCTTATACGTAGCAGGTTCAAGAAATTGTCCAATGTAGCAAGAATGTCAATCTTCTGAGGCTTGAAGGATGGGTTTGCTAGCCTTGGTTTGATTCTGAAAATTAACAATCGGATTACCGTACATCACAAATTCAATAACCCAAAGGTCACAATTATAACATACACTGAGTTGGTGATCCAGTGTAGCATATTTTATAAATGGTAATGATAAAGTATTTAGATGCTTACAATGGCCAATTCTTTTCATTTTTCTCTTGAGGAGGAAGTCCAACACCCCAATTATTACTATTGTATGTGAAGTCAAGTCTGAAATCAAGAGTGCATAAAAGGAATCGTATTGTAAATTTCATTAAATAGTGGAAAATAACTGGATTGATTTAAGAATGAATGTAACTTTTAGAGCATCATAATGAAGTAGATGATATACTTATTTCGCATGGCCAAGTCAAAGAGAAGCAAAGGTTATTATATGTAGAAAATACCTGTTGAACCAGTCTCCAGAATTGTATGAATCTCGGTCCAGTGATTTTGAGCGGAGTATCTCATCTCCACAATGAAAAAATGGTATACCCTAAGAACACAAATTCTTTAGCACCAGAATAGACTCACAAAAAGAAATTGTATGTTATAATCTAAGCAATCAGTTTGTCTAATAAAATATAGGAAATCGCAAGGTCCAACTTATCGAAACTCACTGGCTCAAATATCTAGTTTAACATTGAATAAAACCAAAAGTACAAACATTGCTGCATATAAGAAAGTTTGAGTTGACATTTCCTAAAAAGATTATGCATAAATACACACCCAAGGTGTACAAGTCTTCTTCTGAGGAGATAAAATTTCAGTTTCAGTTACGGAGGGCAAAACAAATCACTAAAATATGAGGTGATAGTTTCTTGTTAAAATTGCCATGACATCACAGAGGCACTTGTTTACCGAGACATTAATTCATCAGGTGAAAATGATTTATGTAGTTAGTTTATGAGACCTCTTCTTCTCAAACAAAGTTAGCACCAATCTAAATCTTCTCCTCTAACCTTGGTGCCTTTATATATGTTCAACTCTATCCTATCCTTTTTGGTGCACGTGCACCTAATAAATACACTAAGATAAGAATATAAATGCATCAACAAAAAATAATAGAGATAAATAAATCTCGAGTTTTTATTAGTGAATAAAACCATTTAATTTCTTTAACCTGTGATAATGCTACAATACTGGTTGCCAAATGGTTTATCCTACATCTCTCAGTTACATTGATGTCCATTGGGGTCTGAAAGTAAGGAGCAGATTTGTATCAGAGACCATGAACAAAAATGCAAGAGCGAGAGAGAATTTTGAGAATATTTAGGATACCTTTAAGCTCACAATGTCAAATAGGGTTTCATTGTCATGAGCAGAAACATAATTGATCTGCAAAACAGATGTCAATCTCATTGGAAAAAAAAAAGTCTGTCATTCCCTTTACGTAGTTGATAGTGATGTTCAATACTAAATTTAATTTCACGACATTTCTCAAAAATACAGAACATGTTTTAGATTTTAGAGGACAGCTGACGGATATACAAGAGAATAATCTTACAGTCTCTATGGGGCATGAGGCATATGCAACAGGTGTCCCATCATATGTTAATATTTCTGACCCTTTTACCTGACACCATCAAAATGAAGTTATCAGACAATATTTCTTGTGCAAAGAATTATCTCACAACAGGTAAAATATCTTTTAATTATACTAGCATGATCAGCATTCAGTGTAGAAACATTGAACAATCCACTCATGATAATAAAAAGAGTCTTCCAATTTGATGTCATCATACCATTTTTGTTCTAAAGACATAATTAATCACACTTTACTATAATTGTTTAAAATTCACAAATTAATTTCATTTTGTGCTATATTCCTTTTTTTTACATCAAATTGATTTTTTTACCCAAAAGATTACTTAGGAATTTTTCTTTTTTCTTAAAATTTCCATTTATACTCTCAAATTAATTCTTTTACTTTTTTTAAAACAATTTGCCTTCTTTTCTCACCTAAACTTGAGCTACTTATTTTTTCTTGCATTGATTTGACTAAATTATAACATTTCCCTTACAATTACCTATTTCTCGTAACCATGTTTTCTTTAAGCTTATATTTTAAAATTTTACCTAAATTAAAAAAATCCTCATAAAAGTTGCCAGTCCTTGCTAATATCAAAATAGAACCCATGAAGCAAGAATAAGTGGCACTCTTCAACCCACATGAAATGCAAGGGAGGCAACAACTCCAAACACCTCAGTCTGATACTACAAGAACCATTTCAAGATTCTCTATCATCATTACCCCAGCTGGCCTCTGGTTGCTAACCTTAGTAGCAACTGATACCTTCCCACTAAGCAC
Organism: Vigna mungo; assembly: GCA_036885675.1. Classification (NCBI taxonomy): domain Eukaryota; kingdom Viridiplantae; phylum Streptophyta; class Magnoliopsida; order Fabales; family Fabaceae; genus Vigna; species Vigna mungo. The sequence goes on along the minus strand of CP144692.1, from coordinate 40,125,499 downwards.
CAATACTTCCTTCACTACACGTATCATTATTGTCACCCTCCACAATATTATCACCACCATTGTTGCTGCTGCTATTCAATATCCATCATCATTGATATTACCATTAGGGCAACCAACTACTACCACTTTGCATTGTCTATCACTACAAATATCACCACAACCACAAATTTAACAACTATCAAGCTAATTTCAAAAAAATCACTCTTTCACCTCAGAATAAAAAATATTAAATGATTTGTACATCTAATTTTCCAATCCCGACATTTTTTTCTAAAAAAGAGAACATAGATCATACATCCAAAGAACAAGGAAATAATTAAATGAGTTATCTCACAATTCCTTGTGCAATACCCAATTCCAAATAAAAGAAATAGAGCCACAGTGATATTTGCACAAACAACATTCAGAAAGAACAATTTTAACTTCAGTAGACAGATAATTGATCAATCTGAATACCTCTTCCCCTTTACAATTGGTTAGCACAAAATCCTGCAAGTTGGCAGCCATTCCAATCTGGAAAACACAAAAGAACATCAATGACTTATAAGCTATATACGTGTGTGGGTGCGTGTATCTCAATATGAAAACAGAATATAATAGAAGCATAGAACATTGGCACTCTTTTAAACAATAATGCTATCTGGGTGTCTATTTTCTGTATTGCATTTAACAAAGAGAAAGTGAGTAAATTATTAAGCTCAAGAGTCTTGTTTCCATCAAGAGCACATGCAACTTGTTCATATGATAAAACCAAACCTTGTGGCTGCTATTACAAATAAACCATCTTCCAGTTGAATTTACTGGCATGTAAAATAATAGATAAGTTCTAATTCTTTTGAAGTTACAAAAATGAGAAAGAAACTTCACCTATCTTCGTAACATTCTGTTAGAAGTTCTACATTGACTAGAGATAAAGTCAATTTATAGTATATAAGTGAGTACAAATCTTACCTTACAAACTCGTTTTAGTTAGATTTATCATAACTATTGTTGTTGAATCTATCATACCATTATTAGATCACCCTCAAATATTCATTCTTGGAAATTTTATGTTTAAGATGTCTAATCCTCAATGTGAGGAAAAGATTGTTGGATATCTTGTTTCGATTAAGGATATGACCAAATTCTAAACAAATGGTAATTCTCACTCTATAGGTTGATTTTGTAAGGATTTTTTTATTATTTATAATAAAAATTAATCTTTTTAATTATTTTTATAGTAGGAGTGTTAGATCGTTGTCTAGCCAAGAATAGGTGTTGGCTCCATGTTGTTGACTGAGTTAGAACTACAAGAAAAAAAAAATTCAGACACTACAGAAGAATGTCCAACACGTATTGAAGGCATATAGCAGCTGTGTCAGTTTAATTTGCAGAACACCGCCTTTCAATGTAGAACATTGTGAGAAACTTCTATTCTTTATCACTCTCACCAAATATCTTCTCTCTTAGCACTAACCACCGCTTCAGCCCTGCACTATCTGCACAGTTCTGCCACTTTTCCTTTACTGTTCTAGCCACTAACTGCACTGAACTCTTTCACTCACAAATATTATATCTGGATCACTCACTCAAGTCGTAAGAGATTGTAGAGGATACACAAAACTCAACACTACTTATTATTTCTTCACAAAGAACAATCAACCCTATTTATAATTCTGGTTTACAACAGAATCTGTTTTCCCAAACCAGAATTACTTAACAACCGCAGAAGATATATTCTGTTTACAGATTATTCATTACAAACATCAGCCTTTTATGTTCAAAACATTTCCTAAGTATCTCTCTTGTTCATAATGCCAGTTATTGACTTAAAACGGCAAAACTATTCAAAAGATGAAACAAAAAAATAAATAAGGATATATGTTTACCAAAATTGAAACAAAAAAATTTACATGAAGTGCAATCATGGAAATCCCTATCAAGTTTGTCAGCAGGCTCCATAATATTTACAATTCACGTAATATGTCCCAAAATTTTTAACTTAAAAATAAGAAATCCAGAAAAAAGACAAAAGTCCATAAAGCCACTGATGCAGACCTGGATGTGATCCATTGATGCAGCTAGCATGGATTTCGCATTTTCTTCTGTTCCATGGTCATGGTCATTAGGCTGCATAAACAGGATGAATTCCAACACTCATAGGAATATGATAAAACACCTAGATCAGTCAAATATAATGCTAAACACAGAAATCACATGTGCTTCTATCCCATGAAGTCTCTCCAATAGAGAGTACCCTCTGTCCATAAACTGCAAGCACAACACCTGCTCCCTAATTACAATTACACACCCTACTGTCAAATAACCCGAAGAGATAGCTGTCAGCAGTTATTTTTCTATGATTAACTGACATCAAGGAGTTCCTAATTCTACCAAAAAAAAAATGCAAGTTATTTTCTATCCCATATTGTAATAATACATTACCGCTCCTAAATTCTACCCAATGAGCCTAATCAACACCAGAAAAATTATAAAAGAAAAAACAAAGGAAGACAGATATTACCATACAAATCTAAGGGTTGAAGGTCAAAGGTATGCCTATACAGTAAGAAATAAGTGATCAAAGAAAAAATGACAATACCTGCAAGAGCAGTCCAGTCACAAAACCCTGTTGAAGAGGGTCGCCAAATGGAGATCCACCAAGTATGGCATCGCGTATTCGATCATTAAAGCTGTATATTGCATTCCAACACAACTAATAAAATAAAATGCATTATATAGACAATCCTGAATATTAAAGTTTTACACTATGAGACCAATTCTTAAAATTAAGATACGATAGCCATATCATGTGAATTTAAATGAATAATTGCATTTTATATTAACTTGTTTTGCACCCAAAAAAGCAATCCAATTCAGAAGTTCTATCTTGAGCATTATAAAAGAAAAATGGAAAGACTACTAAGCAACACCAACAAACACATGGTGAAAATAGACAAGTCTTACCTCCCAATTTGTGTTCCTGGGAGATTGAACTGAGAAGCATTAATCCCACGTCCATTTTTGGCAACTTCACCAAAGTCCCATCCCTCACCATATCTTTTTTCAATTAAAATGAAGCGAATGTTAAAGAAAGGAGGCTAAAATACAACATGTGAACATGCAAAGGAGTGAAAGCCAAAGAATGAACATAAAAAAATTCATGAACAAATGTAATTCATAAAACCCAGCATTGGGGAACAAGTACATGTAGATACTTGAACCATCTACTCCATCCTTTTCTTTTGTTAAACAATGGAGAGCAGTTTTTGCTTGCACCTGTATTCATATCACGAAAATAATACTTCAGTTGTTTATTTGTGATAGACTATAGATTCATCTTTTATTAGTTTTTTACCCAGATACACATAATCCAAAATCATGATAGCTAGACATTATTTTATATTCTGTTTGTCATCCCTATAATTTAGTATTTAACTCTTATGAAGCATATTTTCCGAAATCATATCTAAATCACAAGCTACACATACCATGCAGTTTTATGGTTTTCCATGATCAACAAAGTGAAACCACATTACAAAGAGATTCAATAGCTTATTTATTCTAAATATACCTTGCACTCATTTGATAACATGTTTTCATATTAAGTCAAATTGTAAGATGCCAAATTGTTACAACGCATACCATAGTTCTCTTCATTATGTGGCCCATGAGGTCAAATCTGAACCCATCAATCTGAAAAAAGGAAAAGCATCTTAGGGTCTAATATACATAATCTACTCATTAAACATTTTTCCTTTTGTTAGAAAACTACAAGTATGGAAGAGGAGGAGGACATGAAAAATCCTTAGGTTCAGGATAGCCTTTAAAACCAACAATAAAACTACAATGATGGCGGCTGCTTAAACTCGACAAATTATACTGGCAACTCCCTCTTAAAGCAGCCATGAGAACAAATTTTTCCTACTATGAAAAACTGTAGTTTTACATAAAATCAAATATTTCAGAACAGTGAAGTACTACACGTAACTCAAAGAGTACATCCAATAAACAGAAAAAGTTTCAAAAGAATAAAAATCTAAGAGGTCGCAAGTGAACATCAGTGAACGATATAAACAATCACCTTGTAATTGAGTGCCCAGTGTACAAGATCGTCAAGAATCAAACGCTCAACCATAAAGTGCTCACTAGCAGTGTTATTTATACAAGTACTGTTCTCAATGAATCCATCCCTATTCCTTCTTAAATAGTAACCTGGAACAATCTATAAGATACCTTGTGTCACACCACAAAAGTAGATTGGCTTACCAAAAATAGTGCAGAAATACTCAAATAGCTATCCATATCTCAACAATTACAGGTCAACAAAAAAAACTTCTTTATCACTCATGACCTTATCAAGGACAGAATGTTCGTCAAAAGGCCCACTTCCTTGCAAATGATTGTAGACAACATCCAATACAACCCGGAGGCCAATATGGTTAAGAGCCTGCAAATCATAGAAATTCTAAGAGACAGAACAAAAAAATTATTTAAATGACTATAGACAATAGTACTATAGTATTACTGATCTACATTAACAAATTAAATAGAAAATCATAACCAAAGAGAAAACTGAATAGAAAATTGGATCTATGAATACATTCAGTGAGAAAACAATGAATTCAAACCTTAACCATCTTTCGGAACTCAATTGTTCGGTATGGACCATTCGGATTACTTGCATAACTGCCTTTAGGAACCCCCCAAAGAACAGGGTTGTACCTTTTGAAGACAAACTATAAATGAGCACATTTCCAAAAAATGTATATTATATAAATAAGCAAACTTGACATGAAAAATGTTTGAATTGTCAATCATTGTGGCATTAGGACCCTACCCCCAGTTGTACCCATCAAAATTTTGGATAGCTGTGATGAGAGCTTGTTGCTGATCGGAATCAGGCGGGAAACTTTCCAGTATTGAGGTATCTATCAGAGTGGTAGTGTTAGATAAACACATAATAATTCAAAAACAATATAATTATGAGTTCATATTTTACCACATATCTCATTTATAAGCTTCAAACAAAATATATAACAAACGTAGTCACTATAGGAGAATATATAAGGCAGAAGAAAGACTAGCATTTCACATAACAACAAGGATATGAGTATCATTAGCAAAGATGGACAAAAAAAATGTGACATGGCAGGGTAGTAATTTAAAGACGAAGTAGGCCTCGCAAAAGGAAACCTGGAGGGTGGAAAACATAGCTTAATCTCTGATAGTAAATATCATGAGATTTATTTTCATATTTTTTCATTATATTACCACCAAAATTTATAAGAAAAAGAAAACTGTGTGAAGATGAACGACCAAAATTTAACCCATTAAAAATTTACCTACAAATCTCCAGTTCTCCTTTTGATCATCAACACCAGCAAATTGAAATGTTGGCAATAGATGCACATGAGTGATACCAGCACTCGATAATCTCTTCAGATGAAGTACACCTGCAGAATCCTTCAAACGTATGTTCCCAATTACTTCAAATTCCATCACAGCAGTTACTAATGCACCGATTATTTCAGTCACAAATCAATCATGTTTTCAATATATTGTTCAGTTTCATTAATTTCTTCATGGTGTTCCTAAGTCACATAATCTATATTGAATCACCATCCTTTTGAGAATGGTATTTACATGGAGTTTAAGAAAGAGTATTGGAGAGTTGATAGAACTTGAGCAAGAGAAATAGATTAATTGAGGGCATGGAGAGGAACCTTGGCAGTAACACTGTCAGCTCTTTGATTTTTATTTACTAAATGGAAAAACCAAACACATTAATTGCAGCAGTTGATATAAACTATTTAGAGCAACTTTCAACGTTTAACTACAGTGAAAAGGAAAGAAGATGAGAAATGAAACACAAGTATAACTACAGTTATAACATATGTCTAAAATAGAAGACGTGTTCTGACAAGTTGCAAGACCCACAGGAGGTGACCCAATAACTGTAGGCTTATATGAAATATCAGCATTGAGTCATTTCATTTTTGTTATAATTAATAGGTGAGCTAACAAGGCCAAAACATACTCTATGCCTTTTAGCAGATAATAATTAATAGACAGAAGGACCAGTTCTAATATCAGTTAGAGTCATTGTTGACCCAGTATTCAAGTTACTATTTTTCAGAACCAAAGAAATATTGAAGAGAGTTAAAAAGTGCAAGATCAGAGGCTGATATAGAGTATAATTGCAGACAGATTATTTAAGAGACAAAGAAAAAAATATCAACAAGAGAATATAATTTTACAAGGCTAGCCTATCCCCAGCATGATCCAAATGTCCCCAAATTAAGCCAACAAATTTTGGATCTGGAAATTTTATGAATTTAATATATCATTAGGTTCTCTCTTTGCAAGCATGCTGCTAAAGTAAGTTTAAGACATCACATTTATGCTTACAATATTCTCTTTTAATGATTTCAATAAGTTTTCATTTCCCATCACAACAACTGTTTAACCATATCAGAAGATAAAGGTTTAGAACTGCTCAATATTTTAATTAGTATTCATAAAATGTAGAAATTCTTATTCTTATGGAACTCCATCAATAGCAAGAGTTATATAATACAATTACCTGCAATGTAAATGCCAGATAACCACCACGAAATGCAGGTTGCACAGAGAGGTCAGTGGCACTGCGGCAGCAAGGAAAAGGTGCTCATGACGAAAAAAATAAATGTCACATAAAATCTCAGAGCAAACAGCCCTTCCAAGTGATACATCTAAAACTACACACAATAATTAGCTATTTTAAAGATTGTGGGAATAGGCTAATATTTTGTGACAGATAGCAACAGACTACCTGCTAAAGCTATCTGAAAAAACCAAGAAAACTTAAAATCATTAAAAGTAGCAGACAGATAAACAAAAAAGAAAAAAAAAATATAGCATAAGGGAGTTTCATGCAGAGCTTGTCTCTTTGCTCTTTATCCATCTCTCTTTCTCCTCTGATTATTTTCTATGGAACCAAACAAAAAGTTCACAAGGATCCATTTTAGTATGCTGGACTTTACTAGATTAGTTATCTTCTAAATGCTGAGGGCAGAATTATAAATTTCAAAGAGATTCTCACATCACATTAGGAGAGGATATTGTGAAAAGCCTATTTTCATACACAAGAAAATATAAAACATTATTTTAATTTTAATTTGAAAGCTCAAGGTAGGCATATTTCAAAGCTTCACCTCGATCATCCGGATTCTAGAAAATACCCATTATTGTGGACTTTTAAAAATAAAAGACAACATTTAGTGATAACCTTGGAAGGTTATTGATAAGACCCAAAATATAAATCTGTCTCAGGCCAAGATAGATTGGAAATTTGGAAAATATTATATTAGAAGAAAGAAACATAATAAAGGAAGTTGAGAAGAGAGAAAGACTGTAATCAGTTATTAAGTTAGTTATGAGAGAGAGCGATAGTGGGTAAATGAATATATAATGTGGGAAACTGCCAGAAAAGATAGGAAAAAGGTGGGAAGGATTTTCAGGAGAGAATAGGTACTCTTTAACTGTCTAGTATTATATTTTTCCTTTTGTATTTTCAACCATTTTCTTTTTATTATCTTGTATTGTATCACTTTAAAACAGACCTGAATTCAATTATAAAATATTGAATTTTCAGTATTGTTCTTGTTATTTTTTCTAGTACCTTTCAGTTACTCCTGAGGGAAGGACCCTTCAAGCTCCAAAGGAAGAATCCATGATTTAAGGCATGGGACTGCTTGCACATGCTTTGGTTTGGGTTCTAAGAAGTTTCTTGATGAATTCTTGAATGTTTCTTAGTTGGGTTTTGGTGTAGGGGTTTGCAGAAGCCATAAGGAAAAGAGGGTTCAAGATCTTGCTTGAATCTTGATAGTGTAGGTGTTCTATGTGGGGTTATAATCAGAAATTAATTGAGTAGGGTGGAGGTGTTTTTGGTGAATTTGGATGGTGTTTGGTTGGTTCACGGATGGTCAAAGCTAGGGTGGTTATATGTATCCCATAGAAAGAAATATAACTTTTGGTGAGGTTATCCTTTCTTGGGAGCTGACCGAGATTATGACTTAAAAAGAACCAGGAATTAGAAAGAATCTTCCGCAACACGCACTACCTAAGACAAGCAAGGCGATTCAGCCTTGAGACCCAACACTGAAGGTAAGAATTCAAAAAGAAAGAAACTCTCTAGTTTTCACAAGCACTTAAGATGTCTTTTCTTTCCAAAGTAAAAGTACCTACAAAATGGCCTAAGACACTCCTTATATAGGAGGCATGTTGGAAAGGAAGGAGACTAAACACTCTCACTCTTAAAGTTATTATCTATTTTCTTTAAAATTTTTCTAACTCTGTAGAACTTTTCCTTTGCCTCTATCTATTTACCTCCCGATCTATTATCATATCAAAACTGATCCTCAAATAAAATTAAAGATTTGACTAAATAGTTACCTGAAATCCCTTATATGCATTTCATATATGCTTATATCAGTGAAACAATGTATGGTAGGTTTTTCATTTGCCAGATCATCCCATCCATCGGGTTTCAACTCATCAGAGTCAAGATTAAGTAGAAAAGTCCGCCGCCCATCCGATGAAACTCTGCTTAAATACAGATTAAAGGTGTTTAAATATAAAAGTCATTTGGATAATTAAATTTATATTTAATAACTAAGAGTGGGTATTACTAACTGTTACTCGTGAATATTAGAATTAGTACAGAAACAATTTGCAAAAGATAAATTATGGCAAACTGCATGAACAGAGCATACCCTCTAGCATACGGATCATTTGCATGGCATTTTTCAACCCGCAAAGTGCTATGATGGTAAACACATACTTCATAAACATAGTAACAGTGCTCCCAACTTTTTGGTCCTTTAGTTCTCCAAACACCATTTTCCTCCTCAAGGCAAACAATTTCTATGGGATCATCTCCTGATGGGTCCTTATAGATGTAAGCACGTACTGCCTGTTTTTAGCAAATATATATATATGTTGTAAGCAAATATATATCTTACTATGCATATACGATTGAAGAACGCATAAAAAATCAATATCTTTTGCAATAAAAGAAAATGTACTTGAGCAGTTGGCGCCCACAGGTAAAGTGACACAGCTTCCTCTGAGAAAAGTGCACCAAGAGGACCATTATACGAGAAAAGCTCATCTAAAACACCGGGTAACTGTAAACCAGTACAATTCCTACATTTATCATCAGCTGCGCAAGATGTAGAAAGGATTACTATTAGTAGACACTAGAGTCAGCAAATACACTTTTCCTTCTACTTTACAATCTAATGTAGGGTAGATCAGAAATTGATAATAAAGAAGCAGAGCATAAGCACTTGATACTCCGTAAGTTGTATCTATACTTCTGGATCTATGTGATATTATAGAAAGAAGAGGACTCACAATCATAAATTGCAACCGCTAACTGGGATTTGAGAAGAGGTTTAACATCCAAAGTGGATGGCAGCTTGAAAGCTTTGTAACCTCGAATATGTGGAAATTTCTCCAACACCTAACAGCCCAAATTTTGCACTCATAAGTGATCCTTTCTTCCACTGTATGTGATTTTAAAAAATAATAGAACCATATAAAACAATCAGCAGCACACTTCATCATTCATCATTTAGAAATATCCCAAGGATGTCAGGACAAAAGGGTATATTACATTTGCAGGAAGGCCAGCCCTATCCTCTTGAAGCTCAACTTTCAAATCCTCACCTGTTAATTAGCATTTAACAGCCCATTGAGTCAACGTCCACTGCAATCAATTGTAAATAAGAGACAACGGCATTTTTTTCCTTCCACGGGTTTGAACAACTAGAAGGAACTTCAGAAATCCAAACCTTGAATTTGGCCATTCGCAATGGTCAAAGAAGCATTTTTGCTGGCAATCAGTTGGCAAGAAAACTCATTTGCAACATCCACGTTCCAAGCAATGAGAAATTCAGTGACCCAATAAGCTCTGGAGTACAAGCTATTCTGCATCTGGGTCATCAAACATGTTTCAACAGCAATTAGCAATTCCAATAAAAGGGCTGCACTAATGAACATGAAATGAGCTGTGAATGCACCAATTTAAGACTGGAGAAAAACCTGAGAGAGTGAAGAAGATTGTTCCACGGAGGAAGAAGAATTAAGGGAGCAAGAAAGGGGTGGTGGGGTATGGAGGCGAAGTGGGGTTGCTTGGGAAGGAAAGCGAAGGTGGAGAGAAGGGCAAGGGAATGAAGAAGGAAGAGGATAATGAAGGTGGGAGACTGAAGGAAGAGAAAGAGAAAGAGAAAGAGAAGGGGATGATGATGATGATGCTAACAGAAGCATTCTTCTTCCTCGGATCAGATGAGTTGAGTGAACCTCAGTCATTCCATTTATGTTGTCTTGTTCTTCATGTCTATGATTACATTTGTCGAACAAAGAAAAAGTATACATGCACGTGTGCAGTGTAGCTTAAACATCAATCTTTTACCAAAAAGTTTAGACCTTTTTCACTTTTACTTTCTCTATATCTCCCCATGATTTGTTGATCGCCATGACAATGACAAGGGAGAACGACGAACCAGAATCAATTAAGACGGGGATCGATTTTAAAAAAAATAAAATTATCTACTATTTCTATTCTAAAGCATTTTTAACTTTTAAAAATGTATAACATGACTCAGTTTTTAGGAATCATTCAACACATTTTCTTAATTTGATCCTAAATAAATTATATTAATACTGTCTTGTAAGAAATAAAAACAATCTATTCTTTGAAAAAGTGAAAATGTTTTAAAAAATTGTTTTAGAAATTATATGTTTGTGTTTATTCTGACAACTTGATTCATAAAACATGGATCAGTTTTAACTTATATTTGAAAAAGTTATTTTTCAGAGATCTCGTCAAGGAAAAAAAAAACATCAAATAGTAAACTTTTTCTGAAATGGATTATGATACGTAATAATTTTATTATATTTAAATTAATAATTTTATAACATATTCATTATTATATTATTAAATAAAATATATAATATAAAATAAACAACATATAATAAAAAATTTAATATTATTCATAAATTCATTATTTTAAACTTTTAAATTAACATATCATATTTAATTTTATATCAAAATTATATGAATTTTTCACATAACAAAATTAAATAATTATCTTATATATTTTAAAAATATGTTTAGTCTATTGATGAAAATAAAATATGTTTAGTCAGTCAAATACTTCAACATTCTATGTTGTTTTATCATTTTCTTATATAAACAAACAATCTGAAACTTATCAAATATATGTTAGTTTAATTAAAATGTTTGTATATAATTCTTTAACAAATTAAAAGTGTTTAAATTTGCAACAAATTAGAAATTAAATTATAATTATTTATTCAAAAATGTAATATTTTTTTTAAAAGAAGATCTATCAACTCTGACCTAGAGTTTTTCTAGATATTTTGGTTGATAAACTTTTTTAATGAGTTTTTTTGTTTCTGTAAATTTTTTTTACTCTTAAATCTATGTGGATTAGAATCAAACTATGAGATGGGTGAAATTAACGTATTTATTTTTTTATATGAAAATAGACTAAACTTTAAAATGAATATAATAACAATTATGCATAGGTTAAATTTGATAAAAAAAATTGATAATTACATCTTTTAGAATGTTAATTATATTAGTGGTAATGAATTGAAATCTTAATAAAAAAATATAATTGAATAAAATAATATTTGTTATAAATTTTCTCTTAAAGATTTAAGTTATTAATTATTAGTTTCATATTATAATTATAAACTTCAAAATTTTATAATAAAAATTTACATAAAAATAAGTGATAAATGATAAAAATGTTTAACGGTTATTTTCCTAAAACACAAATAGTTAATTTATTTTAATAGTACAGTCAAAATAATAAAACTTTTTAAATATAATAAATACATTCAGTTATAAGTTTAAAACAGTAGTACCAAATAATATAAAAAGATAAATAGTATTCGATTATTTTCTCCAAAAAAATAATTGCCTTCACACAAAGATATTAAAATACAAATATTTTTTTATATAAAAGATAAAGGAATAGCAAAGTATTTATAATAAAAACTTAAAAAATAAAATAAAATATGTAACACCTCAAATTGCATAACCACACCACTAATTGAAGGCATTTCAAATTAGGTATTATGTATAAACCATCACATAACATATATATTGGATTTATAATCCTCCATTTAAAACAAATTAAAGAAAATATTGCAAAGATTTATAACTCATTCAAATAATAAGAGAAATATAACAATATAATCATATATATACTTATGAAGCTACTATACTTAGCTTACAAGTCTTCTAAACCATCATATAATATGTGTTGTAAAAAAATGACAAAACAATATTTTTTTGAGGCATGTTGATTAAGAAACATTGATTTTTGTGTTTGATTAAGTAATTATCAGGTCATGAAATAATTTTTACCTTCTCTAAACTAGACATGCTTTAATTCGTATGAATTAATCATAACAGTTTCCACATAAAAACATGTTTTCTTTGTTATTTTATATTCTATATGTATGTATATACATACATATATATACATATATATATATATATATATATATATATATATATATATATATATATATTACACTTACTACTTTATCATGCATATTAATAAATTATAGTCATTGTAATTTCAAAACATGAGTGGAATTCACATTTCTTAATCATGTCATATATCATACAAGTCAACAATATAATCTACCATGTCATATAACCACAAAAACATTATTTTTCGTCATAATGATCTTGTGAAACTCAAATGACAATATACCTTTTGGAAGAAGTAACAACAACTCCATACATGTCTATAAGGGTTAAGCCCTTAAGATTGTAATAAAAAGCTAACAAAAAAGTATTTTCTAAGAGATCTAGTTTTACTATCTTTAGACTTATCCACTATATATTGTGCAAGTCTCAGGATACAACAAGAATCTTCGTAACAAAGATCTTCAAGAATATAAAAAGAAACCCAAAATATTTTTATTTTCAAAAGAAAAAAGAGTTAAAGAATAAAACTAAAAAAAAAGAATAAGAAAGATTGAATTTGATGTTGTTTTGGAATGATAAAAAAAACTCTTTATTTATAAAATTAAAAAAGAATAAAATCAATAAAAAAAATAAAAAACATTAAATTTTTAACGTTAGAGCCGTTAAGGAATTGAACGTTGCTCAATAAATTTTCCTTTTTTTTCGGTTGCCAAAACTTTCAACGTTGGAGCAATTAAGGAATTGAAATAAAACAAACGTTCAAATCAAATTTTAACTTTTGCAATATTATAATATTAATATAATATAATGATCATAATAATAAGCGAACAACCATAAATAACAGACAAACACAAAGGTAAACATACTTCTTTTAATAAATTTTTGTCATATACTTCTATTATAAATTCTAAAACTAATCACATACTTCTCATACATGCTTTAATATACAGTAAAATAAATTTAGTTTAATTATCTTTTTAAATTTATTTCTCAGTTGTTTCTGAAAAAAATCCTTACATATCTCATCATTATCCCTGCTAGCATAACTAGAATGGTGACATAATTAAGTTTGGAGTGTTTCTTCCTTCACTTCACCGATATCATCCTGCACCTCCTAATTTTTTTATTATTCCAACAGTAACCCTGTCAGAATCACAGATACTATTTTTATTGAGTCATTTAACAATTAAAATACTCACCCCTTACTCTTTTGCCGCATTTCACATATTGAAACCTTACACCCACCCCCTTTGTTCTCTCTTCTCGTGCAGTATATTTGTATGTGCTAAAATGCATTTCTGGATTAGATGACATGAAAGTGAAAACTTTAAGTGCAGTGGTTGAAGGACATAAATGCTAGATTAAATGCATTTTTGGATTGATTGGACGAAGACAGTGATTAAGAACACGTCGGCATGGAATCGCAGTTGCAAATGTGGCAGACAGTAAATGAAAATGCGATTCATACCACACCGTATTAGGAAGTGCGGTTCACACAACACCGCAATTGAAAGTGCGGCTCATTTAGACCGCAGCTCGTATTGCGGTTAAAGTAAAAAAAAATGGAAGATAATATTGTGGGATTAAACTAAGAAAGAAGGAGCACTAATACTAATACTATAGTGGTGGTGATGCGCTCTGACGGTGGTGGACACATATGTGTATGACCCTTGTCTTCTTCAATTCTCACGTTACAACTTTCTGTTTCTTTTTTCAAAATGTAATTAATTTCATTATAAAAAGCATAAAAAGGAAAGACAAGTATTGTAGGTGTAGATAAATAAATATAAAAACATTAAACAAATAATAAAAACTTAATAAAACAGGAAGAAAAAAATAGAAGAGTTAGAAAATGAAATGGGGTGTATAGAGGAGTTACAGTATAATAGTAAAAGATTAAGACTTGTTGATGATTAAAAAATTTAAACCACTTTTTTAAATTTTATTAAATGAAGAACATAATATTTGGGAGGTGCAGGATGAGAAAGGTGAAGTGCAGGAATGATTACTCATTAAATAATTATTAAATAAAAGATAAAATGATAAAATTAGAGGTGCAGGAAGAAGGAAGAGAGGTGCAGAGAGGAAAACTCTTAAGTTTGCTACCACTCCATGAACTGTAACAACAAAAGCTGCTCCTTCTATCTGGGAGATTGTGTCAGGACAACCTTGGATGTAGAAGAAGAAAGGGTGCCCAGACTTTTTATTACTAACCTTGATGTATTAAACCTATATATTTCAAGAATATAGATACTTCTTCCTTTTTAACAAACTTCTTTTAATTGAAAATTTGTTACATATTTATAATCTCAACAAATTTGTAAATAATAGTAAAAAAATTAATCTATAAAAAGTCTAACCTTATTTATTTTTTATCCCTAATAAATTACTGTATTTTTTTTCTTTACTGAATATTAATATATTTTTACGGATAAAGAATATATATTGACTTATTTCTTTTAACTCCTTTTAACAAACTTCTTTTAACTGAAAAATTATTACATATGATTAAGTTTCGTATTTATAATCTCAGTCAATTTGTACATCATAAATAGTAAAAACATATAATTTATAAAAAAATCTAACATTGTTTATTTTTTATCGCAAATTAATTGCTGTATTTTTATTTTATTTTTTCCTTTACTGAATATTAATATATTGTTACTGATAAAGAAGAAAGACTATTATATAAAATAAAAAATAAGTCGAAAGATAAATTTCAAAATACAATGTAAACCTGGTTAAAGTTAGAGATATAATTCATTCCTCTTATATTTTTAACTTTTAGGTCTCATGTCTTCTAATGTTGTTGGAAGTTATATCGTCGGGTTCATTTCTTTGTTAGAGTGAACTTTGATAAAGTTAATTACACACACATGTATATATAATGATTATTGTGCAATGTCTGATTGGTTAAATACTTATCTTCTAAAATTCTTCTTTTCACGTTTAGTCTATTTGAAATAATTTACGTTTAGGAATTAAGTACATGATGCACTTAAGTACGACATTATGTTAGCATCATTTCATTAAGTTGACAATTTACTTAAGTAATGTCAAAATGAGTACAAAAAATCATGCAATACAAAGTTAGAGGATGTACCCAAAGTTAGTTTGTGAATTTTATAGATAAATCTTGAGTGTCAATTTAGAAAATATTTGTAAAATCCAAATTGTTAGAAGTTGGATGTGTTGGAAGTTTCATGTTAACTAAAGATAAGTTCAAATTATAATATATAACTGCGGTCCAAACCTCACCTTACAAACTGATTTTATAGAATTGAGTTAGACTTAAAATTCAATTTCTAATATCAATCCGAATTTAACAGTGATTTAATATTAAAATAATACATTTGATAATCCAAAACAGTTTACAAAACAATATATAGAATATAGAAGTCATAAAAAAACAACTATATTAATATAATATATTAAAAGAAATGAACTACACAACATGACTCTTTTGTAAGTAACTAATTTCCTTTACTTTTATCAAATGCAACTTTCTCAATTATACGTAAATTATGATTTTATTATTACAAATTTATATGAATTACTAAATTTTAAATGTTAAACTATAATTCAAAAAATAAGTTATCAAATTTAAGCTAATAAAATCTTAAATAAGTCCCTTTAAGTTTATAATTTACAAGAAATTCTTAGTAATTTAAAATAGTTATAATGAATCCTTGAAAAGTAATTTATTCAGTGTTTATGGGTCGTCAATCCAATATATTAAGATTAAGCTAAAAATACATCAGTTTAGTTCATTTCATTTCTTAGTAAATAAAAAATGTTATAATTGAATATGATTAAAAAAGGATTATTAATTATCTCAAGTTAATCTTTAAGTCATGAATCACATATGGTTATTATTTGTAAATATAATTATAATTGTTTTAATTATTGTAGCTTGAGTCATTGGTGATTGTTGTGTAATTAATCACACATGTTCAGAACTTTATTTTCTCTATCTGAATCCATCATTATTTGAAAATAAGGCAATGATATATAGAATTGGTCCAAATGGGAAAATATAGAATTCAACAAGTTCTTGAAGAAATAGGGAAGGAAGATGATATCTTCTACTTTTGAAATCTGGGACACTGCATGTCAAAAGTTGAAACATTAAGCGATCTCAAAACAATGGAAATGAGTGATTAAGAAGTTGAAGCACAGTGAGCAAAACAAATTTAGGAGACTATAAGCCTTGCCCTTTCGTGACGACCCTGTGAAATCTGAAACTGTTCAGTGATACCTAAATGTGCCATTAAAAGCCAGACATGGGTGAGCAATTCACCCCCTCGACTAAGCTGCTTACCATGATTAAGCCCACTGCATTGGCTTGCTGCATGACACAGCATCTCCACCCAAACATTTAGTATAATTTCAGATTTTCGTTCTTTTGACCATTTCTTTTCCGCTTCTAAAGACCTCAGAGAGTTAGCAAGCCTACTAGCATCAAACACCACAGACTTGCTTCTTTCTCCTTTAATCGCTGATGGTTCAACACGTTCACCCAGTTCAATGACCAATTTGCAAAGTTCATCTCTTTGAGATTGCATAAGCTCGTCGATCTCAGCACACGTGTCTTCAAATCTCATCAGCCCTATTCCCTTCGGCAACATAAAAGGACATTTAACAAGAAGATACAACATATAATTCGATAACAATTTGCTTGTTTCATAATTTTTTTTCACAATGGCACTTGATTCACCAGTTACAGTTACATCTGTATAATGGCAAAGTTCAGTAGCAATATGCCAAATCAAAAGGCTTTTGTCAAAGGAAGCCGAGATTTTGACACTCTTCGTTTGACACAATTTTAACAACGCCACGTGTCACCTTCTCATTGGACGTTATTTTTTAAAAGAAAAAAACAGCATTTTGACGTCATGCAGTTGGAGAAAATTTTAATAATTCATTTCCATTTTTGCCCTTGAGCAGAATGACGTGATTGTAGTTATGTTTCTTGCTCTCTTCATTCGAAACCACTCCGATACGTGATTTCTCTTGGGTAACGGTGGTGGGAAATCGTTTTAGGTTTCCTTTTCCGGCATTTGAGTTTGGTGGTTGGGGTTGCAGTGGAGGCCTTCGTTCATTGGCTATCGTCATTGTTGGTGTGTCGGGCTTGCGAAATGACGAGTTCTTCGACGAGGGTAAGGGCATTGTACTTTGGGTGTCATTGTTGATGGTGGGGTGTATGGATTTTGGGTTTTGTTTGTTTGTTATGATTTAGGGTTCTTAAGTTTGGGTTTTTGCAATGTGTTTGCAGTTGACGGTTCGTCACTCTGTTTCGACAAAGTTCACCTCTACTTTGAACGAACATTTGAGTAAGGAGCAGCGTGCATTGATTGGAGGCACTCCGTTTGGGTGGTTTTTAGATTTCAGTGGTAATGTTAAAGTTGGTAGGAAAATGTTGAGTGAGTTAGTTTTTAGATGGGTTGATTCAAGCAGTGGTTTCTTAATTGCAGACAAAGTTGTGCCTATGAATGAGAAAGATATTTGTTTAGCTTTGGGTTTGAGTTTAGATGGGAAAGAGATAGATTTAAATCTAGAAATGGGATGTAGTAGATGTGTGAAATACATTGGCAATAAAACAAGAGATTTGAGTTTGGTATACAAATGTTTGATGAAGAAACGAAAAAGCATTCCTTGTCATCCTTTTTGTAGCTTATACATTTTGGTTGGTATTTGTGAGATATTAATTCCACACCGTAATGAAAAAGTGTTACCCAAACTATTTGAAATTGTTGATAATTTAAACGATTTGGGAAACTACTGCTGGGGTAGTTTAGTGTATAGATGTTTGGTACGTGGTTTGAACAAAGCTTCAGATGCTTTGAAGAAAGGAAAAGCCACAACGAACGTTTATGTCGATGGTTGCATTTACATGTTGCAAGTAAGTTATGTTTATTTATTGCTTCCATTAAGTTTTTTGAGTACCAGTTAACATTATTTATTTTCGCATAGGCTTGGTTTTTTGAGAAATTGATTCCTCCCAAAGGTCCTATACAAAAAAATCCAAGAATATTGCATTGGATGAATTTGAAGTTGGGAGACAACCTACTAACAAGAGCTTTGGAAACTGGTGTGGTAAGTTGTTTCAGTGGTCGCTGTTATCAATAAAAAATGTGTTCTTAGTTTGGTTTGAATTGTTCAATTTCAGGTTAATGTTGATGTTGATGTTGATGTTGGTAAAACGAAGGAAGAGAAAGACTTGAAGGATGAAGCAAGAGGAAAAAATAAAGATGAAAAGGCATCATCAAAGAAGGAACTGAAGAAAAACCGGAGAGAGCGGTTTACGGAAAGTTTACACGAGCAACAAAGTCTTGTTGCAGAACTTAGAAGGAGGGTTCTTGTCTTGGAGGAAGAGATCGCATTCGAGAAAAAGAGACGAAGAAGACCACAGGATGGTGGAGAGAATGTGCCAAATGAAGAACCGTCGTTATCCCCTAGAGGCATGTCCCCGGGTGGCCAATCCGAACAAGGCATGTCTAGTGGTCGTCCTGTAAAGAAGACATTTGTGAGGATGGGGTCACGAAGGCGTTACAAGAGTCAAGCGCTTAGGACTCCTTACGTAGGCTTACTTAGGAAAAAGTTAGAGTGACATTTGTAAATATGGTTGTAGTTAGCGTAATATGCAGATTGTGTAGCATGACCAATTATTTTGTAAAGTGGATTGTCTTTTCTTCAATGTTGTAAACATGGAAGTTGCCTTTATTACGATATTTGCTTTTTAAATGGGATTTGTTGTAGTGTTTGAATTAGTAATGAATGAATGTTGAGATCAAATGTAGCATTAGTGGATTTCAATGATGATTGAAGCAAAGCTTTGTTTCTTATCAGTGATTTATGCCTTTTGGAAGTTGATTCTGCAGAGTAACCTGCTGTAATCGTTTACAACTTAGGTGTGGTGAAAGTGTTTCCCCCTGACATTTGTCCTCCTACCATCGAGCTGGTTGAGCAAACACCTAAACCAACTATTCCCCTACCTATGTGGGGAGAAAAACTGAAGTGGGTCAACGAATTACTAAGCAAATTCCTCCCACCACCAACTGAGCAACCATCATCATCCGTTCCAAAACCAATTGACGAACCATCATCCTCCGTTCCACCACCAACTGAGCAACCATCATCCTCCACAGTAGAAACCAACAATTAGACTTTTGTGGAATATTTATTACTAATGCTGAATTGAACAATATTGTTCGGATTACTGTAATAGTACTTTATTAGAACTCCAACATTTTGTGGGATGAATGTATTCGTCACAAAGTACCGTTACATTTTGTTAATGTGAATGTTATTCATGGTTTTTTATTACTGCACTCCTGAGTGTCACCAAAAATGCAATGTTACTCATTATTGTTCTCCATACATTCTTCGTCCATTGCTTTCGTAATTAATGTAACCTACCCATGCACACAGTTCGCAGTTAATGTCAGTGGTCCTCTACGTTCAATATTTTGGTCCCCTATGACCAGGAATGTGTCCAAATCATGCATTTCAGTCTGTGTAATCGTTTACACACGAAATGTAAACGATTACAACGCAGGCATGGTCTGCACAACAGTTTGGCCTTGAACGAACCATGGCCAACTTCAATGATGGGTCATAATGTACCTACGTAGGTGTGAAAACAAGACCTATCCATGCACACAGTTCGCAGTTAATGCCAGTGGTCCTCTATGTTCAATATTTTGGTCCCCTGTGACCAGGAATGTGTCCAAATCGTGCATTTCAGTCTGTGTAATCGTTTACACACGAAATGTAAACGATTACAACGCAGTCATGGTCTGCACAATAGTTTGGCCTTGAACGAACCATGGCCAACTTCAATGATGGGTCATAATGTACCTACGTAGGTGTGAAAACAAGACCTATCCATGCACACAGTTCGCAGTTAATGCCAGTGGTCCTCTATGTTCAATATTTTGGTCCCCTGTGACCAGGAATGTGTCCAAATCGTGCATTTCAGTCTGTGTAATCGTTTACACACGAAATGTAAACGATTACAACGCAGTCATGGTCTGCACAACAGTTTGGCCTTGAACGAACCATGGCCAACTTCAATGATGGGTCATAATGTACCTACGTAGGTGTGAAAACAAGACCTATCCATGCACACAGTTCGCAGTTAATGCCAGTGGTCCTCTATGTTCAATATTTTGGTCCCCTGTGACCAGGAATGTGTCCAAATCGTGCATTTCAGTCTGTGTAATCGTTTACACACGAAATGTAAACGATTACAACGCAGTCATGGTCTGCACAACAGTTTGGCCTTGAACGAACCATGGCCAACTTCAATGATGGGTCATAATGTACCTACGTAGGTGTGAAAACAAGACCTATCCATGCACACAGTTCGCAGTTAATGCCAGTGGTCCTCTACGTTCAATATTTTGGTCCCCTGTGACCAGGAATGTGTCCAAATCATTCATTTCAGACTGTGTAATCGTTTACACACGAAATGTAAACGATTACAACGCAGTCATGGTCTGCACAACAGTTGGGCTTTGAAAGAACCATGGCCAACTTCAATGACGGGTCATAATCTACCTACGTAGGTGTGAAAACAAGACCTATCCATGCACACAGTTCGCAGTTAATGACAGTGGTCCTCTACGTTCAATATTTTGGTCCCCTGTGACCAGGAATGTGTCCAAATCATTCATTTCAGACTGTGTAATCGTTTACACACGAAATGTAAACGATTACAACGCAGTCATGGTCTGCACAACAGTTTGGCCTTGAACGAACCATTGGCCAACTTCAATGATGGGTCATAATCTACCTACGTAGGTGTGAAAACAAGACCTATCCATGCACACAGTTCGCAGTTAATGACAGTGGTCCTCTACGTTCAATATTCTGGTCCCCTCTGACCAGGAATGTGTCCAAATCATTCATTTCAGACTGTGTAATCGTTTACACACGAAATGTAAACGATTACAACGCAGTCATGGTCTGCACAACAGTTGGGCTTTGAACGAACCATGGCCAACTTCAATGACGGGTCATAATCTACCTACGTAGGTGTGAAAACAAGACCTATCCATGCACACAGTTCGCAGTTAATGACAGTGGTCCTCTACGTTCAATATTCTGGTCCCCTGTGACCAGGAATGTGTCCAAATCATTCATTTCAGACTGTGTAATCGTTTACACACGAAATGTAAACGATTACAATGCAGTCATGGTCTGCACAACAGTTTGGCCTTGAACGAACCATTGGCCAACTTCAATGATGGGTCATAATCTACCTACGTAGGTGTGAAAACAAGACCTATCCATGCACACAGTTCGCAGTTAATGACAGTGGTCCTCTACGTTCAATATTCTGGTCCCCTCTGACCAGGAATGTGTCCAAATCATTCATTTCAGACTGTGTAATCGTTTACACACGAAATGTAAACGATTACAACGCAGTCATGGTCTGCACAACAGTTGGGCCTTGAACGAACCATGGCCAACTTCAATGATGGGTCATAATCTACCTACGTAGGTGTGAAAACAAGACCTATCCATGCACACAGTTCGCAGTTAATGACAGTGGTCCTCTACGTTCAATATTCTGGTCCCCTGTGACCAGGAATGTGTCCAAATCATTCATTTCAGACTGTGTAATCGTTTACACACGAAATGTAAACGATTACAACGCAGTCATGGTCTGCACAACAGTTGGGCCTTGAACGAACCATGGCCAACTTCAATGATGGGTCATAATCTACCTACGTAGGTGTGAAAACAAGACCTATCCATGCACACAGTTCGCAGTTAATGACAGTGGTCCTCTACGTTCAATATTCTGGTCCCCTGTGACCAGAAATGTGTCCAAATCATTCATTTCAGACTGTGTAATCGTTTACACACGAAATGTAAACGATTACAACGCAGTCATGGTCTGCACAACAGTTTTCTGCACAATAGTTTTGACTCCAACCAACCATGTGGAACATAATCTAACTTTCCTATTAATTAATACGTTTTATAATATCGTGCTATCGATTACGAAGACAAGTGACAACGAAGTAGTACTCATTAAATGATGACGAAAAATTTAATGCTATTAATATTTATATATATACAAATCATCGTCAATGTCAAGCTGTACATGAATTCATTTATGAAAGAAACAATGTTATTTGAATTACAAACAAAATATCAACAATCTTCCAAAAACCCATACAAATGCAGGGCTTGCATTCTTGCCATGTTGTCTTCGTCCAGAATCCACTCCTTGACGTAGTTCTTTCTTATTTCTCGCAACTCCTCCTAAAACAAAATGTTTTTTGCTTCAGTTATAAACAACACCATCATATAAAATGTATACCACCCAATTTTATGCTTACAGTTGTGTATTGGGGCAAGCTCTTGCCGTTGTACCGGTCTTCTCCATCCCAAATTTGCATTGCCTTTAACATTATGACTCCACAATCAAATCTGAAATCAAACAACCAAATATATAACTTATGACAACATACCATACTGAAAGCACCAAATTATCTACCATGAACTTACAAGTTCGGTTGACTTGGGATGTTTGATTGTACAACAGGCAAAGCAGTAATGCTACCTTCAGGCTGATTGTACAACATACACAGAAATTTGGCCATGTTTTTACCCTAACAAAAAATTACATAAAGTATTATCAAAAAATATAATAAATTGACATCATCAAAATTTCGGACATCATATACTGTCATGTCATACCACAAACAAGTCAATCCTCCTCCGATCTCTCACAGCCTTGTTTAAGGAGTCAATCACTGTTATTTGCAATGTTTTCATGTTCAAACAGTAACACCACCAATGGTAATCATGGCAAAATGGCATAAACACCTACAAACAACATATATCAAATCTCCGCACATGGACATGGTACAATTCCAAAACATAAAAACAAATAATTATTTAAACTCACAAACTCAGCGCCGGCAATGTCAGCAAGACCAAAATGCTCAGACCTCATATAGGTCTGGTAATTATGAAGTCTAAACACATGTTGATTTTTTTCCATTCTCTTATAATCATGGATAATATGGTCCTGTGTACATTTCCAAATGCATTAATTGTCTTATAACATTAAGTATAATTTCAAATCATTTAACAATTACCGCATATAAAGAACTGAAGTGAACCCTCTTCACAACACCCGTCAACCTTTTTTCAAAGTGCATAAAAATTGTACTAGCAAATAACACGACCTACACAATTAAAATTATCAAATCATGTTACAAAATATAGAATAATAAAAACTATCATCAACTAACATGATACTAACCATGTTATCAATATAATCACGATGGCCTAAACTCCGAATAGAAGTTGTGTTCAAAGACTGCCCAATGATGTCGCACACAACCCTGAAAAAATACAATTATTATTCAATCCCAAACAATTACCTCACAAACACCTACATTTAAATTAAAAACATTAACCTATTAGGTCGGTCTTTAACACCAACACCAACTGCAATGTACAGTTTATCAACATCCACATCTGTGCCTGGATCACCAGCAAACTTCCTCAACGGAATATGGTCTTCATCTTCAACATTGTCACCATCATCATCAGGAATATAATAAGGAGGAGGGTGAGATGGTCCACCACTATAAGATATTACACCTTTGTGATGTTTGGGTGGTGGTTCTTCATTCACTAAAGGGTGTTGATGACCTACATCACCACATCCTTCATCCCCTAAAGGATGTAAATCAACTCCGCCAACACAACCTTCATCCCATTTATGTTGATCATGAACTCCACCTCCACATCCGTCATTACCTACACCAACACCTACATGTACACCTTCTTCATGATGAAACACATCACCTTCTTCATCATGAAACACAACACCTTCTTCATCATGACACACATCACCTGCTTCATCATGACACACATCACCTTCTTCACCATAGATTGGACATTGACGGAGGTCCATTAACTCCTTGGTAAGGACTCCAATTTTCGAAATCAATGAGATGATTTGAAGATTGGTTTTCGTAACCATCTCCATTGCACCAGCTTCCCAACTGCCGTCATCGGAACTATCTTCTTCTG
This sequence comes from Vigna mungo, assembly GCA_036885675.1. Taxonomy (NCBI): domain Eukaryota; kingdom Viridiplantae; phylum Streptophyta; class Magnoliopsida; order Fabales; family Fabaceae; genus Vigna; species Vigna mungo. The sequence goes on along the minus strand of CP144692.1, from coordinate 40,100,934 downwards.
TGTCCGGATGGGTGGATGGTTCACCCTTGGTGTCTTCAACAATTCCTCGGACATCCATGTCAAAAGCAGCCCGCACTTCCGGCTTTATACAATCGTTCTTACTTAAGTACCAATGCATTCTTACCTATGACAAACAAAATAACATATATACTTCAATATATCCATTAATATTTACGAAAAGATAAAGTATAAAAGTTTCAAACACTTACTTTTCCGGTCTTAAAGGTATTTGCAATTGTTTCTTCCGTTGCCGTATATGGGGACCATCGCCATATGCGCGGCCACAACCTTTGCAAACGATGACCGTGCAAGGACAATCTTTCCACGGCCCAAGCCTTCATAAATTTAAAACACAAACATTTAGCCAATATTTAAAACAATTTCAATGAAATATGGTTCAATAGATAATGGTACCTGCAAGACAGCTACATTGCCACTAAGACCGAGTGACTTTGAGACTTCTCCACGCATTATTTTCTTCGTACATTTGTTTAAATTGTGAACAATGTTTTTGTGTACACAAGATGCCCAATCATACAAACACAAACTATCTAAATCATCTAAAACTAAGCAAGGTATGTTACAAACATGTTTAGACTTCCTAGGAAAATAAAATGTAACTAAACAAACTAAAATATATAACCTACACACCACATCGACCTCTATGTCGTCATCCTCTACAATCGAATGAAACTTCTGAATCAACTCCTCCTTTGTCGTGGTGTTCGGATTAAACATCTCACCAACCAAACCAACTAAACATTGGTCAAAGCTAACGTCTACACCACCTATGTCTAACCCTGTGGCCATGAAGACATCAACAACATTTAAAGGAACCAATTGTTGACACACCCTAAAACTAACATCACTACCAGCCCACCGTTGAACCATCTCCTTCAATAATTTTAAATTCACTTCAATAGGGTTTAAAAGGTTCAAGCAGAATTTAAAAGGGGTCATATTAAGTCGCTGTATATGACGGTATTGAAGTTTGGTATTCATTTTAAGGATGCAAGCCGAATCCATGAAAATGCGAAGGCGCCACTACAAAACATTAATAAAACATACATTAAATACTAACTTTCATACTTCATACATCATCCATTCCAATAAAGCATAAAAATTTATCTTACACTTGGTTTTGTTGAAGCCATTGAACCTGCAGTGATAACAATGCCCACAAAATAAATTAGGTTTCTTTCAAAAAATAAATACCTTTTTATGAAATACGAGATTACAAAACGAAAATTTTTCCACTTACCCACAAAACAAATCACCACCCAAACCACTCAAGTGATGCTCCGAGAACGGGAATGCTCCGAGGACGACCACCACACGAAAGATGTTTCGCCACACACCCACAACGTCAATGCCGGACCGAAAACGAAAATTAAATTTCACAATGACAACATCTCAGAAAGAAAGAAGGAAAACGCCGGGGAAGAACACATCAAGAGCGACAACCGTGAAAGAGAAAAGGAAATGAAAATTGAATGATACCGCCAAAACTAAAACCCAAATTGCCTGTCCCTGTTTCCAACTTTGCCCTTCCATGATTTCCAAATTTGCCCCTTAGGTTTTTAAACAATCATTTTTCTTATAATTAAAACAACACCCAATCAGACAACGACACGTGGGCCTGTGTCAAAAGAGTGTCAAGATTGGGTGTTAAAGTAACATTTTCCTTTGTCAAACTCTATCTTAGTGCTCCAATAAATAGAATGACACTTCCATCTGCGAAGAACCCCATCTCCCCTGTAAGCGCACAATCTTTTACAGGCTTTGGTGTCTTTTGCACTCCATGATTTCTCCCTAACCTTTTTAAAAATTAGTTCTTTTAATTCCCCGGAGACAGGTTGTGTGTCCCGGTAGAAGATCTTCTTGAGAAACTGATTCACCCAGCGAAGCTTCTTTATTTTGAGACATTTGAATGACTTATCATCTCTCAAACAAAAATTTATTAGATTGAATTGTGACACAAGGTTAGACCAATTGTTAGTGTGTGACAGACATAAAGGTGTTTGAAGACTTGAGATGAACCCGTAGATAAAATTCACTCCCCAATTCCAATTATTGCTTAGCCAAACCATTCCCCAACTTGAAGAAAGTAAAACAATGATAGCGTACATCTAAAAAAAAATAGCCCCAAGGAACAGCACAAGAGTAATTGTCTTGTCATAATCTTTATTAATCATCATATAGTAAAATGAAACAAATGCAAACAAGGTGCAGAAAAAGCTCACACATTTGAGGAAAATGCCAAGGCAGGTATATGTTGCCCGTGCCTTTGTATACAGCTTATCATACATCAATCCAAGCTCAACCTCAATCACTTTAAAGGCATCATTCCACGGTATACTCTGAAAGAAATGTTGGCTGTTGTGGTGATCTTGAATACTAAGGACGAGATCCGCAAATAGGAACTCGAAAATTGTAAACAGATAGAATCCATGATGTAAAAAGAAAGCATCTTGTATCCTCTCATTTGCTATTACTATCGGTGAATGATAGAATGACACGGGAGTAGATTCAACCATCAACCTAACTTTATATCCTTCATCTAGTTTTTCAGCCAGGTCGTATGAGAAATAAGCATAATTTGGTCCAGGGTTTGGAGGAGGAAGAATGGATTCTTCAAACTTTTTGCTACTACCCAACCACAACGACCAAGTCCTCTCACCATATTTGATTATTCCTGCTACCATTAGTGGAATGGTAACATAAGAAAGGTTGTCAACATTCCATGAGATCTTAATGACAGGAGCAGCTACTATTAACTGGGAGATTAACCCAAACAAGTGCCGAAGCCATAGCTCATTATCCTCAAAGGAATAGGCAATGATTGTGTCAGGGCCTCCAAGATGCAGAAGAAGGAAGGGTGCCCAGATTATGAGGTTGGGCTGTATTAATGAATTTTTGCTGTCTTTGGAAAGAATCCCCAAAGCATAGGTAGCAACCCAGCCAGCCAATTGATAGGTCAACCACACAACTAATTGCAACCCTCTATTAGCTATGTACTTTCTTCTGTTCCCACAAAGTATTAGGATCACTTGCAGAAACAAACTAACCAAAACCAGAACTCTCACTTGCAATATTTCCCACAATACTTTTATCAGATCTGGAATAATACCATTTAATTGTATTTCTCTTGAATGTATCATAATCCAACTACTGACAACTGAAAAACATATGTAAGTCATGGTCAATGTGCATAGAAAAGAAAGGACTAATATTACATACATATAGATTATGAAAAGGAGCAATTTTGATTAGTGAAGTCATACCTGCTAGCAACATCGTTTTGTGCTTCTCCTTGATCGATACTATGTTTCAAGTAATGTCACAAGTTGCACTTGGTGTGCTGTATGAGAGCAGCTCAAGTGCCATTGTAACTTTTGGGGGATTCGAAATGGTTTAAGATAGTCTTTTCTCCTTTTTCCACCAAGCAAGTATATTCCCCAACCAACAACCATAAACTAATTCTTCTTGAGTCCTAAAGATTATTAAAATGTGCTGTCCTCTTTTTCCATCCACATCTCTTCAAGTAAAATTTCAATGTACTTAAAAACTAAACTAAAACCTATTGGAAAGTAATTCTTGTTTTTAAATTAAAAAATCACTTAAATACTAATTTCGTTTCTATTTTTGATAGAATTTGTTCAATTCTAATTTTCTTTTTGTTCAATTCAATAGTAATTTTTACCAATTTTGTTAAATTTAGTCTTTTTTTTTTGCTAACACTAATTAAATAATTAATAGTAAATTGTATATACCACATGTCAATTTGTAATTTTTTGTTTTTTCATAACTATTTTTAATATTTTTTTTTAATTTTAAAAAATTCACTTGTTAATCTAGTACTGTGTGAAGTGCAATGTGTTCGTGTATTGTCTTATGTTTAATTTGGTTTCTATATTCATTAATTCTCTTTTATTCCATTCTATTTTTTTTAAATGGAATAATTTCTTTTCAAATTAAAACTAAATTTAATTTTTATATAAATGTTATAATAATAATTTTATTAAATTTCACATTTTTTTTAAATATTCCTAATTTAGGATGAGAATTAATTTAAAATTAGAATAAAAATTTCAAAGTGAAGATTAACACCATTAATTTAAAATTGTAAGAGATTAAAAATAACATAAAGTATTAAAAAACACATCAAATATTAAATAAAAATATTAAACAACATTTTATTAATTGATTATGAAATAAAATTGTCAAATTTAAATATTTTTTTATTTTTGTAAAACTAACTGTTTTTAGATTTTCTTTTCTTTGTTTTTTTATGACAAGAATAATTACAATTATTTTTTTAATATTATAAAATGTGTTAATTTTTATTTTTATTAATACTTTATATGATTTTTAACTTCTTAAAATCTTAATCCAATAATGTTAGTCTTCCTTTTTAAAATTTTAGTTCTAATTTTAAGCTATGGATTATCCTAAACAAAAAATATTTAATAAAAATGTAAATTTTAATAAATATAATATTTATATAAAAATTAAATTTATTTCAGTTTGAAAAAGAATAAAATTGATCTATTAAAAAAAACGGATGGAATTAAATAAAAAAAAATACAGAAACCAAATTGAATATAAAATAATATGACATTACACAATACTCTATTAACATTGACATGTAAACATGTTTTCTAAATTAAAAATAAATAAAAATACAAACCAACGTATACAAATTTACTGTTTGTTAATTATTTAAACTAGAAAAAAACTAAAATAAATAAAATTGACGAAAATTAAAACCAAATAAAAAAAATTACAATTTGGCATGTAACATACAAATTTACTATCCATTAATTAATTAAAATTATGTTAGAAAAAAATAAAATAAATAAAATTGACAAAAATTAAAACCAAATAAAAAGAAATTACAAAGACATGTTAATTATTTAAACTGTGTTAGAAAAAAACTAAAGTGAATAAAATGGATGAAAATTAAAACCAAATAAAAAATATATTAAAATTGAATTAAACAAATTCAAGGAAAATAGAATCAAATTAGTAAGTGTAAACTACTTACATTTCTATATTAATCTATAGTTGTTTGACATCCTCTCTTAAAAAAGAATTATATAGAAAAAGAACAAGTTATAACTTATATAGTTATTTGTTTTTTTTTTCTTGTCAATTGCAAAATTGCTTATTTTCGTTATATATATATATATATATATATATATATAATATGAAGAGTTTTTTTTTTCATTTTTCTCTCACGTTTTCCCTAGAAAAATATTGACATAAAATGAGAGAGAAATAAACCTTCTCATTTTTGTTTTAATTCTTAAAAATAAACTATTTTAACAATGTTTAGATGACTTGTCCAAGCATGCAGGTAATGGTGAACTATAACATCATACTGTCACACGTTCTGTTTATCAATGTACTGGTTAAAAAGGGAACAATTGAACGTGTTGCTACCGTTGACATTAGTTTATTTTATTTACTTTATTTTATATTCCTTTCTTCACATTCAACCAAACCATATACAACTTGCCGAAAGAAAAAAAAAAAACTAAACCGTACAACTCAGCAAATTACAAATCCCCTCTTAAAATTATTGTTTGCAAATAATTTTCTTCTTCCACAAATCACACAAAAAGAATTGGCAATTCAATGTGTGCATTTCTAATTAAATATGATGTTTTTAGATCATCTCTCTATAAGTAGATTATACATATTTGTGAGAAGTATTTCATTTGACAATATTGTATTTTAATTATTATTCATTTTAAAATTTAAAAAGAAAAATATAAATTTTGAAAGAAAGGGTCCGTCTCTTTGGTGTGGATATTGGCAAAGCACAACTGTTCCTGACACAAGTAATATAATTATAAATAAAATTCAATGCTATGAAATTGAGTAACTTCCTTAATAAACTGAATTCTTCGTATTCAATTATGTAAGGATTATCTAGTAACATGTAAATTACTTGTGGCGGTTCTTCACGTTAGAACTGGCCTGATTGAACAGACATAAAAAAATGTAGCGTTAACAATATTTTTCTTCCACTTGAAAGATAGATTATTTATTTTTCAATTTGTCCGTTTACCATATCTCAGGAGGCATTAATAGCTGTTTATTTATCAACCAGAAACCTTGATTTATTATTTTCTTTAGTTTGATGAACTAGAATGAAGTTAAACAAATGCAGTTTTTTTGCTGACTTTTAACGAGTATTGAGGTTAGTTTTGTTGGTTTGAAGTCAGTCCTGATACAGCACACGGCAGAAAGAGGCCTCACCATGTCTAGCTCTCGTTCTCAACCAGAGAGGGACATACTCTCATCAAGAGATGAAGGCAAACCACATAAACCTTCACGTAAGTCTCCACAGGAATCAACCAAGGATTTCCATGGTTTCTTAAAGGGCAAAAAAGGACTAGATTCCTTCGTATCATCGATGGAAAGAATGCTAGCTACAGCCGAAAGTCAGACTCCTGCAGCAGAAGAACTACGTGACTACCTAGAAAGGCAATCTAAAGCAACCGAACAATTTGGTGTCCCCATTGAAGATTCTGCAAGCCATGTTGATCACAGAATGCTGATTGCAGAAGGAGAACTGACTTATCTCCGTACAGTCTTAAAAAACTTTGATCACAGCAAAATCTCCGATCCTGATCAGATGAACTTGGTAGTTGATATAACTAGCGTTGTTAATTATGCAGAACGAGTGATGGATTCCTTGCCCATCAAAACATACAAGAAGAAGATACGGAAAGGAATTGAGTATTTGGTAGGTAAGCCTCCCGTCGTCAGAACGCTGGAGAGGACCATCAAGAGGATGAGAGAAATCCGAGAGAGAATAAAGAACAATATGCAAACAGAATTAGTTGTGACCGTGGAAACCCCATGTCTAGGACGAGAAGGACCCAAACCAGTGGCAGTTATAGCGCTGGAGATGCTTGATTACATTCTGAATCAAAATTTAATTACCCGGGAAGATGTGATCGAGACGGTACTACGTTTGAGAGAAGGGTACCTTGGCGACGCGCAAAGTATTATTCTGTCTAGTTTCAATTCACTAGAGGACCGTAGCCAGCGGAGTGAAAGGGTGTGGTTGCAAGAGGTAAAGGACATTTGTGATTATACGGTAAGTGTTGCTGAAAAATTCATTAAGAGAAGAGAAAGGTCGAGGAATGTCTGGGGGGTTCTCTATCCTTTTGAGCAACATGTTGTGGAGATGAACCTTTTGAAACATATGGAGCATATCAATAGCCAGTTTGGAGATGCACTATACAGAAGGTGGACTTTCGGAGATGGAGGGAAAGTAGTGATGGGAGACATCATAGGATCAAGATCAAAACCTCTTACCTTTACGTGTTTCCCCCAGTTTGTGTATTCGTGGAGGTCTCTGGACCACAATTTGATCACAACCCGAAGATATTTAATTGTCATGGAAGCGTTTTTGGATGATATTGATGGCACGGTGGAAGGCCTGAACCACAGACAGAAAGTGTGGGTGGAGCAATTGAGAGAGGTGGCTCGAAAGGGGCACTCCCTTGTAGATGGGTATCGAGAGGAAAAGGGGTTTCTCTTTCTCCTTGGTAGAATTGTATTCGCCAGGGACATCAATTGCTTGTTGAATGAAATTATTGACATCTCCAACAGGAAGGAAATTTATGGCATTGCGAATATACAGGGTCGAAGAAGAGAATCACTATCTTGGGGCCCAAGCATTCAAGGGACAGGGAAAGAAATTATCGATGAAGTTGAACACGAAGGCGATAATTCTGGTGCGGAGGAAAATCCACTAATTGCACAGCCCGATTTCTTTTCGCATCGGCATATCACAGAGCTCGAAAAAGAGTTCCAATCAATCAAAGGAGAAAAAGAATTGATGAATGCTCTGTTTGATGATGTACAAGAGATTGGATACGAAAAACTAGACGAAAGATCCAAGATTTGGGTGGATCAAATGGAAAAAATTGCTCCTGAAATTGATCACGTCATTGAAGAATGCAAAGATGAACTGAAGCGTGTGATAATGCTAAACATTATTTTGGAATCCAAGGCGGGGTTGCATATCATGGACAAGATAAAAAGAATAAGAAGGAAAATAAAAGATGTCTACAGAAGTAGAAAGGCATATAGTTTGGTTCAACGTCAATCCGGAGCTGAGTCATTGTGCAGAAAGATAAAACCAATTCTCATTACTAAAGAATCCAGAATGGTCGGGTTTGATGAAGACGTGGAGATTTTGATGGCCCAGTTACTCTCGGGTGAGAAACAACTGTGCATTTGTTCAATAGTTGGAACTAAAGGCACGGGAAAGACCGAACTGGCCAGGTTCATATATAGAAGCGAAGTTGTTCTATCTTATTTTGAGTGTGTCATATGGGTGACTCCAAGTTCTACAGTTGAACGGCTAAAATACAAAATAGCCAAGAAGGCTGCCAAAACAATGGGATATGATCACGACAATTGGCCAAGACGATCCGTACTCGGTATGTTGTCGCTTAGAAGGTATCTCATTGTTGTTGATGGCATCCAAACTCCCCATGTCCTGGATACCTTGAGGGAGGCCATACCTGACAGGTTAACAGCAAGCCGATTTCTTCTTACCACTAGAAAAGCAATTATAGCTCAGAGAGCAGGTACTAGTTCCTCCTTTGTTCACCCTTTACGTTTATTAGATGATAAAAATAGTTGGATTCTGTTTACGAGAAATTTGAGTGTGGAAATGAACTCGGAGCCAATGCTACAAGAGATTGGGAAAAAACTTGTGGCCAAATGCGGGGGGCTACCACTGGAAATACTAAAAATGAGCAAACAGCTTTTGAGTGAAGATGTGACTGAAGAAGAGTCGGCAAAGGAGCTAGAGCAAAACCCATGGTCTGAAACACTTGACACAGTCAACACCAACTTACCTTCCTATCTAAGGAGATGCTTATTTTATTTTGAACTGTTTCCGGCTGATTTTGAGATTCCCGTGAGAAGATTGGTCGCTCTGTGGGTGGCAGAGGGTCTAGTGACTCTTGGGGAAGACCAAGAAGGGCCACCAGAGCTGGTAGCAGAGACGTATTTGACTGAGTTGGTAGATCTCGACATGGTTCAAATTGCCAAGAGAAAGCCCAATGGCAAGATCAAAACATGCCGTTTCCCTAATGGTTTGCGTCAAATCTTCAAATCTACTGAATCTAGAATTCCTGAAGTCGGCACTAGCACAGATTTGAAGGCAGTTCCAAAAACTTCTAGAATACGTCGGGTGGCAGATCACCTTGAAGAAAAAGATATCTGGCACACACATATTCATGGTAACAGTAACATCTCGGCCAGAGACTGCAATTCCCTGAGAACCTACTACCAGAATGTTTTCTCCTTCTTGTCCTTTGATACTCGACAAGGAAGTAAGCCTGGCCAAGATATAGGTAACTTTCTGAACCTGTGTATTTGGAACAATTGTCTTCTACAGTTGCGGGTGCTTGATTTAGAAGGCGTGTACAAGCCCAAGTTGCCCAAAGACATTGCCAAACTTTCTGGATTGAGGTATCTTGGCCTAAGATGGACTTATCTAGAGTCAATTTCATCGTCTATAAGTAGCCTGTTGCAACTCCAGATTCTAGATCTTAAACACACTTACATACAAACTCTACCAAGCTCCATCTGGAAAATGAAACTGAGACACCTGTTCTTGAGTGAGAGTAACCGCACCAGATTTCCACCCAAACCAATAGGTATAGATATGGGTAGTTCTCTACACGACCTCCAAACATTGTGGGGAGTTTTTGTAGACGAAGAGACTCCTGTCAAGGGTGGTTTGGACAAATTGGTCAATATCACTAAATTGGGAATAACATGCCAATCAAAGTCATCACAGCAAGAGGCAATGGAATCTCAGCTGAATGCAGTGGCTGACTGGATTGTGAAACTACAATACCTCCAAACACTAAGGCTAAAATCAAGAGATAAACAAGGTCGACCCTGGAAAATACATTTGAAGAATTTGCAACATCACACTAATCTCACCGACTTGTATTTGCTGGGATGTTTGAGTATTCCATTGAATCAGCTCTTCCTTCCTCCAACCCTTGTTGTGCTCACCCTGTCATATTCGAAACTAGAGGATGATCCCATGCAAATTTTGAAAGATGCTCCGAATCTTCGCTCGTTGTCTTTACTTGCGGAATCCTACCTGGGGCGAACCATTGTTTGCACGTCTGGAAGCTTTTCTCATCTTGGTGTATTGAGAGTTTGGAGGTTGGAGCAGTTAGAGGAATGGAACATAGAGAAGACAGCACTTCCCTCTCTGAGACAACTGGAGATCCGATTATGTCCACGCATGAAAGTGCTTCCTATTGGACTAGAGCATGTTAACAGTCTTCTTGAGTTGAAGTTGACAAACATGTCAACGGAAATTAGTACTGAAATGCACAACATTCCACCCAACTGTGAAGTCCACAAAGATGACTCCCTCCAATAGTGAGTAGTCTTCCTTCATTTCCCTTTCAGCTCACACTTACTGGTTTCCTCATGCAAAAATTTATTATGCTTGGCAGTGAGGAGCAGTTTGTCTTGTCAGGAAGGAAGTCACACGGGCGCGGTTGATTGAAAGTAAGTTTGGTTCTTCTCGTTGAAGGCTTTTCTTGAAAGAATCTGTACCTATACATGCATATATATTTTCTACCTGTGTAATCCAAACTCTAACTGAGGGAGTTGCTTAATTTCGTGTGTAGCAAGAATTTGCAAATTCAAGTTGTTATATGTACTACAATCAAAGCCCATTTAAGGCACTAAAAATCGGATCCATACAACACTTCTGAGAGAATACATCTCAATCGAGTGTGTTTGATAAAAAGTACAGAAGACTGTCTGTGCATGCATACGATGAAAAATTATCTAGTAGAGAGTGTCTAATATCAGTGTTAAGACTACTTAAATGGTCTATCTACCACTTAACATCACATGTAATTAGATAGTGTCTTTTAGGTTTTCTTTGTTTCCTTAGTGGACATAATCTTTTAGATATGTTATTTACATTGTATAAAAATATAATTTATGTATGGCACCTTCTGTGCTGCTTTCTTTCGTTATTATTCTTGTATTTTATTTTTGTTATTTTTCAACAAACCCAACATATTCTTACACTTTCTAGATAGTAAAAATATGGGGTGTTGGATGAGATCTTTCAAGGTGCATATGAATAAGGAAATTCTGTAATCATTGTTGATAAATTGAGTGTTCTTATATGAATTTTGTATTTTCAATAATGCAAAAATCACTTTATAATGACACTTTTTCTATTAGTTAGACTTGAAATCGGTATAGAAAATAATACGTTAGACTTTTTTATGTAAGTTAAATTTAAGAATCGAAACTGACTTAGAGACCATTTTGTAATAAATTATAAAAACTTTTTATTTCGATTAGATCTAAACCAGGCATCTGAAATTAGTGTGATAACAATTTTGTAATAAATTAGAAAAAAAATTGTATATTTGTTAAATATATAGAAAATTAGATATTCTATTATTAAAAATTCAAAACAAAAGGGTGCATTTTCTGTATACGTATAAAAAGTCATGTACATTGAATGAAAATTGAAATCTTAAGGGAAAGAACTGATTTGACTGATGAAACAAACATTATATAGTCTTACTGGAGAACAATATATCTTTTGTGCTTCTCTTTGATTGCTATTATGTTCCAAGTTTGGAGAATTGATTTAAACAGTCAAAGATAAGTCATTTTTGTATAATTTTTCGTGTACTGGCCTTGGATGGATTTGAATACCTGAATCCAAGTATTAGAATGAAATTACAAAAATGTTAATAATTCTTTTTTATTACTGTTCATCAGAGTGAGAATTCTGGCAGGGAGGAAAACTCCCATGCACCTCCAGATTCCTTCTCGTATCGGAATATGACAGAGGTGGAACGAGAATTAAGATCAATCAGAGGAGAAAAGCAATTGATGGAGGCACTGTTTCGAGATGTAGAAGATATTGGATGGGAAAAATTAGATGAAAGATCCAAAATCTGGGTGGAGCAATTGCAAGAAGTTGCGCTTCACAATATCTTGGAATGGAAGACGAGGTTTAATATTGTGGACAAGATAACCAAGATCGGACATAAAATTCAAGATGTCTCCAGAAGCATAAAGGCATATATGGTTTACTTCAACGTCAATCTCGGGGTGAGTTGCTGTGGAACGTTGAAACATTACGTTCAGAGACGCAAAAGTTTCATCTTAAAGAACAAAGAATCGTGGGATTTGATGAAGACGCAAAAGCGGAGATGGACCAGTTACTTTTGAACGAGAAAGATGGGTGTATTACTTCAATACTTTGAATTAAAGGCACGGTATTGGAATTTTATGACTGAAAGGTTAAACTGTTAAACAAAAATATTTATATTAGAATTTTAGACATTATTTAAATTAATTAGTTTAGTATATATTTTTTAAAAGTTGGTTATATGTAATATAAAAGTTTAGTATATAATTTTTAAAAGTTGGTTACAAATTATGTAGTATAATATTTATGTTTATGTTCAATAAAAAGATATCAATTTTTTATTTATTTTTTGTTTCTTATACGTTAAAACCCAATCATTGGTATCAAGAGCAAAAAAGATATTACAGGATCTCTGATATAACCCATAAACACAAAATAGCCACCACACATAAAAAATCTCGTTTACTACTGTTTCTATATGATGGACAAAACTATCAAATGTAAATGGAAACATATCTAGAAGCTAACGATGTATGGGAAGCGGTAGAACAAGACTACGAAGTGGCTCCCTTGCCAGATAATCCTACGATTACTCAAATGAAAAATCACAAAGAAAGCAGGCTTCGAAAGTCCAAAGTCAAGTCAATTTTATTCACAGTTGTGGGATGAAAGATTCAGAGACAATCAAAGATTATGCAGACAAGCTTCTCGACATTGCAAACAAAATACGTCTTTTAGGCACTAAGATTCCTAATTCTCGAATTATTCAAAAAATACTTGTAACAATTCCAAAAAGATATGAAACCACATTGACTTCCTTGGAGAACTCAAAAGATCTTTCTACTATTACCTTGGCAGAACTTTTGGCAACACTTCAGGCTCCAGAACAAAGAAGACTCATGAGAGAAGAAGGTCATATTGAAGGGGCTTTGACAGCTAAATTGTTGAAAAAAAGGTCATGAAGTTTCAACCACAAAAATGATAACAAATCCTCTCATGTTTTTCCATCATGTCCTTTTTGTAAGAAAAATAATCATCCACATACAAAGTGTTGGTGGAGGCCAGATGTGAAATGCCATAAATGTGGACAATTAGGGCATGTGGAGAAAATATGTAAGTCATCAGAAAAACAAGAGAGTGTACAAGTGCGATTGAAGACAGTGAAGAAGAAGAACTTTTTGTTGTTTCTTGTTTTGTTACTGCAAGATCAACAGAAAGTTGACTAATTGATAGTGGTTGCACGAACCACATGACTTACAATCAAGAATTATTCAAAGATCTTGATGCAACCTACAACACAAATGTCAGAATTGCAAACAGTGCAAAAATAGCAGTGAAGGGTAAAGGAACCATCGCGATCAAAGGTTGAACAGGTTTGAAATTAATTACTGATGTTTTATATGTTCCTGAAATTGACCAAAATTTGTTGAGTGTTGACCAACTTCTAGAGAAAGACTATAAAGTTTTATTTGAAGACCAAACCTGCATGATTAAAGATTTAGATAATAAAGAATTATTCAGAGTTTAAATGAAAGGCAAGAGCTTTGCTTTGAATTTGATTGATGAAGAACAGTTTGTTCTACACAAGGTTGTACAAGGGTTGCTTGAATTGGAAGACAAATCATCCGTATATGCAACTTTGCAATATGGAAAATAAACGAGGTTTCATTTTCCAAAAGACAAATGGAGAGCAACAAACAAGCTGCAGGATGTCAGAGGACCTAAAAGAATAGAAAGTAAAGCTAGTGAGTGTTAAAGTTGGTGAAAGTCAAATTAAACCAGGAAAATTAGAGGAAGAAAAGCATCCTAAGACAACTGTTCCTGAAGCAAAAGCTGAAAATGCGGAGCAACAAGGCAATACTGAAAAGGTGAAAGACAATCACAACTCAGAGTTAGACGCAATTCTTGAAAAGATAAAGAAACCAGAAGAGGAACTTTAGATGATACGGTCAAGGATGAAAAAACTTAAAGTAAGCTAACTTTGAGTCAAGGAGGAGTATTGGAATTTTGTGACTCAAACCGCATGTGGTTGAAAGAGTCAAAACTGTTAAATAAAAATATTCATATTCTATTTCTTAAGAGAATTTTAGGCATTATTTAAATTAATTAGTTTAGTATATTTTTTTAAAAGTTGGTTACAAATTATGTAGTATAAATATTTATGTTTATGCTCAATAAAAAATATCAGTTTCCTGTTGGTTTTGTAGAATATGAATGAAGCAACGAAAAAATAAAGATAGAAGACGATAGAGAATTTCTGAATTCAGGAAAGGATAATTTGTTCAATATACTATCATTACATATATAATGATTCAAAAATTCAAAAATAAAATAAAGTTCGAGATTTGTTCCTAAAGTATAGCAACCATTTATTTAATCAGTCCTATCTAATAAATTAAAATAAATTAAAGCAATTACAAAAAAACATTAATTCTAACAAAACCCAACACACGGGGAAAACAGCACTGGCCAAGTTGATCTTTATAAACCAGTCTGTTATAGATAATTTTGATTGTAGAGTATGGGTATCAGTGTCTTCAAGATACTCCTACACAGTTGAACAGCTGAGAGAAGAAATAGCAAAGATGGCAGCTAAAGTAATCATGGGAGACCAAACAGAGACATGGACAACCAAAGACGTGCTCGAAACCTTGGAGAGTAAAAAGCATCTCATAATTTTTTATGGCATCGAAACTCTCCATTTCTTGGATACCTTGAGAGACACCATAGCTGCATGTGTTAAGAGTTTGGAAGCTGGAGCACTTAGATTATTGGTTTATAAGCCGGAAGGCACTCCCCTCTCTGAGACAACTGGAAATCCGATCGTGTCCGGGTTTGACAAAGCTTCCTTTTAGACTGTGGCGTGTTATCAGTCTCCTTGAGTTGAAAGTCACCAAAATGTCAATGGAAATCAGTACTCATCACCTTCCTCCCAACTGTAAAGTCTGTTCACGATTCTCCCCGTCACGATCAATCATCTGTGCATGGTTAGTTGCAACTCAGCCCTCCCTCTTTCCTTCACTTTCCTTTTCAGCTCACACTTACAAACAGTTGTTTAGTTGGACAAAATTTAATGTTTGGCAGTCAAAAGATGTTTGTCAACGACAGTTTGCGATAGCTGAAGGAATATTGAAATTGAGTTAAGCTTGCTTCTTCGTGGAAAGATATGAGTTGAAAATTTGTTATTTTCTTGAATGTGTGCTGTCACTTGTTTTCCTTAACGAAAGAATCTGTACTAGACATGTTTTTTCTGTTTCTGTTGTGTAATCCAAATCTCAACAATGTTTGGACTTGTTCATCCTGATTTGTGAGAGATGAGACAATGGGACTTGTTATTTATTTTCTGATTACACTATTATCCAATCCGAATAAGTCTCCGCCAATCGATCCATGGGTGAATACTGGGTATGATTGTGTAATATTTTTGTAATAAGTCTCAGGAATATGATATTTTAACACCAATTTTTTGACACCGTGTTAAAATGTGGTTGGACGATTTCAAATTAAAAAAAAAAACACTTTGGTTTTTCTCTTCCAAATATGTCATTGCCTCAGTTTTTTTAATTTGAAATCATCCAACCACATTTTGACACGTGTGCAGTGTCAAAATAGTATAAAAAAATTGTTGTTAAAATATCATTTTCCTAATTCTCAAATCACCAGTGGAGTGTGTACTTAGTTGACATGTATGTCTTGAATTTCAGTCGTTAGAATGAAATTATAAACGTCTGTTACAAACTACAAAATATGGAATTTTATATGATTTATATGTTATATGATATATATCTTTGCAATATTATATCTCAACAAAATATTTTATTATCGAAAGTATTTTTTTAAAAGAAAAGAATGGTCAAACATGCGTCTTACTCTAGTATAAATTTTATTAACTAATATTTCATTCAATATATTTCCATTAGATTATATTTTCAAAACACATAGTTGGATACGAATTTTTTTTACATATATCTATTATAAGAAAAACATTAATATATAAGTATCTAATGTCTAACTTAAATAAATTAAAATCAATTTAATGTTTATTTTGCAAAATCTCTGACAATATATATCGTTTAACTGCTTAATTTTAACCCTTGAATTACCAAAAATTACTTTTCATATAAGTATATTAAGAATGCAACATCAGTATAACGTAATCTCAAACATCATACGGTTGCAGGTAGATGTAAATGAATTAATTATAAATATAAATGATATGTTGTCATCTTTGAAAGGGAACTGCTTTTCCATTAAAGTGGAGGACTTCTATTGCATTGAACTTCTAATTTTATTTTTGCTCATTTCTTTTTAGATACTGTTTATTGCAATTCTAGAAGGACAAAACAATAATGAAACAATTATTTGGCAAGACAATGAGTTCACAAAAACCCAAATGACAGAAGGAGGTTATTTGTCAAGACTCTGCTAAATAAATGAAAAACAAAGTCCCTCGGTGACAACAGAAAAATAAAGAACCAAGCTCTGTAAACCAAATGGAGGTAGAAGCATTATATCACCAGAACACAGTAATTTAAGAATTCGTAATGGTTAATAATTAGAAAAAATAAAAAGTTTAGGGCAATGAAATCCTGTAACTCTTCGTATAGAACGAAGGCCACTAAGGAAGAAGTGAGAAACGTACATGGTCAGCGCCAACCTTTAGCGATGGTCTAAGTTAAGGCACATGGTATTTTCAATTTACACAATGACATGTGAGCAAGTTGATTATCACCAACTTGATGGACAAGAGCAGATAAGAATCTAATTCAGTACTTAATCCTAAAAGCTTGGAACAAAGCACTTCCTCAACTCTCTTCATGAGGAACTAACCTTCCCAACCCTACTCTACATACCATACCTAGTTATTCCTGGAGGATTGACTTGAGCTAAATGGATTCCTTGAGTTCTGGTGTTGGCTTCACTCCAGATCAAAGGTGCTACCATTGAATCCAAGCTCAGCATCCTCTTCTTCGATCCGCCGGGAGATCCTTCGAGCGTCAATCCTCCTAAACTCTCAAGTGATGTCAGGCAACTTTCAGTGGAACAGTCAGCCCCTTGAGGCTGGAGAATAGGTGGTACTTCTGAAACATGCATTCCACCTACCTCAGAACATACTGGGGGGAAAAACCCAACGTTATCAACTAGGGAACTTCTGGGTGTTTTACTTTCCAGCCCTTGAAATTTTTGGCCATCTGTGTCCATAATTATGTCCCCAATAAATTGATCGGCTAACATCTTACATGCTCGCTCAAGCATGCCCATGTACCTCCGCTCTGCATCCTGGCGAATTTGCAAGTGCTTCTCAGCCTGCAATACCATAGTTCTTAAAAATAGTAAGTGTTAGGGTACATTTATAAGATATACCAACTATTTCTTTAATACAACACTGAATTAAACATTTTCAGTTATTATTTATTTAGTTCATATCTGTCCACATAAATAAGGGAGATGAATATAAAAGCAAGCAGTATCACATCATCCTGAAACCATGCACCGAGTCTAACTCCAACACCAATCAATATAGTCTTAAATAATGTGCCAAAACTATAAAGCACCTTACATTGTGAGAAGGAAATTTACCTCCACTAGTAAGTGTAGTTTACTTTGCACTTCCATTTGTGCTCTTAATGCCTCCTTCACTTCATGACCCCTACACGTGGCATTGCAACTCTCAATTTGTTAATCAACAACCATTCAGACATCTGGACACGAATAAATTGTTTCTCAAGATACCATGGAATTCTTACTCGTTTGCATCAGAAGTTGGTAACTTTGGAGATGAGTTGTCAGTACCAGGACTTTCTTGAAGATACGAACCTGACATCCCTTGCATGGGTTTTTCAATAAATGAGACCAAGTTTAGACCAATACAAAAGCTTATAATATAAACATTATTGCTGCTGTATGATTTTGACCCTGTTTTATACAAATGTAAATTCCAGAATCAACCTTTCTTTGATCAGGGCAACAAAGATAAAATGTGATCCATCCATTGAAAGAGACATCAACACATCAAATTAAAAAAAAATTAAATTGTGGCATATTTTTCAAAAATAAAGATAGATTAACCTACCATCTTTGCATCCCTCATCAGAATCTTTTCCTGATTGCTTACCAAGCCTATACTTCTGCAATGCAATGAACAATTGTATAAAACAGAACATTATCATAAAGTTTCAATTTCACCAATTATTATGCAATCAACTGTAGCAAAACGAACCTGAAGATGACTTTTTAAATGATAGAGCGTCAAACCCTTGACATTCATGGTTCTCATGATCGCTTTAGGAGTGGCTTCTGTAAATAATAATTTTAATAGTATAGCAGTGAGAAGAAGACGCCTGATGATATCACTCATGTATATATCAGAATTTCCTAGAATATATTCACAAGTCATAAATAACCCCACTACAAATTGAGAAAAAAGTAAATGAATCAAGAAAAACAAGAAGACGATTAAATCTCCATGATATTTAGAAAAAATCTAAAGTAATGTGCACTTAACTTGAAGAACATATCTTCAACATCGGAACCAAGGTTAATGTACCAATTACTGAAGGCTTTCTCCTCCCCTCATTCCCGGATAGTGGCATTGTGCTAGGTAAAAGCTAGCTAAAGATTTTTGGGTCCTAGATAAAGTCCATTTTTATTGAGAATTGTATTGCATTACAAAAAACACGCAGCATGAGTTTGTGGGAAGGATGCCTACTGAAAAATATACAGAAATAGAAGGCAACAAACTACTACAGTGACGAAAATCAATAGGCAGCAATGAAATTGAAGACAACCAAAAAGAGCCTTATAATAAGCTTTATAGTCCAGTGACTAAAACCTAGTATTCCACGTTGTAATCATTTTAGGTCCTTCTATATGCCACTAGCGTGTTTGGTAACACATTACGAGGCCTATTTGATGTGGTTTGCCACATCTCAATAGATCCTACAAGTTGTTGCTTCGGCCATTTGACGTGATATCTGCTTCCAAGCACACATTACATTGTCTACTTTATCACATTATTCACTATTCAACTTGTTAGGAAATAAGCAAAATATTAAGGTTTTCTGTGATGGTTAATGTTGGGCAGTTACATTGTTTTTGTTTATTTTTTCATTTTTTCAAGGGATAGCAATATCTAGTGCATAATTAAGCAACAGTACAAGACACACAATCACTAATTACAGCAAAGTTTTCTTTCACGCCACAACAATACGCTACACTAATAATTAGGAGAATAACCCCATGTGTAATGCAACCAAACCTGCAATTCCAACATATACCACTACAACTCAGATAAGAAAGGCCCCTCCTTTCCCTGCTACCTAACACTGGCCTCCATGAACAACAAATAAAACCTTTGCACGAATCCCAACATCTATAAACAATTTCCTAACAGTATCAAGCAAACCGTACACAAATTGATAACGAATTTCACCACAGCACGCCAAAAAAAAACACAGTAGCAGGCATATTAGCATGAATGAAATATGAAAGGGAAAAAATTACTCACTACTGGCACCCCCAAGTTGAGTGACAGCGTCAACAAAGCGTTCGTGAAGGTCAGCGGTCCACCGAAGACGAGGTTTGGGATCAGAGGTGAGAACAAGACAAGGGTCTCCGAGGTGAGCATGATTGGAAGCACCCTGCATGTCTTCCTGCCCAACACCCCCTTCATGGGGATGTATCAACCTAGAAAACATCCTAATCCTGTTGTTCTTCTCCTTGTTGGTGTTGTTGTAGAGTGAAACGTTAAACCCCACGAAAGGAAGAAGAGAGAGAAAAGGAGAAAACGTGGGTTTGTTGTTATGTTATGGAAGAAGGAGATGACCCATTTGGTGAAAGGGGAAGCAGAAAGGAGGAGTGGGGCGAATGGGGAAATGGGTATGTGAAAAGCACAAGACTTTGGGTTGAGAGGCCAAATGGAGCTGGCACTGTCACGCTTTACTGGGATTTTGTCACTTTCTCCTTCTTTACCTTTCTTCTTTTAAACAAAATAACAAATTATATTAATAAATTCATTACTGTTCATTTGCACTTGCCGCTCTCTCCTTCCCTCCCATCATTTTTCCATACCCATTTTTTTTTTAGGGTTCATCTTTTTGGGAATTCCAATCAGTTACGTCAAACTCTTCTTCTTCCAATGCAATCTCATCAATGATCTATCTCCAAAATATTCATTCATTCCAATTTTTTTATATTTATTATTATTCAGAGCACTGAGTTTGAGTTCCACATTATTTTTGGTGAAATATATTTTTCAAAAAAAAGGTATTTTTCCTTTTCGGCAGGCATGAGCATTGTGCTTTGATGATAGTGATTGTGGTATGGGCTGATGATTACAGAGTTTGGTCCATTACTAGGTCTGTGGGCTAAACCAGGAGTCCATTGGATCCAATTGTGGTCCTGTCCACTACGTCAAAACACTCAACATCTTTCTTTTCTCAGGAACACACTACTATATACAAATTAGTGATACAACTTTTTATCTTAACAATCACTAATACATAATCCTTTTCAACTTTTCTCATCATGTTCCACCAAAATTGAAATTCAATAGATATAAAATTGACCACAGATCATTTCTCATGATTCATCTGATTAATGAAGACATTTTATGTGTATATAAACTCATGTTCATCTTTTATTTTATTTTACGTGAGATTTTGTTATACCTAAAAAAAATATTTAAGCCGACTTTCCCAATTGTTTACAGAGGTGGAAGAAATTGCATGAAGTTAGAGGGTGTTTTTGCTATACAACTGGTTCTGAATTGTGTTCATGTTGAAGATTAAGGTGTTGAATTGTTGGAACTACATAACTTTAGACTATGACTTAAGACAAAGGTTTTTTGTCCATAGTTTGCATCATGTGGCACATACAGTTGCATGTGCTTAACACCATGAAATTTGGTTATAATAATTTTAAAGGAAAAACAGGGTGTCAACATGTTAATCTCATATTTTATACTTTGATGGTCTTTCATATCCACAAGTTAATGCTTTAATTTGTATCTCATTGTCAAACATGTTCATCATAAGAACTGTCAAAGATTTGCTTGGTCAAGTATGTACCACCCCTTCTCATTTTATCTTCTTTTTTCAACCCAAACAAATACATTCATCTCTATCTTCTTTAAGTAAACACTACTTTTGCTTCCTTACATACCATTAGCATCAATTTTTTTTATCTCATTATTACACAATCTTTGAATTTTTTAAAGCTCCTCTTTCTGGACTTTTACCATTTCAATTACACTTTTCAAATCATCCAAAAAATATTCAAAATATGTTTTTTTTTATTAAAATGTGTTATATTGCGTGTTGTTGAATTTAAGTTTCTTTCACTATTTATCCAATAGCTCTCTCAATTCAATAGAAAAAGTAATGCAAAAATCTTAGCTCAAAATAATCAATCAAATTAAAGAAAAGATATTTATTACTTTATTTATATATGCACATTATACTTGCTAAAATGAAAGTATTGTATCAAGAAAATTAATTAGTGAAGTAAAAGGAAAAAATATATAAAATACTAGAACCAAAGTTAGTATCATCATCATCAATTGAGAAAAGTTATGTTAATGGGATATGACAGGCACGAGTAGTACATTTTTATTATCTTTCTCATTAGATAAATATTTATCTCGTACCAATCTCCATATTTATACGGATATCTGCATATATTTTTAATACCTACGAAGATTTATGACAGCTACGAGTATTTACAAGAAAAATTATAAAAATATTTTAACCATAAAAATCTATAAAAGAAAAATATATAAAAATGATATAAAGTTATAAAAAATTGTATAATAATGAAAATCTAACAAAGATTTATATGAAACTAAATTTTAAATATTCAATCAAAGATAATCACATCCAAATAAATTCAAATAAAATACAATACACCATTATAAGTTTTAAACAAAAGTCAAAATTAACACAAATTCAAATTCATTCAAATCCAAATAAAATTACAAAAATAAATATTAAATCATGTTCAACAATCTCACTGTAGAAAAAAATTTAGATCACTTATTTCTTTACTAATATATATGGGAATATTTTGGTAAATTAAAAATTAACGGATATAAATATTATAATACTTGTATCCATTCCGTTAATATGCAAATATAAAAAATACTTGTATATATTACCTAAGTGTGTTTATATATATATATATATATATATATATATATATATATATATATATATATATATATATATATATATATAATTTTTTTTGAAAAGAAAAGCAAATATAATACGACGTGAATATGATATAATTTTATTTATATTTTCAATACGTGTTAAAACTCAATTTTATTAGTTATTTTCACCATCACTAAAGTTAAAGGGAGACATTTGATAACATCAATAAATTACCTATTAAATGGTTTGATTAATTTATAAGTTATTTAACCAATAAAAAGTGTCTAGTAATATTTCAAAGTAATTTATTTTATAATTTTATAATTTTTAAAAGATAAATTAATTCAACTAATTTTTAACTTTTTGATTATTTATTTTATTTGTTACATTTCAATATATTTTCTGATCATCTTTAACTTTTTTGTACTTATTATTACTCATTTTCAATTTTAAAAATCTTGAAATTGGTGTTCTCAATAGTTTAATAAAATTACTTGTTTGATAAAAATATCAAGCTTCTAAAATAAATAAAAACACTAAAATATTAATAATGATTTATTTAATTATTACAAATCTAAATATATCATTACACAATATGTTATGGAATAAAATATATATATATATATTTTATCTATGTAATAAAATTCATATAATCATATCTTTTTATT
Organism: Vigna mungo; assembly: GCA_036885675.1. Lineage (NCBI taxonomy): Eukaryota > Viridiplantae > Streptophyta > Magnoliopsida > Fabales > Fabaceae > Vigna > Vigna mungo. The sequence goes on along the minus strand of CP144692.1, from coordinate 40,077,922 downwards.
TTATTTTATATTTATCAACAAATTTATCAATCAATTATACCAATTATTTCATATTCAATAAATTAAATTATCTACTCACAACTTATAAGTTAAAAGTTCACTAGCTATTAATTACTAGATGGTTTAAAAGTTAAAATTGTTAACGAGTAAAAATAATTTAAAATACGTATGATAATCTCCATAATAACTATAATTTATACTACTTAACCAGTAAAAAGAAGAAAATAAAAGGATAGAATGTTCTAGATTTATATTTATATATAATAACACATGAAACACAAGTTAGTAGGTAGGTACATATAGGGTGATGTGGTCCTCCAAGTCAGCAATAATATGCCACCGTACAAGTCTACGTGGAATTCCATATCAATGCCATGTTCTGCAGATTAAGTGGATCTTCTTCTCATTGCATGTGCACTCAATCATTTTTATAACTCTCCCCTTAATCAAATGTCTTAATCACATTATATATATATATATTTGATAAATCTTCTAAATGTTTTCAAAATTAAAAATTTTGTTTTTTTTTTTTCATTTTGTTATAAAATACTTGTTTGGCATTTGCCTGATGTTAATTACTATTAATTATTCTGATTGACCGATTACATTTAGTGGTTGAGACACACCGATGATCGTGATTCATGGGCGCTCCATGTGAAATGAACACTATTTGACTATAACTTGAAGTGATTCCAAAATGTCCTTTTTATTTTTTGTTCATAAAAAAAACCAGCAACGATTAATTACATAAAATAGTTTATTATAGTCATTCTGACCAACATCCATTCTTCATGATGGGGAGCCAAATTAGGTGCTCTTTTAATGGCAGACACTAACATTGAATGAAGTGTGCTTCATGGAAAAGAAAAATTCTTGGAAAATGTATGATTGCTAAGTATCATTATTGTATTAAGGAGAGAAAGCAACAAATTAAGAGAAATAACACTAGCACAACAACAGCCTTAAGCCATTTGAAGCCTGGTTACATTACATCACCCTCTAATATCTATCTACCAAAGTACAAAACTGTGTCATAACATGGAGGAGGCTACTTAATTCCCATCAATTTTGTGAGAACTCAGCTCTCATATGTACATAACAAGATAAGATTAGAGAAAAGAAAATTTTAAACACTAAAATCTAAGATATTTTTTTTTTCCCAGCATAGAAAAGTAGGTCAGAGTTTGTTGATAAGAGGACAAAGGTGAGGTGATGCAGTTGGACACCTGTTTGAGTGTGATTTGTTATGCAGAAGAAAGCATTATGAAAATGATGGGTGTGATAGGGAATGATGTGAAGCAGTGGTAGGTGTTGGCAAGTGCTGAGTGATGACCTTTCTACTCTTTGAAACTGGACAATCAGAGGGTGGAGAGAGGAGAAGGTCCCTCTTCTTATTGAAAGGGAAAGTGGTTTTGGAAGAGTCTTGAGGTGAAATGGCCACAGGAGGGATCTCAATGGAGTTGAGCTGTGGAGGAGGGTGCTGCCACTGTGGGAGTGGTCCAGCCAAGAGAAGGGTCTGTAGCAGTGGTCCAGCTTCCACCACTGCCTTTAAGAGTTTTCCTTTTTCAGGCAATGCTTTCTTTTCTGCCAATTCAAGGACTACTTGCAGTGGTGTTGGATGTGGGGTTGAACTTCCACCAGAAGAGGGCATGCTGTTTTCTTCACAGTCAGAAGAAGCAGCTGCCATACAATGCTTTTCAGAGAACCCTTCTTGCAGCTCCTCTTCACTCTGTGATGAGGTGTCTCTTTGATTTGTCTGACCAAGTTGTTGTTGCTGGTTCTGGTGCTGATGCTGATGATGTTCCACCTGCTGCTTCTGCTGAAGTTCTTGTTGAAGCTCAAGTTTTTCCAGCATTAGCTTCTGGCATTTTGCTTGAGCTTCATCTCTCTCCTTGGTGACCCTGCTTAAAAGGTCATTGACATGGATCAAATCACATTCTCTTCTGGTAATCTCCTCCTTAGCTGATGCAATTGTTGCTTCTAGCTCTAAGGTTGTGTACAGAAGAGAATGTTTCAAGTCTTCTAACCCCTGCTAATGACACAACAGTAAGGAAATAGGAACAAAAAGAAAAGATAGAAAAGAAAAGTAGATGTGTGACACCTCTTCTTGGTAGTAGAATTCCCAGGCAAGAGGAGTACATTCATATTCCATTTGGTGCAGTGAGAGTGAGAGTGAGAGGAGGAAGAGAGGGAGAATATATCTGTCTTGGATCTTCAAATGAGGAATATTGTAGTAGTACTATCCTGGTGTCTACTTTCCTTTTATTCTTGGCTGAACTTTACTTCATGGGACATGGAGTTGAAAAAGGGACAGAAAGAGCCAAAATTTTAAAGCAGAAAGGGCAAATGGTAAGTGCATTTGGCTTTGTAACAAATAGGCAGTATGTTCACAAGGACTAAAATTCGGTGGGAATGTGATTTCATTTCAGTGGTCCAACTTCGAACCTAATCCTCTTCATATCCAGCCTTTTAGGTAGCGGCGGATGGCACGTGTGTACATACATATGTAAAACTTTAAGTAAATAATTTTAGCATCTCAATCAAAAAGTAACTAGCTACTTCCCTTTCGTTTATTCAGTTTCAGAGTCATAGCAAATAGTTACCTACTTTTAACTACCTAGGTAAATAAAAAACTGTCCATGAAAAGTGTAAATAAATACCATTAACAATATTAGATGGTGTTCTTATTCTTCTGCATTTTGTGATCTTCTCAACCATCCAGCAGTACTTTGTCAGAATGGAAAAACTTGTCATCTTCATATAAATTTTGCATTGGAAGAGGAGATGTGAAGCAAATCATCTGAACTTGAAAAAACATTTAGACATGTAACAGGGAGCCCTGCTGCATGGAGAGACTTTACTTTACCAATCTTAGATTAATGTTAACCACTGCTTTTTGTTTGTGTTCTATTTGGTCAGACTAAAACAAAAATAAAAGTCTAGTTAGAGGAATGATTAAAGGCATAAGATCTTATACCCTTTTCCTTTTGTGTGTATATGCTTTGATTTTATATTTTGACTAAAAAGAGGATTTTGCCATGGCTTTATTAGTTATTATCACGCCCTCCCATACCATATACTAAAGCACGTATTGTCGTTACTTTTTCCCTCCTCAGTCCTCACTCCCTCCATCATTTTCCTGTTCTCACTCAAATGCTTATAATGCAGTGTCGTATAACTCTTCTCTAATGAAAACGACACATCAACTTTTCATTTTAACCTATATTCTCTAGCCAATTTCAAGGTTAACCACTACTCACCCCCTCATAAAGTTATGTAAATATCATTACACAATCTGGTTTTCTGCCATCTGAAAATGATATTTGGATCATCTCAGAGATTAATTACCATCCTAAGGTAACATATCAAAAGTGCTCATCACTTCACAGTTATAAAATATCCAACACATTCTACTGACAAGGATCAGTAAGAACATTTAAGAGATCATATATGTACATTTCATGATCCGCCACATTGCGTATCTGCCAGTCAAAGAAGGGAGCTGCTGAGAAGAAAATATTTTTCACCAAAATCCTAAGGGGGCAACTGAGATAATGGTGGGTCCATTTTTGTAGCTCTTTTTCACAGTAAAGTTCAATCCTTTTTAGATCAAAAGAGGGGAAAAGAATAACGGCTTATGCAGCACCTAACTTACTGTTTTGGTAAGAAAATGTTGCCATGGATCTCATTGCAACCGTGTGGGTCCTCCTCATACACCCTCTTCACACCTGGTTTCCTAATATCCATGCACCAAAGTTGCACAACGAAGAATGCTATGCATACAGACAAATTCTTACATACTTTCCTTCAACAAAAAAACAAACAAACCCTTGACGTTTGTCTACGAATACATTGGATAGCATTTTCTGCTATCAAACAAAATCAATATCCAAGAAAACTTTATGGAAACCAGTTAACCATTTTTATTTAAAAGCCACAATTTCTGACACCATTTGTTTGAAAATCCTCAAAACATAATCAACAATTAGCACTTTGATGGGAGAGACTATATATCTATATATTTATATATTTATATATCTATATATATGTTACTTGCTTATGTAAAAAAAGGGAAAATGAAATTCTGAGAAAAGGAATCTGCAGAAGTGATTTGGTAGCTTATGAAGCATTGATGAACTAGGGTAAAGAAAAGCGATGGTGGCACTAAGCGTGCATGAAACATTGCAATAATTGGCAAGGATTATCTTTATCTTTGTACCTGATAGGATAAGATTCTTAGACATTATTTTATATAATAATTAATTATTTGATGTAATCTAGGTGGTGGGTTATTTTCCTCCGTGAAGGAATAGTTAATTGATGACAAATGAATGGCATATAACCGTTGCTCATGAAAATGGAATTAGTATATATATTTTATAATGCAAGTACATAATCACATGGAACCACTTAAAGTAAATTGATTGATGTAGTACAATATTCTTCTTCAACTATATCATCATGGTTACGTTATAAATTCTAAATTGAAATTGTTTAGTATTTATTGAACAAAAATAACTTTCTTTCGTGTTTTCTTGGAGGAAGAAATATCCAATGTATTGCAAATTGAACCGAAACAGTTTGCTTGTGAAAAGAAAGAGCCAAAACTCTATGAACACGCATTTGATGATAATAAATTGTGTTAATTAATTAATTAATTAATGTTAATTAGTTATTGATTCGTGCATTGACGCGGTTTTGAGCTTTAGAATGTTGGGGAAAGAGATACTTTTTGTCTCCGTTTGCATGTGAGGAAGCTATAGATGGAAGGCCCACGCAACTAACCCAACTCTTTCAAATCTAATTATGTACGTTTTGGCTAATTAACCCAACTTTTTATTTAAAAAAAAAAACAAATTTATCTTTACAATTCTGTTAATCCAAATAAAAATTCAATAAAAACACAATACTTTTTTGCTTTTTCTGTCTAATAAATTTTCACATTCTTTCAAATTTTGGTACGAGGGTTTCCTAAAGAAACACTTTTTACACTGTAGTATCCCTCATGCAATTTCTCTCATTCTAAAGTTTTCATGATGAATAATCATAATGCATGGAGAATATGAAGGCATAAGGTGGAAAACACAAAAAAAAAATAAAAAAATTTCAACAACACTACTGTTATAAGAAAGCAACTGATGTTCTGAGACAGAATTGATTATAATGCAAAGACTATATGTATAATCACATGACTTTATTTACTTTTTTTATATGCAAAACTGTATTATCTACCAAGACCACTAGTAAAAGTAATTATGAATCTTCTTTTTTTTTTTCCAGGCCTATTTAAATTAATGGAAGTTAAAACCGATTCTTGAATATATGCATTATACGACTAAAAGGACTAAACAAAGTTGAGGTTATTCGGTTATTTAGATTTAGGCTAGTTTTTTTAGTATAACTTGTTTTATACGTTCGTATGCACAGTTTCTCTGTCATCTTTACAATTTATTGTCATCCATTTATAATAGAAATGATATTAATATTTTGTCTCTTGATTATTTAGAAAATGATAGATACATCTCCGATTAAACAATATGAAGACTTCGCTAGAAAAATAAACATGCAATTATAAATTTATTTTCAATATCAGATGTTCTCATTTTTATATTTATATGTATAACTCCATTACTAGTAATATACCACAAAAATACGTTTTCAATTCTTAAAACACAAATAATATGTACTCATAAAATAAAGTTAACCACAATTTATGTTTAGAAACCCAATGTATTCTCTACTTTACCCTAGTTGTTGTCTTTTCTGACAAAATGACACCTTTATTTTTGTACAAAACCTTTCTTCATCAACCAATTTAGACACCCAAAATATTATAACTTCTTTTTCTTTTCTTTTCTTCCTCCTTTTATCTGGAGTTCTTCATGCCATCGTCTATGAAGTTTAATTTGCATCATATTTACTCAATGAAGAAATGCTTTACCTTTTGAATACTATCAAAATATTATGTGCCGTTTATTAAGATATTTTCTATTGTTGTGTTGCTATGACGGTTTATATGAACATGGTTTCTTTTAGTAAGTCTGTTTTATGTGTAAATAAATGTTATCATAGTAAAATATAATGATTGGTGTGACTTTCTATTGATGGTATTGGCAACAAGGCTTGATAAAAATGGTTGGCAAAGAGAGTTTCCTTAAGGTGTATGAAATCCATGATAAAATTTTAGGAACATTTATATATTATTTGGTTGATACTATAGGTGGTGTAAGAGGAAAATACAGAGCTGCAAAAGGCAAAAGAATAAGTGAAACTTTCTTTTGGATACCAAATTTAATCCATAAGGGTGGGATAAAAGCAATTTGCATACTTGTTCTAAAACTAGGTAAAATTAGTCTTGATAATTACTTGAATTAATCTCAACAATAAATTTTATATTAAAACAAAACAAGGTGAGAGGAATTGAAATTTAGATGCAAAAGCAAACAGACCATAACTGTCTTGAATCTTGGTATCTATTGTTCAGTCAAATTTCATCCAATTATCTCAGAACTCTTTTTTCGTTTTTCTTAATATTGTAAGTTTCGGAAAATAAAATAAAGGATACAGGTTAAACTTTCATTTTCTCTCCAATTTAACACATTTGGCAGCATGCAAATTCACGTTTCACGTTCCAATATTCATAACGTATGCTAATCTATATGGTACTTTTATAAATAAATTATGTTATGTAAATTATAAACTAATATCTTCAAGCTTCCCTACCTACGAAGCCGAATATTTTATCAGAATTGCTATTTTGATAAATTTATCTTAATATAAATAGTTTGTAAACTAGATTATCGACAAAATGGAGTTCGCAAAAATATAATGATTCTCTACCCACATGATAATAACTCCTTCCTTTTATCATAATAACGCACATCAGTTTTCAATTATGCAAGGCCCTACCTAACACAAGAAGCTACAATTCAAAAAATCAACAGAACCCTACCACCACTGTACTATGTAACTGGATATCCAGTATGAGCAGTTTCCACTTCATTCTCATGCAGAGTTGTTCACAATGAAATTACCTAATTTATCTCTACGCATCTTCACATTCAGTGGAACTTCCTTGTAGGACACAACCTTCTCAACTGTCCGACGCAATGGCCGCCCAACAGATGATCTGCGAGTTTCCCCAGACACAAATGAACAGGAATTGTTCTCTTGTCCAGAAGTTATTGTTGACGTTGGACAACATTTTTCTGACATATCATCAGATATTTGGGAGACATTAAATTTTGCATCATCTAACACAAATAAGTCCTCTGTTGGCTCTGGATTCTCTGGCTTGAACCTGTTAGTTTGTCTTCTCGTACTTTTCCTGTAGATAACTCTCAAAGATAGGTAAGCAGGTTTTTTTATTGTCTAAATTAGTCACAGGTGAGAGCTATTAAAATTCAATCAGAACGTAGGAGTATAAGCTTACCTCTTCTTTTCAATGTTCTTTTTGGTGTGAACTGGTTCGGTGTTAGTAGGTCTTGAAGCTGCATGCAAAGAATGTACATAAGACTCGATATAGCTATAGCAAGGCTGCACGAAAGTAAGAAAATGGACAAGTTGTGTAAAGTTACATTCTGTAGTTTCCCTGACTTCGTCATGAACCTTGGACCCCAATGATGTTGTCCCACTTTCATTGGCCTTTGGAATATCATCTTGTACTTCAACAACCTCCACGAAATCTTCTGTTGGTTCTGGTTTTTCGTCTTTCAACCCAGTGGATTGCCTTCTCAAACTATACCTGTATTGTATATTCAAGGGAGTTATATGAGCTACCTTGTTCCTAGTAGTAACTCGTATATAGTGTACAAAGTCAAATTTCGGAGTTCAGAAATTAGGGCAACGTAGTAAACAAACTCAAACTCATACCTTTGGTTGTCGACCTTTTCCAAGGATTTGACTTGTTTACTTACGGCAGGTGCAGAGGCTGCATGAGAGAAAGACCTCTTTAGAGATTTACATTAAAATGCGTGCACACACACACACACACACGAAGTGGGTCCACTACCGTACATCGAGGTTTGAACACTCTCCTCCTTTTAGCATTCCCCCGGTTATTTGACTGATCTGACTGCTTATTCACCTAATAGTTGTTAAGAAAAAAGGTGAATTGTTGTGTGCCGCTAAGAAGGGAATGAAGACCCACTAGCAGAAGGAACAAATAACGGAAAATTCGTACAGTACCTCATTAACATTAGTTTCATGCTTCAAATTAACTGTGTGTTCTTTTTCCTAGAGAAAGAAAATTGCAAAAGTCAAAAACAAAAATCAAGTCATTATCACTTGCTCATTTGCAATTTATCATCTTAGAGATGCATTAAACTGACCGTCAATTCTAATTTCATAGCATTGAGTATCCCATTTTTAATTCCTAGTTCAAGCTGAAGTTCCCTGAGCTGAATGACAACAAATTCAATATCATTCAACTCATCATAAGAAAATTGAGAGCAATAAGTGGCATAACAAGCACCGACAGTTTTCATTGTCTCACCTTCTGTCTACTAGAATTAACCTCCTGTATTGCATAGTCAAACACACAACAGCAATTGTAGATTAGAATTTCAACAAGAACATAAAACTTTACTGCTAAAAACATTTGGTCCATACCGCCAGCATTTGACTATTTGTGAGGGCAAGTTCCGCATTTTGCATCCTTAGTTTCTGAAAATTGGTTTGACACTTCTGTAGCTCAGCTTTACAAGATTGTATGAACGCACTGTCCACACAAGTTGAGATAACCCCAGTCAATGAAAACTATCACCACCTAGATAACACAGACCAGATACAAAACAAAGAAAAGTAGACCAAATCCAGAGAGAAGAACAAATTACTCTTTATTAGCAAGAACCTTCACTAACATTTCCTTTTCCTGGTAAACAAATTCAAAACATACATCAGTAAAGTGTGAAGCTAATGAGAAACAAACAAAAACAAAACACGAGAAGTACATTTGTATTTGTAGTATATAACATACCTTGAGAAGGTTTTCAGCAGAAACTTGCTGCTTTGGTTGTTCGTGCAAGTTGGTTACATCAGCAAGAATTTTGTTTTGGGAAGCTCCAACTCCAACCCCGACACCCACATAAACAGAATCTCTTTTCACCACTTTCACTCTCTTTGCTTTTACACCTGCAACTCGTGAAGTGAGATTTCAGATTAAAAATTCCCATTTTTGCATGTAGAATTTCGTTTGGACTTGGGAGCTTCGACAAATCTTGTGGATGGGAAAAACCTAAGAGCTATATATCCACAAATCAGATCTTAAAATGTTAACTATACCCGACACAATAACTCAATTGGAGCGACAAAAACCTAATCGAAGGCAAAATATGGCGGTGAAAGATGAATGAAGTCATTAAAAGAGTAAAAGAAGGAAATGAGAAAACCCTAAGGCAGAGACGCGATTTGAGAGAGGAGAATAATGAGCACCTCCAACGGCGCCGGAATTGGAGTTGAGGAAGACAGTGCCACCACCTTCCGTTTCCATAACTCCCTTTCTCTGCTTCCGCCCTAGTTACTGTGTGGATTGAAGAGAGGAGGAAAATTCGAATCGGAATCGTCACGACTCAAGAAACTAGAGACAAACGGCTTTCCAAACCTAATTCCAAACCTCCATTTTGAATCTTCTATCTCCCAACGGTCTCTACTGTTTTTTTTTACTCCCATTTTTTTAAAATGTATCATAAAAAAACACGAGTGCAAAATAATTTAATTTTAAATTCTGTGGGTACTATAATTTTAATTTTCCTAACTTAATTTAATTTTGATCTGTATACTTCTTGATTTTGCATGTTTTTTTTAATTCCTTTCCATTGCAGAAAAATATAAATGCGGTTTTTTAATTTGCATAGGCAAAATATATTTAAAGAAAGTACTATGAATTGATGTCCTATTTTATTTTTTGATAAATGTTTTTAAGTTTAATTCCATGAGATTATGGATTGATTAACTAAATTGAATAAGTTATTACGAATCACTATTCATGTTTTCCTTGGAAGTGCCTTGAAAAATGACTTTTCTTCCACTGTCCCCATCATTTTTATTACACTATTTTGTAACTTTTAAAATGACAATATCATTATTTATATACAAGGGTGCAGGAAGAAAAGATCGGGTGCAGAAAGAAATTCCCTTTGGAGAACTAGGAATGCGACCTACATGGGCTTGACATAGTCGGAAACAAAAGCCCACAATACTTATCACCAATAACTTGTTTTTTTTAAAATCATTACATGGACCTTTTGAATGCAAACAAGTGTGACAATGAATATGACTATTTAAATTATTACAATGCATTGTGCATATTAAGACTGAAATGGTGAAAAAAGAAATTTGACTATTTAATTTGAAATTGAAATAATTTCAAAGGAAATTATATGAAATATGATCTTTTATGATATTTATTTGTTCTATTCCTTGTTACTTTTAATCGTTTATAGTCTTTTACATAGTCTAAAGTCTATTTTTTTTCAACTGTCAATGTCAAATAATTGACTTAGACCAAGTTCGCGTATGAAGTGCATGGATTAAAACTATGATCCCACATTGATAAGTTAAAAGAATAGTTTTTATTCTTTGAAGTTCAAAATTACTTTAAATATTGATCTAAGTTTTTTCTTTAAGAAATCATAAGGTTTTATCAAAAGACTAAAAAAATTATATTCAATTTATTGTCATTTAATTTTACATTACATTACAAAGTAATTCATAAAAAGCACAATGAGTTTCTTAGCTACTGCTCGTGCAAGAGTTCAGTAGGATTGAAATCAGATTTTAGAAATTAGTATGGATCCGACCAGTTTCCATTATCCCAGTTGGACTCATGCAATACATTTATTGCAAGTCTAATTTATTTACTTATATTTAAATTTAATACTTTTTTAATTATGAAAATTAAAAACTAATGTGAGTATGAGTTTGATTAAAATATGAAAGGTTAGACCAAATTAAAATTAGGTAAGGTATGATTTAGTCTTGTGTAAGGTTAAATTAGTTTAGGTTATTACATAATGTAAGGTTAGTTTATTGAGCATAAGGCAAGTCACCCCAAAGTTAAGGCAAGTTATGCTAAATCCAAGTTATGATAAGCAAAGTCAAATCTAAGTTAGGTTAGGCTATGTCCAATATGAATTTGAAATAGGTTTAAGTCTAGGTAAGTTAGATCATACCTTGTAGAATTTTGATTAAGTTAGAGTCAAGTCAAGTTAGATTAGACTAAAACTTAATTTAATTTAGGAAAATTAAGTTAGACCCAACTCAAATTAAATAAAAGGGCTCACTCTAAGATGAGTTAAGTTAAGTCAAAATGAGCAAAGTTGTTTTAAGTTAGTCCAATGCATGTTGGTTTAATAAGCCTCACTGTATGTTAAATAAATTGAATAGGGTATTACTAATACTTAACTCAAATCGAGTTGATTTCGTCACGGAAAGTATTGATTGAAATATTTTCATACTTTTTTGTTTTTTTATACATAATGCAAACTAGTACGTATTTATTTTCTAAACTCATTTCCTTTATGTAACTATTATTTTTTTTTATTCAATGCTTTTTAATATTAATCAATCACCAGTGTAAAAGAAGACTACAAAGTGTAGTGTTCAACGTTAAAAAATGAAAAAGGCAAAGTTAAAACTTATCAGTAGCATTGCTGTAAATAAATACAATAATGTCTGAACACATCAAAACAAACGTCCTTTAACGTTGGTTAACTCCATTTTTGACGTTATATTGTACATTGTACCTTGAGTAAAAATATAATGTTCGCTTAGGCAATCGTAAACATTCATACCAAAATAAATTCATCTGAAACGCTCCTTATATTCCCCACAATTTTTCTTTTCAAAAGATTTTTCAAATCTTTTGTAAAACCTATACATCCATTCCACCTTTGCCTCCCTAAAGAGCTTTCGGAACTGACTTCCGTACTATTAATTTTCTATCTCTGAATTTCTATTAATTCCTTCAAGTTCACAAAAACAAGACTTTTCTTCGTCGTTGATTCATAATCTTTATGAATAGTTTTTGTGAACCTTGAAGGTGTGATAGAAATTTAGAGGCCAAGAGTTGATAAATATAGATTGCAAACAGCTTCTCCATTATAAATAACCTATGCTTCTTTTACTGATTTAGTTTTCATATTTGTGCATAGGTTTGTAATAATGGAGTTGCTTTTGAAATCCTCGAAGGTAATTGTTGTCAAATAATCACAAAATTTGACGTCATTTAATATCAATTTGAACAAGTGTTCTGCAACACATATATTCATATTTGACTATCATATTTGACTATTTTCTTTGTCGTGTTTAGTGTAACAAGCAGACAAATTCCTGGGCGTGCAAGTACTGCACAATGTCATGGATGAAGACCATCATCCAAGCAAGAATTAGAGATGATTGGATTGGGGTAATAATTTAACTTTGAAATCTTAAAAATCACATTTAACTTTCAACATTAGAATGAAAACAATAGTAACGTTTTCTTGTTTTTGCAGCAACTCAACAATCCATCTCCATTAACAAATGCCACAATCAGGAAGCTATGTCATGAATGAGCATGATATCTTTTGGAAAGATGGAGTTAGACTACAATAGTTTACTATCAATTCTTTTTGTTTTGATATTCATATCTTTAGTTTTGTTATAGTCTGAAATGTGAATAGAGGAATTCGAGATATATCAAATGAAAAAAAAATGGTTTTTCGATTTTCAGGTGTGGTAAAATTCAAAAAATAAAATATTTTATTAAAAAAACTATATAAATGTCAGACATGCACTACTCGACGTTATATTACGTCATTGACGTCGGCCTATACAATTACCGACGTCAACTCACTTACAGTGTCACTCCAGAAGAAAACTTTTGTTGGAAGTTCCATATCAGCAAGTTTTGTGGAGTTAAGTTAGACTTCAAACCCATTTTCTAATAACTTTCGTTGAGCGAAATGTTGTGGCTCACCGATCTTGATGTTGATCTTCACAAAAACTAGACATCAAACCCATCTTTTCCATTTCACAAAAACCACCCCTTGAATCAATGCCAAGTGTGATTGTAATTATACTGGGCTCCATATAACGTCGCAGTATAAGATTGACTGATGTTAAATGACGTGGAGATGTTATAGGCTGATGTCAATTTAACATCTCTTGATATGACCAAGACCTTGTATTGGACGTTAAAAGCCCAAAAACACTGACATCAAAGTCCTTTTTTTACCCAAATGAATAATTGAATTACTTGTTAAATAAAATAAGTATTAACTGTGATGACTAATTCTAGAAACCAAGACAATAATCGTTATAAAATTTAGAGACTATAATAATAGTAATAATAAACTGAAGATTGAAAAAAAAATAGCAGTAATATCAATTTTAGAAATTTATTTAATATTTCTTTTAAATTTTAAAGATCATTACAATATCACCCTACAAATTGAAGGAGTATTAGTAAGAGTGTGAAAAAGTTACAGTGACGTGATACTGAAAGCAGCATTTGAAGGTCGATACAGAATGATGGAAACAAAAACAAAGGTCAGTATCAGTAATCCTGAATTTCTAAAAATATTGTCATAATTTTGACTGCAACAGTCACGGTACCAATTGTCTCATTCTTTGAAAACTCAGGCAGCCCTTAAAGTTTTGAAAATGGAAGTATGGTTTTGTTTTGTTGTTATTTAAGAAGGAAAAAGTTTGTAAAAATGATATTTGATTTTTGAAATGGATGTGTTGTCCATTCTATATCAAAGAGGGATCCACATTATTCTCTTCATGATACAGTCAAGTCAAGTCAAAGTCTAAATTCCATCCTTCTTATTCATTCTTTCATTCATGTCTTTTGAAAGGAATATTAATAGATCATACCTCTCTGCCTATATACCATAGCCTCCATGACATGACCACTGCCTTCATACAATAATGCACTCTCTCCTTATACTATAACCAAATTTCACCATTCAAACCCTAGCAACTTCATTGCTTTTGTTGAGGTGGAACAATATCAAATGAAAAAAAACAACATTCATACCACACATTAAGAGCAAGGATTGTAATTTCTTACAAGAGTTTTGTCATTAAAACAACTACCACTTGATTTATCCACTCTTATTAAAGATCCAAACATATGTGTCTAAGTCCAAGGAAATATAAAAAAGTTAAACATATAAGAAATAACACGTAAATTTATTGTCTTAATATTTTACATTGGAAGTAATGTTAATTTCTTATTTAGATTGAGATCGTATCTCATTGATATTATGTTTTCTCACTAAATCTTTTCTGTAAGATTTTTGAGTGGTATCAGATTTAAATGTTTATCTTATTGATCAGATCAACTATCAAAAGTCATGTTTCATTAATGTTGTATTTCTTTAATGAATCTTCTCAAAAGTGAGTATCAAAATCGAACATTAATGTTGGTGACTGACTCAAACGAGTTTCTGTATAAAAAATTTTCCTGATGGAGGATCAAGCAAGCATATCCGGTTGAGTTGAATAGTGGTACAAGAAGGAAAACTTGTGGTTAGTTGAAAGAGAAGGACCAATACAAAGAGATTCACACATTGAGAGAAATATTATTAAGAACTTATGCATGAATATGAGTTTCACCTTAAATAAAAATAATAAAGTGAGCATTATATAAGGATAAAGGCTCATAATATTCATATTTTATAGGTGAATTATTAGATTTATATCTTATGTTTTTTAATGACATTATAAAAGTATTGTTTTAATGTCTTGAGTTAAAAATGGTATGAATTTTTATATGTGATTTTAATTCATATTTCATTGATGGGTAACTTGTCTTTGGAATCCTATCTGGAAATACTGATAAAAGAAAAGTTTATTTGCCTTTTTTTCTTTTAAATGTGTATGTTTTCTTAATTGGTGATGTTATGTTCCTTTTGTATATCTTTGTTGCGTCTTTTACGTGTCAGAGGAATTTCCATACCTTTGTGCTTCTGCTTCACTCCGAACTGTGAATTCAAATTTACAAATTTACTATTCTACAGATCACTTATTTTATCAAGTGCTTATGATAAAATAATTTAGGGTTTAGGGTAAAACTATTAAAGTTGGTTAACTAAGGATGCCTCTTGTTACTTTTACCCATAATGATGCATAATTTAGTTCATTAGTATAGAGAAATAATAGAAAGAGAGTGAAATTTTTTGTTTTGAAAAAAAGTAATTTCAATATTTTTAATCAAACAATTTATATATATTTTAATTTTTTTATTTGTATTTTCAACTTATCCAATACTGAAATGAGAGAAGAAGCCAAAGCCCAATAATTGATTATATAGGCTTGGGAAGGAGAAAGTGTTTTGGACCGAAGCCACTCTAACTTTGCCCATTACCGCAAAACGGGGTTTTATAAAGTTTTCTTTTTTCTGTTCTTTAGTGAGATGTTAATTACTTGAATAAACTCAGTCCTTGTTAAAAAAATATATAATAATACTTTGACATTATTCTTTTACAATATTTTAATACTATTTACGTGTTATTATGTGATTGATTTATGTTGGTGTTTATGATTATTATTATCAATTGTGGAGTAATTTTGAATCAATCACTTAATGAAATATAGATGATATTAAAATGTTGTGAAAATATTATTATCTTTACAAAATACTTTGACAAATAGTTATCTATTTAAATAAATTAATTTAACCATGTATTTCTCTTAATCAGCAAACATGTACTTAAATATTTCCATTCGAAGCCAGCCATATAGATTAATTATACTGTTAATTTAAAAAATCAAATATAAATATACAAGTAACTTTGTAATTATATAGAATTTCATTTTTTTATTAATTTATTCTTTTTCTCTAAAAATAAATACTTTAATAATTTTTATATCACTTTCTTCTCAATGAAGAATACTTCTCTCTCCAGTTATTTTTTTTTTCATTTTTTATTTCTTGCAACATTTAATTATAGGTTTTATTTTTTATGTTAGAGATCTTATACCTACTAAAAATAGGCAAATTTATTCTAAATGTAAACTTTGTATTACAAATCAATTTTATAAATTAGAGTTAACTAAATTTTAATAAAATTTATTATTTTTTATTATCAGAATATTTAATTTTAAATTATATATGTTTTAATATTGGCTATTAAATATAACTTGTGTGCATTTAAATGATTAAATGCGTTTTCCATATTACTCTAAAATATTTTTCTCAGTGACACTGATCATGATATCTAGAAAATACTGTTAGTAATTTACTATTAGATTAGTGTATTGAAAGTATATTGAGAGTGAAAATAATAAATAATAAAAATAGAGGTTAAAAGAAAGCTAGTAGAGATTCTTAAAATGTTAAATGATTACATGACACTTACTTCGTATTAAATAGCTTTCATCTGAATATCTTTGATAAGTTTATTGTGAGAAACTGGGGAAGAGCCATTGATGAATGTTGAAAGTTTGAATTAGGAGGATGAAACATAAGATGCAGAGAAGCATAAGATAAGGTTGTGTGTGGTTGAGAAGAGGATTATGGTGTTATGTTATGTTATATCTGAAAAAGTGTCAGGCAACAGAAAACCATGGATGGAGAAGAGAAGAGAAAAGCCAAGTTTTGAGGAAGGAATTAAAAGAGAGAGAGTTAGGAGTATTATTTAAACAGCAACATTGGTTTTCATGCAATCTGTTTTATTTGTAGGTTTGCGATTATTCCATCAATCATTCAAGGCATTATTCCCTCTTCTCCTCGAGAAAAGATAAAAGGTAAAGCCCACCAACACTGTTCCCTCTGTCCATTCAACCAGACAGACAGTCCTCTCTCTCTCTTTTTCCTCATCTCCTTCTCCTCTTCTTCTTTTTATCCTCTTTTCCCTTTTTCTCTCTCCACCACCTTATTCTTAACAAAACCATTCATTATCTTTAAACCCTTCTTCTCACTTTGCCACTTATTTTGCACTTCCTACGATATTAATCACCACAACCTTTTCATAATCTACTTACCTTTACAATCACTCACCCAATTCACTTTCATATAAAAAGCCAAAACTTCCCTCACTGACAAGAAAGGCACAAAACTCACACAATATCTATCTTGCAGACGTTGCTATAAGTGTACCAAACCAAGTATAAACCACCATATAGAGATACATATCTGCATATCCAACCTCCTGACCCAGCATATACACAACCCTTTTTCTTTCTAGTTTGTATTACTATTATATACCACATCTTTCAAACCCTGCTCATCAAAAACTCCATTAACTCGATCGTATCTAAGCCTAGCTAGCCCTTCTACTATATCCTTGTGAGTGTGAGTTATTGTTTTTACTATAGTTGAGAAGATGAGGGGAGGTATTTGTAGTATACAGCTTCAGGCTCTTACACCTGAGGCTGTAACTGTTGTTAAGCAAGCTGTTAATCTTGCCACAAGAAGAGGTCATGCACAGGTGACTCCTCTTCATGTTGCCAGTGCCATGCTTGCAACTTCAACAGGTCTTCTCCGCAAGGCTTGTCTTCAGTGTCACTCTCATCCTCTTCAGTGCAAGGCTCTTGAGCTTTGTTTCAATGTTGCACTTAACCGTTTGCCAGCTTCCACTTCAAGCCCTCTTTTGGCTCCTCAATATTCCACCCCTTCACTTTCCAATGCCTTGGTTGCAGCCTTCAAACGTGCGCAGGCTCACCAGCGCCGTGGATCTATTGAGAACCAGCAGCAGCATATTTTGGCCTTGAAGATTGAGGTGGAACAGCTCATAATTTCCATTCTTGACGACCCGAGTGTTAGTAGGGTCATGAGAGAAGCTGGTTTCTCCAGCACCCTTGTGAAAAGCAGGGTTGAACAAGCTGTTTCAATGGAAGTTTGTTCACAAAAGGCTCCTGATAGGAGCCAGGCCATAGAAAGCACTAAGCCTCAAGCTATTCTTGGTGGTGGTAATGTGTCTCCATCAAGACCTTTTGGTCAAGTTGGGGGACAATTCATGAAGCCTCTAGACCATGTTAACAATGACGATGTAACTAGTGTGTTGAGTGAGTTGGTGAGAAAAAGAAGAAACACAGTTATTGTGGGGGAGAGTGTGACGAATGCTGAGGGAGTAGCTAGGGGAGTAATGGAGAGGTTTGAGGTAGGAAATGTTCCTGGAGACTTGAGGTATGTGCAATTTGTGAGCCTTCCTCTTATGTGTTTCAGAAACATTAGCAAGGAAGAAGTTGAACAGAAGCTTATGGAGGTTAGAAACCTGGTGAAGAGCTATGTGGGAAGAGGGGTTATTCTTTATTTGGGTGATCTAAAGTGGTTGTTTGAGTTCTGGACAAATTATTGTGACCAGAAAACAAACTACTACTGTTCTGTGGAGCACATGGTGATGGAGATTAAAAAATTGGTAAGTGGTGGGGAGTCTAGTAGACTGTGGCTCATGGGCATTGCAACTTTTAAGACATACATGAAGTGTAAAATATGTCACCCATCCCTAGAAACTATTTGGGAGCTTCATCCTTTCACAATTCCTGTTGGAAGCCTGAGCCTAAGTTTGAATTTCGACAGGTGATTTTTTATTCTCTCTGGCTTTGAATTTTTTATAATTTTTTCTCTTCTCTTGTTCTGTTGTAGTAACTTCTCTCCCGTGTCTTTTTTTTTTTTTTCAGTGGTTTTCAAGTTAAAGAAAGAAGCAAGACATTTTTTAAGGATGCTCCTTTTGAAGATGTAGCAGAAAGAGTTCAAAACAATCTAACTTGCTGTAGGGATTGCTCAATAAATTTTGAAAAAGAAGCTCAAAGCATAGTTAACAGTGTAAGCAAGAAAGTTTGCACTACCAGTAACTTGCCAACTTGGCTTCAAAACTGCAAGGAAGAGAAAAGTGACACATTGGAAGTTCAGGTTTGTATAATCACACATTAATTATCTCGTATGTATATCAATTTTTTTTATAACATACTGATTTATTCTTCTTCTTTCTGAAACAGGAAAATGCAAAGCTTAAAGATCTGTGCAAGAAATGGAATTCGTTGTGCAACTCAATACACAGACACCCTTCCGTTTTTGAGAAACCATTTTTGTTTGTTTCGTCATCTCCTTCATCACCCAGTTCTGTTTCTTCACTTGAAAGAAAGTCTAGCTTCCATCACAGCCACCTAAATTGGCCTATGATTTCTGAATCAGAAAAGTCGCCAAAAGAATGTGAGTTATACAGTGAAACCGGCGATGATGATGGTTATGACAGCAGTTTCATAATGTTCATGCCAGATAGAGATGTTCCTAAACCAGATCTTCTGTCAAATCCTAACTCAAGCCCGAACTCAGCTTCTTCAAGTGAAGCAGTGGATGGTTTGGAAAGCACTGAAATGTTCAAGGAACCTAATGATGAGAATCATAAGATTCTTTGTGATGCCTTGGAGAAAAAGGCTCCACAGCATAAAGAAGTTATTCCAGAGATTGCAAGTACGGTCCTTCACTGTAGATCAGGAATGAGAAAAAGAGAGAAGATCTTGATGAAGATAGAAGAGAATCAAGAAACATGGATGTTGTTTCTTGGTGTGAATTCTGAAGCGAAAGAGAGCATCTCAAGGGAGTTAGCTAAAGTTGTTTTTGGGTCTTACAGTAACTTTGTCGCAATTGGCATGATCAATTTCTCTTCCCCAGAGGATGATTCCATTGATGAAAAGTCCAAAAGGAAGAGGCCAAGAGAAGAGTTGAAAAGCACTTACGTTCAAAGATTCGGGGAAGCAGTGAATGAGAACCCTCATAGGGTATTCTTCTTGGAAGACTTGGATCAAGTTGATTACTTTTCTCAAAAGGGTCTAAAGCAAGCAATTCAAAGTGGAAGGATAACACTTCCTGGTGGTGAATCTGTTCCTCTCAAGGATGCCATTGTCATTTTCAGTTCTGAAAGCTTCTCTTCGCCAAAGTCAAGATCTCCAGTCAGAAAATCACCATCTCAAAACAAAACCAATAACGACAGTTCTACCCTCTCTTTGGATCTCAACATTGCCATTGAAGATCATACTGGAAATGTGGCATTGCCTGGAGACACTGCTATCCTAGACTTAGTTGACAAACAAATTTATTTCGACATACAAGAATTATGATAGAGAGGAAAAACATGATGTTATGCTAAATTTGGTTTTTTTTTTTTTTTTAATTGTATTGTTTTTGAGTTACACTTAGTGGGGTCAGTGGGAAAAGAAAAAGTTTATTAGATAGAGATATAATATAGCTTCTTAATCTGCATGTCTTAAGCTTGAATGCAGATGGTGGTATATTAATTCAGGAAGAGAATGAGTCTATGTATATGTTAATTAATGTGCTCAAATCTTTTGCATGTAATTTGATTCCTGTTTCTAACTAAATATATTTTAGTAATTGCTTTCTAATGTTCCTGCTTCATGTTCCATTCAGTCATCATTCTTACATTTCTTTTCTAGCAATTATTATGAAAATTTCAAGTGAAAAAGTTAATTTTTCAACACTGAAAAAACTCAAATTTTTGACATAAATAAAAGAAAAACTATAATAATATATTCTAACATTAATAAAAAGAAAAAAAAAATGAAGCCAAAAAGAGAAAAGCACATGCATATTTTAGATCACTTTTGAGATATAACATTTTTGTGTGTTTTCTTTCAGAAAAACAAGTAGAAAATTATCACAGGCCTTCTGTTTCTGAAACAGGACTTTTGCAGCTATAGATATCCTTGCATTCATACAATTCCTTTGTCAGAACAGTACTATATTGCCTCCCCTTTATTCTTACATGTGATAACTTTTCTTACATTATATATTCTTACATGCTATACACCACTTTCTCCAAGTTAATATAATATATAGAAAACGAGTTATAATGAAACATGTCATTTCATACAAAATATATTATTTAGGAAAATTCTAAATCTTGATTAACAGTCTTATGATCCAGTAAGATATCTTTTAAATTACTTTTGTTTAAGTCTGTGATTTACCTCTGTCTGTAAATGAAATTCTTTTAATTTATTTATTAACAATTAAGTATGTTTTATTTGTTTTTCATAGAAAAAAAAATTAACAAATATATAAAAAGTCAAGTGTAAAAAACTAAATAATGTTAACAACTTATCAAATACCTTTCAATTAATACAAATCAAAATTATAAATTGATATAATAAGATAATAGGTAAGATATTTTTTCCAATGAAGAACTAATTATCAATGCTTTTATGTGGATACAATTAATTAGTCAACTAATCAGCATAGTTTAGTTTGAGTTTTAAAAATAAAATAAAATTGTATTTGACCTGATCAATAGTTATTTTTTTTAATGTGTTAATCTAAGAAAATAGTATAATTTATCGTGAATCAACAAAATACTGTTTAAATAAAGATGTTGATGGGAAAGAAAAGTTAAAGGTCTTGAAAAGGTTTTTGGAAGAATTAATTCATTTCGTAAGCATTCTGCAATGTAATTATTTTTTCTTTGTCAAAAGCTTCAAAATCATATTATATAATCAATTTAAACATAAATATCACATCACATACACAACTCAATATATTCAAATGAACATGATTTCACAATTTCTTAAACAAAAAAACAAATAGTATTCGGTTTGGATGCTCTCTCACCAATGAAGTTATGGTGACTCTTCTCAATCCGTACATTCATTTTGATCTTTTTTAATATTAAAAATTAGTATAAAAATCTTTTTTTTTACTTAAAAATTAAATACATCATAATATTATAATTCATATTTATAAATTACATTTTAATTATTAATCGTGATAAATTAATTTGACATATAAAAATAATAACTTTTTAATTTATTTTATTACATGGTATTTGACACCGACATAAGTGAAGCTCTCAAAAATCAGTGTAATAAGAAGAAAAACTCTTCAACCAACCCATAAAGACAATATTAGAGGTATCAAAGATTAATTAACATATTAAATACGATGTATTTGTTACTTAAAATAAAAAGATGAATATTTTATTTTGAAAGACAAAAAAGTTTTGATAATAATATTAAAAGAAGAGAAGTTAAAGTTTTAAGAATGAGGACATATGAAGAGATGGTACGCAGTTAAAGAAAACTTAGATTCTAAGAGTAACATTAAAAATCCATGCTTGCATCTACTGATTGCATTAAATAATTATAAATTTACTCATAAATATAGTTATTGAAATCATGTAATTTGTATATATTAATTAAGATATAAAAAAAAATAGAAGATTACATGTCAAAGTATAAAACTCAAGTAGAGTGCATTAAGAAACTCAATAAAGTTTTAATTTTGTTAACATCAGATTAATTGATTACTTTAGTAAAAAAAATGTATTTCTAGAAAAGTCTATTGAATAATTGATTAATTATAAACATGTATCTAAGAAACAGATTTATTTTAATCAAACAAAATTATAATTTAACTAATTAAATACCTTATAATTTACTTGAAATGACTTATTAAACACAGTTTATGTATTAATAATATTTTTTTTTCTAAAATGTGTTTTGTATAATTGCTCCAAAAAAACAAAATAGCCTTTAAATACCAAAAAGCACTCAATATTTAAAAGTTAGAGTCTTTTGCCCGTATATTGCCAGCTGCTGTGGTGTTAGATTCGTAAAATAAAGCATACCCTTTAAAACTGGTTTTTACATATCACTATTACTCAATCTTTTTATAAATTATCATAAAAATAAATAATTTTTTATTATTAGTTTCTTAAAAGAAAGTGAGAAAAAGAAAAGTTAAAACAAAAAAAAAAACTGAAATGAGAATTTTTAGCAAAAAGTGTGGAATTGAGGCTTTTAAAGACAGACATAAGTTTATCCAAAAGAAGCAAAGAAGGGGACAAGAATTAAATGCACCTTTTCTTTACAATTAAAATTAAAATAAAATTAGTGAATTAATCTAAATATTATGTGCCTTCCTCAACTTACAAGAAACCTACGGCTTCCTTTCCAAAAGATTGTGCAAACTTTCTTTCTTTTAAAAAATGTTTTTCATGTGTCGCATCTTAATATGCTAATGGAAACTATCATCAATATGCAAAAACTATTCATTTACATGAATAAGTTATTAAAGTAGTAAATATATAGTGTTTTATGATTCAATATTTACAAAAAAGAAATTGAACTTTGATTGAATCAATAATATATATTTAATACATGTTGTGTAAAGAAATTTAATAATATAAAATCTTTATTCTACAAAAAATAAATAAACAAACCTTAGTATTTAATGAAGTAATATTAGGTTCAACGTAGACACAATAACAGAAAAAAAACACACTAAGTTTTAGTTTAAAAAAAATCTAGTTATACAAATAAGACTTAAATTTTGGGTTAAAATTCTATATGTAAAATAAACTTATATTTTATTAATGTTAAGAGTCTCCCTTAAAATACTCGTCTAGAGTTTTTAATGCAGTATGTGATCAATAAGAAATATTATATATTATCTTTATATAAGCATATATATTTTACAATTAATTAAATTTAGACACTTAAAAGCTATAAATAACTTTTACATTCTCTTTAATTATTTAGAGGAGAACTTGTAGTGAAGTGGGAGCAAACGGATATTTTTGTTGCATGCATTGGAGTTATGCAAAAATGCATATAATTGTTGAAAGTTTAATGACATTTCAATGATGTTGAAAACCTCTTTTTTATATTCTCTTTAGCGTAAAAGTGGCAAAGTCATAGCAAGTAATATATAATAATAAACTTAAGTATCAAAATGCTTTTTTAATAAATATTTATATACATTGTTCTACGAATTAGGTTTACTAAAAATAATACTATATATGAGATAATATAAGGAATTGACATTATTCTCCACCTAACATAATAGATTAATAGTTCTTCATCTATATATATATATATTACTTTACTTTCTCATTTCTGTTCAATATAAAATTTTAATTCATACTTAAAATTATAATATATAATAAAAAAATTGAATATTTCTATATTTAATATACTCTATATTACTTATTAAATAAAAGTATACTCCTTAATTTAAAAAGAAAGAATAATTGATAGCGTAAAGCATTGTGCAAAGGAAGTGAAGTTGTGGAATTATGGCATAGATGGAATTAATGAGTACATACAAATTCCAATGTTCCTTTGAATTCTCAGACTAAAAACTCAGAAATGGAGGGAACAAATTTTAACTATCAAATATGGCACTTGTTTAAAGATGACATAGCTTTTTTTTCAACTATTTTTCATGATTAAACCCTACCCTTTAAGCTAGAACTACTACGTAAGCATAAAAATAAATAATATTTTTGATTAAAAATAAAGTATGAAAAGGAAAGTGAAGTGAGCGAAGTGTGAAAGGGTTTTAAAGATAAGTATAATTTGATTCTTAATGCACTAAAAGATGCAAAGAAGGAGACAAAAATTAAATTCACCTTTCTTTTTAACAGAAATTTTTCCCTCAATTAATATGTGCCTTCCCTTACTTACAAGAAACCTACGGCTCCTTTTCCAAAACCTACCATTTAATGGAAATTATCCTCATCACTTTAATAAACAAATATGTAACATAATATCAAATAATATTATTTATTTTTTATCATCTGTCTCTTAAATAACATTTACTAAATAGATAAAAGCAACAATTAAACATAATATTACCACTCTTGTAAGTTGAAACTTTAATATAATAAATTTATGAGATTTTTTTATATATTATTCAAATTTCTTATTTTTATTTAATGTAAAAATTCACATTTAAAATTCCAATAGTGTTATGGAGTCTCAACATAAGTTAATTTCAAAATTTATATTGACCCAAAATGTAACTAACGTAAATTTACGCTAACTCACAAGTTATCTGACACAAATTTTTATAATTACATCCACAGATTCTCTGTTCATTCTCGCTAAAAAAACATATCAAAATGTTCTTTCAACTTAGGAATCCATCTCTGATGACTAAATGGTAGTGATCTGGTGATGTTTTTTGAACAACTCATTGTCTTTAGTAATAGACATCTCATGAAAAGTATTTTTGTCTTATGAGTTTTGTCATTGATGTTTTTTACTAGAGTTTCTGTTTTTATTTGTGATTGTGATTTTTTTTGGAGAACTCAGTCATGATTTTACATGAATATTTTTTTTTTATATTTCATGTTTATCAAAATCAAACATGGGTTCTCATCCGATTCATTTTTTTACCAATAAAAAAAATTATATGAAATGAGTTTTTTTGAACGTGTTTTAGTTTTTTTTTTTGTGCATCAAGTGAATGATTTTTTATTAAGTTAGGAAAGAGTTTGTGATTAGTGAAATCAAATTTAGGATAAAAGTTGAGACACTCAGGATAAAATTGATATGTATAGATTAAAAGATACAGGTTAGAAGATAATTAAGTGAAGGATGAACTTTTTTTCAATATCCTTAAACTTGTATAATTCAATCTTATTTTGGAATGGTCTAATCTTTGTCTTAAGTTTGATTTTTCTATTCATCAATTTTTTTTAACTTAATCAAAATCTTTTGTTTAATGAAAACATGCAAAACTGTAAAATTAAGAAAGTATTTATTTCATTGTAGTTTTTCTTTTCATTGGATATAGAACTTTTTATTGCTATCCTCCTAAGAAACTAGCATAATTTTACATCAAGGTAGGGTTGGATGTAAATTTAAGTCTAATGTTAGGCTTTTATCAAACATAAAAAAAATTCAAAAATAACATAAGTAAAAAGGGTTTTATTGTTGGTATTATATTTTCCAGCTGAGGAAAAAGGCAATTGGGTACGAGGTTGGCAATAGGAATAGTCTCTTAAAGGTGTTATTAGAGTATTAATTTGTGAAATTCAAGAAGTAGAAAAAAAACAAACACTACCCTAAAACTTATATATCCATGCATATAGGGATTTGTACTTACAAACTCTCATAACTGAATATTAATTAAAATTTGAACAGAATGAAAACTCTATCCACTACAAATATTTTTTTAATATTATTTTCTTGAGTTGAAGTCTAATATACCATTTTCAACATTGATACGCATGTTATCCACTATCTTACTATGAATTACTTTATGTAAAAGTAAAGTGAGGCAAACCAAGTTCTTGAGCACCGTACCCATTAGAACAAGATGGGATGTGATATAACACAAATTCCTTTTTGTCAAAAAGTAGTGCTTAATTATGATTATTGTTTTTTAATACCAAAAAATCATGTTCATACTTCTTAATCTGTCCATATCTGACTTGATGTTGTGTTTGTGTAGGAGTACTAATAAATTTAAATATTAAATAAAGTCTGTCGAGATTTTCTACTTGTGACAGTAATTTGTTCTTCTATCAATAATATATATTAGTTTAGGTTGCTTTGTTGAAGAGGGACAGAGGATTGAACCAATCCCCATGAATAATTATACACAATCTGACAGAAAAAAGAGACTTTTGTAGACTAAATCTTTATAGGATCAAGCAAGAGAAAATTGAGAATGTGTATAAGGTGTTATTTTATGAAGAAACAGTCCATAATAGACTGCTGCTGATATTTCATAAAATATTATACAAATAATCAAGAACGTGCTTCAACTGAGAAATTTTTGGAATGCAAAACGAATAGAATGCTAATTGGTTCTGATTACAATTACTCGGTTAAGTGTTAATTATTGGCTATTACAAGGGATGCGGATTAGTTTATAGGTTGTGCAATTTTTTTTTTATGATTTGTCAAGTTAGCAAGAGTTAAATTAATTTGATATATGTATTAACAATAGACTTTAAGGTTAGCTTAATTTTGTAAAATACATAAAATAAGGTTTGTATTCACTCTATTTCAGGAAAGAATTCTAATATATTTTTTTTAACGTCAAAACATATATATTTTGAGTAAAAGATTAAATAGTAACAAAGATTTGATATAGACTTACTAAATGATAAATCTCCTTAAGATGAATTTTAGATAATTTTAATACTATAATAAAAAGTAAATTTTAAACCTAATTTGATCTTTTAAATATTTATTTATATTTCTTAATATGTATTTAAGATGACTATAAAACCAAAAATGTAAACTTTAACCTAACTCAATATTACATTACAAAACTGATTTATAAAATGTGATTTATATTTACTTTTATACTAAAAGTTTATTTTATTTTTAGTCTCCATGAATCTCCAACATAAGTTTTCACTCTAAATTTTTTTATTCTTTTGTTGAAAGATAAATTGATAGAACAAAGTAACTCATATATATTATAAGGCAAAATGTGAAATGGCATGTTGAAGCTTTTGTAATAAAAATTCATCCATATAATTAGTGTAAAAAACCTAATTTCATCCTGTTGCAGCTATTTAACTAATCCTTAAACATTCGAGAATCTTCTTAAAAAGGATTGTCTGAGTAGGAAAAAAATGATGTCCTAAGATTTCAGTCCATACTTAAATGAAAGTGTTTAGATATTCAAACCCCACACCTACGAAAAAGAAAATAATCCTCAATCACTTATGTTAAACCGCATTAGCTTTATTTTATTTTTTTTGTTTAGGACTTTGTTTTCCAAACATCATGTTTCGAAAAGAAAAACTTTTATACAAGAGATTAATATCTTCAAGGGAATATATGTTATGTGTAAAAGAAATTATAACGTGGTTCATATAAATAATCTTTATAATACATTTATTAACTTTTATGATATTTATTTTTAAAATCTTATCAGTAATGATTTTTAAACAAAAGTTTGGGGTGTTATGGGTCGTTTGGGGTGACAAAGAACTGCAATATTCAAAGCAAAGAACAAAAGTTGCACTGCCTTTGAAAAGTATAAACATTTTGAATGCTTTAAAGCATTAATGACCCCTAAAAAGAATACAATTAGTGGGGTCATGCTTTTCAAATTCTCTTTATCTTTACTTTTTCTTCCTTTGTAATGATTTATAGATCATATTTGTAAGATTTAAAGTATCCAAAACGACTGGTGCAATATCTTGGTATCTAAAGAACCTTTTGGCCGTTGGGATGCGTTGTGCAATGATCAGAGGTTGCAAGTTTATGACGATAAAATAAAGTTAAATAAAATGATAATATATGTACCAAGAGTTCAAATAATTGACAATGGATAGAAGCGACCAGTCCACACCAACATTACTCGTTGCGAATGAAATTGGATTTAAACATTTTAAGTAAACTTTTCAATTTAATTATTATTCATTAAAGAAAATATAGTCAGAACGAGAAAATCAGTGAATGTTTCATATTTATATTATTGTATCATTTCATGAATATTATTGAACATATACCAAATGTCTTTTATTGAATTTTCTGTTTTCAGAATATAATCCAGTATTATCAGAAGTTTTTGGTAGAATGAAACTGTTCTCTAGAAGCCATGTAAATTTGTTTGATCAGTTTTCTCGTAAATTGAGATTTCTGACTTAGTAGGATCTAAATTAATAAACTTTTTATACTATTGAGGCAAGGTAGAGATAGTGGCATATGAGATTGGCATGGAGACAAAGTTTCCACACCTTGAGCTTTTGCAGTCTTTAGGAAAGAAAGAGGGAAAACAATAAAGTTTGAATGGCTGTGTTCCCTTTATGCTTAGAAGGCCACCCTCTTTTTAGTTCTCTCTTCTTTCTATTATTACAAGTGAATGTTTGCATGAAAGTAAGGGATTTCTCGGATCTTGAACTCCCAATAATCAGTGTATAATTGTGGACATTTCTCTCAGACACATTCACAGCATCATCTGTGCAGTGACCTTGGATCCTTCAACTAGCTGGGGACAAACAAAGATGGATCCATACGGTCTTAGTGGGAGGAATGTTGTGTAGGAACGACCTTTGTTCTAAAGGCTAAGATGACCAGTCAAAAAGGGAGTTTGCCGTTCAAGTTAACGAGGATGGCTACAGAAAAGTTAAAAGATTGCAAGAAACACTGCTTACAAAGTTTTTGAGGTCCTTCCTTATTTTGGGCTTCAGGTAAGGGCTTTGGGAAAACACAGCATGTAAACAAGAAGTCCATTTTCCTTCCTCTTTCATCATATTTATTTCTTATTTCTCATCATGCTAAATGTACCAAGCTACATGTAATTTATACATTTCAGTTTTAGCATGTATAAGTATAATAAGTTCAAGAAAATGTGTAATATGGAGCATTAAGTATATTTTACCTAAAAGTACAGTACCATGTCATATGATAAAAATATTTTACCCCTAACAGAAAAACACTGCACATACATTAATATGCTTATTCGAGTTATTAATACAAATAGGAGATAAATAGATATTTATCTTGAATCGATGTGACCAGTTCGACAAATTATGTTTCATCAAAATATATTCTAGTATTCATCATAGCCACAAGAAATAAACATTCTTTTATCAGCAAAATAATACATTAGGGGTGCAGTAATTGCGAAGACGGGCCACAACAAATAAACATGATAATACATATACGTTTTACAAATATCGTGAGGTACGAACATGAAGTCGCATATACAACAGGCCCATATGAAAGTTTACAGTATTTTGCAAGGATTTTTGTTATTCACACACTTGGGTCCTTCCCAAACCTCATAAGCACATGCGTTGCAAACATTGACCCTCTGCGAGTCATTTCTGCTAGTCGACCTAGAAATGGCACCTTCGCCGTTTCTCTATTCGTAATTGGTTTTCTGTCCCACCTATTGGGTGTGTAAACGTAAAATTTAGTCACATAGGTGTAGTTATTATTGCTTACACTAAAACATTGAAGAAATATTTACATTTTGTTTTTGGAATATAGAAATATATATTTAGCCGAGCCTTCAGTTATTTTTCGTAGGTGTAGAAAAAACAATATATTGACTTTGTTTTCACTGCTCAAAATGATGTATAATTTATAGTTTATTGAAATCATTTCCATAATAAAATTGAAAAATAGTTTTTATTATAAATTATTATTTAAATTTTAAAAATAGTAAATATGAGGTTAAAATTGAAAAAAAAAGTGTATTTTTTTTATATAGTTATAGAAGTAATAGATAATATATGGAAAAAAATGTAAATAATAGATAAACTAAAATATAAAATACGGGCTTTGATGTTTTTTATTACTACGGTAAACTATTTACATAAATACTATGATTAGTGACACTCATCATCTCACTCTTTCTCCCTAATGATTTTTTTCTTAATTAATTAATTAATGCGAGGAGAGAAAGCTGTGATCATACAACTTATCTTGATGACTTGTTCCTAATCATCTTTTCCGATCATATGAGAGGTATTATCTTATTAATTTACAAGAATGGTTGTATATTGACTAAAAATATAAAGTAATTAAAGATATTAGGTAGATTTTTTTTTTTATATGTTGCTACTACTCCAAAGGAATAGGAGGGACTAATCTAATATGTTTTTATTTCTCCCACAAAAACTCGTGTTTTATGTAAATTTCTATTTAATGGACTTCTAGTTGATAAATAGGTACAGATAGAGGGCTGAATTTATGGTGCATGTGTTTTTTAGGATAAAAAGCAGTCCATTTATCTTTTCTTTAAATGTCAAAATATATTTGATCCTAACTGCTAGATATTTATGTGAATTTGCATTGATTTTCTATAACTCATCTAATTATTTTTACTAAGTCATCATGGAGTCCTTTATTAAAACTCATTTATTGTAATTTTTATTATTTAGATGATTTGGAAGATAATAAATTATAACAAATTTTAGCAAAATGTTTCATTGTAAATTGTTATGCACTCTAGCTGAGGATATATAAAATTGACGGGTAATTCTTTTATGAAATATATGAAAAATGTTATGCATGATTTTCTGATTCAAAAATATTTTGATATAACCACTATAAACATGGAGAAATTCTTCTCATATACAAGTTCTTTTAAAGTTCTTGGAAATTGGTTGGATTAAAATGGATATTAACAGTACAACTTGTGGAAGCCTTAGTCTAATGTGTTGACTTTTTTTAAGGTAGTACAGTGAATACATTGACAATTTTTTTACATTTTTTGGTGTATAATTCTTTATATGTTGAAATTATGAGAGTTATTCTTGCTATTGAGCATTTTGAAGCTTATTTAGATATGTTTGGTTAAAAAGTGATTATGTAGTTACATAAGACTTTACCTAATTGTTTCATGATCTCTTAGAGAAAAATGGAAAAAAAAATGCTTGAATATATGTAAAAGAAGGGAGTTTACGTGTTCTCATAATTTTAGAAAGGAAAATCATTGTAAAGATAAGTTGGTTTCCATAGGATTAGAACATAAAATTCATTATAATTTTATGACATTATATATGTCATCTAGGATATTTTTGTCATAATAGAAATAAAGTTTTTACATTTAGAATTGTTTAGGTTGTTTTGAAAGGAATTTACTATGTATCTTTTTTGTGCATGGACTTGGTTTCACTTCTCATATCTTTTGTTATTATTTTTATTTTTTAATATTTTCCATTTAAGAAAACATATTATGGTAGTAAAAATAATTTTTTTTACGAGACATCATATTTTATTATTGGGAGGGAAAGGAAAGGAAGGAAGAAATTTCAATTAAACATTATGTTCGACTGAAATTAAGGAAAGGAAAATGTGGATTTTAATGGAGTTAAGAAAAGACAATAATTTATTTTGTTTGATTCACAAGGAGAAGAGAGGATTAAATTACTTTTCCATCCTTATAATTATAAAATTAAACTGTAAAAGTATGCATATATAATAACCATTAAAGTTTGCTATCAATACACTCTTACTTTCTATTTATTATTTAAAATTTTATTAAAAGTTACAATTTTATGTAAGGATCCGTTAAATGAGAATCCTTGCGTAATTTAATAATTTCAATCAAATAATAAAAAATATGTTCACATGAAGTGCGTTAGGTTTTGAGTCGATTGATTTTTAAATCAAGTTACAATAGCCCATTGTTATAAAAAAAAATATTATTTGACACACCTAAATTTTTTACATTCATTTGATACTATTCTTACTTAAAACTACAAATTTTTAAATTTTTATCACCATTTTATCCATGCTCTGTGTCAAATGAATATAAGAATGTGTCATGGTACCGTTATTTTAAAAAGAAAGTGATAAAGAATTTCAGTCTTCTGTAAATTTTTCTGTGTTCAGCCCTATCAGACATTTTTAATCATGCCTTCTAAGTCAGAGGAAATAATTCTCTTCTAAATTTTAACTGCACTCGATTACTCAGCTCTAAACTCATAGTCTTCATTTTAAATATCGAAGTATATTATTAAGAACCTTAACCCAAAAATATATTAAAGAATAACCTGACGTAAAAGTGTTTACTTCATCAGGGACCACGATTGGTTTACACCTTTGGGACAAGCACTAAAATATAATCATTTCTACAGTTACTTGAAATCACCATTTATCAGTTTGTATGAAAAAACATGCTCCCTCTCTTCATGCACATGTTGCAGATGCATGTATACATACGAGCACATAGTGGTAGCATGACATGAATGTTTTGTTATGACTAACTAAATAGATGCGCAAGATTATCTATAAATTACTAGTGAATGTTCTATTCAACATTCACTCCATATGTTCTATTCAGTGGGAAAAATAAGAGTTAGACACTATAGGATAAGTTGCAAATATTTCTGGTACTATTAAATTAAACGTAAGGAGTCCTAAATAATCCTAAAATGTCATATTGAGTTTTGTTTTGTTTTGTTTTTTGTTTTTTTTTTTAAGGAAAGCAGAAAACAGTGTGCTCAGTAGATTAATACATACCAGTCCTCATGGCGAACGATTTTACCGTCTTCGAGATACAATTTGATTAGCGATACCATGTTTATATTCCTCCCCAAGAAGTTATAGTATTGTTTATTGTCAATTAATATCTGTAAGCAACATCCATCATTTTGGATCATCCAATAAGAGATCAAGAACGCACTTGAACTTTTAAACGAAACAATAAATTGAAGTACAACATATACACTATATAAATTAAATGACACCAGATTTACTAACCTCTCCATTTCCTGGTGATACCATATATTCTTTGACACTGTATTCCACAATCTTTGACTCCTTAAATAACTGGGGTACATGCAGACAAAAAGAATTTGAAATTAGCTCAACATTAAGCAGAAAAAGAAAAGAGAAATACCTGAAACAAGATAAAATTTATCAAATATTACTATTAAACAAGTCATTATAGGAATAGCTAATCTGCTTCTAATATAAAAAAACTTCTTCACTCTAAGGAACAAAAAGGTAAGACGTTTCTTACTGTTAAATTACTTCTACCACGTGCTTGAAGACAATAACATGATAGAAGCTCAAGGCTTATCACTATTACTCATATCTTGGTGATACAATGTCAACAGAGAGATAACAGGGTCACAACAAATTGCAAGCAGGAAGTATTTCATTATACAACAATTTAATTTACACATAATACTCTCTTTGTATCATCCTTTCAGTCAGTACAAAATGTATCAAATAGAAGCTTGAATGGAGTCTAATTTATTACTGATAAATGGCACACTCATACAACCAACTATACAGAAACTGTTATATCTTGAACAGAAGTTTGTATATCTTTTGACAACCATCACGAGAACTAAATTTTTACTTATAAGTGAAAATCAACTTATCCTCCTAGCTTTCAGAAAAATTAAATGACAGAGCTTCTATAAAAATTAAAGTGCATGAGTTGATTTTAATTCATGTATTTTTTCCGACAAGTACTTAGCGAGAAATTTAGCCTGATGTTCTGTAACACACAAATATTTTGAGGCAATTAATTATTCGTCCGGAAAGACGAGCACTCTATTTAGAACATCCAAAGCAATATAAGAAAAAAAAGGAAGTAACGCAAACCTTGGGAAGAGAATAGAATGCTGATTTGATCTGTTTCACCCTGCAGTAAGTGTGAATTAAAATCCAGCGTTTAGTGAGTATCTGAGGTAAAAACGAAAGAAATAATAACAAAACACGCATGCTCACCCGCGAGCACACATAAGCGGATCTTCGAAGGAGGCATTAGCAGCATAGATGTCAAAGTCGTGACGCGTTGCGCATGATCCATACCTGAAATGAAAACACGGCTTCAAATTAAAAAAGAATGAATACGAAGAGAAGAGTGGTTGGGAAAACAGATAGAGCAGAGATTGAAGCAGCGAAAAAGGTTACAGTACAGATGCAGAATGTGAGGCATTAAGACATCGGCGTACTTGGTTGAATTGTAATCGAAAGTCCCTTTGAAAGCCCTCTCCCTGCCTTCAAATTCAAGAAAAAAAAAGCGAAATGAATCGATAGCTTACAAAGCATTCAAGGATGGTTATTGTATGATATTACCAGCAGAGTCAGTAGCCATTGCAAAATTTCTCGGAAGAGAAACCTGATTGTTGACGAAGAGCTTATGCGCGCTATATACCATTCGTGGCACTGTAGCCATCAACGTGGCCATGCTTCCCTCTCACACTCCTTATATACGTCTCAAATCAAGTCTAATTACATTATTAAAACTATAAATATAATGATACAAATTAATATTAAATAACAAAAAGAAACATGAATAATATTATATCCACTTAACTATTTTTTTTTGGATCGACTTTACTTAGAATCCTTAATTATCATCAATTATGCAGGAATATAAAATTAAAAATGTCTTTTTATTATTATTAATAATATTACGACGATATAGTTTAAACCGGTCAAACTAGATTAAGTTTTGATAAATTTCTTTTATAGCTGGAGTTTTTTTTCCCCTAATATCAAACCTAATAGGTTTTATGTTTAAAAAGAAGAAGGTTGAGTTTTTTTTTTTTTTTTTTTACTTTAAAAACTCTATTATAAATTTAATTATAATATTTTTAATTATAAAAGAAAAAAACAGGTCTTTCTGTATTAAAAAAATGTATAAATTTTAATTTTTTTCCATGTAATTTTGATTGGTGATATGGGTGATGAGTTATTAAAAAAGTCCTAAAACTTGGATTAATACATAAAGTGTTTGGGTCAACAAAAATTATAATTAAGTGATAAATAATATTGCTGGATGATTGCTCTTGTCATTTAAATTTTTACTTTATATTTACTTTAAATTAAAATAATAAGTTATCACCGCAATAATAAGTTTTTTTCAAGTCGTGTTTCTTCTTTAATTTTTAACTCTTAAATTTTTCTTTAATTTTAGTTACTCTGACAATTGACATAATTTATAATTATCATCATTTTTTTGCTAACTAGGCATGTTTTAACATATTTAAACGACAAAAAGTAAAAGTGATGCATTTAAAAATGGATAATAATACTTTGACAACATTTTAACATCTTCTCCGTATCATTATGTGATTAGTCTAAAACTATTTTACAATCAATAATAATAATCATAAACACCAAATCACAAAATGACACGTAAATAGTATTAAAATGTTGTCAAAGTATCATTATTCTTTACAAAATAAGATGCAAAAAGTTCATTCATATAATGTAAGTAAACAAGAAGTACAAAATCATGTTTCAAAATTGATGGAAGAGTATCACAAGAAGTCCCAAAATGAAAAGTGCAAAAATTTCCATTCATATAATCACAATCACTTGTACACCCAAAAGATACAAATCAATGCTCAAGTAAACCAAGATTCTATAATCAAACATATATTTGCTTTGAAGACTAACAGCTCATGCAACAAATCAAATGAAACTATACAGAGAATGTACGGAAGCAGAGAAATCACCATCTTATCACACTCGTTGCAATACCCAAAACACAAAAATGGCAAACTCCTTTCGGCCAACAAATGCAACCTGCTGAGTTATAACAAGTGAGAAAACAAACAATGCATATAATAGTAAATACCATCATGATAAATTAAACCACATCTACCTTATTAGCAATTATTTTATCGTTTAGTTTCACTCATGTTTTTTCCTTCAAAAAATTCACCCAGCATTCGGTCTAAATCTTCTGCAGTGTATTTGATGTACTTCTGAGGATTCTTTCCACTCTCCACTAGTGGCCTGTAATACAAAATGTTCCCAATCATGCATAATTGCAAAATGAATGTTCTTACAAAAGCCATAAGCCATCAAATGCAAAGATATCAAAGATGAGTGGTTAAATAGTTATCAGTAAGATCAAACTGTGAAGAAGTTGAAGGAAAACTGGTTGATTTGCAAAAAACATAGAAGAGAATAAAGAACAATTTACCACATGTTTAAGGATAGAAAAAATACCTTTGATCTCAAATTATTATAATTTTTTTTTTTCTTTCAATAGGATTTGATATCATTATTCAAGCATTTTTATCTCAAGGGGACAAAGACAACCTTTGACCTCCATGAATACTAATTCCCTACATAAATAGAAATGACAGAATAACGTTTGAAGTGAATCTGAAGAACAAACCCAAATCGTTTGACAAAGGATCTATAGGCAGGCAACAAGACTTCAGCAACTGCAAGCCTGAGAGACTCTCGCAACTCGGTGTCAGGAACTGTCCATTGAGATTGTTTCTGATGAAGTTCCTCAAACATAACATTGAATGCCTTAAACCTGACCACAGTATTATACATAGACATGTCAAAAGTAGTAAAGAAATTACTCTCCCGAAAGAAGGTCCACAATAAGCAACCGAAAAGCTACCGGTCTTTAACAATTGCTCTTGAAGCACCACTGCTGCTTCCAGTTGCACCATCACCACCAGCAGTACCACTTCCACCACCTGAGGAGGTAAGGCCCTGAATAGAAAGGCACTGAAGAATCTGCCAAGGAAAATAACTGTAATTTAGGGAAGGCACAGTGCCTGCAGAAATAATCACAAACCAAGGAGATGGCATACGAGGCTTTAGCCAAATGATTGCAAATAACTGTACGGTACGAAGAAGACATTACTTGCATAGATATTGATTGATAGAAGAAATACCATAGTTCTCGGACATTACACTGAATTCTATTACTAATTTGCCTTTATAATAAAAGCATTCAAACACGAATCAAGTCACTTCAAAATCAGTTTTATCAACACTTAACCAAACATGCACTAAGAAAGCCACAATGCATTTAACAGTTAGCAAGGCACTAGAACAACACCTTTGCCCAGGCATTTCTCTTGTATTGATTAGCGTGCTGCTGCACAATCCTCCTGTGTCGTTGTACCCAATCGTCTCCCAGTAAATCCTTGGCTTCAGATCTAAAATAGAAGAGGATCAAGAGAAAAAGCAACTTTGAACCATCAGAATATGATACAAATATGGTTCAGTGAAATTAATAACCAGATCATGTTGAAGACATGCCTTCGAACCGATCTGACAATGTAATGAATATTGTTCATGAGAAAAAGATGTGTCAATCCAAGGTCTTTATACTGCTTTGATTTCCCATCTAAATTAGTTTGCAAAGCTTGCATTATTCGCACTGTTACAGATGCTAGCTGTGAAGAATCATTACCCCCTTCAAATTCCTGAAAAAGTTGCTTCAAGGTGGATTGGTAGCTGCAACGTTTAAAGAACTCTGATCAGATCAAATATGTGAAGATCCTGAAGAAATGTACACAAAATCCCTCACATTGGAGTACAGGACAAGCTTGAGCATCACCCTTCTTAAATACGAGAGGAAAACTGAATTTTAAGAAGTAGTTTCTCTTAAATATAAAATTTTGAAATAGAAGCATGAGATTGCTAAGTTCCCTGAGCTTGTCCCAGGATGGAGAATTTTCAAATTTTAGAAAATTTGAAATGCTTAAATTCTTTTAATTGTTTTGAATTAAATTTCTTTCATTTTAAATGTCTTGTTTGGATATATCACTTTAAATTTCTTAAATTATAAAGCCTTACTGTATACAGAAATAAATAGATAAGGTTTTAAAAAATTGACATTGACGAACTTACTCAAATAAAAACTTCAGAAAACAACATAGCCGAACTTACTCAAATAAAAACTTCACATAGTTAATAACATAGCTTGTAAGAGGATGGACAGTTCCATCTGTTACAGCAGTCTTGGTAGCATCTTTCTCAACTGCCTCTTCAAAATCTCCGAAGGTTTCTTGGGCTGTTTGTGCAAGACGTTTTGTCAAACCAGTTGCAGCTTCTCTTATTCCAGAGCAAGCTTCGCCTTTAAAAAGAGTTTCAATCTGCAAAAATTTGTCAGGTAAAATAGTTTATCACAAGATTATAACACCACTACAACATACCTAATACTAATTTTATGTACAAAACAATGCCCAAACCTACTCTGCATGATAAATATTGAAATGTATCATATCTAGGGTAGCGATTAACCTAATCTTTTATCAGTTAGAGGTTGAAAATAAAAAACTGTGGCAGATGACACTAACATGGACCCACACTAAGGAGAGAATTAAAATGCTTTAATTGACATAATTGACATAAATCAGATTCTAGACATGGGCTGGAGCAGCTGTCTTAGACTTTTTTTTATATTTACTACAGTTTTTTTTCTCGTTGATGCTAAAAGCAGTGAAAGTAGCTATATTATGGTTCGGAACTTTTATTCAAGAATTTTTGTATAAAAATTACTTGTATATGAGAGACCATAGCTAAAGTTCCCCTCCTGATGTTGTAGAAGACATCCAAAAAAATGATAAAACACAAGGTCGAGTGCAAGTATTAGGTGCAGGAGTTCAGTAATCATAACAAATTTCATGATTGCTGTCAAATGAAAGTTCAAAGCACAAAAACATTAAGCACCAGACACCTGAGATTTTATGATAAAATATTCTTAAAATAATAATATTAAATTTGAGGCCCTTACTAGTCTCATAGCCCAATGGGAAGTAAACTGCAAACTAGTTATCCAAGTTAATAGTCATTGACATGTACAGCAACTAGCTACTATGATATATAAAGAGAATAATGACTGGCTACTGAATATAAAATAAATCATTTCAAGTTGATCTCATAAGTTTTATGAAACCAATACACCAAAGAGATAGCAACAAGATTCATGATTTTGCATGCCAAAAGCCATACCTCAGAATGAAGCTCTTGCATTATTTCATACATGTCCAGAAGTACAAATAACTTTTCTGGGGATCTCTTGCTTTTGGCAATTGCTTCTCCAAAACTGAGTAGCATAGAAACACTGTTTTTCGTCACCTCAGCAAAGCACTGTTCACTGAGTGAATCAAAGCCTTCAAATATCTGATCGCAAACTTTCCTCTCACCAGCAAACAACAATTTCACCTGTTCATGTATAATTACATTTTTGAAAGAACCTAAAAAAATAATGAAGAGAAGAAAAATACCATCAATCCTACTATCATCTTACTGCTATACGCATGAAATGAATCCAGTTTCCAATTTTAGCTTCCAAGATCTCCCATTGCAGCTTTTGAACATCATCTTTGTTGAGTTTTTCAACTCCAAGTTTTTGAAGGCTCTCTTCCAATACATTAGAACGGGCATCCCTACATAATAATGATGATGACAACCATAACTAAGTCGTAGTAGCAATATTAATCAGTGTTGAAATTGAGTATAAGTACATTTATGAACTACACGTAGAGGTGTAAAAATCATGCTGCTTAGCCAACGTCATAAAGCCTACAAAATTATGTTTCTCTACGGCAGTTCAATTTATTTTCAAGCCTCCCGTGCTCCCAGCATGAATTAGACTGGGTTAGAACAGGTTAGAGGTAGCAATGTAACAACCTGCTCAGGACCTAGGAATGATGTCCTTATGGCACCACATGACAGTAATTTCTAGTCTGTACAAGATTCTAGAATCCAAGCATAAGATAAGTCGTCATTTTTTCCAGGGATCAGTGACAGTGTCAAGAAGACGTCACCCACAGTGCCCCACATAGATTAATAAATGGATAATGGATCAATCCAATAACAAACAGCCTCAAATTAATAGTCGTAATATATTACTTACAGATTGAGGCCCTCATGTTATCAAGCATTTCTTAAGATATAAGCATAGAAGCATATGCAAATACATGTTGGGATACACACACACACACACATGCACACACAACAAAAAAAAAAAAAAAAAAAAAACTTGCCTAGAAAATTTACTTTAGAACCCCTGACAGTCAAATGATGGGTAAAACAAACCAACCAAGGTTAAGTTTTAAAAACAGAGAATCCCAGAGATTATTGGTAATGATTGGCAGTAAACTCACCAGAACAATGACAACAGAATGCTGAAAATGATCAAGTTACAGAGAATTCTTGAATAACAAGCTCTAATTATTGATCCATCAAGTCACAAGCTAGAAACCTAAGTAGACCAGAGTAAGGATATTTAGCCTTCTACAATTGTCCAATGTGCTGGATTTAATCTTGTTTCACATTTTCTTTCCCTTTATTGTCCTCTAATGTGGCTGAATTTTGCATCAAGGTACAGATGGTACCGGTTCAATGCTATAGCAAAAATTTAAGTTCTCGAGAGTAAAAGTAAGGATTGAAAAGAGAGTTATAGAAGGAAGAAGATGGAGACATATAAAATGTTACTAAACAAATTGCATCTGGCCAACATCAGTGTATACTAAAGAATAGGGTAATCAACTGTGTGGCTCAAATCAATGGCTCCCCCATTAACATCTACAAGACAACTCTCCCAAAATCTAAAACACTGTTAGGCCTATGAACAATTGAATTCTCTACCAGGCCAAGACACTTCCCTAATTCACAAGACATTCGCTAAATAGTTTCCACCCTATAGTTTTAATTTTAAATGGTGAAATTTTAGCTTTCATGCTCATTACAACTTTTCAAATATAGAGGTCTATAACAAGGCAATTCCAACTTTTCCTTCTGTAAGTCATAAACAAGTAAACAGAGATCACTACCTGTATATTTTGAGTAACTGTTGTTGGTGACCAGCTTCAACCATTTGCTGAGCTAAATCGTGTAGCAGTGGCAAAAATCTTGGTGGTATAAGAGCGGGAGGGGTATATACAACAGCATCGGCATTATTGTTGTGAGACTCAGAATGATGATTAGAAGGTATCTTGCCACTGGGATCACCCTCATGGTGAGGTGACCCTGATGAAGGTCGCATTGAGTTTGGAAGGCAGTC
Organism: Vigna mungo; assembly: GCA_036885675.1. Classification (NCBI taxonomy): domain Eukaryota; kingdom Viridiplantae; phylum Streptophyta; class Magnoliopsida; order Fabales; family Fabaceae; genus Vigna; species Vigna mungo. The sequence goes on along the minus strand of CP144692.1, from coordinate 40,036,971 downwards.
AAAGAGGCGCTCAGGTTCCACAGGTTTGCTATAATAACACAAATATAAGTAAAATTTTCTCCAAGCAGGTGAAGAAAAGAATCACACATTTATTAAATAATAAAACTTCATAAGCAAATTGCCACAGATGCCTCAAGGAAAAAATGTCCGTCTGAGAAAAGTCATACTCCTAAATAATTTGATGATATTTCAATAATAAATACCATCAAGGAAACCACCATGTAACTAACAATTACCAACCACCCACAGCATCAACACACTTCAAAATGCATCGGACTCGTCAAAGTTTGTTTTTATTCAACATTGTATGCAAACAAAGCAAAAAAGAAAAATGAGAAACATCTAGTAATTTTAGATATTAGCAGCAAATAGTTGGAGGAAGTAACTATTAAACAGGTAAGTGTTCTTGTTTATCATTAAAGATTGGTTTATCTAATGAAACATCATTCTCTTGACAGTCTGCCAAAACCATCAATGATTATTAAGTACATGTAGGCAAATAATTTTACACCAAACATGGCAAAAGATGAACGTTAAGCATAAACATAAATACCTGTAAGATAATAATAACTGCCTAAACTCATCTTCTAGCTTTGAAATAGCCTTAGCTAACAAATTATTAGCATGAACAACAATGCCATCAGTGCTCTTAAAACCCTTCTTACTGCCAAAAAACTGAATGTTGCTTCTCAAGTTTTCAATTGCTTGAAGATAGTTTTCCAAGTCTTCATGTGGCCCTTTAAGTATTTTTGCCTCAGCCTGTACAATAGATCAATGTGAACATAAAAAATGTAAATAGCATACCACACATCTTCTAAAAAACAGGAGGAGAAAAGTCCAGAAGCTGCACCCTGTAAATAAAGTTTTAAGTTTGAGGATATAGAATTTTTTCTACCCATCCTCTTCCAAGCTTGCTAAAGCATTAAGCTTCGGCTTAAAATAAAGTATCGTGTACCCCTTTCACAACTATAAATAAAGATAGGAAAAGAAGACATGACTTGGAGGAGAAAAGAAAGCAACAACTACAATAAAAGTCTTATTCTATTAGATAAGGTCAGGTACATAGATCACATGAAGTCATTCAGCTCAGTTAAAGACCAAATTTTCAAAGTACACACATTTTGTATCATGTCCTTCCTTGTGTGGCCATACATCTATCTTGACATTCTCATTTATATTACTCGCACCTTTTCTCCTATTGTCCATTTAAAGCCCAACATTAAGCAGTACAAAATATATAGCAAGGTGCAGTGTAGTTAAATAGCCGCTGTTGCAACAATCGCATCCAGGAATTTCTCAAATCTGTGATTCCATCTGTCCCCTATTGCGGACATTATCATTGTTGAAGTTGTGGTGACATATGTCTTGCGTCCTCTCGGCATCTCTGACAGGTCTTCATCCAATTGAACTTTTCAGTTGATATAACAAAAACTTTTATGTATTTTATTTTTATTTACGTAGAACTTATTATTTTACACATATAATCCAAGTCATATTCCTCCTGTCTCTTGATAAAATTGCAATGTATACGCTCTATGTTACTCTACTCAAGAGAAGATTCTTTGATTCCAAAGTTTGTCTCACAACTCTAGTTTAAAGTTAACTTATACCCTAGTTCCTCAATCAAAACTACATCTGCTAAAAAAACAGGCAACTAGGGATAAATTTTTGTGTGTACTAAAGCACATCTAAATTGGAGTTCTTACACAAGCAGTTACCCCATCATAAATGTTCTGTAACATGGACAGAAGTCATGTGAACTCCTTTCTTTATTTTCCAGTCTTCCAACTCTGTTTTCTGGGCACTCAATCATAAGTTTTTTTCAGGTCAATAAAAACAACATTTACAATAACGTCATAATGCAAAAATCAGTTAAGTTGACCAAATGTGACAAGGGTCAGACCTTCAAGTTTACAATTGACCGAAGCAACACAGGCAACAAACAAGCATGCCTTCAGCTAGATGACAGAGAATTTGATTTTGTAATTCCAATTCAACAGAGTAACTTAATTAAAAAAGACTACATTACGAAAAACAGATCACAGAGGTTGAATCAAATAGCACCAGAAAACCAACCTGACGATATTGATCAAAGTGAGCCAATATAACCTCTGCAGCCTTCAAAGTCCTATCAATATTCTCATGAGCCTTCCTAATGGAATGAGTTCTAATCTGCAAACCCAGATGAAAAGATTCAACTTTCAACCACCCTCCAGATCCCATTTTGAAAAATAAAGAACCCCCAAAAACGAACCCCCATTGCACTCGTGTCAAAGAAAAGTTAGCCCAACCAAAACCCATTTCCCAAAACCCCATTTTGAAGTCAAACAAAGCAAACCGTTCCCAAAATCTCCCCCATTTAATGGAGAACATGAAAAAGGGTACCTGAGTTGGACGCATGGCAGTTTCAAGTGCCGAGAGACGGTGGTCGAAGGAGCCTAGAATGGTAACGACGTTGTCTGCGATGGTTTGACTCTTCTGCAGAGACTCTCTCATCATCGCCGCTTTTTCACTCAACACATCAACACCTGCCACTGCAATTCCCATCTTCATCTCCTTCTTCCTTCTTCCCCCTTCTTCTTGTTTAAGTTCAGTCTCGGAAAACCATAACCGAGAGAAAGTCGAAGAAGAAATCAGAGACTATTGTTGGTAGAGAGTATTTCAATCAGTTGAAGAAGCTGCGAAGATGATGTAAAAGGATGGTCCCACATTTGCCTGTACTGGTGTTTGGTGGCACTTTTCTGGTCTTTTCACTGTTCTCTCGGATTATTTTTCCATGAAAAATCAACTAACCATTAAAATAAAACAACCAATTTTGCTGTATTTGTAAGTTTCGTACGTTGGGACTTGGTTGTTTGTACATTCAATCTCTTTAACAGAATATCTCATTTTTTATTCCTGTTTTCAAAATAAATTTTCATCTTATTTATAATAAAAAATAGTTTGAAAAAGGCTTCAAATTATTACTTGGTTGGTGTAGAATATATATCTAGATGGATAATTATATTTTCATAATTTTTTTTACAACATTTTAATATCGTCGTGTTATTACGTGATTGATTCAAAATTACTTGATAATCAGTAATAATAATTATCAACACTAAAATAGTTAATCACAAAATGATACGTAAATGATGTTAAAATATTTTCAAAATATCATTATCCTATCTAAATTATCATTCTAAGATTATATATATATATATATATATATATATATATATATATATATATATATATATATATATATAATATGTAACTTGTGTAAACAAAATTACAAAGTAATCCAAAAATATACAGTGAACATTTCTAATAGGTGACGATAGAAGATTGTATTTAAGAACATTTAAACTTTATTAAAAAATCAAATTCAATTCAAATCTTCTAAAACTGAACTAAATTTACGAAGTTAATGTAGAGACAAACAAATTTTATATTAATTATAAATAAAATCCAAATATGTAAATAAAAAATACTTTTTATTGTTCAAGATGATTATACGAGATTAAATTTGGTTCAATTATGAATTGTAAAAACAATTATTGTAGTGGATTTATGGATATAATTTTCTTCCGAATTACCCGCTGGCATGTTCCAAGATGGATTAACTATTAGATAAGTCCAATAAATACAATCGAAATCGCACTATTATATAAAAATGAAGGAGTGAACTAAGTAAAAAGGGAAGTGAGAATAACAAGCCAGTCTATTAAGTGGGCTTAAATGGCCCATTATAAAGCTATTATTTTGTTAGTGTCGTTTCTCCTTTTCTTCTCTCCTAATGGCTTTGTGCCGATTCGCTTATTGTTCCCCTGCTTCATCTGCTCCCACCTTCATTCGTTTCCCGAAATACCCTTCAAAACACGTTAAATTCTCTTTGCTGCCGTTCTCATTCGCAACCATGGAAGCTCCTCCAGAAGGTTATCGCAGGAACGTTGGTATCTGTCTAATGAACGCTCACAAGAAGGTTCGTTCCCTCGTTCGCTCCAAATCCCTCTGCTTTTGGTTTCCTCTTTTTATTCATCAAAGCTTAATAATTCGTGTTTTTGCAGATTTTCGCTGCTTCGAGGCTCGACATTCCCAATGCCTGGCAAATGCCGCAGGTTTCTATCTTTTTATTCTTCTTTGTAGTTATCTATCTCTATGAATTTAGTTCAAAACTAAAAATAAATTTAAGATTAAATTACATGTTCGTCCTGAACTACTGGGTAATTTTTTAGTTGCTTCCTAATTATTATTCTTTTGTTGGATGTGAGTTTTTTAATTAACTCTCGAGAATTTTGAAAACTATTTAAATTGTTGTTGTTTTTTGGCGGATTAAGCTGCCACAAACTAATAGCAGGGACTTTTTTTTAGTTCAAGAACTTTATTTATTTTTGTGAAAAGTTCTATTTTGAAAATTCGCAAATAGTTTAGGATTTAATGGAGTGTTAACCTGAATTACTATAAAAAATTATCATCATATTCTCTGAGAACTCGAAAGAAAGTAAAAATTCTGAAAAAGATTTTAGCAGTAGCAAAGTTTTGTACAGGCGTGGGAATTGGGAAAAAATTATTGATGGTAACTAAATGAATAAACAAATAAAGAAATCCGAAGAGTTCGTGATTTTACTTGTTTTTCAGCGTGTTTTTTGTTGAAAGGAATAGTGAATGTAAATTTGTAATTTTCTTAATGGTGGCATCTTTTAGGGTGGTATTGATGAAGGTGAGGATCCAAGAAATGCAGCTATCAGGGAATTAAGAGAAGAGACGGGAGTTAATTCGGCAGAAGTGATCGCAGAGGTGCAAATTATACATTTCTTTACATGCTTGCCTGTACTTAATTTACAAGTGCCAATTCATTTTTCACCATCATAATAACTTGGTTACGTAATTGTATTTCTCCTCCCTTTTAGGATACTCATACCATCTTATATCCCTGTTAAAGGATGTGAACGCATTATACGATGACTGCATGTGTTAAAATATTGTTATAGAATGAGTGAAGTGGGCAAGGCCTTCTGAAGATGTGGTATTGTATGTGTTAAACTTTGTTTGATTTTATTAGATTCAATGATTCAATCTTTGAATCACAGTATTTTGGTTTATTTATATTGTTTTATTAGGGCTTAGTTGGATGAATTTCTCCATAAGCACTTTTAGGAAGAAAAAGTGAGAAGAAAAATTGAAATTAGGTTTTCCATAAGCTGAAATTAGCTTATGCACAGGTTTATTTGTAGAAGCCCTCCAGTATAGTTTTTCTAAATTTTTATTTTAACTTACACATGGTAATTTTAGTTTATGCAGAAGTCAATTCATTTTCTTCTTATTTTTCTTTCCTAAAAATGATTACGGAGAAGTTCATCCAAACAAACCCTAAAGTTTAGACAGTTAGAGGTTGGTTGCTCTTGGAAGGAAAGGAATTTTGATATAAAGATGATTGTATTCTTGAGGCTGCGGGTGAGAGAAAACTGCTAAGCATGAATAGTGTACAAAAGATATGGTAGAGAAAACAACAGCTTACCTGCTTCAGTCTAGCCTAATAATCAAAATTAAAAACTAGTTTATCTTAATTTTTTCTTGAATCTTGAGTTCACAGACACCAAGATATCTAAGGGTCCATTTGGCTTTAGAAAACTATTTCTTTTTCCACATTTTTTCCCTTTTCATATGTTATAAGGAAACAATAAAAACAGAAAATAAGAAATAGTTGTCACCTCTCATTCTTATATAAACTTTTGTAAATAGGAAAAGTAAAAACAAGAAAAATGGGAGACATTTCCTCAAACCTTTTCTTACGTAGATTTAGCCTTTCATTATGAAATCTAAGAAATAATTTTGACAGAACACAGGCCAACTCAATGTTACATCTTAAATTAGGCCTGTGAATGGTTTATATCTCTAACATGCTCTTTCATATGACAACCCGCTTAGTTCTTCTGCAGAAATACTGATGATCAGTTATAACAGAGGCCAACTCAATGTTACAGCTTAAATTAGGCCTCTGAATGCTTTATATCTCTAACATGCTCCTTCATATGACAACCCGTCTAGTTCTTCGGCAGAAATACTGATCAGTTAGAAGCACAGAACGACAAGGATCATACCTGAACTTCTAGATATATCATACTGTTTCTCTGCTTATGAAAACATCAAATTGGTCATTTGGTGGAGATTAATACCATCAGTTATGTTCTCCATGACCAATTTAACTGCAGAATTTAATGTCATGTGTATCTTTGGAGTACTGATTTGATGTATCTGCAAATGTGTTCATACATCTTTTGGTGGACCAAGATAGATAATATTCCAAAATCTTCATTGTTGGTGGAGGCCTATGAATGATTAATATTTCTGATTACCATAAAAAATTCTTCCAAAGAAAGGTGCCTGCAGCTAGTAAAAAATGTTTTAATAAAATTATAAAATCTTTGTCCACGATCTTTTGGTAAATTGTTACTGTCTATACTCATCAGGCCTTTGAGCTGTGTTGAACAAAAAAAACCAGTCCCCCTTTCAATGCTTCTGATTATGCTAGAGTTACAATGTTACATTTAATCATAGTAATATGATCTGTGAATGTCAGTTAATCCACTCAATAATATTGGTTTTCATCTAGCACGAAATCCTAATAAAACAACTTTTCTTTCTCCTTGCTGTGATGATAAATGTTCATCCTGGTGGCTTTATGTTGTAGGTACCATATTGGTTAACTTATGATTTCCCACCGAAAGTGAGGGACAAATTAAATATTCAGTGGGGATCTGATTGGAAGGGTCAGGCACAGAAATGGTAAACATTTGGATATGCTCAGTCTGGATAGAGTAAAACCCATAAGAAGAGTACACAACCAGATTATATAACGTTTTTGACAAGTTTTCTTTACCTTCTTATTATGATGAGGTTATAGGGTTATGCCTATATATGCATTTGTAGTTGTGTATGTAACTATGGGTGAGTGCAGGAAAAGGACATCGGAATTGGAAGGCATTGTAGAGGGATGTTTTGTTTGCTTTGGTAAATAATGTTTTTGGCACTTTTTGCTTTACACAGGTTTCTTTTAAAGTTCACTGGGCAAGATCAAGAAATCAATCTTCTGGGTGATGGCACTGAGAAAGCTGAATTTGGTGAATGGTCATGGATATCACCTGAACAAATAATTGATCTTGTAAGTATACGTGATGGTGGCAACTTTTTTGGTACTTGTCCAAAGAAAACATGTGACTTGGTTTATCTTTTCTGTGCAGGCAGTAGATTTCAAAAAGCCTGTCTACAAGGAAGTCCTAGCAGAGTTTGCTCCATATTTCCAATAGTCTTATCTCTGGGAGAAGTTGTTATGGCTTTCCAATAACAGTGCTTTTGGTGATTCAGAGGTTGTTTTTAAGAAGAGTGTATTCCAAATAACTAGACACGCGAAGAGAGCTATTTATGTATGTCCGAGTGAAATATATATTATGGTTAAAATTGGCATGTCAGGAATTGCATCTTTCCACTTCCTTTTTTCATGATGAAACATGGCACGTATTTTACCGTATGAAATGAGTTTTGTGATTGTACAAATCCTGTCCATTGGTGAACGCAGTAATAGTAATAAGATTTCTGTCCAAAGGAAAATTCATGGTTTTGTACAAAGTTACAGACGTCTTGGAAGAAATTTATTTGAGCGTCGATGTCACCTCGCATAAATCAAAGTTAGTTCTGGAATTTGGCTACTATTGACATCTCATCTTTGCGTGGCTCCAAGAAAATTGATTAATGTCGTCGAAAGATTAGTGACATGAATTGAATCTAGCTTTTACGGAAAAATTCTTCTGCGAAACAACACATACAGTGTCTTTAATTTCAACACTGTAATTATTCACTACCAAATATGAAATTTGGGCTTAAAAGCCAATATTTTGGAAATATATAGTAAATGAATAATAAATATATTCCTCTCAATCTTAATTTTCATGAATTGTTTAATTCAGTTTCGATTTTTTTAAAATAGAATAATATTCTAATAATATAATTAAAGTTGATTTAAAATTAATTTTAAAAAAATTTAATAAAAATGTGAATTTTAATAAAAAAATCTATATAACATGAATATTAAATTTAATTTTAATTTGGAGAAAGATAAAATTACTCAATTTTAAACAAAATTAAAGTGAAATTAAACAAAATTAATAACACGTGACATTAACATATAACATTAATCTTAACACATAAAAATGCTATTACCCATGTCACTTCTATGATAACACGTAATAACATGTGACATATACTATTCACATATAGTTAACTATTTAAACAATATTAACAAAAGTGATTAAATTGAACAAAATTAATAAAAATTTGAAGATAATTGAACAAAAACAACTATGATCACATTGAAAAAATTCAAGGAAAACAAGAACCAAATTAATATTTAAGCCTTTACCTAATTAACACATGTTGGAACCTTAGTAAACTATATAATTAGTTATGATTTATGAGTGTGGAAATAGTTGTTAATTCGGTCCTTGATTTGCTTCTGCAATTAACACTCCTGGTATAGATAAGATTGAACGTATGTAATCTAGTCCCGGGTGAAAAATTTCATAAGATAACTTCATTCTTTCTTGGCTAAAAACATTTCAAACTTTATATCCACATATTTTGACTTATGATGTCGCAGGCGTTCTTTGAGATTGAATGTAAGTAGGAGGAATTCAGCTAACAGAACAAAAAAGTACTAGGACAATTGTTTGGGAGAAGTGAGAATTCTAGGTGTTTTTGTACACCTTTCCATATATACTGACACCAGACATATAATGGTTCAATCAAAATTTTTAAGTTTAAAACAAGCACAATAAGAGCATACAAGATATTCAGAGCTTCAATCTTAACTAGAAACCACAGCTCAATAATGCTCCTTGATGCCCTCCTGTACCAGACAATCAGCCGGTTGGATACAATACAACATGATCTTAGTCACTGTGCAACAACGGCAACATGGAACAACCAAAGTAAAATATTAAGGACCCAAATAAAACCATGGAGGCTACTGTTTCAAGTTTTCAATTTAATCAATATCAGCAGAGATATTTCACAATTGGTTGATTGAAATAAAGTGATTAACAGGCAAAAGTCACAGCTGCAAAATTAGTTTAAATTGAAGCATATCTGATCCCAAAGAAGTGTTCCTATGTTTAGACTGACAAAAGAGGAATTGGTGCAATACTAGAGTGAGGTGCTGACCTTGTATAGTAATGCTTTTGCACACCCTTTTATTCAGGAAAAAAACCTCACATTTACCCAAAACATTCCACGGTGTTATTAATTAGGAAGTTTACATGATAGATGAAGAGATGTGAGTCCATAAAGAGTGAGACACTTATTTGATGTTGTAAATTTCTTAAAGAAGAAAGTATTGAATGGTTTTCGTTCCTTAATAAAATAAATACTTTGCCTTCGAAGTCAATTAGTCTACTTTTCACTTCTTATCATGAGTTACTAAGCAACAGGTCTCTTAATTTAACTATTCAAAGATCAATACTACAAAATGATGAGAAAATTAATGATGATGTCAAACATAAGCAACAAGAAAGATGGCTAAAATGGAGAAATAGTTCATGAGTTATTTGTGACTTCAAAAAACTTACCAAACTCAAACGCAAACTTTATCATACTGCTGTACATCTGACTATAATTTAGCGTAGTGAATGTGTTAGGCTTTAAAGGGATAACAAGAGAAAAGTGAGACTTATTGAAATGACATGGGGAGGTTGTGTAACACGAATTGATGAAACAAAAATAGAAAATTGGTTATGATGGTTTGGAGTTTGAACTTGTGGAAGGAAAGCTTCAAAATGCACCAATGAGAGAAGTAGATTGTATACTGTTTACTACTATGAAAATGAAAAGGAGATCAAGAAGGACACTGGAAGAAGTTGTCAAGAGAGACATCTTTTATTTAACTGACCTGAATAGTGCCATATGATCCATGTAACCAACATCATCTAGTGAGATAAGGTTTTGTGGTATTATGTGCCATCGGCACACTCTGGAAAATCTCTCACTCAATCCTAGTTTTATATATCACTAGCATTACTACTCCCTAAGTCAGAATTTGCACAAGGAAGGAATTCCATTTTTCTTTCAAGTCAATTAAAAGAGAAAGCATAAATGATGCTGTTTATCTGGTCAAAACCCCTTTCTAAACAGCCAGATATTGTTCCTAAATGATGGACATTTTCCCAGAGAATCAGTCTTGTGTTCCTCCACAAATGCATATCCCTTGACCAAAAATTCACAAAAGGAAAAAAAATTAATTATTGAAGACATTACCTTCCACTGATTAGTTTGCTGAGCCTTAATCAATTCCCTCCAAGTCAACATTATGTGCGCTAACAATCTCAGTCTCCTTTAGAATGAATCACAACACAAGACAGACTTGAAGTATAGCAGCTGTGGAGAAACAGAACCAGAAGCTTCATAGTCGTTATTGCCGTAGAATGTTTAGTATGTGATCCGCAACGATGTCGGCCACAATCTCAGGCGAGAACCGTGCTATCATGTCCTCCCTGGCCTTCCTGCCTATGGCTGTAGCCTCAGTGAGATTATTCATCACCTGCCTCATAAGAACCTGAAGTTTATTCTCAGAAGGTTCAGCCCAAAGGTGTCCCTTGAATGGACCTTCTGTTACTTCACTCAGTCTATCCACAGGCAGTGGATAGCTATTATCGTCTGTTAAATACTCAGTTGGTCCAGACCAATTTGTCGCAATCACAGGCAATGCCATTGACATGGCTTCCACCACTGGTCTCCCCCATCCTTCCCCTCGGGAAGGAAGAACAAAAGCATCAGCTGCCTTGTAAACTCTAGGCAAATCACTCAATGGTATGTGAGAATCAATAACATAGACTGGAGCCCAACCACTTACTGGTTTTACCATACCCGAACTGTCCACAAAATCCAATATCTTGTTACCAAAATTGTTGTCAGTATGATAAGGATTTGTTAACAAGTACAATGCAACCCCATCATCCTTTGAGAATTCCTTCAAGTATGATTTTAACAACACATCCCACCCTTTCCTATACTCCCATTTGAAGATACTTAAAAACACAAAGCTCTTCCTCACACGGGAACCTAACACAAGTTTTGCTCTAGAACTAGAAGCAAGACGAAATGGCTTGTACCTTACCGGATCAAAGAACTTCACATCAACAGGTTGAACAATCTTCACCACCTTGGAAGGATCAACCCCACTTTCCACAAATGTAGACATATGGAACTCTGTAGGAACCCAGACATAGTTCATTGTATTGCAGCGCTGCACATGTTGATCATTCACTCTATCAGTCTCAAACATTGTCCTGCCAACGACAGACTTGAAATTATGGTAAAAAGATGGTGGGCATGGGGTGGTTTCAAACAGTGGAGGGAACCAGGCACCAGGTTCACTATGGCAAATAACAACTGTCTCGTTCATTCTACACTGAGCTTGGTACAACTCACGAGCCAAGTCCTTCATATGAACTGGCAAACCCTCCCAAAACGCCAGAGATTCTAGATCACCATGGTGGTCAATCGCCAATCTTAAAGATTGCATTTTTCTGTGACCATGAAGGGCCAAAATATAGGACCAACCTTCCGAGCTATACCCACCACTTGAAAGAAAGGGGGCCATCCATAGCACACAATGATTGGAGGGCACAGAAACTGGTTTTGAGGGTAAAAAGAAAGACTCAATTGCATGTATAATTGATGGTGATGTGAGGGAGTATTTTAAGTGCTGAACTTTGTAATAGTTTGTTCTTGTGAATCCCCAATAGATTGACGTGAGGAGAACCAACAGAGAGAGTGTGTGCAATGTAAATTTTCTGCATTTTGATGCGAGTGACTGTGATTCTGGATTGGGAAGAACATGTTGGTGGTCTGATTCAGAGGTATTCATGACAACATATATGGCTTACGGAAATCACACTATAACCATAGAGAGAAAACAGAGAATGATAAATCCTCAGATTCGAAATGGAAGTTCGTTTTCTGACATGTTTTTGTCTAAAAAATCACTTTTTTATGAACTTAATTTGAACACAAACTGGGCAGATTATTTCTATTTTTTATTTTGCAAACTTCCCGTTAATAGTTGATGTTGTGAAACGTTATATTTTTTTAGTATTTGTAATGAAAAAAAATATATATATAATTAAACATAAAACAGTAAATCCTTGCGAAGTTAAGAAGCACAATATGGGATATTTGAATTTAGGAATTTTGTCTCTTGAAATGTTTGACTACAATTTTTATTTTTTTAACTGTGTTTATATTTTAACTTAATTTAAACATAAACATAGTGTTTGAGGGGTGTCTTTCTCTCATAACTATAATTAATTATCATATTTATTAAAGTTTTCATTTATTTTATCATTGGTATTTGAGTAATTAAACTTTCATTAAATGTGGTAACATATGTGAATTTCCAATTTATTTTCAACTTAAACTTCATATATATATATATATATATATATATATATATATATATATATATATATATATAACTTTTCTCATTTATTAGACACTTTGAGTGAAATTAAAATTTTAATATTATAATGTTATGTGTATTTTTATTAATGTTATTTTGTTTATTGGAGAGATAAAATAGATGAGGATAAGCATCATTTTGTTAAGTTAGTTCCGTAAAATTTAGTTCAATTTAAACTTATTATCTTAGTATATAATATCAAAATAAAAAAGTTCATGATAGTCTTTAAATATATTGTGCCTTATGTTATAATCTTTCTCAATTTCTACACTTTATATAATTGAAATACTTTAATAACATTATTATACATAAAATAATAAACATTTGATTGAAGTTTTTTCATTCAATAAAAGATACAATTGAATCTTTTAAACCTTACAATCTTAGACTCATCTATACTTATGTATAAAAAGAGTTTGTTTTTTTTCATATTTATTTTCTATTTTTACCATTTGAATAAAAAAAAATTGAATGCAAATAATTATTTTATCAATTTTCTTATATATATGAGTAAACATTCTGTGACAAATTTAACCATTTTTTTTAAATTAACTTTCTTTAATCTCAATCATTTTATTAATATCTTTAATATAATAATGAGTCTAATTTTGATAATCTTAGATTTTAATAAAAATACATTAATAATAATTGTTTGGAAAGTAATGTAATCGTGATAAGTAATTTGGAAGGTTGCAAAAACCATTCACATGAGATATAATAAGATGATTCTTTCTGACAAGATTTATGAGTTATTTAAAACCTCCAAGACATGTAAAACTTGTTTAAAAATAATAATATAACCTTTAAATGATTTGTGTAAATATATAATAATAATAATAATAATTATTATTATTATTATTATTTATAGAATGTGTATAGTATTATTACATATAAAAGAACATATTATTTTTTTCTCATATAATCGGCCTATGAGATTTTTTTAAAAAAAACTTACACTCTGGCTTTTTGGCAGGTTTTTTTGAATCCAAAACCATCTTTCCTTCCCATTTCACTCTAATATCCTAATTTCAGTCTCAAGGTTTTTCATGCTCAAGATAGGTAAGTGTTAAACATTTTGTTTTCTATCACAGTGATATTTCTACACTGATTTCTTTGGATGAAGCTACAAAAAATAGAATATATGTTAATTTTGAAAGATTCTTGGTGGATATTGATTTGAATGAAAATATTTTGGACCAAATAGAGAGAGAGCTTTTCATCTTTTCTTGGTTTGCGATATGTAAATATATTTTTTATCATTTTCAAGTTCTTGGTCATGATCCAGGTAACAGTAAAAAAAGTTAGGAACTTTAGGTTACAATGTTATTTTTCTGTCCCCTGTTAAGGATCCGAATTTGGTTGATATAGCAACAGGTAGAAATATTAAGAAGGTTTTGAAATTATTTGATGAAATAATGTTATAAAACTACCAATTGAGGAATATTTTTCTCATTTCTGCTTGTCATCTTCTGCAGGAGACATGCAAATATTCGCTGCATGATTTCAATTTTATTGGATGCCCAGTATGAACTCGGAAACACTTTTCAATGTCAAGGTTTGGAGGTTTGTCTCTAATCCTGTTCCAGTATTCTGCTCAAGAATAATCCAATAACTCTTACTACTTTTAAAGAATTTCATTGTCCTCCTGTCCTTATCAGTGAAAATAAAAAGTCTTATAAAAACACTGAACTTAGTTCCATAGAGTATGCATAAATGCCTGATTGAATATAAAAACAAAACTTTGTACATAAAAGAACAAAACCACAACAGGAGAAACATAAGACCCTGTCATGATTATACAATGTGAACTAAGCCTTAAAAAAACTATAATATCTATCCTAAGTGGAGTTTTTAACATCTGCATACAAATGCTTGATAACATCCCTCATCGTTGGTCTGCTGCGTGGATCCTTTAATGTACATCTCAAAGCCACTAAAAGAACCTTTTTAACTTGTTTCATCACTTCAGAATTTGAAATTTCACCAGCCAACTCTGGATCAACAATTTCATTCACATCTCCTGCTTCCTCCCAGGCAGATCTAGCCCAAGTAACTATATCTGTTCCTTCTACAAATGATGGATCCAATGCCTTCTTTCTGGATATCAGCTCCAGCAATACTACACCATAACTGTATACATCGGACTCTTTACCCATTCTTGTTGTATAAGCATTTTCTGTCATAAACAATCATTTAATATTTTACTGTGGTAGGAGCATTAAGAAATAAAAGAGATGTAATACAACAACAAAAAAAGGAGCAGTTATTGTGTAATAGTGTAGAAGAATTATTACCTGGTGGTATATAACCAAGTGTACCAGTGACATATATTGACTGTGTGGAGGTAGAAGGCTGATCCAAAAGCTTTGCAATACCAAAATCTGCAATACGAGGCTCCATCTCAGAATCTAGAAGTATGTTAGTCGTTTTGATATCTCTGTGCACTATGACGGGATCACAGTCATGATGGAGATAAGCCAATCCATGAGCAATTCCAACAGCTATCTTATTCCGGATATTCCACTCTAAGGAGTGTGATCCCTTCTTCTCATGCAAAGCATCGTGCAGACTTCCATTTGGCATGTATTTGTATGCAATTAGACCGTAGTTTTCTCTCAACCAGCAGCCTTCCATTTTGGCCAAATTTCGATGCCTAATATTTCCAAGGGTTTGAATTTCTCTGGTCATGCTTGAGCTCTTCCCTTCATCACTAGCAAATACAAACTTCTTTATAGCCAAAATATTGTCTGGACCAAGTGCTGCTTTATAGACAACTCCTTGAGCTCCTCTGCCAATAATATACTGATCATTTAGATTTTCTGTAGCTTCCATAACCATATTGAGAAGGGTTGGAGAACTATCTTCTTCATTGGTTGTGGCTTCCTGCTTAATTTTTCTGATAATGAATATATAAATTAACCCCAGCAACAGAACAACAGATATTGAGGATCCAAGTGCTATCAATGCAATTGCAACTTTACTGAGCCTTTTTGACGTTATTGAATTTGTATCACATGGCCTCAAATAGCTGTTTTCAGGGAAATTTGAGATACATAGGCCAGGATTTCCGAAAAACGACCGAGAGGAATTTGTAAAACTTGTTAGCCGTAGTGGAACACGACCTTCAAAAGAATTATATGAAACGTTGAACTCAGATAATGAACTGAGCTCATCGAGAACTTGTATACTTCCTGTCAAATTGTTCCAAGATAGATCCAGTTTTATCAGATTCTTCAGGTTCTCGATCTCCCTAGGAAGCTCACCTATCAGCCCATTAGCACTTAGATTTAGAACATACATCAAATCCACCAGTTCTCCAATTGATCTAGGAATGCTTCCTCCAAACATGTTTCCTCCAAGTTGTAAATCATTTAGCCTTTCAAATTCTGACAAGAATGCTGGAATACCACCATCAAAATTATTCTCTGAGAGAATTAAAGTATTTAATTCAGTCCAGTTCCGAAAATTTGATGGAAATGAACCATTCAAGAAATTGAATCCAACATCAAACTTGATCATTTTGTTACAGTTTGACAGTTGATGTGGCAAAGGACCTTTAAAAGTATTGTGAGAAAGAACCAAAATCCGGAGATTCACAAGGTTTCCCAGCTCCGAGGGTACAAGACCTGTCAAGCTGTTCACGGATAAATCTAAAAGAGAGAGATTTGTGAAGTTTCCAAAACTTGATGGAATTTCCCCACTGATTTTGTTGTTGTTGATGCTCATATGAAGGAGATTTGGATTAGTTTCAAAATCAGGAAGCGCCCCATAGAAATTGTTTCCTTCGAGTCTCAGCCTTGCAAGAGTTGTGCATCTTCCAAGATCAGGTGGTATGCTGCCATAAAATTTATTTTTAGCCATATTCAACCTGACCAATTGCTTTCCAAAGCAAACATTTGGTGGGATGGGACCGGTGAAATTATTATCCGTGACGTCTAACACAACCAAACTGCTATTGATTCCTAAGCTTTGAGGAATGACTCCAGAGAAATGATTTTCAAAGAAGGAGATATTCTTAAGATGTTTAAGCTCTGCCATCTCCAGAGGTAGCTCACCTGAAAGGTTGTTAATGTATACGTGTACCTGCTCAAGTGTTGGAATTTTCCAAATGCCAAGTGGAATTTTTCCTGTCAAATGGTTTTCAAACAACCGAAGTTCGCGTAATATACTCAAGTTTCCCAATTCACTAGGAATTTCTCCTTCGAGTTCATTGGAATTCAAATACAACATATCCAGTGATTTGCAATTACCAATCTGTGGAGGTATTTTCCCTGACAAACTGTTCTCTGGAATCGCAAGAATAGAAAGGTTTGTAAGGAGTCCTAAGGTTGACGGTATACTGCCAACTAAGTTACTGGCTGTAGCATAAAACTTTATCAGACCACTACAATTCCCCAAGCTTGATGGTATACCCCTACTGAAGTTATTGCGAGAAAGAGACAGAATAGACAACTTTTTACAATTTCTAGATCCCAGTTGAATAGTACCTCCAAGACTATTACGATCTAGAAATAACTCAAGAAGATTTTCGAGATTATTTAAACTCTCCGGAATAACACCCTGCAATGCATTACCTAACAAATACAGATTTTCTAATTTACTACAATTTCCAATGGACATGGGAATAGTCCCTGACAGCGGATTATAAGAAAGATCAAGTGTGACAAGGTTGGTCATATTCCCAATACTTGAGGGAATGGAACCACTTAAACTGTTGTAACTGAGATATACTTCTTCCAGGAGAGGATATTCCCACAAGAATTTAGGAATTTCACCACTCAGCAGATTAAGTGAGAGATCCACATACTTCAAATCTTGCAAGTTTCTAAAGCTCTCTGGTATTCCTCCACTAAAATTGTTTACAGTAAGGTCCATGTACTCGAGCATGGTACAGTTGTTTAATTCTGGGGGAATATTTCCAAACATATCATTATATGATAAGTCTATGGACTGCAAGTGAATCAAACGTCCAATTTCAGGTCCTAATTGGCCAAAAATAGAAGATCTACTGAGGTTTAGAGAATTCACATTATTGGCACTATCACAATGCACTCCCGCCCACGAGCATGGAGTGGAATCTGACAACTTCCATGTGGAGTTTATGTCACCAGACCCAACAGTCCAGTCCCGAGAGAGGGACAATAAAGCCAACCCATCAGAGTTTAAGGCAGAAACAGCATATAAAAAGCTAGAAAAACATAGAAGCAGCAAGAGACACCCCATAGGAAGAACTGAATGAAGCAAGAAGGAACCACAACAAGGTATCACAAAGACAAATATGACAGAGTGGTGGCAAAGGTTAAAGAGGGAATAAAAACTTACCTTCTTGCAGCGTGCAAGAAGAGCAAAGAATGGTGATGTTTTGGTCTTTAGGCTGTGTTAGGAGGAGCTGAAATTGTCTGGAAATAATTGATTGAGTATATAAAGAAGAAACGACAGATAGGAGAGTTTGTGGAAGGAAGAGAAAAGGTAGAAGCTGAAACTGGGGAAGCCCATTGTTCTTACAAATAAATAGTGGAATGGACCTGGTGCCATGCAAGTTGAAGCATAGTGGTGTTTGTCTCTCTGTCTATGGGTTGATTCAGATATAAAAACAATGAGTATTATTTTTTGAAAAATAATTTTTTCAAACGTCTAAATTTTTTTTATTCACTGACACTAATTTTTTTTATTTATTTTTTTTAAATAAAAAATTTATATTTTTATAATCATTTTATCTTTATATTCTGTATAAAATGAACATAAAAAATTGTTATAATGTAATATTAACTTTTTTTTTATCCACTTCTAAAATATTAGGTTTAGTTGGAAGTGGAGATGCAAACGTGATTGTAATACGAATAATTAAAGTAACATACAAGTGTCAAGTGTGTGTGAACTGCCATTGGTGTGCGCCGTCTTCTCGTGTGATTCCTAAGTTTGACATGGTGATCCAATCCAATTACTATTGTCCGTACGTTTGAAGGAAGAGAAAAACAAAAGGAGAAAGTGTTGAAAATGATTAAGGAAAGCATAAAAGTTTGAATCTTGATGCGGTTGTGTATAAATCATATACTCTCACGTATTACTGTCATATTTGACTTTTGAATTTATTATTTTCATTCAATCAAGTCTTAAATTCTTTTAAAATTAAGTAATTTTATCCTTTTTCTAATTAAAAATAAATTTAATTTTTATATAAATATTATACTAATATTTTATAAAATATTTTTAAGAAGATTAAATTTATATTTACGTTAAATTTTATTTAAAATTATTCCAAAATTTTAAATTTATTTGTTTTGAATTATTATAAAATTGTTTTAAATTTTCATATATAAATTTATATTTTTAAACTAATACTAACATTTATATAGAAATTAATGAATTTTACACGTTTTTAAAATATAAAATTATTTGAAATATAAATTTCAATAAAAAAATATTAAAGTATGATGTAGTAAAATTATAAATAAAGTTTATTATAAGATATAAATTTAAATAAATTTAGTATTATTAAAAATATTTAATAAAAATATCAATTTTAATAAAAATATAAGTATAATATTTGTATAAAAAATAAATTTAATCTTAATTTAAAAAGTGAGAAAATTATTTAATTTAAAAAAAATTAAACTTAATTGAATTAGAATAATAAATAAATAAAAAGCAAATTAAAATTAAGATAATGATGCTTAAAAGTGATTATGACATTATATTGTCATATTAATTTGACATCTCACAAATTTTATTTTTAAAAAACTTTAAAAAAAAAAACTTACTAGATAATAGGTGACACATTTAACATTGTAAATATAGTATCAACAAAAATAATTTGATTGTATCAAGTTAAATTTCTTAAAATAGAAACTAAAGAACCTATTTTATTGACCCATTCAACAAATGAGTTAAAAGATTTCACCTCTAAAAATTCCTACACAAGTAATGTTATTGTTAGAGCAAAGTGAGTTTTATTTATCACTATAACATTAAAATAAGACTTCGCTGAACATAAATTAAAAAATAAAAAATTACAACCACCATTTTTAAGATTGTTTTTGAAAATCAATTTATTTATTTATTTTTTTCAAACTTATTCATTTTGTTATTCTATTTGAAATATGCCTATAAAATACAAAAGACATCTTTTCCATGAGACCAAACTATGTAACATAGTATAAGACAAATGACAGGATAATAATAATAATAATAATAATATTTATAATAAAATTAGAAAGCAAGTGGGAATTGATACAACACTATTCTATCTAAAAAAATAGAATAGCTAATTCTACAAGAAAAAAGATTGATTTTTTTTCACGAGGTGGATAGAGTGATAAATTGATATTTAGAATTTCATCTTTTTTTTTGTTACTGAATTGACCCTAGACCAATTCCCTTTTTGTTAGAGAGTTTTGAATACATCCATAATTCTGAGCTTCATGTTATTCAGCCCAATAGACATGTCAGATTCAGGGCATCCCAATTAAGGGCATCCCAATTAAATTAAATGAAATGACAGTTTCTCAATTGGAATCTGTACAATAAAATTTTTGTATACTAGATTTTCTAATTCTTTCAGAGGTTTATCTAAAAGATTTGCGATATAACTAGGAAGACGTTTCAAATACCACGCATGAGTTACTACACATGCCAATTTTATATAGCCCATTTGATATCTACGTATTCGAGAATCTATAAATTCTACTCCGCATTGTTCACAAAATTTTGGGTCGTCCTTTTTATCTCTGATTACTCGATAATTTCCACAAGCACAAATCCCACTTTTGATAGGCCCAAAAATTCTTTCACAAAATAATCCATCTTTTTCAGGCTTATTGGTTTTATAATGAAAAGTATAGGGTTTTGTTACCTCCCCCACTATCTCTCCATTAGGTAAGATTCTTTTTGTCCAAGCACTTATTTGTTGAGGAGAAACTGATTCAATTCGGAGTTGTTGATGTTTATACTGATCAATCATAGAATAAAAATTCGGATTCAGTCCAATTAAGCTTCCTTCCTATGAATCCGGAAGTTCTTCTCATATATAAGGAAATGATTCAGTTCCATAGCTAAAGATCATAATTCTCGAACGAGCAACCGAAAAGATTCTGGAGCATCTGTAGGTTTAGGTATTGTTCCTCCAACGATCGTAGTCCCGAGTACTTCTTGGCGAGTTTTAATGTGATCAGATTTATAAGTAAGCATCTCTTGTAAAATATGAGCAACACCAAATCCTTCCAAGGCCCAAACCTCCATTTCGCCTACCCGTTGTCCTCCCTGCTTAGACCTTCCTCTAAGTGGTTGTTGTGTAACAAGTGCATAATGTCCACTGGAACGTCCATGGATTTTATCATCTACTTGATGAATTAATTTCAAAATATAAGTCTTTCCCATTATAGCAGGCTGTTTAAAAGAATTTCCTGTTCTTCCATCAAATATTTTGCTTTTTCCAGGATACTCGGGTTCAAATATCCATGGATTAGATGTTTGTTTACTGGCTTCATATAATTCAGAAAATACTAGTTTTCTCGAATATTTGTTTGTAAGTTTAGCTATCTGAAAGCAAAAAAATAGGTTGCCGGTTTTGGTATGTCAACTAGTTTGTATAACATGACAAATCTGGAATGCCTTTAGCTATTTTTTTAAATAATGATAATGATATTTGATAATATTTTAATATCATTTATATGTCATTTTGTGATTGGTCCATAGTAGTTTTTATGATTATTATTATTAATTTGGAGTAATTTTAGACCAATCACATAATAACAGGTACATGATGTTAAAATATTATCAAAGTATCATTATCCTTTAAATAATAAAAAAATGTTTCATATTAATTTTTTGAAATTCTTATTCATAGAGAAATGTTCTTACTTAGTTCATAACTTAATCTTTACTTGTAAAAATCTATGTGACCATTTTGACTATATAATCTCTTTCATAATCATGTTTACCTTTAAGTCGTTACTATTAATCTTATGCATGTGGATTAGGTCAAGTCTTACAAATTAAATTCCTAATTCTAGTCAACAGTGGAAACGCATGAAGAGCTCCAACCTTTCATGACTAAGACTGAGAATTTTATCAAAGAATTTTGAAAATAATAATTAGCAACTCTATAATTTATGATTATGCATGTGAACTGTTTAAAGGATGACATTTCGTGTGTAATAAAAAACAATTTAATTAAAAATATTCTGAAAGTTTAACAACCCATAAAAAAATGTTTCAATTTCTTTCATTATTATTATTAATTTGTCACATTATTATGTGATTTGACTTTAAAAATATTTTTATAAAGGATTTTCTTTATTCCAGATCATTGAAGAAGTAGGTAGGTCAAAAATTCGAATCTATATTCAAAAACTTTTCTACTACAATCTTATAACTCATTTTTTGACCTTTTTTTGGTCAACAAATATTGTATGGAGCAATTGTATTTTATCTATATTTTTAGAATATCAAAACTTTATTTATTGTTATTTCACATCGTGGAATTTTTTCAAGATATACATTATGAAACAAGATGTGAAAGCAATAAATAAAATTCATTTACGTGTGTTTAATATAAATATACATTATAAATATATTTCTTTTCAAATCATTAAATTAAGTCGACAGTGTTGACTTGAATTTTTCTTGTAGTTGGTGGAAAGTCGTTTCTCTCCCCTTTTATGACTTTTCTAAACTGCCTAACACTTGTTTATAAAATAATATTAAAATTAAGTATTTTATTGTTTGAAAATTTCTAAAATTAACATATCTATTATAAAAAAAAAATTAAGAGTTTAAACTTTTTAATTTTTTTTAATTAAGTCTCTTTTTATTTAATTGTACTGTTAATTGAATTTTTCTGATTGTTACTGTAATATCCTAATAAATATATAACCTAAGTTATACTTCATTGCTCGAAGTTAACACGAATAATAAGTGAGAACAGTGGTGAATATACATAGAGGTGAAAAAGATAGGATAATATCATTAAATTTAAAGTTGTACAATAGTCATGTTAAATACAGTATTTACAATATAGACCGGAAGGTCTTGAATACAATACATTGACCGAACGGCCAAAAATTCAAAAGATTCCTATACTGGACCCTGCAAAACACTGGGCAATGGAAAACAACTACACTAAGGACCGGTCGGTCCGGCATAACTTTCAGGCACGGCCTCCACGGGTTGCTCAGTCTGTACAGTGTCCTCCAGAGTAGCCCCCAAAACATCTTCCAAGCTATCCTCTGCTCACACCCAAAAGGATGATCATTGCAATGAAGAGGATAACCGAACGGTCAGATACCGAACGACAACATAGACAAAGACACAAAGGATAAGGGTAAGCTTATGTAAATTTAATTTATCAATTCATCATACAAGTAAACGTACAATACCAGCCAATCAATCATGCAACATACAATTCCTATACATGTATACCATATTCCTTTACTCATGACCGACCACTAAGACACTGTCCGGACGGTATGAACATGTAGCTCGGTCGTCCCTAGCACTCGGTGTGGTGTAGTAACTGCTTTCCTTTATCAGCTGCCACCCGAGGTTAGTCCTCAAACGGTTATCTATTCATATAACCGCGGACCTCCTGCCATTCCCACACATGAGTGACATCCCTCTACCTGAGGAAACGCCCTCACGGAATATCAGGATCAAGGACGACACCTGAGTCATTCCCACATTCATACTTTACCAATCATTACCAAATTCATGAGTTATTCCGCCAGTGGAATTCTCTTACTTAGTCAATTCAACCAACGTTCATTATTACTTCCAAGCTGTTAGGGTGTTGAGAGGATTACCAGATACTCGATACCGAATCATAACTAGTAGTGACCGAACAGTTTAAATCAAGAGGGTAAGATGAATATCAAGAATTCAAGTAAATGACCGGACAGTCATATCAAAGGTAAGACTGAATAACAGAAGTATGTCAAATGGTTGATAGGATGGTTTAGTAAAGAATGAGATCATAACTCAAGGATTGACTACAAGGGATAGTCATCCGAACGGCTTGGCATGGAGTGTTATAAAATAAGTACTAAGCATGGTCGAAGGTGGGTCTATGACCACAAGCGTATTAGACCAAACGGATTAAGAAGAAACTCTTAGAAATGGGTAAAACGGATTTTAGTCAAGTAAACCGGAAGTTTCAATAAAAGAGAGTCACTAGACCATTCAGTCATTAAGTGACCGAACGGTTTCAAAGGAAAAACATCAGATTTACTAGTTTTTTTATAATTTAAGTGTCAGCCTAAGACTGAACACTTGGAAGGCCGAATGCTTGGTTTATGACCAGCATTCTTAAATAGCTATAAATAAAACCATTAAAGGAAACCAACTAAATTTAGTAATCACACTAGGCCGATCAGTCCAAATAGACCGAACGAAAAAGGGAAGGCCGAACGGTCCTAATGACCTTCGGTCTCAGATTCATACTTTTTCTAAGTTTCATACATACTTATATCGATGCAGAATTCATAGATCATACTAATCACACAAATCATACAATAATATACTATATTTCAATCATAAGAAATCAAATATACATTGAATCAGACATACATTCAAACCATACAGAGAAGTTAAAATTAAACTTTATAAGGTTGGCTGGTAGCAGTTTATCTCTTCTAAGGTTTCCAAAGTCTAGAATCAAATACAAAAGTAGGTTCAGAGGAATGGTTTCACAAGTACATGTAAGCTTTAAAGGCACATGCATACAAGAAGGCTAAGGAACTTCAAGGGTTCGGACACTTACCAATTCAGAATGAAATTTTGGTTGGTACAGGTTGAAGGTCTTGGTGCCGGCAGCAATAATCTTGAACGGATGCAAGTGATCGGAGAAGAATTGGAGGTTAGAAATCTAGAGAGAAGGTTGGGAGGTTCTAGAGAGAAGGAGGAGGATTTGAGATTTTCAGAAAGTTGAGTTTTAGGAAGAAGAAGATTGCATGCAAAAGTGGCGTCAGGTTTCATTCCTACCTTATATACTGCCTCCAGTCCGAATGGTCAGCCAATTCCAACGTGACACTAACTTCTACTTCCTGGGGTTTTTCTGCTATGCTGATACTGCACGGATCACGAGGGAAGGGAATTAAAAATTTGACAGAGTTTGTCTCCCACTCACCAGGGGAGAACCGGACGATGACACCTGTACCCCACTAAGGAGGGTATTTTAAATGGGTGTGACAGTTACATTATACTGTTTTTCTTTAATCTTTATTTAGAAAAATAAAATAACATGTATTTTATAAAGATAGCTAGGTTATAAAAATTCATTTTTATTGTTATTAAAGTAGAGGTGTAATAGTAGGTTACTATCATAAAATTAAATTACAAACACTCTGTAGAAAACATAAAAATTTTAGATATTTAATATAATAACTTTTTTCAATTTGATAATCAATTAAAACTAATTAATGTATAAAAAATTAAAATTTAATTAAACTTGAATAGAATATTATTATCAACTTTGAGAAAAACGTCCATTTGCGTAGAAAGGCATACAGAACAAATAACTGCTTTTCATTTAAAATTATTATGTTAGATATCTTAAAAATTTATATACTGTAAAAGTAATAAAAAGAAAATCTGAAATTCAAAGAGTTTTATTGATACAAACTTTCAACTCTATATTTATATTTGTTTAATTTTATGGGACACGCTTTGTTATATTTATTTATATGTTATTTATAGTAGCCACTTTCCTGGAAAAGTCGATAAGATTAAATTATATATCTTCAACATTATTTTTAGAACCAAATTCTTTTAAGCACTCAACCTATATACAAATCACAAATATTTTATTCAAATTAAAGTACTTTCTTTACTATTTTAAATTTATCTCACCTTATATTAACTTTTAAACACTCATGATATTCAATTCCAAGAATCTCTCTTAATCCATAGCTTTGTTTGTGAACTCTTAACATTTTTTTCCATCTTATGAAACCAAAACTCAATTTTTTTCACCCACGATAAAACACACTACGACTTATATCTTTGAAGTAAAAAATTAAATCAAAGACCTTTCCAATTTTTGTAAAGGTAAGGAAATTAAGTTGACCTTAAATCTACATTCTTTTACCACTATAAATATTAAACACGAATCACAAACACACAAACATGACAAGAATTGGTATTAAAGACCAAACTCAAACTATAGTTCTATTTCTCCCTCTACTAAACACAACTTTTCTATAAATACTTTATGAACATCTACTGATCACATTTTTTACCAACTATCTGTTGCTTATCATTCCTATCCTAAAACTTTTAAAAAATTAAGAAATGAAAATTATCTTTAATATAGTCATGAGTGTGCACCCTCACCACTCTATCAAGACACTTTAAGTTTTAACATTTTCAGTTTTATAAAGAATCTCTACAATTTGAACTCAAACTCTTATACGGGCAAGACAGACAAACACACAACCTTCAGGTCATCCCAAGATGAACTACTCTAATACCATTAATATAACATTCCATTTTAATAGCATAAAACTAATAAAATAAGACATTTCATAATATTATTTAAACCAAATAATTCAAAGTATAAAGTATATCAATAGAATCCCACTAAAATATAAATTATAAAAATATGACATCTATACAACCACATTAAACCAACAAAAGCCCTATACCAAAACTAACCATTCATGCTCCTAAAGCATTCACCAACTCTATCGATTAGATCCTCATCCTACAAAGGAGCCTCTATACCTGCATCTTCATCTGCTCACACCAACAAGGTAATAATTGCAAAACAAAGAGACAAACACAAACAAGACAATCAACATAAGATGGTAAGCTAGTTTTTACAAAAAGCATCTTATATTAATAAAAACATGTTGTATCACAATTCAATGCACTCCAATTAATCATATAGATATAAATCATGTAATCAAAGGCTCTTCCACACCCAATTATCCGCATAAGTGCACTTTAGTTAGATCGTGCAACCTTGCACTTATGGTGGAAATACATTAATCTACCAAACTTCTTTACCGAGCTTCTCTATTTAGCTGCTCTACCAAGTTATTACACACAAGGTTAGTCACAGGCACAATCATAGGAACCCTGAAGTCTTCTTTATGACAAGGCCTTCCGCCACTATCACCACCTAAGCATTTTCTTCTACATGAGTGTGAATAATTAGTAGAGTTCAAGATAGCTACATAAAATAGGGGAGCCGTTACCTCAAGACACACCCTAGTGAATAACACATGATAGGATTCTCACTATGGGAAATCACTATAGCTCACTATTTCCACTGTTATAACATCACATTCAACAATCTACATCATTACCATTCATTCATGTACTATGTATATCACACATTGTTCAAGGATAAAAATTCAACTAAAGATATCTAAATTTCCTCTAAATTAAAAAAATATCGACTAACTCAAAAGAAATGTTAAAAACTCCATAATTTATTTTTTATTAAATACATTAAAACGGTGAATAAAATTTCTTTAATCACAAACCTCAAATTAATCCCACCGATCAAAGTAAAAATTTATGTTTCTAAGACCCGTTGCTAAAATTTTAGCTTAATCTAATGGTTAACGAAACTGAAATCTCATTTTTCTC
This sequence comes from Vigna mungo, assembly GCA_036885675.1. Classification (NCBI taxonomy): domain Eukaryota; kingdom Viridiplantae; phylum Streptophyta; class Magnoliopsida; order Fabales; family Fabaceae; genus Vigna; species Vigna mungo. The sequence continues at coordinate 40,009,892 of CP144692.1, read as the reverse complement.
CAGATAACACAAACTAGAAAAATATAGTAGGGCTTGGCATCAGAAAAGTGACACTCGACGTAACAACCCTGTAAATCCACTTATTTGAGTGCATCTCAAAGTCATAAGTGGTGCCCAACACACCAAGTTAGCTACCACTAGAGCTGTCAAAACGGGTCACCCGGCCCGGCCCGACCCATCACAGGTTGGTCACTCAGTGAGCCAACCCAACCCGGCTCATTTATTAGCAAGCTAGAAAAATTCGAATCCGGACCGACTCACCACGGGTTAGTGGGTAAATGGGTTGTCTCACTGAGTCACTTAATTACAATTTTTTTAAATAAACAAAATTACAAACTTTCTATAATTCATATCTAAACAAATATCACTCCCGATGTTTAATTAGTTTTGAAAACAAGGAACTTAAATAATCTTTTCAAGCAAAAAATAATAATAAATATTTTTTTATAAAATTAAAATTAAATTTTAATAAAATAAATTTAGGTAGGTGAGTTGGTGGGCCAACCCGGCCCACCATGGGTTCAAACCGGATGATTCGGGTTTAAATTTGACCCGCATAAAAAAATAGATTTTTTTCAAACTCAACCTGGTCTGAATCCGTGATGAACCGGGTTAACTCGCGGGTTGTTACCCATTTTGACAACTCTAGTTACCACTACCTCATATATATATATATATATATATATATATATATATATATATATATATATATATATATATATATATATAATCTTCTAAGCGGTTTTTATTTTTTTTAAAACAACATTTTAAACCATCTTTATTCAAGCGTTTTTTAAGATGTTTTTATTATCCAACTGTATCCTTTTATAGATTTCATTTTTTTTTCAAAACAGTTAATATTGTGAACAATAAAAACAGTTAATATATAATTTTAAATATTTTATACGAGAAAATAGAGTTAGGGAAATTTTTCAAAATTTATACTTGTTTTTATTTTCTTAAAAAAGCATATGATTTGAGTGTAAGAAGTCTTGTTGTTTGTTATTTAATATTCAAAGCATAATTTTTATATAAGTATTAAAAACTTTTATAGTTGGATTAATTGTATCAAAAACTAAAATTTGAAAATATAAATTTTCCACACTTTATAAAATTTTATTTTCGAAAATATGCAAAACTTTCATATCTCTGCAATTTAATTTTGAGAAATACGAATCCTATCCAAACTGATGTATAACAAAATTGTTGAAACGAAATTTTAAGGGGTTGCAAAAAGGAATGGCCTAAACTAATCCACTAACAAAATTTGGCTCGGGCTCGGGCTTACTTGATTTGGGCCTGTAACGTTCTTTTGCTACCCAAATATGCCGGAAACGCAATCTCGTCCTATATAATAGTAATATTTCGGCGGAAGCTTCTATTGCAGCTCTCAGAAATTGATGAGAAAGTTCCCATCAGAATTCGGTGGTTTATAGCGTTAAGCAAAAACCCAAAATTCAAAGTCTTTTCGTTTACCTTGTTTCCCTCATTCCGGTGTTTTCCTCTCTCTTCTCTCCCACATTCAATTTCAAAGGCATAGAGTGAGATCGCCGACGATGAAGAGAGTATTTGGTGTCAAGAAGAACAAGGAGCCTCCTCCTTCCATCCAGGATGCTTCTGATAGGGTTTTTCTTCTCTCCCTCTCAACTGTCAATTTTGTTTATTCGCAGATCTGTTCATTTTTCGCACCAGAATCCGTGTTTTGAAGCTAAGTCAATGAACGACATTATGGTCCAAACCCTATAATGGAACGGATGATAATTTAGATTATAGCTGTTTTTTTTCTTTGTTCTTTTTTTTAAGGTAGGATTCTATCAATCGAAGTCTTTCGTTTATTAGGATTTTGGAATTCGGCTTTTTGTTCTTCGTAATTCTATTGAGTAAAATCCATGTTTTCTGTTTGTTTCTTAAGTTTTTACTTTGATATTTGTTTTTACATCGATGGTTTTATTTCTGTTGAGTCAGTTGACTTGGTTCCTTGAGTTGCTAATTCTTGTGTACATATTCCAGATTACTAAACGAGGTGACACGGTGGATGATAAGATTAAGAAGCTTGACGCCGAGCTAAGTAGATATAAAGAGCAGATCAAGAAAACTAGACCTGGTCCGGCCCAGGAAGCTATTAAAGCTAGAGCCATGAGAGTTCTTAAGCAGAAACGAATGTGAGTTTGCACCTTCTTTGTTTATTAGTTTACTTGACTTCTTTAAAAATCAAATTAGCTTAGCCGAAATTGATGGGAATTTATAAAAGGTTTGAATATGTAAAACTACCTGAATAATAAGACAGCTTTGTGTTAGTTCAAGATCATTGCTCAGAAATTTGGTAAAGCTAAACTGGTATTTCAACTAAGTTTTATCAATTTGTTGGAAAGGGTGGAAAGCTGATATTTTGCTATATCATATAGTGGATAGCATCATGTGCAAATATTGGAAGTTGAAGTATATGATATCTAAGTAGTCAATCCCGGATCACCACCAAAAACACTATAGCTGCATGGTCACTATTGTGAAGTCTAGAAAAGAACATACATGAATCAAGATATTATTTTATATCATACACATAAATACTGAAAGATAGACAAAATTAAAGAGTAAAGAAATAAGAGGTCAGAGGGATTTTGTGAAGAGAAAGGTTACAAACTGGGAGAAGTGGGAAGCTCAAAAGGGGAACTCGAAAGTGCGTAATGTTCATGTTAAAAGGGGGAATTATAGTAGGAAGACAAAAGAGTAATAGTAGTACATTGGTGAAAGAATTAAATGTTGATGGTAAACAGGGAAACTTATAACGGGGAAAACAGAAACATAGTAGGGGCAATTGTTGAAAATCTTAAATGGAAAATGAAAAAGACGTTGACAAGAGTTAATAGGATAGGAGTGAAAACAAAAAAGTTTAAAAATTAAAATTCCCCAAATCGTAAATTGAATGGTTTTCTTGAATAAAAGAAAGAAAACTTAATATTAATACAGGTGCATTCATTGGCTGAGCTGTCGACATTATTTAACCCAGAACTTGAAATCATGTCTTCTTATGCATGTGACCTCTATGATTCTGCCACAAAATGAAGCTGGACCTGCAGTAATAGCAAACTGCCCTGTAGCAATATTTGTACTGTGTGTGTTTCAAATCCGTGACTACTCCCTTCTAGTTTCTTCTCAGTACGATCTATACAAATTATATATGCAGAAAAAGTAAAGTTGTATGTCGATAAAAAAAAAGGTGCATACAAGTTGGCACAATATTAACGTTCAATTTGCTTGACTCACCAAAGATGACTGGTGTTTGAGGTTATCTTTCATTGTCAATTCTTGCTTGATTTTCCTTTACAGTCACTAAACATTCAAGATAGAAAGTTGTGGTATTTCGTTACGTTATGTCATACTATCATTGCAGGTTATTTTGTTATGCTTACTATGGGTCGTGTCACTTCCATAGCTATGTAATAAGTGTGGGATGTTTAGGATTTCTTTATCATGTTGTAGAAGTCTTATTTTACTTCCTCTTATACATATTCACGATGGTAATAGTTTTTGCTTAACTGAAAGGGCTATTTGTAACCTGGACTAAGGATGACTAGAAGTACTTGGCACCTTTATTCTCAACGTGTCCTAAGTTGGACTTAAGCAAATTAAATGATTTATAATTTTTCATTTTATTTGTATAACAATACCCATGAATGAGTATTATGTAGCTGTATTCATATAGTAGTGTTCTATGCCTTTGGTCAGGTATGAAGGCCAGCGTGACATGCTTTACAATCAAACGTTCAATCTCGATCAAGTTCAATTTGCTTCCGAGGGCATTAAAGACGCCCAACAAACTGTACGTATTAAAGCACTTATAGTTCTCGTTGTGATCCCTATATTCTTTATCCCACATCCATCTGCATATTATATTTCTTTGTTCTGTGCTAGAATATGTGGATGGTTTCATTTATTATAGATGTATAACATTAACAAAATTCTACTAATTAAATCAAATGAATTTATGAAATCTTGTTCTTTCCCTCTTTAAAAGCCAATGCTATGATTGGTTGCAGTATTGCACCTTTGCCTAAGGTTTTTAGGCGTTGAGGCTTATTATCAGTATTCTTACTTTTTGGGGAGGCTTATGGTTCTTGTTTTATAATTTACCATGAGGGTGAACTCTGGAAGAGGTACTACTACCTTGTGACCTATACTGGTCACATGTTTTATGCAGGAAAACAGTCTTTCTAGTAGTTAGGTAATTCTGTTTTAATTAGAACTTCTGTAGTCCCTACAAAAATGGTAGCCTTGTGCAATACTGGGCCCCCTTTTGTTGTATGCTTTATTGTATCTTAACATTTAAATTCAAATTAGCTAGATGTTTGTCACCATTTGTAAATATGTAGAAGTTTGACAATGCCAATTGTATCCTATATAAAGTGTCGTTGATTGGGGTACCCATATTCACTATAAAACATTCGTTTGTCTTGGTAGCGCTTTAAGGGGCATGGTTCGAGGCGGAGCTTTGTCTGTACCCTGTTTGGAACCTGCTGCCTACCTCATGAGAGGTAGGTCATGAGGTAGGGGATGAATCGTCTGTCATTTGGGAGGGGTCTCTTCATAGAGATGTTTTACATTATGCCTTGTACTTTTGTTGCAACAAACTCTACTATATTTTGGTTTTCAAAAGACAGATGACCACAATTTTTTATGCTGATATAGAATTTAAATTGAATTGTTTATATTTGTTTTTTCTTTTCTACCCCATCCCTTTTTCAGATGTCAGCTCTGAAGTCTGCTAACAAGGAGCTGAAGGGAATGATGAAAACTGTGAAGATCCAAGATATTGATGTTTGTATTCTCTTTACTTTCTCTTATAGTTTCTTCTATCGGTAAATGTTGAAAATTTTGGGGTTTAAATGTTGGTCCATGCCATGTATAGAACTTGCAAGATGAGATGATGGACCTCATGGACGTAAGTAATGAGATCCAAGAGACTTTGGGTAGAAGCTATAATGTGCCTGATGACATTGACGAGGATGAACTTATGGGTGGTAAGTGAAGAATTTGGTTAGGCCCCTGAGATAGTTGTTACACTTCATATTTTCAGGGGATCAAACCCCCCTCTCCCCAATTTTATTTTCTTCTATCATGAAGCCATCTTAATGATCACTTTCTTCATTTTTGGTTTTCGGTGAAACAGAACTAGATGCATTGGAATTAGACATGGGAAATGAGACTGAAGCTGATGGGGTCCCATCCTACCTCCAACCTGATAAAGAACCTGATTTGGAGGCAGAGCTTAACTTACCTCCTGCTCCAACAGGACAAACGGCAGGGCCACCTGGCAGATCCAATGCCCAGGTATAATATTTTGCCCCTTATGTATCATGTAGTCATTGTGAAGTACTTGGTGTTAAAAAAGGTGACTTTTTCCATTTGTTAGAATATTTAATATTATTTGGCAGCAGGTTGGTCATGGCATATGTTTTGTCTATGTGTAGATTGCATACATCGTTTCCCTTTGTGAAGTGATTAATTAATTGGGGGAAAGATCGTGTGGTAATTTTATAATGGTGGAAAATTGTTGGAAAAAAATGTTTGTTATTCAATGCCTGTAGGATGTCTGTCTAGACTGCACAACATTTTCTTCATATAAAATTGATTGTGCCACAGTCTTGGTATAAGGGTTGGGTTTTGGGATCCTAAAGCAAATCAGAAGATGATAGCTTAGGCTATTTAATTTTTGGCCAAAACTGTCCAAGATAATTGAATCTTTATATTTCTCTAGATTTTAATTTTGATGGTTGAAATAAAAATGCCGGAATTAGAATGTTGAAAATTAGCATAATTCAGTTGTTAGAAATTGCAGTTGTTGCAACTGCCTATAGTTGAATCGAATCCTTAAGTGGAAAGTAGTGTGGTACTTTCAACGCCTCGCCCCCTGGTTTCTTCATATAACAAGTACTCCCTCGGGTCCGTGTTTTGTTATATGACAGCTTCTGGAAACTCTATTTGCTTCTTTTCACAAGGCACTTTATATTTTGATTAATAATTTATTTATTTCTTACTTATTTGTCCTTAGTAAATGTTTTTAGTAATTATTTTGGGATTTGTTTTTAACGAGGAGAGATAAGTTGAGCTATAATTCATGTATTTTCCAATGAAATGTTATTGCACCATTTTCAACTCAAAGATCGTGTCGTTCTCATTAAAATACATGTTTGAATAGTTAAGTTTCTCACATGATTCTTTTACTTGTTACAATTTCTAGGACTTCATTGACACGGCTCCTAGCAAAATATACAATTATTATAAGACTTAATCTTTTAATTCACACAGAGTTTAAATTTTTATTATTAAGGTTAAAAAAGGTAAGTAACATAAAAATTAATTAACTTACCTTTTTATTTTTGTACAAGTTAATGTTGGTGCCGACAGGAGGGAGTACCTTTCTTGCGACAACTGTATACCATAGTAAATTTAGAGATGTTAGGTTGCATTCTTATGTATGATGATATAACTTATCCGAAGGATGTGCCTCACCCACTGCTTAGTTTCCTATGTTCATTATTTGTGTCAAACTTTGTGTAGCTTAGGCAGATCAGAAGATCTGTTGGCCTGGTTAACTACAAGTGAATGTTGACACTGTTCAATAAAAGAATCTGAACTGAATAAGTCACTCAATTTACTGCCATTTTTGTTTTAAATGATAGCATTCCTGACCCTGATTGATTACTTTGACCCTGACAGACCGAAGACGAACTGGGTTTACCTGCTGTCCCTCGGGCATCCATACGAGGTTAAAGATTCATTTTTTTATTATCATAGTGCAGTCACGAGAAGCCCTTGTAAAGAAGATGTTGCCATTATATACTTTTTATCTTTTATTTTTCCTTGTAATAAACCATGTGAAATCGTCCTTGTTATTTGTATGAAACTCATCACCGGAAAAAGGAAATACTTGATACTTGATTTATATACACACCTTCCTTATCCAAACTGTACTGTTTCCAGTAAGATGATTTTAATAATCTATCTATAATTATAACAATATTAAAGTTTGTTGATCTTGTGCTAAACCTTTCATTACAGTGAAATTGAACTTAAGTATTATTGTAATTGTACAGCAACTAAGTAATCTATGAGAACTAATTCTCAATTAAAATACTGCAGAATTTGAAAAACCAATTTTGAATGTATTTTGTTGTAACGGTCAATCCCGTATACGCAATGCTGGTATTTAACATATACACGTATATATGTAGAGAGAGTCAGAATTTAGCTTTGCACGAAGTCATTGTCATGATGCACAAAACTTCTCGGTGAACGCCAACTAGCTAATGTAAAGCAATAAATTAAAAGGAAAATAACATGAAATATGAAAAGGATGTAGAAACGTTGACCCAGAAAACTACGATGAAGCCTACCTCATCAAGTTTTGTTAAACCTCGTCAATCAACAAATAAAGGGGCATAACAAGCAATTCCATCACACAAATCTGATTCCTATTTTGAGTTGAAGATGAACAACGGCACAACCACCAAGGGCTATGGTTTTAACTCAGATGGGTTCAGATATGGATTAGCTTTTGTAATTGGGTCGCTGGTATTACTTATCACGGTGACTTTTGCATGTGTGCGCCTTCGCATGGCTCGAGGTCCCAACATGCTCAATATTTTGGCTGGAATTCCACCATCTCATCCCACAAGAGATGAAGACTCAGCTGAACAAGGCTTTGATCACATTGATACAAGCTTTGAAAGCTATCCGAAACTTTTATACTCCCAAGTAGAGAAGGGTTCAACTTCAACCAATATCCCTTCTTCTAGCTGCTCCATCTGCTTAGCTGACTACAAAGAGGGTGACATGTTGAGGTTACTTCCTCCCTGTCACCATATTTTCCACCTTGCTTGTGTTGATCCATGGCTTAGGTTCCATTCAACTTGTCCCATATGTAGAAAATCATCTCTTCAACCTTCTCATAATCCTCCCTCCATTCGATAATATTCCACTCTTGTATTCAATATACTCTCATCCACTTCTTCTCAATTCTTCATACCATAACACAATCCACCATTGCTCCTGCTTTCGTCTACATTCAAAAATAATAATCATCATAACTTCAACTCTTTTTTTTTTTTTATGTTATTTCTTTTATTTTATTGCCTTTCTTTTTCCCAATTATGTTACCATCTCAAATTATTCGATATTGTCGCCATCATTATTCTTTAACCATTTAAAATAATTTAACAATATTAATTTGCCACTCTTTAAATAAGTAGTTTGTTATGCTGTATAATTTTTTTTTATTATATCGGTTAATAAAATATTAAAGGTTTATAAAAAAATCATATAATTCATGAGTCCATATTAAAAAATTATTTAATTAAAAGTATTGCCATTTTATTTTACCAAAAGCTTCATACTGAATGAGTATGGAAGTGAAGAATAATTTGTAAACATCTCTTTAATTTATTTAAATTGAACATAATCTTTACAATTCAGAAAAAAAGAAAACTAATGATATCTCATACATTACACATAGTTGACTCGTGGGACGAACAGTTACAATGCCCAAGAAAAATAAAACGGAGATTAAATACATAGTATACTATTCCTTTTCCCATCATGATTGCTCTTCTAACTCATTCATAATAAATAAATGAAAATCCAAATTTTGACAAAGAATGGTATTGACTATGAATTGGATCGATGTCACAATCAATTATACGAAGCATCGAAGATAGTTTTGAACTATGAATAAACGGTACGCAGCTGCTACAAAACTACATTTCTGATAACTTTGGTACATGCCAAAATAGACTTCCCATAAAAACATGATAAAATTAAAAGCTAACGTTCAAGGTCACTCCCTGGCAGTAATTCCAAAATCATGCATAAATACATCAATGCATCTATCAGAATTCATTTTCCAGTATCTGTGATGAACATATATGATGAATAGTTCAGAGGAGTCTGTGCTATTGCTAGTGAGCTTTATTATTCTGACTCTTATCGTCACACTTGCAGCTTATTTGTGCTCTACTGATATTCCACGTACTACTCCTTCTGTTCCTGCAGCTGTGACACACTCCAACCACACCACAATCACTGTGGAGGCACCTGAGCCATGCATAGATCAGAGTGTCTGCAACTTTCCAAATCTCCAATTTTCCAAAACCAAATTGTGTGGTAGCACTAGCAGTAGCTCTTCAAGCTGTTCCATATGCTTGATGGATTACAAAGACCGTGATTCCTTGAGAGTGTTGCCTGCCTGTGGTCACTTTTTCCATGTCAAGTGTGTTGATCCTTGGTTGAGAATCAATATGACCTGCCCAGTTTGTAGGACCCCAATAACCCTCTCAGATGTAACCAAAACTTTTTAGTGTTTTATATTTAATTGACCCTATATAGGGTGCTTCAATGTTGAGTACTGATTTTAATTAAAGGGAAAAAAAACTAGAAGATTTTTCATGTAAATTGGAAGGATGGTTTGTTTATTTGACTAGAAATGATGTAATGTTTTAAGCTAATGGCTGTGATTTGCCTGCAATGTTAAATTTGATCAATGCCTGTCCATGGTGTTGGTTATCTCAGGCAAGCTTGCAATGGAAAACTTTACCTTCTCAAATTGGCACATTCATTGTATGAAACATTTTATGCATAGTAATCTCGCTTAATTACTTAATATTATCATTTAAGTTGCACCATTTCTGTGTATATGTAAATTACTGTCAGAATCTTCTTTGGTATTGATGGAAACCGCATACATATCTAAGAAAAAAGCTAGCTATGCTTCCAATGAAGGAATACATACTCATGATATTAAAAAGAAAGCAAGAAAATTCAAATATCCTCTTAAAACACTACAATACGATGAGAGTCTAAATTGAAAACCAAACCACTGTAAAAACCAATCTAATTAGTGTAAATAGCACGTACTCTGCATGCATGTTGTACCCCCCTATACACTACTACATCACCCAAAAGCCAAAGAAAGCACCAAGAATAGATAAGACTTGCCCCAGAGACAGAGTGAAACTTCTCCCACCTGCCAAGGCCATTGCATTATTCGCATCATCTTGAGTGGAAGTTGGCACAGGTGGGTTCCCAGCATTGCCTCCTGAAGTGTTTCCAGTAGAAGGTGGAGGGCTAATCATGCCACTAGATCCATGAGGTTGAGGAGCAGACCCATTTGGTGATAGTTGTGGAGGAGAGATTATGATTGGCACTTGAGAGGGTGAAGGTGATGGTGATGGTGATGGGGGTTTTTGTGAAGAACTTTCATGAACAGAAATTGCAATCTTCTGGCCTAGACAACAGTAGTTTGAGATGCTGCATGTGAAGAACAACACACCTTTCTCCTTCAGTGGAAGAATTACTGGGCTACTATTGAATATCCTTAGAGGCTCAAGTGATGTGCAATGCTCGTACTCTTGTTGTGATACCTGAATTAGGTTGTAGAATTTCTCATCGAACTGGAATTCTGTGTTAACATTTCAAAAGTCATCAGAAACTGCCATGTTAGTATATAAAGATTCAAAAGGGTAGTGATATTTTATAGCCATGAGAAATAAATTATAGATCTTATTATGTTTCTATCTAGCAGAGATATTTCAAAGCAAAAAGAGCACAAGACACAATCCTATAAGAGCATTTCTTATTGGGATTTTACCAATAGAATCGCCTACTGTTATGAAATGGGAATGTGTCCAATTATTGTAGTATGTTGGATATGGTGGAATAATCCAGCCTGCTGAATCCCCCACTGTGAATTTTGTTGCAGAACAGTGACAGAAGAAGCCTATAAACAATGCTGAGAATGAGAGAAAAAAGGGGGTTTGAAGATGCATCATTTTGAGGTTTTGAACAAAGTGTGAAAATTGAGGAGAGGAGAATAAAGAGATGATTAAAAATGTATGGCATGCAGATTAAACCATTGAGACGAGAATATTAATATATATATATATATATATATATATATATATATATATATATATATATATATATATATATATATATATATATATATATTGATGATTTTACGTTACTGATAGGAAATTTGGCTAAACTGTATTGGTTGAATTAATGTCTTTTAATATTTCAAAACGAACTATGAATTTACTATTGTGATTACTACACAGCAAAAGATGAAACCTATAGAAAGACATAATGAACCAGGTAACGAGTGTTGAAACTTTCTGTTACAATTTTTAATACGATAACTGGGATTCAACATTTTCAATGCAAAATTAAGAAAAATTAAAGGTCCTCTGCATTGTTATGTTTTTTCTCAAGATCTTACGCTGCTGATTAATGATGATATTATGGTAGTTTTCTTGAACATTGATTCTGCATCAATCAGCACAATAGAAAGATAAGATAATGAAATAAAACTGAGCAAATTAAATTAATACTTATGCAATTCTTGGGACTGGTGTACACAGTATCATACGTTTAACTCTTCAACGTATTTCAAACAATTAAGAGCATGTTTTAATATCAGAGAAACACAAAAGTACTTTTACAAATATATTTCAACTTTTATCCGAGCATTAACACAATGAATTATACTATAAGACAACATGATATGAAAGAGAAGAGAAGGAAGTGATAATTCAAGCGGTAGAAACCTTTTATTAAGGTATAAAACTAAATACATAAAAAAGGCACACTGAATCTGAGATTCTAAGGACTTTAAGATTGGTCCAAGAACCAGCACAAACAGGCCATGCCAGTGCCTATCACCAGTAAAAAAAATTGAAAGAATGATCAGTACCAAAAAGAAAGAAAAAATAATGCAGTTTCACAAATTTACGTACAAAACTCTATTACAATTGATAGAACACAGTAAGTATAGAACTTTATCACAATAAGTAGAACACAGAAGTGTCAACTGATGTAGTTTTCCTCAGCTAGCAGCAATAAGGGCACACAATCAACCCGTTCTCATTACACTGAGAGCACTGATTGCTCTCTCCATTTTCCTCCAAGACCTTGTGGCTACCATTGCACTTGAAGCACAGCACAAACCTTATCCCTCCACACGCTTCACAAGGGCCATTGGAGTAATCCATTGGAACCCCTTCTAAGATTTTCTTCAACTTTCCTTGCTCATGCAAACTAAGAACTTCTTCTGCCCCACCAATGTACCTCCCCTTGACAAAAAGCCTTGGAGGCACTAACTTCCCATCTAAACTGCACCACAACTCATCCCTGAATTCCTTGTGCATTGATATGTCCCTCTCAAAATACAAAACCTTAAAACTCTGAAGTAAAAAGCGAACTTTGTTGCAGTCTTCGAATGTCTTCCGGATTCCCCTAAGCGTTGTGGTGTAGAAAATCACAGTGCCATCTCCCCCCGGTGGACACTTCTCTTCAAAGAGCATCAAAGGGTTAGGGTCAGTGTCAGGATCGTCATCTTCCAGTTTCTGTGAAGATTCTTCTTCAACTCGGACTCTCCTCTGCTCTTCTGTCATTCTAGCATGTTCCTTCACGGCTTGCTCGAACGCCGCCAGCAGATTCGGATCAAATAGGCTGCCAGAGTTCAAGTCTGGTCTCCGGAACGATGAAATGTCAGAATCTAACAAAGGGGTTTTGGTTTTTCTGTTGCTGTTACTATCAATTCTAGCCGGTGAAGACTTTTTATCCTCCAAAACCCCTCTCTGTTTTGACTCTGCTTTTGCTCTGTTCCCACTCTGCAAAACACCCTTGTTGAGTTGCTGGGGTTTCAGGGAACATGGACCTATGTTCTCTTTGTTGTCATTGTAATCTTCCAAATCCATTTCTTCTTCTTCAAGGTCTTTCATCAGCTCTGCCACGTCTATGACCTCGGGTTCCTCCTGCATTTTGACTTCCTCGCAGCTCTGAACAGTTTTCTCCGGCTTGTTTTCCCGGAAAACGAATGGGGCGTGCAAATTGAAACTCGGAATCTTTGGGAGGAAATCGACGTACCCATCCGAGGCTTTCAGTTGGAGAATTCGATCTTGCTTGAGATACCCGATTGGCTTGATCGATTTGAGCTTCTTCAGAAATTTTCCTTTCACACCTTTCATTCTTTGTTCGAGCTTTTGCAACGGAATTATTATCTGAAACCAGAGAAAATTGGAATGGATGTAGTTGTCAGAATTGGGTTAAAGAATAATGATGTGTGGAAACAGAGATTGTAAATGGATGATGCTTTTCTTCTTGGATTCCTCGAACAGAGTAAGAAAGAGAGTGAAGTGACCGAGTTCCAACGGCTATAAATTTTGTTCAATCATTTTAAAAATGTCTTCCCAGTCATGACATGTATTCCATATGTCCAATGCTTTTTTAATATTCTTATAAATAAATTAAATACTAACAAAATACTTTAATTGCCTCCTTTTAATTTTTCCTTTATGATTTTATTTTTAATATTATGATGATTCTTGTATAACCATTATAATAATAATTTTTTTACTGTTTTTGTTTTCAAGTGGTTCCAAAAATGTTAATAATTAATAATTATAATAATTTTGACCGCATTTTGTTGATAACGTTCATCGTTTGTGTGGGACCCAGAATTAGAAGAGTATATGCATAATTGCTTTCTCACCTTTTTATTTACGTTCTCTTTTCATAACAACTTTTAAATTTGGCTCTCATACTATAGTTTTAGATATATTTAATTTTTGTAAAATATTTATCCCTGTTCAAATTTCTAAATCACTGCTATGTCAGAGGATTAAGGATGGCATAAAACTCGCATGGCCTTTGAATGGGTGTATAATTTATAATATAGATATTAAATGGATATATATATATATATATATATATATATATATATATATATTTATAATCACTTTCTACAACAAATTGGAGCCATTCATTTTTAAGTTGTGTCTAATGGTAGAAAAACATTTACTTAATGCAAAAAAGAAGAAAATAAAAGAGAGAAAAGTGTGAGGGGAAAAGAAAATTATTAAAATTGATCAAAGTAAAAAGTTGTTTTTGAGTTTTAAAAATTTATAAATTATTAAAATTGAAAGTTTTGATTCCGTCACTCACACTATAATGAATCATAGCTTCCAACTTCAAGTTCAAGCTATCATCGCCACCTCTTTTCGCCAACGCCACTTCTCCTTTTCTTCCAGTTACACTGCCTCCAGGTTCTTCTTCTTCTTCTTCCCACCCCATTTTTTCTCCCTTTTTATTTTTCTTCATTTTCTTTTAACCTGCTATTGCACATCTATGATTAAAGTTTGTATTTTCTTTTTCTTCCTTTTAAGTTGTTAACTATTCTGACATTTTTTCGTTAAAGGGTATCATTTTCTAGTTTTTGTTACGGGAGAAATTCAGAAATGGAGGAAGTGAAGGTTGCTTCGGACTTCTTGGTGGGTGACCCTGCGTTGTTGGAGAAGAAAATTGATGCAATTCGTTCCGGTGGTCCCCAGAAGCTTCAGGTTTCTGCACGCATTTGGTTCATAATTAATTTAAGTGTTTTATTGAGTATTCCATATGCTTTCTTGGTGTGCTTCTTGAATTTACTTACTGTAGTAGTTTGGTGACATAATAGTGGTACCGTAACAAAAATGTTTATTAGTTCTTCAAACTTTCCCAGCGCATTGTGTTCCTATTTTTATTATTGTATTGACAAATTCATGGTGCCAGGTGATTGCTGATTTTGATGCCACGTTAACTAAGTTTTCGGTTAATGGAACTCGTGGTCAAAGTATGTTTTGGTCCCTTTGATGTAAGAAAAGAAAGGAATGTCATTCAGAATTTTGCTATGGATCATATCTAATGGAGTCATTTGTGCTTCTGTAGCCAGTCATGGCCTTTTGCAGCAGGGTAATCCAGAATATGATGCCAAAAGGCAGCAATTATATGAATACTACCATCCATTAGAATTTTCACCGACTATTGGACTTGAAGAGAAAACGAAGCTCATGGAAGAGTGGTGTGTGAGTTTGTTAATGGTGGACGTATAGGCACTAAGTTGAATGTTCAGCATTGGCATTATTACATTTTGCTGAAACTCTAAATTTGGTGTATCAGGTGGGGAAAAACACATGCTCTGCTTGTTGAGGGAGGACTTACATATGAATCAATAACACAATCTGTTGCTAATGCTAACATAGCTTTCAGGGAAGGTGTCTCTGAACTTTTTGAGTTTCTGGAGGTATACTTCTTTGGCAGATATGAGATCTTACATTGCATCTTGATATGTTTATTTTATATCAGTTGAATTTATGAAATGTTAATGTAGACATGTGAAAATTCAATTTCTGACACTGGTTCCCATTTTCTATTTTTTAATTTTCAGGAAAGAGACATTCCTGTGTTAATATTCTCTGCAGGGCTCGCTGATATCATTGAAGAGGTCTGAAAAATCAATTTTGTTTTATGATGGCAAGGTTGCAAAATATGCACTTTCTTTTCTCCTCTATTGTTGTACACGCCTCTCAATTGCAATATATTGTTTTTTCTTGATAATAACAGGTCCTAAGGCAGAAACTTCACAGATCCTTCAAGAATGTGAGGATAGTATCCAACAGAATGGTATTTAATGACAATGGCAGCCTTGAATCATTTAAAGGTGATTTTATATATCCTGCATTCATTAGCCACATATTTGTTGGTTTTTCATCTCAGTTTTCATGTTCAGATACATATTGAGGCCGAGGAACGCCTTTAGGTTTCATTGTCAATAGAGTAAAGCAAATATATTCATTTATTTCTGTTTACACATTGATGAGTGGGTTGGGTAAAATAACATCGCAACATCTACTCCGTCTCTTACCATGACTGCCTAGCAAACAGAGTAGAAAATGTATAATATGTACTGTATCATATTTTGATAAATGTTTCCTTGCCTGTGGGAACAGACAGCTAAAGAAATGAATATATTTGATCTCGTACCTTTATATGTGCTGTATGTATCATAGACTTTAATATTAACAGACAAAATTGGCTGAGCTTATGCATTATAGTTTGTAGGATGGCAGGTTGCTCAAATAATAAGTGTGAACTAGATATGATCCCTGCGCATTCCAATGTGAAGTAAAGGTTTTCAAAATGCACTTCAACCTAGTTGAAATCCCTTGATTAATTTGGATACATGTATTACTGGTAGCTTTCAGGGCAGCAAATTACATTCTAAATTTTCTAGTCTTTATATAATATTTTCATCTTAAAACCAATGATACCACTTAATGCTAACTGATCCAAAAGTGTCTCAAAATATTGGTCCGCAAGTTCTATATTTACTTTCTATAATTGATTAATGTACAGCTCTTGCAAGTTACAACCACAAGATGAATAAATCTATCTTATGCAAATGCAAATCTCTCACAGAAGGTAACAAGGATTCAGCAATAGCAACCTGAAAAAACCTGCAGAAACATAAATTCTCTATTCCCAGAGTCCTGGAAAATTCTATTTTTTCTTTAAACTATTGAAAACAAATGTATATATCATCGGCTTTCATGTAGAATATGTTTTGTTATAAGTTTATTTGAAACATTGCAGCTCATGGCTGAGTTATTGAAAGTATGTTTTTTAACCTCCAGTGCTTGTTGAATGAGATTGGAGTATTATGGATAAAATACAATTTTCGTCGACTTAATATAAATATAGTTCTTACATTGTACTTGTAAATTTCTATTACAGGAAAATTGATTCATAGCTTAAATAAAAATGAGCACGCCCTTGATATGGCAGCTCCTGTTCATGAGAGGTTTGGTGATTTGGATGGTCCTACTGATGACAATGCCTCATTGAAGAAGAGAACCAATGTTCTCCTTCTCGGTGATCACCTTGGAGACTTGGGAATGTCTGATGGTTTGAATTATGAGACCCGAATATCCATGGGATTCCTGTAAGTTTAGATTCTGCCTTGCCAAATTTCTTATCATCTAGTTGTCTTAGTAACATGTAAATTTGAGCTCAGCTAATGTCTATAAAGGTACTTACGACTATGACTTGATCTCTACTATATTATTGTGAAATTTTGAGGCCAGTTATCTAGGTCGCATGACAGATTGACAGTTTTTTCAACAAATATCTTTATCAAAATACTTATCTAAACTACTATTGCTTTTGTTTTTTGAATGCTAAACTTCTAAACTTGGACCAATCATAGAAGGAATTCTTCATTTTTATGCTTTGCCTTCTTAAATGATGTTTGATACTAAGCAAAGCTATTCTCTATTGATTATTTTGGGAACATGTTTTTCATTGTGCTCTCTTCTTCTATCTCTTGTAATCCATCTTCTAGTAAATTTCTTTTACCAAAATATATACATAGATTATATAGGAGAATTTACCCCTGAACAATTGTCCACTAGGAATCGAACTCATGACCTTGGCCCTGATACTAATGATCGAACTCATTTTATATTTTTCATATTTTTCTCTTCTAGAGGGACTTGTGAGAAAAGAGGATTAGTTGACTTGAGTGTGTTACTTTTTGCCGGCACATATGTAAGTGTGTATTTAGTTTTATTTATTTTTTAATTACTTTGTTAATTTTTCATTAAGTAAAGAAATGCTTATACAATAGAAGGGAATTGGAAATTTGTCATTGCACCTGCTGATGCTTATTACCATAGCAGTTTTCCAGTTATGGTAATTGTATTTTTTATGTCCCTTCCATCTCCTTCCATGATCTTGAGCTTTTAACTTCTTGCGTTATCTGAAAACATACATCTTTCTTTCTCTTGTTCTTGAGGTAGTATAAAAAATTGTAGTTAATACAGATGCTCTACTGTATAAACTTATTGTTGTAGGAACCACAACATTGAGAACTCACTCAGCTGCTATCGAGAAGCTTTTGACGTTGTTTTTGTGGTAAGTTGATTGGACTGATGGTAGGAATATTTTGATAGTATGCTTGAATGAGATAATTTAAGAGAGTAATTTATTTATTTGGTGAATTTAAAATTTCTTGGAATAAAATAAGTTGTTTGGACGAGGAAATTAAAAGAAAATTATAATTTGGAAATTTTTAGATGGTATTTCAATAGAATAAAACAATGAAATTTGAAATTCACTCGAAAAAGGATGAAATTAAAATTTTACAAGTAGTCACTTTACCTTTATAATAACATATATATTGAAAAAAAAAATTAAATTGATAAATATTATTTGAATATTTAAATTTGACTAATATATGTTGAGTTGAAGTGAAGATACCAGAAACTGTAACTTATTATTACCTGCAGAATGATGCAGCCATGTGGGGAGTTATCAAATTGGTGTCTGAAATCTGTTCAAGTGGTGTTTGATTATTTCAGTCTCATTCTTTTTTGCTTTATATTAGGATTCCAGTCTCACAATCTCAACCATTCAGTGTTTTGTTTTACTGAATAATATAACTTATGGATTGCACATTCTTAAAATAAATCGAAAGACAATGCCACCTTCACATGTAATATTAGTTTAAATTAATGCAAAAATATATTATTTTAGATGTGTGAATTTACAATTAATTGTTTAAGTAAATTATATTTTAACTCGTAATATTAATTCCAATTTTATAAAATGATTATTTCATAATTAGTTATCTTTTTTAATTTTAATTCATATTTCTTACTAAATTTTAATAAAGCTATTTTCATAATTTACTATATTTTCTAATTTAATTTACTTTTTCTTATTTTAACACATCAATTAAATTATCAATAAACTTTTTACTCATCGATTTTAATTTTCATTCTTTTCTTTCCATTCAAATAATCTTGTATTATATTTTCTTTATTTCTTTTTCTTTCCCTTCCGATGTTTTAAGTATATTTTCCATTTTTTTCATAACACTTCCGATAATAATAAAAAAAAAACAAGTCAAGTCAAATATCATATAAAAGGGTGTGAAAAAGTAAAAAATCGAAGAAAAATCAACAACAAATGGCATGTGTGATTTTCTCTATCTTTTTCGGTAAGTAAATTTTATTTATTTGTCTATTTTTATTTTTTTATCTTGGGTTATATTTATTGTTTTTAATATCATTTTAGAATGATACTGAGAAATGAATTTTATGCATAATAATTTAATTAATACGAATTTGTATAAAATTGACTTTTCAGTACTATTATAAGACAATCTTAAAAGTAATAAATAAAACTTAAGATAAAAAAAATAAAAAAATAAAAGAAATAGATTTTAATAAATAAATAAAATGAACAATTCATTATTTACTTGAAAACTCAATCTATTTTTTTGAAATTACAAGAAAAATAATTTCAGAAACTTAACACTTTATGAAAAGTAAAAATAAGATAAAAAAAAAAAATAGAAGGATGAACTATGGTGATGGGAGACCTGGCCGAAATTGGCCTTTCAAAAGGGTTCTTAAGACTATTTCCCTCACTTTATATCCAGATATTCCTATATAGAGTTTTTATTTCTTTATTTTTTATTTTTTATTTTTATTTAAGTTCCAATTATATATTTAAGCACATGTGAAATGGTAAATAAAGGAATCAAGAGAATAATTTGATGTCTTAAGTTAGGAATGGGGAACAATATTTATATATTAATCTTGTCCTTTTTTTTAATTACTATAACATCCTTTAGTTTAGTAGTAAGTAGTCTAACTTAATTTCATTGATCTCTTTGATCATTTGGTTTTGATATCAATCAAATTCATTCATATGACTAAGCACCTTTTATGTCATTATATACATTTGTATTTTTTTTATTAGAGAAAACATAAATATCAACTAAATTGTGTTAAACTCTTAGTTTATTTGATAACTTTATAAACTTATCTTTCATTTTTTTTTTAATTTTGTTTCACCTAAAAGAATCCTTCTTCTACTATATACGTTTTCATCTTCTCTTCCAATGGTTCAATTCGTTCAATATTAATTTAATTTCATTCCTGATATTTTTTTCCTCATAATTTTTTTAAAAATAAAATGTTGTAATTATTATCATGAAATTTAAACTGTGTAATTATTATTGTTTAATAATTTTTATTTTTCATAAAATACTTATTTAATTAATATTTGAAACAATATAAAAGTGAGTATGAGTGTGATAGGTGTACTCAGTGTCCCATGAGGATAAGGATAAGAGTGAAAAAATGCATATAAATTTATTACTTTGGAATTGAGAATGAATATAAGAAACTCTTATTGATCTTAAGATGATGTCACCCCTTACAGTCATGGTAGTTAATTGAAAGTAATAAATAACTGTTAAGCTAAATTATTTAATTATAATTTTTTGGTAAAACTATTTACTAAAATATCTAGTAAATATGAATACCAAATAACATAAATAAACATACACCGATATATATGATTTAAAGTAATTATTAATTTAATTTTATTGAAAGAATTATTAATAAAATATATTTTGGAATAAATTCATTTTTTTTAATTTAATTAATTTTATATTGTTTTGTTTTTTATTTGTAATTACATAGTTTCAGTTCTAGTATTAACCATTATTTTAAACAAGTTTAAATATAATGAATGACATGCATTTAAGTGAATATCGTTCTTTTATAACGTTGATCAATATAACAGTTGAAATATATTAAAGTCTAATGTTAAAATAATATAACTTATAATGTGAACAACGTATCAAGTTAGAATAAACAACGTGAGAAGAGAAAAAAAAATAAAAATCCTATTTTAGGTAAAACAAAATTAATAAGTATTTTGTTTAGTTACTTGTTTGATCTAAAGTTTAATTGAGATGTTTTAAGATGTTGCTGAATGATTTTTTTGTTTTGTTTTTATTAAGTTTCAATTTTTGAAAAACTGATTTAATTAGACTATTAAAAAAATTACAAATAACGTTAATAACATACTACTTATAAATTCATGATTTTTTATTTTTATTTGTAAAATTTTTTATCACTCACATATTAAGTTTTGTGGTATGACACATGACATATCAATGTCATGTGACAGATAAAAAAGTAATGGTATTATAACATATTTTTTTCATTTATTTATCATAAAATATACGGATAAAATGGTTATAAAGATATAAAATTTTGTATTTTTTTAAGAAAGAAAAGAATAAAAATAAAAAATGGTAGTGTTAAATATAAACCTAAAAAGTTTAAGTGTGTCAAAAATAATTATATTTCTTTCGAAAAATTACAAAAGTTTATTCTTTTAAAACTATTTTACTTTTATTAGATGTATCACATAAATGTTAACTTGTATTATGTTATCCTTTATAGTATGTTAGTGTCATATTGTATTTTATGTATACTTAAATTGTTTCATAGGTTGTTCTAAAATTTAGTACAAGTAAAAATGGAATAAGAAAGACAAGACATAATATAATATTGTTGGAAATAATTTAAGTTTAAATCAAAGTCTCGTATCGAATATAAATGATAAAATTAAATATCAAGTAAGAAAAAAAGACTCCAAAAAAAATACATGTAGACCTATTGTATTGTATTAAAGTTTCATGAGTTAAAAGTGACATGTAGATGAAAATAAGCCATCAAATATATCCTTTGAACAAGTGTAATAATAAAAAGAGCTTATCAGCCTACAATAATAATCAATATCATCTCCAGCCTCTTCATGATATTGTTTTTAAAAAAGTAGCTCCCCTTTGACCTTGGCAGATCTAAACTGCAGTTTTCTTTTCCTCCAAGAAAGGATTCAATGTTGAGCTGTGATATTCTATCTGATCAAATGTATTGTAATCCGATTTTTGGCTACTATAGTGAATCCAGCATTCATTTTTACCATTAACAATTGAACTTGAATATGGTAATCCTCCTGCATAGTTCCCAAAGGCCAGAGTTTCATTTTGACCCTTCCATTTGGTTTTAACCACCAAGGGTCCCACCTGTTCCTCTTTCTCCAACTCTTCAAGCCTCAAATTTCTTGGAAGAGAGAGGGGGCCATGGAGGCCAACCTCATCATCTTCATCGCCATTGGCTGAAAATTAGAACCTTTTTTAAGATTTCAAACAAATATCAATAATAATATTACTGTGGTAATGAAATTGTGGGGTGGAAAGGAAAAGTCTGTTCTGGGGGTTACAGGTGAAGCAAAAGTTTGCATCTTTTCATCAGAGGGTTGTCACAGATTGATTAAAGTTCACACTCACAAGGTTCTGAAACAGGATGAGAGAGAGGGTAGCATGGTTTTGAAAGACGGTTGAAAACTTTCTGAGGTACAAAGAATTCAGTTTGGCAATTTAGAATATTTAAGGTTTTTGTGACAATATTGTGACAGCAGCAAGATTCTGAAAATCCAAGGGTAGACACTAGAAACAGGTTGTTCATGCATATAGCTGGAAATTGGAGTGAGTGGAGTCTCAAAGAGTGCCGGCCCGATCACTCTAACTCTTTCCAGCTTTGTTCCAACAAACTACTACTAGACAATCATAATCATTATATGCATTTCCCAAATTTTACAATTCACTCTTGCTGTAACAACCCAAAAGCAAAATGATACAAAACTAATGTTGTAATGTCTTTCTTCCCCAATAGAAACTCGTGTATTCGTTAACATATTCTGAGTATCATTTAGGAACACTTTCTCAACTTGTATCTAATGGAGTTACAAGATTACCAGCTCTTGTTTGCTTGTGGTATGATATAAAGTAGTTTTAGTTTATATTTTTTAGATGCAGTTTTTGATTCAGAAACTTAGGTTCGTTTAGTCCTTCAAAAAGCCACCTTGGGTCGAACCTAATACCTATGAACTGTAGCAGTGCTAAATTTTATTTTAATATATACTCACTTTTCCTATAGGCATATTTACAACTCATTCTTTAACAATGCATACGTGATTATGAATCTTTCTTCTTCTTTTTTTAAGAAAATCCTCTGTTTTTCTTTCGATATATATTTGCTGTGTTGTATATGATAGATGATGATTTGACTGCCATCAAAGTTGGAACTGTGGTCATTATTATGTTTTAAAAATTGCATCAGTTTTAGCTCAACCAATGTACTAGATTAGTGGATTATAAGTTAAACTTATGAACTACTAAGATCTAAAATATGAGAATAAGAACTTTGTAAATAAGAAAATGAAACTTTTCTGCAAATAACATATACCCAAAAATATTTATTTATAATTTGTAATAAACTTAAGAATAAACATTTCCACTTTCATATTTGATGGAGTGTTCAAAGGGAGCTGGAAGGATTACAGAGGCATTCCCCCAAACCAAGTAAGAATTCTGCATACTGACTACTTGTGAGCAGACCACACAGTTGATGCAAAAATTCCTGCCGAACATCATTCGCCTGTTCAACAACAAACCATGTTAATGTTAAAATTTTTCAAACAAATTGTTATTACCACCTTTTGAAATATAAAGAAAAATAAAATTAACATGATATACAAAAATTGGATTCAATGAATGCATGCATGCATGCATTAGTTACCTGCTTTAGAAATCTCATTTGTTGTGGGGCACACGTCAGTTTCAATCCTCTCTCACCTTCTGTTGTTGCATTATGAAGGATTTGGTGAAGTTTCTCCATGCCTCGTGCAAGAGCATATTCTACTTGTTCACATGATTGTACAAAGTTGCAAATATCAGAAAGTTGCTGCTGAGAACACGAATGTTGAAGTTGAGGCACAATAACCTGTTTCCAAAGCAGACACCATGAAGCATGAATGTTTTGGTAATGTTTTTCTCTCCTCATTTTCATTCCATGCAAGAGCATACAAGCATTACCTGGAGCAGTTGAGAAGGGCGAAATCCTCCAATCCACCACAGACTTTGGTCAGCTGCTGTGACATCAAAATTTGCAGCACTTGTTTTCATTTCTGAGAATTCCAAATAGTGCTTAAATGAAATATCTATAAGAAACACTAGTTTGTCATCAACAACTTCATCATTTAAAGCACTCCGTATCTCACAAATAAGTTTATTGTGTTTTTCCAACCAACGTCCATAGTTTGCAGCAAATGTTGTGTTTCCTGCGGAATTCTTAACTTCAGTTGGTTTTATACGTGCTGCTACAAATAAGGGAAACAGGTAACGAGCAAAAGAATAATATAAGAAAGTTATTGTACAGTAACTTCGTGATTGTTCTTACCATCAAGTCTGAAGATTTCTTCTTTAGCATCAACCTCATTCCTTGGCTTACTTGCTAAAAATCTGCTGCTCTGGTTGAATTGGTTGGATGAACTCATGATTTTCTTTCAACTGGTTACAGAATGGAAACCAGTTACATTCAGTTTCATAATGCATTGATGAAAATGGAATGAAGAATGCAAGGTGAATATATATATCAAGAAAGGTAAAAGAGACCACTGTTCACAAAGAGTGACACCGAGAATAGTGCAGCTCTTTTTTTTATTCTTTTTCTACCTAATACAAACAAAATCCCCACTTAACACGACAAGACATGTATTATTAAACATTTGATATGATCATACATTGGTTAGATTTATCGAATATTTAGAAATGTACGAACCATTAAGCACCGTCTTAGTACACTTTTGGCCTTTCAAAACCATCATGGGACAAAAGTACTGATGTGGAAAATCTATACTCTATCATGGTTTTTACACCAATAATTCCATTTCGAGGAGGTAGATTCCCATTGAAACTATGTGTCTGTGACTCAGTCTCTTTCTCCACCTTTTTATTATGCAGGCATCATCCAACGTTGTCTAGATTCTTGAACTGTCACTGAATCTTCTTTTTGCCATTAAATAAATAAAACTTGTTAATCTTATCTCACGTGGAGAAAAGAAAACACTGTTTTTCATAGTGTGGCATCCTTCTTGAGTAAGAAATTAAATTTTTAAATAACAAACAAATAGTGCATATTTTTGACAGTATCAAATTTGAGAGGAAGGGTTAATGGAAGTTTGAAACTGTTATATCATGTGCGAAATTCTATTTTATTTTTAATTGCAAAATTGCTTTTGACATGAACTATTCAGGTCTTTATTTTCTACCAAACTTCAACGTGTAAAAGTAACGAGTGAAGATTTAGAAAGGTGAGTGGATTAACTTTTTTTTCACTGTTACTGAGTATATAGTGTTGAAGAGGTAGTGGGTGCTTACCCGATTTTCTTGTGTTTCAAGAAAAATAAAATAAAAAATGTATCAATAAGATTTTAATAAAATATTACTCACACAGTTTTTTTTTTTAATTTAGAATACACATTTATTTAATTTATTTATGTTATGTAATAGCCATTTTAAAATTGAGTAGTTCATTCATTCCAAAGAGTTTTACAAGCAATTAAACAAACAAGTTTCCCAAAGGAATTACATGAAATACTAATTAGAAATTTAATTACGAGCTTAAGTCTTAAAAATAAAAGAATTTGAACAAAATATATAAATAAAATACACCCATAAATTTATCATCTTAAAATTTTAGATTCTAAATTTTAGATTAGAGAAACATCAATTTTTTATATAAATTAAACTATTGATATTGTCTATTTTAATCCTTCTTCCTGCAACTCCACAATATTCATAAACCCTAAATTACCGTCATTATAATTATAATAAAAAATAAAAATATCTCTCGACCTCTTTCACCTACCTTCATCGCAGATTCCATCTTCTTCTTCGCCAACCCCTCCACGCATACTCTCTTATTTTTCTCAATCATCCTCTCAAACACCTTCCACACAACCATTCACCGTCTCTTTTGTTTTCTTTCCACTTCCAATTACTGCACCTCTAGTGGGCCCCATAATCTTCCAATCACCTCTATGATTTAGATAATCCATTTCTGAATGTCTCATTGCACGAAATTTTATCTTGTTTACTACTGCCCAAAACATAACACATACTCTTTCTTACAATGTTATCGGTTTCTAAACAAAAAAAAAAATCAACATTTTATTAAAATCAAATATATGGCAAACAGGAAACAGAATGCCTATCGGTAATAATCATTTCACAGATTCCTCCCTGAAACTGTGAAATTACAACCATCTAAGCTATACATTGACTCTAATTCTAGCTATATTACAAGCAGCAAGAACACAGCGCTCTCTGTGAATATCATTTAGCACAGCACATGTTTCTTCATATCATATGCTATTACAAAATTGAGTATGGAACTGCAAAGAACACGGACAAGCTTGTATTTGCTGATTAGCAATAGCAAATCTAGCCCAGGCTGCCAAGTGAGCAGCAATAACCGCCAATTACTCTGAGAACTTATTTACTTCTTGCACAACATGTGTAGCCCCGAGTACTGATAGAAGGCAACATTTTTCATAAACAATAGTCCTACTTCTTTCGTTGTTTGTGTCTATTAACTTTCACAATTCTTCGACCAGATTTGTCACCACCACCTGTGCCCAATGAGAAACTTCCACCTACACTGCCAGAAGTCTGAAAAGAAGGGTTCTGCGGAGCAACATTCTGTTGACTACCAAACTGTAAAGAACTGGCTCCCGGTGGAATTGATGCACCAAATACAAAATTTGATTGAAACGGGGCAGGTTGCTGACCAAATACAGAAGTGGCTGGTGTAGTTGCTTGAACTGTATCCTCAGCCATACCATATTCCATACTCATCTTCTGATTATTAACAGGAGCTGAGCCAAACGCAAAGGCGGGAGTAGGACTTCCAAAAGCATGTTGTGTTGAGATAGATGCTGCAGCTGAAGTGAATGAAAATTGAGGAGTTGATGCACTGGAGGTCGATAAAAACATTGTTGGTGAACTGACAGAAGCGGTGGATGTTCCAAGGGAAAGTCCAGACGAAGACAAAGATGACGAATTAAATGTGGAACCAAATGGAGACTTGCTGGGCTGCCAACTAGACCCAAATAAAGTAGAACTTGTGCTGGTATTGGAGCTAAAGGAGTTTACTGCTGAAGAGGAAGCCGAGGTGCTAAGTCCAAAAGTTGTGCCAGAATTCAAGACATTTATGGCAGGACTAGAGGAAAATAACGAACTCCCAGAAGAAAAAGAAGGGCTGGATGAAGGAGATGAAAAACTGCTCAAAGAAAAAGCTGTGTTCCCAGTTAACCCATATGATGGGGAAGATGCAGATGAACCAAATGGAACTGACTGGGTCTGAGTAAAGGCTTCTAACCCAATGGTGGTAGAAGCCTGGGCACCATGCACAGAACCACTACTAGCACCGACAACAGATCTCGAGAGGCTATTTACAGTTTTAGTTGCCGAAGAGCTGAAGCCAAAATTACCAATCCCTGCAGATGAGCTACCAAAGGCAGTGCTGCTAAGACTACCAGCTCCTGCATCCTGACTTCTTTTAGTTTCCAGCGGCTCTAAACCAGAAGATGATAAAGGTAAGCTTGTTGATGGGACAGGAGAGGATCCAAATTTGAAAACAGAAGTTGTCGGATATGAAGATGCCACCACTGGGGTAGAAGAACTGCTATTACTTGATGCCATTGTGCCAGTCGTCATACTTGCCATGCTACTGCCATTAGAATCTGCCATGTTACTAATGGCACTGCTGAATATATTCTGACTGGTAAAATTACCAGATACAGGGGGTGGAAAAGAAGAGAACGAAGGGCTTGCAAGAGACCCATTATTTTGATTTGAATTGTGCCCAAAATTGAATATACTCTTGGATGATGTCAAAAATGATGTTGATGCTGCAGATGAACTAGCAAGTTCTGATGCCCTAACAGAAGATTCAGTATCATTAGTACTCTCAGTATTACCATTATCAGCTTCACGAACTTTTGGCATAGAATCAGTTGTACCAGCAACAGTAGTTGTGCTGCAAATGAAGGGAACACATTTAGCACATGAATAAACTTAATACTTAACTGAACACTATATGATTCCAAATATTTCTCCAGTTTCAATTGTCCAATGCAAAAAAGAAAAAAAGCAATAACAATTATGACACATCCCAGAAATTAACCAAGAATATTCTCAATGGTTGAAGGCTGTAAAGTAAAGGGGAATGAATTATGAGGTGATGTAAGTGAGTTAAGGAGAGGAATAAGAATCTAACAATTCAAATGTAAAGGGGCGTAGTTCCTTTAAGGGGAACATGCACAAGTTTTCTACATGGCTGCAAGCTAAAATAAAGCTTTTCCCTTTCTGTTTTTCTGTATATTGACCAGAATAATATTTCAAAGGAAACCAAAGAAATCCAGAATTTAGAGTAGAATATTTACTCATCAAATAGAAACGTCATCCCCAAAGTCAAAACAAAAGGTGTTGACACTATTCAAAAGTCACATGATACAGATTACATTAAAGTCAAAAGCACAAAAAACAGTTGAGAGGCAAAAACCCATTAAAATATTATTTATAACTCGAAAGGCAATAGTATATATAGTTGTTGTTGATACCCTTGGTGATAAATAATGAGAAATGTAAAGGAAGAACAATAAAAAAACCCAAAATACATGGTAGATGTGCAAAGAATTGAGGTTTATTCAAAACCACTATAAATTATAATAGACTAACCTGATTGAACTTCCCAGGTTTGAGACAGAAGCACTGAATTTCAGAAAAGATGGTTCAGCACCAATGGATGATGAAGCAGTGAATGGCACGGGAAGAACCTTGTTTACATTTTTATTGGAGCCAAATTCCACCAGTGGAGCATCAGCAGCACGATCCTTTGATGAAACAACTTTTTCCAACCCAAATGTAGGACCTGCTTTGGTTATCTCCTTCGGTGGAGCACGAGGAGCTGTGAACTCTCTTGACGAAACCACTTTATTCTCAGATAAAAACAAGGGAGGTTTAGCAACTGATCCATTTGGTGTAGCCGTAACTGGCTTGTAGGTTGGATCAAGGTTAGATGATGTGCTAAAGATAGACACATCAACTTTTTCACCAACCTTAGATTTATAGGCGGTTCCAATATAAGCCTTACCATCTATTGTAGAAGTCTTAGATAATGCTGATGGATTCTCCTGTTCAGTTGCTTCATGACTAGAATTAGTTTCCCCCATCACAGCAGTGGAGCTTGTCGTTTCTTTCTCAAGAAGAGAAAAGGAAGAGACTGCTCCATTTGGATAATCATCATCGTCCAGATCCAGAAAATCCTTTTATATTAAGAGAGCAAGAAACAAATCAAATATTATCTTAGGATACAAATTACTGTAAATGAAAGCACCAGATTGCTATAAGCAACATGCCTACAAAAACTAAAAAAAATAATGTTTTAAAAATCATGACAACTACAGAAACTAGCCAAATAGATTACTATAAAAAAAGTCTCATACCTCATGGGCACTCATATGGAATGCCCTCTTCTTTCGTGGCAGATCAGAAACAGATTTTATCATAAAAGAATCCCCAGATTTTGCAGTAGACGAGACTTTATTACTTGTTTTTGTAGCATCTTCAGTTGTTATGAGTGGAAGTAGTCCATCGGTAGGAGCAACAAGCTTCAATGGACCATTTTCAACCTTGTCTCTCTGAGAATTTAACTTCTGATTCTGAGCACTACCTGACAAATTTCCAAATGGGCCATCTAAGTTATTACCATGCATATTGTTCAGCAATTTTGATGAATCTACCATTTCCATGCTTCGAAGAGCCTGTCCACTTAGCATGGAAGGCGACAACTTTGTTGGTGAATTATCATTCACAATTGTTAGCCTTGATTCAGATGATTTCTCTTTTGGAGAAACCAACTTATCTAGTTGCTGCATTATTTTTGAAGCCATTTCACTTGATTTTGAGGGCAAAGGGGGAGAGCTCAAACTAGGTATAGTGCCATCCACATTTTCTTTGGATAATTTCATATGGCTATGCTTGACTTCATCCAGCAGAATAGGCTTCTGCATGGAAGACCCTTGCTGTGAAGCATTCACAACCATTTGATTCCTATCCATGGACAAAGAGTTACCAGAAATAAGTGAGCTCGAGCCTTTAGAATATAGAAGATTTGACTTCTGGCGAATTCTGCGAACAGGACCAACAGATCCTATATCATTATCCAAAACTGAATTTCTGCGTTTTACTGCCTGCAAAATTAACAAAAACACAGCAAAAAAATCTATTAACATATTTAAAATATAACACTGTAAGACAAGACCTATAACTCATAAGTACTCATACCCCTGTTTTAGATCCAGAATGCACATCATGATTAAATGCAGACTGACTTGACAACGATGGCTCATCTTCAACAGCATGCTCACCACCCTGTAAAACAGAAACCATATCATAAAATTGATTTTAGAAACATTATTATCCAAAATGTTATTCAGAACAAAACAAACCTTTAGTGTGGATGTTGGATAAATTCTGGCATATGGTGTTCGAGCCATATTATATATTGCAGATCTTCCACGAGATCTTGAGGTCATAAAACCATTTTCATGAACTGCAGCATATTTAGTAGTCCTAGGCACAATGGTCATAATAGGGGATTTAAGAGTTAACTTTTCCCTGTTTACAAGAGTTGGATCCTCCCAAAGTGCAGATGTTTGAACACCTAAAACTGAAGAGGATACTTTGGAATGCCTGCTACCCATGTAAGACTTTGCAAGCTCCGCAGGTGAAGCAACATCTTCAATAGGAAACTAGCGACAATACAAAGCAATGTGTGACATAGAGCGCAAAGAGAACAATAATTTCCAATCCACCAATACAACCAAACATATATGTAAAGTAAGACTATGAAGGCATGTTCTCATACACTTGAAATAACACGTGGGGTTACAGCAACAGTATTTTCAATCCCATTTTCTAGTGCCAGTGTTTTGGGACATTCCTTTTGTCCACTTTGCACCACTGGTTCTGAGGGAACCACACCTGTCCCCTTCTCTTCTTCCCTAACAGGTGCATCCACAGTTCTTGAACGCATAAGTGCTGTCAAATGATCAATCTCAGATCTGTGGAATAACAGACAATATCAGACCTTAATCAAAGAAAAAAAAATCACAAGAGGTATACTATTATCAAAGTAACTCAGAATGTACGCATTGGTTACAAACAACAGGAAGAAGTACAATCAAAATTGTTTGCAACATGAACTTCACAAAACATAAGAATTAACATATTTAGTAAAATTTTCACAAAAGTAACAATAAATATATGAAAAAGTGGAATAGAGGAAATGTGAAGAGCAGATTGGTTGTCACAAATAAATTTTATCTCCCCTAACAACTCCTAATTTTAAATGTTTTAAGTGATTTATTAAGCCATTTTATTTCACATCTTGCAGCTGCCACGGCCCATCATTCAATTTCTGCACTGCATATAGCAAATATATTATACTCCTTACTTCTCCACGAAATACCTTGATGTGGAATATCTATCAGACAGTGCTGGCACAACATGTTATGACTTTGGTAATTGTGTCTTGAAACAACAAACCCACATATTAATAACTATATAATATATAATAGTGAATACAAACAAAGGCTAATCACACTCAAATGCTACTGATATTAATGTCCTACATATCTTATTTCTATTTATTCTAACACACATGAAGAAATACAAACCTGCTGAAAGTCTTCTGTTTTAATAGTTTCTCAAGTTCAGTTAATCCACCCTCATCAGAACAATTAATTTGAGTATCACTTACACCAACAGGAACTTCTTGCAGGCCAGATGAATTGCTTGCAACCTGTTTCACAAGTAACATGATGACAAAGCAAAATGAAAACAAAAATTAAAAACTATTTTGCCAACCAAAACAGAGCATCGCAGCTCGAATGCTTTATAGTCAAAAGAAATGAAAAATGATTATCAAGCACTGCAAGCAACTTGATGAAATAGGCAATTGTTTACCAATATTACTTCATAATTTTATACAAAACACTTCATGCATACCTCTACATACACAATGCAGGTCATTTCATGATTTAAGTAAACCACCCCAATACATGAGGGAAATAAAATATCAGGAGGGTATCAAGCATAAAAATTACCAGTAACAGATTGAGGCAATCACATAACAAAGGTGCTACTCCCAAATAAAAGAAACAGTACAGGAACTGGTAGTGAATATTATAAACTACCCATCTAGTAAAAAGTTTATTATTACTAGTAATCATATCACGGCATACAAAATAATTTTTAGCAATCCAAAAGAATGCTTTGAAAGCTTTTAATAACTATTCATTAATGATAATCTTAATAATTATTTAGAGAACTGGAAGAGTAAAGAGAAGTTTTAAAATTTCAAATTCAAAAATAACTACCCAGTGTAACTTGCCTAAGCTACGGATACTATATAGTAGCATATGTTGAAGGAGAGATATTGAGTAGTGCAGACTACAGAATGGCAGACATTTACGAAAAGGAAAAATATATTTTCCTGCAGGTTAGTTAAAAGAAAATTAAGCAGCATTTTCTCTAGAGCACAAATCTACCGATAATTCAAACGTTTTAGACACTCTATAGTATATAACAGTGGTTAAATTCATAATGATATATCAATGACACTAGTCATGAAAAATAAGTTCAAAGCATTGTTGTCAGATTTCAACTTCTATCATTCCAAATATATACGAGTCAAATTCCCTTAATCCCTTTGACAAAAGTATTACAAGAATAAAAATCAGATATAAT
The DNA here is from genome assembly GCA_036885675.1 of Vigna mungo. Classification (NCBI taxonomy): domain Eukaryota; kingdom Viridiplantae; phylum Streptophyta; class Magnoliopsida; order Fabales; family Fabaceae; genus Vigna; species Vigna mungo. The sequence goes on along the minus strand of CP144692.1, from coordinate 39,977,500 downwards.
GCAAAATCATTCAATTTACTGGAATAATACATGAGTAGCACTACTAAAAACCTTAATGTTCATTTGTTTCCGCTTTCTCTAAAGGAAAACAATTTAACAGTTAGAAGGTACATTTAAAAAGTTGTATTAATTGTGTTTTTTTTTTAAAAAAAATGTTTTGGTTTCACATAAACTAAAATTAATAGCTTCTGGCAAAACCTCTAAAACCCCTGGTTTGCAAAATTACATTTTTTTTATGTTTAAAACAATCAAGAAATTGACTCCTTGAAAAGCCAGGTGCGTATTACTTAGATGTCTGCTAGCATTTCCCTTCATCACCGTGGTATTTGGTCTAAGCTGGACAAATTTATTTTTCAGGAGAAAAGGTTTGCAAGCTCTAGCCTACACGTGATGCCACCAATCATATGCCCTTGTGTCTAAGGCATATACCACATGTCATTGACAACCACAACTTTGAGAACATCACACAAGAACCATTAACAGGGGCCCTAATTTGTTAATCATCCTCCTAACTATGCATATCCTGGATTACAACATAATATGAACAAGCAAAAAGAGGCATATTCTGGTCCTTAAAATAAAAGCCCTAACCCCACAACAATTGAACAAACTCGAAGACTGCGGAAAAATAGAGGTGTAAGCATCTATTAAAATGCTTTATTGGAAAAAGAATCTAGGAATTATATCTGAATCAAACTATGAATCAATCAACCCATAACATTTTTGTTGACATAAAATATAAAAAATGACACCCAACAAGATATAAATCCCCAAGTAATGCAAAGGGCACCATAACATACAGGAAATATGTATACTTACAAAGACGGCCTCTTCCTGACTAATGTTCTTCACTTCTTGTTCCGTCTCTGCGCCCACATAACAAAATCCATAACATGCATGTCAATGTTAATTTGTTGTAAAATTGGCAAGGAATAACACTTAACACGAACCAAAAAAATCTCAATTGGTTCACAGAACATTCCATCTAAATAACAATAATATTAGTTAAACAATCCCACTCCAGCATTGCACTCTACATATGAAGCACTAGCGAAAATACAAAATTTACATGTAATTAGCACAATGCCGACAAGTGAAGCTTCCAATAAACCCTAACAACCAAAAAGAAATAAATGGTGGGAACCTGGAGGAGGAGGAGGAGGAGGAAGGCGCTTGCGGAAAAGGGAGGAGAAGAGAGAGTGAGCGCTGTGAGTGATTAACCTCTGAGCGGGATCCAGAAGCTTGGAAAACCAACCATTGTTGTTGCTGCTGTTCCTGTTAGGGTTTCTGAGTGAGGTTGGCGGGCGATCATACGGCGTCGTTTGGGTCCTTCCGCGGAAGGGCCGTTTGCGAAACTTGCCTCCTGCTCCTGCTCCCCCTTCGTATCCCTTCTCTTTCTCTTCGGTCGCCATGGGAGTGATGGGGCAATGGAGAGCGAAGGAGCAAGAGTGCAGAATGCAAAGTAGGGTTTTAGGTGTAGAGAGAGAAACAGAAGAAAAGGTATATACATACACATTAAGAAAAAAAATACTTCGTAAATCCAAAAAGAAAATAAATAATTAGTATATATAATAAATATATAAACAGATAAATATTCTGATATATATAATACATAATAACTAAATTTAGGAAACAAAGAATATAACTAACTTTTTATTTGCATAAATATATGCTAATCTTTTCATATCATGATCTTTTTTATTCATGTTTATTTTTCATATATATTTTGAATTCTTTTTCCTATAAACACTAAATACTTGTCATAATCCAATAAAAATAATTATTAAAAAATTTTAATATTAAAATATTTTTATTCATGTAAAAATCCAAATCCCACTTCCATATGTATGCATTGTTTTTCTATCAACAAATTAAGACTGAAATAAAATAAAAAAAATGCATATATTAAATCTCTTAATGTTCACTGTTGTTTAAGAAGCCAAGAATCAAATACTGTTTGTATGGTACCATGTCTAGATGTATAAGGGTATAAATACGTATACATGATGAGTTATTATTGATGTATAAGTACATGTACATGTACGTGAATTTTCTTTCATTTACGTATGGGTTTTTCTGGGTGCTGATAGAACTGAACCGTGTCATCATCGACTGCTCCGAATGGCTGAGGAAAATTAGAATCTAACCGTGGATGGCTGATGAATAGGTACGTTAGATGTGTTTGTTCTGTGTTTTGGTCATTGATTTAAAAACCTTACCTTGATCGCATTGTTATTTCTAGTAGTATTTAAGGATGAAACCCAAAGTCTTCATTAGAACACAGAAGCTTTCTGTATCTCTCACTGCAATGGATGAGGATGCACAAACTTTCTCGGCAATGTTCATTTTCTTAGTTCATAGATCTAAATTGATAACAATTTCACGGCTTCATAGTCCTTGCTAGTCCCCGATTGACTATGGCCATCAACGGAATTACCAGTAAGTTTTTTTTTTTTCTTTGGTTTAGGGTTTAGGTCGGATGTGTTGAACTAAGGTTGGAATTCTTGCGAAAGTGGTGTTCATATTTAAATAAAATTGTGCAAAAGGAGAATACTGGTGGAAAGAAAAACAATTGTTTTATATGCTGTGACAATGCAATGTGAATTTATGTTGGTGATTGGGTTTTTGATAGGTATAGCACTTGTCGGTGTGTTGGAAGAAACATTGCAGTGAAAATATTTCATCTGTAGTGACAGTCACTGGTTTCCTTGAACCGCCTTGTGGTGAGTTGGGTCTTTCTTGAATGTACCCAAATGAAATCAGGCCATGAACATGGTGGAGTTGATACTGCTCAGACAAAGGTCTTACTAACATCGTTCTCAGCTATGGTGGCTGAGACCACGACTTTCCCCATAGACTTGATCAAAACAAGACTCCAACTGCATGGCGAATCACTTTCATCGAGTCGTCCCACTAGTGCATATCGAGTAGGTTTGGGCATTGTTCGTGAACAAGGTGTTGTTGGCCTTTACAGTGGCCTGTCTCCAGCAATTATTAGACACCTGTTCTACACGCCTATTCGAATTGTTGGGTACGAGCACCTGAGAAGTGTGGTTTCTGCGGATAATGGTTCATTCTCTATTGTTGGCAAGGCTGTAGTCGGTGGAACCTCTGGTGTCATGGCTCAGGTGAGAACTGTTTGGTCTGAAATATGTTGTGTATTTCATCTTAGTATTTCGCTCGGTGAACATTTCTAATTGGAATGTTTTACCTTTTCATTTGAGCATGAAGAATAAAATATACAAGTCTCATTGTGGAGAGAAAAGTAGAAAAGTTACAGCTTCTTGATTTTGAATTCTGTTGTTGAGAGTGAAGAGCAGATATTACTTATGCTTCCGAGTTTCTGGGTTTACCTTTATATTTGCACTCTCCTCAAGCTTAAAGCTTAGTCAAGTTTAAGCTTACTAAGCTTTAGAGCTTGTCAATAGTACCAAATCCACAAATATAAGAGAAATAACACAACCAATCTGAACCAAAGAACTTAAAGGTTTAGGGTTCATATATTGAACTAATGGAGAGATGCGTTCAGAATTGCCCACCCTGTCTCATTTAGGAGAGACGGAAATTTTGAAATGGGATGGTTTTATGAGTTAGGTTAGTAACCATTAGATATAAAGGATAAAAAAGGTCAAATAAAAATGAAGAATTATCTTCTTAGCATTGTGATAAACTACAATGTTACAATGATATTATCCATCAACAATAACGTGGGGAAATTTTTGAGAATAGTGCTTGTCTTAGCCACATGGTTTAATTAACTGATTACCTTTAATGCTACTTTTGTTTCAAAGTTACAATGTTCTGCTGTTTTCTGCTCTCATTGTTATAGATTATAGCCAGCCCTGCCGATCTTGTTAAGGTGAGGATGCAAGCTGATGGCCACAGGGTGAACCAAGGTCTTCAACCTCGGTATTCAGGGCCATTTGATGCTCTGAACAAAATTGTTCGAGCTGAAGGATTTCGAGGACTGTGGAAGGGTGTTTTTCCTAATATCCAAAGAGCCTTCCTAGTGAACATGGGAGAACTTGCCTGTTATGACCATGCTAAACAATTTGTAATTAGAAGTAGGATAGCCGATGATAATGTATATGCCCACACATTAGCTTCCATCATGTCAGGTTTAGCTGCAACTTCTTTAAGTTGTCCAGCTGATGTGGTGAAAACTAGAATGATGAATCAAGCAGCCAAAAAGGAAGGGAAATATTTATATAATAGCTCTTATGACTGCTTGGTAAAGACAGTAAAAGTTGAAGGAATAAGAGCATTGTGGAAAGGATTTTTTCCCACTTGGGCAAGGCTTGGCCCATGGCAATTTGTGTTCTGGGTTACCTACGAGAAGTTTAGAAAATTTGCAGGTCTCTCTTCTTTCTAATATGGTATTTTGATTTATAGTAGCATTCATTCATACATAATAATTCACTAGTCACAGCCTACAGGGTACTAACACTCAGATCTCCATCTTTCCAATATTTAGCTTGGTATATAACTTTTTGGGATAAATTACAAACCTCTATTTTAAGAGAGGATTAAATTATACTACCTATGTGTTATACTGCTTCTATTTTAATCTGAACCAGCTTCTTATGAGTTATCATTTTTAATCCTCAATCAATTTTGAAACTTTGCAAGATAAAATGAAGGTTTTACATGAACTTTCAAAGTCAGTGATTGAGGTATTCAAAATTTCATTTCATCTTCTAAAGTTTCAAATTTAAGGTTGAGTGTTTTGGTCTTGATTAAACGGTGTTGTAAAAATTCAGACCAAATTATATAATCATGTCTGATATAAAGTGGATATTTTGACAATTTATGGTAAGCTCTGTCATGTTCACTTCTTTGAGGAACTTGTCACCTGAAATAGCATAATTTTTTGTATTTGATAGTATTAGAAATATTTAACTATGAAAAATTTTAAATTGATTATATTACTCAAATAAACATTTAAAAAAATAATTAGTATAAAATGAAATTAATTCAAATTATTGAATGTTTTAGAAATTATAAAATTTAGCTTAACTTATAAAAAAATTATTGAATAAATAAGAAGTTCCACAGTCACTTTTTCTATGTGTTTCTTTGAGGAATTGTTTTCATTAAAATGTAGAAGGTAGTGTTTCACGTTTAGTTGATATTGAATTGTTTTTTTTAAGAATTAGCTTGATTTGTAAAGGTTATACATTAATTTGTGCTTTTAAAAGTAAATCAAATTTTTTATCTAGATAGTCATAAATTTATAAACTAAAACCAGGGACTAATCTTTTTACCTTTTTTTTGTTTGGAGTTGAAGAGTTCAACTAAATTGATAGACATGTGAAACAATATTTCACAAAAAAGATAAAAGTTGGTTTGAGATTTGTAAATATAATTTAAACCGAAATCAAATAAACTCATTTATCAGCATTTATTTCAACACATTAACCATAGATTTCCCTATTTAGTGTTCACATTATTTTTTTCAAGTTTATCTTTTAAATAAAAGTTTTCTAAATTAAAATAATTATTTTATTAATTTTATTTTTTATTGAAATTTATTTCATTTATCTTGACTGGAACAGGGAGAGAAACACGTTACACTATGAGTTTAAATCAAAAGATATAATTTTAAGAAATGTCAGTTTTATTCATTCTATCAAATAATTGAGCCAGATCTGTTGTATGATAAAGAATTTGATATTTCTATGATTCCTTCGTATTGAATCAAAACATTTATCAAATAAGTTAGTGAACTCCATCAATAAATCCAAAAAGCACTCATCTGACCCACAAAAAATGCTTTTGACCAACAGCTGTATAAATCCATATTACATGATTTTTTTAAAATATTTAACTATTTTTTTAGTTGACTTTTTTAAAAGTTTATAATTTTTTTAGTTTAAAAATTACATACAAAATAACTAAATATTATTTACAATAAAATTATAAAAAAAATTATATTTAATTTTATAATCATAATGATAACAATAATAATACTTTTATTAATTTGTAAAAAATGTGTGTTCACTAGTAGTATTTAATATAGAAACGATCGATACCTCAATGGTTAAAGTTTTTTTTTTTTTTATAAAGTTATCATTGAATAATTTTATCTTTCTAAAATTTTATTTTTTATACTAAAATAAAATCCATTCGAATGAAACGTAGTTTGGTAGAGTTGAAGTCACTGTCCATTTTCTTTTAAAAATCTTGAGTTGTCAAGTATGCTGTTTAAAATATTATCGAATTACATAAGTTAAAAAGTCAGAAAATAGAAAAACGAAAATCAGAAAAATAAATATCCAAACAAATACAGTATGAAAGATTAAATAAAAAGAACTTAAAAAATGTCTCATTTTGGTTTCATGGTTGTATTAACAAAGAGATGCTTGTGTTGTGCAAGGTGATGTTTTACTTACTGTAATTCAATTCAATTTTTGTACATGGACCATGGATGTAGAATATCTTATTTGGATGGTATAATCTAACAAAAACTCATTTTTAACTAGCCAACCTATAGAATCAGTTAGATCCCAAATAGAAAAAATTCATTAACAATTGATTTACATGAGGAAAAAGGGATATTATACTTGTTCATTGACTGTGCTTAATCCAAAGCCCAAACCTGCAGCAAGAATCCATGAAGGGAAAGGGTTAGCAGGAAAGAAGCAACTTTATTTTTATGATATCTCATGATTGTTCTAGTGATCATGGCCTAACCTGGATCTTGCCATCAGAAGAACCAACAAAAAGCATCATACCATCTGCATCTGATACTAAAGATGTGATCTTTGTGTGACCACCAGCCATTTTGATTGAAGCAACCCGGGTGAGCTTATCTTTCAGCCAAACCTCAATGGTGCCAAATTTTGTACCAGCAAATATGAAGTCACTGTTAATGGCTATGCGATGGATGTCAAGTCCAGTTGAGAGTGACCCCACCACCATTTTGGAGGAAAGTGAAAATATCTGACATCAATATGGAAAAGTAAGTGCAGCAAGCAAGGGCGCATGTCTATAATGAATGGCCATAACACAACTTTGGTGACACAGAACTATAGAATTGGCATTTACCTTTCCTGCAGTTGCATCAACTGAAGAACCACAAGCAAAGAGGAGATCATCATGAACTCGAAGGGAGTATATGGTTTGTTTTCCCAATAACTTTCTTGTTCCAGAGAAGAATGAGTTTGATGTATTCTTGGATAAGTCAACCTCCTGCCATTATTCACCCCCACAATAGTTAAGATGGGAAATAGATTCTAGAGAAGTTTTTTTCATGTGTAGCAAAAGTGGTTTGCTTTGTAGAAGAAAACAGCACATTGATGCCAATGCTTAAGCTTTCTTTGTTGGTTGGTTGGTTTGTTTCAGGTAGAGACACCACTAGAATATGAAGTACTGTAAGAAGTTCTTACCTGGATGCTGTAACCAGAGCAGCCACAATACAGTTTGTCCCCACCAACAGCTAGGCATTTCACATATTTGTTGAAATTGATGAGCTTTGGAGCCTCTGACCACTTGAAAACCTGTAACATCTCAAATTTTTTTAAATTTTATCTTGTGAGGGAACTACATTTCAATTTGAGCTGTTCAAGAAACATATTATTAGGCTTGCCTTAACTCCACTTCCTTGAGATACATAGCATGCCAATTTGGCATTGGCTGTCAGCTCATACACCGGCTCCTTTACATCATGAACATCTATACATTTAATCTCATCTGGTTTGATTGTCCAAACCTGTACATCAGCAGCATCATTCAGTGGTGCATATTCGATACTATAACTAAGCTAGGGTCAACAAAAAGATGCATTGTAGTTAATCATCCAAACCTGTTCATGCAAGATGTTAATGACACCTCTCTTTTACAGTTTTCAATACTTTAACAAATTCAGAGCTTTTACTATGTCAAGGGCATTCTATGTTCACTTATTCTAGTAAACTTCACTCACAATCTAGTTTCGGATAGACAGTTTATCCCTTTCCAAGAGAAATGGTGCTTTATTGTTTTCAATTCTCATATGATAGTGCAGTTTGTAACTGTATATTTATTTAATCTTAGCTGCTTATCAACAAGTTTGAAATCAAGTAATGATGAAAGATGTGAACATGTCAAACAAAGAGCAACTCATCACCTCAAATCTTAACTACATTTGTAATTCGTGGTGCAACAAAATAAAATATTGGCCAACCAAGTTCAGAGCAATTTTTCTTGCGATGATAAGATAGATTACCCGAATGGTTTTGTCTAAGGAACCGCTGTATAGTCTATCATCTGAAGAACATAGCGATGTTACAGCTTTTGTGTGCTCACGGGTTTCTTGAATCACTCTTGGTATTCTCTTTCTTGCATCCCATACCTAGTAAGACGATACCAAGTGGCACTGTTAAGACAAATAGTGAGACATAGGAGCACAACCACACTGTTTCTAGTTGTTAGGACAATCTACCTTGATAGTTCCATCAGAGTGTCCACTCAAGACCTGACCATTCATGTAATGCAAAGAAAGGACCTCTCCATTTGAACTCAAATCTAACTCAACAACTTCCTTACAACTCCACAACTCTGTCTATAAAATAGATAATAAAAATAGTTATTTCTCTAAACAGATATATTAAACAAACTGAACTGAATTATATTCCAGATTACATTCTACTCACCACATCAACAGAGTTTAAGTTTAGTAAGGTCTTCGTAATATCAACTGCTACTGTTGAATATCTCTTCAGCTTCCTCATGGTTCTATAGATTCTCTTAGCATAAGCTCCAAGTGCTTCTTGAGTAACTGAAACATTGACCATTTCCATTTAGTAATCCTTTGCATAGAACTAATATATAAGTCTATGACTGATACTAGATAAACGTACATGAATCACTAAGGAAAGTTTTCAAGGCTAGGCTAGCCAATATCATCTCCTCTAGGTTCTTAGATGATTGCAGGATATTTATAAGTTCATCAAGCAAAGATTTGCGAGCAACATCCTTTATGCCGGTATCAGGAAGAGTAGAGAGCATGTGTGTGAGCCATGCCACAAGAACAAGGCAAGATTTTGCCATCTTTAAAGAATTACTCCTTAGGCATTCTTCCAAAGCTTGAAATATTGAACCATTTTCATGATTGCAAAGCACAAAGGCTACCCTTTTCTGCCAAGAGTTCATAGCATTTTTTTCATCCTCCTACATAATAAAAATCTGTTAGGATGGAGAGAAACCAATTATCAAGAAAACCCAAACATAAATCAATGCCACGTAGCCCCAAACCATTGTTTCCATTGAATCGTTGTCATACTGTCCCAACTGCCCAGCCTTAAGTAAAGCATTGTACGGTTGATCAAATCCTGCAATCTTGAGCAACCAAGCTTCAGTGTATGACTTTCCAGTGGTGGTTACTTGTCCAATAAGAAACAGTAAAGCATCTAGAGCCTTCATTTGAGTATTTGAGAAATCCTTTTGCCAAAGTGCTTCTATAAGTATCTCTATCGCTTCTTCCCTGTAAATGCTCATTTTCCGTGGCTCAACCTGAAGATTTGACAGAAAAATAAATATAGTAAGGAATCAGGGAAATCACATTTTAGTAACAAGAATTAATCTCGAAAGGCTAACCAGAAGATCAATCTGAAGAAGAAGGCTAGCAACAGCAAGTTGATGCTCCATTGGAGCCATCTGAAGATATACAAGAAACGTATGCATCGTACTAAATGCTCCTTCATCCTTGATTGTTTGTAATATCTGGTTGCAGACTGTCCTTCTGTAATGCCGTAAAAAATAATTTGGTTAAATAGTCATTTTCATAGTACTATTATGATGATTTACCATCTTGAGTTAAAAATGCAATTATGTTGCTTTAATTTCCCAGTTTAGTGTGAACATAGTTGTGATGCTTCTAAAAGCACGAGAACATGTTTCTATTATTTTCTAAGGGATGGAATCTAGGGACTGAACTCTAGTTAATAGTTATGCACATAAAAAGTATTGAACATGATTAAAACAATGGCATTTTCGTCTGAGAGTAAATAGCAGAATAGAAAATAAGACTTGGCTTGTGATAAACACTTACCTATTCAATTGAACCAGTTCTGAGAGAAACTCCACGCAGATGCCTCGCACACTATCATTTCCAGCGTGAAATAATTCAAGCACAGGAGACAATTCAATTCTGTTGGCTATCAAACTCTTGCAACCCTTTTCAGCTTGCATACAACACAAAAGTATGGAAACAACAGACCTCCTTCCCTCCATCCTCTCTAGATACTTTGCTAAGGATGGAATTCCATTTTCAGAAATAACACTCAAAGCATTAAGGGACCTGCTATATTCATCCCCTCCTATTAAAATCTGCTCAAGTATTGCTATGGCAGCATCTTTGGGGTCTATTACTAACTGAAAATCATTTGAAGCCTCATTTTCGTTCTGAATAACTTGCACAAGAGATGGTACAAGATCATGTGCCAAAAGCTGAGCAAAAACTGGCCTTAGTTGGTAAATAAGAAGAGCAGCCTCAGCTAAACCGTTCTTAAGCAGAGCAGCCAAGCAATCAAAATCAGAATCAACACTGTTAAGTGTTTCTCCAACACTTTCATCTAAAACTATCAACTCCGAGAGTATATAAATTGATGTTCTCAAAACTACTCTACTCATAGAAGCTGAAAGTATTTCAACCAAACCACTTATGATTGCTGGCTTTGATAAATAACCATGAATCTGAGGATCTGTCTTTGAATCTTTCCATAATCTTGCTATTTCCATCACTGCTTCTTCACATTCTTGCAAGTTGTCTGACGTAGAAAGACTTGAAACGTAAGGTTTCAAGGAATTCAAAATTGTTTCAACTGCAGCTTGAGATAGCACACTAGTTGGAGATGTTGCAACAGAAACTCGCATAAATCTGTTGCTCCTTTGTCTGGTATAATTTTCTTTGCTCTTCAGTCCTGGTGAATCAGTTGCTCTATGTGTAATGGAGAGCATTTGAAAGTCTTTTGCAGATGGAGAACAGGAAGAACCCCTTGGAGTGTTAGAATTCGAGAGTTCATGCGCCAGTTCTGGATTCTGTTCTTTCCATGACGTTATCAATCTCTTCAAAACATAGTTTGTTTTGGGCAATATATTTGCAGACAGAGGCTGCCGCGTGATGGGGCATGTCGTGTTACCTGTTCTAAGCCATTCTTGAATTGCTTTTCTTTCATAAGTCTGGCCCGTTTCAAGGGTCACAGGATCACAAAATATCTGACCTGTGATTGGGCAAACAAAATCTTTTGGTGGTTTTGGTCCAATTGTCAGCTTCTCTAACTTAGGCAACATAGTGAAGCTTTGATTTTCCTCGTCACTTTCACAAAGGGAACTGCAAACTCAAAGACATTTCAACAATGGGAGTGAAATCATGTTTTTACTCGACACAAACCCAAACATTAGCACAAGAACATCATAGAATATATCATAAACGCAAAAAATGGTGATTACCTGTCATTTAGTCCTAGGCTATTCCCACTGTCATGATTCATACTTGGTGTTTGGTTATTGTTTTTCCTCTTCATATTCTTCAAGCCCTATATTCCAAAGAACAGTAACACATTTGAGCAAACATTGTACTAAATAACAAGGGGAAATTACTATTCTAGTGTATACCCTTATTTCTGTGTCAGAGTTCAACATATGATCCGTGCTCATTTCTATAGATGATGATGATAAAGAGTCAGAAGTAGTTGAGTCCCTCAAACGAGTAGACAGCAAGCGAAGATACTTGGGTTCTCTCTTATTGTTTGTATCAGGATTTGTTGACGAATTATTTGGACCTGCTTTTGGGGAATCCAAGGGAGAGAAGATATCAGGAGAATGAATCTTATTCTTATGGTTTGACAGAGGCGCCTTTAGTTCAATATCCTCATCCTTGGCCATCTTCATTCCTGGTGATAAAATATTGTTTCTTCTATCTGAATCCACTGAACCATCATCAAGCTCAGAATCGGAATCATCTTCATTCTCATTCTCCTCAATGATGCTTTCCTGCAAGTGATAATTTATCATAAGGCCTATACACAATCTTACTCTAAAATCTAAATCTACAGACAAGAACTATATTATTAGCAGCTAGCATATACATATATATATCTTTGCATTACCTTAGCAGCCCATATGGATGATTTCTCAACCTTCGATTGGCTGGAAGTTGAATTCTCTGTGCTGAAATTTAACATCCAGAAAGAAAAGATATTATGAGGCTCAAATGATATAAGCTGTAAAAATTCTCTTTAGCTAAATAGTTGCAAAACAAGCAGACACGTGAACACGGATTCAAAGAAATTAAAACCGAACCTGATTGTTTCATTTATAACATCTTTAGATCTTGTTGTCAACGAGAACCCCGCACTCTTGGGCAAGATAGGGCCAAATTTTACAAAATCAGGAACAGACCGACTCAACTCATGCAAAGGAGTCCTTGGTGGCTCAGCAATAGGCAACATAGGAGCTGCCTTCTTGCCTGAAGTGGAATCAGAATTCATGCAATCTTTATAATATTTTGCGTATAGCCGTGTGTTTTCATCCAATGATTCTGCATAAAGCTGCTCCAGCTTTTGCAATTTGTCTAACTGATGTGGCCTCATAGAAAATACCAAAGACTCGTTGAAAAACCGATCAAAATCAGCTGTAAAGGACAAATCACTTGAGTCTGGTATCACTTCCATCATAAGCCTATGCCTCTCCTCAGAATACCAACCCACAATTGAGCTCATGTGTGGAAGAAACAGGTTCGTCCAGAGTTCAGGAGCAAAATCAATCCGTGAAAAAAAGGGGTCAACAATGAACATCTCAAGAGCATGGAGAACACTATTTTGAATGCTGTTCCTCAACTTCCATAAATAGGATAGATTTAGATGTGCCCAAGCTGAGAGGTAGTAGTTTGGCACTCCAGCAGTCTTTTGCTTAGGATTCAACATTGCACACACTTGCAACATCTTCTCTGCATAATCTAGCCTAGCAAGCTTAGTTTCCATGTTATATGTATTGATAGCTTCTTCAAGGGCTTCAATACCCCAATCCAGATTTGCTAATACTGCTTGATCAGAGTATTCCACCTCACTGTCCTTATCACAACTTCCTTCTTCAGCTGCTAACCTCTCTGCACACTGTTCTTTGTGCTGGGCTCTTTGCTCTTTGTTGATTAACCTATCTTGAATGAAACTATCTATAGTTGTAGTCAATAATCTAACAATGTCCTTCTGATCCATTGTGAATCTGAAGTTCCCTGCCATCTGTCAGGTGCAGTCACAACAGAGAAAGCTTAAATGGAATTTTATCAGAAGCAATACAAATCAACATAAGGAACCAAATCCATAATTCGATGTCAGTTACAAAGTACAAGAATAGTCAAATAAGATTTCATGTTACAACCAAACAATTTCAGGAAAAACAACGAATATAAAGCAAAAAGCCTATAAAGGCGAAGTCAATATTCAGAATAAGCCATCATTTAGATACACTAGGATTCAGAATAAGCCTCAACCGGTATTTCTAAATCAAAAAGTAACGAGTACATGACATGAATGAGGAATCCCTCACGGAAAATGATGAAGAAAAACGTTTAGCATTTCTACAATTCTTTTGAATCAAGTAATTCTGTCATACCCTACTGAATATCCCATCAAGAAATATACATTTGTGCATGTAAGTTGACCAACTAAGCAAACTGAAGAAAAATACATATGCCGAACAGACTTAACCCACCACTTTGAATAAGACTCAATAAACAATAACATATCAAGTCAACATCTAAAATGGAACAAGAATCTAAGCATGAATAACCCTGATCATGATAACCCCAGATAAAAAATTTCCAAATATATCACACCTTTGACTTTAGTTCCTCTTTCCCTTCTTTTCTTCAACCACACTGAAAATTCTCCAGCTGGGAAATGACAGATGGGGTTATGGCAAGGCTCTAGCAGGTGATGGTAGGGCACAGAGAGGAAGCTAGCACGTGTTCGTTCGTGGTGGCACAACAACTCAAATTCTGATGAAACAAAAAGTAGTTGACAATAGGCTTTGACTTGAGTTTTGATGAAAGAAGAAGCATGTGTGAGATGGACATGAGGAATGTGCCAACATGTTCAAGCCATGTAGGGAAGAAAGGTTCCAACGAGAACAAGAGGAAAGTTCAGAGAAAACTATTTGCGTGTATACATGATCGATATACAAGTTGTACAAAGTTTGAAGCAGCTGTGCCTGCCGGCATTTGGACCAAGGAACATAATATTATTATATTGTTCAAAGGTTAAGGTTCGTGTATAATAATGTGGTATATTATATCCTTAAATTATTAACAATATGTGATTAGTCACGTATTACTGTGACACACCTTGGCCTTTCGGTTTTAACTTGACATGGTTGAAGTAGTGAAACAAACAATTCTCTTAGCTTTAGAATAGATCAAACCAGCAACATCTCATAAATGGCCAAAATTACTCTTCCACTTTTCACTCTTTTCCTCTTTTAGTTAGTGAAGAAGCCATTTTCGAGGTGTCACTGTCACATGATAATACAAACTAAATGCTTCCTATTTCTAACTCTCCCTTTCTTCTGCATTTCTTGCCTTTTTCTAAATTAGTATGATTTCATGAGTTTCAATTATAATGCTAAAAAAATGTTAACTTTTTTATTATCTAGCGGATTTCTTATAGTATGAGATGCATAATGATTTGGGTTAGTTTTAGGTTAGAGCAATATTAAATTGATTTATATTTAACATTTTCAATTGTATAGTTTATAAAGCGACGATCACCAAGGCCAACACAACTTTTACAAATATATACCAACACCAAAACTACCAATACCGAATTCAATTCGAAAAATGTAAATTTGGAAATTCCAAAATTTATGAAGGTGCGGATTGAAAATATGGGGTGCAAGAAGAAATGGCCTGATGTGATTGGAAGAAATGGCTCATTTTGCAATTTTTACAATTCATTCTTACTGCTATTTTTATTTACCAATTTTAATATTTTCTTTAGTGGGATTTCTCTATTTGCAAGAACGCAAGTACAATGAAAAAAAAAAAGAAATATATATATATATATATATATATATATATATATTACTTGAATAAAAATAATAGAAAAATTGATTAAAAACTAAAATTTGGCTATTGAAAATTTTGTACCTGCTAGTTTTTTCTAATAAAAATAGATTACATCTGTTTTAAAAACTATCAAAGTTGTTTGTTTAGATTTTTTACTTTCTTTTATGATTTTTAGCTCTATTTTTTCATTAGATTGATTTGGATTTGAACGCTTTTTGTTAGAGGAATTTTCGATAATAGCAAATTATTAATTTATTTCGATGCAACACTTTTTAAGCTTTATTATTATTATATAAAGATAAATATATTTGTGTGATTTAGCCCAGAATTTGTTAATAATCTGAAAAAAAAAATATTACATTTTGCATTCTTGTGCTTGCTTTAATTAGACACCTTTCTGTTACAAGGATGAAGAAAAGTACCTTAAAAAAATACTTATGGTTTTATTTTTATTTTTTTTCCAGAAAATATGATCCCGAATGAATAAAAAAGCTTTTGAATTCTAAAAACTCCAATATTTCAGAAAAACTATTCCAAAATACGAATTTTGGAACCGTTTTTTTCAGTTTGAAATTAATTTTTAAATACTATAGATTTTTTAATGTGAACCACCCATAATAAGATTTATTATTATAGAATTAAGTATTTTAAAAGAGTTTAAAATTTATTCTAAAATGTTTGATGAGAGTTTTCCGGAAAATTTTGCAGGAACTACTAGATTTATGGATGACTATTGAGAATATGTATCCACTATTTTTTTTTATTAATGGTAAAAGTAATTAATTTATATCATAAATATTTTTCATAATTTTATTATAGGTAGTTAATTAAATTTTAAAAAAATAATTATAAAATTTAAAGCATAAATTAACAAAATAATTTACATAGATAAAAGTAAATTTCGTCGGTCAATATCTGTTTCTTAATAAGTATTGATGCATTCAAGAAAGTTTATTCTAAAAGTAATATATGATTTCAATTCAATAGATTCAATTGAATTCCTCTACTAGTGGTTGCCAAATTTGTTTGGTGGGTTAGTTTTGAATATTGGATGTTTTTATCGGAGGAAGCAAATACAAGTAATATCAAATTCAAACTAAAATTAGACATTTAATGTTACACTTATTTTTTTATTTATTTATCTTATGATGAAAATTGTAAGAGTCTAAAAAATTAGGTTTTAGAATTCATAGTGTTTTTAAATAATGAAATTTAATTATTTTAATATTAAAAATTTAAAGTATATTTTTATAAACTATATTTATTATTTTAAATCACATTATTTTTCTGAACTTTTTTCTTTATAGTTTTCTCACATTTTATTTTTAAGTTTTTAATCTTTTATTTGACTATTTGAATATTATATATAATTTGGGAGATCCTCCAAGTGAGCTATACATTTTTATGTGATTGGTTTTACGAAAATTGATTTTTTGTCTTTTTTTTTAGTTTGTGCATTTGTACTGTCCTAGTTCGCATGTGGGGTTTGAACTTTCTTTAAGAGTCTCTAGTGACAAGTGATTGTAATGGTGTGTGTCTTGATCATGTTTGTGTTATTCATATGAGACAAATAAAGTTTTTTCAACGTTTAAATGTGTGTCGACGGTTTTTGTGTAGTTAGTTTGTCTTTTAGTTAAGAAAAACTAATTACCTTATTTTAAAATTATAGATGTTTTGAGAATTTTATTTTGCATGTTTAGTATGTTTGAAATTGATTTATTTGTTGATGTTGGTTGTTTACAATGTATTTTGTTGAATTGGAAAAATGAGGATTTGATCATTTGAGTCAATTGGTATGTGTTCTGACATTAAAAATTGTTTTTGACCCAAGTACTAAGGGAATACCAATTTGATCGGTTGAATATGTTTCATTTTCACAAATCACTGAATTTTCTTTTGTTGATATTTGGTATAGTGTTGAGCATGAGTTCATTGCGCAGGTTTGGGAGTATTTCAATTTCAAAATGTTGAGGGTGAGAAAATGTGAATGTTTTGACATTAAGCGGTGAGAGGGCACCATTGAGCGCCATTTTAACTGCATGAATGGAACAATTTAAATTCCACATCCCTGCGCGAAAGATGAGTGTCGCTAAGCGCGATAATTTGTAAGAAGAATGGCACTGTGTGCCAGGATTGTTGTTGAGCGCCACCTTTTGCAAAAGTTTTATCAACGAGCTCCGAGACTATTATTGAGCGTCATCTTTTGCAAAAGGTTTAATGTTAAACATCACTTTTGAGGGTCAACGTATGTTGAAATTTTTTATGCTTTGATTTGTTTGAGATGAGTTTACCAATATTACTATGTATGTTTAGTATGTATTATAATGTTTCATGGATTGATAACATGGTTGTGAGTACATATGATAAATGTTGTGAAATAAATTTCAATGAGAAGTTTCTTGTGGTGATTTTAGTAGTGTATGTATTGATATATGAATTTCGTATTGAGAGTTATCTTGTTGCTCTAGTAACCATCTAATCTCAAGTAGAGAAGAATAAGGTATGTGGAGAGAGGAGTAAGAGGTCCTAGTCTAGTAGCTTTACCTTGGTCAAAGATGTTAATAGACTATAACCTTGTGTGCGGTAGGATGAAACTTACTGACAATGGCTTTGGAGAACAGTAAAGACTATCACAAGTGCATAACTTACCAGAGTCTGATATCATACAACTATTTGAATGGTTGAGTAGTATAAATAAATGCATGTGCTAAGACTTGTTGATATAAATGTTTAGATGTGTTAATATCTTTATACATGTTGTATGATTGATTTTTTTTTATACACTAACTTACCTTTTCTTTTGGGTTTGTTTGTCATTTTATTCTTTTGTTTGTCATGATCACTTTAATGTTATGAGCAGATACATATGTCTTAATTGACCTCTACAGGGTGTGGGCGATATAACAACATAGTTTAAGAGTCTCTATACTTTGAGGCGATTTTGGTTTTAGTCCATTTTCAAACTATGGTACAATTTAGTCCTTCAACTTTAGAAAATTATAGTTTTAGTCACTTTTACCAAATTAATTTTAACTTTATTTGTTGTCTCAAACACGTTTCGTTATAGCATTTGGATTGTTTACACTGTTTGACATATTTTTGTTTCAATGTTAACTGAGAAACGTGCTTGGAACAATAAATAAAGTTAAAAAAAATTGGTTTTCTAAAGTTGAAGGACTAAATTGTACCATAGTTTGAAAATGGACTAAAACCAAAATCGCCTGAAAGTATAGGGACTAAAAACATATTTAACCCTAAGATAAAATTCTATTTTGTACATAATTTCCTTTTTTTACATATTCTATTTTTATTAGTGTAAATATGTGACTATCTATATTTAATATATTTTTTCTGAACGACTCTAATATAGTAGTCCTATGGTGGGTTCTTTTACTCGTTATCACATTTATAATGTTTTATTTAGTAATTTTACAGTATTAAATAAAATGTAAAATCGAACAAAAATATAAAATAAAATTTTAGAAAAAAAATATAAAAAGATGGTGGTTTTAATTTACCGAAAATTTATGTATAGTTTCAATTTTTTATTATTACAATACTCTGGTATCATATTTTAAAAATAACCACCGTTCTTAGACCAGGTTTTCACAACGTATATCTATAATATCTATATAATATAAACATATTAGAATTATAAAAAAGACTAAGATTTGTAGTTAAAAACTTTTTAAAATGCATAAAGTTGTTGTTGTGAAATGCTTTTATAACTAACTCTAAGTTTTATGTCTTAAAATAAATATTGTCAAGACTTGATAAATTTAATTATTCTGTGTTTAGGAACTCCGAGCGTTTTTACATTCAGCGTATTCATAAATGTTTTTTAAGAAAAAAGTTAAATATGTTTTTAGTCCCTATATTTTAGGGTGATTTTGGTTTTAGTCTATTTTCAAACTAAGATACAATTTAGTCCTTTAATTTTAGAAAACTCTAGTTTAGTTCTTTTTACCAAATTTTTTTAACTTTATTCGCTGTTTCAAACGCGTTTCTTAGTTAATATTGAAGAAAAAATGTGTCAAACAGTGTAAACAATCCAAATGCTATAATGAAACGTGCTTGAAACAACAAATAAAGTTAAAAAAATTTGGTAAGAAGGACTAAAACCAGAGTTTTCTAAAGTTGAAGGACTAAATTGTACTTTAGTTTGAAAATGGACTAAAACCAAAATCCCTCCAAAATATAGGGACTAAAAACATATTTAACTGTTAAGAAAATGATAGCATAAAAAATAAACAATACATTTTGAACAAATAAGTATAATAAATATGACTTATGTATTAACAATTTATAAAAAAATAATCATATTAACAAATATTACCATTTTGTTTAGTGCTGTTAAAATAAGTTAAAAATGTGCATCAATTCCATCCATCACACATTCGGATCCGGTTGAATTTGAAAAAAATATAATTTTTTTATAAGTTAATTTTCAACCCGATCTACTTAAAATTCAGCTCACCCGGGTTGATATCTAATTTGATTTAATTATTTATTATTTTTTGTTTTAATATTATTAGTTAACACTTTTTTTTTATTGTATTGTAGATGGAGATAAAGAAGATGATGTTTCAAGAGAGAAAATATATTATGGATTTATCCATTCTAATCTTATAAATAGATAGGTGACGGAAAAATTATCGATAAAATTTATTTAAATTTTAATTACAAAAAAATCTATTTTTTTCAATTAAAAAAAAATTGTAATTGTGAGTGAGTTAGCTTGTTTAGTCCACCAACCTGTTATGGGCCAGAACGAGTTCAGATTTTTTTTTGCTGGCTAATAAGTGAGTCGGGTTGGGTTGGTTCACTAAATAACCAACCCATTATAGGTCAGATCAAATCAGACCGAATTACCCATTTTGACAGTACTAATTTTGTTATTCCATAAGTTTTATATTGGATTAATATACGAAATTTATATTGAAAATGACTAGTTAATAAGTGCCATATCTTTCAACTTATTCTTCAATGGCATAAGCAAGGCAATACCACAATATGCAGAGTTATTTTCGAGTTAATGTAGAAAAAATGCTTAATGTCAATTTTGGTCGCCGATTTTGTTAGTTATGTTCAAAGTGGTCATTCTATTTTTAAATTGTTCAAAGTGGTCTCATATTTTGTAAAAATAGAAAGTTGGTCCTTTTTGCTCATGGCGTTAAAAACGCTAACTGTGTAATGTCCACCACAACCAATAGTGAATGACCTGTCCACTGCATCTTTTCATGCCTTCATCCTCTTCCACCAGAAACCATAATTCCCCTTGCCTTCTCCTCCCACCGTCACCTGCCATCTTCACTAGCCACCACCTTTTCCGTTGTCAACCTCGCACCCCCAACATCCAACCTCGCACCCATAAACCATCATCATTCCTTTCATTGCGAGCTCCATCGTGAAACATCGACGGTCACAACTTGCAAACCAGAAACACAACGCCACCTAAAACACCACCGTAGACCACCTTCATCCAAGTCGAAAAATCCCTTCTTGCGCTCCTTCGTCAAACCAAACCTCTACATCAAATCCCTAAAACCACAAAGAAACAAAAATACCTAATTCGTTCAAAACCCTAATTGTGAAGAACCCCTAAAATCGCGAGACCAAAATTTTGAATTGATCATCTCCTTTGCGATTGGGATGTTTTTGCAGGTTCCATGGAGGTGTTGTGCTACAGAGTGAGATTGGGGGTGTAAGTGACTCGAATTTGCAATTCAGTGACAACTGAGTTTTTCTGTGGTGGCGCAAGGGTAGTTGAAGGAGGAAGACGGGGTTATACTAATTTGGGGTTTTAGGGTTTGCAATTGGGGTTTTTGCGATGGTGAAGATCGTGATTGGGTTTTTTCTTTTCGCGATTTGGGTTCTGGTTGCTACTTGTAGGTTGCACGAAGGTCTCGTGGTGGAGGATGATGATTGAACAACAATTTTACAAAAACAATTGTAACTTACCACGTGTCCAAAACTGATAACTCATTTAATATTAGTTAAAGTGGACATTATACCCTTAGCTTTTTTAACGCCTTAGCAAAAAAGGACAAACTTCATTATTACGAAACATGGATCACTCTAAACAATTTAAAAATAAGAGAACCACTTTGAACACAACTAACAAAAAAATAGGTACCAAAATTGGTATTAAGAAAAAAAAAACTACTAAAAAACAAACTACGGTCAATTAATAATTATAATTTGCATGAACTTTGCCATTAACGATTTAAACGCGATTTACAAAAAGAACTAAATTGAATAAAAATTACATTTTTTAGGACAACATTGAAAAAAAAAAAATCAGAACTAAATCAAACACACTTAAATCAAACACACTTAACAAAAATAGAAACCATCAAAGGTATTAAGTCTACTTTTTACTGCTTCAACTTACTTTTGATAAATGGTAATAAATTATTAAACATTTTATCTCTTTTTCACTTTTATTTTTCAATATTTAACCTTTTATAATTTCAGGACTAGAACAAAATAATTAAATAATAACTAACTTATATAAAAAAACCAACCATTATATTGACTAATTATAGCTATTTTATAAATTAAAAAAATATTGATATATAAAATAATTTTTATTATTAATGATTCTTTTTTAAAAAAAATCACAGTATTGTCTAACTTTATATAACAAATTATTATTGAATTTTAAATTAATAATAGACTTTCTAATATAATAATATAATAGTGAAAAGACACGTGCTTATTATTTTATCTTATGTGAGATGTACATTTATATCCAGTGTGTAATTACATTCCTCTAAGTAAAGTGTGTCTTATAACTTATATATCTCACATTCTTTTCAGTAAAGTTTCTTATAAGAAGTTAGATAATCAAAATTAAAGAAAGACTATGATTACACACTATATAATATATTTATACATACACTAAATTACTTTTCACGTACTATGTAATATATTTATACATGCACAAGATGAAATCTCATATGCTCACCAAGTCACAAAAAATAACCTAACAAAAAAACTAATCGATAATTTTATAATTCTATAACTTTAAAAAATTACAAAAGTAATATAATTATAATGATAAAATTAAAAAATTGTAAAATATAAAATTATATAACAGTAAAATTATAAAATCATGAAACTGCAATACTAGAACAAAATAATAACTACAACATCTTTAAAAACCAATCAACAGAAAAATTAATTATTATTTAATAATATACATTTTTTAAATGCTCAATATATTATAAAATTCAATAATAAAAGTTTTCACATCTATAAAAAAACCTTAAAACTTAATTAAATCAAATAAATAAAATGAAGAATTAAATAACATGAATAAAAAAAATTAAATAACATATATTTAATTAAAAACATAAAAAATTAAATTTTGAAATGACAAAAAGACACATAGAATAGGATGTTTGATATATTAATATCCCAAATTATCCCTGATATAATAATCATGGTACTGATAAAGACTTGACTAAGGCAAGTAACAAGTCCATTGTATCAATCAATATACGTCATTTGCTTTTTTGTACCCTTTCTCTCTATATTTATAACTGTTTAGCCTCACTCTCCCCTATTATTCAGTGAGGTTTTGATTTTTCAGTGTCGCACTCTGTTTTCTCTGTTCATTCAAGTGTAACCGCCAGCCCACAACAATGCCGCCTCTGCCACTAGACGTGATAATCAAAACTCTGTTTGCTTTTCTTTATGTCGTCTATATGAATTGAATGACAATCATTGATAGGAATTGTTTTTTCTTCTCTGAACTCTATTGCCGGTTTTTCGTTTGGATTGTTCTTTTGCTTAGTTGTTGGATTCCTTTTTTATTCTTGGTTGATGTTTCTGACACTGTTGTTCTTTGGTGATGTGGTGCTGCAGCCGGACGAGGTGATGATAGATCCTATTTCAGATGCTCCCGTGGTGGAAGGTATAGTTTCAGATGCTCCCGAGATGGAAGGTATAGTTTCAGACGCTCCCGAGGTGGAAGGTGTAGTTTCAGATGCTCCAGAGATGGAAGGTATAAAAAATGACGATGCTGTTAATGATCATGTTGTTGTTGATAATGATGATGTTGTGTTCACTACGGGTGTGTGCGGAGTTTGGGATGCAGCGGAACTTGTTATCGCTTGAATTGTAGTTTGCGGGTTGAAAAGTTAGTAGTACGAGAAGAAGAAGGGTCGTGTTTAAATGATATTTAGATATTTATGTTAATTGCAAAAGAATTTAGAATCAATGTTTCAATTTGGTATATAATTCTGAGTTTTCTTGTGTGTAAACAATGATTCCGTTCTTGTGGAGGCTTGCATGTTAGTAAGAAGTTTAAGAATTGCTTCGTTATATCGGGCTTGGAATGAAGCTCCACCCAGTCCTAGTGCTACTTGTTCTCTATAACTTTGGAAGTTTGTCCCTACTTTTAAGAATCTCTCCTCTGCATTGCATTGCATGGAGTGTTTGATTGGGGTAGTGTGCAATTGGAGCTCTAGATTTTTTGTCATTGGGGTTGTGGTCTTGATTGATTGGGAGGTGGGTAATTTTTTAAACATTCAAGATTCTTTCCACCATTTTGTTTATACGTGGATCTGCTTGATCGTGGAAGTGGGTAATTAGTTCTAAATGTTTTGTTCTCTGCATTGTATTGACATATTTGATTGGTGAAGTGAGCAATTAGCATCAATATTCTTTCATTCTTGTTGCTTGATGACCTTCAGATATTCAGAGAATTTTATGTAAAGAAATCAGTAAGGATTTAATTATTTTAATGGTGGCATAGTTGATCAATGATTTGATTTATTTTGTTGTTTTTCTTTAATTGTTCCAACAGAAAGCTGGAGCTCTGCTGAAGCACAAACTGTGGATAGTCTGTTATCAGGGAGGTTCACATGGACTATTAAGAATTTTTCAACGCTTGCTAAGAAGATATATTCTGAAGTTTTCTATGTTGGGGGTCATAAATGGTGAGTGGAATTTTTGCAGTGTGTTCTTTTGTTACTAATGGTAGTTAACTTTGCACATTGTGAATGGTGGTACTGACTGACATTATGTGCAATGAGCAGGAAGATACTCTTATTTCCAAAGGGGAATAGTGTTGATCATTTATCACTGTATCTAGATGTTGCTGATTCGATGACGTTGGCTCCTGGATGGAGCAGATTTGCCCAGTTTTGCTTGACTGTTGTTAATCAATTCAATACTCAATACTCTTTCAGAAAAGGTAATTTCTCTGACAGGTGTCTCACAAAAATGTATTCTCTTTATTACGTGGATTCAGAAATGGAGGAATTGAATTTGCCTCATTTGAGTGTAGATTTGGTGTTTCATATGCCCAAATCAGAAGCTGTGGCATATTCTTTTGTGCACAATGTATTGAATTTAATGGAGACAATTCCTGAATACAAGTTATGTTTCTTGTCTGTACAACAATACTTTAGGAAACAAAGGTGGTTCCTAGATGCTGCTAAAGCTTAAAATAGTTCTATGTTATTGTTTTTTGTTGTTTTTCTGTATATGTAAATATTCTAAGATCAAGTTATAGTTGAGACCTAAATTCTGATAGGATATAAATTGGGGTTGTTTCTGCTGAGAATTTGAATGATATTCCATGATTTATTACAAACTAGATTTTATACCCGTGTGTTGCAAGTGTTCAGTTCTCATGTTATTAATCATTTTGAATTTTATTAGTCATAATATCAATTAATAAATGATATTTTTCAAATTGTTATATTATA
Source organism: Vigna mungo (assembly GCA_036885675.1). Lineage (NCBI taxonomy): Eukaryota > Viridiplantae > Streptophyta > Magnoliopsida > Fabales > Fabaceae > Vigna > Vigna mungo. The sequence goes on along the minus strand of CP144692.1, from coordinate 39,952,735 downwards.
TATTTTAAAACTAGAGTACTGATGTGAGGTCACTCACAAATGTGCAATCTTGCAAACTTCACCCGAGATGTCTAGTCCTAGTTATGAGGATTCTGTGTTAAGATCTCACAGAGTGGCTTGACATGTTGCCTCAATGGTCCCTTTAAAGACTACAGCTTTCTTCTTCCGTTGAGCAGGTTTTCCAAGTTGAATTGGTTCCAATATGTTTGCAGTATAATGTCTTTCCCCAATAGTCTCTCCTCATGCTTATGTTTAGTCATTGATGTTCTGCTTGTTTCTTTAATGTAGTTTTCTTGTCTGATGGCTTTTTGAATGGTTGTTTTAAGCTATTTTCTTATCTTTGATTTTGAGTGATACCTTATCTCCTCTGTGATGTATTTCTCTTTTATTGAAGGAAAGGATTGATTTTTTTATTTTTATTTTTATTTTTATTTGCATATGGCAGAATCACAGCATCTATTTAATGCCCGTGAGAGTGACTGGGGTTTCACTAATTTCATGCCTCTTGCTGAATTATGTGATCCTAGTCGAGGTTATTGTGTTAATGATACATGCATAGTTGAAGCTGATGTTGCTATTCGTAAGGTTCTTGATTACTGGTCACATGACTCAAAAAAGGAAACTGGTTATGTTGGACTGAAAAACCAAGGAGCTACTTGTTACATGAATTCACTTCTTCAGACACTGTATCACATTCCTTACTTTAGAAAGGTTAGTCAGTAAACTGTGGAAGCTCTTGTATACGAAAGTTGATCATGTTTATTCATACAAAACTAAGCATCTTACAAGAACTATTATTATTAACAGGCTTTGTACCACATGCCTACAACTGAGCATGACATGCCATCAAGGAGCATTCCTCTAGCATTGCAGAGCTTATTCTACAAACTGCAGCATAATGACACTAGTGTATCTACAAAAGAGTTAACCAAGTCATTCGGATGGGATACACATGATTCATTCTTGCAGCATGATGTCCAAGAACTTAATAGAGTTCTTTGTGAAAAGTTAGAAAACAAAATGAAGGTAATCTATTTTTTCTTGGCAACAACTACTTGCAGCAATGTTTGAATTTGTATTTCTCTTGTTAAGGAGAGAATTGTATTCAGATTTGCTTCTGGTTCAGGGAACTGTTGTTGAAGGCACCATACAGCAGCTGTTTGAAGGCCACCACATGAACTATATTGATTGCATCAATGTTGATTACAAATCAATGAGAGAAGAATCATTCTATGGTATACAATTTATGAGCTTGCTGTTTATTGCATAAATCCATGTTCTTATATCTTATGGAATTATAACTTTCTTTTTTATCCCAGATCTTCAGCTTGATGTCAAAGGATGTCAGAACGTATATGATTCTTTTGACAAATATGTTGAAGTAGAACAGCTTGAAGGTGATAACAAGTATCATGCTGAGTGGCATGGTTTACAGGTAAAATCTAAATCCAAGTGCTTTTTTATTTTGGTTGTCAAACTGAATTTCTTACCTTGTTTTTGTTTAGATCTCGTTGGTTGATTCTTATTTTTTGTATGAGCCTCACTCTTTTTTGTTTAACTTTTTCCTTTATTTTCATGAAGTTTTGCTTTGCAGAAATATAAAATATATTTGTTTTGTTAACTAGGAAATGCAAGTGAAAAGTATTTATTTTGAAAGAAACTTCTGGGGTTCTTTAATATATTAAATAAATAAAAAAGGCCGTGGATAACATCACGTAAGGATACATTTAAATTCTTGTATGGATAAAAATTTTTATAATTGATGAACAAATTCTTTTATTTTTTATTCTAATTTTTATAATTTAAAAATAAAATAATGAAATAAAATGAAATAAACAACCCGCGTGAAGAAAAGGAGAATTTTAGAAAAAATTTCTACTTGTGTTGTGAGTGAAAGATACACTTAGCGAAGATATGGAGAGCAATAGAAATCTTTTCCAACTTTTACTTGTACGGTTTGGCTTGACTTTTACGGAGGTGATACTCTGTACATCTAAGCTTTTCATGATGGCATAATGGTAGGAACCTGAGGAATTATATTTTCATTCATGTGCTTTGTTGTAAAGCTATTTCTTTTATATTGTTAATTTTGGTATTTTTCTTCATTATTGTTACGTTCAATCATCCAGGAGGCTAGGAAGGGTGTTTTGTTCGTTGATTTTCCACCTGTTCTTCAGCTGCAACTAAAACGGTTTGAATATGATTTTATGCGAGATTCCATGGTAAAGGTCAGCAATAAATAGAATCATATTGAATTCTTTCGTTTTTTATTTATATATTTGTATGTTTCAATGTAATTTTTTACTTGTCTGCATTGAATAGAATTAGAATGAATTCTTTTTCTTTTTTGATGTATTTGTATGTTTCAATGTAAGTTTTACCTGTCATAGCTTCGAAGGAGATTTAAAATCATGTGTTATATAGAAATATATAGACATTTCCCCTTAATAAATTGTTCTCTTTATGGATGATCTCAACAAAAGAAATTATATTGATACTAAGCTTAATTAAGTTTTAAGTACCAAATAAATTTGAGTATTTTAATTTGAGTCCCTATTAAAAAATTTTGTTCATAAACAAGTTGATTGAGTAGTTGGAGGAGATTGGAGAGTAAAGGTGCAAGTTGAGCGAGTTGGAGATGGGAAGATGGCAGTAATTACCAGGTGATCCTCGTTCATTGACAGCAAAATCAAACTGCAGGGTTGTTGGATGAAAATAAAAAATATTTTGAGCACTTAATAGAAAATAAATTTTTAACAGGGACTCAATTAAAAATATCCAAATTTCCAAAATAGTTAAAAATTGATTAAGTCTTGATAGACTTAATTCCTAGACAATGAACTAATCTATGCTGATAATGGTTTATATTTTTTATTTCTATCATGCCTAAGGAGTATGTTTGTTAGGAAACAAGGTAGGAATCCTAATTCTCTTCCTCTCGATCTCTCTAGTCGTAAGAATAGCACAAGCAGTTGAATCAACGAATAGTATGGTATTCACATCAAAAATCAAGAATACAGAAAATTGACAGGGGCTTAACCTCCTTCACCAGGTACTCAGACCGGTCTACACAAGTCAAGTTTCTAACTAACTAACTGAACAATAAAAGAGGTCTTTATAAAGACCCTCTTCCCGCCCCCTCACTAAACTGCTCAGCAGTTAAGTGTCTTTTCTTACCTTACGCCTCTCATACACTCTCCACATCCACATCCTAACATCACACCCCCCCCCCCCTCCCTTGAAGATCAACCTTGTCCCCAAGGTTGAAGTCGGAAAACTGCTCCTGCATCAATGTCTACTCCTCCTTCTTGCCATTCGACCAGAACCTGCTCACGATGGTCTCCTCCTTGCTGCTGGACCTTTCTATCAATCACTCGGGTTGGCCAACACGTTGGTCCGCTCATTTGCAAATTGTCTGGCAGCTCATTTTCCACTTGCTTTGTTCCAATGGCCGGTTTCAATTGGGATACGTGGAAAACGGGGTGAATCCTCGCATTCTCCGGTAGCTGCAGTTTGAATGCCACCTCTACTATTTTCTGGATCACCTCGAACGGTCCATAGTATCTAGCTAACAACTTTGGGTGTAAATTCCCAGGCATGGAATTTTGTCAGTGTGGCCGAATCTTCAAAAACACCTAATCATTCTCTTTTATCGTCACCAATCTCCTTTTACAGTTCGCCTGTTTCACCATCATCTCTTGTGCCCTCGACAAGTGAAATCGTAGTTGTCGCAGCGCCTCATCCCGCGTCTGCAGCTCCTGAGCCACCGCTTCCACCAGCGTTTCTCCTGGGGTGAATCTTGACAAGGTCAGCGGTGCTCTCCCATAAACAACCTCAAACGGCGTGCATTTGGCAGCCCCTTGATAATTGGTATTATACCAATATTCCGCCTAAGGAAGAATCATGTTCCAACTTCTGGGCTGTTCAGAACAGAAGCAACGCAAGTAACCTTCTAGCACGCGATTCAGGACCTCGGTTTGACCATCGGTTTCTGGATAGTATGCCGTGCTCATCTGGAGATCAGTTCCCTGCATCTTGAACAACTCCCTCTAAAACGTGCTGAGGAACAGAGGATCAGGATCACTCACTATGGTTTTGGGCACCCCGTGCAGTTTCACTATATCCCTCACGAACGCCTCAGCCACAATTCTAGCGGTGTACGAATGTTTAAGGGGAATGAAGTGCCCATACTTGCTCAAACGATCCACCACTACTATTATGGCGTCATACCCCCTGGATTTCGGAAGCCTTACAATGAAATCCATGCTAATGTCTTCCCAAATGGCCTGGGGAACGACAATGGCTGCAACAGACCCTGTGGAGATGCGGCTAGGTATTTGTGTTGCTGGCACACCAAGCACCTAGCTACGTAATCTGTCACCGACTTCATCATCCCAACCCAATGCAGCGACTGTGCTATCCTCTGATAAGTACGATATACCCCCTGAATGCCCTCCTGTTTAGGTCGTATGAAACTCTGCCAGCAACTTTGGTACCCACTCGGACTTCGCTGATATGACCAACCTCCCCTTATAATGTAACCGCCCGTTCTCCATGGTATACGAAGGGTGTTTATTCGGGTCCTTGGTGATCTCATCTATGATTCTTCGTAGATCGCCATCTTCCTCCACCTCTTTTTATCACTTCCTGGAAGTCTCTCCAGTATGGTCTGTTGAAATATATTGTATTGTTTTAACTAGCTTTTTGGTTTTGGGCTTTTTAGAAGCCTTATTTACGGTGGTCCATAGTCCCTTAAATAGGGCACTATGTGTAATAGAATTACAGCACAGTAATAATACTTTTACTTCTCAGTTTTCCCTCCAAACTTTTACATGGTATCAGAGCCAGTTAGGGTTTGCCCGCCGCCACATCCGCCGTCGCCTCCGCCGCCGCCGGCTCAGCCTTTTCTCCGGCGAAGTCAAGGGTTCGGTGCGCCTCGACGAGCGCGATCCATCCCTGGTGGTCGCCGCCTCATCCTTCTCTCGACGCGCCGTCACGTGTCGTTTCTTTCCGGCCACTCTCGGGCGCGTGGGCTCCACGCGCCACCTTCCCCGTGTCGGAACTTCGCCGCACCACTGCCGGTCGTTTCTCCTCAGTCTCCTGGGTGTGTTGTGGTCTCTGATTTGCTGTTTCATTGAGGGTTGCTCCGATTAGGGTTTCTTCCCACAATCAATTTTTCCCTCTTTTCTGTTTGGCTTTATAATGGCTGGTCTTGGAACACCGTCTCTCTCTGCTACTCCTACCATTACTTCTACAAAACTCAATTGGAAAAACTATCTATCTTGGTCTTCTTCCGTGGAGTTATGGTTTCTTGGTCAAGGATACCATGATCATCTTGAACAAGATATTTCCACTGTTTCCGAAGAAGAGAAATCTCAATGGCAGAAGCTTGATTTTCAACTATGTGCTGCCCTATGGCAATCTGTTGAACAAGAAGTCTTAGAAATTTTGAGACCTTACAAAACGTGTTCCTCTTTTTGGAGAAAAGCTCAGGATATCTTTGCTAACGATGTGCAACGTCTCTTTGATGCAACTCAAAAAGTGACTTCCCTCGAACAAAACAATCATGATATGGTTGCTTACATAGGAAAGGCCCGTGCTGCTGTAGAAGAATTGAAGAATTTCTTTGTGGCTGATTCTTTAGAAGGCCTAAACAAGAAGCTTGATAAGTTTTACATGGTCTTAATTCTAAGAGGTCTACATTCAGACTTTGATCATGTTCGTGATCAAATGTTAGCTGGTGATCAAGTTCCATCAATGGACAACTTAGTTACTCGACTTCTTCGGGTGCCTTCATTAGTTAAAAACGAAAGTTCAATTGGTGGTATTGAAACATCAGCTATGGTAGCACAAGGAAGAGGAGGAGGCAGAAGCAACCGAGGAGGACGTGGTGGTCGTGGTATGCGTCCTCAGTGCACATATTGTAAGAGAATAGGCCATACTCGAGAGAAATGTTATGCCTTACATGGATATCCAGACAAAGCTGCTCATGTTTTTAAATCTGATGATCTCGAATCCAAAATTTCAAATGAAGAGTACCAAGAATTTTTGAAGTATAAGTCTGGAAAATCTTCTAATCCTGACCAATCCTCCTCCATGTCCAATGTGTCAACTGCCTGCATATCTCAATCTGTGGAAGGTCACAATCCATGGATCCTTGACTCAGGTGCCTCAGACCATATCTCTGGTAATATTTCTTCTTTTTCTTCCATGTCCTCTCAGAAAATCCATCATTTCATTACTGTTGCCAATGGATCCAAAGTTGCATCTCAGGGAATTGGCAGAGTTTCCTTATCTCCTTCACTAAATTTAAATTCTGTTTTGTATATTCCTCATTGTCCTTACAATTTAATCTCCTTGAGCCAATTGACTCGTTCCTTAAATTTTTTTGTAACCTTTACTGCTAATTCCTTTGTTATACAGGAACATGGTACGGGTCGCCTGATTGGAGAAGGACATGAGTCTCGAGGACTTTATTTTTTGAAACATAGCTCTTCAGTTTCCTGTTTTGTCACTTCATCCCCAAAACTTTTGCATGATCGGTTGGGCCATCCAAGTTTATCCAAGTTGAAGATGATGGTTCTGAGTCTCAAGAACATTCAAGTCTTAGATTGTGAGTCGTGTCAGTTAGGAAAACATGTTAGATCTTCTTATCCTAAAAAGTCTGAGACACTATGTAATTTTCCTTTCTCAACTATTCACTCTGATATTTGGGGACCAAGTCGTGTTACTTCTTTTGGTTTTAATTATTTTGTAACCTTCATTGATGAATTTTCTCGATGTACTTGGGTTTATTTAATGAAAGAGAGATCTGAACTTTTGTCCATATTTGTGTCCTTTGTTAATGAAATTAAGAACCAATTTGGGAAGACAATTAAAATCCTCCGTAGTGATAATGCTAAGGAATATTTTTCTACAGCGTTTTCTTCATTCTTATCTTCCCAAGGAATTTTACATCAGTCAACATGTCCTCACACTCCACAACAAAATGGTATTGCCGAGAGGAAGAATAGACATCTCATTGAAACTGCACGCTCCCTGATGTTGAATACTAATATTCCTGTGCATCACTGGGGCGATGCAGTCCTCACTGCCTATTTTCTAATCAATAGGATGCCTTCTTCCTCTCTTGAGAATAAGATTCCTCATTCTATCCTTTTTCCAAACGACACTTTATACCATGTCTCCCCACGTGTATTTGGGTGTACATGTTTTGTCCATAATGTTTCTCCAGGTCTTGATAAACTATCCGCAAAAGCTATTAAGTGCGTCTTCTTGGGATATTCTCGTCTTCAGAAAGGGTATAAATGTTATTCTCCCTCCACCAAGAGATATTATATGTCTGCTGATGTCACATTCTTTGAGGATACACCCTTTTTCTTGTCCTCCGTGGAGGATCGTTTCTCTGTTCAACAAATGTTTCCTCTAGCATCGTGTGATCCCTTGATTATTCCTGCTTCTGTACCTCAAACTCAAAATGTGAATGACATTGTTCCTCCACCTCTTCTCACATATCAGCGTCAGAGACAATCTCAAACTCAGAACAATGAAGATCATCGAGACTCATCTCCTCCTCCATCAGATCCCCAGACCATGGATCCTTCATCCTCCTCGTCTTCTCTTGACTCAGATAATGATTTGCCCATTGCCCTTCGGAAAGGTATTCGTTCTACTCGTAATCCATATCCTGTTTATAATTTTTTGAGTTATCATCGTTTGTCTCCTTCCTATTTCTCTTTTGTTTCCTCCTTATCCTCCCTTAAGACACCTAATAATATTCATGAGGCACTTGATCATCCTGGATGGCGTCAAGCCATGGTTGATGAAATGCAGGCCCTTGACCACAATGGTATTTGGGACCTTGTCCCTCTTCCTCCTGGTAAGAAGCCTGTTGGTTGTCGATGGGTTTATGCTATTAAGGTTAGTCCTACTGGTGAAATTGATCGTCTGAAAGCTCGTCTAGTAGCTAAGGGATATACTCAAGTTTATGGCATTGACTATTGTGATACTTTTTCTCCTGTGGCTAAAACCAGTACAGTTCGTATTTTGCTTGCTATGGCTGCCATTCGTCAGTGGCCACTTTACCAGTTGGACATTAAAAATTCCTTTCTTCATGGTGATTTGAAAGAGGAGATATACATGGAGCAACCTCCTGGGTTTGTTGCTCAGGGGGAGTCTGGGTTAGTTTGTAAATTACGACGTTCCCTCTATGGCTTGAAACAATCACCTCGTGCTTGGTTTGGTAAATTTAGTCGGGTTGTGCAAAATTTTGGATTGAAAAGATGTGAGATGGATCATTCAGTGTTTTATGGTCATTTTTCTTCTAACAAATGTGTTTACCTCATGGTGTATGTTGATGATATTGTTATTACAGGAAATGACATCACTAGAATTACTCAACTGAAGAATCATTTGTTCAACCACTTTCAGACTAAAGATCTGGGTCCTCTAAAATACTTTCTTGGTATTGAAGTGGCACAGTCAAAAGAAGGTGTCATCATTTCACAAAGGAAATATGCTCTTGATATTTTAGAGGAAACAGGCTTGACAAATTGCAAGCCCATTGATAGTCCTATGGACTCGAATCAAAAGTTAATGAGAGATCAAGGTGAACCTTTCTCAGACCCAGAGAGATATAGAAGGTTGGTTGGAAAACTCATATATCTTACAATAACAAGACCTGATCTTTCTTATCCAGTGGGGATTGTGAGTCAATTTATGCAGAATCCACATGTTGACCATTGGAATGCAGTGATTCGCATTCTCAGATACATAAAAGGAAATCCAGGACAGGGATTGTTGTATGAGGATAAGGGAAGCACTCAGATTGAAGGATATTGTGATGCAGATTGGGCTGGTTCTCCAATTGATCGAAGATCTACTACAGGATATTGTGTTCTACTTGGAGGGAACCTTGTATCTTGGAAAAGTAAGAAACAAAGTGTTGTTGCTAGATCTAGTGCTGAAGCTGAATACCAATCTATGGCTTTGACTACATGCGAACTTGTGTGGATCAAGCAACTTCTCCAAGAATTGAAATTTTGTGGAAATGAGCCGTTGAAATTGTACTGTGACAACCAAGCAGCCCTTCATATTGCCTCCAATCCAGTATTTCATGAGAGAACAAAACATATAGAAATTGATTGTCATTTTATTAGAGAGAAGTTGTTGACTAAGGAACTTGTTACAGAGTTTGTCAATTCTAATGAACAACTCGGAGACATTCTGACCAAATCTCTAAGGGGGCCTAGGATTCGATTTATATGTTCCAAGCTTGGTGCATATGATCTATATGTTCCAACTTGAGGGGGAGTGTTGAAATATATTGTATTGTTTTAACTAGCTTTTTGGTTTTGGGCTTTTTACAAGCCTTATTTACGTTGGTCCATAGTCCCTTAAATAGGGCACTATGTGTAATAGAATTACAGCACAGTAATAATACTTTTACTTCTCAGTTTTCCCTCCAAACTTTTACATGGTCTTGCCATCGCCCCCAACTCTGCCTCTAGTCCCACTTCTATTGACTCCCCTTTGTCCTCCCAAACTCCTGTTTCTCTTCGTGACAGAGCGTCAGCTGCTTTGTTAGTGGCCCCTGTTTTGTACGCTATTTCGAAATCATAGCCAAGAAGCTTGGCTATCCAGTGCTGCTCAGCCTGAGTAGTTATTCGCTGCTCCAACAAAAATCGTAAGCTTTTTTGGTCCGTGTGCACGACGAACTTTTGCCACAGTAAGTATGGCCGCCAGTGCTGTATCGCCTTCACTATTGCCATGAGCTCTTTCTCATAGATGGATTTGCCCAAAGTGATGTTGGATAGTGCTTTACTGAAGTAAGCGATGGATCTTCGATTTTGCATAAGTAATGCTCCGATCCCCACCTCCGACGCGTCGCACTCTACATGGAAAGTCTGAGTGAAATCTGGTAACGCCAGCACCGGTGCAGTAGTCACCGCTTCCTTCAATTTCCGCATCGCTTCTCGTGCAGCTTCGGTCAAAATTCCCCATCTTCAACAGTTCTGTAAGAGGCCTCGCGATTTTCCCATAGTCTTGCACAAACCTCCGATAGTACCCCGTCAACCCCAAGAAGCCCCTCAAAGCCTTCAACGTCTTGGGTTCGTCCCGTGCATAGACCACCTCCACTTTCTCACTGTCCATCTTGGCCCCCTCCTTCGTAATAATGTGCCCTAGATACCTAATGGATGTCTTCCCGAACTCACTCTTGTTCTTGTTGGCCACCCATCGTTGTTGCTATAATCGACTCAACACTTGGTCAACTGCTGCAAATGCTCCTTCCATGTGGCGCTGTAAATGAGGATGTCGTCGAAAAAGACGAGTACGAACTTCCTCAAGTATGGCCGAAACAGTTCGCTCATGGCGTGTTGAAAGGTGGTGGGGGTGTTGGTGAGGCCGAACGGCATCACCAGAAACTCGTAGTGCCCCAAGTGTGTCCGGAATGCTGTCTTTGGAATGTCTTCTTCACCCATCCGAATCTGGTGGTAACCGGCCTTCAGGTCCACCTTCGAAAAATATCTCGCTCCCCTAAGTTCGTCCAAGAGCTCCTCGATCACCAGTATGGGGAACTTGTTGGGGATGGTGGCTCTGTTGAGAGTGCGGTAGTCTAGACAGAATCGCCAACTACCGTCCTTCTTCTTGACGAGGATCACAGGACTGGAGTAAGGACTTATACTGGGCTGGATGATCCCTGCATGCAGCATCTCCGCCACTTGTCTCTCAATTTCCTCCTTCATGACATGTCATGACATGTGGATAGCGGTATGGATGGACATTTACGGGGTCTGCTCCTTCTTTTAACGTTATTGGTGCTTCTCTCTTCTATTAGGTGGCAGCCCTTATATATTGTTTTAATACTCTTCCCATTTCCTCCTTTTTGTCCTTCGTTAGCTCTTCTTCTCCCTTAGTCTCCCCGTCTTATCCCCTGCTCTCCAAGCTCCAAACTAGAGCTCCCGTGTCTATCCCTCTTAGTTTCATCAAACTCTCCGGCTCGACTATTCTCCTTTCCAACGTCGGATCTCCCTTGACGACCACTTCTTTTTCTGGATGCTTAAATGACATGGTAGATTTTCCCCAGTCGAGTGTTATCTCACCCAACTTAGCTAGCCACTCGACCCCGAGGATCATGTCGACTCCCCTATGCCGACTATCACTCGGGGCAACATCCCCTGGTTCGCTTCTTTTGGCCGTCCCCCAAACTTACTAGGTAAGGAAGAGTATCTTCTTGTTCGAGTTTAAGCTCCTCCACCAGCTTCCTACTAATGAAGTTGTGGCTCGCGCCACTATCCACCAATATCAACACAACTTTCTCGCCTACTCTCCCTTGTAACTTCAGCGTTTTCGATTGCGTCAACCCTCTGACTGAGAACGCCGAAAGCTCCATGCATGGTGGCTCCGTCTCGTCTTCTGCCCCTCCTACTTCCTCTTCTTCGTCTTCCGCTAAGAGGACCACATGTAGACTCCTCTCGGGACACTGGTGCCCTGAGTTGAAAGGGCCCCCACACCTAAAACATCTTCCCTCTTCTCTGCGTTTCAAGAACTCTGGGTAGCGCAAATTTCTCGAATTCCATTCCCGGTTCTCACTCCCCCCGTGATTTCCTCCTCTCACTGGAACGTTTCCCATTGCATTGTCCCGTCTCACCAACCCCACGCTCTTTGTTGGGTTTGCTCTCCCCTGAACGCCTCTCGGTGGTTCGGTTCTTGCCACCACCGCTCCTCCGCCTGTCGTTCTTCCCCAGGATTGGAGAGGTTTGGCCGCCGTCCACCCCATTAGTCCCAGACCACGAAGAGCTTCTTCCACATCTCGAGCAATCTTCATAGCCGACATCAAATCGCGTGGGTCATGGGGCCTAATTTAGCAACGCAGTTCTAAACGTAGGCCCGCTAGAAAATAACACAATAGCTGGTTATCGGAAAATTCCTTCGTCTGTCCGGCTAACTCTTCAAATGCCCTCACACACTCCTCCATATTAGCCGTTTGCCTGATCGCCGCCATTCTTTCGAAAATTCCGTCTCGATGACGGCTCTCGAAACGTATCAATAGTGCCTCCTTGAGCCCCTCCCATGTACGACTACTCGCCTTGTCGTTCCAGAACTTGAACCAGTATCTGACGCTTCCCTCCATGTTGATATGGGCCAGCTCTACCTTCTCTGCTTCCGCCACCTTCTGGATCTCGAAGAATATCTCCGCCCTGCTAATCCAATTCAAAGGGTCGGGTCCTTCAAAGATGGGTAATTCCACCCTCCGTCTCCAATTGGGCAGATTTTCTGATCGCTCCCCACCGCCTTCTCCTCCGACATCATCGCGCTGGTTACCTCCCTGATTATTGACCGACCCATGACTCCCATCGGAGCTTTCCTCCACTTGTTTGTTGCGCATACCCATCAGCCGTATCAATTCTTCGTTGTCTTTGCGCATCGCGATCGATTCTTGGCGGTTCGCCGCAGTTTCCGCCTTCAACCCATCTACCACTAACTCCAGGTGTTCCATCTTCCCCTCAACCACGTTCACTCTTCCCTCCATCGCTCTCGCTTTCCTCCGATCAGATCCGGCAGGTCGGACGACTTTGTTAGGAAACAAGGTATGAATCCTAACTCTCTTCCTCTCGCTCTCTCCACAAGCAGTTGAATCAACAAATAGTATGGTATTCACATCAAGAATCAAGAATACAGAGAATTGACAAGAGCTTAACCTCCTTCACCAGGTACTCAGACTGGTCTACACAAGTCAAGTTTCTAACTAACTAACTGAACAATAAAAGAGGTCTTTATAAAGACCCTCTTCCCGCCCCCTCACTTAACTACTTAACTGTTCAGCAGTTAAGTGTCTTTTCTTACCTTACGCCTCTCATACACTCTTCACATCCTAACAATGGTCTTAGCTGGGATTTTTATTATGTTTAATATTTGTTCACACTTAAGTAGGATAAAGTTTTCTTGTTGTGGTTGTTCTATTTTTTTTCTCCATTTTTTCCATATTTCTATTCATCCAAACAACTATTTCTGTATTTCAATTTTAATCCAAAAACAAGCATCAATGATGTCCTAGCTTAGGTAGAAAAACTATATGTAAATCCTATGGCATTAGAGACTTTTATGTTTTCACGGTTCAATGAGTCTCCATTTCTTCTTCAAAGGGTCTATCCAGGGAGGAAGCCACTCCCCCATGGTTTTTTTTCCTCTCCTTGATCATATTTTTTTTAACTCCCCTCTTCCCATTTTATGAAAAAGGTTAAAATTAAATTCTCCTTTCTTTGGCATCATGACGATTTTGGTGGTGAGGACAAGGGAATAGAAGAGAATAAACTATCTTTCCTATTTCAATGTAGTATTGCTTGGTGAGCTAAAAAGTTAGTCACGTTATCCCATCCTTCCCATTAGTTTATAAATGATCTGTTTGGTGGGAGAGCTGGATTAGGTAAAGGATAGAATGTTTTTTCTTACCCACTTAGTCAATAATAATCTTTTGGGTTACCTCTGTTCTGTACATACTATGATGATGTAATTACCAATTACGTATCATCTACTTGAAGGAAAATATGTAATTGATGTTGTCTTGGATGTTGATGGTCATTTGTAAATTGTTAAATTTTTTTCCCTTGTATACCATGTAATGTGATCCCCTACTCCCCAGATTTTATTGTACTTCTAAGTTTTCTTTTTATTCAAATGCACCTTTAAGAGTGACCATCAACTTGATCTCCAACAGATCAATGACTACTATGAGTTCCCCATGCAACTAGATCTTGATAGGGACAATGGCAAGTATCTATCTCCGAAAGCAAATAGAAGCATTCGCAACCTTTATACTCTTCACAGGTATTGGTATTTCCACATCTTCAAATTTTAATTGGCTGAAGTTCTGTTCAATGACATATTCCATGTACTTCAGTGTTGGCTCTTTTTTTTTTTTATTTTTTTTTTATGGTTAATGTCTGTTTTGGTCCTTTGGGAAACTAAGGCAGTAAGACTACACTTGTCTGAATGGTGGAAAACTGCAAGGTGCAGAATTTGGAATAAAAATCACTTCAATTTAATTGTTATGGTAAAAATGTGGGAAGTTTCAAAGTGAAGTGCAACTTTTTTACACTGAACGCTGTTTGAATTTTAGTCACTCTATACCGTGAAAGCGAAAAACAGAATCACTATGGGTGAATTTGAAAGAACTTATTGACAGGGCTTTTCTCATGACATAACAATTGTGCAAGTCCAGGGCAACTTATGAAAATAGTAGATGATGTTCAAAAAACTTAAAACAACTCATACAATAACATTTTAACTCCATTTTCCCTCAATTATGAAAACAAGTTTTACAAGTGCTTTTATGATAATAATTTATTCAGTAAGCACTTAATTAAGACATTTACTCAAACACACCCTAAATCCCATTTCTGTGCACTGACCTTTTTTGCCATATGGTCATAGTAAATCAAGTGATTAGGAATTAGCCATGTATAGCACAGTGATGACTTATGGTCGAAATACTTAACAGTCTGCATTTAGCAACAATTCCACTTTAAGAGTCTTAGAGAAGATGGGAAATTTGAATTAAAGGACACTGTGCTACATCTGTAGACTGAGGTTTTCTCAATTATTGTTTTTTTAGAATCCATTGTAAGTCTATCACTGTTCACAAGAAGTCTTTAATATAGTAGAATATTATATACTGTAGCTGTACAGTTATCGTTATATATTTGTAATTGGCATGACTTTTCTGTATTTCTTTGATCTTGTAATTGTATTAAATAAATTGGTTGGTGATTGTTGGGTCCACAACATAATGAGTTAAAAGGTTAAGTATATTTTGATGCTGCTTGATCCGACTGAAACTGGCTTAATTTTGAGGTAAGAAGCTGTATAGGGTTTACAATTTTGACTTGTTAATGGTTATACATTTGGCTGGCCATGTTAAGTCAAGTTACTTGTAGACTAACAAGATTGTATTATTACAATCTTATGCACCTTAAATTTTAGGATATTTAGTTATTTTCCTCTGGAATCTATTTATAGTATTTTGAGGTTAACTGCTGGCTATATATGTGATGGATGCACTCACTCATTAATATGGTAAGAAAATGGAATTCATTGTGAGAGCAGAGTGTACCCCTATACACGGTAAGATGGTCGTGGACTAATTGAAATTCATTTGTCTATCTTTTGAAGATAAAAATTGGATTATATTTGTCAACATGTGGTACAATGGTGATTTGCTTTATGCTAAATACATGGTCTTTACAAGGAGATTTATCTCAAGGATTATAGCTTCTTTTATTTTTTTTTTTTGTTTTCTTTATTTTGTATGTATATATCTTTTTGTTATGCATGACTATTTATCCTCAGCTCTTTCCAATTTTTTCTGTTCATCTCAATGAATTATTTTTTATATGACGAAAATTGATAGGAAAATTAATTATGGATTTAGAATTGGATTCATGACACTGCCCTCTATATCTTTTATTAATTGTGATTTTTCATTTATTTAATCATATACTTATGGGTCTTGTCTGCATCATCACTTTTGTTTTCAGTGTTTTGGTTCACAGTGGTGGGGTTCATGGAGGACACTATTATGCTTATATTAGGCCAACTCTATCAGATCAGTGGTGAGTAATTGAGTTCTGTTTGGTTTGAGACAATATACTTTTATATTTTATGTTTTAACTAATAAGCACAAAAGTGTTACCTTTTCACTAGCTTCCCCGATTCAGTATTTCAGGATTTGTGTGCGAACAAAAGGAGGCTTTTTTCCTAGTTTTTCTATTTTGTTTGTGTTTTAGAGCTATTAATGGATGATCCTGAAGATGATTTGTTGGGTCCTTAAGAATTGCTAACTTTTTTTAGTTTTCCTTTGTCCATTGTATATTAGTATTGCTGTGTACCATGTTCAATGAAAAGTTCCTATCACACTAGGTATGGCTAGCATTGAGAGTTTACACCCTTATATTGTCATGCTTAACATTTTGTGCTGGTTTTCATTGAGCTAAATGGTTGGTATATATATATGCTTGTGTTGTGACACCTGTAGACATGGTAGTCATTTCCTTTATTCTTTTTTATTATTTCTTACTGATTTCTTATTTAAAAGCGTACATAACTTGCTTGTTTCAGGTTTAAATTTGATGATGAACGGGTAACAAGAGAAAATTCAAAGAGGGCAATAGAAGACCAGTATGGTGGCGAAGAAGAGGTAATACTTAATACTATTGCCTTGATCACTTTATCATCTATTCTTGGATACTGATTTTGTCATTTTTCTTTTAACATTTTCGTCACAATTTTATTTTTTATTTTTTTATTTTTCTTTTCTATAGTTACCTCATATCAACCCTGGGTTCAACAACTCTCCCTTCAAATTTACAAAGTACTCGAATGCATATATGCTTGTTTATATCCGTGACAGTGAAAAGGATAAGATTATTTGTAACATGGATGAGAAGGACATTGCCCAACACCTAAGAGTAAGATGTTTGACTCATTGATGTCATATTACTTATGTTATATTTCTCTGATGCAAAAATTTTTCACTTTTAAATTATATTTTAGGCTAGATTAAAGAAAGAACAAGAAGAAAAAGAGAAGAAGAGGAAAGAAAAGGCAGAGGCTCATTTGTACACCACCATAAAGGTTACAAATCTAGTTTTCCCTCCCATCTAAGTTTAGTTCTATCTTTATATGCTTTCTCTGATATGCATGGGTTCTAAGAACTGGTTCAATGATACTATTTATTGAATCCAGATTGCACGTGAGGAAGATATGTGTGCACAGATTGGAAAGGATATATTCTTTGATCTAGTTGATCATGATAAAGTATGGAGTTTTCGCATTAAAAAACAAATGCCATTTATGTTGGTTAAGGTATGAACTATTATTTTGTCATTTTATTTATAAATTATTCATGTTTGGCCTTCAATTCTCCATCTATTTCATTTTTGCAAGAATTTTTTCCTTTCAAATTATTTTCAATTGGAAAATGTTTCATCTTTCAGTTATGAGTTATATGAATAAATTTATAAGATATAAACTACTGAAGTGGAAAATCATTTCTTCATTCAAGTTTCTCAGTGTTTGGCTATGGAAGTATGAAATTTCTTCTTCCTTTATGTCATTTACTTCATTTTTCTTGCTGAGCTTTTCGGTAGGGTTTCTCTTATGCCTGTTGTATATTTATTTTTTGAGGATGTGTTTCTTTTAGATCATTGGTATCTTTTAGTCTCGGTGATGGCTACCTTACCAGAGACCTATTGTGGCAGTTGGTTGACCGTATACAAATGGGGTTTTCTGTGCCCCCAATGTTTGCTTGCACATAAGATTTAGTTTTTGGTTTATCATTTGGGTTTTTCCTATGAAGTGATTGCCATTCTCTGTTATGTATTGTCTTGTATAGGTATTTGGCGGCCCTTTGCATTCTTTCCTATTGCCTTCATCATCTGCTTTTTTTTTTTTTTTTTGGAGTTTCTCTAAAAAATACCTAATCCTTGTCCGTTTACTTTCCTTGTCGTGTCTTTATTAAAATTCTGAATTGTCTTCAACCTTCCAAATACAACAAAAGCACTGAAACAAAGCTGCAGTGAAAACAACCAAAAAGCACTCGCCCAGATCAAAACCTAATCAGCTCCAATTGAATCCTGTCACCCAGCCACCATCAGTTGAAGTTAAGTACGAGTAAGGACTCAGTCGAACCACCCACTACTCCATGTCACCCTGGCAAAGATGATTGAATTAAGGTTGGAGTTAGGTGGGAAAATGAGGTCCAATAGGATTTCCATTTGAAGCTGAATGAGTGAAAGCTTATCTTTGGTGTTTTTCAATAATTCATTACTGCTTAAATAGTCATTTTTGTTTTACAGGCTGTGTACTCATATTTACTGATCTGTAATTAATTTGATATCTGCTGAAACAGAACTTAATTCTTGAATTTCTTCTTATGTTTCTGACAATGAAGTCTTTATCAGGAAGAAGTTGCTAGAGAGTTTCATATACCTGTCCCATGTCAACGATTTTGGCTATGGGCAAGGCGGCAAAATTATACATACCGGCTAAATAGACCATTGACGTCTAGTGAGGAAACTCGGTTGGTGAGTTCTTCACCCAAATTCCGATGCCGTGCCGTAAAATGTATACTTATGTCTGTCTATATATTATGTTATATTACATTATACCTTAACCTTAATCATGTGTTTTTATTTTTAAATTTTTTATTTCTTGATCCTACTAAATATTCACGGAACATCATAGGCTGCCCTGTCTAATCATAATACTGTTTCCTGCCTGCACTTATTACAAGTCCACTGTTCATAAACACAAAAACGAAGAGAAATAATATTCTGGATGTTCCCTTATTTTCGTATGTTCCCAAGTATATATTTATGGAGGCAGATTTTGAATTACAGTGTCATATTTGCTCTGCCTGGCAGATTAGTTGTCCTCCCTTTGAATTTTGACAATATCAATTTGCAAAAAAAAAAATATGTATTTGAACTAAGAAGTGTATACTACTGCTGCTTTAGGCAAATATTGATTGCTTACTTTTTTGTTACACGCTAGCCTAAAATAAAACTAAAATAGGTGGGATGGAGAGTAGGAGTGAAGTTTCATTGTTTGAACTGCTAACTCGAGAATATGATTTTTTTTTTTTCTGATCATTTATAGGTTGGAGAGTTGACAGATGTTTCCATTAATGGAAATAATGCAGAGCTGACATTATTTTTGGAATTTGGAATAAATCCGGTACTGTTGTTTCTTTTAGTTTTCACCTTAGTTCTCGATTGTTGTTAGTGACTTTTAATTGACATGGATTTGTTATTTATTTTCTGCATAATGAATTAGGGTTTTGGGTTTTGTCCTCCTCCTGTGAAGACAAAAGAAGATTTGTTGCTATTCTTTAAAGTTTATGATCCCTCTCAGGAAAAGCTGCGGTACTTGCTCTTGCTATTACATTTTAGAGTGAGGCTACATTTAGTTACTCTAATGCATTTTCTTATTTTCTCAGGTATGTTGGGAGTCTTTTTGTCAAAGGTAGTGGGAAGCCATTGGATATATTGTCTACACTAAAACGAATGGCAGGATTTGCTGTTGATGAAGAAATTGAACTATTTGAGGTTAGCTGATCTGCATCTCAAGCATCATTATTTCTCGTGATTGCAATCTAAAGGAAGAGTAAGTATGCTTTCATTCTTTTGTCCTCATCCAGGAAATTAAATTTGAACCTCGTGTCATGTGTGAACATGTTGACAGGAATAAGACTTATCGTGACAATCAGGTATAAATTATGTGATTAATGTAGATTTTTTAGTCAAGTGAATTTTAAGTATTTGCCTTGGCGGTTTATTACAAACAATCATCTCCATCCTAAATTGTATTGTATTGGGGCACCTACTTTATTTCAACTTCTGCTTCCATCTGTTTTTGGCAGCTTGAGGATGGTGATATTATTTGCTACCAGAAATTCCCCAAAGCTGGAAGTGGTGAGCAGCTTTGCTGTCCCAGCAACGTTTATTCGTTCTTGGAATATGTGCATAACCGACAGGTTTGAAATTTTAAATAAAATTTATAACTTTTTTGACAGACTCTGGTTACTGAGTTCTTTATAGAATTTTGCCACATGGTGGTATTTGAATTGTACACTATCATATATTGGCGTATTTTGGGGATCTTTGATAATTGTTCAGAACAGATTGGTTGACTTTGTTGATCTATGTAATCTTGATATTGACTGGGTGATCTTTCTTTGCAGATGGTTAGATTATTTCTGCTGCATTTTAAGTGAATTTGAAAGTTACTTGCGTATATGATTTCTTAAAAAAAATATTGAAAAAATGGAATAATATTGCAAAAATAATTTTGGGTTTTGGATACTAGTTTTCTGTGGTGTATTGTTTCAGTTCCTTTTCAATACACAATATTCATTGATTTTCAGGTTGTCCGCTTCCGATTTTTGGAGAAACCTAAAGTGGATGAATTCAGTCTTGAGCTGTAAGTTTCATTTGTACATACAACTAATTTTGTATATTAATTAATATTGAGTTTCATGTCCTAGTTAAAAAAAATTGTTTGCACAAGTTAATTGCACGCTTGATTTGATTGTGACCTTTTTTATTGTTTTCATTAATTAATATTGCAACCTTGATTTGATTGTGACCTTTTTTCTGTGATCAAGTTTTGTGGGTGGACCTTTCTTGCAATTAAATTATATTTGTTGATACGTATACATTCTGTGATCATCTAGGTCAAAGCTTCACACATACGATGATGTTGTTATGAAGGTTGCTCAACATCTTGGCTTGAGTGATTCTTCTAAAATCAGACTTACGTCTCACAACTGCTACTCCCAACAACCTAAAGCACAGCCTATAAAGTATCAGGGAGTTGAAAATTTGTCTGATATGCTGATTCACCTCAATCAGGTATTATTGCAAATCCAAATCATGTTTCTAGATAAAAATAATTTAAAATCCTTGCAATTTGCAAGACTTCCAAATGGCTGTCTGTTTTACTTGTGCTCCTGGTATAATGAATTATCTTCTTTTGTTTTTGTTTTTGTTTTTTTGTAGATTTGTGATATACTGTACTATGAAATATTGGATATCCCTCTGCCAGAATTGCAATGCATAAAAACTCTTAAAATTGCTTTCCATGTTGCTATGAAGGATGAAGTGAGTATTTTTAGGGGTTTTATTCTCCTTTTTCAATATACTGTGTTATATTAAGATTTATACATCTAATGAGAGTTATAATTTCTCAGGTGATCCTTTCTACTGTTAGATTACCAAAACAGAGTACAGTGGAAGATGTACTGAATGATATTAAGTCAAAGGTAAACAATATAATTGAAATTGATATATTATCGTGTAAGCTGCTTTTTTTACTGTGACTTAAAGATATATTATGCCCCGTTCAACTATTTTGATTTCATAATGAGTGTGAACGTTGTCAAACTTAATAGTTAACTAAAACTCAATTTGTAGATTCAAGTTGTAAACTCATAAGAGTTTACTTAATTTAAAAAAATATTAAAAATTCTATTACTGACATATGTGTAGCATACTATTCTTAATACAACAGTATTCAACCTAATGAGCATTGAGTTTGATTGACTAATGTTTAGTTTGATCTAAATGCTCAAATTACCCAACTAAAGTATTTAAATTGGTTGGGTCGATTTCAATTCTTGGTGTTCATACTTGTGAACATCTCCAATGTAGGCGACAAAAATCTTGGTAACAAGTTGGATACATAAGGGAACAACAAGTTGACATTTGGGGTTAAGAATCAAAAGTGGGATGGTCTAGTGATTAGGAGAAAAGGTTGAGACGGAGATGTACTGAAGCAATGGATTGTCCAATGTTTGAAAACGATCTTTCAAGGGGGAGACAATCTTTTCGGTTGTAGGGAAGAGGAGCAAACACATTTTCGTTTGGGTAATCTTGCAGAGTAGGTTTAACCTAATCAATCCTACAAAACTGGTATGTATGATTGTTCCCACCTATATGTTGTATTTTGGTACTATCTCTGTGATGTTTGACTTCCCAATACACCTCTCACATCCAGTTGGCTTGATACATGGATAACATGGTAAGTGACCCTTTTAAGGGATCTATGATAAACTCTAATACCATCTTGCAAAGTGGAATTAATCTAACTCAACTAGAAAATTGGCTTGAAGACTAAGAGGAAGTCATCCCTGTAGATGGTGAAGTGGTGGAATAAAGATGGAAGGAACACCCAGCAACCATGGAGGTTTGGGTTTCATGCAAGATTGTCAACCCACAATATTCAGTTTATCAAATATAATTCTGGTTGAGAGAGGAATGAACTTATCGTTTGAGAAAGAATTTGACTCTTGAGATTGAGGACAATTCTGGTCTATGTATAATAGGGTATGGTTCTGATGGAAAATAAGAAGATTCAAATTCTCATAATCTAATTTAAAAATAATTTACTGAATTCCTAAGTTAGACAATATCTTTGATACACCTTGTATACTTGATACACCTTGTTCACTGAACTAAGATAGCCTTATTGTCCTTGTGATGAGAGACTGTTTGATAGTGCGAGAAGGGTGTTTCCTTTATCTAATAAAATGCTGCCATTGTCCTTTAGATTAGTTCATATTGTTGTTATTGACTGGATTTAACTATCCTCTTGTCCATTTTAAGCAAACACTGATTTGTATTTTCCCATTGCATTCCTTTGAAGTATTTGTCGACCTCTTGTATTTTATGCTATATGAAATGTAATGAAATTAATATTATGTTGACAAATAGGTGGATTTATCTCATCCTGATGCACAACTAAGATTGCTTGAAGTTTTCTATCACAAGATATACAAGGTACTGAATTTTGTTTTCTTTGTTCAAATGCTAGTGTTACAAGCATGATTTCCTTGAGTTGACTAATTTTGTTGGCATTCAATGAGATGAGGGGAAAAATCAATTGATCTGTATCACTCATTTGCACTAATGCAATGTAGCCTTATTGTTGACAGTTGTTATCAAAATTTGTATAATACCATTATCCTATTAATTACTGGCTTGTCACTCATTTTGTTTTGAAATTAAGATTTCACATTACTGATATTTCTCAATATTAATGAGGATGAAGTTTGACTGAAATATCCATTTCGAAGCAATTTATATGCAGGATAAGGAAAATTTATTGGCATATAAGTTGTTTTGTTTTTTGGGTGTAAAAACTAATAATTTTGTTTGACATTTGTTAAGTGCTGCTTTATTTATGAAGAAGTTTCAAACTGGATAGCTGTAAAACTAATAAACCTTTTGCAGATTTTCTTGCCGAGTGAGACAGTTGAGAATATTAGTGATGAATATTGGAAGTTAAGAGCAGAGGAGGTAAAGATTTGTTACCTTTGTTTTATTTATTTTTATAATTAGTATTCAAATACAACATCTCGATCTGGAAATACTATTTTGGATGCTGGAGACATTGTTTTAGTTCTTGTCATCCTTCACTTGTTTGAAGAGAACGTGTTGATAATGAAAAATGTGTAGACATGTGACATGTATTTATAAACAAAAGGATTGGGATGTTGCATGATTGTCATGTTTGAGTAAATTATGGTCCTTTTCCTTGAATATCTATGGCCTTTTGGATTTGCCCATGGAAAACTGTTAGGTATCCGCGTAAGAAACCAAACTCTCTCTATCTCTCTTACACTTAGAAATATACACAGACCAGAAAGAAAGAAAAGTAACGTGTTGTATTCACATCAAAGAATCCAGATTACAGTGTAAACTCAGGAGCTTAACCTCCTTCACCAAGTGCAAAGACCGGTCAACAAATCACAAAGATTACTAATTCCCCTTGAAAACAATAAAAGAGGTCTCTTATATAGAGACCTGTCCCGCCCCCCTTAACTGCTCGACATTTAAGTACTCATTCTTATTTTTCTATTCTTTTTCCCATTTCCTATATTCTCTAAGTCCTAACATTACTTTTCCCTTGAAGATCGACCTTGTCCCCAAGGTCGAACTGAATATGCTCCTGCTTCGTTATCCTATTCCGCTTGCCGAGAAGGTAGTGAGCTCCATCTGTTTCTGCTCTACTTCTACCCCTCCTCTTTTACGTCCTCCTCTTCATCTTCTGCAAGCAACACCACACGTAGGCTCTTCTCAGGGCATTGGTGTCCAGGGTTGAAAGGCCCCCCACAACGAAAGCATTTCCCCCCTTCCCGACGTTTCAGAAACTCAGGGTAAGGCAAGTTTCGTGAATTCCGATTCCGACTATCACCTCCGCCGTAACTTTCGCCCCTCACCTGTTCGTTTCCCGTCGCGCTATCACGTCTCACCGACCCGACATTCTCGGTCAGTGTCGCTTTTCCCAGATTACTTCTAGGTGGCTCTGTGCTGGCCACCACAGCTCCTCTTTCGATCGTCCGCCCCCAAGAAGGAGGATTTTCGATCACGGTCCACCCCATCAGTCCTAAGCCATGAAGAACCTCTTCCACGTCTCGCGCAACCTTCATCGCCGACATCAAATCGCATGGGTCATGGGGTCGCAACTGGCATCGCAACTGGTTATATGTGAACTCCTTCGTCTGCCCCGCCAAGGCTTCAAATTCTTTCACGTACTCCTCCACGGTGGTTGTCTGCCTGATCGCCGCCACCCTTTCGAAGATTCCCCCACGATGGCGACTCTCGAATCTGATCAGTAACGCTTCTTTCAACCCCTCCCAAGTTCGATCACTGGCCTTGTCCTTCCAAAACTTGAACCAGTATCCAACACTCCCCTCCATACTGACATGGGCCAATTCGACCTTCTCTGCTTCTTCAACTTTCTGAATTTCGAAAAAAATTTCTGTCCTGTTTATCCAATTCAGGGGGTCGAGACCCTCAAAGATGGGCAACTCCACCCTTCGTCTCCAATTGGGCAAATTCTCCGATCTCTCCCCACCCTTTCTCCCCCGTTATCCACTCGCTTGTTGCTGCCATTATTATTGACCGACCCCTGACTCCCGTCGGATCTTTCCTCCGCTTGCTTGTTGCGTATACCCATCAACCTTATCAATTCTTGGATATCTTTGCGCATCGCGATCGATTCTTTTCGATTTGCTGCGGTTTTCGCCTTCAACCCGTCCACCGCCAGTTCAAGGTGTTCCATCTTCCCTTCCATCGCATGCACTCTTACCTCCTTCGCTCTCGCTTTCCTCCGATCTGATCTGACAGGTCGGACCACTTTGTTAGGTATCCGTGTAAGAAACCTAACTCTCTCTATCTCTCTTACACTCAGAAATATACACAGACCAGCAAGAAAGAAAATAACGTGTTGTATTC
This sequence comes from Vigna mungo, assembly GCA_036885675.1. Lineage (NCBI taxonomy): Eukaryota > Viridiplantae > Streptophyta > Magnoliopsida > Fabales > Fabaceae > Vigna > Vigna mungo. The sequence goes on along the minus strand of CP144692.1, from coordinate 39,927,938 downwards.
ACATCAAAGAATCCATATTACAGTGTAAACCCAGAAGCTTAACCTCCTTCACCAGGTGCAAAGACCGGTTAACAAATCACAAAGATTACTAATTCCCCCTTGAAAACAATAAAAGAGGTCTCTTATATAGAGACTTGTCCAGCTCCCCTTAACCGCTCGACATTTAAGTACTCATTCTTATTTTTCTATTCTTTTTCCCATTTCCTATATTCTAAGTCCTAACAAAAACCCTCCTAGCCATAATCTCTTTAATTTTGAAATAATAAATTTAAGTTTAAATACGATTTTTAGTCTCCTAAATTTGGGTCATTTTGTCCCTCAAATTAAAAATTGTCTCTCTAGTTCCTGCAGTTCAGAATCTGTCTTTTAACCCCTTTTTGGAGACATTGTTAGAGACATGATATATATGGTAGTTTTTGAATTTGCAATTTGTGGTGGTTCTTAACCACTGTAATTTAGTTTTCTAATTTAATCATGAAAAAAATAAGCGGCAGTTGTTAAAGCTCGAAATAAATTAAAGAAAAAAGAAAAGTAGAAGCATGGGCACGCATCCTTCTTATTCCAAAAATCCTCAGTGTGACCATTTTTCGGTCCAATTAAACTGACTGCCAGGTGAAAAGGCAAGTAATTGAAAGAATTCTGATCAGAGCAATCCTGGAATTCCCTACAACCCAAGGGAGATTGATAAAATTTACCTCTATATTGATGACAGCCAAGCACAACAGTAAAATCACCTATAAAGGACCATGGAGCTGAAATCTGAGAGATTAGAGAGAACTTGCCACAAATCTCTTCTAGCTAAATAGCTGACACACAAATATCCTATAAGACATGCTTAAAAGAAAGAGAAACTTGTTGTGTAGAAGAACTAAGGACGGCTGAATTAATATCTTTACCACTGTAACACCCATGAGAGGGAAGATCTTTTTGTTTTGTACAAAGAACTTAAGATGTAAGGATTCCCAAAACTGAAGAGTGATATGAATCTTTACAAGAGGTTCAGCCACAAGATGAAAATCTGGTTTATGAAGAAGACAGATTATTAACTATTCTCTTTGCTCTGGGTTGAGCCAAGCCTTTTATGTTTCATAATATAGGTATTTCATCATAAGATAACAAAAAATAGTCTAAAAGGATTTCATTGTTCTAACTATCAGAGTCCATTTTGGACTAAGTTCTTGGACCAAGATTGGCATCTCTTTGCCCAGATAATAACACCGGTGGTGGTTTTGAAACAGAAATGCAAGTAACAGTCTTTATAATATTTGTTTCAGAAATTTTAAGAGTTACCTTTTCTTCATCATTTTGAATTTCTTATTTTACATTAAAAAAAAAATTAGCTGTGACTTGTGTCAAGATAGATTTACCTTACAAGCGTTCTAAGAAATTAGAAAATTTTACCCATACTTTAGATTTTATTGATGTTTAAGCTTTTGCAATTCCATTAATTCTATTTTCTAAAGTCCACAGAGTTCAGTTTTCATTTTGTATTGTAATAGTCCACAAAGTATAGTAGTCGGGCCACTGTCACAATACTCCCTTGTTAGTTTGTTATCAGCCACACTGCACAACTATGCAGGATTGACTGTAAATTTTTAATTATGTCCTTTTGTTATTGTACCATGCTGTTAATTGTTTAGTGCATGATTCCTCTTCATTTTGGTTTCTTGCTACGAATATAATATTCTTTTGTAATATTGAAGATTCCTGAAGAAGAGAGAAATCTTGGTCCTCTTGATTTGTTGATTCATGTTTATCATTTCTTTGAAGACACTTCTCATAAGTATTTGGTAAGATCAAATATCTGGTATTATTATAATTTCTCACTGCTTTTTCCGTCCAAATATAATTTTCCCTCGATTCTGTGTGGGTGGATTGAAACTTGTGGAATTTGCAGAAAATTCAGAATTTTGGGGATCCTTTTCTATTTGTTATCCGTGGGGGTGAGATATTAGCTGATGTCAAATTGCGGATACAGAAAAAGCTTCAAGTTCCAGATGCGGAGTTTTCAAGCGTATGCATGAATGTGTTATTTTATTTTTGGCATTTTTAAGCTTGGTCAACTTTTTTGGGACATTAACGCATATGTACAAAGTTCGATTTGTTTTTCTTCTTGTAGTTAAACTACCATCCTGCTTCAATTACTTCTCTGCATGTAGAGTTAACAAGGTTTTATTTCATGATTGATGTATTTTTTCCCATGTTGTTTGTCTTTCCAGTGGAAGTTTGCATTTGTGTTACATGGTCGTCCTGAATACCTACAAGATTCTGATATTGTCTGTGCTCGGTTTCAGGTCTGTCAATATTCTCTTATGTGATTTTTCATTTTGGTTGTGAAGTACGAGTTTGAGGCTGTCAATGGAATTTGTTTAGGCATATTGTTTGATTTCTACATGATTAAGTTAATACAAATTTGAATTGTTTGTTTGTTTAGAGAAGGGATATATTTGGTTCTTGGGAGCAATATCTTGGACTCGAACACACTGATAATGCTCCAAAAAGGTCTTACGCAGTTAACCAGGTAAACGTTGGGGAGTGGCTTCTTTCTGTCTTTTGGGAGATTGCCCAATGTAGCTGTGTAGATGGTATATGCATTAAGTCTTAAAAAGAAACCAAAATGTGGATCTAGCACGCAGTCATTCAAAATTTAGGGTAGTTAAAACAATAAAATATATACAATTTATATACAAAAAGAAAAAGTTATTACTTCTATGCGTGGTTACTTAAGTATATTCTGTTACCTCTATCCTCTAAGAAAATATACAACATAGAATTAGACTTATCTGAGAATAGTTCAGTTAGTTACACTGTGAGAGCAATCTAGAAAATATAATAGAGAAAAGTGCACGGAAGAAGGCAAGCTATATGTTCTAAAATTACTTTTTCAGTCTCACCCTTAAACTCTAACATGACTATATAACTTTTACACTTTAGTATTGGACATACTTGCTGGGCAAATTGGAGAGACATACCTCAAGCTCATCTTTTGTCTCTGAATTAGTGCTAGTTGATGAGGTTAGAGGAGCTAATTCTCAAATTAAGTAGATAGGAAGTTTAGAATCATACGGTTTCACCAATATAGATGAACCCAAGGTATATGCAATGTAAGATCGAGCAAGGTGAAACTAAGGATCACATCAAAATAACATGTTCCATGGTTTTGTTATCTTGGATCCATTTTGCAAAGTGACGGGGATATTAATAAGAATGTTACACAAGATGCAAGGTGAGTGAATGAAATTGTGTAATAAATAGTTCATTATGAACATGAGTAATAGTTAAACCAATCTTGTGGCTTGACACATGCCAATTATTGGAATTTTTAATAGGATTAAGCTAGTTGCCGGTGCAAAATTGTTACTATGGCGGTATCTTCAGGTGTTTTGTGAAGAATACTTAAAACAAATGATACTTTGATATACATGAATTTTTACATTTATTTGACACTATTTTTTTTTTATCTTTTATTTTCTTTATTTTTAAAAAATTATAAAAATAATGGTGTTATGACCATTTTATCCTTATTATGTGTGTCATCTTATTATTATTCAATATTTAAAAGGTAGAATTAGACATCTTCTAAAATAAACAATATAAGATAATTTTAACCTTTAATACAGAGACGAGTCTTTAGTTCTTATAGCTCCATGATATATCTTTTCTCTCACTAAAACATTCATAGATGAATTTTACTTTTACATTTATATCTACAACTTTTGATAATACAATTGAAGAGAAAAGAAATTATCCCATTTGCACTGGATATCCAAATGCAACACCGGCTGCATACAAGTGACTGGAAATAATTTTATGTGCAGGTTCCAGCTGTCTACAACGATCACTTCTCAAAATTCCAGAACCGTCATGCAATTGAGAAGCCTGTAAAAATCTACAACTAATCAATCAATGAATCAGTATATAATACCTTATGGCAGTGACACTTGCAGTTTTATGAAGTGATGACAGAAGTGTAGATTCAATCTTTGTCAATTTGTAGCTTCATCATTACTTTACTTAGGAGGATAGGTGTATAGCTTGATCTGTCTTTCCTGGTATTTAAATCTCAATAACTCCTCGTCTCTTTAGTTTTAATTCCTTTGTAAATAATAAATAATAAGATTTTGGGTTGGATTTTTGTCTCTGAATTATAGCTATACTTAATTTCTGGACCTTCTATTACATTACAGGCTTGTTACTGTATACAACTGCATTTTAAACTGATATGTTTAAACTCACCTGTAACATTTTTCAACAAACTAACTTAGACCACTTGATGAATAGTTTAATTTATTTTCACCCAAAACCTTTCTAAGAAAAGATAAAAGTATTAACTCTTACTGCAATTTTTTTTAAAATAAAAGAATAGTTTTAACATAATTTATGACAGGTAAGTTTTCCATGTTTTCTAACAAAATTCTATTCAACAGACACTATAATAACCTTTCGTGAAACAAGTTTATTTTTATTACGTTTAAAATCTATTTCCAAATTCTTTTTTACTAGTTTTAACATTTTTCAATTCATGTGAAAAATTATAACTTTCACATGAGAAGCTATTTTTGTCAATACAAAACAAAATATGTTCAATTAGCATAATGACAATAGTATTTTAGAAGAACGGTCGAAAATGTGTTTTTTTATTATAATTTATATATATACATACTGTCATTTTTCTTAAATGACAACAAAAATGCATATAAGTATACACTAGTAGAAAAACGCTGAAAATCAACCGACGTCATTTCCGGTAACGTCCACGGGACGTCGGAAATCAGTATAACTGACGTCTATCGTGACGTCAGTAACTATCATGTCCGACGTCACTAAACGTCGGAACTGGACGTCTAAAGACATCATGTCGACATCGGTCTGGCCAATAACCGACGTCTACGAGGCACTATAGACGTTAGTATATACATTAATCGACGTCTAATCCAGTGGTTGTGTTTTAGTGCAGTTTTGTTCCCGTCTTTGGATAGTCTAGTAGCACAATCTTCTTTTGCTAGTTTCTCCACAAAAAAAACATATGTCTTTTGAATTTCTTATGAGTCCTTTCAACCCAAAATCGAACATGGGTTGTTGCTTAGTTCCATTTTCATCTGTAAGAGGGAAAAATCACGATGAAACAATAATTAGGCAACGACCCGTTTTTGGGTTGAAACGACAAAAAGAAATTCACAAGACGCGGCTTTTTCTGTGAGACAGCTAACAAATGGAGAATGTGTTACTACGTTTTCCCAAGAAAGGAACAAAACTGCACTAAAACACAACACAAAGAAAACAAATTTTAATCAGTTGAACCAGAAGATAATCGATGAAAGACTAAACAAAGTTTGTAAGTATAAAAAAAAACCACACACATGGGATACTGCAAGAGAAAAAAAAAAGAGGAGAAAGATGATAAAAATATCAGAAACAACAATAAAATACCACAAGAGAGAAAAAGAAGAGGTGCCCCAATGAAGAAAAGTCTAATTAGATTTTTAAGTTTACCATTAAGATAAAAAAGCATCGAAAAGTCACTAAGAATAACTTTGAATCATATAACATGCATAAACAGCTCTAGGACTTAAAACCTAAAAAGAGCAGGAAAAATCCAAATTACTTTATTTGACTTTTTGATTGAGTGGTTGCGCTCCTCGTAATTATTACAACTACAATTCTTAATCATAAAAATTATGAAGAACAAGTGAGATAAGCTAAGAAAAAGAAAATAGAATTTACATAATTTGATTGTTAAACAATGAATAGTTTCATAAAAATGAATTTCAATTATTAAAACATTTATATAACTTGACCTTTTTAAAATTAAAATATTACAATGTTCTATTTTTAATAAAACCACCAATACTATCATACCTTTTATACGCATCACAAATATAATTATATTAAATGTTGTGTTTTCAATATTTTATGATTAAATTATGTGTTTTTAAAACTTATCATTATATTGAAAATATTTTTCACTAATATTATACAATTAATACTTTCACTATTTGATCATCTTTTGTTATTGGTCAATTTTAATAAAATTAGACATATGAAATTATAATCCAACACTTAAAATAACAAATTTCACTTTCTAATTTAAGTTACTGGAAATGTAACGCTGGATAAAAATTAGCTCATATAGTTTGATCTCATATATATATATATATATATATATATATATATATATATATATATATATATATATATATATATGCTAAAGTTAAATTATAATTTTGTTTCTTTTTCCTTAATAATGTGTAATTTAAACCTATTTGTACTTTTTCAATTTGTATTTTGAAAAAATAGAGTTTAATACTGAATTTTGTATTAATTTATTTTTTTTATTTTTATTTTGATTGAGTAACTATTTTTAATAATTCTTCAGGTAAATACATTTCTAAAGTTTAATGGGTTAAAAATAGAAATATATATATATATATATATATATATATATATAATATTTAAATAGCTGAAAAATGAAATCACATATTAAAAATTAAAAAAAAAGGCTAAAGTTATAATTTAGGCTATTTTTAGATAAGAAAACCGTACATGTACACACCTTTTACTTTTCTAATACCTATCCAACCTCTAATGAAAACTAATATTTTTTATTTTTTTAATTGTTCTTAAATTAATTTTTATTTAAAAAATATAAGTTTTGTTAGTGTTAAATAAATGTAAAGTAAATAAATGGAGATTCTTCTTCACCCTTTTAAATAAGCTTACTTGACTGAATATAATTATCCGTTCAAACACGAGTGCAAGGGAAAAGAACAAAAAGCATCACACCAGATGGATTCATGATTTAAAGGTACGTTGGTTGCATAAAAGGATTTAAAATCTTGTCTGTCTCACTTTCAAACGAATGGTACAAGACAACAAGACAGTTTCTCTCCCTTTCCCAGATCTACCTACGATGTTCTTCTGTTCTGTCACTCACCATTTGATGGTTTAACTCCACTCACCCGTCACCGCAACATACCTTATTATGCACCTTCCTCCGCTTTCTTCTTTTTCTACTTCACTGTGCCAACTTGAAACTTTAAGCAAAACCAATCTCCCATTTCCCATTTGGTGATAATCGATCGATGGAGTTCACTGAATCTTACAAGCAAACGGGTCCCTGTTGTTTCTCTCCCAATGCTCGCTTTATCGCCGTCGCCGTTGATTACCGCCTCGTCATTCGGGAGACCATTTCCTTCAAGGTTTTGTTTTTTTGTTACCCCTTTAACAACACTGCTTCAATTTTCAATCTTTATTCTGTGGCTGCAGTCTTTGGAGTTTTGAATTTCTGGGACTTAGGTTTTTGGGACACTTATCGGAGACCCAGTTTATGAATTTCAACTCTTGGGAACTTGGGACTCGTGGCAAGGAACGGGATCTGGGGGTTTTGTTTTGTTTTTATGGTTTGTTGGTTATTCTGTTTCATGCACGAGTATGAAAAAAAAAACCGTTTTTATTTATATTTTTGCATGTGCATATTTCTGATGAGTAAGGAAGTTTTAGTAATGGGTTTCTTTTAGAGGCAAAGTGTGACGGTTCTTTCTTCGGTACTTGGATTTGTAGGAAAATAAAAGGGGGTGATATCCAGTGGAGCGAGGTGATTTCTGTATAAAGAAGTTGGAGTTTTTACTTGAACTCAACTAGACACTAGGTGTCGTGAAAATTGATGTTTTAGATTTTCATACCGGTATCAGAATTTTTACAGGCACATGAGGCAGTTTGATGGTGTCTTGAAAAATTCAGGCTTAGGAAGAGAAACACTAATTTTGACCTTAAAATGATTGTATGGAGGTTGGGAGACTTTAAATTCCAGAGATTTTTAACACTTCATTGTGATGGCTCCTGCTCTTTGGATCCAAATTCCAAGATGGAATGAATGAACCGTGCGTCTGAATTAAGGGGTAGTATTAGTTTAAATGTAATCTGGGAACACATATAGTAGTATGCCATATTTCCTAGTAGTTTATGAGGAATAAAATCTTCAGTCTTCCAAAACCATAAATCAGTCAGCTCGTAATCAAATTATTCACCTTGATTGTTGTTATGTTTAACTGTACTTCACCCGTGCTTACCATATGCTCTTTCTATTCCAAATAGAGTATATAAATAGATGCAATAGGTTTGTAAGATTGAACTAGCCTTAAACCCACGTTCTAAGAACTACTTAATGCATTAAACTACAAGCTTATTCTTGAAAAAAGAAATATATGCGGATTGTTTATCAATGATGTATACTAAAAAAACATGGGTACAGATACACTCAGAGTTTCTTTGGGACTATTCTCTTGGTTTTGATGTGATCTATTCTAGTTATGCACTTTGGTGTTAAGCGCATTTCCTCGTAATTCACTGATTATGCTGCTTTATTCCAGCTTTCAGCCTCCAGTTAATGGTTTACAATCATTCTTTTCGGTGTATGCAGGTTGTGCAGTTGTTTTCATGCGTGGACAAGATTAGCTATATTGAATGGGCCCTTGATTCAGAATATATTCTTTGTGGTCTCTACAAAAAGCCAATGATACAGGCTTGGTCACTAACCCAACCAGAATGGACCTGCAAGATAGATGAAGGACCTGCTGGTATTGCATATGCGAGGTGGAGTCCAGATAGCCGCCACATACTCACCACTTCTGATTTCCAGTTGCGTTTGACTGTTTGGTCATTGTTAAATACAGCTTGTGTGCATTTACAGTGGCCAAAGCATGCTTCCAAAGGAGTTTCTTTCACACGAGATGGAAAATTTGCAGCAATATGTACAAGGCGTGATTGCAAGGACTATATAAATCTGTTATCTTGTCACACATGGGAAATAATGGGCAATTTTGCTGTTGACACTCTAGATTTGGCTGATATTGAATGGTCTCCTGATGACAGTGCTATAGTGATATGGGATTCGTCACTTGAATACAAGGTAACCATTATTTGTTCTATTTTTCTTTTCCATCCCTCTTAACATGTGAAATATTATGATTTAACATAGGCTTAAATATATTTTTAATCCAGGTAAAATTAGTGATTTTTAATTTTAGACCCTTCAAAAAAATTTCTTTGGTTTTCTTTTTGAAAATATTTCTTTGGTTTTCTTCCTCCAAAATTTGAAATTTTGCTTTTGTTCCTAAAGGTCAACTGATCATCCCAGGTAACACTTATGAGTGTCTGTAGTGCATTGGCTAGAGTAATATTGATGCAGTCAGTCTGTTTCAAACTCTAGTTTCCAAACTCAAGCTGATTAGTGGTCCCACTGCACTTAAGTTTGACAGGTTGATGCTAGAGTAATTAGTGCAATTAAGGATTTCCATTATTATCATCATTAAAGTACATGCATTTGATTATCAAAGTTTCATGCATGTCATATGCCGCAATGTACAATCTATCACAATTTAGTGGTAATTATACTCTGTTGCTTTGGTATAACCCACTGGTTATGCTATAAATTATTGTTAGAAATTTATGCTGCAATGTACAATTTTCTAAAACTTAGACACTTTCCTTTTATATAGGTTCTAATATATTCTCCAGACGGAAGGTGCCTCTTCAAGTATCAGGCATATGAAAGTGGATTGGGAGTTAAAAGTGTGTCCTGGTCTCCTTGTGGTCAGTTTCTGGCAGTGGGCAGTTATGATCAGATGTTGCGAGTCCTGAATCACCTAACTTGGAAGACATTTGCAGAGCTAATGCACCCGTATACAGTCCGTGGCCCTTGTTATGCTGCTGTTTTCAAAGTACTCCTTTAAGACACTTCCCCCCGTTAATGGTATCACAGTTTGAGAAAATTATTTACCTTGTTCATCAAATTGCAGGAAGTAGATGAGCCTCTACAACTTGATATGTCTGAACTTTGTTTGAGTGATGATTTTTCCCAAGGAAATGACGGTAAGCACAATCACTTTGCATTATGTCTCTTTTTTATATTGGCAGTTAGCTACTTTTGCCACTATATTGTTGGTTTGTAATTTGCCTGCAAGCAGTTATTTCTTTAGCCATTTCTTTTGTTAACTTATCGGAATTGGCTGACAATTAACTTTAGATTAGTTTAGTTTAAAATTTTCAGTAAAGCTTAACATATCTCCATGAACATAAAAGGGGTTGTGTCTAATAAGTTAATCAAGAGACCAAAGAATTAAAGTGTTGAAACCATTTATCTATGTTTACGTAACAGCTTGGGCTTTTAGTGTCGTTGGTTCATGACACTGACATTCTTTTTGTTTTGTTACTTTTTTATTTTTCTTTCTCGAAGCAGATTCTCCTGAAGAACCCTTTAGGGTCAGGTATGAGGTCATGGAAGTTCCTATCAATTTACCATTCCAAAAGCCTCCTGCTGAGAAACCTAACCCTAAACAAGGAATTGGTAAGCAAAGCATCTTTAATTTTCAGATGCCATAAATTATGATTTTTCTTTTTAATAATTCAATAATCCATAGAAGCAAAGCTATGGTTCTTCAGTCCATTATTTGTGTAATAAACAGGAAGTAATGAAACTTCATGATGTGGATGTGATTTTCTGATATTTTTGGAACTAGTTGAGATCAGGCTGTAAACTAACCAAGTGACTGTACATGGAAATTTGTAACCTTTCATGATTACTGCTATCTTTGCATTATTCATATTCCTCATTGATGATGCTTTGGTTTCTGCATCATTTTCCTTTCAGTATTACTTTACTGAAGAGATTGAATAATTTTTGTTGTAGGCATTTTGTCATGGAGCAATGATAGCCAGTACATATGCACTCGCAATGATAGTATGCCTACAATACTTTGGATATGGGATATTCGACACCTGGAGCTTGCTGCAATCTTAGTCCAGAAAGATCCTATAAGGGCGGCAGCTTGGGACCCAACATGCACACGCCTCGTTGTTTGCACTGGAAGTACTCACTTGTATATGTGGACTCCATCTGGTGCCTATTGTGTTCATGTTCCTCTACCACAATTTACCATAACTGACCTGAAATGGAATTCCAATGGTAGTTGTCTACTTCTTAAGGACAAGGAGTCATTCTGCTGTGCTGCTGTTCCCTTATTACCTGAATCTAGTGAATACAGTTCAGATGAATAATGATAAGGAAGTGAAGCAATAGTGAAAAAAGTGAATGGCCATTATCTTTTGCATCCAAGGTTTAAGATCATACAAAATTCATGCAGCTGTAAGAGATAAAGGCTTGGTTTGAGGAAGGAGGTATGCCGATGAAGCATATCTATGTCGGAGGAGCATTTGAGAAAATTCAATGGCCATCTCGGCCCTTGTTTTAGGAGCTTAGATAAATTCAATATTAACCAGCAATCTGCTTTTTGGGGTGTAATGCTGATGTGTGATTGAAATGCCATTAAAATAGTATAACAAAAGTTTATGAGGATACTCCATAATATCTTTGTCTAATCATTGTTGTTATGACACTAAGCTTGTGTTTGGTTCGAATTATGTATTGTAGGTGATGATGGAAGAGCGAGTGCTGGTTTTGTTTGGTTCAACTAATTTAAATTAATCGATTCTCCTCTCTCTGAGAATTGATTCTTCAAAACTATTTTTTTTCCACAATCGATTCTCCTATATCTTTCTTTGCCATAATCGATTCTCCTATATCTTTCTTTGCCATAATCGATTCTCCTATATCTTTCTTTGTCATAATCGATTCTCCTATATCTTTCTTTGCCATAATCGATTCTCCTATATCTTTCTTTGCCATAATCGATTCTCCTATATCTTTCTTTGCCATAATCGATTCTCTGCTTGCCCACCTTCTCCGGACACATCATACAATCCTCTAACTTTGCCACACGCCCCAGGCGCTTCTCCTTCGCCTTCCACGACTGGAAGAGTTTGCTTTTAAGTCCTTTGACCGTTGTGACTTCATCTGGTGTTGCTTCTACGTCACCCTCAACTACAACTTGGGCACATTTTTCAGTAGCATCGAAAGCCAATGTTGCTAGAAACATGGAAAAGAAGATGAAGCTAGAAACATGAAGAAGAATCTAGAATAATTACATATTTAGTTATTATATAAATGAAATAGACATAAATAATGGACTAAATTTGTCCCTAATTTTCTGGACTACCTCATAATTTTAAATTAATTCCTGAAGTGTATTCTTAATTTTAAGAAAAAATGAAATTATATTTATTATTAATAATGATAAGATCACACATATTTATATTTATTTAATCTATATTATAAAAATAAAATAATTATAAAATAAATAAGTTTTTGTAATTTTAAAAAGAAAAAAAAATATCAGAAAATTAATGACTAAAAGTAACATTTCTATTTATCTATATATTAAAAGCAAAGGTCGTTTTGTACTCGTCCTCGACAACTAACTGAAATCATAATATAAAATATAAATATATATATATATATATATATATATATATATATATATATATATATAATAATCATCCAAATGCAAAAGAAGACTTATTCAGTTAAACTCAGAAGGAAACAATGACGGATCTCTCAGTTTCTTCGTCTTCTCTCGTTAAAACTCTTCTTCCTCCGTTATCGTTCTCCCTCTGTCCAAACATTCCGAAACGGTTGCGATTCTGCAGAAAGTCGGCATCCTTTTTCCGGAAGCCGTCGTCGATTTCCCGCCAAAACAAGCTCGCCGTCGTCACTGCTATTCAGGTTTCGACTCAATCTGAAAATGACGGTTTTGTCCTCGAAGACGTTCCGCATCTCACAAACTTCCTTCCTGATTTGCCGGTACCACTTGTTTCTCCCTTGCTTTCCACCAAAACTGTTGCCGTTTCGCAATTCTTGTTTTCAGTTTGTTACGATGATGTCCTTGATTGTGAGATTCTAGTGCACAAACGCCACATGTTTTTATACTATTCTTTTATTCTTGTTGATGAAAACATACTATTATGCAATCACAGTTTTCCATATTTTAGTTAGCTTTAGGCCTTGTTTGGCAGAGTGGAGAGAAACAATGTGAATGAAGTTAAAAGATAATTTAAAATAGGTGTGGAATAAAATATAAAGTATCAATCTTTATTGAAGAGAAATAGAAAAGATCATTGAGGCAAATTATGGCTATTTCTGTCTCTTAACTTAGTAATTTAGGGATCGAATTTTTGTGATGTTATTTTTATTACAGAATAAACAAGTTAGGAGTGTGTTACCACCATGGTTAAAAAAAAGTTGGAAGAGATTCTCACGAGGGAAAAATCATATGGTCCCGTGAATTTACATTGTTTGATATCAGCTATTCGGTATATTTGAGGAGTGTTGAGTTTTTTCCTTCTTTTTCTCTTTGTTAAGTAAATCATTTTCTTTTTCAATAAAATAATGGTAATTTTTTCTTTTCTATATGTTTTCTTTTTATTTCTTTCTTCTTTTCTATCTTTACGGTGATTTCTAATATTTAATGCTTTTCTTCCTCTTTTGTAGTCATATCCAAATCCATTGAGGAAGAGCCAAGCTTACTCAATTGTCAAGTAAGTCCACTTCTAGCAATTTGCTTTAAATAATGTTTGTGATTTTTCATTGAAACTTCAAAGATTATATTTTTCAAGTCCCCAAACTTTTTGTTTCTTTTAATTATTTTAATATGATTCTTTTATAAAAATTGCTTTGTACTTGAAGGAAAAATTTTGTGAGCCCAGAAGACGTGGTTGCTCAAAATGTAAGTGACACAATCTTCTCCCTGCTTGTTCGTGGAATTAAATTCTTTATAAATGATTGATCGATCTCCGTCTTTTAGTATTTGTCTAAATTTCTTATAACGTTTCATGTCCAGATTGCTATTCAAAAAGGAAGTCCGAGAGGAGTTCATTTTCGGCGTGCGGGACCTCGAGAAAAGGTATAAAGCTTGGAAATGTCTATCCATTTGTAATCTTTAAAAACTGATGATGCCATCTCTTCTCATATTAGATTTATTTCGAGCCAGAAGAAGTACGTGCTTGCATAGTGACTTGTGGAGGATTATGCCCAGGAATTAATACAGTGATTAGGGAAATTGTTTGCGGCTTGAACATCATGTATGGTGTTCATGATATACTTGGGATTGAGGTTAGTTTTGAGAAATTATAATATTCTGAGTATGTGTAAAAATATAACATGCTTTTGTTAATTAAAGACTTTAATGACTATTTGGTTAAATTAATAATATTCTTTCTATAAAATTCAATAATGATGAGGGTAATACTATGGCTTACTTGTTTTTCGTATAACCATTTGCTTGATAGAGCAAGAAATGATATATAGCGTGAATATTGTACTGCCAGCTGATGTGTGACAACAGACTGTAACAGTCTGCTACTGTTTCTGTTTCTTATAGAGCACGCTACTTGTGTAGCTTTATAATCTTTGTTGTAGCATATTCAAAATGTAATGAAATATAAAAAAAAAATATCTTGATTAAACTCTCTCTCTCTCCTTCTTTCTGTTCTATGTAAACTCTAATATCTAGAAAAAGATTGAGAATACAATCAGGTTATAATAAACATCCTCCAAAAACAAAAAACTTAAAAACCAGTTATATAAAAATAATATGAGCTTAGAAAAATATGTTTTAATCCATGTACTTTTAAAATTACTGATTAGTCCTCAAATTCTAAAACATGTAAATTTAGTCATTCCTTTAATTTTGCGGTGATAAAAAAACTACCACTAGATGTTTAGTTTAAGTATCAAGAATGACTAAATTCAAACATATTTTCAAAAGTTGGATGGCTAATTCATGAATTTAATATAGGAACCAAAACCAAGTTCAACAAAAAGTATTCTTATCTAAAAAATTTGATTAGGGTGTTAACCAAAGAGAAAACCATAACATAAATGCAGTTGAATATTGTTCCCGTTAACAATCTAGTGGCAAGGAGGTGTCCTTTAAGATGAACGCATGCATGCATTCTGCTTCAACTAAATACACCAAAAGCCTTTAATTTGATCTGAGGTAATTTTCTAAACTGAATGACCACACTAAAAATTCATCAAATACACCATTATTTAAGTGAAGTATCTGCCTAACGGTTTCCTTAAACCATTTATGTCATAAGTTAGGTAGCTTGGAAACTTTGGAGTAATCTGTTTGAGCTTTAAGAAGAGTACTGGTTACGACAATATGTAAGTAATCTTACCATCATTATAAAGGTTAAGGGACCAGGAGAAATAAGTTATTTTATGTGTACTTAGCTGGGATAATGAAAGTTAGTTCCAGACGGTTAAGCAATAAATTAGCTTCTCTACTTAGCATTGTGGAAATGTCTCTTTTAGATAACTAGCCTAGGGAATTTCTAATCAGCCTTTTTTTCTTCTTTCCTGAATTCTAGTATTACAAGAAAATAATGTTTAAAGTGAATGAGGTGGGAAATAATTTATATTTTTTCAACTTTTAAGTTTGGTATTATAATTGTCATTTCAACAGTCTTATTATTTGAGTTTTAAAATATTATTACCACTCTTAGCTTAGCTTTGCAGTTTTTTAAGGGTGGTCTAGCTAATCAATGTCCTAAAGCATTGATTCCTCCTTCTTAAATGATTTTAATTACTTAATGCCAACTATGAATTGAATTTATATTTTCAATATGCTCCATCCAGTCATTTTTATAATTCCTAATAAACTAACTAATTCATAAGAATAAAGTAATTAATCAAGTTACTAGCATCAAATTTACCACAAAGGCATTTTTTTTTCTAAAATTTTCCCTAACATCAATGAGACATACTTTTATTCGTTTTTCCTATAATATACTGGCTGTAATTCTTCTAATGTCTCTGGTTAGTAATATGTTTATTGCTTTAAGTTTTGTTGGCTATGCATGTGAAGAGGCAAATAAAGTTCCCAAAAATGCTGTGCATATGAAGAAGTGAAGTTTGATTCCTTGGCCTTAGAAAAGCCTAAGACTAATGTTTTCTGTCTACTACTATGTATGAGAATTGACTCATAATTAGGGATATTTTGTTAAGAGTTAATGTCGGAACATTCTAGATTTATTCTTACAAAAAGATCGTGAAAAAAATCTAGTTTGATTCTTACAAGAAGGAAAGGGAGTAATAAATAGTAAATACTTGCTATTTTTTGTTTCATTAACCCATGCCCTTTGGGCATTGTTAGCAACTTAGCATTTTTCTTTAATGATCTTTCATTGAGTTCTTATTGGTCACCACTTTAATTTTGAAACTGATTTAGGGAGGATATAAAGGGTTCTATTCAAAAAATACCTTGATGTTGACTCCTAAACTGGTTAACGATATCCATAAACGAGGTGGCACCTTTCTTCGAACATCTCGTGGAGGACATGATACCCACAAGATAGTAGACAACATTGAGGATAGGGGAATAAATCAGGTGTATACTTGTTAAAAATATTTTAAATTTTCTATCAAATTTGGACATGATGTCTGAACCAAAGATGATTTGATCTTTCTATGTTAGGTATACATTATTGGAGGTGATGGTACGCAGAAAGGAGCTTCACTTATCTATGAGGTAATTGGTTACTTTCACGAAAACAATCATTCGATTTCGTGCAGTGAAAAAAAAATGAGATTGTCAGGTCTTATCTTCCTACAATTACTATTTTATTTTTTTATAATAAAATTGTTATATTAATAAAAGGCTAAGATCCTCTGCTGTGGTACTGTCACTGCACTGAATCCATTCCCTCATTCATATAGTTATCTTTATGGAATAATGTAATATAATCATCTTTTTTATGAAGGAAGTTATAAGGCGTGGTCTTCAAGTAGCTGTGGCTGGGATTCCGAAAACAATTGATAATGATATTGCTGTAAGTTCTTAGCCCATATGATATATTTTGAATTTATACTTATATGGAGAATTTTAGGCCATTAATGAAATATTCTTGTAGTTTGATTTATAGAATAATAATTTGAACATGTTACAACCCAAAACTCCTGGCATAGACATCATAGAACGGCTTTCCAACCGGGCAAGTCTTCCAACCATCTACCAAGATCATAGAAAAAGACAAGTTCTTCAGGAAACCAGTGATTGTATCTAGTTGTTTATATATGAAACTCTACTTTTAATGGCATATGTTCTGTCTGTTCAGGTTTCTGTAGGAGTGTGTGCAACCATGTGTCTTGACTTGGAGATATTATATTTGTTTGTCAACTTTTTGTCCACATATTACAACATTTATTAAAATAAATATACTTAGAGGAAGCATTTGTTATGTTATTTTGCTTGTTTGTGTTTTTGGATCTAGGTGATAGACAAATCTTTTGGATTTGAAACTGCTGTGGAAGAAGCCCAGAGAGCCATTGATGCTGCACATGTGGAGGTTGAAAGTGTTGAGAATGGAGTTGGAATTGTGAAGCTGATGGGCAGATACAGTGGTAAATAGTAGTATTACAGAAATATTATATTCTGTTTTTGCCTCTCCTTTTTGTATTGCAATTCAAATTTTCTAAATAGTTTTATTCAATGAAATGACAGAAAATGGGAGCTTTTATCTATGAGTGAAATGTTGTTATTAGAACTTTACAAGGTTCCATATGCAGGTTTCATTGCAATGTATGCAACACAGGCAAGTCGAGATGTGGTAAGACATTTATCTAATGTCAGCAGTTATCAGTGATGGTCACATTTGAACTGATTCTTTTGGTAGTGTAAAATTTCTATTTCATTATTGTTTCTTTTTGTCATGCTACAAATTAGTCTGATACATCATAAACTTTAAGACTTAATAAAGGGATATTTTTTAAGTGTACCCTTGTGGGTGTGACCTTTGTATTTATATTCAGTAAATTTGGATAGCAGTACAATGTTGTGAAAGATAGTACAGAGGACAAACACTATCTGCACACTGCTGACAAAAAAAAAAACATTGGCGAGGCATTTAGACTCTCCTGTTTAGTGCTAATAGGAGAGATTTGTTTAGTAGATCTTAACTATTTATTATATTTATTACTAAGTCCCACCGTTAAAATAAAAACCAACTATAACTAGAATGAGGAACAAGGATGCCTATTTTAGTGGTATAATGGGTTAGTTAGTTTTTATTTCAACCAGACATATCAAATAATAAATGGTTAAAATTTATTAAACAAAACGTCAATTGAAGAGGATCCAAATCCATGGAAAATGGGGTAGGAGGAGGACTACAAGAATGAATAGTTTAATAATATACTGTCTTGCGGTAATTATAATATTAGAATATCTTTAGATATAACTATTCTATTTTGTGTACATAGTGGAGCTTCTGCTTTGTACTTTAGACAAATCAAACATCTTTTGATTTTTCCCCACCCTGAAGCTGGGGTTACTGATTTAGATTTTTTACCAAGCCTGAAGCTGGAGTTTCCATGAGCCTTAAAAGAAAAAGGAAGGATCAAAGAAACATAAAAAGTGAAGTTGCAATAAAAAAGTTTAATATGACTTGATGAACTTTTGGTTTTGTTTCGGGTGGATATAAAAGAAAGACATGTCTGCTCAAGAAATCTTTATATGCCTCAAAGCCATCTAAATTGATCTAATTGGACGCTGTGGTTAAGTTGTATTGTTCTGGTAAATTATGATTTACAAAACTTACTCCAATCCATTTATCACAAATACTCCACACTCTACTTGCAACCCTGAAGAATGACTCAGTTTCTTCCAATTGGCCACTTAAAGCATATAGAACGCTATCAATCATCACCCTCCAAAAGTCTTGAAGTCTGAGTTAGTATAAATTCTTCCATTAGTATTCTATGTGCTTAGTATTATTGAGTTAGATCAACCACTGTGAGCTTGGACCTGAATAAGAGAAAAAAGTTGTCAGAACGTCAGCCCATAGGTCCGGACCAGGAATGGACCGGACAATAAGCTGTTTAGATAGCACCTATTCTCCATTGGAAAGCTGCCTTAATTGTGGTTACCACCTGGCCTGCCTTAGTGGCGGCCTTTTTGGGGGATTGCTTAAATTTCAACATCAAGAAGAGTGATTTAATCTCACATTCCCTGGAGATATAACTTAAATAGAGCTTATTCTCACATTACAAATTGGTTTTGTATAGTTAGCTTATGTCCAAACCTAGATTCCAAGACTTTCCATGTTGACTGTGAAGTGCTTTTTATTTCAATAGATATTTATGTTTTAAAAATTCATTTTCTTGGTAGATGACACTTCACCCCATCATGAAACTCTTATTTGACTTGATAGATTTTTATTTGAACATTATTAAGAGGGGAAATGAAATGCCTATAATAGCTGGAGTCATTACAGGATTGCTGCTTGATTCCAGAGTCTCCCTTTTATTTGGAAGGAAGAGGTGGGCTTTTTGAGTTTATTGAAGAAAGGCTAAAAGAAAATGGACATTTAGTTATTGTGGTAGCGGAAGGAGCAGGTCAGGAATATGTTGCTGCAGAAGGGCATGATGCAGGTAAAACTGATGCATCGGGGAACAAGCTACTTCTTGATGTTGGTCCATGGTTATCTGATAAGATCAAAGTATGTTGCATTTTCTTTCCTTTCTTTGTATTTATGTGTCTGTTATAGATGTATAATATTCGAAGATGTGTATAAGTGGTATCATGTACACCTTTAAATTGACTGGACTTGAGACTGCATAAAATTGGATATCTTTTCGATAGTTGAGTTGAGTTTAGAACTTATGACCATAGAAAAACATCCACTCAAAAGAAAGTCCTGCATTTCTTTTCAGAATCTGATTTATGCTGATAGGACCAGTTAACTTGCTAAAAGACGTATGTTAAATATCAATTACAGTCATCTGAAACTTTCTTGTTTCGTTTTGACGTTATGTTTCCTCTCCTTTTAATCATAACACAGAGAGATTGCTGAGATTGGA
Source organism: Vigna mungo (assembly GCA_036885675.1). Lineage (NCBI taxonomy): Eukaryota > Viridiplantae > Streptophyta > Magnoliopsida > Fabales > Fabaceae > Vigna > Vigna mungo. The sequence goes on along the minus strand of CP144692.1, from coordinate 39,908,182 downwards.
AATTCGTTGATGTGGACTTTACAACTATCCCATCCTAACTTCATAATTTAGTTCAGCACTATAGTTTTCTGATTATTCTTTATTCTTTGTTTGAAAGCCACCTTATTATGGTCATCTTAAGACCGGAAAGGACTACCTATGGAGTGACTGTCAAAAATGGCTAAGCTGAGCGTTGTAGAGTGCAGAAACTGGGACTTATCATCTTTTAAGTTATTCACCATCTCTTTATTGACATTTTTTTATTGCAGAATCATTTCACAATGTTTCGAAAGATGGCAGTGAATATGAAATATATAGGTATTTTCTTTAGTTTCTCAAGAATATTTTTTTATTTATTTTAATGAAGGTTGCCTGCCTCTAACAAATAGCTTGATGAGTTAATCTTTGGAAGAAATGTCCTTCAAATGCGTTATCTAGTACATCTAAATATTTGCCTATTTTACATGCTACTGTATTGTATCATATGGAAAGGAAATGTGACCGTACAACTTAGTTGGTTCTAAAAGACTAAACAAAGAAAAGGTGTCGAAAGTTGTGTTTTTGCTCCAGAGTGATTGAGGGTGTGTTTTGGTGTATCCTTCAGCCTGCTCCTGTAAACTTTCATTGGTGAAAAAGATCTGGAATCTACTTCAATTGGGCAATTTGACTCATCTAACGGATATACGTTACATTTATTTGCAGCTGATCATGACAAAAATTTTAACTTATTCATTTCATTCAGCAAGCTACAAGATTAATGTTATATATATGTATGTATATATAGATATATATATATATATATATATATATATATATATATATATATGTATATATAGATATATATATATATATATATAATATATATATATATATATATATATATATATATATATATGTATGTATATATATCTATATATACATATATATATATATATGTATATATATATAGATATATATATATATATATGTATATATATATACATATATATATATATGTATATATATATACACATATATATACATATATATATACATATATATATATATATATGTATAAAGAGGGATTCGAGAATAATTTTAAGAGCATTATAGACTTTGTTTACACAAAATTCCGTTATTATTTATAGAACAGAAAAATAAGAAGAAAAGAAATTAAGTAACTTATAAGCTAATTTGTAGAAGTCCTACTTATGGATTCTCTAAATTCTTGTTTTTAACTCGTGAACAAGTTAATTTAAGTGTATGAAAAAATTTATTTCATTTTTTAACCTTTTTCTTCTAGAGATGTAGTAATTATTCGCTAATTTATTTAAAATCATATAATCTTGGAGCAGCTTGCTCTACTTGAAATCTTGAAATTTGTTATATTCCTTATAAAACTTGTTACTTTCATAGATCCAACGTACATGATTCGAGCTATTCCAAGTAATGCCTCAGACAACATTTACTGCACTCTCCTTGCTCATGGTGCTGTCCATGGAGCTATGGCTGGATTCACTGGCTTCACAGTTGGGCCTGTGAACGGTAGACATGCTTATATCCCAATTGCTGTAAGTGGTTTATTTCATTAACTCGTGTATATTCAATTCAAGTAAATTACTTTCATTGCAAAACATTGGGTTACGCTTAATCTTTTAGTATCTTTGTTTGCTTTGTTATTTTCTGATACAATTATATATTCTATTAATTACCAATAGATGTTCTACTCAAATATCTTGTGTTGTTTATTCACTGGGTTATCAGTTTTTACACACTACAATTGAAAAGAAAACCTTTCTAAACTAAAACATCAAGGGTTGTGGAATAGAGTAATATATTGGAATAGCTATTAAATTGAGCCATTGAACGAATTCCATGCCGTCCAGACTCGGCATTCATACTCATCATCCAAAAGACCAACAATTCCTAATGGATGAAACCTTGTACCCACGTTAGAATAATCAATTATTTATTCTTATTGTTGAATAAGCTTTCCTAACGTCCACCTGGATGCTCCCCTAACGACATGCCATGTTTCTTTCCCTTTAGCAATCTTCTACAAAAAAAAAAACAAAAAACATAAAAATAGTGATTCATTCTTACATGCGTTAAGGAAAAGACCATACATTAGTCTTTATAGAGACTTTTTTCTTTGGCAAAAAAATTGAACTGGTATAACTAGGAGTAACTATTAGAAAAGATGAGATGAAGAAAAGAAAGCTTGCCTTCCAGCCAGCCAGGCACAAAAACGGAAAGATCTGACCACAAATATAAAACTGAAGCCCTTACAAGATGCTGCATTTTTGTTTGCTTATTATAATTGGATATCTTCAGTGAAAAAATACTTATTATTTGATAATTTCTCCATACAACTAGTCGTTTCTGTTAGGTGTGTAACTTTGTCGGAGATTTTGTTCATCGTTTCTCATATTATGATTTTGCTTGTTTTTCCTCGCATTGTGTAATATACCACCAGCTGATCACCGACCATCTTGTTGCAGCGTGTGACTGAGAGGCAGAAAACGGTCAGGCTGAGTGATAGGGTGTGGGCTAGACTTCTTTTATCAACGAATCAACCAGGTTTCGTTGCTTCTGATAAAGAAAAAGTTGACAAAGAGGTCATGAACTAATACTATATAATTATTTCCTCTATCCAGGTTTATCGATATTGATTTATTTCTGTGAATTGCTTTGTCAGATGATGCATTAGCATTTATTTAGCATACGGGGGATGATACTCCCTATTCATTTTGTTAATTGGAAGTGGACATGTTGAAAATCAGAATCAAATCTTAATAAATTTATACAGGCCACCACACAAGTTCCGCTACACCTCCTCCTGCTCAAATCACGAATACTTTACGTGCCTAGAATGTGTTTACAAATTAAAAAAAAAAAAAAAAAAGTCTCATGTTAGCCTTTTGTTTTATTTATCTTTAAAATGCTATAATATGCTATGGATCTGGGATTTTTTAATTCATGGAAATATTTGAAGTCTCTAAATGGACCTAATAGAAAAAAAAAATGAGTAAAAAAAATAAAGGTAACGAGAAATAAAATAAAAATGAAATGTATTTGATAGAAGAAAATAGAGAAAAATGAATGAAAGATAGGACCTGATTACATTTTAATTATCTTCTACGTTCCTATTTCTGTTTGGATTCAATCTTATCGATCAGATTTATGTTTGGATGATGCAGTAACATATGGTAGCTGATACTGCCTTTTATAATAGGGAAGTGGGCGTGTTGAAAAATAGAATTGAATAACTTTTAGACAGAATTAGGGTGTTAGGGTGGTGGCGTAACCGTAAGAAATTTGTCCTTCTAAAAATACCTTCTTTTCTTTTGGTCACTGTCAAACTTTTACATAAATGTATGTCTAACTTTTATATTTCATTCATGTTTTAACGATTATTTGATGGATAAGAACAACTTTTTAATTTATTATTGTTTGTATGAATAATAAGAATTTACTAGGTGATGCTTAAAGTCCTAGATTTTTTTTCACTCATTTTAATACATCTTAAATAAATAAATAAAATTCATGTATAACATTAAGTGAGGAATAATTTTAATTTATATTAAATAGTCAATAGTCTTTACTTTAATTTTATAATTGAAAATTAAGTTAAAATTAAAAGGTCATGTTTATTTTCAATGATTGATTAAAATGTACTCTAAAACTAGAAAGAAGCAACAAGAGTGAGAAAGATAAATTATTTTAGAACAGGCAGAGATAGATGCATATATTTCCCTTCATTAGGCGTACTCGAAAGAAAAACAATAAAATCATTCTTTAATTATCCTTGTGAATGCAAGTGATTTACGAGCGTAATTGTGTTAATCAAGGTAAGTATACTTTTACACTTTAACATACATGAGATTGATGATATAGTTGAAGAGTGTCAGTCTTGTATTCAAAAAGTGAAATTCCTGGTTTACTTGTTTTCTTTTAATCAGAAAAAAAATGAATTGATCATATCCAAAAAAAGGATTTTGGGGAAGCGAGGCCATGCTGTTGACTTTTGTCTATTGGAGTGTGGTACAGTTCCAGGACGCTTGCAGAAAACTAAATTATATCTGTAGATTTAGAGATAATACCTATAACCTATCTTCTGCTATGGTGGTTTTAGCTAAACCACTGCGCAAGTGTATAAAGTATACGTCGAAGACAATACTTCAACGTTTTGATGTGATTTGTCTAAAATATCAAAATTAATGTCCTTAATCGTCTTGTTACAAGTTGAATCATATATTTAAAGCAGCAGCCTTTTTTCTAGCTTGCAATCCAGTGGATACTAATCAGCAAGAAACAAACCAAAATCAAGTTGTTGACTCTGTGCATACAAGTTGTCAAGTTTCTTCTCCCTATTGGTTTACTTGATTTATTTGCTCTTTGTACAAAACAGCTGTATTGCTAACTGCCAAAGACCAACTTGAGCATCTGACCAATAATAATTTTGTTGCTTAAATGTGGGGTACCCAAATAGAAAGATCATTAATTTGGATAAGATTATGTACTTCCAGAGTGAAAACCGTGTAAGTTTCCATTCGCATTAACTAGATAATCAATTCTGATGTATCCATAGGGACCCTTTTTCAGTGACAAATTTCTCTCTATCTCTATCTCTCTATATATATATATAGTTTCTATCTTTTTATAGATCCCAAATAAACCAACCCTGTTCAATAGTTCTTGTTTCTTAAAGATGGCCACAGAAGAAGAAATTTCAACTCTGAAACTGATGCGCCAATATCTCTTGGGAGATATTTCAGACCCGTTTCTCACCAACCTCATCCCTGTAAAAGTTGAAGAGTCCTCATCAGAACTTGATTTGGATTCAAACTCTTCAGAACAAAGCAACTGCTGCAGGTTTCTAGAATACTTTAATTTTGAAGTAGACAAAGAACTGACAGATCTCACTTCTCATCATAATATCCAAAACTCCATTGCTACAAGTCCACTCAAGAATTCTGATATGGCAGATCCAATTGTGCCAGTGAAAAAGAAAGTAACATGTTGTTATGAGGCAAGGCGTTACAGAGGAGTGAGGAGAAGACCATGGGGGAAGTTTGCTGCAGAAATCCGTGACCCCAAAAGGAAAGGTAGCAGGGTGTGGCTAGGTACGTATGACAGTGAAATTGATGCTGCTAAAGCTTATGATTGTGCTGCCTTCAGAATGAGGGGTCAGAAGGCTGTATTGAATTTCCCTTTGGAGGCTGGAAGGTCTCATCCAGAACCCAACACTTCTGGCAGGAAGAGAAGAAGAGACTGCACTGCAACTGTCACAACTTCAACTCGTGTATGTCAGGAAAAATAAGTCAGTGTAGAACTCAGTACCATGTTTTTTTTCTCAGTTAAATAAGTTAATGCAAAGGTTTCTTATCTAAAACCTTCAGTTATGGCTAAGTGAAGTTGAATTCAACAGTTCTCAAAGAAACATAGTTCTATTTCTTCATACAATGGAAAATTCCAGCAGATATGTCGAACAATAACAAAGAAAATAGAGTTTAAAGGGTGATAGTTAAAAGTGTATATATGAATTACTGATACATAAATATCTAGGTACACTATTGAAATTTTGGTAAAAGAGGAATGCAGAAAGATAACAAAAAAAAATAGAAATAAATACGCAGCACATCCCCTGTAGATTTATGCTCTTATACTAATTACTGAATGCAGAAAGATAACAAAAAAAAAAAAAAACTTTTACATGAAAATTACAAGAAAAGAATTGTGATCAAATTTACACCAATAATAATTTCAATATATTAAATTCTTAAGAAATATTAGCCTATGAAAAAAAAATTGAATTAAGTTGAGAAAGATAAAAGAAGAATACTAACAAGTATGATTACAATAAGCAATAATACAATTTTTTTTATTAAAATTTATATCTCGATACAAATATGACGAGAATTCAAGTTATTTTACTTACCGAAAGTTAATATCAATTTCATCCCCAAATTCTTTCATTTAAAAATCATATTTATACCACTTGGACATGGGCCAACAAGATATCCAAAAGTATTATATTAAACTAAGGCTATTGCTTTTTACACACCCCATAATAATAGGAGAAGACTGAAATACCCTCCACCTCTGCACCACACCACTGCTGCCGCTTCCACCATCACCGCAGCTGCAGAAAAAAAAAATAGGAAGAAGAGAAAATGCAATAAAAATAAAAGTAAAACTTTTTTTAGAAAGTTCTTTTCGGAAAGTATTTTATATATTCCGAGAAGTTTTTTTTTTTTTTTTAACATATTTTATCCAAGAGCGTTCCAAAAGATTGTTCCAGAAGATATTATATGCATTTTGGAAAATTTGTTCCGAAAATTATATTCTGAAAAACTTTTTCCATAATGTATTTAAAAAATCTGATTTCAAAAATTTTATTCTGAAAGTTTCCTTCCGAAAATTTTAAAAAACCTGTTCTTTCGGAATATATATATATATATATATATATATATATATATATATATATATATATATATATATATATATATATATATATATATATATATATATTCCGAAAGAACAGGTTTTTTAAAATTTTCGGAAGGAAACTTTCAGAATAAAATTTGTGGGGGTGCGTGAAGAAATTATGATAAAGAAGGCAAAAGTCATAAACTAACTTTTAAAAGGTGGAAGCTAAAAATTGGTGGGAAGCACAAAATTATAATATAATCTCAATTAAACCCAACAAAAATATTATACAATGTAACCTTAAGAGATTTTGAGGGCCTAAAGAGATTTTCAATATGAATTTGGTGCCTTTATTGAGAAATTAAGTGAATGGTATAATTTAGTTCCTTATTTTGGGGACAGTAATAAAAAGCTGAGCTATAGTTCTGTATTATGTTAAAGATACAATATATATTTTTAGTTCTTCTAAATTTCTGAATTTGATTTTAGTACTTCTGAAAATTATGAACATATCCTTCATGTCAAATTAGTTTTATTAGAAACTACTCAAAATAAATTCTATATTTATTTTGTTTTATATTATCTTCACAATCTTTAAAAAAATGAAGCAAAATATAGAAAAATAGATTATTCTACAAGCGAAAATTGACTACTTCGGAAATTTTGTATGGAATTTTTTTTGTACACCTTTTCTCGTTCATGTTCTTCTTTGTTCTGAAAATCAATTTGTGATTTTCTTTTTCATTTCAAACGCTGATTTTTAAAATTTGAAGAGGGTAGAAATGTGAAAAATAACATTATGCAAATTGGTTTAATATGTTGAATTTCTCTGTTTGTTTATTGGTTCATATCTCAATTGGGCTTGGACTGTAGAATAGTATTTTTTATGGAAATTTCTTCCTGCACCCCATTATTTTTTCATACGTCTCAGTCTTATTGAAATGAATATATATATTCCCTTTTCTAGAACGAGCTCTCCCTTTTCTTCCTTTCAAATATTGTACAGTGATGGCACAGCTACAACACTCACGTGATACAGCGAGGAAGATTATTTTAATCTTTTTCCGTTAATGTGAAGTGTAGTTGGTAATAATGGGGTGTAGAAAGAAAACATGGATTTGGATATCCAGGAATAGCCTGCAAATATGTGAAAAAAAGAATTGATATATGTAAATGTTTTAATACGAAAATGCAATAGATTGGTTTTTTAGCATAACTAATATCTTTAAAAGGTAATGATATTGTAGATAAAACTTTAGTAGTTACGAAAATCCAATATCTCTAACAACACCCTTTTGAAGAACATCATACATTAAACGACTGTATATTAATATATTTTTTTTAAAACAATTTTTTAAAAATAAATTATAAATTATTATTATTTTATTGATTGATATATTTAAAACGAATAATTCACAAGTTATCACATAAATTATTATAGAAAAAGTTATAAAAAAATTGTTAAAAATACATCTTCATACATTAATACATCTAACAAAGTTTGAACTGGTTTTGTTCGGGTCTGGGTTCGGTGTGGTGAGGAGCAGGAGAAATTAGAATAGGAAAACACGAGAGACAAGAATCTCATTTATTATTCACACCAATCTACATTTAAAAATCAATAACCTAACATCATAAAGTTATTACTTTTCTTTATCTTTATTAACTATACCTACTTACTATCACCTAAAAAAGTTGACACAAGATTAGAATTTAATGTATCAGCATTTACTGGTCACCCATTTTCCAAATCATATTTATTTGCAGTTGGCACAGGAAACAAAAATTCAAACCTACATAACAAAGCAAAACCATAAGAATAACATACTGATGATACAGATAATAGATTGGATACATGAAAATAATGATTGTTTTAAGTCTTAGATTAAGCCATAGACTTCAACTGAACAAGCAGATCTGTGATGAACTTGTTCTGAACTTCCTTATCAGATAAAAACTTGCCCCATTTCATGTGGTTTTCTCTTATGTGTTTCCCTGGCTCTTTGTCATCTTCCAACATTATAGTTTTCAATGCCTTTAGTACATCCTCTTTGTGAAAGTACCCATCTTCTTCCCTCCTATTTACTTCTACTCCTGCTTCCAAATCCTTGGCAACAAGCTTGGAGTTGAAAAACTGATCACCCTTGAAAGGCAACAGCACAAGTTGACACTCATTAACCATGGCTTCTATCACAGAACTGAACCCTGCATGACATACATAGCAGCCAACACTAGAGTGTTTCAGCACAAGTTGCTGCTGAAACCAACCAGTGTGCACCACTCCCCTATCCTTCACTCTTTCCAAGAACCCTTTTGGCAGTGTTCTCTCCAACTCAGATTCAGCAGAAAGATCAGATGAGAAATTTAGAACCAAAATGAAAGGTAAGCCGCTGAGTTCCAATCCACTGGCTAGTTCTTTGATCTGATCATCATTCAGAAAAGTCTCACTACCAAATGAGCATAATATGACAGATTTGGCAGGGAAAGTGTCTAACCATTTGGACCACCTTTCCTCAAGCACATCCGTTGATGGCTCAGGGACAAGTGGGCCAGATAGCAAAACTGGTTTTCTAAATTGCCTTTCCATGTACTCTAAATAGGGTCCTTCAAATTCCTTGCAAGTTTTAAACACTATGAACGAACACTCACCAAGGCTTTGCAAGACTCTCTCATAACCAGTGAGGTTCTCACCAAATCTGTTAAAGAGGAACATGAAGTCCATGGCTTCAAAGGCCTTGAGGGAAACATAGGAGTTTTGAGGATACCCAGGCGGAGGGGTTTTGAGATGCTCAAAAGTGATGTTTCTTCCGTCAACATTGGAGAATCTGGAAGGCACAGTAATGTAAGAATCAGAAATGGCAGAGTAGACAGAGAAATGAACGGATTTGATGCCGAGTTCAGAAGCGATTTTTGGGAGCCAGTGTTGTGCAAAGTCGAAGAAAATGTAGTGGGGTTTGAGTTCCAACAGAAGAGACTTCACCTGAGGCTGAGTAAGGTCGATGGCATGTACAAGATTTGCAGCCAAGTGAGGAGGCAAATCAGCAGTGCTGCTTACCCCATTTGGGAACTGCAATGAGATAATATTGATGGCTGGATCGAGATTAAGGGTTGATCTGATTCTGGAAATGTTGGACTCAGCTGACAAGAAAGTGATACGAACACCATGAGAGAATAACTTGTTGGATAACTGAACAAAAGGGCTTATGTGACCAAATGCAAGAAATGGGAACATAACAACATGAAGGTGGTCGTTGTTGACAAATTGAGTAGCCATGTTTGTGTTGTGTTTTTCACTGATACCGTTGTTTGATCAGGTGGTACTGTTTTGGTATATTTATTGATGACTCTGCTATGTTGGGTTTTAGGATCCACCCCATTGGGTTGTTGAAACGTGTGGTTCTAATAATTCTGCAAACGTAACCCTTAGTTGCAACCACTTCTAATTCAACACATTTTCTCTTACCGGTTGAGAATAAGAATTTATATAAAACATTCTATTCAATGTATTATCATGCTTTCAAATTAAAATAAAAAGGTAAAAAAATTAGAAATAATCGGACATGAAATCTACAAATTGTTAATGCCAAAACTGAGGTCCATGCAATCCTATCACTACTTGACAGCATGAACATTACAAATAACAAAGCTAACATTTTTTTTATTTCAAAATATGATAAAATTAAAAATATAAAATTTCTTTAAGAAAATTTGACATTAATTAAAATAAAATCAATATAAAAATGAATGCATATTAGTTAATTTTATAAGAAAGAATAATAGATACAAAATTTCATTATCTTACTACTAGTTTCGAAATAAAATTCATCTTTATCTTTCTCATATTTAAAGAAGTTTAAAATTCGTTTAATTGTTCTTTTGGTCTTTCAATATAGCATATCAATTTGGACTCCACTTCTAAAAAAGTATCAACTTCATTCACAGTTTATATAATGTACATCAATCAAATCAATTATGTTAATTTTGCAAGAACGAGGTAAACTGTGTGGTGATATGACAAAAGAGTATGGTAATATGACAAAACACATTTGGAAGGAATAACTATGTTTAAATTTATTGTGCAAAGGTGTTCTTGACATGTGCTAGCAAAGGAGGAGCTTATGGGTGGTTGCCCTAAGTGAAGTTTGAACCTCAAGAGTGAAATGGAATATTGCGAGTTGTGTGGTGGGTCTTGGTTCACGAAGTGTTCTTCCCTCCTTACGAGTTGGTTGACGAAGTCTTCTTCTTCTTTCGTTGGAAGTTCGTTGAAGAAGTGTTGTCTACTCTTTGGTTCGGGGTTGCTTCACAAAGTCTTGTTCTATCCTTGCGCGTTGGCTTAGGAAGTGACAATGTCATTGAATCAATAATGTTGTTCGTCTTACTCATGGGAGACCTCTCGTGGTGGTTCATCTAGATGATTGGTTGAAACACAAATATGCCATTATGGGGAGGTTGCTGTCTTAAGAGTGACAACAATGATTAAGAACGAGGGGAAACAATTTAGGAGCTGCCCTAATTACAAGGATTGTTGTGTGGTTTTACTTTTTCATTTGTGATAAATTTATTTGGTGGTTAATGAAATGTTTATTATGGTTGGATTTTTTGAACAACGGAGTCGAAATGAAAAATTTCAATGATGCAATTGTTTTACATGGCGTAGCGAACATAATGTGGATGAAAGGGATACTACTATTGCTAGGCAAAGGAAAAAGATTAATAGTCTAGAAAAAGCAATTATGGTTTCTCACAAATGGAAAAAGTTGTTAATATGGATGCTATGTTTTATGGGGTTGATTAACATCATCCTTGTTTGTATTTTGTTTAAAATTTCATGAAGGGATGTATTAGTGACATGTTGTCATCACCAAGTTGGGTATATGTGATGTTATTGTAATGTGATGTTAGTAAATGAATGAAAAATCTGAAATTCTACTTTGAATTAATATACAATATAGAATGTAAGTGAATTGATGATACAAGTGATATTCTGCTTTAAATCAGATTCAATATACAATAAAATCAAAAATTTTGCTTTCAATAAAAGTGATATTCATTTCAAGATATCGAAATAAAAAATTGTGCTTTAAATGCACATGATATTCATGCCAATATCCGTTCAACAATAAACATTGCTCTTCAACATAGAACACAAAACAATATAATAAGGTCCTAACCAAAATAAAATGCATAATACATATTAAAGTTTTAATTTATATGATTCCAAAATAGACACCAATATGTATATTAATAATGTTTCATGACTTTTAAACTGGTGTTGGAGTTGGCTGCTGTTCTGTTTGAGTTACTTGTGGACAACTAGTTCTTTTATGTCCAAGTTGTTTACATATCCCACATCTCTTACGGGTTCACCTTGTCTTAGTTGTGTTTCATCCTTTTTTTAGCTCCCAAGACTCTAATCTTTTTTTCTTTTTTGGTCTTCGGGGCAACACCTTTTTAGGTGGAGGCAAAACATCGGAATTTGAAGTCATTTGCCATAAATGACCGTTCAGAAGGTATATCATTGGAATGTATGTTTCTTCATAGGTTGACCTCGTAAACCAATGTAGGATGTAATCTTCTCCATTGACGTTTAAAAATATCATGACAATTAGTGCATAACAACATGGGATCCCCGCTATAATCCAATATTTTTGCAAATATTCTAGTTTTTCTGTGTTTACCACAAACTTGTCACCAATGGTGATGTGTGTATGACCTCAAATATTTTGAGTCTTGACCAATTGTAAAATGAAAAAGAATTCGAGTGAGAATGGGCCAATCCATATTCAATCATCCATAATTAAAGTTGTTGTGAAAGCATACTTAGGTACCCAATACTTTGTGTTGTGTAATTCCTTTTCTAGTATTTTTTGTTTTTTTCGAACAGAGATAACCTTCACATGTGTCTTGTTGCATTTGCTATGACTGTTAAAGGCTTCGTACATATTATTCCAAGCGTCTCATACCCAATTTAATAATGGCAACCACCCAATTCACACACCCGTGAAAAATTTTCCGTTTTTACTCGTCATCTTATTTTTCTCTGTCTTCTTGCATTAAAATGTATCAAATGTTTTCACCAACTACTACACTTATAATAAAAAAAAGTTCTATTTATATATTATATTCAATGATAATTTTTTTATTCGAGTGGATCTTCATATCACATAGTTCAAGCAATGGAATTACGTGTTGTTTAGAAGGTACATTCCTTATGTATTTTCATACACTTTTATTTTTACATAAAGTTGTAAAATGATTTATTTCTTTTTATATTTTCTTTTTCTCTTTCACTGTGTCCTTCCCTCTTCTGCCTCTCGCATCCTTCTCTTTTTACTGGCGCATCCTCTCCTTATCTGTTTCTTCTTTCTTTACTACCCTCATCTCTTTCTCTTACTCTTTTTCCTCTATTCTTTACTTTCTTCTTTTTTTTAAAATATATTTCAAATTGTATAATTTTAAATATAAAATTTAAAATAAATAACACATGAAGTCGAATTGCTCCTTAGCAGAATAAAAGAATCGAAATCTTCAATCTACATTTTTCTGATTGCCATAGAAATAAGCAAACTCTACACAAGCACATCTATAAACAATTTTTATTTTCAATGAGAACCATGATAAACCTCATCAAATTTGTTTGGTTTTATAATACCCATTCTGAGTAGTTCCATTCATCTTCTATACCAAAGGATCCATCTAAAATTTTAAATATCTATATAATACTTGTGATTTTATTATATTATGTTTTTTTTATATATTTAATCACAATGTTTCTTTTAATCCTAATTTAGAAAATGAAAAGTGTTTTATATAGTATACGTGAAACCAATTCCAATGTTTTGATGTACAAATGAAAAAAAAACATTTATTTTATTGGATATTCAAAACAATGTAAACATAGCATAATGAAGTCAGCAAACCCCATCTTTGTATTACTAAACAATGAATGAAATTTCTAATTGTTTGTTATGTTTTTTATTCTCTATTTGTTTACTTTTTAATAAAGTTCTTTTAACAAATATTTGATGGATGTTAGTAGAGCCGTCAAAATGGGTCACAACCCGCAGGCTAATCTGGCCCATCACGCGTTCGGACCGGGTTGGGTTTGAAAAATATAACCCTATATGCGGGTCAGATTTTAAACCGACTCATGCGGGTTGAACCCGTGGTGAGTCGGATTGGCCCACCAACCCACCTACCTAATTTTATATTTTTAATTTATTATTTTATTTATGAAACCCTAAAAAATAAAATACTCTATTCACTCACTGTGTATACCAAAAAAGTAACTTCTGTTCTCACAAATCACTCTCATGGTACTTGCTCTCATTTGACGGTGCTCTCACTCTCACTTCACTAAAATTATTCAATGAGCAGGTAAAACACCCTTCCTTTTTTCTTCTCTTTTCTCCACATTTTTGTTTTCTCACTTCTCTTTCTTTTTGTTTTCGAAAACCCTATAATGACAAAAATAGGGGTTTCAAATTTATTTTTTGTTGTGGGAGATTTGAAGACATGGAATGATTTTTTCTCCTGTTCTGACACACTTGTATCAGAGTTTGTTCATTTTATTTAAACAATTTGAGTATACATGATCTGATGATATCTTTGAATTTGGAAAATCATGTTATAAATTAATCTATTAATTTTTTGTTGATGTTGTTGAGTATTGGTTCTTTTTTTACATCTTTGAATTTGGATTATATTGTACTTTTTATTATTATTTTGAATTGTCTTTAACATAATTTTTTTGAGAGTGAAATTTGTTTAAATTTAAATTACAGAAAGTTTGTATTCTTTTTATTTAAAAAAAAACGTAATTAAATGAGCTAGTGAGCCAACCCGTTTACGCACCAACCCGTGGTGGGTCGGACCAGGTTCAAGTTTTTTTGTCTCGCTGATAAATGAGCTGGGTTGGGTTGGCTCACTAAGTGATCAACCCGTGGTGGGTCGGGCGAGATCGGGCCGGGTTACCCGTTTTGACAACTCTAAATGTTAGGATGTCAGTTTAGATATCAAAATTTATAATAGTTTGTAATGTAAATTTAAGATTAAATATTTTTATGATTCTTTAATTTTAAGTAAAAGTTAAAATTAGTATTTTCTTTTTAAATTATGTTTAATTTAGTTTTTTAACCTAAAAATATACGGAAATTTAATTATTTTAATCAAATTTTTTAAATTTATGTGACTTTATTTCTTAATTAATATTAAAATGAAAATGTGTTAAAAATATAAACTCAAAAACTTAATTAAATTTTGTTAAAAGAATTAAATTTATATATTTTAAAGTTAATAAACTAATTTAAATCAAAATTTTAAAAAGAAAATAATTTTGATTTTCATTAAAAATTAAAAAAATAAAAGTTAAAAGGAAAAATTATATTTATCTCATAAATTTATTTGAAATGTATGAATTTACATGACAGAACCAATTTCTATCAACTTACATTTACACATATTAATTTATAAAGTGCTTAAAAAAAAGTAGATTATAAAGTGCAACGTACAGTGATTGATTGATTTAATTTTGAATTGTATAGTGTACATATATTCCGTATAAAAGGATACACTTACTCGTAAAATTCATCAGAAATTTTTTTCATCATTTCTGATTAAAAAATTTTACATTTTCTATAAAATTATAAATAACTTTTTAAATAATTAAAAGATCATTTTAAATAACTTTTTATAACACTAATTAACATTTATATATTTATATTAAAAGAAAAAAGATATTAGTAAAAAAATATTTTAATTAAAGTTAAACAAACTCAATATATATTATATTTTTAACTTTTCAAAATAATGAAATTATATATTTAAAATAGAATTACAATTAAAAATATTATTTTGAATAGTTTTTGATAAAATCAATATTTATATATTTGTATTTAATTAAAAAGAATATTAGTAAAATATCATGAAAATTTTGAAAATGATTAAATTTGCAAAGCAAATAAAAGAAAAGGTTAAATATATTTTTGGTCCCTTAACTTTGAGTGAAAATTAGAATTAGTTTCTTTTAACAAAATTTGGGTAAAAGGACTAAATTCATACATTTCTAAATTTGGGGACTAAATTAGACGAAAGTTGTAAAGAATGACTAATTCCAATTTTTACTGAAAGTTAAGGGATGAAAAACATATTTCACCCTAAAAAAAAATTAAAAATATCTTAAAAATGAATTAATTTAGTTTGGAGGCTAATCTCATCCTAACCCTATCCTAACCCATTTTATGTGGGGTTGAAGCTTTTAAAAAACTCTCCATTAAATAAATTAAAAGAAATGGGGCTTGATTTTAGGAGGAATTAGAATCAGTCCATGGGCTAGTAGTTTAAATGACACATCTAGTTTCAACCTATAAAGCAATGTAAACACATTCATACTTGGTTGGGCTCATACTTAAGATAAGGTTAAAAAAGTTAGTATACAGTAATCAAGAGCAGTAGAAATTTCAACAGATTTTTCTATTGAAAAGCTCTAAAAGCTAAAAGTCAAACCAAATATGGATCGAGAAAAACGTCTCATCCAGGTAAACAAAATGGATTTTACATTACCATCACAAAAAAAGATTAAAACTTGATTTTCAAAGTTTCACATGAACTCAACAAACGGTCATCAAGATTTTAAGACATTTTCCGTTTTGGTAACCGACTTCACACAGAAATTAGCTTCCACGGTATCACACAATATTCTCATACCACAAAACCTCAATAGTGAAATTGTTAGAATAAAATCAATTGTTAGAGATTTCTAGAGAATTAGACGTCACATAATCAAAGAAATTAAGATGGTTGATTCCTAATGTGTATTTATTATAATTGATTTTGTATTATGTTATAAATCCATGTTGTGTGGTCCACAATAACACACACAATTCATTAACAACATATACGATTTAAGTTCCATACGGTATCATACCAGGTTCTCTGAGTTTCTTTCACCACTGTCTTTGTCGCTCGTCGACAACTAATGGCTGCCGACATCCATAAAAATGTCGTGTTTCAACAATTGTGTTTGGGTACCTTAGTCCTGTTATCCTAATTTTAGTTCTTTGTAGTATCTTTTTCACTATTATCCATTGTCTGCTACCTCTGTCGGCCACAGTGTGCCCAATTTCTCTATCACCAAGCATCCTTTCCTTTGGTGATCAGTAGTGCACTTCATTCATTGCTCCAACCTGGCCAACCGTGCTCCATTCCAGCCTCAATGGATCGTGCTCAAAGTCGACTACCTCACACCTTAGTGGTGCGATTGAGTACATTTGCAACAAGTTTCGTACATATGACATTAATAATGTTAATTCTTACCATTATCTAAGCATCATTTTAGTAGCAAAATCAACTCTTTTTTAGCTTGAAACTTGCATAATCCTCTCTTTTATCTTGCTTCTATAAATAAGTGTGTTTTGGGCTACATTGATATAATATAATCACTAATCCCCTTATTTTGTAGCTAATATTATGCTTAGAAGAACCTCCACCAATGTATAGAGCTTAACCAGCCACAAAAGCAAGCAAAACAAAAAGAGAGAATTTTGGAATGTTGTAGCTGGGCTACGGCTGAACTATATCTGTCTTTGGAATGCTGTAGCTGAGGTGCAACTGAGTGCCTACTCTCTGGAATGTTGCCGCTGAGGTGTAGTTGGGGTGCAACTGAGCACTTTGTAATTGGAATTCTGCGGTTGAGCGTCAGCCCTCTGGAATGCCACGACTGTGCTACAGCTGGGGTGAAGCTGAGCGATGACGATGTTGATTTGGAAAATTTGGTCTATTTACCTAAAACGAGAAGGGAAAGGCATCTTTGGTTCCTTGGAGGTGCGATTTCACGATTGAAGATCATGGAGGGCGCGAGGAGCTTGTGGGAACATCTCCTCCTCTTCCTTTGGGTCTCCTTCTTCTTCCATCTTCCATGTTTGTAAGCTCTAGGGTTCTCCATGGAATTGGAGAACCAAATTCATCTTGTTAGGGTTAGATGTAGCCCATGAACTATTGTGTAATGGATGATTGATTCATATTTATATATGCCTTTTCTATCTGTTACTAGTATTTTTGTTTCTGATCTTAAAGCTTGCATGTAATGGGGACGTTTATGACTTGATTTTAGGGTTTCATGATTATGGGGACGTAAGGTGGAACCTAAAACTAAAACAAGAGTCCTTATGGTCATTGATTATAGGGATGGAAGATGATTCACATGTTGTCTTAAGATCTTATCTCATTAATGCGGGTTTGTCTGTTAGATTTTCCAATGGATTGGAGTTTAATAGGAAAAACCTAGGCTACCTAAGGGATTAGGGCTAGCGTGTTTTAGTGGATTGACTTTCGTAAATTGATGGAGAAGAGAAGAAATTGGGTATACACAAAAATGAATTGGTGAAAACTAACCTTAACATTGTCATTTCATACCATTTCTAGTCTTTTCCATTTCTAAGTGCTTTCAATACCAAAGTCCAACCTTGTAATTATTTGTGAATTTATCTTTTTGAACATATTCTTAAATGATGAGTTGTTCTTGAGTCTATATGAGTTTTTAATAGTGCAATTAACTAATGTTATACGAGTATCTTGGGAAACGATACTTGATATTCCATTTTTATATTACTTGAACGATTTGGTACATTTGCCGAGGTCTTAATAAACATATATCTCCAACTTAGGAAAATGTTAGAATAAAATCAACTATTACAGATTTCTAAAGAATTAGACATTACATATATGGGATATTAGAATGATTGATTCCTAATTATTAAGTGTATTTATTATAATTGACTTTCTATTATGCTACATGCTATGTGTTTTGCATTACACACAATTAATTTAGAACATATACAATTCTATAGAAACAAAGAATAGATGTTGTCATTTGATAAACATAAAGTAGTTGAAAGAAACACGAACCTTCGTCGATGATTATCCTTTTTTACCACTTGATCATTTTTTATATCACCGTGGCCTGTACTATTGTGTGTTGTTGTCAAGCTCCCTAAACCCTAAGCCCTAAGTCCTAAGCCCTAAGCCCTAAGCCCTAAGCGGTTCGTAACTATGTGGAACTCATTTGTTAAGAAACATCGGTAAGTTGTTCTTATTTTGATTCAAGTCGTTTACATTTTCTTGGGTTTATTATGAACATCATTAACAACAATTAAAATGCATATATTCTATGCTGAATGTTTGAACTTGTTGCTATTTGGATTTCTACTTTCTGTTATCTGTAATTAATTTTGTTCTTGTGGCAGTGTGCTGGTAGATGGCTATGTGAATTGGGCATATGAAGTTTTCACAAAATATCATTGTGCTGAGCTTGTCCATTCCACCCCATTAAACTGGTAACTAACATCACTTCTGTGTATTTCATGTTCTAATTTTTTTGACCTAATTCTGCAGTTTTAATCATTTTGTAAGCCTTTTTTTGTATATCATTTGAATGTGTAAAGATCTGCAAATAATTATGAAATGAATGATTTGGCAGGACATGGAGAATGTTTATGATAAAACTATATGATTATGGTCTTCTAAAGCCAAACACTATGATTACATGCTATGCTATTCTCAAACAATACAGGGAACAGAAATAAGATCCAAAAGTTAAGGCCTTTCCTAACCCTTTCCTCAAAATAAAAGAAACAAATGACAGAAAAAAACTTTTGTGTTGTGTTACTACCTTCAAACTTTTAATTGCTCTCTTTGTTGTACTTTGAATTACTCCCTTTGTTGTACCGTTACTACATTCCAACTTTCAATTGCTCCCTTTGTTGTGTGGAGCTGAAGAAATTTGCAAGGTACCGGTTTCATATTTTCTATTTATTTCTGTTACAGTGTGAAACATTATAATTATAGAGCATGGATTCTCAGGCTCACATTTTCAATTCATGATTCAAATTTAGTACATTTACGGTTTGGACTATACGTTGAACACAACTTTTAATTTCATGACTCAGATGCAATTTTTAAAAAATAACTTGAAAAATTTAGTTCCTGCAAAATAATGTATCTTGATTTAGTCTATACTTCTCCGTCTCTTATCATTTAAATGTTTCTCATCCATTTTTCTTACATTTTGGATAAGTTATCACGTCTCTTATATTATTTATGTGTATTTCTCGTTAAAGTAAGTTATCACCGTCAAACTATATTTCATTGGAACTATTTTCCAATTTTATGTACCCATCTCTTTTGAAATACATATTCCTTTGGCTATTCTAACATTACAAGTATTTTCCAACAAACACATGTTTAGAATGTTTTATATATATATATATATATATATATATATATATATATATATATATATATATTTATATTGACAGTATAGATTGTATAATTCGTATGAACTTAAAATAACATATTTCAAATAAAATAAAGTTTGACTATTTTTGAATTATGCATTTTTATAATCTCATTGAAAAATTAGTTTAGTTGATATATTTTCGAGCTGTGCATTTTTATAATCTCATTAAAAATTTAGTTACCATGGTTCAAAATAGTTGTTTTAATTATCTCTAAATGAATCAAATTTGTTTTTCGAAATGGGCCATGAGAATGGTTAAAAACAATTTTAAGCTAACGAAAGTATGTATAAGTTTTAGAAAAAGTAAGAAAAGGAAAAGTAAATGTAAATTGCTCTTGATACATATAAAGATGTATACAAAACATTTTGATCTAAAACTACAAAACATTTTGTGGACTTGTTTAATGAAATCATCATGTTTTAACACAATTTTATATTTCAAACTCTTATTTATAATGTTTGCCTTAAAATAAAATATTCTGAATAGTATCAATAGTTTAATAATTGATTTTGTTTCAAAATACACTTAGATTGAGTAAATTGAAAAATGATATATTTTATAATCATTATTCATTTATTTATTGTTCTAAATCATATTTTATTTTTTATTATTATTATAATTATTGAATATTATTACATATTATAATATATTATTATATAATTAAGAATGCTCAAGTCGTTTTAAATCTTTCAAGATTTGTTCTCATTTTAAATACAAACTTTTTTAAATGTTAGAAATATGTAAAAATGAATAAGAGACATTAAAATAGTTTATTTAAAAAGGATAACCATTTTACAGTTTTTTTAATGTTAAATTCAAATTTTGTTACTTTGTTTTTATAACCCTTAAGAATTTAAAACTTTATTACCATATATTTTGAATATTAAATTTGACACTATAAATCTTAATCTAAAAAAAAATACTGAAAATGAAATGATTGATTACTTTTATATCTTTAAAATTTTGAAAAATTTATAATTTTGCCATTTTAGTAATATACTTATGTTTATGTTATTGAAATTATATTTTAAGTTAGTATTATGATCTTATATTTGGTTCCTCTATATTGAGGATTTGTATTTGCTTTTTGATAATACTGTCGTTGATGCGATCAAACAAATACTACAAAATTATAGTAAGTTTAATATTGTTAAGATAATAGCCAACAAAATAAAAAAAATAATTCAATTACAAATTAATTCTTATAAAAACTATACAAAAGGGGTTAGTAAAACAAAAACAATAAATAAGATAAAGATCAATAAGAGATTAAAGAACAAAATAGGTCCATTTTTTTTTTCTCGAATTGGGTCCCTAAAAGTGAAAAATTGAAACAATTAGCTCTCTGCCGTTAATGGAATATATAATTAAAAAATAAAAATAAAAAGTTTTTAAGAATTAAAATCCAGATTAGGGTTCATCATTTTAGTGGGATGAAGAGTTGAAGTATGTTAGTAAAATGATGAAGATGAAGTTTTGATGATGTCCAAATCAAAAGATTCAAGAAAATGTTATGAAGACTTGTATTGTAATGGAAAGCTTTTGTAATAAATTTAGTTCAGTGTCTAAAACTTAGATTTTCAGTAGTTTTGATTCCTTGTACTTTCATATTATATAATTGATGTCCAGAGTCAAAATTGTATTGTTTTAATTGATTAAAACTAGTATTAATTGATTAAAACGAGTAAAAGTTGAAAACTCAAACTTTCTCCTATTTAATAGATTAAAACATCTTTTAATCTATTAGCTAATCGATTAAAATATCTTTTAATCGATTAAAGCTGACCGTTGCAGTTTTCTAGCCGTTAAAACTAGTCGTTGTACTCATTTTAATCGATTAACAATAATATAAATCAATTAAAAGTGTTAAATGGCTGGAAACGAAGAACGGAAGAGTATTGGCTTGAGCTTATAAACAGGCTCTCATTTTCCATCAACAACAACTCTTCTCTTGTCCTTTAGAAATCAAAAATCATTGTGAATGTGTGTTCTTGTTCGGCTTGAGAAACTTTCGTTTGTGGAACTGATGAAATGCTGCTACAGTGATAGAGGAATAGTCAGTTCATCCTTGATGCGTTTGAGGAGGTGTTTGGAAGAGGAAGTCATCCTTTGTGAAGTATTCGGAGGAAGTGTTTCATCCTTTGTGAAGACTCAGAAGAGGTGTTCATCCTTCGCGAAGCATTTAGAGGAGGTGTTCGTCCCTTGGTGCGTGTAAGGGAAGTGTGTTTGTGGTATGAAGAGATGTTATCTCTAAACTTTTACAAATTGTTTCTTTGTGATTGTAATTTTTAATTGTTTTGTGATTAGCGAACTGTTTATCTTGTTTTTGAGATAAGCGACTAGACCTACGATTTGTAAGATCCAAACCAGAATAAATCATCTGTGCAAATTTCTATCAACCTTACTCTTATTTATTGTTATTATTATTTGCTTAGTAAGTTTAATTGAGTAGAAATTAAAAGACACATGTTTGTATTAAAATCTCTCTTGGTTTATTATTCCACGCGAACCATTCCGCTGTAACCGCTCTGACAACCCAAAGAAAGGAAATGGGACAAGGAAAGTCACCCAATTCCAAAAATCAGTGGAGATGAAGAATTGAAGTATCCAGGACTCTAAAGAGAAAACTTTATTTAATGTGGTTCAATCATATGTCGTCACGGTGAGGGAAAAAGAGACATCAGATTTTCCTAGATTTGTTATTGCTACAGAATTTAGGATGAAAAAGAATGTTCAATGAGATTATAAAAATGCATAATTCAAAAATATTTTAGGATTTATGGTTTAGAGTTTAGAATTTAGGATTTCTTTTTAAATTCTTTATTACAATTTGAGGCAATTATTGTAATATGTGTCAAACTTTTTTTTTATTTGCAATATGTTATTTTAAGTTCATACTAATTATACAATCTATAGTGTCAAAAAATATATATATATATATATATACAATTTTTTTAAAAAACATTCTAAACATGTGTTTGTTGGAAAATGCTTGTAATGTTAGAATAGCCAAAGGAATATGTATCTCAAAAGAGATGGGTACATAAAATTGGAGAATAGTTTTAATGAAGTATAGTTTAATGGTGATAACTTACTTTTAACGATAAATACACATAAATGATGTAAGAGACGTGATAACTTATCCAATATGTGAGGAAAATAGGTGAGAAACATTTAAATGATCAGAGACGGATAATCATAAGCTAAATAAAGATACATTATTTTGTAGGAACTAAATTTTTGAAGTTATTTTTTTAAAAATTGCAGAATCTCAGTCATGAAATTAAAAGTTGTGTTCATCATATAGTCCAAACAAACCGTAAATGTACTAAATTTGAATCATGAATTGAAAATGTGAGCCTGAGAATCCATGCTCTATAATTATAATGTTTCACACTGTAACAGAAATAAATAGAAAATATGAAACTGGTACCTTGCAAATTTCTTCAGCTCCACACAACAAAGGGAGCAATTCAAAGTTGGAATGTAGTAACGGTACAACAAAGGGAGTAATTCAAAGTACAACAAAGAGAGCAATTAAAAGTTTGAAGGTAGTAACACAACACAGAAGTTTTTTTCATTTGTTTCTTTTATTTTGAGGAAAGGGTTAGGAAAGGCCTTAACTTTTGGATCTTATTTCTGTTCCCTGTATTGTTTGAGAATAGCATAGCATGTAATCATAGTGCTTGGCTTTAGAAGACCATAATCATATAGTTTTATCATAAGCATTCTCCATGTCCTGCCAAATCATTCATTTCATAATTATTTGCAGATCTTTACACATTCAAATGATATATAAAAAAAGCTTAGAAAATAATTAAAACTGCAGAATTAGGTCAAAAAAATTAGAACATGAAAAACACAGAAGTGATGTTAGTTACCAGTTTAATGGGGTGGAATGGACAAGCTCAGCACAATGATATTTTGTGAAAGCTTCATATGCCCAATTCACATGGCCATCTATCAGCACACTGCCACAAGAACAAAATTAGTTACAGATAGCAGAAAGTAGAAATCCAAGTAGCAACAAGTTCAAACATTCAGCACAGAATATATGCATTTTAATTGTTGTTAATGATGTTCAGAATAAATCCAAGAAAACACTAGTGCATAATTGGGCTTTAACGTCACCCCATAGACGTCAGACCAGAAAACACTCAATGTATATTATTGACCGGTGACATTTTCGTAAATAAACTCGGTATATAATCGTCGGTTTGAAAGGGCCCCGACGTGTATAATATTACAGACGTCGGAGCCTTACTAACTGACGTCTATATGTCTGAAAGGTAGTGACGTCTATATGTCTGACAAGTAGGTGAAAAGTCATTTCTTTCCGCCATATAGACGTCTTATCCTGCCACACCAATGTCTATATGCTATTATAGACGTCGGTGTCCCTTCTAACCGACGTCTATATATCTGACAGGTAGATGAAAAATCATTTTTTTCCGCAATCTAGGCGTCCGATCCTGCCACCCCGACGTCTATATGCGATTATAGACGTCGGTCCCCCTACATCTGGCGGCTATATATACCACGAATATTAATTTTTAAATCGAATGGACGTCACATTAGTGAGGTCCCCAACATATATTCGAGAACCAGCAGTTTCGCGCACTTCATCTCTTTTGAACCGTTTAAACTTACTTTTACTCCGATTAAAGTAGTCTTTGATGTATTATCTTTCGTTTGAACCGATTAAAATGAGTTTTTGTTGTGTTTTGGTTCAGTTTTTCTCGTATCTTTGGGTAGCGTACTGCACCTTCACCCTCTGCTAGTTTCCTCGTAAGAAAAGCTTGCCTCTTTTGGATCTCTTATGGCATTTCAACCCAAAGTCGAACTTGGGGCCTTGCCTAGTTTTCATGTCACCGTATTCATTTTCTTTGGCGGTTGGAATGGAACTAGGCAAAGACCCAGGCTCGGGTTTAGGCTGAAATGCTATAAGAGATGTAAAAGACGCAATTTTTTCTTACAAAGAAACTAGCAAAGGAAGGAGGTGTTACTACACTACCCAAAGACATGAGCAAAACTGTACTAAAACACAACGAAAACTCTGTAGACGTCGGTTAATGTCATGTCCAACGTCTATAGTGCCCTTAGACGTCGGTTAATGTCATGTCCGACGTCTTTATAATGCCTTTAGACGTCGGTTAATTTCATGGCCAACGTCTTTATAGACATCGGACATGACAATAACCGACGTCTATAAAGATGTTGGACCTGCAGAGTCTGACGTCCCATTAACGTCACTCATAAAGACGTCCGGTCGGGATGTGACGTTAAAAGCCCAAAATAACATACGTCTAAAACTCTTTCTGCACTAGTGAAAAATAAACGACTTGAATCAAAATAAGAACAACTTACCGATATTTCTTAACAAATGAGTTCCACATAGTTACGAACCGCTTCTGATTCTCAGAAAGACCAAGAAGCTCAAGTCTCTGCATATCAATTTTCTCAATTAATGATTCCTCAAAACATAACTGATTTTGTTGTTTAGAGATAAAGAAGATAAAATTGAAGAAATTGGAAACAGAAAATGACTTGTTTAATTGTACATACTCTTCTATCTTCAATCTCTCGAGCGCCCTCATTAATTTCATCTTCACTGTCCTCATCCTTTACCACTTCTTCAAGATCCATAGCTTTTGTGTCCCCAAAAAATAGGCATAAATCAGTAAAAATAGGCATAAATCTATAAAAAAAATGTCATTATTCATCACCTGGTATGTGTGAGAATGATAAAACGTTCGCTTCTTCCACCGAGCAAGCCTGAAATGTTTTAAAAAATAATGATGTCAAAACCTATATCCATTATGATATTTGTTCCTTATATCAAGATTATAGTAGAACATGTAAAGTAAAAACTATGGTGCAATTTTTCTTATATACAACTGTCCTTTCAGACACTGAACTACAATTATTACAAAAGCTTTCCATTGCAATACAAGTCTTCATGACATTTTCTTGAATCTTTTGATTTGGACATCATCAAAACTTCATCTTCATCATTTTGCTAACATATTTCAACTCTTCATCCCACTAAAATGATGAACCCTAATTTGGATTTTAATTCTTAAAAACTTTTTATTTTTATTTTTTAATTATATATTCCATTAACGACAGAGAGCTAATTGTTTCAAATTTTCACATTTAGGGACCCAATTGGAGAAAAAAAAGAAATGGACCTATTTTGTGCTTTAATCTCTTATGGATCTTTATCTTCTTTATTGTTTTTGTTTTACTAACCCCTTTTGTATAGTTTTTATAAGAATTAATTTGTTAAAAATCAATTTTGTGTTCCTTGGGAGACAACTTGTAATTAGGGCTGGGCAAAAATAACTAATCTGTACTGTACTACGTACTATATTATGCTAAAAATAACTGATCCACTTTTACTAACAGCTCAGTATACTATTTTATGGTTCAGTTTTTAAAAACTGAACTTATAACCGTTACAGTTCAGTTAATTGTGAGAACTGTATCTACTCTTACATCTTTTTTAGTTCCAGTTCAATTGTTTCGTCTTGTCTTTATTTAATAATAAAATATTAATAAAAAACTATTCACATAAAAAAATAATAATTAATTTTTTAAAACAACTTTTTTATCACAAAATTGATATTTTTTATCAATAAAAAAAATGTAATTTATATTTTTATATTTTTTAAGTTATATACATATATATATATATATGTATATATATATATATATATGTATATATATATACATATATATATATGTATATATATATATATATATATATGTATATATATAATAAAATAATTTTTAATAATAAAAGAAATATAAATAAAATAGAAATTAATAATATTAAATAATTAAAAATCAATTTATTAGACATTTATGAATAAAATAAAATGAATATTAAAATAAATTTCAATAAAAAAGAACATGTATTGTTATACTATTTAGTTTAAAAATTAGTACAATTCAGTTTAAAATTAGTATAGTTAGTAATTCAGTTTAGTTTATATTGTAGTTTAGTTAAAATTAGTGTAGTTTACAATTTAGTTAATAGTTCAGTTAGTGCAATTTACAATTCAGTTAATAGTTCAGTTCAGTTAGTGCAGTTTATAGTTCAGTTAATAGTTCAGTTAGTGTATTTTACAATTCAGTAATAGTTCAGTTCCGTTCATACTGTAATTTAGTATAATTTAGTATAGTTCAGTTCAGTTTGATAAAACAAAAAACAGTTCACTTCAGGTTGTCTGAACTGTTTTACAGTTCAGTTCAGTTTTTAGCAGTACAGTACAGTTCAGTTCGATTTGCCCACCCCTACTTGTAATTGAGTTAACCTTTTTTTTATTTTGTTGGCTATTATCTTAACAATATTAAACTTACTATAATTTTGTAGTATTTGTTTGATCGCATCAACGACAGTATTATCAAAAAGCAAATACAAATCCTCAATATAGAGGAACCAAATATAAGATCATAATACTAACTTAAAATATAATTTCAATAACATAAACATAAGTATATTACTAAAATGGCAAAATTATAAATTTTTCAAAATGTTAAAGATATAAAAGTAATCAATCATTTCATTTTCAGTATTTTTTTTTAGATTAAGATTTATAGTGTCAAATTTAATATTCAAAATATATGGTAATAAAGTTTTAAATTCTTAAGGGTTATAAAAACAAAGTAACAAAATTTGAATTTAACATTAAAAAAAACTGTAAAATGGTTATCCTTTTTAAATAAACTATTTTAATGTCTCTTATTCATTTTTACATATTTCTAACATTTAAAAAAGTTTGTATTTAAAATGAGAACAAATCTTGAAAGATTTAAAACGACTTGAGCATTCTTAATTATATAATAATATATTATAATATGTAATAATATTCAATAATTATAATAATAATAAAAAATAAAATATGATTTAGAACAATAAATAAATGAATAATGATTATAAAATATATCATTTTTCAATTTACTCAATCTAAGTGTATTTTGAAACAAAATCAATTATTAAACTATTGATACTATTCAGAATATTTTATTTTAAGGCAAACATTATAAATAAGAGTTTGAAATATAAAATTGTGTTAAAACATGATGATTTCATTAAACAAGTCCACAAAATGTTTTGTAGTTTTAGATCAAAATGTTTTGTATACATCTTTATATGTATCAAGAGCAATTTACATTTACTTTTCCTTTTCTTACTTTTTCTAAAACTTATACATACTTTCGTTAGCTTAAAATTGTTTTTAACCATTCTCATGGCCCATTTCGAAAAACAAATTTGATTCATTTAGAGATAATTAAAACAACTATTTTGAACCATGGTAACTAAATTTTTAATGAGATTATAAAAATGCACAGCTCGAAAATATATCAACTAAACTAATTTTTCAATGAGATTATAAAAATGCATAATTCAAAAAATAGTCAAACTTTATTTTATTTGAAATATGTTATTTTAAGTTCATACGAATCATACAATCTATACTGTCAATAAATATATATATATATTTTAAAACATTCTAAACATGTGTTTGTTGGAAAATACTTGTAATGTTAGAATAGCCAAAGGAATATGTATTTCAAAAGAGATGGGTACATAAAATTGGAAAATAGTTTCAATGAAATATAGTTTGACGGTGATAACTTACTTTAACGAGAAATACACATAAATAATATAAGAGACGTGATAACTTATCCAAAATGTAAGAAAAATGGATGAGAAACATTTAAATGATAAGAGACGGAGAAGTATAGACTAAATCAAGATACATTATTTTGCAGGAACTAAATTTTTCAAGTTATTTTTTAAAAATTGCATCTGAGTCATGAAATTAAAAGTTGTGTTCAACGTATAGTCCAAACCGTAAATGTACTAAATTTGAATCATGAATTGAAAATGTGAGCCTGAGAATCCATGCTCTATAATTATAATGTTTCACACTGTAACAGAAATAAATAGAAAATATGAAACCGGTACCTTGCAAATTTCTTCAGCTCCACACAACAAAGGGAGCAATTGAAAGTTGGAATGTAGTAACGGTACAACAAAGGGAGTAATTCAAAGTACAACAAAGAGAGCAATTAAAAGTTTGAAGGTAGTAACACAACACAGAAGTTTTTTTCTGTCATTTGTTTCTTTTATTTTGAGGAAAGGGTTAGGAAAGGCCTTAACTTTTGGATCTTATTTCTGTTCCCTGTATTGTTTGAGAATAGCATAGCATGTAATCATAGTGTTTGGCTTTAGAAGACCATAATCATATAGTTTTATCATAAACATTCTCCATGTCCTGCCAAATCATTCATTTCATAATTATTTGCAGATCTTTACACATTCAAATGATATACAAAAAAAGGCTTACAAAATGATTAAAACTGCAGAATTAGGTCAAAAAAATTAGAACATGAAATACACAGAAGTGATGTTAGTTACCAGTTTAATGGGGTGGAATGGACAAGCTCAGCACAATGATATTTTGTGAAAGCTTCATATGCCCAATTCACATGGCCATCTACCAGCACACTGCCACAAGAAAAATATTAATTACACATAGCAGAAAGTAGAAATCCAAATAGCAACAAGTTCAAACATTCAGCATAGAATATATGCATTTTAATTGTTGTTAATGATGTTCATAATAAACCCAAGAAAAAGTAAACGACTTGAATCAAAATAAGAACAACTTACCGATGTTTCTTAACAAATGAGTTCCACATAGTTACGAACCGCTTCTCATTCTCAGTAAGATCAAGAAGCTCAAGTCTCTGCATATCAATTTTCTCAATTAATGATTCCTCAAAACATAACTGATTTTGTTGTTTAGAGATAGAGAAGATGAAATTCCAGAAATTGAAAACAGAAAATGACTTGTTTAATTGTACATACTCTTCTTTCTTCAATCTCTCGAGCGCCCTCATTAATTTCATCCTCACTGTCTTCATCCTTCGCCACTTCTTCAAGATCCATAGCCTTTGTGTCCCCAAAAAATAGGCATAAATCAGTAAAAATAGGCATAAATATATAAAAAAAAGTACAAAAGACTATAAAAAAAAGATGTCATTATTCATCACCTGGTATGTGTGAGAATGATAAAAAGTTCGCTTCTTCCACCGAGCAAGCCTGAAATGTTTTGAAAAATAATGATGTCAAAACCTATTATGATATTTGGTCCTTATATCAAGATTATAGTAGAACATGATAAATGACAACTTTTATTTAAGCACTACGTAAAGTAAAAGCTATGGTTCAATTTTTCTTATATACAAGTGTCCTTTATAATATAATAATAGTAATGCTTGATTTAGTTAATAACATTTTAAAAAGTAATTACACTATCATTACTTCCGTGTAAATTCCATAAAAATCACACTTACATATCTGGGTCATAGCATTCACTTAGTAACTTCTCTTTCTCCTCTGCTTGTTGCACTGAACTTGTACCTTCATTCGTGGGTACAAATGGAACAAAATCCGGACTAGGATGTAAAGTTATTGCATTTGAAACCTCATCTTGTTGTTCAGCATCTTGTTGCACAACATCTTGTTGCACAGGATCTTGTTGCACAACATCTTGTTGTTCAGCATCTTGTTGCACAGCATCTTGTTGCACAACATCTTGTTGCACAGCATCTTGTTGCACAGCATCTACCCCATTATCATGCTTGAAAACTGGAGAGACATGATCCTCATTAGTATGCAAAATAGTTGCATTCGAAACATCGTCTTCTAGCACAACAAGTGTCCCATTATCATGTTCAGAAATTGTAGGGACACAATCTTCACCAGTATACACCACAATTGCATTTGAAATCTCTTCATTATCAACTTTCTGCACTCCATGTGTCTCATCATGATCAACTTCCTGCACTCCACGTGTCTCATCATGATCAGACACCGATGAGACACGACACTGAGATGGATCTGATACTTCATTTGAAACGTGCTCCTGTCCAACTTCTAACACTACATTATTTGAAACCTCTTCGGGCTGGTCTTGTTGTATAGCATTTGATCCATCATCAGAAACATATTTTGATAGGGAAATATCTGGAGTAGCATATAAAACAGTTACATACATTGCAATATTAATGTGAATGTTCTACAACTAGGTAGAACATAAATTGCATCACCAAGTAAAGTAATTGATAGAAATAGTTGAAAGTCTCGTATAGACTCGTACATACCCATGTTCTCCATTAGCCGAGGATTCGCAACAATACCACCAATACGTAGTTCGACGTCTAGCACCACCGGATCTGTATCATTTCTTCCATGAGATGAAGTTTTCGGCTTTCTGCTCTTTGGTTTTTTGATACTTCATAAACATACTGTTAGTTCACCATTTTACTTCATACCACAAAATCTATATGAGGGGTCAGAATTAAAATAGCTTACCAGTAAATAAAAGTATCAACTTTTGGATCAATCAACTGCATCAATTTGGAGGGAAATTAACTAATCAATTTGAGGATCCAACCCTAAATTCTCAGAAAACTTCATATAAAGTATAGATGTGTGCCAATAATTATACAAATTTATAAAAATTTTAAGGAGAAATTGTTAAAACCTCTCGCCACCAGTTTTCGTTCTTCACAGACACAGATACGGATGGAAATTCCTCTGATTCCTGCAAAGTTATTCATTCTTTAAACCATCACTTACTGTAACTTCGTCATTCTAAAGCTAAAGCTAGTGCGAGTTTTCGAAATTACTTACAGAAAATTCAAACCTAAATATCTGGTGCGATGACCTTAGGTGGAATTTTAAACTCTGAAACAGTAGTCGGCGGAAAAATTAACAACATATATTAATATTATCAATTGATAAATTAAGGGTTTTGAAGTAGACATCAAAAGTCTTAACCTTATAGTTTATACATTGTACCAAACAGATTGCACAGGTGAAATTCTCAGTAACTGCAATCAAAACTTCTACGTTAATTAATATAAAATTAATTGCTATAATGTAATTTAATAATTAGTAATTAATTATTCTAATCAAATCAACATATCATTATATCATAATTTATAAATATTTGAATAAAATCAATAGTTTTTTTTTAATCCATTAAAAATATTTCTAACATAGTTTAACTTCTATTGGCGTCTAATCTAGAAGAAATCTACTGAATAAGCAAGACAAAGAGTAAGAATAATATTAAACTTACCTTCGAGCCTGTGCAACATGTTATGGTAATACCTGAAATGATTTTTAGAAAAAAAAATGATTAAAACAGACATAGGAGAGTAATTACCCTTCCTCCAATTAGTAAAAAAGAAAAAAAAACTAAAATCTTATTGTGGTCTTCTAATTTTTATAAAAAATTCAATTAAATATTTTAAGATGATCTAAGTCATTTTCTTTAGAAATATATTCTAACCCAAAGATAAGCAAAATAAGTTTGATCATAAAAAAAATGTACATCAACTTAATAATGTTGGTGGAAGATAGAATTGTCTAATATTCATTGACGTGTTTAAAGTTATTTTCATGTAGGATAATTATTACAAAAAAAAGAAGACAAAAGTTGTATATGTAGATCATCTAACTATAACAAATTAGACAATTATAATAGTAAAATGTACAAAACTGTTCAGAAAAAAAAAAGACAAAAATATAACAAATTGTAATAAACATAATTAATTATTTGTTAATAATATTAGAACAAAAAATACTTCTCCTATTGTTCAAATTCTTCAAATAAGTTAAGGTTAATGAAGATGATAGTATCTGAGGAATTGTGGAGCACCCAACAAGATCTTTCTTCACCAGCACAGAGGAAAATACATAATTTGTTTTGGGAATTCCGAATGTGTTATATATTAACTTAAATGCAATTCTTATTAACATAGAGATTTCCAAAAAAAAATAAACTATTATAAAAATGTAATTTTTCTTTGATGTATTAAGCTTTCAATAATCCCTTTGTGTGTATTACCTCCTTAAGTAGCAGGTGATGAAGATATATTTTTGCTTTCACTTTTTACCTCAATTATAATGTTCCAGATAGGTGTTATCCACTTTGAAATAGATTTGGTTTGACTACTTATGTTGGCTCATTATTTTCCATTTCGTTTTCTTCTTTTATGATTGCTCTTGTGATAATAGATGTTGATTGAAATTTTGAGAATTTGAATGCTAACATTTTATATACAGTAATGTCTAATAAGATTTGATAACAATATTAAAAAAACAATAGAAAACATTCCTATGGGAAAATTGAGTGAAATTATCGTGTTAGATACAAAGAAGCTAAGATATCATACCTGTAATAAAATGAGACAATTCCTGGTGACCTGAACCATGCATGCAATTCCATGTTAAAATGTACACCAAATTTACTTACCAGAAATTACAACAAGGTGCAGTTACTACTTCTAAAATAAATAAATAAGAATTTAATACTATAAAAAAAATTAATACTTTTATAGACATTTTGTATAAAGAAATTTACCAAGTGAAATGAGGTAACGAAGAAGACAAAGATGACTCTTCTCTCCTCTCCTGTATCCTACCAGAAGCTGCTTCCATAGCTGCTCCAAATTCTTCAAAACCAGTTGAGATTTCAAGTTTCTTTGACATAGCCTTTCAAAACGATAACAACAACAATCAATTCAACTTCTCAATTAAAGAAATTCAGTTTTTGTGATGTTTATCTGCATCAAATTTTGCTACAACAAACCTCTACCTCTGAATCATCATTGGAATCTCTAATGGAGATGATGTTGCTCTTTGTTCGAGTATAATATTGCAACCAATACTGCAACAGGAAAAAAAAGTTTGAGTACTACATCTATCACAGTTGTAAACACTACTAAAGAAGAGATGAAAAGCCTGAAATTGGACAAAACCAGTTTTCATGAATAGCATATATTTAAATACAACAAAAAGAAAGAACCAAAACAACATCGAGCATCATCAAGCAAGCAGATGCAAATGCAATGACATGTCATACCTTCAAATTACAAGAACGAAGTTCAGTGCTAAATTGAATCTCAGTTCGATATTGCAAAGGGGAATTTGGAGATATATTCAAAATCTTATAAAGAAATTTCAGAGATACTTTTCCATAAACGCATTTCTCTCCACCAGATGCTGTCAAACACAGAAAAAAATTATATGAGCATGTATATATAAATTAGATGAGATTTATTTTGGAAAAACAAAATCATCATAAGGTGAATGGAAAAAGTAGTGAATGAGAGTATTCAGGGTTTTACAAGATGAGATTTATTTTGGAAAAGCAAAAGTTAACAACTGAAGCATGTATCTCACATTCATTAGAAGCTACCTCCGAAGTCAACGTGCTTGCATTGACTTTAGACAATGAAATAGGATTTTTCGCTGTAAAAAAAAATGGTTATAAAAGAGAGTTTGGTGAAAAATGGAGCTACCATCATATGCAAGCTGATGATATAAGCAATGATATGCGTACCAGAAGCGAGAATGAAGAGAAAATATTTGTCATAATTAGTTTCCACAGCTAACTTTTCTATTTGAGGAAGCATAAAGTTTACTCGGACATGATTAATTCCATCCCAATCAATTCCAGTTGGACCTTCAAATGTGAATATCCTACTAACATGATACTTTTCTTCCTTAAAGTCAAAACAAAAAATATTATAAATGTTAATAGAATAAAGCATTAAACAATAAGAAATTCTTAATGTAAGAAACAGAAAATGATTAATATAAGAGGCACTGTTCCTACCCCTGTGTGTTCCTCGTTTGGATCCAACAGCCTTCCCAGACAGATACACATAGGAAAAAGAGATTGAATTTCTTCTACTTTCCACGACAGCAAAACTGTCATTAGAATCCTATGTTTTCAAATGATATACCTTGTCAGCATCAAATAATATAGATATTTTATTATTTTTTAGTATTTAAAATCCTTTTATTTTATTCATTTTTTCTAATTACTTTATCCGTCATTTTAGTATAAAAAATTATAAATTCTTAAGATAAATGAATTATCTCTTTATATTACCTCGTCCAAACAATATATTGTAATTACACTGTATGGAGATTACTCAACACCATTTGTAATTGATTGAATATTTCAAAAGAGAAATATCAAAAGATATGAGATGAAGAATATGAGTTTGTTGCATTATTTTCTTATAGCAGATATACATGACATGAGCTTATAGCATGTATTAAACATAATTTTACCTCTTCTTGTGCTTAGCCTTTCTGTTGTGGTACAAGCATCTCTGAAGGAATCTTGGCTATAAACAGATATGTATATCATTAGAATAAAACAGACAATAATGTTATCTTCACATAAAAAAATCTACCAGACATGAGAAACTTCTGAAATAATAATCACATAAATATAATGAAAAATGGTAGAAGGAGTACGCGAGACTGGATTTCGTTGTAGATTACTACAGGCTCGATATAAACATTGAAACTGTTTGATGCAACAAGCTTCTGCTCTTCTGATAAATTGGTCCAGATATATTCAGCGTCTGGTTGATTTCTGCTTCTTGAATATCTATATCGGTAAACAGATGTCAGCATTTCTTATGTTGCATCACTTTTGAGGTTGCTGGAAAACTGCAGGAACTTACCTTTCAGAAGCTGCACCTTGCATTTCTTCTGAAGGAGTCTCATTAAGATCTAACATTTAGCCCAAACTCCAAATATAAAAAATTATCGAAAGCAGCAAACCTACGCAGAAAATGGTTCAAGAAATCATCAAAACCTATCTAAGGTGAAGAACACAACCAAGTGAAACGTCAAAATACCTAGGATGCAGGTCCCTGATTGGAACGTTACTATCAACACTTTTATACCAATATGGTCTTATTTCATTATGAAATTACAAAATTAGTGTAAGTTTTTTTTTTAAAAAAATAAAATCTGATTTTTGTGACAAAAGTCATCCATACGACGTTCATTCTCAGTAAAATCACTTCAACATAACATGATTTTTTTTCCTTTATACCATGATTTGTTCAAATTATATTTTTTTAAAAGTTACACCATTTTTGTAATGTCGTTAAATTACACCAAAATGATAAAAAAAATCCTACTATCACACTTATTTTTAACCTTCAAACTTTCGACTAATATGATATAATATATAAATACAATTTAAGAAAAACAAATTCTAATTTTTATAAAAAAATAATAAACATATTTAATAGAAGTAATAAGATTACTCAAATCCATATATAAGAAATCAAAAAAATAAAATTGTCACCGTACGGTCTGTATCTTATGTAGTAAAAATACTCATTCAAGTTTTTCTTTTTATTCATCATCTCCTTATATATTTAAAATAAGACCATTCATATATTGATTTTCTCGCTGAATCCATGTAAATACATATATTTTTACATAAAAATTAACTTCGACAACCTAGTGTTAGAATCTCATCACTTTAAACCTTTCATTATAACTTTATAAATAATTCATCCGGGATCATATAGTTTGCAAATCTAATTAATCATCAAAATGGACAAAAGATTATTTATAATATTTTTATAAAAAAATATTGCAAAATTTTATAAAACACAAAATACTAGTTTAACTAAAATAAAATTAAGAAATAATACACATTTTATCTTATTACAAAAAACAAAAAACTACTAGAGAAACTCAAAAGAAATCTCATTTCTTTTTTTCTTTTTCCATATTTTCTCTATTAGATATAATAGGATATACACTCATGTAATGGATGTTAGCTCTCTATCTTGATATCCAAGCCTAAACAGACAAGAGATGGATAACACTCTATCCAAAACTTTACAACAATAGATTAATGCATCTTCAATGTTATATAGTGTTTTACTTTCTGATTTCTATTTAAATTAACTTAGACTCACTTAAAATTCTAACAAAAAAATAATTTGATTCTGCATTAACAAGTTATAAATAAATTGTAAAAAGAATCAAAATATTATACTTTTAATCTAAAACTTTGAAATATCAGTTTGGAAATTTTTTTTCTTGCATAGTTTTTACTTGTGTGGATTCAAACATACACTAAGAATCCTAACAAATGCATTGCAACAAATAGTGAGAGACTATAGAAAGATGACTGAGAGTGAAAGTTTCAATAAATGAGAAAAACAATTAGTTAAACAATTCATGTGTGAGATTTCAACAATATTATCAAAAGAGGAAGTAACAAACAATAGAACTTGGAAATGAGATTAATCTAGAGTATAATTAATATCATTTGCCTATTCAGAAGTACACCAACAACACCAAACCCTATATGGGTGGAAAAAATTAGTTAATCAACTCATGCAAGAAACATCACAAACAATATCAAAGAAAGGAGTAAAAGACAATTGGCCTTGAACATGAGATAAACCTAGAGTATATTATTTAATATATGATTTGCATATTCATAACTACACCAACAACCATATTCTATAGTATCAAGGTACCTTCAAACTTCAAATGTATCTCTCCCTTTCTTTTCAGGTTTATGCATACCAAACTTTCAACTAAAGACAACTTGAAGAGGAGAAATATTACATTGGATCCCTCAAAGTTGAAATACCTTTGTTGGAAACAATTGATTTTCTCGTGTTCTCTCATGTTTCAAATATTATTTAGAAATTGATTTGCTCTTTGTTGGGTGTAAATAGATGGATGAAGATATGTGTTCTACATGGATTAAGATCACCTTTTATACTATTTAAGTAGAATGCAAATTTTAGTTTATAAAATTAGTTTTATAAGATTGAATTAAGTGTAAACTTACTTACTAAGATAGTATCAAAGTCATTTAAAATCTATAATAGACAAATCTTTTAAAATTATTATATCTCTATTATCATTACTCTTATTAAACCACTTATAAGTATCTAATCACATATTTGATATGTTCATTTATCAACATGAATGTTGGAGATTTCACATCAAATAAAAATAAAAATGAGAGACATTAAACTAATAGAGCAATTATTTACTTGATTGTGCTTAGATGTTTTGATGGTTATAGGCAAGGATGAGAGATTTTTGTGCTTCACTTTTCTTTTCAATACCTATTTCACCTTAGAGTTCCATTCTAAAGTATGTAAATGAATATTTAGGCACTTCCTATACCTTTGTTACTCATTTTTTTTACTGGTAATAAGAAAATCATAAAAATAATTCAATTTATTATTTTTTTTCAAAATTTGTTTTTGTCATTTATAACTTTCTACACTCATTTGTACAAAATTAATGTACGGGAACAACACCATTTTAAATGTGAGAAAAAAACAATTTAAATATATTAAACTAACAAATAAGTTGGAGGAGGCAATTGCACCTATCAAACACGTCCTGATATTTATAATATGATAGAGCCTGTCAAGCAAAATAATGTTTCTCACGATGAAAACTTACAAAAGGTTTGAAGAAACTCCTAGTTAAACCGGCCAATCTCAAAAAATCCGCTACTAGTAACCTGAAAGGAAAAAAAACAAGATGGTTATAAGTTACATAGAATTAGTAAGAATATAATAAACAAAGTATGAGACAATTTTATGTGAACTCAATAACAAGTATCAACTCAAAAATTGCATTATATATGTCTTCATTGCTACGAAAGGTTATTACAAGAACATATCCTTAGGCTATATTTTTTCTATATATTATAACTAATTTTGTTCTTAAATCATAGAACTCACGTTTAAAGGTCAAAATGTACATCAATCATGTTATTATTAATTAATAACCATGAAAATCAAGTCCAATACAAAATAATTTCAATCAAAATGTAGAAATTTTATTTGTATTTTTCATTCTCATGGTACTAAAACAAGTTGTTTAAAATTCATTACTTTTTCTAAAAAAAAAATTTATCAACAAGAATAAATATATTTAAAAAAATATATGGATTGTCTCAACCCATACACGAAAGTGATATATATAAAATAGAAAAAAAATTATATGCTTTCATGTTTCGCTTAACTCTATTTAAGACAACCTCAGGAAATGAATTCAAAAATATTATTTTTGGAAATCGAATATATATGAAAATCAATCCTTTCAACTTTCATCAAAGGATAAACCACATTATTTTCTAATTAATTTAAACATCAATAATAAAAAACAAGAAATTAGACAAAAAATCTCTATTTTGCAATACTTAGGGTTTAAAGTAAACTATAAAAAACAATTCAAATACCTAAATTTCAATATTAGACACATTACCTATACATTACTATTCCATTCCATAAATAATTCCTTTAAATCTATAGATTGTGAGTTTACCTAAAAAAATATAATTTTTTTGAAAATAAGTAATGTTTCTTATAATTCAAATAACATGCCCCTCATGAGTGCAAGAGGTGTGTGAATTGAACAAAAGTGAGAAAAGTAAAAGAAGAACATATGACAATGGAATTGGGAGTGATAGATCATGTACCTGGAGAAGGGGAGATTTGTGAAAATGTAGATGGAAGAGAGTGAAAGAAATTCAGTGGTGGGAGAGATGGGTTCTCAGGTATTACATATTATATATATATATATATATATATATATATATATATATATTAGTTTTTTTAATTATTGTTATTGATGAAATAGTGTGTTTCATAGTTTAATAATTTAGACAATAATAAATGAAATGAAATACCTTTAATTTGAAAATATGATAAAAAAAATAATATTATCCAAATCGGTTTCAAGTTTGACAGATAATTTTACATTAATTAGATATGAATATAAATAATATCGGATTATTTAAATTAGGTACAGGACAAAAATGAGTTTATATATCTTTGTGTGACAGATAATTAATTTTGCATTAATTAGATATAAATACAAATAATGTGGTAGACGTTTTACGTTCATCCTGTGATTAACTCTTATCCCAATGACATCCTGTGATTAACTCTTATCAAGATGAAGAGACGTACCTCTAGTTCCTATCAACCAGATATATTCAAAAAATTATATTAAATACTTATATAACATAAAAAATAAAAAATAATACATTAATTTTACAAATAAAAAGCAAAACATATTACATTCATGAATTTATAAAAAACAAAATTATATATATATATATATATAATAAATATTTTTAAAAGATCTTATAAAAAATTAGATAATAAAATAATTAAATAAATAAAGTAATTTTATTTTAATAATTAGAATTAATATCACTGTAGGTCCTTATTTTCGTTGGGACTATTTTTTTAGAATGTTCAATGTAATGTCTTATTTCATAATTTATGTTCAATTTGGTCGTTTTTTGTTGAGGACGTCTAAATCGTTAACGGTGTAGATTCCACGTAAGAAAAACTGAATGAGTTGTCACACAATAATGCTCACATTGGCTGAGTCACATCATCATCTCGCCCCATCATCATCATCTTCCGCAAATCAAAAATCCTAATTTCTGTAGGTTTTTGTGATTTAATGGAAATCAATTTGGGGGTTTCGTTCCTTACAGATGATTTTGCGTCATCAATGGAGGTTGAACAAGTTCAATGGTGGTGCGATTTGGGATTTTGCAGGTTTTCACGGAAAAGGCGCGATTTTGTGAATTGGGAGTTCATCGTGAATTGGGATTTTGCGATTTATGTTGATGATGGTGCACGAGAAAGATGATATAGGTTGCACAACCTATTGCGATGAAGGATCTCTGTTTCAATTTAGGAGTTAAATGCAATTTGCGCGAGTTAGGGTTTAGTTCAAAAAGATTTGTGGTTGTTGCGTGAACTAGGGTTAATATTTGAAGCAAATTTGGAAATTTTGGGTTTTCAGCAGGTTCAATGGTGGTCCGACGACATGGAGAAGATGATGGCCTGAGTGTGGTGCATGGCAGCGCGCTGATGAAAGGAAAATTAGGGTTTCTGATTTGGGAAAGATGGTGATGATGTCGCAAGATGCGTGACAGGTCATCCCATTTTGTTTTTAACTGGAATTTAGGACGTTAGCGAAAGGGACCAAATTAAAACATAAATTACGAAATTAGGAACTTGAACATTTGAACAAAATGAGTTTCACATCGAACAAAGTTGACGAAAATAAGGACCAACAATTATATTAAGCCTAAAAATTATAAAAAAAAATTAAATTCTAATACTTATAAAAAGCATAGCAAAATAAATGTAATATAAAATTACAAAATTAAAATTAAA
This sequence comes from Vigna mungo, assembly GCA_036885675.1. Taxonomy (NCBI): domain Eukaryota; kingdom Viridiplantae; phylum Streptophyta; class Magnoliopsida; order Fabales; family Fabaceae; genus Vigna; species Vigna mungo. The sequence goes on along the minus strand of CP144692.1, from coordinate 39,867,398 downwards.
AAATATTTAAATAAATTAACAAATATAGAATTAGAAATTATAAATGTAAAATAACAAAACTAAATTAAATTCCTAATTTTATAAAATACATAACAATACTTTTAAACAACATATTTATTTTAAATAAATTAAATATAAAAATACAACAATAAATATGTGGTGTGATGAATACGTAGGGACGTGTCATGTGAATCTCTTGGAAATCCACATGCATGGGTGAAGAACCAAATGCATTGGTGAAGAACAAAAAGATAAAACGAAAGGAGGAAAAGAGTGAAATACGGGGAAATAATGAAATACAGAAGTGGTACGAAGATTGTTCGATACTGGAGCTGTCAAAATAGGTCACAACCTGCGAATCAACTTGACCCGTCACGGGTTCGTGTCGGGTTGAGTTTGAAAAAATTGTATTTTTTTTATGAGGGTCAGATTTCAACCCGGCTTATTTAAACCCGACTCATGCGGAATGAACCCATGGTGGGCCGGGTTGGCCCACCAACCCGCTTACTTAATTTTATTTTATTAAAAATTAATTTTAATTTTATAAAAAAATATTTATTAAGTTTTTTTTGCTTGAAAAAATTATTTAAGTTCCATATTTTCAAAATTAATTAAACATCCTGGGAATGAAATTTGTGAGTGAAATTTGTTTAAATTTGAATTATAGAAAGTTTGTAAATTTTTTTATTTAAAAAAATTGTAATTAAGTGGGTCAGTGAGTCAACCCGTTTACCCACCAACCCATGATGGATCGAGCCGGGTTCGAATTTTTTGGACTCGCTAATAAATGAGCCGGGTTGGGTTGGCTCACTAAGTACCAACCCGTGGTGAATCGGGCCAGATCGAACCGAATTACCCGTTTTGACAACTCTATTCGATACAAACAAAATCACATTATATTTATATACATGTAAGATATCTATTTCATTAATAAGAAATATTTTGAAGTAATACAAAAATAAATAATAAACAGAAAAAACTTTTAAAAATTTAAAGTGTAGAACGAGATTAAGGAAATACCGAAAGAACATCATCTTAATTGGGGAAAGCAAGCCTAAAGAAATATGATAGGATAATAACACAAGTGGGTGAGAAAAATCATTAACATTGGTCGGTGATAAGCATTCACACATATAACTTGTAAGATGTGCAAGTGGTTGGAGAACTACTACGTGGTAATCTTAGGGCACAAAACGACTGTTTCTGTTAATCACTCATTTCACATACATTTTTTGTATCATTCATAATTCATATAATTAGAGAGCGATGTCAAATGAATTTTTTTGGCACATGATAAAAATTCTTAAAAAATATCTTAAAAATAAAAATGAATTAATTATACCAAAAATAGAATAGCGTAACAGGTCCTAAAAGCTGACGCGTGAAGCTCTTAATGAATGACACGTGGCAAGTGAGATGACTCACGCATGCCGATCACTTATAGAAAAATAGATCATTCATTCATCTTCCCATTCTCTGACTGAACGCTTCCTCTATCTCTCAGTCTCTCGTTAGCCCTAAACACGTACACTTACTTTTTTTTTTTGCTTTGCTTTCGTGTGTTCATTTTTTTTTTCTCTGTAACCATTTCCATTATTCTTCATTAACATTTCTTTAATCACCATTTTTCTTTCAGTAAGCAGATTTTCTTCTTCTTCGGTAAGGTCTTACTTATTTTGCTTCCTTTTTTAAGCTTCGGTCTGTTTCTGTTTTCTTTTCTTCTTCATTAAGATCTTATTTTGCTTTCTTTTCTGATCTTCCTTCTGTTTTTTCAGCGTTTAACAAAGGGAACACACTTCTTCAATCATCAATTTTGTTTTACGCATTCAAGGTTTTTTTTTTCTGTAACCAGTTTGTTTTGTTCTTAAGTCATAAGATATTTGTTATTTTCATTCATTTTCTGAGATTTCTTTTTGTTTCCTCAATCACCATTTCTGTTTTAGGCGTTCAATGTTATTTTTTCTTTAATCAGTTTGTGTTCTTCTCAGTAAAACCTAACTTATTTTCCTTTCTTTTCTAATCTTTTCTTTTGTTTCTTCAAAACCCATTTTTGTTTCATGCGTGAAGTTTTTTTTTAGTTAAATTTTACTGGTTTAATATTTTTTAAGTTATTTAATTTCTTTTTCATTGGTTCATATTTTATGTGCTATTATTTTAGGATTTATCTTGCCAATTATTTGGCAATTATTTTTCACAAATGACGTGCAAATTACTGATACGAAATTTTCCAGAAAGCTTCTTTAAAGTCGGTTCTTTAAATTCTTTCGTGATTTAAATTCTTTAGTGATTTAAACAAATTATGTTCTTGAATTCTTTAAGTAAAGAAGTTGGCTAGACTAAGTGAATTAAAGAGGTTTAGGGTTTAGGGTTTAGGGTTTAGGGTTTAGGGTTTAGGGTTTAGGGTTTAGGGTTTAGGGTTTAGGGTTTAGGGTTTAGGGTTTAGGGTTTAGGGTTTAGGGTTTAGGGTTTAGGGTTTAGGGTTTAGGGTTTAGGGTTTAGGGTTTAGGGTTTAGGGTTTAGGGTTTAGGGTTTAGGGTTTAGGGTTTAGGGTTTAGGGTTTAGGGTTTAGGGTTTAGGGTTTAGGGTTTAGGGTTTAGGGTTTAGGGTTTAGGGTTTAGGGTTTAGGGTTTAGGGTTTAGGGTTTAGGGTTTAGGGTTTAGGGTTTAGGGTTTAGGGTTTAGGGTTTAGGGTTTAGGGTTTAGGGTTTAGGGTTTAGGGTTTAGGGTTTAGGGTTTAGGGTTTAGGGTTTAGGGTTTAGGGTTTAGGGTTTAGGGTTTAGGGTTTAGGGTTTAGGGTTTAGGGTTTAGGGTTTAGGGTTTAGGGTTTAGGGTTTTTAAAAAATAAAATAAAATCTGAAAGTTGTCAAGTTTATGACAATTTTTACACGTTCATTCTCAGGTTACATAACATGATTTTTTTTCCTTTAAAAAGTTACACCATTTTTGTAATGTCAAATGATAAAAAAAAATCCTACTATCACACTTATTTTTTAACCTTCAAACATATATAATATATAAATACAATTTAAGAAAAACATATTTTTATATAAAAATTAACTTCGACAACCTAGTGTTAGAATCTCATCACTTTAAACCTTTCATTATAACTTTATAAATAATTCATCCTGGGATCATATAGTTTACAAATCTAATTAATCATCAAAATGGACAAAAGATTATTTATGATATTTTTATAAAAAAAATATTGCAAAATTTTATGAAACACAAAATACTAGTTTAACTAAAATAAAATTAAGAAATAATACACATTTTATCTTATTACAAAAAACAAAAAACTACTAGAGAAACTCAAAAGAAATATCATTTCTTTTTTTCTTTTGCCATATTTTCTCTATTAGATATAATATACATTCATGTAATGGATGTTAGCTCTCTATCTTGATATCCAAGTCTAAACAGACAAGAGATGGATAACACTCTATCCAAAACTTTACAACAATATATTAATTCATCTTATATAGTGTTTTACTTTCTGATTTCTATTTAAATTAATTTAGACTCACTTAAAAAAATCCTTACAAAAGAATAATTTGATTCTGCATTAACAAGTTATAAATAAATTGTAAAAAGAATCAAAATATTATACTTTTAATCTAAAACTTTGAAATATCAGTTTGGAAATTTTTTTTCTTGCATAGTTTTTACTTGTGTGGATTCAAACATACACTAAGAATCCTAACAAATGTATTGCAACAAATAGTGAGAGACTATAGAAAGATGACTGAGAGTGAAAGTTTCAATAAATGAGAAAAACAATTCATGTGTGAGATTTCAACAATATTATCAAAAGAGGAAGTAACAAACAATAGAACTTGGAAATGAGATTAATCTAGAGTATAATTATCATTTGCCTATTCAGAAGTACACCAACAACACCAAACCCTATATGGGTGGAAAAAATTAGTTAATCAACTCATGCAAGAAACATCACAAACAATATCAAAGAAAGGAGTAAAAGACAATTGGCCTTGAACATGAGATAAACCTAGAGTATATTATTTAATATATGATTTGCATATTCATAACTACACCAACAACCATATTCTATAGTATCAAGGTACCTTCAAACTTCAAATGTATCTCTCCCTTTCTTTTCAGGTTTATGCATACCAAACTTTCAACTAAAGACAACTTGAAGAGGAGAAATATTACATTAGATCCCTCAAAGTTGAAATATCCTTGTTGGAAACAATTGATTTTCTCATGTTCTCTCATGTTTCAAATATTATTTAGAAATTGATTTACTCTTTGTTGGGTGTAAATAGATGGATGGAGATATGTGTTCTACATGGATGAAGATCACCTTTTATACTATTTAAATAGAATGTAAATTTTAGCTTATAAGTTAGTTTTATAAGATTGAATTAAGTATAAACTTACTTATTAAGATAGTATGAAAGTCTTTTAAAGTCTATCATAGACAAATCTTTTAAAATTATTATATCTCCATTATCATTACTCTTATTAAACCACTTATAAGTATCTAATCACATATTGATATGTTCATTCTCATGGTACCAAAATACGTTGTTTAAAATTCTTTACTTTTTCTAAAACTTCCTTTAATCAACAAGAATAAATATATTTAAAAAACAATATGGAGTTGTCTCAACCCATACACGAAAGTGATATATATAAAATAGAAAAAAATTTATATGCTTTCATGCTTCGCTTAACTCTATTTAAGACAACCTCACGAAATCAATTCAAAAATATTATTTTTGGAAATCGAATATATATGAAAATCAATCCTTTCAACTTTCACCAAAGGATAAACCACATTATTTTCTAATTAATTTAAACATCAATAATAAAAAACAAGAAATTAGACAAAAAATCTCTATTTTGCAATACTTAGGGTTTAAAGTAAACTATAAAAAACAATTCAAATACCTAAATTTCAATAGGTTTAAACCTCTTTTTGGTCCCTAAGTTATAAGCGGATGTTCAGTTTAGTCTCCGTTTTTTAAAATGTAAATCTTTGGTCCCTAAGTTATAGAAAATGTATCAAATGAATCCTTTTATGACTTGAAATACTGTTTTTGATTGTTTCTTAACCACTGCTACATCTTTAGATTGCTCTGATTTGTTTCTTAATAATAATAGCAATTTAAATTGCTCTTTGTACTTTGACCATGAACATCAAAAAATGACTCATTTGATACATTTTTTATAACTTAGGAATCAAATGTTTTCATTTTTAAAAGTGGGGACTAAACTGAACATCCACTCATAACTTAAGGACCAAAAAGAGGTTTAAATCATTTCAATATTAGACACATTACCTATACATTACTATTCCATTCCAAAAATAATTCCTTTAAATCTATAGATTGTGAGTTTACCTAAAAAAATATAATTTTTTTGAAAAATAAGTAATGTTTCTTATAATTCAAATAACATGCCCCTCATGAATGCAAGAGGTGTGTGAATTGAACAAAAGTGAGAAAAGTAAAAGAAGAACATATGAGAATGGAATTGGGAGTGATAGATCATGTACCTGGAGAAGGGGAGATTTGTGAAAATGTAGATGGAAGAGAGTGAAAGAAATTCAGTGGTGGGAGAGATGGGTTCTCAGGTACTACATATATATTAGTTTTTTTAATTATTGTTATTGATGAAATAGTGTGTTTCATAGTTTAATAATTTAGACAATAATAAATGAAATGAAATACCTTTAATTTGAAAATATGATAAAAAAAATTGTATTATTCAAATCGGTTTCAAGTTTGACAGATAATTTTGCATTAATTAAATATGAATATAAATAATATCGGATTACTTAAATTAGGTACAGGACAAAAATGAGTTTATATATCTTCGTCTGACAGATAATTTTGCATTAATTAGATATAAATACAAATAATGTCGTAGACGTTCTAGGTTCATCTTGTGATTAACTCTTATCCCGATGAGTTCATCCTGTGATTAACTTTTATCAAGACGAAGAGACTAGTTCCTATCAACCAGAGATATTCAAAAAATTATCTTAAATACTTATATAAAATATAAAATAATACATTAATTTTACATTCATGAATTTATAAAAAAACAAAATTATACATATATATATATATATATATATATATATATATAATAAATATTTTTAAAACTAGTCTTACGGTCTCAATCCTAGCCACATAAACAAATACTCCTATATAGTCCAAACCTTGTTTCTATAGAAAACCTCGGTCTCAATCTTAGTCATATAAACAAATAGTTCTATATAGTTCAAACCTTGTTTCTACATAAAACCTTTGACAAATAGTCATGCTTTCCATTTGGAAATGGTTCCATTAGATATCTTATTCAAAGGTCACTCAGTTAGTACCCAAGTTTGGCTCTTATCAATATAGCCTTCATTTCTTCTAACATTGTAATTCTCCATAAATCATGCTTTAATGCCTCTTCATGATTAATAGGTTTTCAATCTCTGCTAATAATTCAACATGTACCAAATCACCTTCATCATTTACTGCATTATCTGGAAACATTTCGAAATCCACCGATGACATTAGCATAGTTGTTTATCTAGTCGTTTTCCCTGCTTTTGATTGTGTAAGTTGCGCTGCATTATCAGTTTATCCAATCCCTTTATACTAATCACTTGATTTCTCTTCCTCACCTTTGAATGTTATTAAGACATTATGTTTTGAACCATCTTCTTTACCTGACCAATCTCACATTTTAGCCTCGTTCATCACAACATCTTTGCTTATACAAATATCCTTCATTCTGGGATTGTATAATCTATAAGTTCTAGTCAAATGGTATCCTACAAATATCATGGTCTCACTTTTATCTTACAGTTTAGTTCTTTCCATTGTTGGTACATGTTTATAGCAAAATGAACCAAAAATCTTCAAATGATTCATCACTGGTTTTCTTTCATACCATACCTCTTTTAGGACTTTATCTCTTAGTTTCTTGGTGAGGCAACTTCTCCCCAGAACGAGTGTGGTAATTTTTTCTGTTTTAGCATACTCCTTGCCATGTCAAGTATATATCCATTTCTTCTTTCAACAAAACCATTATGTTGTGGATTATATGGTGTTGCTATTTCGTGTTGAATACAGTAGTAGTTCTTGAACTCCCTTGATATGTACTCTCCACTTATGAATATTTAGAGTGTCTTTCCATTTTTCTTTCCAACCATCAACATAAACTTCTTAAAGATTGAAAACACATAACATTTAATCCACAACAATGATCAAAGCACATATAGTTGGTTATTGAATGAAGGTTGGTTGTATAAAATTATGTTTAGGTTGTACAAAAAGTCCAATGCTGCTACCCACTTATTTGGCCACTACTCCTCACTTGAGTTTGAATGTTGGTTTTTCAATTTTTAATCCATAACAATGACCAAATTAAAGCATTTTTTGTTGAGATATGGTAACTTATGGTTGATAGGGAGCACATATCATTGGTTATTGTTGTATGAAGCTTGCTTGTATTAAATTATGTTTAGCCTCTTGAAAAAGTTCAATGTTGATATCCATTTATTTGGCCATTATTCTCCACTTATATTTCAATGTTGGTTTTTCAATTTTTAATCCACAATAGTGACCAAATTAAATTAATTTGTGTTGGTAATGGTCATTGTGATGATGTTTGTGGTAGATAGGGAGCACATATAGTTGGTTCTTGTACGAAGGTTTGTAGTATAAAATTATGTTCAGGTTGTACAAAAAGTCCAACTACTACTCCTCACTTACGTTTCAGTGTTGACTTTTCAACTTATAATCCATAACAATGACCAAATCAAAGTAGTTTTGTTGGGATATGGTCACTCTAATGATGTTTTGGGTAGATAGGGAGCACATATGGTTGGTTTTTGTATAAAGGTTGGTTGTATAAAATTATGTTCAAGTTGTACAAAAAGTTCAACGGTGCTACCTATTCATTTGGTCACTACTCCCCACTCAGTGCTGGTTTTTCAATTTGTAATCCACAAGAATTGACAGATTGGCAAGACAACCGCAAATGTTCAACTTCACTAAAAATAATGAAACAAAAAGTAACAAATGAAATAAAACAAAACAAGTTAGATTTTCTACCCTAACAATGAAACAGAAAGTAACAAATGAAATAAAACAAAACAAGATAGGTTTTCTACCCTAAACTCATAACGTAGAAGGAACAAAGAACTCGCACTTGAGAAGGAATAACGACCACTTAAGAAAGTCGCCAACCATAACAAACTCATCTTTAAATGGGGCAAAGGAAAACACAAACTCAACACAATAATGGACAAAGGACAAAATGGTCGACCTTAAAGGTCGCCAACAACAAACAAAAGGAAAAATTAGCCAATGAAAAGAAAGAATAGAAGGAAGTTTGAGTATTCTCCTAGTTTTTCTAGACTAAAACTTCAAAAGGAGAAGGAAAGAAATATCTTATCATTTCATTTGTTCATTTTGTCATCTAAGCATGCGAACACAACTTGTAAAATAATAAACAAAAGAGCATAACGTGACACTTATATATTGTATCAAAATGTTGTAAAAAAAAAAAAGTTAACATATCATTTTCCTTTCCAAGAATTCTTTATTAGAAAATTGATGTTTCTTTACCAAACCTAACAAACTATTTCAAGCTAGTAAAATGGATAAATTAGTAATTTAAACGGCCATAACAGAAAATAGAATATCAATTACAAAAATGAAAGAAAAACAACTAAAATTTGTTATAAGAAAATGCTGAAATTATTAAACATATATTATATAAATAGTCTAAATCGAGAAAGAGAAATTGAGATATATTAATGGGTTTGTTGGGAAGAGGCAATAAATATGGTGATTTTGAATTGGTAAAAGGGTGTAATAGTGGAAGAGAGAGCAAAGATTAGCGAACACATTGAAAGTGGCTTCATTCTCGTAGAGACTTTTCTCATCTTTCCTTGGACTGAGTTTCTTTATATTATTATGATTAAAATTATGATGTAACAATTTATGACCCTTTGTGGTCTTCACTCAGTAAATTTTCTAGATTTGGAAAAGTAATTAATCAAAAGTAAGATGCATAGGTCTGCAAGCTGGAACAGGTTTTCTGATGACTACTTCAAACATGCGACGAGTGGTTCCTCTTCAGGACACAGATCATCGTATTCTATGTTCGATGGAAGCCATTTGCCAACTTATGATCCCATTGCAGACTTGGCAAAGAAAGAGAGGGCACGTGTCAAACTTGCAGAAAGTGCAGTTCATCTCATCCCTTTTGTTCTAATTGCTTGTGCCCTCATTCTTTGGCTCTTCTCAAATCCAGGTAATTCATCCATTCAACTACAAATCTTAGCTCTTCTTTCTTGCTATTTCATTTCTCATCATCTTTATTTCTTAAATGTATATATCTTCATAATGTTTGGAGTTCAAATTCTGTGTTAATATGATAGAACATGCGTAACATCTTATAAAAATATATAACAAAATATTTATATATAATTTAATATTTTAGGATTTTGAAAAAAAAATAATAATATTTTATTTGTGTTAAAAGTTCTATATTAATTAATTATAAAACTAATTTGTAATATATAATGTTGGAAGTCCCACATCGACTAGAGATAAGGTCAAATTATAATATATAAGTGAGGTGCAAACCTCACCTTACAAGCCAGTTTTGTAAGGTTGAGTTAGGCCTAAGACCAATTTATAATATATAAATGGGGTGCAAACCTCACCTTGCAAGCATGTCTATACCTCGGTGTGAAGGGGGTGTGTTAGAAGTTCCATATCGACTAGATATAAGACCAATTTATAATATATAAGTGGGTTGCAAACCTCACGTGGGGCGTGAGGGAGTGTGCTGGAAGTTCCACATGATAAGATAATATATTGTAGGGTTGAGTTAAGCCTAAAACCTACTTCTAACATATAAATTGGTATAAATTTTATTTTACAAATTAATTTTGTAAAATTGAGTTAAATTTAAAATTCACTTCACAATTAATGATAATTTTAAGTGTTTAGAATTTAAATGTAGGTCTAATTTATATATATATATATATATATATATATATATATATATATATATATATATATATATATATAATATGTGTGTGTAAAGATAAAAAAGTTAAACCTAGACTTGATTTTGAATTAGTAATGATATTAATATTTTATAAAGGGTTTTGGACTACTGTCTTACTATTATTTTTAGTAAACTTTTCTATAAAAACTCATCAATTATGAAAGTAATGTACAATATCCTTTCTAACAAAATGTTCACAAAACTATATAGTTAAACAATGTGGTTAATGTCTTAAGATTTTTGAAGAAAAATGTAGTGGTAGGTTTATTACTCATGAATGATCATAATTATTGATAATTTCTTCAATTTCATGATTATATATTGTTATTAAAGTTTATATGGTTTTTTTTTTTCAAAATATTTGAAGTTATTCAAGGGTCTCTTGAGCAAAAGATGTTTGAAAGAGATATATAGAGCTTGAGTACGAATGTAATAAATAAAAATTATTTGTGACTGACAATTTTATATCTCATTGTATTTCTTATGAATAATCAAAATGAATTATGAATCAAATACATTAAATACTTAAATATGAGAAAAAATTTAGTGCTTGTATTAGACAGAAATAAATATTAATTTATTTTATTTTATTTAATGAAATTGCTTTTAAAATATTTGTTATTTATTTATTTACTTGGATTTTTAATTTTTGATGAATTTATTTTGTTCTTGATATATATATTAAATCTGAACAATGATGATTTTACAACATAAATACACATTTTTAATAAAATGAAATATGTAAATGCTACAAGAAAGGAAGGGAACATCCGAGAGATGTTCATGAAATAAGATATGAAAATTTGAAATTTTAATTTTTTTAATAAATCATAACTAAAGTTAGTGTAAAGAATGTATTCTCTTACACCCTATTCTATAAATTTCACGAAATTTCATTAAAATGCATTAAAAGTTATCAAATAATGAAGAGACTTTTTGCAATATATATTCATTAAAATAAGGTCACAACCTGCGGGCCAATCTGGCTCACCACGGGTTCGGGTCGGATTGGATTTGAAAAAATTGTATTTTTTTTATGCGGGTCAGATTTCAACCCGACTCATTTAAACCCAGCTCATGCGGGTTGAACCCGTAGTGGGCTGGGTTGGCCCACCAACCCACCTACCTAATTTTATTTTATTAAAATTTAATTTTAAGTTTATAAAAAAATATTTATTATTATTTTTTTGCTTGAAAAAATTATTTAAGTTTCCTATTTTCAAAATTAATTAAACATCCATGTTGGGAGTAAAATTTATTTAGATTTGAATTATAGAAAGTTTGTAATTTTTTTATTTTAAAAAAATTGTAATTAAGTGGGTCAGTTAGCCAACCCATTTATCCACCAACCCGTGGTAGGTTGGGCCGGGTTTGAATTTTTCTGGCTCGCTAATAAATGAGCCGGGTTGGGTTGGCTCACTAAGTGACCAACCCGTGGTGGGTCGGGCCAGGTCGAGCCAGGTTATCCGTTTTGACAACTCTAAAAATAAGTTAGGGAGTTGTTCCCTCCACCTCCCCCAAATGGTCTGCACCTCTCCAGATTTTTTTTAATTATTAAACGACTTTTTTTACTTCAGCTTTTTACTTTTTTTTTTACTTTTTTTTATGTCACCCTAATCTCTACCTCTCATTTGTGCAGCCTCACACCCCCTCCCAAACTCTCACTTTCTCTCTTTCTCTCCTCTCCAAATCCATTTTTTCCTACTCATTCTTCACAACATCCGTTTTCTTCTTCCCCAGTTCATTCTCTTCAATTCAATTTTTATCAATTTTTTCTTCTTTTGCAAAAACGCAAAACCCTAACAATGGCATTAGGCAAAACCGAAACCTTTCCAGATTTAGGTGAACACTGTCAACACAACGATTGCCACCAACTCAATTTTCTTCCTTTCACATGCCAATGTTGCCAAAAGGTTTTTTGTTTGGAGCACAAATCCTTCAAGTCTCACGCATGCAAGAATTCCGACCACAACAGTAGAAAAGTGGTTGTCTGTGAAACGTGTTCCATGTCCATTGAAACCACCTGTTATGTGGAACAGGAAGAGGAGACAATCTTGGAGAAGCACCTAAAGTCTGGGAACTGTGATCCCACCAAGAAGAAGAAACTCATTTGCCATGTCAAGTATATGTGCAGAGGAAAAAGACAATCGTCGAATTCTCAACGGATATGGTATATCCGTTCGGTCTAGAACGGATGTCGACGTCCGGCGCGGAAGAGAACGCTATGGGTTTATTCAATCTCAAAGAAAGTTAGAATGGGGGTGGAAGGCTTGCCGAGTGAAAAGGAAAGTGAAAGAAAGAGAAAATTGGGATTAGGTTTTAAAAAATAAAAAATAAAATTAGTAAAAGTAAAAAGTAAAGTCCGAAGGTGTAGGAAAAAGATGAAGAGGTGTAGAGAGCATCACTCAATAAGTTATTATAGCACTATTACACGACGATACTATTTGTGATAAATGTACTATATGTTTTCTTTTGATTATATTTGTTATATTTTAAGAAAATAATATGGCATTTACTTATTATTATTATTATTATTATTAACAGATGCAGGAGGGCTTGGAGATCCCCTTGGAGGAAGAATTGAAGGATTAAGTCTTGAAGGAGAAATTGAAAGCGATAGCGATGGAACTCAAATGGGTTTCTTACCTATTGTGAGTGCAGAAGAAGCTTCCACCAAAGATTTTGGTGCTGGAAAAGATTTAATAAATCCAAAGAATCTTTAGTTAATAATATAGTTTTAAGTTTATAACTTAGTCAATTTAACATGTATCCAAACCACTCACGTAATATTCTTTAATTCTTGCAATTATTTCCTAATGTTAATCAAAATAAACGCAAGTTTTTTTTTCTACTTATAAACTTGCTATATATACATTGACAACATTATTGGGAATAATCATCATGAAATGTAAAAAAAAAGTGTTCTAGTTTGTAGTTATATATATTTATTTGCAATTAGACCCATATATTCTTTTTCGTAATTTCAAAAATACATGTCTTTTTTTATGAAATTCAACATCAAGAAATTATAGACACGATGTATCATCTTCTACGGAATTTTATTTACTTGATAATCTTTCTTTTTTCTTTTTTTGTTTTCTTATAATTAAAAGTCTTATATCAATTAATCTTAAATCTTATTATTCTCGTATTTTCATTCTTTTTATTATTAATCTTAAATTTATTTATTTTACATAAAAAAATGCTTAATTCAGCGTCCCTTACATCAACAGTTTGCATATTTAAGTAATTCTTGACTAAGCATACTTAACAAAAAGAAAAAAATAAATAAATAAGAGTAAAGTGGATGCTGAAGAAAAGTCATAGACCAGCAACTAGTCTCCCTGAGTAAATATAAAAAAGTGGTTGTGAACCATAAAAAAGATTGACAGAGTTATTATATGAAGAGAAAAAAACAATAAAATAAAACAAAGATAAGTGACATTGATAAGAAAAAAATGAAAGATTTTTAAAATGGTTAAACTCCACTTAATCTATATTAAATTTTAATTTAGTCAATTTGGACGGGTGTTTTATTATTTTTTTTTTAATTTTGATATATTCTACCACGAATAATATGTAACACCTTTGAAAATTTGTAAACAACGCCTACAACTTAGGAATTTATTACATCAACACACTTCAAACCAAAGCATAAAAAGATATAAAAGAAAGTTATAAAAATATCACCTTAAACATGGGTAAATTTTAAAATATTAATATCAAAAGAAAACTTATAAAAAATATTGATAATATTTCTTGAATCAATGCCCTTTAATATTGAAGAAAACCTTGAAACATTTTTTTTTATCAATTGTATATGTAAAATTTAATGAATTTCCTTTATTCAAATTTAGAAGAAACACACAGAAACATCTATAAGTAATCACTTAAAAAAAGAATTTAACTTTTTTAGTAAATTTTAGTTCAATGTTAACATCATATTTTAGTCTAATAAATTTATTTTAACAAAAAGAAAAAAAATAAAATATTTAAGATTGATAATTTGTTTTGTTTTAAAGATTATTATTATATTAGTTCATATATGTATAAGTAAATTTATTTTGAATTTTTGATAAATATTATTTTACTTACTCCTCTTATTAGACATGAAATGATAAGTTATGATAGTAAAGATAAAATAAATTTATAATATATAAATTAGTTTTGTAAAATTAAAGTTAAATTTAAAATCTATTTTTTAATTAGAATCAGAATGTGTATCTTACTGATATATGTTGTTTACTCAAAGTATATATCTTTATGTAAAAAAGTGTATTAAAGATCATGAACATAAGACAAATTAAAATCTATTTCTTGAGATAAATCCTATTTTAATCCTAAAAAATGGACTAACATATAACTCTTAATTATACTAAAACAAATAAAAATAAAGTTCATATTATTACTTTAAGCTCAAACGAGCTATTAACTCCAAGAAAAATGATTCATAGACCTTAAAAAGGTCATTGACACTTAATATACTTGGAAAAATAATAAAAGTTATAGATTTATAGGTTATTCATGTAAAACAAAAAAGAGAAAAAAAAAATAATCATGATATTTTAACAACATCTTTTAACAACTTTTTGACGTGTCATCATTTTATTATTTATTGATATATTAAAATTTATTTAAAAGAATATTTACAACGGACCAATTACAAGCCGTTAGGTATATATCGTGAAAAAAAATTGTTTAAAAAGAGTTGTTAAAAGAAATATATATATATATATATATATATATATATATATATATATATATATATATCATTTCTCCGGCTCTAATTAAAAAGTTATGATTGTAGAATCATTTATGAGGGTTGACCAGGGTTTGCATATTATATGTCATAACAAAACATTAACTGAATATTCCACACTCCAAAAACTCTATACATGCTTCAGTTTCAATCTTGTTACTCCAAAACTCTTGACTTTTTTTTCAACCTTTTTCAGATTTTGTAGGTAATAAGATCCACACTCAGATAAGCTCTACAAGGGATCTTTGCTGAAGCCATGGCTATGAACAAAATTCTAAAGCTCATTCAACTTATTCTTCTCATCGTTGTAGCTTCAAAAACTGTGTCTCAACCCTCTCCAGATTGCCCCAAAAGCTGTGGCAATCTAAACATACCTTACCCTTTTGGGACACGCGATGGTTGTTACATGAACGACACTTTCCTCGTCACTTGCAACCATGATTCCTCCATGTCCATTCCTCTATTGGGAACCAACAACATACTGGTGCTCAACATATCACTAGAAGCTGGGGAAGTTATAGTTTCAAGTCCCGTAATCCGTGATTGCCATGGCACCGAAAGCAAAAACTCAAACGACCAAAATGGTCTCAATTTGACACACTTTTCAATCTCACCAAGTAGGAACAAATTCACAGCAGTTGGTTGTGACACGGTTGGAGTATTCATCGGTTACGATAGCAGCAGAAAACATGTTACAACAAGAGGGTGTGTATCCATGTGCGACACCCTTGGTGAAATCAGAAACGGATCATGCGATGGCATTGGTTGTTGCCAAATCGGTGTTCCCGATGGAGTGTATGGTTTTGCAATGCAAAGTTGGAGTATAAGCAACAACTCCACCATACGTGACTTCAATCCTTGTAACTACGCGTTTACGCTTGCGGAAGGCTATTACAACTTCGAGACAGCAAATCTTAAGAGCCTCGAGAATCCGAGGTTGCCCTTGGTGCTTGATTGGGCTGTGGGAAATCAAACGTGCGAAGAGGCGCAACAAAATCCTAAGAAGCTATGCGTGCAAGGATAAGAACAGTTATTGCCTCAATTCAACGAATGGGATTGGTTATCGTTGCAAATGCAATTATGGTGGAAACCCTTACCTCTACGATGGTTGGATTAGTATTTTACTTTCTAATATCTCATTTTTAGTAGAATAATTCGTTTAGATTTATCGGATTCTTTTATGAAAACTATATTTATGTAAAAAAAAATTAACTTTTTTATATACTTGCGATTCTTTTTATACTAGTAAATAAAAAACGGTGGTGGGTTAAGTTTGCGAAAGGAAGTGAATTTAAGTAGGCAAAATTGCATGTGTTTTATTTAAAATTAAGGGCAATGTTTTTTTTTAGAATAAATACTTTGTTTAATAAGTTGACCTTACTTGACTTGGTTACCTCGTAAATTCATGTTGGGTTAGTTAACGTGTAACCTATATATCAACTTGCTTGAGAATGACTTGCCAGTTTGAATGCATGAACAAGCCTAAATTGTCATTAATCAATCACTGTTGCATTTTATATTTGTCTGATATGTATATGGCCTACTGAACAAGATAATTGGATCTTAAATTTGATCACAATCAAAAATGCTTCTGGTGGTTGAATGGAAAGGGAAAAAATGAACAGGAAAAGATAAGACTATGACCCATCTCTTGTCTAGTATACGTAACTTGAGAGATTGAAAATAGATATATTTTTATGTAGTCCATGTTTTAAAGAATTTTATTAATTTAAACATATTGATAATGTATTATTTCCATTTTTATATAATTTTAGATAAAATAAAAATATGATGGCATTCTTGTACTTAAACACGAAAATAAAAGAAACATTTCTGGATTTCCTTTACTCGTTCTATTCCATGTACAATCTTTATCATAACTTACTAAAGAAAACACTTTTTTTTTCTTGATGCTTCATTTTGGCGAATGGTGAGTCCTATTTTAATGTTTTTCTATGATCTTGTTTGCATTCCCTGCTATATATATGGTATAGAAGGCCTAGCTGAAACCAAAAATGAAATCGAATAGTGCATTTTGTTTGGGTCAGATAAGGATGAATGCGCTTTGAACAGCAATCCATGCATCCACAAGAAAAGCTGCAAAAACGTCCCTGGAGAAGGTTTGAAGTGCTCCTGTCCAACAGAAATGATTCTTTGACACATCTAAATTTTTTACATTCATTTGATACTATCCTTCTAAAGGGCCACGAAGGAGATGGATTGAGGCTGCAGACCCAAAAGAGACAAAAACACAGGGAATCTTATTCTTATAATTGGACTGAGTAAGTAAAAAAAACATGTACATTCACACACAATGTTTCTTACTTTCTAGTTTATATTGTTAGAAGTCAAATTAAGTACCTGAAAACAAAGGATGTAATGAACTGTTGTTTGCAGGTTTGAGCTTAAGTCTATTGGCAGTGGTTGTGGGATGCCTGAACATATACCCTCAATTCCGTGAAAGAAAGCTCATGAAAATCAGAGAGAAATATTTTCAGAAAAATGGTGGTATGTTATTGCAAAGGCAGATTGATCTGGTCAATGGCTCAACCGAAAGAGCCACAATTTTCACTGCTGAGGAGCTCAAGAAAGCCACCAACAACTACGATGATGATAGAATCATAGGCAAAGGAGGACATGGAACGGTGTACAAAGGTATATTATCAAATGGCAGTGTTGTTGCCATCAAGAAGGCCATGGTTTCCAACCAAACCGAGATTGACCAATTCATCAACGAAGTGGTCGTGCTTTCCCAAATCAACCATAGGAACGTTGCCAAGCTACTAGGTTGCTGTTTGGAGACTGAGTTTCCTTTGCTTGTTTATGAGTTCATCACCAACGGTACCCTTTGTGAGCATCTACATTTTGAAGATGAGGCATGTGGTGATAAATACAAACTTTCATGTTTGAGAATTCTTCTGTTTCCACACCAATCATACATAGAGATGTTAAAACAGCAAATATTCTTCTAGATGACAACCTCTTGATCAAACTCAGTTAACAACGTTGGTGCAAGGAACCATGGTTTACCTTGACCCTGAATACTTCCAAACAAGCCAAATAACCGAGAAGAGTGATGTTTACAGCTTTGGTGTTGTTCTTGCAGAACTGTTGACAAGTAAGAAGGCATTTTCGTTCTTTAGGCCTCAGAGTCATAGAAATTTGTCCATGTATTTTGTTTCTGCAATGAATGAGGGTCGGTTGGATCAAATATTGGACAAGGAAATTGTGAGTGATGTTGAGTATGTGATAGAAGTTGCTAATCTAGCCAAAAGGTGTCTTAGGGTTGCATGGAGAAGAAAGACCAAGCATGAAAGAAGTTGTTATGGAGTTGGAGGGAATAAGGATCATTGAAAAACATTCACTGGGTTCTCATTTTAGTATTGATCATGGTGATTGTACTAGTAGCAGACTAGCAGTACAATTTCTAGGTTCTATGATTTGCATAACCAGATTTTGGAACAACTTGAGATGGACGATAGAACAACAAACACAGATCAGGATGACTTGTAAGATTTCAGATTCACTTAGTTCTAACCATATAGTGAATCAAATTAGATAACTCAGCCAGCAGCTTATTTTAGCATCTTTATATATTTCTTCTTCTTGCTCCCTACTAAACTTTTGTATTTTAGATTTGTATAATTTAAAATGTAATTTTTGTATTTTAAAATATATAATTTAAAATATTTTTTATTTTTTATTTTAAATTATATAATCTAAAATATAATTTTATATTTTAAATTATTTAATTCAAGACATATTTTTTATTTTATATTTGAGAATACATATCCTGAAATATAAAAAATTTATATAATATACTAAAATATAAAATTTTATAAGGATGTGGATCAAAATTATGGAGTCCTATCATTTTCAATTACTTTTTGCAACCTATCATTTTCTTTCTACACCCTATCACTTTTCCTATCTATCTGGAATTTGTTTTTTGGAACACAATAAACAATTCTTGAAAAAGAAATTCAAAAATCATTCGCCTCCTCCTTTTAAGAAAAAATATTTTTCAGAAGCTTTTTATGGGGTGAGAGGTGAAATTTGAGTGGGTGCAGGAAGCTTTAACCGAAAAGTAATTTCGCAGTAGGTGGGCTGAAGTGGTTTAGAGGCCCAAAAATAAAAGTGTAGCCAACTAATCAAATACGAGATGGCGTCTACTTCTTTTTCATGTAATTAAAATTCGAAATAAAAAAAAAACAATTTATTTTATACTTTAGAAGGCTAAAATCATATTTAAAAAGATAAGGGACAAAATTGAACTATTTGTTGAAAAAAAAAATTTATCCATGGGGCATGTCATTTAAGCAACAATTCATAGGATAATATATTTTTTGTTCATCTTTCATTACATGTCAGAGTTACAAAAAAAAAATTAACATAAATTATATTATGTAGTATATAACTATGTTATTCAGTAGAAAACCTTTACCACCACAAGAAAAAAATCTCTCAAAGTGGTGCAATGGTTACACCAATAATTAGCAGAAAAATGTTGTCAGGAAGGTGGAAATCAATACAACAACTTTCCCAATAATATTTTGAGTATTCCTCTTTATTAAGTCTTAAATAAACAACCATAATCATATTTAAACAAATCAAACTAAGATTAGTAATGTAAAATAAAAATTAAAAAAAGAAGATAAATTTTGTTTAGTATTTCATTTTAAAATAGTTTTTTACTCTTATTTATTTTCTTGACCACTTCTAAAAACACTGTTCCTAATATTAAGGTTTTGAATGAAAAAATAAAAAATAAAGGTAGAAAAACATAATCAAATTTTACCATGACTTAGCTTGACGGCAGTTCAATATGGTTTAACCACTGTCAGCTACCACACAACCCCTTCTCTCCACACCAACTTAATGAAATGCACATTCCAAAGTTGCAACATAGAAGCAACTACTATTTTCTTCTTATTCCATGTTTTAAAATATTTTTCTTATATTTAATTTAGTCATTTTACTTGGTAGGTTATCAAACTCCAAGTATATATATAAGAACCCTATTATGGTCCAAATAGTTAAAACTCCTTATCAACATGGAAAAGTTACTTTTGCTCTATTGTTCTCTCCTCTTTTGTTTTGCAACTATCACCTTCACATGCTCAGCCACTACTTACACTGTTGGAGATAGCTCTGGTTGGGACATTAGCACAAATATTGATACATGGATTGCTGATAAGAAGTTCAAAGTAGGAGATGTTCTTAGTAAGTAACACTCTTATTTTGATATGCTGATATAATAGCTACATCATATTCTGATATTCTGATATTATGATATACTGATACATTCAACTTATGCAGATACTTCTTGTAGAACAGAAATATTCACCAAGTTGATGACTTTATTTGATTTTTACAGTTTTTCAGTATTCATCAGGCCAGAGTGTAGAAGAGGTTACAAAAGAAAACTTTGAGACATGTAACACCACCAATGTTTTGGCAACATATGGGAATGGTAACACAACAGTGCCATTGAGAAAAGGTGGAGACAGATATTTTGTAAGTGGAAACAAATTGTATTGTCTTGGAGGAATGAAACTTCATGTTCATGTTGAAGGTGATGATGACAAATTAATTGCTCCAACTATAGCACCTAAGGCTGTGGCTGGATCTGATGAAAACACTGTCACACTTCCAAACTCTCCTTCATCCAAGAAAAGCACACATCTTTCAGCTGGAACTCTCAATCATTGTGCAAGGAATGCACTTCAATTTGTTTATATTGCTGTTATGGTTGCTGCATATTTTAGCATATAAGGACTGTGACTAAAATTTCTCTTTTGAATGTTATTTTGTGATATTGATTGATGAAGAAAAAGGTCAAAGTTTTGCTTAGTTTCGAGCATACTTTGTACATGAACATGACTGTTTGAGCACATTAAAAGATATTCAAATTCATGTTGTTTTAACTACACTATCATATTCATCCCTCATGAAAATGTTATGTCTAAGATTTGAAAACCAAGAAAAAAAAGGGTAATCTGTCTTCTGGTGATATTATTTTTCTAAACTTTTTACAGTCATGACAAAATATTTTTTATGATATTATTTTTACATTCTTTTTCTTTCTAATATTTATATGCTTTTGCATGTAAATTTATTTAAATCAATTATATTCATAACATTTTTTTACAATGTATTTAGTTAAATAACCATTCTATAATAAAAAAAATAGAGTGATTTTAAATTATCAAACTTTCATCAAGATTAAAAATAGTCAAATAATTATTTAATTTGAGTAAAATTATCAAACTTTTTAATATATAATTTTAGTTTTAAGTTATTCTTAAATTATAAAAAAATATTCATTTGCTGTCCTGATGAATAATTTAAATAAGATAATGTATAATTGTATATAGCATCATTTTAAATTGAAAAGACGTAAAAAGACAAATACACATGATTAACATAAAAGTAAATAAAAAATTTAAACAACAGAATCATATCCAAACTTTTTGAAACCCTATTTCTTAAGAAATAATGGCTATAAAAAACAAAAGTGTTTCGGTGGATTCGGTACAAGTCGTCCGGTCACCTACGCCTTCTTCCCAATCTTCAGTCCGTCCGTCTTTAGCGTCTTTCTTTCCGTAGCGGTTAGTCGGCTACCTGTCAAAGATATTCCGACGCTCAAGTTAAAATTAAGTTGGTTCGGTTACTCGGTTCTTAGTATTAAATGCAATTCAATTCAATTTACCTACCCTGTTGACCTCTATATATAGTGTCAGTTTTTGACCCGAGGTTAAGGTTCTTCTAATCAAAGCCCAATAACACTTTAATCAGGGCCCAAAAGTTGTTAAACTCTTATTAAAATTAACTTACCTCAGAATCTCTCGGACGTGGCCGGTCGGCCATTTCGGTCTTCTTTTATTCTTGATGCCGGCCGACCACAGATCAGCCTGTTATCCAGTATTTCTTCTGATCGGTCCATGGCCGAACCGGATGACCAGTACAAAAAGTATTTAATTACAAGAATATAGTATACATTAAAAATTAAAATGACAGAACCGAAAATAATATATATAAAGGGAAATTAACAGTCCTTCTTTTAATATATACTGTAAATGTTACAAGTGTACACTTGCACAGACTTATATATGTTGAGAATTAGAAAAAATTATTTTGATACAATTTTACACCTATTATTTTTATTTTTTTTATCATAAAAGTATGTTAAATGAGTGTAAGTATACGTGAACCTACTATTATCCTTCCTTCTCAATGTGAAGGTTTTGATTAGAGTAAAAAATATGTGAAGATATTGTTTTATTATTGTCTTAATTAAATAAGTAATATTTAAGATTAGGATGGTTTTACCTTTTTTATCCTAAAATAAGTAATTGTTTTGATATTATATCTGTCATTAGTTGACAACTACAAAGAAGTAATTAATGAGATTTAAATAGTTTTTTGTGGAAACACACATAACGATACTTTGCATTGATTAAATATTTATTAATTTATCATGACAAAGAGAAATCCCAGCTGTTAAAATTTATAATTTACAATTAACTTTTTTTTCTTTGTAGGTAATAATAGATATTAGATAAATAGATAATCATGCAGAGTTGTAGTACTGGAGCATTTTGTTTCTGGTACTACCAGCAGAACATTAGTGTACTACAACATTCGAATTGTACTAACACATATTTTTGAGTTCTATTTTTGGTTAGCAAATTATATAAAAGGTTGACCTTTATCCTAAAGCCTCACTCTTGCCACACGCCTCAGAAACCATGGCCTCATTGGGTGCTTCTTTCTTCACAAACTTTTGCTGTTCTATTTTCAATCTTAATTTCTGTTTTTTCATCTGCTAATTCGTGTTTGCATTGCAGGGTTACAAAATGTGACTGCCATCAATCTTCTTTTCAAAGAGGTATATATTAATGCTTCTCATCACCAAAAATACTTCAAAATCTGTTTAGTTAGCATATATTATTAAGATACTTCAACAAGATGTTAAAGTTATAGTAAATCTATCATCATCGTATGTTCAGTTTCTGAAAACAAAATAGTTTTGAGTTATTTTAATCTGTTTACTTCACATAAGATTCTAAAGTTTACCTTAAAATGCTTTTCTTTGTGTATGTTTGGTTTAAGTTAGATCAACTCAAATCTAGTTGAAATAGTAAATAATCAATAAAAAAAATCATTTTAAATTTTACTTTTAACTTGTTTTTAGAATGAAAATATTTCACCGTTGATCATATCGTTTTAAAATTGAACACATGCTTACTTCTTGCATGTATAGCTTTAAAAGATTACTCAGTGAAATAGTTATAGGGTTATTCTGACTGTGAGCTTATAAAAGTATAGAGAGTTTATTTCAAAAATAAATTAAATAAATTTCAGAGATTGATTTATGAAATGCATTTGATGTGCTTAGGAAATAATAAGGTTTTGAGACATTTGGATGAGCTAAAAAGAATAGAGGGAAAATGGGAGTGAAACTGGCAAAGGGAGGGGTGGGAATAGTAGAAAACAGGGGAAGAAGGTTGTGGAAGAGTTTATGAGATTGGATAAGAAGAGGATTGTTGGAAAGAGAAGAAAATGGGAGAAGGGGAGAGGGAAAAAGTATTTTTAGTATTTTATAAATCATAAAAAAAGGTGGGAAATGCAAATAGAAGAAAAGGAGTGTAAATAGAACCATTCAGGCAATTTAAACAAAACCCAAAAAGCACGGTGTGGGCTGGGCTTGTTTATTGGCCCATTAACTTTCAGAATATCTTCCTGAACCCTCATAAATTCTTGTCTAAAATATAAATTTTACATTTTAGAAGGTATATTTTAAAATTTATTTTCTATTTTATATTCTTGACTTGAGTGTATAATTCAGAATCCAATTTTCGAAATATAATTATTACATTTCAGATTATATAATTAATGTATTTTTTTTGTTTTGTATTCTGTACAATCTAAAATACAAAAAAATTATATTGTGTATTCTGAAATACAAAAATTTATGGATACATGTTGAAATTATGAAGTTACAAGAAGAAATGGCCTTTTTCTTGAGGTATATCGTGTGTGTTCTTCACGTATTGTTTTTCATGTACTTTTTATTTAAGAAAGCATGTATTACACTGCAGGGTCCAAAAGTCAATGCAAAGTTTGAACTGAAGCCGCCACCATATCCACTGGTAAAAAGACCTAAAGTTTGCATGCTTTACAAGTTAGAATTGCATTAGCTTTTATATTTTTCATATATTATTCTTTGAAACTTTGGTTAGTCTAATTTAGTAAAGAAACTTTAAAAAATGAAAGGATTCATACACAGGCATCTCAATATATGCATGGACTAAGTTACTATAATTAGTCTTATATTCTGCTTATTTTGTGTACTAAGAGATTTGATCCTATGCTGTAATCTGATTAAATACACACATATAGATGATGATTCTCATAATCACACAAGGCTCTTCTACTGGGAAAATTTAGTAACCACTTGATCCTATTTTGTAAAACATTGTGATAATGAAATCTTTCAGAATGGTTTGGAGCCTGTGATGAGCCAGCAGACACTTGAGTTTCACTGGGGGAAGCACCACAGGACTTATGTGGAAAATCTGAAAAAACAAGTTGCTGGGACAGAGCTTGATGGGAAGTCACTGGAAGAGATTATAGTCACTGCATACAATAAGGGTGACATTCTTCCAGCTTTCAACAATGCAGCACAGGCATGCATGCGTTCTTGTAACCAGAATCTAGTCTCATTCATGTTTCAAAACCATGTCTTTGTTGGAAATTAATCTTGTAATGCATACTGCAGGTATGGAACCATGACTTCTTCTGGGAGTGCATGAAACCAGGTGGAGGTGGAAAACCATCTGGGGAACTTCTAGAACTGATTGAAAGAGACTTTGGTTCATTTGAAAAATTCCTTGATGAGTTTAAGGCTGCTGCTGCAACACAATTCGGTTCAGGATGGGCCTGGCTTGCATGTGAGTTAAAATCATCCCTTTAAAATGAGATCGTTTTAAATATTACTTTATTATAGTTAATTTTAACTAATCAAAAAGCTTATTCCATGTTACTTTCTGATTATAAGCAAGTCACATTCACATACCCTTCTTGTTCATTCATTTTTGTTGATGAAATATAGATAGAGCAAGCAAACTTGATGGGGAAAATGCTGCAAATCCTCCTTCAGCTGATGAGGACAAGAAGCTAGTGGTGATAAAGAGTCCCAATGCTGTGAACCCCCTTGTCTGGGGAGGTTATTATGTAAGTAGCAAGAACTAGTTATAATGTTATTGTTCATTATTCATTGTTCATTGTTTATCCTAAAATATGAATGATAGTTTGGTTTGATGAGGGTCATTTCCCTGATAAATTCTGATGTAATTTCATCTTAATTTCTTGCAGCCACTTCTTACCATTGATGTTTGGGAGGTATATATTAAGCAAATTAGCTTTCTGTTTGTTACTGATGAAACAACTTGCACACACAAGCTTTGTAACAGTCATCAATAACAAATTGCTAACTGTGTAATCTTTTTCCCATTTTTGTGCAGCATGCTTACTACCTTGATTTTCAGGTGCTGTGTTGCTCAAACCATTTTATATATCTAAGAGAAAAACTACCGACATTTCTGTTTCCAGTACATTCTTTCTATTGGCTGAAATTCACCTGAATCTCAGTGATTTAGACATAAGATATACCATTTTGGAAATGAGATCAAGTGAATTTTTCACCAACCAAAAAGAGTGTAAACAGTGTTGCTAGCATTTTTCATGCAATTATTAGTGAGAAATGTGTTCAATAGATAGATTTAACTATGATTCTTTGTCATCTTTCCAGAACCGGCGCCCTGATTATATATCAGTGTTCATGGATAAGCTTGTTTCTTGGGATGCAGTGAGTTCTAGACTTGAGCAAGCTAAGGCTTTAAGTGCATGATGTTGACTTGGATGGTGTGATGTGCAATGGGTGAATTATTTCGATCTAGATAATGTAATATGCACATCCTTTGCACTTTAGATACAAGTGGTATGAAGGTTAAATCTCTTCAGCCTGCAGATTATGTTCTATGATCAGAAATCTTGTTTATGGTTATCTTTCACTATGTAATAATAAGGTTGTTTATGCATAAACAATCAGCAAAACAATATTCTATGATGTACAACTTTTTCTCATGACTTATATGGGACCTTATCTTCTTGTTTGATTTATAAATTCAGAAAAAAAAATGAAATTTAGGGAATCATAATTTTCCAGTTTCAAATGTCTCTTCTTCAATATCAGAATATTTTTTTTCCTGTTAGAATTCCTCTCCCTCTTCCCCAAACCCAACAGTCCATTACATAAATAAAATACAATTTAATTTAGTTAAAGCATAATGCAATACGGCTACTGTAATGAATCCTTATTGGTCAATCTTGGTGTTACAGTGTTGTATATATCAATATTGCAGTAATATGTTAAGGAGACAGAGTGTTGGTATATTTTACCTTGTATTCAAGCTTTCAAGCACAAAAGAATAAGGTTATATATTGGCTTCTGTGTTATTCTTTTGCCTATAAATCTATGCGAGAGAGAAATACAGTTGAATATTTGTTCAAAATTACAATCAGCACAGTTTTCAATGTTGACTATATGTTTTCTAAACAGCCTTTGAACTAAACCAATGATTTGTTCAGAAGCAAAATATTCTAGCATAACTTAAAATTCTTTCTGT
The DNA here is from genome assembly GCA_036885675.1 of Vigna mungo. Classification (NCBI taxonomy): domain Eukaryota; kingdom Viridiplantae; phylum Streptophyta; class Magnoliopsida; order Fabales; family Fabaceae; genus Vigna; species Vigna mungo. The sequence goes on along the minus strand of CP144692.1, from coordinate 39,840,894 downwards.
ATTTGGCCATGGACAAAGGGTATTAAGGAGTATACTAGTTTCAATACATCTCTATAGATCATTACAGGAAAATATAACCTGATGATCCAGTGTGGTATTTAAACTGCATCATGTAGAATGAAGTAATGAGTTTAACGCTGAAGTTGTGGTACAAATGAGAAACATAATTGAGATAAAACAAGGGCTACTATATATGTATGCTTTCAAAGTAGAAAGAAAAAAAAGTGGTCATGAATTAGAGACCAAAAGTTCATCCCAAATGGTGTCCATGTCTAAGGAGGGCATTCTACTTAACTGAACAGTTTCCACATCTGATATCTCATGGTGTATACTTTTGCTTTTCTCAGTATTATCAAACTGCCACTCTTTCATGGTTGAATTCTTGTCATTTGTACTTTTCAATTTGCCATTCTCATCAGTGTGCTTGTTGCTTAAGCCTGCTGGTGAGTCAGTAGGCTTCCTGTGAGAAGAAACACCTTGAGATATTGCTTGTAGTTTTGCCTCCACAAGTGCTGCAGTGGTTCCATTCAGAGAATTGGCCTGGATTACATGCTTGAGATCTGGGAAGTTCAACTGTGCATATTCTCCTCTCAGTATGTATGCTGCCGTGTCATATGCAATGGCAGCATCTTCAGCTGTGTCAAAAGTCCCTAGCCAAACCCTTGTTCTGTTTCTTGGTAATCTAATCTCAGCAACCCATTTCCCCCAGTGTCTCTGCCTCACCCCTTTAAACAGCTTGCCTCTTCCACCATACTTCATAGGCTGAGCCCTAGTGCTACTCAACCAATTCTCGTTGAAAGACTTCAGATTCTTGTTCGTTTTGTGTGCATCACTACCTGCTTGATGCTGATTTTGCCCAAAGTGAGGAACTTGATAGGTGGGGTTAGAAGTTGCAGACATGACTTCACCACTTTTCATATTTGATGATGATGAGTACACCATGGAGGGTTCCTGCAAAACCAAAGTCAAGTTTGGAAAATTGGGTGGGGCAGAAGAAGAGGCTAAAGAAGCAACAGGCTCATCAAAACATGGTGCCATAGTCAATGGTGGGAGAGTTTCCAAAAGATTTAGAGGAATGGAGCTGTTTTTTGTGTCTGAGGCTGGGAAGATAGAATTGGATTGGTTTTTCTCTCTCACATTTTTTATGTCTTGAGGGCCATTGAACTTTGCAGGGATATGACCAATCCATGTGGCTAAAGGTGCCTCTTCTTTCATTGAAGTAGAATTTGAACATGAAAGAAGATGTTGAGATGATGTTATTGATGAGTTTGCCCCACTTCTTAACACATGAAGATGGTTAGAGGCAGTGAGAGAATGAGAACCCCCTATCATTGCATTGTCCAAAAACTTTGATCCTGTTGCCATTTCCTGCAAACAAGTTGAAAATTTCTTTTGAGTGAAGATTTCCTTCTTTGGAAATGTACCCTTCATATAGATCCTTCAGACAGTAAATCTGAGATAGAACACTGACAGATAGAAATGATTAAAATCCATGTACTCCACTAAATACATTTCCTGAGGACTAAGGCATACCTCACATTGGCAGGTATCAGTTAAGGCTTATTATTAAAAACAATAAAAGTAACCTACTTCTTTTCATTAGGAATATGTTGTGACTTCAATCAGGTGTATTTCTTTATGGGGATTTCATTTTTTACTTACAATTTATTGTTGCATTATATAACATGCTTTTCCTTCACAACCAATAGGAATCAGACAGCTCAAGCTTTTTAGGATCAGCTGTCATACAGGGTGCAAAGTATTGAGAATTGACATTCGTTTGATGACAACAGCTTCCTTAATTTAAGACCTTCATGTTCATTGTTTGTCATTATATCTGGTATTATTCTTTTCTCTCTAATCATGTGATTTTGTTGAACACCCACATGCTATATTCTTCTCTTGACTGTGCTGATGTAATTTAATGCAGAAATCCAATGAACCAATTACAATTTGTTTTTTGTCACTGATACATTTCATACACACCAGAGATATTCCTAAACAAATCTTGTTACATATATACTATTCATCTACAGAGTAAAAATCAAATCTCTAAACACATCTAAATGAAAGGCTTCAATTTGTTTCTACATTTCCAAATGAATTTTAGATTAATATACCTTAAAATGAACTTCAAGTACAAAAGGTAATAATTTTATATTTTAGAAAAAATGAAATTTAGTTTCTAACCACTAAGTCAGATGACAAACTGCACTACTTTTCCTCCTTAAAAATGCACTAAGTTTGGAAGGTTTGGCGGTGCAATTGATTAACAAAAGGTTTATCATCTGTTCTTCTTGTTGTTTTCCCTTTTGGTGCAAACAAAGGTTCATTATCTATGTTATCATGTACACGAATACTATATTTATGAAGGATTTAATTTCAATATCCTGTGTTATTTTTATGAAGTCAGTGCTACCTTTTTCAGGTCTGTAGCATTAAACAAAAACACTCAAATGTGTGAGCACAGCAAAGTATGAACTTTTTGAGTTTTTATTTTCATCAAACACTTTGGTGTCTTTAGAGAATGGCATAAAGACACTGAAAACGGTTCATAAGGTAGATAGATAATGCCAATGAAAATTAATGTAGCAGAAGCTAATGCTTAGAACAGCACTTCCATATTTGAACCTATAATGATTAAAACTGCACAACCTTGTGATTCATTGCTCTAGTTTGAAGACACCCTATTTGTTGATGCCACATGGCATGACCACTCTAAGGAAGTAACACCATTTTTTTTTCTATGTGAGACAGATTCTAGGCATCTTTCACTCTCCATGTAACTTTTAGTAACACTTTAAACCATTTACAATAGGTTCCTCCAATTGTACAACTGTTTTCTCAATTACTTTATAAGTCATGCACATGGTTGTGACCAGGAAAGAATGTGATGTGTGCCACAAACTGAATTGCTTAGTATAATAAACAGGACAGAAGGTGATGCATATGATGTTGCTTTAGTTAGCTGTCAACTTTTCCCACATCAACCATGATTCTTAATTCCTATGCCTTGGTTTGTACCTCACCATGGTAATCAAGAACAGATTAATATTAAAAATGGTCTTGCAGTTTGTGTAGTTCATTGAAATAAGATAAAGATCTGTGGCTTGTCTCTTGATGAGACATTCAAATTTTCAAAGTTTAACATAAGTGACTGCAAATGCAATACAATTCTATTGTATATTTAGGGTTTAAATATATTTATATGAATAAAATATAGTTTTTTTGCATGCTTTTTAATTCCCGTGATTTTTTAGTTTTATAGTGTTTGATATTTTATTCTAGTCTTGTCAAATATTTATTTTTTGTTTTTTAAGATACAGACTAAAAGTAAAAAACAATATTTTACATGGATAAAAACAATAAATAAATATTTATCTATTTATCTATGTATATATATTCAACGTAAAACAAAACAATTAAAAAACAAAACATTTTTGTTAGAGATTTTATATGGGTATATAAAGCCAATCAAATTACAAACAATTCTACAAGTTAATTTCATAAGGATAAGTTAAATTTAAATTCATTTTCTAATTTAATATTAAAACATAAGATGTGCATATTCTAGTATGAAAGTATATGTTAAAGATTTTATTTAAAGTTTGGTAAAACCAAACTATAATATGAGTAAATAAAATTTTCGCTTTACAAATTGATGTCATGATGATAAATTAAGTTTAAACTAACTTTTCAATATATTTTAAGAATTAAAATTAAAATACAGATTATTTCAAAAATAAAAAACAAATTCAAATTTTATTTAATTATTATGTTATTCTTGCATTAATATAAATACGAAAATAATTTAAGTGAAGGTTAAGCTAAGTGAATTACTTAATTTTTGTTTTATCCAAAGCAAGCATCGGTAAAACAAACGTGTAATGGAGTCAAAATTAAGTAGAAGTTCTTATCCATGTCTTTATTTAAGAGTACATTTGCATGACTTTTTCAACAACACCTATGCTAATGTATGACAGAGACCTAAAATATGTCTATTACGTTAATATAGCTTCTAAAACACTAGTCATATGTTTTTCCTTAAAATAGCTACAAACTATTTTTGTCATTATTTTGAGAGCAATTTGGGTTTAGCAATTGACTCATGATTTTGTGTTCAACTCTTAACAGTGCTTTTTATCATCATTATGCCACTTACAAAAATTTGTCATTAATTTATAACAAAATAAACTTGTAGCATACCTTCTATTAAGGAATCTCATACCTCTTACTTACACTTTTATTCCATCAAAAAAAGAAGATTATAAAAGGTATGAATACATTGTAACTACTCATATATATATATATATATATATATATATATATATATATATATATATATATACCGATCGATCAAACACGTCACACTTTACTTTTGTCATCCCACTACGTTTTGTTGTAGGATTCATGAACCACTCCAATAAGGATATTCAAAAACTATGGACCATTATTAATTACCTCTTAGTAAAGTATATGTTGAAAAAGATGGATCATCTTCTAAATATAAACCTAAAAAAAGGACAAAAGGTTCCAGATTTTAAGTTCATTAAAGATAATATCAAATGAATTTGAATGAATCTAAATTTCACATTATAAACTCAAGAATGAGTTAAGCTTAAATTTATTATTTAATATAATGTGAAAATTATGGTAAAATCTATTTTAATAAAATTTATTATTTGTTAGAATTATTATTTCACATTATATTTGACCATCATAAATTTATACATTTTTACAAAATTTATCATTTACTTAATTATTCTTTTGATAATGAAACTATTATATTATTGGACATAAATATTTAATATCACGTTTTAAGTATATATGTTAATATAAGAATTATAAGCAAATTTCTATCTTAGAAATCAATTTGTGGGAATAGTTCAAGGTTGATGTCTTAAAAGAAAAGAAATCATGTTTAAATGTATATTTGTCACACTGAAAAACACAAAATACTAATGGACAAAATCCATTGATAATATTCATCGATAATGGTTTATTTCTAACGATTTACCGACGATCAAATATTTGTTGGTAATTTCGTTATCGGTAACCATTATAGACAAATATAAATCGCCAATAATTATTGACAAATATATTCGTTGGTAATTACCGAATGATATATTTGTCTATATATATATTTGTCAATAAGTTTAAGTAGAGTTCAATACAATTTATATTTTGTCTATCTCACTCTCATATAATCATTAGACCAGCACAAAATCATAAACAATCCACATTCAAACAATCAAATACATCTTTTATATATAATTAGGGAGATTGGAGGAGAGAGAAACCATATTTATAAACACCAAAAACTTATTGACAATCATCACATGTTAATAATGATTGATAATGTTTATTGATGATATTACTAGCAGATATATTTACTGGTAAGTAACAAAGTCTATTACTAAAAGTTTGTCGTCGTCAATAAACCCACCCATAAATATGTTTTACGGATAAATTATCAAATCAATAATAATGTGCAAGTAATATATCATTTTTTTAGTGATAAATTTTGAAATAACAGTACGTTTTCATAAGAAAATAAAAAGAGTTGATTTATATTTCCTCTGCATGTATGTGATTTTTCTTTGTGTTTCCTTTTCAATTTCTAAAAAATATGATATGGTTTTGTCACGAAGGAAACGGAATCTGTTTCTAATTTAAAATTTTTGGTACAAATTTGTGGGGGAAATGCATGAACCCTTCGCCATCATATGTTACATATTTGTCTGCCGTACTTAAATTTAACAATGGTGATCGTGGAACACAATATGCTATAATTATGTTTGTAGATTTTGTAATATTCTACAAAACTGTACCAATCCAAATTACAGCTTTTGTTGTTTTCGTCATAAATGATTCTACAGAAATGAGTCATTAACCTTTTGTATAAAATATTGAAATATTATCTTCAATTTAAAATGTTAATATTGAAAAAAAATTATATATTTATTTATTATATTGCAAGACCAAAATCTGATATAGAATTCTAAACTTATTACAATAAGATTACAGGAGCTATGAAGTTTATTTTAATTAACCAATTGACAAATTATTTAGTAAAATAGTCTAAAAATATAAATGATCAAATTTTAAATAATATTTTCTATCAAATATACCTTAATTTTATTAATGAAATATACTGAGGAATAAATATAATTTTGAAATTTAATTACTTTTAAACTATAATAATTTTTATTTATAAATCAATTATTTTGATTATTTATTTATTTTTAATTTATATATATATATATATATATATATATATATATATATATATATATATATATATATATATTCTCGAATACCATATTTTAATGCACTTTCAGTAAAGTTTAAAACAAAAAGGAAACAATTAAATAAAAATAATTTTTAATATGTTGATTGGTGTAATAAAATGTATTTTAATTTAACTTATTTTGAAAAAAGATAAATTGAAATATAAAGACTAGTGAAAACATGCATATGCACTTTTTTCTATAATAACAAAGAATAATAAAATTATTATTATTATAATTATAAAAATAAATATAAATATTTTTTATCTATTTCATAGATGATTTTTTATTATAAAAATTCATTTTAATTTAAAAATTGTTTAATTAAAATTTGAAAAAGAATCACTTAAAAATATATTTAAGGACAAATTTGGAATAAAAAAGTGTACATCAAAATAGAAAATCTTCTTTATTTATTTTTTTTAGAAAATAATTGAATTTAAAAAACGGTAAAATTTAAAATGAAAAATCACTCAAAATGAATACTTAAGGATTAGAATAAAAATATGTAATAAAATGATAAATAAATCATTTTTATATGATATTAATGATAAAAAAATTGAATATAAACAACTAGAACCTGAGATTTAAAGAAGTTTTTGTTAAATAATGTATAAAAAATGTTAGAAAGTGTAAATATTTATCAAACATGGTTTATAGGATTAAAGGAATGTTTAACTAGTAAAGGAAATTGTAAAAATAGCTTACCAAAAGATGTCCTCTAACTCCTTTGAATAATTATCTAATATTAGGCCTTATCTCTTGAACACTCCTTCCTTTCCAAATTGACTGATTGTGATCTGTCCTATTCAAAATTTTACAACTAAATTATTTATGTTCCTTTATGATGGAAAACAGCAATATGTGGTTCATTGTTGTAACTAATTGGTAGAGCGGTGCAGCGGAATGATTAACGCGTTCAACAAACCAAGAGTGGGTGAATTGGTTTCTTATCGCAAATCTTTCTTTTAATAATTTTCTCAATAAAAAATAATTTCCTTAAAACAATTTAAATAAATTAAAAGAGTAAGGAAGAGAGAAAATTGCACAAGTAATTTTTATACTGGTTCAGATCACAGAGATCCTACATCCAGTTGTTAATCTCAACTGAGAATTAACGCTTCACTAGCACAAACCAACAAACTGTTACAATCACAAAGAAAATAAAACAGTTTAAGGTTAGAACACCTCTCTTGTTACCCCAAGAGATGAAACTCACTTCCCCTGTAACCCACAAGGGATGAACACCTCCTTTGAATCTTCACAAAGTATGAACACCTCCTCCGAATGCTTCACGAAGGATGATAGGCTTTCAACTCAGCAACAGCAACAACACTCAATCACACTCCCTGTGAAAGTTCTCGCTCTATGCCAATAGCAACAGCACTCAATCACACCACCTGTGAAAGTTCTCGCTCTATGCCAACACGCCAAGTTTTTCAAAGCCACAGCACAGGGGTTCAACAAACCCCCAGAACACTTATCACCGCACACTACAGATAAGAATATAGAGAAATACACTTTGTATTTTTCGTATTTTAGAATGAGAGTCCCAATCTAATTTATAGAGATCTCACTCAAGGATACCTCCAAAAATCCGTTGTCAACTAATTAATTGTGATAATCAATTTTCCACTTATGGTAATTGATTATGCATTTGATGAATGCACAACGGTAAAAAACTTGCTTAAAAATTCTCATAATTGCTTATGATAATTAATTATGGCAAGTCATAATTAATTATTGATAATTGATTATTATAATTTAATAATCAATTATCTTGATTATAAAATGAGGTTTTCTGATTTAAAAATTAATTTTAACGCAACCTAAGACAAGTAATACATATAATCAAAGATAAACCACATCCTATACATCAATCTACTAAATTAAAAAAGCTTTAATATAAAAATAAGTCTTCATGAAGATCTTCTTGCAATAAGAGCACTTGAGACTTGACTTTGAGACATCATCAAAATTTCTTCTCTTTAGCTTTATGCTAACACTAATAATTAAAATAGTACTGAAATATTATTTTCGAAAATTGAAGAGAAACTCCTAATTTAAGAAATAATTGTTAATGGAAGTAAGGGTGCGTATGGAGTGCTTATTGAGTATTACTTTTAGAGTATTGATAAAATATGTAATTAAAACTATTTTAGGTATGGGATCGAATCACTTTAAATATTGTATAATTTTTCCTGCGATGTTGTTTGGTAACTGATGTTTAAGTCAATATGAGAGTTCAGAGCAATGCTATTAAATGCATAGTAAATGTGATCATCTCCCTCTTACATTTCATCTATATTTATAGTTTTTGACATAAGCTTAAGATTAGTGAAACTTTAATCTAGACTCAATCTCAGTCCAATACCTCTAATTACCATTTACCTTAATCCTTGTAGAAAATCTTGTTTATCAATTATGATCAAATGTTTATATTCTTGACCACTCGGTCTCGTCTATCGATTTTGTCACATTCATTTTCTATTTAGTTGCTTCATGCCCTCTATGGTCATCTGACTTGTTTGATATGGTTTATTACTATGGTCATGGCCATAGAGTACAAAAACCTTTATATTTGCTAATCTTCTTTATGTTGGGCTTGTATTAAATGTATTTATTTGAATTAATTTTATAAAAATAAATTTTAAACTTTTTTGAACATATTGATCTACCAAGTGATCCTTAAATAATATCTTATTGTGTGATCAGAAAGCAGTGTCTCACATATATGTTTACTAAAGTATGAAAAATTGGGTACAGAAATCTGCATATTTCTTTACTACTTTTGACCAGAAACGAACATTAACCATCTTGGGGGACAACATGTCTCACCATTGACTTGAAAAGTTAAATGGAAAATTTACATTTAACATAACAATTAAATTAAATTTAATAAAATATAAATTAATTTTTAATTTTAATTATTTAAAGAAATAAATACATGTAGATACAAATAATATATATCTATATTTATTTTATTTATAAATAAATATTAAAATACTTATTACTTATAAATAATAAATATTCATAAATATTAATTTGTTATGGATTTTATTTACAAATATTCTATCTTTCTGATCTCCTATAAATGGGCTTTTGCCAGAAACCCAACACATTCACATCTTCCATGAATATAATATTTTATGTGATTCATGTATATGCATTCATTGGCACTTCTAGATTTTGGAAATATTCCTGGTTGTGTTATTTGTTATTTAAGAAAAGTTTGAAAGGTAAGATGAATAATCAAACATACATCGTACGCGATTGGTTAAGTTTAAGTTTGACTTGACTATTTTATTTTTAAAGTCGTTCACATGTTTTTTAGAATTTTTATTTCATTTTTATCTTTTATATGTTCTAAATATTAATTAAATATTTCCTAAATATATAATAGCATTTAATATTAAATGTCAAAATCATGTTTTCTTTTTTCTATTATCAAATATTAAAAAAATATAATTATATAAATATCATGATAAAAAGAAAAATAATCATATATATATATATATATATATATATATATATATATATATATAACTTTTATTTTTGGTTTAATACCTGGTCCCTCTTTTCGGGGATTTGTTCAAAGTGGTCCTCCCTTTTAAAAAAAGTTCACTAAAGTCCTACTTTTTGCAAAAACTGTGAAAGTTAGTCTTTTTGTTAACGGTCTTAATTCTGCTAATGGCAAAACTGTCAGCTGGCAAATATTTGATGACTTGTACAAATAAAATTCGTTGTAGTCCTCATATTGGTTTAAAATGTTTATTGTGGTCCTCGTGTTGGTTTAAAAATTTTATTGTGGTCCCATTTTACTAAAAAAAAATGTGTCAGTAAACTAAAGAAATATGATGTCTCACATGTTCTGCGGAGCCAAGATCATCATGCCATCTTAGAAGGGTAAGTCATTTGTACATTGTTTAATACATGTTAAAGATTTTACGTGTGATCTAGTAATCCATGCGCTAACCTTTTGGGAAACTATAATCACAATAATTTGAAGTTTATTAGTGTAGTTTCACGTGTTATATTAGTAAGTGTGGAGATGTGAAAAAAGAACTCATCAATTTTGGATTGCAACACATGAAATTTTAGCTCTTGCTTTTAGAGAAAACCACAAAAATTTCCACAAGAGCATTTTCCATTGACAAATTTGTGAAACCACTTCCTGTCTCTAAGTAGTTGAGCGTTTGATCGAGCATTCCAGCATGGCTGCATGCTGCTAAAACACCCACAATAAACATTTTTAAAGGGACCACAATAAACATTTTAAAACCAACATGAGAACCACAATAAACATTTTAAGACCAATACGAGGACTACAACGAATTTTATTTGTACAAGTCATCAAATATTTGCCAGCTCGGAGTTTTGCCGTTAGCAGAATTAACGCCGTTAGCAAAAAGGACTAACTTTTTAAAAAAGGAAGGACCACTTTGAACAAACCCCCGAAAATAGTGACCAAAATAAGTATTAAACCTTTATTTTTCTTGTCTAAAATGAATTGTTATGTAATGAGAGTTTTTAATAAACAAATTAGATTAGCTTAATATTCATAAACTTATTGCTAATTAAAAAATAATCACCACCAAATTTAAGTTTAGAAAGTAGTGATCTAAATAATTTTACTAAATATGATGCAAAACCTAATCCTGATTTCATTATTCAGCGAATATGATGGTGCTTAAATTTTAAATCTTCCATGGGAGAATCTTAAGATCATATTAGCTGAGTTAACGTTGAAAGACATTCATAACATACATGATCAAATGTTTCACACTCAGTTTCATCAAGCCTGAAAATTTCAATTCATCATTCCCAGAATCACAAATTACAAATAATCACTAGTAAAAAAGAGAGATAATCTCAATCTTTTTCTAGATTCAGTTTTCTTTTAATTCTAATCCAATTCACAATTGTAACAAGCAAAATCCAATCCTTCATGGAATCAACAAACTGAAAATAGGCATGTCTCCAAGATTTCTTCAACACTAAGCTGCCACAAACAGCCCAAAAACCGACGATGTAGCCAAGTCCTATGGTCAAATATAACCATAGTTTATCATGGGAACTGTCTTGATCTTCATCTGTGTCATTGGCTGTGGTGCTTTCATCAACATGCTCTGAGCATTTAACAGACAGAGGTGTCCCACAAAGGTGTGGATTACCCTCATAGATGGAGGGATCTATCAAAGTATGGAACTGATTTGTTGTTGGTATTTCACCAGACAAGTTGTTATAGGACAAGTTCAAATGTCCCAAGAAAGTCAAGGAAGCCATATTTGGAGGTATTGGACCTGAGAGATTGTTGTTGGAAAGGTCAAGGCTTTCCAATTGATGTAGCGCTCCAATGTTTGTTGAAATGCCTCCAGTTAATTGGTTCCAAGACAGGTTCAAGGAAACTAAGTATGAGAGTTCTGTCAGTGAGTGTGGAATCTCACCAGATAGATGGTTGCAGGAAAGATCAATAAGATTTATAACATGCATCTGTGATGTGTATTCGATTGATCTTCCTTTCACATACAAATCCATGTGCTCAGAGTACACTACAGAATCTGGAGGCAAGCCAATATGATCCCTTGGTGCTTTGAAACCTGTCATGTTGCCTAAGCATGGAGGGATATGGCCTGATAAGTTATTGCGTGAAAGATCAAGAAGATGAAGATATGGTAGTTGGCACAAACTTTCAGGGATGTTTCCAGTGAGTGCATTGCCTTGTAGTCTCAGCTCATTTATCCAAGTTCTGTTATTCCCGAGCCACTTTGTTATGGATCCAAAAAATGAATTATCTCCAAGATCTATTGTGTACAAATGGGGGCAATTGGGCAACACAGATGAAATCTCCCCAGAAAGATTATTGTTGCTTAGTTGAACTATGCTAAGTGAAGGTGTTGTGCACATCCAAGCAGGGATTCCTCCTGATAGATTGTTGCCTGATAGATCAATGGTATAAAGGCTTAGCTTGTGTCCCTCTCCATATAAAGGTATTTTCCCTGATAAACTATTGTTTGAAAGATCAAGTAAAGTCAAATCACTTAGCAAACTCATGGATGAAGGTATGCTGCCAGTTATAAAGTTCCCTGAAAGATCCAAACCTTCCAACTGTGACATGCCTTGGCCAATATTTGAAGGAATTGAGCCAGAGAGAAAGTTGTTGTTTAGATAAAGAAAAATCACACCAGACCAAACTGGAATTGACCCTTCCAAGGCATTAAACCCCAAACTAACATGTGAAATATCACCAAAGTGTAAGGACTTTGGAAGGCTTCCCTTCAATTGGTTGTAGGAGAGGTCCATAGTAGTGATCTGTGGTGAGAAATCCCAAAACCAATTTGGCACTCTATCTGATATTCCAGTGTTTTTGAGAACAATGGACATTAGGTTGCTTTGAGTTTTGAGCCATGCAGGAAACTCAGGGCCTAATTGACAGTCCTGAATTTTCAGATACACTACATTAAAAGATGGAGCCCAGTTTTGTGGGATGTTGAAAGTTAAAGACCCCCTTTTGGAGGACACATAAAATGTGGACAACTTTGTGAGGTTATGAAAATGGGTTTCAGTTAGAAAGCCTTCCCAAAAATTCCCATCAAGCTTCAGTGTCACCAGTTCAGTGAGCTGACCTATGTTAGGTGCAATAGTCCCATTCATCATGTTGTGAGAAAGGTCAAGAAATGTCAAATATGACAAATTTCCAATGGATGAAGGGATTGAACCTGACAACTTGTTACCCTTTAACATAATGGTTCTCAAATTTTTAAGGTAACCCAATGAGGTTGGTAAATTCCCTGTAAGTTTATTGAAGGACAAATCTATTTTCTCTATGCTACTGTTAGTACATATTGTTAAAGCCTCCACAAGTCGTTCAACTTCACCAACAACCTCACGGTTTGATGACAAGTCTAAACTATGTAACTTGCAAAAATTTCCCCATGAAACCTCAGTGATGGGACCTTTCAGTCCTGCACCGTCTAAGTCAAGTTCTATCAAGTTACTGATATTGGACAGCCATCCTGGTATCAAGGAATCAACCCTATTGAAAGAAAGATCAAGAACTAAAAGTGATGTAAGGTTTAAAAATGGAAGAGTTTGAGGTAAACCAGAAAGTTTACAACCAGACAACCTCAAAAATGAAAGAGATCGAATCCTATTGATAGATTGGAGCCATGAACTTGATGCTGTACTGAGATTCACACCACTCATATCTAGATATTGGAGAGATGTAAGACCAGACAACCAACTCAAATCAGAAACCCATAATGAAGATGAAGGTGTTGACAAAGAAAGATACTGCAAATTAGACAAGTTTCCTAGCTGAGAAGGAACCTTTCCAGCAAAGGATGAACGGGATAAATTGAGATACCACAACTTACCAAGTGAACCTAAAAATGATGGGACTTGAACATTCTCAAAATCATTGTGACTTAAGTCCAAATAATTCAAATGTTTCAAGTCAAGCAGAGAAGCATTCAACTCACCACTCAAAGGCCATTTGGTGCGTGTGACGGACTCATTTGTAGCCTTGGAACAGATATCTGTGCCTCTGAGGTTTAGCCTTATCACATTCCCTGCATGTTTGTTGCATCTTACACCCACCCATTTGCAGCAATCACTGCCAACCCATGAAGATAGACAATGAAAAGGATCACTTAGACTTTCTTTAAACTTAAGAAGGGCTTTTCTTTCCATCTCAATGCACTCAAAACTATTATCCTTAGCAGCAGAATTTGGCTCTATAGCTGCCATAACAAGTGATTGAAGCAAGAGTGAAAAGAGAATGATAGAAACTGGAAACATGGTTTGATTTTTCTCCATGACATTGAATATAAAACTGTTATCTCGAGCACCTTTTTATAGCCATAAGTGTGTTGAATTCAACCCTCTTATTACATTTTAGTTTCTCATACACTTACTAACAGTACGAAATTTCCACTAAGCATGTAGTGATTGTTTATCAAACTATCAATTTGCTCTTAGTCTATCTGTCAAGTATTACTAACATTGATACTCATTTTTTTGTTCTGTAGACAGTGGTAGAATTCCAAGTGCAAACAATTTTGTACAATTAATTAGTCTCTTTATATTTGACTTAACTATTTTTTTTAGAGTGAGAGTTACGTCTCTGAAAATTAGCATTAATAGGAAATTTTGCTTTATCTATTTAAGGGTAGGCGTATAGGCATATAGGAGTGTATTTGATAAATTATGTTAGTTGAGTGGAATGGAAAGTTAGAAGAAACTACTTGCACTGTGACAAGAAAACATGATGTCGTCTCGTGACTACTGAAGTACAGCAATCCGTGTTTTGTTCTTCCAGATGAGAAAGTTAGTTTGATTTGGAAAACTACTTTAAAATTTGATTCCTTTCAGAACAGGTCAATGTTACACAGCAATATCTTGAAGAATACACTTTTTAACATTTCTTAAAGAGGCATGAACAGCTTAAAATTTTGAGCTTTTGTTTGTTTTCATCATACATTGTGGAAAGAAATGGAAAATTGAGTAAATTACACGAAGTTTTGAAATCAAATTTTGTTGAATGTAATCAATCTACGTCTAAGAAAATTTCTCACTAAGTAATTTACCTTACTGACCCAATCTCATTTATGTTCTTGTCCACAAAAATAGCTGCCATAACAATATTTAAAACAAAAAAACTATAAATATAAAGTAACATAATTAACAACCTTCAAGATTGATGATATTCATTTATGTTGAAATATATATCAAAATTTACCTCTCAATATCTCAACCTTCTGCTTAAACTCTAAAATCAAAAGTCATTAATAAATTACAATAAACTCTTTCTTGTTTAGGTTGTGTTTGCGTTCACCGATTTACTTTTAGAAAGAATACGCAACGACGATAACTATATCCAAATACCCTATATTTTAGTTAATTAATTAAATTAAATTTTATTTTTAATTTTCTTTAACCTTATATTTCTATCCTACTTTTTGTGATTTTACATATGTTTTTTGTTTTTTCATCTTGGTTCAAATGAAATTAAAGTTTAGCAGATTATATAATTACTCAATAACTTATTTGATAAATGTAAACATTATTAAATATTAGAACAAAGTTATTCATTTTTTAAAATATATTAGAAAAAATGGTGTTGC
Source organism: Vigna mungo (assembly GCA_036885675.1). Taxonomy (NCBI): domain Eukaryota; kingdom Viridiplantae; phylum Streptophyta; class Magnoliopsida; order Fabales; family Fabaceae; genus Vigna; species Vigna mungo. The sequence continues at coordinate 39,825,479 of CP144692.1, read as the reverse complement.
AAAAGCGAGAACATCTGGAACACAAAACCCTAAACCCTAGAAACTGCTTCTTCTAGAGCCTTCCCTCCTTTCCATAGAAAAGGAGCGTGAAGCATTTCCCTTCTGCATTAGTCTCTGCAACTTCTTGAGTGCTTTCTCAGTTGCTGGCATCATGTACCGCTTTGCAACCTCCCTTGCCTCCAAAGCTAGGTAAGTTTTCTAAAATGGCACTGTTCTCTTCTGCCTTTTAAATTTTTCTTCCATTTTTTTTTTTAATTTTCTGCCATTGCTCTTCTGGGCCCCTTAGGAAATGCCTAAGGATGGATCAAAATTCTAACTTTTTTTTTGGGTTTTGGGTGGCATATCTTAGATAGATCCAGTAATGCTGATTACCAATTTGTGGTGTATTTTTTCAATATCTTATTGTATTCAATGTTCTTGACTGTTAAATTTTGTTCTTATGATTGCAGAATTGCTAGGAGCAGCACTCAACAAGTAAAGCACCATTCTTTTCATGGCAAATTATTTTGTTAAAATTGTTTTGAAATTAATGATCCGTTTTCCTGTAATATATCTTTTTTTTATTATTATGATGCTGAGTGTTGGGTTTTTGCATTCCAAAGATTGGAAGTAGGGTGAGTTGGAGCAGGAATTATGCTGCCAAAGACATTAAGTTTGGCGTGGAGGCCCGGGCTTTGATGCTTAAGGGTGTTGAAGAGCTTGCTGATGCTGTCAAAGTAACCATGGGCCCTAAGGTGACGATATTTTCATTGTTTTCTTGTTATGTCTTATTGGGAAAGATATCTCGAGTACAAGTTGTAGAACAAGAGGAAAGGATTGTAAATGGACCTTTATATGAAGTGTACGATTGTTGATCCCGTGTTTTTATTTAATCGCATATTTATTTGGTTTTCTGAAGGGTGAACATGTCTTTGGATCTAGAAGTGAAAGATATTGATCCTAATCTCGTCCCTTTGGTTGGTGTTGATAATTGTTGTTTATGTTAAACTTCTTTTAGGGGCGTAATGTAGTGATTGAGCAGAGCTTTGGTGCACCCAAAGTGACAAAAGATGGAGTAACTGTTGCTAAGAGCATTGAATTCAAGGACAAAGTCAAGAATATCGGTGCCAGTCTTGTAAAGCAGGTTGCAAACGCTACCAATGATGTGGCTGGCGATGGTAAGCTGTTATAACCATACATGATTTTACTTCATGGGTTTAAACTTCTGCACTGGCTGCTTTCTTGTTAAGGAAATTCTAATAATGAGGGAGCAATTTGACAGGAACCACATGTGCTACAATTCTTACCCGAGCTATATTTACGGAAGGGTGTAAGTCAGTTGCAGCTGGAATGAATGCTATGGATCTGAGACGAGGTATAAATATGGCTGTTGATGCTGTGGTGACAAATCTGAAAAGCAGAGCACGGATGATTAGCACTTCTGAAGAAATTGCACAGGTTTGTTTATCTTCCTTTTTTTGTTAGAGCCACTATTGGCATATTGCAGGAGATTGGAAACAGCAAGGATGCTTTTGAATCACGAGTATTAACCGAACTTTACAATTTGTTTGTGGTGGCGATAGGTTGGGACAATATCTGCCAATGGGGAGAGGGAAATTGGTGAGTTAATTGCAAAAGCTATGGAGAAAGTTGGCAAAGAGGGTGTGATCACTATCTCAGTAAGTTATTATATGCATCTTTTTAGGAAACATTTCTTTGGGTATTCTTTCTTGGTCCAGAGGGCATTTTTTAATGTCCTTGATATAATTGATATAATGTTCAGTAGATATCCCCCCCTATGATTTTTAATTCCAACCCATCTATTCTTTATTATGCCTTTTCTGTTCCTCTTTATATTTCCTCTTTCAAAGGGGTCCATGGTTTGAATAGCAATCCATTTCTTAATATGCCTGCCAGGGGTTAACTTTTATAAACTTTGTCAGGATGGCAAGACATTATATAACGAATTGGAAGTTGTTGAAGGAATGAAGCTTGACAGGGGATACATTTCTCCGTATTTCATAACAAACCAGAAGAACCAGAAATGTGTATGTTCTCGCTTTACACATCTACTTCGCACAGCATAGTACTTTTCTGGAGTTTACGTTGGTCCTTGGTCACGAGTCTTTATTTATTTTTCTTGGATATTATATGTTATCATTTGATGTCGCTGTGCCACCAGGAACTAGAGGACCCTCTCATTATAATCCATGAAAAGAAAATCTCGAGCATAAATGCCATTGTTAAAGTATTAGAGTTAGCTTTGAAGGTGAGCAATGCCATTTCCTTCATGTTGCTTTGATTTCTAGAATATTGGTATTGGCTGACGCTTCTATATATCTCCAGAGACAAAGACCTTTGTTGATTGTTGCTGAGGATGTGGAAAGTGATGCCCTTGCAACTCTTATTCTAAATAAACTTCGTGCTGGAATCAAGGTTTGTTTTTCCTATATGAAGTCGTACCTTTCAGTTCTTAGTGCAATTAATTTTGGATTATTGATATTGCTTATTTAGTCTGATATTTGCTGCATATTGGTTTAGGTATGTGCGATCAAAGCTCCAGGTTTTGGTGAAAATCGGAAATCTGGTCTCCAGGATCTTGCTGTCCTTACAGGGGGTCAAGTAAGTTTTATGTTTGCTGATTTCTTTTCTTAAATTCCATCTAACAAAACAGTGAATGATGTATTTTCTGTATTCTTCCAGCTTATCACGGAAGAGCTTGGGTTGAATCTTGAAAAAGTGGATTCGGAAATGTTTGGCTCTTGCAAAAAGGTAATCTTTTAGCTTGCTTACTTTGTTATATATACCATGTGAATGCATGATAGAGCTTTGGTATGTTTTCTTTTTCATTGCTCATTTTGATGTTTTGCTTGAGGGTGAATCATGACTTTCCTTTGGGTGCTACTGATTGTGTTTACACTTAAAACTAAATTTTCATTGATTTTTCTCTAGTATTACAGGTTAAATGATTTAGACTACTAAATAGGTTTTTCAATGTTGTATAGATAACAATTTCTAAAGATGACACTGTTATTCTTGATGGAGCTGGTGATAAGAAAGCAATTGAAGAAAGATGCGAGCAGGTTTGTTTGAAACTTATGTTAGATTTGATTTTATTATTGTTGTAATTTGTTTCTATGTAGTAATAGGTCAGATTTTGAAGTTTTTTATTTGATTTTTGACAAATCTTTATATACAGATTAGATCAGCAATTGAAAACAGCACTTCAGATTATGACAAGGAAAAGTTACAAGAAAGATTAGCCAAACTTTCTGGGGGTGTTGCAGTGCTTAAGGTACCTTGGTTGCTATTAGGTTTTTACTTGGCAATATTATAAGGTTTTGTCGTGTGAAAATTGACATTTCAAATGAAACTATTGCAGATTGGAGGAGCTAGTGAGGCCGAAGTTGGAGAGAAGAAGGATAGGGTGACAGATGCCTTAAATGCAACCAAGGCTGCTGTAGAGGAGGGAATAGTACCAGGTAAATTATTAGCACTTCCAGTTGTAAGCTTAGTGTTTTATGTTCAACCAAATTGATATGTTATACTTTTTGCACAGGTGGTGGTGTCGCCCTTCTTTATGCATCAAAGGAGTTGGATAAGCTTCAAACTGCCAATTTTGATCAGAAGATAGGTGTCCAGATTATCCAAAATGCTTTGAAGGTTAGTGTTTTCTTTTTTGTTAGCTTCTTTATTTCATAGATCATCTTCTGTTAACATATCTTTAAACTTTCTTATTATACATTTATTAGCAGTAAGATACAGCATGGTTTAACTAACTCTTTTAACTACCTGTGCTAAATAAACAATGCAGACTTCTGTGCACACAATTGCTTCAAATGCAGGAGTTGAAGGTGCTGTTGTTGTTGGCAAACTGTTGGAACAGGATAATTATGATCTTGGGTATGATGCAGCTAAAGGTAATAATTATTTGTCTGTGTTTTCATGACAGTACTTATTTTTTACTAAAGATGTGTGACCCTTTTATTATTACTGATTCTTTTGTATTTTTCTTTTCCTGCTCCATAATTAGGTGAATACGTTGACATGGTTAAAAGTGGAATCATTGATCCATTGAAGGTGATCAGGACCGCCTTGGTTGATGCAGCCAGGTAAGATAGGATGTTAAGAGAACTTTTTGTAGTTATTGATGTATTAGATTTGTTTGTCTCATGCTTTGCTTGATGCTCTCTATTCTTTTGCAGTGTGTCATCTTTGATGACGACAACTGAAGCTGTTGTGTCTGAACTTCCTAAGGATGATAAAGATGTTCCTGCCATGGGTGGCGGCGGCATGGGTGGCATGGATTATTAAGGAACTATTTTGGTAGCTTTTTTCTGGACTGGAGTGAAGTGGTGCGTGACCATTATTTTGCCTTTTTTTCCGCTGATTTGTTGACAAAAGGCATCATGTATCCGTGTAAGCATAGGTAGAGATAAAAACAAAAAATATGTAGGGAGAGATGGTGGTTGCAATGGAATTGAGGAACACTTGAAACATTTTTCAGATTCCCAATTATGATTGAACATTGTTCCACTCTGAAATTGTCAATTGAAAGACGGCCCCGAAATAATTTCAGTAGATTGAACTTCGTATTTTTCTATCATTGCAAACATATTAGTAGTTGACATTTCTCAAACGAGACAATTTTCTAACTTTTTTGGATTAGCTTTAAATAAAGATGCTTATAAAATGGATTCTTTTTCTAATATTATCTTTGTTTAGATCTATTAAAACAAAAAGGGTGGTAAGTAGTGTGATTTTCCATTTCAAAGAGTATTTTTAATTAATCTTATTTTCTTAATTGTGGTACTACGATGTCAAAACAATGAATTGCCGATTACAATTGACGTAGGTTGAACATGTCCTTCAAGATCAATGTCTACCGAGAAATTATTGATTTACTAATATAACAAGAAATTTATACAATAACGATTAAAAATACTCTCCATCTCTATTTCGACAACTCAAACCCTACAAGAGGCGCATATTTTTCCAAAACAGAACGTGATTTTCATCAAGTGATAGAGGAACATAGTCAAAATAAAATAAGTTGAGGAATCTTCCCTATCACTCTGACAAAGGGATTTACTCACATAATTTATACGAGGGTTTTATGAAGTGCACTATTTTTTCTACAATTTACACTTGAGTCTATATCACGGTCCATCCAAATTTAAAGATTTTCTTGGATTCGTTCTGGCTGTCATTGGTTCGAAGTCTCGGACTTTAGCATTTCTTGGTCTGTATTTGGCGCAAGGTACAAGGTGATCTTCATTCCTCCATCCAGAGTCGTAAGGAAATTTGAATTGGTGAAAGATTGGGTGCAACTTGTCAACCTGGTTCAATTCTCGTCTCCTTTAAGCAATCAACTGAGCTCTGTATACTTAAATAAGTAAGGTATAAGTTGCAGAGGATATATCTAATCGTGATCATAATCATCTACTTCAAGAACACTTGCGAGTGTAGACATCCATGCCAGCAAACCGTTGGAAGCATCCTTTTTCACTAACACTTCTAATTTGCCAACAGCCTGCCTTGATACTCCATATCTCAGCAAAAGATTTCCAAGCGATTTAAAGCTAAAATTATAAACAGGAATGGAAGCACTTAACATTTCCCTAAAAGTCTCCATTGCTTCCTTGGGTCTGCCAGCAATAGCATATAGGTTAAGCACATTGTTATAACTTAAATCTGTCAAGTGTCCCAATTTTCTTATCTGCTTTGCAATTTGAATGGCTTCATCATACATCTCCATTTTCTTGTACAAACACAGCATCATCGCAAACGTAAATTCATTTGCAGCTCCATTTTTCTTTAATGTCTCGTATATCTCTTTTGCTTGGTCAACCATTGACCGCTTAACATAAAGAGCAATCATACTGTTTGAAGAATATATAGTAGGAGCTTCTTCTGAAAATTGAAGCAACTTGTATGCTTCTTCTGCCTTTTCCAGGTTGTCAACTTTTGCATACAATTTGATCAAAGAATTATATATAACTGTATTCCCTGGCAAGCCAGCTTTGTTCATTTCATCAACATAACTGATGGCTTCTTTAACCCTTCCAACGTCAGAGAAAACATTGATCAATACGCCGTATACTATGACATCAGGCTGCACATCATGGTTAATCATTTCCCTGTATAAAACTTCAGCGATTTCCAACAGGCCTAATTTTGCAAAGCTAGAAATCACTGCACAGTATGGGATGCAATCACTTACTAGCCCTGCCTCCTGCATTTTTTTCAGATAAGTTTTGGCAACATGTGGCTGGTCAGCACTAGCCAAAATTTGTATGAGAGAAGTATAGCTGCATCTATCTGCAACTACGCCATGTTTTTCCATACTATCAAACAATTGACATGCCTTCTCATAGCATTTCCCCACGCCATAAGCTTTAATCATCACATTGAACTCAAGGACACTGAGATTCTTCCGTTCTTGGCACAAAATGAAGACTTTCTCAGCTTCCAAAGTATGCCCACGTTCCCCATATGCATCAATGTTGGAAGCATAGGACTCAGATGTCATATTTCCAGCTAAATGAAACCTCAGAAACCATAACAAGGACCTGTCGACCATTCCTGCTTCTATGTACATCCTAGTCAACGCAGACTGGGTATATTGGTCAACTTCAAGACCCCGCTCATCCATCTCTCTTACAAGCTCTTCTGCTTCATGAACCATTTTCCTTATGGAGTATGCATACAAGAGAGTACGGTAACTCACAAGATCAGGCACGAGGCAGGCCTCCTTCATTGTTTCAAAATACTTTGTTGCCCTACCTATATCATTATGCTTAGCATAAAGAGAGATAAGAATATTATACGTTCTTGTGTTAGGCGAGCATCGCAGCTCTTCCATTTTCTGGACAAGCAAACTCACTTCCTCTAGTTGTCCATGGTTTCCACAAATGTGAATCATCGTATTGAACGTCACTGTAGTGGGTGCCACACCTCGTTTAAGCATCTCCATTAAAGTCTCGGATGCCTCTTTAAGTTGACCAGCCTTTCCATACGTATCAATCAAGGTATTATAAGTATGCGAGCTGAATGAAACATCAGCACACGCCACCCTTGCATCCAATTCCCGAGTATCCACCCCTTCATCATTGATTCTCAAAGGTTTGCTTTTGCTCCTCAAAGGTTTACCCGAAGACCACTTTTTGAAAAACTCCTCGGCTTTCTGAAACTCTCCTGCTTTCTTATATAACTGAACAACAATCACCATAGTGACCTCATCAGGCTCCACCCCATTTTCCAACATCATGTCAAGCCAAAAGAGCGCCTCTTCCCTGCGCCCTCCTTTGCTATAAACATCGATCAAAGTTCCATAAGTAGAACTGGTGGCAGCAATGCCTCTGGCATTCATCTCATTCCACAAACTCTCCACGCGTCTCCACTGGCGTGCCCTCCCGAGGCTCCTCAGCGTGATGTTGTAATGAATCACGTTCAATTCGTGACCTTTCTGCTTAAACCACTCAAAAATCTCCAAAGCTCTATCCCACCTCAACTGCTCCTTCAAAATAATGCTCCTCTCCTTGTTATTAATCTTGTCTTCCCACGGTCCAAGGGCCTCATCAACGTCGAGAACCGCATCCAACGCTTCTAAAATCGCGGGAATGCATCCACCGTAAGAGACGCGTTTCGTCGAACACTTGGTGTGCGACTTCTCCGGTTTTCTCTTTCTGGGAACACCCTCTTCCGAATTCTGCACTGAACCGCATTTCTTTAAGTTGGTCTCTGGCTTAACCGTGCCGGTTCCGTTATAAAAAGGTAGTCTCTGTTTTCTGCTTGTGGGGGTAACTTGCTCGGGCTTCTCTGACAGAAGAACCGCGTTTGCGTTTGAGAGGAGAGGTGTATGGGTGTACAATAGCTGCAGCTTCAGCAACATTGCTCCGAACAGAAAGAACAACACTTCAGTGTTAGTTCAGCGCAACATGAGATATCCAAGTTTCGTTATCACCGATTTTGGTTTTTCAGTTTCAGAGAGTCTTCTCTGAGTTGTCGACTACGTATGGTACAACGCTCCGTTTTAAACTGTCTTGGAACCATTTGATATTTCTGCTTGTTCCAGTTTTTCTTTTTTTCAACTATAACTTAATGTCTTTTTTAATATTTTAAAAATATAATATAATATAAATAATATTTATTTATTGTTGTTTTAACTGTTTTTTATTAAGCGTACACAAAAAATGAATTTTTAATAAAAATAAAAATAAATTAAATGCATTTCCTCAGCCACGTCCCTATTTACTTTAAACGGGATCATGTTCTATAATTATTCAAGTGCTTTGTGACAGATTTTTTTTGTTTACTTTAACAATCCAAAACAAATTTTCAATGATTTAAAAAAATCTACATGAAAAGTGGGATTTATAATTTCTTAAATAATTTAAAACGACATTAAATTAGACAACCTTTATTATTTTCACAAAATACAAATGTATATGTATTGATTATTTTTATATAAAAAATTAACCGCTGTAACAATTAGATGATGGATCCGAAGTTAATTTCACAGGGTTAATTTAAGGAATCATGGTGATGATCCTATTTGTGAAATAAGAGTGTGGAAAAGCAGAAGCATAGTGATTATAATTCATCGTTTTCTCTCTACACTGCGCCGTTCTGAGTCTTTCTCAATCAGCCCAATGCGGAGTATAGCTGCTTTTTCAATCTTCACTCGCTCGCGAACTCCATGTTTCTGTTTTTTTATTCTGGATTTTTTATTGTTTGGTTGCAGATTAATCTTCTGAACTGTACGCGCTATCGGAGTTCGAAACGATGTCGTCGGGGCAAGTGGTTAAGCGTGTCAAATACAAAGCTACCGTCAAAGACCCTGGCACACCCGGCGTCCTCAGATTGGTGCATTCGCATTCTCAACTCGTGCTATCTTTTTGTGAAATCTCGTTTTCGCGTTGAGAATTTTATGGAATTTCGTTCGCTTTCTCTGCAGACTCATGAAAAGTTCGTTTTCAAGCCCAACGATCCTACCTCCAACAACAAGCTCGATGTGGAGTTCAGATTTATAAAGAGTATTTTTTATTTTTTGTTTTCGTATTTTCTTTCCTTAAACTGATTGTGAAGTTTCATATGAACTTTTATTGAATTGTGTAGAAGTTATGGACCTTCGAAAGTTATTGACCTCACAATCTCAGTGTTTTAGTGATACTGTGTATGCATTACTTTTGATTGTCATTTTTTTGTTTGCTCCGCTGGAAAAAATTGTAGGTCATAAGCACACTAAAGAGGGATCAGGCAAACCGCCATGGCTTAACCTTACACATGCACAGGTTGTTCTTTTGTTACTTTTAATCTTGTTGCTCTTGTCTGCATTTGTTCTGCTATTTATGCTGCTGAGTTGGTTCCATCTTTTTTTTCTTCTTTTACTTTTGAATGCTACTCAATTTGAATTTTGAATGCCTTTTATTTACTTGGTAATACTACACCTGACATGCTCATGCCTCTTCCTTTTTGTATGGATTTTGATCATATTACAATTTGATGTTCCAGGGAAGTTATATATTCGAGTTAGAAAGTTTTGCAGATCTTCATGTTTGTCGAGAATTGGTGGGTAAGTAACTTACTTTGGCCACTGCCAAACAGAACCGAGGCATGGTTTTGCTGTTTCTATACGCTTAAAATTTTATCCTGTGGGCTTCTTTAACTTGCTTTTGTTATTATTGAGTTGTCACGTCATGTAGCTTATCCTGAAGGCCTGCTATGTTGCTTACTCATTTGATCGGCTTAAGTTTATCAATTAAGCATGTTAAATCAGTAAAAAAATTTAATTAAAATATGATTTCAGATGCATAGCATTAAATATTTATTTCCCTCGTATATACATATGCCAGAGAAGAAAGTGTCGCAAGATTTCCTTTTTCTCGAATTTTGGGATGCATTACCCCGCTCCCTTTTTTTTTTCTTTAATGCAGTTTTCTTAGGATTGAAAAATGACATGGTAAATTTAATATTAGAAGGAAGTTCTGAATTGTTGTTATTTTTTCTTTTATTCCTTTTATATATGCATATTTTATATTTATATTTTCAGTTGTTTTGTATATCTTTCCTATAATGATGTTTTATCTGTTTGAGCAGGTATTGCCCTTAGCAAGCATGTGCAAGGAGAAGCTACAAAAGTTATTTCTGAGGAACAGCTAAGCTCTGCCGAAATGACTCTCAGGATAAAACTATTGCAGGAAGATAGGTATTTGGTTTGAAATAATGCACTTTAATTTTTAAAAGAAAGGATTAATGATTAATGCATGCCAGGGATACTCCATCCAGTGTCCACCTATCACACATGGTTAACCACGTGTGTAAATATGGTTATTTGCCTTACAGGTGTGTCATAGCAAATACATGTGATCGTATGCAATTATTAATTTGTACTTGTAGCAATAATAGTTAAATGTTTCACAAGTGGTTAATTGTGTTGTGAGGTTATCAAAATGTCTGAGTAATAATTGGTAAATTTTCGTCACATATGTTTACGGGTAGAGGAATGTATGCATATAATTATAAATCTGTACTTGTGACAATGGTGGTTAGATATGTCTTACACAAGTAGTGCAATGATGTTATAGAACTGTCTAATTGTGATTCAATCTTCTTCAATAGTAATCAAGAGTAAATGAATGAGGTTACAATTATAAATATTTAATTATGCTCCAATGGTTCATTTTGTCTCACAAGTTGTTAATATTACCCAAGGCTATTTAAATATCTCATGGTGGATGTTGGGAGTGGACAATTATAATTTTTCAAAAGAAAAGAATTATTTATTCGTGATCTTGCTCTATTATGATTCAAGTTCTTTTGCAACTAAGACCATTTAGACATGGTCTGTGTGGTATTGTGCTGTTATCTTAAATTGTCCTTTTATAGTTTTCTTGCTCAAATTCCGTGCTGTATAATTAATTAGGAACTCAATCTGTTCACTTTTCAATATTATTTTTTGGCTACTCTAGATGTTATCATGGTTTGAGATATTCCTCATTTCCTTCAATGTTACTAATTTTGTTGAAGTATACCTTTTGCAGCAAGTTGCAGACACTTCATAAGGAACTTGTAGCTAGTGGTAAGCTTACAGAATCAGAATTTTGGGCTACTAAGAAGGTAAAGATATTCCCAATATCAATGATGTTGATGATTGGTTTCTAGCTGATATTATGGTTATTTGATTAAATTTTAGGCATGAAAAATACCGTGCAAAGTACTTTTGCAAATAAAATAGTGTGAAATATATGGTCTTCTACAGAGATTTCACAATTAGATATTTAAAGGCATCATGCAGTCTATTGACTTTTTTCTACTGTTGTTTTCATATGGAAGATATCTTATTCTTAGCCTCCAAGTTTCTTGTAACTTTCTTCTATTCATCCTAGTGAATTTATTCTTTTATAATTTTAATATGCTCTACAGAAATTGCTGGATCAAGATGAAAGCAGAAAGTTAAAACAAAGGATTGGATTTAAAAATTCTCTGATCTTTGACACAAAGCCTATGAGTGATGGACGGGTATGATACCACCTCTCCTTCTGCACTGATGCTATGTCTTTATGAGTGCACTTACTTGGATGTCATGATGAGAACATTGCAGCTCAATAACCTCAAATTCCAAATTTCATTGTATTAATAAAAAAATCTTCTCTCTTATAATTTGCAAAACTCAGCTTTTGGAAGCTTTAAATATCTAAAAATACTATGACAATTGCACATTCAATTTCACAAAATACTGTTAATTTTGCACATCAAAACAACTTGAAAAAATTAATTAACTAGTAATTTGTTTTGGTAATTCATGAAAACTTGAATCAAGTAATTTTTTTTTTATGGGAGAACGTATTAGCTGTGTTTTCTATGAACAGAATCCTTACCGTGCCTATTACCCTCATTTCTTACTGCACTTAAAAAATGTTGGTTGAATTTTTCATGATAAAACTTGATTAACTACCTTTGATGCTTGGTTTGTTACTTCTAGTGGAGTTAAAGTCATTTTAATGAATAATACAATTTTCTAAATCTAATACTGACTGTACTATACGAACTGCAATATTCACATTGCCAATAATGTTATTATACATTCATTGTCTTTTATTTTATCGTATGAGTGAATAATGACTAATTGCATTTATTCAACAAGAACATGTCACATCTTAGTTATGTACCAGTGATGGGCTTGTAAAAGCTGGATGTCATTGCCATTCAACATTTTGGTAGTTGATAGGGGTGGCAAAACGAGTCGCACGGGTGACTAATGTTGTGTGTCAGTGAGATGAGAGAAAGAACTAAAACAAACAAATAAAAGAAAAACCAATGATAAGGGCCACACGGGCCAGCCTGTTTTCTCATGCTAAAATGGGTTATGGGCAACTTGCGGCCAACCTGTTCTGCAACCGAACGGCTGACAGGCCAAATGGACGGGGTTGATTCGAGTTCACAAGTTCAATATCCTAATCCGGCCCACGCTTTTACACAGGGGTTGATGGGTCAGCCCATCGGACCTGTCCCATTTTTCTACCCTTGGTATTTGACTTGTCATGAATAAATTGTATAGGAAGCAAGGAGTGAGTCTAGATTTTCTGATTTATTTATGAGATTTCCATGAATGTATTTAATTATTATGGACTCTCTCTCCTTAAAGGAAATTGTTTTCTAATAAAAGTTGAAGAAACATGTAAAATGTGTTATTATTTTACATTTTCAAAATCCCCTATTGTTTTCTTAATTCTAAAAACTGAGAACAGAAAACATTTATTTTTGGCTTTTAGAAGTTTAAAAATTATTTGAAAATTTTAGTAAAATGTAGGCCCTAAATTGAATTTTGAATATTAAAATTAATAGCCTAGCAAGTCCTACATATTTTTTTTTTCTTGTTATCGTCATATATCTATAACAATCATTAAAAGCTCCACAAGATAGTTTGATGCATATGGCCAACCCCATCTATTGAGATAAGGGTTCTTTATTGTTACTGAATTTTTATTTAGTGTTTGTGAATTTTAAATCCATGTTTAGGATCTCTAAACAGTTTCTGTATTTTTTTTTTTGGCGTCTAATGCGTGGATATGATTTTAAACTAGTTCTTTTCCTTTATTCTTCTTTCAGATAAACCAGGTTAAATTTCAGTTGACACCAGAGATTAAATATCAGGCATGCTTCTTACTCTGCCTAATTAGATTTTAAGCTAAATCTTGAATGTTTAGATTCTGTGCTGTAGGTGATTATACTATTTGGTATTTGTTTAGACTTTTATGCACTGCCCGGAAATGAGGGCACGGTGGGTATAGATTGACAGTCATTTTGACAAAAAGCTTATGCATGTAATTTTAACTTGATGACAACAACCATTAATTGAATGCAATTACACTCACCTTTTCATGTGCATATGATATTTTAGACATTTATTTGAAGCATACTTTTTTAGCTTTCTCATCTTTTGTTTGTTTTCTGGCGCATTCTGCATGCAATAGTTCACCATATTGATATCAAATGGAAGTGATACAACAATTAGTTTTACTTAAAAAAGGAAGTGGTGGTTTCATTATGCCTCTAGCATTGGGCTTCCTTCCATGTGGTCGGGTAAGACTTGGTTATTGTTGTTGTTGATGATGTCAAGTCAATAAATAGAGTGATAACTTTCAATTTTTGGGCCAGTTGGTCTAGTTGGTAAGGACCAGACTCATATCTCATGAGGACAAGGACATAGTTCAAGTCCTGCTGCCTGATGTGAGGACCTTGTTGGTGGATAATGTGTAAGTATCTTTATAAGTAGTCATAGAGCTTGGAGGCCTGCCCTGGCCTTGGGGAACTTATGGGAGCTAACTCTTCTAGTTTTTTCTGTAACTAAAAACACTCATTTTCTTTACCATTTCTGAGAATCAGCATAAATAATGTTTAAGGCAAAATATTTAGCACTTGAAAGCCTGTTATATAAGATTGTAATTGTTTGAGCCTTATATTGTTTGAAATGATCTTTTTTGGGGTGTTGGAGTTGGTTACTTCTCTGTTTAAGAATGCTAAGATGGTTTCTCAACCAAAGGCTACAATTCAAATTGGAAGATGAAAGGAACTTACAAGATTAGTCATTACACTAACTAATGCTTCAAAAGGATTTTTAAGTTTGGTTTTGGAAGTTCAAGGACGGTGGTTTTGAGCTCACACATAGTTTAGAATTTAAACTGTTCATTTTTCATGTGGTGGCTCTCTTTTCAGTTTGATTATGGGTTGGGACTGGTATTTGGTTTATGTCATATGTTTTAACTTTTCCTTCTATCTCTGCATGTGGTTTCTTTAGCATGGTTTTGTTAGGATATAATATATTACGAAATAATTTTGTTTGCTATGGGACCAAGCAACCTTGTGAGTTGTTTCCTTATTTGGCTGATGGGGTTACTTAGGATTCTTAGTGCATTTTGGGCTTAAAATAGGTTTATTTCACCGCTAGAGATTATGCAGCTTAATTATATATTTATGTCTCGTTTGGTTCCCTAGTATTTCTCTGCATTGGTTGGAAGGGTTTTGTTTTGATTATACTTGTACTTCATTCATTATTTCAAATATTAATTTCTTACTTAAGGGGAAAAAATTGAATGTCTACTATCCTTATTTTATTTTTTTTTTGCATTTTTTTTTGTTTTCAGATTTTTGCCCTCAAACCTGCTGTCCACCAGGCATTCCTCAATTTTGTACCTAGTAAAGTATGTTGAAAATCTTGCAGTGTTTGTTATTATCTTCTGCAATAATTTATGTGTAATATCAAGCATTTTGCTTACTAAATTATTTCTTTTCCCCCCATGGTCTCCAAATTCAAGATGAATGAGGTAGATTTTTGGAATAAATACTTCAAAGCTGAGTATCTCCATAGCACCAAAAATGCGGTTGCAGCAGCTGCCGAAGCTGCTGAAGATGAAGATCTTGCTGTCTTCTTGAAAGATGACGAGATATTAGAAATTGAAGCTCGAAAGAAGGTCTTTGTCATCTTTCTCTTTAATTTTTATTCTCATTGAAGACCTTTTAGCTGCATTCTCCATTCCATTTATATTGATATGTCTGATTGCAGGTTCGACGTGTAGACCCAACTTTAGATATGGAAGCAGACCAAGGAGATGATTACACACATCTTCCTGTACGGTGAATGAAACAATTCCTTAATCTCATTTTGAGTTCTTAACAATGTATTGTTTCACATTTCATGTGAGTTCACCCCTTTTAAAGTAAATTTTCAATTCCAATATATAATCACTCTTAAGAGTTTACCTAATATAAAAAATATTGAAATGCCGACAAGTAACATAATTTAACATTTCAACTCCATAATAAAGCAAAATAGCAAAGCTCCAACCTGTTAACGAAGTGTGTTGTATATAACTTCTACACCAAGCTGTGTTTACAATTCATAAAACATAAGTTCTTAAAATAGTAGCATTTAAAAAAAAGCAATAAAGGTTATTTTCGAATCTAGACGTCCAATCCTTTTGATAGCATTGTCTCCAAGATCAATTTTTTGTATTTTCTAGGTTCATACAAAGAAAAGAAATCACTTACATTTGGAGATGAATGACTTATTTTATAAGATATTTAACTTGAAGACAGATGAGAAAAATTGATGTTATGATGTTTGATTATGAATGGATGACTTAAGAGGGACATAATGTTGATGAAGAGAATGTTGAGGTTCAAAAACCTTGGGGGTAAAGACGATGGTAGCAACATTGTATCTGTTGGAGGAAGTTCAAATAATCCAACTCTTGAACTTTATCTTCATAATTTGGAAACGGATGCCAATTTTGATGGTGCACATTTTTCATCTGAGAAACAGCTGTAGAGATGGTGATTTTGGAGATGATGTTATTGGACATGGAGATTTGAAGACATTAGTCCTTTTTTGGTTTTCTAAAGGCTATCATTTTAAGAACTTGTGTTTGAATTATTTATGCATGATGTGGTGTAGTTTGATCTTGTTTAGTAGTAATGTACTTCAAAAGTTTGTTATTTTATTACTGTAGTTTGATATTTTGCTTTACAACGTTGATATGTTTAATTATTATGTTATTTAATCTATTATACTATGTAAAGCTTTGCAAGTTTACTAGAAGAGTTTATGGAGCCTCCACTAGTTGTTTACAAAAGCTGTCAAGTCTCATACTATATATATCATTTAAATTCCATACCTTAACCTGTTAATTGTTTAGTAGTTAATTCGATTCAAATGTTCTGTTGTCTATTTATGCTGCTGGTTCAGAAATGCTAGATTTGTGTTGAATTTCTGTGTGTTGACCTTTTGCTCTATTTGATGAGAAGGATCATGGGATCTTCCGAGATGGTAGCAAGGAAATATCTGAAGCCCAAAATTCTCTGTATAAGAGAACATTGTTGCAAGATCTTAATAGACAAGGTGCAGTTGTTCTTGAAGGAAAAACTTTAGGTAATTTCTTCTCTTCAAATTGGTTTTTTCAGTGTCTACCAAAAACAATTTTGTTTCATAATTGTTTTCCCATATCATAATATATGTTCCCTAAATATTATTTTGTCTAATATGTATATCTGTAGTCAGACAAAAATGGTCTTCAGTAGTAAATATGTAAGATTGGCAAATACTAATAATGCATATCATAATTAAATTATTTCCTTGTGATTAATTTACTTGACTCTTGTAGCCATATTGAAGTTGACTTTTAATTATTTCTCGAGCACATATACCTAAGTTAAGGGGGAGAGACTTCCTTGTTTGTATTATGATATTATCACATCTCTGCTATTTGTTTCACTTCAAATTTGTCTGAGGACATTGTAGAGGTTGTGAAGAATTGTGATTTGCAAATTGGAAAAGCTCAGCTTTTAAGAATCTTAAATTTGTTTTCTGTTCTCATTTATGTTGACAAATTTTATTGTCATTAAGTGTTGTTACCTTGACCAAGAGTAAGACACATTTTAAAAGCATTTTCCCAAAATCAATCGAGACCTTGGAGAGTAAAATGCATTCACATCTGGATAGTTCACATCTTGATAGTTGCAACTTAGTTATGGTCATATGGTCTGGTGTGATGAGTCAAATTTCAAAATATAAATGTAGATATGGAGATGGAACACCCAAGAACAGTAGCTGAAATTCTTGCTCGAAGAAAACAGAGTTAGTATGGCTGACTTTTTTCATTCCTTTTTCCTATCTGTTCACATGGAGCAAATTCTTATTTCATTTCTCTGTATAGAATCTGATGAGGTTGTAGGCGATGAGGAGAGACAAAACAGAATTTCCAAGATGACCCCGATTGAAGATCTTCAGGCACAAGATGATCATCATTATGCACCACTCTGTATCAAGGTTCAATATTTTCTCAAGAATTAGATGAATCATGTTTATTATAGTGATAGTGAATAACTTGATTTACAAAACTGGTGTCCATTGGGACAGGTCTAGAAGTATTAAATACACCCTAACAAATGCTTTAAATTTCTTAAAAGAGCAACCATTTAATAACTTGTGTACTTTTTCAATGTAATAATTACTTCTTCAGTGAAAACTTTCAGTAGTTGACTTATTGTCACTTACCTATGGACTTAGAATAGAAAAAACCCATAAATAATTTACTAATTAATAACTAATTCTTTTTTTGATAAAATATCTGTTAAGTGTTATGACTTATGTATTTGTTTCATAATCAGGATCCTCGTGACTATTTTGATTTCCAACAAGCTAATGCAGTAAAAACATTAGATGATTCCCAACCTGGAATGGAGCAAATGACATGCAGTTTGGGCTCTGAGGAAGCCTATGGTTCTTTGATGTCAGCGATATCTAAAATCCAAGCTACTGGATTAAGGGATCCTCTCTTTAGTCCTGACGTCGCTCTTAAGGTAATATATATTTGCATCACATAATTCTATATTTGAAAAGAATACCGTTTTTTAATAATTGACAGGTGTATATGGTTAATCTCTCAATATTTTGCTTAGAAACATTTGTTTTGTTTCTTTTGTAATAACAAATATTTTTTTTGCTATTGAAAATGAAAGCCATTTATTTTTTTCCAGGTACTTCATGGATTGACTAAAAATATCTCAAGCACCAAATATCATCTTGGGAAAACTTCTCAAGAGAGTGTCCTTGATATATTGCCCAATACTACCAAGGAGAAACTACTAGATGTAAGTCATCCACAATTGTTTGAGGTCTTCGAGAAGGAAAACAAAATAGAACGAGTGGAAAGAAAATAAGAAAAGAGCAGGGGATAATCTTTTGGACTTCTATTTGTGCATTGAGATATAGCATTTTTGGCATTTATTTTCAATCTGAAGTTTGATTTTTCATAATTTTTGTATTTTCTTATGGGGTGGTTCTGAATTATTGTATTTATATTTTTTTCATACATGCTCCATTCTTTCCAGCATTGGGTGTGCAGTCAGGAATTGCTTAGGCACTTTTGGTCTTCATATCCAGTTACAACTCAAAACCTTGTTAATAAGGTAAATGTTGATCTTTTGTGATTTAAAATATCTTTAAATGCTGATTCTGATGCATGACCTATCTAAATATCGCTGCAATGGAATAAGTCTGGGATGTGGATTTGCTTGCAATTATCTCTTTTCCTGTTTCATTTTAAAGAGCAGTATGTTCACTTCATGTTTATAAATTATTACGGTTTACATTGCAAGAAGTTTCTATTTGTTTGCATGTAAGTCAAGCAGTAAACCAGTTTGTCAAAAAATTTCTTGATTTTATATAAATAATTGCTTTAATTGAATGTTTTGAGTTTGCTATGGAGTTACGGACATTTGGTGATCTGTTCCCCACTAGGTAATTCTCATCAAACAATTTATCCTGTCTGACTTAGCTTTTCAAATTGGGTATAATAATTCCTTTTACGTCTCTAACATTTACCTGACACAAAAACCTGTTTGTTTTAGGATTTTAGTAACTATTGAACTGATTTCTAATGGTCCGGTAAACTTACCAAGCATCAATCTATAACTTATTTTTGTTTGAAGAGTCAAGAAACAGGCTTCGATACCATGTAAGGAACCCTGCTGGTCCGAGCAATTAAGCCGGGACATAAGTTTGATGTTTTATGATCAAAATTGCAATATAAGTATTCTATGTCAGATAGCTATTAGATGACTTTAGAGGGTTTTTCCTTCTACGTGCCGTTGGTGGTAATTGGATCACAAACTCATTATAGTGTAGATATGTTTGTAGTGATGCATTGAGAAATCTTTATGAATTGCATTTTATCATATATCTAATGTTTTTCTCACTCGTGAACTAAATGCAGACAAGAAGACTGAAAGATTCCATATCACAAATATATTCTAAACTTGAGGTACGCTTTTAGCTAAAGCCTCTTTTAGCTTTTCTCCCTGCACTAACGCGTTTTCTTTTATTATGTTAATTTTTTGTTGCCTGCATTAGTTTTATTTGAAGTAAGAACTTAGTGTTTCTACTTTTCTTTGTTGCTTCTTAGGAAATAAAGGTATCTGCATCGTCAGACTTACGGCACCAGGTTTCCCTCGTTGTCCATCCTATGCAGCAGGTGAGCACAACATACTCATTGACCATTTTCATTTCTTCGTGATTTTCAAACTCGATAAACTACTTCCTACGTGATGAGTTATGTTTTGGTTTAGATGTGTCGAGTTCTTAGCAACAACATGATTTAATCTGATCTTTTTCCTTCATTTTTGTTTGTTGGTTTTCATAAATTTTATAGTTCTAGAAATTTACTTACCTCTGTCACCACTTAGTGAGGATGTGGCATGCAGTTTGACATGTTACTTGGCAACGGTTTAATGTGACATGTTTAGACCCATGACACATCAGTAAGCGGTGGTAAACATTTGTTAGATGTTTAAATAATTAGCAAAAGAGGCCAACTGAAGATCTTTTGGAGGATTGAAACAAAATTCAGTCATATTTACAGGAAGTGCTTCGTGATTTTTCCTATTTTAAAATTTTCCTCTCTTGAAAGGCTTTCTGTTTTGCCTGTATAGGTGTTTTGCAGCGATTGACTGATGTTCTTGTTCAGTTCAATTTAGTGGATAGTCCATGCCCTTGTTTTCCATTGTCTTTATTTTTTCTGTATCCTTCTTGTTTATTCCATCTTATGGAAGATTAAGGGATACGGACAAATTTTTTACTCAGGCTCTGGATGCTGCCCTGTTACATTATGACGCTGACATTAAGAAAAGAAATGCAAGAGGCTCAAAAAAGTCTAATGGTTATGTTTAGGAGAATGTTTTGGTCTCCCTTCACTGCGACCAACATACTATTACAATTTAGGAATGTAAGTTCCATCAATTTTGCCGTGACCACAAACCAGAATGGCTATTTTATCTCTATATCATTATGAAATGAATGTCCATGAGACTTAGTCAGCAAGAGTCTTACTAGATTGTTAACATGTAACCTATAATTACTTGTTAACACTGGCCCTTGGAAAAGAACGAGTTAATTCACAAGTTTCCTGCTTCTTCTTCACCCTCTGTCTCCCTGTACTATACCTTCTTGACTTTAGCAGTACATAAAACACTGTTTAACGAATTGCTTTCTGCATTTTCAATGACGGAAATAATTTTACTGCATTGTGCTGACTAAATTTAGTATATTGATGCATCCTCTCAAGTTGATAACTTTAAATTCTCCAATAGTAATTTTCTTTTTTCTTAACAAAAGGAAATTCAACTAGAACTACAGAATGTATTGATTAGCAGCATAAATGGATTTAAAAAAAAAAAATATGCATAAGCATAAACTAGTAGAGGGTTCATAAAGTCGTCGGTGTTTACTATAAGTATAAAGTACGATGGCGTAAGTTAATACGTAAAAATCTGTAAATTACTTGGTTATATTTTGAAGATTAAAATGGTTGTTTATTTTAATTCTAGTTATTAGATTATTAAATAAGATTAGACGTGGCCTATACACACTGCTGAGAAATCACTGCTAAGTTTTCACACTATTTTTGTTCACCCAAAATGTCATGAAAACTGAAACGGTGATAAAAGGTATTATAATTAGATGAATGAGTAAAAGTTGTTTATAATAAAATTGTAAAACTTAATTCTTTTTGTTTTTATAATTACACGAAATTTTTTATGATTTAATAATTTTTTTATTTTAATAATTATTACAATAAAAGAATTTATTATTTTGTTATGTAAAAGAAAAAGGGACACATCAGTCATAGTAAAACGAATGATGTAGATGCTACCAGTGATGCAAGCCCTTACGATCGCATCGATTAGGTGATTTCCCATTATCACATTCTCAAATTTTTCAATAACCAAACTCCGAAATTCACCACTCTAGTTAAGAGCCACATAGCATTATAGTTGCTTTAATTATTATATTTTGTTTATATCCGTCTTAACGTTTCGTTTTATTTTGTATTTAAAAAAACAAAAGACGTGCTTCGCAAGGACAACAACATAGGACGTGTTTGTTGGACTTTGACAGCAATAACAGTGAAGAAACATATTTAATTTAGGGTCGTTGGGCGAATCAGTTCATCTCCATGATGAGTATATATAAAGAGTGTTAGAAAGATGATGAATGATAAAAAGAGAAAATGGGAGAGGTGAAGCTACATGGGTTTTGGTACAGTCCGTTCGCATTGAGGGTGAAGTGGAGCTTAAAGCTGAAAGGTATTGAATATGAGAACATTGAAGAGGATCGATTCAACAAAACTCCTGAACTCCTTCAGTACAATCCTGTCTACAAGAGAATCCCCGTTCTGGTTCATGCTGGAAAACCCATTTCTGAATCCATGATCATAATCGAATACATCGATCAGGTTTGGCCTCAACATCCACTCTTACCTTCTCATCCCTACGACAGAGCTCTCGCACGCTTTTGGGTCAAATACTCTGATGATCTGGTAATTACTTTCACTTCACAATTCACAATTACTTTAATTATAATAATCTAGTAATAGTTTAATAATACTGACACGATAACATTGGTGTGAATTTTTTTACAGACCGAGGGAGTAAGAGCACTGTATCGTAGCAAAAATGTGGAAGATAGGAAGAAGGTGATAGAGGATATTATTTGGGAGCATTTTAGAGTTGTGGAAGATCAGTGTTTTGGTAAGGAAAACAAATTCTTTGGAGGAGAGAGTGTTAATGTTGTGGACTTGGCTTTTGGGTCCATCATCAAATATATTACTGTGTTGGAAGATATCTTTGAAGAGCAAATTCTTGAAGCACAGAAATTCCCTCGTTTGTATTCATGGTTTAATATCTTCAAATCTGAACCAATCATGGCAGAAATCTTACCTGACCAGGATCATATGGTAGCTTTTCTTAAACCTCTCAGAGAACGAATTCTGGCATCTTCGTGAGAGAAGAAAAATAGTATATCTCTTATATGTATCACCACCACCTTTTATATTTAGGTTTCTATCAATATAACTATCAAAGTAATAAAAGTTTGGGATTGATAATTTTGAATCTACTTTATTATCTTTTGATGTGTTCTGTCATAATTATTCTTCTAGTCCAAGAACTAAAAACTAATTCTTTAGTCTTGTTAATAAGTAATAACTAATCTAAATATAGCAGCATTCAAAAGTCATAAAAGAGCACATGCACATATCTTAGTAACTAATTAATATATTTTCTTTTTCTTTTATTACGAGTGTTCTAGACCATCAAACTAGAAACAACTATGTGAAACCAGTTTTGTTAAACATATATATAATTTCATAAAAGATTATTTTAATTAAATGTTAAGAATTTTAATCACAGTCATCAAAATATTGTTTTAGATACTAATCGTAGATAAAATTAAACTTTTTCTAAATAAAATTCTTTATTGTAAACATTGATCCTTGATCCACATGTTACCTGAAATATTTATAAATTTATAGTCAATTTTTGCGTATTAACCCTGAATTTTCCAGAAAAATGTGATATCAATTATGTTCTTAAAAACTAATAAATTAAAATGCATAGGTTATTATTTACATTATACAATTACTTTATGCAATTAAAATAATAATTAATGTAATAACCTGAAAAATAGGATAAAAGGGACAAATACGAGTATTAAGTGATAAAACCATATTTTTATAGTTTAAAATATACAACAATATAAATCTTAGACTTTTAAAACACTGATTCATTTACTTAAGCTCATTCTCTCTCTACAACCTTGTTCTTCAAAGTTCCTCTCCCTTCTCTCTTATATTCCTTCACACTAAACCATTCAATCTTTGAATTGAAGGTGTTCAAGTGTTTCCAGCGTAGAGGACTTCGAAACCCACCGATCAATTGGGCGCCTTTCAACTCGTTGTTTCAGCTGAATTTTCATGCCCGGGCGCCCCTAAAGGGCGTTGGGGCGTCATTTTCTGCTCTTCCTTTTATTTTTGATAGTTTGGGGGGTTTCGGATGTCCGTTTTGGACGTTCTTTAGGTCATTCTAGGGGTTTTTGACCCTTCCGGAGCCATTGGTGAGGGACTCAAGGCTGTTTGAATTACTTAAGTATTGATAATTAAAAGTCCTAAAGAATTTTGTGTTAATAAGTGTTGGTTTTGTGAAAGTATGTAATGTATGAGTTGTTTTTATGACATGGTTGATGTTGTATGATGGTGTATGGGTTTGGCATGAGACAATATAGTAAGAATGCACTTGAATTACTATGAAATTGTATGTATGATGAATCAAAGTGGTTTATGAGGTACATTATTAATTCAAGAGGAATATCATATGATTTAAAGTGGTCGGATTGAATACGAAATTAAGATCTCTCAGTGAGATCAATTAGTGTATTGAATGTATGTAAGAGGCTTCCACTATGGGGGGTTATCCCTAACACTCTAACGGTCTTCATTCTCACTTAGAGAGGATTGACGCGTGTGGTGAGAGTAGTGGGAGGTCCTAGGGTAGGCGCTATCACTGGAGGTCTATTCCGCGGTAACGGACCAGCCTTGTGTGTGGTCGGGTCAAACCCCTCAGCAATGGCTTTGCAAAGCAGTAGAGGCCACCACAAGTGCACAACCCGCTCCAGCTCTATATACATTCTTAGTCCGGACGAGTCTAGAGGTTTGTATATGATAGGATGATTGTTTTAGTTGAGTTTATGAAATAAGCGCTTGTGTTTATGATGGCTCACATGCTTGTATGTAAACGAATGCTCTCGGTAATGTTAGATTAATGTGCCATGAATTGTATGTTTGTTTGAGACCTAGCTCACCCTTGCATTGTATGTTGTGTGTGTTTGCCTTCCTCCCTTGCGATGATCATCCAATCCTTTGGATGTGAGCAGTAGGTGACGATGTACCTCTAGAGCAGGCGTTGGAGACCGAGGAAGATCCAGCACCTAGTACTTAGGACTTCCATTAGCTTTTAGTTGAATAGTTTGTCATTTTGAAAAACTTCTAGTTTTTATTTTACCATGTTGGTATTTTGGAAAATATTCTTTAAGTCTCTTTAAAGTTTAGTTAGCATTACATTTTGGAGAACTTTGGGGAACTTGTACTCAAGCTTATTTCGTTTTAATTTCCACTAAATTTTGGATGACTGTATAAATATTTAAATACTGTCATCTTTATCTCTTAAATGCTTTCACATATTGTAATAGCTGAATCCTATTGTATTATATGTGAATATGATATTTTGGGATGTTACAATTATTATTATTATAATCATAATGAAAAATAATAATAATTAGACATGGATAAAAATTGATAAACTCAAATAATTATTATCACAAAAATAAAAATATAAGATAAAATTGTAAATGAGAAAAGGATTAAAAATAGTCTCAAACGAGGTTCACATAACATTATCCCCATAGAGAAAATATTTGCAAAGATTATTTTTAAAGAGAAAATTTTCCTAGTTGTTGATTAGAGCATCATTTTGATAACGTTTAGAAAGAAAAGAAGAGAGTAAAAAAAAATGTAAACTAATTTTCTATGTTCATTATTGCTACTAATAAAAGTCTTCTTTATAGATATAAAATAATATAAATCAAATAATTAATATAGAAATTTAAATTATGTAAAAAGTAATCAATTATATGAATAGTTGTAACAAATTGATCATATAAATAATTGTAACGAACCGATCATATAAGTAATTATAGCATCGTAACAAAATTAAAACTATGTATACAAGTATAACTTTTAAAATAAAATTGTCTTTAAAAAATAGATTTTTCCATGTTTTGTTATATTTTAAATTAAGTTTTTCTATTTTTTTAAAAATGGTCACACCATTTTGTTATAAAAAAAATGTCATTTGTATTCTGATTATTTAAGTTGGACATCGTAGTTTTGTAGATATTTTTTTAACATTAAAAATCGTTTAACCAATTTAAAAATAATCAAAACTCAATAAAAAAACCTTGATATTTTTATTCTAAATTAGCTTTTTTTTTGTTTGATTTAAATTAAAGATAAAAAACAAATCCAACGACATATTATATTTGAGTATAATATTATATACTACATTAATAAGATTTAGCAAATAAACATATGTGAACATTAAAGCATGATAATTAACTTATATTATAACGTAAAATTACACACACACACACACACACATATATATATATATATATATATATATATATATATATATATATATATATTTATATTTTTTTTTCAATATTTAGTAAATTTAAAAATATATTCAACAAGTTACCTACCTAATAAAATATTTAGTAAATTTAAAAATATATTCAACAAGTTACCTACCGTATATTAATTTAATGAATTCAATTTTTATATTAAATTAAAATCAATGAAACTTAACCTCATTTTGATCTTTGCATTTTATTCAAGCAAAAAGTTGAATATAAAACAAACTTCAAAACACTGTTGTATATTTTATTTCACTTTGAAAATTCCTCGGCGGCTGTAAAATAAATTTCCCAGCCTTCACTGAGACTTACGCTATTTGCCTCTTTTTTTCTTTTCCTTAATAATTATAATAAAGGATTTTGACTTAAAAACTTTATATATATATTGTTTAAATTATTTAGTGGTTAATAAAGTATTTTACTAATTATCAAAATAGTTTTTTCAATAATAAATATAAAAATAATAAATTTATCATACTTGATGATTTATGATTAAGTGATAAAATTATTTTTCACTCTCAATATATTATCAATGTTTTAATTATATTTCTCACTACTAAATTAATATCAGTGTCTTTGTTATACCTATTTCCATTTCTTTAAGTTCATACTCTATTTTTTTAAATGGTATAAAAATAATTAATTTATATATATATATATATAGTTATTTTTATTCTATATTATTTTTTAAAATTGGAATAAGAAATAAAAAAGTTGAACTTTCATTTTGATTTGTTTACTTTTCATTTCTATAGTTAACAGATAAAAGTATGAAAGAAAGAGAACAAAAAGTTGGTCTGAAGAGATAATATTCTTACAAATGTTAAGATTATTATATTAAAATAATAAAAATTATTACAATATAAAATATGGAATATTTATTCATTTGTGACGTAAGCCATTACGACAACTCCCGTTGACTAGACGAGGCATATATACTATAATATTATGAACCTTAAATACCAAAACTCAATTATTTTACATAAGGACTAATAATCTCGTATAAAAATTAGGAAATGGTATGCTATATAAAAAAAAGGTAATATAATATTTGAAGATAAAATTTATTTTTTATTTTATAATTGATTTTATTGTATATTCAAGGATTTAACTTCTCTGAAATATTAAAGATTAAGTATTTAATCATTGTTTGGAAAACAATTAATATTCTAACACATCTATAATTTATTATGAAAATAATGTTTCAAGTAACAATCAATAAAGACTCCTTCAGCAGATTTAAATTTTTTTAATACTTTTTGGTTGCAGTAATTGTGATTGGTGGAGACCATTTGTGTTGAAACTTTTATTAGCAATTAATATTTATTTTATTTGTGAAAGTTGTGGTAGATAGGATATAAATAGTTAGTTTTGGGATTTGGAAAAATAAGGGGAAAATGGGAGAGGTGAGGCTTCATGGATTTTGGTACAGTCCCTTTACTTTAAGGGTGGTATGGACCTTGAAGTTAAAGGATATACCATATGAGAATATAGAGGAAGATCGGTACAACAAGAGTGTTAAACTTCTTGAATACAACCCAGTGCACAAGAAAACTCCAGTGCTAGTTCATAATGAAAAACCTTTATGTGAGTCTATGATTATTGTTGAATACATAGATCAGATTTGGCCACACAACCCATTGCTTCCTTCTCATCCCTACAACAGAGCTTTGGCACGCTTTTGGGTTAATTATACTGAAGAAATGGTACTTGTTCAAAACCTCCAGATTTTTAGTTTTTCATTATCAATCATCATGACATGAGTCTGTGCTAAATGACACTTGTGTCCGATGAACTTTTGAAGTTTTCTGCAGGTGTGAAATTCTTCCGTAGCAATACTGATGAAGAACGAGAAAAGAGCATAGAGAATCTATGGAAGCATTTCATGGTTGTTGAGAATCAGTGTTTTGGTGATGAGAAGAAAATATTTGGGGGAGAAATTATTAACATTGTGGACATAGCTTTTGGGTCCATGTTCAAATTTTTTGAGGTTGCAGAAGATCTTATTGGAGCGAAGGTCCTTCAAGATGAGAAATTCCCTCAGCTGTGTTCCTGGTATAACAATTTCAAGAATGTTCCTGTTATTAAAGAAAATCTCCCAGACCACCAGAAAATGGTAGCTTTTATTAAGATTATTAGAGAAAAAAACTTGGCATCTTCCTAAGAAAATGGTCTTTCAAAGAAACAAATGTAATAAATGTGAGTTCGGAGTGTTAATAAAAGAGTGGCTTGTGAGTCAACCCTCTAAGTTATACAATATCAATCAACTATGCATTGATTTGTATCTGAAAAGTTATTATAATGTTAAGCATTTTCTTTAGTATACTCTCTATCTGAAAAGTTTGATTTATATACTCTATCTGATTCGAAATAGTCGTGAATACAATAGTTAAAAATAGTTGTTTTGCTTTGATAGATTAAATCGAACTTCAATTCATTTAATAAGTATTTTTTATACACAAACTATTATTAATCATTATATTCATTTAACTATTTATAAAATAATTATCATTTTATAACTGATTATTATTATTATTATATTATATATTTAAATAATTAATTGTTTTTATTAAGATGTATCATTTTAAAGTTACAAGAAATGTAATAAAATATATTCTACAATTGACTAAAAGATAAGATGGCATTAGTGTATACAATAACTGCATTAATCTCAAAGTACCAAATTCAACTCGATATCAATTTTATATATATATATATATATATATATATATATATATATATATATATATATATATATATATATATTTCGTTTATAATTCCGCGTATTAACTTGAGTGTAGGAAAATAGATACTTTAATTTAATCCTATAACTTGAAATCATATCATATTATTGAAAGAAGTAGAAAAAAAAATTAAGATTCATGAAAAGTAATATAAAAAAAAAACATGTAAATGAAACAAATATCTAACAGTTAATTTTATAACATTTACTAATCAAATCTCTTTATTCTTTTACAGAATCTTCCATTATCATCAGAAATAGAAGGAAGAAAATTGTGTCTTGATTTATTATATTAAAAACAATTATTCTTAAAATTGGTATATGTTTTAGAAAGTAGGAGATATAATATTATTTTATTAAAAAACAAATTAAGTTTCAATTTTTTATAAATTTAGACATTTTTAATTAAATACTTACTAATTTTTTTCTCTATTTAATATTCAATTTTTTTTAATTAAATTATTGTTATTTAATTTTTCCATTAATTATATAACATGATTACTATTTTATTTTATCATTTTGTTTAATAATTTTTACATATTAAAAGATTAACTATCACATAATTATTATATATAAATGATATTATAATTAATTAAAAATTGATCAAACTTATAAAATATTATAAACTTAAGAAATTAAATTGTAAAAAAATTAAAATCTTAAGTTAAAAAAATTAACAAAACGCAAAATCCGAAATTGTAAAAAAAGAGCACCAAAATTACAATTCTTTTACAAAATCTAGAAAATAAAATTATAATTAAGTATAATATTTATGACTTCATCTTCACTCGATGTTACAACAGGTTATTTATCTCGTCTTTCACTGTGTGTTTTCCTTTCTCTTTATCTGCTCTTTTCACCTCCTTCACCCATAAATAGAATTTATGTCTATCACTTCTGTTTTAAACATAAGAAAGTTATGGAGGGGCAAAAAGAAAACCTCAAGTGAAGACATTGTTATGGGACATAAGTAGCATTGTCTTCACCTAGACAGAATTTGTACTAGAATACTACGTTATGCTAAATCACTATAATAGGATATAAAAAAGATAAGGAGAAGGAACTAAATTTTACTGAGCATTTCTTTACAATAAAACATGCATTGATGAATAATCAACCTCAAGAATTATTCTGCATGGAAAATGAACATACCTCACCGCTCCCGGTCAATTCCTCGAAGTGAGTAATTACGTTTTCAAGTTGTGAAAACTGAGTCAAATATTTTACATGTTGTTCAGCAGTATCAAAGTGATTGAGCTGCCACTGGGAAAGACCATCACCAATAATTTTTAAACCGCTTTTCAGCAATTCCACTCCTCTGCTTATTCCGTCAGGAAGTTTCCTTTTCTTATTTGATTGGTTCTTGCGATCAACTTCCATGTTATCACATCTATCTTTCTCTTCAGCAATGGCTGAAACCTTTTGGACCATCCGTTTCAACACAAGGCCTTCTCTACCCAGCAGCTCAAGCTGTTCAGGGCTTGGTGCAACTGTAAGAAGAGCTTTTTCCTTTTTAAGAAATTTTCCAAACTCAACCATAAATGTTTCCTGATTTGATTCGAGTCCTGAAACTATGTCATATGAAAGTGCTGCATCCTGTGGAACAAATCTCCATAGCTTATTGCACCTAGTCTTAGAAGCAAAATATCCAAATGCGGTAATTGCCAAATGAATAAGTGCCCAGTGCTGCTCTTTCAAGAGCAAGTGATATAATTCCCACACAGCGCAGCTCTTTGCATCATCGTCACTTTCTGAAATTTCCACGTGTACAAGTCCTGCAAGGAATTTAGCCAAATGTGGTTTGCATTTGTTCAAATGGGCTCCAGGCTCAGACAAAAAGATATTTTGAATCTCCATGATGGCTTGTTCAATATCATTCGCGGTATACAGTTGTTCCAAATATGAGATTATCCATAGAGTTTCACTGAAAAGCTGGAGATAACGGTTCTTAATTACTTCGTCCACGGTACTTTTGTAATTAGAAGAAATTGCAACCAAAAACTTCAAGGCCCTTGCATCAATATCCGATAGTCCACTTTGACTGCACAGAAAAGGGAATATCATTCTTAAAGATGACACCAATAATCTTCAGGTTTAATGAACCGATACAATGAATCAGATTGAAATGAAGAAAAATCGTGTCCGTCAGTAAAACATTCAGATCAGATTGAAACATGCATTTGATTCTGAGAGGTCAAACCCAAATCTGACTTTCGCTTGCAAGATATAATTAGTCTGACATACAGAGAGAATAAAGTATACAGAACTCGTAAATCCCTCTGTATTCATGTCCCCATGTGCTGTACGCAGACTATACAAGTAATTATGAATGATAGAGATAAAAACAAATTATTGGCAAAATGGGCAAGCATTCTATATTTTTAATGAAGTTTATACTTCAAATATTTCCTAGTGACTTATAATAATCCAAAAATGGATGGAATACGAAAGAACCCAGAATACTTACAGTGATGGCAAAGACGCAGAAAGAATAAAAACTGGAACACCAAACAAACCAGAGGAGCATGCTACCATTGATGCTTCATCAAAGTTGTCTATGAAGTCTAAATAATCAGACTTAATTCTTTGAATGGAAGTGTTCCTCAACTCATCTGCCAGTAAATCAAACGGAAAACCTTCCATGAACAGAGCCAAGCAAAAAATTGGTGACAACTGTGACCTCCCATCACCGACAAGAGAAATGTACACCTCGTTAACTATTGATTGTGCACCGTAGGTTAAAAGCATGCATATGGATCTCGCCAACTTTCTGAACGAAGAATAAGGCAAGAAAACTGAGTCTGAGGATGCCAACAGATTAAGTAATGAGCATAGTTTGCCAAGGATGTTACTTGCCATCTTTTTTTCAGCATGTCGCAGCATAAAGCACCAGCATTCCATTACAATCTCCCAGCATAGAAAGTGAGGATGAAAGCAGTTCTCTAGTAAGAAAGACTCCAACTCCTGCCAAGCTGTGCTTGAAGAGATCACAATCATGAAGGTTTTGAATGCTTGCAAGAGGGAAGTGAAAATAGGCCATGATACCATTTCTGCTGTTTTTCCAGAGCCATACAATAAAGGAAATTGCAAAACAAGTATGTGAGAATAGACATCTTCCTCAACTAAAATATCCAAAAACCAATTGAGTTTCCTTGTTATTGCTATTTGTACATCACCATCAAGCCCACGAGAATATCTAAGAAAGTTAATAAACAATACAACCCGACCAAGTATTAGCACTTTTGCTCTACTCATACTTTCACAGCTATTGCAAAAGATATCATTAACCCATTCAGGGTTACGACCGCTTAAGGTTGGACAATCAAGGACAGAGTGACAATCCCCTTTATTTCTGAACAACCATTCTAGCACCTCAAGCTTCTGTTCCAGTTTCAGATCATGAGAATTTAGCAAAGACAATAGTAGATCCAGGGTTGTTTCTTCCAGTAGTTCAGTAATTTTCATAGATACACATTTCAGACGGTTTTCATTGCTTACAAAGATCCAGAACCATGTGATCTGGAGAACACACAGTGAAATTTCCCTGTAAACTGTATACGCCTGATGAGGATACATCGAACATATCTTAAGAGTATTCATTAGGTAAAATCTCAATGGCAAAATGATTCTTTTAGCTTCAATTTCAGAAATTGCTTCATTGAGTGATGAAGACCAAGCCTGGGCGGCACATTTCAGAGGCTCCGTTATCAACCCAAGCAAAGTTAACACTATATTTGCTACGTTAACTTCCGTAAAATGCCCACCGCCAATCTGAAGCAAAGAAACAACACCTTTCCAGGAGATATTAAGAATATTGACAGAATTGCCACCATCATTTGCAGCAAAAACACCAATTTGAGACAGTTTTTCTATTGCACATTTTGTTATGCGGATAACATGATCAACAGTGATAGGTTTGTCAGGCCCCGACCCATTTTCATCACTTTCCTCCCAGTTTACCAATTCAGAACGTGCCTTGCAAAATTTGACCACAGCATCAAGGACATTGGGTGCAACCTTCGATACTTCTGATCCAAATGATTGAATTTTCTGCTTACGAGCACTAAATGAACTATGCTTAGGAACAGATACAAAATTTTGCATGGTAAAATATGAATACGAAAAATAACATCTCTACAACATTATTTTTTGCTCGTGCTGGACTTTACTACATAACTTCACAGTCATAAAACATTTATAGATATATTCAACGACTTTATCGAAACTTATAACATCTCGGGGAGATCAATAATTTCAGAGGCATGCCATTTTCTAAAGACTGATAATTTAAGTTCAGTTTTGATCTACAACCAGAGAAGTTTTTTTATGCACCACTCTATTGTATTGACTTTGTCAAAGTCCCACTCCCTTAATAATGAGGAAATGCATGATTAAGTAATAAGGTAAAAATAATAACTGACAATAGAACAAAATTAAAGCCCACATCAATTAGTAAGAAAATAAAAATTCATATAAAATGTCCCATCATTGTCATGTTTTGTTTTACTGAGAGAAACATATTACCGTAGCATGAGATATAGAATCTTTGGTCAGATTTAATACTTCTGAAATGAAGATTTCTACCGTGTCCATCAATTCCTTGTCACCAAAATCAGTGAATTTCAACAAAGTAGAAAATGTTAATGCAGAAAACCTTAGGATCTCGACAAGAAGCTGCAAACAAGAAATAAAAATAACTAAGTAGAAAATGACGTAACTAAAAAATTATTAAATAAATGTTTCAAGGCTGAAAACCTTGCAATTAGTCCAAGAGCCTTATACAAGTCAAAAAGACTCGTGCATTAACTTAAGAACAGCCACATTCTCATTTACCACCAATATATAAAAGAATCCACATAAGAAAAGAAGCATTCAATACTTTTTACTGTTCAATTTATATTTAAGGCTTCAGAAAAATGGAAAAGTGTTTAATTCTGTGAAGTGTGCTACGTCTCTAAGCTATATCTGAAGAGTGCATGATAATAATAACAGAGGTTGTCAGTAAAAGCTTTTATCAGCAACAAAAATCATTTTGGATATGTTCGTTTTCTCCTGTTTTTGGACTTCTGCTATGTTTTGTGCTTTTATGGTGCTTTATGAGGTCTTTTGTTTCGTATTTTATATTTTAAAACAGAAAGTTCAATCAATGACATAAATAATTGTCAGTAAAAGCATTTAAATCAGAAAACGCATCAGATATGCTCATGTTTCCATCCTTTTGGACTTCTGGTAATGATTTGCTTGCATATGTTGTTAGGAGTCCCACATTAAATGATACAGGCTACTTGATGTGGTACTTAGGCTTACAAGTTTTCTAATCGAATGGACTAATCTTTTGAATTGGCTCTCCTCTAGTGCTTAAATTCTAACATATGTTTTGTGATTTCATTGTGCTTTAGGAGGTATTTTGCTTCCTTCTTATTCAAACATTGATGCCATAAATAAGTTAAGAGCAGCAGCAATGTGTATCTCTTCACCTTATCATCACAGTCAAAGCATTTCATTGCCTCCAGGGATATCATTAAAATCAAAAAGCAATAATTTTGAGCACTAGTAATTAATGTCTTCTTCAAGGATCAAGGAGATTTAATCGTCACAGCAACTGATTGGATAAAATTAAGTGCTTCACATCTATTTTGTATAAAACAATGTTGAGGTATTGGCCTAGTGGGCAGTTTTACTCCATTGCTGTTTTCTTTTTGTCTAATCCTATTAGTGAGTCATTTTGAGTTTTAGCATTAACTCAATTAATAAACAGAATGAGTTACATTATGCTGGGTTTCACAAATCATAGCATGCGGGCATCAGTATTTCATGGTCACTAATTATCGTTTGTAAGCTCACTTCTCAGTATTTAATCAATAATGGCAACCAATGAGCAGTAATTAAACATTGAGTATTCAATTTTTTCTCTGACTGTTTTTCTGCTGTCCTTCTCTGTCCAATGTTAATTCAGATATGTAACCCTCTTTGACCCCATTGCTATATCACATTGTCAAAATAAATCATAAACAAATAAAATAACTAGAGAAGCATAATACAAGTATTATCTCTTCTTTCCCTGCATATATCAAAGGAAACTCAAGTTCAATTATATTTCTCCAGCAAAGGCATCTGTTAAATGTGTATTTTCTGATATTTGGGAAATAAAAACATATTCATGAGTTAATTTTACTCCCAGTACAGGAGAGAACAATTCCAAATTACAAATCAAGATCAAAATATAAAATGAACACGAGAAACTACTAAAAATACATACAACCAACAGAGTAAGAAGCTTTATTTTTCCTTTTGTAAACTAAAAAAACTTATTCAAGGATTATTTGAGAGATCAACCTATAGCACAGAACTCCTACCTGGTAAAATACAGAGCTATGTTCTTCTTCCTGAGATTCTTCTGTTGAAAGCAGACTCATCTTTAGATGCTTGCCACACCAGACAGCAGCCTAATAGTGAGGTTAATTTATAATAAAAGAGATACATAAAAATTAGGAGATGTGAAAGTGCTAAATGATATATAAAGGATAAAGAGAAAGTAAAACACGTGAGAGAAGTAAAGAGATACCTTGACTCCAAGATTGAGAATTTGTGGTAGGCAACTGGGTAAGTTAGAATCTATAAGGCGCAAAGCCACTTGTGTGATACTTCTATTTAGCACGCACTGTGTCACATCCAAACATGTGAAGTGCTCCCAAAAAGTCAAGCTAGCCGTGAAGGTGGGAACAGGGATGCAGACAATCGATAGAGTTCCAAAGTATCATACAAGTACAATAACAGATAAAGTCATGAAGTTTCACCAACAAACCATTAGGCCAAATGCAATAGATTTGAACCCCTTAAGCAAGATCATGCATTTAGTCTTGTGGATAAAAAAATCATAGTAGAAAAGAAAAACTTCCCTAAAAGTAACCAATCAGGCTCTAAGGCCAGGGTTAGTCATAAACCACGATCGTGAATACTCTGTAACAAGCACATATTAACTAAAAGAAAAACAAAAGTCAGGAATTTCAATATCAGGTAAAACAGTTATTTCTTATTCTAAATTTTGTTTAAATCTGAGGTTTATATATTGCTTTAAATGGCATGAATCTTATAATTTCAAGCATGAGATGACAAAAAAAAAAATAAGGCATCTAACTATAGGAATTTTGCATGTGATTGATTATAAAGCTCTAACGGAATCTGCAGTGAGTTGTAAATGAACACAAATGTGATTGAGAAGAAAGCAAACAAGGATACGACAACGCAGTTAACGACCGAAGCATAGTCGGACTCGGACACGTTCTTCAATTCTATGCATCCAAGATCCTTAAACAACTGAACGCGATCCTCAACAACCTATGCATAAAACCCTAAAATCTGAGACCACAGTGACATAATGTAGTTTACAAGTAGAAACAAAGATGATTATGAGAAGAAGAAGCTTGCCTCGGAGGATTTAATGGCTGCTAGTATTTTCTGAATATCAGTGGTAGAGTTACCTTCCGCCATTTTACACACACTCACTTCTGTCTTCTCTGTTCTCTTCTCATTTTTCGATTTTGCACATATCCATTTTGGATTGTGTTTTCTATTTTCCTTTTTCCCGCCACTACTAATACAAGCGATTTGTTTTTTTTTTTCAGGTTTTCCATTGGTTTAATATATACTCAGAGATTTTTAGTATATATTTTTTTCAGTTTTACCTTTTAAATTTATTCCTATATATAAAGTTTAATTTTTGTGTTCGTATTGTTTTAAATATCATTGTTAAACGACTATTTCTTAAATTAACTGTTTTTTTTTTATTTTTTAAAAACATAATTATTTTTTCTTATAAATTTACTTACAAAATAAATAACAAA
This sequence comes from Vigna mungo, assembly GCA_036885675.1. Lineage (NCBI taxonomy): Eukaryota > Viridiplantae > Streptophyta > Magnoliopsida > Fabales > Fabaceae > Vigna > Vigna mungo. Next base: position 39,789,325 of record CP144692.1, on the reverse strand, counting down.
TATTTACAATAAAATTACAAAAAATATTTTAATTTTATAATTATAATAAGAATAATTTTATTACTTTTTATTATCATAAAAAATGTGAATATATATATATATATATTGAATCTAAACCTATTTTAAGGATAAACTATAATTTATTATAACTATTTCACTGACAATAAATCTTCCTATTACAACGACTTTATTGGTAATTAATTTTTGTTCTTTCTTGTTATTTTTTTTCTTTCTTTTACACAATTAATATTTTATCTTTTTTATTCTAACGTAACGGATTGTTACAGGATTTTACGGTTGGTAATTGGCAATTGATTTTTTTCCTTCATGGGACAATTAATGTTGTTTTTTATTGTTCTTTCTTTCTTTATGACACGGGTTTAAGGTTGGAAATTAGTCTTCGTTCCGACAATTAATTTTCGTTCAATTATTTTTGGTTCCTTCTTGATTATTTATTGTTATTTTTTTGGCAATTAATCTTCGTTCTTTCTTTGTTTTTTTTGTAAGCAATTAATTTTTGTTTAGGGTAATTTATCTTTAATCTTTTTCGTTTTTTTTTTGTTTTTTTGGTGAATTTGAATTTGAATTTCTCATGAAATGAGAATTTGATTTATCATGAGATGAGAATTTGATTTCTCATGAGATTAGAATTTGAATTTCTCACGAGATGAGAATTTGAATTTTTCATGAGATGAGAATTTGAATTTCTCAAGATATGAGAATTTGAATTTCTCATGAGAGGAGAATTTGAATTTCTCATGAGACGAGAATTTGAATTTCTCAGGTGAGGAGAATTTGAATTTCTCACGAGATGAGAATTTGAATTTCTCACGATATGAGAATTTGAATTTCTCACGAGATGAGAAATTCAATTTCTCACGATATGAGAAATTCAATTTCTCACGAGATGAAAAATTCAATTTCTCACGATGAAAATTTGAATTTCTCACGATATGACAAATTCAATTTATCACGAGATGAGAAATTCAATTTCTCAGGAGATGAGAATTTGAATTTCTCACGAAATGAGAATTTGAATATCTCACGAGATGAGAAATTAAATTTCTCACGAGATGAGAATTTCAATTTCTCACGAGATGAGAATTTGAATTTCTCACGAGATGAGAATTTGAATTTCTCACGAGATGAGAATTTGAATTTCTCACGAGATGAGAATTTGAATTTCTCACGAGATGATAAATTGAATTTCTCACGAGATGAGAATTTGAATTTCTCACGAGATGAACATTTGAATTTCTCACGAGATGATAATTTGAATTTCTCACGAGATGATAAATTGAATTTCTCACGAGATGAGATTTTGAATTTCTCACGAGATGAACATTTGAATTTCTCACGAGATGAGTATTTGAATTTCTCACGAGATGAGCATTTGAATTTCTCACGAGATGAGCATTTGAATTTCTCACGAGATGAGAATTGGAATTTCTCACGAGATGAACATTTGAATTTCATAAGAGATGAGAATTTGAATTTCTGATTTATATATATATATATATATATATATATATATATATTATATTTAAAGATCTTTTTGTGTCTATATTTATTTTTTAATTTTACTTTTTAAATAAAAATATACTCTTTAAATAAAAGTTTCTTAAAACTAAAATAATTATTTATCAATTTTACCTTTTAAATAACAATTTTTTTCAATTTTACTTTTTTAAAAATTTTATTTTTTATTTAAAAAATTTATATACAAAAGAAATAAAAAAATATTTTTAATAAAATTCTAAAAATTATTTATATTTCATTTGTAATTATAATAATAATAATTTTATTGTTTTTTATTACCAAAGCACGTGTTTTCATAAAATTAGTAATTTTGTTTATTGAATTTTTTCTTTTAATTTTAATAAATCATAATTTTTGTTATGGAAATTGTTTACATAATTTAGTTCTTATCTTTTGTGATTATTCATGACTTTGTTAAATTTTGAGCTTTTCAAAAAATATGTTTTTAATCATACTGGTGATACCTTAATCCCATAAAAAAAATTATTAAGTATAAAGTGATTGCTGTTTTTATGTCCAAAGTCATAAAATAATAAATATAAGCATAATGTGATTGTTAGGCATTTTTCATTCTCTCAATATTTTCTTCCTTTCTCCAGCCTATCTTTTTCGTGTTAAGTTATTTTAATACGAGTAAGGACTCATTTAATATAAGTGGAATGAAATTTATTTTTTTTTTAATTTTAATCTTTTACATTATTTTGAATTAAAATTTGAGATTAAGTAGATTACAGGCGTATTGTAAGTACCTATCATAGATGCACAAAACTTTTACTAATGAAATATATTTCACTCATTTTTTTCTATTTATTAATATATAATTAATAATTATTTCTATATAAAAACGGTACAAAATTTTTCTTTATAACTAGATGACACTTCGGGAAAAAAAATCAAAAGCTATACTTTTATTTTAAAATATATAAGATTTTTGACAAAGATCAAAACTGGTGTGAATAACACTTAATAAAAAAAACTTAATATTTATTATAAAGAAAAAACACATGCCTTAATATTTATTATAAAAAAAAACTAATGTTAAAGTAAAACCAAAGAATTTTATTTAAAAAGTAAAATGACATTTTAGTCCAAAAATATTTAAGCAGAACAAAATTTCAGGCTTATTATTACAAGAAGAGGATGGTGATCTGGCCTAGATAGAAGCGGAAAGATTTAGGAATGTTTTGTTTTGAAAAGCCTTGTTTGGATGCTCTGTCCAATCTATATCCTTACTGTGCCATTTTAAGCAAATGTAATTGTTCTCCGACATCTTCGTCGGAAACTCCGACCCTCATGGAACTTTTTCCTCTTCCTCTCTCTCATTCTCTCCTCTCACAAACAAACTTTCTCTTTCCTCCCTACAAAAACCAAGCTTCAACTTCCATTTTTCTCTTTTGGGTTGCTCTAACCGTACCCCCAAAACCTTGCATTGCCATTGCAACAATCTCCAAACCTCATTTTCCACTGCACGAGCAAGCAAAAAGGTACCACATCACAATTTTTTTGTTGTATGTATAGTAAAGACCAAAGGCTCCAGTTTTTTTTGTACAATTCTGCAACATGCAAAGGTTTTGTTTCTTCTGGGTTAATTAATTTGAAAGGAAAAACTGGTCTGTAGCTGGAAATGGGTCTCCTTTGATTTTCTTCTTTGCTCACTTTATATTTGGTTTTTGTTTTGCTGTTGTTGTTGCAGGGTTGAAACTTTTGAGTTCCTTCGTGGAACTGAGGTGCGGGTTCCTTTCCAGGAGCATGTTTACGAGAAATATTATGTGATCATGGTGATATATCAATTGTGATGGTGAACATTCATGTTCTTATAGTTGTGGAGGGAATCATTGTGTAGAATTCCTGGAAATTTTGCTGGTTCTCCATCATGACTATTCAAGTTTCTCTGCCGAGTTTAATTGATTTTAGAAGGATTTCGGAATATGGTAATTTAGACAGGTGGATGACGAATGACAATTTGTACACTGTTTAAGGTTGGGAAAAGCTGTTTTGGAAAAATTGTTAACTGGAAATTGCCTTGGAAGTGAAGGTAAAGAGATTTATCTGTTAGACTTTGTGTCTGGAATGGGCAATTTACACTAGGAGAAACCACCATCACTGGTTAAACGTGGTTAGATGTCGATAATTCAGTGCTCTAGTGCAAAAAGTGGTTATAGGAAACTAACTATATGATAATCCACCATGAACAATGAGGATCCTGGCATTTCAGGCAAACAATATATAGATGCGGTGAATTATGGTTTAGGCAACCAAATCTCTTCTGCCGGGGATGGACATGACATATGTTACCAAACGGGTGAAGAGTTTTCTGCGGAGTTCTTACGTGATCGAGTTGCCTTAAGAAGAATTCCTGTCATAGCTGACACAGACATGCGTCTGCCAAACAGATTGGATGTTAATATTAATGATAATAATTGTCAGTTGGTTTATGAGGATCTAAAGCATGCTCTCGGGCTAAGGAGAGCAGATTCAGATGGTAACTCGGATTTGTCAGAGTTTGCATTTGCCAGAGGATGTGTTGGTGAAGTTGACAACAGGACCTATCCTAATAATTTGAACAGATACCAGTTTGAACAAGGTGGTATCAGACAAGTATCAGGTACATTTTCTAAACAACTATCAGGTAACTTTTCGGAGGGAAGTGGTGTTGATCAAGTTAATTCGGGACCAAATACTTCACCTATGTACGTTGACTCACCTCATTCATACCATCCTTATGCATCAGTATTCACAGAAGGTTCGTTCTACAAGAAGATAAAGTTTCTTTGTAGCTTTGGAGGTAGAATACTACCAAGACCAAATGATGGGAAGCTCAGATATGTGGGTGGAGAGACACGGATAATATCAATTAGGAAGAGCATCGCATGGGAAGAACTTATGAGGAAGACTTCTGCTATCTGCAGTCAAAGTCACACTATCAAGTACCAGCTTCCTGGAGAGGACCTTGATGCTCTTATATCTGTTTGTTCCAACGAGGATCTTCATCATATGATTGAGGAGTATGAAGAACTTGAAAGAGCTGGAGCCTCTCAACGGCTGAGGATTTTTCTCATCCCTTTAAATGAATGTGAGAGTTCAAGTTCCAATGAAGCAATAGTCAATCAGCAAAGTGATGCGGATTATCATTATGTTGTTGCTGTTAACAGTATGCTGGATCCAAGTCCACAACAGAGTTCAAGTGGGCGAAGTTTAGCAAGCCATACAAGCCAGTTTGGAAATACCATTGATTACAGCAGTCCACATTTTCACAGAGACTCATCCACATCTGCATTTGCTTCAGAGATAAAAGACTTGACCCCAACCTCTCCAAATTTTGCAGGCCTACTCTCAAAACCCAGTCCTCAATATTTTACGACCCTAGCTGGCCAGACATTCAACCAAATGTCTCCTTTACCCGTTGTTTGTGATCCCCAAAATTCTAATGGACAGCTATTTATGGATAAACCATATAATGCTATGAATGAAAGCATTACTCCCTTTGTTACGGAAAAAGTTCCACATGACAATACTCTGTATGTAGACAATGGCAATTATGTTGATCCAGTTGCATACTATAACAATCTTGCTCAAGGGCATAGACGCGTGAATTACCATCCTAATAATCAATATATAAGGGAGTCTGACCAGATCAGGAGGCCTCGTGAGAATCTTCATCTTCACAGACATAACAGAAGCAACGATTTTGTCTCTTCTGCAACATGTAATCTAAATATTCCGAGTTATGAGAGACCTTTAATTACCAGTGATGGTTCATATCATTTTAACAATATTGTCTCTCATCCTCCCGAGTCTCCAAGTTTATTGTCAGAATCTGATCCTAGAGAGGGTTCTCGGTACACAATGTTGCATGTACACTCTGACTCAATACTTAATGAGAATGATGAGAACAGTAAGGCCCACTTGCTATTTCCCCGCAATGTAGAGAGAGACAATTTTCCATCACGAAAAAATTCAAGTCATTTAGAAGAATATTCATTACAGCCTGGAGAGATAATTGATAGGAAAGAGCACCTGGCTAAGTATCAAAATTTGCCCATTTTTGGAATGACTGATAACTATAAGAAAGTATTAGATATTGGTAAAGAGAATTTGCAACATGCACAAAAGAACAATGATTTCTTTGGAGAAACGAACAATGGCATAGATTTTAAACATTTACAGCACATCTACACTCCACATGGTGTTTGTTCATCTTCTCCAGATTTACAGAGAAGTGAATGCAATGCATCTACTGAGTCATTTGTCTCTCTCGAATCCCCAATAAACCTGAGGGGGCAAACAAGTGTGGTACAATTAGACAGAGCCACTTCTGAGCTTTCCATGAGGAGCCGAAATTCATCAAAAATGCATCACCAATATCCTATGTCTGTGGCAAAAGACAGTCAACCACTTTACCCTGGCCCTTTTAAGTCCCAAAATGACAAAGAATCCTCATTACCTATCTCAGTAAGTGTATCTCTTTTGAATTTTGTCAAATCAAAAGAAATCTTGCATATAATAATCACTGTATTTCATATTTCAATTCAGTATATGGACATGATTTCTTCCCAAAGAGAGGTTGCTGTCCCTGTCGGAGATCCTGCGTACTACCTGCACCAGAAGGAAGAAAACACAATCATTGAGAATCGATCTTCTGAAAATATCAGTGAATTCTGTGTCAACAGGCCAGTGTCTGATTCCAAGGGACCTAAAGATTCTATTTCTTCGGGTATCCAATCATGCTTAAAAGTTGTCTCGAATGTAGATGAAAAGGTTGAAGTTGAACCTACATCTCCTAAAAAGGAAGGGATAGAATGTGATAGTCCAGAATCTGAAAGTAAGGTGAGAATCAGCACATGAAGTTGCTGTTTATGGTTTAGGATAACTAATACAATTGACACGAGGTTCTTGTCTAAATGATAGCATGCAAGGCCTGATAGTGGAAACATCAACAAGTCTACTGGTGATAGAGAAACTGCTGAAGTAGAGTCTGAAATTTATGGATTACAGGTGAAATTCTGCAGTTTGGTATATATTTACTATTTCTATCTTCAATATTTTACCTTGTTGGTAAGAAAAAAAAACAATTATTTCCCATCTCTTTTTTTGTTGAGACAGTTTGCTGACTAATTTTTCAACCCGAGGATGGTGATTAAAGTTGTACACTCTAAATTGTATTGCCAAAGTTGGGTTTCATAAATTTAGTGTTTAATAGTTAAAAGTGACTTTTAAGTCTAGCCCATTGGTCTACTTGTGTCTTTAAAGGATAAATAGTTTTCTTAAAGCTGTTGTTTTGTTTCTCCAGTGAATTCTGATACTAAAACTAGGCTTGCCTGTGTTTACTTCCATTTAGATGTGCAAAATGATATTGACTCAATAGACCAACATATTAACTTGTTGCCTGAATTGTGTTTCCTGTGGCTTTAAAATTTGCTACCAGTCATCTGCAAGGTCATATTGTGGGCCTGAAAGATTTCCCTATCTGTCATAGCCTCAATTGAACTTGGATAGCTTCATTTATCTTGAGATTTGGTTGGTGAACCGGGTATTCATCAGGTTCAAAATGTAGTCAACCTTTTTCATTCATTAAATAATGAGTTCATGCTTTGATTGCTTTCTAAGACTTGGAAAAATGCTTGTCTTGGACTTAAAAAGAAGTCCATTTGCCTAACTTTTAGATTAGAGCTGTGTCCTTACATTAAAAAACTGAATTGGTCTGGCTCAAAAAGTTTGTTGATCCTTTAGATACTAGATAGCAAACTGAACAAGAGGATTATATGTTAGAAATCCCGAACTGTCTCAACCTATTATTATATGTGTGTTTGTGAGTGAAATTGTGAAATTATATTTTCATGATCTTCTATATTACGAAATAGAATCATCAGACAATAATGTTATAAAATATATTTCTGTTGATCACTTGGAGACTAATAGCAGTATTTGAAAACGATAAAATTTAGACAGGTGTAATCCCTCTGGTAATACAATCTTTCCTCTAGTTGCTGTCTTCTTTTATATTTCTTTTATTATTTTTACTTTTCTTTCCTTTTTACTTTCCTTTCTTTCCTTGAATCCATTTTAATAGGATTAGAAGAAAACAGATTAAAGCCCACGTGCATATGTGTTTAAACTAGTTCTTCATATGTAATAAATTCAGAATATTGAAAATGATGATCTTGAAGAAATGCAAGAGTTGGGATCTGGAACCTTTGGAACTGTTTATCATGGAAAGTGGAGGGGAACAGATGTTGCAATTAAGAGAATAAAAAGCAGCTGTTTCTCGGGTAGATTGTCAGAGCAAGAGCGGTTGGTAGGTCCCCATAAATGATAATGTAGTTGAATTTTCTAGAATCATCTATTTAGTTTACCTCTCAAATTTATGTTAATATCATTGCCTGTATAAAGCTGTACCTGGAAAAGTACTTTCATGGTGAACGAGGCATTAACTTTCTTTGATTTGGAAACCCTTATTTTTACTGGCTGTTAACGTGTATTTGCTGAGAAAGCTCTTGTTTGACAATGTTTCTTAGATTAAGGATTTTTGGAGGGAGGCACAGATTCTGTCAACTCTTCACCATCCAAATGTGGTAGCGTTTTATGGGGTAGTTCCAAATGGCCCTGGTGGAACACTGGCAACAGTAACAGAATACATGGTGCATGGATCACTCAAGAGTGTTCTCATGAAGAGGGAAAAGTAAGCTAACCTACATATCTAACTTGGTAACTGTTAACTAGATTTACAATTCATCACTCTTATTAAATTATACTATATGCAGAGTGCTTGACCGTCGTAAAAGGGTCCTGATAGCAATGGATGCAGCCTTTGGAATGGAATATTTGCACTTGAAAAATATTGTTCATTTTGATTTAAAGTGTGATAATTTACTTGTCAATCTGGGCGATCCTGAACGACCTGTATGCAAGGTATTTTGAGAAACAATAACTTAATTCATTTTCTGACCTGAGAGATTTTAAACAAGTTACGCTTCTAAACATTTGTTGTCTTGATAAATGAAAAGAAAAGTTCACAATTATGGGATACATATTGTTGTTTTACATTACTTGTTAAAGTCAGTTTTCCCAATTATTGTACAAATTTAATCCCAATGGTTAATCAACTACCAGACTGATTATTAGCTTTTCTCATTTGTTTACTATCTGTTTAGTAAAGTGTAATTTCTTGATATCTTTCGTTTTTCCCTCTAGAAATTTGTTGAAAGGCAAATTATTGAATAACCTCCTTGGTGGATGTGTCATCTATAGGTTGGAGATTTTGGCCTATCCAGAATAAAACGTAATACACTTGTTTCAGGTGGTGTCCGAGGAACCCTTCCATGGATGGCACCTGAATTACTGGATGGTAACAGTTGTAGGGTATCTGAGAAGGTTAGGAACTTCCCCATCTTTCGTCTTGTTTACTTTAATTTTGAACAAGAACTTTCTAGGAAAGTATAATATTGAGTGCCTGTCTATTCTTGTTTCCTATAGGTTGATATTTTCTCATTTGGCATTGTAATGTGGGAAATCTTGACTGGGGAAGAACCATATGCTAACATGCACTGTGGCGCTATTATAGGTAAGGTTTTGTTATATGTAACTAAAACCTCTTTTAGTAATGGTCTTTTCTGTGATGGATGTGGAAGTTATTACAGGCAACTGTAATGTATTTTGCAGTTTAGCCTCAATAATCATATTTCTTCTCGTAACCTGGCCCCCAATCACAAAGAATAGAAGATACAGTTTCTATTTGGTTGCCATTTCAAACGTCTGTTTGGGGAAAAAAAGTCACTTTTCCGTGCTAAGACACATGTGAAGTAAAACATTTGCTAGTATTCAATAAAATCAAGAGTAAACAATTCTGATGCATTTGATGCTCAAAACCTCTTATGAAGCATCAAGTTAGTCAAAGACCCTAAACTCTATTATAATTGTAGTCTTGTTGAAGTGATGTTAATATGCACAATATAGCTTATATTCATACACTATTTACTTGTTTGTTTCATTAAAATGACATAAAGAAGACCTTTATGTCCACATTCTAATCTACCCCAGCAGGAGTATGTGCTTGTAAAAGATCTTTTTTACTGTATTCAATTTCAAAGTTAGCAACCAAAATGGTAAATGCAATAGCTAAATGAAGTGAAATATTGGTTAGCAGTGATCTTTGAGTTTGTGGATGAAATCCTCCAAAAAAGTGTTAGAATAGCAGTTGTGCCTCTTGAGGGGTACTCTGTGCATCTGATGTCTAAGAAAGGCATGCCATGCTACTGAATTTGTTTTAACTCCAAGTCATAATGTTGTTTTTTCTGGCATTTTTGGTAACTTAGTTAGCCAGATCATTATTTGACATCTGTATAATTGTAGTGCACGTTTAACTTCTCCAAATCATGAGTAAGCATGGCATGCTGAATCAATCAAATTATGAATTTGAACAGAAATAAGCTTTGTTTGAATGCTAATGATGAGTTTGTTTACTACTAATTTAATGAAGGAGGTATTGTCAATAATACGCTCAGGCCTTCTATTCCAAAAAGATGTGATTCTGAGTGGAAAAAGCTGATGGAAGAGTGCTGGAGTCCTGATCCTGCAGCAAGACCAACCTTCACAGATATTAAAATTAGACTTCGCAACATATCAGCTGCACTTCCCAAAAAGAGACATAACATTGGCAATCGATGAAACTTTCAATTTTCCTTGTACACTAATGAATGCAAATACCAAAGAAAGATTATTGACATTGTTGTATAGAAAAGAAACAGTAGTGTAGAGGTATAACATAAACCAAAATTGAGTAAAAGCCATTTATTTAAATGTTCACTCACTGGTCTACACTTGAAAAGTGTCTCACTGCAAACATTTCTTGAGAAATATCTCTTGAATATGGTTATGGGAATGTAAATATCCTATGCATAGTGTTGGAAAATTAGTTTCATTCCATTGCTTGAATTTTTGTACACATACTTACTACACTTTTAGATTATATATTTTGAAAGGATTTTTTACTGTGTATGTATGTTTTAAAACTACATATAAGTTTTTTCTCCAAAAGGTTTAATATATTTATTTTATTTATTCTAAACTTGGAAAAACTAAATCATTTTTTCAACATAATTTATTCAATAATTCAAATAATCTATATCTTACTAATCTCATAAATCTATAACTTCCTCTTCAATATTATCTGCGCTTTTTCTAATGTCTCCAAAAAAAGTTTGCAGTAAAATCCTATGTATTGCACTTTTGACTTCTTTTTATACGCATTCGAAAACATTTTTTAGAAAAAAAAAATTGTAATATTATCTTTGAGAAAAAAAGATTGCAAGCTACACAAAAATCAAGTGGCACTAAAAAATTCTAATAAACTTCCCAATTGTTTAGAGTTTATGCATTAAATTATTGTTATAATATCGTTGTCTTTCTGACAGACATTCATTATAATGATAAAATAAAACTAGTACACCAATATTTCATTAATATATTTTATAGATGGTTGGTGCTGACTTTTCGTTATCGAATTTTGATTTTTGTTTTAATAGAAAATATAGAAGTTTATGCTGTGGGTTGTCTTATCAAAAGTGAAAAAGAAAAACAATAAATGTTATTTCTGTTAAAAATCTACCAATTGGTAAGTTTTTCATTTAACTTCTTTGGAATTTTGAAGTAAACTCAAACTTCTACGGTCAACAAGAGCGGCATATTTGAGTGCACAGGATTGTCATATGCATTTATAACAAGGAGAAGAATAAAACAATTTTAAACAACACAAAAATAAAACTCTTTCCTTCTTCTTAATCAATCACTGTTATAAAGTATTATTCTGTCATTATTTTATTTTTAAAATATGAAAAGAAGAAAAATTTGCATTTAATTTTAATTCTTAGATAATGTAGAATTATTAAATATGAATAAGAGCACTTTTTATTTCATTCAACATTCTTAACTTATTGAAGTTATTAAAGTTAAAATTCAATAGAAAAAAGCTTCTAACACTTAAACAACTCTATTCGACTTCGAATAATTAGGTGGAATCTAAGGAGACATCTGTGTGTACCTACCATGTTTACACTATGCATGGAATATTTCGGGTGCTTGTAATTATTCCACGTGTAATTATTGTTTTAAATAATACAAGAAAAATATGAAACCATAATAAGTTAAAAGGATTTTATTACTCTAAAAAAAAATTCATGTACAAATAATTTGTACTTATAATTACAACAACTGTAAGAATAGGGAAGACAGAAAAACTCGTGCCTGCGGGTCCGCGGATTAAACCCGTTATGGATAATTGGTACCTGCGGGTACCTATTACTCGCGGGTAGCAGATTTTTTAATATCCGCTTCTTATCGGATTGAATTCGGATCTTGCATTATCCGTGCCTGCAAGTACCCGTTATCCGCTTAGAAGTTGAAATTATACCTTTATCCTTAGTTTCCTCTGCGTAAGTCTCCTTTTTCTCTCTCTATTTGTAGCGCTCTTTCTTCTTCCCACCTTTCTCTTTTTATTTTACTTTTCTAATTAACTTCCCTTCCACCTACCACATTTTCTCTTCCCTCCCTTTCATTAAATGTTGTTGCCCACACTTAAATTTTATTCTTTTTTCTTCTTGAACTCCAGACTCATTGTAAGTATCTTTAACTTAAAATCTAAAATATTCTAATTTTTTTTTTCAATTTAATTTGGATTTTTTTCATTTAAAAACTTATAAATATTTTTTTTTTAAATATTCGTGGGTTGAAACGGGTATCCAGTGGGTACCTGCAGGTTGAAATAAATCCGCAGGTTTTATGAAGGTGGGTATCCGATAAGTAACGGGGCGGGTAACATGTATAATTTTATCCAGCGGGTCGAGTTGCGGGTAGGCACTATCCGTGTCCGACCCGACCCGTTGTCATCCCTATATAAGAAACCAATTTTATATTTGTTAAGAGTATATGTTAGATGCAAACATTTAAATTTATTTATATAATTTATATAAAACAAAGAATAACAAAAAGAAAAAATAATAAGAGAAAACTTACTAATTTAAGGATCAAGATATAATAAATTATTCTGTTACAAACCGTGTGAATCGGTCCACTCTATCTCCTTGATCAACATACATTTAAATAAACTATCAAATTAAAATACCCACATATTTTCCTAGTAAACTATCCAGCCAACTTTTAACATCAACCCACGTTATCATTCATAATTAATATAAGCTTTTATGTACAATTAATGTATTCTTTATTTGACAATGAGAGAATGTAACAACTAACAACTTTATTTGATCTGTTAATAACAATTGACTCACACTCTTAACAAATATGTGTTGGTAAAAATAAAATAAAAGTCAATTAGTAATTTTATTCGACTTATAAATTATTTTGATATTTCTATTTTTTTAATTCAATTAAGTTTTAATATTTTTTAAATAGAGTTAATTTAGTTTATTATGTTAAATTGATGTTAAAATATTTAAAACGTTTCACGTGTCAAAATTTAAAATATAATATTCTAAAAAATAGCTTGTGTCAAACCGAAGAGATTTTTAAACAAAAGATTCAAATTTTAATACTTGACAACCCTCAAACAAAGTTAATACTAATTCAATAACAAAACTATTTTGGAACATTTAACGTAATTATACTTGGTTGTTGGACATGAAATGTTTAGGAGCTACTCTTTATTTAATATTTTTCCTAAAGAATTAAATCTAAAAGGATAAATCAATTTAATTTATTCTTTTAATATTTGTTTGAATTTAAATTATAAACTAAATTCAATGATTAAAGAAATAATTAAAAAGTTTAAATAGTTGAATCGGATAATTTGTCTCCTTAAAACCAATATAATTAAATCCGTAAAGACTGATATATAGTTGAATTTTTCTTTTGGCGCGGAGGAAGAGAATTTTGAATTTTACATCTTTCCCGGGAAATCTTTCACGGTGACTCTCAAAACACGCACTGCATATTTTGATTTGTTTAATCGAAAAAAAGAGAAGAGAAGAAAGAAAAAACAACGAATTGAAAATCTAGTGTTCTTTGCGTTTTCACGAATGCGATGAACTCAAAAAAGCCAACGTCAATTAGGGCTTTCGGGCAGCGAACCATTGATTCAACGTTCCGCAATCTCCCACCACGCAATCCTCTGTGAGTCACTCTGTTTCGTTCATCAACTAAAGAAATTTTGATTAATTTGTGACGAAGCAATTTATTCTTGAACCAGCTCTGAAGGAAGAGTGAGAAATCAAGCTTCACACGAGTGCGATACCACGCATTCTTCGCTTTCAAACTTCCTCTCATTCAAGCAGCAAAGATCTCCACATCTTACACAAACGGTCCAGGTAAATTTTTTTTTTACTCATTTTTTCCTCTTATTTTCTATATAACTTTATTCCCTTTTATTAAAATTAAATGGTAAAATTATTCCACTAATTGGTTAGCAATTGCTGGATCAGTTGCACCTAGTTCAAGTTTAATCAATGTTCTAGAATTTAAGTTTTGAATATCGTGAACATCTTTATAAAGACCTGATAATTTGTACGTTTTCTCCTGTTTAAAAAACAATAACAAGTTTTTTTTTTTTTTTTTTATGAAATTCTCTTTTTTTTAGGGGAAATCGACGCCTTTTCTGTCACCTCTCGGTTTAAGAAAATGTGAGGAAAATGGGACTGCCAAAGATGGAAAGGAGGGAAACAGCAACAATGACAGTAAGCTAATTTTTGAAAGCTTCAAGCACACTGAAGAGGACAAAAAAAACTTTGTCAGTGAAATTGGTGTTGATGAATTAGAAAATTCAGTTGCGGATACCAATCAAGACTCAAAGAAAAGGAAAACCCCGTTTGAAGGTTTGCTTCCCTGCTCTAACAAATTTGACCTTTTGGGGTTCTTAAAAGTTCAATTTAGCATTTTACGATTATTTCGTTTTATTTTGTCTTTTTGTGCGCTGAATATCCAAAGGCCAGATTCGAGGTAAAAAGAATTATTTATGGAGTTATTCATCAATGTTCTTACATTCACTATTTTACATGTTATTCATTATCCTGATTGGAATTCTCAAACCAGTATTCTAATTACAGTATTGTTTGCGTGAAACTTCCCTGAATAAGTGTTGCACATTAGCTTCTTCGTCTAAAAACATGTATTGATGTTATAAGAAAATTTGGTTGTCTATTTCGCTTCAAATCTTTACTGAGAACCTTTTTAAATCCACCTTTGGAAAATCAAGTAGAATTGGGTCTCAGATTTCGTCATTTTCCCCCTTGCTTAAGTCAGGACTTGAGCTTTCTTTTGGGAACTTTACTATTTAGTATGACTAAGGTTTTTTGTATATGATCAGCCTGAGTTCGGTGAGAAGTGGGAACCTAACCTGGCATTGCTTTTAATTGAGGCTTTCACAAGTATTTTGTCATGGTCGAGAAGTTCTATTTGACTTAATGTTTATGAATTACCACCTTTGTTGCTAATCTATCTTGTCAAAAACTAATGATATTTTTCAAATGCAAAGTATTGATTAATTATTTTTTCCATCTATACATATTTAACAATTGCTACAACAATAATCTATCGCAACAAGTAATGAGATAGATATTTTGTTTAAATAAAACAATATTTTACATCTATTAATTTTTTTTTCGCCTTGAACACATCAATATAAATGAAGCATAAGTAGAAAACATTATCGGGGGATTAGGAGAAGATGGTTCTTGTCTATATTGGATTACAGGGTCAGCTGTGTAGTGGTTCTGATTGAGAAGACTGTCTGATCCTAAAATCACCTCTCTGCTGTGGCTAGCTTGGTGTTGGGATTCGTTGTAAAACACCTACAGAAGGTTTAGAAACTTGTTTAGCTCGCCTTAATTGCAGACACGATAAATCACAGTAGTTTTCACTTTTCAGACTTAGGACTAGTTATTGGATAATTAGAGTGAACGTAATAGCTTGCTTGAAAATATATCCGGAAACCATTTGCTGTGAACGTTAAAGATTGAACGGACATAAATAAAAGTAAGACAAACAAGTACTTCACACTCTTTGAGAAACTGCCAAAATAAAGATGCTATATGGTTTCCAACTGAACAATCAGATTCTCAGAAATCTGAATCAATATAAAGGCATGCTAGACCTCTTCTGCAAAGGTTTTGGATTTTCATTTCCTGCCATTTTTCTCACAGGTGGAAATGAAAGCCAAACTGCACGAAAGCATGTGGTAGTCCTTGGAGGCGAATCAAAGTTGAAGCCAAAAAGACGAACCCAGAATGGCTCTAACAACAAAAGGCCAAGGCCTCATTATAATCATTGTACGATTGCTTACACATATTTTGTGTTTAGACGATTAGTTTGAAATCTCAGACACTATAATGTACAATTTTTATGAGCAGATGCAAATGGCCATGGCTGGTGGGATTACGACATGGAAGGTGTTGACAATGAGGAATTGGGCTCCAATGAAGTATGGGAGGGCGTGGGATCCACCACACTCGGGGGAATAATAGATTGGCATTGATTAGACATTGTACCTGTGTTTGAGAGGAATTTTGTACTGTGCCCCTTTTGCTTAGCCTTCATACCAACGTACTCTTAAACCTTTAACTCCATATAGAAAAGTCACTCAAGGTGCAGTTATTTTCACTTCAATATAATTAGTTCACTTTAAGGCATATGCTGAAAATGTTCTGTGCCTCAGTTGTTTGAAAAGTAAATTAAAGTTAATGGCTGTAGTGAATTTCAAAAAGAACATGGAATACTACAGATGTCTGTGATGTCAT
Organism: Vigna mungo; assembly: GCA_036885675.1. Taxonomy (NCBI): domain Eukaryota; kingdom Viridiplantae; phylum Streptophyta; class Magnoliopsida; order Fabales; family Fabaceae; genus Vigna; species Vigna mungo. The sequence goes on along the minus strand of CP144692.1, from coordinate 39,773,045 downwards.
GTTAATTGTCCTTATCGGTAGTAATGACTTATCAGAATGCTTGAAGGTCACTCCAAACAGAATACTATTAAGTTTAAAATTAACCTATAAAGATGGCTCAGTATTGTCATTATCTATTTTAAAACGTTGCGAGTGTATGATAGTTCGGATTTGAAAATGTCAGTAACAGTTTATGAAACTAGATTGTTTACATGTAAATGAAACTTTCAATGTAGTTTGAATAAAGTAACAGGAGTTTATGCGTCTACATCGATTCCGTTCTTGTAAATAAAGTAAATCAAAAACTTTTTGTCAGATAGGAATAATTATCAGTTTTGTTTTTCTTGTAAATTTAGCAGATGGGAATAACAAATATAGGGGTATAATATTGCTGCAAGTAATAAATTATAATTTTATGATATTATTTTTTAATAATCTTATTTATTCATATAATTATATAATATAATAATACTAGAGCAACCAAGGAATCAAAACACAACATTAACATTAATGATTTCAGATGGATAAGCATGAGATGGGCAAGTAGAAGATCACGTAGAAGATTTTCTGTGCAGTGCAAACCGTAAAGAAAGGCAAAGATGTAAAACTTCAATTGTCAGCTAATTTTTCCTTCTTTGTCAATTTAGCCAGAACTTCCTGACTTTTCAGTTTGTTTCAAGAGTACATGTAGAAAACAAACACACGTTAAGATTATCTATTGAAGAATGATGAGCGTTTTAATTTAACAAATTTTACTTGAATTCGGTAATTGATTTTGTCAAATCACCAAACTATAGAGGATAAGAACATTAAAGTAGAAGTAATGGGATGTATAGTTTGTTAGAGATAGTGGGTGCTTTGATGCAACTTTGAAAATGAGTTTTCTTCCCAAATAGGTAAATCAGTTTCCTTCTAGTAAAAACTCTCCAACGTAGGTATCAATTTTCAAAATTTATTTTTTCTAAACTTCATGCACTTGAATTATAAATTGTCATATTTGATAAATTTGCTAGTTTTTATGACTGCTAATTTAAAAGTTATATTTAATATGCAGAACAAAAAAAATTATATATAAATTAAAGTCTATTTTGAACAAACTTCTTAATAAGCATTTAAAAAAAAATTGTTTTACAAATTAAAATTTAGTTCATGAAAAAACTATTTTATTTTCAATATTATACTTTATAAATGTTTAGGAAATAGTTTGTCTAGACGTGTGTGTGTGTGTTTTTTTTTTTTTACTTTTGTCGTGTCACGTACTTTTAAAATTTCTAATTTATCTAAGCTTTTAAGAAATTCTATATGACAAAGTCCAATTCATTATTCAACCTACCTAACTAAAATTGAAACATTATAAATTTATCTAAAATACTAAAAATATAAGGCAAGTTTGTCTTGACGTATTCTTATTTTTTTTACTTTATTTTATTGTGTCACATACTTTTAAGTTTTCTAACTTATCTAACTAAGCTTTTAAGAAATTCTATATGACAAAGTCCAAATTCATTCATCCTACCTAACTAAAAATTGCAACATTATAAAATTATCTAAAATACTAAACTTATTTTTGAAAAATTCACCGAAATCATGAGGGGAGAGAGAGAAAACTCAATGCTACGTGAGATAAGATTTTATTGTTTTTTAGCTCTGTAAATAGAGAGCTGTTTCTCCATTCCAAGACACAAAAAAATGAGTCTTTTCTCCTCTTCTTTTCTTCTTTTCATTTTCTAAAAATTATTCTAGGTTAAGTTATATTCTTTATAGAGTTTTTTGCTAGTTCTGTGATCCTTAAATACATTTCAAGAAGTTCATGTTGTATCCTGAAGGACTTGCACAATACACCGCGGATAAGTCCTTAAGGACATTGATCTACACGTCTCAGAAAGTTGCGGTTCGAGATTTTGTAAGCAATTTTTACTACAATCTTAAAGACTTAGATTTCAATCTCGTTACTGTGAAGTCAAAAAGGTATGAGAAGTTAATCCTATCTTATTATTGATAATTGCAATTGTTAATTTATTTTTTTAAAATGTTTTGAATGATAGTATGATGTTTGTGCTCTAATTGGATGATTTATGATGTTAATTTTTTATTTCTAAACGAATTTGGGAATGGAAAATTTTGAACAGACATATCAGTAACATACATTTAAGATTGTCATCCAATTAAAATTATGAATAGGTTTTAAATTTGAAAAGAGAAAATTGGAAGAATTATAATTATAATTACAATTAGGAATAGAGTAAGAATTTTGATTTCCCGTTAATTAAAAAATAATAATTTGGGATTGTTAATTTCTTTTGTAAGTGGTAAATTTTAATTATTTTCCCAATTTTAATTAGGGAATTTATTTAAACCATTTTAATCTTAATTACTCTAGTAAAATCCCAAATTAATTTTTATATCAGATTCTATCAATTTAAATAAAATTAAAATTTTCTTGAATATTTTTTATGATCATGGAAAGTTACCTTTTGGTGATTAATTTAATTCAATGCTTAATATCATGATTAAATATTTCTATATGATAGGATGATTTTTGAATTTTGGATGATACCTTTAATTATTAATAAATGGCATTGATTATATTAATATGTTAATATCCATTTGGATTTTTAAACCATTGAATTCTATAATTGAATTTGATAATTGAAGCCATTGAATTCATGTAATTAGGATTTACCTGATTGAATTCAAATCAAAATTCTGTAAATTATGGCTTTTTTTGGATATAATAAAGTTAGGGTTTTGTTCAAATTAAAAAATAAAAGGGAAATTACGTTTGAAAGGTGGAGTTGCAGCGTTTCAAGATAACCTTAGGTTATGCTCAGATTAGGCTTTGGGTTTGGAATGTGTTGATGCTGATATTAAATGGAATAATCATGTTTTTGGTAAACTAGGTGGAGAAGACTTAAGTTAATTTTTTTTCATGATAATGATTAATGAAATGGTTGAATATTTTTGTCTGTATTCAAGTCTTGTGAGTATAGAAATTAAACAAAAATGTCGTGGAGTACTGAGTTGTACTATCAATAATAGTAATATGAAGAATGTCATGGTAATATTGTTGGAATTGTTGTTCTTGTTATAATTTGAGGCACATCTATTTTAATGGTCAACTTAATTTTTTCTGAAGTGATGTTAGCTTTGCCTTCAACATATTAGTTTACTTTAGTTTGGATAAGTAATTTTATAGTATTGTGATCATATCTTCATACATATATATTATGATTTGTCGCATAAAAAAATTTGGATTCAATATTGTAGGACCATGATGGGTTCACTCCATAACATATAAGGATTGCTATGGTGCATGACATATAATATGTTGTTGTAATGTTTAGGCATGGAATTCAATGCAAGGTATCTTATGATTTGTTATAATGTTAAGTTTGTAGAAATTATTTTTTTTCAAAGATTGGCACATGGTATTGGATGGAAAGTTAACGTATGATTAATATAGTGGCAGTTTTGAGTTAAATACTTTAAATCTGAAAATAGAGAATATGTCATTATATATTTATATGATGAATGACATGTTAATTATTGATACATGCAATAAGATACTCTCTAAAAATAAGGTTTCTAGAATTTTAAATATAAGTTACTTCTAGATGAAGTTTATGTAATTTTAGAAGTTGGAATCATAAGGAAGGGAGATAGTATATTACTACTATCCAAGAACAATATATTGAGAAATTTCTTAAGAAGTTTGAGTTTTATGACCTGAAACCAGTGAGTACCCCTTATGATGCTAATTCTAAATTTAATGAAAAATATAGGAGAATTATTATCTCAATGTCTCAGTATGCCCGAATAATTGGGAGCTGCACTTGATGAGCTTTTCTAGACTTGATATTGTTTATGCAGTAGGTAGACTGAGTAAGTATACCCAATGTCAAAATCAGGAACATTGGAGTGAACTTTACATGCTTATGAGATACTTAAGAGGTTCGATGGATTATGTCATTGAATACAGTGGATTTCCCGCTATACTAGAAGGGTACAGTGATGCTAACTGGATCTTTGATTCAGATGAGACAAAATCCACTGGTGGTTATGTATTATGTATTCACATTTCGGGGTGGTGCGATTACATGGAGATCAGCCAGAGAAACAATTATTGTGAGATCAACAATGGAATTTGAGTTTGTTTCTCTCGAGATGACTGATAATGAGACTGAGTGGTTGAAAAACTTCTTAGCGAACATTCCACTAGGAATGAAATCAACCATCGGTGTTAATACACTGTGATTGCCAATTGGCAATAGCTATAACTAAAAAGAAGAATTACAATGGAAAGAATAGACATGTACAATTAAGACACCAATTTGGTGAAGCAGCTGCTAAAGAGTGGAACTATTTTCATTGATTATGTGAAGTCATAATGGAATCCAGCGGATCCTCTGAGAAAAAGCCCTGGGAAGACAAATGATATTAGAAACATCGAGGGGAACGAGACTTAAGCCACTTTCAAACAAACAAGTGACGGTAACCCAACCTTTGTGATTGGAGATCCCATGAATAAGGTTCATATGGGTAAAAACAAGTCACTTGTTAGCTCTGATAGCACTAAATTGATTTTAATCAATTATGTCCCTTCTTATGGTGTGTGTGAAAGTGCTAAAGACTGCATTATTGAGAGGTTAAACTTTGTCATTAAAATTCTATGTGAAGATAGAATTTTAGCTTAAACAAAGTTTTTAATGATTTTCATATCCCTTATGGGTGGTGTATGATTTGCAGCATACACTTGATGAAATCACCTATATGAGTGTCGAGTGGGGCCGCTTGCATGAAATCTTGGCATGATCTCTAGAGCACTCATGAATACCGGGCACGCGCATGGCCTATTTAGCGCAACACAGCGATAACAGCAAGAATTGTGGGGGTGTATTGTGATTGATAAACCTCTAACACACGTCAAGTGTCTTTGGTTCATATAGCTTGCTACACAAACTACACTGTGTGTTAAGTTTCTTGATCTAAGACTGGTTCATATAGTTTGCTATACCAGCTCTGATGCATTACATCCTATGAGACCCAGGATAAAAAGTTTCTTTTCTTTTCTTTCAACTTTCTTTTGCAATAAGTGGGGGATTGTTGTAATAATATCATATTATTGCAAAAGAAACGTTTCTCCAACGGTAACAGCCAAATTCTTAAGTGCTGCAACGGTCAAATTATTTATTGTTTTTTATTGTCTTTTATTGTTTTTAGCTCTATAAATAGAGAGCTCTTTCTCCATTCCAAGACACCAAAAAATGAGTCTTTTCTCTTCTTCTTTTCTTCTTTAAAAATTATTCTGGGTTAAGTTATACTCTTTATAGAGTTTTTTGCTAGTTCTGTGATCCTCGAATACATTTCGAGAAGTTCCTGTTGTATCCTGGTAGACTTGCGCAATACACCACGGATAAATCCTTAAGGACAGTGATCTACACGCCTCAGGAAGTTGCGGTTCAAGATTTTGTAAGCAATTTTTACTATATGTTAATGTTATTATACTCTTAATCTAATTCAATATAATTGTAAACCTAAATAATTATAATAAAATATTAAAAAAAATGATAAGAGAATAATAAAAGGTTGTTAGTAGGTGGCAACCTACCTTTATTTGACTCAAATTCGTTAACCTTTAAGTTTTGTAAATCAAATTCTGTTTGAACCATACTAAAAGAAAATTAATCCAACCCAACTTAATATCGTAATAAATCAGATTGGCTGATGGCTTCAAATTTATTTTGACATCATGCACATGCTCAAACAAATTCACAATCATCTCCCAACTCAATATAGTGCAATGATGTATCTTAATCTTATGAACACTTGTGTTTTAACAAAATAATGTAAAAAAAAAAATGTTAAAAACACATGTTTGTTGAGTATTGTATTTATATGCAGAAAGAGTAAATAATAACAGATCTAGTTATAATTAAGGTTTAATAGGTTCGGAGGTCCCTATATTTGGGGGTTTGTTTCAATTGGGTCCTTAAATTTTGGAAGTGATCAATTAGGTCCATAATTTTGTCAATTTGAATTAATAAAAGCTTTTCGGTTAACGACGTGAAGTTTTTGAACATGTAGCACATTGATGCTTCCAAGTGGCACCATTTCAAGTGTATAGGTAGATTATAAAAGGGTAAAATCTCTTTTAATTAGGAATTTCACCTTCAAATACACCCTTTTAATTTAGGGATTTCACCCTTTTATAATCCACCTATGTACTTGAAACGGTGTCACCTAGAAACATCAATGTGCTACATGTTCAAAAACTTCACAGCGTTAAACGGAAAGGCTTTTATTGTTCAAATTAACAAAATTAGGGACTTAATTGATCACTTCCAAAATTAGAGGACCAATTGAAACAAACCCCCAAATATAGGGACCTCCGAACCTATTAAACCTATAATTAAATAATGGATAATTAAAAATTTGATTAAACTAAAGTAAGTGTAAATATTTATTAATAAAAGTATATATATATATATATATATATATATATATATTTATGGTAGAAGTGAAATTTCAAACTATTTGACTAAAATATTTTAAATTGTTTATATTAATGAAATAAGAATAAACTTTGTTTTTATGGTCTTGAGTCTAGAAGTAAATCTTATCATTTTAGTATATTTACATGTATACGGGTTTGGAATTTATTTAAATTTGTACTGTTACAACTTTCTTCATTTATATCGACATATTTATTGATTTATTGTGTAAAAAGCCCACCAGCAAAATAATTGAGGACCACCAACCACAGCTATTAGCCTATAATTGCTTCATCGGATTTATTTGTGTAAAATAATAATAAAATAATAAAAACAATAATATTTATAATTAATATTTATATCTTGTCTATTTTTAGGAATAAAACAATAATAATTTAATTTCATTTATCAAAATATATTTTTAATCTATTATACTTATCACATTATATACAAACTTTTAAATCATATCACTCTTTTTCTTGATTTAAACAACATTATAATTTATTCTCCATCTTTTCAAATCTATTTTGTCACTCTCCCTAAATTTTCTCTCTAATCCAAACACATTCTTAAAGAAAAAAAAAAACAATTTAAAAAGTAAAATTTTTTTTTTTTTTAATTTCAACTTTAAAATTCGTTTCCAAGAGAGGGTACTTGATATGTTAAATTAGAGATTCTATATTGTTTTTATTTCTATATCTCAGTTTAGATTTCGTTTGAGTGAAACAGAAATTGGGAAATTCTAGTAGAGTAACACTTCATTAGTTTACAAAAATTTATATAGAGAAATTTAAAATTACAGAGGGAATTAAGTTCAATACCACTTAAATTAAGGATCTTTTGATATAAGTTTAAATTATATATTACCTAAAATAAATAATTTTCGTGAAATATTTATTATGATAGTTATCCACATTGAATCGGAATTAATTCCATTGGATCCAAATTTTGTAAAAAAATGAATTTTGAATTGAATTGGGATTTAATCACGGGTTGAATAAAACAAACATGTTTTTCTAGCTATAATTGTTTATTTGAAAGATATTAGTACTTGTCAAGAGAATTTATTGTTAAGATTTATTTGGTCTCTCAATAATTTACTTATGATACTGTTAAAATTATGTACCTTACTTTAATTTTACCGGCATTGCTTTGTTAAAATAAAACCGGTAATGTTGATATTTAAATCTTTAATTCGTGGTTTCGATTTTGATAACAATATTTATTATCAGTGAAAAATATAAACATACCTACCATTTTATGTGCAAGTGAAAACCTTGATTTATTTATCAAAATTACGTTTTATTTTGATTAAAAATATTTAAAGATACAATCTAAGATTAATGAATTAAAGATACACTATTAAATGATTTAATTTTATAAAGTAGTCAAAATATAGTCTAGATTTGTGATATTATTAAATAATATTAAATGCATATTTATGTCTACATTTATATTTTAAAATTCAAATTTTTTATACGATTCTTGTGTTTAAATAATTTGTTTAAAGTGAATTTGTGACGATTGGATGTATTGAATTTGGGAATTAAATATGCTTGGTTGCATAAATTATTTTGGATGTTCCTATATTTATATATGTGTATTAGAATTTTATTTATTTAAAGCATTAAATTGAATGGTCAAAACTGGTCTAATCTTGTCAACTCAGGGATCTTATGCAATTTTGAAAAGAAAGAGATGACTAAAGTGTAATTAGAGGAAAATTATGGACTTTTGTACAATTTTAAAAGAAATTTTGGAGAAAATATATCTTAAGATATTTTATTTGATATTGTTAAATAATTATCTTGTTTAACTATATCAATAAATATTAAAAGATAATATTTGCCAAATATTTTTGAAATTAAAAAGATATTATCAAATATTCTAAAATATTGATTAAATCTGATGAATATTTGGAAAATATTAGATATAAGATAAAAGATTTTATTCAGATAAAACTCAATCAAGTCTATATAAAGAGACAGAGGGAAACATAAATCAAAACTCATTCATTATCTTAAACTCTCCCACTTAGAAGCATTCATCCAGGCCTAAGCTTAATTTCATCATGGATTCTGAGGTAACTAATGAATTTGTTTCTTTTGATTATTGATTTGAGTTATTTTTCTTTTATGTCTTTCATCTCTCAAGCAATTATTTTTGTATCATAACATGTTTGAATCTACATGCATATTAATCATATAATTTGAGTGATTTTTAGGTTTGATTGAGAATGTACTTTGATTATTAAATTTAGGTCATAACGTATTTGAATCTACATGCATATTAATCATATAAGTTCAAGGATTTTTAGGTTTGGTTGAGAATCTACTTTGATTATTAAATTTAGGATATGATTAAATAGGTTTTTGTTATCAATTGATAATGTATTTTGATTAGTGGTAATAATATCAACGATTTAAGAATAGCATGACTGAAGATATATTTTTGTTATTAATAATCTGAAAAGATCTATTGAAAATCTATTTTGGTTAAATGGATGATTACCCTCAAATTAATTAAAAATTGTCTTGAAAAATAATATTCATTTGATAGTTTCGTATTTTATTTTTTTATATATAAAGGACACAAAATAACACACTTTATATATGCAAGATTCAGTATAAAATAACATGTATAATATATTAAACAATTTATACAAAAAAAAAATACTCGTCAAAAGTTAAAATACGAGAATGATAACAAATTATAAACTTATGGTTGGCGTTCTCTCCTGGCGAGAAAGAGCGTAACAACTCCACGTGACCACTTCCACGTGTAGATTGAAAGAATCACTTTAGATACTGTGGGTTCGAGTTTTTGGTGACGCTAAACGCGATTTTTCACGTTGGGACAGTGTCAAACTGCGTCAAGAATGTGTGTCCAAACAGTGTGTATGTTATTTTATTTATGTAATTTAATGTAATTTAAGCAGTCAGTAAATGCTAATTTATTTATACAAAAGAATTAAATTATTAAAGAAGAAAAATACGAAAAAGTATAGTCTTGGAGACCGACATCAAGGTGGACCGTTATATAAAAGTGATGAGTGAAAGAGACCCGCAAATGACAATGGTGATTTACACTTCAATCCAAACGAAAGTTGTTCACCACCAAATACATATACACACTTTTACTTTACGAACACAAATTTTCAATCATAATTATTATGAGAGAGAAAAATAAAAACCAATTTAAGAGTGGCCACCAGAACAGAAGCATGTTATTTTTCCATTCAAACTTTCTTCTTCTCTCTCTTCCTCCTCCACTACCGATCCGAGTTAAATTTCAAGGAGCGAGTCGAGGACTCGGCTGCACAAGCGGCGTTTTCTCCTCTGGCCACGCATCATTCACTACGTTGCGCTGCGCTTAAATCCGAATCGAATCTGCCGAAACAATCACGTGATATTCGATAATCGCTTTTCTCCGATCAATCACGAGATATTCGATCTCATTCCTAACTGTTTCACTCCAACTTCAGGCACACACAAACGTTTTCTTTCTTTTCTTTTTTTATCTGCGCTTTGTGAGCGCGATCTTGGAAAACTAAGCGTACGTTTGTTTATTTTTCTCGTTTGATATCTCTCGTTGTTCCGAGAGAGTTGTGTGTTGTGGAAGCATGGTTAGCGGCAATATTTTTCATTGTAGAAAGAATTCGTGGCCTCCGGGAGAGTATATCAGTAAATCCACTCTGCAGCTGGTATTTAATTTTTCTCTTTGTTAGTTTTGGAATATCGGATTCTTATGAAGCTTATTGACATGACAACGATTTTGCTTTTGTTGATAACTTAATTCAGTTTGGAAATTCGATGGCGTAGTTTTTGTTGTCTTTATTAAGTGGCTCTCTGACTTTGGTGAATCAGCGTTCTGCCTTGTGATGGCGCCGCGCTTTTTGTGATATCTGAAAATTTTGCGTTTGCACGTGGTTTTAATTTTAAAGTCTGATTGTTTGTGTTTTCTTGGCGGAAAACACGAAGGATCTACTCGCTGCAGTTAGCTGAAGAAAAGAGAGAGTGAAGTTAAGTGTGAATTAAAAGAATTCTATTACTTAGCTGAGCGACATGGTTGCGAATTTGGTTTTTTGTTGATTACTGAATTCATTTGGAAATTCGGTGTGCTGTTTTTATTTATTTTTTTATTAAGTTGCTCTTTGTTGTTTTGTGAATTGGCGTCCTGGTTTCGTGATAATGCATTATCTGGAAATTTGACGTTAGCGTGTGATTTTTGTTAATAGTAGTTGGTTACACGGTGCTACGTTCACATGTATTGATATTGATAGTTGATTTCATGTAAATGTAATCCGTGTCCCTGACATGGTTTTTGCAGTTTGATTATGATAGTTCTGCTCCCCCTGAGCAAGCTTGGAGAAGGAGATTGAACAGCCATGCCAATCTTCTAAAAGAATTTAGAGTAACTTTTATGGAAGCTATAAAAATGGCAAGTATTTTTCCTCTCTCCCTCTCTCTTTCCCAAACTGCAACTAGTAACGTGGACTCATTGGTTTAGTGCATGGAATTCCTTTGCATATTCTTATTTATGTAGATGGTTTTATTAGTATTTTGCATCTCTCTCTATCTCACTTGATTGTGTTTTAAATTTTCCAGGTTCGATTAGGGATACGTATTTGGTCATATGTTAGGGAAGAGGCTTCTCATGGAAGGGTAAATTTCAAATTCTCTGTTCTTTGGGTCTTTCATTGCTGAATTTTGTGTAGTGGTTACATATACTAGCAGGTTGAAACGTAGGATTCCAAACTTCTTTTTGTTTGTCTGATTTCTGCAGAAAGCACCTATTGATCCTTTCACTCGCGAGAGTTGCAAGCCATCTGCATCTCAAGGAGTTCCACTTGGTGGGATGGGGTATGATTTGTTCCAATTGAAAGCTACCAATTAATTATCCTGAATACCGTTCTTTACAAGCGGGTTTATCCATCTGGCCTTTAGAACAAACAAATCTCTTTCTTCTTGTATTGATTTGAACATCATTTATTCCTAAACAGGAGTGGCAGCATATCAAGAGGATTTAGAGGTGAGTTCCGACAATGGCAAATTATTCCTAGCTTATGTGAAGCGTCACCAGTCATGGCCAATCAGTTCTCTGTAAGTCTTCCTGTTTTTCTGCTTACTATTGATGTGCTATATTCTTCTCTAATTGTATGGCATAAAAGTGTGAATTGTTTCCCTGACTGTCACTGATGTGCTCAACATGTACCTTTTTTTGAAATGAATTATTTAACATTATATTGCATTCCCTTAACAGAATAAGGATAATAGGTGGAATGTGTATTAAAATATAAATACAAGACTTTTGAAGTGGAATGGTTAATTAGTGGCCGAGTTGGTCAGTGAGGTTGTTAGAAAGTTATATTGAGGGTTGGAGGTAGATATATAGAAGTTGATTAGGATCACAAATTAATGTTTCTGTGCAAACAGATGGATTTTGGAGTCAGGGTGCTTTTTGTGCAAAAGGAAATAGAAATTAGTTAATCAAAATGATTGGTGTTTTGTATTTGACTTTTTAATTCTATCAGTATCAATTGCTCTCTACTTGATGAGATAGAACCCCGAGCTTTGTCTAGACAACAGAAAAATAAAGTATGGAACATGGTTTGTAGTTTCACTAGTTGTTACTTTGTATGAATTTTAGTTCAAAGGTATTATTAGAGCCTTCTAGTAAAACATCTGGCTTTCCCTTTTAACCAGAATGATCTTTATTGTTTGTGGCCATTCTGAACTGTGGTTTATAATACATATTATATGGTTTATTTACTCATGTTGCAGATTTTTATAAGTAGAGAGGGAGGAAACAAAAATTTTTCATCAGTTTTGGCTCCTGGCCAGCATGAAGGTTTAGGGTAAGGCGGCTTGTGTGGAAGTTTGTAAAACAATGTTTCATGACTATGAGTGTTGCAAACATAGTTGGCAACACTATTTAGCATTTTTGTAAATTTATTTTTTATGATACAATATGCCTGTCTTTATATCTTAACTATCTAGTAATAAGAAAATACTAATTAGTGCTAATAGAAAATTCCATGGGTGCGGTTAGACCCAATCAATCCCTAGATATAAATATAACTATCTGATGTTTACTTGGATGATGATGATTTGATAAATTAATATCTGTTATTAACAAAAATATTCTCTTATTTGACAGTCTAAGGTTTCACAATTGTCCTATGATTGTCTTGCTGACCTTTTTATTGCTTACATGAACTTATGTAAAAAGAAAGAAAATAACTAGTTTTGCAGAATATTTCCATCTTCATTTTTGAGAAAAGCTTCTGATAATGAAAATAATTGATAGGCTTAGCACAATATATGTTTGGTTTCTAACTATTATATAGAGGCATAACACAATTTTCTACCAAGCTTTGACTAATATACTTCTAACTGCTACCCATTTAGCACTCGGGGTAGATTGGCAACAACAACCCAGTTGCAAAATTGTTACTCTTCCGATCTGGCAATTAGTATGATTTAAATTTTGGATTCTGCTTAACATTTGGTTTTTCGGGTGCTTTTCATGTATCTAGATATACAGACATGTGCTCAAATTCATCTTTATTTGTTTTTCAGATCTAGTAAGAAACCTGATGATCAGGGCATATCATCATGGGGATGGAATCTAAGTGGGCAGCACTCAACCTACCATGCTTTGTTTCCAAGAGCTTGGACAGTGTATGATGGTATGGTCATTTATATTTATATTAATTGGTTCTTTGTTAAATGTGTGTGATCCTTTTTAATTAATTACTGCTTCCTTATTCTCAGGTGAGCCAGACCCAGAATTAAAAATATCTTGTCGGCAGATATCCCCATTTATACCACATAATTATAGAGAAAGCAGTCTACCCGCTGCTGTTTTTGTTTATACGGTGTGTAATTTTATTGTTGTTACTTATATTTTGTATATAAGAGAATGAATTGGTCAGTTTTCTTGCACTATTGTTTGATATTTTTGTTTTCCTTTTAATTGACATATCATATTATATACCAAATAAAAACTAGTTGCTGCACTTTAGCTTTTTAGAGAAAAAGTTTTAATTGCATTTTTCTTAGTTTACATTAGTGTAAAATCTATTATTCTGTCCCCTTGTATGAAATGACATTTCACTTGTTTATGTTTGGTCCTCTCATGAAAATTTGGATTAGATGAATTGTATAAGGCTGTTTGATTGTTGCAAATTACCTTCACTTTGACTTTGACTCTTTTCATCCCTTAAGATGTTTGAGAAATTCTTTTTCTATATGAGCTGTTGAATTGGGTGATGTTCCACCTTGTTAAATCCTTTTGGATGCCAATTTCCCTCTGGTTATTTCAACTATCATGCTTAATGGAGTTCCATTAAGCAAAGTGGGTGAAGAACTTAATATTCCATACTTTTCCCGTGTTGTACATTATTTTCATATTATCATATCCATGTTTAATTTCAGTATTATGAGGTGTGAAGTAATATATATTCTCAGGTTTACTAAAACTTTCACTTTTTTCTTTGGTAGTTGGTGAACACAGGAAAGGAAAGAGCTAAAGTCAGCCTTTTATTTACTTGGGCGGTAAGATTTTCTTTTTTCCTGAAGTGTTGTCTTTACTTGTCACAAAAATATGCTTGGGTGGGGGTTACAGTGATCGGGCCATTGATAAAATAACCATCGATATTAATCTTCTGCAGAATTCCATTGGTGGAAGCTCACATCTGTCAGGAAATCATGTGAATGAACCATTCCGGCAAGTTTTTTCTCTAGTCTGGGATGTGTTATTCAAAATAGAGTAGGCCTTATACAATATTTTAACTCCGTTTTCATTTTTCATTTATAGAGCTGAAGATGGAGTCTCCGGTGTACTTCTATATCACAAGCAAGTTATCAAACCTTATAGATATATTTGACGGTTGGTTTGATTTCTCTTTATTGTTTACATGGGAATGGTTGATAAAGCAATGACTTAAAGTTTCTGAATAGTCTAAAGGTGCTCTAGCTTATATTTATAAACAATCTCTTTTAAATAGCTTAATGAGCCTGTTGTTCAACATATTTCCTACAAACTGCTTTACCATTATCAATCATCTTAAGGTTTTCTTTTCCACCCTAATTTTAATTTTGTGATAGTAAGCAAAATTTTGTTGGTCATATGAGCTTGTAATCCTTTTGTATTACAAATTGATTTTTTTCCCATCATTATAAAATTTACAAAAATAATTTCCCCATCTCTCTTGATTATCTTGATCCATTGACTAAATTCTTCATTCTGTATACATGTTAATATTTTAAGTAATCCAAATCTCTTGATTAAACACCCCAGATCTCAGTAAAACTCCTCAAGTTTTGGGCTGTTCATCACTCAAAATTTTGTTTCAATTTTTAGCTTTCTGATACCTTATCCAATATTTCATCATTATTGGACCGAAGCAAGGCTAACACACGTTTATTTCTTGAACGCTTCCATCACCAAGTTCTTTCTCTATGTGCACATTTTTGCAACCTTCCTGATTTTCTAAGACATCGAATCTCAAATGAGGTTTGCCCTTCGTGATTCCCAATTGCGTTTCTCCCACAGTTTCTTCTTCTATTTGTAACTTGTATGGCTGTGTTTATGGTTTTTAAAATGAGTATTAAGGATCAAGGCCCTACATATTGTGCAGTGAAACTCTCTTCATAGTCACATTGTAATTCTAGCAAGCTTTTTTATTGTATCTGAGCTCCATGCAAAGAAGAAATTTCTGCAGTGTCTATTACGATACCTTTTCTCCAACCCATTTATTTTCTTGAAGACAGATGATACTCATAATCAATACAACTATCAAAACCCAAAGTGCCGAAATCAGCAACATATGAAAAGAAGAAAAATTGGCCACTTCCACTTACCCCAAAATCATCAAATACTCAGCTTGAATTCTATAGACCCTTGCTTATATGAATCTCTTGTCATTAAGGTGCTCTTTGGAGTTGACACACTTTTCTTGATTCTTATCTGTCCTTTGTCCCCTAATGCTTTTTCTCTGGAGACCTATTCTAAATCTTCATGCTCTTTTCTGATAAAGTCTTCTTTTTGTAAAAGAGGTATATTGGGTAATTCTCCCTTGGAGAATGGCAACAATTGAGCTTTCTTGAGTATTATTCCAGGTATAGAGTTCGGGTTGTTACTTTTCATAGAAAAAAACTCATTAAAAAAGATATGTAGAAAGTACAACAGCGGGAACTGTGCTGGGGAGGTGAGTTAACTGCTTACCTCCAAATTAAATGAAAATGAAAACACTATTCTTAAATAGATTATTTTTACTTTGGTCTATCATTCTGGTTTGGGATTTTTCCATGAACTTGTAAAAATGAACTAAGAAAATTTAATTGTTTATTGGTACCAATTTCCATTAATTTGAAATAATATTTGTTCGATGTCTGTACTTGATTTCTACACTTCAGTTTACAATGTCACTATTCTGGTTTGACATATTTGCATGTACGTAGGTATAAGTAACACGTTTCTGTGGGTCGGTATGTATGTAATTGTAAATTGTAGTTAGGGTCTCGTGTCCCCTAAACTTCTATGTAAATGAGGATTTTGGTGTATATATTAAGGCCGTTCCAATATACAGGACAGCAAAAGGAAATCCTGGTTTGGGATTTTTCCATGAACTTGTAAAAATGAACTAAGAAAATTTAATTGTTTATTGGTACCAATTTCCATTAATTTGAAATAATATTTGTTCGATGTCTGTACTTGATTTCTACACTTCAGTTTACAATGTCACTATTCTGGTTTGACATATTTGCATGTACGTAGGTATAAGTAACACGTTTCTGTGGGTCGGTATGTATGTAATTGTAAATTGTAGTTAGGGTCTCGTGTCCCCTAAACTTCTATGTAAATGAGGATTTTGGTGTATATATTAAGGCCGTTCCAATATACAGGACAGCAAAAGGAAATCCTCCGGTTACTTTTTCCATAGCTGCATGTGAAACACAGAATGTTAGTGTTTCTGTTTTGCCGAGTTTTGGGCTGTCAGAAGGAAGTAGCGTAACAGCAAAAGACATGTGGAGTAAAATGGTGAAGGTACTGGTTGCTCCTCTTTTTGGGGATTTCTAAATGATATTTATAGTTTTCCACAAGGTTCTTCCAAATATTTTTTGAACGGAAAGCATATGGAATTGGTTCTAATTGAAATTATTATATCTTTTTAAGGATGGTCAATTTGACCAGGAGAACTTCAACTCTGGTCCTAGCATGTCCTCATCACTTGGAGAGACACTATGTGCTGCTGTTGCAGCTACAGCTTGGGTTGAACCCCATGGAAAGTGCACAGTTGCATTCAGTCTTGCATGGTCATCTCCAAAAGTAAAGTTCGTGAAAGGTTGCACTTTCAACAGGTAAACAATGTTACGATGGAATATTAGGTAGTTAATATTTATCCTTGACCAAGGTCTCTATATATTAAATAATAGTTATATGCGTACACCTGCCTGTAGGAGTGAAGTTATTCATGATATGATTTAACTACCTTCAGCTTAGTTACATGAGCTGCATTTTAGCTTTAGAAAAATTTGAATGATACTTTTAGGTATTGGTAAATCAGATCTACCTTTGAGTACCTAAGCTTAGATGAAGATGTTTTGAATCTGTCTCACTCGGTTCCAACAGAACCCTTGTGATTTAAAAAGGTGGTGGATACTAAGTTGGGCAAAACAAGTTCTCATATATTAATTATGGAGGCCATTTGCTTCAAAAGCTGTTAGGATTTAATATATGTTAAGATTTAATATCTTGTTAGGATTTAATATCTTGTTTGTTATTATTTTTGTTTGTTATTATTCTGTGTATATAGCTGATAGGTTAGATAGAATTATAACTAATTCTGTTATAATCTTGATGTATAAATATTTGCATCTGCATTATGCAGAATTAAGATAATACACAGATTATTCTTTGCTTCTCATTATTTAACAAAAGCTATGCTTTTCAAATGTCTGCTGTTTTTTTTTTTTAATGGTATATTTTCCTAGTGATCAAATTCTTGGTTTACTTTAGAGGCATATATGTATGGTAAAATTTGACCATTGTATGTCTTGATATTGTATCCTTATTTTTTGCTTCTTTGAAGGTATCCTTGCTTGCCTGCTCTTAATTGTTATTAGAAGTGACCCATCTTGATTTGTTATGTTGTAGTACTTTGAAGGTATCCATTGAAATATGATTATCCTAAATAAAGTTTTACTTAAGCTCCAAATGAATAGTGTCACTCCTGCTTTATTTGGGACAGCATAAACTTTTTAATTCTTTTATATGTTTTTTTGGAGGAGATTGTGCCTGGTGTTGCCAAACAGGCAGTCTATATACAACCCAATATCTTTTGTATAATTATACTTTATTAAGTTAAATTTGCTTGGTTCTTTTACCACAGGAGATATACAAAATTTTATGGGACTTCTGAGAAAGCGGCAGTGGACTTGGCCCATGATGCTTTGACAAGTATGTTGTATGGTTTGATTATTGATATTCTCCAGGCCTGTGCTTTACTTGCATTGGTGGTGTATAATCTAATTTCAAACAGAAAAAAATATGCAAATGTTCCTCAAGGGATTGATGGTTTCATCTGTGGCGTATAAAAACCTTAATTAGATTTTTTAATTCTAAACAGATTACAGCCGGTGGGAAGAAGAGATTGAGAAATGGCAGAATCCTATTCTCAAGGACGAGACATTACCAGAATGGTAATTCTCAATTTAACTTCTATAATATTTTAGTCATGACGTATCACTGAATTTTTGTTTATTTGCTTGTTATGGGTCAATTCCAGTTTATTATTATTTTAGTATCAAATAGGAAGCTTTTAAAGTCTTGGTCTACTAAACTAGCCTGAGCAAAACTTGGGTTTTTTCAGTTGATGTTTGGCAACTTACTTTTTGTGCAACGAGTTGCATTTTAGACTTGGTAAAAAACTTCACTTTGCTCTAGAAACAAGTTTCCTTTGTTCAAAGGTTGGGTTTACGGGCCCCTAAGTCAGAGGTATTCAGTCACAATTTCATCTAGTAAAACATAGTGCTACTTCTGTTTGAAGTCAAAACTGACTGATCATGTATGCTCTTGTGTAGTCGCTTTTGTCTTCCTCTATCTTGACTTGTCAAGCTGTCGATCATCTTTTTTTGGCTTCTATTGTTCCAGGAGAAGATATATTAATGTATTTGGAATTTATTTTTACAGGTACAAATTTACATTATTTAATGAACTCTACTTTCTTGTTGCCGGAGGAACAATTTGGATTGGTATGTATATTAGCACATTGTACTGTGGTTTTATTTTTTATTAATGTTTGGTTTTTAAATTGGAGATGCCTATTGTCATTTAATTCTTAATAAGATCTTTGAAACTGCCTAATCTTTCTGCCAGACTCTCCTTTGCTATCTTCAAGTATGCGGAATGGCCAAGATCGTGCAAGGGAGTTGGAAAATGCAGTTGTCAAAGAAACTGAAGATAAAATAAATGGCAGAAAAAGGACAGTTGTGGAGCGAACAACAGATAGTACCTATGAATCTAACGCTACTACAGGACATAATTGTGTGGATGAAAACATATATGGACATGATAATGATGATGATGTTGGAAGGTTCTTGTACTTGGAAGGAGTGGAATATATCATGTGGTGCACGTATGACGTGCACTTCTACGCATCATTTGCGCTTCTTGAGCTGTTTCCTAGGATTGAATTAAATATACAGCGTGACTTTGCTAGAGCTGTCTTGTGTGAAGATGGAAGAAAAGTAAGGTTTCTGGCAGAGGGAAACTGGGGAATTCGCAAGGTTTACGGGGCAGTGCCACATGATCTGGGGACACACGATCCGTGGTATGAAATGAATGCCTATAACATCCATGATACTAGCAAGTGGAAGGACCTGAACCCAAAATTTGTTCTTCAGGTGTATAGAGATTTTGCTGCAACAGGTGATTTGCAGTTTGGAATTGATGTGTGGCCGGCTGTCCGGGCTGCAATGGAGTACATGGACCAATTTGACAGAGATGGCGATGGTCTTATTGAGAATGATGGGTTCCCAGATCAAACGTATGATACATGGACAGTTCATGGTGTGAGCACATACTGCGGATGTCTTTGGCTTGCTGCTCTACAAGCTGCCGCAGCAATGGCCCTTGAACTGGGTGACAGGGATTTTGCGGAAACATGCAAAAGGAAGTTTTTGAAGGCTAAGCCAGCATTTGAAGAAAAACTGTGGAATGGTTCGTATTTTAACTACGACAGTGGATCAAGTGGTAACAGTAAATCCATTCAAGCAGATCAATTGGCTGGGCAATGGTATACTGCATCCTCGGGACTTCCCTCCCTTTTTGAAGATTCCAAAATCAAAAGTGCTCTCCGGAAGGTTTATGATTTCAATGTAATGAAAGTTAAAGGAGGAAGGATGGGTGCTGTAAATGGCATGCATCCCAACGGTAAGGTTGATGAGACCTGTATGCAGTCTCGTGAAGTATGGACAGGTGTGACCTATGGTGTTGCTGCAACAATGATACTTGCTGGAATGGAAGAAGAGGCTTTCACAACAGCCGAGGGAATATTTCTAGCGGGCTGGTCAGAAGATGGATATGGGTAACTTCTTACGCCCTCTGTCGTTCATAATTGTTTTTTTTTTATAATCTGCATCCTCACGCTGGTGTCTATGAAGTAAGGATAGGATTTTCTGATGCGTAAATAAAAATAAAGAAATATATTTTATAACTAAAAGTTCGTCAAGTTGAGAAGTTTACTTGGTGCATATTTTACTTGTATGATCTATATGTCAATATTAACTTACATATTAGTGTCCACTCCAGACACCGGAGAGTATCAGTGGTTCTATGATAATTATTTTATTTCTTGATAAAAATCACACATTCCATAAGTTATTTAGATGTTTAAATGTGGCAGATCGAAATTGTGTGCATCTATTATTTTCCATTAGAAAAATCATTCAGTCATTCCCTTTATCCCATATCAGGTACTGGTTTCAGACTCCGGAGGCATGGACAATGGATGGGCACTACCGGTCGCTCATGTACATGAGACCCCTGGCCATTTGGGGCATGCAATATGCAATGAATCGGCCCAAAGCGATTCTTGAGGCCCCTAAAATCAATATCATGGACAGAATCCATCTGTCTCCTCTTATTGGCGGATTCTCTCATAATGAAACAGGTGTGAGAAAGATTGCAACAAAAGCAAGATGTTTTAGCAATTCTGTGTTTCATTGTGCTTGCTGATCGACAACATTTAAGAACATAAAATTTTTGTATAGGTAACTTTCACACAATTCCTACCCAACCCTCTCCTAGAGAAGCTGTAATAATGGCGGTCAAGGCCTGAGGGTAGTAATATTTTAGAAATAAGCAGAGATCGATTGTAACTTATATATATATATAGCCCATTAGTTTAGACAACGCAAGTCACGCTTCATTGTAACTGTTGCACTGTACATTATCATTTATTTGATCTCTCCGAGATATAATTTACCACAGTCCAATTTCTAAAATGTTTTTCTTAAATGATTGTCTTCAATAATGTTAAATATATGATGTAGGTGGCTATGGTTACGGTTTACAGGAGGATAGATATATGCTGCGGGATGTTATACACAAATAGACAATTGCTTTATGGTAAGGCGCATTGAAGGTGGTGACTAACCCAATACAATTTTTTAACTGTTATAAATGAAAACACGATACTTGTATAACTATTTGGCAATTAAAATAATATCAATTTTCAGCTAAGTAAAAAACATTAGTGATATTATTGAAAATTGCATTTTACTAATATTACGTACTGTATTCTTGTCAGTTCGATGGCTAACTCAGGACTGACTACAATTCGACTTTTAATATCTGGCAATTGATTTCTACGTATTTAAAGAGCGTGTTCCTCCTACCCATCCTCACTTGCGACCTTTCGTCAAATTAGATGGCTATCAACTCTGAATTGGTCTGCACAAACTCGTGCCTCTTCAGTGGTCTGTCAGGACCTTCTGGTTCAATGCTATAGGAATATGTTATCCTATTCGTAGCTGATGCTCATATTTTTTCCTTTGACTTTTATTTCACATTTACACAATTTGCCAGTGAAGTGGTAGACATTCTTTGATATATTTCTTTTTCATATTTAAAAAAAATGGTGTTGACAACTGCATTAAGAAATAGTGTTGTCGACCAATCAAACAAAACAACCACCAACGGTTGGTCGTTGGTGCACAGTATCATTAACTGACTTAGTGAAAAGAATATTTTGTTCGGCACTTGGACAATAATTACTATTAACCACATTCACGGCTATTCTGTTAATTAGAATTTAATTCCGACAATTTTATTCACCAATCATCCAAAGCTCGGCAATTTCAAGTCGCTCAAACAAAGCCATGAAGATATAGGTTTAGTACCAAGTATTTGATTGAGCTCAATCCAACACCACCGTTATTTGGAGTCACTCGGAATTTTAGGAAACCTGCTCCCAACCGTTGCCATAAGAGCCTCTGTGCAATCCTCCATTTGCCATTGTCCTCAGCTATTTACATTTTTTGGCTTATGATTTATAACAGAGTTCAAAGATGACCGTTTACCTCTGAAGCATCTTCGAATTATCACAGCGTTACATACTTTATGATGTAACAGATAAATTTTGAAATGGACGTAGTTGGACAAGGGGATAATGTATGTCTGAATATAGTCAGATATCACATCGTTCGTTTTGATGGATTAAAAGCGCCTGTTTGGTTCAATCTATGATGTAATTTGGGGCAGTTCTGAAAGTTCCAAAGCCCTGAAAATCTCTATATAATATCAAGTTCGTATTTATCAGTTCCCTTTTAACAGTTGAACAAACGTTCATAATAAGATTTGTTATGGACTACGTATCTTTATCAGTTCAATCGAAAACAGTCAAAAACAAAAAATAATAAATAAACGACAGGTAAGCAAATTTTTTTGATACTTTTGGCAATTGATGAATATATATATACCTGTGTAACGATGAAGAAATGTATGTTATTCCTATACCATAGCTTTCCCTCCACATGAATCACATATGGTATACCCTAGACCTTCACAATATGGGCATTTTGTGCCCTCTTCCACCCATTCCAAAAACTGCATTGAAGAATTCATTGATAAGTTCAAGATCATGTGCAGCATGGGTAAACGGCCACAGAACTAAATTTTCATAAAATGCTTGTGTATTTCTTACTTGAGGTTCAATATTTGGCTCGCCAGATCCATCACACTCTGCAATGAAAGAAATGGAAGTTGGCCGGAGATTTCCAAAGTTGATCATAAATAATCTAGGAAACCATTATCATACAGTCAACATCAATATATCAGAGACGAATATTATGGTTGCCCTTAGAATGGTCATTACACGAGAGATTAAACCATCCCAACTCTGACTGCTCCATTGGGGTTATTGGGCCATGCCAGCTATTATGATTACTGCTATAACAATTGTAATTCCTAAATCCATTTGATAGCAATGACCATGTTAGTTTTCTAACACTGTAGAAATTATCATCTATTTTTCTCAATTAGAGTAGAGACAATTTTGAACAAGTTAAAGTGCCTAGTAGGCTGTGTTCAAGTAACTCGCACAAATCGGGATTAGGAAAAAGCCTCCCTGACAAGCTCAATATATAGAAAAAATGAACAGTTTCACCAAAACCTAAATGGTGGATAGACCATGTTTGGAAAGTCCACGAAGAAATCCTGCAGGAGGAATCTGATTTAGACAAAAGAACACCTAGGAAAACAAAGATTGTCCAACAAAGGAAACGGCAGAATTTAAGGCATCAAAAGGAACCAATCATTGAGATGGATGATGATATGTTAGAGCCCTTATTGTCGTTCAAAATGTCAATACTGTAATGGTTTCGTTTTTATCCAAGTATCCTTCTAATAGCGACCATATTGATAGCAGCAAAAAATATGCATGACACTGCTCCTAAGTCATTGATTCCTCCAAACAGAAATATATAGAAGGAAATGGGTACATGAAACAATTGAGGTTTGTATATTATGAGGATTTGGGAAAATTATATTCTGAAAAATACATAATACTTGCTTTGTTTCTTGGGGATTGTATAAAATTAAAAGTGAATTTACAGTGAGATTTGACTTCCAGAACAAAGATCAATGAACCAACTACTGGATAATGGTCGTTTAATTGAAATGAAAGGGATAAGTTACATACCTGTACACAACAAGCGACCTTCCCCACGACATTGAAGGCATTTTGTCGTTGCATTCTTGTTTTTGCTCTTATCAACTCCATTACTTGCAACAAGTCTAGATGGCTCTTCCCACCGATTCTCTCCAAGGAGAAAAACTCCTCGCTGGGGAACTTCTGTTTCCTTATCAATTTTCACAACATTTTGCTGAACCTCTGAATTATCTGTCACTGAAGGAACTGCAGCTCCATTTTCACCTTCCTATATAAGTCACATTTGGATTATGATGCAAATTCAAGTATTTAACAGTTTAAACAATTTGTGTTTGTTGTCTTAGAGATAAAATAGAAGTAGAATAATTCCTAGACCTCCATCCACAAGCTTAAACTTATGGGAGATGTCGTCCTTGCTAGTTGTCAAGTAATGAATAGATCAATGCTCTATCAAAAACCAAAGTTTCACTAAAAACATAATAAAATAATGCAGAAAAATGAGAGAAGAATTTCAAAAATTATGTTTTAATCACATAGAAAGAAATATATATATATATATATATATATTCAGATTTCCAGTACACAAACTATCATGTTTAGTCGAGAGCAAGGAGTCAAGTGATTTAGCCAAAAGCAAAGGAACAAACAGTGTGCTTCTATTTACATGAGTCAAGGTAAAGCTAATACGAGTAACTTTCACGTTTTTTGTTGATTTTGATATTAATTTTATTTGGAGCATGCATAATTGAAGGGAATTTAAACTTAAGACAACATATTAGAGATAAAGTCTCAAACATAGGGACAGATTCTCGGGCTCAATAAGGAAGGAGCAAGAAGTGCATCTGATATAAGCAGCATACCTTTGGTAAAACAAATGTAGATTGTTTATCTTGAATCATGCTGCCTGCATCCTTTTCCCTTATCTCCAAATAAAGCCTTTCAAGAAGTTCAGAAGTCATAATACCATCTTCAGGGACACCTAATGTAGCCTTTCAAACAAACATCTCACAACCATCAAAACCTCAAAAACAAAATTGTACAGGCATAATATGGAGAGCACTACATATATACAGCACTCAAATTTTCAGTTTATATTGAAAATTAGTCCAAGACAAAATGTTCCCCTCTTTGCATGAAAAAGCTTCATAAACTATATATAATGCAGACAACACTAACCTGCCAAGTCTTCACAGCACGGTCTGTTCCACTTGAGAAGCTTGAGTAATCCATGTCTTCCTCGCCTGAGTAAAACCCCAATTTCAGCAACGCTTCCTGTTATTTCAATTTTCAACACATCAAGTAAGATTTCACATTGCACCAATTATTCACGCACAAATCCATTAAATCAACTCATAGCTGTGGATAACTAAAATTGTGATTGGATAAACTTCTCCTGTAATCACTTTTAGGATAAGTAAGAAAATAAAATGAATTAAATTTCCATTATAACTTAAAAGTCAGCTTATATACTTTAAGTTTAGCTTAAAAGTTAAAATTACAATTGAGTTCATAAGCGATGTTCAATTCTTTTTTCTGTCTTATTCACTTAAGAAAATTTATGCAAACAGAACCTATATATTATTTGGAAACATAAAAAAAATCAGAATCATCAAGAGTCGGAAAATGGAAGATCAACCTGCATTTGTCGAACCTCTTCTCCTTCAGAACCTTTCCGCAAAAGGCTCACCTTTTCAACTGTAACAGACTCCTCAACCACCACAACCTCCTTCTCCCTTTCTATGACTTCTTCAATTCGCTTCTCGTCCTCTTCAATTCGATTCTCCTCTGTTGTAGATCATTCAATTAGTGTTGTGTAGGTAAAACAACAGGAGAAGTTGCACAATACAAGGCTAGGTTGGTTGCAAAAGGGTGGCTTTTGCAAAACATTGTTTGGATTGTTATGAAGTGTTACCTATGGTAAGAACTGAAACTATCAAACTAGTGGTTGCTACAACCACATTTAGAGGTTGGTTATTACATCAACTTGATGTAAAATTAGCCTTCTCAAATGGGTCACTAGAGGAGAACATTTATATGAATCAATCTCCTGGTTTGAAGTGACGGGACATGAAGACAAGATATATAAATTGAAATAGGCTTTATATGGGATAAAACAAGCCCCTCGGGCCAGGGATAAAAATATTGCTTCATTTTCCAGCTGGGTTTTGGCGGGAGTAGAACAAAATATGGAACTTATGTGAGAGCTATTATAAGTGATTTAATGATAGTTTGCCTTTATTTAGATGATCTACCAATTACTAGCAGCAATGCAGTACAGAAAGATAAGTTTAAAAGAAAAACTATGTTAGAGTTTGAAATGAGAGATCAAAGATTGCTATCTTATTTTTTGGGAATGGAAATTGTCTCCTCTAGTGATGGAGTTTTCATACATCCAAAAGATGCATGCAATTGAAATATTGAAAATATTCCAAATGCTGGATTGTAATTTTGTCCAAACACCAGTTAATTGTGGTATGAAGTTAGACAGAGAAGGAAATGGCAATGTAGTCGATGCAACTTTGTATAAAAATTGTTGACTTATTGAGATTTTTGTGCAGTAACCTAACATAGCTTATGGAGTGAGGTTGATAAGTAGATTTGTTGTTCATCCAATGCTTTCTCATTTGCTTGTAGATAATAGAACATTGACCTATGCGAAGGGCACTTTGAAATTCAAAAACATGACGAATATTTCTAATGAAGTATTTTGCTACTGTGATTTAGATTGGTGTGATAATAAAAGGAACAAAAAAAAAGTACAGCACGGTATGTGTTTATGGCGTGTGGCGGGGCATCTAGTTCGTGGTGTTATAAGAAGGAAGCATTGGTGGCATTGTCTTCATGTGACGCCTGACATTGCAACCTCAACGAGAACTTGTCTAGTCTTGTTGCTTGAAAACTTGATGTCAGAAATTAAGATTAAAAAAAAAAACTATGAAGATGCTAGTAGACAACGAGTGGGCTATAGACCGCAGTACTAATGACCAGGTAGCTGATATTCTAACAAATCGGCTAATAGATTCAAGCTGAGTATCAAGATGATAAGAGTGCAATAAATTGCTAATCCGAATTAAGGGGAAAAGTTGCTAGCAATTCAGTTTGCGCTGTGTTAGTTAGGTAATTAGTTACTGTAACTATCTGCTTGTAATAGAACTGTAAATAGCAACTATGCATTGTGACAGAAATAAAAGTTCAGATCCAATACCGATATTACTTGTTATCTTTCCCTGTTCTTCTCCGTTTTTGTGAGTGTGCGTTCTAACATCCTCCAACTTCCGAATACTCGAACCGCTCTCGAGAACCATATTCTTGTCCTTCAGCACCTGCAAGAGCAACGTGACATTCGCGACGGCGTCGGAGACGGATGCCGGAGTGGACACATCGCGCGTGGATAAGCGACGCTCCATCTCCTGGATTTGGAGCTTGAGGTCGGAGATCTCGCGGAGGAGTTGATCGCGTTCGCGAGCCCAGCGCTGCTCCTCGCGCAGCCAACGCTGTTCTTCGCGGAGCCATCGCTGCTCTTCGCGGAGCCATCGCTGCTCCTCGCGGTCGGAGACGGAGCAGTGGGTGACGAGTGAGTTGAATTTATAGGAGAGGGAATAGGGTTTGGGAAGAGAAATTAGGGTTTTGGTGAGAGTTAAGGTGAAAGTGGGAGTTGCAGTGACAGATAGAAGAGTTGGCATAGTGGGATTTGGATGATGAAAGCCATTGAAGGATGTGTTGGTTATGAATATTTGTTCTTCTAACTAATATTGTCTTATCTTCTATCAGAGGATCCAAGCCAGACATTTGTAACACTGAATCAAGTTTATATATAATGTTTTAGTCTCTCCTGGCGGGAAACTTATTATTCATTGTACTTCTGTGAATTAGCCCTATCCTAAACACTCCTTAATCCTAATCTAATATCTTCTCTTAAATAATGTATTTATTTTAACTCAAAATTTTGGTTACCTTCAAAGATATTACAATTCTCATTTTATTTAAAATTAAAAAAAAATCTTAACACATAAAATTTTTTATATTTTTTTAATATTATTATTTCTTAATTTTTAATTTATTTTCCTTAAAAAAATATAAAAATTTATTTTTTTATAATTATTTTATCTTATATTATATGTTAAATAAATGGAAAAGTATATAATTAATTGACTTTTATATTATATGCTAAATAAATATAAAAATGTGTTAATTTATTATTATTTTTTAAAAATTATATACAAAATGGTCTGTGAACATTTTTTTTTTAGTTTACTTAAACTTCCTTTTAAAAAAAATATTAAATAAAAAAACACGTCATAAATGTGAGTGTAAAAATACAAATGCTTTATCACATTCAATTGGATTTTATTTTAATAGAAACTCATCTATTAAAGAAGATAAATGGTGTAGGAGAGTCTTTTATTTTTAATTGAGTTTAATTTTGTTTAAGTTAAAACTTCATCCATTAAAAAGAATAATGAGTGTCACTGTTTAAAAGAAGTATAGTTCTTAGTTGCATTAATTGTTAATTAGATTATAATCACATATAACAAAATAAAATATTAATTATATTAATTTTTAATTAAATTTATGATTTTTTTTAACTCAATCTATTTACGCACAAAAAATGTTGAAAGGGTTAATTTAGGGAGGAAATTCCAATCTAAACAATTTTATGATTTTATTCAAATACATAACAATTTTATAATGTTACAATCAGGTATGTTCGAAATATTGTATTGATTTTACCAATTATATTTTTATTCTAAATATAATAATTAGTGAAAATACATATTTTACCTGTCTTTTTTTTTATTCTAACGAAAATTTTAACTAAGAATAACTTTTACTAAAAATAATTATAAAAATAAATAATTTATATAAATTTATATTATAAAAAAATAGGTTTAATACATATTTTGATTCCTACTTTTTTGGGTTTGGTTCAAAATCATCTCATTTTTAAAAAAAATTCTTTAAGGTCCATATTTTATTAAAAAATGTTTAACATGGTCCTTTTCGTGGACATAGTTAAAATCATAATGACATAGTAGCTAACGTGGCGAAACCTGTATGAGCTATTTACTTCAATGCTTATGTGGTTCTCTGAAGTGAAGTGAGTTGGCGAAAATGTTTAAAGTTGAGGTGGTGCAGGAGAAACCTAATTAGTGAATATGCTGACTACAATTACTGAAAAAATCTAATTTGGGAAGCACCATATTGAAACTCTACTGGTTTCCTTCTTCTTTTCTGGTGGTGCTGGAGAAACCCAATTAAGAACGCTAATTAAAATGAGAAATTTAGTTGCTCGCAGCAGCGAAAGACAGCGGTGCTAGCAGTTCTGTTTTCACGTTTCAGAAAGCTCGCGAAGTAGCGATAGCCGTCGCTCGGTGCGACGTAGCAGCAGAGGCGCTACCATGGACAAGCTTCCTCGTTCTCTGGTGCGGTGGCTGGCGTCGACAAATCTGGTCACGGCAAGGGCCATTCATAGTTGACGGCGTTGGCGGCTGGCAGCATTCGCGGTTGACGGCATGGTTCAACCCTAACTCACTTCACTCATTTCTATCCCACCCTTTTTTACACGTAACAACCTCAACTTTAAACATTTTTGCCAACTCACTTCACTTTAAAGAGCCATGTAAGCATCGAAGTAAACAATTCATACAAGTTTTGCCACGCTAGTTACTGTGCCGTTAAGATTTTAACAGTGTCTACGAAAAGGACCATATTGAACATTTTTTAATGAAATATGAGACCTTAAAGAACTTTTTTCAAAAGCGATATGATTTTGAACCAAACCCCCAAAAAGAGAAACCAAAATATGTATTAAACTAAAAAAATATTATAAATAATTATTTACATTTAAAAAACATTTATTAAAAAATTATTATTATAATTTATAAAGTAATTATTTTAATTTATAAAATAATTAGTTTTAGATTAATTGTCATTTAAAGAATAAAAATAAAAAATGTAATTATTTTAGCTTAAATTAATGTTTACTTAAATAATACAATTTAAAAAATGACTCAAAAATAAATCTTCTACGTGTATAGTCTTCTTTATATACAAAAATATAAATATAGACCGGTGAAAATTATAAACAGTAAAAAGAGTTAAATTTAGCGAATCAAGACACCGAATTCGAATCAATTCTGTCTCTCGAGTTCATCAAATAGATTTGTTTTGCGGATCACTCAGGTCAGTCTTCGAAGTCAAATCTTATTAAAAAACTTAGAACTCGTGTCACGATACTTCATATTAACACATCCTGACAAGACAACCAAAGTCTGACACACTTCGACCAATATTTGATACAACTCAACTAATGTATTTACCAAAATCTCAAATAGCTTGAATGATAGTCCATTTCAGTCCTTTTCAACACGTCGTCAATATGTTAATTTGTCATCAACCGGTTTTTATGTTAAAAGAAAAAAATCAATCAGTTTTCATGTGATATTAGACTTTCAATGTTAAAAAAAATTACAAGCAAGCCAACCCGTCAATCTTGAAGTTTGACAGTAGGCGAAATCAAATTGTAAAATTCAACTTATTTTCAATTGACAGATCAGTTCGACCATATTTGTTTTGACAGATATTATCAAGTTGGACTTAAACGAGTTTGGTTGCCAAGAAATATAGATACGGATGTGTTTATTTGTTTATTAATAACAAATAATAAAATTATTATTATAATTACGAAATTAAATATCAATAAGTTTTATAAGTATTATAAATATTTTTTATTTGTTTTATAGGTGATTGCATAATTAAGAAAGATAAAGTTTTATAGAAACAATCAAACTAAAAAAAATAACGGTTAAATTGAAAAAAATATAAAATTAGTAAATAATTATTTTAATACTACAAAATTATTAAAGGGTAGATATGAAAAATAAATATGAAATAAAAGAGAGAGACTCTCTGTAGATATGATAAGAGTGACCAGTAACATAAAGATGAAATTGAAAAAATGAAACTAATTTTCTCATAATATTAATTTTGAATGCGTAAATAAAATTTTAAATGAAGAGCGGCAGACTATAAATTGAACTACAGTTATATGTTTTCCTTTTTTTCATTTTTTAAACATATATTCTATACTTAAATGAAAATATAACTAATAATTTTTTTTTTTAAAAGTATTTAAATTATACACACAAGTTTTTATTCAATCACATTAAAGAGCATGGTTGAATAATTAAGTCTCTTTATTATGAAACTGTATAACCCTATATGTAACATTTTAAATTTTAATAATATTACTACTATTATAAAAATCATCATATATTCAATAAGATAGAACAATTAAATAAAAAGTACATACACAAAATGATTGCAATTATCTAAATATATTGATAATAGCTAAATATATAAAAATAAAGCAACTTAACAAACTTTGTTACACTTAAGAATTAAAGTGCACTATAAATATAAAGTTTGTCAAAAGAGCTTATGCATATATTTGCATATATACAAAACCAACTAAGAAAAAAAAATTTCATAATCTATGTTTATGCTTTATCTCCATCTCCTAAAACATGCTTTAAACAAAGTTATTAACATGTTCACATCATAAAGATGATCATTACAAACAGAAGAACAAACAAACACAAAACACAAAAAAAAGAACAAGCTAATTTTATTAAAGAATACACTCATAACTATTTACAGATAACACATTAAAAGTATTCATAAAAAATTAACAACTCATACACACATAGACTTGACCATTTGGATGCATATATTGATATCGAGATCAACGTCCTAACCCATCGCTCAGCGCTAAAGAGTTAGAGAGCTCACTGACTTCGTGGCATTCAGTGCCCAAAGTGGCACAACACCCAAAGTGGCACTCAACGCCTAAACTGACGACGGTTAACATCTTGGAGTCCAATGGCTCTTGGGCTTTCCAGTGCTCAACACCACACAAGACAACTCAATGTTATACCAGAAGACAAAACATCATAAACTTTATCTAGATGCATTCAAGCCATGTCCACATTACCATATTGGTATTGTTGGCACAATAATTGGTTTGAAAACATGTTTATATGAGTTGGAATGCCAGTTTGCTCAATTGACTAACAACTCAGTTTATCAGATCAAACCAACTACTTAAAAACTTATATAGCATGTTTCACACACTACATACTAGATTTTAGTGAACTAAGTGATTAAGCAAGTCCCAATTGACATGAATACATAATCCAAACACCATGTTCCCTCATAAAACAAAATCTTTAGAATTTCACCTTTCAAATCCCTTATTTGTTTTTACCAAAAATCAACCATTACTCTAACCTATTGTCAAACCAAAGTTCATCCGCTAATTGATCCACCAAAACAACAACTTACGATCCCTAAATCGTCAAGAATTAAGCACGATCCAGCAAGCACTTCACAACAAAAATTCACCATATTAACTACCAAATTCAATATGTCGCATAACGCACTGTCATAGAATTCAAAACAAACGTCCATAATTGATTTCATACAATTCTACCATACTAATTTAGATTATCAAACTACTTAAGGCTTTATAACAAACAGTTAGCTTCCCTTAACTCTTAGAAGCTTAAATAACTCAAAAGGCTTAGACTGCTTTTCCAACTCAATGAATTTTATCTACACCTACAAACCACAAAATTATGATTAAGATACGCAGTTGAAACCACTAATCAAAAAATGACCTAATGTAAGACTCAAACTATACAAGCTATAAAACCATATTGCATGCATTAAAAAACATAACAAATAGAGGGAAAAAAATATAAATTAACTTACTCTCTCACAAGAATCAATCAATTAAAAATGAAGATCTTGTTATCGTAATCACAAAACACTTATTGATCTTCAATCAGATGATTCAACAATTAAAATTTTATAAGAGAATGGAGATAAAACTCAAACAATGAATTTTAGAAAGATGTGGAGTGTTTTAATTGATGAAATTCCTTAATAAAAATTATATTTATACCTTTTGTTTTTAATGTTAAAATAACACTGTCTCGTTATTTATAACACTTTTTCAACTCTTAAAATTATATTTTTTAGGTTGTTACACTATTCTTTATTTGGATATTTTTACATATTTTAATTAAATTTCAATGAAAAAGTTATGATCTTTGTAAATAGGAGAATAATATTTGTGTGAGACATATAATAACATTACAATAGACAATAACGAGATGATAAATAATAAAAATCACACAAAATTATCGATATTAATTTATAAATATAACTAAAATAGGTGTAGAGTTAAACTCTGTTTGGTAATGAAGAAGCTCAATTAACCTTATTGAATTGTGTTATTTCATATGTATATTAAGTCATTTAAAAAAATATATAAATTAGAATGTTAAATATATTTTTAATTCTTAAACTAAATTTAAAATAATTTTAATTTTATATTAAAATCTAAAGACTATAAACGAATTTAGTCATAAAGAAAATTAAATTGATGTTTTATCTCAAATTTAATGGGGAAAGGTTTCGTTCTTCTAACTTATTTTTCATCTATGTTTGTCTACTTAATCTAAATTATTCATAAAATATATAAACATAAAAGATTTTAGTTGGTATAAATTTACATTTTGTTTATACATGCACAGACCCAGATGTTAAACCTCCCCCACCCACTGGAAAAATCCGGGGAAAAAAAGAAAGAGGGAAAATAAAAACCCTGGTTTAAACCAAAGGCAGCACCATTCATTCCACTGCAATCGTAAAAAAATTCACTTCGCAGTTCCCATTCTCGCATTCATCAATAATCGTATTATCACACTCAATGGATCTTCTTCACCAATACTCCGACGACCAAAACGACGACGAACCAGACTCCCCGTCCCAAAACCCTAGCTCTCCGCCGCGCCTCCTTCCGGGCCGTTCCGGGGCGCCCAAGGTCGACGACACCATGCTGGCCCTCACCGTCTCCTCATCCGCCTCGGCCCTCTCCAGGCCCATCGACCCGACTCAGCACCTGGTGGGCTTCAACCCCTCCTACGACCAGCTCTGGGCCCCCATCCAGGGCCCGGCCCACCCTTACGCGAAGGACGGCATCGCCCAGGGCATGCGCAATCACAAGCTCGGTTTCGTGGAGGACGCCGCCATCGAGCCCTTTCTCTTCGACGAGCAGTACAACACCTTCCACAAGTTCGGCTACGCCGCCGACCCCTCCGCCAACAACTACGTCGGCGACCTCGACGCACTCCGCTCCAACAACGCCGTCTCCGTCTACAACATCCCCCGCCACCAGCAGAAGAAGCGCAAAACCGAGGCGAAGGACAAGAAAACATCCGACCAAAACGATGAGGAGGACCGCGAGGAGGAGGATGGAGAAGAAGAGATCGAAAACCCTGCCTCCGACGCGTGGCTGCTCAAGAACAAGAAGAGCCCCTGGGCGGGGAAGAAGGAAGGGTTGCAGGGAGAGTTGACGGAGGAACAGAAGAAGTACGCGGAGGAGTATGCAAAGAAGAAAGGAGAGGAGAAGAGTGGGTTTGGAGGGGAAAAAGCTGAGGTTGTTAAAGATAAGAGTACCTTTCATGGGAAGGAGGAGAGGGATTACCAGGGTAGGTCTTGGATTGCGCCTCCTAAGGATGCTAAGGCTAGTAATGATCATTGCTATATTCCTAAGAGATTGGTTCATACTTGGAGTGGACACACCAAAGGGGTTTCAGCTATTCGGTTTTTCCCCAAGTATGGCCATTTAATTCTCTCTGCCAGCATGGATACCAAGGTTAAGATTTGGGATGTTTTCAACTCTGGCAAGTGTATGAGGACTTATATGGGACATTCGAAAGCCGTTAGGGATATTTGTTTCAGCAATGATGGGACCAAGTTTTTGAGTGCTGGCTATGACAAGAATATCAAGTATTGGGACACTGAAACGGGGCAGGTGATATCCACTTTCGCCACGGGGAAAATTCCCTATGTCGTGAAGCTTAATCCGGACGAGGACAAGCAGAATGTTTTGTTGGCTGGAATGAGTGATAAGAAGATTGTTCAGTGGGATATGAATACCGGGCAGATAACCCAGGAGTATGATCAGCATCTGGGGGCTGTGAATACCATCACCTTTGTTGATAACAACAGGAGATTTGTTACTTCTAGTGATGACAAGTCCCTCAGGGTCTGGGAATTTGGTATTCCTGTGGTGATAAAGTATATTAGTGAGCCCCACATGCATTCCATGCCTTCCATTTCGCTTCACCCGAATGCTAATTGGCTTGCCGCACAGAGCTTGGATAACCAGATACTTATTTATAGCACAAGGGAGAAGTTCCAACTTAACAAGAAGAAGAGGTTTGCAGGACATATTGTGGCGGGATATGCCTGTCAGGTCAATTTTTCTCCGGATGGGCGATTTGTCATGTCAGGGGATGGTGAGGGGAAGTGTTGGTTCTGGGACTGGAAGAGCTGCAAGGTCTTCAGAACTCTCAAGTGTCATGAAGGGGTTTGCATTGGTAGTGAGTGGCATCCCTTGGAACAGAGCAAGGTAGCAACGTGTGGCTGGGATGGGATGATAAAGTACTGGTACGTAAATTCTAATACCAAGCTTCATTTAGTTACATAATCTAATATGCTGTTTCTTCAAATACGCTTTTGCTATCGTAGTTACTGAATTTTATCCTGGTTTGTCTGTTTCTAAGATGATATAGTTCAAGCTTTACTTTGTCAAGCTAATGTTCAGATTATGTTTGTATTGGCTAAGATTTTAGGGTGAATCTCAATGCTTTTGATTGTAAGTTTTACTAATACAAAATAAGGTAATCCTAACATAAATAGACCCTACACAGACTTTATCTCTACTTTTTCTTTTCTTTTGATACCTCCCCGTTTGAGATAACATTGGATTATGGGGTCAGATTAGTTATTATCAGTTCATTGGTATAATAATCTATTCAAGGCGACGTGGGATGGTCTCCGAGTAGAGATTTGTGTAAACCTCTAATTAGGTGAGGTCACCAAAGAAGATATTTTCTCTGTTCTTTGTAGTTGATTCTCTTCCATATCTACAATTGTTTGTCTGTCGGTAACCCCATGTACCTGTCTTGCTTCTGCTGTGTTATTCTTGAATTTCCATGGACGTGGGATACTCGGGTGCTGGTACAGAAATGCCATCTAAGGTTGAACAAGTGTAACTAACAATTGAAAGTTCTCAATTTCCTTTTCCATCTATACTATTAAACCCTTTACCTGGTAAGTAGCAATTTAGCGATGCAAGTCTGGTATGATAAACTTCTGAATTTCCTTAGCATTCTAGACTTGAGACTCAAAACATTTTTTATCCAAAAACTTCAATGCAAACCATCTCTTCCTTTTAAGTGAGAGAGATGCAGAGGAATATGTTCTACAATAATGGAATACTGTAGACACTTTGGGATGTCTGCATCTCAAACTTTACGAGAACAAAGTATATGTTTTGGATGTCATAAGTAGCTGGAGGTTGGGGGTGTGCTCTGAATTGAAATGTAATAACTGGAGGCATAACTGCCTGTGAGAACCTTTGGTGTCTTTTATTATATATCAGCAAAGAGTCATCAGTATCAGAATCTATCCCAAATTACTTTACGTCTTGGAAAACGGTTTGAAAGCATGTTTATCATAATAAAACTTGTAACGTCCTTTATAAGTTTCAAAGCTAAGCTTCTGCAGGCATTTATAGAACCTTTCTGAACTTTTTCTTGCCATTTTGAAATCATAGCCAAATAGCATGTTCATCTTCTAATCTGGAGTTTGTACTGGAATAATTTCATAACTACATTCACACCAGCACAAGTCTGTCATGTTTTTGTGAGGCTGACATCTATTTGAAGAAAATAGTGAATAAATTTGGTCAACTGATTCCTTTGATGATATTCATATTGGCAACCTCTCATTTAGGAGCACAATCCTAGAGACTCAGCCCTATGACATCTACCTTTGTAGTGTCTATTGTTTTCTTTTCTTCCTCTACCTTTCTTTTATGCTGTCTCATTCCATTAAATGTGGAAGACAGAGTTGTGTCTGTGGCTGGCACAAGTAGCTTGTTTGAAACTTGAATAATATTCAGGGAAAAAAAAGGCTCTGATTCTAATGAATTTTTTATTAGGAATGTGAAGAATGTTATGATTTTTGATCTGATAAACTCCTGTGGTGTAAATGTACTTAGGTTCCTAATTCCTGAGCCCTTTCAACTTTGACATCTTCATAATGTTTGATGGTTCAATACGTTTGGATTGTGAATGATTTTTGTTTTGGTGAAATTAAGATGATGATAAGAATGTTTTACACGCTGCTGCTTTCTCATACACACACGGAGAGTTTACTTATTGTTTTTTATTACATTAAATTTGATATAGTGTGTGCTTCTCATCCATATTACCATTTTCATCACAGTATGCAACCATGTTAGCCATCGTTGCACCAGTTCAATATGTGTCATAAGTAATATTTTATCTCAGTAGTTTTGAGTTATTTGACTTCTGTTTACTATTTTGTCATTGGCTATTCAGGGACCTTGTTTCATAATGGAACCTGTTTATTTTAAGATTGAAGATTGCAGATTTAAGACTGTTTAAATACAAGTTTAATGCTATGAAATAGTCTAACCTTTTGATAGACATGTTCAGGCAATATAAATTTAGCATCAATTAATAACAGATTCGGTGTCTTCATTAGCTACTCCTGTGTTTTGTTTAAATGAATAGCTAATAGCGGCATCTATAAAACTGTTGTAATATTTTTAAAACCAAAAACACCCTGTTCTCCTCTTAGTATTATTGTGGTCTTTTAAATGTACACAGTTATCAAAGCATGTGCAGATTTCAAATTTACCAAATGTTTACAATCATACAAGACTGCATAATATATATTTATAAGTATGTTATTTGTAGCAAGTCACATGTACTTTGGGTTATCTAACATGACACAGCAAATACGCTATATCAGAAAATAGGATTTGATACTTTGATCCTGTTTTAATAGACCTTCTTTGCTCTGAAATCAATAGAATTTAGTCATAAACCAAGAATTGAAAAGAAAAAGAACGAGACAGTTTTGTCGAATAAGATGGAAACAACAAGAAATATGAGAGAAGTCTTTCCTCCAAGGGTTGCTAAATTTACAATAAAAAAATTGCATTTGACGTATCCTTCTTCCCCTATTTATATCTAACAAACACTTTTAACTGACTGACTAGCCCATTAATATTCTAACTATCTTAAAAATCAAGGTTAAAATTGTGGAAGCTGGATTCCGATTTCATCTTCACCATGATCTTCATCTGTCCTTCCTGAAAGCATTGTGATGCTTTCCTGTCATGGGAATGGGAACCCACTTGCAGCCGGTGTCAAACTCATCTCCGAAGGCTTGGGTGGTGACGGGGACGAGGATAGAGTCTGTATAACAGTAATCACTAAGACTTTGACTTTTTCCTTTTGTTTTTGCTTCATTTCCCAGCTTATTGGCTGAATCTTCATCCTGCTTGTTGAGCAAGTGTGTAATGTTAGGTCAGGTCATCCGGCAGAAAAAGTCGTTTGCAATCCACATCCAGCATAGAAATTCATTTTTGACGTGTTTCTCCCTATTCGTGGAAATATCAACTTCTTTCTCCATAAAAACATCTTGTTTTTCTTTCTAGTTTTCCTTCGCCAGTTTTGGTTTCTTCACCACGAAGGGTGTGGTTCTTGATTACTGAACCTTCAAAAGTCAGTAATTCAACGTTATTTGCCCAAGAGTAAGGAAGAAAGTCATGTTCTTCCTCAAACCCACTATTCCCCCTCTTCGGCAAATTTCTCACTTTTTTGTTAACGGAATTTTCCCTCCAAAAAGATGACGGTTTATTGTTTTTCATCTATGATAGCAAATCTTTGATGCAAACCATATCAGTTTTTAATTGTGCCAGTTGCAAGCCTTGCTCGGTGACATCTTTCTCCCATGCTTCCACCTGATGAGTCATCGTGATGGAGGATCCGGTTGGACCAATTTGTTAGGAATCCCTAACACCATGAAAAAAAACACAAAAAGAAGAGAAACCTCTCCTCTAAGGGTTTCTCCTTCACTAAGGATTTATCTTCTCTCATCGAGCCAACATACTATTTAGTGACAACAAATCTGCATCTCTCCTATACTTCTCTTATTTATATCTAACTAACCCATTAATACTCTAACTATCTTAATAAACCTCTCCTTCTCCTTAGATAGTAACATGATCTTTCTGATCAAATTAACAGGGTGTTTGTTCAACGGTTTCTGTACCTCTATCCTCAGCCTGAATGTTGTTGTATCTAAACTATTCTATTTGTTTATTGTATATACCATTTGGCAGTGGTTGCTTACTCTGGGATTGATTTTTATCACATCTACTAATATCCCTTTTTCTTTCATTCTTTATGAATCTATACCACTATCAATTTTAACTCTGTAGTTTCTAACTTTATTGGATGATGTCTGTTTATAAAATTTGCAGGGACTAGTTTCTCCTTAATGTGAAGCGGAATAGTTTGGCAGAAGCAGGACAGAGAAAGGCACTACAAGATAACAAAAGGAGAACAAACATATTGAATTCACATGTTGATAGGTCTTCCTTGGTTAAAATTCCAATGGCTTTAATTGACTATTATCATGAGATTTCTCTGTCACTGAGGGTTACGTCCTAATTGCAGTGTTGTAGTTGCGGAACATAGAAAAGCTTTGCCATTTTTTGGGGACTTTTGTATAGTCATATATTAAGTTAGATATTCATCTGTATGGAAAATTCCCTCTCATGGTGCAGGATAATTTAATTACGTTTTATTCTGGGAATATGCATACATTGTTGGGTATTTTCGTCTACATCATTTAGAAAATACGGGATCAGCATGCTCCGGTGACATGAATGTGGATTTTAATAATTGCTGACTTGGGTGCTAATTAGAGAGACTTTTTGCTACTTATAATGTGGATATCACTCACTTCTCTTTTACATGGACTTAAACAATTCTATTTTAATATTTTTTACATGATTTTATTATAAATTTATCCTTTTTATATATATTTTATGAAAATATCACACCAAGATCGAGGATTGTCAACATATATCT
The DNA here is from genome assembly GCA_036885675.1 of Vigna mungo. Classification (NCBI taxonomy): domain Eukaryota; kingdom Viridiplantae; phylum Streptophyta; class Magnoliopsida; order Fabales; family Fabaceae; genus Vigna; species Vigna mungo. The sequence goes on along the minus strand of CP144692.1, from coordinate 39,733,347 downwards.
TTCCATATTTTATGATATGAGACCAATGTCGGAATGTTTTCTTTATAGGTTCGATTTCTCTATAGAAAAATCGTATAAACATATGCATTCATTCTCTTGTATCTTGTAATTATATGCAATTTGTTGTACAATCATTATAAAGTATATTTTTAAAGTAATACACTTGATAATCTAAATTGAATGGCACAGTTTTGTTAATATTATACTATTGAACCAGGACGCGGTATAAAATTCTACATTTGAGGTAGAAAAAAATTAATTAATTTAATTGAAATACAAGGAACTAAATTTGTAAATTTGCAATACGTAAAATTGAAAAATACAATTAAAAGTTTTTTAAAAATATATTATAGCATGTTTTGTTCGTTTCTATATTAGTTTAACCTTTAACTCTTCTTTTACGTAATTTCTCTCTGATTATTATCGACAATCATCTTATCAGTTCTAAAATAGGATTTTTAATATAAGTAAATGCAAATGGTATTATCATATGTTTATGATTTATTTTAATTCACATAAATAAACTATATTAAACTATATAGTAATTACAAAGGTCATAATAAATACTATTTTGCTTACCTACCAAAATAATTAAGTGGTTTGGTATGATATAGGTTTAGGTTTGATTGAAAATAAATGGAAGAAAGTAGAAAGTGAAATGACAATATAAAACATACTTATGAGATGTTTATTAGTCTGGTTGTATTTTTTTTTTTAAACTGGGTTAATTTACTTTTGTTATTACTTTTTTGGGTTTTTTTTTTTTTTTTAATTATGAGTTAAGTTGTGTTTGGTACATCCGATTTCATTTCAAATAAGTTATTATTGACAAGTTATGATTTTTGAAGATGAAGTCATGGAAATAGTAGACTATTTATTTGTTAATATGAAGTTGTAGAGGTCAAAAACGACTTCTATTATATTACATTTATTTAATCTTATACTAAAATTTTTTTATTAAGGTAAAGTTGTCATCACAATAAACGAATTCTTTCAAAACGTGTTAGACATTAACAACTTTTTCAAAGTTACATAAAGTCATTATTGAATATGACAATTCATTTGAAATTTAACCAAACACGATATTGAGTGTAATAATTTCTTTAAAAATAATTTTCACTAAGTCACCATTAGATGTGAAGACTTTATCAAAAACTAAGTTGAATTAAAGTCGTTATGGGGTGTCACAACTTTTTTCTAAAATAATTCTAACTAAAGTCACCATTGGACGTGATGACTTTTTGTCAAAATCTAAATTAGTCTAAAGTTGTGCAGTGGTACGACAACTTCTGTTAAATTATTTTGAGTTGAAGTTGTTCTTACATGTGTCGACTTTAATGTAATTAAATTTAAATTCAAATGATGCTTATATATGACGACTTCATTGTAATTATTTTAAAGATTTAGGATTCAACGTAATTATATTTGGGCTTAATACTATTATTGGTCCCAATTTTGGTTGAGAATATTCAAAATGGTTCCAATTTTGTTGTTGTTCTTCAATGTAGTTCTAAAGATCGTAGTTTGTGTTCAATTTAGTCCTTAGTCCGTTTTGCAAACGTGACCAAATGTCCAACAGTGCAATCAGTGAATGACGTGGGCCACCACCACGGCTGTTCATCTTCTTCGTCCAGCAACCACTCAGAAACACCACTAGGACCATCTTCCCATTCCTCCACCGTGCATCTCCACCAACGTCACTGCCTCTCCTTCTCAAACCACCTCCATGGCCATCGTGAAATCAACTCCATCTTCATCACTTGCAAACCCAAAAATTAGAAAATTCTAATTGTCATGGAACCCTAAATCGAGCCGTTGTTCAACCTCACAAGCATCACACGCAATCCTCAACACATCACCATCATCAACCGCATCAGAAACTTGCAGAAGAACCCAAAAATTGCAAACTCCATTGGTGCACGAAGCTTTAACCGCCATCGCAGAAGACCATCTTCGTCTTCTTCAATGCCTAGCCGCGAAAGTCTCCGTAATTGAAAAAAACCACCGCGATGCCAACATCTTTCACCTGCAAATTCCAAAATCAACAGAACCCTAACTCGTCTAAACCATGAAACAGACTCATCATCATCATCTTCATTGTGCTTCATGAATCCAATGTGTCATTACCATCAACCCTTGAGCAACGCCGCTTCTTCATTCACGCGCAACTATGACCATCTTCCATTGATGCTTCGTGCCACCATGAATAGTCAAAGCCTCTATCACCTTCGCACACTGCAAGGAAGAAGAGCAGCACATCAATTCCCTAAAGCAGAAAAGAACGCAAGCGGCACAAGAGGAAGAAGCCACTAGGTTTTCCCTTTTCCCCAATCTGAAACCCTATTTTTGGGTGGGGAAGGGGATGTCACGCGGCAGTCCCTCATTGGTTGCGTCATGTTTCAATTAGGACAGATCAACAGTTAAAGTGTCCACATCATTCACTGGTTGCACTGCTGGACATTTGGCCGTTAATGATTTAAACGGCGTTTGCAAAAAGAACTAAATTGAACGCAAATTACGATCTTCAGAACTATATTGAACAAAAAAAAAATTAGACCATTTCGAATATTCCCAATCAAAATTGGGACCAATAATAATATTAAGCCTTATTTTTGCTACTAAATTTCTTACACGACTTTATTATTTTTAACTGCCTAGTACAATTTTTTCAAAAAATATTTGAGAATTATAATTGTTAATCGTGAATATTAGATAGTATTAAATGTTGTTATAATATAACTCAACTACCTAATTCCTTAAATGTTTTATTTATAATACTTATTATGGATTTTTAATTATTAATGACATAATCATTACTTAAACATAACTTAATGTAGATATTTGGTCAATCATGTTAAACGACAGAGGTTTTTGGTTCAGCGGTGTTTCAATTAGTATGTAACATCAGTATTGGTCGATCAATCCAGTAAACTCTTTTGACTAAGAGGTCAATACTATACTATATAATGCCAATGTCTAAACCGAAATGGATGAGTTTAGTCATTATAATAATTAATATATAGAACATAAACTATAGTATCAACTTATGGAACCAACTTTCGCAAATAAATATTTCCTTACCTTATTATTCAAAATTAATTATTACTTTATTATTTATTTTTCTTTAATCTTTAAATATTTCATTTTTTTACAATCTAATTCATTTTAGTTTCACAAATTTCCTTGAATAAAATAATGACTTAAAATTAAAATTAATATTTTTTTTATTTTTTCACAAAACACAATAAAACATTCAAATTGAAAAAAAAAGACATTAAATAAACAATTTTTTTATAAAAAGTATAAATAATTACAAAATTTGTTAATAAAAAGATAAAAACGTCCTTGATAACACGATTAAAAAAACACTATACATTAAAATCAAGTTCACATATGATTATATAAGAAAGATAGACAAAGAAAAAAAATCATCCTAATAGACACAATCTAAAAAGAAAATTAAACTTGTAATTCTAAGTCCAACTGCCATAAAAAAAAGTAAAAATATACCAGTAATCACGACTTTTCTAAATAGATAAAAAAGTTGTAAAAATATGTTTGAAAGCAAGAGTTCATCGTTCAAAGATTGATGTAAGACTACAAAGTTTAATTCAGAAGCATTATTTCTTGATTAAAAATTAATAAGAAACACTACACAGATTTTAAAATTTATCCATGTTATTAAATTCAATACAAAATTTCGCCAATTTGATAAATTAGGACATGCCCATGTTTTTCTCAGGCATTATTTAATGTTTCTCCTAATTTCCAAACGTGGCTACCGAATTAAACCAATGACCAATAAACGGAAACTCGAGCCAGCTTTCATTTCCCAAGGATCCAACCTGGTATTCAGCTTTCCTGTTTTGTTTATTCTTCCTTTTGTTTGGACTTTTTGTTCATTTCGTTGATGGGCATCTTAGTTTGAATCTTTATGTACTATGTATGTGTGTATGAGCATGGACCTTTTCCCATATGGGTTTCTTGCTTGAAGCCATTTTGTTTTTGGTTCAGGAGATTTTTTTTTTCATTACCTAACATGTTTTCAGTGTTTGCCAAGCTTTTCCATGGGTGAAGCAGACGTATGAAAGTTGTCTGCTTGGAGAATTCTAGAATCCTCGTTGACCTGTACTGTGAGCATGGCTGGTGAACTAGAAACCCTAGAAGAACTTGTAGTAAAGGAGGGATCTTTAATTATGGATGGAAAGGATCTAAAGGTGGGTTCTGATTTATGCATAGAAGATGGTGTTTGCAGTAGTGAGGGTGTTACTAAGCTTAATGGTGATGTGGATTCTGATGGCTTAAATAAGGAGGGTAGAGGTGTGAATCCTACCGCAAGAGAAGGTGTTGGGGTTCTTGGTGAGGGTTCTCAAGTTGTGGGGTCCTTAGAAGGGAAGAGTGAGAATGAAACTGCCGAATTAGGTGGAAATGATGCCTACTTGAAAGCATTAGATGAGCAGAAGGACATTGATGACAGGGAGGTAAATAAATCAGTGGAGAAAGAAGCAATCAATGATGTTAAGGTTGAGTCAGAAGACAGACAAAGCATTAAAGAGAATGCTGGCATTTCAGAGCTAGTTGATTCACATGAAGAGCAGGAAATTGAAGATGAAAACTTTGATGATGCTGAACGACATAAAACAACGGGTAGAAAAGTCAGAAAGCATGTGTCAAATAAGAAGAGCTCAGCAGTCATTTTTCAGGCAAGTTATCAGCTGCCAATTGAAAAGGTAGGTGAGTTTTCTGTGTATGATTTGGTATGGGGCAAGGTGAGAAGCCATCCATGGTGGCCGGGGCAGATATTTGATCCCTCCGATTCATCTGTGGAGGCACATAAGCATTTAAAAAAGGACCGCTATTTGGTTGCTTATTTTGGGGATAGAACATTTGCCTGGAATGATTCGTCTCAGCTCAAGCCCTTCAGGACTCATTTCTCTAATATGGTAAAGCAGTGCAATTCGGATGTATTTCAGAGTGCTGTAGATTGTGCTTTGGAAGAAGCCTCGCGACGTGCAGAATATGGGTTAGCATGTTCCTGCATACCTGAAGATACTCTTGACAAGATTAAACTCCAGACTGTTGAAAACACTGGCATTCAACAAGAACTAAGTTTCATACGCAGAGTGGATGAATCTTTAAATGCTGAATTCTTTTCACCTGAGAACCTTTTGGAATACTTGAAAACTCTGTCGGAGTTTCCCACTGGCAGCTTTGATCGATTGGAGCTCTTAATTGCTAAGGCTCAATTGCTTGCTTTCTACCGTTTGAAGGGTTACTCTTCCTTGCCTGAGTTACAATATTGTGGAGTTTTGGATAATGGCACCAATGCATTAATTAAGGATAATTCGAGTAAAAAAGATGTTCAAACTGGTGTTGGAAAAAGGAAAACATCAAACAGCTCCAGTCACAAAGGCAAGCATAATTTGAAAAATGATATATATCAAGAAAAGAAGAAAAGAAGCTTGTCTGAATCAGCAGGTGGGACTTCAGATTCTACATACGGTGATTATCAGTCAGGGGATGCCACTGATAATCAGATTTATCCTGCCTCTTCCAAGAAAAAGAAGACTATTGATAATTGGGCCAGTATTTCAGGGATGAAAGACCGGAGAAAAACAGTTTCCCTTGCCAAAGTTTCTAATTCCACAAAGCAATCCTTTAAAATTGGTGAACGTATTCTAAAGGTTGCTAATCAACTTACTGGACCACCCACTATGTTGAAGTGTTCTGGAGACAGGTCTCAAAAGGAAGATGGTTGCGCCGAAGGTTTTTCAAGAAATGGAACTGATGTCTTCTCTAATTCTGAGCGGACTCAGAAGTCAAGCTTGATTGTTCCAGTGGAATATTCATCTCTAGATGATTTGCTACATTTACTTCAGTGGGTGGCACATGAACCCCTGGGAGATTATAGTTCCTTGAATATTATAGTAAGCTTCTTCTCTGATTTCAGGAATTCAATAATTGTGGCCAATGATTCTGGAAAAGAAATTTCGTCTGCAGAGAAAGCTGGTAGTAAAAGGAAGAAACAAGTGGGTGGATCACGTGAAAGGACTGAGACGGGCATCCAGATTGGTCCTGAAAAACAGCAGTCACAGAAAAGCAGCAGAAGAGACTACCAACATGCCCCCGCTGAGCCAGAAAAGCCTATTATAGTTTACACTCGTAGGTCCTACCCCAGGAAACAATTGTCTGAAAACAGTCATCTTGAGGTTCCTGAAAAGCCTTCTGGTTTTGTAGATGAGAATTCCCCAGCTGAACTTATTTTGAACTTTGCTGAGATGGATTCTGTGCTCTCAGAAATGAAACTGAATAAGATTTTTAGGCGATTTGGACCTCTAAATGAATCTGAGACAGAAATTGACAGAGGGAGCAGCCAGGCTAGAGTGGTTTTTAAGAAGTGTGCTGATGCAGAGAGTGCTTTCAGTAGTGCTGAAAATTTCAACATATTTGGATCAGTTATCGTAAATTACAAGCTTAACTTTACTCCAAGTACATTATTCAAACCTGCATCTTTTACCACAACGGTGGACCAGGACCAGGACATGCATCTTGATCTCTCCAATTCTGAACATAATACAGTCTAATTATTTGGTAAGTAACTTTTTGCTATTACATATGCAAGATTTGGTAATTGATAATTTTGATAGGTGCACGTATGTCTTATGATGGATGATATAAAAGCTGCATATTATCCTGATAGACGAAGCAGTAGAAATAATAGAGCATAGCTTGAAGATAAAATTATCTTATTTTCCTTCTAGTTTTGAGTTGGGACTAATTGAATTATTGTCTTACTAGGTCATACATATTTTACTACCACTATAATGTTTTTAAGGAAGCATCTCAGCTGACAAACACTACAGAACAGAGAATATAAAGAGGAGGATGTTATCAAACTTTCTGTTTTCAATCAGGCGTTTCAAGCCTAATGGAAAAGAATTCGCACTTTTGAGGCAACAATCTTGAGACCACTGAAGAAAAAATATTCAAGAAAACAAGGGTATTACTTGGGCATGTTTGATAAGTGATTTTTAGCTATTGTGATACCAATGCATCCTCTGTCAGCTCTATTTACTTAGATATATCTGTGTCAGTACAAAATTAAAGTTTTAAGTCTGGGAGCAGTAGCATAAAAAACGTTAGATAGGTCCATTTTCACATTCAATTGTATATTAGTTTAACAATGTTGATAAGTAAACAGTCCTGTTTCTGTAGTTGAAACGGGAATCTGATCCATATCTTCCTTGGTTTAGCTAGTTTGGGGCCTCAGTTTAAATCTCACTGTAGACCATAGAGTTGAAAATACATATACTTCGGTTTTCCTAGATTGTGCATCTTTTGTTTCATTTGGCACAATTTGGTCATTTACTTCAAATCTGATTGTTTTGCACCAACCATAGATTCTGATAAGAACAAACCATGCAATATATTTTGGCAAATTTTCCAGATTCTATCATGGAAGACACAATGGAATTTGGTAAGGGAGATTCAGAACAATTATTAAGATAATATTCTTTTTCCAATAGAATTATTCATTGAAGTAGTTGGGCTAAGAAGGCTACCTGGAACTTGCTATGACTACCTCTGGGTGCTTCCTAAATAGATGAACAGCATCTGGAAAGACAATAGGTAAGCACATCTCTCAGTACACTATTACTCTGCTAACTGAGTTGTCAAATTGATTTTGCAGGTTAGACCAGTAGATTTCTCCTCTCAAAGGGAAGCAAATATAGCAAGCATACCATAAGTAAATTACATTTGCAACTATACGGGGAGCTGAAAACAACTTAACAGCATATCATAACTGAATAAAACTGCTTAACCAATTTATTGATAAATGGCTGCCAAAGTATAAGAAAACCTTTGAAGAACTTGCTGATGTCTCGATTAAATTTTGCAAGCAAGTCTTGTTTTTACAAAACTGAGTTTCCAGGTAAAATTTTATTGTCAAGACATACTTATGAAGTAACCAAACAGATCATAAAATTGAGTTTATTCTTCAAATTTGAAGCGTCCCAAATTGTATGTCAAACATAGTCTCAGTAGATAACAAAAAATTGTTTTGGAGAACTAATACAACGACAAGAATTATAGAAACTGATATGATAACCCGTGTATCTTTGAAGGACTGAATTTAGGGTTTATTCTTATTGCATCTTCGTTTTTCATCTTTCTCCTGGTGCCTTGCAAATTGAAAACTAAACATTCAGTAATATGTTGAGAAAATATGCAGTGAGGTGTTTTGAGTCTATTATTCTTATGGGACACGTACTTCAATAAAAGATATGATGATAATGTATTGCAAACAATTTCATTAACTAAGTGCAAGGGCTACTACCAGTGTCAATTAGATGGTTTCAGTAAATTAAGTTTGATTTTAGAGGATAGGTAAAAGAATACTTTATTAATATACATTTGTCATATATTAAAAAAATATTTCTTCTGTTAATTAGTTTTATGAATAATCCATTTGGGGTTATCGTAAAATTTTAAAAAATATTTTCAATATTTGTAATTTTGTTGTCCATGAGCAAATGGTGGCAGAAACATCTAAAAAATGAAGTTCCATGGGAACAAAGAGAATTTAATCCATTATCAATAATTTAATGACACGTTTTTGTTTTTGCTCTTAAATATTGTTATTAGTTTTGATTCTTTTAGTCTCTCGTATTAATCTATTTATTGCTTAACTTTTATTGATTATTTAAGTTGTCAGGCAAGGTCACATCCAAAAAATTTAAGATAAATGTATTTTGTTTGGTATTATTCATTAGAATTTACTAATAACTAAATGTATTTAAAGAAAATAACATGAAATACGTTTTAAATCATTTTTATGAAAAGTATAAATAATTGTAATTTTGTTCTTATAATGAAATGGTATATTAAAGAATAGCAAAATGTTACAAGTGAAATTTTGTATTTATTTATATATGCAAATAACATAATAAATTTAATAAATAATATTTTTAAATTATATTAGAAAATAAATTTTAAATTTAATTCATAATCTTACAAAATTAATTTATAAAATAAGATTTATATTTATTTATATATTATAAATTTATCTTATATATAATGGATGGTATCATCATTTAATTTTTAAATAAATATTATAAATTAAAAGTCTTTTTTTTCTTCCTGTTAAAGTTTTTTTCATTTTTTTGATGAATTTTGCCTAAAGATATAACTCAACATTGTGGCATTAAAAACGATGGCACGAAGCTGAATCTCCCTCAATAACATACCCCAGCAAAGCTGCTATTCGTACAGAAAATTAACTTTGTATGATATATTTTTACATTCATTTAATAAAATACAAATATAAAATGTAAAATGACCATAAAGTGTTAAATTTTATATTTTTTCAAGAAAAAAAATAAAATATACAAAAAAAATAGTATTAAAAAAATATAAAAAAAGTTAGATGTATCAAATAATAATTTTCATAATATAATTGATAAAGCATCACTTGAAGAGCAGTGAAGCTGCGAACCCTTTAAATAACATTGGTATTTTAGCAAGTGGACATTTTCTTAAAATTATAAAGGAAAAGAGAATCCAACTATTTTACCTAAAGTAAATAATATAACAACTGGAGTGTCTGCAAACATTACATAATCACAAGAAAGCTCTTAACGCAGATGCTTCTGACCATGACAAGCTACATGGTGAATCACATGCATAACCCCAACACCCGTCTTTCCCTTCAGTTGGTCATGCAGCTAAATATTACATGTGTTAATAAAAATATACTTAACAAAACTGACACTCAAACCTTCTACAAGAGAACCTACGTTTAAATCATTTTACACAATTGTTTCCACCCATGTCATGCGTACAAGCATTCAAGTCAAATGAAAAAGATGTTTTGAAACATCTACACTATTCATGGCTTTGCATTGAAGGTATAACCAGATGTTGTGGTTGCACCTGAAAATCCCAACAGATTCCAAAATTGTCAAACCTCTTAAAATAGAAGCAGGTAGAACAGATGTCAGCAACTGATAGCAAAGAAATCACACTCCTTATACTTGAAAGTATTTGAATTCCTATGTATGCCCAGTCAATCTTAAATGCTAAAAAAACCATGATCAACAAAACAATCCAAAGAACGACGGCTTTTTGGATGAAGCGTGCAAATAGAAATAAAAAATAAAATACTGAGCTATCTTTTCTTGCCGTTATGAATTATACTTTGGCATGTGTAGATAACTATAATCCTAGACTTTTAGTTGAAGAACAATATTAAGACAAGTACTCAGGTAGCTCCCAAGTGATTTCTAATTTAGGCACCACAAGAAACCTGATCGAAATACCAATAACTAGTATTTAATGTTGAAAGGCTAACTATGCCTTGGTTGGTATTATGTTTCAACATGAGAAACTTTAGAAAAGAACCATCTTATCATAACCTTTTGTCCGAGATCCCAATGAGCCCATCCCATATTTTATTTACAGAATGGTATAGGGATTTTTGCTGAGGATGGAGCGAGTAATCATGTGACTAGAACTTCACTATCATGTACGATGAGGATAAACAATGACTAATAGAGAGCGGAGAAGAGTGGAAAAGATAGAGAACGTAGAAATGAGAAGAGAGGGAGAATGAAACAGCTCAATGACAATCAATTCTAAGTCATAAGTTTTTAAATCAATGTACATAGTACCAGCAAAGAAATCCACTTGCTAAGTTGAAAGCTATAATTAAATGGAGGTCTCAAATCCCTAGAGCAACTCGGTTAACTGCGCATTTTTCTGTGTGTGAATCAAAAGTATTCCACAGCCTACCAATTCCTTTCTAGACAAAAAAATTAACGAAGTGAAAGCAACCTCTCAACAAATATTTTTATTTCTCATACACATAACCAACAATCAACATATTAAGGATCCATCAACATATTAGTACCAAAATAACCAAGCTTATAATGAATGTACCAAGCCATACTAACAGATATGATATATTTTCCATAATCTTAATGATCCTTTACCATTTTGATTGAGTATTCGATTGGAGCCCAATTTGAACTAACTATAATTACCATTAATACTCAAATTTAAAGAAATTAAATTCTTCAATTATGAGCCCAAGAAATAGAAAAGAAAGTAAAGAATTGTTTTTTTGAGCGAGTGTTGTCTCTTGTCATGTAACCCTCCTTGGGATTTCACTTGTGCTCTATTAGTCTTTTTCATCTTCCCCATTCATGCATTCTTTAGATTGGTACAATTAAATAATGCCAACTAACTCCTTAGTTAGTGTGGGTTCATTTTTTTTTCTGGTTATATTCGAGGCCCTAGGGAGTGATTGGTTTTACCCATATTCATTTATGATTGGGTAGAATAATGGTTACATTGTTTCCTTATTAAATTTCTCAGTTGGATACTTGCTTAAAGTTTTTATTTTTTCAGATTAGGCTTAACAAAAACTATCGATCCACACGTTGCATTGATGAGGCTGCATCTTGTCTTATTCAAAACAATTCCAAGCGAAGTCAGCTGAAGAATGTTCTTACCGATAACTCTTCTGGTTCTAAGGTTACTTCTTGCAGTGCTGGTTTGAAAAGTATGTTTAATTGTGATTTTTGTATATATATAGTTAAAATTTATTTTTGTCGATAATGTGTAGATAGTTATGAAGGAGTGTCACAATGAGCATTTGTGGTTGACAAAATCTTAGAAATGTCATCAGATCTTCAACAGATAACTTGTTTTTGCAACGTTGCAATTCTCTACCGTAGGCAGGTGATGTTTATTGCTATTACAATCATGTACAAAAGCAATTTCCCTATTTCTGACTGAATGTTGTTTTCTACCGCCTTTCTTCCTCTTTCAGGTATCAGGGAAAGCCTTCCAAATGGCTTTCCGTGATAGGAAAATACCATTTAACATTCACGGTGTGGCTTTTTACAGAAAAAAGGTAATTTATTTTACAGTAAGATGAAACTGCATTTACATTGAACAACCATTGTTAAAACTATACATTTCTAGGCCACTGCTAATAACTATAGTCTTTCGATTTAACTATTTTAATGTCTTTGTAAGTCTTTGGATTGCTTAACTTTCAGGGGGAGTCTGATTAGTTTTGTAAATTGCTATTTTATGGTCTATGTGGAGTAACCTACTGGGTATGTTGCTTGGGGGAGTTTGGTTTGTTTTGTAAATTGCTTCGCTCTCCTTATGGTCTCAAGTAATCTCCATGTGTTGGTTTGGAAAACTAAGCCACATTGTTCAAACCTTTGGGAAGCAAATCATTCAGTTTTCTATCGTCTTACCTCCCCTGTAAATATGTATACTTAATAATGTATGTTAATGATATAGTTATTAAAAAGAATAATATTTCTAGAATCTCTCAGCTAAAGGAACACTTATGCAATAATTTTCAGATCAAGGATCTTGTAAGTTTTAAATACTTTTTGGGTATTGAAGTAACACAATCAAAAGAAAATGTCATATTTTCTTAAAGGAAATATGGTTTAGATATCCTTAAAGATTTAGATATCCTTAAAGAGACATGTATAATTGATTGTAAACCAATGGATAGTCGTATCGACCCAAATCAAAATTTAATGACAGAGCAAGGTGAAACTTTCTCTAATTAAAAAAGATATGGAAGACTGCCGTTGGTGTTGTGAGTCAATTCATACATACTCGTTGTATTGATCATTGGAATTATGTCATTTGTATTCTAAGATACCTCAAAAGGCTCCAAAACAAGGTCTACATTGTGAAAATAAAGGAAATTCCCAAATTTCTAGATATTGTGATGTTGGTTAGGTAGGTTCTTCTATGAACCACTTTGCTACAAGTTATTATGTTTTCATTAGAGAAAATATTATTTTTTAGAAGAGCAAGAAACAAAATGTAGTTGTTTGATCAACTGAAATTGAATATAGGACCATGACATCTCTCACTAGTGAGCTTGTACGAGTAAAATAGTTTCTCCAGGAATCACTTTGCGACAAAAATAGAAAATAAAAATGGTAACTCCCTTTAAAAGAACAAGAGCAGATCACATAAGAATTCAAAAACGATTTCATAGCTTTTTTCCCCTTTCCAAGTTTAAGGCGAAGGCACTCACTCAAACATTGTATTTATTTGCCAAAAATGAAGAGGGATTGGGTAGCTTTATGCCATTGATGTTTTTCATTATTCTTATTTGTTTTTCTTATTTTTTATTTTTCTTTATGGAGTATGCCTTACCGACCAAATTCATTGTAACTTTCTTCTTTCTCTATTAATGATGTTTCTATTATCTAAAAACAAAACAAAACTTGTAAAACCACATTATCTCCATGCAAATAAAACACAGAATTTGAGTAACTGACTTCAATATCACATTATCATGACATCCAGAACTTGGGGAAATTAACCCTAACATCCCACCGATTTGGCTTATTGTCGGCAGTGATTAAGCAAATACCTAGTAACATATGGAAACAAAGAGGTTCCTGAAAGGAAGGGCATAAAAACCACTAGTAAATGTCTTACTTCTAATATAGATCCAGCACTAGAGCAGCTTAAAAGCCCGGCAGTAAAACAGAATACATTATATATCTATATTCCTAGTATACTGACATTAGTAATTGAAGAGGTTAATAATTTTGACGAAATGAAATTTGAGTATAGTCTTTATCCAGTTTAAGAAGACTTTATAAGGAAACAGGTACAAGAATCGATGAAACAAACACCAGAGACAAAAAATTATCCAACAAGAGACGAAGACTAAGACACTTTTGTTTTATGAAGTATTCAAAAAAGCTTTTTTATTCACGGAGGTTGCCAACTGGTGGGAAAACTAAACAAACCAATGAACACAAGCCTGTTGGAATGAACCTCTCAATGGCTAGACAGCTTAATTAGAGTATGGTTAAAATATGGATTTTAAACCTAACTCAACCTTACAAAAGTGGCTTATAAGATAAGGTTTGCATCCACTTATATACTTTAAATTGACTTTATCTGTAATCGATGTGGGACTTCCAACAAGTACCAATTTCAAAATCAATAAAATATTCTGAGATGTGAAACCTCTCTCCATTAATCTTCAGATTGCGTGTGCTTTTCTAAAGCAACAAGTTTCCAACAAAATTGTAACTCAATTTAGACTTGTAAAAGCTCCCTCTAAATTATATGTTTCGAAAGGACAACCTAATCTTTATGCTTGAGACACCAAGTACTCATGGAATAAAACTAAAAATTTCAAATATATTGACCAGATCTAAATGTAAAGCCACAAACTTAACACAAAAAATAAGTTAACCAAAATGATCCTCTCAAAGCTAAGAACAGCTATTGCACAAGCAACAAAGGGAAAATATCAAATTTCTGGCAGTGAACTTTGCTTGTAAATATCAGTCCTCCCTCCTCTTATAAGAAATTGGAATCGATACAACAAACAATGGTAAAGGTTATCGATACTTAAATTTGTTTCACATATTCATATTTGATACCAATATTTTCAGATACTTCACCAATATGTATCGATAAAGTATACAACCTTTTAAAGTGTTTGATAAAAGAACAATACTGCATCTAACACATAGGCATAAGCATGTATAAACAAAAAGCATTGTCCTGATGAATAAAAGGGGGAAATCGTTCTCTTTATGAATCATTTCAAAGAAGAAATGAGATGGATATATTGTTCCTATATGTAAATAATTGAAAGTAAATTATAATGACAATAAGATACAATTTTGTTGCTTTTAGTAAAGTCCAAGAAGTATGTTTTTAATTTGAATTTGCAGAATTGCAATTATATATTTATTATTTTATGAATTTTTATATATTTCTAAATGTGTATCTCATGCATATAATATCCTATATATTTTTAAAATAATTGTATTGCCATATTGTATATCTGAATCATAGTGTAGAGGGTATTCAGAACATAAAAAGCCTACTACAATATTCAATTTTGCTCTTTTTTTAATAAGAACGTGCCTATTTTTCTATCTCCATAATTGGGCTTGCAAGTGCTTGCTAAATAAATGAGCATTCAGGCATTCAATAGAGAAGGAGAAAGAAAGAACATTACCTGCAAACTAATATAGTTCAGTGAACCCTGATGAACAAGCTGCCATATATATTTAACCAAAAACACGCAATGAACCAAATCATATTTCCTCAGAGATAATATCATAAGACTAATAATTGTTGAACTAAAAACAAAATTCAAAAGGTTATTCATCCACACCTGAGAATTTTGACCTGCAAGGCCAACTTGATCTGGTCTAGCAGATCCATCACCACCTCTAGTAGATCCTTTGGTGTCACCCTATGAGAATTTGTGTACCCAAACATTAACATTTAAATTGAAAAAAATAGTCCAAGATAAATAACAAATAACACAACCCAAGAGGAGGGTTGACTAACCTCCGTCTGTGATATTGTGCACATTCCAAAGTCACCAACCAAACAAAAAGGAAAAGGAAAAAGTAAGTTAATTATAGTATAAGAACCGCTATATTAAGATAGAAAGAGCAAACCAATAAGTAAGAAACCTGAGAAACTTTATCAAGAAAGAATAAAAAAGAAAAAAAAAATACCTCTCTGTACCTTGCCAGGTACACCTTAAGGGGTTCTATGTAGTCTTCAAAACCTAAAGTAGCCATTGCCCATAACAAATCGTCTCCATTAATAGTCTTTCTCTTTTCTTTCTGACATTTCTCACTCGCCCTGCACGGAATTCAGTAACCAAAAAAATCATCAGAAACCTCAATTGCAAAAAAAAAACTGAAAACAAATCATTCATAGCTACAAATACTTGATATATAATGTTGACCGAACACTCTCAGAAACCCCAGTTCCAAAAACAAATATTAAAAACAAAAAATAAAAACCGTGAACTCAAACTTTTGTTATCTATAGTTGGGAACTAACTCGCTGGTAATGAAGCTGATAAACTCAGAAACACATTCCTGCATAGTATCTTTGGCGTCTTTAGCAATCTTGCCGTTGGGAGGCAGACCCTTCTTCATGATGCGGCTGATATTGGCTATAGGAAGGAAGCGGTCTTGTTCCCTGGCACCAGACGACGAAGCTCGCGGGCTCTGCTCGCCCCCACTCTCGTGACTCGGGCTGGCTGGTGCATCCGACATCTCACAAACCCTACAAAACACAAGGATTTAACAGAGAAACAATGCGTGACAAAGGAGGAATGAAAAATGCAGAGTCTCTAGTGAATGTTTGTTTATAGACATGGATGAACGTTGGTGTGGGAAAGGAGAAGGAATTGATTGATTGGTGATGGAAAGTGAAGGGTGGGTGAGATCCGAGATGCGACATGGATGGACGATGTTTAACAGAACGAAGTTAAATTATTACCGGTATGGGAGTGAGAGAGGAAGGAGGAGAATGTAAAATGGTGGTGGTTTTTGTATTTGGCGCGAGAAGGAAATGGATGATTGGTGGAATCGGGTTACAAAAACAAATTTATGCAGACAATAAGACATAGAACAAAGAAGATACTCAATTTCACTATTTTTACCTACCTTTAATATACACCCTTCATTTTTCAACATTCTTCCCTGGATAATTATATGCACAATAATTCACTCCTTCAGCTTTTATAATTTAATTTACAATGCGTGAATTAATTTTACATTACTGTCTTTTTATTTATAATCTGATTTAGAGTAATATATAAAAATAAGTTTGTATATTTTTAAAATTTTATCAAAAAATATATGTTTGGTTTAAGTTTTAATCGGTTGAAAATTTAAAATTTTTATATTTAATTTTTTTTAATTGTGTGACGTCATTGTTATTTATCCATTATTTTTGTTTATATGTTTTTATGTATTAAAACATTGTAATGTTCTCTTATTAAGAAAATGTTGTGATTAAAGTAAGATGATAATAAGTAAAACCATATTAAATAATATTGTTATATTTTGTTTTATTTTTACTTTCATGCAATAACTTATAATTATTGATGAATTGTAATTGTTATTATTATTATTAACGTAGATGGAAAATATTATTTTTTATTATAATACACTTTTAATAAAAATAATAAAAAATAGTTTTTATTTTATAGTTTTTATATTAATTATAAAATATCGCATTTGTAAAGACATAAATAAGTAATACATGTTCTGAATTAAGTTGAAAATGTTGTATATATTTCTCTCATTATTATTTTTATGATGCAATCACATGTAGTTATTAATGGACTATTATTAAATCATCATTATTATGGGTGAGAAATATGATTTTTTTTATTTTATAATACATTTTTAATAAAAATAATAAAAATTATTCTTTGTTTCATAAATTAAAAGTGTTTAAAGATAAAAAGTTGTATGAGTGATCATAATGACAAGATTTTCGAATTTAATCATAAGTCTTTTCGAAACAGTAAGTTAATTTATATTATTTTTCTTTTATTTGTCTTGTTTACTTTGCATGTGAGTTTTAATATTTTTGCATGTGTCATATGAAAACTTTATCTTGATAAATAGTTATAATGGTCATGATTTCGTTCTTTGCATGTGTAATTAGTATTTTTTTTATTTGTGGGAGTTGTTTGAGGGTTCTATAGAGTCGTTAGTCTTCAAACAGATAAGAAAGACTAACAACTACTTTTAAAGCTATTTATGCATTTCTAGTTGTTATGTATGTTGCATTTGATCTAAGATTGGTCGTCTGATATGAGAATTTTCTGTTTGGTGGCTCGATGAATGAGTTATCGTTGTTAATGATATGTGATTGATTTAAATTGTTGTTTTAATCAATTGAATTAATAACGATATTTATCTTGGGTGTTACAATGATATGTTGCTTGAATTACCTGACTCTGTTGAAACCTGATTATATATTATACTTTTACTTTGTTTGAACTTATACTTGTTAGCTAGTTGGGAATTGGATTAAGATTGATGGTTTGTATGTGAAATCCTGTGGGGATTGTTCATGGAGTGAACTCGATGTAATGAGTTTGTGTTTACGTTATTTAGATCTTAGATAACTCATTAGATTGGTGAAATGAGGTCTTTAATGTGCTTATTGTTGTTTTAGGCTTTGATGTGTGGTTTGTCTGATTTGTATGGTACAGGTTTAGTTTAAATTAGTCATTTTGGTATGTTGAGTTAAGTTTGGGGTTTTGAATCACTTTTAGTAATTAGATTTTGAAATGTTGGTACAATGTGTGTTTGAAATTTGCATACGAGGTTAATTCAGTCCTTAATCATAAATGATTGGTTGTCTTGGTATTTGGGGTTAGTGCAGGGTTGAAATTTGCAGTAGTTCCTATTTTTCAAAATTATGGAAAGTTAGATAATTACTAACTTGGTAAAATATACTTGATGAACAACTTTTTGAAGGTTTAAAATCATTAAGTTCTTTTATGTTGAGCGAGCATATTGGTTGTTGGACAAGTGTGTTGTTTGACCCTTTAACATATCTGGTGGTTGAATAAGTGTGACACTTTTAGTTAAGTGAAATAGGTGGTTGAGTGAAAATTAATTTATATTTTATCAAATTAAATTTAAATAAAATAAATTTTTAATTTATATTTAATTCAACTTATATTATATTTTATATATTTATTTGTAATTTTATTTAATTTTAATTTAAAAAAATTATGAAACATATATTTTAAAATACCCATAGGTAGTGAGTTGATTGATTTATTTTATTGCAAATAAACAGTCGTCCTCTATTTGTTACTATCCCTACATTTAATCCATTGTTTTTTTAAAGCGAAACATGCCAGTCCAACCTGTTTTTTAAAAGTAGAATAGTCCAATCTGCATTTTGCAGATAAGTACGAGTGACCCAAGTGAATTTGGCTGGTACGCATAGCCACCCTACAGAATCACACCATACACAAACTAATAAAATAAAATGAATTATTTTAAACAACTTCTAATTATATTCTCCACATAATATTTTTTTTAAGGTGGTATTTTTGAAATAAGTATTAAAAAAGAGACTAGGAACATCTCAGCTGCTGGTTCTTACAAGTCACACATAAGTTTCTATTATACTTTAAATTATATTTATTTTGTAACATGTTTTAAAATAATATACATTACATTTCTACAAATTTTGTTCTGATAAATAATTTTTATAATTTTTTATTTATTATTTTTGAATTATCATTTCTTATAAAAAAACATTGTTAAATTTGTAGAAATATCTTGTGACCACTTACAAGAGATAACTTTTTAACACGAGCGAGTGAAGATACTTTAATATAAAGTGGAATGAAGTTAAAAATTTAACTATTAAAATATAACAATTTATATTCGTTGGACTTTTCATCAGCCGAAGCTTATATATTTTTTAATTTATCATTTACTTAAGTTTAAATAGTTTATAAAATTTTCAAAAATTTATAAAACTCTTTTTGAATTTTACTACGACTTTGTAAAAATCCAAATTATAAAAATCTTAACATTTCAAACAGATTTGAGTCATTGCAGTCCAACGTATATTTTAAATTATGTAAGATGTTCTCACGTAAAGCAATATTTTCAAATACCAACCCATTTGCCCTTTTAAGACAATTTTAGTTTTTTTTTTCTTCTAAAATCAAATAAATAAAAAAATGTTTTTCTAAGGGAGGGAAAAAAAAGGAAAGAAAACACTTTCAAAAGAGGGAGAAAGAAACCACAGTCATTCGTGGCTTCCTTCATACGCCTCGCAGCATACCCTGTCAGTAACCGCGGCAGGGTTTGACGTTCTGGACTTCCCACCGAAATGACGGACCAAAGAAGTGGCCGAATCAGCGCTTATTTCAGTGCTTCGAAGCCCATTCTCTCTCGAAAAAGACCTTCGGATTCTTGTCCCCTTCAATGTCACCGGTAACCCTCTTTTTGTACTTCTTCCAATTTTTCATTCTCTGGAATGCGATATTTCTTCTTAATTTTTGAAGATCGAATGCAAGAAATAGAAAAACCGTCAATGCATTTTGAAACGCCCGTGCGAGAATTAATTTCGTTATTTGAAGCTCCGTAATCTTTTGTTGTTTGTAGAATAAAAAATGCTGGTGATGTTGGTTCCGATTCTGTTGCGAAGAGAGTTCCCCTTGCGGAGGTACCGCTGAACATGTTCAATGCGGCTGTGAATTACCGTGGTCCATCGTCTGAGTCAAATAACGGCAGCTTCAATGCAAGGAGTGTGTTTGTTTCTGCACTTGGTTCCGCGAATGAGAATCTGTGTCAATCTTTGTTTGAAACTCCAAGGAGAGAACCTGAAGGCTCTAAACCTAAAGAGCTGGATTATTTTGCCGCGAGTGGCCTTCTTGATGACGACTTCGATGACTCTATTTTGGAGCAGATTGACATTTTGGTCGAGCAGAAATCTGCAGAGAAAGCAGCAGAGCAGCAGTTAGATCGTATATGTGACGAGAAAGTTTTGAACCAAAGCAATATTGCTGGTGAGGTTAGTCTGAGTTCAGGATGCAGTACTGTTTCTGCGGGGTTAGGAAATGGTCACCTGCTTAACTCTGGGGTTGATCTACATACCGAACAAGAGGACGTGGATACAAGCTTGCAAGGTTTACTAAATAGCAACAGCAGCATGCCTGAGGAATATTTGAAATACTTGCAGTCCCTAAATGACAGGCAAAGAGAAGCAGCCTGCACTGATATTTCAACCCCTTTAATGATTGTAGCTGGTCCAGGAAGTGGAAAGGTCTTCTTCTACTTTATGCCCTTTTTGGTCCTATTGAATGTGGAGAATTTTCTTTTCCCTTTGATTTTTTTGATTTTCATTAAAGCTGAATTGTCTTTTTTTTTATCATTTAATTTTTTTTATCAGACATCCACAATGGTAGGGCGTGTATTGATGCTGCTCAATGAGGTGATGCAAAATAATCGTTCCTAAGAGCTACACGCTTTTCACTTACGTATCTTTGATACCTGTCCATCTTTTCTACCTTTATGTATTAAGGTTTTTTACCTCTGTAAATTTTGTTGCTCAATTGTTTGTAATTTCCATTCTCTGCTAAATATGAGCAGGGCATTAGTCCATCAAACATTCTGGCTATGACATTCACAACAGCAGCTGCTTCTGAAATGAGAGAACGTATAGGAGCTATAGCTGGGAAGACAACAGCTAAAGAACTTACTATCAGTACTTTTCATTCATTTTCCTTGCAACTTTGTCGTTCACATGGAGAAAAGTATGTTGTTCTGAATTTGATCCAGATTTCACTTTAATTTGTCCTTGATATACTCTGTTTAATACATATAACTTGTGTCCTTCTCTGTTTTCTGTTATAGATACTGAAGTTGCTGTTAATTTCCTTGTTATTTAAATGCTAGTTGTGGCATTTATGGTAGTTCACAATTCATCAATTCACTACCTGATTTTGTAGTCAAAATCGAGAGATCGTAAACATGCTTAAAGACAAAAATGACACTTTCCAACCAAATATAAACATAATTGCATTAACTCTCCCCCTAAAAGTTTGAATTGAGTAGTTGATGCTCATTACTATGGTTGCCACTTAAAGCTATGGAAGAAACTTTTATGGTGAAAGGAGAGAAAGACCTAGAAGAACAATATTTAAGATCATTAAAAATGGTGTATCACATCTTGTTTTAAAGCCATATTGCCAGTTACTTAATCATGTGCATGCATTTATTATATGACTGGATCTGTGTGAACTATGTGCTACATCTGCATCTGTAAGCTTTTTTTTTCTTATTGCTAGAATGATTCCGGAATAATATTCAAATTATGCTGCAGGTTGGGTCGTACATCTGAATTCTATATTTATGGACAGGGCCAGCAGCGAAATGCAATTATTGAGGCCATCAGATTGTTAGAAAATGAAAAGAGTAGAAATAAAGATGGTGCATTATTAATGGGTGATTTATCCAATAGTGTAAAGAATCCTAAACAGTTCAAGGATAAGGCAAAGAAATGGCAAAAGTTTGTGGCTCAGGTACTCAGTTTATTTAAAGAGTCAGTCTTTCCAAACCTCCTTTTGAAATGCTTTTGCAAAAGCTACGTTATCCTCTTTCAATTCTGTTGTAAAATTATAATCTCACTCATTGTGTGTGTGTGTGTGTGTCTATATATATATATATATATATATATATATATATATATATATATATATTTAAATTAAGTTGTATGTCTACAAGAAGTTCTATTTGTTGTAGAAGTTGGTTTTTTTTATTAGAAGTATCTAGTGTATGTGTAAGGTATAGAGCTTTAGTGAAAATCACTATTGTAATTTGTAATTAAAACAATGCTAGTATAAATATATCATTGTGATGTGGCACTATGGCTTAGATACAATTTTGGCATACTCTTTGATTTTAAGTAGGTAGTGAAGCGGTTTGACCTGTCTTGCTGCTCATATGGAAAGACCTCTTGCATTCTGATAGGTTTCTGGAAAATGAAACCTATCCAACTCCCTCACAAACACGTAGCAGTAAGAACTCAGATAGAAAGGATAGAGTTTCTATATTATCAAAAGAACAAATGTACAAGTATAATGATCTAAACGGGAGCTTAATCCCCCTCCACAGGCCAAAGTCCTGTCTTTACACAAAGAATACTAACTGCCCAAAACAGAAATACATGAGCTCTATTTATAACAGCTCGTTCCCGCCCCCATCCTAACTGTTATTACAGTTAGGCTTCTAACCAACCTTCCCCCTTTCCCTTCTAACTTTCTCTACTCTTCCTCCTTCTCTCATAAACCTTCCATCCTCCATCACAACACATCTTTGTTGGAACAATGTCAAGGAAAGATCTCTCACTCCATTATCCTTGATGTTTTTATTATAAAGTGTATGTACGTGAAGTATAGTGTCATTCCACTTAAGCTATTCCATTTATCTGGCTTGAAAGATGATAAGTATGAAAAAATGCATATTTTAGACTTATTAATTAATTCAAATTTGTATTTATTCATAAAATAATGTGTTTTCCTCATTGAAAAGTTGTAATTAGAAGTAGGAAAGTTGTGTAGTAAATTGTACAGGAATTTATACATCAAAGTGGAGTGCTATCATATGTTTCTCGCTAAGCCAGCCTTTAATCACTTAACTAAAAAGATGATTATTCGCTCAACACACCAAAACAATTCTCTGAGTGAATTATTAGTTAAAGGATATGCAATTGATTATTCTCTTAGTGCATGATAGTTGTGCGCTGAGCGAATTAATTAAATCAGAATGGGCTTTGAAGTTCGAAAGACAGAAAGAGTAACTCCGGACAAAAGTTCCGAATAAAGGAAAGAAAAAAAACATCTTAGGAACTTCAGGAGACTACTTTAAGGCATTAAGACACCATTTTTGCAAGGGATTGCTTCAAATGTATATGTTTAGATGACTAGGAGTAGTTTTTCTTTTGTTGGAATTGGATGTAATTAACTCACTGTGATGTAATTTTACTGTTCAATATATCGTTGTTCGTTCATATGCTCTTTCTTGAATTTCCTATCATTGTATGAAAATATATTGTTATTTGAATATCTCTGATTATTGGTAATTTTGAACATGAACCTAGATAGAGCACCTAAGTGATTTGGGATCTAGGGATAAACTCAATAGTCATTCTTAGCATCGGACTTAATGCAAATTATATGTTAAATTGACTAAGGAATTAACAATTTGATTAATTTAGAACTAGTTGCTAAGGGATTAGGACTAGTATGCCTTGATGTGAATGTTTGAATGAAATAATGAAATATTGAACAGAGTTTTATATTCACACGATTCATGAAACCCAATTCCAACGAAGTTTCTTTTAAATATAAATTTCTTGCACACCAATTGTTTGATAAAAATACCAAAAAGAGTTTCTTGTGTTTTTTTGTGCACGTTTATGTCTAATTGTGTTATAAAAGGAAGAGTTGTCATGTGTTGCACAAGTCCCTTGAGAGAGAACAATATTTATCACTTGCTACGCTGCGACCTGTACACTTGCCGTTGGTTTTGCAGTCAACAAAAGGGGTGTGTTTTAGTCTAACATAGACTAAAGATATGATATGACTTAATTAGATGTTATAAACATCCTCAATGTACAAGTTGATTGTATGGGGTTGAGTTAGACTTTAAGTCCAAATTCTAATTCTCAGAAAGTGGTCTTGAAGTCAACCTCACAATGCTTGCAAATATCTACACCCATTTTTATACTATACTATGACCATATCTCTACTCAATATACTATTTCCAACACACTTTCATGTCGAAAACTTGACATCTTGTGCATGAGACTAAATCTTTGTGAGTGACTCGATAATGGGTTACATAATTGATCCAACAAACTTTACTAGGATAGACTTGTATACCATCATAGAAAGCGAAATTTAAGTTTAACTCAACTTTAAATATAGGTTTGTAAAGTGAGACTTTTACCCACTTATATAATATAATATGATATATTTGTAGTCGAAGTGAAATCTCCAATACATCCCTTAATTTCGAAGGCTAGACGTCTCAAGTGTAAGGTTAGATATTTGTGGGTAGTCCAATAGTAACTTGAGGGGCCCAACAAACCTTGCTAGGATGGACTGTGATATCATATTAGAAAGTGAAGTTTAGTCTAACTCAACTTTCTAAAACTAGCTTGTAAGGATAGATTTATATCCACTTATATACTATAATTTGGTTATATCTTTAGTCAATGCGAGATCTCTAACATTAATAAGCATGGATAGTTTTATTTCTAACAAGCACAAGCTACTTCATTCCATCATGTTTCTTTGACTAGTAATACATAATCTGAGAAACATTTCAAATTAAATATTTGATTGTATTACGTAGTTTAATAAAAAAGGCATCTTATTGGACAAATCAATCAGAAAATTACTCTAAACAATAATTCACCGGTTTTATATTTCCACTATTTTCTTAATGTGGGTCAGGTGACTTCCCTTGTATCGTCGACGACTCTTGGCAGATCTCCATATGTACAAATTTCTTTGTAATCCAAAGCTTGAGTTCATTAATCTTCACGTGACAGTTGGTTGTTTATGTTGTTAGGAACTGGAAAGTTGAGCTACAAGCTGTTTGCTTCTAAATTATTAGTCAGAAATTTTGTGGCAAAATTATGTATTTCTTATAAATTAAGCTTTGTCACCTATAATTACTTAATAAAGATCTTTTAATTCTTATGATTAATGGGTAAAGTTTTATCCTATCACATGCAATAACGTTACACTATTTTCAGGCCAAAGCTTCGGGAAGAACTTCTGCAGAATATCGTGCAATGGGCAATGAAATTGGAGTAAGCCGATAAATAAAAGCTTTTCCCACATGCATGCACTCACAAACACCAACAACATGATTTTCTTTTCATACTCCTACTTTATTTTTTCTGGACTATAATCAGGCAGAAATTCTTGAGAATTACAACAACATATTAAAATCTTGTAATGCTCTGGATTATCATGACTTGATCAGCTGTTCTGTGATGCTACTCAGTGATTTTCCTGAAGGTAATAATTTCAATTTCATAAATATACAACTAGTTAAAATCTATTCATTTGTTACAATCAGTTAGACTAACTTGTATTTGTTTAAACTATGAATAAGTTTTGAAAGAATCTCAGGATTCATGGAAAGCTATTGTTATAGATGAATTCCAAGATACTAGTGCCATGCAATACAAGTTTCTAAAGATACTTGCATCTCATCATAAAATAACAATTGTTGGTGATGACGATCAGGTGCGATTTTTCTTCTTGATACCTAAATTTTGATAAGTCTGGTTGGATATTTGTATTGTTTTTGTTTCTGTCTGGTCTTTTAAACGCTCATCCTATTAACCATTGGTCTATTTCCTTAATTTTTCTTGCAGTCTATTTACAGTTTCAACGGAGCTGACATTTCTGGATTTACATCATTTCGAAACGATTTTCCAAATTACAAAGAGGTTTCTCTTTCTCTTGACTGATTCTGTTTGTGCTAGATACTTGACTTTTGCGTGTTTCAAGCACATTAAAATAATATATTATCATAAAAAATGGATCTTAAGTGAAACTCAACCTTATAAAACCAACTTGTAAAGTAAGAATTGCACTAACTTATATATTGTAAATTTATTTTATTAGTAATTGATGTAAAATCTCCAACACCTCTCCTTGTACTCAAACATGCATCTGAAGTGTGAGACTAATATTTATGGGTAGTTTGATAATAGGTGACACTATAGGTCCAACAAATAACAAATCTCGCTAGGATGAGTTTTTTTAAATGGTTTTGGTACCATTTCAAGAAGTGAATTTTAAGCCTAATTCAATCTTATAAAATCGAGTTGTTAGGTAAGGTTTGTACCCACTTATATATTGTAGATTTGTATTATCACTAGTCGATGTGGAATCTACAACATATTATATAATGTACATTGCATTGCATAGAGATAAGCCTAGTCTCATAATAAAATATATCTAACAAATCTCAAGATAAGACTTAGAAGGAGAACTGTTGTTAAGAGGCAATGCTTTAAATTCTCAATTTTATATATAATCAATTATAGATATTCTAAAGTGATTCATAAGGAGAGGGGATGACTATTTATAGCCATCATTGCTTTAAAATTTAAATGAAGCACAATAAGGAAATTCAAAATTCAAATTCCGACTTGAATCTAGACTATTCTAAGAATTGGCTGAATATGCAAGGTGGTGTGATTGTGCCATGCTCTCGCTTTCCATGCTTTTGTTGCTAGCTAGTCAAGGCACAAATCAGCACATCCTTTCCTTGCCACATCTTCTCATCTTGGTCGAAGTTCTATAGCTCCAATTGGGCTTGATTGAGTATTCGATTATAGCCCAATTTGAACTAACTATAATTACAATTAAAACTTGAATTTAATGAAATTAAATTCTTCAATTACGAGCCCAAGAAATAGAAAAGCAAGTAAAGAATTATTTTTTTGAGCAAGAGTGTTGTCTCTTGTCATGTAACCCTCCTTGGTATTTCACTTGTGCACTCTTGCTTGGTCTTTTTCATCTTCCCCATTCATGCATTCTTTAGGTTGGTACAATTAAATAATGCCAACTAACTCCTTAAGTAGTGTGGGTTCATTTTTTTTCTGTTTATTTTCGAGGCCCTAGGGAGTGATTGGTTTTACCCATATTCATTTATGATTTGGTAGAATAATGGTACACTGTTTCCTTATTAAATTTCTTAGTTGGATACTTGCTTAATTATTTTTTTCAGATTAGGCTTAACAAAAACTATCGATCCACACGTTGCATTGTTGAGGCTGCATCTTGTCTTATTCAAAACAATTCCAAGAGAAATCAGCAGAAGAATGTTCTTACCGATAACTCTTCTGGTTCTAAGGTTGCTTCTTGCTGTGCTGGTTTGAAAAATATGTTTAATTGTGATTTTTGTATATATAGTTAAAATTTATTTTTGTCAATAATATGTAGATAGTTATGAAGGAGTGTCACAATGAGGATTCACAATGCGCATTTGTTGTTGACAAAATCTTAGAAATGTCATCAGATCATTCAACTGATAACTGTTGTTTTGGAAACGTTGCAATTCTCTACCGTAGGCAGGTGATGTTTATTGCTATCACAATTATGTACAAAAGCAATTTCCTTATTTCTGACTGAATGTTTTTTTTCTACTGCCTTTCTTCCTCTTTCAGGTATCAGGGAAAGCCTTCCAAATGGCTTTCCGTGATAGGAAAATACCATTTAACATTCACGGTGTGGCTTTTTACAGAAAAAAGGTAATTTATTTTACAATAAGATGAAACTGCATTTATATTGAACAATTTATAATTGACCATTGTTAAAACTATACATTTCTAGGCCACTGCTAATAACTATAGCCTTTTGATTTAAGTATTTTAATTACATTGTAAGTCTTTGGATTGCTTAACTCTCAGGGGGAGTCTGGTTAGTTTTGTAAATTGCTATTTTATGGTCTATGTGGAGTAACCTACTGGGTATGTTGCTTGGGGGAGTTTGGTTTGTTTTGTAAATTGCTTCGCTCTCCCTCTATCGTCTTACCTCCCCTGGAAATGTGTATACTTAATCAGTCACATGTATCCTATCAGCAAAAACCTTGCTAGTCTGCATCAACAAAACTGCAAATTCTATTGTGTACAAAATAATCTTGTGTAGAATCCTACGCCAGGTTTTCCTTGAGATATTTCTAGGATGTGAAGAATATCTGTGGCAAGTCCTAGAAAATTAATATGAACTGGCTTTTATGCACCCTAAGACTCCCCTCTGTCAAGCTAAGCTATTGCATATATGTCTTGCATCCAGCTTCTTACATGTGTAAGTTATCCCTAGGGCTCAACAAGATTTGTCTAAGATTCTTCTAGACTATTTTATCATTGAAGTTCACAAGCTGTTGACAGGTTTATTATTATAACTTTATAACTATTGGACTTACAAATGATGGTATCTTTGTCTTTGCATGTATGCATAATATTTTTGCTTGTGCCTTCTTATAATAGGTAGTCAGAACTATCATCGCCATGCTTCGAACGACACTGCCTGGTTGTGATGATGGGTCATATAGTCGAGTATTCAAGGCTTTATTGCCGTTGGAGAAAGATAAAAAAAAGAGGGTACAGCTTTTATAAAGGTTTTCTGTTTTAACCTTCATAACAGATGAATCATATTGCCATTGTGGCTTCAAATACCTTCTTTAGTTTTCATATATTATTTCAGTGTAAATGTTTCTTTTTGATGTTTTTCCCTTGCAGATAATTGACCATATCAACAAAATATCAACAATTAGAAAATGTAGTTTCTTGTCGGCTGCCTCTGACATATTTAGTGCAAAGATTTCTGGTACCTTTAAAAGGTTTTGCAAAGGATTCTTTCCTAAAATGTTATCATGCTATATTAATTGTTTCAAGAAACAATTACTTTGTTTTGTTCTTTGTAAGAGCGTGCATGGCCCATCTTATTTTCTTAGAGGTTGCATTCTTTTAATAAGTAAAGAATTTTTGTTCATCCCACTTTATTGTGAATGCCATAGAAAGTAATCTACCTATCCATCTTTTAATTGAATAACAATGGCTTGATGTTGAAACTAGGATGATCAGCCCTATGCATCAAGGCTTCCCCCTGGAATATTGATTATCACAAAAATAATCTTTAGTAAGCAATATTTCTTTTGAACGTGGGTGTTTTTTTTTTTTTTTTTTTTTTTTTTTTTTTAATTTATTAGGGCGTTTTCTTGCCTTTGTGGTTGTCCCTTAAACTTCAATGTGAATTTCTTACTGGCATCTTACATGTGATGATAATTACCTAAGCTAGTATCCTTTGTGCTTTCTATCAGTTCATAGATGCACTTTTTCTGTATTACTTTGGTGTATGATGTCTTTGATATAATGACATTCATAGCTGTTATTGATAACAGAAGTGAGCTTACAAATGGAAGGAAGGTTTTAACGACTCTAGAGATGATATCAAAACTTACCCAGAGGGTAAGCTTTTTCTGCAAACTTCAAAATCACTAATCTAATTTATGTTTGCAATAGCAATTATTGGTGCAATCTTTGTTGGTCAATGGAAAGAAAGTATATCTTGGTGATGTTTGACCGTTCTATGTTAGATATGTATGGAAAAAATTGATTAATGGGATCTTTTAATACAGAGGACGAGCACAAACGCAAGCATTGAACATCTGGTCATGCACTGACCATTTGTGCTAAAAAGATTTCTTCAACTTATTAGAGATATTTGGTTATGATGCTGAATGTACTGCAATCAAGTGCAGGGTATTGTGTCCTGTTCTAACTAGTTAGTTATCAGTTACTGAGAGTTGGTTTCTCAGTTGCAGTTAGCTAGGCTTTGTTGTGGTTAGGATTAATATAATATCTATCCCTCGTGAAGAATTATGTACTCCAACTTATACCCTGTATCAAATTCAGTTTGAATTATTCTGGATAATGATCTGTTTCAGAAATTTAGGTGGCATTTACTTTGTACATTTTCTGTTTTAATTTCCAAAGAAAACAGAAGAGGAATCTGAAAATATGTTTGATAGAATATTAGAAAGCATTTTCTGAAGAAAATGATTTAAAAAATAAACCAAAATTTGTAAATTCCTTGAGAAAGGATTTTAAGCCTTATTTAGTCTCACAAAATCAATTTGTACGATGAGATTTGCAACTATTTTTTATTATAATTTGGCCTTATTTCTAGTTGATGTGAGATTTTCAAAACTCCTTTCATCTCTAGCATTACAAGGCTTGGTATATGTTAGTCGAGATCTGCACCCACTTATGAGATCTCTAGCAAAATTAAAGGAAAATGTTTTCATTTTCTTTTTGTTGTTCCCCTTAACAAGTGACAATCAACCCCTCATCCTTGTAATCAGATTCATCAAACATCACTTAATGGTTTCTGACATCAACATTACAATTGTTTGCATCAGTGCCTAATATGATATTGGTGCCATGTTACATTTTTTGTACAACATATGTCAAAACATTTTTTGTACAATATGATATTGTTGGCTTTCTTTTGAACTAAGAAAGGATGCCTTATCAGCATGCTTAATTCTCTCCTCTTCCTTAATACTAATTTAGTCCAGGCAATATTTATATTTATTTGTGACAGGAAAAATCAATCTCAGCTATCATAACTTCTGTGGCAAACATGATACCCGAGGTTTGTCTTGCATCTTATTTGGAATATTTTCTACAGTATCCTATTAGTAGTGCATGGGTTATTGCATTTCCTTAAAGTGTTACAATCAATCTGTTTAACTGACTGGTAGCTGTTGTTTGAACAGTTTTTGTTTATTTTTAATCATATGTTGATATTTTATAGCTTTATCTCTATGAAACATTATTGTGTGTATGTATCCATCATACAATTGTATTAGTGTACGACCTAGCATTTTATTTTAGATTTCTTGCTTCTTTTGTAAGATAAATATGAAGATATATTAATTTAATTTTGACAAATTTGGATGAATTTGAGAATAAGTAGATAATTTTATTTTTTTTTATCAAAATATTCCTTACAAATACAATGTCATATTCTTCAATATCTATTTAATTATTATTCCATGAATTTTGAATTTCAGAAATACCTTCTTGAGCAACGGGCAATCACTGATGTTGATGGAGGCACATTCCTCAATGAAGACTATGACATGAGATCTGTAAGTTTTGATGCAAGAGGGAAACTTAGGTTACCATTAGAGATTGTTGTGTTAGGAAAAAAAATGTCTGTTGTGTTTGTAATGTACATATATTGAAAACTTCAATTTTTTATTTATTAATAGTAATCATCGTGTATGCTTTTTCTCTTTTACCTGTAATTCTAGTCGGACTCTTGCATTACACTCGTGTTCTACATATTACTCATATTTTCGAAAACAATGGGCTCACTCTTAGATCCTTTTCTCCCTCTTACACATGGTATTAGTTATTCGGGTAGAAGTCTGAAGTTTTAATCATTTTCACCCAGACCTTGTTCATCCATGGTTTCTTCAGGTTCTTCAATACCTATTGGACGATGTCTCTGAGTTTCTATCCACTAAATTAGTTGAGGTAGAAGGGGAAAGGGAAATATCAGAAGATAAGGGCTGCACTTTTGTTTTAAAAGCATTCATTGATTATTTATTTGAACGTGAGAGAGAAAATTGTCGTGCTCGAAGGAGGGACAACGAAAACTCTGTGACACTGACTACCATTCATCAGGTACCGGTCTCACTTGATTAACATCTAATTGAGTTTAGCTCAATGATAATGAAGGTTTTAGTTTTTTTTTTACTTGCAGGCAAAAGGTTTAGAGTGGGATGTTGTCTTCATAGTTAAGGTATGCGATTGCTCTTTGTCAAAGCTTTTAACAGAGGGATATGTGCTTTCTTATGTTTCTATGAAATATATTATCAGATTTTTATACCCCATTTTTCATCTTAACCTGGATGACTATATGGCTGTATTTACACCTCAATAAATTGCAACATGACCATGCTGCTCATTGGAAGTCAGTGAGTCAGCATACTTGGTGAAAAGGTGAACCAAAAAGACATTTTTCCCTTTCAGAAATTAATTGGAGATTGAGTTACAACAATTATCAATTTGTTGCAGTTTAGTACTAGAGGAACACATCTTTGTTGTCACCTGAATCTTGATATGTGATTACCTTTTTCATGGATAGTAACTTCTTGCTGTGTTTGGCATATTCTTTTATTGTTATTTAAAAAGTTCAAGTTTTTTTTTTTTGTGATCCTTTAACAATTTATTGATTGACATTTTAACGTGGTCATATGCAACATGTCCTTGCAATTGCTCATTGGAAGTCACTCATTGATATTAATTTATTTTGTAAATCATGTCACAAAGTTAACTAGGTTTCTTGTGAATTAGTTTTTAACTAATCCAATTGGTGTCGTATGGTTTATGCAGCCTATCTTACCCAGTAAGATTAGACTGTTTTGGTTAATGTTCACTTTTGTTGTTTGACTACCTTGTGTGGGGAGATCATAGGTCCTTGGTTTGTTCAACAATTTACCACAAAAAGTTTTGAATTACCTTTGTTTTTTGGGCTGTGTTTCCTTTACTGGGTAATTTGTTGTATCAAATAGGCAAATGACTCTGAGTTCCCGCTGTTACACAATTTCAAGGGTACTGTAAAGGACACTGCAGCCTTGGTTGAGGTACGTTGTTATTGTTTTTTAGTTGGATGGATAATTTGTATGTTCATTTGTCTTCAACTGGATTATTTTTATTGAAATATGGGTGTAAATATTGCAATTTACTGTACAATAAATATAGATTTCATTGTAAGAAACTCCTAAA
Source organism: Vigna mungo (assembly GCA_036885675.1). NCBI lineage: Eukaryota > Viridiplantae > Streptophyta > Magnoliopsida > Fabales > Fabaceae > Vigna > Vigna mungo. The sequence goes on along the minus strand of CP144692.1, from coordinate 39,700,635 downwards.
TTTAAGGGATTCGGATTAGGAGTTTATTTGGTAGATTTGCTCCTTTTTTAGAGTCTTTATTTCGGGAGATTTATTTCCTTTATTTGAGGAGTTCCTGTCCTTTTATTAGGATTTCATTTTTCCTCTAAATACCAATATTTTATTTCTTTCTGATATCAAGAAAAATAATGCCATAATTATTGGTTACTGCCTACACATTTTTTCACAGTTTTAAATTATGATTCTAATTATTGTGTCATTCCTAGGAAGAAAGACGCTTGTTGTATGTTGCAATGACTCGTGCTCGGCAGAAGCTTTTTATGCTTTACGTATTGATGGACTCAAACTGGCAGGTTTGTTTAGTATAATTTTAAATTCAACTTCTTAATTGTCAGATTTTTCTAATTCTGTTCATTTCTAGATACTTCAACCGTCAAGATTTCTGAAAGAAATCCCCCGTAGTCTTATAGAAGTCCAGGTATTCGTCTTTCTTATTTATAAATTATTTTCGCTATTAAACTATAGTACAATAGCTGTTTTGAAGTACATACCCTTTTTGTTTTCATGGTCTGCTCTAAAACCATGACAGAATGGTTAACACCAACTCAAATGACCTTTTGCTTGAAAAGCTTACGGATACACTGAATAAGGAATACATGCTCCAACAAATAAAAAAAGAAATTAATGAAAATTTGGTGGAGATTTCTCTGTATCACCAACTTCTCAAGGATACACTTAATGGAGGTAGCTAGGATTCATGAAAGAAGTTCCTATCATTTAAATATTTAAATATAATTAATAAAAGGGCGAGTTCTCTAACAAAGGTATTCAACCATATCATATCAAGCCTAGTGAGTTATATGTATTGCAAAAATTAAACACTCTGTCCTTATACTTGCATTATAATTTATACTAAATTTGAACCACAATACTGGCCAACACTCAAAATGATGGGGTCTAACAAATGAAACTTCGAAATCTTCTCTCCTTGAGCTAGGTTTTGGGATGTGCCTTGCCTTTGCAGTTGCATAGAAGTGGGCATAATGAAAGGGAGATAAATTGTGACAGCTTAATAAATTATAGATAGGATGAGGATTGCAAATTGTCAGATTTCATCTTGAAATCGATTGACATTAAGCAAAGTTTCCTTTCATATATATAGGCTGTACTTCAAGAATTGAGGTAGGTGATGTAGGACTTCCCACCCCACCCCTCCAAAGATGGTAGGCGAGCCTACCAAATAGACATTTTATTAAGATGAACTAAGATAGACTTTGATACCATTTCGAACCTGATCTTAAAATTGACATTAAGAGAATTTGTCCAAAAGATATATAAGCCACACTCCAAGATTTAAGGTAGGTGATATAGGATTCCCAACCCAAATTTAACATATAATAACATCTCAAATAGCCAAGTCAAGGTCTTATAGTGGTTTAGCAAAATAATGGATTATCTCAAGTTTAGAAGAAACTAATTTCTCTCTTATTGAGTCTCATTACATGCATCTGATACACACACACATTAATTGGAAAATTTTTGAAATAAGCATTGCCTATTCTAGGAAACAAATTCCGAATATTGTGGGATTCATATGCTAGTAATAAAATGAAAATACAGTCAAAAGCAATAGGAATCAAATCTGAAACTTCCTAAAATATCTCGAAAAATTATTATCTATTGGTGTATTACTTCGAAATAATATGATAATTATAGAGGCGAGGTTGAATACAGGTTAAATTGTTTTCACAAATGCTTGGAAAACAGTAAGCAAATGGTAGACTGTTAATAGATGAGTGCCTATATTCTTAAAACGGATTTTGGTAAAAATAACTTTCACAAAACTTGAGCGTAAAGAGGTTTATCAAAATGGACAGTCTACAAGCACTGTTCCTTTTTGTTACTTAACCAAATTCCCAATCTTCTTTCTAGCATGTATCTAGGTTCTGGGAATATCACATTTATACTTAGGTATAACAGCAGAGGTCTAGTGACTTGTATATTCTTGTGTAGGGTGAAACAAATTTAAAAGAACTACAGATAAAGCACGAAGCTTTTCAAAAGGAACCTACCCCTTGTACCACTGACTTGTTGATAAAAGAGAGACCAACTGAAGCAGATGTGGTCCCTATGCCTCCTGAAATACTTGATAATCATTCCAGTGAGATTTCCAATGAGCTTGCACAATTTGATGACGCAAACAGTGGAAATGATTTCTTAAGAAGGTTTCTCTATTTCAATAATCATATTACTGTTATTTGTCATTGATCTAAGCTGTATTTAATTTTAGAACATTAATGTTAATCATTACGTCTTAGTTTTTTTTTTTTTTTCAGATTTAGTGTTGAGGACAGATCTATTGTTTCCCATTTATTCCATCAATGGGCAAAAAAAAAAGCATTTCAAGATCCAAAGAGATTGCTTGACAAGGTGATTGTTGATAACTGCATGTAATTTTATTTTAAAATTAAAGATCAAGATCTGGTAATTGAAATTGGATTTTTATTAATCTAGCATAATTAGTATTTAAGATATTTAGGTCTAATTTGATTATGTTTTTCACTTTCTTCCTATCTCATCCTTGAATTTTTTATGTAATCATGGTAGTTCGGAACTCTCCTAGTCATCTATGCTTATCTAACATGTAATTTTGATCAATCAATACTGTGAAAGATCGTTATCTTCTCCTAAAATTACACACATTTGTGCAACACTTTTCAACTGAGAAGACCTTTTTTATGTGAGAGTGAGAGGAGTGAATATCATTAAATCAACATATCTTTCCATGAGATGTTAAAATGGAAAAATCAGAGCTTAATTTTCATAATCTATTACTGTAAAGATTTCACTATTAACCAATTAAAAATCACCCTAAATATAAAATTTAAAGTACTCCTTCCATTTCAATACAGGTCACATTTTAATGCAATTATATTAAGTGAGATTTTAGGTTTTCAGTGAAACATTAAAATTTTCAATCAAATTTCACCCTAGATGAATTACCAACATGATGGTTTTTTAGTATTGTGTGTTCTATTGTTCAACAACCAAAAATGATAATTTGGCCCATGTGTGGATGGAGTGATGGAAAGTAAGGTGGTCGAAAAGAAAAGAAAGAAAGAGAATTAGAATCAAAAGTGAGGCTATATGATTTAGTGGAAAGAGATTAGAAATGAGTGAAAAGATTTACATATATATGTGATTGATTTTATAGAAGTGATTACATCACACCATTCGCTAAGCTCTTCAATTTGCATGTCAAAATGACTAGATAACAACTCATTACCTTTGAAAATGGTGATCGTGTACTCATACGCAAATCTCAGGATATAACTATAGAATCATCTATAGTATTAAAGGATGTTTTATGTATCCCACAATTGGTCTCTAATCTTATCTCTATTCACTAACTTACAGAAAATTGAATTGTTTAGTAATTATTTCTCTTACTATGTATTTCAAGACCTTTGCATGTTGAAGTCAATTTTAAGTGCTAAGGATCAAACGGAGTTCTCTCTATTAGACTCTAAGAACCAAAACAAAGTAAAGGTCATAAGCCAATGAGCAACATAGAAAACATAGACAAGTTCCTAGATATTGGATGTGTTGCTCAAGCCAACTAAGAATAAATGCACTCAGTAAGATGGTATCAGAACCATTCAAAGCCTTAGTCAAGCTCATTGGAGCTATTATGTCGTTGTGATTGGGCACTTGTTAGACCACCCATGAATATCTAATTACTTTTGAGATTTCAGTCCTTAAAGTGAAGGGGTGTAATGAAAATCTCATGTTGATTAAGAATAAAGCCGACTTATAATATATAAGTAGGATACAATCTTCACTTTACAAGCCAATTTTATGAGGTTGAGTTAGACATGTACTCATTTACTAAGAGGATGAAAGTCATACAAGATGAACTTAAAGTGAAGGTTGACATTCCCATGCAATTTTGATAGCAAATCATCCATGAGCATTGCCCACAATCCAAAACGTATTGAATTTGATAGACACTTCATAAAAAATAATCTTGATAGAGGTTTTGTGGCTACAACCTGTGTACAACAAGGGTTTAGATGGCAGAGATTTTTACTAAGGGTCTACCTCAAGGTAAATTCTAGGATCTTCTAGGCAACTTAGGAATGATTGATTTTTATTTACCAACTTGAGAGTGTTGGAAATAGCCTATTATTCCCATACTACAAGGTTCTGGGAATATTCCATACTGACTAGGGGAAAATATTTTTAACAATGTTCAACATATTTTTGTTTCCTTTTTTCTGGAGAATTTGATTGCTACAATAGAGCTGATGAGTGTATTGTGTGTTTTTGTTATCACTGAAATGATTTTTTATTTTCTTACATAGTTCGAGTATGGTACATTGATAAGTGTCTCTTGCAACAATCTGTCCCTACAAATCGATGTCTTTCCATGCAACCAAACTTGCATCTCACCCACAAATCACCTCAAATCATCCATGGTTACACTACTCACCCTGATATAATTGAAGTGTTAGAGTCTGTTTGGGGTGGTTGCAATCATTAAACTACTTATAGTTATCGTTTGTCCTTGTGAAAAAACTTTAAAGACTAATATTTTGAAATGGAGGGAATAGTTTTATAAATGTAAAAAATGTTACATTCATGATTCTGAGGGTCTTAGTTGTTATATTAGTTAACTAAGAACATCTAAAATTCAAGGATCTTATAATATACACATAAGGAGTCTTACCATGTCACATCACTTTTAAGCAATTTATTAATATTTGCTAATTTTTCTTCAATGGAGAGATATTGTTAGAACCCACATTTTATAGTTTTTTATTTGTCTCCATCTTTTTACAACTTAAAGAATTAATTTAATTATTCAAATATTGTATTTTATTTTTGAGATTCAGGTTCTGATAGAAGCCTAGTTCTTAATTTTAAGGCCCCATCGAACCACGTCAGCTTTCCCCAGTAGGAGTTCCTTATAAAATCCGTCCCTTAAATTTAATGCCCTTTTTAAAACTTCCATATTGGAGATGTTTTAAGGTCTTTCTTAATCAATAAAGTATCACCAACTTTTATTGTTTAAATTTCTGAATTTGCGGGATTGTACAAAATCCCTGTGAAAATTCATAAAAAGGAAACATATATGAACGTGCTGGAACTCAATAACTACTGAGACTTGTATGGTCTTTTAATGTTGGGACTTGGGAATTACAAACTAAGTGATTGATCAAGTCCCTCAATATCGATTTCAAGGAAATAGTGCTTTAGATGCCGGTACGTGTTATTATAAAATAGATATATTTCATTATATTTTATCTTCATTTTGTATATAATTAACAGCCATAGGTAGCTTAAGCATTTCTAGATATTGTGTGCTATAATATTAAGATATCGTTTTAGATAAGTATTGTAGGATGTACAACGTGAATAAAATTTATATTTTCTTATTTGTTAACTAAATCAATTTTTCCTATCAACAGGTTAGTTTTGTAATTGATGAACGCCTGAGACAGAAGAGAAACAAAAACAAGGTCCAGCAATATCCATATTTTTCGGAGCTGTCTGTTTTATGATGCCTATTGTTCCCTCTTTTTTGTTTGTGCACTTTGTTTTGACAGATTTCCAGTTATGTGGAATGAACCCTGTTACAAAGAGACATGTCTCTAACAAACCTTTGGATGCTTTTTTTGTCAATTACATTGAAGTGCATGTACATATTTTATTAAGCTTGTGTTGAATATTTCCACTATTTAAATTTAAATGCATTGGCATGAAATATCGGGAGCTACTTAAGAACAGTGTTGTTGAATAGTCGCTATAACGCTGTTAGGTTGTGGAATCCCTTGGATTTGCAATTGCAACCGTGTCTGCTTATGTGGACACTGAGGTTTCTTGGCTTGTCATCTCTGACATGTCTCTAGACAGTAGGACTTTTGAGTTAATATGATGCCAATTTTGATTCATTTTGTTTTTATTTGCATACGGCTTAATTTGTGTATATATATATATATATATATAATAGATATATCTTTCAACCATTATGCAAATTCCACTATTTGGCCGCTGTGATATCTGCTATATGATGTAGATATAGCGGATTGTTGGGTATCCACCACTTTCTTCAGTCTGGACACTGCTTGACACTGCTTAAGCATAAGATTACTGTGCTTAAATGTTTTGGGACTCATGTGTTGATATACATATTCTTTTCCAAGTATTTATCAGAAACAAAAACAATTTCTCTTTTCGTTCTCCGTCTTACTGGACAAACTTTTTTACAGTAATCTGTAAAATATTGTTCTCATTACTTATCTTAATGAAAGTTGTCCAAACTTACATGACGGCTGTTAATGGTGTAAATGTCTTGTTTTACGTTTTACAAATATATATTGATAATTTCTTTGAATCCTAATTTCTAATTTCGTTTTCAGGACTTATTGAATACATTAAAACCTTGCTTAAGCTGTGACGAAGCATTTCAGTATGCTCAATATGTAAGGGCCTTTATATATTATTTAAACCAAACATGATTCCATTTCTAGGATACTGCATCTTTAGAAGAAATCTGATATTTATTTCCTGATAGGTTTTGAGATGGGAGCAGATTCCTGCTGATAAACGAGCTCATCTTATGAGAGAAAAACAGGTTTTCTTGATTTTCACTAGTTACTATTTGACTTTAGAAAATTAGTATAGATTAATGTGAATAATTTGTATCTTACATTATATTTTTGAGAGTTTTTAATTTTTTCTTCTGTTGGAAATATTTTAGTTAATGCAGATAGGAAATAATAATTCATGCAATACTAATGGGTTTTATATGTTCGTAGCAAGTTTTGCATAGTTAATATTAGCCTAGAGTGTCTTCAAAGTCTATATCTAGAGACTGTATATGTATATTGATGATATGCAGAACCTTTGTACCACTCTTTATGTAGTATTGTGTTCTTTCTTCCTTTAATCTCCCCCAATAAAATTAACATGATATCATATAGGTACCACGCACCATGATCCCTAAGCATGGAACTGTTCTATTACAATAGTTTTCCTCATTTTTGGATTAATTTTCTCATTCAAAATCATTTTCTTTATTTTTCGAGTGACTCCTGACTTGGCATCGTTTTTCAGTCGTAGTTTTCAGTTCTTGCAGCTGTTCTGAGACTACGTCTACTTCCATATAGCATGCTTCCAGCCTGCAAACCTCAAGTACCTATGTGATTTTGATAGGACTATGAGGGTCTATGTTAAGAGAAAGGGAGTTGAAAAACAGAACATAGGTTATTAGGAAGTTTGGGGTCGTTAGGTTGTTATAGTTTTCCTAGGGGGAAGACTATAGATAGGAGGGAGGGGTGTCTTGTAAAGGAGATGTTTTGTAATTGAGAAGCATAGACGTCTGTGACATCCTGTGAGAAGGGAAGCATTCTCCATTTGCTGCATTCAAAATCCTGTTTGCTTTTGAAGTAATAAAGCTGTTTTCCAGTTTTAAGTCTGAGTTTCTGTTGTTTTTCTGGACCAAACCAGAGCCAACAAGATTTCTTGGCAAGAAACCTAACAGATTTTTCTCCCTTTCCAATCGTGACCTATGGATTGAGAATCCATCTTATCACGCATGGGAGATTTAGGATTAGCTTCTCTTGTCCAGTTGCAATCATGACTTTCAGGTTCACTCTTGTCCTGAAGGATCAGTTGCAAGTATTTTGTCTCCACTGAGATACAATCCACACGCAACTTCAGTTCTCTGACCAAAGCTAGGTATTGTCAATCGTGAACTGAGCTTTGATTGCGGAGTTCGTTTTACGCATCAATCAAGTTTCTGGACGTGAGTATGAATGTCTTCCTCTATGGTTTCTCCCCTTAACAGCAAACCTGAGCTGTTCGCATAACAGGAAACTCAACTTGAACAGTTCAAACAGCTGTGTGAAACCGTTGCTCTCAATCTCACTCGGCTGAAATCTCAATCAGTTGACAATCCTGTTCGGCCCTCACCTGATTAAGTTGCACCTCCTGCTTGTATTCTGTTCACTCACATGCAGACCAATTCTGTTGATAATTCCTCTCACAATCGGTCTACTGTTAATACACTATCATACAATTCGGTTATATGTCTACACTTGGATCTTATTTATGATCACATATTAGGGTACAGATAAATCGGTCATAAATACAATTATACAAGTGAAAGAATCAAATCCCTAAATTGTAGTTACTGCATCCCTAATTTACAGTGATAATTATTTCCATATTAAGTGCGTATTAAATATGCTTATCTTTCATGCTTAATTGGCCTTGATTTTCACGGTCTTGTATGCTCTCTTTTATCTCTTTAGTTTTGTTTAAACCTACTTCACATCAAAAATATGTTTTCCATAGCGTTTGGGTCTTTTGGGTTCAAACTCGATGTAATACTTGTCAGGAGCTTCTAATAAGTTTGGGCTGTGCTAATGTAATACTTCTTGCTTGGTCATGTAACATTACATGTGTTCCTTCCGTCTTGGGATTTGTCGTTTTTGTTTTTGTCTCTTGTAATATTTTGTAATTTAGGGACCTTGTTATTTTTTATTTATTTCCTGAGAAAATATGTTTGTTTATAAGAAGCTGAATATTAGGTTTCTTAATTGTTTTAGGAATCTGTTAGAAGACTTATTAGGATGGGGTAATACAGAATTGTAGTGATTGTATACCTGTAGGTACTGGATTGATTCATTATAAATAGGTGCTAGTGGATCAACACGATCCTATAATTGTTGGTCTAAATAAGTCGATACACTAAACCAACTTTAAGCCAAAGCATTTATGTAATTTTCCCCCTTCTATTGAGTGATGATATGCATAACAAGTAATTTCGTGGGATTGCGGTACGTATATAGTAAGCACGATTTTCGTTGTTTTCATATTGAATATGAGATTTAGGAGTATTTTTTTTCACTTTTCAGGAACATTTTCTGAAATTAAAGATTGAGAATGCAATGGGTTCTGCAACACCGACTGTCAAGCAGGTAACAATACTTGGTTACAAAACATGTTAGACCTTTCATTTTTATTTTTTTTGGTATTCATGTCTTGTATGTGGTTAATTAAAGTTAGGATATGAAGTTATTCTTCATAATGAACTTCACAAAAATTCAGAAAACTTGGATAAAATAGTGTTGCATTTCTTACAAAGTAGTTTATATCTAATTTAACCTTATAAAATCTATTTCTAAAGTGATGATTATCTCTACTTATATATTTTAATTTGGACTGGAACATAGAAAATACGATGACCGACCTTTTTACTGGATCTAAGATGATAGAATCTTACAAAGTGATTTAGGCTTAACTTAGTCCTATAAATTTTTTTGTAAAGTCAGGATTATCCCCAGTTATGTATTGTATTTTAACACTCTAGGAATTTGGATTTTTTTCCAGTAGCGCTTTTGTATATATTCACTTTTTACTGATTTGGGCAATGCAACCTACTATTACATTTATGAAGACATGGTTAGCTATCACTACGTTGAAATTTTATTTTGTTGATTTTTCGTGGCCTATGTATCTGAGTTCTTACTGCTGTTAGGGATGTAAATTTGTAGTTTGAATGTGACATACGTTGCAATTGTTTTGGCAGATCTCATATTTGAAAAAACTGGGTTGCACCGTGACCCCTACATCCCGCCTTCACGCGTCTCATCTTATTGAGCAGTACAAATCACTGTAAGAATCCACAAGTACGAAACCTTCCTTACTGAAAACTTCAATGTAAGATTATATCGCAGACTAAGCTGGTTTACAAGCTTGCTAACAAATTTTAACCTTTGTGAATTCCAACCATCTACTAAATTTTTGCCTTTGTTATGGAACAGTTATTTTATGTTATCACATTTGTTTTCTTTCTGTAAGTATACCAAATTCTAAATTCGTTCGTAAGAGGTTCATTTGTTTACTTCCTTTCATTTTCTTTTATAAATGAAAATTATATGTATATTTATTTTCTTAAAGTTTCGACAAAAACAAAATGTAAAGTATAAAGAGTTTGAATTGCTTTATCCATGAAATATTTAAGAAATAAGAATTTTAGACTTTAAATAATTCATACTCTTATAAATTCATTGTTTTATTGTATTATATTTGGGTTATTAATTGTCGCTAAATGTAAATGAAAAAACTCGTATGAATTCGAGATTTATTTGCAAATGATTAACTTCAATCATAATCAACCAATAAACCTACTCAGAATGGGTTCATAATGCTCCCACATTTCTTCTCACGTGTCCTTGTTATTGCAAATCATAATAAATAGGTACAAAAATATTTTATCGAAACTTGATGCGATGATAATACAAAAAAGTAATTACAGCAATTCAAATAGGTAATTGAGAATTCAAAATCCGCTCACCGCGCCACCCCTCCTCTTTCGTAAACAATTTTATTTAGTCTCAAACTAATACAATCCAATAAAGAATTACTGTATCAGTCGGTTTAAACCTCTTATGGTGATTAATTGTTCCATCAAGCACTTCATAATTAATGTTTTTATTTGCTTTTGGCACACAATTTTTTCTTTTTTAACAATCGCACACAATTGGAAAGCATTAAGAAGAACACCTAAACTTGAGAGCACCTTCATTGGCAATCAATAAAAAATGAGGAACCTAACATAGAACTGGCTCCCAATACAAGAATAACCTATATAACCTAATATAAGAAGCATTAGTTCGGAGACCACCCCTTCCCAACCCTAAAAAAACAACGTTAAAGCCCAGGAATAGATTCAAGATTGTACTTTTCGGAAGATTCAGATTCAGTATCCCTCTTCTCCTGTAATGTTGGTGGTGTCATGCCATCAAGAGCTTGCAGGTAAGCGTAGGAAGCAGTCCGATTAGATGGTGGGCTTGGATTGCTGATTCTGCTCGCAAGGAAGCGACGGATCAGGCCCCTCAGAAACGGAGCCATGGTTTCTGGCTCGTGTTCCAAGTAATACATTATTCCTCCCATACACACAGAAAACAAGAAAACCTGTACAAGTTGACAGCATAAAATGAAACAAGTTATGTAGTTGTCATGCAAGGCATAGCCTACTTCGCAATTCCTAAACCATGAAGAATCATGAACATGATTGACTATGAGGAAGACAATAAATGAGCGGCAATGGTGGGAGGCATTGTTTTCAAACTGATAAAATACTCACATTCTCTAGCTACATGGATATATTGGAGGTCAAAAAACATCTAGAGAGGCACCGACAGTAAAACTAAATTTTTCTCAAGCAAAGTAAGGCTGTTGCAAGAGTACAAGAAAAATATTTTTGAAAAATGATACAAAAACAGACCAGAATAGAGTTAACTCATTGCACTTTGAGAAGTTAACAGAAAACTGGACAATGAGGTGTGATTGGTGAGTCATATCATGTACTTCAAGAAACCTTCTTTCTCCTTGCTAGCAATCCATGGCACTTCAAGAAACCTTCTTTCTCCAAATTTTTGTCTCATAATAGTATTATTCATGAACTAGCATGTGTAAATATTCCACAACAATATTGTGTTGTAAAAAGGAAGAATTGTCATCCTCTAGTAGTTAGAGCCTCCTTTTTCTACATGTATGTTCCTAAAAGCTATCAGGGAGAAGTTGGGTTAATGGTCACATACCGCATCAACAGGTTACACATTTGTGTCTTTAATGACATTATTCCTAATGAGTTTATATTCTCTTTTGTTCCCTCTTCTCGTTTAGTGTCAAGTCTACCTTCTTGGATATTTAGATGTGCTGTTTTTGTCACTCATAATTCTAGTCACAGTAAATTACATCCTAGAACACTTAAATATGTCTTTATTGGTTATCCCTCTAACAAAAGCCGGGGGGGGGGGTTGCCAACCCTCCCGTTTCAAGGAGAGAAAGCACGTGAAATGAATGAGCTTTTATTCATGTAATTACTATATCTTTGCAGGATGTCCAATATTTGGCCTACAATGAGGAAGAAGACTAATTCTTTAACAAAAAATATTAAAGGCAACAATTCACTTTGGCTTCAGTGCAAGAAAAGTTATCTAACTCCGAGGTAATAATTCCTGAAGATAATAGTGAGGAGGAGATAAGTGTTATTGAGATTTCACCCATTGCATTGAGAAAGGAAAAAATAGTGTGCTGAATATTGCATTTCTCAATATGTTTGCAGTGATAATCTCTCTAATAAAGACTGAAGATTTAATGTTGTCATTGATAGCACAAATATTCCTACCTTAGTTCAAGAAACCATGAAAAGTGAAAATTGGATTCAAACCATGAAAGAAGATGAATGCGTTAGAAAAAAAGCTTATTTTTTACAAACTAAGAGACAAAAAGGTCATAAAATGCAAAATGATATTTACAGTGCAAGTGGACAATAGACAAATATAAAGTCAAATTGGCTGTGAAGATTACAGCAATTTAATGTGAAGAATGACTTTCTTCATGGAACTCTAGAAGTATATATGGCAGATTCCTCCTTGATGATTTGAAACTCATGGTGGAACGAATAAGGCATGTCTCTTAAATAGGTGTGTTGATAGGTAGGACAAGTATGAATTTGGTTATACTCGTTTATGTCTCCAAAGTAAAAATTTATACCCATCTTCTGTGGGTATGAAATTTGATATGGAGAGATATACTATAATAGACATGTCATAGATGATAATCTTCTTAAATGTGGTTGGTATATGGTTTCTAGATGTTATCATTGTGGGAATCAATGTTCCACACTTGTCCATTCATTCTTAAGTTCTAGTTAGTTGATGTGTGCATGATACTGTTAATCATCAAAGCCTTGATTGGGTGTTGTTATGTATTGATGCTTCGTATTAATCATCAAGCTGCCATCTTTTTGTGTCATTGATGGCATTAGGTGTAGCCAAAAATCTACTTGTTTTGAAGGATATATGAAAAGCCAAAAACTTTACATTGTGTCATTATTCCAGCTTAAAAAGCCATGTCTTCCCTATCTTAAACATATTTGGTAATCTGTGCTCTTATAACGGGAAATCTAAGATGAAAGATTTCAGCATTCTAAAAGCATTTGGCATCTCTAGTAAAATGGATCTAGCTCCTTCTGTCATACCGCTATCTTTTACTATGCTCTCCCTGTTTTTGGATAAAGTGCAATATTGGTGGAGCTGCTCATGGTGCTCTTGGTCTTGGAGCTTGTGGGGACCTATTTCATGATAGAGTTGCTGCCTTTGTTGGTTGTTTCACTCACTATCTTGGTGTACAATTAGCTAATTATGCAAAACTTCCTGGTGCTATCCGAGGTATTGAAATTGCAATTGAGAAAGCATGGTATAGTCTACGAATTGAAAGTGACTCTATGTTGCTAGTTCAAGCTTTCTGCCATTATCATATTGGTTTTTGGTATCTTCACAATCGGTGGCAGAATATGTTGTGTGGCTTAGGAGCATGAGATTTCATGTATCTCATATAAATAGAGAGAAACCATTGTGCCAACGAACTCTCTGCTCTGGGGATTAGACATAGACGTACTACGTCATGGGATCTTATTCAAGATTTTACTGTTTGATTTCTATAGGATTAGATGATGTCTACCAAGTCAAAGGTTTGTTTTATGAGTGATGTTTGTATAGTCCCTTCATTTTCTTTTGTATTTTTTTTTATCTTTTATGATATTTAGGTATGCAGCAAATAATTAATATAGCTTTGGATGTCAACCTAGTCCGAATTGAAATTTATGTGGTGATCATTTTGCATTCCTTCTTTACTTAAAATAAATAAATAAATAAGTCAGGAGGCCATACCTCAGCGTTCCTGATATTTGGAAGGAGGTGCCTGTTCACCAAGATATACCATAGTGAATCTCCTGCTCTGGGAAGAACATATAAAGCTAGCTCACCACGCTTAGCTTTTTTCTCCAGTAGCACAGATAGGGCAGATATTCCACCTGCTATCCAATACACCATCTTGTGATCTCTAGAAAAAACTTTTCTATGTAAACATATGACTGCCTGCACAACCAGAAAGACACACAGAACATTAAAATTACATTTACCGATAAAAAATATTATAGTAATAATAATATTAACAATGAGAACAACAACAAAATACACCTGAAAGATTCCAACAAAAGCAGACAAAAAAGCCGTCGAGCGGACACCTCCGTTGATGGCAAGCCAGAAAGTACGGAAAGGAGCATCAGTGAACTGAAAAAACATAAATTTTCACATCAGCAAAGAAAAATATACAAAAATTACATAAATGACAGTAATAAAAGTTAATAATAGTAACATTGGTTGATGCAGACAGAAGTTGGTTATCTTATTCCAAGCACAAAAACAACTCTGTTAAAATTAGCAAGATAGTGTTACCTTAAATTAAAACAAAAATGGCAGTAAGTAGTTAAGTTATGGACATAAAGTTAGGGGTAAATATTGTGATGCACTGACCAATCGCAAAATGTCATATAGGTTATATGGTCAAGTGCGTTGACTTTTACAATAATGATACCTTAAAAGTCATATATAGCTGTGTGCTTTACCCTGACAATCCATAAAAATTAAGAATTTAAAGTTTTGAAAGCCAGCAAAACAGGAAAAGGAACCTAACCACAAGCAATTTACTAGCTGTGTTTTCCTTCCAGTGCCTTATAAAGGACACTTGCCACAAACACTTCCAAATTATGCATGACAGTTCTCTTTACAAAAAAATCAATTTTCTTGATAGATTATGCAAGTATATGATTTGCTGATATAGTAACAGAAAAAATTTAGTAAGAAAATACCTTCTGTAGGTGCAGAACAACAAAAGGCACAAAGGTCAAAGAAAAGTAAAGCGGGAATGTTTTCTTGAACGTTTTTGAAGTTGCCTTTACTTGATGGGCTAAACATGAATTTGTTTCAGGATGAATGATGGAACATGGAATAATAGAGGGAAATTCTTCCAACTTTACATAGTCAGACCTTCCTACATGAGATAAGTAGGTATGTAGTGAAGTAACATCAACTGGATGACCTCTACAGCTATCCCTCACAGCCTTGTACACAGGCTCTGCAACTGGCCCAGTTTTCTGAATGAATTCTTGATAGGATTTTGGCAAGCTCTCTGGACGCATAACAAAGGCATACATAACCTGAAATATTTTTTTAATTGTAAAAATAATAAAAGTAACTTCATGAAACCTGACAAAAGATGAGATGCTATAGGCAAAAATTTTAAGGTTTACATTTCATGAAATCAATAATGACAAATATTTTACAGACATTGAGGAACCCATCAAGCATCTCCCAAGAAGAAACGATCAAGTTAAAGATATTAACTAGTAGTTATACAAGGTAATTTACTTAACATTTTGGGCATAAGAGGAATCAGCTACATGGGCTATATTAAGACAATTACGGAATAAACATTCCCGCAAGGCGTGTCCCAACTAATTATAAGAAAGTGCTAAATGGTAGAAACGTGTTATTGTGAAATTACTTGTGAGAAAAGTAAAAAGTGTTATATTTTGTCCAACAACCATTCATTTTTTTCTCTCACCAGGATTGGCTATGAAGTTTTGTAACAATAAAAGCTTTTGCATCAAATAACATTCTTGCTCATATCTATAAAAATGCTTCATACTGGTTTTATTGTTATTTTAACAATATCAATTATCAGGCACACAAAAAGATTACAAAGTGATAGTTAACGGTAAACCCTGTCCCGAAAATTCAGAGTGAGGATTAAATACCTGTGCACAAGCAATAGCAAACAGCAATGAATCTCCATGCCTCCAATGACTCCCCCAAAGGTGAAACTTGTTCTTAGACTTTGCAGAGTTATAAGCACACTAGTATATAAGAATATGCATTAGCCTGGCATATGCAAATCGTTTACAAAAGGCTAAAAATGCATTAAATACATCCACAGAAGTCAGATTGCTTAGAAATCATTTTGAGGATGCACTTTAGAATACCTGGGCCAGCCTAGCCAACAGGTACAAAGCCAGTGTACGTCTCCTATTTGAATCATTCAACGCCAAAATTGAGAAACCAGCTATTGAACCTGCTAAAATTCTGCACCATCATCGCCCTAAACAAAGTCATAAATAACCAACAGGTGCAAACACAAACAGCATATAACAATATCCAAGTATTTAAAATATAGATGAACAAAAACTCAAAAAAAAAAAAGAAAAATCATTCAAATAGAAAAGCTAGAAGAATAAATCCAGGAAGTGGTTCGACTTGGAACTTACGCATTAAGTGGTGTCTCTTTCTTTCTCAATTTACGCAACAAACATCTAAGAGCATGATAAGATCCAGTGAAACCACCAAAAAGTAAACCAATTCGGCATGCTTCTTCCCTTACTATTAGATCTTTCTCTGAAACAAGTTGCTGGAAACAACGAAAAACAACATCCATAACCTCACGTTCTCCAGTTACAAATACCGAAATAGTAACATCTACAACCATACTGTCAATACTTCCACGCAATATACATATTACCTAACAAAAATTTAAAGCTACACAGTTCCACTCAATAATATTAGCTACAAAAGTATTGAACCGAAGTGAATAACATATGCTGGATCAATTTCAATAATATATTAAAATAAAGAATACGAAATCTCAATTGCTTTAAATTCCGCTTTAAGCTTACTCCAAACCGCCGATTCTGTTACTTTCTGCTCATTCCGATCAAAACACGACTAAATTTTAAGAGAAAATGTTTCAGATAAACAAACAAACCTCAAATCTGACACGAGGACGAGATTTTATTCGAGTAAGAAATCAATGTTGTTATAGAAGGAAAATTCGGAACCCTAATTTGATTTGAACTAACCTTGAGATCGAGAAGAGAGGAGTAGGACTGCCTCCGAACGAGCTTGAAGGCGCGGAGAAGTATACCAATGCCGACTCTGACGCCATAGGAGAGAAGGAAGGTCTGACAGAGGTTGCCAATGGCATGAGCGACGCATGATTCGTCGGGGCCATGATCGCAGGGAGGCGATTCAACGCGGAGGTGGTGCTGAGCATGAGCGGCGGCCCGGCGCTGCCGCCGCTGGAGCTCCTCGATGGCGTCACGGAGGCGCTCCTCCGCTTCACGGAGGCGGCCCTCGGCGTCGGAATTATCGGACGGCGGAGGCGATGATGGTGCCATGAGAATGGAATAGAGTTACAGCCCCACCATTCTTTGGTTTGAATTCTGATCACACCAAGTTAGTCATTTCATGGGTTTGTTTGTTATAGCTCTTCCTTTTATTAATTGCTCTGTTCTCAGTTTACTTTCTAATACCAAGTTAAACATACCTTTTAATGACAATAATAAGTTGGTTAAATTGTCTGAATTATTTTGAAAAAAAAATAATAGTTAATTATTTATATTAAATTATTGTGATTAGATTACTGATTTTGTACAGATTTTATAATTGAATCTTTTAATGACAATTTAAATTTGTTAGAAAAATTTGAATTTGCAGTTTCTAGAAAAACCTAATTGCAAATTAATGTAAAAAACTAATTAAAATTTTCAATTAAGGAACCTATTAAAGACTTTAACAGTAACTATATAATAATGAAATTGAAATATAATGAAGAGGAAACGTTAAACATGTGTTTTTCTGTTTTTCTACACTTTCTTCGTGAGAGTCTGACGTGGAACTTTTTATCTTAGTGCATGATCGTTGTATGTGTGAGAAAAATAAGAAGAAAAGTTCATGATATGGGTATGTAAAACAGACAAGTTAGATATTACTAAATCATTTTGAAGTTAGATATTACTGTAATTTTATTTTTTTTAAATTAATTGCATACTTTTGTTAGTTTTTAATCAATGCTATTTAATTATTTTATAAAAGATAATGATATTTAGACAATATTTTTTTTGACATCATTTCAACATTGATTACGTGTCAATTGGTCAAAAATCACTCCACAATCATGTTTATGATTATTATTATTATTGATTGTGGATTAATTTTTGACATATTGATATGTAATCAATATTCAAATGTTGTCTAAATATCGTTATTCTTTTCTAAAATTTATAAGTATTTATCTCTTTAATATCCTCCAATTTTTCCAAATTCCTACCAAATAATCCAAAAGCATACAAATATTTATCTCTATAACAACTATATACTTACATCTTTTCATGGAATACAATAAAAAATAAATTATTAAAAAATAAATAAGAGATTTTACTAAATATAAATAAGAGATCTTTCAAAATCTTTTTAATTCAATTTCAAACTGATGCATTATCATCACACAAAATAATTCAAAATAAATTACACTACTCACTTCTTATCTCAATTTTTAATTTAAATAAATATGGTATGTTGTGTTTCAGTAAGATCTCAAAAGAATCAATCCCTTTTAGGGTTTGAATATTTTTAAATGGTTATCTAGCAATTTAGAATGATACGAATGAATGTTGGTAATTCTTTCTTTCTTTCTTATTTCGTCATCCTCTTATAAACTTTATATATTTTTCTTAGTATTAAAGTGACATGATCTAATAATAGTTTGTTATATTTAAGGAAAAAATTGTTCTTGACTTTTGAAAGAAAGAAAAATAAATAAATATTAAGTTTCCAGAGACACCAATAAATTTAAGTGTCAAACTTATACATGACTTAGATGAGAACTTTATTCTAAGCCTAAGAGATACTCTAGGTTAGTGAATAAATTAAATTATCTAAATATAATAAGTCGATTTTTAAACTCTCCTTTATGATTAAAATAGAGTCTACTAGATCCTAAACTTTATTAAAATAGTTTCTAAAAAATGACTCATTTATAAAAATAAAAATAATATTCAAATTATTAGTTATTTTTATTGTAACTGAGTAAGGTCAACGAGTAATAAACACTCCAATTCAAGATATTGTATTTTTGTTAAAGGTAATTTAAAATCTTGAAAAAGTAACAAATAAAATGTAACGATAAAATCAAATGAAAATTCATATACACAACAATAACATTCGTCACAGTTCTTATGATTAAAAAACTCTTCAAAGAGCTTAAATTTTAAAAAAATTCCCAATATACCTTGTATATGATAACCAAACAACAGTACATATTACCTCTAATCATATCTTTTATAAAAGACACACAATATCTTTTATAAAACCACACACATTGAGATGGATTATAATTTTATAAAGAAAAAAATAAAGCATGATGACGTTATCAATTTGTCAACCTTTACATATATATATATATATATATATATATATATATATGAGAACTTCTTTATCTAGTGTACTAAATTATTTTTCTGAAACATTCATCTTATGTTAGATAGGAAGTTCCATTTAAATGTTTTTCTCTCACCAAACCCACTGAGCAAACCTAAATATAAATCCATGTACAAAACTATGGCCAAGAATGAAGAGCTAAAAAAATAAATAATTCATTTACATGTACAAGGGCCAGAGATGGATTGCATCTATCACCTCCAATACTTTACAAACATTCAATTTTTCCGTCGTTTGATGGACTGACCATTGTTTTTAAACCGACAAGACTTCCGGACAGTTTTCTTGATAGTCTTCCTTAATTCTAGTTTTTTCTGATACCTCTTATCTCTATATATTTCGCGCCTATTCAACCACTTGGAATAATTTTTCCCAGTCTTACACTCAAGGAAATCTGCAAGTTCATCATAATCGGATAACTTTTTGGGGTCTCCTAATATGCAATTAAGAAACGTTTCCCCGTTGCAGGTTTTCTTTGTTCCATTATCGTCGTTACAGGAGTTGAAGGAATCCGTTCTAAAAAATAAAGGATGATTCAGAAAAAGCACAAAAGAGGAATAGTATTAAAAATGAAAGGACAACTTATTCACACAAAACATGTCTACTCCATCACAAAAAATTTGAGGAAATATTTGATATTTGTCACTTTATTTCAGTGGAGCTTATGAATCCATTGCATAATCATCATTTTTTGGATCAGAGAAAAAGTTTATGGAAAGCTAAGAGAAGGTTGTCATGTTCATTAGAGACAACTGTATAAGCAAAGAATGAAGGATCCTAACCCAAAGCGAACCCAAGACATTCCACTAGAGCTAGCCCTCATTACTTGATTGAATATTGTTTGTTACAATATTTGGGTGGGGAAAAATGCATGAATAAAATAACACAATAATAATTCATGCAATCTATATATCACAAGTGGAACCACAGTTAAATTAAACTAAATAGAATTCCTCAAACTCAGTGTACTATTAATGCACTAAACTAAATTAAGTTCCTCAAGATCTAAATATTCCCCAAAATTCCAAGATAAGAGAATATGCAGTATAATTTAATCAAATAAAGGGTAATAACTAGGACAGAACACAACTGCTCCTTAACAAAAACAGCAAAATTAGTGGGCCTCTAACTATACCCTACGTTGTTTCCTTGGGCTTAACAATGAATTGAACTTAAGATGGCTACTCAAGCACCCATTAAGCAAACCTCAAATTACATTCTTCAATAGAGAAATGGAGAATCTGTGACTGGAAAAGACCACACCATGTAAAGCCTAGAAAAGTATAGATACAATACGTACCTCAAATTACATGATTGAATTCTCCGAAACTCTGCTACAACTTCATAGACAGATTGGTTATCTCTTGCACCCTGCAAAATTTACCAACAATTTAGAATGAAATATAAACTAAATTCAAGTTCATGAGAACAAAGACACACAATTCACCTTTCCACTCTTATGACATGAAATTTCGGACAAGCAAGGTTGTAATGACGGACCCTTCAATGATTCCAAAGCGAGTAAATCCCCCTCTTCAAAAACAAACAGATACATCAATGCCATAAGTACGGATATACACCCCTTTGCCAATAATTCAAGTCCATTGTTAAAACTTAAAGATAGCAAGCCTGTGAAGTGCACGAGCAATGCCTCGGAGACTTTGTAATTTGATTTCTGACTTTTCATCTCATCATACAAGAAACTTTGAATTGGTAAACAGATCTTAAACTGTCGAAAATAGTCAAAGATGCTGATCAAGAAATCATATTTCCCATGCACAGTGGAACTTTTCATGGTTTTCAAACAATCTGAATCACCACTATTACGTAGATACTTAACTGCTTGATGCAGTGAAACACTCATCAGCTTCAATATGGATGCAAGAAGACATATATCTTGTGCACTACTGTTTTCCTTTATAGTGTATACTCCAGTGGCCTCTTGAGAGAAGGCTTGATGGATTAGGCAATTTAAGATTGAGGTAATCCCTTCCCTTAACAAATCATCAAATAGGTACTGTCTCTCCTTCATAAATGCAATATACTCAGTCAAAAGATCCGTTTTTGTCTTGGAAAACATTTTGCATTGATAAGAATCCCATGAATCATCTAATTTTGATAAGACTTTATTTAATCTGTTTCTGGTGCCATGCTGGATATAAGATTCAAATTTCAGCTGACCTCTGTCAAGAAGGTGTGAGTTGGAGCATTTTGATTCAACATGAAAGCCATCTATTTGCAAACTAGACACGTGTGTAGAGTACAAGATAACAGATTTTTGCAGTGCTATAAGCTGGAAATTGGCTAAAAACTCGGAAGATAGGCCAGAACCAATGGCTTCAGAAACCATTGAAACTATGTGTGCCTGGAACATCTTTGGTGCGGAGAGCACAACAGGGTCATGCAACAACACAATGGAGGGCCCAATACTAAGTTCAGGAAACCTGAAATCCTTATCACAACGTAAAAATAATCTAACTGTGAAATCCTCAACTGCTTTCTCATCAGAAACTGACAGGATGAAATGAGAAGATAACACCTCCAGCACAATGGCAATATCACCTTGGTTGAAATGACACACGAAAAGCTTTTCATGGATAGAAGATACTGAATCAACCATCATAAGATACCTTCTCAATGGCTGGTGTCTTAAAAGTTCATCTGCAAATACCTTAACATGTTCAAGTTTAGATTAATAAAACTCCAGTGTAGATTGTTGTCTGATGACCTGAAAGTTACAAGTTCAAATCTTGGAACAATCTCCCTGACAACAATAGGTGGGAGCCTAATGCACTGGACAAAAAAAAACTTTTGTAACAATCATTAATAATTTAATACAACTACCACACTAGACTTTTGGTCTCATACAAACTGAAACTAAAAACTTAAATCAGCTGATGAAACAAAAACTATTTTCCATTTAGTGATTTCCCTTTTATTTCCAGAAAGCAGATGATTTTGCCATTAAACTGAAAGCAGAATCCCATTGCCCATTGCCACATTCCAGCTTTCCATCTTGGTTGCACGTAGGCAGCAGATTGGAAATGCGGGGACAAAAATAAATGGTTTATGTGGAATCCAAAGTGAAAAACACATACATACAAGAAATGAGAAGGATGTAAACAATTGCATTACATGAGAGAAAATGAAACAAAGTTTTCTTGGGCTCCAAGCTGACTTGGTCATGTCAGAGGCGAGATAATAATGGTAATTTGACAAACTCGAATCAACTAAAAATTATTCAGATTAAAAAGGAAAAGGAAAATATCAGAAGAAACCAAAAAAGGAAAACTTTACATCAAGCAGCTTGAGAAAAAAGTGTTTAGCACACAGTCTAACATTGTTAGATCCACACAAAAAATAAATAAAAACTTTACTTTACGCAGCCTCTGAAAAAAAAAATGTTTATCACATCCACTTAATATTCTATACTAAGGTTCTGTTTAGATAAAAATCTTCATAAAATATAAATGAATCTACCATCTCCTCTAAGTGAGAGAAAACACACACACACAAACACTAAAATCAACAGCTTTTTATAGACAGCTTTCTCAGCTAAAATACCCAAAAGCTTGGAAGATATTATTGGAGGGCATGTATGGTTGGGTTCCATTTGTATATTTGGTGGAATCTGGCATATCTTAACCAAACCCTTTGCATGGGCTCCGGTTGCACTTGTAAGTGAAACTGTCAATTCTAATAACGAA
This sequence comes from Vigna mungo, assembly GCA_036885675.1. Taxonomy (NCBI): domain Eukaryota; kingdom Viridiplantae; phylum Streptophyta; class Magnoliopsida; order Fabales; family Fabaceae; genus Vigna; species Vigna mungo. The sequence continues at coordinate 39,677,756 of CP144692.1, read as the reverse complement.
ATAAGTCCAACTCATTCTACCTTCTTGTTTTTTTTTCCTAGAGTAAGTACTTAAGAAGAAGTATTTTCAAACAGGTTCCAAATCTACAAGAAAATGATAACAGAATTATAGATTTAAAAACTAAATAAACAAAAGCAACACCCAATTAGGAACCAAATCCATAATCATATAAGCTAACCTTAACTCGATAATTGGAGCATATAGCTGCAGAACACACGTATATTACAATATTAACTATGTCAACACGAAACACACCTCAAGCAGCGCGAGCAGAAACGGACGACAATAATCATCAAGGTCCAAGTCCACGCCGGTGAGGAAGTTGCTAAAGCGCACGCCGCCGCAATGTTCGGTGACATGGACAGAGAGAAAGGAATTGAGAATGCGAAGAAGATAGCGGCACTTGAGAAGGAAAAACTTCTTACAGCAGTGCGGGAGCGTGAGGAGAAGAAGACAGCAGCGCAGAATGAGAGAAAATTCTTCAACAATTGGCCACAGCTCCGATTGCGGAAGCGCGAGGAACCGATAGTGAAGGTCATGGCGGTGGCACAAAGGAAGAGCCGAGAAGAATCGGCCGAAGATGGACTGGAGTTGGTCGAAGAGATTTTCGCAGACGCCGCGATGGTCTTTGCCTGCGAAAATTGGATCTGGAACGGTGGCGTTGGAGAGTCTTTGGTACAGTTTAACGTATTTTCCGTCGTCCATTAGGGTTCCATACCATCAGATCTGTCTGTGACTGAAGGCGGGAAAGAGAAGATGCAACACAACACAAGTTTTTGAATTTCAGATACTCAATATTCTTTAGTACATATACATTCAAATTCGTATTACAATCCAAACTATTTATTTCTAATTTTTTTTTAAAATTAAATTATTTTTTATCATTTAATTTAATATTTATTAAAAACATTTACTCTTAAATTGAAAATATCATTAAATTTACTCTTTTTTTTTAACTCTAACTAATTCATTGACTAAAATTAAGTTCGATAAAAATACAGAAAAAAGAAATAGAAAATTCACTCTTTGAGTAAAAGAAGAAGAATATACTCAAGAATCCTTATATCTAAATGAATTTTAAATTTCATCATGCCGATCCATCTTTTATTTTATTTTTTTTATGTTGTTTTTTTAATCTCTTAATCTGTGTAATGTTATCTTTTAATCAACGTGAGAACCTGGATATATAGAATTTCAATTAGAAACCATTCATTTGTGATAATCTTTATATCTCTGTAAGATTTTTAGTACCCTGTTTTTTCTACAAAATTTTACTCTTTCTTTTTTTTTTAAGATCTCGACAATGAGTCTTTTGATTGGCAAAGATGATTAAGTGGTTCTTGAAATTAACGGATAACCTAATTGTAAATATCTACCAAAGATTTTCACTATAAAATTTTAGCTGATTGTGTAATAAGCTTAGAATGCACAAACCTATTAAATTCTTAATGTTGATTATTATTAGTTTATAATTAAATCAAATTTATTTATGATATTTTGTTATTATTGTTATTGGAAAGTAACTTTTTTTAATATAAACTTGTTAAAGTGAAATATGAATTGATGTTGTGGTGTAAGATGATATTATAAACTCGTTAGAAATTATTGAATTAATAGAGTGTATTTTGGATAAGATTTTGAAAGATTTTTTAGGTATTGCATGATTTTTTTTTTCTTGTTTTGCATATCCTTTCGAATGATACATTTTTTTAATTTGTGAAAATAAAACAAGACAAAATTCGTAGATATAATTCTTGTTCAAACAAAATGTTTACTGCTTAAGTGAAAATTAAGATGAAACAACTCTCTTTATAGGAAAAAAATTTCCTTGAGTAATAACTTTTCTAGTTTAAGTGTAGGGTGTAGAGTAAAAGATCTTTATAAAACACTTTTTGATATTTTTCTTCAAGTTAGTTTAGATAATTCTAAATGTTTTTTATCAAAGTCCTTCTGTTAAAGTTTTAAACTGTCTAAGTGTGTCTATCAAAGACACTTTTCAAATCAATAATTACTTTGATTGAGATGATAGTAAAATCTCAAAATTACAATAAATGCAATCGCTCACCTTCTCATGTTTTGTAGGTTTCAATATGGGTTTGTGATTAATCACGGTCCATTTCCCATTAAATAACTCTTATCATTAATCTTGATTATGAACAATATTTAGGGGTCTTTAATGTTGGAGACCGTCCTTTCGATCTTCCATCTCCATGACTGTGTAATCGATTAATAAATAATACTTATTTATCCTGGTTAGATGGTGCATGGTGATGCTGATTGCAATTTATTAAGATCGGTCTGTGCTTAGTTGTCTCATCTAATTGATTCGGTAGCCATACAATCAAGCAAATCATAGTTCGCTAACCAATAATTTGAGTGTTTAAAGGACAAAAACCTCATTGGAAAATAAGTTTTATTATATAAAAACTTGAGTTTTGGTTGACAATTGTTATAGTTACGTAATTAGATAGGAAAAAGCATTAGTTAATAATGATGTGAAATACAAAGTTTTTATTGTAATTAATAACTTAATCACGAAACGAGATTTGTGTGATATAAATAGTATAAACGTGATATGTGATATGTTTCCATATACGGAAATAGATTGTAAATATTAAATTAAAAGACTTATTGAGATATGTATATTTTAATGGTATATTAAGTCAAATCAACAAACACATTATGTAGTAAAAAGTTGATGCACTTTCATACATTAACATGAATACGTGAGTCACTAGTACTCTATTTGAAAATGTAAACGTCACGGACTCATTCAAGGCTATCAAACGAATCCATACAAAAGTATGATAGATTATTGAACTTTCAAAAGAGCTTAACAAATACTTAAGTCTTAGTTTGAGTTTAATACTTAACTATCAATGTTTACTCAATTGATTGAAAGTGTTTCACATGGATTGATATTATTAATTATTATGATTACTAATGTAACATTTGTATTATATTTTTAATTTTAATAAAAATATTAGTTGACCACTTGATTGAGCTATGTAAAAGGACGTTAGTATTTCCTCTAAATATATTTTTTTTTTGCAATAAATAAAATATTGTGAACAACTTATTATTATAATAGTTGAGTTTATAGGAACATGATATAAACTATAAGAAATAGTTGGAGTAAATTGAAAGTGTTTTTTTTACTGAGTGCAATAACAATGGACGAAATACACCTAAAAAGCCAAAAATATATAATAATTTAGAGATAAAATTGTGTGACAAACATATATGTTCAACCTGTTTTGACCTGATTCGTTGACTCACTAAAAATAGATGGATCAAATTAATCCATCTAAAAAATATAGGTCAAAAATTGTAACTCTGGCCCATTATTTTCTTTTAATTTATTTAACTTTTGTTTTAATTTATATATATATATATATATATATATATATATATATATATATATATATATATATGCTAATTTATGTAACATTTTAAAAAATGTACCAAATTTTAGTTCACAAAAATACTTTCATATATTATTGAATTCTAAGTTTTAAGAGTAAGAATATTTGAATAATTTTTTATTTTTATTTTAAATTAAAATAAAAATTATTAAAATATTCTTGTGTTTAAAGTATATTTTTTTTATGAATAGAGATTTTTTTTCAACTAAAATTTGGTATACTTTAAAGGTTAGTTAAATTAACAAAACACACACACACACATATATATATATATATATATATATATATATATATATATATATATATATATATATATGTATGTATATATATTAAACCTTTAATTAATTAATTAATACTTTTTAATATGTTAAATAATTTTATTATAACTAATAATTGAACTTGATTTGTAAAAATTAATCATTTAAATTAGAATATTATTTCATATTACGTCTTTAAAAATATATTATAACAAATAATAAAATTACTAACTCTTTTTTTTTTGTTTATAAAAGACTTTTACATATTTATTTCCCGATAAAATATATAAAATTGAACTATCTTTCAATTCAGTATCAATCTCTCACCATCAAATGATATGTAAATGACTATTATCCCCTCTTTGAAATAAGGGCACTTCCAATGATGCTACTTTAATATTTTTCTTCAGCTCTGTTGTCTATATATCATTACATACCCTACAAAATATAACAATGATGCAAATGCTTCTTACTTTCCACCCTTAGAAGGAATCATCCTTTGAAAGTAAGCCAAACAAGTACCCTTTTTGCATCCAAATCTCATAAAAAAGTTCAGTTTGATCTCACCTTGAAAAAAATTAAATTAAATGTTTTCATAATATTGTTAAGAAAATATTGTCCATTTTTTACTTTTATTACAGTTTAGTCTTTAAGAAAATTAAAAAAAATGGAGAATATAAGATAAAACTATTTATTTTTTCTTCTCTTTTCAATACTGAAATAAAAATACACCTAGAGATGTCTAGGGAGGCATGTCTTGAAAAGCTTTTACAGTGTCATAATTCTCTCCTTTTGTCCACTTTTCATGCTACACAAACTAATTTTCAAAACCAAAAGATTCGCGATAGTGTTTTTTTTTTCTTGTTACAGAGACATTATCGACAAATAGAGGAAGATTGATTCTTTAACACATCTAAATTTTTTATATTTATTGATATTACTTTTACTTATTTTTTCTTAAAAAAATATAAAAATTTATATTTTTATACCACGTGTCAAATGAATGTAAAAATGTGTCAATGATACAATTCAATTCGACAATGTTTCTCTTCAAGAAATGAAAATTACATATTAGTCAATATGTGAATGGTGTTAGTGTTTTTATTTAGACCATGATATGTTAATAACTTTTTAATAATAAATTATGTGTCACTGTTTTATTTGTTCATATATTTGAAAAGAACCAATCATAAATTACTACATAAACAATTATAAAAAATTGTTAAAAATATATTTATTATTATTTTGAGATTGAAAAGGAGGATAAAAGGAGTGATATGATTATTAAATTATGAAGAGAGTGGTCTCCATTTAGGTCCCCAATGTGAGTGGTGATAGAGTCAAAGCAGAAATGATAAGAGAGTTTGTTTGTTTGTGAAGTGTTTTCCCGTGGGTGAACAAATCATGAATACCCGTTTGAATTTACAGTTAGGGAATATTAATATTTCCTTTCCACGCATATTTTTGCAAAAGGAACAGAGATTTCGTTGGGAACTGCAGATTCTTCACTCATAACACCAACAACCATCCACTATTCCAATCACAACACTGCTCAACTGTGAACCACATTTTCTTAACAATATGCACAATAATCACTTCACTTTTCTGCTCAATGAATATTTTTAATTAAAAATTTCAAATCTTTTATATGTTATAAAGGATTAAGAAAATTAATGCAATCAAACATCAATTTAAAAAAAAAAATGAAATTTCGATGTAGATCAATTTTAAATTTGATTTATTAAAAATTCACGAGAATGACTTACCAATTTACATAATTTTACATTTTACACTTGTTTTTTTAGTTATATTATATATATATATATATATATATATATTATTTTGAATGGTCTCTAGAATTTAATATTAATTTATTTATATTTTAATTAGAAAAAATTATTATTTTTTTAAATTGAAAAAAAAATATAATTAAATAAACCGTAAGTCAAACAATTTAACCTACCAATTTACTATAGATGGAGTTCAAATTTTGTTGGTTCTTTAATAAATAAGTCAGAAGTTATATTGACTTAGTAAGTAATTAATAAAATTGATGATAGTGATTTTAATATCATAAAATTGATCGATTTATAAAATGAAATTTATATTTATTTTTATTTAAATTAATTTTATTTATAGTTGCAACGCAAAGAAGTAGCATATTTCTGTTAGAGTCTAGATTCTGAATTAAATTTTTTGTTTTTTTACTGAGTTTTTAAAATATATTGATATTAATATATTAAAAATATTTATATTTTTTAAAACATTAAAATTAATGTTCAGGATTGTTTTGTAAACAAATAGAAAATTCAAACTGATGTTTCTATCTCAAATTTATTGAAGTAATATTTAAAATCAATGGCTATATTTAAGGAATGATCTGTTTTAAAAGATTAAAATCTTCTAAATAAAAAGACACATTAAAAAAAACATTTAAATTGTTCTCTATCTGAACATCTAAATAAATAATAAAAAAACGTTATGATAATAAATCGGAATAATGTAAAATTGAATCTCATAACTACTTTCTTGGCGTTCTGGTTCTTTCAGTTTGGTGACTGAGTGGAGAACTTTTGTGTTTGTTTTGGTTTGATTTTGTTCAACTTTTCATTCGATTGCGTACTTGAAAAATTATAGCATTCAGTAGATAAAAAAAGTTTGATTCCGCCGTGACCAAAAACATCATCGGAACTTTTGTTCGCACTCATTGGCATGCCTCAAAATCTAAATCTGCTTATGTTAGAAAGAAATTGTTAGAAAATCTTATAACACGCACTTGCATTTGTGAATATCCAAAAAAAAAATTAAATACTTTTATATTAAGGTAATTAAATTACATTTTTTTTAATTCAAAAATGTATATCAATAAAATACTTTTTTTTACCTTTTTCTAAGTCTTCACATATAAAAGTAATAAGTGTGAAGTTGCTGAAAATAAATAATAATTAAATTTATTGTTTTTATTTATACTTTGAATGTTAGGAGAAAAGCAACAGAACAAGACAATAGAAAAAGGAAATGTCACAAGATCCTATGTTGTTTATAGGAATTATATGACTTCGGCATATTTAAAAGTTTTACAGTATTTTACGATATTCTTTAATATTATATAATGTGAAACTAAAACTAAACCAGAGAATACTAACATTGAAGAGATAAATTGTATTTAAATTTATATTATCAGATTAAATATGATTTATTTAAATTTAAATAATTTATTTACTTATTTTTATTAATAGGAGAAACACCTTTGTGATCCTAGTAGCTCTCACCCCTCTCATTTCATGCTAACAGAGGGCATTTTGCAAAAAAATTCATATTATGTTTCCCTCAAATGGATGTAGTATAAAATCGGTATAATATACTCTTAAATTAACTGATAACTATAAAAGGATATAAAAAGAAATGTTTACATATGTATTCACAGTATATCTTATTTTATAGATAACTTATATTCAATTAAATATAGCTTTTAATTTTTTTAAACTTGTACGTTTTTTTTATTTAATGGTCAATTGTTAATTAACAATTACAAAATGTAACAATTAAAAAGTTAGCACCAGTACAAAATTTAGTAAAATAGATTATATGCAGGTAATGTAATGTTAGTAAAAGGGGATAAAAACATCGTTTGGATGTGAATTAGAATTATAAAATATAAAGTTAATATAAAATTGTGTGTGTGTATATATTATATATACACATTAAACCACCTCAAAAGTTACTATTTGTTGCTTGAAAGCATCCATAAGGTTGAGTTCAAATCTCTACGTTGCTAATCATGAGAAATTTCAAACTTTTTTTATAGTAACAGCTAGCAAAGATATCAACTGAAGTTCTCATTCTTCTTACTAAGTAAAGAATAAGGATAGATAGACACTATAATGCTTATATTGTCTGCTAATATTACAAAAGTTATGGAGTAGTAAATTATTGAAGGTAAACAGACTTATAGAATGTTTGTTTCAATACTAGTTTTCCTGTAAATTAAAAATTGACTTGATTTTTAAATAAAAGCGATGCGAATCCAATAGTACAAAAGTAGCAAAATAAATCACAAACCAACTTAAATAACTTGTGAAACACGCTCTATTCAAAGTGAGCATGACCAAGTCTTCAAGTTTACAGAAAGAATCCAAAAAATAGTAAAATAAATTATAAGGCATAAGAAAGGATGAAATTATGCTTGGATGCTTAATCTGGCCATGCATCATTTTCCAGTTTGCAAATGTCTCCCACAATGTCAGGTTATTAAATGTTGTAAAGTCATTCGTGATTATATGATAACAGAGAAGACAAAACATTCCATGTTAGCTTTGCCCCCACCACTTTAGGACGATTAAAAGACCACCAGATTTAAGCAATATTGCTAAGGGCCACAGAAACAAACAGCTGGAGTCATCTAAAAACAAATGAAAGATTCAATTTCTTGATTGGAAATAAGACCAAATATATTATAAAGCAAAGCAGAAGACGGATGGCACAGGAAGTGACAGAAATTTAGGTGGGGGAATCGGGTCTTTATTTCTAAAAGTTTGTTCAAGTTCCATCAGTACAAGTATAGACAAAGATAAAGATAAGTAAAATACAAGAACAAGAGAAAACCTAAGTAAATTCCTGTACCTCATACTGACCTAATTTGACTTATCCCTAATCCTACTCGCTACGGTCCCTTCCCTTCCCTTGCCCCCTTAAAATGATCTGTTAGACAAAGGACTTTGATTTGTATTGTTGTGTAATCATCACCTCTGTAAAGTTACAGACCATTAGTCTACACAGTTTAAGACTCCTACTTTCTTTACATGTAAATAGAAGGTGATGGAAAAGGGAAATATCGCCACCACCGCTTCAACAAATTCTACCCCTGCCGCTAACTTCAAAGATGTCTTGATGGAACACTACACCGTCCTTCTAGGGTTTCAACTTTTCCCATTCAAATCGCCCGGGGAGTGGCTTCTCATTCACAGGATCAAAGTTGTACCTGCAATGAACTCACATTATATATTAATGAACTCGTGGACATATGTAACAGACATTGCAATTAACCAAGAAAGAAATAAGAAAACCAATAAAACTGCTCAAGCGTACTTCTCAATGAACTTCCTTTGCTGGGCCTCTTCAACTTCAGCAAAGAATTCATCCATTTCGCGTGAAGTTGGGATTTGCCTTCTATTTGCATGCTCGGTTCTTCGATTAGCATCAGTTGAGCAAGTAGGCCTGGTAGTTGAACCGGGAGTTCTGACAGTATCAGGGTCCCTTATCAAACTGCAAGGTGTGGATTCTCGAGTGGTTCTACAGCAAATAATAAACATAAAATTAAACATTGCAAATTCCAATAAATAGCAATTTAAACCAAACTACTAGATAAGAATCACTAAAAAATTAAAGCGTTTTAATGGCAAAGAATAAGGTAATACCATAACAATATTTCAGGTAAGACTAAGTCAGCCTTAAAACGGCAAAAAGAATATTGCTCATAAATTGCAGGCTGACCAGCACAACATTTAAAGCAAAAGAACACAGTTACAAATTCATTGTACATATAACGATTCAGTTATGAGAATATTCAACATAAATAAAATATGAGGGGAGTTTGGAGGAAAATGGATATTGCGTAATGACTATCCCTTCTCTCCATAGTTTGTGCATGTCCCGTCATTCTCTCAGTATATTAAAAAGAAAACTGAATGACAATGGAGTATTGTTTTTTCTCCATCTACACAGCTGTTATTATTAATATAATAATAAAAATAATAGTATACAAAATTAATGTCTCATGAGGAGAAACTAGTGAAATATTTCAATAGATAGTTGATGAAACGAGTAAAAACACCGCAATGATAAAAAGAAAAAAAAAAGTGTGAACTTTCTGACATTTTTATCAAATACAAACATTTCTTGCCAATAAAAACAAGCGGGTATAAAAAATGAAGTATCATGGTGGAATAAATTTTGTAGACTATTTTCTAATTAACATCTTCAAATAGGAAGCATTTTCAGTGGAAACCAAGAGAGCATGTATACTGAAAATGGTCACTCGACCTTCCGATATAGGGACTATATTAAAAGCTTTCTAGGAAGAGAAAACAAAACATATTTCTCCCTTGGAACCCTGAATTGATGAAAATATCATAGAAGATAATAAAGAAAACACTTCAACAAAAAAAAAATAGCCAAAAAATTTCACAGAAATTGCACCCATAACTGAAAAAACTGTGAAGGAAATCCTATACCACAAAAAAAGGAACACAACACTAACGAGAAAACAAAATTCCTGCATTCAATCATCTTTAGGGCACATATTCCGGAAAGGAATCGAATTACATTGCGGCGTACAAGGCCATGAAGCTTAAAAAATTGATACAAAAAACCTTTGCCTTTCAAAACAACGTCAACTCAACTAAACAATCCACCGCAAAACCAGAGGGAAAGCAAAAAAACAAAGAGTTTCATATTCACGTTTTAGCACTTTGCCCCCCTCACACTCCTTTCAACCAAGACAAATCGCAAAAATAAACAATACCCCCAAAATATAGGGCATTCACAAACTTGAAATTTGTTTTCCCAAGCAAATCGCGAAATGGTAACAAAAATTAAACCAAAAAAACCGTGGACTTCTTTAATAATTCAAAAATCGAAACATATTCGAGTTAAATTTGAAAAAGGGAACGAAGACCCACCTATCTCTACCTTCAAAATCCAAAACATTTTCCCCAAACGACGCTTCCTGGACCTCAGCATTCTCATGCAAAGCACTCTCCTCCTTGTGGCTGCGCGCTGTGAGCGCAGCGTCGTGCTCCAAAGCGAGTCCGAGCCTGGCAGGTTCAGGGATTGGAGATTTAGGGTTCGGGTGTTTGTTCCGCCTGGGAGAGTGCAGCAAAATCGGAGGCTTCTGGAGGCGACGACTCCGGAGCTGGAGGTAGGAATCGGAGGAGGGAGCTAGTTCGGGCTGAGGGTGTGATTTCTGAAGCGCTAGGGTTTTGGCGCGGGTTCGAACTCCCATGTAGGAGGTGGTGGCGTTGGTGGTGGTGGATTCCACAAGCGCCAGCTCTCCCTTTGGCTTCGCCTTCTTCATGTACTTCCCCATCTGATACTCAACCGCCGCCAAATCGCACCTCGGAGCGACGGCGAGAGCAGCGGAAAACAACGGCGGAAGCTGAAGGAGAGGGAGAGAGTGGTTTGGTTTGTTTTCCGGTTGTTTTTGTTTTGTTTGGAGTGAGAGAGAAAGGAAATAATGGTGAAAGCCGTGGGAAAAGGAATATGGGAATATTTTTGGTATTTATATTATTATTTTATTATGTATTTGTATTTATTATACTTTACTTAATGCTTAATTAACGTTCTGTAGAGTATAGAGTACGCTGTGCAAGATGGGGATAGATGATTCCTTTTTTATTTTTATTTTCCACAATGTTCATGTCCTGTAATAATTAATATAAAAAATTTAAAAAGAAAATTTAAAATTTATTTATTTTGTTTGGATTTTCCAAATTAAAAAAATAAAATTTTTAGGTGGGTGGGCCAAGGGTAGGCATTATTGGAATTTCGCTTGCACAACATGTTGGACTCGCCTTATTCTTTCCTCTTTTTCTTTTTCAATCATTTGAGATAATAATTTTCCCCGAAAAGAGAAATAAGTATATTCAATCTGGCTAAAAAAAATATTTAATTTTGTTTGTGTTATATATTTATAAAAAAAATTCTTAAAATAAGTTTAAAAAAGTTAAATACTTATAAAAAATTATAAGAATTCTTCATGTACTCAAATAAACTTTATAAAAGGTCCCTCGTAGCCCTCTCAATATTTTTTTTTGTTTTTAGTTTTTTTTATGAAAAAAAAAATGTTCAGATTTCACAGTCAACTAATTTTTCTTCTGCCTAGTCACTCCACCAAGGGTACAATTGTAACTTCATTCACGAATTATAAATTCAACTTGTGATATTAAGATAAGTATTTAATTATTAGTGCCAGTAAAATTTAATATAATTATGTTCTGATTTTAGTGCCCCATAATGATAAATTTGATGATAGTAATGGTTATTATTATAATCATCATTACTTTAATGAAAAATGAATGCAGCCATGTTAGTGTAATTGGTGTCAAACATTTAAAATTAGCAATTAATCATAAATCAGTATAATAAAAAATAAATCATAATTTTATTTTTAAAATTATAATTCATCATAAATTATTAATATTTTATTTTCTATATAAATATTTCATTTTAAATTTGACGACATGTTTTTAAAAATTATTTTATGTATTTTAATTAAAAATATTTTCAACTTTAATTCACTTCCACTTAACAGCAGAACCTTGTCCAATTCTAAAAATATTGTCTTAAACACGCAAAAATAACATCAATTGCAGTAATAATTTTGGTAATATTGCGATTTTTTTGTTTTTTATTTTCTTTCATTATTTTTATATATAGTTGTTATCCTTGTTAGAAATCTAATAAAATATTGCAATATCATTTTTCTAAAGATGCCACGACATAAAAAAAAAAAATTAACCTTTTCCCTTTTATATGTTAATTTTCTTAAATTTAAGATAACAATAATTTTGAAAATGTTATCGGTAAAGGAAGGGAGAGCTTCATCAAATTAACTAATGTTAAAACAAAAAAAGAAAAATCAAACATTACAATAAATTATTTGTATTTAGTCTGATAGTGATGATCATGTAAAAATTTAAATAGTTTTACATTATTATTTAATAAAAAACATACAGTGGGATGAAAATCAAATATATAATTTTTTGAACATGATATCTTAACTTCAGATAAAATAATATTATTTTTAATATAATGTATAATAGAATTTTTTATTTAAAATGATTTACTTTTTAATAAATATTAAAATTTTCAAAGAATTGTCGCAGCTACAAAATTATCATCCACTAATTTTTTTTATCTCATTTTTGTATAAATTAACCATGCATTTTATTTCTTTAATGATGAAATCTTTACTGACTCAATAAACCAATTATCAAACATAATTGAGTTTATAGATATTTTTCTCTCAGTTGAATTGATGTTTTAATGTTGCATCATGATTTGTGTTATAAAACATTTAAAAGGTAGGAAACATAAATGCCAAAAAATGAAATATATCTTTTCAAAACAACAAAATTAAACAAAATAAAATAAATATTTATAAAAATTATAATTATTTTCGTAATCCATACATTACATACAGGTATTACAATTTTTAATATTTTATGAAGTATATTTATAAACTCTTCTAAATCAACTCAACTAACTATTGTCAGATTTTAAAATTTGTGATATTTTTTAATTCTGTGTATCAATTAAATGTTTTTTTGTAATTTCCATGATTGTAAAGTAGTTTATATTGGTAATGCATGGTATCTAATATTATTTTTTTTAATGTTGTTAAATGATTGTACAAAACAAATAATTAAATTAAAATAAATATTTATTACTTTTTAAGGAAATCTTTTATTGCTCAAAAGGCTCATATAACTTCATTTTAGATAACTAGGTAGATATAGTGTGGTCTGCAATAGAAAAAGTTAGTAATTTTCATAAAATTGCATTGCTCTAGCAAGCTAGTGAGCTATACAATTTGTTTGTATCCAAACAAAACTTATCTAAAAGTTGGGAAATAATTGAGTTTTTATATATACCTAATTCATTAAAAAAAAATGGTGAATCTACCTTCATTATCATATACATCAACATCATAATCAAATTTAATAATCACTTTGATATAATTCATATTTTTTTCTACTTAAAAAAATTCACTGTTGAAATATTATACATATATCCGGATGTTTACTTGAATTTACGAGTATAATGTTGGATTATCAAGCAATGAAAGTGAAAAACTTAGCAATTATACATCATTTAATGCTATTTTATCATAATTCAAAATAACATTTAATGATTTTTAATCATATTTATACACAAATTAAATAAACGTTTAATGAATTTAATTTGTATGTGATGAAATTTTATTAAAATGTAAATGCATATTAATGAGAAGAAAGATTAGTTTCTAATGGTGTTTTCGTATTAAATATATTTTTAATTGCAATAAATGTGATTGTAAGTTTACTTTTAATCCTCGAGGAAAGGTGTTACTTTTAATTTAGTTATTTATTTACTTATTTAGTCTACATAATTAATAATAATTAGTTTAGAAAAAAAAATGAAAGTATTAATGCTATATTTTTATTTAAAAATAATTATTATTTTTTTATATATTACTTTTTTATGACGTAATTTTGAATTCTTGTTATATAATTTATCTTTTAATTCATCAGAAATTTTTTAAAGTAAAAAGTAATAAATAAAATATGACTTTAAGTATATTAAAATATGTTTTTGTTACTAATCATTATTTTCTGTAAAATAAAAAATCGATTTAATTAATTTTTTTAAACGATATTTACAATAAAAAATACTTTTAATAAAATTAAGGCTTAATCCCTCTCTTGGTCCTCGTATTTGTGTGGAAATCTCAGTTCGGTTTTCAAGTTTTAAACTGTCTTAATTAGGTCATAATTTTTGTAAAAATGCACACATTTTACCCTAACTGTTAAGTTGTCTCAAACGATGTTAATTGATGCTGAGATGTATTTTTTATTTTAGGCTTAATCTCTCCCTTGGTCCTTATGTTCGTGTGAAAATCTTAGTTCGGTCCTCAAGTTTTGAACTGTCTCAATTGGGTCATAATTTTTGAACTGTCGACAACGACGACATTTTTTAGTTTGAGAGGGAGAAAATGTGTGAGTCGGGGTTTGAGGTTGAAGGAATGAGTGAAATGTGATCAGTGATTGGAAGGAAAAAGAAAGACCATACCCACGTAAATTTAATGATTTTAAAACATAAAAAAAAAATTACAACTCAGTTCAAAGTTAACGTTGTCTCAATACACTTAACGGTTGGGGTAAAATATTAGTAAAAATGTTTGCATTTCATAAGGACTTGAGGAAAAACTTGAGGACCAAACTGAGATTTTCACACAAACATAAGGACCAAGGGAGGGATTAAGCCTAAAATAAAAAATACATCTCAGCATCAATTAACGTCGTCTGAGACGAGTTAACGATTGGGGGTAAAATGTGTGCATTTTTACAAAAATTATGACCCAATTGAGACCGTTCAAAACTTGAGGACCAAACTGAGATTTGCACACTAATATGAGGACCAATGGAGGGATTAAGCCTAAAATTAATGACAAAAACACTATTCAAAATGTATTAAAAACAAAAAAAAAAATTAAGAAGGATAATTGTAACACCCGAAATTTTTTGAGATATCACGGTGCAATATTTTTCAAAACCTTTCTATAAAAAACCTATGAAAGATAACAATCTTTATTTGATTAAAGATGCAAAAGCTAAACATAACCATAATGTTGTTTAGATATATCAAAATATCACTTTTACATAAAAATGCCAAATCGGAATACTTTCAAATAATAGAAAATAAATAATAGATCCCCGAACATAAGATCCCAACTCTCGTCAGCTACTCAGATTCAATCTTATCTGCAAACCATCTACTCCCGTACGATCATCGTAAGTGGAAATCACAACCACAACTTTCATGGTGAGCAACCAGAATTTTCTCATCACACAACATACAATTATATTAACCACAACAATAACCAAATCATGAACATATATTATCACAACATTACATCACAAAAACATCAACACTCAATGGTCTATTTCCTCTACACTACCATGCCACCTAACCACCATAACCAATTCATTATGAGTCACACGACATCCTCTTCCCGTATCACAAATCCAAATAAAATCTCTTTCCCGCGTCTCCCGGACGAAGATTCACCACTATTAAACCATCCTCTTTCCGCATCACACGGCCGAAGAGAATTTCTTTCCCGCATCACACTGAAAGAGTCATCAATAACAAATCATTAATCTTCCACACTTCTATCCTCACTCTCACGTAACGTTCTATTAAATCCATGGTTCATCCACAAGTCATTACTCTCTTCTTTCCTTTCCACCAACCACACTTTCACGTCACCCATCATCATTATCACTCCAAATTTACCATGCACCCCAACAACCATATAAATTGCAACATATAATAAAGAATATCATACAATGGCAAACCATACACACAAGGTAATTCTAGTCACTCCCCTTACCTGGTCTCATACGATTTTTGTTTCCAAGATCACCAAGAAAGCTTCACAATGTCACTAGTGGTCCTCCCACTTTTGATGCCCCATATTTTTGTTTCCAAGATCACCAAGAAAGCTTCACAACGTCACCGGTGGTCCTCCCACTTTTGATGCCCTGTTCTCAGCTCTATTTTCTCATAGAAAACACCTTTTCTCTCCCTTATCTTTCTAATTTTCGTTTTTTCCTCTTAGGGTAGCAAAATGTCAACCCCTTTTTACTTTTCTCCTTTTTATTCTCTTCTATTCTATCTCTATCTTTTTTTATTTAATAAAATCTATCAGTTTATATCTAAAATCACTAAGATTTCCTCTCTTATTCTCTCTTAACTACTTTTTAAAATATCATCAGCCACTAAATCTTTTTAAAATCTAAAATATCTAATAATGATTTTATCAAATAATAATATTTCTTTTAATCTTTAAACCCACCAAGATTATATCTCTTATTTTCATTTAACTAATTTTTAAAATAACAACAACTAAATCTTCTAAAAGATTTACATAATATTATTTTATTAGATATCCAGATTATTTAATTTGCATATTTTTCCTTTCTACACCTTCCCTTAATTAATTTCTACACCAATTAAATAAAGGTTAAAGACCCTTTTACCCCTGAGCAAAATACAAAAATAAAGAAATAACATAACAATTATATTCTAACAAAAAAAATATAAACTTAAAAACACTAATCTCCAAACAAAAACCCAAAGTATCAAAACTACTTTATTTTTAAAATCCCTATTTTCCCGGATTTTACAATAATATTTACACTAAACTGTAATATATTAAAATTAAAATAATTTTAATATAATTGATTTAATGTTTTATCACAGTATATTTATTTTAAAAATTACAAAAAGTATAATCTATGTATGCTTTTGTGAAATATAAATTTTTTATGAGTTTGATTTGTAATATTTTATTTAATTTTTTCTTTATAAAATTTTTTTATAAACAAATGATTTATAAGTTTTGAAGTATCAGCATTATTGAGATGTCAAAATTCATAAAATATAATATGATTTTATTGAAAAATATATTAAAATAATTAAGAAGAAAAAGTAAAAAATAAAATAAGGAAATAGAATTTAAAAATGCGTTGTGAGGATATATTAAATGACAGTTAAAAAATGTTAAATATGAATTGATCACAATCACTATTTAAAAGAAAATAAAAAATCATATATTTTAATTAAATGGTATGTAAACTGTGTATTAATTAATTTAATATTTAACATTATATATATTATATCATATATATCTTTTGTAATGTTCATAACATGCATATTTACAAAATTGATTTATGGAGGTATACATCATAAATATTAATAACTTTCATTATAAGAAATGCATAACAATACATGTATACCTGTATACCAGAGATGTCAAAATGGACCATTCAGTTCGACCCGACCCGATCTATCACGGATTGGTCATTTATTAGCGAGTCAGAAAAATTCAAATTTGGCACGACCCACCACGGATTGGTGGGGTTTGACTCACTAGCTTACTTAATTACATTTTTTTTAAATAAAAAAATTACAAACTTTCTATAATTCAAATCTAAACAAATTTCACTCTCAAATTTCACTCCCAACACGGGTATTTAATTAATCTTGAAAATAGGAAACTTAAATAATTTTTTCAAACAAAACAAAATAATAAATATTTTTTTTATAAAATAAAAATTAAATTTTAATAAAATAAAATTAGGTAGGTGGATTCAACCCGCATGAGC
The DNA here is from genome assembly GCA_036885675.1 of Vigna mungo. NCBI lineage: Eukaryota > Viridiplantae > Streptophyta > Magnoliopsida > Fabales > Fabaceae > Vigna > Vigna mungo. The sequence goes on along the minus strand of CP144692.1, from coordinate 39,660,143 downwards.
CAGGTTTAAATGAACTGGATTGAAATCTCACCCGCATAAAAAAATATAATTTTATCAAACCCAACCCGATCTGAATCCGTGGTGAACCAAGTTGGCCCACAGATAGTGACCCATTTTGACAGCTATAATGTATACATTTTTACAGACATACCTCACTTGAACTACTTTATCTCTCTTAAACCACCATAAACTAAACCTTCGATAAACACACTAAAATTCCACCAAACAATCCATAGACACAAGGTTCTTTATTCTAACATTTTATTTGGGATTCTATGAGCCCCAATGGAAAATATCCACCATTTTCCAAACTTCAAGTTACGAAGGAGATTCTCGTAGGAAGGGAAAAAAAGGAGAGAGAAAGTTTATATGAGTTGAATTATTATTGTGTCCATTGGGTTGGGAACTAAAGAGAAAAAAATGGAATAAGTCACCATGGGTCAAGGTTTTGTATGAAAAAAATTGGTAATATTAATGGGAGACAAAACAAAAAAAGTAGTATAAAAAGGACTTCTATAGTGGAAGAATTTAGGAAGAATATCTTAAGGTTGTAAGTAAAGTAAGTAAGAAGGGTTATCAAACATGCATCAACTTTCTATACTATTGAGTCCTAACTCCGTGCTTCAAATAATATTTTTCTTTTGCTTATTAAACAAAATGACCATGTTTATGCTGTTTGAAAAATGAAAATGAGTCAAATTAAGTAAATGCATCAAAAAAGCAATATAATGTTTTGGTTTTCTTTTAACTTTGTATTTTCGTTTTTTGCCTTTTTTTTTATCATTGCTTGCAATTTTAGCCTTTAAATTTTAGAATACGTTAAATTTTAGTAGAATAATCAACTTTTCATGTGTTTAAAATGAAATAATAAAAAATAATTATAAAAAATGTATAAAAAATAATTCATTAATTAAAATGGATGATGATATTTAGACAACATTTTTTTGACAACATTTGAACATTAATTACGTGTCAATATGTGATTGGTCAAAAATTACTCCACAATAATGTTTATGATTATTATTATTGATTGTGGAGTAATTGACACATAATCAATGTTCAAATGTTGTAAAAAAAATGTTGTCTAAATATCATTATCCAAAATAAAAGATTTTAGGTTTAACTATTATAACTCCTTAATTTGCAAGTTATTGGAGCATAATAGTTCTTTATTGCTTAATTGTCAACCATAATGGTTCTTTATCTAATTTTTATCATGAAGATAATAGATGTAATGTTCTATTTTAATAATATTCAATTATCATAATAAGAACCATCACACATTTAATATAACCAATAATTAACTTAAAGAAATACATGCAACTATAGCACCAAAATATATACATACAATGATTATATATTACTAAGAATTGATGTAACACCCATAATCTCATACATTTCATATTTATCATAAAACATAGTACAACTATTAAATTCGTCCATTAATGGTTATAGATAAATTCATACTGATTTTTTTTTTTTTTAAAAAAAACTCAGGTTTCAACTCCACACACATAAAGATAACTTGAACTCTTTTCCACTATTCTTCCGCCTCTATCTTCACTTGGATTGGTTCAGACTTCGTTCTCTCGTTTGCTCCCGTATAACATATACATTATGCGATCATCGCACATATATGATTTTTTTTTGTCACAAACAAACAAGTAAGGGTGAGCTACCTTGTAACGAAAAATACAGATTTAAAAGACATAAAACAATTACTACACATTATTCATTCATAACAAGATTCATGTGAGATGCAATTTATTATATTAGACTCTATTATCCGGATATTGAGTTGATGGAAGTCTCGGGTGGTCATGCACTTGTGGTGACCTCTACTCCTTTCACGATATAACGTCGGCCAAATTTTGTTTATCATGTCACCCACAAGGTTAATCCGTTAACATCTATGACTATATTTGGACACAGACTAGGACCTCCTACCACTCTCCCCACATAACATATCCTTCTCTAGTTGAGACTGGATAAGTATTAGAGTATTAGGATAACCACCAACAGGACCCTCACATCAACTCATACTCTAACATCATGTCATGATAGAGTCTCTCCCCGAGGCTCATTAAAAATGCATAAATTTTCATATCCAACATCATAACATTCATTTCTTACAGCAATCATTACAAAACGAATATATCTCAAAATAAATTAACATTTTAATAATAATATCACACATCATGAGATATATTATTACGAAAGTTATACAAGACGAATTCATCACAAAATAAATTAATAATACAAAATATAAATATTTTGGGGAAGTAAGAAGTTGAATTCGACAGAGCCAGTTAGACAACTTCTCATACTTCCGAAAATGCAAAAGAAATAAATAAAAATACAAAATAAATAAATAAGCGTAAAGTAAATAAAAATGCAAAAGAAATAAATAAACATAAAGTAAATAATTAAAAATGTAAAAGAAATGAATAAACGTAAATTAAATAAAATAAACTTATTGGGGAAATAAGAAGTTGCATCGGCAGAACCAGTGAGACAACTTTTCATCCTTCCAAAATTGCAAGAAAATAAATAAACGTAAATTAAGTAAAATCAAAGTATTGGGGATATAAGAAGTTGCATCAACAGAACTAATCAGACAACTTCTCATCCTTCCAAAATTGCAAGAAAATAAATAAACGTAAATTAAGTAAAATAAAAGTATTGGGGATATAAGAAGTTGCATCGGCAGAGCCAGTCAGACAACTTCTCATCCTTCCAAAATTGCAAGAAAATAAATAAACGTAAATTAAGTAAAATAAAAGTATTGGGGATATAAGAAGGTGCATCGACAAAGCCAGTCAGAAAACTTCTCATCCTTCCAAAATTTGCAAGGAAATAAATAAACATAAAAAGAAATAAAATAAACAAAATGGGGAAATAAGAAGTTTCATCGGCATAGCCAATAAACACTTCTCATCCCTCTATAATCATAAAGTAATACAACAGAATAAAACACAGACATCATCACAAAAGCATATTAACATTTAACACATAAACAGAAACAATCATTCAATAGATCAACCAAGACCATAAAAGATACAAGGTTAGCTCCCCTTACCTTTATCTCAGACTTAATCTCCTGCTCAGAATTTGTTCCCGAAAACTTCCAGAATCTCCCTTATGCAACAAGAATTTCCTTCCACACTCTTCTCTCAAAGATTCTAAGGGTTTTTGGTGCAAATTTTAGCCCTCCCCCTTAAGGCTATTTATAGGCTAAATTTTGGCACTATTTAGTTTTTATTTATTTATTTTATATTTTTTTTACCAAAACCATATAAAATAAATTCTCAAAATTTTTGTATTACACCTACTGAAATTACTATAATCCTTTGTCCTAAATTTTTAGATTTTCTTCTCGTAATTTTCTTATTAATTATATTTTCTACTTTTAAATTTATTACTATTAGCAAAGAAAATTTGATACTATGTAAAACAACTAAATTTTATGAACTTTACAATTGAGATTACACTTAAACAAAATGTACAATTAAGTATTCCAAAAATTGTTATAAAAAGAAAATTAATATCATATTTTATGTTTTAGCATCATTCTCATCCTACACTTAATCAACAGAGACATTATCGTTTACTCACATTATTGAGGTGATCATTTCAAACAAGAAGACAAAACAAACAAAAATAGAAGGATAAGTTAATTTACCAAAGAACATTCACATAATAGTAATATAGAGGTTAACATATATACACAGTTATAGCAACCAATCATAAGATATGCAATCATTCATTATAGAATTGACCATTTGGATACATGTATTGATGTCAAACTCTGACGAGTAGTACACTTGTGGTGGCCTCTACTGCTCTAAAGAGCCACTACCAACGAGTTTCACCCTACCACACACAAGGTTAGTTTGTTAATGTCTTAGGCCAAGATAAAACTCTTAAACAAAGACCTCATCTTTCTTTCACCATATATCTCACTATTCTCTTCTTGAGATATGATGGTTATTAAAATGTCAAGATAACCCATAATACAAAATTATTGCATTGATACATATATTATTGAAACTATTACAAGAAAGTTCTCGTTGAAAATCCTTTCTCAATATACACTATTCATACTCACATCCATGTTATACTCCATGAGACATCACAAATCCACAATAAACATACATATAATCCACAATAAACCACTTCAAAACAAACTAAGGATAAGAAAATCCCAAAAAACCACATTGGCGCTCAGATTTACGCTTACTGCAAAAGCTTTCGCAAAAGAAAGTACTCAACGCCAATTTTGGAGCTCATCATTAGAGCTCTCGCAAAAAGTTTTGCTTAACGAGACCAAACTATTGCTTAACGAAAAATTATTAAATTGGTTCTAGACCTATAATGGGAAGTGGTGTTCAACGATACCCTATCACTGCTCAATGCCAGATCATTCGCATAAATGATCGCTTAGTAATGAAAGATGATTCTTAACAGTATGAAGCACAACTACTTCTAGACTTACACAAAACTTTCATAGTTTCATGGTCAAAATTATTAAATTCGGATTCTAAATAATTATTTTAAATATAAATTATTCCAAGATATTAGGTTTATCTAATTGAATTTATCCAAAATATTTTCTTGTTTTACCCTTTACTACCGTGAGTGATATACAAGTTCTTCAATCCATATGTAACACACAAGATTTTTTTTTAACACATTTCTAATTATGCTAAATGTTAGTTGATCATCTACACATACAAATCAATAAAGAAAAAAACAAAAATAATAAAAAGAACCTCAACAAAATTAACTAGAATAATCATTGCTAAGGGTTAATCCATAATTATAGAAAAACGGAATTACTCACACTTGTCCATAAACAATCTCAAAGAAACCATAAAAGAATAAAATCACAAACCAAAATAGAGAAAATAAACAACAAATTCTTAGCTCTTGGTACTTTGTTTGAAATGTAGTTCTCATTTACTAAAAAAAGATATCTTTTATTTACTATAAAAAGCTCATAGACAATGAAGTAAATAAAATTAAAAGACCTGAAGCAACCATTAATGGATGAAATCCTAACTTTTTTTTCCTAAATATGGTTTTATTGTAGTGCATTAATAATTTTAATATTCAATCTACATGTAAAATGATTACAAGGCTGTTTAGGGGAGTTTATTTTATTATATTGTTTTTATTTTGCATGTAAACAAATGAAATAGAAAAAGTTTATATCCTTCTTAATAATTAACACACTGATATTTGATTATGTTCTCAGCTTAAAAATTTTGGATTTAACAAAAAAGAAGTTGGAAGATCGAGATTATCTCGCTTCTTATAAAGTATTGAATAAAAATAAACAGATTAGAGAATAAATGAATATATTGTCATTGTTCCATACAAAATTATGTATACTAAATCATTTGTTCTATAGACAATTTCTATAAGAGATTATGGAATATTAAATGATTATGCAGTAAAATGTTGGATGCCAACAAAATTTGTACTCATAGATACCTATTTGCCAATAAAATTTATGATAAATACTAAATAAGTATCCTTAATGGATACTTGTGTATAACGATTAAAATTATTTAATTACTCATTCGATAATAGAATGAATATGAATACTACAAAATTGACTCATGAATATTTGTTACTTGCTCATAATTTTTTTTATTTGATTTTTTATTGAATAATTATTGAGTTTTATTTTAGTATTTAAAAAAAATCAAATAATTAAGATAAATTTATTAGTGAAAGAAATATTAATATTGATGGTTATTTAAAATTTGATTTTATATATATTTTTTTATTTAGATAATATAAAATTGAAGTTGTTTTTAAAAATAATAATTTTTAAAAAGTTATATTTTATGTCAGTCATTCAAATTTGCATTGTATTAATATTTTATGAGTAATTTAATTTGAATTTATTTTAAAATTAAATTGTTACTTAATTTTATATTTTAAATGTTTGTTTTTAAGTAATTTTATTTAAAATTAAAAATATATAAAAATATATACGAATATTCATAGGTATCCTTTGTCTTTTTTTTGTCACATCAACGAGTAGCAACGGGTATGCATTATCATCCCTAATCAAAACTGAATAGTGTTACTAGATGTATGAATAGGCTTCTATTTGAATACAAATGCATAAAGTTAGAAAAAAGAATAAAAAATGTGAAAATAGGATAATAAAATATTTAAAAAAGTATGAAAAACAAAACTATTTTTAACACTTTAAAATTCATTCATAATGATAAAGAGATTTGAAAGAAAAAAGAAAACATATTTAATTATGTTATATATATATATATATATATATATATATATATATATATATATATATATATATATATATATATATATATATATATATATATATATATATATATATATATATATTGGTTGAAGTTTATGATTTTTTTAATAGTTAAAAATGGGTTTTAATTGTCAAGTTGGGGAAAAAAAAGGTTGGTTTGGTGAATTTGGTTTTTCAGGTCTATTATGGAGTCAATTAAGATCGGATAAAAGTATGTTTTCAGTAGAAATTGAGATGAAACAAAAAGGGTGGTAAATGATTAGTGTTTGAGTAGTTTTGAGTGCAAATTGAAGGTTTGATTAATGAAATTTTGATGTAAAGGGTTTGAATTGAATTGGGGAATTTAAAGTTTGTATTTAAGTCATTTAGGACTTGTCTAGGCCTTTAGTTTGTTGAAATTGGTGTAGGAAGTGATAGAAGTAAGTTTGGATAATCTAGAATGGTCAATTTTAGGTTTGGAATGGTGAAGTTACAGGTTTGTTTTTATATATTTCTTAACGCCTAAGAGTGTTTAGGAATCATTTAAACTTGTGTAAAGGGTCACCAAATTCAAAATATGAGAGTTTTAGAATCTGGTGCAATGCTGGGCGCCCTTTTTTCTGAGATAAACTCGCCTGGGCGCTCCCTGAGCGCCGTTGCACCAATTTTGGGTTTTCAAGTTTTGGAAATCTCAAATTTTGGGTTCTGAATGTCAGTTTTGGATATTCTTTAGGTTGTTTTGGGGGGTTTTGGATCTTTTCGGAGCTGTTGGTGAGGGTTTCCAAGCCATTTTCCTTACCTAGTGTGAGTATCAAGCTGCTATGAAGAAAATTTGTGTTCTTGTGTGTTTTCTGATGACTTGTAAGAGCGTCTCTAGTTCTTTAATGTATGATTAATAGTTTCATGTATTGGTCTACTATGTAAAAGTGAAAGGAAATGTGTATAGATTATCAAGTGGACTCAAAGTTGTGAACGTTAGTTCCAAGGTGGAACTTCTTGGTGTGGTTTATATTATTGTTAAAATGAATGTAGGTAGCTCAATCTTGTGGGTTTTTCTCACATTCTAATGGTCATAGATTCTCATATAGAGAGGTTTGACACATGTGGTGAGAGTAGCAGGATGTCTTAGCCCAAGTGCTTCCAGTATGGCTTATGACGCGGTACAAACTAACCTTGTGTTGTATAGTATGGTGAAACCCAATTGGCAAAGGCTTTGCAAAGCAGTATTTTAGGTCCTTATATATTAGGATGTGTGGGTTGGTGTATGTTATATGTGATTAATGTATGCCTTATTCTAAATGCTATATAACTTCTTTTGCATCAAGCTTACCCTTGTGTTTGTGTGCTGTTATACGTGCTTGTACTTAAATCTTGGCTATGATTATCTGATAGGTGTGAGCAAAGAGTGTAAGGTGAAACTGGAGCAGTTTCTTGATGAAAATGTCCTTCATGCATAGATAGATTAATAGTTATATGTTTTAGATCTGTTTTCTTTTGGTAATTGACACTATCACTCTTGTATGTAGTTTTGACACAACAATATTATATGTAAAATTTAAATTTATCGTTGTTTTCAGATGACTATAAATACCACTTTATGTTCCTATTTATAACTTATTTATTTTATTAAATATGTGATGACTATTATATAATGTAATGCTATATTTTGAGGTATTACATATCTTACCTATTTAAATTTTGTCATATTAATAAATCAAATTACTTTAACATTCAACTTATTTATTTACACTTTAAAATTCTTTAAACATTCAACGTACACTTTTTTTTACCTGTATAAACAAATTGAATATCTAATTTGATTATGTTTTTAAGATTAAATATATTTTTAGTTTTTAAATTTTTATTTAAAATTAAAATTTATTCATACTTTAAACATCAGTTAAATTTAGTTTCCAAACTTTTAAAAATAAAATATATATATATATATATATATATATATATATATAACTTTTTTTAATCTAATTACATTATTTTTTATGTGTCAAACAAATTATAAAATAATATTTAAATTATTTATATCGTTTTAACAAGTTTAAATTCAAGTGTTGATCTATAATATCATTTAATTATCTAAAAAAGATTAACTTTGTTAGTTTAAAATAACTACATTAACTTATTTTTAAAATTTAAATATCAAAATATATAAAAGTATAAGAAAAAAAACAAATTTTAATTTCAAATTCAAATTTATTAACTTAAAAACATATTTTTATTTATTTTTTATTCTACACCTACATAGATCGAAACAAAACATCCATATAAATTTGTCTTTAATAAAATATGCGTTACATAAATCCCGATGGCATGCAATTTGATGATTAAAATAGTATATGAATATATACTTCTTATTTTTTTTTATTTACACGTGTTTGTTAATCTCTTTGTATTTTTTTTTTTAAGATAATGATATTTTAACAATACTTTTTAATAATTTTTTTGACAACAGAACACGTGTTACCATTTCATTTGTCTGTTTGAATTTATTTTAAATTAAAAAAATATTTAAAACGAATATCACATATACGTTGTGAAAACAATTATAAAAAGAAAAAAAGTTATTAAAAAGACTTTTTCTTTTTTTAATGTGTTTACACTTGTTATTTTTTTATTGTGAATATGCATACTTATACAAGAACATGTAATTAATGACATTTTAGAAGAACATATTGCTTTAGTTGATGTGAAGTCATGAGGATGGTGGAAATATTGGTTGGTTATTGTACGGTGAACTTTGAGTCAAAACTTAATCATTTGTCTTTTTGTTTTTATTTTTTCTTTAATTATAATTAAAACTAGCGAATGTATAGATCGTTCGTTTTTTTTTTAATTTTCATAAAGAAGATTAATATAATTATTATTATATTTAAATAAATAATTTGTTTACATAATTATATTTAAATGTAATAGTTATGTATAATTATAGATATAATATTTAAATTAAGAGTTGGTAATATAAAAAGATTAAATAAATAATCAATTTTATTGTAATATATATTAAAATATTTAATTATAAATAGATTTGTGAATAGTGAAATTATAATAATAATTATTATTAAATTGGTACATATTTATAAACTTATATAATTATTTTTTTAACGTTGAAATAATTGGTTAAATATGATTATTACTGTGAGGATGTAAATAATAGTGATTTTCAAAATGGTAAATGTGATTATTATCATAAGAAAAATTTAATATAAATATTTTCATCAGTTTTGTTATTTTAAAATATGTAATAGTTTTTAGAAAATTTGTTTTTTTTAAGATATGATATTATAGGGGTGATTCTTTTAGTGAGTTCTTTGTATCATCTTATCAAAATTTAATTTTAGTAGTTGATTTTTTACTCTTTCCTTGATTAATTTTGTGTTTTTCTTACATGCACTGTTTATTTGAATACATATTTATTTAAATATATGTGTATTTAGAGTTATCAATATAAATTTTTAATTATTAATGATAATAATTGTATAATCTGTTTGTTTTTATAATGTTTTTAGGTGTAGATAGAACATTATGTGAAGTTAGAATTGTTTAACCTTTTATAACTATCACACCAAGTAATAAAAAGAGTTTGTGTTATTGTAATTCAGTGTTTTTTATTTAATTGGATTATGTAAATTGGAAGTGTAAAATCTAAGGTGGTATGTTATTATGCTAAATTTGTGATTGATAAGTGTTAAGTGTCGTGACATGTATTCTTTTGTGTGAAATTGTAGTATGTTCTGATCATGCATATATTATGTGTTAAATCGATTATATACTTGGTGTTAAATTAATGATTTGTGCGTGTGATTGAATAAGAAAGTTATGATTTGAGTAATTGACCAAAATAGTATAAATTATAAATGTTTTGGCAAGCATTTAAGCTAAAAAAAAAGAGAGTGAAAAGTATCAATTTATGCAATTGAGCAAGCTAAACTTTCTCATCCATGTGTTTTTTATCATGGCGTTGGGTGGTATTAGTTGGACCCAACACCAGTTCAAAATTACAAAGTCAAAGAACATTTTGTGTCAATATGTTAGGCATGGTGTACCGAGCGACACTATGACATGAAAATCCTATTTAGTAGACAAGCAATGTTTAAATACATGAAAAATAGTTTAATATTAAACATTTTACAACACAATTCTTATACAACATTGATTTCATATATTCGAAGTAGTTTAAATAAATATAGTTGTAAATTAAACAAAATAAACAATTTGTATAAAAAATAATGATGTATCGAATCTTTATTTATTAATTTTTATAACTCAATTCATTTTTGAATAAAACATTTATGAATCATTAGCAAAAAAGTTTAATCAATTTATTATAAATTCAATATTTATTATTCTTTCCCCAAAAATCAATTGTTTGTATATTTAGAAATTGAATGTTTTTAAAAAAATATAATTTACTTTTATGTCCAAGTAATCAAATTTAACAAAAGTTTTATGTACATATAAACGAAATTTTATCATAGAAACCACATACAAGAAATCAAAATGACACATTCAAAATTCAACCACATATTGTAAAGGATTAAAAAAAAACACATTATTAACACTTTAACCTTATCCTTTTTGTATGATTTTTGCAATCAATACTTTCCAAAATTGTACCTCTTTTGATAGTTAATAATTATTCCTCACATGTATGCAAAATTTGGATCATACCTAATTCAACATTATACATATTTAATAGTTACCCAAATTATATATAATTCTATATTTGGTTCACGATTTGTTTTGACTACTAACTAAACTTTTATGCAAAATGGAATAGAAAAACAATTTAACTATTTGTTCTTCTATCTAAAAAAGCCCAACACAAATAACTTATATATCAACACTTACAATACAACTTGCATGGTATACACCTAAATGACAAGTTACTTTTTCATTGCATTCTGCATTATTTTTTAACAAACACACAAAACATCATAACAATAATATTGATATATTTTACATATTTTAATATGCCATTACGAGACAATAAAAGTTATATATATCTTTTTTTTCAACTAAAATAGAGTTTCGAGTGATTAATCTCCCTATCTGATGAAGTTTTTATCATTAAACCACATTTATTTCTTAATTTCATTTTAACCTTAAATTCCAATGTCCATCCATTAACAATAGTTACACAACATATTTTCTATCAAAATTAACCAAAAAAAAAACAAAATGTTCTAGGTTTGTAACATATATTTCTCTTGTTCATATATTTTGATAAACCACTTACTTAGCTTGAATCCTGAATCTCGTTCGATTCATTTGAAGACACTATATAATTGAAATCATTGTTAACTTAACTTTACAGAATAAGAACTTAAGTATTTAATTATATATAAGGACTAAACATGTAAGAACTAAAATAGATATTTGATAAAAAAAAAGTTTCGATGAATTTTTATTTCATTTCTTTTATCTTTAATATGTTGTCATCCATTAACAACTTTGAAATGAGTCATGAGTTGGATAAGAAAACTCACCATGTTCTTAAAAAATGAAATAAATTACCTATTTCAAACATAACCAAATAGATAGATACATAATGTAGTTTTACTTGAAGGCTCAAAATAATGACTGTCATCTAAAATTTTTGTTCATGGTTTCAATTACTCAAACTTTAAACTTTGGGCCATGACTATCCCACAACTTACAACTAATTATACCATTATGACGTATTAACACTTATATATAATCAAAACAATTTAATAACAAAGACCCAACCGTGTATAGTAAGTATAAATCAATATACTCACTTTGATTCATGACATTAACGACAATATTATATGAATGTGACTTGGTTCTAACATTGTCCACTACTCGAATTTTATAACGTAATAACATAATAATTACTTAGAATATTATTTTTAAAAATATGTGCTTAGACAATAAATAAACAATATAAACGTACCAATCCACATTTGAGGAGAATACTTTTCATTCTTTATTCTTGTAAAGTTGTATATTTTGAAAGACACATTAAAAATTGATTGAATAGTTGCACTGATAAACAATAATAATATCCAACATTTTCGTTGATTCTTTAAGATTATAAAATCAAGCACGACCTAAGTGTTACCCTCCCACACGCATATGAAAACATATTTTGAAGTATACATTACATGCATTTTATCGTCTATCAAAATTATCGTAAGCCTATAGCAATTGTGATTTTCAACAAATCACACATCAATAACTCTAAGACTAAGTTTCAACATCTCCCTCTTCTTAGGTATATCGAAGAGTAGGTTCATTGAAAAAACATAATATACTAATAAGATATGAATCTAACTATATAAGAGATTGACACCACTTTTTATCCAAAACCTTAAAGTGGGTTAATAGATCTTTCATTTTTATATAATGTTTTACTTTCTCATTTTTATTTAATGTGTTAGACCCACACTTAAATTCTCAACATCTCTTACCATCAATATCTTCTATGGTATTAAACTTTTTGATCATATTGTACGATGTAGTCAAACAAAAATACACAAATGATATACACAAACACTTATCAAGTTCTATCCAAATTTAATTTAAGAAAAGAAATAATAGGTGAATATAAGTAAATGTAATATATATATATATATATATATATATAAAGACAATGAAATGCAGCAACCAACAAGTTAGACATATTCAGAATCAAATTGGACTTCAAAAATCACAATTACCAAGTTAAGGTACACAATAACAAGTAGTTAGTAAAATGCAAGAATTAACACATAAATAAAATTCTGTTAACTTAAATAGAACTGTAGATCAAATAAAGTCAAACGGTAACCATACAACCATGATTTGAGACATTAACATGTAGAATAAAGCAACTAAAGTTGATAGTGACAATAAACGCATTGCGGAACATATTTTCTTAATTAAAATGAAAACAAAAATTAATTTATATGTTACAATACTCCTAAAATCAGAAACACCAAAATTATGTCAGAAAATAACATGACTTTTTTTAACCTGTACTAAAAATAATGAAACAAATATATTCAACAACCATATATAAAATCATAAGAAAATGAAGTTCACTTGTTTTTTTACTAAGTCACGTGACACTTGAATACTTTTTAGCATGCATTTGGAGATGCCAACATTCAGTCTCTAACCTCATGGTCTTTGAAGTATTTGAGGATTGGTCACGGTCTCCTACAAACATTAAACATTAAAATTTTAGAATATAAGCACACATAAATATAAATACCTTAAAATACATAAATATATATCCAAAAATATTGACATACAGATTAGTAAACAGCTTAAAATAAAATATAAACATATTATAAACTTATTTTCGATACAAAATTACAACAACATTAAGTTGAGCTTAAGTGTTTTTAAACAAAACACATGCATATAGAAAACTTAAAACATATTAAACAGGAGTAATATGTTAATATAAATAAACAAGTTAAAATAAAATGTAGACTTAGTATGAAAATAATCCGTGTACAAAATAAAGAACATGAAGTTTATTTCTCTTTCTTTTATTGTATCTTTTTAACACGTTACAAATTCTGCTGCTAAATTGACAAAAGCATGTTCTCTTATGTTAAAAACACGATTTAAAATCTTTTACCATAATTTCAATATTTTTTTTATTTTTTTATCATCCAACAATTTATAAATTAGTTTAAATAAAAAAAAATTTGTATTTCAAAATTAAACTAATGTAACATTAATCGAAATTAAAAATAAACGACTTTTTTTCAAAAAATAAAATAATTATTTGTCAAATATACTAATTTACATAAAATAGCTTATTCAAATTAAAAAATAAAAATACTTTTGAAAATTTTGAATGAAAACCACATAATAATAGTAATGATAATAGCATATATTTTTCTTAGAAATATAATTTTTATTTATATAATAAAATTTATATAATTTTATTACTTGACTGATTTATACAAAATATTTCTAATTGACGAACTAATTAATGGTTAAAAGTTATGAATATTTTCTCTTACTTTAACATGGTAATTCTTATACACATATATTATGGATACTTTTGAAAGAACTTTTTTTTTTTTTTTTTTTTTTACTGCATTCCTATAAAAGGCGATAAGATAGAATGTTTGAATAAGATGAGAGTTAGGGTGTAGGAGAAAGGAAAATAAAGATCAGTTGGCGTGAGAGAGAGCAGAACAGAAGAGGGAATGGAGCAGGAAGAGCATGAAGTATACGGTGCAGACATTCCCGACGAGGAGGTTGACATGGACGCCGACGCCGACCAACAAGACGACCAACTTCCCTCCAATCACACAACTAAGGTTAGTTAGGGTTTGCAGTTAGGTGACGCTGCTTTTCTTGTTTTCTCTCTTTCTCCATAAAGTTGCATAAACTATTTTCGTCAAATTCTTAGGAATTGGAGGATATGAGGAAGAGGCTGAAGGAGATCGAGGAAGAAGCTAGCGCCCTTCGCGAAATGCAGGCCAAGGTTGAAAAAGAGATGGGAGCTGTTCAAGGTAGGTTTCTTTGTTTTATTCTTTCAGATCTCTTTGATTTTTAGCGCTATTTTTGTGTATTGACTTCAATTTTTGTATTTTTTGTGGTATTTCGTTTAAAGATTCGTCTGGTCCATCTGCAACTCAAGCTGAAAAGGAAGAAGTGGATGCTCGGTCAATCTATGTTGGTAATGTGAGGGTTTATCTTTTCTGTTCTTCCGCCTTTTTCATTTATACGGTGCTTTATAATCACTTCGAACACTGTATTACTTGGTTGATTTGGGTGTATGTTGGTCTGTGCTCTTCCATGTTGATGCTTGCTAGTTGTTGGTCCTTTGTTCCAGTGCTTTGATAACTTTAGGGTTTTTAAGGACTTTTGTTTTATTTTTTGTTGCTTACGAATTCACCTTGTTGATCAAATTCTTTGACATTTGTCTTGTTGGTGACGGATTATGAAATTTGGATCTATGAGGTATGGTGATGATAAATGTTGCTTAAGTTGTAGCAGCTTTCCTGCCGCATGCTGATAAAAATTTGCGCAGCTTGTTGTCAAATGATGGCAGATTCATGGGGTTGTTTTAACCCATCACAGAAGTCACGGGAGACATATCAATGCATCTGGATATTAAGGGAAACATATCAGCTATAGTCCTAAAAAATTTCTCAAGATCTCGGTTCTTAATCTAATTTTAGTCTGTAGTAAAGGAAAGAAAATCTTAACTATTTTGAGGAATGAATGAAACTGAATGTGAATGTTTAAAGGCATGGTTCTCTGCTTCATTGCTGCTAAATAGCTGTTATATTGCTATTGTGTTGCAGAATTTCTCAGACTAATGACTGTAATTCAGTCTGCCGTTGCTTCCGTGATAGATGTCTTGGTTGTAGCATGTACCTTGTATGCTTTTGCCGTCTGTGGGGCGAATTCATGGCCTACTGAACCTTTTAGTTAATATTAGGCCATTTTTTGTGCATTTTATTTTATCCGAATACTATACATCTTAATTTTGATCCCAGATTTAAAATACCAGTCAAATTCACTTTCCTCTAAATTTTCAATAACTACTTAGTCAATTGACATTGCATCTTACTTATTCCCGGCTTGAAGGCAAGATAGGGCATGTTGTTCACTTTTCGGTTGTGTGAAGCTGACCCAAGTGCATTATGGTTCATGCATTGTAATTTCCAAGACTTTGTTAATTCCTGTTCCCAAAGCTTGATTCTGTGAATCTATTCAGTGAGTCCATCAATCCACCTACACGCCTTTTTGTTCTCTGTTACCAATGTGTGATATTATGCTCTCATCCTCTTTCTACTGAGTTTCTCTATTCTCAGTTATGAAAAAACTGATAAATTTGGTTTTCTGGTTGGACAAAGCATAGTATTTCGAACTTGTAATAGTATTTATAATTATCCCATCTCTTTGTTCTATAGACAAGCTGTTAAATCTTTAAATAATGAATATTTTTCAATCGTACTTCTTTGTAGAAGTATAATATTTTGAGCGCAGGTGTTCAATGTTTATCATTTGGATTTTTTGGCTTTCATGCCAATGACCAGCTGAATTGATGAAATTGATTTCGTCAAAAATTCCATTCATACCGGACTAATATTTTTAGTGATATCAGGTTATACTAACTAGCAAAATAATTGGTATAATTAGGTTACTATTGGCTTTATGTTTTAGAAATTTTGATGAAAACGAATTAGATTGAAACACTAGGAGTTTGAGTTATTTAGAAAAAATAGAATGTAACTTTTAGAAAGTGGACTTTAAGCTTAATTTGTCTTTAACAAAATCGAGTTATTAGATTAAGTTTGCTCTCACTTATTTACTATAATTTGATCGTATCTTTGATTAATGTGGGATTGTCAATACACCCTTTCATGTTGATGACTGGATTTCCCAATTGCAACTAGGTATTTGTGGATCGTTTGGTAGCGGCCTAACGGTGGGTGATACTATGATATGATATGATATTATATTATAAAGTAAATTTTAAGTCTAATTCAATTTCACAAAATCACAAAATCGAGTTTGTGTGAGACTTGCATCCTCTTATATATTATAGTTTGACTATATATATTGATGGATGTGAAATCTCTAATACTAACAAAAAAGAAACAAACAGGAAAAGGTGCAGAAGACATGGTTAACTTAATAATAACCATACCAAAGTACTTAATAGTGCGATATAATGTAGAGTCATGAGGCACGGCCTTTTCATGAATGGAGTGCATCACGTTTTTGTTGAGCAGCAATAGCTGCATGAATATGGGCAGGCAATGGACAAATCCCGACCATGCAGCCACTATGGTTAACAGACCGTTAATCCTTTTTTTGCAACCAACATTACATTGGTTTGAGTGGAACTGGACCCGAATTTTGTAAGTGATGTTTTGGATGCGAGTCCTCCATTGAAATAAACATGGTTCGAAGGAGTTATTCCATTAAAGCTGGCTAACTAGATTTTTTGGCAGAGATTAATTATTTGTTAAACTGGTTAATATTTCTTCATATAACGTGGAAACAACTAAAATATCCATGTTTTCTCATCATTTTTTTTGATCATTCTTAATATTTTTTTGGAACTTTTTAAAATTTCATACTGTTTTCTTCATCAGAGTGAAAAATGGGTTCAAAACCCTTCAGTCCTTAAAGAATGGTTCAATATGCGACTGCTCTGTTCCGTGAACTACTTCTGTTTGGCTGATGACTCATTTTCCAGCAAAGCTTTTGCTTTTTACTTTTGGAAGACCCTTGACCGTATGAAGTTTGTTCCTTCTCGCAGACTATATTCATAGTCCATAAATATTTGTTTTGCCATCATTTGGTTGATCGTACTTCAGGTTTCTTTAGATTTGTTTTGAAATTCCATAATTTTTTCTGCATCATGTAGAAAAATGATTTCAAAACCCTTTAGTATTCAAAGAATGATGCAGTAGGTCACTGTACTGTTCCCTCACAATAATCTCTGATAAATGACTCATTTTCCAGACTTTGTGTTTCCGAGACCCTTAACTTTGTCAATTCCACTTCTTCTCCTAGTATCTCTATCCATAGTTTATACATGCATGTGCTTCCCCCTTCTATTTTCTCTTTTCCATGAGTCACATCAAACTTCAAACTATAAAGATAATATGAAGCATTGAACTGAAACCTTGTGTTTCTGTGACACGAGTGGCTTATTTATATTGACAAAAAGAAATCAATACAATAAATATTAGGATATTTGATATCCTCTAGTAGTAAATATACGATCCTAAAATAATATACATTTTATCTCGATATTTCTTATTATAAAGATATTATGCTTATTTCTATAGTTATAACACTTTTACCCAAGCTAGGAGATATAAGTCGTCTTCAGCTTGCCTCAACTGTGATTGATCCTAGGACATACAAGTGGCTTATTTATATTGACAAAAAGAAATCAATACAATAAATATTAGGATATTTGATATCCTCTAGTAGTAAATATACGATCCTAAAATAATATACATTTTATCTCGATATTTCTTATTATAAAGATATTATCCTTATTTCTATAGTTATAACACTTTTACCCAAGCTAGGACATATAAGTCGTCTTCAGCTTGCCTCAACTGTGATTGATCCTTGGTCCTTTTAGAGATTTTGTGAATGTCTGCTAACTACATACTAGAATTGACAATTCTAGTAGTGATATCTTCAAACATCATGGGTATCTCTACATCACTCATTAGGGCCATGCAAACCAGCCAATCAGGTCACCCATCTAGCGCCTACCTATGCATATACATGTGTATAAGCAATATATCTAGGATCCACCACCCTGCGAAGAGTCACCCAAGAACGACATATGTCATGCATCTCAACTTTATTCATATATCTATCCAGAGAATATATAATTAATCTCACCTTTTATACATCATATCATCAATAAAACATGTATAGAAGCATACACCATATATGCAAACATCAAGTCTGACATAACGTCACGCTTGAGCAACCTTAGCAACATACACAAAGCATTAACCATTTCGATTAAGCAAAGCTCTAACCAATTGAGCGAAATGCAATTTGAGAGCAGCACCCTCCGGAATGCTCCAATGGTCGTCTCATCACTTAAGTGTCCATAGCTTGAGTGTTGCAGCTAATGCTTGAATGACATTCATGTGTTGAAACATCATCCAGCCAGTTCAAGAAGACTCATTTACTGTCTTGTAATGTTTGAGCGGCCAACCAACGCTTGAGGACTAAGGCTATGTGTCATGTAGTACTTTATGCTATGACATGTGTACTTTGCCTCATGCCACACGTAAGCACTAAAAAACAATGCTTGAGCCACATGCCACATCGCATAAGTGTCTAGCCTAATGCTTGAGCGATGAGCTTCCAGAGTAGAGAAAGTTGTCTTGATATCCCTTTTGTGCATTCTACAAGCCCTCGCTTTAGCTATATACCATGATGCTTGAATGACCAACCCATCCCTTGAGGAACTTAAGGCTGTTAGTCCAATTAATGCACAATGCTTGGCCTCGCTCAAGTGAGAACATGTTGCTGTAGTGATACTTTGCCTAAAGAGCAACCCAAACCCAAATTTCACGTGAATTTCCTAATGCAGAGGGAATATAGTGTGAGGAGTTTTAGAAGACTTAGATGTCAGAATGGACTAAGAAATAACTGTCTAACTTTTATTTATAGATGTCACGTCTAATTCATTATAAAATCTAACATTAAAATATTACTGGGTCTTACAATATATTCCTTTTCAAACAACAATAGGATGGTGGGTGAACCACAAGTATAATTCATGTGAGTAGTATAAATTTAATATGTATATTTTCTATTATCTTCAGTTTAGCAGCCATATCTACCTCGTTGTTACAGTGTTGTTGAAGTCAGCTACTATTCATAGTTTACAACTCTATGCTTATGTCCCTCGTAGCTGAAATGTGATGACCCTAGACATCTCTGAAAAATTAGACCCTTTGCTAGAAAGT
Organism: Vigna mungo; assembly: GCA_036885675.1. Taxonomy (NCBI): domain Eukaryota; kingdom Viridiplantae; phylum Streptophyta; class Magnoliopsida; order Fabales; family Fabaceae; genus Vigna; species Vigna mungo. The sequence continues at coordinate 39,640,400 of CP144692.1, read as the reverse complement.
TTTAAGGCTGCAAGATTTGGTGAAACCTATATTGTGTAGATTTACTGAAATACTTAAGTAAATTAAAAAAAAAAAAACAATTTTATGCATCTTCTTAAGGCTGCAAGACCTATCATTTGCAATTATTATGGAAATCTTATGAATTATAATGGGACCTATTATTGATTATTCAGACCAACCTCATACAGACTTCATGTTGATGCTAATCTTGAAACTTAATCCATTTTCTACTTTCCACAAAATGACATTAATGTATTTGGTAACCTGAATGTGATTGGACTAGTGCTTCTTATGGTCACTTGTCTACCGCATGTGTAACTTTTCTTTTGGATGCTTTTAATTTAATTATAATCTTATATAGCTTTAATAGTGTTTTATTTTATTTGTCTGGTTTCAAAATTATGTTTCAGGTTGACTATGCATGTACGCCTGAAGAAGTCCAGCAGCATTTTCAGTCCTGTGGAACTGTGAACAGGGTGACCATACTGACAGACAAATTTGGTCAACCAAAAGGGTTTGCTTATGTAGAATTTGTGGAGATTGATGCAGTTCAGAATGCTCTCCTGTTAAATGAATCAGAATTGCATGGTCGACAACTGAAGGTCTTCACCACCAATTAATCTTTTTAAATTCAAATTAATCATTCCGTGTTTCTTTGGCTATACTTGAAATCTGTTTTTCCCTTCAGGTGTCAGCCAAGCGTACAAACGTTCCTGGAATGAAGCAGTATTATGGAAGAAGACCTACTGGTTTCCGATCTAGGAGGCCTTTCATGCCTGCTCCATTCTTTCCACCGTATAGTTATGGGTAAGCAATTATTAGAAACTGGATAGAGTGAATAATTTATCTTGGATCCATTTTCTCTTTCCCGTCTATGTTTTGTGAATTTTGATGACTTAGTAAAAAGTTTTTTCATTGAAATGGTGCCTTATTTCTGTTGTTTCAAAGTAACGAATATATTTGCTTGTAGGTGTCGTTACCTTTTTGTTTACAACTTCGTAAAAATGTATGTTAGGCTATAGGAACCTCATGTTCAATATGCAATCCTATTATGATGACTACCTAACAACAAAGCAAATGCTCCGTTGATCAATTTGTTTTGATTCTTATGGGCACACACGTACGTACACACAAACATATAAGAAAGTAATACAATTGTTTTTAGACTTTTTTTAATTCTATTAGTCTTCCTCTCATATTGGCAAAAAACTTTATAATGCTATCTTACAGAGAGAAAGACACGAAGGAAGTTAGCGGGCCCTACACACATGTTGGGGCAAATTATAATTGTTGTGATTCTTTCTCAACATTAAGTTGACGTATTTCTTACACGAAAGGATGTAAATCCAATTTAAAACTACATAGATTTAAATTCCATATTGGTGAGCTTTACTACTCAGTACTAGAGTTTGAATACTGCCGACAGCACTTTGGCCAGGATAATGCCATCAGATGCTAATCGGAGACTAGCTCTGCACCCAAAAGACCATGTGAGAGAACACCGCACTCCCAACCCACAGAAAAAAAAAAACGAAGAAAACCATAGATGCACGCAACACGTTTTTGAGTCAAACCTGTTCTCACAATTGGAGGAGAATAAATCATACCATCAAGTGAGAATAGATATCACTTGATTTGAACTCGATAATGTGAACAAGTTTAATTTAATGACAAATATATGTTTTGATTTCTCTGATTGTAACTCTTTCTGATTTTTGGATAGAACGCTATTCTTTGTTCCCCGGACCTTACCTTGTATAATTTATTATTTTTTTCCTGCAGAAGGGTTCCAAGGTATAGAAGACCCACACGATACAGGCCATACTAGTGCACATTCACAGTTTGATAGGTGATCACATTTATTTATGAGACCAGGCGTTGTTAATTTGCCATTGTAATAATTTTCGTTGGTGAAGCAAGAACATAAAGCTTCCTTTTCACAGAAGTTTGATGCCCTCGCCAGTTAACGCTGTAGAATGTATGATGCGGATAGTTTGATCACTTTATTAGCCCTGTTGAATGTTAAAGCTGTAGAATTTGGCACTCAAGGGATGAAGGCAAAATTTCTGTAGTTTATTAGATTGAACATCAAAATTAGATTTAGTGATGTTGGATTTTTGGAAGACTTGATGTTAACTGTGTTGGAATTGGTTTTAGCTAGCTTTAAGTATGTGTGCTGTTGCGTGAAATATCCTTATCATGAAATTGAGTTATCAGAAAACGATATTGTTTATGAACTTTCATACATTGTGTTCCCTTCTAATAATGCGTTTGGTTATTGTCGCGATGCAACAATTTTAAGCATTATAATGATCGTCAAATCAGAATATAGCGATCAAAAGTTACTTTAACGATAATTTTGAAAGTCTTTTTTTATTTTTGTTGAGAAACTAAGGATGGGTTCGGGATAATTGCAGAAAGGTGTCTTTAAGGTAATTAATTTTGTTTGGAGATAAATTTGTTTTTTATACATGAAAAAAAATGTATAGAAGTGAAAAGAAAAAGGTACTAAAGATAATCTCTTGATTCATCAAACCTTATTTAAAGAAAACCTTTCGTAAAATTGTAACAGATGTTTCGAACATTCAGCATATTTTATAAAAGATTATTTCAATTAAATCAATGAAAATAATATACATCTATTCAACTGGTCTTTCTTTTTACACATTTCATCTTCAGATTTCCTTATAACTCTAAATAGTTCATTTCAAAATAAATGGATGATCTGAGAATATATTTAGTTGTAGAAAGTTGAATTCTTCTCCATTTCATCAGTGACAGCATCTAGGTGGACCATTTCACATGTTTGAGAATTGACAAGGTTTTTAATTTTTATTCCGGTAAAAAACTAACCAAATAATCTGTTTCTAATTCGTACGTTCTTTGAACACGTCGTTAAGTTAATTGTATTTACACAATATATCAGTACAGTTTAATAATGAAGTTACAGTACGAAATTTACTAGTGTTAAATTGAAACATCTTCAATTAAAAAGCCCCTTCTTTAGAAGTTCGAAGATTATTGAAGCCTAAACATTCTTTTACTTATTATTTGATATTTGATGTTTGAAGGAAAAAAATATTCATAAATTTTCAGCAATATTCACCCCCTAATAACATCTCACATTGTGAGCAATTCTAATTCAGGTACACTCATTTGTTTTTCCGTTCCTTGGTTGATTTCAGGAACAAAATCTCCAGTCTTCGGTTTTCATATATGTCGTGATATTTGAGGCTACAATGTTTGCTCAATAAAATAATAAGCCCCTCAAACTTTATGTTCTGTTAAAGAATTGTAATGCTTCACAAGAATTAATGTACAACAATCTTCCAAAAATATCATTGTGAAAACAGCTGGACCCTGTTAACATAGCAAGAAGATGCAGGATCTTGGAGGCAACTACAAAATGCATCCTCATCCTTAGGAAATGACAAAGGCAGAGGGTGGTCAGGAATGACACCAACCTACATGGAAATGGTGGGTATTTAGTGGGGGGAAACCATTTTAAGAGGTGGAGAATCAAGAACAAACCTTGTCAATATCTGTATGTGCAGGTGTCTCATACCGAGCAACTGTAACAACTAATCCAGAGCCATCTGAGAGCTCAAAAACTGATTGGATCTTCCTGCAATGTGTATAGCTCACATTAGGAAAATGACACAAAATTTAGTTTGTCGGGTTTGAGTTTAAACAAAAGTAAGTACCCTTTTCCATATGTTGGCTCTCCAAACAATATGGCCCGTTTATTGTCTTTCAATGCACCGGCTAATATTTCGCTGGCACTTGCAGTTCCCTTGTTTACCTGAAACAGGCACCAGATATTTAATTACTCTTAACTATACAAATGACTGAATAACAAATTGGAATTCTGGAGGAATGAACCATGAACACAATAAACAAATTGTTTAGGTAACAATTACGTAATAACTGCATTATGTTTACTCCCTACTTTGACATCTTCATAACATTTATGAACCTAGCTGACATCTGGTAGAACAACTCCCTAAATATTCCCATGACTGGAAAACAATAATCAAGCCATACTTCACATTGTAGTCTACAAATAACCCCGACAACTATTTGCCATCCTCAAATTCAAACCACTCACATCCCTAAAATTCCTACATTATCTCGATCTCGTTCTTTTCGACCAAGATCCTTAAACTAGTACATTAAATTCTGACAAGATGCACTCTCAACTTGTACAAAGCACATGTAAGTACAGCACAAGCTCTTAAGTCATTATGCAACAGGTAGGAACTGTCCAACGTCTCAATTATGGAGGAATCAAGCCTAGTGCATGGCAAACTAGTGTGAAATATTGATGCATATTGTTAATGATATCTCATGTTTAAGAAACTTGCCAGACACAACTAGACCTCAGTACTTGCAATGTCTGTAAAATCATGTTTAAGAAACTTGCCCATGAAAACCTACGAGACCACAAGAACTATGATATCTCTCTACTATTCATTTTGGCCTACTCTTTACTCTATACTGATGCAACAGAGGAAAGACATACCAGTACAGCCAGGGGTTCTGATGTTGCCAGTGCACTACTTCCATCTGTATCAAGTATATCTCGAACACCACGACTATCACAAATATACACAATTACTCCTTTGTCCAACCTGGTTGATAATATCCATTAGAACTTATCTTTTTTAACTAGAACTCAAAGCTGAACGCAAGATAGTTACGTAAAAGAAAATTTTAAGATAATGCCGGGGGACATCTGAATTATTGATAATTGAAAGAATTTCACAACATATTTTAGTTAGGCAAATAATTTTAAATATTACGAGGTGTTTCTGATAATATGGTTTGAACCCTTCTGGTCTATAAAAGATAAGAATGATGGAGTGACCTATGCAGACATGGAAAGCCTATAACCCGTACCATCAAGCATATTTTCAAGTGCCACCAAAGAAAAATAATAATAATATAAGGTGTAAATTTGTCAATAGTTGATAATCCTATCTTACCAAATTTTGGCAATCTCAATTCCTTCTGGGAAAAGACCACCACTGCAACAAATAAAAGGCTTCAGAAAGCTAGTGATTGAAAGTACATAATGGGAAATGTTCATTGCCGAATCACCTATTATCTCTTAGGTCCAAAACAAATGCATTAACATTATCGCTCCTTAATGTATTGATTGCTTCTTTGATAGCACCTGCAGGGAGGCACATCAGAAAGAAAGGAAAAGACAGATACAGAAACTTTTTTCATCACCAAAGAAAAAAAGAACCAATTATCAATATATTCAATAATGTAAATCATACTTAATCTAATTTGAAAGTGAAGTACAATGCAGCTTTATAAGATATCAAACATAAACAATGCAGATAGGACAATAAAAAGCATGCATAGATGCTCGAGAAGCCTAGTTTTGGATATTTTCACATTTATTGCTTCAGTTCAGTGAAGTATACTCCATAAAACAGTGAAAATTCTTATTGATCTTAATTTATGGAAAAAAAAAAGCAAATGGTTGAACTGCATATTCCTGAAGAAGGGGAGGAGTACAAATGGTTCACTAGAGACACTTTGTAACTCTTACCCAGAACAAACTGCTGAGCGTAGTAAGAACTATGCCTTGAAATATTAGGTTCAAACAAATGTCACATGAATAAAGCATATATTAGTTAAAAATTATCCTTTTCCATAGCAGTAAAGAAGCAAGACAAATCGTGCTTAACCCTCCAATTGGTACTTACTTGAAGCCTTTTGATTAAAAGATGTTAGTTTGATATAACCAACTGTCGGGGGATCATTTCCTGAAGCAGGTAGCTTGCACAGTTTTGACTTTACTGGATTCACAGAAACTTTCTCACGCCTGATATGAAGAAACTCTGGCGTTAGTTTTTTAATTAGAAATGATATTGAAATTTTGGAAGAAAAAGTAAACATTATTTAAGCTTACCACCAGGTAGGATACCACAACCAAAACAGAAAAAAATTTAGGAGGGCTGACAACGGTAACAAAAAAGAGTTAACAATATAAATGTGGCTAATCATAATAAAGCATTATCAAACTACAAGCCTTCTAAATCATCACAAAAAACAAAAATATGCTCAAAGGCCTAAACTTCAAATTTACTTCTGTTTGGAAATGAAACTAACGTTAATTCCAGGTGTTTTATGTCCAAACCACTCCGAATAGTCAAAGCTATAGAGGTTCCTTCCGGTCCCCTGCAATTAATTTTAAAAGGTAAGGCAATCAATTGATAAGTTCAAGGCAAATAATGAAAGCTTAAATTTAAATTTTTGTTTTTATATCAACATGGTGCTGTAATTTTAACTTGTTGGAAAAGTTTTAAGAACTAAATGCAATCCTATTTCTCAGTCTTTCAGCACAATATTCACGATAATTTTCTTAATCTTTTTATGCCCCCTCCCATTTGTGGAGGAAAATATTTATTTGAAGGCATAAGTGAAATGTAGAAGAAAAACCCACTGTAAGCGCTCAGCTGCATCATATAGCCCCATTTTTTCTGTGCTTGTATCATCAATTTCCAGAATAACATCTCCAGATGAGACACCAGCTTTATATGCAGGACCTCCTGGAGAAGCCGAAATGACAACAAGTCCACCAGTTTGCACATCAGTCTTTGATGGGTAGCCTATTGATATCCCCACTCCTGTTAAAGCGCCTTGAGTTCCAGACTGCCTTCAATAAAACATTAGTGCTAGAGATTAATGTGTAGGGAAGCATATATTCTGCTAGGTTGGTCAAACGTATTATGCAATATGCAGTCAGGAGGATAGTGAGTAAAATAAATAAAAGGAAAACTTAAAAACGAGAGAATTCTACCCTCAAACTTCTAAGCTTTTCAGGCTCCAAAAATCTGGTGAATGGATCATCCAATGTGGCAAGCATCTTTTTTATTGCCTTATCTGTGTTCAAATGCAATGACATCAATTTGAGGTAAATTGGTGCTACAACGAATGGTGCAATCCTACTAGATTTCAGTTATATCATAACCATGTATGCAACTTATTAAGAAACAGTGCAACCTTCGTTTATTGAAGATAGAAATCAGCATTGAATGGTTAATAAAAATTTCCACAGTTATGTTGATCCATCTGGACAATGAAGGCAAGTCAATAAGTTACCAATTGCGTCATTTTAATCATTATTCACTCATGTTTGATCCTTCAATTTTAAAAGTAAGAAATATAAGTTGTTTATCATAATTCACGTATAAGTGGCTTATCTACAATTAGTTCTCAGCATCTAAGAAAATTTTAGTGGCATTACTTTTTCATCACTGTCTCCAGAGAACCATTTATTGGTATCAAACCTATTTTCAGACACCAATTAATACAATTTACTGAATTTAGTAATGTAGGAATCAAAACTTGAGGGAGAAAATCAGAAAGCGTAGATACACATTGTAGGCCCTTACAAAAATATAACCTACCAGAGGAGAGAAAAGCAGGACCTTGAGTAAAATTCCAGATGAATGTATTCAATATCCATGTTATATAAAACTTCAATTACTCTACTCTAGGTCTAGTTCAAATAAACATCTCATTAAGAACTTATGAGAGAAAAAAAATAGGGAGGTGAATTAAACTTCTCCTATAATTTAAAATCAAGGTACACACCTCATGTTTTGGAAAAGTTAAATCAAGTTTACAAGATATCTAGACCTGGGAAAAGAAGGAGATGGAGACCAAGAAGGATATGGAGAACAAGAAGGATATGGAAGGATGTTGTCAGGAGAGATTTCATGGTATATACTATCCTTGAAGCCTTGGTCTTTAACAATAATGAATGACATAATGTGAACCATGTAGTTGACCCTTACCTAATGAGATAAAACTTTATTGTTGCTGCTGTTATAATGGACTAGTCTGATTTATTAAATTTTCTTATTTTCTTCTCTTATAAGTGTTTATGAATGGGTATCCAAACTGGGACCTAATCAAATTAGGTCTACTTATCTTCACAACCCAGAATCAAGAAAGTGATTGTGTTCATGATGCTATCAGAGGAAAAGTAATTCTGAGCAGTTTACTTGGAGGTTAAATCATCAGATATCAAGTGCATTTCAAAACATGATGTTTATAGGTAAGTATAATTTGTTTAACTTGAAAACATTTTCAATCAAATTTTCATTGTCTCAGCTAAAATTTCGCCCAAGTTTAATTAAAACCTTGTACAACTTATAAAGTATACACAAAGTTATTCGAAGAAGAAATAATAACGTGATTCCACTACTCAAAAACTAGCAGGCAAGCATGGCTGATTTCCTATGTCGAAAACAGAAAGGTTACCATCACAGAATGTTGTTACTATGCAGCAAGTTGAAAAAATATGAAAAAAGGTTGAGAATGAAAGCTATACATGTTTCTTCTCGATTGTTCATTGGTTCATTGCGAAGTGCATCTTCTCTATACCTGAACCAACTTTGTCCATTAAAACTTTTATCAATATACGCTCGGTCAATTGTTCTCCACGCCTCCAGAAAGAGAAGATTCTCTTCAGACAGCCCCCCTAGAAGAAAAAACCAAAAAAGAAAAATACAAGGTTAAGACAAAACTAAAAAAGTTCTACCAAAAACTCACTGCCCATATATGCTTTGAATTTGACCCGTAGCTCACAATCAAGGTGACTCACAGGATGGCTCACTAGAAGCCAGAGAAACAGACATGACCAACATCACTCCAGTAACCAGCCGCACAAATAGAATAGAAGCACGCTGTCTCATGTTTTCTGAACAATCCTTCAGTCTTAGAAGACTATTACATTTCGTCCTTTCGGCAAAGAAACCCCAACTTGATGGAAAATAGCTACACTGAGGATAACAGATGCTGCTTATCCTTGACACAACTCCAACTGAAAATTCTCTTCCAGAATCCCTATTTCTATAACCAACACATTTATTCCTGCTATGTGCCAACGGAAACCGAGATTCCAAAACCCTTAATGAAAAACATTTCCATTGTGACACCTGCAGACAGTGCAAATTACAATTCATTGAATACTTGTATTACTCAAATCAAAATAATCATGTCCTCTCATTGATCATATATCTATAAATTGGCTTATTACAGAGACAAATAAGTAAAGGGTAACGTTAAAAAACCATTTTTTTATTCTCAGAAACCAAACAGAATGTGGGAATGAAACATGGAAATGGATTCGAAAAAGTGGTGAAAGTGATGAGAAGATAAGGGAATAGTGAGAAATAGAAAGAGAACCTTAGGAATGGAGATGGCAGGAAAAGGGGTATTATAACAGCAACGAAGAGAAGAAGAAGCATTCACAGAGCTTGCAACGAACTCCATGGAAGAGAGAAGGGTGGGTGCCACACCTCTGGTTCAACCCTTCACTTTTTCTTCCTTACATTATCGTTCATTTTGAAATTAAGAAAAAAATAAATATTAAAATAAATAATTCCTTTTAATAAACAAATTATCCCTTTTTTTAATAGATCTTATTAATTCTATTTCTGGAGATGATAATAATAATAAAAAAAAATCGTTCTTATATTCATAAAGGAATTACTATTTCTATTGTGAGCTTTTTTTATACATATTTTTCTTATAAAAATAAGTAAACTTTAACTTTTTATGTGTCTGTTAAATATGTTTAATTTAGAAATATGTACTTGTTAATAAATAAAACTATTTTAAAAATTACTTGGTGTAAAAACATTTATTTCAAGTTAATCAAACTAGCTCGTTATGGTAAAATGAACAAATAAAAATTGTAGCTTTGTTAATTCTACGAAATTGTAATAATTTTCTCTATTAATTCCAATAGTTAAAGGATGTGATCATTTCAGCTGAAAGCAACATTTTGAAATAGTTGCCTTTATTAATTAAAATTACAAGTTATAAATTATTTTTCGAAAGTGACAATTGCTTAACTTTTTTTTCATCCATCTATTTATAATGCTGTGCAATTTTGTTAACTTTCAATAGTTATATTAAGTTTACAATTTATGTTTTGTCTACAAAAGAAAAATCGGTCAGAAAGACTTTTTTATTGAAGATATGTAGTAAACTTTTTCAGATGGAATATATATATATATATATAATCTTGATCTTCTTAAGTTCAAATATAACTTTAATCTCTTTTATTAACATTATATATGTCTGTATGAACTAGAAGTATCATAGATAAAAAAATTATTACAAAAAAATAACTACGCTTTTACTCCTGTTACTTTTATGATTTATATGTTTTCCTTTGATTTCAAAATAAACCTACAATTTTACGAAACATAATTAAATTATACTATTTATAAAAACAAAAATAAATAAATATATAAAGATAAAATATTAAGTTACTTATGTTATATTCCACTTTTAATAGTAAAATACTATTAAAATCAAATATTACATATATGAAAATTGAACCTTTATAAGAAAACAAACCTCTACACATATAAAATTATCTGACTTCCTAATTGTTTCATTTTCACCTCTTACAAAAATAATTGAAAAAACTGTCTTCCTAAACTCACACTATTAAGATGATCATCGAAAAGAGAAAACAATACAAAAGTAAAGATAAACTAGAATACAAATAATTAAAGATATATTAATACACAATAAACATTCACCTAAGATACACACAACACATCAAACCAAACAAACACTTTATTTATGACTACACTTTGACTTGACCATCTGGATTAATGTGAATATTGAGTTATGGTAGTTCATGCATTTGTTATGGTGAAACAGCTGACCCACCCTAAGCTACCACACAAGGTTAGTTCGTTATAATTTGTCTTAGGTCAAGGTAAAACCCCTACACTAGGGCCTTCTATTATTCTTACGACATGTCTCACCCTTCTCTACTTGAGAATATGTGATCATTAGAATGTTAGGATGAACTCCAAAACTGAGTTTCCCATATTCATACTTACAATATTTGAAACCACCACTGAGATGTTCGTCCTTGAAATTCTCTTCCATACCTTTGAAACCGTTGAGATTACTTCATATTCACTTAGTACACCAATACATGAGACTACTGATCATACATTAAATAAATAACAACACTCATACAAGTCATCAGAAATCACATAATAACACAATTTCTTTAAGGCGTCTTATTATTCACATTTACGCAAGGAAAATAGCTTTGAAACTTTTACCAACAGTTCCAAAAGGTTCAAAACACCAAAAACGACCTAAAGAACGTCTAAAACGGATATCCAGAATCTTGAAAACTCCCCAAAACTGTTGCAGTGGCTCCTAGGAGCGCTAACCGCACTAAAATGAGGGATGCTTGGGCACGGCTAGGGGTTCCCGAGCCCTATACCAGTTGACAACAACTTTGAAATTGGCTTTTGATGCACTTAGAACTTGTTCTATTAATCAAAGGGATTTTCTAAACATTGAAATTTATGGGAAAACACATTTATAAGTAGAAGTAAGCATCCGTTTGATCATTAAACCCAAGACTAGGTGTATCAAATCATTTTTGACACTCCAAAAGCACTTAAACTCAGTTTTTCACTTTATGCACCAAATTTCTGCAACCTAACCATTTGAACAAGTCCTAATTGACTCAATAACAGATTGTAAATCATCACTTATGGCCCATAACTTCTAATTTAGAATCTCACTTATCAAAACCCCTAAAACTAGGTTAAATCAATTCAAATTCAACCTATCAACTATCAAACGATTTTATATCAGATTTTGTACCATTCTCAAGGTGCAAACAAGTTTTAAATACCCCCAACAACATATTCAAAGGTTCGGTTAAGTACTATTCCCTTCCTTTAGGCTTTAACTATTCAAACCTTTAAAATTGAATCTAATACCATGGAAAACTCAGCATTTCAACTACTAATTCCTTTGATCTCATATTTCCATTAGACAAGTTTCAAATTACCTTATGATAATACCAAAACAATTCCCATAACATTTCCATACTTGTTTCTAATTTTCACTAACCAAAACCCCTCACTTTTAAGCTTGAAATCTAAGTAATTTGATCTATAATTTCAACAACTACAAGAACTTTGTTTCAACAATAAAATACCCTCATCACACACAATTACAACAATATTTAGCAGCAATCATTTCATCATACCAATTATACTAACACCATATCATCAAAACACCAATTTAACATACATCAAATTTACCCAATCACACCAATTTTTACTAAAACGTCTATAAATTATAGAAACACTGAATTTACACTACAATTACAACTAAGACAAGGTTTACCTACCCTTACCTCACCAGAAACAACTCCAACTCAAATAACGCCCGCCGATTACTTGAATTGCAAGAAATACCTAGACGAATCTACGAAACACCAAATTGAAAACGGACAGAATCCTTAAAATTCTAGATGAACCAAGAACAAGTAGGAGAGGCATGAATACACATGCAACAATACCATATTCTTCTAAAACAAATTTGGAATGGAAAAAGGAGTCGAAACTTACTCTATTGCATAAACTGATCCAATATGAATGTAGACCTTGTCTCCGTAATCGATTAGGCACCTCTTTATCGTCAAAGAGATGACTCATGAATTATAATTCTTAAAGAGAACATAGATAACTATAAAAAAGTAATTTATAAAGAAATAATACATTTTAAAATAATGAAACTCGTTTATAATAAAATTATTTATAATTAAACTCTTTAATATTAAAATAAATATTTTTAGATTACCACAATTTTTAAAATGTTATATTCAAAACACAGAAAAAGGTTTGTAAATTTAGTTTTCATCAAATATAGATAAGTTATACTTATTATAAAAAAATTTAAATAAATACATAAACATAAAACATTATAATATTTATATTATATTTTATGAAATTTAAATTATTAGTATAATAATTTTATTAGAAAAATATAATAAACTTTTACATATATATATATATATATTATTGCGATGAATTTATTGAAAAAAGAAATAAAATTTTGTAAAAATAATAATATATTGAATTAAATATGTTTTTGTCTTTAAATTATAATATGATTTCAGACTTTGTCTCTTTAAAATTTTATTTTCAAAAAGTTTCATATGTATATCAGTCTTTAATGTCCAACATATTTAATCCTAATTTCTTTAAAATAAAAGATAATAGGTAAGAATATTTTTTTAATAACTATTGTATCAATATGACTCATGCTGTAATTTAAACATGTAAAAAAAAAAATACTTTTCTTAAACTCATATACTTTCATGGATTTTGTGTTGATACTTATTATATTGATCATGGTTGAAATAATAGAAGAAAGACATGAAAGAAAAGTAAATAAATAAAAAGAAAAATTAAAATAATAACAGAGTTGGTTTAATCAGATTAAAGAAAGTTGGGGAAAAATTTGTATATGAAAAGAAATGATAGTAAATTTTGTTTTTTCTGTATAATATCCTCAGTGCATTATATCCTATATATATTATTGAAACTTTTTATCCAGAAATATTGCATTTATATTTGAAAAAAAAAATCATTGAAACAAGAAACCAAAAGAAACCGAGGAATGATGCCTCCGTCATCTTCTTCGCTGCGGATGCATGCATCATCTATCATTAAAAAAATGGCGGAAAAGATAAACAACCGAAAGTCTGAAAATGAAATTGGTTTAAAAAAATCCAATATTATCCTTTTGTGGTGGACAAAGGTCATGTCAGAAAATATCTCCTTCCCATCCTACGTAACTGTTAAATAAAATTATTCATTTAATATACCCTTATAGAAATATAAATTAAATATCAATAACTTTTTTATTTAAATAGATAAAATTATTTTATTTTTAGAGAAAAATGTTTAATTTTTTATTGGGGTTTTGGTCTTTACTATTAATTTTAATTTTCGTGAAGTATTTTTTTTTTTTTAATATTGTTAATCACATGTTTTGAAGGTTTTTCTGAAAGAGATTAAGGTAATGAAAAATTTGTGAATTAAGAGGTAGCTAAGGAAATAGTGTAGTGTAGGTGGGGGGTGTATAAGAAGATTTTAGAAGCGTGGGACGAAAAATGCGATGAGCGAAGAAGAAAGCAGAGATTGGGAATGCCATTGCTCATATCCAATTCCGCCAAAGCCTTTAGCTTATCCAGGCGAATGTCCTCTCATCCTCCCGCACTCAAAACGCGTCTCAGAGGCGTCGTTTTCGACATGGACGGCACCCTCACCGTTCCGGTCATCGATTTTCCGGCCATGTACAGGGCGGTGCTCGGCGATGCGGAGTACCTCAGGCTGAAGGCGGAAAACCCTTCCGGCATCGACATTTTGGGTCACATCGAGACTTGGCCTCCTCATGAAAAGCACAAGGCCTACAACGCCATCGCCGAGGTCGAGCGTCAGGGTCTTGAACGCCTCCAAATCATGCCTGGTTTGCATCCATTTCTCTTCCTTTCTCTCTTTCACATGAAGTCAGCACAGTTTTCATGCTCGTTCTGCAGGTGCTTCGGAGCTTTGTGCTATTCTTGATTCCAAGAAAATAAGGTTCAGTTAAGCGCACTTTCTTCTTCTTCTTCTTTTTCTTCTTCTGTTCTCTGCTCTTTGCAAATTGAGATTCAGTTAAACGCCATACTGGTTATCGGTCCTTGTTCTTAGGGCATCTCAAACAGGAGCAATCTACGAGTTTCTTGCATAAAAGTGGGTCCCACAATAGCATATCGACCTACATTCTATTAGTAGAAGCATTGTCATAACTCCAACAAACTCATTATTTTATATATTTTTTCATTTATACTTGATTATAATATATAATAATATTTATGAAGATAATATTTTTTTATTGTAAGCAATAATTATTTTTCTACAAGCAGCTCAAACTTTTTTTAAGCAATTTTCATTGCTATCTCAACAACCTCCAATCTCTAATGGTAAAGTTGCTCGAAGCAACTCTAAATATACATGTGAACCTAGGCGCATCGTTTAATTTGGACAACTGACGTATTTTTGTGATGAAACTTACTTTACACGGTTTACAATAAATAGTTAAAGTTCAGCTTAGTATGTGTGATAAATGTTTGTATTAAAGGTCAAGACAGATTACCGAGTTGTTTTCTCTGTTATGACAAGAGAACAATGCTCAAAATATTTAAGGAATCAGTTTTGTTCTATCTTTCTTAGGACAGACTTAGATTCAGTTGATGTATCTACTTTTGGTAATCTTTTTCCTATTGAAATTAAAACTTTATCTCAGAAGCCTGTGCGAATCTTTATTACTGTGAGGTAAAACTCTAATTCTGACCCAAAAAACTAATACCATAAGCATTTTAGGAACTACATTTAAGTTGTCCTTTTATTTATCCATATTGAATGTCTATGCTAAGATTTTGTTGACAACATCTAGACACCAAGGCAATGAGTTGATAAAATCAATTTATTATTTATTTTTTACTGCAGCACATATCTTTGACATGCTCTAGAAGATTTTACAATATGAAGTTTATTTTATGAAAATAGTATTTGTTAGCTAACTGTGTTTCCATTTGTTTGAAGTTGTTGTCCCAAGAAGATAAGGATACCATGATTTTTTTTTACAGTAGACATTTTGATCTTGTTTGTTATAAAATGTGAATTAATTACTCATGGTATATAGCTTTTTTTTAATAGGAGGGGTTTGATCACCAGGAACATGAAGTCAGCAGTTGATTTATTCCATGAACGATTTGGGGTGAGTTTGTCAACAAATGCAACTGTGTATATGTATATATACTAATTCTCTCTATCTAGGACAGTTGCATTGGATTGATATGGGAAATTATTTGTGAAATTAGGTTGTCCACTTTTCTCCTATTTGATCTTTGTCTTTGGCTTTGCTATGATATTATGCCAATATAAACTAGAAGAGCGTAACAGAGTCAGGGATTTTGCCCTGCTGCTTTCTTTTGTCCGTAGGTATGACATACATCAGTTTGAAAATGAAGTTATATAGTTGCTGGATGGATGCTTGTGTAGAATGGTATCTTATTACATTACATTTCCATTATTTTCAAAAAAAAAAGTTGGTGCAACCTTATAAAGACAGTTTTAGAAAAACTCCTTTCTAAAATGTGCTATCTACGGTGGTGCATCAGTCATAAAGTCACCATTATTGATTGTGACTTGAAGACTGAATTTTTAGTGTAAGGTTAAACCTCTAACTCTTCTTTCTTTTAAAATGTTGAACAACTATATATTATCTCTCAATGCTGCAGATTACATTTTTTCCAGCATTAAGCAGGGAATTTCTTCCTTATAAACCTGATCCAGCTCCACTACTGCATATTTGTTCTCTTTGGGGAGTTCAACCGAATGAAGTAATAATGATTGGGGATAGCCTTAAAGATGATGTAAGTGATTCTTTTCCTAACATGAGTATTCAAAGGTCACACTTTTCATTGTAGCTGTGCATTGTACAATTTCAAGTGCAGTGATTCTTATCATCATCACTATTTGGGAAAAATGCTTACGCCTCTTCTTGGTTTCTCTTTTCACATTTGATTACAAATACATGATAGGAATAATTGCAAAATCAAAAGCAGAACATTAAATATTGTAGTAACAAAATCCCGAATCTAGAGAAATAAGAGTGCATTTCAAATCTCTCGTAGTAAAAAAATTCAGCATCAGTATGCAAACCAGTATGTGTTTGCTTGCAGTATATAAATCCTGTGACTTGGGTCCTTATTTTATTTACCTAGTGGTATTTTAATTTTATCATTATTTAATCTGTAAGTTTTATGCCACTACAAATATCTGCATTTGATCAGTCAAAGAATGAAGATTGTGTGCTGCATTAGTAAGTGGACCACAAGGGGAATAAGCTCTGTATAACAAAACGATAAATTATATGCTTTTAACGTTTCCTTAACTATGGTGAGAGACAAAAAAGATTTTCGTATAAGGTAAACACATTAAGTTATATGGTAAATTACATTTCCTTGACTACTCAGTGCCATATGATGTTAATTTACCCATGTCTATAGTCCCCCAAAACTATGATGAGTAGAGGAAATTGTATTTACTGTTAAATTTAATAGTAGCAATCTGTTCATGTGGGAGGCAAAGTAGTCTTTGCTTTGTGCGAAAGCCTGCCAAAAGTTGTTTTATTTTGTAAAATGAATTACTATTTCCAACACAGCTGCAAACAAATTAATTCCTTTCCATTTATGCTCTCTATTTTCCTAGTATATTTATCATATTTGAAATTGGCTGGTAATTGATTTATGCTTTATTGCTTGCTTAACCCTTTTACAGGTGGCTTGTGGGAAGCGAGCTGGAGCCTTTACATGCTTGCTTGATCAAAAAGGAATATATGATTCTCCAAAGTATGCTGATGTTGAATTCAAACCAGATTTCAAGGTGTCTTCCCTTGCTGATGTTTACTCAATTCTAGATGTAAATTTTGATCTGTCACCCTGATGATAAGGATCGTTCACGCGAGTCAACAATTATTGTGGTTTATGCTAAGAAGATATATATGGAGATGATATATATATTAGGGTAGTTTCATTTCTTACCTTTGATAAGCTCATGAAACAGAAATATCATTGAAAAAATTAGGTTGGAGGGTTTAATTAATAGGTGTCACTTTAATAATAATATTGTAACTTAGCTTGGATCATTTTCATTGTCTTGCATCGGCATGAATGCCATCCAAAATTACTGTTCTGAAAGTTAATGTCAGCAACATGATACATTGGATTGTGCTGTACATGTTACCTCTCTTTGGACTTGCAAGTTCTGTAGATGTTACTTCAGTTTCTTTGACCCATGGGTTTTGGCACGATATTCGTGTAGGAGCTCTATCTATTCTGATTTATTTTTTTTATTTTTTACATTTGGGGGTTCCAAATTAAATAGAAGATTATTAAAAAAAATTAATGGGGTACACGAAGAAACACCTTGTATGTTTAAGACTTACTAAATAGATAGGTTACAATAATATTATTATTATAAGGGAGACTTAGGGTGTGTTTGGACATGCGTTGCACAAATTGATTTTAATTGATGGGAATTTGTAAAATTGATTTTGAATGAAAGTGACTTAAAAGTAACGTGATTTTTTTTGGATGCCATAAAGTGATATGATTTTCATATTAAATGTTGTTTGGAAATTTGTTTTCAAAGACTGTATAATTACTAAAATGGATATTCATATTTATATATCATTTTCATTTTTATATGATTTCATAGAGACATTACTATTACTTCCAAAATTGGCATAAGAAATAATTTTTTAAGTGACTACTAATCATCAAAGATAGAAAAATGTAGGATTGACTTCATATGTAAATGCACTATTATAATGTACTTCACCTATATGCAATTGCTTTACTAATTGCATTATATTAACAAAAAGTGCCTAGAGTATATTAAATGCAAAATTGCATAGTCTACATACAAAAGAAAAACACTATTATAATTTATAATGATAAACTACAATCTAGATTTCTTGCTTAGAATGTATAATATTTTTGTATGGTATCTCGAATAAAATCCATCTCAACTGAATAAATTACATTAAAAATTTGGAATTGATTGAAATTAACTAAATTGTGATAAGATTGATCATCTAAGTTAATGATATTGTCTTCATTTTCATATTAACTAAATTGTAAATCAATTTCAACATTTTTTTGAATAAAATTATGAATAGTCATTGGTGCACAAACTATATGAACTTGTGTTTCATTTTAAACTTAAGCATATGTTGTAAACTACCAAACTTGTTCTTCCATACTTCAAAAGTTCTTTTAATTGTGCACCTTAAACTTGAGTGGTAGTAGTTAAATACTTCATTATGATTTTCAAGTCCATTTTTATGCTTGAAATCACAGAAGTGATAATATTCACACTTGTATGGATCAAGATATCCCACTGTCAAAATCTATTAAACATAATTTTTAATTGAAATTAAAATTTAATTGTAATCATTGTAAAGAAACCATACCTGGAAGAGGATGTGAAAAATTCATGCTTGCAGTTGTGAGAGCATAGTTAAAGATACGACCATCATGATCACTGCCTTCCCATTCAACTAATACAAAGGTGAAACACATATTCTAATCACATACAACCATTATATTTTGTGTTGGAACACCTTCCAATAAATCTTGGTTGTTCATTAGGAGTTACCACACAAGGAACATGTATACTATCAATTGCTCCTACGACATTTAGAGAAAAAAAAAATGCACACGGAGGGTGATATGCTTTAACTCCATAAATGTGGTCATCTAACATTTTTTTAGCTTCATAAATGCACACGGAGGGTGATTGTAATACTAAGTCGTGTACAACATAGGAAATTGGAATCTCATCAAACACCTTGTATGCCAACTCTTGTTTTCCACATCCAACATGGTTTGATCCTTAAAGAAAATTTTTGTAAAGGCTGAATCTTATACATATTAAATTTGAAAAAATTAAAGAAACCAAAACCAAGAAAAGAAGTCAAAGAAAAAACAATCACAATTGGAACAACCAAAAACTCAGCAAAACCACAAATAATAAAGAAAATCTCAGCTTGAAGAATACCAACAATGAAGAGTAAAAGAATAAATATGAGAAAATGAAACTCACAAATCCATTTTGGTTGACGGAAAAGCTAGAAAGAGCGAGTTCTCTCAAAACATGAATTTTCCATCTTCAAATTGATTTTGAAAAACAACCTAACAATCTTCAACATGAATGAATTTGATGATCTCATATGCATCAAAATCAATTTTGGGTGCCTCTAACGTGAAACCAAATGGGCACTCACACTCTTAGATCAATTTTTGTTAACCGTTCATTAATGATGTTTCGCTGAGCATATTCCTTTGTTGGCAACTCAAAAGAGCTCTTCCATGTGAGTTCTTGCACTTCCCATCAAACATGACAAGCAACATTATAATAACGATTATTAGTTGCACTTTACCCACATTACAAGGAAGTTCCTGAAAGGATTTAATATATATTTTTGAAATAATTTGTAGAATTTAACTATGTTAACATAATTTTTTTGACATAGTCAATTTGTCAATTTTCACCTATTTTTTTATTTTTAATTATTTTAGAAGTCGTGGAAATGGTTGGATGAAAAACTGCACAAATGAAATGACACAATAGTTTCTTTGTTCATCCAACCATTTTAACGTCAACAGCTTTTGAAATAATTTAAAAAACAAGTGGAAAATAAAACGTCATCTGTGTCAATTTATGTCAACAAATGATGTTAATATATCATTTTACTAAGAAGAATTGTTTGTGAATTTGGACGGTTTAATATGGTTTAATAATGACTATGAATTGTTTAACCCTGCTCGCTTTTCGTGTGCTTAGACCGGGTATGGAATGCAAGAAAGACAAGGTTGCTGAAGCAGTAACACTCCAGTGAAATACAAATATTCCTATATACTGTATCCACTTTCATTTATCCTCCTATACAACATTTCATGATCCTGTATTTTGATGGAATAGAATTATCATTCACCCAAATAATTATGGTAAACTATCGAAGAAAGCATTCAAACTAACAACCCTGAAAAACTAAAGAATTTCAAACAGTTGATGCACATAATTTTTTCCCGTGGTGGCATGGATTGTTGAATCATGCTATTATATTTGAAACGGAGATCTTTGCCTTCCAGGTCGTAGATCAGAATGTGAACTCCATGCGGATCCCCATTTTCCAGTCCCGTCTATCTTTTGACACCAATGCTGTAAAATGGGCTTGTTCTGAAGGAAATGGTTTTTCCTCCCCTCCCCTTTTCTTCTTCACGATGGTAAGGATGCATGTGAACCTCCATGCATCTCATCTGCATATTGATTAGTTGCTCGGTATCGCGGAAAACGTTTGCACTCACCATGTTCAAAATAAAGTTAAACATATGAACTAAAACCACCTGTTAGTTCGGGCTTTTCTACCGTTTTTGTCACTCAAATGAATTCATCTAGTTGGGTCTTGAAGTATCATAAAGCAGATGGTTTCAGAGATGGCTAAGCTAGAACGGCTGGCCTGGCCAGTTTTCAGTGTCTACCAGACACTTCAAAATTTGCAGCACATCAATACCAGAAGATTCAAATCAGGATATCACAATTAGCACAACCATCTGACATAATTGATACAAGGTCATCAAGCATTCCATATATTAAACTAGACGAAGGATGTGCTTTGTCAGCAACACAAAAAGAATGAGTTTTACCACTAAGAGTTATCCAACTGCAACCTGGAATCTTTTTTAAACCTCTTTCTTTCATCTTTGTTCTCACCTCACTTACCACATCCCATCTTCTAGAGGAAGCGTATGTATTTGAAAGGGATATATAATTTGAAGGGTTTTCAGGTTCCAGCTCTAAGAGACGTCTATAAGCCAGGTCTCTTGTCCTTGAATTCCCATGCATTACAGAGGCAGTTAAAAGAGATCCCCAAACACTTGGACCAGGATCTAACGACATTTCTACGATGAATTCCAAGGCTTGATCAAGCTGGCCTGATCTACCTAACATATCCACAACACAAGCACAAATTTCAACTGTTGGTTTTATATCATACTTAGTCATCAGCGACTTATATATACTAATGCCTTCATCTACCAATCCTGACTTGCTACAAGCTGAAAGAACACCAACCACTGTTATCATGTCTGGTTTGAACCCTTCCTGAAGCATTTTGTGATACGTAATTACAGCTTCTTCTCCTCTCCCGTGTAATCCATACGCAGAGATCATTGAACTCCAACTTATAGCATCTTTGAGATAGGAATCAGATGCAAATGCCCGTCTTGCATAATCCAAACTCCCACTTTTGGAATACATGTCAATTAAAGCATTGCATAGGGAAACATCATCGTTTAACTCCATTTTAATAGAAAACCCATGTATCTGTTTCCCTCCTGTTAATCCAGCAAGCGAGGCACAAGCGGGAAGCACACTAACAAGTGATACTTTATTGGGTCGTATTCCATCCTTCATTTGCATCTCACGAAGAAGAACCAATGCATCCTCAGGTGCTCCACTCTGCACATAACCATTGATCATTGCCGTCCAAACATACACATTTCTGTTTTTCATTTGGTCAAACACTCTCCTTCCGATAACAACTCTCTTACTCCTGGAATACATATCAATCAAAGAAGACCCCATATGCACCTCTAAACCCATCTTCAAATCAACCCTATTCTTCACCACGAAACAGTGAAGCTCCCTCCCATAATCCCACTTACCAGAATCGCCACTACACACAGGCAGCAAACTCGCGACGGTAAAAGCATCGGCCATAAATCCCTCACATTGCATTCGTACAAAAAACTTCCACAAATCCTCATGGGAGGGAGAATTACAAATTCCCAAGGCAGCACACCCAGAAATTATAACATTGAACGAACCCACATTCCTCTGAGACATTTCCTCAAACACATTCACTGCTTGAGCAAACTCCCCACACCTACAATACATTGCCATCAGAGAATTCGCAACAACAACATCCGACAGAAACCCCACCCTTACACTCTTCCCATGAATCAATCTCCCGGAAACCAAGTCCTCAAGTTCGCCAGAAACTTTGAAAACCGTCGCGAGAGTGTAGTCATCGGGCAACACACCATTGCGACCCATTTCTCCGAACAAATCAAAGGCTTGGTGAAAGTTGTGGTTTTTAACGTACCCATTAATCAGTGAGTTCCAGATGTAAACGTTCTTGGCCTCAACGAACTCAAAGACAAACCTTGACGATCTCAACCCGCCACACGTGGCGTATGCAGAGACGAGCCTTGTGGCGAGGAAAACGTTTTGCGCATAACCATTGGCGAGGATCTGAGCGTGAGATTGTTGAGCGAGTTTCTGAGCTCGAAGGTCGATGCAGAGTTGAAGCAGACGGAAGAGACTGTACTGTGTAAGGGGGAGAGAGGGAATGGCAGAAGTGTAATAACGACAGGTTATTAGGGCAAATGTAAATGCCCTCTTTAGAACCATAAGAACGTTTGAATTTGGCGGTTTAAGATGAAGCAGACATTCGAGATATGTTTCCATTTGCACAACATGGTTTTGTACACCGCTCGATTGAAACACCGTAAATTCTTAAAATTATAAATATTTTGGTTTAATGTTTTTATTTTTTTCTAGAATTTCAAATAGCTTTTTTATTTTTAAACGTTTCAATTAGATTTTTATTTTTGTAAATTTGATGCAAATAAATTTTTTGCCTCAATTTAATCAAACGATGTTAATTCATATGTCACGTGGTCTTGGTGACACTTATTTTTAAAACATGTATAAAAAAATATGTAAATTAATTTTTTTAAAATTTAATATTAAAAATTTAAGTAAATATATTATAATATTTACTGAGATGAAATAAAGAAAGATGAAAGTTGAAAAATTTGAACGTTCTCTTGATGAAACATCTCTCCATGAAACATAAATTCTTATATCGTCAATTTGATTTTACTTAAATCTTTAATTTTAAATTTTAAAAAAATTCAATTTACATATGTTTTTTTCTACACGTGTTTTAAAATATCACCAAGACCAAGTCACACACTAATTAATGTCATTTAACGAAATTCTACGAAAAAATTTATTTGAATCAAATTAAAAAAATAAAAATCTAATTAAAATCCAAAAAAAAAGAGACATATTTAAAATTTTAAATAAAAATAAAGACGTATCAAGACATTAAACCAAATGTTGGATCTATTAAATAAATTTATCAGCTAAAAACTATAGAGTTCCAGTATTTTCTCATTGTTTCTTCCTTCTTTAACTTTCTTCCTCCATGATAAAAAAAAAAACTATAAATAAGTAAGTATTCAAAGTAAAAAAGGTTTATATTGGTCTGAACATCATAATCATAATGTCTTTACAAGTATCTCTGAAATCGACAATTAAGATCAAAGACGAAAAATAAAAATTAAAAAACTATGTATATTAATTCTCTTTGGACCAAAGATAAGAAAACAAGAAAAAAAAAACAAAAGAAACTATAATTTGTTAGTTTTGTGGAGTCCATTTGACTTTATGAGATTTTGTTAAAAAAAATTATACTTTTAGTTTTTTCTATAACTATAGTCCATTTTTTCCAATTACTTTTATCTTGATTAACTTTGCATCCTTTATTTATTTATTATATTTAAATGAATAAATTATTTTAAAGGAATATGTTAGAACTAGGTTCAATTCGGACCTAAACAAAGAAATAATATCTATCCAGTATTAAGTATTCAATCAAAATTGCAAATTTTCAAAATGTGGGGATTAAAATTGTATATTCAACTATAAGAATGTTTATATTATAAATTAAAAAAAAAGCAACAAGACAAAATTATTATGCGCAAACAATTTATATTTTTAATAAATGCATATTATTTTTTAAATAATATTATTTTAAGAAATAAAAGTAAAATATTTTTTCTAAAATTTATTTTATGAAATGATAAGTAATTTAAAAAATGATAGAATTAAAATTAAAAAAATATAAAAAAGAATTAATTCTTTAAATAAAAATATTTGTATCTAATATTTTTTGTTATATTAATGTTAAACTCGTTTAATTAATATAAAAGTAAAATTAAAAAAAAAGTAACATTTCTAAAGAACTAAAATAATAATTTATTAAATATTAAATGACATAGTTAAAATACATCACTATTTTTACCAGTTTAAAAACAAATTAAATGAATAAAACAGTAAAATAATTTTTCAAATAAATAATATTTTATGTGACCGTGTAGATAATTTATATTGTTAATTTTTAAAATAATATTATTTTAAAAAATAAAAAAATTCTTTTCTAAATTTACTTTTATTAACGAGTAAGTAATTATAAATCATAAAAAAACAAAACTAAAAATAAAAAAAAATAATGTAAAAAGTGTATTACTTTAAATATAAATTATTTTTTAAAAACTTCGAAGTTATAAAATAATAAAATAAATAGAAAAATCCATAATTCTTAAATTTCTATAAAGATTGGTATTTGTATAAATTAATATATGTATCATTATGATTCGAACTATACTCTCTGTTAAAATCAAATTATAAGCAAACAAAAATGCAAAAAATTGCACTCACCCATTTTTAGACTCACAAATTACGACTTGAACATTTAAAAACTAAGCTCCAAAAAAAATTGTACTTATCTTTCTTGGGGTCAAATTCAAAAGGGGGTTTCCATGACAATGTAAGGGACAGTGTGGACTAGCACCGTGTTTATTCTACACTAACTTTGTACTTAATATTACTTCACGTATAATTATTTTAATATACAATATCAATATCTAATAGCATTTTACGTATTAGTAGATTAACCTAATTTAATCATTGAATATTTCAATATTAATTAATAAGGGCTTAGATTGGGATGACAAAAATAGTAGTGTTGGTGCACAAAAATCCACACATAGTTGGTATCTGCAAGTAATTATTATTATTATTTTCAATGATGAATATTTTAATATCTGTTTATAAATGGATTAGATATAAATATTACTGACTATACCTACAGTATTTGCTACTCATAAAAAATTAAAATTAAAATTTAATATACATTTCATTAAGTTATATTTATTTAAAATTAATTTATATTTTATTAGGTTAAATATAATTAAAATTAAATTTTAATTTATATTTAATTTAATTTATATATTTTTTAAAATTTATGTAAAAAATTATAAAATATATATATTTTTTAAATATTTACATGTATTTATGGATATTCATGAATTTTAAATATTTATAAATAATTTTTAAATAGGTATATGAGAGACTTAACGATCAGATTTTTTTTATTGCAAATAGATATTATCTATGTCCATTTATTGTTATCTTTAAGGTTTAATATCCAATTTAGTCTTCACTTTGGTTGAAAAATTTCAATTTAGTCCCTCGTTATAAAAGTATTTTACATTAGTCTTAACTTTTAAAATAGTGGGTTAGATTGGTCCCTTTCGTTAAATATAAGTTAACGAAGTTAATGGATGATGATGTGACACAACATAAAGCTGATGTGTTAGATTAATCCATTAATTTCGTTAACTTATATTTAACAGAAGAAATTAATCTGACCCACTATTTTAAAAGTTAGGACTAATTTAAAACACTTTTATAAGGAGAGATTAAATTGAGATTTTTCAATCAAAGTGAGGACTAAATTGGCTATTAAACTCATCTTTAACATAGATCCTCACATTTAATAAATAATAAAATAAAGAAAGTTTATGTCAAAATCGAACTATTAATTTTATAATTAATATTTGGATGTGTTTTTTAAAATAAGTATCTCATACATAATTTAACTATTTAGTAGAATTTTAAATATAACTATAAATATTTGACAATAAATATAAACTAATGATATTTTATATATTATTTATATGCATTCAGTTACTTTGACAGCGTAGTAGCAAGGGTATAATTTTTAGGTTGGAGTGAGTGGAGCTTATGCATTAATATTCTCCCTTTGATTAAAAAACTGAGATTATTATGCCATTATTATGTTTTTAATAGGCACAGCTGTAGAGAATAATTATTTCCATTCATTTTTAAATTTATGATAAATATTTAAAGTTCGTTAAGTAATTGTTTTATAAATTATCGCTACGCACTTTCAAAAAGGGTTAGAAAAAAAAAAGTTATCTAGTTGAATTTCGGTTCCTATGTCGCTTCGGTTGCTTTAGTCCATTTATTTTTAGATTCATATACTTTATATTTTAGTCTTTCTATTGATAAGAATTAAAAAATATCATTTAAATACGTGAAGAAGAAGAAGAAAAAGTAATAATAGCATGTATAGATAATCAATTTTTTTCCTTATATTATTAGTATTTGAAAATTATTTTGAAGCTTAAAGATTATTAAGCTATTAGACTGATAATTAGTTTCAATTACCTTAAACAAAAAAATTTGCGGTCAAAATTTTATCCTCGAGACTTCGTAGTTGAAGGACTAAGAAAAAATGACTAAACTATTACTACTAATTGAAATTCTCTAATTTATATGTACATTTTCTTTTTTATTATACCGAACAATGTTTATTTTTATTCATTGTAAAATATGACTGTCTGATTCATATCATACAACTATTCACTTTTATAAGTTACTGTCGGATAAATCAGAATTTTTTTATATAGATCTTTTAGTAAGTCAATAGTAAATCAAAAGTATTTTACTTCAAAAGTAAACATCTATTTATGGAGTTTATAAAAATTTGACCAATTAATTTATCTCTTAATAATTATTAATATAAATCTTAACTGTCTGATCATAATCATTATAACATTAATTACGTTTTAACTCTGTTCAATAATTGTTAGGAGTGATTCTGTAGGCACCCATGCGTTAAGTTTTGTCCTTATAACTTGCTACCTTCTCGGGTTAGCTTGCGGTCCATAGTAACGTATTATAACTAATAAATTTTTTTATTTAATATTACATTTAGTATTTAAATAAACGAATTTTTATTATTTTTGACATTTTTATACGTAATCTTCTAATTTTTGGAACGAACCGCAATTGAAGGGTGTGGAGTTAGAACATTATTTTCAAATCATTGACATAAAACCCAAGTCTGAAACACGTCTTATTTTAATAATATTTGTAAATTGTTTTACTTAACATGCAATCTCAGAAACTGTTTAGAAATCTAAATAAATTTTGTAGAAATTAATTTTTGAATGAAGTAAAAGTGCTTAATAATGTAAATAAAAATTAACACCTAAAATAAATTATCGGACATGAATTAATTATTTCAGTATTGATTATTTTATAATCAGTTCTTTAACATCAATATAATCAAGCTGAACCGTACGAATACAAAAAAAATAAAAAATTCTTACGTTTCTGGTAATATCTCTCCCTCTGTAATTCCAGATTCTGAGATACTTGCAGAATGTCAGAACCAGAGATCCTTCTTCTTCAGGGTGTAATCAACACGTAAAAAGATTATTTGTTAAATAAATGAAATATACTGCGTAAGATATGTGAGAATTAAAGAATCAAATTCTATCTTGGTTTAAGAAATATATTCATCAAGAAATGGAAAAAAAGGAGAGAATTTGTAGTATGTGTTGGTTAAATAGACGAAAAGAATAAGGTGAGAAAAGATGTGTGAAGAAGCTTTATGTTGAGTTTTACCAATAATACCAAAAGTATCTCATCATAATCTATGTTTAAAATTTGCTTATCTACAGAGCTTTACCATCCAAATGAAATGACACAAAGGGTTTTACTTAGTTTCTATAATTGCTTTATGTAATGTCTGCTAAATTTTTAAGCTTCTGCTTCCACCATGGTTTCAGACAATTGCAAGAGGAGAAAATAACTGAGAAATCTAGTTCATTTCTTCCACTTTCCTACAGCAAGAAAAGCAAAGAAATTTGTGTAAGGAGGTGTTTGAACACATTTGATAAGATATTCTCCGCTTTAGAACCAAATTCTCACGGATTTGTTTTTGGTATCATTTTAAAAAACTTTTTATGTGTATGTTCATCTCTTACTGACGTGAGAATTTGTTTGTACGGAACAATTTGAGACTTTACGAGCAAAATTGAGACACTTTATTAAGGGGTTATACAATAACTTGCCTTCAGAAAATCACTCACTAGTCACTACAATGACTTGCACACATTCAAGAAACAATTAATCCTAACTCTGAGCTCCTTGTTTAGGAGCCTTATCAAGCCGTGACTCATAGTTGTAGTACAAATCTTTCTAACAGTTTTCAAGGCTAAATAGATAAAAAATAAATAAACTTTAACTGAAAGGAGTGACTAAATTGTGTAAACTAGCTTTGCTTGTAGCACTTGCTGCATTGAAATTGCAAAGAACATCGTCTAAGTTCCACAGTCCATCCCAGAGAATTTCTTCGTTTGAGGACTCTGGTGCAGAGACATTGTCACTGACATTGAACATAGAGTAGAAGTAGCCCTGCTGCTCTGAAGTGTTTGGACACATGTTAACCATTTCTTGTGTCTCTTGAGATGTAGAAGGGACTCTATGATCATATTCTTCAAGCAAGTTTATGATCCCTTTTATGTCCAAGTTGAATTGGAATTGCTGCTGCTGCTGCTGCAGCTGCTGCTGAACCTGCTGCTGATGCTTCAACTGCAGTTGTTGCTGTTGAAATTGCTGCCTCCTTGAGGAACGGATTCTAGCCTTCTCAGCAGCATCAGAAGGGCTTTTAGCCTTTTTCTTGAAATGGGTCCTCCAATAGTTCTTGATCTCATTGTCAGTTCTTCCTGGCAAGCTTCTTGCAATTGTTGACCACCTGAAATCTTCTTTATCATAAACACATACACAAGCTGAGAAAACATGCAAGTATATAAAAGATTGAGAATTGAAAAATTACCTGTTTCCCCACCTAGCATGCAGCTCCTGAATTATGCTTTCTTCCTGTGGTGTTATCTGACCCTTCTTTAGGTCTGGTCTGAGGTAATTCACCCATCTCAGTCTGCAGCTCTTTCCATTTCTTTTCAGTCCTGTTCAGAGAATAATAGGTGTAAAGATAAAATACTAACAAGTATATTTGCTGCTGCTGATAATAAAAAAGAAAAAACCTGCAAGTCTTGCAACAGAGTTCCATCTGCCTTCACCATGCAATCTGACATACTGAATGAGCAATCTGTCTTCTTCAGCAGTCCAAGGACCCTTCCTCCATCCTTGTTCCTCTATCACACCCCATCCCATGTTGCTTGCCATAACTCCCCAATACATACAAAAAGTCTTCTAAAGTTGTTGTCTCTTTGGGACAGTTTTTGTGTTGTAAATTATGTGCTACTGATTTGTGTTCTATGTTTGCTGCATATTTATACCTGCAGCCGGACCTCAACTTCATTATGTCAGTCAACCAATGTTATTTTCTTGTAATCCCTGTCCATGTCACTGTTAGAGACACGGTTATGCTGTCTAGAGGGAAAAGACAACATTTTTTTTCACAAGAAATCACATGCTCTTGATTAGTAAAAGAAAAATATATCATCACATACCTTTGTATTCATTACACAACACATAATACAATAATAAAATATCATAAAGTTAAATTTTTATATATTAAAAAAACAAAAAAAAAAGTAGTGTTAAAGAAATGTAAAAAATTTAAGTATTTTAAAAAAATATTTTTTCTTAATAAAATTGTTATGAATGATAAAGTTTGTTTAAGTATTCTTGGGAAATAATTTTAAAGATAAAATATACTCTCTTACTTAAAAAGAAAACAGTTTAAACATAAGTGAGTGTTTGGATTAATGATAAATAATTTGCTTTAATAATTAACAATAAATATAACTAATTATTATTATTATATGTTAGATGAAATGTGGTTTAATATAATTTAATCATTATTTTTATATTTTTACATTGACAAATTTCGCACTTAAAATTTAAAAAACAATTGGAGTATCATAATGATTTCTTAGAGAAGATAAATTCATTGCACATTCTCCATTATATGTGATTTTACTATAAAATAGTTTGATGTCCAAGAAAGCAGAAATTTTAGGAATGACAATATTTAATAAATTAATATATAATACTTGTTACAATGAAATTAATTGTATTTATACAAGCCTAATCTGAGTTAAAAGAAAAAGAAAAAGAAAACATTCATTTTATAAGGTCAAAACGCACTATGAACAATATTAACTCCTTATATTATTTGAAGGCAAAGTGTAATATATTTATTATTCACTATACATATTGAAATATAGTTCCAATTATAAGAAAATCTTGGTAACTGACGAAAATACCCTTGCGGTTTATTATTAACGTCAGGTTGATGTTAGTGAGTGTTTGGGGTGTTTAAGAAAAATCAGCTTCCTCACCAACAAAATCTTGAGCCGCTGAAAGAGCTTGGAAAATTGGAACAGCCAATGATGGAATAACATACAAGAGAAGGGTATATTAGAAAATTGAAGATTATGTTAAACTATTAGGTGACAAACTTAGCGAAGAAAAAATAAAAGAGAAATTATATTATTTTAGTTGCTGTGGTGACACGTGTTAAGTAGGGTGATGGATCTGGACATTGAGAAGCATAATCTAAGGAATGAAACATAAAATATTAACGTTAGTGATGTTTTCTTAAAGTGAAAAGTACAAGATCCCCAATGGGCATTCCCCAGGTGTTGGACTGCTTGCCTTTTTCGGGGATCAATACAGATAATTCTCATTTTTCATTAAAATATTATTTAATTGATACCATTTTTGGGTAATGGGGCCAATTAAATATTATGGCTATGATGGGGTCGAACGTCATTTTGGGACAGCTGTTTTTTTATTTTTTATTTTATTTATTTTTAATTCCAACCATGGTGCTTCGTGAACTGATGCTGGACATGTGAATTTTCCATGGTAGAGAAGAAAAAAACACAATTGATTTTGAAAATATTGATGTTAAATTTCACACGTGAGGTTTGAGCTAAATTAGTTGCCATTGCCACTTCGAATTCATATATTAACATTGTCTTTAACCTAAAATGTTAAAATAATGCATTTATAAATTTTTATATGTTTAATTATTTTTATCTTTATCTAATCTAAGATTAGACAAACATTTAAATTCTCAAAAAAAAATAAAAATAAATTGCATTTATATATTGTAACTCAATCTTATTATTATTAATCGATGAGATCTCTAACAAATTTAACAAATTAAATTCTAAAAGTTAAGGTTTTTTTTAGAAAAAAATGGGCTTTTGTTGATAAAGAGATATGTTGTGCCCTTTAATTTGTTCCTTATCTATGAAAAACAAGGGTCTTTACTCTTTATTCCACATTCTTATATAGTACTTTTTGGTATTTTAATCTGAAAAGGATGTTGTTACGTGGATTGTTGATGAAGTGTTAGAACCCCAGAAATTACATTGAAAGCCGTAGTCATAAATTTGGTCACTAAAATCTGCAGACAAATTTGAAACTACATGGATGAATTATTTTGAGACATTCATTACTCTGGTGTTGAAAGTCGGTGTGTTAGAAATTTCACATCAACTAAAGATAAGATCAATTTATAATATATAAGTAGGTATAAATCTTAATTTACAAACCAATTTTATAAGGTTGAGTTAGACTTAAAATCTACTTCTTAACGATTAAAAGAAAAGAAACATAATCAAACACAACCGGTGCTAATAACATTAAGAATGTATATATGTGTAGATAGTGCAAGTAATATCCGTGTGTGGTACGGATCCATCATCATCTAATAAAGTAAATAACATAATATAAATATATTTGTACTACTAAAACACTTTGTTTAACAGCTAAGCATGTGTGCGCACTCAAACCAAATTTTTAAAAACTAAAGGTGAAAAAGAGGATCGTATGTGATTTCTTATGTTGTGGATACACATGTAATTTGTTCTTTGTTTGCTTGTCCTTTCAACATAGATTAGGATCAAGGTTTTTCCATTGAGAGTATTTAATTTCGACCATTATTCTATCGAATCTAATTGTTTAACACGACCCACATATATTAATTCTTCTGTGTCTTCTAGAAATCCATTTGCTAATCAGATCAAACTTTCACACTTCACACTCGCCAATTAACTTTGCACTATCATAAAATTTAAAACTTGTGATACTGTTTACAAGATTGTGTACTAACGTTACTTGTATAATTAATTGCAAGAAGCTTAATTAATTCAATGGTTAATCATGCTTTTAGAATTTTAATTGTAATTAAGATTGTTTTATAGACTATTTGTTTGAATGGAAAATTGGATCTTAAAAAGCAAGGCCTAATCATCATCGCTTTGTGTTTGAAGGAATTACTTAACAAGAAAGTGGAGAAAGAGAGATATGAATATTAATTAATTGTAGTAAAGATTAGAGTGAGAATTAATATAGCTAATAGAGTTGGAAACTTGGAATAGAAAAGTGATATCGTTTTTTAATTGAATACCAACATATCACTCTAGAGAACTTGTTAGTGTCCTCAAATCATGAACACAAAGTTAACACTTTTAGAATGATATTATGATCTCTAACAATCGCACAAGCATTAGCTTAACTATAAATAGTATATGCATCAACTTATTTAGGCCCTTAAGCATAAGATGACAAAACATCAAACCATAGACACTTTTTACCAATAGATTTCATAAATTCTAAGAATATTTTCTCTAATATTTTAAAATTGCGTAGCTAATGTGTGTTTAGCCATCTTCAATTCTATTAAATGCAAATTCTGCTGAAAAGGAAGAATTAAAAACTTGTAAGGATATAAAGAACATCTTAACCACCGTTAAAATAACCAAAATAAAATGGGGATAGAACTTAAGGAATAAAAATAGTGTGTATATATATATATATATATATATATATATAAAGTTGATTTTGAAGAGGAAATATATGCTCCCTGGTTCTTGGTTTGGGTTATTTATATACTAGGTTCAGCTTCGGTCTTTTTCGATGATATGATTCGAATCTTTTATAGTTGATATGTTTTTCTTGTGTTTGTCTATTTCTTATTCCTCATTGGTCATGATGAGATGAGAAAGAATTTTGCTTCTAACCATAACGTTTGTTATAAATGGGTTGGATATGTTCATGATTGTTAAGTATATGTAACATCCCAAAATATATAGCTATGTATATAGATATAGAATGCAACAATTATAATAAAAGAAAGCAGTAAAAATAATAGATGACAGTAAATGTATAAGTTACAGTCATCCAAAAATAGAGGAAAATTTAAAAACGAAAAGAAACCTGAGTACAAGTTTCTAAAGTTTCTCAAAATACAAGATTACTAAACATTAAGAAGACCTAAAGGGTGCTCTCCAAAATAACAAGCTATTGATATAAGAACTAATAAACATCCTAAGTACTAGGGACTGGATCTTCCTCAGTCTCCAACGCCTGCTCCAGTGGTACGTCATCACCTACTGCTCACATCCAAAGGATTGGATGATCATCGCAAGAGAAAAAGCAAGCACATACAAACATACAAGTGCAAGGGTGAGCTAGGTCTCAAATAAACACACAAATCATGGCAATTTAATCTAGCATTACTAATAGCATCCATTTACATACAAGCATGTAGGTCATCAGAAACATAAACATTCATTTCACAAGGCTTATTAAAACAAGCATCATATCATGTTAAGACTCTAGACACGTCCGGACTTGGAATGAATATGTAGAGCTGGGGCGGGTTGTGCACTTGTGATGGCCCCTACTGCTTTGCAAAGCCATTGCCGAGGGGTTCCACTCGACCATACACAAGGCTAGTCCGTTACCGCAGTATAGACCTCCAGTGATAGCGTTTACCTTAGGACCTCCCACTACTCCCATCACACGCGTTAATCCTCTCTAAGTGAGAATGAAAGACCGTTGGAGTATTAGGGATAACCCCCCATATGGAAGCCTCTCTCATTCGTTTAATACACTAATCGATCTCACCGAGAGATCATAATTTCATAACCGATCCAACCACTTTATTTTCATAATACATCTCTTTGAATCAAAATATACATCCAAATTCACATTACGTCATATACACACCATACCACATCAACTATTCTTAATTTGCAATAAAAATCAAATGCACACACAATTAACCAAAAGAAATTGGCTAACACACCTAAACCGAACGTTTTATATATGGGCCGAACCCTTAATGCCTTGGCTGGCCACTAGGATTGAACAGAGTGTCAGGGCCGAACACTCTTTTATAGACCGAACGGCCACGAACTATCATGGCTCAAGTGAGACGAACCCACCTATGACCGAGAGTCTTTACAAGACCGAACGGTCATGAGAAGGGCCAACCTTTTCTGACCGAGACTCACAAGACCACCTGACTGAGACTCACAAGACCCTATGACTGAGACTCACAAGACCATCTGACCGAGACTCACAAGACCAAGATCAGTACTGGACCGAGAACAATACTTGACCAGAAACAATACATGGCCAAAAGCATCTAAGACCGAAATCCTTATATGGCCGAGAGTAATGTGAGACCGAGAACATTTGGGACCATGGACCCTATACTACGGAGATCACTTTAGACCGAACAGTCATGAGAAGAACCAACTCTCTCTGACCAACAGTACCAGACCGAACGGCCAGAAAGAGAATCAACTCTTCTCTGACCATGAGTACAAGACTGAACGGTCATGGGGAGAACCAACTCTCCTCTGACCGAGACCCACCAGACGAACGGTCATAAAAAGGACCAATCCTTTAATGACCAAGACCGTGAAGACCGAGAACAATACAGGAGTGAAGAAAATACTAGACCGAGAACCACACGTGTCCGAGAGCAATGCCAGGCCGAGAGTACTAGACAGAACGGTTCCTCCTAGCAAGTCCTAAGTGAGGCAACCACTTGTGACCGAGGGTCACACATAAGATCGGACGGTCATGAGAAGGACCCTCCTTCTCTGACCGAGACTCCTAAGACCGGACGGCCAAAACTCTGCAGAATTCTGCAGAATTGAGACAACACCTATTGGGACCATTTCTAACCATTTTTACCAACTTCTAACATCTCTAATTTTTGTTTGAGACATAATTAAACTTATCTAAATGATTCTAAACCTTCCCATTTCATTTCTAAAGTGATTTAAGCTTCTTTTCAACTTCAAAACGCCAATTTCCTCAACTTAGGAACCCAAAACCCAATCTGACCACTTTGCACCTATTTTGACCAGTTTGGTGACTCAAACAACTATATATTGGGTGAAACTGCCTCAACAGTCCAAAAACGTGACAGGACTCATTACTTAAAATCACTACCTCACTTCCTCTAAAATGGCCAAAAAGTGACTCTAAGACACTTGATTTTCCTTCCTATCAACACCACAACAGATTTTTCCACACCAAAACAGTTCCAACATACATAATTCATCACTCAAAATCATCTCAAACAGTTCATATCCATCAATCACCACATTCACATAACACCCACACTTTCATACATATATTTCAAGTTAACCAAAAATCAAAAACATGCGTGAAGCAACATATCAATTCGAAAATCATCATGCATTCACATCATACAACTAAAATAGAAAGA
The DNA here is from genome assembly GCA_036885675.1 of Vigna mungo. Lineage (NCBI taxonomy): Eukaryota > Viridiplantae > Streptophyta > Magnoliopsida > Fabales > Fabaceae > Vigna > Vigna mungo. Next base: position 39,604,457 of record CP144692.1, on the reverse strand, counting down.
AGAACTAACTCCCCTTACCTCTAGTGTATACGGCCAACTTAAGGAAGAATCCTAGATCACTTGTTTTGAACCCCAAAGGAGGGAATCACCTATAAATCATCAATTGATGATGGAAAACGAGTCTTAGAATCAAATTGAAGCTAGATTGTGGAATAAAATGAAATGGGTTGCATGGAGTAAATGAGAAAGGGGCTTTCTTACCGGTTGGATGCAACAAAGATTCAATCGGTGGAAATACTCCTCTTGAAGTCTTGAAGGCTTAGGTAGCTTCAATTCAAGAAACAAACGGTGAAGATTTGAGTTTGGATGGATGGAAAGTGGAGAAATGAAGAAGACAAAAAAAAAGAGTTGTGTTTTTGTGAGGAAGTGTCGTGAAAGAACATGAGAGAACAAAGTTTTTACAGAAGCTTACTTTTGCATATTTAACCTTGGTCAAATGACTAGCTAGCACATGTACTCCATTTAAAAATATTTTTCAAGGTATTACAGTATCCATGTCTAATAATAAAGAAATTAATCAAGAATATAGGAATGTATTAATATTAAGTAAATATTTAAGTTAGTAAAAGATTACAATTATCAAAATTAGTCGTATAAAAATTGTGAAAAGATAACTAAAATACGATTCTTATATTTGAGTCATTTTTATATATATAATAAATTATTAAATATGTAAAGATTATTATTATATTTTATTAGTCAATGTATTAAAATGATATAATTAATTAAATTATTGCTAAAAACATGTATAACATAAAAGATTAACTATGTATATACCATAAATAATATTTTAATTTAGGGTTGAATTAAAATATTTAAACTTAATAAAAAAGTAGGTTGTATACATGATGGGATCATGATTCTGTACGTAAGCACGTATAATTTTTACAGTTTTTTTTTTTTTCATATTCATCATAAGAAAAAAAAAATCAAAATGTTCATCTACTTTGTTCTCAATTATCAATTCATATAGTTTTTGCTTACAATTCTAAAAATATTGGAAATTGTTTTATTTATAAAAAGGGATTATTTTACAATTGATCTGGTTTAGATTCATAATCTAACAACAACATTTAGAGTATATATCACACAACATGCAAAAAAATAATGCCCCTCCCTCAAGCCGAAAAGTACACGTAGAGGTTGGACAAAAAATTATATGAACTGTTACAAGTTATTGAAAAAATATATGCAAGATGGTCGGAGGAAAGGGAAAAAAGAAGTTAAAAGAGCTAGTTCGATTTTTTTGGTTAAACTATTCAACAATTGTCTCAACATGTTTAATATGAAAAGCAAGATCAAAAAGATAATCACTTGACTGTCATAAATTGACTATCACAGGTAAAAGATAATCACTTGCAACTCACAAGTGGTACAGTAGCCACGATTCAATGTTCAATCTCAGAAAGCACTGGGAAATTTGTCACTTACATCTTCGATTTCCATGAAATGGAAAAAAATATAAAATAAAAATACAAGGAACATGCTTGTTTTTATGAAGGCACAATCAAAATAATTGAAGTCATAGATCAAAATCACTGAGGAAAAATAAATAATCTTTGTGAATGAGATATCTTAATACAATGAATAACTTGTATAGGGCAACCTAATCACCTATGTTGGCAAAACTTGTGAGCTTTTGTTAGAAGTGGGTTTTAGGTCTAATTCAACCCCACAAAATCAGCTTATAAGGTGAGGTCTGCACCCCACTTATATATTATAAATTGACCTTATTTTAGTCGAGGTGGGATTTCCAACAGACTCCCCTCACATCGAGGTATATTTCATTCTTTCTTCTTTTGTAATAGCCTTGTTATAAAACATGTGTTTTATATATTACAAAAGTTTCATTGTCTCTTTTCATGTTGGTCGAGTTTATGTTGGTTGAGCTCGTTGTAGATGTTGGAAGATTTTGTTTGATCCGGTTAAGTTGCAACTGAAAAAAAAAATGCATGGACGTTGTTTCGCTTGTGCTGCAAGTCACGAGATATCTTTGCACATCATGGTTTTTTTAACCAATTATCTCATCAGCCACAAGGTGTAAAATTCTTCTGCATGTTATAGTCTTTGAGTCAGTCACATATATATGTCCTCCAAACTCTATATATAGAGGTCCTATGATCATTCAAAAAATACATATATATATATATATATATATATATATATATATATATATATATAATACAATATTGAGCTCTCTCTTTCACATAATACCTTTCGAGCTCTTTCTCTCTCGTCTCTTTCTTCTTTTCTTTCTTTTCTTATACTTATTGTAATATCCTGAATTTATTTATTTTTCAAATATATTTATTTGTTACTTTTGTTATCTCAAAGTTTTTGACTTATCTAATATTACAAATAAGTCTTGAGAATAATAGATCTATACATCTCAATAAATTATTATTCGTATTTATATCAGTTTTCTAATGCAAGCCTAAAGATTGGGACCATATTTAATAGAAGGAACTTTGATTCAAGGATTGAACTTAGTTTGAATTAGATAACTAGAAGCTTCAACGTTCATGATGTGCAGGTGTTCGATCGATTTAAGTTAAAAGAACAATATAGGAATTTGAACCCTACAAACTTTATGCTACTTGACCATCATTTACTTCAAAAATATAAAAAACAATTAAGTATTCATGTTCTATCAAACACATTTGTTGGTCTAAATATTCATTTTAACATACTTCATATAGGCATATGTGGAGATTTTTTAGTGTATATCTATTTTTTGTTAGTCTAACAGCTGCAATAGCGCGTTGAATGATATACAGCATTTCGTAGAGGTTGATTATCCAATTGAAAGTATGGAAATTGTGTTAAAGTAGGTAAGTTTTAGTGTGAGCTCACAGTTATAATGACACTGAAAAAACCATTATGGGTGGCTAAATCTGACTAACTGTTCAAGTCTTTGACTACTGTTTTAACAATGAAAGCAGGTGAAAAGTTAAGTAAGAATTAGTGAGTGTAAGTTAAAGATCAAAAGAACCAAAGTTTTGCAATAAAGAAATGAGACAACTTAGGTCATTGCACTATTTCACACATATACCTGCCAAAAAGGCGGGGCTTAGAGTACTTTTCAGAATGATTTAAGTTCCTTTGTGAACTAACTTGAGACACATATGGTAGAAATATATGGTAGAAATTTGAGACACAAATTTTTTTATATTTATTTGATATTTTCTATTTTTATTTTTTTTTTCTTGAAAAAAATACAAAAATTTATTTTTTTATGATCATTTTATCTTTGTACTGTGTGTCAAATGAATATAAAAGTATATAATCCTATAATTACTCTTATTGTATCATATTTTTATAAAAAATACCTTTTACATATATTCGTATTTATTTTAAACTTTGGATATTTTATATTTAGGATAATTGAGTACATATTGGTTATCTTTGAGCTGGCATGTATTCCACCCATACGTACATGGTCGTGAAGAAATCATATTGGTCAAACATTGATAATTTATAATTAAGTTAAGAAGAGATTCACTCGAAATTAGTAAATAATTATGTCACATGACTCGAGTTTATCAAGGTAATGGATACATGTCATATATTAGCTTCTTTAAAATAAGGAAATTATATTATATTATATTATATTATATATATATATATATATATATATATATATATATATATATATATATATATATAATTATTTATGATATAAACAGTTGCCAATAACATATCATCAACTTATTACTCAAGCTTAAAAAAGTTATAAACACATGTTATTTAGGGTGTACATGCCACGTGTCATAATCACTTTTATTTATATACTCACTCTAAAATTTCTTACTGACTGAAGTACAAGAGTTTTTACACGTGCACTTTCTCTCTTATGATTATACATGTAAACAATAAGATTAATCTACTTTAAAGACTATTCGACCAAATTCAATAAGAATAATTAAAAATTAAAACTACAATTACAATACACAAAGTAAAACTAATGTGACAGTAATTCATACATGGTGACCATTTTTATGATTGAAAATACGCGCATGCGTAAGTTTGTTTCGAAGCTTAGAATCACCTGATTGTATGTTATGTGTTTTCCTAAAACATGAAATGAATATTAAACAGAGGACTGGTGGAAATGCTATGTAAACGAAACCGTTGAAGATAAAATTTAAATTTAAATTATTCTGTTCTTAATTAGGAATAAGTTTTAAATATTTAAAGTTGTTTTCTGTTTTTAAATTGTTTCTTATTTTTAAATATAAGTTGTTAATATTATTTATAAATGTATTTTTTTGAGAAGGAAAATATGAATGAATGAATTATCTCTAATAATTGTTTCAACAGAAACGTTTTAACTTAGGATGGTTGAGATAAGAATTTGGTGATGAATTGAATGTGAGAAAAACAAAGGCACGCGCAAAGACATCTATGTCAAAAACTTTAGGACTCGTAGTGCGAACCAAACTAATTGTCGTTGTTGATCTAATCCTGAGTTTGTGTTGGCTGTTAGGCACTACCGACCAATTTAACCAATGCTTTGTTTTATGTCGACAACAATCACTTCCAAATTATCATAATTAATACTTTATCAAACAATTAAGAAAAGATCTTCTGGCTGCACTTTTCTTATAACTTTTTGACTGAATCGGTCAACCTTTTTGGATTTTCCTCTTATTCAAAACAAGATAGCCACAGGCTTTGGTAGGCTTACGTAGCCATCATCTTCACCCGTCATCCACCATTTCATTTCATGCCATTCTCTTTTTCAAGTCCATGCCAAAATCATTTCAAGCTCTACCAATTCACCATTCCATCTTCCAAATTCTCTCTAGTTTTCATTAACATAGTGTTTAGTGTGAAACACATATTCACACTATTCCTCCAATTATGCAATCACTTTCTTCTTACCTTATGTATCAATTCATCATTACCAATTTCACACTCTCACTATCTATACCTATTATGCTATCAAATAATTTCCTACTCATCAGATTTTTCAATCCTTCACCATATAAGAGAATGTAATTAAATTGAAAGATGTTGAACACCATTTATGTATATAAAGAAATTCAATCTAACTAACTCATCAAATACTATATTATTAATAGTTTTATATTTTTTTATGATGAGGGAGACTTTTCATAAATCAGGTACAAGTTTTAGCATAAGGCATAGGGATGACAATGGATTAAGTCGGACACGGAGTGTCTATTGGCAACCCAAAAAAAAATTCATCAGCTACCTGTATGGATATCTACTTAAAAAATATCCATGGGTATTTTAAAATCCGCGGATACTCGTGAGTACCTGCAGATACCCGCAAATATTTAAAAATATATATTTTTATAAATTATTAAAATAAAATTTAAATAGAGTTACAAAAAATATATAAAATATAATATAAATTAAAATTTAATTTTAATTAAATTTAACCTTGTAAAATATAAAGTAATGTTAATTTTAACTAAATTTAACTTAATAAAATATAAATTAAATTTTTATTTTTATTTTCTGCGGATAGCGGATATTTACGAATACAAATAGTATAATACCCACACCCAACCCGTTTATAAGCGAATATTAAAATACTCGCTACCTGTGAAGATAATAAATATCCGCAGTATCTAAGTATCCGTCGTAGATATTTTTATCATCCCTAATAAACACATACACAATATAAATCCCTCCGGCCAAAGTGTATATATTATCATAATTAGTATGTTAAATTTTGTAACAAATAATAATAATACTTATAATGAAGTAATTAAATTATTCATATATATTATATTACTCTTTATCTGTATTTAATAATCATCACCTTGAAATATATATTGTTTTATAAATTTGTACTTTGTCATATATATTTATCCTTAAAAAAACATTGATGGATTAAGAGAGAATTAATATATAGTGTATAAAATATTTGGTTTCAACTTTTTAAGCCATGTAAAACTTTATTAGGTATCCTAAAACTTTTGACTTTGATGACTCAGTACATCACATAAATCTATATGACTCATCATTTATATATATATATATATATATATATATATATATATATATATATATATATATATATCATATTACAGTAATTAGACGAGATAATCAATAAAAAATTATATTAATTTTGAAAACAAAATTAAATGAAAAAAAATATTATTTTCCAAACGAGTTAAGCTTCACTTAAATAATGATCTATATTTAAGGTTTTCTATTTTGTAAAAATACATTTGAAAAAAAAAAGTGAGTGAATGAATTTAAGTAAATTTTAAAAATAAAATATGTATGATTTCTTTTAAGAGATTTAGAAGTAAAAGTGAATAGATTTAAAAATAAAGTTTATAAGTGATTTAAGAATTATATGATAGATTAAAAAAATTAATAAATAGAAAAATAAAGTTACTAAGTTATCTTTAATGTAAAAAATAATATAAAATTGTATTTAAATAAGTTATAATTATAATTATAATTATAATTATATATATATATATATATATATATATATTAATGAATAAAATTAACTTTCACATAATTTTATTCTTTAAATCCTGCGTAAAAAATTGTATAACTTAAGGTATTCTTGCTAAAAAATAATTAAAGACTATGAGTAAACTTAAGATCATGACATCTGTGCAGATGTTTAATATGCGTTTTTCTTGCAGAAACCGATTCTGTTTCCTTCACAGAATCTAAGAATCGATTCAAACAGAACCCTAACTGATTCTCCAATTCTCAAATGTTCATGGAGGCTGCATCCTTGGTTACCATATGTAACTACACAGAGCGAGCCACCATTCCTGTTATAGGTTCTTCACCATGAAACATGTCTGAATGATTTCTTTATCATTCTTACACCTCTCGAACTCCTTCAAACCAAAAGCAACTGCATGCTCTAATAGTAGTTTGTAACGTGATTTAAAACAAAGGTATTTTTTGTAAAATCACATTTTCACTCCTCAAATATTAAGGAATAATGATTTCATCACATATTTTTATATTTATTTGATACAGAATAAAATAATAAAATGATCATAAATTATAATTTTGTATTTAAGAAAGAAGAAAGTAAAAAATATAGAAAAATAGTGTTAAATAAATATAAAAAATTTAGATATTATCAAAGAATATTTTTAATTCTTCGCATATGCAACAAGATGATATTACAGAGTAATATTGGAATTCCGCTTTTTGCAAAACGAATGAACTATTCTGTTTACAGAGTAAGTCTATCCAAAAGAACTCAAGAGTTAAGCCTAACTCTTAAATATATAAATGTCATATTCTTTTTTATTAATAGGCATAAATGCCATGTTTAAATAAGTTTCTCTATATTTCTCAAACTCCATATAGTATTTTTAGTTAATTATCTTAATTTATTAAAAGAAATGTTAGTTTAAATTTATGTATAAATCTAAATAGGTAAAACCGGCTAAGATTGGCATTTAAATTCTTTCGCTCAAGGTGGCGGCTAGCATAAATAATAACGTAATTAGGTTTTACCTATGCCTATAACAATATAATCTACATGTTTAAGATTTCCCCAAAACATTTATTCATCTCAAGGAAGCCATGTTTTAAAAAATCAATTTATGAATGTTGTTAAATTAATCACTACGCTAACCTACTTTTAAGATCTTTTTTAGAAATTTTTTATAACATAAATGTTTTTCTTTCTAAATTTAAGAATATAAGCTTTAATAAAGATAATAATATCAAAACTTCATTCATCAATTTTATAAATGTAATGAAGATAATTTCAGCACTATAATATATATATTACTGACAAAACATTATTTTTAATTAATTTTGTTAAAAAGTGTGAAATACTTGAAAGAGAAATAGAAACAGATTGATAATATATTAAATTTTAAGGGCAATATAATTTTAACAAGAGACTACAATTGTGACATTTTTCTTATAGATTTGTTTTAAATATTTTGCTAAGGATATATTAACACATCTTTTTTTTTTCTTTTTATCAGCCAAATATGTATAGTAATCCTTATACAAAATTTCCAAACCTTCCATGACAAAGTTTTAATACAAAACATAAGATTGGAAGACCAAGTTAATTAGTAATTTCAATAACCAATTTCAGATGAGATTTTTCTCTGTTAAATGAGATATTGCTTGCAGCAAAATCAAACATAAAATGGTGCTGTAATTACTTCCTACACTATAGTTGAAAAAAATGCAGGAAAACTGATGAATGAAATCAGGATGAAGAAAGCAAAGTGAAGTGCATATATATATATATATATATATATATATATATATATATATATATATATATATATATACATTAATTATATATATATATATATATATATATATATATATATATATAATTAATGTATATATATAATATGATGTCATACTGTTGAAGACGTATATATATACGATACATACTGTGATTGATATGAAATGAACGTAGCATTATATTTATCCAAATACACATAGTAAACATATGCCTCTCATTATCATCATCATCATTATTTATCTTTATTATTATATTAATTATTATTATTATTGTTATTATTATCATCATAATAATAAATAATAATTATTATTATTATTCATATTCGTTTATTTATTTGATTTACTGTGATGATGATGGATGAGTTTACAGCATGATCCAAGTCACTGGAACTTCACCATCATCGGTGTTCAATCTCAAGTCCTTCCAAACAGTTTCGGAAGCATCAACAATGTTGTTTTTGCAGCCATGCCTTGAGTCACACTCGTCAACCACCTTAGCCACCGTGCTCCTTCCGTTTCTCGCTTTGATTTTGATCATCCTCCCGCACCGTACGCCGTGATTGTACCATCCGGTAGACAGTGCCACCACTCTTTGCGGCAGCGGATGGAACTTGCCGTCGCACTCGGAGGCGCCCCCTCCGTCCCCGCCGCGAGCAAAGTTGTTGACGGTGAGAATGGCGTGCGTTCCAGAGGGTACGTACGCAGGGGAACGATGACGATGATGATTGGATTTGTGCTTTGCATTTGTAAGAGATGGAAGATGTGTTATTGTAAGGCAAAAGAAAAGCATGAACACACCAATTTTATTCATTTTGAATCGCTCTTGGTGGTTGCTACCGAAGAGATGGTATGATCCTATATATATATATATAATAGAGAAAGACAAGGGTAATGTAATCTAGGTTTTATCGCTTTATACACTCCTCTAATTTCTAACCTTTCCAAAACCTTCTATTGACCACACATAAGACATCAAGTAGAATCGCACTTTACAATATCAAATCAAACTAATCTCTTCAACTAGATTCCATTGTTGTATCGAAGAAAATGCATATAAGGTTGTTTTCGATGGAGTTATTTTAAATTAAACATCATTGTTTAACAAGATCTTACGTTAAATAAGTGACACGACGTTTTGTATAACACACATATACCTAATGATAATGTCACGTGGTTTATTTTAGTGAAATTTTGTTGGAAAATTCTCCAAAAAAATTATTATATCATATAAAAACATAATCATTGGTTAAACTATCAGATAAAGGAAAATGAGAGATTTTCATAATAAAAGGTTACTTGCTCTAAATTAAAAACTGATTCCTTGATAATGTTCTCAAACTCGCCTGCTACTGCATTATAAGATTTGATTTTAAAAGAGAAATGAAGTGATAAATTAAGAGAAATCATAAAGGATAAAATATAGAGAGAGAAAAGCTTAAAGAGAAGAAAAAATAATTAAGAATATGAAAGAAAAAGAAAGAAGAAAAATATCTTAGATTTTTCTAATGTAACAAATATATATATGAGAAATGTTGATATAGTTTGAGTGAGATATTCTTATAAATATGGTCAATGTAAAAAAAGTAGATATTTTATAAATTCTTTTGTATAATATATATAATATTTACCTTTTACATCAATTCTAAAGATAATATATATATAGAGTAAGTTATTTTTTGTATGTATGTTAACATTGATTTCTTTATCTTTATTTTAGTGGTGTTAAATTCATCATATCAAATGATTTAATAAGAATAACATTTTAATTATTATTATATCCGCAACTTTGTTTATTTTTTCAATTTTTGAAATTTATATTGAATTACTATTAAATTACAGTTGGTGATAAGTCGGAAGCCTTTTTAGCTTTCTCAATCCTATAAAAAAAGCATAGTGGTTTCCTAATTTTGCCCAGTTAATAAAATTTGTAAATAATTAAATTAAAAAGAAGTGTAGTATATAATTAAAAATTAAGAGATAAAAATTATGTAAAAAAGTTAGGTGAATAATTAAAATTAAGTTACTAAAGAAAAAAATACAGGGCACTAATTGCAAAAAAGTTTGTAAAATATAGGAGCAAAATTCCAAAGGTCAGGAAATTATTTCAAAATTTACCTTTAAATTTACGTAAAACCGGCCATCGGTAACATGTAAGTTTTTTTTGCTTTGTTTTAAACTTGGTTAGCATAATTTATAACGTTAATTAGGTTTTGCTTATGCCCAGTGCTATGCATAGTGCCGAATCTGTTTAGAATTTATCGAAACTCCCTCATTGTGAACTATTTATACATTTTTTAAAATATCAAATATTTTTATAGTTTAATCAACCCCATTGTCGATCACAAAATTTTAAAAAAGCATGTGGCCCAAATTATCTTTGTTATGTGAATTGTCAATATTTAATTAAATTATTATAACTCTTTGTAAATATTTACCTATAACTCTATTCAAGTATTCATTGTTCTTCTGTTTTACATTAAATCCGACGGATTACATAGAAACAACAAGTGGGATATAAGGATGTAAACAAAAAACATGGATCAATTTTGTAAATAATAACTGACGAACTAAACTAAATTCCTCAAAGACAATGATGAAAAAAAAATCATTTAATTAATGAAATAATCGATAAAACTAGTTATTGGATAAAAATCAAATATATAAATTTATCGGTTACGGATCGAGGTCAATTCTCTAGCACACTAACAAATTCCAAATTGTTTTGTAATCCAAATTTTTGCACCTTCTTTCGTTTAGACCATGTGGTGGGATTACTTGTAAAAATATATCTCGATACTTAAATTAATATATGATTGTTTTGTCCTTAAATTTATATTTATAAGTTTAAGAATGAGTTTTTAATTAACATCGATTTAATTATGGCTCAATAGTTGACAAAAATATTTTATCTGTAAATTTGATCATTATTGAATAAATCACTGATTTAATCATTAATAAAGAAATTATCGATTAGTCCGTTTCTTTAATTAATCACTATCCAATTTTTTAGTAAATTGTTTTAGGATGTGCTGAGGATCCAATCAACTCTTCTTCGAATGATCATATGACACAGTTAATATTTAGATGTCTAGGAGTGGACAAATCGAACTGAACTGTACTGCACTGTTAAAAACTGAATTGAACTGTAAAACAGTTCAGACAAACTGAACTCAACTGTAAAACAGTTCAGACAAACTGAACTGAACTGTTTTTTGTTTTATCAAACTGAACTGTACTGTACTAAATTGTACTAAACTACAGTACAAACTGAACTGAACTATTAATTGAATTGTAAACTGCACTAACTGAACTATTAACTAAACTGTAAACTGCACTAACGGCTGAATTAATAACTAAATTGTAAACTGTACTGAACTATTAATATATATATATATATATATATATATATATATATATATATATATATATATATATATATATATATATAAACTGTAAAAATTTATTTTAATATTTATTTTATTTAATTCATAAATATTTTACAAATTAATTTTTTAATTATTTGATATTATAATTTTCTATTTCATTTATATTTGTGTATAAAAATTATTTTATTTTTTATTTATTTATTTTATTAATAAAAAAATATAAAAAATAAAGTAACACAATATATAAATAAATATATATATATATATATATATATATATATATATATATACTTTTTTTTATAAAACGTATATATATATATATACACGTTTTATGTAACTTAAAAAATATGAAAATATAAATTATTTTTTTATTTATATATGTTATATATTTATTGATAAAAAATATAAAAATTTGTGATAAAAAAATTGTCTTAAAAAATTAATTATTAATTTTTTTATGTGAATAATTTCTTTTATTAATATTCTATTATTAAATAATTTTTTTTGGCAAGACGAAACGAGAACAAGAGAAAAGGAAAAAATAAAACAGTTCCCACAGTTAACTGAACCATAAAACAGTTAACTGAACTGTTAGTAGAAGTGGATAAGTTTTTTTTTAGTATAATATAATACAGTTAACTGCAGTAAAGTACAGATAAGTTATTTTTGCCCAGCCCTAGATGCAATGTTATTTATAAGTTATAGATTATATAGAATAGATACCGAGCACATTTTGTTAAGATTAGTCACCATCAAAGATGATCTATAAGTTGAATACATAGGATTGTATTTGAGGTGAAAACAAAGTATTAATAACTTTTGTAATGATATAACTAAAATGAAAAAAAAAAAGTCAAAATGTATTGTCATCACTTTAATATTTCATTTATCTTCTTTTCCTTTCATTTACATTAGTGATCTGATTCTTATAATACTTAATCATGCACTAAAACTAATTACGTTCCTTTTGAATGTATAAAACATCAGAAAATAATTATCTAAGTTGAAAACTGTAGGCCGAAATTAAAAAAAAAAAACTTAAAATCGTATTTAAAATTTTTGGTAAATATTATGTATTTACATGTTGTGAGAATGATTTATATAATATGCAACTTATGTTTTTACACGGTGTAAAAATAGTAAAATTGTAAATTTAATTACAGAATAAATTAGAATTACTTAGAGTATCACACTTGCTTTTTATTCCACGGTGTTATATATTAGAGTATTTGTAATTTATATGTAAAATTGACAAAAAGAATTAAATCATTAATTTAAACTATTATTTTGTTATTTACTAAATATTTAATTAATTTATAACTATATACAAATTTAAAGTTAAAATATTTCATTGAAGGAAAACCAATATTGTACCAAAATATAACAAATCTTGAGATTTACAATCTTGGTTTAGATTATAATGACAGGTTGAATTTACAATCTTCTTTTAAAATTTGACTAGATTTTATGTTGCTTTGGGTTGCAATTATTTATGGTGTATTTGATTCAATTTTATGTTAATTATACCTTAATTTTGGGTTGCTGAAAGATCATGAGAGTATGAATTAATAATTTTATTAATATTTCTATTAATAATATATTGATATTAGGCCTAGGGTGTTCAATCCTTCACAAGCTGTAGTTATATTTTAGAAACATTTATCTCCGAGTTGGGATGTTCTTATGCTTTATTTATTGTATTTACAGAGAGGGTTAGTATTGATGTCACACCCCATTAAATGCTTCTTCTTAAGAACGTCCACTTGTCACTCGTGCAGCGTCCTAGGATAGTAGTGGAAGACAGGACCTGCTACTGCAATTAATTCCCCAACCTCGGGAAACGTCCGCGGCAAGGAGAATGTAGGACTTCTGGTAGTGGAAGCCATGTGGCAGATAGCAAATGGCCGACCATCCGGTTTGGAGGCCATATTTAAGGTAGAAATTCCAAAACCTTGTCATCATTTTCTGCATGCAACCACTTCATCTTCAACCTCCAGAAATCTCAAATTCTCCTCCTTCTCTTTAAACCTCCAAACTTCTCTCTAAAAATCCTAAACCGTTTACTGTTCCGATCACCTTGCTCCTTTCAGATTAAACACTCCTGGTGTCAAGATCTTTCAACCTCACCGATCGGTTTTCCAAGCGGAGCACTTTGGACGTTTGGACAACCATATCATAGAATTTTAGAAGCTTAGCTGGAATAGAGGTAAGGGAAGCTTATAAAGTTTAATTTTGATTTTCTGAATGTTTGAATGTGTGTTTGATTTAATGCATGTTTGAATCTAAAGTATGTTGTTTGAATTTGCATGAATGGAATATGGTATGATGTAGTATGGACTGTATGATAAGTATGAGATTTAGAGAAAATGTGAATCTGAGACCGAAGGTCATTAGGACCGTTCGGTTTTTCCCTAAAACGGTCGTACTTATACCATTGTATCGAAACTTAAATGACTTGCTTATTCAGTCGTAATAATATATCCATTACAGAACGCTCGGTCTTATACTGAGTGTTCAGCTTTAACGTATTCGGTCATAGACGGATTACCTAGTCTCATGTTAACTATGTTTATTATAGTAGCGTTCGTTCACTCTGAAAGTTCGTTTTTATATTGATAATGTTTATTGGAAGTACTTAGTCATAAACTGAGTACTCAGTTTCATATTAATTATCTTTATTGTACTGAATGTCCGGTCTTATACTGAACGTTCGACTTGGAAGTGCTTAGTCATACACTAAGTATTCAGTCTCATATTAATTATTTAGAACGTTCAGTCATACACTGAGCGTTCGGTTTATATTGATGATGTTTATTAAAAGTGCTAAGTATTATACCAGTACACAAATTTTAAGAACATTCGGTCATAAACTGTACGTTCGGTCATACAAGTGTTCAGTATTAAACTGACACTTAACTTATGAAGTGTTCGGTTTCACATTGTTATTATTATTCATTCAGTAGATGTTCGGTCATGTAAAGCACTCGGTCATAGATCTAGTGCTCGGTCTTATGAAACACTTAGTGAGAAACTACTCGGTATTGAGTATCTGGTATTCTCTGAACACCCTAACCCCTTGGAGGAATAACGAACGTTGATTGAATTTGATTAAGTAAGAGAATTCCACTGGCGGAATGTCTCAGGAATTTGGCAATGATTGGTAAAGTATGATGTGGGAATGACTCAGGCGTTGTCCTTGATCCTGATATTCCGTGAGGGCGTTCCTCAGGTAGAGGGAGGTCGCTCCTGTGTGGGAATGGCAGGAGGTCCGTGGTTATATGAGTAAATAACCGTTTGAGGACTAACCTCGGGTGGCAGCTGGAGAAAACAGTTACTACACCACACCGGGTGCTAGGGACGACCGAGCTACATGTTCATACAGTCCGAACAGTGTCTTAATGGTCGGTCTTGAGTATAAGAATGATATGTTGTATGATTGATTAGTTTGAATTGTATGTTTACTTGTATGATGAATTGATAAATTAAATTTACATAAGCTTACTCTTATCTGTTTTGCTTTGTATATGTTGTCGTTCGGTATCCGACCGTTCGGCTATTCTCTTCATTGCAATGATCATCCTTTTGGATGTGAGCAGATGATACCTTGGAAGCTGCTTTGGAAGAAACTCTGGAAGACGCTGTGCATGCCGAGGAACCTGTGGAGGCTGTGCCCGAGCGTTATGCTGGACCGTCCGGTCCTTAGTATAGGCGTTTCCTTCTCTTTGTACTTTGTAAACGTTTAGTACTTGAATCTTTTTAATTTTGGCCTTTCGGCCAATGTATTGTAATCTAGACCGTTCGGTCTATTTTGTAATTATTGTATATATTTCAATCGATCGGTTTTAATTTCCTGTATATTTCGTCCTGTTTTGCTTATTCACTACTGTTCTCCTTTATTATTCTTGTTAACTCCTAAAAATAAATTATTGCTTTGGTTATACTTATTGGGATGTTACAATTGACATAGTAGATAGTTTGAGAAAATTAATAACTTTTTAAAAAAGATCATGATAATAAATGATATTTTTAATTTATATTTATTGTATTTCGTATAATTTTGATTTTGATTAAATCTATATTAATCTTTAAATAACATTATTTCAATGCTAACTTGATGAATGAAAACTTTCAACTGGCGCAATAAGAAGGAGGGAAACATTTGGTGTGAATTATTCATTCAAAAACCAAAAGTAAAATAATGATTTTGTGGAACTGTACATAAGGAATAATGGATCCTTACCATATGCAATAATTAATCAACAGTTACTATTTCTTTTATTTTTATATTTCTATCACAGTACATTATTATTATTATTATTATTATTATTATTATTATTATTATTATTATTATTATTATTATTATTATTATGAGTTTTTTCATGCCATAGTCCAAATAACTGCTACTTCACCGTCATCAGTGTTGAGTCCCAAATCGTTCCACACAGTTTCCGACGCATCCACCATGTTGTTCTTGCATGTTCGGGGGCACCCATGCACGGAGTCACACTCGTCCACCACCTTCGCCACCGTACTCCTTCCGTTTCTAGCTTCGATTCTGATCATTCTCCCGCACCGTGCGCCGTTGCTGTACCATCCGGTGGACAGCGCCACCACTCTCTGCGGCAACGGATGGAACTTGCCGTCGCACTCGGAGGCGCCCCCTCCGTCTCCGTCGCGACCGAAGTCATTGAGAGTGAGAATGGCAGGCGTTCCAGAGGGATTGATTTCGGGGGAATATGCGCCGTTGGATCTGCATGAAGCTGCGTGCGTGAGAAGTGTTGTCACATTCAGTAGGCAAAACAAAATCACGAACGCAACGGTATTTGCCATTGCTCAATAACTAAATATGTCGCTTATTTACTTCAGTTGAGTCTCTCATATATATATTAGGCAAAGGTAATTAATCTTTGTTTTATCACTTTAATATTTGATTATAGTGTATTAGTCAGGCTACAAATTATATTACAGTTTCATTTTTACAACCCATGGAAAACTATGTCTGGCCTTCTCTAATTTACTATATACATACACTTATCAAATATAGTGAAATTAATAAATAAAATAAAATAAAAATTCAACGTGTAAAGAAATTTAAAGACGGCAAATGTCACATCCCATTTAATACCCTCCATTAGTGGAGTACAGATGTCAGCCGTCCGCTCTCACACGTGTCGGCCGTCCGTTCTCCCATGGTAAGTGGGAGACAAAGCTGTCAGCTCTATTAAATTCTCTCCATTGAGAACCGTGTAGTAGCAGAAGAGTGTGGGAGTGCAGAAAGTGGAAAACACGTGGCAACTCAAGAGTTATAAAGCCGGATAGTGGAAGACAGGTGGCCGGCAGAGATTGGATCGTCCGGTTTTGTTTGAGAGGCAGTATTTAAAAGAGAATTTTAGAAGTTAACACCATTTTCTTCTAGATGCAAACTCTTCATCTTCCATCTCCAGGAAACCACCATTTTCTCCTTCTTCTCTCTAAACCCTAGATCTTCTCTCTAGAACTTCGACCACCATTTCCCTCCGATCATCAACCTTCTTTCAGATAAATTATTCCTGGTGCCAAGTTCTTTCATTTGCACCGATCACATTCTCGGACGGACGTCCTTGGGACTTTTTGGGAGTCCTAGAAGTTGCTTAAAGATCTAAAAGTATTAGCTGGAGTTAGAGGTAAGGGAAGCTTATAAATTTAATTATGAATAATGTGTATGCATGATTTGTTGAGTATATGATGTTGAATATATGATATTGTTGTTGAGAAATGCATATTGATTTTGGTATGAAATATGTCGTAAAGTTATAAAACATAGAAAAATGTAAATCTGTAATCGAAGGGTCATTAGGACCGTTCGGTTTCCCTAAAACGATCGGTCTTATGCTATTGTATGGAAACATAATTGACTTGATTAGTCAGTCGAAATGATCTATTCATTACAGAACGCTCGGTCTTATACTGAGTGTTCGGCTTTAAGGTATTCGGTCATAGACGGAATTCATAGTCTCATATTAACCGTGTTTACTATAGCAGTGTTCGTTCACACTGAACGTCCGTTTTTTTTTTCTGTTGAGATAATTATTGAGAGTACTCGGTCGTAAATCGAGTGCTCGGTCTGAGAAATATTCGGTCTCTCATTTAACTATTTAGAACGTTCAGTCATCCACCGAGCGCTCAGGTTATATTCAGTTTTATATTAATATTCTTATTATTCATTTTTAGAACGTTTGTCATAAACCAAGTGTTCGGTTTTACACATATAATTCGATGTTTGAGTATTTGGTCATAGACTAAGTATTCGGTTTAATGTTATCTATTCTTTTGGGAAAAACGTCTGGTTTATAGTATCATTTATCTGAAAGGTGTTCGGTCTTACACTGACACTTGAATTCTCACAGAGTGTTCGGTGACACTCACTGTATTGAAGAGAACTAGTTGATTGTTAAACGTCTGGTTTTCAATGATTAAATCTTATTTGTTTCCATTGTGAAGTTCTATGGTATTTCCGACGGGTTTCCATCAGCTACTCTAACTTAGATTTTCATTGTTGAGTTGTTTATTAACCTTTTCTTCTTTACCAGACCGTTCGGTCTCTCGTCAGAATTCTTGTTTATTTTAGTTCTTATTCGGTTTCTGACCGTCCGGTAATTTGTTGAAGTACTTTGATACTCAGTCTCTTCATCACTGTTGTATCATTTTTGTATCCGTGTCGTCTAAAATAAAAGATGTAAAGGATGAATGAGTTTGTATTGATTTGTTGGTAAAGTAAGAATATGGTGAGCTTTGTATTGGTGCGTCCGTCCTGATATTCTAATGTTCACTGGCGCGAGTGACCATGTGGTGAGAATGACAGGAGGCTCTAGCCTGGGCGGTGTGTACAACCTTGACCTAAGGTGTTTTAACGGGCTAACCTCGTGTGGCAGGCTCAAGGGTTTTCCATGCCGCGGTAACTCTGATGGTTGAATTCCAGATTATCACCCACGGGTGCAGGGACGACCATAGCTACATATTCTTACAGTCCGGACAGAGTCGTAGTGGTCGGTCTTAATGAATTGAACGAGATGAATTAAGTGCTGTATACTTTCGGTTTGATCATTATTTTTATATATGAATATATGATGGAAATCTTATGATGATTATATTACTTTGATGATAAAATTGTATGTGGGTTGGATTAATTAAATTGCATAAGCTTACCCTTATATTTCCTGTCTTGTCCATGTGTCGTTCGGTATCCGACCGTTTGGCTGTTCTCTTCACTGCAATGATCATCCAATGGATGTGAGCAGAGGGTAATCTCGAAGCAGTCTTGGAGGAAGCCTCTCCGGCTGTCCGACTCGAAGGAAAAGCAGGACCGTCCGGTCCTTATTTCAGGCATCTCTTTATCTTTGTAATTTTATGGGCGTTTAGCATTCGACTTTTGTAATTTTGATCTTTCGGTTAAATGTTGGCATCTTAGACCGTTCGGTCTATTAATTAAACATCTTGTATTCATTCTGTCATTCGGTTTTTATTCTTAATATTTTCGTTTGGTTGTTCCTTAATCATTACTGTTCTCATTTATTATTTTTGTTAACTCCTAAAATAAATTATGGCTTTGATTGTATTTATTGGGATGTTACAGCAAAAACAGAAAAAGGAAAAAATCCAGCTAAACAAAATCTCTCTGCTTGATTCGATTTTGTTAACATTTTTTTTTATTACGAATGACACAATCTCAGAACCTTCCATTATAATATATTATAAAAATTGGTGATTAGAAAGTATCGAAAAGGATTGAAGCTTTAAGAATTTCATTTTTCTCTTGCCGGTCACAACAAGAACCAAAGAAAACAACAAAGCTATTGTTGTTATGTTGTTGTTATTAATTATATATCTTCAAGTAAATTGATTCAAGATGTATGTATCTGTACAATCTTGTGTTTATTTACTGCATCAATCACAACATTAACTTATTTAAACTTTGTTTCTTTTAATAGTCATGAAGTTAATTGTTTTACTCACTGAATAATGAAAATACAATAAACTAAATTTAGAGTTTTATTTTTTTAATTTCCACTTATCACGTGTTCAATATTTAGAAATTTCCATCTAGTCTTAAAAGATTTACTAAATATTGGTAATATAAATAAATTTCGAAAAGTTAATTTATAAACAAATTAAAGAAATTGTTTTGGATACGGAGGTCAAAAGTATGTTGTATCGTCCAAAGTCCAAATATTATTTAGAAATTCAAATACTATGTTAATCCATTCGTCCAAACCGTTGATTGCATTTATTGTCTTGGAGACGGTGAGGATATTTTTTTAAATTTCCATTTATGGATTTGATGCATTTCTGATTTTTATTACTTTTGGTTATATAAAAAACTTATATTTGGGTTTAGGGTTTTGGAGTACTATTTTGCCCCCATTTTGGATTTTAATCAGTTTTGATATGGATGTTGTTTTTATAGTGGGTGTAGTTATTTGTTAAATTTCAAAATTTAATGTTTGTTGATAATTGTTGGTTTTATAACAGAACCCACAACTTAATTTGCAAGTTCAGGATCATGCTCATGGATTAAAAAAAAAGGTTCAAGTTTATGGATTTTGCCCTGAGGTTTTCAATTTTCAATTTATTAATTTTTTCATTAGTTAATTTTTATATTGCATTTACTTATACTAGCACAAGATATAGAAAGAAAATTTCACTTGGTTGTGGGTACAAAATAATTCTAAAAGTTGTTACATATCTTGACTTATTACCTAAGCAAAAGTGACTAAATAAAAACATGCATTTGTGTTATGTCCATTTCTCAGTTTTTATGATTTGGAACTTTTTCTTAAATGTATTCTCTACTTTTGCCTCTTCTCATGAAATATTTATCTTAATCGAAATTAAGCATTAGTAATGTGATATTTTACCACTTTTGAATCCTTAATTTAATGGCTTTCTTGGTTTCGTAGATGGTCATGATTCATGAATGACACAATGAATGTTGTACAGAAAATAAAAATATTGTTCTTTGGATTGCTTGTTCTGTAATATTTATTACATTTTACAAGTAACAAGAAAAACTGAATTTTTCTCTGTCATCTCTACTATAGTCCCAATTAAAAAAAAAATCAGAAACACTACCTGTTAAACAATTTCTTAAAAGAAATATTTTATAATGAGTTTTCATTTTATAATTTTTTGTCTTATCTAATTTTATCTAATTTTCACAAGCATAATGAAATATGAAGGAATTGGTAACAGAAACACTCACTATTAAATAATTTCTTACAAAAAATGATTTTATAGTGAGTTTTCATTTCATAATGGTAATTGGCCTTGAAGGTTTTTTAAGAGATGATGATTCAACATCTACAGATGATGAAATTATAGAGGTTAGTAAAAATGATGAAATTGAAGAGATGTTGAATGAACCTTTGTTTGAAGGCGAATATGCCAATGAATCAACTCTTTACAAAGATAAATTGTTTAACGACGAGTATTTTTAATTTTTTTTTCAGTTGGATCTACCATAGGATGATAGAAAAAAATGTTGGAGTGAGAGAGATAAAAGAGAAAGGGTTGAGAGGAATTTTTTTAGTTTTGAGAATGAAAATTATTTAAATATCATTAACTTTAAAACTTAGAATCAATAATATATGAGGATATTTTTGTCTACTATAATCTGGTATATATTGTTAAAATGTGTCAATTAAAAAACAGGTGTACGTGTGTTAAGAAACCTCATATATATAATATTCAATACATTAAAGAATAAATTTATTTTTGATTGCAATAAATTTAAGTATAAATTTAAATCATACATAAAAAAATAACATACAATAAAAATATTTATAAATTTATTATTTTAAATTTTTAAATTGAGATCTCTTATTTATTTTTGTTTGAGATTTAGATGAATCTTTTGTCCAACAAAATTAAGTAATAATCTCATATACTTTATAAATGTATTTAATCAATTAAGAAAAAATAAATATGTTTATTCAGTAAAACAAAAATGTTTAATCATTTAAAAATTTCAATATTTTATATGTTGTTTCTTAATTTTTCTACGTAAGCAAAGAATCAAGTTTATTAAAACATATATTAATATGATTATATCTATAAATATGTTTATATCATTGTATAAAAGTATTGCTTTTATGATAGTGCAAACATTTTTTTCTTTAACAGTATTTGAACCGTTAAGCTTTTATTGGAGAGAAAATACTACTTTCATTATTCAAACTATAAAAAGACACGTGCATATCACAGAGCAAGAGGGAACAAAACAAAAGGCATGGATGCAGTAATATGATATGATGATGAGTTTTCTAAGCCATGGTCCACGTGATTGCTACTTCACCATCATCAGTGTTGAGCCCCAAGTCATTCCACACAGTTTTCGATGCGTCAACGATGTTGGTCTTGCATGGCGATTGGTTCGCGTGTTCTTTATCACACCCTTGCGTGGAGTCGCACTCGTCCACCACCTTCGCCACCGCGCTCCTCCCGTTCCTCGCCGTTATCCTGATTTTTTTCCCACACCGGGAACCGCCATTGTACCATCCAGTGGAGAGCGCCACCACTCTCTGAGGAAGCGGGTGGTAATTCCCGTCGCACTCGGAACGGCCTCCGCCGTCCCCACCGGGACCAAAGTCGTTCACGGTGAGGATAGCGTGCGTTCCCGAGGGGTCGATTGCGGGTGAATGTGCGCCGTTGGATTGGCACGATGCTGCATTTGTGAGGTGAGGAAGAAGGGTGGCAAAGAAACACGTGAATACTAGAGCCATTGCCATGCTCAGAGTTCAACTACCTTTGCTTAATTTACTAACTTCTGTTACTGCTTTATTTGTTCACAAAAGAACTCCTATATAAAGATATAATTTTTCTATAAGAAAAGTACCGTAATTATTTTATTCTATTATAAAATTGTAAGTTATAAAGTAATTTCTCTTTGGCATGTAGTAGTTTAGGTTGGAATTTGATGTGAACAGAATGATGTGGTATAAGTAGTCATGACAAAAAACAAAGCACGCTACTTTGAATTTTCCATCCTTATATTCAACCATTGAAACATGATATATGCCATGTTATTTATATTTGATTTTTTCCCAAAATGAAAAATATAATATAATTAATATAGACTCAAGATGATAATGATGTGGTATAACATGTAGAGATGACAAAAAAACAAAAGCACACTATTTTGATTTTTTCATCCTTATACTTCAACCACTGAAACATTATCTATGCCATGTTATTCAGATTTGAATTTTTTCCAAAATGAAAAATATAATATAATTAATATAGACTCAAGATGGTAATGATGTGGTATAACATGTAGAGATGACAAAAAAACAAAAGCACACTATTTTGATTTTTTCATCCTTATACTTCAACCACTGAAACATTATCTATGCCATGTTATTCAGATTTGAATTTTTTCCAAAATGAAAAATATAATATAATTAACATAGACTCAATGATAATGATGTGCTATAATACGTAGACTTCACAAGAAACCAAACGCACACTATTTTGAATTTTTCATCCTTATACTTCAACCACTGAAACATTATCCATGCCATGTTATTCAGATTTCAATTTCTTTTCGAAATGAAAAATATAATATAATTAATATAGATTTTGTTAGATATATTATCTTTATTTTATATTTATTTTTTATCTTTACTTAGTTTGTTATTATTTCTTATTTGTATTTTGGGTTTAGTCTATATTTCTTTCTTTGGTTATAAATAAAGGGTCATATGTGTATATGCAACACAAAGAAAATTAATCTTATACATAATTTTCACTATATTCAACATGGTATCTAAAGCATAGAGTTCTTTATTCGATGGCCCTGTTCACTACAATTGTTGTCGCCGTTTGAGTCACCGTCGTCGCTGTTAGAGTCGTCACCACCGCCGTCACCATCACCAGAACATTAGTTTCAACCGATGACCACAATTTTTTCTCGTCTCGGCCAAGCAACCACAACGTCGTCAGGATCACTACCATTGGAGTCCAAACACGCTCTCACCCATTGATCATAGTTTGCTTTCGCTATACTTTCTAACCGTTCGTGACAACACGTGTGTCGTTGTCTTCGTCGCCGACCACCTTCGTTGGACTCATCACAACCTCCCCTATCTAAGTCTGGCCTGGTTGTGTTGATTGGGCCTCTTTTGAGTTCTAGATTTTTACTCTCTTGCTTGTTCATGGCTTATGACTCGTCCATGTATACTAACTATTTCAATGTGCATTTATCTATATTGATAAGCTAGATGATACTAATTATGCGATTTGGGCATCAGACGTTAAACTTTGGCTTAAGAATTAGGGGTATCTTGATCATATTACTCAAAACATGACAGTTATTGATTCCGCTACAGTTACCCATTGGTTGAAAGTTGATGCTCAGTTATGCATTGTTCTCAAGGGTACCATTCATTCCTCTTTAAAACAAATTTTTCGTTCATTCGAAACATGTTTTAAAATATGAGAACACGCCAAATTATTATACACTAATTATACTCAACATCTTTATGGTGTTTGTCATGCTTAATGTTGCTTCTCCTCAGCATCAAGACTCTATGGCTGATTATATGGGTAAAATTAATGCCATTTTTCATTAATTTAATGAATTATTGCCTCATGCTTCAACTTGTGACAAATAAATAGAGCAACTGTCAAAGTTCTTCATGCTATTGGCATTGCACGACCTTCTTGATGAGTATTCTCATATTTGTGATCAGATTTTGGGTTCACTTGTTGCTCCCACTTTGACTTCTACTTGTTCTACTCTTTTGCGTGTACCTAGTAACCCATCAATCGTACATATGTTTCCTCTATGTTACCATCTCAACATCATGATCATAATCACTCTCGCAAACCGGGAAAAGGACGTCTCAAGTGTAACCAATGTGGCAAGCTAAACAACACGATTGACATGTGTTATGCATTACATGGTCGCCCTTCTAGATCTTCTGCTATTGTTCAGATTGCTCCTCCCTCACAATCACCTACTAGAGATCCTCCTTCATCTGATATTACCTATGACTATGTTATTTTCAGTAAATTTCTCAAATGGTATAAGGATCAACAACCTTCTAGTTCCACTGCATCTATAACACACACAGGTACATCTTTTGTTGGTCTGAGTCCATCTTCTTATCTTGGCTCTTGGGTTCTTGACTTGGGAGCCACAAATCACATTATTGGTAACAAATCTTTGTTTTCCTCTTTGTCCTCTCCAAATCCTTTACCTTATGTTACAATGGCTGATGGATCTAGAGTTTTAGCTCATGGTGTTGGGACTGTTAACATTTTCCTTTTTTATCCATTGATAATGTTCTTTATGTCCCTGTGTCTCCTTTTAACTTATTATTTGTTAGTGATCTAACTCGTTCTCTTGATTATGATATTTCTTTTAACAAAGATTATGTTTGTTTACAGGATAGGAATTCGAGACAGGTGATTGGCACCGGATATGAGTCTCATAGTCTTTATCATCTTCGCCCCTCTACATATATTGGCGTGGTTATGGAGTCTCCATCTCTTCTTCATGTTTAGTTAGTCATCCTAGTCTTGCCAAATTACAACAACTTGTTCGTAGCTTATCCAAGTTGTCCAATTTGATATTTGAGTCGTGTCAATTAGGAAATCATATTCGTAGTTCCTTTTTTCATAGTGTCTCACAACATGCTTTATACCCTTTTTTGCCTTAGTCCATTCTGACATTTGGGGACCTAGTCGAGTTAAGTCTAATTCACGTTTTCAATATTTCATTACTTTTATTGGTGATTATTCTAAATGTACTTGGTTATTTTTAATGAAAAATCATTCTAATTAATTTATCGTATCTTTTTCAAACCTTTTATAATGAAATTAAAACTTAGTTTGGTGTTTCTATTCAAACTTTGCACAGTGATAATGGTCGTGAATATTTTTCTCATTCTTTTCAACAATTTATTGTTTCTTTACTCTCCATCAAACTTCATGTGCTTATTCAGAGAGTAAAAATAAACATCTTATCAAAACAACTCATACTATTTTAATTCATGGTAACATTCTTCAATATTTTTGGGATGATGATATTCTTACTGTATGTTATCTCATTAATTGCATGTCTTCTTTCGTTTTAAATGATAAAATACTTTATTCTATCTTATTTTCTCATAAACCCCACCCTTTATCTCTGAAATTTTTGAGTCTATATACTTTGTTTATAATTTTAGTTTTGGTCTTAATTAACTTCTCGATTGCACAAATAAGTTTTTATAGGTTGAGTAGTGACTTATTAATGTTTGGAAAAAGCATATGGGAATGTGAGAGATCACTTCATGAATTCATGATATTTCTTTGCAATCCCAATTTATATTACACGGTTCCTGCCGTTTGTCTGTTGGATTGCTTGTTCTGTCATTTTTATTACATTTTACACGTAACAAGGAAAACCGAATTTTTATATTACAAACTTTTATTACAGGGATCATTTAGGTCTGTGATTCATGATCTGATTGTCTCTAAAACTAAGTTTTATTTTTATAATTAATTCAATTGGAAACTTTTTTTTAAAATCAAAAGTTTCATGTAAATGAGATAGAACCAGAATTTGGGTGGAGCTAGTCTTTTAATACTAATTTACCTTAATTTTTTTACTTTCTTTTATAATTTCTTTTAAGTGAAATAATAACATACCTAATTGAAACTTTTATATATATATATATATATGTTTGTTAACGCGCGTACGTCTGTTTTTCAGTTGGTATATTTTAACAATGTTTACTAGATTATAGTAGACAAAAATACTCTCATATATTATGGATTCTAAGATTTAAAGTTAAGGATATTTAAATAATTTTCATTCTCAAAACTAAAAAAAAAAAAAAAACTCCAACCCCAGCTCTCTCATTCCTTTCAATCATTTCTCCAACACAACCTCAAAAGCATGGCATTTAGTAAAAATGGGATAATATTTGATTGATTTTAATAAAATTTACAAGAGAAATAAATAAATGATAGAATTTAAGTATAAATTTACTAATATATTAAAATAACATATAATAAAAAAAATTAATTCATTATTTTAAACTTTCAAATTGAGATGACTTGATTGAAATATAGACGAATTTCCTTTTTTTTTTATAAGAAGATAAATGACTATCTTTTATACTACTTTATAAATATATTGTCAATAAAGAATTTCAACATTCAATGTTGTTATGTAAATTTTTATATAAATAAACAATTAAGTTTATTGAAGTATTTTATAAAATTTATATTAGTTTAATTAAAATGTTTGTATATAATTTTTTAACAAATTAAAAACATTTAAATATACAAAAAATTAAAAATTAATTATATTTTTTTATTCAAAATAAATATTTTTTTAAAAACTCATGGAGTGATCGTGATTCATCAAACTTTTTTACATATCAAAGTTTTGTGGACTTTTTCGTATAATAAAAAACAAAAGTCATGTGGAGAACTTCTTCATTTAAAATTATATAAGACTACACGATTTATCTGTTTTTGTAATTTATTTTCAAATTTACCTATTCATGTAATTATTACAGCAATTTTTCCTAGATGCTAAAAGAGACCAAAATTTTTCGTTTCCAAAACAAGAAAATAAGTCAGCAATTGAAACTTTATGGATATTCTGAAATAATTTTTTAAGCGAGTAGAAATATTAAAAAGATATATGCTGTATTTTTTATCAACAATACAAAAATATGTTATAAGTAATATCAATATAAAAAAATTATTATATCTATAAATATATTTATATTATTTTATAGAAGTATCCACGTAGTGAATAAATGCAAACATTTTTTTTTATTGAGCAGAATTTAAACCGTTAAGCTTTTGTTAGAGAGAAAATACTACTTTCATAGTTCAAACTATGAAAGACACGTGCACTATAAGTATCAAAGAGCAAGAGGAAACAAAACAAAAGGCATGGACGATGAGTTTTTGTTTTTCTAAGCCATGGTCCACGTGATTGCTACTTCACCATCATCAGTGTTGAGCCGTAAGTCATTCCACACAGTTTCCGATGCGTCAACGATGTTGGTCTTGCATGGCGATTGATTCGCGTGTTCTTCGTCACACCCTTGCGTCGAGTCGCACTCGTCCACCACCTTCGCCACCGCGCTCCTCCCGTTCTTCGCCGTTATCCTGATCGTTTTCCCACACCGTGAACCGCCATTGTACCATCCGGTGGAGAGCGCTACCACTCTCTGAGGAAGCGGGTGGTAATTCCCGTCGCACTCGGAAGGGCCTCCGCCGTCCCCACCGGGACCAAAGTCGTTCACGGTGAGGATAGCGTGCGTTCCCGCGGGGTTAATTGCGGGTGAATGTGCACCGTTGGACTGGCACGATGCTGCATTTGTGAGGTGAGGAAGAAGGGTTGCAAAGAAACACGTGAATACTAGAGCCATTGCCATGTTCAGAGTTCAACTACTTTTGCTTAATTTACTAACTTTTCTGTTACTGCATTATTTGTTCACAAAAGAACTCCTATATAAAGAAATAGTTTTTCTATAAGAAAAGTACCGTAATTATTTTATTCAATTATAAAATTGTAAGTTATAAAGTAATTTCTCTTTGACATGTAGTAGTTTAGGTTGGAATTTGATGTGAACAGAATGATGTGGTATATATAACATGTACACATGACAAAAAACAAAAGCACACTGTTTTGAATTTTTCATCCTTATACTTCTACCACTGCAACATGACCTATGCCGTGTTATTCAGATTTGAATTTTTCCCAAAATGAAAAATATAATATAGACTCAACTTGATGATAATGATAATAAAAATCTTAAATTTGAACTTACATATTTGTATTAGTAATATGATGAGCTGGTTTGATTTTAGGTTTTTTACTTGTTTGATGGGTATAAGTTAAAACTTTATACATTATTTTTTTAGAAGAGGTTTTGGATTTGAGCTTGAGTAAGGCTTGTTCTTTCTCTTTTTATAACCTCTTAGTTTAGACGGCAGGAATAATGTAAGTGAAATATATAAAATTAGGTGTCAAGAAAAATAAATAACTCAATCACATTAAGTTTTACCTATATATATTACCATTAATATCCTTTAATTAAAGTTTAATCTCCTTGTATATAACACAAACTGGGTTCAACTAAAGTTTTTTTTTAGTTTTATTTTTCTTTTTCTGTAAACAATAAATAAGTTTTGTTTCCGTAAAATTTCAATAATTCTATGAAATGGAAAAAATACTAACCAGAATCCCGGGGTATTGAATAAGAAACTAATTTTTTGATAAAAGACGTAGAAATTACAAGCATATTCTTCTATACTTTGTAATAAATTTTGTTTTTAGTATAAAATAATGTTAATTACTTAATCTGTGTTTTTAAAACATCCATTTACAATAACTTTTGATTATGAATCGCAATAAACAAATAAATTAATTTAAAAATCTTCTGAATTTATATTTGGATTAATGCAGTAAGATTCCATACAAGTGATATTTAAATTTTGTTACAAGTGATATTTAAAATTAAATCCAAAATATACATAATATAATAATAAATAGTTTATTTCGATTTAAAAAAATTATTTATATTAATATCAGAGTGGATCAACTTTATATAACGTGTTTATAAAAATGAAGAAGACGAGAACATTCTGTCATTCCTAGACCTTTAAGGGTGTCAATTGCCCCACCACCTCCCCTATTTCTGGATTATCATGTCTGACATGAATAATTTACCTTCGGAGCCAACTAACACATTAAATTAAATTATGAGCTTCTTTTAACGGGTGTTTAATATAATTATATATATATATATATATATATATATGTATGTTTCGGTTGAATTTTTTCGAGGGTCTGTCATCCTTCTTTATTCTATTTTTTTTTCGATTGATAAATCTTCTTTGAGAACGCAACGATGGGTTGTTGACCTGCAGAAGACATTCTGACACTGAAGTTAGATATGTTTTATAAGAAAGTTTACAGTCAAATCCGTTTATTAACCATAGTATATTTTTAGGTAATCAAATCCAATAATCAATAATCATATATTTGTAAAACTTAAGACAGTCTGACCTATTAATACCGGTTAAATATTCATAAATGACAATTAATTATACTTCATATAATACAATATACATACATACATACATATATATATATATATATATATATATATATATAAGATTATACTTTGAGATTACGGATTCATATTTAATAATTTTATACTAATTATATGCTTTAATGAGTCGTAAGTCCAGATGTTTTAAATTCAAAATTTACAAATGAAAAAAAATGTAAAAATTAATGCACGCTTTGTTTGTTAGAACGAAGATAAGTAGGTGATGAAGGAGAGAATAAAATAAGAGAAATTAGTAAAATTAACATCCTTGTGTTGCATTTTGTAGATTTATTTCTGTTTTTCTTTCCTTTTGTGCAACAAAAAAGAAGAGATGTAGTTTTCTCGTTTTTCTTATATTATTTTGAGGAAACCTCGACTCGTACAGCATTTGTCTTAATAACTTGTTGGCAGATGTTTGGAACATCAATAATTGAGAATAGGACTCCGTCAATGTTGGCGCATGCAAGAACAGAGGATACCATAACAACAAAATAGCTTTAAATTTATACATTATTTCCATATCATTGTTTTTTTAATTAAATTCTAATAGCTCTAATTTTATATTGATTTAGGACTCATACTCATTTACTAATTATATTCTTTTGAGGATTTATTAAGAGTATTAGTTTTTATTATTTAGAAATCAGATTATAAATATATAAAATTTATTAATTGAGTTTCATTTTATAAGAACTAGTATATTTTTAATTTTTTTTTTAAATTTTTTTTACTCTAGTTATATCTTTCATTTTAAAGATTAGAGTGATTTCTGTCACTTAAGTCTATAATCCTACTCCATTATAATCTTGAACTCAATACATTCATATTTTGTTATTCTTTTTGTTTTTTTAGGAAATTTATTGCATGTGAAGTGTTTTGAGCTTGTATGGAAGTTTTAAGAACTTAAGATAAATCTCTACTCGGTTAGAATTAATAAGGTGTGTTATGATCGTTGATTAGAATTTTCTGTGTGCATGTAAAACAACTTGTCTGAGGTAAAATCTTTGTTAATATAATTTAGATACTATATGGTGCGCTCTAATGTCAAATCATAAGATTTTATCCATGAAAGAGTATGATCGCTTATAAATTTGAATTTTCAAAAGATACAAACAAAAATAAATCATGAAAAAACACAATATTAAGACATAAGATGCCACAACTTAACAAATTGATGAGCAATGAAGATTCTCCACAAAGATTTCCGTTTTGATAAGAATTAGAGTAAGGGGACGTCACAATTTAGTAGACTGATGAGTCAATGAATATTCACCACAAAGAAATTCATCTTTGATAAGAATCAAAGTTTTATGAACAAGAGTTAAGATAATCTTCTCTTACTGAATTCAAAATTCTTATATTGATCAACCAAGGTGTCTACGTATATATTTGATGTCCTTATATGTAGGTACAAATGTTTAAGCCACTTAAAAAACCTTAAAAGAAAACCCTAAAGACATCGAACCCAAAATTAATTTAAAAGTTCAAAAATAGAAATTAAAAAAAAATACAATTACTTTTGATTGTCTAATACTATTCTATAATTGCCTTTTAAACCATGATCTTCATGTCACTTGAATTGCAAAGACTCCTCGCAAAGACTCCTCCACAAGTTATTCTTGCATTGAAACAAAAGATGGTCCTCTATCATTCTCTCCTTCTTGAAGAGAATCTGTCTTCAAATTCCTACCACTTGAAAATTCTTTCTCTTTAAGTTTAATAGTGGTAAAAGTAATTGACTCCTTAGATATTCCATGAAGTGAATAATTCTTTGTAAGAGTTTTTTTTTACCATTTTTAAGAACTAATGTATATTTTATTGGCATAAACATTTTTAAAATTACTGAAATTATAATTTTCTAATTTTTTTTACCAACCAATTAATTAAAATCTTTATTTACATAAGTAACGTATGTAACAGACAATTTTTTTTTAAGA
The DNA here is from genome assembly GCA_036885675.1 of Vigna mungo. Taxonomy (NCBI): domain Eukaryota; kingdom Viridiplantae; phylum Streptophyta; class Magnoliopsida; order Fabales; family Fabaceae; genus Vigna; species Vigna mungo. The sequence goes on along the minus strand of CP144692.1, from coordinate 39,572,795 downwards.
AAAATCTTTTAACTGCATACTATTGATAATCGATGTCGTAAGTGGTCATAAATTTTTGGCCCTCATGTATAGTTTTAGTTGTTACATGTTTACTATGTTCTCTTGTGGTTGAATTTGATTTTAAGTGTTGAAAATGACATTGATGATAATCCTTTGAACGGCAATAGTTCAATTGATTAAGTATGTATACAAGTTGCCGTAAATTTTATATCACGCTTAATTCCTACCTATTAAAAAACCTTTTTTTCACAGTGATGGTCTATTACTAAAAAATTAAATTAAATAGAAATATTATATATATAATAATAATATGAAAATACTAAAGTATTGGAAAAATAGAAAATCGTACTTCTTTTGTTTCTTTAGTGTAATTATTTAAAATGATTTGCTTCTATTTAAATCCAATAATAATTGCTTCTCTACTATTTTTGTTCTTCTTCACCTAAAACTTAGTTAATTTAAAGTTGAAGACAATATGTATTTCTTGTAATATAAAAATAAAAAAAATTGTAAATAAAGTCATTCTTTTGTTGTATTTCTAGATTTATAATTATTTAAAAAATGAACTAATTTTGAACAGTAAGTAAATGATTATATTTTGTCTCAGCGATACAAATAAAAGAGGGAAAACAAATATAAAAACATTTTTAAATAAGGTTTTAGTTTCTGTAAATACGACATATTTATGTGTAAATAATTATTATTTTTAAATTCTAAAGCTTTTCTAACTCTCGATTTTTAGTCTTTACAATTAGTTATATTTAATTCTATTCTAAAATATTTGTTAACATATTTAAGTAAATAGTAAAATATTTATATTAAGATAATTATCTTTCAATCGATGACTTTCTTTTAATGTTTTAGTTATATTAAAGATAATTAAAATTTAGTTAGAGCTTATAATACTAGAACTAATATACAGAAAAGAAATTATAAACATCTAAAATGACGAAAATAACATAAAATAAAATACCACTAAAATTAAAAACTTAAAGGGTTAAATATGTTTTTAGTTCCTATATTTTGGGACGATTTTGATTTTAGTCCATTTTCAAACTAAAGTACAATTTAGTCCTTCAATTTAAAAAAACTCTGGTTTTAGTCTTTTTTATCAAAACTTTTTAACTTTATTTTTTGTTTCAAGTATATTTCATTAGGATTGTTTACATTGTTTGACACATTTTTGCTTTAATGTTAACTGAGAAATGTGTTAACAAATAAAGTTAAAAAAATTTGATAAAAAAATTTAAAATCAGAATTTTCTAAAATTAAAAGAGTAAATTATACTTTAGTTTAAAAATGGGCTAAAATCAAAATCATTTAACCCAAAATTAAAATGACGAAAACTACTCCTGCTTCTGATATGTTATTATTTCGTGAGATAAAAGCACCCGTCTCACTCGTTTGGTGCCGCTCGCTGGTGCCGCCGCCATTTCTGGTACGTTAGTGTTCTTGTGATTTCATATTATTCATTTTCTGTTGTTACGACATACATATTTTTAATATTGAATGATTTTGAAGAAGAAAAGAATGGTCTAATTAAACGTATAAAACTTAGGGTAACAATGAAATCGATATTTTGAAATTACAATAGAATATCACTGGATGCAATTAGGCCTTAATTTTTGGCATTTGACTGTGATGTTCTGTGTCCCTCCAAAATCTTCCCTTATTATGGTGAGAATTTGGGTTTTTCTGAATTGCCTCTTCTTTAGGGTTTGATTTGATTTCGGGAAAGAAATGGAGTTTGTTAACCGAATAGCGGACATAGCTGCGAGAGCTGCAAACAACAACAAATTGATCAACGTTTGTCTGGTTGCTTCATTTGGAATCCTTGCGGTAAGATCTATGAATCAACAATGGACCATTGAAGCTCTTGAGGCTGAGAAGGAATCTCTAGCCAAATCCAACAAGTCCATTAGAAGGACCATTTGGAACTGGAAGCAGCAGCTTTATGCTGAAGCCTCTACTGATTCTTCGGTGGTTCCTCTGGCAAGACTCAGAGCCATATATGGTGATGCGCCGCCTCCTCCACATGCTGGACCAGGTAACTCATTTACTTCTCTTACCCTACTCTAGACTCTATCTATTGAGTGAGGCAATGCAATTTGACTTTGTTTATGTGGAAAGTGGTTTGGTGGATTAAAAAGGAAGGGACCGATTTTATGTTCAAGTTATTTCCACCGTTAGGTTGCTTTGTAGATTCCTACAATCATTTTCCCTGTTATATACGGTTCTGTGTTAGCTATGCTTGAACTATCGATTGGGCATTGTGCATTTGACAACTTAGGGGCCAATTTTGTGCATTTACTCCAATCCTTTGTGTTTTAGGAGTATCAATGTGCTTATAACATGATCTGTTGTTCGCGGGAATGAACCTTCTTTCCTGTCGTTATGCTTATAGTCTCTCTAGAAAGGGTTTTCCTAACAAGTTTCTTGAGGAGCTGGTTCTGCATAAACCTTTCTTGACAAGACAAATAAGAAGAAAAACTGAAATGACTCTCTATAAGTAAAAATTAGCTTATGCCAAAGTTAAGTACAAGAATCTATAAAAGCTATGAGAATTTTTTTTACAAATTAGCTTGTACATAAACTAATATGGATAAGCACATTTCTTTCTTTTTTTTTTCTATTTTAGAAATGTATATGGAGACATATGTTCATTTAGGCCTTACATGCTTTGAATTACTTAGGAGAAACAAATATTAAGTTATTTCTGTTCTTGTTATAATACATGTTTTATTTTCCATTAAAAAACTTTTTGATTCCTTATAATAAATTATTAGCATGTGCCTTCTTGAAAAGATCTTTCTTTTTTTATTAAGCGAGGTTCAATTGTTGAAAAAGTGAACTAAACCTCCATCACATGCTTTATTAAATGTATATCAAGGAAGTTGATAATGTTACTGTTGGAAGACCATGGATATAATTTGTAACATGCCATGGCCGCTATATACTTTTTAATTAAAGTTCTGTATTTCATTTTTTTCTCAATATATCTAAATAAAATCCAAAAATAATGGCTTAGACCATAATCATATTGATAAGCCCTGATAAAAATAAAAAAGTTTATGGTTTTTCTATGTCTCAACGAAACAGAATAATGTATGTGAATTTATTCGGATTATCTACCAAGGAGAGAATTAGCTTTTCATTTGAAAATTTCCTTTGATAATAGAGAAACAGCGAAGGGGAAAAAGAGAAAGCAGGGCTGGAGGCAAAACGGTTGAGTCAACTGTTAATGTTAATTTTCTGAAAAAGAAGGCAACAGTAGTGGCCGATTTTATTTTTAATCAAATTGTAAGAAGACGAAAAATGAGAAAATAACGAAACAGACAAAAGTTCAATATAGCAATTTAGTTCTATCTCATAGGGAAACCCCACTAAGTCGTAAAATAGTCAATATTACATCATCATATGGAAGCTAAATGAATGAATACATTTACTCGTAGACTCTGCAACCCAAAATTAAGCGTTAGAGTTCAAATCATACTGTATTTCTCTTGAAACTACTTATCCTTTTATATTTCAATTTTGACCATTGTGTATCCTAGTTTGACTTCATATGTGGCTGCATGGTTAACAGTGACGTAGCATTAAGACACGTTTCGTTTACTATGTATGTTTTTGTGTCAAAAATGTTATAACATGGCTATCGAGTAAAGCTGTAGTGAAAAGATGATGTTTTTCAATCGTAGTTAGAGATTAAGCACACAGATTAGACGTGGTCAATCTGCTTTATCTATGCATATCAGCGATTGTATTATGTCTTGAATTTGGAGTTTAAGTTGTTTTTTGTTTTTCCAGGAGATACTCTGACGAAAGATGCATAGTCATCTAATACTACCAAAATAATGGCCTGACACCTGTTTAGAGTATCAGCACTTTCAAAAGTTTTTGGCCTTGGAAAGATGCTAATGAATGTTTTTCAAGAGAACAAAAAGGTATAATCGTTTGGTAATTTGTTGTTCTATTAGCATGTAAATCTAGAACTTGGAAGAAGTTAGAAAGGGTGAAAAAATAATTATTGTAAGGACAAAAACACTCTTATTTTTGTTACACATGATATCCATCAAACAATTTTGGGGGCAGATGAGAACTAAATACAGTTTTGGTAGTGGATAAGGTGCGGTCTTCAAATAGTGTTCCATCAAACATGTCTGGTTGACTGCCATGATGCATATAATGGACGACTTCTCGTGAGCAAAAACCTTGCTTCATTCTATCGCGTGTGACTTGTAAATTTTACTTGAGACCGTTATAATATACGATTTTCGTTCATGCTTTCAGTTCAGGAGAGAGAGTAGCAAAATTGCTATTTATTTGGGATATAAAATGATCACTCTCAGATGTGTTCGTGAGTGGGTTCACAAAGTTCGATAATTATGATCCTTGTTTCCTGCATTTTTTTTAAACCAAATGACTGATTTTCTATAGATTATGTAAATATATTTGAATTTAGTGAAAGTAACTTATAGTATATAGATCTTGATTATCATTTCCGAATTTTTATGAAATTGTGTTGAAATATTTACATATTAATTACTCTGAGATATGATAATAATGATTTAAATCTATAGATTAATATTGATGCGTTAAACCACTTGACAAGTGAATTATCTTGACAAGTTCTCTACACTCAAATCATACTCATTTGAGGTCATCTTCAAGACAATTCATCGAGATAAACCACCAGTTCAGTAAGGCAAATAATTAGTTCTAATATCAATATTATTGATGAATCTTAAAGGATTTATTAGGAAGATTTAATATCAATGAAATCTGAATCAAATATAAGAAATTGATATAAATTCTAATCCAAAATCTTTAAGAAAAAGTTTATAAATCTTTCACACTTAATTTTCTCATTTCTCTTTTTAGTAACATCGAAAAATGAGAAAAACTGCAATTTGACCATTTCAAACTTATTTTTTGTTAATTTTTGTGAAGAGGAATGGGGACAGAGAAAGGGACGCGGATGCTTGAATTAACTGAACTACTTTCATGTAGTTAAGAACAGATGCAATGTACCATTGAAATCAGGTATCTGCTTTTTGAAAATGGCTTCTATTAACAATTATGTCTGGACGACCTTAATGGGCCTTTTGAATGACAACATGTGGTAAAACAAACAGTGTTCAAACTCAGAAGAAGAAATTGTTTCCTCTGACTCCTTGTGTGAGCAACTAAATTTTGCTATTATTCGTGGAGGTTTTGGGATTGAAAGAAGACAAAATCAATTCCAATCAAAGTTTATCCACCTAATGATTTGACACTCAGCACAATATTTTATATAAACACAGAGTAAAAAAAGACGGATAAAATATTCCAATAATACCTTTGAAAGAATTAATTGCCCTTAATTTTTTTAATCTAACTGTTAACAGGAAGTTTTTCTTAAAGTATTACATACAAGAAAATGAAACATCTCGATAAGTAATTTTTATATACATTATAAGGAGTGGTATAAGATATCTTCTCATATTTCCAATATAAACTCTGTAATTTATTTTAAATAATGATTCAGAATAAATAGCTAAATTATACGACTTTTCTTTCATTCATATCAGTCCTTCTTCTATTTTCGTATGGGTATTCCCTCCTACTAGTTTCTAGTCAAAACTTAATGAAGCTGGACAGATTTGAGCATGAATTAAAAAGTGAAAAAGTGAAAGGGTAAATGGAAAAACAATCATTCAGCAAAAATTTTGCGTTGAAAGAGACTTGGATTGCAGCTATAGGCTGCTTAGTTCAAGGGAAAGTGGCCATAAATTTCACCTTTTTTGTTTTCATTTTGTTCTTGAAACTCTCTGTCTCTCTCTTACACACACACACTAAAACAGAAAAGCAAAATCTGTTTATTGATTTCCCTTTATCATAATTTGATCATGGCATTCATCTCTTCACCTTTCATAACTTGCAAGGTTTTTCCACACACACAAACACTACAACATTAATGTTAATATTCTCTGAACTATGATTAATTGAATTCACTTATTCTGATACTTTGTTTCAGAAAGACTTGAGTTTCTCTGCTCTTCCTTCACAATTCTTTACAATAGGGCAAAGACAGACATGCAAGAAAACATCATCAAAGAAGATTGTTTCTGTTGTGTCATCCCAGAAGAACAAACGGAACCCTTCTGAAACTGGCTCAGTTGTGTTCACTTTCTTCCATGTTTTCCAACGGCATGCACAAATTATTATACATAGTGCTAATATTGGTGTGTTGGTTCACTGCAGACCAAAATTCCCATGACTGCAACAGAGAAGATTCTGGCAAGAGCCGCTGAGAAATGTGAAGTGAGACCAGGGGAAAACGCATGGACAAATGTGGATGTTTTGATGATCAATGATATCACTTGTCCAGGGATAACTGGAATCTTCAAGAAACAGTTTGGCAACACTGCAAAGGTATCTCCAACACGTTTTCTTTGGAACATGTTTGAAATTTTAGTTATGAATAAACTGTTTAGTGATGATACGTTACCACTACATTCTTGAATAATAATAGTGATGTGAAATTTGTACACCATAAGGTTTGGGACCGTGAAAAGGTTGTGGTTATTCCTGATCACTATATATTTACAAATGATGAACGTGCACACCGCAACGTGGATATTGCAAGAGGCTTTTGTGTGGAGCAAGATATCAAGTACTTCTATGATATTCAAGATCGCAGTAATTTCAGGGTACGCTTTCTCTTTAGTCTTTTTTTCGTTTTTATAGTTTGTTTGGAGTGATGAGAGAGGAAATGAGAAAGTGAAGGTTTGATCCTTTGCCGTTTTAAAGATTTCAAAGAACTTAATATATATAGAATCTCAGCATAAGAAATGTTTGTTTAAGAAAGGAAAAAATTATAACCATAGTTCAATTAATGTCAACCATTATTATATCAAGACCTTAATTATTTTACACATTGCAGGCTAATCCAGATTATAAAGGTGTTTGTCACATTGCTCTAGCACAAGAGGGTCATTGCAGACCTGGAGAGGTGAGTTCTGTTAAAAAAGCTAAGACATGTTAAAATCTGAAATCTACAGATTTCAGAAATGTTCTGATCACTTCATATGTGACAACAGGTCTTGTTTGGTACTGATTCACACACCACATCAGCTGGAGCATTTGGTCAGTTTGCCACAGGAGTTGGTAACACTGATGCAGCTTTTATATTAGGGACAGGGAAGATCCTACTCAAGGCAAGTAAAAAAGTGTCTACATTTTGTTATATATAAAAAATACTTGGATTTTGTAGATGAGGGTGAAGACTTTTCATTAGGACTATGAGTCTTATAAGACTGATATTCAATCATCCATAAATATCTTATTTATATCAATTCCTAGGATTGTAGAACTATTAAAAAGGTGATACAGCATATTATCCATGCACCAAGCCTAATAGTATTTTGGGTGAAGGAGTGTATTGGGAAAATCCAAATTTTGTGTCTTTCTTCCAGATGAGCCAACACCATCATTTATGCTTCTTCTGCATAACATCTTAGTATTTGTTGATATCAACCATGGTTAATGTCTGAAACATGCTTAAACTGCAGGTGCCTCCAACATTAAGATTTGTACTAGATGGTGAAATGCCCAGCTATTTGCTTGCAAAGGATCTAATCTTGAACGTGGGTGATGTTTTCTTCTCACGTGTTTTTCCATTTGAATAAAATGTGGTTAATCAAAACTATTTGGCACTAGTATATTATAACGTTGTTTTCTCTCAAAGGTGTTGCCTTTTGAAACCCTTTACCCTCATTCAGATCATTGGTGAAATATCTATGTCTGGTGCAACATATAAAACCATGGAGTTTGTTGGGACAACAGTTGAAAGTTTAAGTGTACGTGTATTTAACTTTTCATTTTTTTGTCTATGCTATGTTATTTGCTCAAGTATGTGACTTCGGAAGTTGTTTTTGGTAGATGGAAGAAAGGATGACACTGTGCAATATGGTTGTAGAAGCTGGAGGGAAAAATGGTATTGTTGCTGCTGATAGGACCACATTCAAATACTTAGAGGTTATTGGAGTTAATCAATGCCCTTAATGCATTCCCTTTCTCTCACTGCCATGGATTTTATATTGTTGAGTGGTTTTGCACAGGATAAGACGTCTTCACCATATGAACCAGTTTTTAGTGATGAGAATGCAAGGCAAGTTCTGTTTGCTACTCGTATATATATATATATATATATATATATATATATATATATATATATATATATATATATATATATATATATATATATATATATATAGACACATAATCAAAATATAAATCCCCTTATCTGTATAATTCATATATTTCCACCTTGGTTTTCTTCGTTTTTTCTCTTAGTGATTTTTTGAAATCTCTTTTTTTTCTTCACTTTTCTCGTTATGTGCTAGATTTCTAGCCCAGTATAGATTTGATGTATCAAAGATGGAACCATTGGTTGCGAAGGTACTTTGACTTCAACTCATCATATTCTTTGGCTTCATTTTGCCATAAAAGTGTAAAGAACTTTGTATTGTAAAAAATCATTGTGTTTGATTGCTAATATAGTTTAAACCACCACACAGCCACATTCCCCTGATAATCGTGCTTTGGCAAGAGAATGCAACCATGTGAAAATTGACAGAGTATACATTGGATCCTGTACTGGTGGAAAGACTGAAGATTTTATGGCTGCAGCAAAAGTTTTCTTAGCGGGTGTATGTCTATTACAATTTCTTATTATACTTTATATTCTTTATAACATACAAACTGCATATATTTTAGGGTGGAGAATGGATTTTTTTTGGGGGGAGGGCTTGAAACAATCACTTCTCTTCATAAAGGATGACAATCCTGCAGTGACTTTCATGTCTATGTTTGGAATCTGTCATGCTGATGAATTAGAGTCAGGAATTTTGAATTGAGCAAACATGTTATTTTTCACCCCACCAGTAATGGAAGTCTTCAAATTAAAAATCACTATAAATAAGTTTACTTCAATATCTATGTCTGATTGTAAATGTGTTAGCCATATATAATAACTCTTGCAAATGAGATTGTAAATAATAACACTTACAATGCATACAAGAAAAGCACAGGTTTTATGAACAGGAGTATGTGAGACAATTGGATAGTTTGATCTTATTCTAATTTTTATTTTTCTGCTTAGTAAACATTAGTAACTGGCACTTCTATTTTTTCTTTATCATCTTTTACATGATGAAACTGGTTCCGTTGTAGGGAAAAACTGTGAAAGTTCCTACTTTTCTTGTTCCTGCTACACAGAAGGTGGGTGAAGGATTACTGTTTCTATTCAATTTATGGGGTGTGTCTCCTGTTTCATTAGTGTCAATTACCAAAATTGTCAAATTTTCAGGTTTGGATGGACCTATACACACTTGAGGTACCTGGTTCAGGTGGCAAGACTTGTTCAAAGATTTTTGAAGAAGCTGGATGTGATCCTCCAGCAAGTCCTAGTTGTGCTGCATGTATGGGTGGTCCAAGAGACACATTTGGACGTTTGAATGAACCCCAGGTAAACCTGCACTTTCTTCAAATCGAACTTACCCTTTATAAAATATTGCTTAAAAAGAAAATTTTAGTGTGTAGCTAAAATAGTTGGATCTCTTGGAAACATCATGTGATAAAAATTATTGCTCAGAGCCAAATATAAAACCCAAAACGTAGTTGGGTCATAATCATATTCCAGTTAACGCCACTGCCCTTCTGCTAAAGTCAAATTCCTTAGAAAAGGCTGGTTTGTATTTTCTGGAGCAGCTATAGATAAATGCTGAGAAACTTCCTTTATATTTTGAATGTGTTATTGTTTTTGCTTTCGATGTAACCGATGAAAGGACACTATGCAGGTCTGTGTCTCAACAACAAATCGAAATTTCCCTGGTCGGATGGGGCACATAGAAGGCCAGATATATCTTGCTTCTCCGTATACTGCAGCAGCATCTGCACTAACTGGTTTCGTAACTGATCCCAGGAAGTTCCTGTAGATAAGCTAACATGTGTAGACAGCAGTTTCTACCTACTTGGAAAAATAAATGATAGAACTGAAAGGATTTATATGCTAGAGCCAGAATCATGCATTTGATAAAAAGGAGCTTGTAAGCGGGATTTTTAAAACTACAGCAGTTGGAAAATTGTCAAGATAGATTGGTATGGTTGATAATGTTTACAGAACAAGATATACATGCAAGGGTTTCTGTTGAAACTCATCTGCTACATTACAACACAAGAATAATACAATGCTTCTTAATCAATCACAGGGTGTTTTTTTTTCTTCGTATAGTTAATTTCCTCATGTTATCAAACAAGAATTGAGGTTCTGTGATTGCAACGAAATGTTGAGGTATCTGAAACTTTTGAAATTTGCCTCATAAATGCTTACTCAAGCATGTTTATTTAAGCACAAAATAGTTTACTTGTACTTGACATGGAGAGTCATATATTCTCCAACGAGTGCATCGATGACATGGAATAACATTTGCAATAAGGCACATGAATATTCCCATGTTGATCCATCAGAGAAGACTGCTGGTATTGTCGTCCATGGAGACAGAGCGGCGGCCCTTCTTTCCTTTAGAGTTGCTGCTGCAACCAACATAGCATTCAACATCGCAGATCGCATGAGAACAACCCACTCTCACTATGACCCTTTACCCCGCCCCCACCCCCACTCCTGCCACCGCCTCCACTCGATGTATTACCACCGTCGGTGTGCCTTCGAGAGTGGCGGCTGGTCTTTGTGCTCGATGTCGGGTGGCTAGAGAGCTCGCCCTGATCAATCACTGGCAGCAGGTCTTACCGCCACCTCTCCAATTTCGACTGTAACCCCTCCACGCTCCTGTCCAATCTCCACCCTCCCACCATCTCGTGTTCCCCCTAGTCAATCACGGGCTTTCTCGCTATGGCCGCGGCCACTTCCGACGGGGACGGCCCCAGCTCCGACTCCATCATCACCATTTGTCCCATGTTCCCCATGTTTCACCTCCGCGCCGTCATGTACTCAATCCCACCGTTCACCTTTCCGAACGAATGCATCGGCATCCCCCTCTTCGGATTGAGATTCGTTACCGTCAGCGACGCCCGGAACTGCGGCGCCCCCACCGCCGGTGAGTTCCGAAACTGCAGCTTCGGAGATGAAAATATTGCGGCTTCGGAGATGTCATATATTGCGGCATGGGAGATGCTATATACTGCAGATTCTGCAAATTCTTAAACTGCGGCGCCGGAAAACTGATGTACTGCGGTGCCGGAGAGTTATTAAACTGTTGCACCGGAGAATTCATAAACTACGGTTTCGGAGAATTCTTGAACTGCGGTGCCGGAGAGTTCATATATTGTGGCGCTGGTGAGTTCTTAAATTGCGGTGCTGGCGAGCTCATATGCTGCCTTGCCGGAGAATTCCTGAACTTGTCGTTCCATTTAATGTAATATTATTATTCAACAACAAAATTCATTTAATGTAAATAATATTTTCATTTACATTATTTTTAAATAGTTTTTTTATTCACTAAAAACCATTAAAAATTTAAAATAAAAAAGTAGATTTCATTCATTCTTGGCTTTGTTTGATAAAATCAACCAATGTAAGTACTTTCATGTGACAATACTCTTTCTTCCTGCACTTCTTCAGCAGAATCACGTTGGTCTTGCTTCTGCTGGCTGGTCTTTTGACCTTCTTTTCATAACTCCACTTTCAAAACTAAAATCAATTATATTTTTCACTTGAATCTTAATTAATAAATTATTTTTTATCCTTTTAGCTTTCAATGTTTAGCTTCTCAGCCCAAATTTGTCAAACAGTTAATAAGAAAGTATTGCTTGTTATATAGAATAAACAAAATTAGACTTTTATTACATTTTTATTTTATTAATTTGTACAGTTTTTCTAGCTTAATTTAAAAAAAAAAATTGAGACGAAATCTATTAATATATGAGAACTAAATATACAATTATTGTGGTCATGTTCCTCCTCGTGGTCTAATGAAAGGTGGACTTGGGATCTGGATTTTTGTAACATAAAGCAAGCGAAAAATATTTAAAAAACTTGGACCAGAATTAATGCTGATAAACTAGAAACAAACAATTTGCCATTTCTCAATAACTCAGTCTCTTGCCATAATATTGCTAGCAATATTTAACAACCGACCTTGCTTTTTTAGGCTGTGTTTTTCATCCTTGTATATCAAGTTTAACATCTCTGAGACTAGCAGCAAATTACAGATATTGGCATATCTTGTTGATAGCACCATGAACAGTTCCAAGTCAGTGATGGAGGATGACTTTGAATCGACAACCTTGTATTCAGCTCCATCATTTGCAATATACAACAACCCTGATGGAGATGATGGCATCACCCCAGAAGATATTTTGAAGAAAACTGTTTTGTTTGGACAGAATTTGGAAGTCACGGGCAGTGGTGAGTTCAGTTTTGAGAACAAGAAGATGGATTTGATTGAGGAAGGTGAGAATGAGAATGATTGGTCCAATGGGATTCAGAATTTGAGTATTGAAGAGGAAGATGTTGAACCACCTAGTCCTCCCATGTATCTGGCAACGGGGCTTGGGGTTGATGCTGACATAGGATTTGATAAACTTATGGATGATGATATATTCAATCCCAACTTGCAAGAAAGTGAGGATCTTGAAGGGTATTACAAGAGGATGATTGATGAGTATCCCTGCCACCCTTTGCTTCTTAAAAAGTACGCGCAGTTTTTACAAGTGAGTTGTCAATCATGAATGAAACTGATTGCAAATCTTGCAGATTTCGGATTAGTTTGTGCATTCTTCAATTAAAAAATATATCAGTTTTGGAATTTTGGTTCTGACATGAATAGATGCAGGTCTTAGTTTTAGATTGATATGGGCATAGACATTGAACCTTTCATGTTTGTAGTAAATCCCATGAGGCATGTCTATTAGGACAACTCGTTTTCTGAAAATCATTTATAAGAGTTAATTAGGTTTGTAGGAGGCATGCTTGGATGACAAACGAAGATATATTGTTTAATCGTCATCTTTTAGTTTCTTTGAGACTAGCATGAAGTTTCTCATAGTTCTTCTCAGAAGCTTGACATCCAATTTTTTACATCTAATGATGATAGTCTAATGGAGACCTTCAAGGGGCTGAAGAATACTTTCTTCGTGCTACCATGGCAGATCCTAATGACAGTGGAACCTTGACACAGTATGCGAAGCTAGTGTGGGAGAATCATCGTGACAAGGATACAGCATTAGTCTATTTTGAACGTGCAGTTCAAGCTGCACCTCAAGACAGGTAGAGCTTAGTACTGGCCTAAAAGTTGTTCTTCAACCTTACTCTAGAGAAATTGAAAGCATCTATTTAGACAAGCAAATTGTTCAGTTTTCCATGACTAAAAAAATAAGATAACGGTAAACATGTAATATACCCTTTTCAGCCATGTTCTTGCAGCATATGCTAGTTTTCTCTGGAAAGTTGAAGATTTTGATGATGAAGATGGAAAACATGAAATTCAGGTGTTTTTGCCTTTTCTGATCTTTTCATTTCTTAGGGGTCATTTCTTTTTCTGGATGACACATTAATTATTTAATACTCACGGTTTATATCTAAGCGCAGAGTGACATGGAAAATCAAAAGACCGAACTTTTGAAGCCCTCCAAAGAAACAAGTGATCCAATCAGCCAAGTCTCAGTTAATTCAAGTAGACAGGAGACTGATGCAGCACAAATTACAGCAGCTAATTGTGGTGAAGAAAGTAATTTTGAAGATTATTTTCAGAAGATGATTGATGAAAATCCAAACAATCCTTTGTTTCTGAAAAAGTATGCTCAGTTTCTGTTGCAGGTGAGGTTTTTCATTTTATTTTAATGTTCAGAGAAACAAATCTTTTAGTAAATACGTTGGGCATATGATTAAACACCAACAGATACTTCTTTGTCTAATTTTCTTTTTCAATGCAGCAACACATGCAAGCTTCATAAGCTGTCATAATATTTTGAATGAAGAAAGTTTTCTTACCATTATTCTCTGTTCTCTTTTGTTCTAAAACATTTTGTTTTGGGTTTGCTGTGACGAAATCAGTACACAGAATATTCATTTATGGCTTTAAACAACCAACCTCTTACAAATTGAGGCACAAACTATGATTAGTTAGATGAACCTCTCTCTCCATTTATAATGAAGTTTTTAACAAGCACGGGGCTTTGCACTATAGCCCCTTCATATAAGCCATAACTACCATAATAGAATTAAGCATGTCTGATCACTATTCATCATTACAGCTCAAGGGTGTATATTAGAACTTACATGAGTGTAAACTTTATATCACTTACTTTATGATTAGAGAATTCTGTGCCTTGTAAAGTTGTTCATGCACCTCCACTTTAAATGTACAGTCCAAGAGAGATCATCAAGCAGCAAAGGATTACTACTCACGTGCAATAGTAGCTGATCCCAGTGACGGTGAAATGATATCAGAATATGCCAAACTAGTATGGGAACTTCATCATGATGAGGAAAAAGCTTCAATTTTATTTGAGCAAGCAGTTCAGGCTACTCCGGGGAATAGGTAAAGTTTTGAGACACATCTTATATAAAACGTTATGCTTCTGAACATGTTTATAATTCTGAAAAATAGGAGAGAAAAATTCATGGTGGCCAGGCTCTTCTTGATCCTTCGTTGAATGAATTATTGAATCATCTATAGCTAGTGCGCAATGCAGTATACATATGCCCTTAATTATGAACAAAAGAAAAAGAAATATTTACATAAATAATTAAGATGCAACTGTTACATCTTTTCTTCTTTCAGCAATGTTCTGGCAGCGTATACGTCCTTTCTCTGGGAAACAGATGATGGGGAAAGCTGAAATTTAGAGGCAGAGCCATGTTCAAGTGATATTCTGCAGAAAAAGGTGCCAAATAAATGCTTGTGGTTGCTGGTGAATAAAGAAACCGCACACGATCCACACATCTAAGCAGAAAGTTTAACTCATCCGCAATAAAGAAAACCATATTTATTTTACTAACTGCATTTCTTTGGCCTTTATTTTTCTAGAATGGCATGTATCTAATGTTGCAGCAGGAAAATAATAACTTACAAAATGATTTATGATTATGTTAATAAAACTAGTTAAGAGAAATTTCTTTCCCTAATTAGTATTGCATTCATTGAGATGTACCCTGCTAATTGATGGACCTTGTTCTAATCTATTATGATACTATGCCTATCCTTGTTACGCCAAAGAGCTAGTTAGGGATACAAAAATTTCATGCAGTCACATGGAAGATTCCATGAAAAAACCTACACCTTTTGTGTGAAGATGAAGTGATGCTAATAATAATAATAATCACTGAGACAACTTAATAATATAATTTTTATTGTGTTCCAATAACTTGTAATAAAAATTCTGGTTTGAAATGCCCAAGCCCACGCACAATGATCTCATTTATTTTTAAGAATATATTAAATTATACATAGTTCACTGGATTTGTAAGAAGTTTCTACAGGAACAATTTAATGAAAGCACTCATAAATTACACATTTTAACAAATATTACAAAATAACGACCAAACACAATTTGATTTAGAAACAACTAAATTACCTTTAACCATTTATTGTTTCTTATATTTCCTCCAAGAAAGTATGTAACAGTTCGTACTACTCTAAATGACCCTGAAACAAAACGGCTCTTACATTAAAAATAAATAAATAAATAACAATCATATTCCAAGAACATAATTTAAGTCACAAAAATATCAATATTTGGTTCTTAACATCTATTGAAAGTGACTATTTGAAGCTGAAATCTCAAAATTTGATTCTCTTGGTAAAAAATTATGGTTATTGTTGAACCTTGATAATCTCAATATCCCCTCTCTTGGCGGGTAGTGGATCTATAGAAAGCGTTTCCTCTGGTTTTGTCGTACTCCCTTTCACTTCCATCTTGCCCATTTCCCCTGCCATAGCTCCTTGAACCAAAATGCCCTCTCTGTGCCTCTGAATGATAGCTACTTCTTCCTCTGCCCCTTCCTGTTGATGATCAAGTCAGAACAACCAAAAATCTGAAACAGAAAAACAGTTTCTAGAAAATAATCATAAGCTACAAATTTTCAGATTTACAAAAACAACTTCTTCACTATTTGAGCTGATGTCCCAAAAATCCAGTTTATTTTAAAAAAACAACTTATTTTCATAAAAACAGCTAAAAAAGTGAAGAAAAAAAGCTTCACAAACATGTAAGTTCTCTGAACTTTCATTTTAACCAACTATTATATACATGTGTGTGTGTATCTTGAGTCAAGGATATTCATGAACAGAGAAATTTTGAAGAAAAAACACAATAGAGAAGAAAACTTAAGACATACTTCCTCCTCGGGAAGGGATGTTACTGTTTGGTCTTCGTTCCTCAATGTATACTTGTCTTCCTGCTACTTCAACAGATCCTGCCTGTAAACATACAAAACAAAAATGAGCCTACATCTTATGAAATTGGAAAAATGTCACTTAAAAGGTGAAAACCAGGAAATATACCAAAGATCAGAAACAGTTTAATTGTTAGATCAGCAATGCAGATCGAAAACTTGTGTAATAATTGTGAGCAACTAGTATGTTTAACATTGCTTTTTGCTGAAAAGGGGGTGATATTAAAACATGATTTTAATTCCAAAGCCAGTGGATATCATAAATTTATCTAAAAGGGAATCCAAACCTTGACTGCATTATGAACCCCATTCATATCTTCAAATTCAACAAATGCATAGCAGACTCCCACATCCTGGAGATAACTGGAAAAATTAGCTCTGTAATAGGATACAAATGAATTAATTAAGTAAAATAGTTATTTAAAACATAGTAGTCATTCCCTAATAGCAATGCACAGCCACATAACTGCTAATTTGAAGTTACACATTACATAAACTACAATACAAATACTTAATATTTAAGATGGAGACATTTTCTTATCAATGCAAAGACAACACAACATTAGAATTTAGAGGAAATAAAAATTATATGGTAGAGTTTAGAAGAACAAGAGAGCACAGAACACTGAATAGAAGACCTGTTCTATTATAGACTGAGAGTGGTGAAAGACCAGAGGATAAAACAGAGCAATGTTGTAAGATTGAAGGATTGGTCAGATCAAGCCCAAAGCAAGCTGTGATGCAGAGATCTCATCACAGAAGGATGGATGGGGATTCTCTCTGAGTGGGCATGGCATGCAAGTGAGGGAGGAATAGAGTTTTTGATCGGATAAAATATCAATTGTACGAAATCCCAAGATTTTCCTCATAAAAGAGCAATATGACACCACTACAGTGCCAGAAGAGGAACTTTCATTTGCAAACATAGTAAATGAAATTGCTATAATTGCATGTTAAAGCACACAAAATTACACTAATACACAAAAACTGCTCCAAGGCTGGAATCCAATGTGCAAAGCTGCTATAGCAGCACCATCACATATGATTGACTACAATGATTTGATGATGTAAAAACTATGTCAAAGCACACAAAATTGCATGTCAAACCATGTCAAAGCTGCTATAATTGCATGTCAAAGCACACAAAATTACACTAATACACAAAAACTGCTCCAAGGCTGGAATCCAATGTGCAAAGCTGCTATAGCAGCACCATCACATATGATTGACTACAATGATTTGATGATGTAAAAACCATGTCAAAGCACACAAAATTGCATGTCAAACCATGTCAAAGCTGCTATAATTGCATGTCAAAGCACACAAAATTACACTAATACACAAAAACTGCTCCAAGGCTGGAATCCAATGTGCAAAGCTGCTATAGCAGCACCATCACATATGATTGACTACAATGATTTGATGATGTAAAAACCTACCTTGCGACTTCTTATGACTACACCATCAGGTCGAATCCTGCCAAAATTCTTCAATTCCTCTTCAATTTCAGAAGCAGAGACGGTAGGGGACAAGTTTCTCACATAAACAGATTTGATTTCATCTGAAGACATTTTCAATCAAATAAAATGTTACTAATAAATGAGTAGTTAAAAATAAAACCCATAGATAAGCAATCAATGATTCCTTTAAGCAAATTAGATTATTGGTGAAAAGATGAAATGAGCCGTCATAAACGGGCATCAACACCAAAGAGTAACTATCTAAAAAAAAAAAAAAAAAAAAAAATTGAATGAATTAGTCTCAACAAGTACACATAATAACCTTCATCATCAGCTGTGGGAATGTCCTCCGCTACATCAGTTTCAGACCTTTCAAATGATTTAGTCAATGTAGGTGTTTGCTGACTATTAGTTGGTGTAGAATGCTCCTTGTCCAAAGAAGGCACCTTCTTCAAAGATGGCTGAGAAGCTACAGATGGTGTAACTTGTCCTTTAGCAACCTGTAACTTCAAACAGTTTCATAACATAGTCAGTTCTAAAGTCATAACAGAATCGCAAAAAGAAAACCATCATGCAGCAAGTAATCCATTCATTAGTTCACACATACGATGGAAGCATAAGTATGTTTTAGGGGCTCCTCGGGAGGTTCTTCGGCAGAAGAAGGTGCATGTTCTTGCACATCATTCACAGAAGGTTGAAAAAAACCATGTGACTCTTCAGCGATAACATCTTCCTGAACATGTTCAGATTCATGGACTTGTGCAATTTGTTGCTGTGAAAATCCATAGGTATTGACTGCCCCGTTTTCTTTGACCTCATTTGTAGCAACAAAGTCCCTTGCCTGTATATCTCCACCCAACAGGTAGTTGGAAACTGTAAAAGTAAAACTCAGATCTCAATTACTAGAAAATACTATATCTTGAGGAATTGAGTATACACCATAACCAGCCACAATGGTTCTAAAACAAAAATGAAGTTTTAATGCTTTATAAGAACATTTATCGATAATAAATGCAGTTTGCAATTAATCTCCCCTTTCCATCTTACAATATAAAATAAAATCACCACCAACCACTTGTTATGGACAAATTCATATGGATATACGGTTCAAATTTATAAGGCTATAAACTCTTGGTTATGACAATTAATCTTCACTTACCATTTTACACTACAAAATATCACCATCAACTGCTTGTTATGGCTAAACTCATACGGATATATGGTTTAGATTTATTAAGCTAGAAACTCATTGATAGAAATCTGTGGTTGTCATTTATACTAAGTCCCTATTTGTGTAAAAGAAAACAAAAAAAAATTGAACGTTCTTCTATAAGTTAAATCAAAATATGCAAGTCAATTTTCAGAGAAGTTAAATGAGAGATTTCCACTAAACAGAATAAGTTGATTTTAACTTATGAGAAAAGTTCATTTTATTTAACTCTCATTTTTTTTTCTGAAAATATTTAGAACAAGTTTATCCAAATAGAACCTAACAGCTAAATTAAAATTTGATAACAGCAACAATACAGTCGCGAATGTGACAATGGCCGGTGACAATGTAGAGAATAGACAAAATACAACATTTGACTATACATAAACAATAAATACAAACCTGCAATAATAAGCTACACAGTTATCAGTTGCAGTAGCACCAGATGCAATGCACGTGATGATAATAGCTTAGGAATCCAAATAAGGGAATAAAGTTCAATAACTTACATTTTCTGACTTAACACCTTAAGAACTACCAGATCCTCTGGGACAACCAATATATAATGAAAATTTGACTACCAGTTTAAGTCAGGTTTTGAACAAAATCAGATAAAAAAATTCACATAAAAAAACAGGGATCATCCATGATAACAGTAGAAAGTCATAGAGACCTAACTTCTGAGTACATATAGCAGTAGAAACAATATTGCACTTTTCATTTATCTTCAAATGACAATAACTAATAAGTGAATCAATAATTATAAGATTCAATCAAAACTCAAAAGATCCCAACGGCTGAAGTAGAACATACCTCGTTTATTAATTGTACTAGGAGCATTTAATTTTGAGTCAAAATTGCTCTGAGCCAAAAATACAGGCTGGAGATTATGAACTGGCTCCTCGTCAACAAAGTGAAAAATATCATTGAGCACAAAGAAGCCCTTTTCTTGGGGTGCAAGGAAGAATAATTGCATAAATTTCCTCCTCACATTGTACTCCTTAAGTTGCGCAGAACCAAAAACCGATATAAGAACGCCACCACTCCAAGATTCCAGACATTGTACTGTCTTGATTCCAATTCCAGTAAAACTGATTGACATAATAAGCGCGTGGATTTGCTGCCCAGAGAGAAATTTCTTTAATTCTGGGGGAAATAAGAGTTTCACTATAATAATTGGACAAAACCAGAACAGTTCTACCACTAAATAAACTGAATAATATACTAATTCAAAAACAGCGGTCAGAACCTCTTATAAAAGAACTGACTAATATCACACAAGAGAAAACCAGAACAAAAAGCTAGAAAGGCTGAAAATGTCCTATAACATATTCCAAATAATCAAATTCCCAATAATGCAATTATATTTCAAACCACAATATAAATGCCAAAATATCCTTAAAGTAGAAAACAAAAGAAAAAAAAAACGAACCAGCATTGCAGTGGCAGTGTCCCTGGCATTGCCATCAATGCGTATCATAGTGCTGGCGTCAGAGTAGAACTGATACACCAACTCGGGCTTGGTCTCAAGAACATGGTAGTACTGCCCCACAAAGTAGGTACCCACCTGAAGAAAACAAAATGGTTGCTTTTGAGGTTAATTATCGTGGCAGATAAAAAGGGTGTGTGGGAAAAAGAAATTACACGTGAACCTGAGTAGCGGAGAGGGGAAACAGAAAGGGTGTGGCCATTGTAGAAAACCCTAAAAAGGAGGCGTCTTGCCCCCTCCCCCAATCAAAACCTCACCTCCCCTCAGATCCCCCTTGAGATCTGCACCACGGCAAGAGGTGAGATTTGAGACAGAGAGAGCGAGAGAGAGAGAGATTTATTTTTGTTTAGTTAATGTTGTCTGTGTTGTGATATGTTGAAGTTTAGTTTTGTTTTGTCTGGGTCTGTATTGTTGATGATATCATATTGCTGGAAGATGGAAGAAGAAGCATGCTGCACCTTTTCCCCTTTTCTTGCACTTCACTGTCTCACTCTTTAGGCTTAATTGTATATTTTTTTTCTCCATTAATTCCCAATATGAGATATTTTGGTGTTTCAGATTTTAGCGCCTTAAATTAGGGTTTTACCTTTTAAAATTAATGAAATTTGGTCCACCTATTAAAGTTTTATCCCATTTTGTGCATCTAGAATGACATAGATGACAATTTCTACTGAGACAATAACATTACATAACATCATCATTTGTTCAAAATATAAATTTGATTTATTTGATAGTGTTTTGTCTTGTCATAATAGCTTTATTAGATATGTTGCTTGTTACATATCATGTCATCCTTTTAAACTGCATGCTATGCCATTTGAGTTCATCCTCACACTAACAATTAAGAACACAGATAAACATAATAATAATAAAGATAAATGACTGGATTTTTTTTTCTTTTGACATATTTTTAATTTAATTAAAATATAGTACACAAAATTGTATTATCATTTAATAAAATGTTATAAAATTATTTTTTTTATAGACATGTTTTTGTTAGTTAACCATATAAATAACTTACACCATGAAAATCAAAGTTTAATTTATACTGCATAAGCAAGATATTGATTAAATAAATAACTGACTATTACTCTCCTATGGTCATATCATTGTAATGAATAGAGTGAAGTCGCAAAATAGTTCAATCTTATTGGATGAATATGTTAAAATATTTTACAACAATAATATGTATAGATTTAATTTATTAATAGGGTTAATAAATCAATTCAATCTAATATAATTTATTTAAATATATTTCTTCGTAAAATTTATTTTTTTATAAAAAAAAACTATTTAAAATATTTTTCTGCTTAGGTTATTTTTCTCATAAAATGTCCATAATTTATGAGTCGTTTTCTACGTGCGATAAATAGTTGGCAACATACATTAATAAGTTGATGATCTTTCTTAATAAAAAAAAACAATATTTTTAAATAAAAACAATATTCCAAAAGACGTTATTTTAAATGTGTTGTTTTTAGTTTCTCATATATGGTTTTATAGTCACTATTTTTTTTTCCTGAAAACAGGTTTAACTTTTCCCTAATAATTGTTTTAACTAGTCAAGTTATTCAGATTAATCTTTATATACGATAAAAATGTTATAAAATATATAATATAACATTTATAATATGCAATTTATACTAAAGACGATACTATAATTTTAATAGATATTTGTAATTTATAACTGTATTCTTATTAGGGCAAGGTTCTAATAACTGGAATGTGATAATTATTTTTGATTGTGCAAACTGTTTTATGTTTACAACATTCTATTATGTAAAAATTATTTTAAAATAAATCTTTCAAAGTTAAGTTTCCAGACATTCATTAAGAATATTAAAAACAATTTAAGAAAAGTGTTATGCTATAAATATTACTTCTAATTACCGTTAAAATATTATTATGGTATTTAATGATACGAGACTATTTGAATTAATATAATATTTCATTTTTAAAATTAAGTTTCGATAAGGATAATGATTTCACACGAATAATGAATAATAAAAAGAAAACTAAATGTAGGTTTAAATTATTGCCACGTGTCACGTTTTCAACATTATTATATGTATGTAAATAAATATGTACAGATATTTATAATACTTTTTTTTCCAAAAAGAAAAATTCTCCAGCATAGCATTAATAGGAGTAAAGAATTAAGTAGAATTAAAAAAATAAATGAAAAGGTCAACTCTGGTATCCATTATATTTTTTTGGACATAGTATTTCGGTTTAATAATTAAAACATATTAAAGAGAAGTAAAATATGTTGGTTTTAACTTGGATTATGTATCAAAATCTAAACTTTATTTCTTTTTTTTTCTATTATTTTGTATTTCTTCTTTCATTAATATACTATTTCAATTAGGATAATGATATTTAGACAACATCTTTTTTACAACATTGAACATTGATTACGTGTTAATTTGTCATTGTCAAAAATTACTCCACAATAATGTTTATGATTATTATTATTGATTGTGGAGTAGTTTTCGACCAGATTGACACATAATCAATGTTCAAATGTTGTATAAATATCATTATCCTTTCAACTAAGCTTAATTAACTCCACATTTTATTTTTTGAAATCATTTTATTTCAACAAAACATGTATAATGTATATGTTTTGGTTTTTATTAGACTAAGTATAAATATTCTTAGTAATTTTTAGATGTCACCGCGTTTTGATAAACTTTATTTATGTTAAGATTGAGTTAAATGAATTCTTTTATTCTAATACAATTAAAGGAACTATCAAAATTTTATGATTTTTTCACTAATAATATATCTGGAAGGCTAAAAAAAATGAGCAATTATAATCATTATAAATTTAAGATTTTATTATTAGTAACGGAATAATTATATTAGTGACTTGAACGTCACCGTATTAACCAGTGTGATAGTTTTTAAAATGGTTAGTAACTTTTATGATAACATTCATAACACTACACTCACCTAGTGTGCCATAAGTCAATTTTCTTTATCATGTCTTATTATTCTAACATATCAAATTTTAACCTACATAGATTATTTTCATTGTCATGCCAATCAGCTTTTACTTTAAAAGAATTCACACCTTAAAATATAAATATCATAAGTCATCTTTTATTCTAATCATATATTTAAATAAAATTGTTAGTCTATATAAAAATTAATATTATCTGGTATATATAGACAGAGAGAGGGAGAGAGATATTAAATGTTCTCTTATACTCAACATTGCGGCTCACCATTTCAAATTCAATGAAAAGAAAAGTCACCAATTAAGGAGCGATAGCAAGCTTAGTAGCATTTTAAATTTTGCTTTGGTTGTTGAAAACATATACTTTTTGAAAAGTAACTCAACATATTTTGAATTCCCTTTTTTGTTTTTTTAAAATAAAATACAAAGTTGCATTAGCGAAAACATTTTATAGGATTTTATTTTTAATTCATGCAAATACTCGACCTAATTCAGTATTATAAATGTATTTAAGTTAAAACAAGAATATGATATTTTAACAATTTTTTAATAATTTTTTGAAAATAAATTATATTTTATTGATTTTTATATTTAAAATGGATGAATCACATACTGTTATATAAGCAGTTGTGAAAAAATTATAAAAAAAATTATTAAAAGATACATTTTTTTTAAATTGTTATTTAATTTCGACCATTTATATAACGTATAAGATTTACTGAAATATTATGATTCAAGTGAAATTCTGAATATGATGAAAGAAACCATTTTCGTAAAAAGAAAAATAAGAAATTGAGCAACCTTTTAGTACAACCTAATAATTGAAAAGGCAATATATATATATATATATATATATATATATATATATATATATATATATATATATATGTAGACATTGAAAGCAAATAAAAGTGATTAAAAGCTATTAAATAGGAAAAACGAAAAGGAGAAAAGAAGCGTTGAAATACGTGGTTGAATTGAATAAGGAATCAACTTAGGTGGCGTATTTGTGGACCCCACCATTACCCAGGTGCAATGAAATGGTGCAGTGCAGTGCAATGATGCAACGCAACGCGGGAACGGAAGGGAAAGGAATCGATCACTCCTTTGACTCAACCTAATCATTCCTTTTCCTCACACCAATCACACGCCTTCTTATTTTCTCTTTCTCTTCTCCGATTTTCCATACTTTACTTTCCACCTGTACGGTGGTGTATCCCCAAAGTCAAACGACCGGCCTTACAGGGGCCCATCACAGTGCCAATAGTTATTGGGCTCGAAGCCCAGCACCAGAATAAAAGATTCTCAGGTATATGAATCATATATTCTAAACAGAAATATATCAACCAAGATATATTGCAATATCAATCATATATATTCTAAACAGAAATATATCAACCAAATATACTGCAAGCACAAATAAAATCCAAACAAATATATTTTATTCAGAAATATGCCAAGTAAGATTACATTATTATTATATTTTATTCTGTTTATATTTTGTTCATCTTATATCAATCCAAAGCCTATAAATAAAGGCCGGAGGACTCCAAACAAGGTACGAGTTCTACACTCTCCCAATACATTCTACTCACAGTTCCTTAGCACATTCTTTGCTATTGAACTCTCTCAACCCTCTTTACACACGCCTAACTCGAGCGTCGGAGCGCCTTTTCAGGTACTCCCCCCTCTCGGTCAGAGCTCGAGCAACGCCGGACGGTCGCAGCAGATACCGGCCGGACGGTCCTGAAGGAGAAGAAGCAGACGGAAGAGCAGAAAGTGACGTAATCCAGGTTTGACCTTTCGGTCCCCCAATTCTTACCGAAACATTTTGGCGCCCACCGTGGGGCCGGAGGGCATCCCATTGAAAGCCGCAAGGAACCATGACAAGCTCTCGGTATCAACGTCGCTACTTCGGATCAACAGCAGAAAATTTCAATAAAGCAAAAACTATCCAACAAGAATCGTCATCTTTACCGGAAGCTCCATCAACAAGATAAGTATCTTTGAAAAATAATATTAAAGCAAGACTCATTCAAGATTTATTCGGTTTTACCCTAAACCTTCATTAATTTGTCGCTGCATAATTGGAACATGGCATTCAAGATTAACTTTTTCGAAATCAAGTTAATTGACACAACTGAAACAATTGTTTATTTATTATATATGTTACTATATAATATATAACTATGAATAAACCGAGGCATGCATTTATCATATATGACATTTCAGAAAGTTATATAAAATATAACTATGAATACCGGTGCAATTCACAAGAGGCAGTAGCATGTCTCCGTACAATAACAAAATATATTATGAAAAGATGATGGGAGGAATACCAAAACCACGGCCCCTCCAAACTCTGGAAGCAGCTGACTACTTTATTGACCGTTGCAGGAAAATCGGTCATCCTTTATCTTGACTGCCATTGTGGGCCAAGGATGGAGTTCTCCCCTTGAAAATTAGGATGGTTCTTCATGAAGAGAATTTGTCTTTTCTCTTATGTGTGACGCTGATTAGACGTTTTCTTCCCCAGCTGAATCCCATGCGTAACCACTACATGATGGACCAGGAGCCCGGCGACAGAAACACCGTATGCCGTCGCCACCATTTGTGGCAGCCTTTTCCGCACCATACCTTCTGGAGGCCGGCCAAGGGAGCAACCCTCCTTCTTCATCCGACAAAACGCTGTCGTCACGGCCAGACACCGCCATTCTACAGTGTCCTCTTCAGTAAAGTCCACAAACGGCCGCTGCCAACCTTACTTTCACGGTAACAAAGGTCTAACTCTTATCACCTGCTCTCCGGCAACGCCAATGTTGGCATTGGCATCGTCAAAAGAACATTAGGTTTCCTTCAAACGGGTTCAGCCCCTACTGCGAGGACTGCCTCGCCATCAACACCGCCAAGGACTTTTACACCCGCGACGATGTCGCGTCGTCCAGCCACCGTTACCCGCGACAACAGTTGCACTGGTCGGACCAACTTCCTTCAACAAACACTCGTGGCAGTCTCCAAACCCAAGGTCGTCAGGCAGTACTACATCATCATTAACATCCCTACGGCTCCTTGAGCCTCCGATCGTCGCAGTTAAGGCTTCTAAGCTTATCCTTCTCCTTTGCCGCCGCCGGGGCTACAACATCATCATCAGAAACACACCAGCGAATCCTAGCAACATGTGGCCTTCGATCGCGACTCGGCAACCACCGTCCCGTTGTTGGCAGCACTCTTCCAAGACACCGACCGGATCCTTTCCATCTTCGACTCTTTGTTAGGGAACAAACCTTCACTTTGTTTGAATGAAACGAGCGAATGGTTGTACGAAACCTCCACATCATCCTGCAACATGCCGTTCCGCAACCCCTGTCAGACAATCCATTGCAGATTCGGCTTTGTTAAGGTTGTGCATGACGGTGACGTTGTCAACGACCACACCGTTCGGTCTAGCTTCCTCACCGAGCGGCTCGATCTCCTCAACCATGAGCGTCGCATGACCAATTTCACTCATTCAATTGGCTAATTCACTTCATGCAGGAGTAAAATGATTTTAGAACAGCGCGAACGTTGAGCCACTGTGACGTTCCAGTACTATGCCACAAGCACCGCGACGCTTTGACTCATCGGAAAATCACCACCGACAACTGCCTTGTCTATGTCGCCGACAAGTATCGCCATCAAAACCACCGTCAAGGACCTTGCTGAAGGTGATCGCTCCAATAAGGCACCTTGTCCGTGACGCACCGAATTTCCTCCATTGCGCATCCACGACTTTCCCCAAGCCAAAGGTCATCACAGTCAAAGACTGGTCATGGGCTGTTCAGTCTTGAGACAAAGTCTGCGCTTGAAGAAAAGAAAAGAGAACACTGGAGAGCTTGATAAAACTCTTAATATAATCTTCAAAAAGCGAAGTCGAAAAACTCTCGCTCACTACTGCTGCGACTCTGGGAACAAAAGCTATATGCAAAGAAGGGTTTCAACCCCATACTAGGTAAAATCTCATTCCTCAAGTTCACGTGTCATTGATAGCAAAATCCATTGCCAAAGAGAAGGAATCTTGGCAGCCTGATCTCTACCAAACGCAGCAGCCAACACAGTCACGTTGCGTCATCTCAGCACTTCCGGCATTCTCTACTCTGCCCGGTCCGGCCACCGCGACATTCGCCGAATCGTCCGGTCCCTCTGCTGAACCTCCCAGCAGCAATAAAACCTTCAAACGCTGTTTCAAATCTGGTTTTACCCATCACCAACTTCATGTTTGCTTAGTGCCAACTCATCACCGACGCAGACGATGGTTACGACAATGCCGTGAATCTCAACCTCGAAAGAACTGATAAAAGATTAACAACAGAGAAAGAGCGTAGGTTTTGCGAGCCGAGAACAACAACGAGCAATGCAGGCCGAAGCACTTTGGTGTGTTCTAGCGCCACCACATAGAAACCCTAATTCAAGAAATCTTGAGTGTTCAATTGGTTTAGTCCGATGGATTGACGACTACAGCCTACATCTATGCTAAGAAGGAAGGCTAAAGTTCTTTCAAATGATTTTATGAGAAACGTTTCAACATGAGGCAAGGCGTAGCTTGAAGTATATTCTCCTTCTCATGACCTCCATCTATCGAACAGCGTCACATCTCCTATTGGCCGAAGCGTCGGTAGCGATGTCTCCTGCATCATCGACAAAGAAAACTCAAAGAGTCAAGACGATTCTCAAACAAGCACCTCAACCTCTTATGTAGCGTTTCTCCAGACGGCAATAATATGTACAATTATCATCAACATCTTCTATTATTCTTTTACGCAGGTTGGAGGACGCTCAGGCTAACCCCACAGTCTCCACTGACGGCAAATAGGGAAAACCCAGGGTTCACTCCCCATCATCCACAACGGCCATTGGCCTTTGACGAGACAGGCTCGTCGCGGTTCAATCCAAGCTCGACACCGTTCGGTCCATCCACGCGTTCACCAACGCATCCGGTGCCAGACCAGACGACCACGCGTTCACCAACGCAGGTTCATGGCCGCACATGATAATTCATAATATTTTTGCAGGTTGAGTTTGCATGCAGGTTTGAAGAAAAGATTTTCTTCCGCTTAATGATTGACGATTTCAAGGAAGCTTATGATCTTGACATCTACCTTAAAACATCCCATGATAGATTCAATCTTGATTGGACCCCGACAACCTGACTCTTGGCACTAGGATAGGTGTATCCGGACCATCCACAACGCGTCCTAATATGGACTCTGCGAACAATCAACTGAAGACCAATCAGTCTTACTCTCTTGGCCGATCGACTTTTATAACATGATCTATTTTGTTTTGAATTGTCTAACCATGTAAATACATTGGTTTGTCTTATTACTCTTTTCGAGTTGTTATATTTCTTCAATGCAGATGACAGGATCTTGCACACAAATCATTTGGCTTATCCGGAGCTTACCATAAATCAAAGACCGAACGATTACTAAAGCGATTACTAAAGCTGTTAAATCTCAACCGACCGGTCTCAATTATTTCTGCAATATTATATCTTTTGCAGATTACTCAAGCGGTTACATCTTAACCGACCGGTCTCAATATATCTTTCTGATATTATATCTCTTACAGATTACTAAAACGGTTGCATCTCAAACCGACCTATCTCAATTATATTTCTAATATTATATTTCTTGCAGAAGCGGTTACTAAAGCCGTACAATCTTAACCGACCAGTTTAAATCAACCGACCGGTCTCAATTATATCTACAATATATATCTCTTACGATTGCTAAAGCAGTTACAATCTTAACCGACCGGTTTGGATTCAAAAGCAGGTTTAAAGAAAAGATTTCCTTCCGCCCAACGATTTCAATGAGGTATTTCAGTTCAAAATTCTATATGCAATTCATCTTTACACTGCAGGACCGGGCGCCATGTCCGCCAGATTTCCTCTTTTCGGACACAACGTCCAACCGGGCGACAAGCCCGCCAATTTACGGACACAACGTCCAACCGGGCGACAAGCCCGCCAATTTACGGACACAACGTCCAACCGGGCGACAAGCCCGCCAATTTACGGACACAACGTCCAACCGGGCGACAAGCCCGCCAATTTACGGACACAACGTCCAACCGGGCGACAAGCCCGCCAATTTACGGACACAACGTCCAACCGGGCGACAAGCCCGCCACTTTACGGACACAACGTCCCACCGGGCGACAAGCCCGGCACTTTGCGGACCCAACGTCCCACCGGGCGACAAGCCCGTCACTCTCAGGACACACAGTCCGACCGGCACAACAATGCGGCAAAGATACACCGAGCGCCAACAAAACTAAGTCCTTCGGTCAGGCAGGAAGCAAACCCCTCCCTTTCCCTCGGACTTGGGGGGGATGATGTACGGTGGTGTATCCCCAAAGTCAAACGACCGGCCTTACAGGGGCCCATCACAGTGCCAATAGTTATTGGGCTCGAAGCCCAGCACCAGAATAAAAGATTCTCAGGTATATGAATCATATATTCTAAACAGAAATATATCAACCAAGATATATTGCAATATCAATCATATATATTCTAAACAGAAATATATCAACCAAATATACTGCAAGCACAAATAAAATCCAAACAAATATATTTTATTCAGAAATATGCCAAGTAAGATTACATTATTATTATATTTTATTCTGTTTATATTTTGTTCATCTTATATCAATCCAAAGCCTATAAATAAAGGCCGGAGGACTCCAAACAAGGTACGAGTTCTACACTCTCCCAATACATTCTACTCACAGTTCCTTAGCACATTCTTTGCTATTGAACTCTCTCAACCCTCTTTACACACGCCTAACTCGAGCGTCGGAGCGCCTTTTCAGGTACTCCCCCCTCTCGGTCAGAGCTCGAGCAACGCCGGACGGTCGCAGCAGATACCGGCCGGACGGTCCTGAAGGAGAAGAAGCAGACGGAAGAGCAGAAAGTGACGTAATCCAGGTTTGACCTTTCGGTCCCCCAATTCTTACCGAAACACCACCCAAATCAAACAAGTTCGTAATTTCAATCCTGTTTTTTTTCCTCCTTCTTCTAGTTTTTGTTTTTACCGTCTGCTGTTTTTGTTATATGTCTGTTTGCAACTTTCAGTGTATCCGAAGGTGAAGGTAAGACGCGATGACGACGGTGAACTTGGTCTCAAAGCTTTCCTGTCTCTCTATTTGCAGCCATCTTCTCCAGGTATTTCTAATTTGTTTTCGTTTAAATACAATTTTAATCTTTTATTTTTTTATTCAGTTTGCAAATTGTGTGCCCCTGATTAAATTCTATTATTCGAAAGCTCCCAATTTTGATCCATTGTTAATTTTGTCTACATACTTTTTTTTTTTACGATATATTTTTATATTAATTTGAATGAATTTTTAGTTTGAATTGAACTAAATAAAAGAAAAAGAGTATATATAAAATTGAATATTAAAAGCGAAATAGACCAATTTCTAAAACAAGAGACCAAATATCTCTATTTTAAAAGGAGATACAATTTGATTAAAATTGTATTTGAACTCTATTATGTGTTTTATTTTGTTTTCTTTTGCTGGTTTTTATTTGCAGCTAAACTGTTACGAATAAAAAGTTTAGAAGACCACGAATAGCTTGAGTTTTTTTTGTTAGAGTTGGCTTTATGTGATTGTATGTTTTACGTTCCTTAATGCACGAATTATCCTGATTTTATCTACATTACTCTTCATGCTTAAAGGTTTTTGAAGCAATAGTTGGGGAAGTAATCACATGAATGAGTGAGTGATGGTGTTTTCCTTTCCTTTTCCATTTTGTTAGTTTTAATTTATGATTGGTTTTTCACTGTAGTTTTGGCCTAAATTTGGAGGTTGGGGGTGTGGTTTGTATTATATATGCAATATGCAATATTGCCATTATTACGCTAAACATTTTCATTCGTCCAGTTAGTCAAAGTTGTAGTTTGTTATTATTGTCTGTCATATTCATTTTACTAAATGTAGAAAGGAATTGCTATTTTGATTTTACAGTAGCAGAAAAGAAAGTTGTCTCCATGCCCTCTGTTGTAAGAGTACCGGAGTGTTATGTTCCGCATGTAACTATTCCAAGAGTACCCCTAACTGAAGATTCAGACTTCAGTGTTTCTTCAGTAACTACAGGATCTGAGAAGGATGGCAGTACTGATGAAAATATAGTAAACATTAGAGTCAGTCCAATTCCTCCACCTCGTGCTGTCATTTCTAGTCCTGGTAAAATCTCATACTTTTCATCGGATTTTGTTGGCTAAATTTGTTTGTGTACCAGATGCCTTTTGCAATTTGAATATCTGAGTTTTTTTTCTGAATCTTAGATTGAAAATGAGATCATAAGAACTATCGTGATTTATAATATGCATAGCAATATCTCGGGATTGGCTACTAAAACTGAGTGAAGTACTTATTTGTAGATATCCTATTAGAAGATATGAGATTGATTTTTCTTCTTAATTATCCGTAAAAAGTTCTTCCAGAAGGATGCAATACACATGTTGAAAAAATGGGATTTTCAGATAAAAGCCCAAACCTACTTTTATGTACTTCAAAGGGAACTGAAACTCGTAACTCAACCTTGCATGCAAAGAAACCTTGGATGAAATGAGTTTTTCAGGGAAACTGAATTTGTGAGTGTGATAGTGACATTTAGACCTTCAAGGAATACAGAGCAGTTTTATGTTAATAGGAAGTTGTTCTTGCAGTGTGACCTATGTAAAAGGTGTCGGGTAATTTTGTAAGTTCTGTATTAATGGGTGCAACCGTCAACAACCATCCTGCGTAACTTAGTTTTCCTACTTTGTGTTCCCTTTCACACTCTACTTCAATTTTCCCTATAATCAATAATTCTGAACATTTGTGATGATGCACATTATACGATCGCGATATAGTTAGGAGAAAGTTAATAGACGTATTTTGAAGCAAACATATATGCAAATAAAACTCCCTTTTGAATCTCACTTGTAATGTCTTATTGGGGATTGCATGCTGCGCTGTAGTTATTAGGATTGCAGAAGATTTCTTCAGTTAAAAATTGAAATCTTCAGATAACAAGGATTAAACAATGTTTTACTAGAATTTTCAATTTAGCATACCGTGATTTTAGTTTTCCATTGTTACATTGTGCAATGGAGCCAGTGTTTTCTTGGAATTTCGTAGTCTCCGCTTTCCTGTTCTAAACCTGAATAGTGCGAATTTAGGTTGGTTTTCCACCCTTCTGTTTAAGTCAATGCAAATTAATAAAGTGTTTATTTCCAAAACAATTGTACACATAAAGTGAGAGCTAAGTCTCTAAACAGTCCATCACACAGTTCTGAACTTTCATTGGAAACCTCAAATACTTCGAAGTAACTTTTACCCCCCTGGCTGTTCGAGAAGAAAAGAAAGACCAATTATTTGTCTCTTGATGCAACAGTACAATTTTTAGCAAATAAAGTTGGGTAGTTATACTTGCAGAGAGCATCGTTAATTATGTATTTATGTTGAATACTGATTCTAGTTTTTATAAATGGAGATACGAGATATCTGGGTGCTGGCTAGTTCTTAGTTTCGTCCTTGATTTCTTACAGAGTTAACATTGCGATACTTTTTGTATTTAGATAATGACATAATGATTGGAAATCGAAACAAGACTAGAGATGGAAGACTTTCTACTTCAAAGAATGGTGCTGTGTTGCAAAATCGACATGCACACTGCAAAGTTAGATCGCATGATGTCACTGGTATTCCTTCAGATACAAGAAAACACAGGGAGCCTGGGTCTAAAGAAGAAATTGATTCTATAGGAAAGAAAAAGACCCATAAAGGTAGCATAAAATTCGAAAAGGTACCCTGGAGATTTTAGTTCTGGTGAAATCTAGCATGACTAGATACAGTTTTTTGGAGATCAAAATGTAGTGTGATTTAGGTTTCCTACCATAGAAAAAGAGAGAATACAATTGTGCATGCTTTGGTGTTTCATGTAATATAGCCACTTCTTCATGCTATACTTACCTCAAAGGAAAAAGCCAATGCCCGAAGGGTCATCATATATATTACATTTTCCCCCATTTTTAATCTTTTTTTTTTTAGATTGTTTGAGGGAGCATATCACATAGAGCGTTTCATGGTATCTAATGTGTATAAGAAATTAATACCTTGGACCAAACATGAATCTTACGAATTTTGCTACGTATATTGTATGTAGATTATGTGAAGCTTAAGTGGATATAAATTTAATACGAACTACTCATTTTCGCTTTCTTGTCAGTACTCATTTCACCCTCACTATGCACTCAAATTTGTATTGCCTTTTACATTATGCTTCTTTCTAGTAGTTTTTATTTTTTAGGTGCCTTTGCAACTGATGCTAATTTGACATTTTTACTATTTTTATGATCCAATCTTAATATTTTTTTATAATGGTTATGGTTTCTATTTTATAACTAGAAATATTTAACATGTATGTTTAATTTAAGAAATAACACGAAATGAAAAAAAAAATACAGCTAATATCGATTCATACAATTGAAACTATAGTTTCTTCAAAAGCAAACTTTTTAATTATGTTATTGAAACAAAAAACCCACTCACTACCTTCAACTTCAGAATCACATTAACTACAATCATTTGTATAAAACCATAACGATCTAAAATAAAGTCAATTCCGTATACAACGTGCAGCGGAATAAAATGACATCGTGAGTCAACGCAGTTCATTACGAAAATAATTTAGTTAGAAAAAGTTAATTATTTTAATGTGAATAAAAATCAAACTCTTTTAACCCTAAATTAAATGAACTGGAGACAGCGATGGAAGGAGAAGCACTGTGGTTAAAGAAGTCGAGTGAGAGTTGCCACAACGAACAACAAGAACTTTCTTCCCCTTGAATCTTTCTCCACATTTATACATGCATGAATAACATCCCTTTGAATTCCCTCAACCATTCTATCTCAGGCATCACGCACTCCGCATTCTCTCCGGTGGCCACCACCAGCCACCTACAAATGTACTCAAACTCATTCTTCACAGAACCGCTGGTTTCATCGTACCTAGCACACCGGACACACTGGTTGAATCGTGGGTTTATGTCGAAGTGTCGTGAGTAGGATTCGAGATAGTCTATGAACTGTTTCTTGGAGGGTTATTGGGGAAGTGCGAATGGAATGGGAGGTTTGGGAGTTGACAGAACTGTTTGGGAAGATGGAGTTTTAATCTGTCGTAGGTTCGTTTTTGCCAAAGTGAGGCTATGCATTAGGTTCGTTCGAGAACAAATTTGATTTCATAAACAGATTTGATTTCATCTGAAGGCAAAACGTAACAGGACGAAGGTGAAGGATTGTGAAAGCAATTATCTTCCACCTTTGAATGAGGAGACACTGTGACGCTTCACCAACATGGACGTTCGGAGTATGGGCAATCGTTACTTGGCCCAACTCACCCACACCTCCCTCGCACGTGCCGTCCATGCTCACATCCTCACCTCAGGTTTCAATCCATTCCCTCTCATCATCAACCGTCTCATCGATCATTACTGCAAATCCTCCAACATCCCATACGCCCGCCACCTGTTCGACAGAATTCCCAAACCAGATATCGTCGCAACTACCACCCTGCTTTCCGCCTACTCTGCTGCTGGCAACATCAAACTCGCCCATCAACTCTTCAACGCCACCCCCTTGACCATTCGTGATACAGTCAGTTACAACGCCATGATCACTGCCTTTTCTCACAGTCACGATGGTCACGCCGCTCTCCAACTCTTCATACAAATGAAAAGGCTCGGTTTTGTTCCCGACCCGTTTTCCTTCTCAAGCGTTATTGGCGCCCTGTCTCTGATAGCTGATGAAGAGAGGCATTGTCAGCAGTTTCACTGTGAGGTTCTCAAGAGGGGTTTACTCTCTGGGCCTTCTGTTTTGAATGCTTTGATGAGTTGTTATGTTTGTTGCGCCTCTTCGCCTTTGGTGGACACTTGTTTGTTGATGGCAGCTGCTAGGAAGCTCTTTGATGAGGCACCTCGTGGTCTGAGGGATGAACCTTCTTGGACTACCATCATTGCTGGCTATGTCAGGAATGGCGATCTTGTTGCCGCGCGTGAGCTTCTTGATGGAATGACTGATCACATTGCCGTTGCTTGGAATGCCATGATTTCTGGCTATGTGCACAGGGGTTATTATGAGGCGGCGTTTGACTTGTTAAGGAAAATGCACTCCTTGGGAATTCAGCTGGATGAGTACACTTACACCAGTGTAATTAGTGCTGCTTCTAATGCTGGATTGTTCTATATTGGAAGACAGGTGCATGCTTACGTTCTAAGAACAGTGTTGCAGCCATCACAGCATTTTAATTTATCTGTGAATAATGTTTTGATTACTTTCTACACTAGATTTGGTAAGCTGGCTGAGGCGAAGCAAGTTTTTGACAGGATGCCTGTGAAAGATCTTGTTTCATGGAATGCGATTTTGTCTGGTTATGTCAATGCTCGGTGCATTGAGGAAGCTAATTCCATTTTCAGGGAAATGCCGGAGAGGAGCCTGTTGACGTGGACTGTGATGATATCAGGCTTGGCACAAAATGGGTTTGGAGAAGACGGTTTGAAGCTATTCAACCAGATGAAGTTAGGGGGATTGGAACCATGTGATTATGCATATGCTGGAGCAGTTGCCTCTTGTTCTGTTCTGGGATCATTAGACAATGGACAACAACTACACTCTCAGATAATACGATTAGGTCATGATTCAAGCCTCTCAGTTGGCAACGCACTGATTACGATGTATGCTAGGTGTGGTCTTGTTGAAGCCGCTGATACAGTGTTTGTTACAATGCCGTATGTGGATTCAGTATCCTGGAATGCCATGATTGCAGCACTTGCACAACATGGGCACGGTGTCAAAGCTATTCAACTCTATGAACAGATGTTGAGGGAGGATATATTACCTGATCGGATAACTTTTCTCACAATTCTCTCTGCTTGTAGCCATGCAGGTTTGGTCAAAGAGGGACGCCATTATTTTGATACAATGCGGGCTCATTATGGTATAACCCCAGAAGAGGATCATTATTCTCGTTTGATTGATTTGTTATGTCGTGCTGGTATGTTCTCGGAAGCAAAGAATGTCACGGAATCAATGCCTTTTGAGCCCAGCGCACAAATTTGGGAGGCTCTTCTTTCTGGTTGTCGGATTCATGGGAACACGGAATTAGGTATTCAAGCTGCAGAAAAGCTCTTAAAGCTTATGCCACAGCAAGATGGAACCTACATTAGTCTTTCCAATATGTATGCCACTTTAGGTCAGTGGGATGAAGTTGCCAGGGTGAGGAAATTAATGAGGGAGCGAGGGGTTAAGAAGGAACCTGGGTGTAGTTGGATCGAGGTTGAAAACATGGTCCATGTCTTTTTGGTTGATGATGCTGTACACCCTGAGGTGCATGCTGTGTACAAATATCTGGAGCATCTGGTACATGAAATGAGGAAATTAGGTTATGTTCCTGATACGAAGTATGTATTACATGATATGGAATCTGAACAAAAGGAAAATGCTTTGTCTACTCATAGTGAAAAGCTAGCTGTTGTTTACGGAATTATGAAAATTCCTTTAGGAGCTACGATTCGGGTTTTCAAAAATTTGAGGATTTGCGGGGACTGCCATAGTGCATTCAAATTTATCTCCAAAGTGGTAGATCGAGAGATAATTGTCAGAGATAGGAAGAGATTTCACCATTTTAGAAATGGTGAATGTTCTTGTGGCAACTATTGGTAGCAAGAGGTTCTGTTATTTGATTATCATCAAGAGATAATTGTCAGAGATAGGAAGAGATTTCACCATTTTAGAAATGGTGAATGTTCTTGTGGCAACTATTGGTAGCAAGAGGTTCTGTTATTTGATTATCATCAAGTGTTAATGTTAACAGCACTCCGATGAATTTTAGAATAATGCAACCTAAAGCCTTTGCAATGGGGAATTCAGAATGGAAACTGGTATCGTATCAGAATGCCCCAAAATAAAAGGGTTGATCACTGGTAATATGATTTTCTTATCACACTTTTTCCCCTTTTATGCCATTTTAGTTTTGTTTTTGCTAAATTGATTCTTAATCTCTGTTACTATTTCAATCTTCACCATCCTTTTCTGTCATTACTTCTTACATCGGGTCAAAAGGGTATTCATATTCAGTTTGTTTGTGCACTCTCCAGGATGAAAATTTGTCTTGTGCTAATCTACTCCTCCACACTGATACTGAAACCAAATGTGAGAGCATGACAAAAACACGAGGTGACGTGCTGTTTAATCCTCTTGAAAGCAATTACCCTTTGTCTGTATCCTCTCCATACCAGAAACTTCGATCTGAAAGATGATACATTAGATGGAATTTTGACCGTCCAACCGATCACTGCATTAAGATGCATGGAGAGAGAATTGGACTCTTCATAATTTAGTTTTTGTAGAAAAAACTAACCTGTATCTTAGAAAACTAAACTAAATTAATTATGTATTAAACTGAG
Source organism: Vigna mungo (assembly GCA_036885675.1). Classification (NCBI taxonomy): domain Eukaryota; kingdom Viridiplantae; phylum Streptophyta; class Magnoliopsida; order Fabales; family Fabaceae; genus Vigna; species Vigna mungo. The sequence goes on along the minus strand of CP144692.1, from coordinate 39,534,783 downwards.
ATGAAATAAATTTAGTTAATTATTTATACTAAACAACTAAATAGAACCATTATAGCTTCAACTACTAAACCAAATTGAAAAGCAATAGTTTAGTTTAATTAGAATAGTGCGCTAGAGTTATTTTTTTAAAAGTTGTTCTGTTCTAAAAAGGAACTAAAAATAGATTATTTCAATAAGAGGTAATTTAATTTTTTATTGTTTAGTTTAATTAAGTTTAGCTTTTCACAACACTCTTATTCAAAGAAAGACCTAATGAAAAAGATGTAAAGAGTTTGATTGAAGTGTTTATTAAAATGAAAATTAATGCTATTTATATTTCAACACATGTTTTTTTTATTCGAAATTAACAAAACTTTAGATAAATGAAGAAAATGGTTTTAATTGAAAATTATGAATAGAAAGAAAGAAATAAATGAGTGTTGATGTTAAGACATTCATAACGAACAGAGCTAAATAAAAATGAATAATCAACCCATTTTGTATTGAAAATCAACCCAAATTTTCCATTTAGAATATACTTTAACACTAAGATCCAAAAATAATTATACTAACTTTTAACTAAACACTTTAAAATACATAAACAAACAAATATACTTCCCCATAAATTAAAATTAGTTTATATATAATTTACAAAAATCATTTTATATAAGTTCTTTTAATTTAATGTATTCATAAGCTAATTCTAAATTATAAAAACCAACTTATTTTATCTTTCTTAATTTTTCCTTATTCACAAACAAATTATAATGTTTAACAACTTAACATGTCACCATAATTGTATACAGATAGGTATTTTCAAATTTACATTAATGAAACAATTTCCCCTAAAAACTTAGGTTGATAAGGTTTTCTTAAAAGTTTTGATGTTTTTCAAGGAAACTATCCTTATATTATTCTAAAGTTCTAAAATTTAAAATTTCCTTTGTTATCATGGACATCATTTGATTCTACCGTGGACTTAATAATCTAGTAAATAAATCCATCAAATATTTAAAATATACATTTTTTAGGTCATATTGCAAGTTTCTTTTAGATCAAAATAAAAATAAATGACGGCTCAAATTAGCATGATTATCTAAGTATGGTTTTACTATTAAGAAATGTTATAGTCTATGTGACTGTGAATATGTTTACAAATTATAAATAGCACATCTTTTGCTTAAACCCAAGAGCCAATGAAAATGTCTCTTCGGTTCGATGAATTAACTCTGCAAGAAGATTAGGTTTGATGATTTCATCAAAAGAAAAGGTACAGTGCCATCAATCATAAGATATAAGAGCTACACTCAACTTCACATCTTATCCATTTTTAATCATATTTATTTGTGAAAACTAAAAAACATCCTAGTTATTCACCAAATTGCTATGAATATGAGAAGAAAAATGGATTGAATTTGATGAGATACTTGACTTTAGAAATGAACAAACTTCCCTCTAAATTTTTCTGTGCCAATGTAAATCCTTTTTTTGGGGGTGAATCATGTGCCAGAGTAATCCTGAATATACTAAATGCTGAACTTCTGAAGTGTAAATGGCAAAACATTAATGTTCCACCAGACAATCAACAATGCTTACCAAAGCATAGAGAGTTTGAACCATAGCTATGGTGATATTTGCTTTTTCTTCTCAATGTTTTTGAGAAAATAAATACTAGTAAGTAGACCACACATGACTATTTTCCCACAACACAACCATGAGGAAAGCAGAAGACACAAGGCACATGCCATGATTCCAAAGCTAAACTTCTTCCTGCCTTAGTTTATAACATAACACAGACTTTTCAGGTTAATGCCACACAGAAACTCCAAATACTGTGCCAACTTTTGCTTCTTCCCTCGGTAACTTAAATGTTTAGTTAATTAGAATTGACTTGAAGTAGTGTATCTGTCATTGTCTACCTAAACACACAAACCAAAACATGTGTTGGAGAGGGGAAGCTTGGAAAAAGGGAAGAGAGAGGATGATGCAACTTTTTAAAAAGTTAAAGTTATTGAAGCAAAATAGAGACTTAATACTGTGGAGAGAAGGGAATAAAAAATCATCCAAATGATAAAGAAATAGACACAAAATTTTCACCCACTCAGGATGACAAACATTCATTACTCTAGGTATATTTGATCTTTACCTTGTAATGTAAAAAAATGTCACTTTCATGAGCTAATTACACCCTTCTTCACAACAAAATCATCTTACCTAACTACAAGAAATAGAGTCCCAAATTTAACCGTCCCGGACTATTTTCCTATCTGCTAAAGTCTAATTACCAGAAATTTTCAATCTTTTTCATCCAAAAGCTATATATAGAAACAATCCATTGCATGAAGAATTATCCCTCCTCAATCAATCATCTTCGACTGTCAATAATCTGTGCAGGAAAATGATGTTGTAAGATGACAGAAGCAGAATTTAGAAATATAGAAATATAGAAATCTAAGTACAAACTGAACCTAGTAATATTAAAAACCATCCATTCCATATAGTGATGTTTAACACATACCATCATGTTTCTTCTTCAAACTCCTAGCAAACAACAAGCATATAACGACAAAAGCCACTCCAGCTGCTCCTCCTAATATTATAGCCACTGTCTTCCCTGGATTTTGCCCTGCCATTACATCAATTAGCTACAAATCACTTCACAATCCAAATAAGATACACATTGAGAAAGGAAAGTTGAACATTCACCATTGCATGTGAACAACGGAACAATCAAAGCATACTGTCGCAAAATTGAGCTGTGTGTATGTGAAATTAAACAAGGACAAACAAACACAAATTCAATATGACAAGAGAAATTAACACAGTCTCTTCTGTCAATATTATCTCTTTTGGTGTTTAGGTATTAGTTATTACCAGAAGAAGAAGAGGAGAAGGAATTAGAGGAAGATGAAGCTGCAGATGAAGAGTGTTTTCCTGGAACCCCATTAGGATAATAGCTATAACTGATGAAGCACTTGTACAAATAGACCTGGCCTGAAATGGAACTGCCACATTCTACCTCAGCCCTCTGTACAGCACTTTTGATACACTCCCCACAATCAGAATCCCCAACATCTCCTTCACACTGTCCCATCACATACAAAGACTGATAGCTTGTTGCATAGAAGCCATGTGCACTCACCACCCCATTTTCCATCACAGAAAAAGCAGTGTCCCTCCTCTCCTCAAACCCTCTTCCAGCCGCATTGGTGGCTCCACAAGTCTTGTACAGAATTTGCATCCCCGAGATTTGAGAAAACCCGGTAACCTCGTACAGCATGTAGCAACCTAGGAGCTGGACTCTAGCAGCTGTGGTTTTGCCACACAATTTGTCAGACAAGACTGGGAGTCTGCTCACACAGTTATAGCAATCAGAGTTGGAGAGGTCCCCTCTGCATTGGAAGAGCCCAGTCATGGAGGTTTGGCCACTCCCGGTGGTGGCCTTAAAGAACTTGGTTTTAGTGGATTGTGAGACCAATGAGCCAAACAGGGCTGAAAGGGCTTGGGAGTATACCCCATTTGGATCTGTGAAAGGTTCCTTCGAGCAGCCCTTGTAGACCAAGGTGGTGTAATCAGAAGCAGATTCAGCAAGCTCTGAGGACAAAATCAGAAACAAAAAAAGAAATAAAGACTTTAAAGGAAGACCCATTTGAGTGTGTGGTGTTGAGAGATGAAAGGATCAAATCATGACAGTTTTGGAGGGGGAAAGAAAAGAAAAAGGAGAAAACTTCAAGAGTATGAATGTGTGTGTGGTATGGTACGATGTGGTGTGGTGCTATCAGATTCAGAGAGAGTCTGATTAAGGAAATGGGGAATCAAGGGTTGTGATTGAAGTTTGGGTTTTTGTTTGGCCTTTTAGCTGAATCAGTAGAGAAAGAGATTCTGGGTGGTGTGGTGGAGTGACTCTACATTCTGAATTTTGTGTCCTTGGGATTCACTTTCCTTTGGATGGATGGATGGATATTTGATATCATAACATAATGTAGTGCAATGCCTCTGTAGATGTGCATAAGGGCACTAGCTGTATCATACCATATACACTCTCTTTCTCTCTCTCTATATCTGGTTTTTTTAAAAGGTGTTTTATAACTTGTTAATACCACAGAAAATAGGTTTTGAAAAGAGAGTTCAAGTTTTTTGAGAATGGTGAACAGTTTTTTATTATTTGAAGAGAATGAGAACAAAAGTGGTTGAATTAATTAGGCGTTAAAAGTAGTGGGAGAAACATTCACAGGTCTTGGTTTTGGAGTGCATGAAGAGAAAGGAATCTGGTTTTGGTAAGAGAGAACAACATCACACTTTGACCATAACACGTTCTGCTTTATCTAACATTTCATTTGCATTCAACATTATCTTTATAATTCTACACAAGTTATAAACAAAGTATTAACTAAGATATGTATTCATATTCTAATCCTTTCAAAAAGCCAACCTGTCTCACATTTCAACCCTTGACACCTCTGCAATCTGATAAGATTATTGCAAAACAACAAAGATGATGAAAATGGTTAAAATGTTTGTAACATAAGAATCTTTTGAACAAACAAATATGAAATATAATTTTTGTTTCTTCTTTAGTAAGTCACTGCAAATTCAGTAATTTATTTGGAAAAGAGACTGCACACATCACAAATGTATGGCTGGCTGAGATGATAATCTGAGAAGAACACGACAAATTAGAAATAAGAGTATAGCTGGCACGTTTCTGGTTTTAATCGAAGCAAATTGAATTCAGACAACAGTGTATGCTATTGTTGGAACTGTGCGGTGAGTTGCAGAAGTTCTGTCACCCTGCACTAGAAAAACCTTATTTTTCTTCTTTCATTTTTAAACCGATGAAATTCTCAATTTCTATATTTATATCAGACTTAAATAATAAATAATTTGCAACACTTTTCAATTTAATAAATTGCATGTTTGTAATTTGAAGTAAATTAATATTGGCTAGCCATGTAACTGAAAAATGATATAAATTTTATAATAATTATTTTTACTAACTTCGGATAATGTATCTAAACTTAAAGACTTAAATACCATTTTTTTTATTTATTTATTTTTATATTATTCTTCCATAAAAAAAATTGGGGTTTTATACTGATATTAAATGCAGACTTTTAAGGTAAATAGTTACTATAACATAACAAATCAAATGACATTAAATCTAATTTTCTTTTTAATTAAACTCTTGGGATTTATAAATAAGAGGAAGAAAAAGGAGAATATATAATATATGGGGAGGAATCCTCTTCTTTAAAAAAGGACAAGTTAATAGAATAACAAGTTAAATAGATTCAAAATGGTTTTCATCTATGTGAGAATCAAATCAGGAAATATTGTTAGCACGTAAGTGTATGAGTGTAATTCTTATATTTATTGCATCATCATCTTCTATATGAATTATTTCATTTAGGAATGATAAAATTTATTAATCATAATCTGAAAGATATAATTGAAAAAAAAAAGGAAAGTTTTAAAAAAACATTGATAAAAGAATTCTTGCATGCATGTGTATTGAAATATATATTTACTGACATGTGCTTTTGCAAAATTAAACTATCCTAGACAAATGCTGTACAAAATGTAATAATATAAACATTACAAATTATAAATTCATGATGTGGATTGCATGAAGTTTTTTTAAACTTAGTCACACTTCAAATATCCAAATTTGGGTATTAGACTTAAATCTTTAAAAATGAAAATTGCACATCATTAACCATTCTTATTTCTCCATATAATCCTTAACAGGTCATTCTTATAATTAATATTTTATAAATTTTGTAGCATGAATTATACATATATATAATTTCATTATTTCTTGATTTTATACTTTTACAATTTTTAGTATCATTATTTGTAATTTTAGGTCAAATGTATATAATCATATAACTTTATAATTTTATAATCAATGTAATTTTATTATTTATATAACTTCATATTGATGATTAATGATATAATTTTAATTTATAAAATAAATTTAGCATAAGTATGTGACTTTAAAATTTTTAAAATGCTGATATAAATTGTAAATATACATATTTATGTAATATATAACTATATATATATATATATATATATATATATATATATATATATATATAGTTATTTGCTATATATATTTTATATAATTTTATATTTTATATAATTTGTGAATTATATTTAGAAATTTAATAACTCATATACTCCTAGATAAGGATGATCCGTTAATACTATCCACTGTAAGTTATTTTATTTATTTATTTATTTATTTATTATTATTATTATTGTTATTATTATTATTATTTTGAAACATATAAGTGTATAACAATTTTGTTCCTTTTTTAGATGAATATAATTATTTAAAATTGAATTTTATATTTTTATATGTTATTTGAATCTATTATTTCTCAATTAAAAATAATTATTTGATCAAACATAATAAAATATATATACGTAACATGCCATTAGTGCAATATATTATTAAAAAAATATAACAATTTCAATAAACTAGAATAGTTAGCATGCAGAAAGTATAAAATATCATTATAATTATCTAAATATAACTATAAGTCAAGTTTTATATACAAATTTTCAATCCAAAACTATTTACAATTTAAGTCTTTAAAACTATCAAAATAAAACATCTAAACCAAAGCATTTATGTATCTGTATTGTCTCGGCCTAGTGTGTGCTCTACACAAACATCATTTACCTCTGTTTTTCACCAATCAGGTGATCATCCAAAAATACAACAAACACAAACAAACAAACAATACAGCAAAGGTAAGTCAATATCAAAGAATAAAACATAGTATTCACAAAGTAATATATTCTATTTTCATTTCAAATTAAGCATGACACCTAAACATCTTAGACATCTAAACTCAACATCCAAATACATATATTATTGTCGAGCTATGGCAGGTTCTGCACTTGTGTAGTGAAACAATTGATCTACTCAAAGCTACTTCACAAGGTTAGTCCGTTAAACAACGCCCTTTGCCAACGGTACCGGTCCCTATACTATGACCTCCTACTATTCCTCACGACATAACTCATCCCTTTTCTACTTGAGACTTAATGGTTATTTAAGTGTCAGAATAACCTCCAAGAACGAGCTCTTACAATAATGCATACATTACTTAAAATATCTTCTGAGGATTTTCCAAAGAGTTCTATAGAATTATGTCACAATTATATATATACATATCTCAATTAATCACGTCCTAATAGTCATCAGTATCATCACTTACTCAAAGTATTTCAAGCATAAAACCATTTATAATATTTTGGAAACAACAACCACACAACAACACAATTTTCTTCATAGCAACTCGATACACTCACTAACCAGGGGAAACAACTTGGAAACCCTCACCAACAGCTCCAAAGGGTTCAAAAACCCCGAAACAATCTACCATCAGATACTTACCACCAGACAACTCCTTACTAGACGATCTACCAAACGACTCCTCATCAGACGACTCCTCACCAGACGAATCCTTACCAGATGATCTACCAAACAACTCCTTATTAGACAACTCCTCACCATATGACTCTCTCTTTACCAGATAACTCTCTCTTTACCAGACGACTCCTTATCAGATGACTCCTTACCAAATGAGACGACCTAACAGATTTTTAGTATAATAAGAGACCAATTAAACCCTAAATAGTCCCAAGAAAATTCCCAAAATTGCAGACTTTCCCCAAAACCATGATCTTAAAATTTTACCTATAACCCCCCTCCCCAATTTTATGCCAAAAAATCACCATTCTTCTAATTTATTATTCTAAACCCAAGTTCTATAAAAATATATCAACTCAAATTCACTAAATTTATATTCACAAATTCATCAATAAACAACTTTTCACATCAGCAAACCAACTACACACCAACATGCATAGGTTTTCAATTCAATACACCACCATTTTCAAGCACCTAACATACCAAATTTTACAAATAAATCATCACATAATCATACAAACATCAAATATCACATGCATACCAAACTCAAACCAAATAAACTACCTTTTCTTACCTGGTTGATGCTCTATGAAGGTTCTAAGAATTATAAAATTCCTCCTACGGCTCTAAGATCTATGTTCTTTATGGCTGAAATCAATTGACTAGAAATGAAAATCTCGCATCAAGGATTTTTCAGTTTCAATAGATGAGTAAGGAGTTAGAATTTTTAGAGAGAAGACAAAGACAATTTTAAAGAAAGAAGTTTTAGAGAAATAAAACTTATAAGATAATGAAACTCCTTAAAATTCTATTTATACAATTGATATTTTTAAAATAAAATAATGAAATATCATTATTTAAAATACTCAACCACATCTAATGTTCGATTTTTTAGAGTCTTACAATATCATATTGAAAATTAACGACACTAAACTAAAATATAATAATTACATACATTTTAGTTATAAAAGAATATTTTTATTATTATAATACAATAAACATTATGACTATATACTTGGATATTAATAATAACATATACACTTCACATGTAATTTATATCTTGTATTAAAAATGTCTCACAAATAAATATAAAGAATATAAAGAAAATACTAGATGATAAATTACCTTGATACGTATTAAATGATATAATTAAGCTTAACTTAATCTTTAAACATTATCTTAGTTAATTGAGATTTATCATTTTTTATATAGTTAATTTATGTGAGATCTTAAACATATAATAGGATCACCAATAAGATATAAGACATATAATTATTTTGATGAATTTTAAATTTAATATCTCAAATCTTAGTTTGAATACGTTATTTTTTCTCAAAAATAACATCCTAAAAAACAAAATATGTTTTTTGTTTTTTGAGTCCAACAATGATTAACCTTGATCGTAGTTATTTTCATTCTAAATGAGAAATCATACTTTTTCATGAAAGATTTTGTTTGAAAATGTTGATGTTTTTATTTTTGAAAATTTTGTATTTTTTGACAAGAAAAAAGAAGTAATAAGTCTTGTGTGAACGCAAACAGGTACTCAAATCTTAAAAATATTATTTAATTATTTAGAAAAAAGATAGAAGATATTGAACATGTTCCTAACACATACATAAAAATCAATAGGATTATATTATACTACATTAATTACTAATCTCATCATACATATTTAATATATATTGTTCATCAATTATATACATAATCATATATAATTAACATGCAACCTTATTACTATCTTGGTCATCACAATTTAAGTATTTTTTTTTTCACTTAGAAACTGATAAACAACATAATTGATTTAGTCTCTTTCTTACTGAAACACTAATTCAAAGTTTGAATGTTCATCGATAAATTGAGTATTTTTACAATACTTAGCAATATATATTGTTTGAATTTTTTTATAGTAGATGTACAGTTTCCAATATATCAAAACTCATATATAACTATCATGATCATCTCTTAGAAAATTACACAATCATTTAAGCAAAATCACTTATAGATAAGAAAGTTATTTTAACCTCTTTCTCATTCGAAGCATAATCTTCGGCTTGAATTATTTTTCTCGTCACTTCAATAATTATGAACAATGAAGTCGAATTAATTTATAACAAATATCTCATTAGATTTAAAAGAAAACTTGACAACACCATTTTACAGATATCTTTTGAAAAAGATAAATATTGACAAATATTTTAACGAATTTTTAAGAACTTTATTTACCAACAAATAAAAAAAAATGCTAGTGATATGTTTATTGACAATTTAAAAAAAAATACTGACAAATATTACTATAAAATTGTCAAAGTCCAAAACAAAAACTTTTTATCAATTTCAGTAAAAAAATATCCATGATAATAAATTTTTTAATTTATTTACAAATATTTTTGTTGATAATAAAAAATCTAAAATTTATCCACAATTATTTTTTACCAACAATTTTTTTATCAGACTCTGTCCATAAATCTATAATTTATCATGGTGTAAAACCAAACATATATCAATTACCTTAACTTGGAGTTAAAAAAATTTAATAAAATTATAATTCTTAAACTAAAAATATATCTTTTTATCATATAAAATATAAAAACATACCAGACATTTATTTATCATTTTATTATGATATTAGTTCACTGATTAATTTTTATATTCCTGATCATGTTAGAATTGTACCTTCTTATTTAGAAATAAATAGATCTAAATGTGATGGAATAGAAAGAAGTCAATAGACATTTTATATAAATTTGTAATAACTTTAACATTTAAATTTGTAATAACTTTAACATTTATGACCGTTATATTAACTAAGGTTGTAGGGATCTCACAGCGATTTATTTTTACCTTCTATTTGATAAAACCAATACATAATTCACAATAAGAAAAATTACTCAATTTAAAATTTCCGAAAATAATCATTTTCTTCTAAGAAAAAACAATATGGTTATTGAAATATATTTCTTTTAACAGGCTAAAAAAATTGTAAAAAGTATCAATAAATTTATTTAGAAATAAAATAATTTATAGTTTTGCTAACATCTTAAATTTATACTTTAGATTATTTAATAAGAGTAATGTAATATTTTTCCAAAAATAATTATTTTAGTTCAAAAAATCACCTTCTTACCTCTTCATCATGTTTGTAAAAGTGTAAAAGAATTTATTAAAAAAGTTTGTGTAAAAGGTATTTTTTAAAGAATAAAATGAGAACTGTATATTTTCAATCTGATATTCCTGAAAATATAAAAAATCATCTCATACTGGAAGCCCCTAAAACATAAATAATACGTATTAATCTAAAATAGATTATATAGTTACAATTATTAGTAGTAACGTTAACATTCTTAATAGATTACATAGTTACAAGTTAATTGATAATTTAAAATACGATACAGTTATGCAATTACTTCTTATCCATATTATTATATATATTTTTTGTCAACTTTCTTTTCTAATTTTATTCTTGAAGTGATTGTTTTTTAAAATTTAACCATTTTCTTTAAATTTAACTATTTTTGAAATATAAATAAATAAATATCATTTATAAAATAAATAAAAATTATTTATAACTAAACGTTGAAAATCATTTACTTTTTTATAGTTATAATTTCGTTAAATTATTTTATATAAAAGAAATCAACACAATAATTCTAATACTGTTATTATATTTTTGGTTGGAAATAAAATACTAATATTATTAACACCAAAGGGAGGAGATGGTAAGATATAGGATTATTGATTTACATATTTTCAATCCCTAAAATTAATAATAGTAATAATAATTGTAAATTGTGAGTAATTTAGTTCATATATATATATATATTAAAAAATAAAAGCCATATAATGAATTAGCATTGTATAAATATATTTTTAAATATAATGTTGTTAAAAAAATGTTGAAGAGATTGGTGATGTTAATAGAAATCAGAAGATTAATATTAATTTAAGATTGTCTAGTAAAATAAAATCTTTGTCAAAGACAACCAATCTTACATTTTGGGCTTCTTTCATCTCTTTGTTTGTTATCGTGTTCTGTCACCACCGACTCCTACTCCTATCATTCCCAATTCCCAATTCGCATTCTTTACAATACCATACAAACCCTTTCTTTTTCATCACATTTCATGGAATCGCATTCATAATTTGCCTCTTCAAAATGCACTCTTTCAGAGACAAAGTTACGCAGAAGTTCTCTTATCTCTTTCCCAACTCCTCCTCGTCCCAGGTATTTTTTTCTCTCCATGATCTGCATTTGCTTATTTGTTATCGTGCATGTCATTCTCGATTAAATAAAAATCTGAGCTTGGTGTGGTGGACACTCTTATTCTCTCCTTGAACACAAGCTTTGATCGTCTTTGCCCTCGATCTTCAATCTGATCTCTGTGTGTCTGCATAAATCTGAATCCGGGTTAAGTTGGCTTCATTATTTCTCATCACGGTTTTGAGCTTTGCAGAAAATGCGCCAAAGATACGTGGTAGAGAAGGAAGAAAAGGCAATCGTGTTGCTTAACTTCGTTAATAGTTGAAAGCTGAATATTGTTTTCAATTTGAATTGTAATTGAGTATATGGGTTTTTACCGTTTTGTATTCACATGAAGAATTATGTTTAATGGCCTTTGTACATTACTAACAGTTAGTATTATTCTGTTATCTGTCTTTGGTAGCATGTATTATATATGTGGTATGGCCGTGTGTTCTGTTTGACTGGCTGCGAGTACTAGAGAATATAGATTCGGCTTTTGGGCTATTAGTTAGTTATTTTGTTGGGATGAGTAGAAAATGAACCAGGAGAATGATTCCTTCTCATGAAGATAGATTGAATTTTCAAGTGGATAGGAAACTTTATTTGGAGTAGGTTTACTTTATTTAAATGTCCTATGTAATGTCACTGCTTTATTCTTCCAGTACAAATTCCATGTATTATAGGAATATTGTAATAATTTGTCCTGCCTATCCCAGTTGGAAAAATAACCACCTTACCTTGCTTTCTTTATCTTTTATATCTGAAATGAGGTTTTTATTTGCGCAGGATAGTCCTTATTCTCAAGAGGATAAACCTGTGTCTTCATATTTATCTTACATTATCCCTTCGATCAGCTTTGATGGATCCAATACGAACAAGTATCAAAATGAGAATAAATCACCTTCTGCTGGGTATAATTATGAGAATTTTGACTATCAGGATGTTCCATCTGATAATTATGTTGACTGTAGTCCCGTGTTCAATAAAGTGGACTCTGTGAAAGACAGTAATGATAATAATAATAACGAGGATCACACCTCTAGAAGGAGCAGTAGCAGTTCTGAGGTTTTTGAGGAAGCAAATGAGCAGCAAATGCCACAGGCTTCAAAGAAGTCTCGACTCAATCTTAGTGATGAATCTACTTTTATATCTCCTGAATTGTATGAATTTTTGGAAATATGCCTCCCTAATATAGTGAAAGGACGCCAATGGGTATTACTCTATAGGTAACTTTTCTCAGTAAGTTTTTGTTTTTTGCTTTGAAAGTAATATGCTATTGCTTTGAAATATTGATTCAACATTTGTTCTTTATATTAAGGGCAGTACGTTAAAACATGGAGTATCACTTCGAACACTTATTCGCAAGAGTTCTGAGCTTTCATGTCCTGGTTTGCTAGTATGTCAACCTTTCAGAACTATTTTCCAGTCATGGTGTACACTTAATATTTCATCTACATATCAAGGTGTGGTTCTTTTGTTAACAATGAATTATTGTCTATTATGCAAAACTATTAGATTGTGGGAGATATGCAAGGTGCTATTTTTGGTGGGCTGCTAGAATGTCCCTTGAAACCTACAGCAAAGCGAAAATATCAAGTATGTCAACTCACTTTTTTCATGGATGATGCTTCTTTGTGAAGGCACTTTTCATCTTGAAGTGTGATTTTATTTTGTATACTGTGGTGATAGGGAACAAGTGAAACTTTTGTCTTTACAACTGTATATGGTCAGCCAAGGCTGTTTCTACCTACTGGTAAGGATTCTCATCATTTAAATGCATAATTTTTTATAGGAATTTTGATGGAACTTAGGAAAATGTTTTAAATTGATGCATTGTCCGACTTGTGAACAAATGGACAAGTTCATATCAGCTAGAGTGACATTTGCATGTGTTTAAGATTAAATATCTTAACTTAATTTTGGTATTGCACTCATCAATATTCACCAGGACCTGGATTTTATAACGTGGAAGTATGTAAGCTTGATATAGGAATAATCTTTTTGTTAGAAAAATATGGATGAATCCTATTGAATGAATGGCTCATTGTCACTTGAATGTCCTCTTTTAGTTTGAGTTACAATTGAGAAAGGTTTGGGATAAATGGAATCATTGGGTCTTCTTTAATACGTATTGTAAATATGACTATTCATTGTACTTTGGATCATTGCAAAATTATATTTTTACAAATACGAGCTCTTTTAATGATAATCATGTGCTTTTATGATCTTAGAAAGACCTTTTGAATTGTTTCTCTAGAAAAAGTCGTTTTCCCACGAGAATATCAATATGTTTTAATCCTCTTAACCGTTGCACTTATAGGGATTTTGTTGGGTAAACTTAAGTGTCTTAGGAGATTGCAAAGGTTAGGAGTACTTCTAGTAATGATTGTGGCATGCAATAGAGTTCATTAATTATGGTTTAGGTAGTAGTTATATTTAATGGATGTAGTTCAAAGGTCCTGTCAAAAGGGTCTATAAATAGTCCTTGTACCGCTCAATTTAAATTACAACAAGTCATAATACTAGTGAGTTATTTAAGAAAGACTTGTTGTTAACAAATTGGCATAAAAGCTAGAGAGCTTGAGTGTTTGAGTGCTTGAGAAAGAGCTAGAGAGTGCTTGAGAACAAGAAAGCTTGAGTGACAAAGGCGGTCAACTATGATAATTGGAGTGTGAAGATGAAGGCTCTTCTTGGCTACTAGGAAAATCGGGAGGGGGACTGAAGATGGTTTTGAAGAACCAATCAACACCACGAATTGGTCTAATGCCCAATTGGAAGCATTGAAAGAAATGCATGTGAAGGACAAGGAAACTTTGTACATCCTGTACCAAGTTGTGGACGAGTCCAACTTTGAGAAGATTGCAAGTGCAAATTCTTCAAAAGAAGTGTGGGAGATTCTGGAGTAGATGTATAAAGGGGATGATCGATTGAAGCATGTTCGACTTCAAACTCTCAATTGTGAGCTTGAAAGCATGAGGATGAAAGAGGCCGACAAAGTTGTTGAGTATGACTCTCGTGTTGAGACCGTGGTGAACCAACATGGAAGGAATGGAAAAACGTTACCCACTTGTTGAATGGTGGAAAAAATCTTAAGGTTGTTAACTGACAACTTTGAGAATATTGTATGCACTATTGAGGAGTCTAAGGACTTGTCAACCTCTCGGTTGAAGAGCTTGCCAGGTAAATTGAGGTGCATGAGCAACGAAAGAAGAAGCTGGAGCCACTTGATCAACTACTCCAAATAAAGTGAGAAGCTCATAACACTCAAGTCGGAGGACGATATCGGGGAGGTATAAGAAGCGGTCCTCGTGGTTGAAGCCGTGGACAGGAATAGGAGAAAGCACAATCCAACCAACAAAATTGGCGTGTCAAGGACAAGGTCAAAGGAGAGGAGGTCAGTCAAGCAACTCAAGCGTTGAGTGCTTCAAGTGTGGCAAGTATGGCCCTTGTGCAAAGGAGTGAAAATCGGTTAAGTGCTTTAGTTGTGGTAAGGTAGGACAATTTGCAAAAGATTGTCGATCTAAGAATGGAAGAAAAGAGTTGACCAACCTTCTTATAGAAGATGCTGAAGAGGAAGCGGTGTTATAGCTCGAGAGCTGAGAACAAGCAGGGAGAAATTAGCAAGAAGACTGAGTAGCATGGAGAATTCAACAAGAAGGTTGACTATCGAGCATAACTTAACAAGACAGTTAAGTAGCGTTGAGAGGTCGACAAGACATCTGAATAAATTAGTGGTGCATTCGGATAGCTTGGTAAGGTGCATGAAGAACTCAGATAGCTTGGTGGGAAATCCAAATAGCTCGGTAAGGTGTTTGGAGAACTCAAATAGCTCGGTGAAATGTCTAGATTGCTCGGTTAAGTCGGTCGAACAAGTGGAGTGCTCAAATAGCTCGATAGAGTAGGTAAGGAGCCCGAATAGCTCAATGGAGCATGTTGGAAGGTCAAATAGCTCGATGGAGCATGTAGATAGCTCGGATAAGTTGGTGGAGCAAGTAGGAAGCCCAAATAGCTCAATGTTGCATTTGTATAGCTCAAATAGTTCGAACATGTACGAAGATAAGTTTGTTATCCAAAGGTTAGAGCTTGCAAGAAGCATTTTGCAACATAGAATTGACAAGGAAGTTAGAGGCAATGCAGAGTTACAAGCAAGCTGAGGAAGAAAAAAAAGGCTTTGCATAAGTGGTGCTTGGAACTTGAACAAGAAGTTTTAAGATTACAATAACAATTGCATGCCGAGAAGGATATGAGAGTTGCATTGGAGGTGCAAGATGAGAAGTGGTGACTTGTAATGGATGAAAAGATCGGTGCTATTGAGTACAACAATACGTGAGAATTGTCTGATCTCTCAAAAGGAGCTTGACCTATTGACAAGAACCCAATTTCTGACAAGTCAACCACATAGACTATAAAGAACCCAATTAGGGACAAGTTGGCCACAGTGAAAGCAAAGTCGGCCATGAAGAAAGTGAAGAACTCGAGTATTCTTGAAAGGAGCAAATACGGTGTGAGAGGAGTTACTACATATGGGAAACCTAAGTCGGCCATGAAGAAAGTGAAGAACTCGAGTATTCTTGAAAGGAGCAAATACGGTGTGAGAGGAGTTACTACATATGGGAAACCTGGATAAAAGAACCAAGAAAAACATTTAAGTTTCTGGGGGGATTTTTGTTGGGTAAACTTGTGGGTAGTTGCATTTAATAGTGTTGGTAGAATTAAGTGTCTTAGGAGATTGCAAAGATTAGGAGTGCTTCAAGTAATTGTAGCCAAGAGAGTTCATTATTTTTGGTTTAGGTAGTAATTGTATTTAATGGATGTAGTTGACAGGGTTTGTCAAAAGGGTCTATAAGTAGTCCTTGTACTGCTCAATGTAGACTACAGCAAGTCATAATATTAGAGTGTGCTTCCAGAAAGTCTTGTTTGTCAACAATTTTCAGTTTACATATAGGGAGAGAAGGTAAAGACAATCAGAAATGTTAGATGTTCTGATGTCTGAAGTTTTTAGAATTTACAGGTTAGGCAAAATAGGGGATGAAAATGACAACCATTTGGAGTCCTTACTACTTCTATTTCTATAGTAAAACAATGAAATATCTTTGTTCACAGTATAAGGTTCTCAACTTTTATTATTTGTTCACGAAGTTTATTTTTTCTCGAGTTTCCCTAAACTTGTGTTCTAATTGTATGTGCAGGTGTCAACCGATACTATTGCATGTGTATGAACGATTTACTTGCACTTGGTGGTGGGGGTAGTTATGCTTTATGCTTAGAAGAGGATTTGTAAGCATTTAATAATGTCGCTTAGTTTTGTTCCAGCAATTTGTTATTGAAGTAGCACTACTGGATTCTCTTATTGAATGCATCCTTTTGGTTGAAAAGGTTATCTGGGACTAGTGGACCAAGTGAAACATTTGGAAACTCGTGTCTTGCTCACAGTCCAGAGTTTCAGTTGAAGAATGTCGAGGTCACACTCTTACCACTAATCTTTGTTTTCTAGCTTACTAGTTGCAATAAATTATTAGTGGCTTTCATTCCCTGCTGGCTTCTGCTCAATCCTTTTCATATTCTTTTCATTGCCATTTTGCTGTAACCTTTTCATTGGCTTCATATTGGCAATCTGGAAACTTCCCTAAATATTCTTGTTCCCGTGGTTTAGAAAAATGATATACAAAACTTACGAATTGAAATAAACATTTACTCTACATTCAGTGTGCCCTGTCCACATCCCAACCCCATGAAAATGGGGACAATGCACACAAGTTCCTTTCGTGATGAATGGTATAAGTTTGAGTCCAATCTCCTGTCATCATTTGCAAATTAATATTTCTGATAATTAACAAATTGTACTGGAACCAGTTTCACCATATGAAAAAGGTACACATGATACCCGAGTTTGGATGCAGAGGGGGTTGGTTAACTTTTCCAAGTTAGATGAACAACCATGAAATTTCAAAATTTGATTTTCATCTGTGGTTCATTATATGCCATGTATTGGTTTTGACTATTGCTTATTTCTACTACCCACTGTTCCACATTTATTTGTTTATATAGATTTATTCACTATATCTCTATTATGTGCAGTTGTGGGGTTTTGCGCATGCTTCCCCTTTTCAAGGCTGAGATGCTTTTGTTTGATGTCCAAAAGAAGCGTCTCTCTCTTCTACCTTTCTTCTCTGGATGTAGTTTAGTTTAGCCTTGAGATGTTTATCAATTTGATGTACCTGCTCTCAGACATGCTCCAAATTCTTATAGTAGTGTATTGTTGCTTGAAATTCCATTTTTTTTTTAAAGTTTGGGTTTGTGAAAGCGAAATGGTTTGAAGGTTGTGTAGCAGAATGTGAGGTGAGGAATCCACTCACAAAACTGCCAAAAAACACAAAGCACTAACTAGGCTATTCCACATGCAATATATGCATTAACAAGAAGGCCAGGTATCCAACATCAGGAGTTTGTACCTCAGTTCGGTACCCACAAATATAACATTGGTTTTACAATTTGATTTGACAAACTAAACAAATTAGAGGCAAGTCCTTTGATGATGGTTTAAAGCAGTGCCACTACGCTCTCGAATATATTCAAAAAGAACAAGGATGTCTATCGCTGGAAACTGGCTGGCCACATGACAAAACCGTATCTACAACTATGTAATTTAATTGACTTTGGTTCATGTCTAAACCTTGATTAAGTATATTGAATTATAATTACTCGTGTTTGATCTGTTTATGATGTAATCTTTTTCCTGTCTATTAATACCTGCTTGCACTTTCAACTGTTTAACAATGAGCGTTTGAGCAAATTATAATGATTTCGTTTTGGTGTTGAAAAACTTTTCCCTAATTACGGTTAAATTATATCTAAGCTCTGGTTCTTCAATTTAATTTTGGGTGGTTAAATGCTGGTAAGCCATTCAAAAGTAAAGTTCCAACAGAACAATGTTTTTATTGAAAATGTATTTGAGTAGTACTAAATTCACGCTTTTTTTTTTGTATTTTAGTGTAATATTTTATAAAGGTCCAGAATAATAGCTCTTTGTTATATGACATGCTTGTTTTTTAGCTGAAACCGTTCAAAGGAATTCACAACTTATACTTAGTTGAGTTTAACTTAGGTTTAAACTGCTCCAACTGAAAAACAATCATATTCCGTATATTATAAGGGCGTTGGAAAAATAATGCGATGCTTATTATGTATGAAGTAAAAATATTTGTCTTTGAACATTGAGTTTTGAAGCTATATATTGCATTTCAGAGTAATAAACTCAAGACTCTTAGACTCATATGACAAGACTCTTAGGGAGAGAGACTATACCTGTAATTTCCAATAATAAATCACTCTAAACCAACACAACAACCTTAATGTTTCATCACACAGAATACAATTCATCTCAACATCTATGCCTCTACATAAAAGATTTGAATTCCGAGAAAAAATGTATGCACCTAATAATAAACAAAGTGTCTAACTTCGATTAATACACGGATTTCCAAATATTCTTCCTAGAAAACACAAGAACTGATAATGAACAAATACTATTTTACTTGAAGATGTTATAATACCCAATTCATAGAGAACAATCCATTCTTCACCTACGTCTACTACACAAGGACATATTTGTTGCATTACTGTTAAGGCCACACAAGAACTTCTATTAACTGTGTAAAAGAAGGTTAACTGAAATTGCAAGGGAATAAAATAATAAAACTATTGGAATATTAAAAGTGAAGTTGGTTTTCATTTGGTTTTATCTAAAAATAATATTCTAAAATT
This sequence comes from Vigna mungo, assembly GCA_036885675.1. NCBI lineage: Eukaryota > Viridiplantae > Streptophyta > Magnoliopsida > Fabales > Fabaceae > Vigna > Vigna mungo. Next base: position 39,515,350 of record CP144692.1, on the reverse strand, counting down.
ATTATGAACCAGATAAAATAAATAAAATTTAATTAAAAATTATGACTATCCTTAGAAATTTAATCAATCATAATAGAACAAAGTCTCGGCAAATTAATTATTAGAGTTCTGATTTATTTCCTTGAAATGAGGTAAATTTAATACCTTTACATATACTTACTAAATCTGAAAACTTTTTTCTTTCTTAAACTAAGAGAAGAACTTCTCTTAATGTTTCAAGAAAAAAAAAATGATAACAGTATACTTTGAACAGTTTGATTAGTTTGATCAACATCATTAGATTAATTAAAAAAATTTACAATGATTTCTAATTACCTATGCCAAACCCCATACCTAACTATAGTATGGTTGTTAGCGAATATATGTTAAATTTGGTATGTAAAATGTAGGCAATTAACAAGTGATTCTGTAATGGTGAGGAAGAGGTGTTGGTATTAGACATTGAAGTGGAGAAAAGAGAAAGAACAGAACACGTGGAAAGAAAATAAGAGTGGTAAATATGAGGAAATAATTGAGTTGAGATACATGGAATGTTTGAACAAATGAAGAATGGAGATGTTATATGATTTGAATAGTAAGATTAAAAGAGATTAATCGAAATAAGGAAGAATTAGTAATAAGAATATAAAGAAAGAGAGAGTGTGGGAAAGGCTTGGTCAACAGAAAATCCAAGTGAGGAAAGGAGTTGCAGTGAATGAATGAATGGGGCAGCGTATGTCTCGCGTTGACGCCAGGCTGACGCCTAAAGGGACAAGCCAATGGCCCTATATATCAACATAACTAATTCTTTCAGTCTTTGACACCCTCATACTCTCCATCATCCTAGCTAACTAACCACTCATCACATAACTTCCCCCTCTTTCTCTCTCTTTCTCTTACTCTCCGACACACGTGTCTGTCTCTCAACACAATTTTCCAACATTTTCCACTTCTTACTACAATTATATATGTACCATCTCTCCCTCCACATATACCTTTTTGTCTACATTTTCTATTTTCTTAACTTTCTGGGCTGGCTTCATTACCTCTTGCCAGGGGATATACACCATGTTGCAGGATGTTTTTGATCAGCCACTTCCACCAAAGGCCGAACCGCAACAGCAAGTCCCCATTGTAAACACCTCCACCCACTCCAAATGCATCAATCATCATATCATCGCTTCTTTCTTTCTGTTTCTTGCAACTTTTATCATATGTTAGTTATTTCCCACTGCTAATAAAATTAAAGCTACAATACAACACATCATTAGCTATTTCAGACATCTAGAACCCATTATTCTCAAATGCCTTCTTTTCTTTCCATTTATATAGTTCGGGAGCATAATGCTTATTAACAAGCAATAAGAAAAAAAAAATTAGAGATTCCGCAATACTTATTAGGCTTTATCCTTTTTTCTAATATTATCCTATCAAATCCCAGATAATACAATTCACCAATATGTCATTTTCTGAGGGCAACATCGTAAACTGCAAAGTGATAACAATTTCTGCATGATTTGCAGTGTGATACCTATTTAAACGTAGCTTTCAATTATTGTGGAATACACACACACACATACCTGCCTGTGCTTGTCCATTTGCCAATGTTGATATTCTTATTCAGTTTGAGAGGGAGAGTGGACTTAAGGAACAGTTCACATGTAGCATTATGGGTTCCTTTTAAATGCCTTTTAATCCCCATTAAATCAGTTTCCATGCATCGAACAAACACAACGTATCATGGGATGAGGTTCCTTCTTTGCTACAAACATAAATGTAACATAAATGACCATCTTTTTCATGTTCCAAAAGAAACAACCCTTATGTAGAACTTATTATCTGTACACGACCAAATATAAACCCAACTGACTGGATGGCACAACCAACTAAATCTGTATTAGGAGTTTTTCATCGTAGGGTATGCATGATATATTTAATTTATTTCTAGACAAAGAGTGATGATGAACATACCTGATGCTTGGACGCGTGTTACTTACTCAATTCAGAATGCTCACTATTTGATGAAGACATGCATTAAACCAAAGTTTAGACCGATTGTAACAAGAGAATATTATCTTTTTGAAAGTTCAGACTCTGATCATTATAAGCTTGATCCCAATTCATCTTCTGTTGATAGAAACGAGTCTTCTAATTGTTTATAAAGGGTCTATTTAAATGTTGTTATCAATGTATTTAGCAGTTTCTTTTGGTAGTCATGATGCTTAGATTGTATTTACATCACTTGCTGCAGGAAGAAATTTCAAGCCCTTTTAGCAGTGCTCGAATTTTCGAATTTTGTAACGCTGAATTTTTCCCAGAGGCTTTGCCAAATTCTGAGGTTACTTCCAGCTCAAACTGTTGCTATGAGGAGAACTCCTCATATGCCACAACAAACAAATCTTTAACTGTAGATGTAGAAAATAAATTGAATAGCAATAGCAACACAGTCACCACACCAACTAGCATTACCACCACCAACAACAACACAACCAACAGTAGTAACCTGTCTATTATCTTAGACCCCCAAGATGAAATGGACAATAATGACATCGCTGCCTCCATAGACTTCTCACTATCTCCATCTTTCAATGTTCCTCCATTTCTCCCAGTCACATCCCAACAAGAACAGTTTGATTTCTCTTATGTGCAGCCTCAGGTCCAATTACCTGCATTTTCAGTTGTGGAGGGCTTCTCTCAGTATCCCACTGACCCCGTTGCACCTCCACTTATGGGGGCTCCCTTACCTTCTGTATTTGAAGAGGATTGCATATCTTCTGTTTCTTCTTATGTGCCTCTCAACCCTTCATCTCCTTGCACTTATCTCAGTCCTGGCATGCCACCATACATGCCTACCGGTCCCCTTACTAGTGCCTTATCAACAGATAGTTCTGGATATTTTGGTGGGAACATTCTTCTTGGTTCTGAACTTCAGACACAAGAATTGGAATACCAAGGAGAAAATGGAAGAATGTATTGTACAGATTCAATTCAGCGGGTGTTTAACCCTCCAGACCTTCAGGTATGTATGATTTTCAAACTACTTTAGTTAAATTCTCCGTCATTACCTTTTGTTAACTGCCATCCAAATAAAAAGTGTTCGTGCTCAGAAATGACAGAAAAAGAAGTCAATTGTTCAAGGATTTTTATTCATTTATTTTTAATGCTAAGTTGCTGTTATAAGCTTGCTCTTTCAGGTTTCTAGTCCGAAAGGTCGCAGCAGTAAGGTTCTTGACCATAACGAGGGGTTTTACAGGAGGTGAAAAGTTTGCGAACGATAATGTCCCAAAAATTTCTAAGAAGCTGTATGCCTCGTAGAATATATGCCCATATCCATCAAAACAGTAGCTAGCATATCAACCCCTTTATAATCTCATTCTCACCTGTATAAAGTAGCATAAATTCTGCGCTAGTTAGTAGCACGAGTCAGAATGGAATGACAACTTTCCACAAAAATTGATAACAAGCAGCACCACCATTAGTAAAGAAAGACCCACTTCATGAGTGGCTCTTTTAGCATATAGTTTTCCGGAACCTCTAACCAAGTTAATGATAGTTTGCGATGACTAATTTCCCTTTGCGCTGAGCAAGAAAGTAACTGATTTTGTTTGTAATTTATTTCCTAGGCACTTGGTACTGAGAGTCAGCAACTAGTTCCCGGGGGTGGTAGTTCTGCCACTCTAACACCTGAAATCTCTAACTTAGAGGACTCCTCATTCAAAGTTGGAAAACTTTCTGTTGAGCAAAGGAAAGAAAAGATCAATAGATACATGAAGAAAAGAAATGAAAGAAACTTCAGCAAGAAAATTAAGGTACACTCAAGTTCCTTCCCATCTTCAAAACAGCCTCATCATCAAACAAAATTAAAATTTCATGATGTTACATTTGCATATACATATGCAAGGTACTCCTTGCTTATAAACCACTTCATATTGCATACTTCCAAGTTCAACTAACGATGCAACCAAATGTGCAGTATGCCTGCCGCAAAACTCTGGCAGATAGCCGACCTCGGGTTCGAGGAAGGTTTGCAAAGAATGATGACTTTGGAGAAACCAATAGAACTACTAGTAGCAATCATGAAGATGACGACGAAGAAGAAGTAAGATTTCAAAGGTTTATTGATTTATTAAACACTTAACAGGGCTCTTTTCATTCAACCTGCCCGAGTTAAAATGAAGAAAATCTTTTTCATTTGTACCTTCTCAATTATTTGTTGATTTAGTTTTTTAAACCTGCAGGTAGTTGTGAAGGATGAAGATGATATGGTTGATTCCTCAGATATTTTTGCTCATATCAGTGGAGTAAACTCCTTCAAATGCAACTATTCCATCCAGTCCTGGATTTGACTTAATAGTTTGAGCAGTATACCTACATTTAGCTTCTGTAGATTTTTTCATGGCCACATACCACCCCACATTTCTCCTATCTGGTTTTGATGGATGAGGAAACCGAATAATTGGGGTCCTAATACTATACAATAAGTGAATGAAGAACATATAGAAAGAAACTGTATACATTTTTTGCAGACATTACCTTTCTTTTTTACTTGAGTGTACTAAGAACCACATGATGTATTAACTAAAAATTTTAATTGTCTCCCTGTACTACTGGAGTTCATATGTACTTTCTTTTATAATAGTGAGGAACTAGTGTTGGCTACATTGAAGGGCTTAAGCCAAACCTTTAATGAGTTTTGTTACTTGGTTTGAGTCTGTTTGCCTCTGGTTGATAAAATCATTAAAAAAAAAGGTATCCTCTTAATGATTTATTTGATTGATTAGATTCATTAATCATAATATAAAAGTTTTAAGTAATAAGCCTATAACAGTTACAGCACACTAAAACAGTTCAATAGGTTAGAAATATATATAATATTTTATAATATTTCGTATAAATAAATAATAAAGAGATAACAATTATATTATATTACATTTTATAGTACATAAATGTACAAAAATTTATTAGAAAATATCACATTATACAAAAAATTATGTATTAAATTTGTATACTTCTAAAATAAAGATAGCATTTACTTAAATTGGATTAGAACTACAAAAATAGAAAATCTAATATAAAGCTTCTTAAAATAAATACAGGGAATCCAATTTTAAAGTGTAAAGTGATGGAAATGAATCTAGAGTTATACCCGGTTAGGAAGCATGGGAGCTTGGTAATGATAAAAGGGTATCAGCTGTTTATGTTGGCCTGAATAAGCCACCCAAATCCAATGACGAGAGTGGGAAGAGCAGAGCAGAGGATGTAGGGCAGGTTGGCACCTTTAGGGTACTAAAAATTGAGGGCACGTTACCGCGACATTAGGGGTACCTTTTAAAAAAGGGCAGAAATTATATTAGCAGCAGTATCTATCAATTTGATGCATTAGTACCGCGGATAGCTACTCAACACAAACTAGTAACGCATCATCCTCATACATTATACAAGGCAGCTTCTCCGTCAATTTCCTCACACATCCCTTTCTGGCTATCTCTTTCACACTCTCTCTCTTCTTTTCCCTCCCTCTTTTTCATCACTCACTTTTCACTCTCCTCCTCACTGAATAACTTAAATCTCTCTCCCATGTCAACAAAACCTGATTCACTCAGTACCAAATTGAGTTTTTAATTAATTAAATTCCTTTGCTTTGCTTTCATATTTCAAAATGAACGGCAGTTCCAGCGAAAGCAAGACAAGGGACATGGACGGGCAGCTGGCGGGGCTGGGCTACAAAGTCCGCTCATCGGAGCTCTGTCAAGTGGCTGAGAATATGGAACGTTTAGAGAACGCCATCAACACTGTCAACTCATCCAGGGACATTTCTCAAGTAGTCTCCGACGCACTCCTATACGATCCCTCCAACATAGGTTTAGGTTCCTGGGTGGACACTCTTCTCTCCGAGCTCGACCAAACCGTCTCGTTGCCCTACGATCTATCTTCGGACCTACCCGATTTGCCCACGGATCCGAATCGCCAACTGGGGATGGTAACCACCGTCGAAGAAGACTCCGGGATAAGACTCGTTCACACGCTCATCACGTGTGCGGATTCCGTGCAACGTGGCGACCTGGCATTCGCCGGCTCCCTCATCGAGAGCATGCAGGTACTGCTGGCTCACGTGAACACCTCCTGCGGCATCGGTAAGGTCGCCGGCTACTTCATCGACGCCTTACGCCGCCGAATCTCGTCTCCGCAAGGCGCAGCGTTTCCAACATCCCCCTATGAGAACGACGTTCTCTATCACCACTACTACGAGGCCTGTCCCTACCTAAAGTTCGCGCACTTCACTGCGAACCAGGCGATCCTTGAAGCATTCAACGGTCACGACTGCGTCCACGTCATCGATTTCAACCTGATGCAGGGGCTCCAATGGCCGGCTCTCATACAAGCGCTAGCACTCCGCCCGGGAGGTCCGCCGTCGCTGAGGCTGACCGGCGTGGGACCTCCCTCGCCGGACGAGCGAGACACACTGCGCGAGATAGGTGCGAGGCTGGCGGAGCTGGCACACTCGGTGAACGTGCGGTTCACGTTCCGTGGAGTGGCAGCATGGCGGCTGGAGGATGTGAAGCCGTGGATGCTGCACGTGAGTCCGAAGGAGGCTGTGGCAGTGAACTCGATCATGCAGCTACACCGGGTGCTCGGTTCGGGAATCGATACGGTTCTCGGCTGGATCCGAGGTTTAAACCCAAAGATCGTGACGGTTGTGGAGCAGGAAGCGAACCACAACGGGGAAGGTTTTCTGGAGCGGTTCACGGAGGCTCTACACTACTACTCGACCGTCTTCGACTCGCTGGAAGCGTGTTCAGTGGAGCCGGACAAGGGTCTCGCGGAGATGTACCTGCAGAGGGAGATTTGCAACGTGGTGTGCTGTGAGGGACCGGCGCGACTGGAGCGGCACGAGCCGCTGGTAAAATGGAGGGAGCGGCTGGGCAGAGCCGGATTCAGGCCCTTGCATTTGGGTTCGAACGCTTACAAACAAGCGAGCATGCTGTTGACTCTGTTCTCAGCCGAGGGTTACTGTGTGGAAGAGAATCAAGGGTGTTTGACTCTGGGTTGGCACAGCCGGCCCCTGATTGCGGCTTCGGCTTGGCAAGCCGCGCCCCTAAGAGAGGGTGAAACGGTGCGTTTACAGCGCTGATGATGAGGAGAGGATGTAACAGAAAAGAGTTGTTTATTTATTTATTCTAGTTACTACTTCTAGTAAACACAATAGAGTGGTGAAAATAATGTATATTTTTGTATTTTTCTTTCATTTTCCCACACGTGACTTCGCTTTTCTCTTTCTCTTTTTCTTCAAAACCCTTCTTTTCTTTCATCCAATGCTTCAAATTCATTTTCTGTCACACTCACTACCAATTCTATCCTTTTAACTCTTTTCTTTCTTCTTCTAATTAATCGCTGTCTTTCTCTCATCAAAGCAAAAATTGGAATGGTAAAACAAGTCACACAATACACAATATCTTTCCATGCACATTGTCCCATATAGGATCCATGAAAATACACCCAACTAACATCAATAACTTTGATTTAACGTATCATGTTCAAAGTACAAGATGAATGTATGATAACAAAAAATATTATATTTTCTATAGAAAAGAAAATTAATGGAGTGGAGATGTAAAATTAAAGTCATGATCCAAAAGATTTCGGAGGTGTAATTGTGTATCTAAGTTTTACATCAAATTAGATAAAAATGAGAAAGTAGAATATTATATAAAGATAAAAAAATCTATTAACTCATTGTCTTAAGGTGTTAAATAGAAAGTGACATCATTCTCTTATTTGATTGAACTTATATCTCATTGATGTTTGTGTTTCTTGGGTGAGCTCCCTCCTTAATAGACCAAGAGTGATATCAAACTCAATTAAGTTTAAAAAAAAATTGTATAGAAAAATATTTTTTTGTTGTAAAAGAAAAGGGAAATGGGACATAAAATAGTGATTTGGTAAGTATAGAGAGCAAAAATTTCATCTTTTTTTGCTCAAAAGATGGAGGGTGTATGGAAAAAGAATCCCACTAGTGGCCCAATTGTAGATAGATTAATCTCTAAGCCTTAGAATTGTTTAAGAAAAAAAAAACTGAGGCCAGACACTGAAATTGGCATGAAGAAAAACTCAGAATATGGACATAAAATGATAAGATAAAAAAACTGAAAACTGTGGTGCATGTAAAGGTACCTAAATCTAACATGTGGAAAACACTGCAATGCTTTCAATCAAGGAGATTATGACCAATACTTAACGCAAGGAGGAACAAGAGAGGAACCTTGTAAGCAAACAAGGAGACATGTCCAAATCAATCTCTCATATACATTAACTATGTCTATTAAATGTACTATAATTTACTTGAAATTAAACGTTGTTTCAATTATTGCATCATCATAAATACTCTAAAATGTATTAGGATTGACTCAGAGAAGGTATTTTAAAGTTAAAAATTTTCTATCTTCATTGATGAGCTTGATTGAGATTTTGAAAAGGAAACTCTAATGATAAGAAAGATTTGAATGAGGGAAAAGAAGATGATGATGGGAAATAATTCACTAACTCTTTTAGGTGTCATTGTTTTTGGTTTGAAAATCGCCTCCTACCCCAATATAAAAAGCATTATTATAGTATTTATTTACTTGGTCCTGTGATGTAGACAAATTGTTTATATAAATTTAATAAAGCAAACCAAGAAGTTAGGTATTTTCTGTTTTCGATTTTCAAAATGTTGTTGCTGAGACGGCTCCAATGTCTCAAATTTACATTTCTTTCTCAAACATCATCCACTAAAATCAATTATTGTCCACTTTCTAAAAAAAATAAAAATAAATATTTCATTAAAATATTCCAACAACCCTATGCCTATTACTTTTCAAAAAATTAAAAATTGTCAAAACAATCTATACAAACAGATTTTGTCATAATATTTAATAGTAAACCTAAGTAACAGTTTTTTTTAATGAACACTCCGTGTTAATTTAAAATAATATATAAGTTTATACACATAAAATATCTCTATTAATAAAAAATATTTTAAAATAATATCAAAAATAAATCCGTAATAACTTAATCTAAAACAAACAATAATCCCCATAAATATAAAAAAAAGGAAAATATTGAATGATCCCCATAAATATTAGGACCAGGAGTATTAAACTTTTTTTTGTTTTATGTAATTATTGGAAAACAATGATGTGATATTACAATTCAAATCTAACTTTATATGATGTAATCCTACATAAAATTTTAATCAAACCTATGCTTAGAAGCACGAGGGACATTGAATTTCATAGCTACTCCCCACGTATACTTTTTATGACCTTTAATATTCTGGAGTTAATTATATAAATAATAGTATAAGTTGTACAATTCCCAACTAACTATATTTAAGGTAAGATGCATACTGGTTAACTTAAAATAACTTTATTCTACATTTCTTTAACATTGTTGTATATTTACGATTTTAAATTATCACAGCTGCTAAAGTTGCAAATTTTTTACTTAAACTAATTTATACATATTTTCCAGTTTAAAAAAAAACACACTTAATTCTACCTTAAGAATTTCTGTCAAAGAGATTTATGTGCAACTGGTTGTCTTTCATTCATTTTCCATACCTTTTCAACTTTCCAAATAATTGCCATAGAAAATAAAATGAATATATATAAATAAGTATATATTTAGATAATTAGGATTGATCAAACTCTTTTTAAAAGTAAATCTTTCAATACTTCTTACTTCAAGTCAATTTTTGTTTCTCAAAATATTGATTTAGAATACTTTTAAAAAAAGTATATGTTAAAGTCAGTTAAGTATGAATGTAAAGATGATAAATATCTAATTAATATCTAACATATTACTTTAGCTTTAACATTTATTTATAGTTTTTATAATGAATTTTTTTATTATTGATCACTTAATTATAACCTAAATTCCACTGATATTATTTAAAATTTTTCAGAATGATTTTTTACTTTAAATTATTTCACCTCCATTATTAGTTTTTTTATAATAAAAATATCATCTTAATCATCAGTATAATAAAATAAAAATATTACCTTTAGCTGGCTGACAAATTAACCATCTGACCAACTCGTTAATCTAACGAAACATAGCATATAAAATATACATATAAAGCTTCCACTCCTCACTTTTAAGTTAATATATGTCAATCGCATGTGCTTCTTCAAAGAAAAACAAACCATACATATATATATATATATATATATATATATGCACACACGTATGTGTGTATTGTCTCCCATTTGTATAGAAAAATATTTTGAATTGAATTCTTATTTGATTATTGGATTGTAATAGTATAAATATAATATAAATATACAAATTGATAACTTAATTGGAAAGAGTTAAAAGGAAATAAACTCCACCAATTTAATATTAATTATTATAATATCGATTATAATAATTGATATTTAACACTAATAATTAAATTAAATAAAGGGAAAGTAAATATACAATAATTAGCTAATAAAGGCTAATTATTCCAATTTAAAACTAGCAACTTGAACAGTAATGATCAAACCGAGGATGAAACAGAGAGGAACGCCCAATCTGTATCTTTAGACATCGTGTGGAGACACTCCTGTAACTGCTTGAGGTATAAGACGGTCCTGTCGACACAGGTTTTGATAAGTAGGATTCGGAGTTGGAGGTACAACGGTGGTGGAGATCGTCATCGACGGCGCAGGAAAGGATTCAACTGGATATTTGAGAAGATCATAGCCATCAAGAAGAGCTTCAACTTGAAGTTTTCAGGTGAGGTAATTTGAGGGTAGAAGCTTGGTGACATTGTTAAGGGTGATACAAGTGAATGGTTTTGATGGCTCATGAGGGTTGTCATGGGAGGCAAAAAGAAAGGAATGAGCGACGTCGTGTGTTGAAGAAGATAAAAAAAAAGGAAGAGGATCCTGAATGGCAAAAAGTTTATGACCAAACCATCTATGAACAAGTAGAAGATAAAAGACATCAGATGAAAAAAAGACTTTTAGGGGGTCGCTGGTGGCGGCGGCCATAGGCCACCGGCAACAAAGACAGAGTAGAAAAGGATCAGGAGACCTGCTTTGATACCATATAGAAAAGTATTTTGGATGAATTTGTTATTTGATCATTGGATTGCAATAATATAAATATACAAATTGATAACGGAAAGAATTAAAAGAAAATAAACTCCACCAACACTAATAATTAAATTAAATAAAAAAAATAAATATATAATAATTAATTAATAAAAGATAATTATTTCAGTTCAAAACTAATTATTATAATTGATAATTTCTTCTATCTTTCGGATTTGTAGTAATCTTTTTACGGCAAAAGATAGCAATAAGAAGGGAACCGTCTACTACAATTTTTCTTTCAATTATCAACATATTTTTATTAATAAGAATAAATATATCATTAAAGCTTATCGATAAACTTTAAAATTTAAATTATTTACAAATTATTTTGTTAGTAATATAATGATCTATATATGATTCACTAATAAATTTAAATTTGTATTAGAATGATAAATTTTATAGATAAATTTTATCAATAATTTTTAATTTTTATTATCGATTAATTTTTCTGTTAGTATGTAAAATAAGTGACACTTTTTTTGTCAAATATAATGAGACTTATATATATATATATATATATATATATATATATATATATATATACCTTTTTAGTACATATTTTACTTCTTAATACACTCTTTATTCAATATAAATTATCGATTATCTCTCTTCTATATTTATTTTTTGACTTAATAACTCTTTACTATCTGAAATGTCATTCATTCTCTCAAATCGACAACTTCAAACTCATCTCATCTTAAATTTAAACCAAACAACATAAATAAATTATAAATTGTGATAGTGAGCACAGGGTCCACACGCATTTGAATGAACTGGAACTAACCACTTTCTTCCTATATTTGATGTCAATGGTTTTGTTTCTGCATAATGATGAACAAAGCATAAAGCAAGTCACTACGAGAATTCTCTTTTTCTGGGATTCAACGCCCACAAACAAAGCAAACTTTCAAACCTCAATGCATCCTTATACAATCACGCAATGCTACACCAAACTTAACACAAAGAAGCTTCAAGAATTTGATGCCTAGGTTCCTTGCTCTAACACAACTTTCACAATTGATAGATATTGACTTTTGTTAAAATTCTCACGTCGATAAAAAATAAAACCAATTATAATATATAAATGAGATATAAATTAAAAATGAGATATAAATTAATTTTGTGGAATTAAATTAAGTTTAAAACTCATTGTTAACAATTTCACACAATTTATCTCTATCAGATCATTTATATTTTCATATTTCATTCCTTTTTCCATTCTCAACAAATTTATCTCTTACTAACAAACACACCATCGATATTTAGAAGCTTTCATTTTTGCCAGTGTTTCTTAAATAAGGCGGCACAACTTTTCCGTACTCTTTTCATAGCCTTCTGCCTCAGCCGCTGAGGGAGGACCACTACAAATTTCCTTATCTTGTAATTTGTATACAATTTAAACATTTTTCTTATATATATATATATATATATATATATTTTTTTTTTGTTTTATATTGTTATTCATTTTATTTCTCTTACATCAAACGTGTCAATATTACAGAAAAGAAAGGTTGATAGAGGTTTAATGTTTAAGAAATGGAGGATCTAGAAGAATTCCGTTGTAAAGTAAATTTACAGTGGGCACAGCTTTAATTAGGCAACGGGTTTTTAGTGGCTGCCCTCTACAATACTATTTCAATCACAAACAACAAACAGTTCATTGAATCACAATAAATAACAATTAAGTTTCAACCCATATTACATTAATGCAATTTAATTTATTACCACTCAAAATTTTGATAAATTTCATGTTTTGCAACAAAATCTAGGAGCTTTATTTCACTTTTATGATTTGTTGATCGATTAATCTGCATGGTTTAAGAAGAATCAATACAAAACGGAAGAAAGAACAACAAAGAAAGTGAGGAGAAGAGAAAGATGGATGCATTGTTTCATAAATTTTTGTATATTCTAGTGAGGTCAGAGAGAGAAAAGGGTTTGATCTTTGGTTAAGTAAAAGTGAAATTAGAGATTCTATAATTTCGGCGACTAGAAAAGCTAGTTTTATGGAAGTGATTCATGATTGCCTCAAACCAACAGAAATAAATAAGATCAGTTGCAACGCCGCCCAATGAATTAATCAGTAATAAATAAACAATGGGGTGAAGACTGAAACGAAGAAGAGCAGAATAAATAAATGGTAGCAGACCAATAAAAAAAGTAACCGCAAAAGGGAAGGAAGAATGAGAATGTGTGGCACTGTGGTGTCATGTGAGTAACAGTGCAGTGCAGCTCACTGTTGAAGCCTTCAATGGTCAATTGCTGGGGTCAATAGGCATGCCAAGGTATATATGTACTTCACCAAGTGCCACGTTAGTCACCCAATTTCTCTCTCCATCACATGCATGGAAAATATATAAAATTGAAAGGTTCAGAATGAGAAATGGAGAAAAGGAAAAGTGAAAGGGAAAATGGTAATATCTGAATATGTGCAAGTGGCATAGCAGCACCTTTGGCTTTAGTGGAGTCACATAGCTATCATGCGTACCAGCTCATGACTCTCTTAAGTCTATGCTAAAACTGATATGCTTCTTTCCTTAGTTTCTCTATCTATGTGGGAATTCTTTGGCTACACTCTTGGCCAAGAAGATGCACAAACAACCAAGTGGGGCCTACATCAGCATCCTTATTTTATTTTTCTGTCAATTTGTCAAGTGAAGAATCGCAGACTCCTTCTCTCCTCAATGCACCCATTTTCAACCATCGAACGTGTCCTGTGAAACCAAACCCCGCGTTCTCTAGTCTTCACTTCATCACCTTTGTTTTGGCCTGGTTTTTGGTGTGGTTGGTTTTTCTCTCTTTTTCTTCCCTCTTTCTCTCTCTATAATGGTGTCAAATGAAAATACAACTGCACCCTTTTGTTGAAAGATTATAAAAACTCAATCTTTGGAATCATTACATTGGGTGGTGGTTGGTTTCTGATTTTCCTTCCCCCATGTGCTGACTTGGCTATCTTCGCCTTGCTTTGTTTTCTCTGTCTATTCGGGTCTATTGGTTCTCCTCTTTATCTGGTTTTGGGGTTGAAAAGCTCAGTTTTTGAGGATTGAAAGAGTTCTCTTCTGCCTTACTGCTACTGGGTTTGTGTTCATTTCGTTGAGGAGTTCTTGGCCCTTCTCGGATCCAGCTTCATCTGGTAATAAAAAAGTTAATATTTTCATTATTATATTATTATCATGTTATTTGCTATTTGTACTTTTTTTTTTCCTCTGTTGATTTTATTTATTTATTACCGGAGCACTTTTCGGGCTTCTGCTGCTATGGGTTTAGTTGGTTTCTGTTATTAGACGTTGATTGACTATGTGTTTTGGGTTTGAAGATTGTTAGATGAGGAAAGTTTGAAGCTTCCTATTTTCTTCATCTTTACACATTTTAAAGGCTCCTTTTTGTTTGTTTAGTACTGAATATTAGATGGTGCAAGTGTATTTGTTTCCTTAACAACTGTTTGTTGGATAACTTATAGGATTTTTCTGAACATGTTGTAATCTGGACGTGAATGGATTTCTGGTTTTTCCGTACTGTTCAACTTTCATGTTTGACTAATTTTCATAAGTTGCTTGTCATATACACAGAAGACTTGCATAACTTTTGGTTTTCATAGGGCTCACTTAGGTTGACTCTTCAAGCAAAACTGCTACTTACAGATTCAATATTTCTGGTTTTCTGTATTCTTTCAGGTCATTGATAGTATTATATAACAATAATTAGTTTATAGTTGAAGGAAGGTGATGATGGGAGAAGGGTCGAACTATTAATCAATCCTGCATAGTAGAGGTGGAGAAGATGGAAAACACAGGCCTATGGATTCAGAAAGAGGGCCACAGAAGAAAATGTTCATTGCTTGGCATATTGAATGATAGGGAAATGTCAGAGGAAGACTCTTCAAAAACACAGTTAAAGAAGTTGATTAAAAGATCAAACTCTCAAAGGGCAATAGCTGTAAATGCTATCCAATCACAAATTAGCAAATTTTTCTTCAAAGATTTATTCTTTCGACGAGTCCATGGATTGGACAGTAGGATTCCAAAGCACGTGGTGAGTGTGGACGAGAAATACGTCCGACGCTGCCTTGAATTTATACACAACACTGCATTAAGAGCCACAAACATGGAGACTTTATCAGAAAGCTTGAACACAGCTAAATTTTTTGGTAGAAATGCATATGGTTCAGGGCATTTTGTCTTTGAATGTCCTATGGCTAGTGAAACTGGGCGAGTAGTTATAGGTTCTGATACTGGGGATCGGTGGACTTTAGGTACAATAATGGGAACCAAGAGTATGATAAATATATTGAATAGCTCACTTCTTCAGCAATTTGGTGCTGCACATAGAAGTGACAATTTGAACAGGATGAACTTTTCTGATCCTGAAGGATTGGTATGCTATGATTTTATGGACTCTTCTACTGATTTACCCATCACTTCGTTGTATAAATTAGAAAAGGACAAACAAAGTCATAAATATGGCTCCATTTCTGTTCATAAAAGGCTTGTTTCCACTTCTAGCACAACCTCTACTTGTTCTGATCGATTGTCTTCAGCTTCTTCTACTCTATCTCAGGGAATGATCCAATGTACATGGAAGCATGGGATTCCTCATTTTGTTTTTTCTGCAGATGATCAGAAGGAGGTCTATGTGGCAAAATCGAGGAAGGTAAACTCAACCGATAACAAGGCTTTGGACAATGTGTACGAGTTTCATATGAACAAGGGTGGCCAAAAGGGTCACGAGATTCCCGACAGGGATTTGCCATTTGTTGGGAAGATGCATGTATCAACAAGTTTCACCCTTTGCCCGAACAATTGTAGAATAAGGGAGACAGAGTTTACATTGTTCCTTAACGTTGAAATCAACGACAGAGAAATGTCAACCTCAGAGCATTCTCACAGGAAGAACAAGGGGCTGTCAAAGAAGGTGTCACAAGTTTTTAGAACTAGTCCATCATCAAAACGCAGAACACTCTCAAAGTTTGGTGGGTCAAGTTCCATGACTGAGAGTTGTCCGTGGGAGCCTAATGCTCTTGGTGGGACCAATTTATTAGAGACTGACACTCCAAATTCTGAGATGGCTGCCATTGTTGTGAAAAGCCACCTTCCTAGTAAACGACCAGAGAAAGTAAGAGGGGGTTGGGGTTTAAAGTTTCTTAACAAATCTGGTGGAGATCAAGTCACAGTGCCTTCTGAAAGTTGTGATAAAAATAATGGGGACTGTTCAACTAGCATGAGCATTCTGATACCTGCAGGCTTTCATGGTGGGCCAAGAACCAGAAATGGTGGGCCATCCAGTCTGATAGAGAGATGGAGATCTGGTGGCCACTGTGACTGTGGTGGTTGGGATGAGGGTTGCCCTCTGACAGTACTTGAGAGAAGATCTAACAAAGCCGAGCTTTTGTCTAAAATAGATACACAATACGAGTGCAAGTCAGTTGATTTGGTTACTCAGGTCTGTTTATATATCCCTTGTTATATTTTTCTTCTTTCTCTTTTCTGTTTTTCTTTTATTCACAAGCCATCATGACATTTCTGACATCTCAATTCTGCTGACACTACAGAGTTTATCTATCATTTGTTTTCTCTTTTCTGTTCAAACAATGTTAGTGATCTTATATATGATTGGGGAGGGGCAATGAGTGTGGAAGCTGTAAATATTGGTTTTTGCTAAACAGTGTTTTTTCCTGTTTGTGTGCTTTTCTCCACGAAATCTCAAATTTTAGGCATCATTGCATCTGTAATTGTGTATTTGCTTTCTGTTCTTATTGAACAATTAATTTGTTTTTTTTTTAAAGTATGCAATGAGATGATCATACCCTTCAAATTTCAGGGTTCAAACGATTTCGGCCCCACATTGAGGATGGTTAATGTTCATGATGGTCTGTATTATATTCATTTTCATCCACCTCTGTCTGCACTACAGTCTTTCTCCATTGCTGTGGCAATAATTCATGCTCAAAGTCCTACTCTTCAGCCAAATCTTGCACAGGAGCTGTCATAACTAAAGTTAGATACGAGGTTATTTAGCAGTGATCATTCTCTTACTGTATTATAAGACGTGAAGAGAAGATTTAGGGGATTTATACATCAATCAGGTTTTCATTATATGTGTAGGGTTGTAATTTCAATACAGTCAGATGTTATCTTATTTAGGAGGATTAGTTCTGTTTGTCTTTTCTCACAATTCATAGTTTGTAACCATCTTTCTCCTCATTCTTTTTGTTGAAGAGGATTGATTGTAAAAGGGTTGTTGCAGAATATTGGTAAATTATAGCATTGAGATTGAGCTTTTTATAGTTGTTAATGAGAAGGAAATATCCAATTTTTACTCATATAGCAACACATATGTTCCATGACTGTTACATATCAATATCTTATTGTATGTGAATAATTTGTTTTTGCTTTTGAATTCACACTTGAATTTTGATTTACCATGCTGAAAATACACCTCCCTTCAGTTGAATGTTCATTAGAACATGAACATGAATACTTCTTGACATTATATTTCTCTTACAATTCTTGTCAGGTGGTAACAGAAGGCTATTGCAAAAGATGATCCTGCAGAATCAAAATGTCATCTGAAAGTTGATAAAAACAATAGTTTTGGCATAAATTAGAGAGTCTATTTAGATGACAGTGAATACTTAAACCCCTTTTTTTATGTGAATCATATTGCACCCAAAGGTTAGCTTGAAAAGGCAGATCTTATTTTGTTGTGGCTGTGGATGTTTTGTTTGTTTGTGCAATGTTTCCACCATTCTCACAAATATCTGTGTTTATTAACAATTAATAGAACAACTTCGTCAAAGATCACTCAATTAAATCAATGAAGTTTTTAGTCAAGTCTGATGTAATTAAAAAAAAATAATTAAATTGTTTGGCCATGGTAAAAAATAATCCAAGATTTAAAAGTCTGACCTTACGCATTTTGATGCCAAATTTAAGCACGTTCGAAGTCATTACGGGTCATAATCCCACTACATATTTGGAATTATATTAATTAGAGTTCCATTTTGTATGTATGTGTAAATAACCGGTAAGATGATGTAACGTATATAATTACAAAAAGATAAATTCTATTTCTAAAATATTATTTCATCAAGATGATTAATTTTAAATTTATTTTTTATACACTTCCATCTTCATATTAAAGCATCTCAAGAAAGGTCATATAACCAATAATAAGTAACTAAAACTAAACAATTTTACGTTGTACGTATCATTAAATTGGACAGAGACTCTTTCATTCAAGGGAAATTAAAAATGAGATGAAATAGTGAAATCTATAAAAAAAAAAATATAAATTAAAATCCGTGTTGTATCCCTGTATTCGAAGTTGTCTTAAACAAATATGAATTCGATATGATTCAAACAGATAAAGCCATCTGATAGGATAATAGAAGTATGATATTTTCGTCGTCACATATGGAAGTTTGTGGCTTCAAGAGGCATCTTATGGGATATCCCCTCGTAATTGACGTTACTCTTTAAATTAAGGGTTTTATGAAAGTTTGTATAAAACCATATGCACACACAGTCCCCAAACCCATTTGACCGTTTTCAGTTTTATTTTATCTACTGCAGAATATAAAAGGTTTTCCAGATCTACTTATGCTCATGTTTTTGTCAAGATATGTTTGTGTTTCTTATAACCATTAGACGTGTAAGAAAAAGGACGTATGTTGTGATAGAACTTATAGCCTGATGAATTAAGTTACGGAATAAATTTGACTTACTTATTTGAAACCCCAAATATCTAAGAAATTGAACTCATTCATGAAAACCCAAAAAATTGCCCAAAAGATGCAATGTTTTTTATTCTGCGAACTTCTCCAAAATAAGGAGTGTGTAACGTCCATCTTTGTCATTCATTCTCAACTTCTCAAAGGTTCAGAGATGATTAAATAGCACCTAATTTTTTTATTATAAAAGAATATGGTAAGTATCATCTCTGGTGTGCAAATGTCATTATTTGTTGAAACAACAATTATTGCACGAGTGAAATCCAATAATTTTATTTGTCCTTTTTCCTTTTTACTCTATTTTACCATGTTATCACCAAAATAAAAAGTTAATAATATGTTGACAATTTTATGTTGCGATGAGAGAGACCAAATTATGAAAGATCAAAATCCTGCTCCCAGAAGTATCAAATTAAACTAAAATCAGTTATGTTGATTCTGTGTCTCCTTTCTTATCCTGAAAGGACAGAAGTATCACATTAGATTGGTACTTGGTTTACTATTGAAATAGAGAGGGTTCTCCGTGTTTGTACCTACACTTTTAAGGCTGTAAAGGATATATGGTCACTACCAGTGAGAAAGGGGATTTCAGTAGTAAATGCAATAAAATATTATGTGGTTCAAGCACTTATATCAGTTTTTTCAACTAAACACAACTCTGTCACTAACACCAGTGGAATAGTTTTTTCGAACTTCATACCAACTCAAGTAGATATCAGTGCCTTCTAGCTTGCTGTTGTACAGCTAATTTAACTGAACACTAGATCAGTAACAATCTACCGGGACTTTATGCCCGCTGATTCGATAATGGGGTTGTGGCTGCAAACAGGATAAAAACGTATGAGACAAACTCCAGAACTAACTTTTTTCTGCATAAGCTTTACGTTGTTAAACAGTGGCATAGAGCTTATTGAGATGAGTTTTAAAAGTGATAAGAATGTTAAATCTGGTTTCATAATTTTAATCAAACATAGGGAATGCAAGGGAGGAATTAGAATTTTAGATATGATACGTCAAGACAAATAAACTCTACAGAAAGAACTTCTTAGACGTCGACCTATATCCGGGCGTAGAAAGAATTACCCACTTTTTTCTATCTAAGTTCATAAGAAACTAAAACTGATGACAGCAGACTCAAGTCCACGAGTTCACTCTACTAAGTATTCCTAAAAGCCCATTCTAATTACAAAAAGATATTTGCATGTGAACGATTGCATTCGTCAATTTAATACAATAATTAGAAAATTGAAAATTCATATCCATCAATTTTAATTAGAATACACTACATATTAAAACTTTTGCCCCAACCATATTAAAACTTTCCATTCTAAATATTGTTTTGTCTTATAAATCCCACTCTGGATATATATGTATGTTCTTGCAAAAGCAAACATCAAAGATCATCTCTTCATTATTCTCAGCTTTCACCTTTAACTAAATTATTAATAAGTGAAATGCTTCAGAATGTCCAAGGGGTTAAAGGGACAAACTAAAGTAGTCGCTTACAAACAACGAAGAGATTTGTCTTCTAAGATTCACAACATTGTATGTTAAAAAAAATACTAAATAGAGGAAAATTTACTTTACCCTTTCCACGAGAAAGACTTGGGTGGACATAACCCAAACGTGACATGTTGTGTTGGATACATTCAACAAGAAAGTGATATCTCATTAAAAATAACATCATATTAAAGAAGCCACCATACCTCCAGGTACAAAGATTTATGTTCTATAATGGCTGTGGTAATTTTGTGAGTAACTAATGGCAACCTCCGATGAAGCACAATGGCTCTTCCAACGAAAACCAAATCTTTTAGTTTACATTTTGGCACCATCTTTCAAGCTATTGCTCACTGTAGTTAATTCGTCATGATACTGAGAAACAAGAGTTTGTCTAAAATTTATGCTTAGAAAAATAATTTCTCCTCGTACACCGCATGAAATCGCCGTTCTACTTCTTACCTTAAAATCCGAGGTGGGATTTTCGACAGAAATCTAAACTTGTCCTTTGCTGTCTAAAATTACATAATCTAATATTCCTAAAAATAATTATATGAATAAAATAGAAAACTTGAGCCATTTATTTAATAAATGAAAAGAAATCTGTCAGAAGTCACATTCTTGGACCTGCTACATACTTGTATAGCAACTGTGAATTGAAGATCAAATGGCTTAATTTCAGGGATATCAGGATAAAAAAGTATGACTCACATTTCATAACACAGGTGTAAGCATCTTGTCCGGCAAATAAAGCACTCAAATCCTTCAACCATTAAGTAAATGAAATGAACCTCAACTAATTCATTCTAGATAATGTGAACAACGACTCTTCACTTATATCAAACTTGATCAATCTTGTTATCATTGCATTTGAATTCTAGATAGCAAGACTTCTCTTGGGCATTTCATCAAACGGGTTCTCGTCACTTCAAAATTGCTCTTTTCTAAATATGATTTGATCATGACATTACACGAGGAATACCCAGAAATTAATACAAAGGAATGAAGTTGGCAGTTGTTTCAATGTCTAATATATTTAGAAACATAATGAAGCATCAAGCCACCTCGGACATCAAGAGCTCGTTGAATGGAAGACAGGTCTAGGTGGTGAAGGGACTATTCTATTTTTCTGCCAACGGAGTCTAAGCGAAGAGAAGAGATGGTGTGAAGATATAGATGCAGGCCATAGAGAGAGTAGAAACAAGCCACCCCGAGTTTGATTACTTTTATGACATTGAAGGTGGGAACTTATCTAAAGACTTGACAACACATTCAAATTTGGAACCAACGAAAACGTGAAAGATCACATCACATTTGGGTTAGCGTCCATCCAAGTCTTTCTCCCCTTTCCTATCTCAACATCCTCCATAAATATTCCTTTCAAATTTCAAGAGGCACGGAATGAAAGCCACATTTAGATCCCAAGCAAAAAAAAAAACAGCAACCAGCACCTAATGGGACAAACCCCATTTGCATTTCAATATATATTTTTTTCTTTTTGCGATAATTCTGAACTCCAGAGTAAAAAAAAATGGAATGGATAAAGCATTAAACCACAGTACCAAAACTCAGTATTCAGTATACACACACTCACGCACACATTTCATTGAGTAAATGCAAGCAAGCACCTGCTAGGAGGACTGGGAAGAGAGTTTGAGGCATTCACTCTGGCATCTCCTAAGACAAATGTCATTCCAATTTGGCACTTGATGTTGGTTGACACAAACAGTGCGGGCACAGGCATCAGCACATGCATCAAGATCGGAAACACCACAAACCGTGACGCAGGTATCGGGAATGGGGTCTTTGGAGAAGGAGCCAACCTTCTTGAGCATCCTCTTGGATGTGCAGACCCTCTCACACACGAAAATTTCATCAGAACTCCTTTCCCTCCCTCGAGCACTCTTCAGCCGCTGCTCCTCTGCGTGCCGTTTCTTCACCCGAAACGCTTGTCCTGCAACCACCACAGGAATCGCCGCCCCCAAAAGCGACCACCAGATTTCAACCATTTCTCCCACACAAAGAACGAATAAATTATCCTCCTCTTCTTCTAGTTCACATACTGCACACTCGCAACCACACGTTACAGAGTTTCAATCGTTAGTAATTATTGTTAATCGTATACATTAAGCAAACCCTAGACACGCGCGCGCGAAGTGAAACAGAGAGAATACTGTAATGTGTTGAAATGCAATCGAAAAAGAATGAGAAATGGAGTTCACATAATGCAACGAACTGAATAAAGACGATGCAAATTCGAAAGTAAACAGCTTTGTCTAAGTGAGGAAATCAAAGAGTGAACAGAGTATTGCATTTACCGGCGGCGGAGAAGAGCGGCGGAGACAGCGAGGCGGTGCTTCTACGGCGTAAAACCCTCACTCCACTACTTTTTCACAACAATGAGCCATCGGTATTTAGGTTTCTTGGGGGTTTTCCTCCAAGATTAGAAAAAAGAATATTCGTTTACTTTCCATTTTAAAAAAATAAAGAAAAAAAATTCTTATTGGACTAGTCATTTGTATCTACTTTTTAGTTATAATAATAAAAATAAAAGATTCATTTTTATAATCATTATTAAAAATTAAATATATTATTATATTTAATAAGTATATGTAAAAAATAATTATTTTTATAATTTTATTTTAAGTAATTAATTAAATTTAAAAATAATTTATACTAATGAAAAAATCGATAATAAAATGTAAAAGGTTACCAAAAACAATACTATTATTCTTTATTAATGACTGTAAATTATAAATAATATAATATAAGTTGTATTTTTGTCTATTCATTATGTTCTTAATTAATCTAAAAATTATTTTCACGCTTTTCATTGATTTAAAACTTACTTGTACCGATTTAGTATATTTTTAATAAGTTTTTTAATTTATTTTTAGCATCTTATTAAAGGTATTATCAGCCAATTAAATATATTTTGAATACAGATTTTTAAGTATTTATTACAAAATGCGGTCATTTTACAGATTAATTAAGTTTCAAATATATAGATGAGTTATAATAAATCATTAAATAATGAAAAAGATATTTACACAATTTGAACATGGATTAAATGTCAATCTATGATTTGGTCAAAATTACATGAGAATGAGAATCTATGATTGGTCAAAAACTTTACCATTGTTTAAATATTATAAAAAAATATTATCTAAATATTATTATTCTTAAATTATTCTTAAATTATGTTCAAATATTATAAAAAAATATTATCTAAATATCATTATTCTTAAATTATATGGAAGCTAATTAAAAAGTCATAGAACAAGTTATTCTTACCCATCATAAAAAAATATTTTAAATTTTGTAATCACAATTTTCTGAGGACACACAATAGTGTAGAAAATAATTAACTGTTAAAATATTTTTCTGAAAAATATACACATAAATACTTTAAAAATCATAGCTACGAATTTTGTGAAATCAATAACTATATTTTTATGTAATTAAATAACTCTATTTAGGAAAGATCCAATTATAAAATTTAAAGAGGTCTAATAATCTTATTCAATAATTTAATTCAAATTTGTTTCAGTTCAACTGAGAATAACAATGTAAGGCACGATTTCACCCTACTATATTCTCGTTCACCTTCTTCCATTTCTCTTCCACAGATATTGGATTTTGAATGTGTTTCAAATTGTATGTCTCATATATCTCGATGACAACCTTGTAGAAACCAAAACCAAGCATTGTTTTTATGTACATAAACCAAACACTAAAGGAATATATTACAGAAACAAAACCCAGACATGAACTAACTCTTTATTTATTGTATCAATCCTTATCCCAGATCAAAAGATGCTAACAAGTGTTATTTTTTGGTGTAACATTACACTACCAACCCAGTAACTAACGTAATGCAATTCAACATTCAACCCATCTTAGCATCAGAAGAACCTGCATGCATTTTAGCACAGTATTCAAACAAGCTCCCATCAAAGCATCTTCTTACAGCTTCTTTAGACAGGAAACCTTCCTCGTCCCTAGCCAGAATGTACAGAGCCCCCCATTCAAATTTAGCAGCAAACCTGTCACATTCCTATGTCAAACTATGCCATAAAACTAAAGTTGAGATCGATGTCAGAATTAATAATACTCACCACCCAAATGGATCAAACGCATTTCGGTTTCCTTCTGTCAGCTCCCACATCTCCCCAAGTGTGAGCTTGTCCGGAACTGTACGAGCATACTTACTGAACATGTTCTCAATATTGGCTGGCACATAACTGTGGTTTATTTCATTAAGTACAAATCAATGTCCAAGAAGAGGTTATTTCGTTTTGTTAATCCAAACTACATTATTTCACGTACCGTCCTTCTGTGTCATAAACTCCAGAGTCACTTCCATGCTTTGCTTTGTGTATGTTATGTATGTAGATGGGGAAAAGGAGAGAAGGGATCCAACTCTGTGCAAGTACAAATTCAAAGATGAGCCTAAAAGTTTCATGTGACTTTGTCCCCTTTTGGTTCTAACTACTTAATGAAAGAAGAAAAATCAAGAATAACTCACAGGATGAGTGGGGTAACTCAATCCAATATTGATAAGAATGGCCATAATAGCAGATGCAACAATATTAAATCCAAGAGAACGCATCCCTGATAAACAAAGATAAAAGAACTTTAGATACGGTCGATGATAATGTGGACCCTGTTGGAAATCAAAACTCTTACCCTTGTAAGTCTCCCAGGGGTAAATGATACCGTTGCCATCTTGATCAAAAAAAGCAACATGCTGCTGAAGAACAGACAGGTCATTGTGCTTGTGGCCCGCTGTTCCTTGAGGGTGGCTTGTATCAGGAGCTTTCAATGCTCTGGGCATGTCTAAACACGTCCCATGAAAAAAAAAATGGCTTGGTTACACATATAAGAGGAAACTTAAATCCATTTAAAAGAAAATTGGTAAAGGTACTCTATGCTTTCTATGTCCTTGTTCTTCAAAATGAAATTTACTCGGAAATCAAAACTTAAAAGAGGCAATATACTTACTTATACATATAGTGGTGTCTTCGCAAATTGCAACATAAAGGGAGAGAAATCATGAAGCAATAGTAATAATGTGGTATGAACCACGATATTGACAAAAAGTATTCACGCATGGTCCTTTGGATATAGTAACAATATTAATGCAGAAAACAATATGACAGCCCATCTTATTAGAATCGGCACAGATTAGTATGATCCTACAACGTTACTTCAGTTTTGGACTAATACTTACATGGCTTTGGCAGAGAATTTTCCAAATCATTTCTGACCCTTCTCTGTGTAGTAACCGGTGCATTTTGAGCTTCAGTCATCAATGAATCCCTCTCCATCACTATAGCCATTATGATATTAATATGCTTCTTCTCTTTCTCACTGATTCGTGTATATATATCTTCGTTTTGGCCTCTCCTTTTATGGAGGAGCTAGTTGCATCACCAATAAATTATATATAACTTGTTGGCCACAGTAGAAAGATCCAGCAAATTCCACCTAGTTACGTGGCAAACATGCAGAACATTGCAGTGCATATTATGCCAGCTGCTAAGTTGAGAAGTGATGCATGTAATTGTTTTGTCGGTTCCTTGTCGTCTCAGAACACCTCTCTCATTGTCGAACATACCCAGTCCCGAGTAATATCAGTTCAGCAGAAATTTACATGTTCTTTCACTAATCGATGCCATGTTTCGACGCGACAGCTTAATTTAATCAATTTTGAAATATTGTTTTTGGAAATAGAATTTAAAAAGGCTAAGTAATTCTAATTAGAAATTGTTGTGGAGATAAACAAATTAATCAAAAATTTGCTTGGTAAATTTGTTTTAAAAACTTTTAAAATAAACTTACAAATTTTTAACACACACTTATGATATAGCACTATTGCTTTTAGAATAATAGTTTTTTTCTAAAAGAAAATTTTAACGTGTTAAAAAAATAGTTTTAAAAAAGGTTTTTTTATAGTCTATAATATGATTAAAATAAATTAATTCCTATAATCATAATTACTAAAAAATACATAAAGTATTCTAAGTAATTTTAAATATTTTTATCTAAATTTATATTAATAAACTATTTTTTAATTAGTGTCGACATATTACTATTGGAGGAAGTAACGTGCACTTATTTTATTAGTTTTTCGTGAATGTGTATATAACTATAAATAATTTAAAATCTCAACCATTAATAAATATAATAGATCATATATAAAAAAAATATTTCGTGTTACTTTATTATTCTAACCTTCTAAGATTTATAATGATCCACTTAATAGATTAAAGTAAGTTTTCAATAAATAATGTCAATAATCACGGTTAACTTTGACATCCCTCAATTTATGTTGAGATCTCAAATGTATTATATTAAATATTTATAATAAACAATATATGTCTCTTCATCTTTCCACACCCTAAGATTTTAATTTAACCATTTAGACGGTCACTAAAACTATAATATCTATATTAAAGATAAATATGTGTACTTAATACATATATTCCAAGAAATATTCACTCACTATTATAGATTTGTGAAAACTCAATTCATATCATGTATGTATTATCCAAAAATAATCCAATACTTTTAAATCAATATAACCCCGTTTAATCAATAACATCACAACATACTTTAAATAATTGAACTAAACTATAGATTAAGATTTGAAAATGCCGCTTAAGCAACACAATTTCTCCTAAGCAATATAACCTCTCTTGAGCAAGATTAATTAATTCAAAGAAGAAAAGTTTTTTTTCATCTTTCAAACTCTCTCGATCTCATTTTCACCTGAATAAGAATATTTTATTTGAACAAAATTATACTATGAAAGAACTTAGCTTTTGTAAAAGAATTTTATTTTTGCTTGACAAAACATCTTACTTGAATAAAAATATACCATCAAGAACTTTATGACACAACTCTACAGTTCAAAACCCATCAAAATTATATTATATTAGTTTAAACCTTCTATTCTATATCTCCCAAAGCTTCCATTTAAAGTATTTTAATTCAAAGTGTTCATTCAAAACTTAATATACCTAATTAAGGTGTTGTTTATTTGAGTGAATTTGGAGGTAATCGAGAATAAATTTAGAAATAAATATTTAATTCGTCACATAAATTAAATCTTACACTAATTTTTTAAAACTTTATTTTCAAATTTACTCTCGTTTACCTTTAATTTCACTCAAATAAATAATAACAAAAATTATCTTCAAATTCTCTCAAATTCACTTAAGTGAACAAAACCTAAATATTTAAACTTCGTCTCCTTCGAGTTAACGTCGAGTGACCTTCATTTGAACGTCAATCGACCAGACGGTCAAGTAAGGTGGTTTTCGGTGTAGGTACTCCTCTAATAAATGCAATGGAGTTGAAAATGATTGGGTACTGTAGAAACACTCTTTAATTAGTGGAAATCCTTCTGTAAGATTCAGTAGTGATGGTCAAAACTACTTCAATTTCAATGGTGCAAGACAACCGAAGATCATTTGGTAGGACCACATGTAAAGAGTTGGATGCTTAATCTACAGGAAAAAAAAAATATATTAAAGGAAAAGCACTTTATCTAATTAATTAATACACATTAGGCTGGTTTCTACTGGTTTATGGCATGCAATGCCCGGGTATTGCATTCTCAACTCAATATTAATATTCATTTCTATTAAAAGAAACTCAGATTAAATTAAGACGTGTTTTGTATTGTTTTTTTAAATCTAACTCACTATTGATAGGATTGGATTAAATTGGATTGTTTAGAAAAAATTAAATATAATTTACTAAAATATTTAATTTTCAATTTTTTAAATACAATTGCTTAAATAAATTATATAATTGTTATAGATAAAGCTAGACAAAAAATTATAACTATAAATTAAATATTAAAACTGAAATAAATAATAAATTTTCATTATGATTTTAGTTGAATTTGCAATATTCAATTTCAACAGTGTAAACTATTAAATGAACGTTACAAAGATGTTAATCAAACAAATAGATGAGATAAAGATACAATTATTATATTACAATTATATTTCAAGCACGAATTTAATATATATTGAGTTATATATACAAACTAACATATATTAAAACTTTTCAAAAGCAAGGGAATTATATAAAACAAAACAATTCCTATCTAAGCTTCAACATCTTCCTCACTGTGTAATGGATAATCTGGAATATCTTCGTCTGCTCGTACCATTAAGATAATTATCAAAAACAAGATAAATAGACAAACAAACAACAGAAACAAAAAGATAAACTAATATACCAAAAAACAAGTCATACAATTTTTAATTATATGTTAACACATGTAAAGATTTATATCAACCCAATCATAAGACATTCAATCATTTATTCTAGACTTGACCATTTGAATACATGTACTGATATCGAATTCTAATGAGTTTTGCACTTGTAGTGGCCTTTACTACTCTGTAGAGCCATTGCTAGTGAGTTTCACCATACCACACACAAGATTAGTCTATTAACTATCTTAGGTCAAGGTAAAACTCATAGACTAGAACATCATGCTCCTCTCACCACATACCTCACATTTTTTTACCTAAGATTAGATGATTATTAGAGCATCAATATAACTCCTAATAAAAATTCCTATATCAATATGTACACTACTGAAACTCCATCATAGAATCTTTCTACAAGATTCATGGAATTACACCAAATACATATGCCATGGACATAACAAATAATAAACTTCGCATCAATACAATGTAATATATGAATAAACAACATACACACTGATATTATAGTCCATGAAGCATCACTAGTTTCATGCTAAACATGTGTATAATCCAAAACAAATAACTTCAAAAGGATAAAGAGTCAAAAAACCACATTGCACTCATACTGACACTCAATGTAAAACCCCTCACAATAGGGAGTGCTCAGTGTCAAAGCTTTCACATTTTCTCTCACTCAGCATAACCAACCTATCACTCAGTGAAAACATTAAAAAGGTTAGAAACCTACAGTGGTAACTAGCTCTCAACGATACAAAGCCATCGCTCAACATCATATTATTCGCACAAATGGTTGCTCATTGATGAATGGATGGCACTCAATGGTTTGGAACAAAAATACTTTCAGACCTTCATTGCCAAGCCTGCGCTCAGCGCCACACCAACATCGCTCAACACCATATAAGAAAACAACAACCTTAAAACTACGAATTGGGAAACCAAAGATCTATTCAGATGACCAACTTGGTGTTTCTGACTTAGTGAATGGTTGAAAGATATATGTTTAGGTGTCAAAATGAATACCAAATTGCTTAAATTGTTGGATTCTCAATCCCTCAGCTCAACACCAAGCAGACAACTTCAAACCGTACAAACCAAATTCACTGCATCAAATTATTCAACCACTCAACCATCAATTTTAGCCTTTACTTGACAAATAACCAAACCCCTTTGGAAAACCTAAAATAACTCAAAATATATAAGAAGTTATATATGTTCTTAGGAACAATAAAAACATGATCCTTAGAATTGTTAGGTTTATAAAAAAGGAAAATGTTACTTTAACACCCAATCTTGACACTCTTTTGACACAGGCCCACGTGTCGTTGTCTGATTGGGTGTTGTTTTAATTATAAGAAAAGTGATTGTTTAAAAACCTAAGGGGCAAATTTGGAAATCATGGAAGGGCAAAGTTGGAAACAGGGACAGGCAATTTGGGTTTTAGTTTTGGCGGTATCATTCAATTTTCATTTCCTTTTCTCTTTCACGGTTGTCGCTCTTGATGTGTTCTTCCCCGGCGTTTTCCTTCTTTCTTTCTGAGATGTTGTCATTGTGAAATTTAATTTTCGTTTTCGGTCCGGCATTGACGTTGTGGGTGTGTGGCGAAACATCTTTCGTGTGGTGGTCGTCCTCGGAGCATTCCCGTTCTCGGAGCATCACTTGAGTGGTTTGGGTGGTGATTTGTTTTGTGGGTAAGTGGAAAAATTTTCGTTTTGTAATCTCGTATTTCATAAAAAGGTATTTATTTTTTGAAAGAAACCTAATTTATTTTGTGGGCATTGTTATCACTGCAGGTTCAATGGCTTCAACAAAACCAAGTGTAAGATAAATTTTGATGCTTTATTGGAATGGATGATGTATGAAGTATGAAAGTTAGTATTTAATGTATGTTTTATTAATGTTTTGTAGTGGCGCCTTCGCATTTTCATGGATTCGGCTTGCATCCTTAAAATGAATACCAAACTTCAATACCGTCATATACAGCGACTTAATATGACCCCTTTTAAATTCTGCTTGAACCTTTTAAACCCTATTGAAGTGAATTTAAAATTATTGAAGGAGATGGTTCAACGGTGGGCTGGTAGTGATGTTAGTTTTAGGGTGTGTCAACAATTGGTTCCTTTAAATGTTGTTGATGTCTTCATGGCCACAGGGTTAGACATAGGTGGTGTAGACGTTAGCTTTGACCAATGTTTAGTTGGTTTGGTTGGTGAGATGTTTAATCCGAACACCACGACAAAGGAGGAGTTGATTCAGAAGTTTCATTCGATTGTAGAGGATGACGACATAGAGGTCGATGTGGTGTGTAGGTTATATATTTTAGTTTGTTTAGTTACATTTTATTTTCCTAGGAAGTCTAAACATGTTTGTAACATACCTTGCTTAGTTTTAGATGATTTAGATAGTTTGTGTTTGTATGATTGGGCATCTTGTGTACACAAAAACATTGTTCACAATTTAAACAAATGTACGAAGAAAATAATGCGTGGAGAAGTCTCAAAGTCACTCGGTCTTAGTGGCAATGTAGCTGTCTTGCAGGTACCATTATCTATTGAACCATATTTCATTGAAATTGTTTTAAATATTGGCTAAATGTTTGTGTTTTAAATTTATGAAGGCTTGGGCCGTGG
Organism: Vigna mungo; assembly: GCA_036885675.1. Taxonomy (NCBI): domain Eukaryota; kingdom Viridiplantae; phylum Streptophyta; class Magnoliopsida; order Fabales; family Fabaceae; genus Vigna; species Vigna mungo. The sequence continues at coordinate 39,484,143 of CP144692.1, read as the reverse complement.
AAAGATTGTCCTTGCACGGTCATCGTTTGCAAAGGTTGTGGCCGCGCATATGGCGATGGTCCCCATATACGGCAACGAAAGAAACAATTGCAAATACCTTTAAGACCGGAAAAGTAAGTGTTTGAAACTTTTATACTTTATCTTTTCGTAAATATTAATGGATATATTGAAGTATATATGTTATTTTGTTTGTCATAGGTAAGAATGGATTGGTACTTAAGTAAGAACGATTGTATAAAGCCGGAAGTGCGGGCTGCTTTTGACATGGATGTCCGAGGAATTGTTGAAGACACCAAGGGTGAACCATCCACCCATCCGGACACAGAAGAAGATAGTTCCGATGACGGCAGTTGGGAAGCTGGTGCAATGGAGATGGTTACGAAAACCAATCTTCAAATCATCTCATTGATTTCGAAAATTGGAGTCCTTACCAAGGAGTTAATGGACCTCCGTCAATGTCCAATCTATGGTGAAGAAGGTGATGTGTGTCATGATGAAGCAGGTGATGTGTGTCATGATGAAGAAGGTGTTGTGTTTCATGATGAAGAAGGTGATGTGTTTCATCATGAAGAAGGTGTACATGTAGGTGTTGGTGTAGGTAATGACGGATGTGGAGGTGGAGTTCATGATCAACATAAATGGGATGAAGGTTGTGTTGGCGGAGTTGATTTACATCCTTTAGGGGATGAAGGATGTGGTGATGTAGGTCATCAACACCCTTTAGTGAATGAAGAACCACCACCCAAACATCACAAAGGTGTAATATCTTATAGTGGTGGACCATCTCACCCTCCTCCTTATTATATTCCTGATGATGATGGTGACAATGTTGAAGATGAAGACCATATTCCGTTGAGGAAGTTTGCTGGTGATCCAGGCACAGATGTGGATGTTGATAAACTGTACATTGCAGTTGGTGTTGGTGTTAAAGACCGACCTAATAGGTTAATGTTTTTAATTTAAATGTAGGTGTTTGTGAGGTAATTGTTTGGGATTGAATAATAATTGTATTTTTTCAGGGTTGTGTGCGACATCATTGGGCAGTCTTTGAACACAACTTCTATTCGGAGTTTAGGCCATCGTGATTATATTGATAACATGGTTAGTATCATGTTAGTTGATGATAGTTTTTATTATTCTATATTTTGTAACATGATTTGATAATTTTAATTGTGTAGGTCGTGTTATTTGCTAGTACAATTTTTATGCACTTTGAAAAAAGGTTGACGGGTGTTGTGAAGAGGGTTCACTTCAGTTCTTTATATGCGGTAATTGTTAAATGATTTGAAATTATACTTAATGTTATAAGACAATTAATGCATTTGGAAATGTACACAGGACCATATTATCCATGATTATAAGAGAATGGAAAAAAATCAACATGTGTTTAGACTTCATAATTACCAGACCTATATGAGGTCTGAGCATTTTGGTCTTGCTGACATTGCCGGCGCTGAGTTTGTGAGTTTAAATAATTATTTGTTTTTATGTTTTGGAATTGTACCATGTCCATGTGCGGAGATTTGATATATGTTGTTTGTAGGTGTTTATGCCATTTTGCCATGATTACCATTGGTGGTGTTACTGTTTGAACATGAAAACATTGCAAATAACAGTGATTGACTCCTTAAACAAGGCTGTGAGAGATCGGAGGAGGATTGACTTGTTTGTGGTATGACATGACAGTATATGATGTCCGAAATTTTGATGATGTCAATTTATTATATTTTTTGATAGTACTTTATGTAATTTTTTGTTAGGGTAAAAACATGGCCAAATTTCTGTGTATGTTGTACAATCAGCCTGAAGGTAGCATTACTGCTTTGCCTGTTGTACAATCAAACATCCCAAGTCAACCGAACTTGTAAGTTCATGGTAGATAATTTGGTGCTTTCAGTATGGTATGTTGTCATAAGTTATATATTTGGTTGTTTGATTTCAGATTTGATTGTGGAGTCATAATGTTAAAGGCAATGCAAATTTGGGATGGAGAAGACCGGTACAACGGCAAGAGCTTGCCCCAATACACAACTGTAAGCATAAAATTGGGTGGTATACATTTTATATGATGGTGTTGTTTATAACTGAAGCAAAAAACATTTTGTTTTAGGAGGAGTTGCGAGAAATAAGAAAGAACTACGTCAAGGAGTGGATTCTGGACGAAGACAACATTGCAAGAATGCAAGCCCTGCATTTGTATGGGTTTTTGGAAGATTGTTGATATTTTGTTTGTAATTCAAATAACATTGTTTCTTTCATAAATGAATTCATGTACAGCTTGACATTGACGATGATTTGTATATATATAAATATTAATAGCATTAAATTTTTCGTCATCATTTAATGAGTACTACTTCGTTGTCACTTGTCTTCGTAATCGATAGCACGATATTATAAAACGTATTAATTAATAGGAAAGTTAGATTATGTTGCACATGGTTGGTTGGAGTCAAAACTGTTGTGCAGAAAACTGTTGTGCAGACCATGACTGCGTTGTAATCGTTTACATTTCGTGTGTAAACGATTACACAGTCTGAAATGAATGATTTGGACACATTCCTGGTCACAGGGGACCAGAATATTGAACGTAGAGGACCACTGTCATTAACTGCGAACTGTGTGCATGGATAGGTCTTGTTTTCACACCTACGTAGGTAGATTATGACCCATCATTGAAGTTGGCCAATGGTTCGTTCAAGGCCAAACTGTTGTGCAGACCATGACTGCGTTGTAATCGTTTACATTTCGTGTGTAAACGATTACACAGTCTGAAATGAATGATTTGGACACATTCCTGGTCACAGGGGACCAGAATATTGAACGTAGAGGACCACTGTCATTAACTGCGAACTGTGTGCATGGATAGGTCTTGTTTTCACACCTACGTAGGTAGATTATGACCCGTCATTGAAGTTGGCCATGGTTCGTTCAAAGCCCAACTGTTGTGCAGACCATGACTGCGTTGTAATCGTTTACATTTCGTGTGTAAACGATTACACAGTCTGAAATGAATGATTTGGACACATTCCTGGTCACAGGGGACCAGAATATTGAACGTAGAGGACCACTGTCATTAACTGCGAACTGTGTGCATGGATAGGTCTTGTTTTCACACCTACGTAGGTAGATTATGACCCGTCATTGAAGTTGGCCATGGTTCGTTCAAAGCCCAACTGTTGTGCAGACCATGACTGCGTTGTAATCGTTTACATTTCGTGTGTAAACGATTACACAGTCTGAAATGAATGATTTGGACACATTCCTGGTCACAGGGGACCAGAATATTGAACGTAGAGGACCACTGTCATTAACTGCGAACTGTGTGCATGGATAGGTCTTGTTTTCACACCTACGTAGGTAGATTATGACCCGTCATTGAAGTTGGCCATGGTTCGTTCAAAGCCCAACTGTTGTGCAGACCATGACTGCGTTGTAATCGTTTACATTTCGTGTGTAAACGATTACACAGTCTGAAATGAATGATTTGGACACATTCCTGGTCACAGGGGACCAGAATATTGAACGTAGAGGACCACTGTCATTAACTGCGAACTGTGTGCATGGATAGGTCTTGTTTTCACACCTACGTAGGTACATTATGACCCATCATTGAAGTTGGCCATGGTTCGTTCAAGGCCAAACTGTTGTGCAGACCATGACTGCGTTGTAATCGTTTACATTTCGTGTGTAAACGATTACACAGACTGAAATGCACGATTTGGACACATTCCTGGTCACAGGGGACCAAAATATTGAACATAGAGGACCACTGGCATTAACTGCGAACTGTGTGCATGGATAGGTCTTGTTTTCACACCTACGTAGGTACATTATGACCCATCATTGAAGTTGGCCATGGTTCGTTCAAGGCCAAACTGTTGTGCAGACCATGACTGCGTTGTAATCGTTTACATTTCGTGTGTAAACGATTACACAGACTGAAATGCACGATTTGGACACATTCCTGGTCACAGGGGACCAGAATATTGAACGTAGAGGACCACTGTCATTAACTGCGAACTGTGTGCATGGATAGGTCTTGTTTTCACACCTACGTAGGTACATTATGACCCATCATTGAAGTTGGCCATGGTTCGTTCAAGGCCAAACTGTTGCGCAGACCATGACTGCGTTGTAATCGTTTACATTTCGTGTGTAAACGATTACACAGACTGAAATGCACGATTTGGACACATTCATGGTCACAGGGGACCAAAATATTGAACATAGAGGACCACTGACATTAACTGCGAACTGTGTGCATGGATAGGTCTTGTTTTCACACCTACGTAGGTACATTATGACCCATCATTGAAGTTGGCCATGGTTCGTTCAAGGCCAAACTGTTGTGCAGACCATGACTGCGTTGTAATCGTTTACATTTCGTGTGTAAACGATTACACAGACTGAAATGCACGATTTGGACACATTCCTGGTCACAGGGGACCAAAATATTGAACATAGAGGACCACTGGCATTAACTGCGAACTGTGTGCATGGATAGGTCTTGTTTTCACACCTACGTAGGTACATTATGACCCATCATTGAAGTTGGCCATGGTTCGTTCAAGGCCAAACTGTTGTGCAGACCATGACTGCGTTGTAATCGTTTACATTTCGTGTGTAAACGATTACACAGACTGAAATGCACGATTTGGACACATTCCTGGTCACAGGGGACCAAAATATTGAACATAGAGGACCACTGGCATTAACTGCGAACTGTGTGCATGGATAGGTCTTGTTTTCACACCTACGTAGGTACATTATGACCCATCATTGAAGTTGGCCATGGTTCGTTCAAGGCCAAACTGTTGTGCAGACCATGCCTGCGTTGTAATCGTTTACATTTCGTGTGTAAACGATTACACAGACTGAAATGCATGATTTGGACACATTCCTGGTCATAGGGGACCAAAATATTGAACGTAGAGGACCACTGACATTAACTGTGAACTGTGTGCATGGGTAGGTTACATTAATTACGAAAGCAATGGACGAAGAATGTATGGAGAACAATAATGAGTAACATTGCATTTTTGGTGACACTCAGGAGTGCAGTAATAAAAAACCATGAATAACATTCACATTAACAAAATGTAACGGTACTTTGTGACGAATACATTCATCCCACAAAATGTTGGAGTTCTAATAAAGTACTATTACAGTAATCCGAACAATATTGTTCAATTCAGCATTAGTAATAAATATTCCACAAAAGTCTAATTGTTGGTTTCTACTGTGGAGGATGATGGTTGCTCAGTTGGTGGTGGAACGGAGGATGATGGTTCGTCAATTGGTTTTGGAACGGATGATGATGGTTGCTCAGTTGGTGGTGGGAGGAATTTGCTTAGTAATTCGTTGACCCACTTCAGTTTTTCTCCCCACATAGGTAGGGGAATAGTTGGTTTAGGTGTTTGCTCAACCAGCTCGATGGTAGGAGGACAAATGTCAGGGGGAAACACTTTCACTACGTTTCGATGGACGATATTCAGATAGTGGGTTGCTCGATTTGGACTGAAACATTGTACCTAAAGAAAACATACAATAACAATATCATTTGTATCGATCAATACAAATTGAAAGTCATAATACTTTAGGTCATGTATGTATGCCTTACAAAATTCAGTATCATAACTGATCCAACTCGAATTTTATCTTTATGTTCAGGATCTTTAAGAACTTTATTGTGTAATGAAGCCTTCATTGTCCTAGTAGGATCCTGTTAACACTTAAATCGTTCATTGATCACACATAATCGTTCATATGTTTAAATAATAAACAAAAGGTGGGAAATTGTACACAAATTACCTTCAGCGTCAGCTGCATATCTCCCAAACCATTTGGCTTGCATTCTTTCAACAAGCATGCAACAAAGGGAAGGGGATTATCCCATTTAGCATCTTTAAGGTAACCCATGTTGTCCATTTTTCCTTCTTTCACTAGTTCTGCAGATGGAAAAAATGATTTCAACAACATATCAAACATTTGTCATTGGATTACACATTATTATTCACTTATTTAAAATGAAGTCATACCATGGTGTTGAATATACATTTCTGCCCATTTCCAAGCATTACTGTTGAAATCTCTTTCAAATGTTGCATGAGCAACATCAGCAGCGAATTCTTGTGTGGATTTTGGGTTCCCTGTAATTGTCCTATTCAGTAAAGCAGCTTGAACATTACCTGCTGGTCCAGGTATGAGGGAGGCAGAACCATCACATTTTTTCAAAAAAGATTCAAGGACGTCGTCATCATAAACAAGGTCTTCCCATGCATCCATGTTTTTACTTAAGCAATCTGCATTAAAAAATACAAGTCACGAAGACAAAAATACCAAATAATAATTTGCAAAATTTTGGATCACTTACAAATATGTTCAACTTCAGTTCATATGTATCATGTTCTGGGCCGTATTTAAAGGGGTGAATATCTTTGTTATTCAATTATAATTGTCAAATTTTTTGAAATTTGAAAATTAAAATATAATATTAAATAATTTTGATTTCATTGAAAAAATATAATATAATATCATATTATATCTATTTATTTGATATATCAATCAACATATTAATTGCAAAAGCATTGTTAGGTGGAGTGCCAGTATCTTTTTTACACTAAAAAGGTGAAAGAGAAAATATTTTATGCTTGTTGGATTGAACTTGCATTTAATGAGGGTTTTCGTTGCAATTAATGTGACATTGGAGAGAGAAAACCTCTTAAATGAACCATCATTACACCAACAATGTAAAGTTCAGGTTCCTCTTCCCTCCAAAACACTTCGTGTTATACAACAAACATTGTACCATCCTCCACCATAGTCCATTAAAGAGTCCTCTGAGTATCTTTTTCCATGGGTTGTTGAGGACAGCATTTAAGAAGGGTGGAGTTATTCCTTCATTGGAGGTTGTTGAAGATAGCATTGCCTTCATTTAATGGTACAGTCAAATGTAAGTGTGTACGTGTGGATGCCTGTTTTCCATGTTTAACCCATTGATGGAGGCCTGGAATTTTTTATTGCTTTTTAAATCACCAAATAAACGTTTATGATTACTGTTTTCGTTGTGTAATGACATTTGTTTACTTACACTGAATTTAATTTAAAATGTTATTGTATTATTGTTATGAACACGAATAACACTGATTTTACTAATTATTTACTTAGTATTTGATGTTGGGATAACGTTGAGTAATCCTTTGATTTGCACCATGTTCTGCTTCTGTACAGGTTCTTATGATGGATAACATTGGAAGTAATATGAGTGAAGTTGTGGAGTGTAGGGAAAGTACTGATGATTTTGGTTTAATTGAAGCGCCTGACTGTTATGTTACTTTGGATGACCCTAATAAAAGTCCTATGGACGTGGACCCAACAGTACATATGTGCTTTCATTCAATGCAGGAAGCCAAAAAATTCTACACGAACTATGCTATTAGATGTGGTTTTGCTGTGCGCACAAGAACATCAAAAAAGGATGACAACAATAATGTGAACTACCTCAGATTAGTGTGCTCTAGGGAAGGTAAATATGTTTCCTCAATCAACCCCGAAGTTAAAACACTTCCCAGCCAGACCAAACAATGTCCAGCTGGAATAACAATTTCAAAGAAGGACGACAAATGGTTTATAAGGACTGTGAACTTAGACCACAGCCATGACCTATGTCCAACTACTTCAAAGTTAATCCCGAGAAATAGAAAATTGAGCATGCAGAGCAAACACACTTTGGAGGTGAATGACGAAGCTGGAGTGCGGATTAATAAGAGTTACCTTAGTATAATGACCGATGCAGGTGGATATGATAACATGGACTTTACGGAGCGAGATGCTAGGAACTACATTGGTAAACACAGAAGATCCTTATGTAAGGACGGTGATGGACAAGCATTGTTGCGACACTTTTCGGCAAAGAAAGATTTAAACAAAGATTTCTATTACGAGATTGAGTTGGATGAAGGGAATAGAATTTGCTCTGTTTTCTGGGCGGATGCGAGAAGTAGAGCTGCTGCTGAAGAATTTGGGGATGTGTTGTGTTTCGACACAACTTATTTAACCAATAAGTATGATATGCCTTTTGCGCCTTTTGTTGGGATCAATCATCACGGTCACTCCATATTACTTGGGTGTGGATTGTTGTCGTACAAAGACACAAAGTCTTTTGTGTGGTTGTTCCAATCATGGTTGCGATGCATGGGTAATACGGCCCCAATAGGGATTATAACCGATCAGTGTAGGGCAATGGCAAATGCCATTGAAGTAGTTTTTCCCAATACCAGGCATCGTTGGTGTTTATGGCACATCATGAAAAAGTTGCCAGAAAAATTTAGCGCTTGTAAGGAATATAATAGTATCAAATCACATATTAAGAAGCTTGTGTATGATTGTGGTTGTCCATCAGATTTTGAAAGTGGTTGGGAAGCACTAGTAAGCAGACATGGATTACATAAGAATGAATGGTTATGCACAATGTATGACGACAGACACAAATGGGTTCCTTGTTATTTGAAGAAAGATTTTTGGGCTGGCATGTCAACCACTCAAAGAAGTGAGGGAATGAATGCCTTTTTTGATGGATTTATAAATTCAAGCACAACTCTTCATCAATTTGTTGTGCAATATGACAATGCCCTAAGAGTTAAAGCCCAAAAAGAAATTCAAGCTGATTTCTCATCCCTTAACACGACGGTTGGATGTGGCTCTCAGTCACCAATAGAGAGAATATTTCAACAGGAGTACACACATTCAAAGTTTGAAGAAGTTCAAACCGAATTTAGGTCACGAATGAATTGTTTCATCAAAGACACTGTTAAGGATAACATGTCAAACACTTATACAATAAAAGAGGAGCGGCTATGGGATGGCAAAAGTGCAGACCAATATCATAAAGTACAATTTGATCCGATAACCAAAGATATCACCTGTTCCTGTTTACTCTTTGAGTTTCGGGGTATAATATGTCGGCACTCCCTTTTGGTTCTTGGACAGGAAGATGTTTGTAGTGTGCCCTCAAAATACGTTCTTCGTAGGTGGAGCAAGAATATCCGTAGAAGACACATTTTGATTAGAGCAGCGTATATTAACTCCAGTCTTCAACCTACCATGCAAAGATACCAAAGTTTGTGCAAAACATTCTATGAAATTGCTGAGGTAGCGTGTGAGTCAGAACTTGTTTCCACGGAGTTGGAGAAAGAACTTGATATGTTGCGTAAAAAGTTTGGCTGCAGTTCTACGATGACAACTAACATAGTCAGTGAAGGAGGCGAACTGCGTTACGACAATGTTGTCCCTACTTCCATACAACAAAGCAGTGGTGAAAGTGGTGATTTACTTGTACGTAGTCCCAAAGCCGTCAAACGGAAGGGGAGACCTCGCACCAACAGGTTAAAGTCAGCCGTTGAGAAACGGAACAAAAAAGGAAAAAGTGTGTCAACGAAAAAGACTTCAAGAACATCCATTGCACAATGCGTGAGTATTTTAATTCCATACTTGTTCATTAAAGACTTTGTTTTGCGTTGAAATTGAGTCTAATTATAATTGTCTTCATTTAGGAACCTACATTCCCAAACCTAACACAATGTGATGAAGACATACAATTTGGATCCCAATCTTATCCATCCTACGATGTATCCCAACAATCCGACATAGCGCAATCTGGATTTATGTCATTGTTAAATGCGGTACACAACAACTATGATGACAAAATTGTATGACATATGATGTTGGTTTAATGTGAAATGTATTAATTTTGCTTTGTGTATGAAATACATTACTTTACCTCATGTTGTCACATAAAGCACCAGTAATAGTAATCGATTACGTCGTTGGTGTAAACGATTACAACCACAACGTAGCACTAAATTGACCTCTGTGTAACGTACTGTACCCACGTCCCCTAATCACTTCCACACCACTGTGAACTTAACAGCCCACGACTCCCACGATACAGTTTCGAATTTTTTCAACTTCCACACTCACTTCCTACATATACGAACCCTAGCATAATTATTCCCCAATTAAAAACCCTAACACAATTGTAATGGGTGATCGCGCTAAGAAGAAACAAAAGCCATCATCCTCGCATGACGGCGGACGGCGGCGACAACGCAGTCCGACACCATCCCCACCACCGTCATCGCCGCACCCAGTGCATGACCTTTTCTCCACTGTCGAACAACAGGAGAAATTTGCAAAGCATTTTGTCAATCGAGAAGTATTAGAAAGCAAATACTTAGACGCGGAGTACTTCGAAGAATCAAATTTCGAGTTCTATCAAATATTGTGTGCTGCTGGATTGAAGGAATTTGTTTGCTTGTCAGATTCTTTCTACCCAGAATTAGTAAGAGTTTTTTACAACAACATGGTCATTTCTCACACTGGAGTCATTCGAACAGAGGTAAAGGGTGTGAAAATAAAAATTAGCCCTAAAGTCTTTAATGAAATTACCCTCCTCCCGTCCAAAGGTGCTCCTTTTGAAGGTCGTATCGTCGATGAGTGGAAAGAAGACTATAATTCCATAAGTGGTAGGGAATTTGTCCGTAGAGAAGATGCTAAAGTACTTCCAAGGTTAACTGCAGGCCAAATGAAGGTTCAACATAGGATTCTACATTATGTTCTTACAAGGATCCTTTGTCCTCGCTCAACCAACATTGGACAGCCAACTGAGGAAGATATTATGCTGATCTGGGCGCTTTTCAATGGGAAGGAAATTAATTGGGGACATCTTATAAGGTACAAGATGAAGAAGGCATTAAAGGACAAAGCCAAACTACCTTACCCTCATTTGATAACACTGTTTTTGGACCGCTTTGAAGTTCCTATTGACAATGATCCTGTCACGGGAATTATGCCCAAGCAAAAGATGGATTATGATACTATTCGGTCATTTGGTTATGTGCAGAACCCACACGGAGAGTGGGTAATTGGTAAACAAAATCCACCAAATGCTGAAGATGAAGCCACAGAAGATGAAGACATTGATGAGGACAACTCTTCTACAACACTAAGTGATGTGATGAATCGTATAGATCAAATTCAGACATTCGTCGCCTCTAGGTTTGATGGAATACAAACTCGTTTTGATCAATTGGAGACTACGATGGGAACCAGATTTGATAACTTCCAAACGCAATTTGGAAACATCGACACCGCCATTGGGAGCATGGAGGAGGAACTGCAGCACCTCCGCATGCGTTTTGATAATGCTCCTCAATCTTGAAATGTGATTGTTTTTTGTGTTATTTGAAATGTTGAATTCTAGTAATGTATTTATTTTCATAAATTAATGCTACACTCAGTTTTGGCAATCCTTTGTCATTGTTAATTAAGGTTGTTTGGTAGAATGTATGAACGAAACCTGTGCTTGTTTTGGCAAAAATTGAATTTTCATTATTGTAATCGTTTACAATGACAGTGTAAATGATTACACTTAACAACCTTCGCGCAGAGGTTTATTATTTTTTAAATTATTGGAATATTTAATTAAAATGACGTGTGCAATGGAATCCTTTCCAATTCAGGGTTATTCCAATGCTTTCACCACTTTCAAAATTGTTGGTAAGTCTGTTGACTGCATTGATGGTGCATTAAACCCCATTTAAAACTTCCAACGTCATCATAAAGTCATTCAAACACATTTGTAAAGTTGGACACAACATTTAATGCTCTATTTTGACCATACCGGTTTCCAACAACTTAAGGAAGATCCCATGCGTCTATAAATTGGAGAAGGGTTCATTGTACATAATGAACACAAACCCTAATACATAAGCACGCTATTTTGTTCTTTGGGAAACCATGGCATCGTCACGAACTCAGGAAACGTCTGCGACTTTGTGGGAATTCGTCACCATCCACCTCAAAGATATGGTAAAATTCTTGTTGTTCTTCTTTAACGTTTAGAAGTACTCTTACTTCCACACCTACATTTGCAGGATTTTGGTTATGTGGATAGGCACTTTGCTGCCGCGTTCGAGAATGAATTACAAACAACATGGACACTTTACGACAATCATGGTCGAACGCACAACGTTACTTACAACATGAACACCTTACATCCAAGGATAACAACCGGATGGACTGCCATGAGAGACGTATACCATGAAAGGCTTGATGATGCGCACATCACGTTCCAATATTTGGGTGACAACCATTTCAACATAATAATTTATTTTGGCCCTTGCACCAACAGAAGTAGGGAATATTTCATTCGTCAATCAACATATGATCCAGAGGCTTCTTTATTTGCTGTGAAATTGACTAAATCACAATGTCAAGGAAGTCATTTGGTGCGTATCCAATTTTTCTACTAAAGGAAATTTGATTTCCATGACTGTTATACAATAACTTATTATTATTCCAACTTTTGCAGGATTTGCGAACCAACTTTGGGAATGCAATCAGGAACAACGGCTTTACAGAGGTCGTGCTTCTTGGACATAAGGAGGGCATCCGGTGCAAGGTTCTGGTTTCACATACAAGGAATTCAACGAAGTTTGGAAAAGGGTGGAGAGATTTTTGCATTGAATATGGACTGAAGGAAGGAGACGTTCTTGTTTTCGAAGTTCAGAACCATGTCCATGACATAGCTGTAGAAGTGCACATTAATGGATGCATCTGTAATATTAACAGCCAGATATCGCTGTGAAGTAGACTAGAAAAATAGTATTTCTGTTCAAGTTAAGTTAATTTTATATTACAATAAAACATGGTTTAAGGTTACATCGACTTATTTAAATAGAAATGTCTATTCCCTATTACATTTTATTTACACGATCTCCTCAAACTATATTATAACCCTACTAAAAATGACATCAACCCAACGAACTGAAAAAACGTAAAATTTGGAAATGGTCCCCTGAGACCAAAAACAGGGATCCATACGTTGAGGTTTGTGTCCAAAACATCAAATTCGTTCTGTGTAATCGTTTACACCTAAGTTGTAAACGATTACATCAGGTTACTCTGCAGAATCAACTTCCCTAGATCTTCTGAGGATTAACCATTGCTGGGGTGCTTCCAAACCCAAGAAGCTTCAACCAAAAGGTCAAAACCTCTCTCACACCACAGTTTTGCCAAACCAAACAGTTGAACCCGTTCTGAGAAAACGTAAAATTTGGACATGGTCCCCTGAGACCAAAAACAGGGATCCCTACGTTGAGGTTTGTGTCCAAAACATCAAATTCGTTCTGTGTAATCGTTTACACCTAAGTTGTAAACGATTACATCAGGTTACTCTGCAGAATCAACTTCCCTAGATCTTATGAGGACTAACCATTGCTGGGGTGCTTCCAAACCCAAGAAGCTTCAACCAAAAGGTCAAAACCTCTCTCACACCACAGTTTTGCCAAAACAAACAGTTGAACCTGTTCTGAGAAAACGTAAAATTTGGACATGGTCCCCTGAGACCAAAAACAGGGATCCCTACGTTGAGGTTTGTGTCCAAAACATCAAATTCGTTCTGTGTAATCCTTTACACCTAAGTTGTAAACGATTACATCAGGTTACTCTGCAGAATCAACTTCCCTAGATCTTCTGAGGATTAACCATTGCTGGGGTGCTTCCAAACCCAAGAAGCTTCAACCAAAAGGTCAAAACCTCTCTCACACCACAGTTTTGCCAAACCAAACAGTTGAACCTGTTCTGAGAAAACGTAAAATTTGGACATGGTCCCCTGAGACCAAAAACAGGGATCCCTACGTTGAGGTTTATGTCCAAAACATCAAATTCGTTCTGTGTAATCGTTTACACCTAAGTTGTAAACGATTACATCAGGTTACTCTGCAGAATCAACTTCCCTAGATCTTCTGAGGACTAACCATTGCTGGGGTGCTTCCAAACCCAAGAAACTTCAACCAAAAGGTCAAAACCTCTCTCACACCACAGTTTTGCCAAACCAAACAGTTGAACCTGTTCTGAGAAAACGTAAAATTTGGACATGGTCCCCTGAGACCAAAAACAGGGATCCCTACGTTGAGGTTTGTGTCCAAAACATCAAATTCGTTCTGTGTAATCGTTTACACCTAAGTTGTAAACGATTACATCAGGTTACTCTGCAGAATCAACTTCCCTAGATCTTCTGAGGATTAACCATTGCTGGGGTGCTTCCAAACCCAAGAAGCTTCAACCAAAAGGTCAAAACCTCTCTCACACCACAGTTTTGCCAAACCAAACAGTTGAACCTGTTCTGAGAAAACGTAAAATTTGGACATGGTCCCCTGAGACCAAAAACAGGGATCCCTACGTTGAGGTTTATGTCCAAAACATCAAATTCGTTCTGTGTAATCGTTTACACCTAAGTTGTAAACGATTACATCAGGTTACTCTGCAGAATCAACTTCCCTAGATCTTCTGAGGACTAACCATTGCTGGGGTGCTTCCAAACCCAAGAAGCTTCAACCAAAAGGTCAAAACCTCTCTCACACCACAGTTTTGCCAAACCAAACAGTTGAACCTGTTCTGAGAAAACGTAAAATTTGGACATGGTCCCCTGAGACCAAAAACAGGGATCCCTACGTTGAGGTTTGTGTCCAAAACATCAAATTCGTTCTGTGTAATCGTTTACACCTAAGTTGTAAACGATTACATCAGGTTACTCTGCAGAATCAACTTCCCTAGATCTTCTGAGGATTAACCATTGCTGGGGTGCTTCCAAACCCAAGAAGCTTCAACCAAAAGGTCAAAACCTCTCTCACACCACAGTTTTGCCAAACCAAACAGTTGAACCTGTTCTGAGAAAACGTAAAATTTGGACATGGTCCCCTGAGACCAAAAACAGGGATCCCTACGTTGAGGTTTATGTCCAAAACATCAAATTCGTTCTGTGTAATCGTTTACACCTAAGTTGTAAACGATTACATCAGGTTACTCTGCAGAATCAACTTCCCTAGATCTTCTGAGGACTAACCATTGCTGGGGTGCTTCCAAACCCAAGAAACTTCAACCAAAAGGTCAAAACCTCTCTCACACCACAGTTTTGCCAAACCAAACAGTTGAACCTGTTCTGAGAAAACGTAAAATTTGGACATGGTCCCCTGAGACCAAAAACAGGGATCCCTACGTTGAGGTTTGTGTCCAAAACATCAAATTCGTTCTGTGTAATCGTTTACACCTAAGTTGTAAACGATTACATCAGGTTACTCTGCAGAATCAACTTCCCTAGATCTTCTGAGGATTAACCATTGCTGGGGTGCTTCCAAACCCAAGAAGCTTCAACCAAAAGGTCAAAACCTCTCTCACACCACAGTTTTGCCAAACCAAACAGTTGAACCTGTTCTGAGAAAACGTAAAATTTGGACATGGTCCCCTGAGACCAAAAACAGGGATCCCTACGTTGAGGTTTATGTCCAAAACATCAAATTCGTTCTGTGTAATCGTTTACACCTAAGTTGTAAACGATTACATCAGGTTACTCTGCAGAATCAACTTCCCTAGATCTTCTGAGGACTAACCATTGCTGGGGTGCTTCCAAACCCAAGAAGCTTCAACCAAAAGGTCAAAACCTCTCTCACACCACAGTTTTGCCAAACCAAACAGTTGAACCTGTTCTGAGAAAACGTAAAATTTGGACATGGTCCCCTGAGACCAAAAACAGGGATCCCTACGTTGAGGTTTGTGTCCAAAACATCAAATTCGTTCTGTGTAATCGTTTACACCTAAGTTGTAAACGATTACATCAGGTTACTCTGCAGAATCAACTTCCCTAGATCTTCTGAGGATTAACCATTGCTGGGGTGCTTCCAAACCCAAGAAGCTTCAACCAAAAGGTCAAAACCTCTCTCACACCACAGTTTTGCCAAACCAAACAGTTGAACCTGTTCTGAGAAAACGTAAAATTTGGACATGGTCCCCTGAGACCAAAAACAGGGATCCCTACGTTGAGGTTTATGTCCAAAACATCAAATTCGTTCTGTGTAATCGTTTACACCTAAGTTGTAAACGATTACATCAGGTTACTCTGCAGAATCAACTTCCCTAGATCTTCTGAGGACTAACCATTGCTGGGGTGCTTCCAAACCCAAGAAGCTTCAACCAAAAGGTCAAAACCTCTCTCACACCACAGTTTTGCCAAACCAAACAGTTGAACCTGTTCTGAGAAAACGTAAAATTTGGACATGGTCCCCTGAGACCAAAAACAGGGATCCCTACGTTGAGGTTTGTGTCCAAAACATCAAATTCGTTCTGTGTAATCGTTTACACCTAAGTTGTAAACGATTACATCAGGTTACTCTGCAGAATCAACTTCCCTAGATCTTCTGAGGATTAACCATTGCTGGGGTGCTTCCAAACCCAAGAAGCTTCAACCAAAAGGTCAAAACCTCTCTCACACCACAGTTTTGCCAAACCAAACAGTTGAACCTGTTCTGAGAAAACGTAAAATTTGGACATGGTCCCCGGAGACCAAAAACAGGGATCCCTACGTTGAGGTTTATGTCCAAAACATCAAATTCGTTCTGTGTAATCGTTTACACCTAAGTTGTAAACGATTACATCAGGTTACTCTGCAGAATCAACTTCCCTAGATCTTCTGAGGATTAACCATTGCTGGGGTGCTTCCAAACCCAAGAAGCTTCAACCAAAAGGTCAAAACCTCTCTCACACCACATTTTTGCCAAACCAAACAGTTGAACCAGTTCTGAAAAAACGTAAGATTTGGACATGGTCCCCTGAGACCAAAAACAGGGATCCCTACGTTGAGGTTTGTGTCCAAAATATCAAATTCGTTCTGTGTAATCGTTTACACCTAAGTTGTAAACGATTACAGCAGGTTACTCTGCAGAATCAACTTCCCTAGATCTTGTGAGGACTAACCATTGCTGGGATGCTTCCAAACCCAAGAAGCTTCAACCAAAAGGTCAAAACCTCTCTCACACCACATTTTTGCCAAACCAAACAGTTGAACCAGTTCTGAAAAAACGTAAAATTTGGACATGGTCCCCTGAGACCAAAAACAGGGATCCCTACGTTGAGGTTTGTGTCCAAAATATCAAATTCGTTCTGTGTAATCGTTTACACCTAAGTTGTAAACGATTACAGCAGGTTACTCTGCAGAATCAACTTCCCTAGATCTTGTGAGGACTAACCATTGCTGGGATGCTTCCAAACCCAAGAAGCTTCAACCAAAAGGTCAAAACCTCTCTCACACCACATTTTTGCCAAACCAAACAGTTGAACCAGTTCTGAAAAAACGTAAAATTTGGACATGGTCCCCTGAGACCAAAAACAGGGATCCCTACGTTGAGGTTTGTGTCCAAAATATCAAATTCGTTCTGTGTAATCGTTTACACCTAAGTTGTAAACGATTACAGCAGGTTACTCTGCAGAATCAACTTCCAAAAGGCATAAATCACTGATAAGAAACAAAGCTTTGCTTCAATCATCATTGAAATCCACTAATGCTACATTTGATCTCAACATTCATTCATTACTAATTCAAACACTACAACAAATCCCATTTAAAAAGCAAATATCGTAATAAAGGCAACTTCCATGTTTACAACATTGAAGAAAACTTAATGTTACTACAACCATATTTACAAATTTGATGTTTTGATGTTTTGTTTACAAAATAATTGGTCATGCTACACAATCTGCATATTACGCTAACTACAACCATATTTACAAATGTCACTCTAACTTTTTCCTAAGTAAGCCTACGTAAGGAGTCCTAAGCGCTTGACTCTTGTAACGCCTTCGTGACCCCATCCTCACAAATGTCTTCTTTACAGGACGACCACTAGACATGCCTTGTTCGGATTGGCCACCCGGGGACATGCCTCTAGGGGATAACGACGGTTCTTCATTTGGCACATTCTCTCCACCATCCTGTGGTCTTCTTCGTCTCTTTTTCTCGAATGCGATCTCTTCCTCCAAGACAAGAACCCTCCTTCTAAGTTCTGCAACAAGACTTTGTTGCTCGTGTAAACTTTCCGTAAACCGCTCTCTCCGGTTTTTCTTCAGTTCCTTCTTTGATGATGCCTTTTCATCTTTATTTTTTCCTCTTGCTTCATCCTTCAAGTCTTTCTCTTCCTTCGTTTTACCAACATCAACATCAACATCAACATTAACCTGAAATTGAACAATTCAAACCAAACTAAGAACACATTTATTATTGATAACAGCGACCACTGAAACAACTTACCACACCAGTTTCCAAAGCTCTTGTTAGTAGGTTGTCTCCCAACTTCAAATTCATCCAATGCAATATTCTTGGATTTTTTTGTATAGGACCTTTGGGAGGAATCAATTTCTCAAAAAACCAAGCCTATGCGAAAATAAATAATGTTAACTGGTACTCAAAAAACTTAATGGAAGCAATAAATAAACATAACTTACTTGCAACATGTAAATGCAACCATCGACATAAACGTTCGTTGTGGCTTTTCCTTTCTTCAAAGCATCTGAAGCTTTGTTCAAACCACGTACCAAACATCTATACACTAAACTACCCCAGCAGTAGTTTCCCAAATCGTTTAAATTATCAACAATTTCAAATAGTTTGGGTAACACTTTTTCATTACGGTGTGGAATTAATATCTCACAAATACCAACCAAAATGTATAAGCTACAAAAAGGATGACAAGGAATGCTTTTTCGTTTCTTCATCAAACATTTGTATACCAAACTCAAATCTCTTGTTTTATTGCCAATGTATTTCACACATCTACTATTTCCCATTTCTAGATTTAAATCTATCTCTTTCCCATCTAAACTCAAACCCAAAGCTAAACAAATATCTTTCTCATTCATAGGCACAACTTTGTCTGCAATTAAGAAACCACTGCTTGAATCAACCCATCTAAAAACTAACTCACTCAACATTTTCCTACCCACTTTAACATTACCACTGAAATCTAAAAACCACCCAAACGGAGTGCCTCCAATCAATGCACGCTGCTCCTTACTCAAATGTTCGTTCAAAGTAGAGGTGAACTTTGTCGAAACAGAGTGACGAACCGTCAACTGCAAACACATTGCAAAAACCCAAACTTAAGAACCCTAAATCATAACAAACAAACAAAACCCAAAATCCATACACCCCACCATCAACAATGACACCCAAAGTACAATGCCCTTACCCTCGTCGAAGAACTCGTCATTTCGCAAGCCCGACACACCAACAATGACGATAGCCAATGAACGAAGGCCTCCACTGCAACCCCAACCACCAAACTCAAATGCCGGAAAAGGAAACCTAAAACGATTTCCCACCACCGTTACCCAAGAGAAATCACGTATCGGAGTGGTTTCGAATGAAGAGAGCAAGAAACATAACTACAATCACGTCATTCTGCTCAAGGGCAAAAATGGAAATGAATTATTAAAATTTTCTCCAACTGCATGACGTCAAAATGCTGTTTTTTTCTTTTAAAAAATAACGTCCAATGGGAAGGTGACACGTGGCGTTGTTAAAATTGTGTCAAACGAAGAGTGTCAAAATCTCGGCTTCCTATAAAAAAAATGAGGTTCATTAGGGAGATGCAACACAAACGAGACTAGACTCAACCTTTATATGATACTTTACTTTTTCATTTTTATCCAATATGAGACTTATACTCACTTGGATTCCAAACCAGAACCATTAATCAAAAGACTCAATATGATGACTCAAAAGACACATCCAAACTAAGTGTGACCCACATGTAATAAATATAATAAAAGATCAAGAAAAGATTGAAACTCAATTTATTCAAATGGAGAAACTGATTGGTTCAATTTAAAGAGTTTGTCACACACGCATCAATCATACAATCAATTGTTTAATCAAATGAACACATAATGAGAACTCTTAAAAATAAGTCAAAAAATTCTATAAAAATAATTTATATAAAAATGATGTATTTTAAAAAATTAAAATTTATATTCATAACAAAATTATTTATATTAAAACTATTTAATATTAAAATAATTAGATTTTAATATTTTTAAACCACTGTCATGTTATTTTCTAAATCTTTACATTGTTATTAAGCGTCAAAAACATATTTGGATCTCACTGTATTACAAAGAAATTTAATTAATTTATTTTGCTTAAATTAACTCAACTTATTACTAAATTCTATAAACACTTCGAGAAATTGATATTTGAGATGTGTACTTTTTTTAATTGTTGGGCTACAATTTTTTAATAAATATGTAACTAATGTTGTTTCTTTTAATTGTAACCTTTTCTACTAGAATATTGATATTTTGGAGATGGCTTAATTTAGTTTTTCAGGTTCAAATCTATTTTTCCTCTAAACTGAAAATATTACAAAAATAAAACTCATCTAGTGATATATTGTATACGTTTTAATAAATAAAACATTTACTATTATGAAATATTTGTCTAAAGAAAAACAAATTATTTCTATACTCTAGAATTTTATTTAAGACTTCTTTTAATTTTATTGTCATGTCAATATACTTGAATAAAAATATTTTATAAGATTCAAATCTTAAACCTTAAAACTTACGGTTATAAATACAATCAATGAAAATGTAATTAGACAACTAAAATTAAAATAAGATGAATATATATCACAAAAAAAAAAATAATGTGTGTGTGTGATTAAAAATAAGTAAAATTCTATCTGCCACATTTTTTCGAAATAAAATAATCAAAAGTGCACACATCAAACATAGCTATTTTTACAGGATCTCAACAGGAAAACAAATATTAAAGACAAAATTAGAATACAGACGTTAATAATTTCCAAATGCTAACACATCACTTAATAATACATGGTATTACTCAATAAATATTAGTAAGTAGTAAAAAAAATTAAACCTGAAAATTTTGCATAAGAAAGATTGATTTATGTTAGTTTTTTTCTACCACTTGGAGGTATGGATTCTTCTATTTCACATTCAATTAATTTTAGGTTAAATATATGTTTTAGTTCTTATATTTCTTTCTGATTCTCAATTAGGTCCTCATGTTTTTTTTTGTCTCAATTGCATCCTAATATTTGTAAATTTGAGACAATTAAGCCCTCTCCGTTAACTGAAACTAACGTCGTAGGCCAATTGAGAGGACTTAATTGTCTTAAATTTACAAATATTAGGATGCAATTGGGACAAAAAAAAACGGAGAGGGCTTAATTGTCTCAAATTACAAATATTAGAATGTAATTGAGACAAAAAAAACACGAGAACCAGAATGAAAAACAAATATGAGGACTAAAACATATATTTAACCTTAATTTTATTTTCTTTGTGTCACCTTGTTTTAAGAATAATAAAAGTGACACTATTAATTACGTTGTACTTTATATCTAAATATAAATTTTATATGAAATAGAAATATTAAAACACTTATATTAACTACAATGGAGTGATTACTTTTTTAAGGGTACATTTAGTATATATTTTTCATCAATATACTTATTCATTATTAAAAGTGAGATTTATTTATTATTAAAAGCGAAATCTATTTATATTATACAATTAAAATAAAATTATTTCTTAAAATATCACGATAACAGTTAATAAATTTATTTATAAATAATAAATAACTTACGAGTGGGAAAAACAGTGTACTATAACAGAAGTTGTGAATTATAATACGCATTACTATCATCAACATTTCCCTGAAAATAACAAAAAGTAACAAAAATACATTATTTTTTTATAGAAAAAATTGCCCTTATTTCTTCCGCGAATGATTGCACACCCTCACTCAGCACTTTCTAATTAAATTCAAATCATGCTTAAGTAGTTATTGGATTGAAATTGAATTAATTTGATTATTCGATTAATTATTTCTAACTTTTAGATTAATTTGACTTGTCTCAATTCTTTTATAAGTAAAAATTAAAAATATATGTAAAAGTTTTAAATAATTTCATGTTATTAACATCATTTATATGAAAATTTTACTTAAAAAATGAAGAATATACCAATTCATGGTATAATTATGTAGGTAAAAACCTTATTCACGATTTTTTTTCATCATTTCATATTTAAAATTACATATAATTTTTTTTCTCAATATATTAAAAAATTTATCATTAACAAATTTTCTAATTATCACATTTAATTATATCCTTTAATTTATGTTTTAGTTTGATTTATTTTACTTCTGGTAAAAATATTTTAAATGACAATTATAGAAAAATTAATCATTATTAACTAGTAAAGAAAAAACTTCTCATCAATGTAAAATTAATTATTTGTATAGAATATATAGAAAATGAAAATAAAAGACTGAAACGGTGTGTTTTCGTCTTAAAGGAAAAACCAGTTTTTCCTAGTGGGAACTGTAGGAGCATCAATTCGGATTCTGGTTGTGGATTGTTTTCACTTTGTATCCATACAAATTAATGTCGTTTTCTTGTTTGTTGACACTCAGATTCTCTCACTGCTCTTTCGTTAATTGGGTCGTGTCGAAGTTAATTTTTTCTTCCGCTTTCGTTCTCTTTCCCCTGTTTTTGTCTTGCTTCAACTCTGGTAAGGTTCCTCCGAAGTTTCCGTTTTTGGAGGGTTATAGGAGTTGCCTTCTGATTTAGAAGTCAATGGGTCAAATGGGTTTCTTTCAGGTTTTTCTAATTCCCTCAAGTTTCGATTCAATTTTTGTTTTCAGCTTTTCTTATTGGGTCTGTGTCACCAAACGTACCTGAGAGAGCATAAAGAGTGTTGTTATTGATGGATACGAAGTCTTCCAAGGAAACTAATGGTTGTGTTAACAAGCCTATGGCTCTTACTGTGACGTTGACTGTGGCTTCTTTAGAGGGTAGAAAGGTTGAAGATCATAGCAATAGAGAAGATGATAATGATTCCAATTCTTTGTTGCCAGCGCCAAGAGGAGGAATGTCACGGAAATTGGATAAGACTTACAGGAAAAGGAAAGTGCAGTGGAACGATAGGATAGGAAATAAGCTTGTTGAGGTTTTGGAATACGTACCAAGGTAATTAACTAACTTGTGCCGCGTGTGTGCCGAATTTTGCCTGCCTAGTTCACACTCACATCACGTCTTGTGAATAAATATATGTGTTGCTTAATTCTGTTCAATGTTGATGAAAAACAATAAGAGAGAAAGAAAATGGAGAACGTTGAAATGGTTGTGTTTCCTTTTTTCTGTCATGCTAGTCTCCTTTGAATTTTGTTGTTGTTGTTGTGTGACTGATGGATGCAATGGTGGATCACTGAATTACTGTGTTGTCTTGCTTTCTTTTTCTTTCTCCTTTTTTGTTCCCTGTCCTCTATTATTATATCAGGATGACTTCATTATGGAAGCATCAATGTGATTAATTGTGTAGTTTTCCCTTTAAGAATCCTTTTTTCATGTTTATTGTAAGGCATTCGTGCTGCTCCCATAATTTCCCTGCTAATTTTCCATCAACTTCTCTGACTGTAATATTCTCTTTTTTGGATTCATTTACGTTTTCTTTCAGTGTTTTTTCACTTTGTTCTGTCTGTGTGTGTTTCATGAAAATGCTAAATTTCTTATAGTCCTCTGAAAAGGCTCCTGGGAAGTAACTTTGTTCCTTTCTTTATTTTCAGCACCCGAGCATGAACGTTTGCAATTAGAATTACGTAACTATAGCATTTCACTGTCTACAATGACTTGTGCTCAATTTTGAAACATCAGAGTTTGTTATAATGATTGAAACCATACCCATCCTCCGTCATGTTTGTGCTTTCTAGCGCATATAATAAGACAAATATTAGGGATAGAGAAAATTTAGTTATTATCTACATAGAAACAGCAACGGAAATTGCTTCTTCCATTAGAATGGATGAAGTGAGAGCAGAAATTAGCACAAGAAAGAAATTTCGAGACACGTTCTTGTTTTATGGCTTCGTAAGTATGTCATACTAGCCCTGGGATTCCAATCAACGAAGAACTTATGACATAAAATTGCTCTTGTTCATCTTTCTTTTTCCTTGATCTACATAAACATGTGATTATATATGTGGTTAGTTCAGAGGTTAACATTGATAGGAGCTGCTCCCAAGTATGCTGTTGGAAAAAAGTAAAGAAAAGTACAAAACAATAACCAAAATTTTCTTTTCTGGTAGCTGGTAAGTTCGAAGCATTAGCTGTCATATTTTAATGTAGTTAAACAAAATTGAGTATGATAATCAAGCCTAGATGTGCCATTTATCCATAATTATCTTATCTCACATTTGGTCTCCCAATTGTATATGTGCGCAGTGATGTTAGTGACTCAGACTCAGAGGATGAGGGTGGGGATTCTTGTGTCTGTTCAATAATGTAGAGATAATCTTGATAAGCCATGTCAAACTTTCTGCTGGACTAACCATGGAGCATCATTTGGGCCTGCGCAACCTTACTTTGAGTAGATATGATGATTTGGGACTAAGTCTCCAGTAACCCCGGATAAGCAGCTTGTGTTCCAATTTATGTATCCAGTTTATCTTACTGGATTTTTTGACATGATTTTTGAGTGGCCTTATGCGAGTTCTCTAGCAGATCAAATTACACACTGCCTTTCAACAAAATTATTTGGAAAGCGCTGATAGTAGCACAGCTTCCTTGTAGGTTAATAAGCATTTTCATGCTAAGTCACGGCACTGTTTCTCTGAAAATTATGCACTCAATGGTTATGGTAATGTTTCGAATTAAAGGGATACATCAGTCTTTTTTTCCTTTCATATATTCTCAAATACTTATGTGGAGCAAATTTTCATGATTCTCAGAATTTGTTCCCCAATTATGTGTCGAAAGGGTTCTTTGATTCTGTTTGCTTTCAGTTTACCTTTTACATATCAACCCCTGTTGCTTATACATGAACCTCTTGATTGATTGAAATATCATTTTGGAGAATGTCATAACGAATACAATGTATACTATGAGCATGAAATTCAGAATACTTAAAATTGTATAGCTGCAACATGAAGATAAAAAAAGACAAATACACTCTCCATGGCTTACAACGTAACCATTCACAAAACAACAAAATACAGGGCAAGAATTAGACACACAAATACACACAAACCATCCCAACTGGCATATACCGATTTGCTGAATGAATAATCATGAGAAGAATCAAAATCTGATGCGTCCTCCTTTGAAGTTGTTGCCCATTCTGGTGGCAAAAAAAGGCTTTGTAGTCCACAGAATTGATATATTTTAAGTTTCTTTTTTTTTTCTTACAATGACATGACCGCATCATTGGCAATGAATTGTGGTCGAGGAGACATGATAATTAGGAGAAACCAACCAGTTTGAGAGGCTAGCATCAACTGCCATGTCTGGCAACAGAGGCTTGGACTGAAGTGCATTTGATTCCAAACTGCAAGGTGAGAAATTCAAGTTTGCTTCAGGAACCAAGGGCATACTTGTTTGTTGATTTGATGGAACATTTTCCTTCCTCCTGTGCTTGCTCGATGCTGCAACTTTTGTTTTGATCGCTTTCCACTGCGTGAGATTCTCCACAGGACTCAGAACAGAATGCATGTCGATGCTTCTCTCGCGTCCACCTAAATCAGATTTCCGCTCAGCATGATTTGGATCAACCAGCATCTGATTCTTTACCTTATCTTCTGCCATAGAACGATAGCATGACTCTGACAACTCCTTCTGTCTAGGATTTTCATCATATATCTCAGACTCATCGTTTTCTAAACTTCCATCACTCCCGTCGTCATCCCAATCATACTCATGATCATCATCATCATCATCAAATTCACCATCATCATCATAGTCATCAATGTCAGAATCCTCATATGCCATGTCGTCATCCTCCTCACCATGACCATCTCCACAGTTGTAATATCTATGATTTGTAGGGTATATCACTGGCAAGGCTCTAGAGCTCTCTGACTCAGCAGTATTGTTCTTATCCTCTTCTTCTTCATTATTCAATACCTGATAAGCAGTGGGGTTTGGCTCGTATACCTGTACATTCAAATTAAAGGTAACTTTCTTCTTCCTGCTCTTATTACTGATCTGCTCCTTAACTTCATCTCTGCCTCTAAGAAACAAATTAAATAAATAGTCTATCTTATCGGCACATACATAAAGGGAAAAGAAGAGCAATAAACACTAACCGGAAATCAGAATCCGGCAAAGTGGATTTTTCTGTTATCGCAAGAACTTGGTAATTTCCATATCGCTGTCAAATAACACAATGATTTTAAAAGTTTGAACCGAGAAGTATGAAGAAGGAGAAATTAAGAAGAAAGGAATGGATTGTACTTGATTTCCAGCTGCTAAGACTTTGTAGAGAGTCTTTCTACGCTTCCTTTTGTTGGATAAACCAAAACATGCCATGAAACAACCCATCTCTATTGGGAAGAGGAGGAGGGTGAGGAATGTTGATGATAAGATGGCATATAATGAACCAAAGCTACTCACTCAGAAACTGACATGCATGCCACCCAGAGAGAGAAGCGAGAGAAAAACATGTGACAAGTTTAAAAGCCGTTTGGCTCCAAACAATTTCGAAAATAGTAACGTTAGGCTTTTAATGATGATTGTTTTTTTCTTTTACAATATAAAAATGAAAATGAAAGCTAGGAACAACATTGGTTGCTTTTGTCTCAGATCTGATAAATCTTTCGCTCTCCAACATTTGACTAGTTGTCGTTTTTATTCCAGTTTATGCGTTTCGATAGCCACAAAATAAATCAGATTGGGTTGTTGCGAATACCTGAAGCTTTCGATTTTAGATTTAAAAATAATTTATGGAAAGAGGTTGAACCATTTATAACAGTTACAATAACACTATTCCCCTTTTGAACTACGTTGCATCTTAATTAACATCATAAACTTCTTTACAATAATCTTTTAATTGATTATTAAAAAAACCATCGCATTGACTATAAATAAAATCCATTTTTTTTATTTAATTACTCTCATTATTCTCTTAAATTTATTATATATTAAAAAAAATAGGGACCGAGGAGTGCCTACGGAATATAAATAAGAGTCCTTCCGGATAAGTTCCAAAGAATAATTAGGCATGCAAAATAATTGAGAACAGTTTACTTTACTTTGAAAATATGGAGGAATCGGTAATTCGTGTATATTTTAATAATATTTATATATTAAAGTAAAATTTTAAAAATAATAATTTAGGAAGAAATATTCAAAATGATATATAAAATATATATCTACATACAATTAATTCCTAAAATGAATTAAAGCCTCGAAAAGATATACGGAAAGAAAAACCGATTACTACAATATATGAAAATTAATTGAAAATTAAAATAGAGACTTTAAGAATGACATGAGGAATTATTTATGAGTAATACGATAAGAATTTATATAACTCTCAAAAGAACGTACTTTAATTTAATTTGATTAATTACTTTTGATGTTATTTATTTGAAAATGCATGAATTGCCTTATTTATATATTAAAGCAAATGGAAGTGGGATCTCCCTATTTAAAGCAAAATTTGCACATTTGTGAGGATCTTTCTTTACTCTGTTTTTTTTTTCTCACTGTCGATTCATGGATTAAGAATGAAAAAAAAATTATAAATAGATTATAATAGTTTATTTTTCATTTTAGAAAAGAATAACGTCTTTAAAATTCTAATTTTATTGTCGAATGTATGACTTCTATGGTTATTTCTTGTTTAGAAAAATTATGTCATTAGTTGATTAAGATAGTTTAAATTTATTCTTTATCAAAGTAAGTATTTATTATGCTAGTCTTTATTTGATCTATTCTTTTTTTTCCTTGATATTTTAATGGGAATTGTGACAACAATTTGGAAAGGGGAAATGCATGTAGGGGTTGGAAGCTTTTTGTAGCTCAATTTGAATTTTTATGATGTTTTAGAAGTTTCGACAATATATTATTTAGATATGTGAAACGTAATATTAGTTTGATTTGTGTGAACTTTTTTTGTATGTGATAGTCATATTAGAAATTTGGTATTTATGAAATTAACTCATGTTAAATTCATATATATTTTGAGTTGTAGTAGTTTATAAAGGTTATTAAATGGAAAATTGGAAGTTTGAACAATAAAAACCTAACATAAATGATAATAAGACTTTTATAATAATATCTCTAATAATGGAATGTGGTAAATTTGGATATACATTGCTCAACTAAGAAGTAATCATTTGTACTCAAATCAACATTGAACACTTTGAAACTATAACTTGAAACTTAAGTTTGGGAGATATAAGGTCATTTTCTCTACATTTGAATGCTTATCACTTTAACATGATTTATTTTTCAAATTAAAAGAAGAGTGGTACTAAATATTTTTAGAACTTCTTCTATTATAAAAGAATGTACATGGTTAAAAATGTGACACTTAAACATTACAAAATAAAAGTTATTTAGAAAAAAATAACTTTGCATGTCAGGCCCAAAAAGTTTAAAACTTAGGTCCAATTATCTACAGCCTATACGAGATAAAATATTTCTAACCAAAAGTTACTGTTCGTCTTCATTTTAGAAAAGTAAGAGAGTTCTGGAAGCGTGGAGTGAAGAAATGACTGTATCTGTTGAGGCGAGAAAAGGTGCAGATCAGAACAAAGCGTCAGAGAAGGTAAGAGCAAAAACTTCAAAGTTTTATTTCTTTGTTTTAAATATGTGTTTTTGTTACATGATTACTGCTGTAAAGTAATAATAAATTTAAGTGAAATAACAATTGTATATTTTGTAAACCGTTTGTTTTATAGATTCAACCATAACTTTATTGATTGAAATTACATTATAACAAGAGACAACCTCCTGCAGAAGGAATTTGATTGAGTTTTGTTATTGAAGAATACATAATCTACTTTGTTACTAGGAGATGGTAGTAAAACTCTAATTGATTAGATATAAAAATTGTTTATACTATTTACAAAAGAATATTTCTTGATATTTCCTGAGGCGGCTTGTACATTGCCAAAATTCTTTACAGATGAATTATTCAGTTTATTCGTTTCCTGGCTTGACAGATCAGAAGACTTGTAGGAATGAAATATAATTTGCCTTAGGCATTACTATTAAAGCAAGTTTATAGGATTTCATTTAGACTGACTAGAACACCACGAGTAAAGATGGAGAACATTTATATTTGTATGGAAATACCTCTGTCACACTTGAACACCTTCCCAAGACTAGAAAAGAAGAACATTTACGTTATACTTGTTACAAGTAAAGTTCCTGTGAGTGAAGAAATGGAATTTAAGTTGCAGAATCGTTAGCACCGGAGACCTCTCCGGTCTTAAAGTTAGCACAAATTCTAATATTTTTTTTCAAACATAACTATTTTATTTCTAAACAAATTTTTTCATTTTCAATTATTTTATTAAATAATATTTTTGTTTTTCATTAATTATCTTAAAAAAATAATATTTTTGAATCAATTTCATTTTAATTTTAGTTATTCAATATTTTTTTATTAGTAATTATTTTTATATTGTTATTACAATTTC
Source organism: Vigna mungo (assembly GCA_036885675.1). Classification (NCBI taxonomy): domain Eukaryota; kingdom Viridiplantae; phylum Streptophyta; class Magnoliopsida; order Fabales; family Fabaceae; genus Vigna; species Vigna mungo. Next base: position 39,454,802 of record CP144692.1, on the reverse strand, counting down.
TTTTTCAAATTAATTTAACTTTATATATATATATATAATTAAATGTTTTATATGAATTAAAATAATAATAAAAATATTAACTAATTTAGTTCATATTGTTTTACTTTCGTATTTAATAAAAAAAAGTATGATTAAGAAAAATAAATATTAAAGTTAGAGCGTTTTACTCATATTAACATTTTTTTAAATAAATAAATATATTTTTTTAAAAAATTGAGTATTTATATATATATATATATATATATATATATATATATATATGGAGATTTTAGATATTAGAGAAATAAGAATGAATATATATAGATCTAAACACTCAAATATGAATGCATGTGAAACTTTAGATAAAACTAGTACCTAAGCAGGTATGCATGAGAAAATAATGAAGGCACTTCATGAATCTCGTATGAAAAAAAAAATTCAATAAATGAAAGTATCACTCTTTTCATTTTAAAATTGACTAATATATATTAATGGTACATTATGGACTATCAAGTAAAAGAATTGGACTAGACGGTTAATCGATTACTCAACCGTTAAAAATACTGATTAACCATGATTAAGTGGTTTAAAGTATGAAAATCATTTTGATTAAATCTTTAATAAGAATTAAAGGAATTTGGGTGTAATTAAATTGATTCTATTCATTAGAAAAATCTATAATTAGAAATTTAAGTAAAATGTTTCAATAGGTAGAATTGATTAATTACTAGATAGTTGTCCAAATTTCTTACTCCAAACTTTTATGCTCGACGACATCAATGGCAAGTCCTAATTAAAAATTTAATCAAAATGATTTCATAACCGCTTCATTTTAATCATAAAAATAACATTTGATTTTGATTCACAACGGTCCATATACATTAATAAATATGACACTGGTATTATAATTAGCTAAGTTTAATTTCCTAGAAAGTATATGAAATTAGTTTTGGTTATAATTTGGTAAGACATATCAATAAATATGTAATCAATCATATTAAAAAAATTACTTATAATGTATTATTATTATTAGTATTTTTTTAATTTCAAATTTATAGTTAATATAATTTAATGTTTCGCATATATTTCGTTTTTATTTAAAGTTGATTGATTACTTAGAGCTTAAAATATAAAATGATAAATAATTTTAATTATATACAAAAAATAGCTTTTAAAATATAAACTTAAAATAGTTTGTATGAATAAATAAACAAATTAACAATGACAGCTGTATCCAACGACTTGAGAGGAAAATACATTAATAATTGGTGATAAAGGTTCCGTTTCTATAAAAAAAAAAAAAAAAACACTCACATATTTAAGTTATATAATTTAAAAATTAAAAATAAATTTTAAATTACATAATTCGAAAATATTTTTTTAAAATATTTTTAAATATAAAATAAGAAATCCCGGGAGCTTTTGGTTTTTTGTTGGGACTCCTTCCTATACAGCACAATTTTCTTTTTGTACGTTAAAATGACCTCTAATACTTTGTAGGAGGGTTTAAAACCCTTCAATTGTTACCACTACACCTCATTTGGGCCTCATTCTGCACCTCCTTTTTTTCTCTTCTCATTTTTCTTCATCCAAAATCAATAACAAATTTCAAAACCAAATTTTGAACTCTGAAAAAAATCCAGAACTGGGTTACGAAATTCAGATTTTGAAATTTTTAAATTGCTTTCAGAAATTCGGAAAAAATCAGAATCAGATTTCAAAATAAAAAGAAATAGAAAAACACATTTTGAAATACACTAAACTAAAAACCATATTTAAAATACGAATTTGAAAATTCATAATCAAATTTCTGATATTGGAGAAAATCCACTACCAGATACCGAAATTTAGAAAAATCCAAAATTGGATTTCAAAATCAAAGAAAACTCAGAACTATATTACAAAATCTGATAAATTTCGAAAGTGAATTTTGAAATCCGAAAAACTTAAATACCTAATTTCTTAATATTTTAATCTAAAATTTAAAAACAAAATTTAATAACCATAGGGAAAAGATATAACATATTCCTCCATAAAAAAAATAAACATGAACATCATCAATTATTTTGTTATTAAAGTAGAAAACAAATGAACGAATCAAGTAAGAGTAATAAATTACGGTATCGCGGGTCTTGTGGGTGTATGTGAGAGGGAAACAAATTGGATAAATGAGGAAGGTGAATTAAGGTTAGGTGAGTATTTCTGATTTTTTTCAGTTGAGACTACTATAAGGATGACAAAAAAAATGTTGGAATGAGAGAAATAAGAGAGCAAGAGTTCAAAAGAATAGACGAGAGAGGTGAATAAAGATTTAAGGTTTCTTGTTTTTTTGTTTTTAGAATGAAAATTATTCAAATATCATTGACCTTAAAACTTATAATCTATAATATATGAGGGTATTTTTGTCTACTAAAGCTCGATACACTTTACTAAAATGTACCAACTGAAAAAAGAACTTACATGTGTTAATAAACCTATATATATATATATATATATATATATATATATATATATATATATATATATATATATATATAATGAGACTAAAAATAACACTTATCAATCTTCTTTCATAATTTTTTATTATAATGATTTGTCACTTTTAATTATATAAATTAATATCAATGTTTTTTATCATTACAATATCATTCAATAATATTATAACGATGAGATGTTTAGTTTTTGTCTCATTGGCATTTTAAATTTTACATACTATATTTAAATTATCACTTTATATTTATTGTGGTTAATGCTGACTTAACTGTCAAATTTGGTTCTGGTTAATGTTGAGTGAAATATCAAATTGGTAAATGTAAAAACCTAAAAATAAATGAATAGAATAGGTGAATATGTTTAAATAATAGAATGAGTATCTTTCTTTAAAAAGGATAATATAATATATATAATTTTCAAAAGCTTCGTTCATTACCTTAAACATTTCATCTCTCTAAAACTCTTGTTCTCTAGCTATTCTCTGCCTTCTCTCTAATCTTCTTCATCATTGAGCTTTCTGTTTAACGATCAGGAGGTGCCTAGGTGATCCTGGCATTGTGAGCTTCAAATTCAACATTTCAATTTTGTGTTCTTCTTTTTGTAAGTGTTTTCCTTGTTTCTCCGCGCTTTCTGAACTGTGATCATGCAATGCTTCTACCTTGCATGAATTTAATCGTTCCTTTCTTCAAATTTCTAGCTCAATTGAAGTTTAAGGACTATTTTTCATCACCAAATGGTGACCTGTAGGTGGTTCTAGCATTTTCTTGAGTTGCAAGCGAGCTGTTGAGGTTTCTGTTGTACTGTGCTGTTTGATTCAGAGGTAAAGGAAGCTGGGTTTTTGTTCTCTGTTCAGTGAATTAGGGTGTGCATGAGTTAGGATTCTATTTGGAGTTGTGAAATAATGTGTGTATGTGAAACTGCTTTGTACGTTGGTGTTGTTTGTATTGGAATTGGTAATTTTGTGAGTTTAGTTAATGTGCTCAATGTATACCAAATTATGAAACTGTGAATTGATGCAATTTAATTGTTATGAATGAGGTAGAATATTGAATCTGAGTTGTTGGAGCGATGAGAAAACTACTTTGCAGGTTCTTAGATAGAGAGTTAGGTGGAATCTAGTATTTTAGGTCATTTAGAGAGGAAGTGAGGTAGTGGTTTTGAGATTTAGGGGTTAGGGACTGAGTTAGGTTGTTGAGGGTAGTTTAGTTAAGTTAATTGTGACTTGTTAAAAGTGCCAAAATGGTTAAAAGCAGTTTCAAAGTGGTAAATTTAGATTTGGGTCTCTAGGTTGATAAAATATAAGTTTTGGAGTATAAATCAATGCATAACAACTAAAGAACGAGGCTAAGAATGTTTAGAATCACTTAGATAAGTTTAATTAGGCATATATTAAAATTAGGAGTGTTGGAAGTTCAAGAAAATGTTTAGAATTGGTTTTGGGTGAGTTAGTTGCATAAATCTGCAAAATTTCATTCTGTAGATTATGTAGACTCGTTGTGTGAAAGGATTCCCACAACGAGTCGCCTTGGCGAGGTGGTCTCTACCAGGGCATTCGCATAACGACTCTGTGCATTATGCGAATTACTGTAGAGGGTTTCCCTCTGTTTGATGATTCACATAGTGAATCTGGGTCGCCTTGCGGCTGATGCTAGTTGGGGAATTTCCTAATTAAATAGAAAAACGAATAGAGTGCGCCTTGTGAGAGTGTGAGGCTTGGGACTTTTGAGGGTTAATTCGCACAATGGACTTAGTCGCTTTGTGAATTTTTGAGAGGGGGGATCTCTGTTTAAGGATTCACATAACGAGTTGGGGTCACTATGCGAAAGCCCTCTAGTCTTGCCTTGCGACCTTGTGTGCCGAGCGACTTGTCTTGTTTTGGGTTGTTCTTTTCTTCTTCTATTATTGAGTGGTATGTATTATGTGATTCGTATATGATATTGAATGGATTTATATAAATGACAAGAGATTACTTATGATTAAAGTTATAGGAAGATTGTGATTAAGATGATGTAATTGAGAATCAAAGTCATATCTTATGGTGAGATATTTGTAGTGTTTAGAATGAATATAGGGAGCTCAGTTTTGGGGGTTATCCTAACACTCTAATGATCTTTCATTCTCACTTAGAGAAGATTGATGCATGTGGTAAGAGTAGTATGAGGTCCTAGTGTAGGCGCTACCTTAAGGCTTATTGCGTGGTAACGGACTTACCTTGTGTGTGGTAAGGTGAAACCCTTTGACAATGGCTTTGCAAAGCAGTAGGGACCACCACAAGTGCACAACCCGCCATAGCTCAATATTCATTCTGAGTTCGGACGAGTCTAGTCTAAATTATAACATGATAGGGTGTTTTGCTTGTTTACTTGTATAAGGGTGCTTTCATATTTCAAATGCTATGAGATAACATGTATGCTTTTAAATCTAGCTTACCCTTTCTGTTTGTTTGTGTTTGTATGTGTTGTCTTCTTTCTTTTACTATGACCATCCCTTGGATGTAAGTAGAGGGAGATGAGGATTTTGTGGAGCAGACACTGGATGAAGCTGAAGCTGCTGAGTAGTTGCTATAGGGTTGTAGTGTATAACTCAAAGTAGTGGCTTGTATATGAAGTTTTAAATTTTATAGTTATTTTGGATAACTATAGAATATAATACTTTACGTACCTTGCTGGATGACTGTATTACTCTATCATGCATATGGCTTCTCTTCATTATAGTATAAACTATATATTTTGGGACGTTATAGTAAACCTTCAAATTAGTGAACATTCTCATCGTATGAATGGATTAAGTCAAACTATTTTTGTTATGCGATAATAAATACATAATTTAAATAGAATAATAAAATATGTTTAAATAACTCAATTCAACCTAATAGTATAAGTGATATTACAAAATTTATAACTCATTTGAATCAATTGAGTTAACTTATTTCTAATTCAACTTATGATAAATTAACTCACTCTAATACTTTTAATTGTTTATGGGATGTGAGACGATTCAAAGTGTAAAATTTCATAAACTAAAATAAAAAAAGCTAAAAATAATGAAAAAATTTAAAGAAAATAGAAAAATTAAAGAGAAATAAAAATACTAAAACTATAAATATTTCTCACTCTCCATTCTTTTTAATTAGATTGAATTATTATTAGATTATATTAAAATCATAACAGTACTATTAATTTAAGTTATAAAAAATTGTAACTTTTTTCTAGTTGAACTCATCTTAAGTTAATAAAGAAAACTTAACAAGTTAGATGACTCTACCTTTCATTAAAATTATTAAAAAAAAATTCATAGAAAAACAGTTCACATTCATATTACAGGTACCAAAAACAGATTCAAGCTAAAATAAAAAAGAAAATTCACAAAACCCATGAAAATTATTTATCTTCAAGTTCGATGAAATAGTAATTTTATCTATGTACTCATTGATTACTAACATTTATAATTTGATAATGACATAAAAGAAGAAAATATTTTTAAACCATTTGAGGTGAATAAAACTAGAACAATTTTTAAAATGATTTTTGTTGTGATAATTAATTATTTCTCTCACTGAATTTTCTTTGTTGGTCCAAGGAAAGCATTAAGAGTCCAATTCTGATTTATTATTAGTGGAAGGAAGAAGTTAATTGAATAAAATTGGCATGGGGTACACGTGTGAGGAAATTGAATCAGGCAAATCTGAGCCGTTAAAAAGGAGTAATTCATGAGAAGCAATTTTACTACATTACAAAAACCCAACACACTCTCCCATTCATTTATTCGAAGCCCTCAACCTCCAAACCCTCTCTTCCTTCTTTCTTCCTTTTTTCTTCTCCGTTCCCAAATCAAACCTAAATTCCCACCTTCTTCACTCTCACCAAATCGGCAACACACTATTCATTTTTATTTATTCATATATACCTTCAGAGGGAGAGAGGGGGAATGGATTCGGATCAGGGAAAATTATTCATCGGTGGGATATCGTGGGACACTACGGAGGACAAGCTCAAGGAGCATTTCGGCAACTACGGCGACGTTTTGAGCACTTCTGTTATGCGAGAGAAGAACACTGGCAAGCCCAGGGGCTTTGGTTTCGTCGTCTTCGCGGATCCCACCATTCTCGATAGGGTTCTCGAGGATAAACATGTCATAGATGGCAGAACGGTGACGCTTATTTTCCATTTTTTACTTCATTTTGCTGCTGCTTCTGCTCTTTTTCTAAAAATTATTTTTTTGTCGTGTTTGCTGGTGTGTTGGTTTCGAATTGGAGGTGTGAATGATTTTGGGATTAAGTGAGGATTTTTGTGTGCTGGAATGATTGATGGGTTTTTGGTAAGGGTTTTATTTGTTTCGTGGTTTGCTCTTGGAATTAGGACATGTGGTAGTTGGTCTTTTTATTTTTCATTTTGAGTGGATAGGGTTTGTTTCTTGGCATGCACTTACTTCTGGTTGACTAGTTTCTGTAACATTGGGCTAATTGTTTTGTTCCTGGCTGTCTTTGGTACTTGGTTTTCTTAGTTCAAGAAGTGTTTTGTCTGCTCTTTCAAATGATGACGGCTTTTTATGTTGTCTGCGGGGGAAGTTGTCAGGAAACAAGTAGCCGATACGTTTCTTGCTGTGTGAACTGTTGTTAATGGATGAATGTGTAAAGGAAGTTAATAGAGCAGCTTTCACTGCTATTTTTTTGCAGTTTATCCGTGCTACTTATGTGTAAATGTTTATGATAGATGACAGTGCTGCTGATATTGTCCCCTCTTTGTTCAATTCTTGAAATGTGAAGTAGTACAACTCTTTTGAAGTTGCTAGCTTATGTTCCATTTCCTTCAATGATGTATGCATGAACACAAGTGTTCGTATAATGCTAGTATTCTGGAATAAGTTAATATTGGTTTACTTGTTTTCATGGACGAACATACCCCAGTTTGAACGCAGTACCTCCACCAATGATTCTTTTGAGATCTTTGATAGTTTTTATATTTTATCATGTTTTTTCTTTGTATCATTTTGGATACGTGGATATTTAAAACCACGATGAAAGGCCACTTCCTTCAAAATTAGTTTTCTTAATGTCGATAATTTGGAATTTTGGTTATTTTTGATCCCGTGTTATCTTTTCTTTTCATCACCAATTAAAGGCCTAACTTGCAATCATTTTATAATTTTATCATTCAGGTTGATGCCAAAAAGGCTTTCTCAAGAGAGGATCAACAAATTTCTGTCACCTCGAGAGGTGGAAATTCCAATTCTGGCATGAATTCTGGAAATGGAGGAAACATCAGAACTAAAAAGATATTTGTTGGAGGGCTGCCTCCTACCCTGACTGAAGAAAAATTTCGCCAGTACTTTGAGTCTTATGGACACGTAACCGATGTAGTAGTCATGTATGACCAGAATACTGGACGGCCACGAGGATTTGGTTTTATTTCATTTGATACTGAGGAGGCTGTTGATAGGGTATTACATAAATCATTTCATGATTTAAACGGTAAACAAGTTGAGGTAAAGCGTGCACTTCCCAAGGATGCCAATCCTGGTGCAAGTGGCCGTATGGGTGGTGCTGGAGGTGGTGGTTCTGGAATTGGTGGGTATCAAGGGTATGGGGCATCTGGTGGTAACCAAAATGCATATGATGGTCGAATGGATTCTAGTAGGTATATGCAGCCTCAAAGCGCTGCAGGTGGATTCCCTCCTTATGGTTCTTCTGCCTACAGTGCTCCTGGGTATGGATATGGTCCGGCTAATAATGGGATTGGGTATGGTGCATATGGAAGTTATGGTGGTGCCACTGCAGGGTATGGTGGACCTGCTGGTGCAACATATGGGAATCCTAATGTTCCTAATGCTGCTTATGCTGGAGGTCCTCCAGGGGGCCCAAGGAGTTCATGGCCTGCTCAGGCACCCTCTGGTTATGGATCTATGGGCTATGGGAACACTCCTCCTTGGGGTGCTCCAAGTGGCGGTGCTGGCTCTGGTGGCAGTGGTCCTGGTTCAGCAGCTGCAGGTCAGTCCCCTGGTGGAGCTGCTGGATATGGGAACCAAGGTTATGGATATGGTGGATATGGTGGATATGGTGGAAGTGATAGTTCTTATGCGAATTCAAGTGTATATGGCACTGTTGGTGGACGAACAGGGAGTGCTCCAAACAATAGTGTTAGTGGTCCTGGTGGGAGTGAACTAACAAGTAGTGGTGGCAGTGGTAGCTATATGAGTGGTGGCTATGGGGATGCAAATGGAAATTCAGGTTATGGAAATGCAGCTTGGAGATCAGAACAAACTCATGCATCTGGAAATTATGGAACACCACAGGGAAATGGTGGCCAGGTTGGTTACGGTGGTGGCTATGGTGGTGCTCAGTCTCGACAAGCCCAACAACAGTAATTTTGATAGTTGGATATCTTGCTGGATTTTGAAATTCAACTTGAGGATCCTTTGCCTTTTAAAAGTTTTAAATCATGAGGTCAGAATGAATTTTTCCAGCAGCAAAGGAGTGGCTCAAAGATCGATGTCAATACACAATGGGACTGGTTGGGTTGCTTGAATCCCAGTAGTTTGCAGTATCTGCTTTCCTAGTTTATAATAAGTAGTTGGTTGAAGAGATACTAGATGCTACTTTCTATTTAGTATTTGTTTCTGCGTGTAGCTTTAATTTGCGTGCTTATGATTTTAGTTGATCTCGAATGGCTGTTCTTGTAGCATTTAAGCTATAGTATGATATTTCACCTTATATGATGGTTTGATGCAGTTTATTATTGTTGTCCTTTTTGTGGTTGAAGTTTAATTACTGTCTCTTTCATTTTCTGATTAAATATGTTGTCTAGACTCATTCTAGTTGTCATAACAAGTAGAAATATGAAGATGTAGTCAAGCTATTTACTCATAGCAGTGGACACTTGGATTGATCACTTCATAATGGGTAGCGTAATCATAGTGATAGTAAAAACTTTGAGGATGGCATAATCATTTTCCCCCTGTATTTGCACTTGTGTTGTACAGGAGGAGAGGTGCACGAGTATGGAAGTGGTGGAGCCAAGTGTCCACCCGTATCTAAAGAATGAAATTTGGCCAGTCTTATTGTGTTTTTCTGGACCAACGCATCACCAAATTGGAGATTTCTGGCTTTGTGAGAAAAATTTCCTTAACTTTCCATCTGGTCTGTGGTGGCGGAAAGATATTGAGAGAGTTAGCAGCACATTGACTATTTCAGTTGGCCTAGGCCCTATTCTATAGAATTTTATCCTATCCTATCTTGTGTGTCCAGTGATTTATGTTTTTTATGTGTTGGAGCTCAGTATAATTTCATGTCTAAGTTGGAAAAAATTTAATCTTTTCTTCTCTAAACTAATGTTGTTTTATAGGGCAAGTGCTTTTATCTTACACCCAAAGGTTAAATTGCCATTTCATTTTCATTTATGACAGTAACTCTTATTCAAATGTAAATTTAAAGTAAGATAAGAGTTACCAACTCAGTTTTATATTAAGCATTGTCAGGTATAGAATTGAAATGCTTTAATGCTAAGTTAATCTTGACACAGATAGGCATGTAGCTTTTCAGATATATCTTTAACTGTACTTTTCTCAGACATGTTGATCTTAACGAGTGTTTATGTTGTTTTAGGTTCTTGACGGCTTTTTGTAAAAATGTTAGGCTGTAATTTAATGCAGAATTTGCATTTCTACGTTTTTTCTAGCCATGCTAAAATGCCGGTGGCATGGTGTGCGCGTTCCATTCGTTCTACCTACGCTAGTCATTTGGCAGGTTCGTCCGTTGAGTGAATGAGACGAGCTTTCTTTGTGTGAACCTTTCAGCCAACTATGTTAATTTATCGTTAATGAGACTGACCAGAAGCTAGAAATCACTAAATGTGGATTGCTATATTTTATCGTTATACTTTGTGCTTATCTGTGTTTGTTTGTTAGTTTACGATCTGCTAAAAGTTATAAAAGTAAGTTTGTAATTAAAGGATTGCGAGTTTTTATTGATAAAGAAAAGGACTGTGGAAAAGTGTCAAGTGGAGCAAAACATAAAAGTTATATATACAATCAAGGTTTTGTAAGGTGTTTCGTCTCATTTGATTTTGGAAAATGTTCTCGTAGCACCAAATAAGTTTTACGATTTTATCGACATGTTTTCATTTCATTTTGTATTAAACGCAACTATTTCATGTGTTAAGATATATAGATATTTGTTTCGAGTAAGCAAATAACAGTAACATTGATAATCTGCATACACCGTTTAAGGCATATTATTTGTTGGTTGTAGAAATCAATTGCGTTGATGAATGAATCTTAACAATGTATCGCCAATCTTTGATTTAGATATATAAGTAAGATGGAAAGGAGAAACACATTATTCTGCTTTTATAACGTTTTCTTGGGGAATCTTTCTTCTGTGACATGATGCTGCGCTTTTTGAACTAAAAAAGTTTATCTTATATGACCTCCAAGCTACTATGTTACTTCAATTACTATACATAAAATCTAAATTGTGAACTACGAAAATTGGCCTTTCAATTTTACACAAGTATTTTTTGCTCAATCCTCCCCTTAGGTGACACTTCAGAAGACCACACAAAATAAACTTCATCGTAGCCTTTTGTACTCTTTAAACAGTTTTTCCCCTCACTTCTCAAATCCCATTAAACGACTCTCCAATTGGACCTCTTCAAAATAAATTCCCCTTAGCATTTGATACAATTAAAAAAATGTTCTGACTAGGAAGAAGCATCGTAATAGCCTGCTCTATGGGCCCTCTAAGTGTGATTGCGATGTGTGCGGCGGCAACATTTTTTTGCGAGAAAATGTTTATTTTATTTCATCTCAATAAATCTTTAACATGATTTACATATACATATAAATCACATACAAGTAATGAAAAATTGACCTTTCTTTTTTTCTTGTCATAATCAAAACATAGCCGCATGAGGTTGAAGCTAGTTGTAATAACACAGGACAGGGTACCGCATTTTCAACATATCTTGTACTCCATAATACTCTGTAAATCATATAAAGCTTGTTCCTTATTCCTTACAAAAGATATTTTTTTTTTTTGTACGAAAAGAATTATCACCAATGTAGCTGTTTTTAGCAGCAACACAATTCAGCTCCAATAAATTTTACATGGCACAATCATGTAATGCAATCTGTTCTGTCAACTTGTTTAGGTCTAGCATTTGTATGGATCGCCAAATGCAGCAATGTTACCAGGGCGAGAGAAAACGACCTACATTGTTACAACATATTACATATCATTATCATACTCATTGGGTATTTAAGGATAGTAACTGGGTAATGTACCTGGTAATTCCCAAGTGTGAGTGACTTGAAACCTGCACCACAGTAATCAAAATAGTATTCCCATGTCCTAATGAACTTTTCATTAAATCCGAGAGCCAAAATTTCGCTGTCAGCAAATACACACATTTTCAGTAGTTAGTTGTTGTAAGTAGCCACTTGAACTTAACATACTTGAATAAGTTTCAATCATCATAAGAGCATACTTCTGCCTTTCCATGAAGTTTTTTCTCCAGCATCTGAGTGTTTGATAGTAATGAATGCCCATGTTTTCGACATGCTCCACGCTGCATTTCAGTGAAAGAGAGAAGAATGAAGGGAATGGTCAATAATAGAACTCAGTATTTACATATAACTTGTACCATAGTCTGGATGTGGTTGCCATGGCTGATGTTATCCTACTTAGAGAGGGTAGGCAACCTCCTGGAAATATATATTCCTTTATAAAATCAGAACTGCGCCTATATTCATCATAACGCTCGTCTGGGATTGATATGAACTACACAACAATAACCATCTTAACAAATGGTTAGAAGTAATTTAATACCAAAAAGAATGTACTTGTTGATAACGTTTCATTTGTAGAGCATAGCATGAATTTCTGTTATCTAAACACAAAAACTTGTATAGAAGTACTAATCTATCAAATACCTGAAGAACAAGAAGTCCATTTTGGGCCAATACTGATTCACAACAACCAAAGAACTCTTCCATGTATTCATGGCCAACAGCTTCTATCATTTCACTGAAATATGCTTATACAAGTCAAGTAATATGTTGGAAAGATTGCATGCAACAAGTCTGCAAAATTAAACTATAAATAGCTCACCATGATATAATCCTGTCGAATTTGTACGTCTTGGGCAATTGGCGATAGTCACACAGTAGAAATTTGATGTTATCCTGGAATCAACACGATTAATATAACATGAATTCGCTCTTAGCTTATTCTGATTTTGTAAAGAATCAATCGTACTTATATAAGGAAAATTATGGAATCGCAAAAAAATGAGCTTGTTGATACCTGAAGTCCAGCATCTTTGACTCTTTGTTCTGCGAGTTTCAGCTGTTCCTTGGACAAAGTGATACCAGTGTATCTGCAGCCTGTTTGTTTGACAACTTCAATGGCTAAACTTCCCCATCCGCATCCAATCTCAAGAATTTCATGCGTCTTATCAATTTTAGCCTTCGTTTTTTGAAAAAAAGAAAAAGAAATCACATTATACATTTTTTAAGATAATACCTGAAATGCTAATAAAATAGAAATCAAAAGCCCATACCTTTTGAATCAGAAGGGAGATTTTTCTCCTTTGTGCAGCTTTCAAGTCTTCGTCTTTGTTCTATCAGATAATTTAACAAAGAAAAGAAGGAAGAGTATTAGCTACTGCTGCTGCAGGAATTGGAGAAATACTTTTGATATGAACTTCGGACTCAAGCATCAGATAGCTGTTCTTGCCTTGAACACTGCACATGAGTATGTCATTGTTTCATCCAAGAAAATTGCAAAGAGTTCATTGCTCTGGAAACAGACCAAAGAAAAATTGTAAGCTTCAAAATTCTATTTGAGTAAACTCTCACTTGATAAGGAATATTTGGTTTGATGTTCTGTGATCGTGCATAACTAGTTATATGCTTATACACTACTCTATATTGTTGGATAAGCTCCTCTAAAGTCACTGAATCTAGGAGCTTTTGAATTCATACCAGATCATAATGCCTAGAGATGTTCCTGCGAGCCTGTGTGAGAGTATTTCGCCTTGAAACATGGTCCATGAAGAACTTTGCAGATGTCAATGCAGATGTAAAGAATACTGGTGTCCACCAACCCCTAAAGGCAAAAAACAAAAAGTGTGGTATGCAAATGCAACTAACTACATATAAATGTCGACTTCAACTCATCATATAAACTTACCTATTCTTCTTGAGGTGTGAGTTGGATGCATTTGAATCTCTGTTGGCTATGAGAATCTGCAGTAAAATTATCAAGGTACAAGAAAGTAAAGTGTAAAGTCCCAAAGAGACAACTCACTGTAAGATTCAGATGAGAATGGTTACCAAAATAAAATTCAAGAGACCCTCATCTTTATCAACAAATGAAAAATCCCCGTTGATATATGCATCTGCAAGGCCTAAATCTGCCTGTGCCATCACCTGAAAAACATGTACAAATGATAGTATTTAGTTGCTTGTCAACTTAATTTTAGAGTCGCATTGACAGAGATAAAGATATTTTGTCACTTACACAGCTAGAATGGCATTAATCAATAAGCATACTTAACGTGAAATATAAAAGTAAATACCTTCCAATAAAATTGTGGACTGTGGATTCTCAAAACACTCTTCAGAATGCCTTTTCCTCCAGTTCCCTCAAAGTTGAACATTGTTCCTCCCTCTTCTAATAAACTGTACACCTCAAGGTAAATGCACCATTACTAATGCCATTTTTGACAAGTCAAATCCATAGAAGATGAAGTAGAAGATACATTTTGGATTGTTAATTTGAAATAAAGAAAATTATGCTAAGATCACTATATCAGACTGAATGATTTCTATTGTTTTTCACGTGTAGCAATTCCAATTGTTTTTGGAATCACCCTGCTTCGAATTTTGGTCATTTTTCCAATTTACATGTAAAGATCCCGTGTCTAAATAAATTCCAATTATTCAAATTTTTTTACCAGCAAAGAGCAACCGAGGCTTATATTACTCGAAAACACTAAGGTGAACTCACTGCTAAACATAAATTATCCTGAAACATCTTGTGATGTTACTATCAAACATATTTCATTTTTGTTTTTTATGCGAATTCACACTGTAAGAAGTAAACTCACGTTAAACAACCAGTATTAACATAGTAACTCAGGAATCTAGTCACAAAAATGCGTGCTCCCAGTTCCTTCCAAGAAGGTACCATGTGTTTTGGGTTGGTCTGAAGGACACAGCGTTTTCCAAGAATTCCATGAGCTGCAATCATTCCAGCCTGAAGAATAATCTTACAGTTTAGTTCTTTTGTTTCACTTCAACGGATTGGTGACAATGTGCAAGAAAATTGACTGCCTTAATAATTTCCACTTAAGGAGACTCTTAAAAGAAATATTTTTCAGTTAAGACTGTTTTTCCACTTTCATTATGAACATAGCTTTAACTACCTTAAATCCATCTTCATGAAATCCATTACCTGAAAAACACACATATACATATGTATGTTTAGATCACTGGTATATCTGAAGCACATATAAATTCCTCAATCTAACACAGGTTCTAAAAATAATGGAAATTTAGTAGGCATAAGTGAATTCATGGAAGCCTGAAGTATAATGTACCTTGGTAAGCCCCTGAAAACCAAATTTTTCTTTTCCCTTGAATATGGTCTAGCTCTAAGGAGGCTTTGAATGCAGCAACTGATGGTACTGGATGACCAGTTGACCATTTAAGCAAGGTATTTTCTGGTATGTGATCAGGATTTAGAGTTACAAAAAAGGGTTGACTTGTTTCTTTAATATTCTGCAAATTAGAATGAAGATCAACAGACAAGTTTCTTCATTACTCACTTTAGTTAGAATAACATAACGAAATTCAGTAATGATCAATGCATTTATAAGAAAATTTACCAACCTGAAGAATATTGAGCCAGTATGTGACACAGACTTTATTGTTGTTACTTCCAAGAAAGTTCCATGCGCTCCATGCTGCTGGGTTTTGGGGCATTAAATTTTTGTCACGATGAAGAAAAATATCACTGCCAATACAGATCAAAGAATAAATTTGCATTTGGTCTGATTTGAAAATTGATGACAAAAAGATTCTTATGTTAGCAGATTAACATTTTTCTGTCATTAACGTACGTGATCACAGGAATATACACAATGGCAACCAGGCTTAAGAAACTGAATTTTCTGTTCAAGGTCCTGAGAGAAAATAAATTTAGGGATGTTTTCATCCTTTGGTGTGAACATGTTAATCCATGACATTGAGTCATTAAACATATTTATCCAATGTAAACTCTGTTGAATCCACAGAAATGATAAAGCAAAGGTACCTTATTGCATGCATGCATTTGATCAATACTTCAAATGTAAATATAACGACTACAATTAGAAATATAAGAATGGATTTTTTACCTGTAAGCATATTGAAAAGCACCAAGAATTCTTCGCTCATCATATGTTGCTTCATCTCCTAATAATCTCAAGGCATCAGGTGCATGCACTGCCAATATGCATCCATCATACACTTCTTCAGAACCATCTTTGCAGTACACAACACATCCTGCAATTATTTCTCTAACCATGTCACTAGAATAGCATGAATTGCATAGTTATTATTAGAAAAACGGCAATGTGCATGCCAATCAATCAGATTGAATTCACCTTCTCTCTGTGAAGAGGAAGGAGTTGAAATGGATTACTCAATCACCTTTTTCAGTTGTCGAAACCAAGTGAACCTCACGGTTAGTTATTATGTGATTACCTTCCCTTTCAAGCTCTTCTTCGACCTGATTTTTATAACAATAGTTAGTGAGAAAAGTTGATTTATAACTTACAAGTTGAAAGATCTCTTGCATGAGAGACACTGAAAATGTCTCTCCAAGTGATGCAGTTGTAAATTTAAGACAGTATGAAAATAGACAAATAGCACCTTCTTTACATAATTTTGTGAGCGCCATCTTACAGTTAGCCACTGTGGTCTGCCAAAGAGCTGCAGAGAGGTCTTATCTTTAATTATTTTGGATTGTAGAACTATATTATATGGCAGAACATAGATCTGGAAAAGAGTCTATTGTGCTACTACCTGAAGTAGATGGTGGTTGCGACAGAACGAAAGCACTGAGAAAGCAGAGAAGCTCATAACTCCTTCAGAAGCGCAGGACCAGATAGAAGAACAAATTGGAATCTAAAGGCATTGGATATTATACATATACACTTCTCATAGAAATGATATATATATATATATATATATATATATATATATATGTAGAAAATACATATAACAGCATTGAACTCACAAGATAGGCTTTCTGAAATAATTCTGAGTAACCCCTTGACTTGATGAATTCCTCCAGAGGCTCATTGCGGTCAATATCTGGGTTATTCTCAAGCATATCAAGATAGCTGCATGGAAAATTGAAAAGACAGAACCAACTAAATGATCAGGGTTCAGTTATTCAGGACAATAACAAGAAGACTACTATATGGTATACTTGGTGTTTTTCTCAACTTCATCATTATGCGGTTGAGTTCAAATTCAATTATGCATGGAAGTGAATGCTGAACTATGGCAATTTAATTATTGAGATACCAGTTGTTTCTCTGGATATGTAACTCCTAGAAAGAAAAAGCACCGTCAATTTGGTGATTTTTGTATGATTTATTATTCCTCGGTTCACTGGCAATCAAAGACCAAAAGAAAGATGGAAATTTAACAATGCATGAGAAAAGTTGAGTGCAGCAGTTACTTCTATATAGTTCAAAATTTGAAGCATTTAACAGATAGAAGTAGGTAACAACTTGCCTAATGACATCATCTTTGAACTCGACAATTTCCTTGATCATTTGCCAGAAGTAAGGATTCAGTACATTCCTCTTCTGTGCAAACAAACTGGACAAACCATTTCTGCTTCCCCATTCGCAGCCACGGCCTTTTTCTAGGCTAACAGAAAAAGACATGTCTGATAATTCCATATCTACTCCAAGATTCTCAAAAAACTCCATCATATTAGGATACGTGACCTGTTCAATAATCCATGTTACATATATATATATATATAGCCTCACAAACATTGCTATTTCACTAAATAAAATCAACCAGTTTCAAATGTAAAAGATGTTAGGAGATCTCACATCAACCAAAGATAAAATCAACTTATATAAGTAAGCACAAACCTTGTAAACCGGTTTTGAAAATTGAGTTAGGTTCAAAATAAAGATGGTACGGGAGCCCGTTTTCTAAAGTTGAATTAAGCTTAAATTCTACTTCTTAGAAAAAGAAATGCTTTGAACATCTAGCATTTCAACTTTTGCTGTCTACTGCATTTTATGGTTTAAGAAGCGTTTGTTCAACCCATGTTCTATGCATAGGGTCACAGACAGCACAGTAATTGATGAATCTGAACAGAATAATTATCAGCCGCTTCCACTCATGGGAATTTTATGCTCTTTTGATCGATATTAACAACAAAGTATTGTCAATTAGTATTTTCACAACTTTACAAGATACGTACCATAAAAGGCTATACCAGACACCTCTATGACTAGGATACAGGCAAATGACAACGCAGAATATCTCAAAATTTGTAATAAAAGACAACATAAACTAAAAAAATTGGACAACAAATTCATGACACGACTAACAACATCATTTTCAAAGTATAATGTATAATGTCTGTACATTGAATTGTACAGATATAACGGAATAGTGATGTTTCTTTATCCATGTCTGTTTTTTTCTTCTTCTGGTTCTGGTCTCTAAAGTACATTCATTCTTTATCCTTACACGAAATCCATGCTAGTAATTGGCCTTTCATGTGAATCCTTGTTACTGGATGCAACGGCAAATCTTGATTAAATTATTGGGGGAAAATTACAGGATGTTAGATAAAATAATTTAATAAGAAGTATTAGTAATCAGAGACATTGATAGAAACAGTAGGCACTCAGACACTAAGCATTCATGAAAAGAAATTAAGGCTCAATTGGTCAAGTATGAAGCGTATAAACCACTTACATACATACACATATAAACATAGAATGATATATATACATATATATATATATATATATATATATATATATATATATATATATATATGTATGTATGTATGTATACATATAATTTCAAGTAATTACTTCTGTGATCGGACGATTGGATTTATAATTTTTGAATTTGATGAAAGGATTATTTTCCATAAAGATTTCTAAGAGAAAGAAACTAACAAGTAAAATATAATGAATTTTTCATTTACTCACGTGTTAAAAGTAAAAATTAAGTGAAGTTATTAGAAAATTTCAACAAATTAATTTGTGAAAACATTAATTTTATTTTTTTCTTTTAGAAATTCTTATAATTTTTTATTTCTTCCAGAGATGGCTTAAAATGATTGAGAAGTTTCTCGTTGAGATTCATGGAATTGAGAAAGATGGAAGGGCAGTGTACAGTTAGAGACTGTAGCTGCTTTCAAGAAAAGGTAGGAGTGAGGACCACTGCAGGGCCCATAGAGCTATTAAGTTAATACAACAACTTAAGTATGATGGTTACTAGGGAGTTTCACTTTCTTTCATTACAAAAATTACACTTTTACTTCACTAATTTCTATTACTCTTTTCTTTTGCATATTATTCAAATATAGAACTCAATTTTTTTATTCAAGTTAAAAATTAAAAAGTTCTCATGGACTTCATTTTGTAGGTTTGTTTAAATTAATCAAATCTTATGTTTCATATAGTTTTATTGATAATTACAAGAATACTATTGTTTCTTTGATTGGTTATTTACCTTTTTTATATGAAACAATACAAACAATTATAGCACTTTTTGTTTTTTTTTTTCATGCTAAATAAAATTAGTTCTAATAAAGTACTGATTAGGGATTACTACAAATGGTTTTGAAAAATGAACTATTGATGAGGATTAGTGGGAAGCCAGGTATAATGTGTGGCTAAGCATCACCCAACACTACAAAGTACAAAACCTTTTTATATTTCTTCTCTTTTAACCCAAAATAGATTCTATATGTTCTGCATTTTTCTTTGCTAAATGAACAAAGTCACATAAATAAGAATCAAAAACAGTAATACTTCATACACACCACATTCATCAGAAACAAGTACCTTCTTTCAACTTTCGAATATAACTCTCATTCTACTATAACTTTTCCTTTTCCAATCTATACTTCTTTATTAATCCTTCAAACATTTTAACACTCACTCACAGTTCATGGAAGACTAGAATCATAGTAGTTTACATGAAAACTGAAAACATCCAAAAAGCACAGAGGTTGCTGTTTGGGATAATGTGTGAGTGAATCATTGGTTGTAGTTGAATGCAGTCTCCTAGTATGTTATAACTAAGCACTAAGCTAAAGAAAACCCTGGTTGAGTTGAACAATTGAATGAAACACAAGAAATCCATTGAAATGTGTATGCTTACCCGATTGAAGACCATGAAGCCAAGGTCAACATCAACACCATCAGCATTCACAGTCTTGGCATGTCCTCCTAACCAATCCTCCTTCTCATAGAGCACCACATTCACTCCATTTTTGGCCAAAACATAAGCAGAAGCCAACCCACTAATCCCAGCACCAACCACTGCAATTCTCATCTCTTGTCTCTGTCTCTGGTATGTAACAGCACCCAAAAAATCCAACCTTTTATCGCAATCTGAAAATGTTGAACAACCCAAAAGCAAAAAATTGTATCTTTAATAAGAATAGTCAAGGAGGGTATTCTGCTGAGTGTCTGGATTGGATGTTACTTCACACACGTACGTGGAACTCAAACGACCACATGTGTGTATAGCAAGTTGGAACTGAAATTAGTGTCAAGTATAATAATACAACTTTAATGGCTTACCAATTTCTGCTTCTGACACAAACAAACTGTACAAAGGGAAGTAAAAAAGGTCTCACAAGTATCCAATGTTTTCATTCTTTCACGTGTTGTAAAATTCAAATGTTGTGTGAATTGCATTGGTCAATATTGGGGAAAGAACCATAAAAATAATATAAAAATTTGGTGATTGATTTCATTTTTTTAATATAAAAAAGTATTTTAAAATTTTTATCTTTTTTTATCATATTAGTCATTTCAATCATATTTTGCTTTCAATTATCACATTTTCGTAGTGTTTTCTATTATTCCTCTTTAAAAATGTTTAAATTTTTTTTAATCAAATTTAAAATAAACTAAAAGGATCATACTTTGATTGCCTAATTAATGTATCATAGTACAATATAGAAAGTATTAAAACAATTAATAATCATTCATCATTATCAATATATAATCTTACGCAATAAAAAGATAATCATAAGAAAGTTTTACCTTGTGTAAAAAGTTAATAAAATCCTAGTGGAAGAGAGAAAATATGTATATAATAAAATATTTCTCTATATAAAAATGACTAAAAAGAAAGTGGAAGAGAAAAAATATGTATATAATGGAATTTTCTTTATATAGAAATGATTAAAAGGAAAGTTTAATAAACAAGTTACAAAATAATAAATAAATAAATATAAAAGTTAGAAATTTGGAGCTATTGTTTTTATTTTAAACATTACTTAAAGCAAGTGTTTTAAAATACGCTATAGGCGGGCTAATGAAAAAAAAATTGATTACTAATTACTATTAATTAAGTAAAAAAAAATCAATTAGTTAAAACCTAACTTTAATGACACAGGAAATACATTCAAAGTTTTATCTATAAAAAGTAATAAAGTTATTATTTAAGTGTTATTTGGCCTCTTCAAAGTTTTTTAAAGGCTTTTAAAAGTTTAATTTAACGTGTTTCATATAAATTTTTAAATATCTAAATATTGTAACGATAGAAAATAAAATGTTAAAAAAATTATAAACTATAACATTTTAAATAGTTATGACTAAAGAATTGAGACCAAACTATATTGTATTTTATAAAGAGTCAATATATACATAAATAAAATTGTAAATATTTAAATAGGTCAATCTGTATAATAAAAAAACAATATTTTTTAATTAATTTTTGTCCTTTTCTTTTTATTAAATAAGCTTTTGTTAAAAAATATGTATTTGAAAGTTGTTATTTCAAGATTTGTCTTAAATACATTGGTTAGATGAGAGACAGATGAACATGATAAGGTGGACCACAACAACTACCAACTTTTTTTCTTTTTTTTTCATAGAGAACCCTACAAAGGACAAACGAGGTCCAGGAAAACTGTGCAAAATTAATTACAGTCTCGAGAGTAAACTAAAACGATATTCAACGGGGAATTTTTTTTTTTTGATATTTTTATAAGATCACGTTGGATATTATTATATATTTTGACATACGGGTATCTTAAAACATAATAATTATTTATTTTTATATAAAAAAATATTAATAAATGAGAAAAAAGAGTTATTTAAATTTAGTCAATACATAATATCAGTAGAATAAGGTTTGTATAGTATACTTTTTGGATTAAATAATATATATTTCTTTTATGAATAAGTACGTTTTAATTATTTATTAATACACTGTGAAATTAATTAATTATATGGTATTATTTTGATTATGAGGTCAAAGTTATTATCAATAATCTAATTACAATCAAATTGTAATGGTTTCATTTTGGCATAAGTTAATAATCATCGAATTTAATTGTTATTCAAAGACGACCATTCAATTTACATAGAGCAATTGTTTGATCTTGAAATGTTTGAGTCGATGTTTCTAATTGTATAAACCCTTCAATTTTAGATTAACTTACAATAATATTTCTTAAATATAATTAAATTTTCGATTACAAATCTGTATGAGATAGATGTTATTCACATTAAATATGACAAAGATTGTGTAAAGAAAAAAAAAGTTATTCATATAAAATAAAATTAAAAGCAAAAGGGAAAAAAAATCATTTGTGTTTTAAGTTATTTACTAAAGTAACACAACATGACATATTTATAGTTCTATAATGTAAAAAAATGTTTTAAATATTTTTCAGAGATATTTTAATTTGTACTAAATAAAATATGAAAAATTTACTGACAGT
Organism: Vigna mungo; assembly: GCA_036885675.1. Lineage (NCBI taxonomy): Eukaryota > Viridiplantae > Streptophyta > Magnoliopsida > Fabales > Fabaceae > Vigna > Vigna mungo. The sequence goes on along the minus strand of CP144692.1, from coordinate 39,432,328 downwards.
TCTTTTTTATAATAATTAACTTACGAGAAATTTACTGATAGTTTGTTATCAGATCTCAATATAAAATTATTTTACATAGTCATATTATTATTGTTTTTAAAATCAAACTTTACTACTTTTAAAAATTTATTATTGAAAAGTACTATTTAACAAAAAAATAGAAATAGTTTTATAAATTAAAAAGTGTTAGAAAGGTGGGATTGAAAGGTAAAATATTTCAATCCAAAATGTTAATAATATACTCCTTCGATTTAATCACATTTTGGATTTTTATATATCAATCTGGACTTAAAAAATAAAGAATTTGTTAAAAGATATACATTGGAAAGTTGTTATTTCAACATTTGTCTTAAATATATTAGTTAGATGAGAGACAGAGGAACATGATAAGGTAGGACCACAGCTACCAATTTTTTGTTTTTTTTTTTTTGTTTTTCTTTTATAAGAGAACCCTACAAAAAGTGTTCCATGAAAAGGGAACTGTACAAAGATCTCTCAAAGATATTAATTATATTTTAATGGTGGAATATCTCATTTGATTTTCTTTATATGTTCACGTTATATATTATTATATATTTTCACTTACGAATATCTTAAACCATAATAATTATTTATCTTTATATACAAAAATTTATTAATAAACGAGAAAAAGGATTTTATTTAAATTTAGTCAATACATATCAATAAAAGAAGGTTTGTATACTCATGGTCTAATTTTTGGATTAAATAATTTTTATGAATTTAATTATATATTAATACAGTGTGAAATTAATGATAATTAATATTTTTTAAATATACAGTTAAATTTTCGATTTCAAATTTTTATGAGCTAAATTAATGTTATTCACATCAAATAATAAAAATTGTGTGGAAAAAAAAGTTATTCATATATAAAATAAAATTAAAAACGAAAAGGGAAAAAACCATTCATCTTTTAAGTTATTTACTAAAGTAAGAATTTTACATGATTTAACATGTAAAGTCAGAGTTTTTACATTATCAAAATTAAACAAAAAATACTAAAAATAAGTAAAATTGATTAAATATATATCTTATAAATAATTTGATTCAATAAAATTGATATTTATATTCTTTGATATAAAACACATCATTTGATTGAAGCAGAAAGTTCATGGAAAGAAAAAAAGATATATATAGTCGAATTTATGATAGAAGAGAAAAACAACTTATGGATGTGAACGTAAAATTGGTTTTATTCTTGACTAGAAGAGCAAATAAAAAATTATGTGGATGATTAAGACTAAAATAATAATTTAAAAGAATGACGAGATCGATATATTACAATTTACAATAAATATTATAATATTATTTATTTATTTTTAATTTATTATAACATTTTATTTTAATAGTGATTAATTATTAAATGAATCATCACAAAGTTAACTTAGAAATATAAGATGTTATTATAGTTATGTAAAACTAATTATAACACCATAGTATATATACAACATCCTATACTATTAAGAGTGATAATCAAAAGCATAATAGAGTCTCTCAAAACTAAAATACATAGAAATTAAATCCTATTTTATGATTCAACATCATCCTCATCCTATATTGGTCAATAGAAATCTCCTCTTATGCTTACACCATTAAAGTGATAATAAAAACAAGAAAATAAACAAACATACAAACAAGATAAAATGATAAGCTAATATATCAAAGGAACATTCATACAACTGAGTTATAGATGTTAACACACAAGTATATCCTAAAGCATACAATAACTAATTATAAACTTGACCATATGTATTGATGTTAAACTCTGATGGATTATGCACTTATGGTGGCATCTATTACTTTGTAGAGTCACTACCAATGAGTTTCACCCCTACTACACACAAGGTTGGTCTATTAATGCCTTAGGCCAAGGTAAAGTCTATAGACTAAATGGTTATTAGAGCGTCAAGATAACCTCCAATATAAAATCCTTACATCAATACATACACCATTTAACCACACCAATCCTCTATGGATTAGTACCAAACATTCACATATCATGTTTCTAAACCAACCATTGATTTCATTTTCACATAATCACTCACATTAAACTCATGATAAGAGACATATACAACCTTAGTTTAAATCCTGGTATTTTTGCTCAGCCACAAGATCCACTCGCTCAACAATAGTACTTGACAACTCATTCGCTCAGCCATCAAATAGCTTGCTCAACAAAAATACTACTGGAACTTACATATTTAAATGCTCTCAAAAGTCATCTAAGGATTATATTTTCGCTCTGCGAGTGTCAAGTTAGTGAGCTCATTGAGTTTGTTTTCGTTCAACAAGATTTTTCTCATCCAACAACCACTAAGTCAGTAGCTCCCTGATATTAATTTCATCCAACGAGCATATACTCGTCCAACGAGTCTGCATAATTTTGCAGAACAAAATTATGCAAATTTATTCCATTCAAATCCTGTAAAACCAATATAATATTAACCACAAATGTTAAAATAAACCAACAATGAGACTATACACAATTCAATGATTCAATCAACTTCATTGAAATCTTAATCATACAACAATATTAGCATTCCAACATATAATCATTAAGAAGATTTAAAATTACTAACTCAACTTAATAGGGCATAATTCATCAAACAACTCAATTTCACAAACCAACTATCATATAAGCATACAACTGTTAATTATAAGTTACCTATCAATTAAAATCAAAGTAATTTAGCTGTTCTCACTTGTAAGATGATTAAATAGTTCTAATGATCCTAGAAGGACTCCAACCGTTCAAAGAATCCTATTTGCTCCGACAAATAACGAAAATATGATCGAGATTACCTTTAGTACCACTTAAAAAAGAATCCTATAAGGAACTTAGATTACACATGTAAAGATGAGAACATCTTACATGCATGTTGAAACATACAAACTAAAAAAAAATAGAAACTAACTTACTATTTTGCAGTACCACTTAAAAAAGAGTCCTATAGGGAACTTAGATGACACATGTAAAGATGAGAACATCTCACATGCATGTTGAAACATACAAACTAAAAAAAGGAATAGAAACTAATTTATTATTTTGCAAGAACTGATCAAATAAACTTGAAGACCTCGTCTCACTAATCACTCAAGTGTTCTCTAATTGTATTATGCTTTAAAAAACTTAGAGAGATAATAAATGACTCTTAAAGAACAAGTTTTAGAAAAGATAATATATTTTAAGATAATAAAACTCGTTAAATAAAATATGTCTGAGTTTTTAATATTAAAATAAATGAGTCTTATTTTAAAACCTTATTTTCTATACTCTTGTAAGTATAAAAGAAAATTAAAACGTAGATGAATAATAGTAATATTAGCCAAAGAGAATAAGAGTTAAAATTTGAAATGGAAAAAAAAGTTAATAATAATTAAAAATTGTTAAAAATAGTCTCTTTAATTTTTTTTTTTATAACTTATCAAAAATTACAATTTTGATTAATCAGAACTCAAACGATTTCTATAAATTTTACTTCTATCAAAGATATTATTAAAAAAGGGATGGTTAATGGGTGTTTATTACTGATCTAGTTTATTTTTATAAGCTACCAACTAGTTTATGAAAAATAGGTTAGCTTAAAAATGATCATTTTTTTAACTTTTCATTTTATCCTCAATGATTAATTTAAAATATATTTTTATCCTTTTTCTTTTTAAAAATTCAAATAACACATTCTATATTATCAAGTAGTTCATTAGCCAATATTTTCAATTCAATAAACTAGCTAACACTGTTCCAGTAACTAGTTTTTTACTGAGAAAAATGAGATTCAAAGACATAACTTTTAACAAAATAAAATAAAAAAAGATAAAGTAAATAATAAGATTGCATGACTTATACAGTGTAATGTAAGAAGTGTGTGGATTTTTGAATGGATTGCTTTATTTGATAGAACAACATCATAATACACTGTTACAGCAGTTATGTTCTCCACTACACAGCATCTCTGTGCACTAAAAGCAAAGGTGGATGAATGTTACTGGCCCAGAGAAAAGTGATCTTTTATACTTTGTTTAGTAAAGAGTAAAGTGTGGAAACGATGGTTGTGGCCAAGATATTTGATGTTAGAACTAAAGGTAGGGAAGGATAAATGCGCCCTACATCTTTTCTTATAAGAAGCCCTTCAATTATTGGATAGTTGAAAACAATGATATAAGATGTAAGCAAAAGCTGTATGGACATCTGGTCCCAATTTCCTACTGATACCACTCTGTAGATGCCCCCTATGAAGCAAGATATGTTGATGCTGAGGAGTGCAACCATTGGGACCAGAAACATGTTTGATGTTCTAAAGTCATATTTGTCCATTTGGTAAAGCCTAGTCTGTTCCTCATTCTCAACTTTATTGGTTGGCAAGAAACTAGCATCTTTCAAACCAAATTTCTTCAGTAGAGCATCCAAACATCCATATAGATGAGATGTGATTGATACAATCATCCATATCCTTTGTTCAATTATCCATTTTCTGAATGTTCCTCCTGTTGAAAGCACTTCAACTAAGTGCTTGGTGAGAGCTGAGAGAGGGATAAACAGAAAAATGAAGAAAAATTGGTCTGAGACCTGACACACAAGTAAAATCATGAGAGCTGTTTCAGTATTTGAAAGCTAATGTAATGAATTCAAGAAAAAAATGAAGGCTTAGGAGGAGCAGGCTTAATTGTGTTACCTTTGGGTACAAGGGAATTCCACTTAGCAGACAAAGCTGAGGGACAATTGCTAAACACCAAAGGGGCAAGCAATAGAGAGGGAAATATGTTAGTTGTGCATAACAAAAACACTGAAGTATAGACATCCTTAAAGGCCCACATATAAGAGGGCAAAACCTGCTTAAACCAATATCAAGCAGTCCACAGCACCATCTGGTGCCTTGAACTAGTGAATCATTCAAATTAGTGGTACCATTTCCTAGAAACTGTGCCTGTGGTGGATCACACAACACTGAATTCCAACCATTGCAATTCAATATGAATCCGGTGTGAACATCTTCACATACTGTACCATACAGGAACCCAACCTGGAAGCATACTCCGAAAAAAAGAATTGCATTGTTTAAGCTGGATAGATGAATTAAGCTATATATGCTTGGATTATAAAATATCTCCATACCTCTTTACCCCATTGAGTCCCAATTTCGTAGTTACAAGAAGCCAATAGAAGAGTCTCATTTAAAGGCAATGTACGTCCAACTGTGACTGAATCTGTAGTGCAGTTTTGGTTTAAGGATTTGATGAACTCATTGGATGTGCCAACATATTGTTGGAGTTCAAGGTCAGTGTCTAACATCCAAAACATACAATTGTATCAGTATGCAGTGTGTACCTATGTATGTATATGTTCATCCCAAATGATAAAATTTCAATAAACAAATCATCATGCTGCACACCTTTGATTTTGTAATTTCCATATAGTGATTCCCTTTTTATATAGAAGCCTGTGCCAGACAATACCGGTCCCATGAGCCCATCCATACCTTGCCATAGAACCTAGGTAATAGCTTGGTTAGATACAACGTTATTTTGAAGATATAGATTCTACACAATGATATTTAAACTTGAAATTTTGTCTGATATCTTTTACTTTATATGCTGATCTGTGCTGACTGTCATATATGTCGTTCTTGCTTAAATTGTGAAATTTCTGAGGAAATTGAACGAAAGCAAGTGAAGGAGATATCTTGGGATTAAGGTGGAAACACAATGCTTGGCGTGCTGAAGCTGGGCTATTGCAGAACATGTCACAATCCAGCACTAGAATGTACGGAGCATTGCTCATCACTGCAGAGACTCGGTACTGCAAGAACATATACATATTTTATAAGCATTCAAATATCTTATTAGAAATCTGTAAAGCTGCTTGTAACTGGTCACTGTATGCCCATGTCTTTAATAGAATATTCAGATATTTGTGTTATATATGTTGTCAGTTTTTTGTAAATTGTATGATTGACAGTATCAAGATTTTAGCCCTGTTCACCTCGTTCCAATAAGTTGAGTCATATAATTTTGTCCCTAGAAACTTTAATAATAGTACAGAGAGAGAGATATAGAGAATCTTACAAGGGAATTGAGGGCCCCGGCTTTGAAATGGTGGGGATGAGAAGGCTTTTTCTCACGGGAAACATAGACAAGGAAAGGCAATTTCACCTGCTCTATTTCACTGCTGCTATTCTCCTGTATCACCTGCCATCATCAGTGTTTGTTTTGATAAGTTGGATAATTGGATTTTCTCATGAAAATTAAAAGGTAAACCAGGTGCCATATGCAAACATGATTTTTGTTGTAATATCACTGCAATTCACTGAAACAGATGCTGCTCAAAGAAAATTAGCCATTTATCTGTAAATACTTAAAATAGGGATGAATCAATTTTGTGATACGCTTGTGATTCAAGCACTAATTAAGCCTAACATACAATTTTGAATCTGAGATAAATGAACTATAATTGAGCCTACCAACGCTATTTTGTGTAAGTTTAAATGAGCTAATTAAACTTCAAATCAGTCCATTTACAGTTCTTTCACCAAAGGATAATACTGTGGATAATATATTTGTACCTCTATAATAGGTGGATGGTTTTGACTTCTTCTGACAGTAGTATCTCCAGAGTTGTTCTGATCTTCTTTTACTCTTTTTATGCCTTCTTCAAAAGCCTCATACTTTTCCTGCAGAAATTTGACTATCAACTACCACTTCCAAAATCCAAAATTTCAGAGAAAATTAACTTCATCTCACACAGAAACCCACCTTGATCATTTTCTTGTCTGCAAGAAACTCAAAGCTCCCATCAAAATCAACATCATCACTCTCTGAGATAGAAAAGTAAGACTTGGGGCACCTACATACTATTTTGTATCTTGTGCAGAAAGGAAGCCACCAGCTCGCAAATTTCCAAGCCACCTTCATGGCATTCAAGGTAACAGGTGAACCCCCATCATCAGAAACATACAGATGCAGCTTCTCTGGTGGGTAATCCAGTGCCATGGCCGATAACAAAGTGTTCATTACGTCCGAAGTGGGTTCCTTAGTGGGGTCTGCAGTGCATATGAACACATCCAGGGGAGGGAGACTGTCATCTTGTGGTAATCTCTCAGGAAACACAGTTCTGGAAATGGGGTGCCAACGAAAAGCTTGATTAAGAATCCAAATGAAGGAGAGAATGATTTCAGAGGCAAAAACAAGAAACCAAGGGAAGAAAGAGGCTTCTCGCGTTTGTGGATCCTGAAAGAAGAAACACAGCCTATAATAAAACAAGAAACAAAGAGCAGAAAAATGGAGGAGCATGTATAGTCTATTGGTGAGAACCAAAGACTTATTCACATGGCTAACACTGAGAGGAAGTGTATCCTCCATTTTTCTTCCTTCCTTCCAATGATCTAAAGGTTAATAGACTGTCTCTGTTCTTCTAGTTCATTGAAATATCTGATACAAAGGAAAAAAAATATTTTTACACTGAAAACATTATCTGAACCAATAAGAAAATAACACAGAATTATGTTAAAATATTATAAAAAAAAACTGTTATGATCGCAATCTAATCGTTTGAATTTGGTACTAGAAAAGTGGGAAGCGTTGAACACTTTATGTCATTTTCGCACAACACATAATCAAACATTGTTTAATTTCTAAAGGATAATGTTATGTAATAATTGAGGACATTGTTTGATTTATCTTATGAGACAAATGTTACTTGTTGACAGGATAGTATTGTTTCAGAATGAGACATAAGTTTCACTGTGATTACTGAGTCAAACTTATTTCTCCTTATATATCATAATGTTATTGAGGAACTAATAAGCTAATTAATTATACCTTGATCACCATATCATACAAGTATTGCAAACTTAATCAGCATTCCTCGGCTTTATAATACCCCAAGTTTATAATTCAGTTCTTTTTAAAATTAATTAACCGAGAAACTCACGTCTTTTCTCAGAAGAGAAAATAATATTTTCATTCATAGTTACAAAAGAATAAAAATTAAATAAAAACTTATTATCTATAAATACCAAATGAAGACGGTAAATTTTGATGATGCTATTAATTGAGATACAGATGATTTATAATTCTGTGAGAAAATAATATTATTATGCATTTTAATAAGTTCACGACAGTATTGATACTATTAATACTATACACAGTGTTATATTTATTTACTTTTAATTATTTATAAAACTAAATTGTATTTATTAAGATGCATCTGAATAGGCGAGGGTATAAGTTTGAGCTCCAAATTAGTTTTAATAGATTTTTATTATTTTAATCTTTCAATATTATAATGTATTAATAATAAAAAATAATACATATAAAAGTAGAATTTAAATTGTAAGCTCACTTTAAAAGTGTCATAAGTGATAAGAAAAGTAAGTTTCATATAAGAAAAAGACAAATATAATATATATCGTTTATTTCCAACACTAATAAATAAAATTTAATTAAAGCAATGATATGGATACAACTTTTTCTTAAACACATTTTATTTCTTTTTATCTCTTTTCCTCGTCATATGTTGAGTAAATCTACATTTTTTTTTTCTTTCTTTAGATATATATAGCAACATTTTCTTAAAATATATTAAAAACTACAAGCCTTTTAAAAAAGTCCAACCAGAAGAAGAAGAAAAAAGATATGATGAGTTTTTCCGTTTTAATCAGAGTTAAAATACATGAAGTTTAGATTTGAGAAAGAGAGTTGAGATAAACATTGGCTTAGTTAATTAACCAAAAAAAACAGACAGAAAATGCTACAGCAGTCGCTCCCCTTTCGTTGTTTATCCAGTCCATTAAAAAGGCATTCCCTCCGACAAAAAAGCGCTAAAAAGGGAAAGGAAAATACATGCATGCACACGTACACCACACCATGTCGCTTTCTTCGCCGGTGACAACGTTGGCAAACCCATAACCATAATCTCTCTGATCCTCTCATGAAACTGCTATCACATTAACTATAACAACATCACAACATGCAACGCCACCATCCCTCCCTTCCCTCCCCCTCCCTTTTAACCCAACAAAATGCACTCTCTCTTCCCTTACTCTTTCGCCCCACACTTCTGACACTCCCAACCCTCACCACGCTCAACCGCCGCCATGGGTCACCACACTCGCCGCGAGTCCTACCCTTCCGCCACCTCCTCCCGTTTGGACTACCACGTCCACAGCCAGCGCCGCCCCGACACCAACGCCCTCTCCTGGCCATTCGGCAAGCTCCACGGCCTTGACGATGACCAAGTGAGGGAGACGGCCTACGAGATATTTTTCACATCGTGCCGGTCCTCGCCAGGGTTCGGGGGCCGCCATGCCCTCACGTTTTATTCCAACCATGAGAGCAACGGTAGCGGGGCAGATGGGGGGAAGACGAACCAGGTGGTGACGAAGCCGATGAGCAGGGTGAAGAAGATGTTGGGGCTGAGGATGGTGAAGAGGAGTCCTTCCCGGAGGATGGTCAGCACTGGCGTTTCCTCCATGCCCTCCTCGCCTGTTGGTGCCCCCGGCAGCCCTCTCTCGGGCTCCGTGCCGTCGTTCAAGCCACGACGACCCATGACGGCGGCTGAGATCATGAGGCAGCAGATGAGGGTCACGGAGCATGATGATTATAGGTTGAGGAAAACCCTCATGCGGACCCTCGTGGGCCAAGTACGTCTTCCATTTTCCATTCTTCATTTGTTTTTCCACAACGTATTGCATTCAATTGGTGCTCTTTATTTTCTAAAGGATTTCTATGAAGAGTAATGTTACATGAACACCCTTTATTACAAGCATGCGAATATATAAAGATGGGTATCTCATCCAGCGAAAATTTCATTGAAGATAATCCATTTTCTATCAAGAGATGAATCCACACCATATGAAAATTTCTTTCATTTTGTGGCATATAGGGTGAAAGGGAAAAAGAGTAGGAGATGTACACATGTGATGGAAAAAGAATGCATAAATAGAAAGAAACTTGGATAGTAAAGGAAATAGTGAAAGAAAAATGATTACATTCATTTGACACTACCCTCATTTACTTTTTAATCTTTTCTTTCTTGAAAAACTACAAAATTTTATACTTTTTTGACCATTTTATCCTTGTATGCTTTATGAGTGTAAAAGTGTGTCATGATATTATTACTCATTGCGGGTATTATTGTCGTATTTTGTGTATGTTTATGCAAACTTAAGTGTAGTAATACTCGTGGTTTTTGATGTATAGAATGTGGAAGCTATTGGTCTAAATATTTGTATAATTGGTTGTTGGATTTCAGATGGGAAGGCGTGCAGAAACTATTATCCTCCCCCTGGAACTGATACGTCACCTAAAGCCCTCAGAATTCAGTGATTCACAAGAGTACCATATGTGGCAAATTCGACAGCTCAAAGTCCTTGAAGCAGGGCTTCTACTCTACCCAGCAATCCCTCTAGAAAAGACCAGCACATTTGCCACGCGCCTCAGGGACATTGTAACAAGTGGGGAGTCCCAACCTATAGACGCTGGCAAGAACTCTGACACCATGAGAAGCCTTTGCAATTCTGTGGTTTCTTTGTCATGGAGGACCCACGATGGTACTCCCGCTGATGTTTGCCACTGGGCTGATGGATTCCCTTTCAACATTCATCTCTATACATCTCTTCTTCAATCCATTTTTGATGTCAGGGATGAAACACTAGTGCTAGATGAGGTTGACGAGCTACTTGAGTTGATGAAGAAAACTTGGTCTATATTAGGCATTACCTTGTCAATTCACAATGTGTGCTTCGCTTGGGTGCTGTTTAAGCAGTACGTAAGCACTGGCCAGATTGAAGCTGACCTTCTTTGTGCCTCACATGCCATGATGAATGAGGTGGCAAATGATGCTAAGAGAGAAACGGAATCTATGTATGTTAAGATAGTATCATCAGTGCTGAGCTCAATGCAGAGTTGGGCAGAGAAGAGATTGCTTAACTACCATGAGTATTTCCAACGAGGGAATGCTGGTCAAATTGAAAACCTTGTACCTGTAGTGTTGACAGCCTCAAAGATTTTATGTGAAAATCTGACATTCACTGAAGGGGAAAGGGAGCAGAAAGGAGGCATAGCCATAGTGGATTACAGAGATCGGATTGATAATTATATTCGTTCTTCCATGAAACATGCATTTGATAAGGTTTTAGTATAACCTAACTTTAGCTTTAGTATTCCAACCTAGCCAAGTCTTGTAATAATATTGTGTTTCTTTGTCTGTATTTGGTGTAGGTATTAGAGACAGTGAATGCCAAGTCTGCTGAATCTGAAAGAAGGAAAGAATTTAGTGAAGTTATGCTCCAACTGGTTCAGGAGACTGAAGCGTTGATGCTGAAGGAAAGACATCATTTTAGTCCAATTCTAAAGAAATGGCATCCAACAGCAGGTGCAGTTGCAGCAATGGTGCTGCACTCCTGCTTTGGTAAAATGCTGAAGCAGTATGTAAGTGAAGTGAACTCACTGACAACTGAGTCAGTTCAGGTGTTGAAGAAGTCTGGAAAGCTAGAAAAGGGAATTGTCCAAATGATGGTTGAAGAAGCTAGTGAGTGCGACGATGGCGGCAAAACAGTGATCAGAGAAATGGCTCCCTATGATGTTGATTCAATCATATTGAGTCTTCTAGGAAAATGGATTGATAATTCATTGCTCCAAGGAAAACTGTATTTGCAGGCGGCAAAAGATACTGAAGTAAGTTTTGGCTAAATGATCCTTATTCCTATGCAGTGGAAGGACACAAAATGATCACATTTTGTTTATCAGAGAATATGTAACTTGTATTTTTTTTTAATGCAGACGTGGAATGCAAACTTCAAATCAGTGTCATATGCACAATCAGCTGCGGAGCTAATGAAATTGGCCAGGACAACTGTGGAAGAATTCTTCAAAGTTCCAATTGCAATTACAGAAGATTTAGTTCAAGATCTTGTTGATGGATTGGAAAACCTCTTCCACGACTACATAAAGTTTGTTGTTTCATGTGGTAATTAGTCTGAATTCATAAATAACTACTTACCAACTATATTATAATAATATGAAGAGTTTATACACAGTTATCAATATATCATAATGATAATAACTGTCAATATAGAGTAATATAGTTTGAATTGTATGGTTTTGTTTGTATCTCACAACACTCTACCCTCTTCCAGGTACGAAACAGAGTTTCATTCCCATGCTTCCCCCGCTGACGAGATGCAACAGCGATTCAACGTTCACGAAACTGTGGAAGATGACTGCTCCATGCAGTGCTGGTTTTGAAGCTCATCTACGAAACATTAATGGAAAAATTGAAAGTCAGAAGCCTCGGCCATCCACTAGCCGTGGAACACAACGCCTCTACGTTCGGCTCAACACCTTGCATTATCTCCTTTCTCAAATTCATTCTCTTGAGAGAACAATCAGCATGAACCCCGGAGTCATTCCTTCAAATCGCCTTCGCTTTGCAAGCAACCGCAAGAGTTCTGGTTCATTCTTTGAATCAGTGAACTTATCCATTCTAGTAGCCTGTCAGCATGTATCAGAAGTTGTTGCATACCGTCTTGTATTCCATGACTCAGCCTCTGTGTTATATGATGGCCTCTACGTCGGTGGTGTTGCAAGAGGGCAAATGAAAGCTGCAGTGAGAATTCTTAAGCAGAATCTCACACTAATGACTACAACTCTAACAGATAAGGCTCAACCGTTGGCATTGAAGGAAGTGATGAAGGCGTCGTATGATGCATTCCTTATGGTTTTGCTAAGTGGTGGAAGCTCACGGGTGTTTAGCCGATATGACCACGAGGTCATCCGAGAGGACTTTGAGAATTTGAAGAGAGTTTACAGCAACAGTGTGGAGGAGTTGATAGCAGAGAATGTGGTGGATGGAGAGGCTGCAGTGGTGGAGGGAGTGATTGCATTGATGGGTCAAAGTAGTGAACAATTGATAGAAGATTTAAGCCTTGTGAGCTGTACGTCAAGTGGGATAGGTTTGATGGGTAACGGACTAAAGTTGCCAATGCCTCCAACTACAGGAAAGTGGCATAGATCAGATCCCAACACAATCTTGAGGGTGTTGTGCCACAGAAATGAGCGTGCAGCAAATCTTTTCTTGAAGAAAACCTTCCAATTGCCAAGGAGGAAATAAAGACTTTTATTAGGAAGGAAGGAGATAAAGCTGAAGGATAGAGAATCCGATCTGGCAATGCATTTTTTGTTTATGATTCCTACTTTCTAAAACTTAAGCTTCTATGGGGAGGGAGCGGGTTGTATATTTTTTTGGGATATGAGAGGTGCACGGAGCTGGGTTTGGGAGGGGGAGGGAAAAAGGAGGGACCATATATGTGTTTGAAAGCACATAAGCTCCGAAATGGAGAAAAGAACAGTCAAAAAGAGCAATATTTGTTTGCATCATTCATGAAAAATTACTAAGTTTGACTGAACTCAAGTTCTTGAGCAACCTGTTTCTTTCCAAATTATCTAGCACGTTAATCTTCACAAAAAAGTAATCAATAATGCTTACACTTGTAATGATCAAATGCTGTTTAAGGAAAGTAATCCTTCACATTAACATGGATAAAAAGGAGGAACGGTTTTCAATATAGTACCTCATTCTCACATTATGCCATAATTGGCAAGAGAAGGCAACTTACCCCAGCACGGATGCAGAATCTTCAACCACACGTAAAGGAGCTTTTGAAATGGAGGAACTGCACACGGTAGTAGATCAACAACCTGCCTATGTAACACGTGTAAAATGTCAAAATGGTGTCAACAAATTGGTGTTAAAATATCTTTTTTTTCTTTCCAATAAAGAAGGTGGTTTCAGTAAAAATTTCACTTAAAAGAAGCCTAAATCAAGTGAATATCATAAATGAAATTCCCTCTTGACTAAGCTGGTTGAGGTGTGGCGTGACAGTTGTTGATCAACATGAATTTTAGTATTGTCATGTGACTGTGAAGTTGATCTTTCCTGGTGAACATTTTAACTACTTTACAATGTTGACATATTAAAAGATGTATAAAGTGTTGGAACAATTTTCCAATGATTTAGGAAAATAAGATGAATAATAATGGAGATTTGATATATTCTTCTAGGCGTGAATACACACTTTCCTAAAAGCAATATTTCGTCCCTTATAAGAGTGAAGGGTATCACGAAATCCGTTTTTGAGATACAAAGAAGAACAACAACGATGATACTCACTTTTAGTATTACCGTTAAACAAAAATATGATTCTCAAGAATTAATTTGTGTGTTAAGAGAATGACTGAATGAATTTCAGTAGAGCACAAGATCCCTTTATATAGATGTTGATCAGGCAATCCAAGAGATACCAGATTCTTAGTTAAATTTCTTCATGAAATATTGTAAGTTTTCATGAATAGCAACTCTTCATAAATAATTTCATGAATGGTAACTCATGAATGATTGTAACTTTTGATGAATAATTGTAACTCTTTATTTTCATGAATCTAAAAATTGTGATTTCATGAATAATTGTAATTCGTATGGTAACTTTTCATGAATAATTGTAACTCTTATGAATGGTAACTTTTCATGAATAATTGTAACTCTTCATGGTAAATTTTTATGAATAATTGTAACTCTTCATGAATCTGAAAATTGTCTCTAATACTCTTAAATTCCAACATAACATGCATTACAATCGATGATTCTTTCCCAGTTGGCATGAGTTATAATGTTACATTTCTAAATATGATAGTTTTTATTATTCTTTAGATAGAACTATGGAAGGATAGAAAGAAAGAAGGAAATTAAGAAAACAAAGAAAACATATCCATACCAATCCAATAGTTGTTGGAAATTAAAGTGAATTTAAGTTTCACATTAAATAAAAGGGTTTTTAGTCCCTTACCATTTTGGTTTTAGTTCCTCTTTCAAACTAAGGTACAATTTAGTCCTTCAATTTTAGAAAACTCTGGTTTTAGTCATTTTTACCAAATTTTTTTAACTTTATTTGCTGTTTCAAGCATGTTTCATTATAGCATTTGCATTGTTTATACTGTTTGACACATTTTTGCTTCAATGTTAACTGAGAAACGCGTTTGGAACTGCAAATAAAGTTAAAAAAATTTGTTAAAAAGGACTAAAACCAGAGTTTTCTAAAGTTGAAGGACTAAATTATACCTTAGTTTGAAAGAGGGACTAAAACCAAAATTGCCCCAAAGTATAGGGATTAAAAACATATTTAACCCTAAATAAAAATGTGAAAGTAGAATATTATATAAAGATTATGAAAAACTCATTAATTTATTGTCTTAATCTTTTGGATAAAGAGTGACGTGAATCTCTTGTTTGATTGGATCCAATCTCATTGGTATTTGCCTTTCCTTTGGTGAATCCTTAAAAAATTGTAATTAACTTGTAATTTATTTTAATTTCTCATATAAACATATATAAGTAATTTCTTACATTTTAATAAATTTTTATTAAAATTAATAATAAATTATTTTCAATATTAATTAAGTGATTTATGATATAATGCGTATAATGACTGAAGAAATTTGGTACAAAGTTGTTTGAAGCAGCTAGGAATTAATTGTACATCCCACTAAAACCAATTGACTGAATAACGTTCAAGTTGTTTGACAGGGTAAAGAAAATGAATACATTTATAGAACAAGCCACATGAAAAATGTGGACCATAGTGTGAGAGTGAAGGAGGCACAGGCATTAGTTGCTAGCATAACAATCGAACATTCTGTTTCACCGGCTCCAAATAATTGAGTGATTGTACCTTCCAGAGTCACAATGTAAAATATATAAGTATGGTGTGCCTATTAATTAGTGTGTATCAAACGCTAAATTCTCACAATAATCTTAATCAACTTACTTATGCTTATTGCAGGTGGAAGAGCGTATTGAAGGAGTAAAATAAAATGGTATAATGGATCTTGGTGGATAATACCATAACGAATTGCACCTTTTACAATGAAAACACCAAAAATTGGTAAGGCAATGTATCTAACCACGATGATCCCCACAAGAACTGAAGGCTTCAGTCCTGAACGTTTTAGCCCTGTATGAAATAAGCAATTTTTCAGTAAAACCTTGTTCATCTTCAGAACTCAGACATGACAATGAACATTGAACGATGATGTTGGTTATTACCATTCAGAAGATTTGCTCCAACTAACAAAGTCATTGCTGGAATGCATGCCTCCCTGCAAAACATTACTTACTATTCTGAACTTTGATCATGACAGAGTAATACATTTTTGAAAGTGGTGATAGCAAGAGGAGGCAACGTACCCCAGCATGGATGCAGAGTCTTCGACCACACGAAAAGGAGCATCATCACCAACAAACATCTTTTTGAAAGGAGGAACTACACCAATTATTAGTCCTACAATCTACGTATAGAAAAACCAGCTTTGTCAATAACTAAGGTGGTTCCAGTAACGCTAATAGTGATGTATGAATACATGACTCAATACTCAAACACTAAACCAAGGGATACAAACAACTATCACCTCCCATACAATTTTTAACTACGTTATTACGTTGACATGTTTTCTTAATGATGATGTTTTCCTAGTTTGCAGAGTACAATATACTTGTCTTATTTTGTCTAAAACATTTGAGACTGATTTATGGGGAGAAGAACAAGAAAGAAATTAAGAGAATCATTGGCATACCGATCCCAATGTTGGAGGTGCTAATAGAATCTTCAAATTGAGCCTTTTCACTAATGTTCTTAATGGTTTAGTAATCTGCTTTTCTTTTGATACCTGTAAAAAACAAATGGAAATTGTAATTGACTTCATGAAGGAGTACAAGAGGCATGTATAATGTATCAGAACACAGATAATGCATCCATATTTCAAAATATATCAGAACACAGACTAACCGTATCAGTTTTAAATGAAGTCACAAGATCATTGGTCTGTGCTACAGTAACCTCTGGTGTACTTGAATGGTTTTCGAGATCTGCTTCGGTTGCTGACACTGGACCTACTGTGGGACCATCAACCTTGTTCACATTAAAATTCCGGCACGAATATACGCGGATAATTTGGTACACAAAAGTCCAAATGTAGATGTTTGATATCTGGTAAACCAAAAATAGAGAAAGGAAAATCTTAAATCAAAACTGTTATGTTTTGTGTATGATGAACCTACTCAATTATACAAATGTGGCAGGTTAGATTGCCTTACTGCCATGGACAGAGAGGCATATGACATCCCTTTTGTATTACAAACACTCACAGCTCCAAAAGGACTACCACTTTCCTTGCAGACTGCTGGAATAATGATGAGAGGCATATTGCCTTGATTTCCTGTACTCATATCAAATCTAGAACAGTGAGAAAATTAAATTTGTATGTCTGATATATATGACTCAACATTGGCTTGATCTGATCTATCAGATTAACTATTCAAAATCAGTAAGTGAGCTACCTGCAGCACAACACCCCAACACAAGGCCTTGCATATCAGGAGCTGCTTTAGTTATTTTCAAACACAACCATCCCAGTGCTGTCCCGATGATAAAAGTGAAAAGTATATTCAATGGCATGAACCACCTTCAAAGTTCATAAAATCATCTCAGCTAGACAAGTTAATGAGAGAAATAGATGGAAAATAAAATTGAAAATTCTGCAGAGTGGCAAGAAATCAACGTACACCATAGCCAGGCTCTTAAATGTTATAGTTTTAGCCAGGATGCTGCAAACCAGAGCCGGTGTGAAGACAAAGTACACCAGCTGTGAAAAAAATTCACTTAGTTGTGAGCTACCAAATATTTTTGTCAATGACATTATGCTTCTGGAATATACTGCAAATATTGAATTCTATTAAATACAATGATAAAAAATGGTTATTCTGGTTTGACTTAAAACAAATGTCCATAAATTTTAAGGTAGTATCATTAAGTATCAATACGAGAGAAGTGTCTAATACACAAGACTAACGATAGAGACAGGAGAGCAAGATTAAACATACTGCATTCAAATGCTTCCTAGCATTCTCCCTGAGTATATTAAAACGGTGGAGAGCAAGAAATGTGCCAAGAGCAGTAATGATGAGGACCTTCAGAACTGGCATTAGTGAAGTTGTGAAGAGATTCCACAACTCCATTGTGTCTTCTTTCTTTACACTCTCCCACTATGGTGCAAATAATATGTTATATGAGCATCACCAATTTATAGTTCTATGTGAATCAGCAACCATCATGCTTCTGTAAATAAGATTTTGCGTGGCACATGAAACCATCTAGCAAACACTATCTTTGAAAAATATTCTATCGCACTGGCAGCATAAGAAGAGTGATTCCAACATGTTTTTAATAAATTGGGAAGAAGAGAGAACCCCACAAATTAAAAGTACACGCACTGATTTAACTTGTCAGCTTTTTCCGTGTTCATATCCCAACACCAACGGTGAATAAATTCCTTAGAGAAATTGTATGTGTTTCTTAGTTTAAATTTCTTTAAAAACTATATGTACACGAACACACTTTCCACCATCATTTTTGAATTCTACTATTATGTTTAAAAAATTGCATAAAGGTGTAAGAAAACAAACGAATGAGAATGGTGAATTTACGATTGATAATGCTTGCATTGTGATCCTCTGGACTTGGAGATTTTTATTCTGAAACAATCGAACGTGGAAAACAAAAACATCCTTTTGTGTTAGCCGCTATTTTAAAAATGTTCTGTGAAACTTAGGCGCATGTTTCATCTTTTATTTTAGTCATTCGTTTACAAATTAGCGTCCACAAAAAAAAAAAGGAACTGGATTCTTGAAGCGTCCGCAAAATATGATCCATGAATCGAACTCAAAAACATATATCTTACACTAAGAAACTCATATTCTCAAATAACAATCTTTTAAAGAATAATTTTGCAATGTTACGTTAAGTCAATTCAATTATATATTTTTAACATAAAAGTGCAGGACAAAATGTAATATTTATATATGCTTTAGGAAAGAAGGATAAAAATTATTTCAATGATAAGTTAAATTGATTAGATATACTTTTCAATATGAGATGATGACAATGTAATACTTCCAAATTTTGAGGCAAAATAATAGACAGGTACAATTTACTCATTGGATTATAATAAGGAACAATAATTAAAATCAATTCATATCCTATGACAATAAGTTTTTTTTTTTGGTAATGAGATAAAAATAGTTTAATAGCAAGGAAATCACATTTTGAGTTCTAAATGTAACAAATGTTGGGAATCCAAGTATTGGATACAAATGATAAAGTAAAGGTATTATATAAAAATAAAAACTTATTAATTTATTGTCTTAAAATTTTCGGTAGAAAGTGATGTTAATCCCTTATGTGGTTGGACTCGTATTTTAGTAATTTCGGGTAGAGAGTCTAAAAGTTATTGATAATACAAGGTGTAACAATTTTTTTTTTTTGCAAATTTACTTTTGTCAAATACAATAACTTTAGGTAAGAAAATTGTATTTCTTAAAGAGGGTCTAAAAGTTATTGATTAAATAATAAAAATATTAAAAATTATATATAACAATATTATAAGGAAAATGAGATCAATTACGAAGGGAGGTAATGGATTAAATTCTACTTGATTGCTGATGTTTATGATGTTATACTATTAAATAAATAAATTAAAGTTAAGCTTTTACTATCAACTATAATGACACATTTAACACATACGTTGATGGATATTTATTGTTAATCTTGAAACAATAGTTCATAATTTATACATTGCATTTGTGGTCAAGGAGTTATTACTTGTTATACACATGTAAAGGCATTTCAATAAGCAACTACTGATAAATAAATCTTTTTAGCATTAAAAATCACTATCAAGATGTAATATAGTACATTATATATACTCTCATAAAAGTTTAATTAAAATAAAATACTATACTTTCAATAAATAAATTCCTTTTAATTATTCATCAGTTGATAATTAATATTTTTGATACTTTTCTAAATTGGACAAATCCTTATCGATATTTAAAGTTTGACTTTATATAAAAGAAAACTAAAGAAAGTAATTACAAATATAGTATGCGTGACTCCCATTCCCATAAACATTAAAGGAGCAAACCAAGAAGAACACTTGTTCGAATAAAGGAAAGGATCTCATCTTATACTTTTCTAATAAAACGTTCCAATCAATAGCATTATCTTTAGTCCTTTTTTACATTTTTTTTGGCCAAGTTTATCTCGATGACTTTCATATTGTCTATTGCAATACCTTGTTTAATAAGAAAAACATTTCTAAGTAGAGTTATATAGGTTAATTAAACAAAAATGTTAAGAAAATAAATTTCCAATAATTTTAAAAATGGTTTTGAAAAGTTAACATAAATTATCGATAAGTATAATATCACTATCTAAATTTATTAACTATTCCCTAATTTGTAATTCGTGGGCCAAAGAAACTTTTTCACGCAAAATACGAAGTCAGTCAGCCGTATGCACCTGTTTATCTCTATTTTATTTGGTTATTTTCTTCTCTTCTGATCAAACTTAATCCAAACACGCAAGTACAGAAGATTATACATAATTAATCATCACCTTCTGAGTTGGAGTCCACATTAACATGGATAATTATAGTATTATAAGAGAAACCAAACTTCACAACGTATATACTTTTATACTAATCTATTAGTTTTGAAAAAGCATTATATTATCTCACACTACAAATTCACAATTAAGGGTGGTATATTAGTTATACCATATGAAGTTCAACAAAATTGATACTATACTAATATAATCACTGGGAAGAAAAATTACTTGAAATTAGCTTTTAGAATACATACGCAATTCCATAATCAAATTTATCTTTAAATAACATTTATATATCAATACATCTCAACATAGAACAAGAGTCTATAAAGAAAAAATGTACATATCCAGCAACTCAATAAAGCATATAAGAAACTGCAGAGCATTGCAGATTAAGATAATAATAAATACAGATTCTTGAACACATACAGTATGTATATAATATATAATATATAATATATAATATAACCTTTGATTTCTTGTAAGTATTGCAGCATTCCCTTGACGAAAAATTATGGTCAGAGATTAGTTTAAACTTAGAACAAGAAAGACTTTGACACTTAAAGAGAGGTTCAATGTTTGTCGGATGCAAAAGGAAATGGAACAACGAGACGAGGATAAGTTTGAACTCCGTAGGACTGAAAGTTTCCTGCGACATTGATTTCTTCGAAAGGGGGACAGTTTTTGCCGCTTGTTCCTGGGATGTAGGTGCAAGTAGAAGGTCCTGAGGGAGGCACTGGACCCTTGTCTAGAGACATAAGGTTCAGTTGTTCTTTCATGCTCAATACCCTACCAGCTAGGTTTGGCTCAACATGAACTGCAAGTACCAGAATAAGCGCCAAAATGAAGTTTAGAACCTTCATCATTCTGTGTTTGAAGCATCTCAATGGGGTGTAGCTATTTATATTGGTTGCCTTTCGTGTTGAGTCATGCTTTTATTTTATGGTTTGCTTTTCACTATCGATTACTAGTATTTTAGTATTTGACAAAAACGCATCAGATATGAATTACTCACGTGCTGGATTAATATACAATCATGATTATCCATTAATTCTTCTTCCACGTAAATGATGTTTAGCCTAATTGAATGTCCTGTTAACAAGGATTTAGATATGATAATTAATTGAACTTTGGAGAACAAATTGTTATCTACTTTCTCTCTTTGATAAAGATCAGTCTACTTTGAGCAAGAAGAAGAGATAGTCAACTTTGGCTCTATCATTATAGTAAATGACTATGCACAGTATAAATACATGCATTATACTATTTTTATACACTAATACAAAATGAATGTCTAATATTAATCGTTACTCCAAAAATCAATTAATGTAAAAAATATCATAAAAATTATCAACAACTTTTTTTATAAAAATAAAATAAAGACAAAAAAACTCACATCATAGATGTTATAGTTATGAGCCAAACACCATACACTTTGCATAAACTCCGTTTCAATTTTTTCTTTTTTCCAAACTAGATAAGAAAATATTTTCAGCAAAAATAAAAATAATACACAAATTTATCTTGTAACTAAAATATACCTTCGAGCAAACATCACTTTTTTTAAAAGGGTTTTTCAAGAGATTTAGTAGGAAATACAATACCAATCTCACTATAGAGAAATCTATGTAAGAAAATACCATTACATCGGATCTAAAAATTTTAAAGATAAAAACATGATGAAAACTTTAAACCTAGATTCTGAAGAAAAAGTGTATTTGATTATTAATTTGTGAAGAATAATATAAAAGTATATATAAAATATGGTTTAAAGTGTTTTGAGGTTTACCTAGCATGGAATTAAAAAATGTGTAGAAGCTAATTGGAGAAGGTGGGGACATTCGAAAGTGGCACAGGGATTTTGTGACGCAAAGTGAAGTGCACACGGAAGCATGAAGAAATGTGAAAGCAACCTTAACTTATATGAGAATAAAACTATTTGAAAAGAAATAACTTTTTATCACAATAAGGAAAGAAAGAAAAATATTATTTTCACATACTTCAATTTTTTTTAAATTTTTTTTTCTATTTTTTATTTTTTAAAAAAATATAAAAATTTATATTTTTATAATCATTTTATATTTTTATAATCTATTACAAAATATAAAAAAAATATTATGATAACATTATTTATAAAGAAATAAAAAGTTTGGTATTAGGTGAAAGCATATAACAGAAGTGGGGTTGGTACTCTGAATCTAATTGCAAATCACTGTTATTACATCTGAATCTTTAAAGCCAATGGAAAATAGATCTCTATGTCAACGCACTGTCTACCTCACACAATAACATATTAATTTAGGGATTATTTAGTTAATCAAATATCTATCTTTATCATATAAAAATAACCCAATAAATTGTTTCTTATGTTTTCTTCTTACCAAAACAAATGTCACGGATTTTATGAGAAAAACTTCTTTGCACTATTTCAAAGGTGTTGATTTCAATGGAAAGGATTTGGGAGACCCTACATAATCTCCACCATGAAAAGATAGGAAAATTACTGTTTCCTTTACAAATATTTTTCTTAATAAAAATAATAATGTATATAAAAGTGTAAGATGTATGGTAAAAATAAAATAAATACAATTAAAGTGTTCTTATTTTATATCAGATGTGTTTTCTTTATTTAAGGAAAATCAAAATAAACATAGATAGTGTTATGTTTTTTTTTTGTGCCATTTTGTTAATAGGTTGTTCAAGAAGTACACTGATATTTTTAAGTTTTTAACATTTTTATTTGTTGTTTATTTTTATAATATAAAATTACTATTTTGATGATTTTTTTTACATAATTATGTTTATTGACTATCATTTTTATAAATTTTATTATTGTGATGGTATAAACACATTTTATTTATATAATAATTTAATGTCATTCATAAATTATGAAATTTATGATTAAATTTGAATTATCACTAATTTATTATTTTTTTATTTTGTTCAAATAGCATATTATAGTTTTTATTAGTATAATTAAAAAGATATTCCATTACAATTTAAAAACAATAAATAAGAGATATTTAACATATTTTTAAACTTGAATATTTGTTTTTTTATAATTTTTTAAAATTACTTTCTAACTTTATCAACTTGGTTACTTTTAACATATGGCAAATTAATGGAAGTTTTAATTATCAGGAAATTTTATTTATGTGTAATTGTGAAATATTTTATATACTTCTATCACTATTATTCATTTGGTTGGTATTTTAATTTAAATTTTATATAATTATAATTTCTTTATAAATATTTGACATCAAATAAATGAAATTTATTAGTATAAAATAAGACTTCAATATCTCGCGTTTTAACGTTAAGAAATTCAATTAAGATGTCAAAATTTAGACTTTTTGGACATCAATTGATTATTATCAAAAATTGGGAATTTCAATGTCATCCTGGATAAAATTCGCGAAAATCTTTGGTGCGAAAATGAAAATGTATTCATATATGACATCAAATGCTTTAGTTTCATATGTCAAAAGGCTATAAGAATTAGAATATCACTTTTCAGAAGTTATATGTTAATGAACTCATTAAAAGTTTGAGCGGGAGGTTGAAAATTCATTTACTTTACCTCTACGCGAGACCCTCTTTTCTGCTCAAACATTTTTCGGACGAAGCTTTTCGGTGACCAACACATATAATATAATCTTACTTTCATTTTATACAAATTCATTTTGATTAACTACTTTAAGTATGATTTTCGTTCGTTTTGATCAATTGGTTCTGTGCATAAGTAGTTTTTAGAGCATAGGTGATTCTCCTTTCTCTCTCTGTGATGACAATATTTTAACGAACCCACTTTCAAAAAGGTTAGTTTTCGTTTTTGTTTACAAGAAGGTTGAACTTGTTGGTATTAATATTGTTAAAGTTGTTTGATGTATTTTGATATTGTTTTACTTGTTTATTATTCCTATTACACATTATATATCCAAGTTTAGGGTAAAAAACTGAGTATATTCAAAATAACTCTAAAATAACTTGAAAATTTGTTCAAAACACTAAAATATCATGAGAAGCTCCCACACACAAAAATTATATCAAAATTCAAAAATATTTTGCAAAGTTTGGAAAAACGAAAATGATTTGACGAAAAATAGAAAACGACATTCTTTTTTTTTTAAATCTACAAGGAATAGTTGGGTTAATTATATATAAGGAGTAATTAAATTTGTTGTAATGTTTTGTGATTAATGAAACCTCTTAAAGATATTTAAAGAAGAACTGCTCAACTTAAAACAAACCAGAATAAAAAAGTGTCTTACTGTTTTTGTTTTTCAAAGGTTTTTCCTAAAGAATGTTTTATAAGTTTAAATGTTTAACAAATATTGCAGATGATCCTGTAAAGAATTGATACAAGTTAGATTGTACATGATTTAAAGTTAGGTGAGCGGAGTCCAATGTGTTTTTTTTTTGTGTATTAATACTGTGAACTGTTTTATTTATCATTTTAATACGACATTATAATTAGTCTTTATATTCAGATTATTGAGTATTCTCCCATATTATATTATGCTTCTAGTTACTCTTTTTTTTCATAAAACATTGAAAAATTATATATGATAAAGGTTATAACGAATTATAATTTTTTTTACTATTAATTAAAATGTATAGATATGAACAATATATAATATTTGTAGAATTTGTAATTTATTGTTCTCATTATTTTTTAAATAACAAATATAAGTAATCAACAATCACTTAAATACTTTTTGCCGACAGCAGAACCTCTGATATTATTTCATGAGTACCTTTCAACTAGATCATTCCTATGATTGAAAAACTTTATAGTGGCTACAGAAGTTTGAATTTGTTGAACCCTTTGCACTCAGAGCGCATGATAAAATCAAACCTAATATATTCAGTTTTGACATAGCAATAATTTGCATCTTATTATAAACCACACAACTGATATATTTTCATTATTCGGTGAAGTTCCAAAAGACTGAAACTATAAAAAACATCATAAAATTAGTAGGAGAAAACATATATTATAGACACAAACAGATACACTCTCATCATATTATTCTTTAAATAATAATTTATTAATATATCATACAACTGAAATATAGTTAACATGAGTTTGTGTATAAAATACCAGCATCTTATTTTTCTAAAGAAACATATAAATGGGCTATATCGATCCAACATTAATAAAAACTGGAGAAGATTAGAAATAAACTTAATTAATAATGATAAGTAAATTAATTAAGGCAATAATGATATTGTTATAGAAGAGAGGTCCATGGTTCAATGTTGATTGGTTGAAGACGAAAAGCAGAAGATGAGGATAAAAAGTTTAATGAGCACGGTGCTGAAAGTTTCCTGCGACATCCATTTCTTCCAAAGGAGGACAGTTTTTGCCACCGGTTCGGGGGATATACGTGCAGGTAGAAGGCCCTGAGGGAGTAACAGGACCCTTGTTGTCTAGGGACATAAGGTTCAGCTGTTCCTCCATGTTCAATACCCTACCACCTAGGTTTCGCTCAACATGAACCACAGCAAGAACCATAATCACTGCCAAAATAAACTTCAAAACCTTCATTGTTATCTTATGTGTGCTTGGAAACTGAGGAAACAAGGAAATTGATGAAGAATCTATATGGGGGGTCCAGGTATTTATAGTTGGAATCCACTCTCCATGAACTGTGAATCCTGCTTATATTTTGAGATTTAGTTTTCAGTACTGATACGTCATATTCTGATTAGTATTCATGGTGTATTTTTACTTCAAAATGGTGGTTATCCCTTTCCTTTACTTTATACCCACGTAATTGATGTAACCTAATTGAACAGTTAAAAGGGTTTATGTCGAATATCATGATTAATCTTTTAACTACAGAGACAACAAGTTCTGACTTAGTTAACTTGTTCTCCTTGATGTAGATGAACCGTCTACGTTTTCAATGAGAACATGCAGAAGGTCAAATGGGAACTCTATTATCATGAAATGACTAAATGTGACTACATATATGGACAGTGACAACATTTATATACATAAAAGCATTGAGTGATTTTATTTCAACAATACATTTTCATCGTATGTATCTTATAGAAGGAGAAAAGTTTGTTCAAAAAATAAAAAGTATAAGATGAGAAAGTATCTACAAGTGTCAATGATTATAGGGTTGAGATATATATGTATATTTATATTCTGTGTTGATAAAAAAATAAAAAGAAGATAGTATGAGACTAATTTAAGCATATAAAATTGATGATTAAGAGTTGTAAAAGCAGGTTTATAGTTGGTGGGGACATTCCAAACAGGCAAATGCATATTGAGCGCACACGCAATGAAGCAGTAGGATGACTTTTTGGGCACAGGAGATCCTAAATTTGGCATATCTTGAGGTGCAAGCACCTTGCATAGGAAAGTGGGGTAGGTATATACGCTGAACTTATGTCAAATAAATTACTTCATACAAAATTACCTCATCAATACTCAACTCTTTCTATCAATGCATCAATCGCTTTTCTTAGTGGATACAGTACAAAAACTATGACTCACTTTACTCATATATTAGAATGAGTTTGATTTAGTGATAAGTAGGAGTCACGACCCATTTATCTACATTGTAATTTAAAGTGGATCATTTACCTAAACAATTAGATAGATGTAGAGAAAAGACCAGAAAGGAATAAAATAGGAAAATGAAAAAAGAAAAAGAGAAAAAAAAAAATGAAGTGGTTAGCTAGAAATGTCGTTTTTATTAGAAAGTGATTTTTAAACTTAACTCAAATTCATAAAATCAGTCACCAAAATAAAATTTACATCCATTTATATATCATATCATAAATTGGTTTTTATCTCTGATGAATGTAAAAGTAGTTAGAATAATATTTGATACAGAAGTTAGTAAAAGTATATTAAATATATATATCTTTAGTCTATACTATTATTATTATTATATATATATACATATAAATAAATATATATATATATATATATATATAAATATATATATAAATATATATATATATATATATAAATAAATAAATATATATATATATATATATATATATATATATATATATATATATATATATGTGACATATATATATATATATGACATATATGCATATGTGTATACAGACATATATGTATGTATACATGTATACATATATGTCTGTATACACATATACATATATGTCATATATATATATATATATATATATATATATATATATATATAATATATATATATATATACTTTTATATGTAGTATTTAATTATAAAATAAATTTTTAAGTCATTTAAACTTTTTTAAATATTATTTAATAAAATTCAGGAAATTATAAATAAGTTTAGTATAGAGTTCTTACTGTATTCGTTTCACTGAATGATGATGCATAAGGTATATCTCCAATAATCCTCGTGCTATGGTATATAATCCCTTGTGCCATCATCGGAGATAACTTAATAAAATACCACCTAAAATATTAAAATATTTTAATAATGAAAACCTTAAGAAGAAACATAACTTCGATTTTCATAAATTTGTAGTATTATTTATTTTTAGTAGTTAAATAATTTTTTTTAAGTACAATAAATATACAAATTCTTTAATTTAACGTTAAAATCCATTTCTTTAAGCTTTTCTTTTATGATTTTTCTAATTATTACGATAACTCTTCTTTATGTTATTTTAATTTCGGCATCACAATAGTAACCAAGACATTCTAAATTTGTTCTTTCATGAGTAATTAAATAAACTATTTGTACATCATAAATCTCAACATAATGAAGAAGGGTAACATAATACCATTAGCAAATTTTCCAATATCCAACATTATAAATATATCGTATAAAATACAGAATATTAGAAAATTGCAATAGTGATAAGTATAAATTATAACGAAAGATCATTTTGCTAGAGTGAGATATACAGGTGTTTGACTTATTACAATAGAGAGTTCACTTATTGCAAGAGTTCAGTTCACCACCAATGTGCAGTTTGAGCTTAATAAATAAACCTTATAACCAGAGGCTTACATGCTTAAGAGAACTTCAATGCTGACTAGTATATCAACACCAGTTGGACCAAGAAGACGAGGATAAGTTTCAGTTTCAGTGTTTCCCGCAACATTCATAATCTCCTCAGGAAGGGGGCAGTTTTTGCAAACAGTTGGAACAAGAAGACGAGGATATGTTTTTGCCAACATGTTACTAGTATTTAGTGTTTGACAAAATATATGTTTAATACCACACTGAAAATTAACACACACATGCATGCATGAATTAAGAATGTAATCAAAGGAAACTTTAGCTGGTGGGGACTCCCCCAACAAGCACACACTGTTTTTCTCATGCAGACGGCTGAAAATACTCAAATGTGTTATTATATACAGTATTATACTGTATATTTATCCAAGTCACTAGCTTTTCCATGAAAAAAAAGAAAATAAAAAGTTGGTCAGATCCTGCATCTGGCACATAAAGTGTTATAGTATTTGTCATAGGAAAGTGGGGTGGGTGGTGTGAGTCTATCAGAGATGAATCCCGAGGTTACGTTAGCTACTGATAAAGTGCACGATCGATACTGCAGAGTTGTGGTCAATCTAAATGTACATGTCAATCCAGCAAATCAAATATAAAGGATTATAGAATTAATTGTTTGTTCGATGTAGGATTCGGATTTGAAACTTGGATCTATGAAAAAAATGAAAAGTTATTTAAATTTGTTCGATTTTAAACGCAAGTTATATTTGATTTGAGTTCAAACGCAAGTAATATCAATTGCTATCGTGAGTTCAATTTCCGAGCGTGTCTTTAGTAATAAAAATTAAGAATAATGTAAATACATTCTTTAGTCTTTTTTCTTGCGAATCATTTTTCAAAAATAAAATCTTAAAATTACTTTCAAAATTTGAAGCAATTAATATTTTAAATACAACTATTAATTCTAAAATTATGTTAACTCTACAAATTTGAAATAAAAAAAAAACATTATGAAAAAGAATTAACTTTTTTCATAAGCTGAAAATATTACTGAATTTGGAGCTCCAAATAAACTTGTCATATATAAGGGTGTGATATTTTGACACCCACCAAATAAAATACATTCATTTTACAATTCAATATAATACTATGTTAATTATTTTTGTTTTAATTTTTAACTAAAATTTTAACATACATTATTATATTATTAATTATAATGGAAGTAATTGAAAAATATGATGTAAAATAATCATTTTTCTGTATATAACCAGGTCAAAATAAGGTCTCGAACCCTGTTTTTGAATTCTCAATGACAAAAGTATTATGGTTTTACAAACAGTGACAGAATTAAGTTATAATTTAAAATCAGGTTTGCATCCAACAATATATCATAGATCAATTAACACGATTATATGTATAATACATTTGCCTTAAGTGTTCTAAAAAAGAAACGACGTAAACAAGTAGAAATGGAAAGATTGCAAGAAAACATAAATATGATCCTTGTGTTAGACATAAAGTGTTTGATTTCAATGTTGATCTGTTGCAACTGGAAATGGAAGAAGAAGATGAGGATGATAATTAGGTTTGATTTCCTTGACAGGGGGGCAGTTTGTGCCACCAGTTCCAGGGATATATGTGCAGGTTGAAGGCCCTGAGGGAGGCACAGGACCCTTATCGTATACAGCCAAAACACCACCTTCTTCCTTCATCTTCCATACCCTACCACCTACGCTCGGCACTACCTCAACCACTGTACCAACAACCACCACTGCAAACATAAACTTCATCAAAACCTTCATGCTTCTCTCTTTCTCTTTTAAGAGGAAACAACACAACTTATCATCAAACATCTGAACCAGCTACGCCTATTTATATTGGTTGCCTATGGAGTTCTGCCTATCAATAAAATTTAATAACTTTTTTTTCTACAACTTTTTACAACGTATTTTGGTGACTAATCAAATTTTTTAAAATAAATTCAAACGTACCAATAATATTAGTATATAATAATATTAAAAGTAGCATGTAATTAAAAAAATATTATAGTAGACATAAATAACCATTGTTATAGATAAATAGTGGTTAAACCTGTTAATAATAATATATAATAGTATTTATTCATAAACATTTTCATTTAAAAAGTATTATAGGCTAATAACATTAAAACATGGGAGGTAACAAAATTAAGTAGCAATAGTAATATAAAAAAATATCTTGCTAGGTTATAATGAGATTAATTTTAAAGTAATGCTAAATAAATATACACAATGAATATCTTTGATAAATATTATTCATTTGAATCTGTTGTATAAGATATAAAGGAATGAGTGACATATTGAACTAAAATATCTAAATATGATTTTATTTTAAAAATTGAATTTACTAAGTTAAAGTAAGTTTCAATTTAAATTCTTAAATAGTAATCTAATAGCTGTTTTTTAAGTGTAATATCAATTCGCTTCACTTGTTATCGGATTATTACTACAAGTAAAATCATAAAAATCATTATTTGAAAGCTCTCAATATAACGAATTAAGAGTAAAGGTCTTAAAAAAATTTAAGAACTTTATCATATCCTGTTAATTTTTTAAAAACTTGAGATTTGTTTTAAGGAATAAATATGTTTTTTATTTTTTAAATTTAAGTAAAAATTGAAACTAGTTCAATTTTTTTGAATTTTGATCCATTTTAGTTTTTTAATTCTAAAAATACGTGAATTTATTTTTTTAATCAAATTTTATTAGATTTATTTCACGTTCCAAACATATTTTATTATAGTATTTAAGTTATTTATATTATTACACATCTTTTCTTTAATGTTAGTTAAAAAATATGTTGAAACCTCAAATAAATATAATAAAATTTGATTAAAAGAATTAAATTCACACAGTTTTAAAGATAAAAAACTAAATTGGTCTAAAGTTTTAAAATGAAACTAATTTCAATTTTTACTAAAAATTAAGAAAGCAAAACTATATTTAACCCTTATTTTAATAAAGATGTCTTTCTTAAAGTTGAATTATAACCATATCCAAAATTTTGGATCATCAAATAATTAAGGCACAAATTTATAAGATATAAATTAAAGTAAGAAAATAGAATTAGCTCGGGTGGAAAGATATAACACGTTACATTATTATATAAACTAAAACAAGAAAAGGGAATTAGATATATACGTCAATGAATTGCCATTGACTTGTAAGTAAATCATAAGTCAATGTTTTGCCGTGAGCAGATATCCCATTGGCTCATGCATAGATTAGACAGAATTTCAAAATTTTGAAGGTTTTAAATATTAATGAGAATTTGTTTATTTTAGTTTCATTGTTATTTTTGAAAATATGGATAAAAATTGTGTTTTTAATTAGATAAATGATTTAATTTTCATATTATAATTTTTTTTCAAATAAATTAATTATATAAGTTAATAAATTAATTTTAATTCTAATTTAATTTTATAAAAAAAATTATAAAATAATATTTAGTTCTATTTATATATATTATAAATTAATTTGGTAAATAAATTAAAAATTTGTTGAACAGTTATTCTGAAAAAGTGAACGTCAAAATCTACATGCATAATGGTTGGAAGCTGGAATATTGACTACATTCAGATGGGTGATGCAAACAAGTGGACTTGTGTTGTTATCGTGAAGCAAACAAAGTTCTCAAACACCAACCAATCCAGCAGACACAACATAGTGCAAAATTCGCTAAATTTCATCCTATCTCATTTTATATATCAATTTTACCAAAATAATTAAACTTAAAGTTATTTTTTAATATGATATATATCATTTATCCTGATTAGATTACGAGTAAAACATCTTACAAAACATATTCTTAAATTTTGGTTTAAAAGAAAACACAAGTTAAGTTTGTGTATCGTTTCAAATATTGAAAATATAAGTATATCTCTAAGTTTTATACTGAATATAAATGAAAAAACATATAAGAATGTCTATAAATTTATTATCTTATTAAAATTTGGAGTTGCCAAATAATATCAATATTGGGTTAAATATGTTTTTAGTCCCTATACTTTGGGACGATTTTGGTTTTAGTCCATTTTCAAAATAAGGTACAATTTAGTTCTTCAACTTTAGAAAACTCTGGTTTTAGTCCTTTTTACCAAATTTTTTTAACTTTATTTGTTGTTTCAAACGTTTTTCTCAGTTAACATTGAAACAAAAATATGTCAAACAGTGTAAACAATCCAAATACTATAATGAAACGTGCTTAAAACAGCAAATAAAGTTAAAAAAATTTGGTAAAAATGACTAAAACCAGAGTTTTCTAAAGTTGAAGGACTAAATTGTACCTTAATTTAAAAATGGACTAAAACCAAAATCGTCCCAAAATATAGGGACTAAAAACATATTTAACCCTTATTTTATGTGATTAAGTATAAGTTGTTAAAAATTCAAGTGTAAGTCTAAGTTTCACATTTGATAGAATTAAGAGAATAGAACATTATATAAAAGTAAAATATTCATTAACTTATTGTTTTAAAATTTTGAATAGAAAATATGATCAATTCCTTATGTAGTTGGACAACGACATACGAAAGATACTCGTGATTATTAACCTCATTCTCTACACATCTAACAACAAAAACATTTTTCAAGAAATACGAATATTCTGATTTATGTCTGCATGGAAGAATAAAACATATATACTTCATTAAAAGAAGATGCAAATGGTTGAAAGCATCTATAATAATATTGGGAATGAATAAATTGTGAGGTTGATATGAAAAAGGAGAGCAAAAAGGCATTGATGAAAGTGAGTTCATAAGGAAGCAAGAGATAACCAGAAAAAGCATAGTGCGTAAA
Organism: Vigna mungo; assembly: GCA_036885675.1. Lineage (NCBI taxonomy): Eukaryota > Viridiplantae > Streptophyta > Magnoliopsida > Fabales > Fabaceae > Vigna > Vigna mungo. Next base: position 39,399,032 of record CP144692.1, on the reverse strand, counting down.
GCATAACGAGCAACAACTGAGAATATTCCTGACCACAAACCCTGATTTATTATATCCTTTTACAGTGACATATATGCTTTGTGTTTGCTTCATCACACACCCATTTCTTCATGCTACTTTTTCAACAGCCATTATACACTGCTTTGTTTCGCTGGGTGTGGAAAACAATTCACAAAATTTTTATAATTAAATTAGACTTTATTTTAAATTTACTCATTTGCTACGTATTATTTTTCTCAAAGTTTCTTTAACTTTAAATTCAGATTCTTTTAAATAGTCACATATTTTTAAAAATTTAATTGCTTTTGTATATTATGCGTAATTTTAATAGTACATCTAATCTTCTAAATTTTCAAAAACTAATCGATTAAGAAAGTTTAGTTCAACGTAATATATCATCTAACTGTTAATAAAATAAAATAAAAAGCTAAATCACTTTTACAAAATATAAAATTATAACATCCGCTCAACTATGGAGAGATTAAAAGTGGATGAGTTTTCACTAGTGCAAAAACGTTGTTTAACGTCGGTTAATTTGGGCTTTTAACGTCACTTTCACAACCGACGTCTAAACGGGTGACGTCTATGGGACGTTGGAAATCCTCTCATCGACATCCATATAAACATCGGTTCACGATACCCACCGACGTCCATATAGACATCTACTTATACCCACACCGACGTCTAATTTCTGTATATAGACGTCCACCTACGCAAAAAACCGATGTCTATGTTGAATATATAAAGAGGTTTAAAGTGACACTAACCGACGTCTATGTTGTTATAGACGTCGGACATGGCATTAACCGACGTCTAACAATGACTTTGAGTTTTAATGCAGTTTTGATCCAGGCTTTCGGTAGCATTGTGTAACACTCTCCTCTCGCTAGTTTCCCCAAAAAAAAAGCTTGCGTCTTTTGAATCTTCTAGTCCTTTCAACCCAAAACCGAACCTGGGTCCATGGCTACTTCCAATTATTCAACCGCAACAGAAAAAAATTACGGTGTCGAGAAGTAGACAAGGACCCAAGTTCCATTTTGGGTCGGAAGAACTAGAAAACTCGAAAGATCGCCTCTCTTTTAGTGAGGAAACTAGCAAAGGGAGAATGTTGCACTATGTTACCCAAAGAGTGGATCAAAACTGCACTAAAACACAACACAAAAAAAGCCAATTTTAATCAATTGAACGACAAGATAATCGATAAAAAAACTAAAGAAAATTTAAACGGTAAGCATAAGAAAAACCACGAACCTGGGATGAAGAGAGAAAAAGGAGAGGACGAAGACAGTGACGTTATGAGAAAATACAATGCAATGCTGGAAGAGATAAAAAGAAGAGGTGCGCAAGGGAGTAAAAGAAGAGGAGAAGGAGAGAAAAAGGAGAAGAGATGAAGACGCGATCAGAAACTTAGTGGTTAGAAGGGTCTCCGGTGTATTTAAAATGAAATTGGGCGTCGGTTGCTCCAGAAACCGACGTCTATAGACGTCAGTGTTTCAGGGGATCCAACGTCTAGGAAGCTGAAAAGATTGACGTTTTGGTTTCCTGTCAGAGTACTTCACCTCCTCACATCCGACGTCTATAACCCTCGAATTTGGTGAAAATACAGAAACCTTGACGTCGGTGCCCCTCAGGACCGACGTCTACATTGAAGAATTTGTCTTCCCGCCTTCCAGCCAGGCCTTAGACGTCGGCCTTTGGCTACCTGACGTCTAATTGCCTGGGGAATTAGGTGAACAACATTAATTGTAGCCTAGTCAACGTCGCTTTTTCACGGGATCCGACGTCTATCCGACGTCTAGTCGACATCTCGGTTGACGTTTGATTTCCTGTCAGTGACTTAGACGTCTGGGCCCTTCCTATCCGACGTCTAAGCTCCTGGGAATTTGATGGGGAGCATTAATTGCAGTCTCATAGACGTCGGTCCCCTGAAAATTCGACGTCAATGGACTGGCTTTTCACATACCTCAGGCAATTGGACGTCAGGTTTCGGCAGGTTCAACGTCTATGATGTCATAGACGTCGCCTGACATCGAAACAGATGTCTAGTTTTCCAATTTATTTACGATAATACCACCGTGCAGCAGTAGACATCTGATTTTTGAGGAACGGACGTCTAAGGGGTGACGTTAAACAACGTTTTTGCACTAGTATTCATTTTCTTTATGAAAATACTCTTAACAAAGACTAGTTTTCAAAATCAAAAACAATATAAAAAAATAGTTTCTGCAGTGTAGATATTTTATTTATTATATATGCTTAAATTTTAATAACTCTAACAAGTTCAACAACTTGAGTGAAAATAAATATTAACTTTATTTGATTTTATTTTAAACAACTTAAAAAATAAAATATAACAAGTTACAACATATTTATACAGAACATAACATACTTATGTAATAATAATCATAAGAATGAGAATAAAAGGGAAACGAAATACATCCAAAAAATATAAAGATTGTACATATAGGTTTTCGTTTTTTTTTCACATTAATGTATGTGTTGGTGTAAATCTCAATGTTTCAGAAATAAATCAGAGTGAATATGGTTTCAAGTTTCTCAATAATTTTATATTACATAAATTCTTCAAAAATTAACATAAACAAGTACTGTTAAGATGTATGGAACTTTGTTCTTAGAGAAGGAAGAACAATAGGCTACATTGTGTAAAATCATTACGTGAGGAAATAATTTCCATTTCTCTATTCTTCTCTCTTATTTCAAATACAAATGCATAAACAATTAAAAATAAAGAAATTTCTCCATACCAAGTTTCATCAAATAAGACCAAGTTTCTGAAAAAGAGACACTTTTATCAGTGTCGTGACATCCTTAAAGTAGGTTCAAAGGATGCAATCCTAACAAATTCTAAAACAAATATTTCAAAACAAGAAATAACAAAATTTTGAGAAGCTATTAATAAAAAATATCTTAACCACAGAATGATTTGTAGTTAAGTTAAATATAAGCAAAAGGAATAGGCATCCAAAACCTATACAAGGTGTGTTTGAGATATTAAATCCATTTTTGGGCCTCTGATCCTTTGTCTAAGTTTAAGCTTTCATATATAACAGCTAATCATTCTATTAAATTTCACAATGTTTATCAGATTAGAAATGTGGATCAGTAATTGTTTGCCTCGAAATTTCAAAAATATTACTAAAATAAAACCTATAAAGTATAATAGGATCCTTTAATAAATACTTAAGCACATACTAAAACTTGGCATTCACCTTTTCAATAAGGTCCCGTGCATCTTGATTACCCACAAATTCTAAGTAGTTCTAATCAAAACCAAAATATTAAATGAAACAAAATCATCATTAATTTAATTTGTCAGTCTTATTTTACATAAATCATTTCACACAATTTTTAACGTAATACAAATATTCTAAATAGTTCTAGTCAAAACCAAAGTATTAAGCAAAACAGAATCTTCGCAAGAATTATCACATATTTATATATATAATATTAAGTCTTTTCCCTTATTTGATGAAACTTTTAATTCAACTTTAGATAAATAATATTTTGATATACATATTTTTACATTTAAATTATCATCTTATTTTTTACTCTCTTTTTTTTAAACTACAAAAATTTATTTTCTATAACTATTTTATTTTTGAAATGTGTATCAAATTAATGTATGTCAAACTACCATTACTCAAAATTTGAAGACAATAAACATTAAATTTTTAATAAAAAAATAATATAAATTTACATTCATTTGACACATTATAACATAAAATGATAAAAAAACATTAAACTTTTGTATGTTTTAAAATAAAAAATATAAAATATAAAATATAAAAAGATAGCGTTAAATAAATGTAAAATTTGTATATAACAAAATATTATTTCTTATAAATTTTTCATTTTATATAGTTTAATTTTGTCCTTTTATCAAATGTGAAAATTTGACTCATTATTTCTAACAGTTAGTGACACAAATCTAAGATTCAATTCAATTTGATAGTCACATTGACACAAACAAGAGAATATAGGACATTCTTACATCACTAATATGCAACTTCGTCATAACCAAGAAGAGAAAAGATTTCCTAAAGGCGTAGTTCTTTTAAACAAACACGATAATACTAAACGTTAAATATATATATATTCAGTTACTTTAAACATTAACTAAGTTCAAACAAAATTAATATAAAACGATATTACTATATTAAAAATTATATATATATATATATATATATATATAATTATTTATTATACTAAACTAAATTGTTATCTAATCTTGACATAATATAGCAAAAACAATCTTTGTCCAAAAGGAAAAAAATTTACCAATACAATTTAGAGTAGGTATGTGTAAACAACTTTTTTTAACAATTTTTTAACAATAAACTATATATCACTACTTTATTGATCTATTTATTTGAAACTAACTAATTACAAGCTACTGTATACGTTGTAAAAAAATTGTTAAAAAAATATTTATTTATATATAGAATAAGTATCGACCATTTGCAAATGTCGATACAGTCTTGGTTTTCAAAATCTAGAATAGCGGACTAAAATGGGGCGATGGTTGGGAAGCAGGAGTTATTAGGACATAAGTGTTGAAACCTAATAATGATTCATCGATAATCTGAGGCAGGCAAAGAGAGATGAAGTGGATAAAAAACTGGAATCAAATAACTCACACTCTTTACAAAATGTTTTTTAATCGAGAGATTACAACCTCACTCCAATCTAAAAAGACCCAACAATTTCCTCAAACACATTACATTTGTTAGTGACCACTCATTGGTGGCACGCTTCTTTACCGTTTCCCTCTTAGGGACCACTTGACGGCCTGAATACAGTATAACCATTGACACCGCATGTCATATTTGAGTAATCTGGATAGTATGCATAATTACCGTTCTCTGTGTTTCTCATGCCCAGATACAACAGATCGGAACCACCCACTTGCCATTGGTTTGGTATCAACCCATCTACCTGACCATTCACGCAATGCACACTATTCATCGCTGGAATATAATCCCTCACTGAATCATAATGCCCACCAGACAAGCTATACCCTCCTTGGAATCTATGGTCATGATGGTAACTTCGTGACCGCTCAAACCTGCAAGAAGTGGTTGAAGATCCCTGATCATCATTTGCACCCAAATCCCCTGGAAAAGTGGACTGTCGATTTAGCAACTGCGGTCCGTTATTCAGAGACTGGAATGCTGAACTTGATTTAGCCGACTTCCCAATAACATGTTCATCATCAAGCAGGTCATTTATGATATCAAGGTGTGGGAACTCATCCACAATTAACCCTTGATTATGACGCCCAGATGCACAGGCTGGGAACTCAGTTGACATGTTTCCCATTGATCTACTGTGCGCTGGCCTGTACAAATCATGATTTTGAGCATCATCGAGCCTGGAGGGTTGATCTAAAGGCATTCTGTTCGATTCCCTTTGAGAGCTCTCAACCCAGTGGGAACCATTCTGTAAAACATCCCGTGCAGTCAAGCTAAAATGAACACCAGATTGACCAGAACTTTTGTCCAATCTGTCAGAGCTCTGGGATAAAAATACAGATGACACTAACGAAGATGGTTGAGAATAGCCAGGTGATGGATTTACTCCTGAACTTGAGGAGCTGGAATGGGTCAGACTAGCAGCAGTTGATGCCATAGGGTTCCCCATAATCACATTTCTGTAGGATTGAGGAGCACGCCTATGGGTAGCAGGTAAGGGATCAGGACCCAACCGGCCAGCTGCACTCACTGAGCGTGCAAGTAGGGGAGCAGTTTGTACCATGGAGGCAGAAGGGGCGGTTGGCCTGGGACCAGGAACTAAAGGAGCAGTTGAAGGTCTCGACATCATTGGCACTTGTGCCTCAGATCTTTCAGTTAATCTTGCACTTGAAGTCTTTTGTATCTCACTTTTAGACGCAGCTGGAACTGGTGATGCAGGAGTAAAAGGTGAAGATGGATCGTTATCAGTCTGTGGGGAGCCACTTAAAGATGTTTTCCTGATATGAACAGGATATACACTAGGGCTAGTCTTGTGTTCTAACTTCATTTGAACAGAGGATGATAAGTTTCTAGGAGGACTAATGGGTGAGGATGGCACAGATGATATCTTCTCTTTTCGTAGACTGTCATTGTCAACAGATCTCTCTGCCTCAACAAGGTCTCTGATGCCCGGCTTCTTCACTGAAAGAAACTCCTCTTCCTATCAATTAGAAAAGCAAAGCACCACGTCAAGCTCCAACTAAACCAGAGATAGAGGCTTTAAGGTGAAATTGAGTGTGAAAATAATTTATTCATATGTTAAAAAGATATTGAATGAAGATAAAAGCTTAACAAAATAGCGAAACGAAAACTTTAAAAGCAAACATGAAATAAAAATAACGTCAATGCCAACTCCAAATCTGATCTCCCACCAACTTGGATAGAAATAAGATTCAAATTCTTTCCAGTAAACAGGAAGCAGAAAATTCCAAAATCAAAAACAAGTCATACGAAAGAAAATAAAGCGGATGTAAACATCTTCGTTCCAGAAAAATTTTGGAGATAAGCATTCACGTAGGCTCTCAATGGTTTGATGGTGTATGAAAGTAAAGGAAAAGGGACACATGATTATGGATCAATTTTAATTGACACTCACGGAAGTACAGAAGAGTGGAAGAATTTAAAAATCATCTTCCATAGCTGGTGATGGAAACAAGATGAAATGGATACACATCTTTTTTCCCGTGATTAATCTGTAACAGGATAGGAATATAGATACATCATTTTTTTTTAAGTAGCAAATTCAAATTTATTTTCATCTATTTGCAGATAGAAAATTAATAAGGGAAAGCAAGGTGTTCGGTCATCTCTCCATTTTTATGACTCTCTTTTGTTGTAGGAAGCGTAATTAATTTGAAATATTCTCAACAACAAAACTATAACGCTCCTCTTAAATTGTGAAAATAAAAAGTAAAAATTATGCACGAACCATAGATGATAAGACACAACACTAAAATTTGGGGAAAAAATAGACAAAAGGCATTCCATAATCAAAGAAAGTCAATTAGACAAGATTTAGAGAAGAATTTATGATAATTGGATAACTATTTCCAACAAAGTTGAAAATGACAACCTTTATGACAACATGCTGCTCAGCCCACTTCGACTGATCCGGTAAGGAGAGGACAACAACCTCAGACTCAGATTTGCCAGTCTTACCACTTCCAGACTCATTGTTACAATCCCCGGCATCTACCGCAGAACGAGATGGCTGACTATCTATTCCATTCGTCCAACTACTCACATCAGACAATGTTTTGCCTCGGTTCTTACCTCTACAAATAAAAAGTGTCATATCATATCACAAACACATGAAAATTGATTATCATTCACACAAAATTAATTATAAGCACCTGCTAAGCGACTTTTGGACTTTATAATTTGAGAAAGAGTTTCCCTTGTGGGGGTCATTCATGACTACTGACGGCAAAGAATCAGTAGAACATGTTGAAGAACTGTCATCTATCACTGAACTGCTCCTTTTCTCGGATATTCCATTTTGTATCGTTGAAGCACCACCTATGCCATTGTTTCTATCCTCGGATGGAGGATGAACTTCTGATGCATCAGTATCCCAATTAACAGGACCACCATCTCTGTCTTCTGAATCAGGCTGAAGCGTTTCAGCAAATCCATCTACAGAGTCAGACACATCAGAAACATCTTCCACAGCATCAGCCGTTTCAGACACAGCTACAGCTTCCTCTATGTTAGAATCATTTTTGTCATCAGCAGCATTGTCTTGGTTCTTCTCAGGTATAGAGACAGTAGAGCTCTCCTCCCTCCCTTTGTCCTTTCCTTTTCGGTTGCTCCGTTTTTGTCTGGCCTGTAGTGAAAAGACAGGAATATCTGTCAACAACTATTAAAAAAATATCAACCCCCAACACTCCTTACCTCATGCATATTACATCATTTAATCCCAAAAATAGAAAGCAGATGTCAACAGAAAAACCTGGAGAGTATTACAGGTTACAAATTGCTAGCAAAATTACATCCAACTAAGGAAAATTCAGGTCAAAGGGTCGTTACTGATTAACGATATTAGGTGCTGACTGGGTTAGCCAAAGACTGACTAACTAACCAATAAGTTTATTAGTATTCATAAACTTGATATTTTAACCAGCAAGCAGAGGCGACAATCCTCACGTCACAAATCGGTGTTGTAGGCTTGTATTAGAGTCAACCCAGATTCTAAGATGGTATTGAACATATCTTAAATCCATTAAAAGGGCCATCCACCATATTATCAGCATATCAAGCCCGATAGTGTTTGGATGTGAAGGAGCGTATTTTTAAAATCTCAAGTCCAGCACTAACTAGAAGGAATGCCAAAATATAATGTATAAGTGAAAGGCAACGTTTATTGTATAAGCCAGTTTTACAGGGTAGTTGGTTAGGCCTAAATCTATATTCTAAGATGATTTCCTAACTACTCTCCTTTTGTTCTGCTTGTATTTCTTGTACATTATTGCTTTGCTTTTATTAGTGGAATTGCATCAGATATCAGCCCAAAGAAATTTATACAAGGCTGGGTTTGTAAAGAAGTAAGAGAGGTCTTCAACAGGCACCTCACACATAAAGATGGGAAAATTATGTATATGTGCATATATGAACATACCATGCCTTATTTCCCTTAAATTTAAGTGAATTGAACGATGCTATTTATTAGAAAAAGAATCCAAATTAGTGAAACCCTATTACTTAAGTTCGGGGGTTCAGCATAGGCAGAGTTGATGACTTCATCAGTACCAGGATAACAGAAGTATATCGGTGGCATTGACCAACTCTACCTGCTTTCAATGTGTTCATTATATCATAAGTTTTCATTTACAGTGCATTTTCTGTAGTTGAATGATCTTCCATAGTGAAATTCATAGGAGTTCACTTCTAAACCACAACATTACAGATAATCAGATAAGAACCTAATTTGCTAACAAGGGAGCTAGAAAATGCATTGCATCAGTGAAATCAACATTCAGATAACCAAAAATTCCTTGAAACTGCATTTTCAATGGGTTCAAGACCTGTTTTTTCTTCGACTTTTTTTCCCTCTCACTCCCACGTTTTGCTTTTTGATCACTTTCAGCTTGCCATGCAGCCTCTTCTTCACGGATGAGTTCTTCTTGTCTTTTGAGTGCAACAGCTTCCTGGTATGCAACCTCAATTTTGTTACTGCAACCATGAAACTAAATAGTCAGGATATCTAAATTGATGCATGTCTAATACCTACATATGAAACAAAAATTATGCCTCTCCGTAACTTCTAGATAGGTTACATATCCGGGCCCTACAATTAGGAACTTCTCAATATTTCCATATTTTCAACAATTTCCTATTCCCCGTTGGCAATACTGAAAATAGAGGAACTCCAACCTCATTGATACAAGGGGATCACAACTTCTGAATAAGCTAATATTTCAGAACAGGCAGTTAAACTTGAAGCAACTCACAATTAAGTCTCTATTATGCAGAATAATCAGCTGCATCCTATTTTGCCTACAATTATAGAACATTGGCCAAAACGTGGAAGTAGATAAGCACTCATTTGATGCAATGCAACACTTCAACACTGAGCTAACGTCTAAGAAATGAAAATTGCTGACTACTTTTTTGGTAGAATATAGCTATCTATCAAAACATAACGGAACAAAAAGGCTATCTTCTATTCTCATTGGTTCCACCAAAAACCCTATAACCAGGTTGTACTACCCTTGTACCTGTTGTTTTATTTTGTTCCATTTTTGAAACACATAAGACATACTATTGAACTCAATCTCCTATTGTGTATCATTCTTGCTTGTTCACCAAACATACCCATTCATAGATTAGATCCCAATGACCAATTGTGTCCGATTCTGATGCATTTACCAAACACACAATTGTAGGAAAAAGTTAGCCAAAACACATTGAACATCATGCTAATGTTCTTGCTTTGATTTGAAAGAAAACAACCCAAAAATGTTAACTCTGAAAGGAATAGCCTCAACCTGGACCCTTCGCTTTAAGGATATTCACCAATGGCAGCATAAAGATTATAAACCTGCTCCCCCTCCCCCCATCAATCATTGTTAATAACAGTACAAAGAAATGGACAGCATCCCAAATCAGCAGGCTAACTGTGTCAATATTATGCATGCCTCTCTAATACTTGATTAAGGGGGAAATACAACCATAAGTAAAAGTATATATAAAAGCAATGAAGCTGAGAAACTTGAACGCTCTGAATTCATTACAAAATTATCGTGTATCCTACCTGAATATATGGGCAAGGACAAATATTTCCAAAGTCCTACGACCCAATTCTGTTAAACGCCTTTCATCACGCTCAATAGAATCCTTGTTGAAATCCTCTCCAGAATCTCCATCCTGCAAAATTAAGAGAAAAAGGTTTCAAATAAATCCAAACTGAAAAGCTAAAAGCGCCATATTCATATATTTCATTGCCCTTAAAACCCCCAAGTTACTCATGCAAGACGTGTAACACATGTCTACAAGTTTAACTAGGCCAAACTTGTTTGTTATTAAATATCTTAAATATTAAAGCATATACTGCATAAATATAAGACATATATAGAAATATGGCACAAATATAGTATGAGCTCAACCTAAATTCAAGTGACAAGTTGTTAGTGGTGCAGCAAATGGTAAAATCAAAAATATCAAGCATGCAAAATTTATGAATAAATGAAGAACTATTCATTTGAAACTCCGTAATAAAGACCGGAAATATAAGCTTCTGCAGCCAAAATCAATTTTCTAAAAATTAAATTGCAGATATTTCTTTTCAGGCGGAATTGTGTTTTAACTGATGCAAAAGCATTCCCTGGGTTTGACTCATAGTAGCGTAGCTTCCAACGTGGAAGAAATAAGCTCTACAAGTAACATAAACATCGGTATTATATTTAAACATGAACAAAATTATCTTATTATCACTTTGGCTTTTTGTGTTTTTTTTTTCAAAATGTAAAAAATTAATTAAGTTTTAATATAAAAAAACTGACAATTCATTTTTTGGTGATAAAGTAAAATTAAAAAAAAAATCATAGTTTAGTCTATTCTCACAAGCTAAATTAAAAAAAAAAAAAAAAAAAAAAAAAAAAAAAAAAATCATAATAACTCACTTTTTTATGTTTAAACAAGCAGGGACCTTATTATTAAATCCCACTAAATTTTTAAATTAAAGTAATTTAATACCTCATAATACCAATATATATGTTTACACTGAGACAATTTTTGAAAAAAATTATTGCAAAGTTGTTATTATTCAATTATAAATTTTCAAAGCAATTCTAAACACGTGTAATCATTCTAAAATGACAAAATAAAAGACATACAAAATAAGAAACAAGCAAAAAACATTGAAGCATAAATCAAATAACTCTAAAGGTTAATAGTTCAGATGACCAGCTGATGTAGTAGTAGTAATTGAGCGAAAATCAATCCTAAATATAATGCTATTGAGAATACAATAGCAGAGTTTCAGTTTCCTTTTCTCCCTAGTCTAGACTCCATTCAAACATATTCTGTTCTGCTCTTATTTGTCAACTACATCTTCTAAAAACCTCAGCCCAATACCATTGCATTTTCATAGAGATCAGTGCTCAACCATGTCACCAGTTATCAGATCAGGCATCAATACAAAATTCCATGGTCACTATTACAAACATAATTCTACATCTTACCTTTGTCCGGTTTTGAGGGCACTTTTCCTCTTTAGGAGGCAGTGGTTCTATTGCAGCCCTTTCAAGTAGCAGTAAAACATCATCCACCAGTACAAACATGTCTTTCTCCACATGAACAATTGGTGCTGGTATTTCTTCAGCATCAAGCAATTTCACTTTAGCTTTTTGGTTTTTAGTCTGGCCTTCAAGAGCCTTCAATCCACTATGCAAGGAATCCATTACCAAAGTAGAAGTGACCTCTTTCTCAATGAAGAAATGCTTTACAACTACTTTCAAAATTACATCTGTCTTCTCCCTAGACATGTGGCGCTTAGAAGTCTGGTCAATTTCCCCCCAGAAAGAAAAGAAGCTGCATGCATATTAATATTTGATCAGAACAAAATACAATACCAGAACTCAAACGTCTGGGATACGTGGGAATTGATGATAATACATAATATCAAATCAAATAAGAAAACAATATGCATTCCAATGAAAAGAAATTATATATTTAATTTCAAATAGGATGTAAAACATACATTTCAAGATACACACGAAATAGACATACTGCCCGAAGTAAGCTATAATACATCAAAACCACGATCACCTATTTCATTTGACCACGACATTCATTCCTCTTCTGTATCTTTTTTGCAATATGGCTAACATTTTTCTACTTTCCAGATTGAACGGGAATTAAATCAAATTTTTCAGTACAAGTGTTAAGCTATTTATTGATCTGGAAGTGTGAAAAAGAAGAAAAATCGCCCATCCAGACTTTTATTAGGTGACACTCTGGAGCAAGATTAGACTTACAATGTGTCTGAAGAGGGAGATTTTTAAAGGAGAGCACATGTACCTTGACCATCTAGCTTTATCCTCTATCAACTTCCCAAGTTTGCTTCTTCTCTCCTCCACAAAACGCCGACAAATTTGTTCTACATTTGTCAAATATACCCTCACAAGTTCTCTCCTATATTGACAATCAAGGCACCGGAAAGGTCTGTCTGATTTCTCCCTATGCATCAGAAACAAACAAGGAATATATGGTCACACTTCAAGATAAAATCCCAACGAAAAATGCAAAAATAAATTAACAAGTTGAGACATTTGACTGTTTCAGTAAAAATAAATAGTAAGGTCGAAATTTGGTGTACTTAAAAAGTAGAAGAGAAGATGACAGTCTAACTAGGCAACAGACTAATAAAACTTGGAATTCTGAACAAGGGATAAGCATAGTGCACAGGTGCGCAGAGTAATGCAGGCAGGTTATTGTGACAAGGGATAAGCTTTTTCACCAAGAGTTTTCTCACTAGTGGAAGAAAGCAATTTAGGAGGATAAAAACTTCTGACATATTTCCAAAAGTGGAATCTATATTTTCAAAAACAAATATTTCTACCTACTTTGTTAAAAAAAAAAATTCAAATGCATCAATACACATGAATAACTATCCATACAAATACTTTAAGCATCATTGCATGTTCTATTTATGCCATTTACAAATTTGGACTGATGATTGATTAATATTCACTCCACATTTATATTTATAACAATCAGGTATGGGTATACAAATCACCAGCAGTGCCATTTGGGTAATGAACCATGAAAAAGGGTGTGAATTGTGATGATAGACTCACTACACCCTCCGTTTTGAGTTAAATTTTAGACAAATAATACCCTTGTACATGTTCTTTATTTCACCTTTCTGGAAATTAAATTCCAGAACAATCTGGAACTGAGTAAAAAAATTGACTCCCAGATTTAATTTCTGCAAGGCATTTTCCATAATTCCAGAATTTAAATTCAGAAAATTCCATTTTTTACATTCAGAAACACACTTTGAAGAACAAAAACTAAATTTCTGGAAAACATTTTATACTGACTAAAAATTCCATGATCTGAAGACAATAAAATAAAATAACAGAAATGAAAAAACAAATAAGGACAAGAATAAGGGGCTCATTGAGCCCTAAATATAATGAAATTTATCATAGCAGCACAAATGGTGAGAAAGGGAAAGGTCCTACAGTCTTACCAATGTTTAACTTTTAACTATAGACAAGGAGCATTTGACATCACATACCAGGTTTGCTTTTATCGTGATCAAGAGCCATTGGTAACATACCATACATTCATCTCAGTATAAATTCTATGTAGACTTTAGAGGAGAGAGAATGCATACAAATTCAGAGAAAATGGAATGACACCTCATACCATATGTTCACGAGGATTGCCACACAAACTTTTGGTTAAAAAACTGTATAAGATATAAGAATAAGAATGAACAGTCCAAGAAAATATAAAATATTGTTCCAAAAAAACCAATGGGAAATACTAATTGACACAAATGGAATCCAAGATTCATAAACACGGCAATAAATGCTATATTGAAAGCCTGAACTTGTTTAGACCCGACTTCACTAAAAAGTTAACTTCACATCATAAAAATATTATTTCTAGCTGGTTTTCAATTTACTATGAAACTCTGGAGAAGGACCAATCACTCAAACTAGCATAATTAAGAGACATTCATTTGTTCTGCTGTTCTTTATAGACAAGGAAACCAGATGAAGTTCAAATTTATATCATATGGCAAGTAACCTTAATTATTAAGACAGCTTTGAGCAAGATGGACTGACTATTTGAAAAATCCTAAATAACATAATTAAGAGACATTCATTTGTTCTGCTGTTCTTTATAGACAAGGAAACCAGATGAAGTTCAAATTTATATCATATGGCAAGTAACCTTAATTATTAAGACAGCTTTGAGCAAGATGGACTGACTATTTGAAATATCCCTAAATAACATAAATTAAAAATAGAATACCTTATGACTTGAACTTGAGCCTTTATTATCAGATTGTCTGAAGTATCAACAAATCCATCATACACCTTGGACAGTTCCATAAACTTTTTCCACCCCCAGTCATGCTCCTTCTTCCAAAATCGATGCAATGTATCTGGAAAACTCAAGGGCATATATATCTCAATAATATTGAAAGAAAAAAATTGTAATCTCCGTTAATTAACCCAACTATTATGAAACAGACCTGAATATTTTGATTTCTTTGGGTCTTTATTGACCACAGCTATTGTAAATTGAGCAAAATGACTCCATCCTGTCTTGCCCCGGAAAGAAAAAGTAAGCACAACTAAATACTATGGAACTAATTGTAGAAAATAGAACTAGTAATCATCAATGCAATCTGAAAATGATCGTGAATTGAACCTGGAAGAAGTTTGTCATGATTAGCAACACACAGAAAGAGTGAGAGATGATTGCAGACATCACAGCCTTGTGGATAGATTAAAATATACCTGCCACAAACAAAACAAGTATTAATTCAAAAAATCAACACTACCAGTCATCATGTCATCTGAAGTTATAAACTATCTCAGCAAATAAAATGTATTTCTTAGACTGCACATACCAACATTAAATTAAGGGCATGATTTCCATGAAAACTACAATAGTCCTTATATGAATGACAAATTAGTATATGAAAGGGTAACAAATTCCATATACACGTTTCAAAATAGCAGATTATTGGTCAGATCTCTTGACCCTTCTAGTGTGTTTTTGTGTACGAAGGTACCAGAGAATGAGTGGGCTTCCTCAACCTCTAGCCGACGAAAGACACGATGAGGAAAAGTATACATGAGAAAGAAGAATCCAAGGACTGAGGTGGCAGGTACTTAGAGGAGAGAGAAATCAGGAGGGGAATAGAGAGATTCTATTTGTCTTCAGTTTTGCTGAACGTTGGGGGAGGACAGGATTTTGGTTGGTTGAGAGAGGAGAGCAACCGTTTTGTGTTGCTCTAGAGAGGAGCATAGCTCCAGGTGGGATTTGTTATCCTTCTATTTCCTGTTTTTTAACAGAATAATACATACATCAGTGTTCATTTGATTCCTTTCTTTTTCTTCTAAGCTTTTAAGGTGTGGGTTTGTATCATTTGGTCCGACCTGTTGGATCTCTTTTTGCCACTGAATGCCACCAAACAAAAAGGGAAGTAAGCCAAAAACAGGGGAACCAGAAAATACAGTGGCCATGGATGCTAGGGTTAAGCGTGCTGAAAGAGAATTGGAACGAATGAGAGTTGTCATGGAGGAGATACAATTCCAAGCAGTCCAAAACAAATTAGAGTTAGAGACGATGCATAAAGAGGCTACAATAAGCCGATAGTGGAATTGATGACTCGTAAAATCCCTCCTGAGGAGGGAGAGAACTCTATTGGGCCTAAGAACAAGGAATCATCTAGTGGTGGAAGTGGCTTGAAGTCTTTAGAAGGAGAGGTGCTGGATGAATTCAGACAATCGGTGAAAAAAAAAGAACTACCTATGTTCAATGGAGAAGATCCTACTGATTGGATCACTAGAGCTGAAATCTATTTAGGGTCCAACAAACCAGTTCGACAGTGAGGGTGAATCTTGGTCAATTGTGCATGGAGGGGGGCACGTTTCATTTCTTCAACGCATTATTAAATGATTATGATGATTTAACTTGGGAGGATTTGAAGAAAGAATTGATTGAAAGACATGGAGGTTTGGGTGAGGAAGTGTATTTGAGTAGTTGACGTCATTGCAGCAAACAAGGAGTATAGAAGAGTACATACAAAGATTTGAATGTTCAGAGGCTCAGGAGACCAAATTACTTGACGAACAATACTCTGCTTACTTTATTCATGGTTGGCATGAGGAAATTAGGGCCCAAATCAGTTTGTATGTTGTAAGCCAACTTGCAATGATGAATGTGGCAAGAGTCATTGATATGGAGTTTTCAAATAAGAACAGAGGATGGCATGGGAAAGATGAAACACATACGGGAGGCCATTTGGGTTACAAGGCTGGTTCAAATATTTCAAGCCACATCATTCCCAAAACTCAGGGGAACGGGTGGAGGGGTTAATGGGCCTGGCCCAAACACAAGAAAAGAACTAGGGGAAAATAATAGAAGTGGGCCTAGGGATAGAGGAACAAAGCACTTACCCTATCCAGACTTGTTGGATAGGCGAAAGAGAGGACTATGTTTTAAATGTGATGGACCTTACAACCCCATGCACCAATGCCCCTTGAACAACTACAAGTTATTAGTGAGTGATGAAATGCAAATGGAACGCGATGATAGAGAAAATGTGTCAAGTGCATGCTGAACTCTTAATTTGTAGCAAAAGGTACATGAATTGCCTCTGTTTATTTTGGTTGCACAGGAGCATCGCGTAACTTTATTTCAAGAAGATTGGTCGAGGCAATAAGTTGGCAATCGGAGACCACCAAGAGTATGCAAATATTGATGGGAGATAGACACAAGTCCGAAAACATTGTGAGTGTGCCACAAAATTAAAATTGAAATAGAAGGTTGGGATTTTATGGTAGATGCCTATTTGTTTAACTTAAAGGACATTGATATGATTTTGGGCATGTCATGGTTGGTAACTTTGGGCGAAATGGTTGTTGATTGGAAAAAAAAAAACATAAAGATAAAAACATCTCAAGGAACCAAAATGTTAATCGGAGTACCATGAGGAGAATCGCTATTTGCGTCTCTTTGTTGTAGGTTGGGAGAGAATCAAGGTTCAGCAAACAAGGAACTTATAGGCAACCAACGGAAGGCATTAGAGAAAATTTTGAAGTGTTATGAGAATGTCTTCAAAGAGCCCAAAGGACTACCCCCAATTTGCACTCATGAACATGGAATTACACTTAAACCTGGTCAAGAACCAATTAACGTAAGACCTTATCGTTATCCTTGTCATCAAAAAATGAGATTGAAAGGTAGGTACACAAGTTGATGGAGAATGGGTACATCCGATATGGTTAGAGTGCATATTCAAGCCTGGTGATACTGGTGGAGAAGAAGAACAAACAGTGGAGAATGTGTGTGGATTACAGAGCCAAGCTACAATCCTTGATAAATTCCCTATACATTGGATGAGTTACACTAAGCAAAGTACTTCTCTGAGCTGGATTTGAAATTTGGGTATCACCAGTGCATATGAAAGTTGATGATATTCCTAAAACCGCATTTAGAACCCATGAAGGACATTATAAATATCTTGCAATGCCCTTAAGGATTACGAATGTTCCTTCTACATTTCAATCCCTAATGAATGAAGTGTTTAGATCTTTTATGCCCAAGAAGGACATTATAAATATCTCGCAATGCCCTTAAGGATTATGAATGTCCCTTCTACATTTCAATCCCTAATGAATGAAGTGTTTAGATCTTTTATGCGGAACGGAGTATTGGTATTTTTTCATGACATACTCATATGTAGTAAGGGATGGGAGGAACATATGCAACATTTGACTATTGTTTTTGGGAATACTAAGGCAACATCAATTATTTGCTAATAAAGAGAAATGCATGTTTGGATTGGAAAGTGTTGAATATCTCGGGCAAGTGATTTCACTCGAAGGGGTATCATTCGATCCTTCCAAAATGAGTAGTGTGCTTGATTAGCCTCTACCAAAAAATGTGAAAGGAGTATGTGAGTTCCTAGGTCTCACAGGGTACTATCGAAAGTTTATCAAAGATTATGGGAAAATTGCAAAGCCCCTCACAGAATTAACAAAGGATGGTCGCCTGTGGAATGAAGGTGCCTAGAGAGCATTTGAAGAGTTGAAGAAAAAAATTACAACAGCACCAGTATTAAGGCTACCAGATTTTGAGAAAGGATTTGTATTAGAATGTGACGCATCGGGGACTGGAAATGGAGCCATCCTAATCCAAAATCGTCAACCAGTGGCTTACTATAGCAAAGTCTTGGGATCAAGAAACTTATCTAACTCTGCCTATGAGAAGGAATTAATGGCAATGGCTCAAGCTATCCAACATTGGAGGCCTTACTTGTTAGGGAGGACATATAAGGCATTTTCGGATCAAAAGAGCTTGAAGCAACAGCGAAGGATAACTA
Organism: Vigna mungo; assembly: GCA_036885675.1. NCBI lineage: Eukaryota > Viridiplantae > Streptophyta > Magnoliopsida > Fabales > Fabaceae > Vigna > Vigna mungo. Next base: position 39,380,423 of record CP144692.1, on the reverse strand, counting down.
ATGGGGATCAACAAAATTGGGTGGCTAAATTATTTGGGAACAACTTTGAGATTATTTATAAACCAAGACAATAGAACAAAGGTGCAGATGCTCTCTCAAGGAGCAAAGAAGGATTGGAATTGAATAGTATGATTTATATTCCTGTTTGGTTGATTTATCAAGCTTTAATAGCCAAGGTGCATGACAATGTTAAATGGAAAAAAATAATCGTGGAGTTGCAAAGGGAAACAGAAGCAACACAACTGAAATAGAAAGATAACAAATCCCACCGTTGTGTTGCTCTAGAGAGGGGCGTAGCTCTAGGTGGGATTTGTTGTCCTTCTATTTCCAGTTTTTGTTAACAGAATAATAGATATATCAGTGTTCATTTCATTCCTTTCTTTTCTTCTAAGCCTTTAAGGTGTGGGTCTGTATCAACGTCCTTGTCCAATTTCTAACTCATTTGTAGAATTAACCTAACTGCCATTTTGATAAACCTCTTAGGAAGTCCAAAGCCCTGCCTAAGGGAAAAGTTATTTAGTTTGGTAACAGAAATTCAATAGAACTAATATTGCAGGTACGTAGGTCACATAAAACTCTTGAACTTCTGATAAACATCTAAGGAAGTTCAAAGTCCCACCTAAGATAAAGTTATTTTGTTGGACATCAGGGCTTGAATAGAACTAAAACCGCAGATTCACAGGTCACATAAAGATCTTTCCCCTGACATGTGTTTGGTCATGCTCATTACTCTGACATTTGTAATTGAAAGTTACCTGTTTATTTTTTGTTCAAACTTTTTTACAGAATCCTGTTTTATAAAAAGTTCTTGGACCAATTTTTGGTTACAATAAAGAGGAATTTGGTACTAGAGACCAACTTCTTTTCCTGAGGCAATGTACAATCTGTCACTAGTTGGTAGGATCGTAACATTCATATTCTAAAGGATGTCTTGTTGGCTCACAGGCTGATATGTTAGGGAACTGGCTTCAAAGCACATGATATTTTTTATTTCCTAACAAAATATGCAGTGAGCAACTTTGCTCGACATTTATGGTATATCTTTTCATAGACAGATTTAATTCTTCCAAAATCCCCCACACTTTTGTATGACCAAAAATGAATTTCTTCATTTAAATACACACACACATACAACAGAGAGAGCATTGGATGTGATAGAGATAAACTGCACTAGTTAAGATACATCAGTGTTTCTTCAAAAATTCAAGATAAAACAAGTCACAATTGACTACAGATGATAAATGCATAACAAGGTCCTGTACGCAATATAGCTTTAGAGGTGTAAATCAAAATAAAGCAAAACAACAAGGACAGTTAAATTCTACATCTTCAGCGTACCCCAGTACTAAAAGGTTACTTGCTACGTATGGGGAAGGGTCATTGTATGCAGCCTTACCCTTGCATATGCAAAGAGGCTGTTTTCCAGATTCGAACCCATGACCAATCGGTCAACAAGGCACAACTTTACTGCTGCACCGGGCTCCCCCTCATGATAGTTAAGTTCTAAATCACAACAAAAGCTATGTAAGTCCAATGATATGTAACACCTCATACCATTTGTAGCCGCCAACCTCAAATGGACTACTGCGAAGTTCCCTTTTGTTAATTTGAGAAAACTTTTCTATCTTCCATGTATATCTTCCAAATAACTCCAAAGGTTTTGGTCCTATGAAGAGAAAAAGAAATGTGACTTAACAATTCTTTAGGCAAATAGTAATTTTTAACCCTTAAGATGAGCAAAGGCCATAACATTAAAATGACATCTGTGTAGCCTAAGATTTAAACAACTACCTTTTTTAATTACCTATCAATACAAATCAATAAACACACTGAACCACTGATATCAATCAAAATACCAAGAAGCAAAATATGTTCACATAAAACAAACCTGGTCTGAGCATTCTTAATTTCTAATCTCTTTATTTTATTTTAGTTTTTTGTTACAAGGGAAAAAAACAATACGAAACAGAATACAGACACCAATACCATCCCTAAGCTCACACAGAAAAGCATACAGAAACATGAAATATAACAATGTAAATGTAAGGGGAAAAAACGTATAAAGTTAAAATTAGTAAAAGAAATCGTCACCATCGTCTCCATCATCAGAGTCCCAATAAGGGGGGGAAGTAGATGTGATTCCATTCTCCACCTGCTCAGAAGAACGCCATTCTGCCAATGCTTCCCCGGATTGACATCGCTGCCCATTTGAAGTTCCCTCAACAGACTTTCCCACACCAGACTCCTCACTCACAATCCCAGTCATTCCCTGATTAAGAAATATTTCACTAACTGGCTTCTTACAACGCCAACTGAATAAGAATCAGATAAACGAAGACAAAATCAGCCCTTAAACCCCACCTTGCATTACAAGACAGTAAATCACTCCAAAAAATAAATCAATAAGAGTATTCATTTGCAACTACATCTAAAAAGTTCTACAAAATATAACCACAATCATAACCAATGCACTTTGTCGAGGAACAAATTCAAAATCGCAATAACTGATAATCCCAATTCAGAACACAAGAAAACAAACCCACCCCTTCCCCTGAACCATATCGATTAACCTAATGAAACACTACCTTCTCCAATGTAAATTCCTCCTAAAAATCATCAAGAGCAAAACACAAAACCAAGCCAAAAACCCCAATCATCAACAATAAAAACCCTAGAACAAAGATTCAAACTAATTGAAAGAAGCTCGAATTAAGAAAATAAGCTCAACGAGGTAGCAAAACCAGCTCGATGAGGTCCAATTGCATGAACCCCAAAAATAGAATATTCCCCGAAACAATCAACACCGAAAAACACGAAGATCCTGGACAGTAATTCCCAGAAGTCACCCAAAAAAATAACTCATTAATCAAAATCCTGACGCAATAAACAATAAAACGAAGCTCAGTTAAAGATTGAACTGAGTTAAAAGAAAAAAAGCGATGCCGTGGATCGATGAGGAGCTGACAAACCTGGAATCAAAGTGCAGAAGTTTGCCAAGAAGACACAATTCTAGCGCTGTGATTTTAGAGAGAGAAAGTCGAAGTGAGAGAAAGAAAGACAAGGTTGAGCAGCAACAGGAAACAAAGGCATAACAAGAAAAAAAGAATAATGATATTTTTTTATTTTTTTTTTCAATTACATGACTTTGTTCTTTCTTCTTATTCTGTTGAAACTTGAAATCGAACTGATTCCTTACAGTAACCCTAACCGCCATCATTTTTTATTACTCATTCTCGATTTTCTGTTTTTTATATATGAATGAATATGTTTTGTTGTAATGAAACATTAGTGTTCAAATTGAATTCTTGATATTGTCAATTTAGTTTTAAAAGAATTAATATTTAGTTAAAAAAATATGCAATTGTAGATAAAATTTCAAAATAATACTGTTATAAAATACATTTAAATAAAGGGTTAAATATGTTTTTAATCCCTATATTTTGGGGCGATTTTGGTTTTAGTCCAAACTAAAGTACAATTTAGTGTTTCAACTTTAGAAAACTCTGGTTTTAGTTCTTTTTACCAACTTTGTTTAACTTTATTTGTTGTTTCAAGCACGTTTTATTGGGATTGTTTACACTGTTTTGACACATTTTTGCTTCAATGTAACAAATAAAGTTAAAAAAATTTGATAAAAAGAACTAAAACCAGAGTTTTCTAAAGTTGAATGACTAAATTGTACTTTAGTTTAAAAATTGACTAAAACCAAAATCGCCCCAAAGTATAGGGACTAAAAACATATTTAACCCTTAAATAAATGATATAATATTTGAAAATTATTTGTGTGAAACAAAAATCCTATTAATATATTTAAATCTCGTAACTAACAAAAATAAAATATAAAATATTTCAGAATTTTTTAAAGTTCTTAATTGTAGTAATTACTAAAAAAATCATTCATATCAATTTGAATTACTCCAGACTTAGTATAATTCTTAAATATTGAAAGTTGAGTATAAGAAAGAGTAAATTGTCATGCCAAAATTGATATTTTTGTTAAAGTTATTCTATTTATCTTATTTAAATTATAATAAGACAAGATCGTTAAATATGGTAAAAGTATACAAAAAAATACTCTCTTAAATTAAAGACAAAATTTATTTTTTTGTTTTAAAGGTAATAAAAAATAGTCTTAACTTTAAGTATAAAGGGTTATTTTATTTCATAAGTAGACAATTAAAAATATATTCATTTTCAAATCCTACTAAATTCAAATTAGAACTTTCGGAAACATTTTTAGTTTAGTTGAATGTTTTACAAAAGACGATAAATATGTTAATCTCACTGCCATGTTGATTTATTTGTTGCATAGACGCTTTTATATATATATGGTTAAATATGTTTTTAGTCCCTATATTTTGGGACGATTTTGGTTTTAGTTCCTCTCTTAAACTAAGGTACAATTTAGTCTTTCAACTTTAGAAAATTCTGATTTTAGTCTTTTTTGTCAAATTTTTTGAACTTTATTTGTTGTTTCAAGCACGTTTCATTATAGCTTTTGGATTGTTTACATTGTTTGACACATTTTTGCTTCAATGTTAACTAAGAAACGCGTTTGAAACAGTAAATAAAGTTAAAAAAATTTGATAAAAAAAGACTAAAACTAGAGTTTTCTAAAGTTGAAGGACTAAATTGTACCTTAGTTTGAAAGACTGACTAAAACCAAAATCGCCCCAAAATATAGGAACTAAAAACATATTTAACTCTTATATATATTAGCGTATCTTTTAATATTAGGTTAGTATTTTTTAAATTTCTAAAATTATAAGTAGAATTTAAATTTATTTTTTTTAATTTTGATAGAGATTTAGATTTTAAAAATAAGTAGATATAATATTTTTAATTTGTGTAAAAGTTTTTTGACAAGTTAAATAGTATTTTCGATTAATATTTAAACTGTTTATATAATTTAACATTTTTTAACTTAAATATCAATTTAATACACTGTTTAAAACCTAAAATAATTAATAATGTTGAAGGTTAGATTAAAATAATTACATTTATTTATTTTTAAAATTTAAATACTGTGTCAAAATTTATGATCAAAATAATTTTGAATTTTACGTCTAAGTTTAAAAATTAAAAATATATTTAATTTTTTACTCTGATATGATTGAGAAAAGTTAGAGTTAGGTAATTACCTAAATTTTGACAGAGCTTCAAATTTTAAAATAGATAATATTTTGGATGTGTTAATTGATTATCTTAAAGGTGAGTTAGAAATATTAATGTTAGGAAGGAAAAAAAAAAGGTTTAAAGATGAGTAACATTTAAAGTGCAAGTCGGTAGAAACATAGAAGAAGAATAACATTTAGAGATAAAAACATTACCAATTAGGTGAATTGCAATAATAATTCTTAATTATCATACTGTATATATACATAACGTGTTTGTAATCTATTCAAACGATATTTCAAATAAGTTGTTTTTTATTTTCTAAAGAATTTTAGATATATTGTAGAATTAATTATAATAAAAAATATTTTATAAATTCATTAATTTTATAACATTATAAAAGTGAATTTCTTGAATTCTTAAGTGCCAAGGTTTGTCAACAAGATAAATCCATTGTCTTGTTTTAAAGACTTAAAAAATATTATTTATTAAATAAAATAGGAAATTATTTTGTTGTTAATCTTAAGACTAAAACATGGATAAATAAGGATCACGTAGTAAAAACTATTATATATAAATAGGTGATGATTTTATGATATATTATTTATTAAATATAGATTTATTACTATATTTATTTTCAAGGTAATTTAAACATCTTTACGTGTATTTTCATTATAAAAAAAATGTAGAAAAAAAATATTTATATTTTTAAGGACTTGTACGGATAATATTAAATAAGGTGAGCTGAAGACCGAATGAAATTCAATATGTAACAATCTAAAACCATATTTTTGGATTATAAAACCAAATTATTTGATTGAATTTAGATTTAGATTATCTTTTGGATTTTAAAAATTGAAAAGAAATATGGGTCTACATTAAACAAAATCAGTGTAGGTCTAAAGTCGAATGAGGTATAGGTTAAAGGTTAAGTCTGGATCGAAAGGTCAATCTGAGTATACTTAAGTCGAAGAGTCAAGTTTAGTAAGTTCAAATTAAAAGTTGAGACGAATCGACATAAGTCGAAGGTGGATCAAAGCCAGTCCAAGTCGAATGAGTCAAGTTAGCTCTGGTGGAATGACGAGTTGAGTTGGCTCTTGCTAAAGGTTATGTCGAGTTAACATTAATCAAAGGTCATATTGAGTCACTCCCTAACCAAATGTCATGTCGAGTTACCTTAACCAAAGATTGAGCATTTAGCGAAAGTCTAAGGTCAACTCAACGTACTGACGTGGCCAAAAGGTCGAGCGGGTCAGATCGAAGGTCGAGAATAGTTGGTATCAACCAAATGTTGTGAGTTAACCTCAAACAAAGGTCGTGTCAAGTTAATCTCCACCAAAAGATCAAACTGAGTGATCAGATTCAAGTCAACTTAGTATAAGTTTAATTAAGTCACTGTAACACACGTTTAATATACCTAATAGTGAGGTATATTAGAACAATCCCATTGTATTCAATCTAATTAACAAAGTCGATTGAATATAGATTCAATACAATTTAAATTATATTGCAAAAAAATCAAAATTTGATTGATGCAGTTAATATGAATATGTGTTATAAATCTAATTTATTTTAATGAATTTAAATTGAATTTAGACAAATTTTGAGAAATTCAATCTATGTCCAACCCTTAATCTTAGCATAAAAAAAACTCAAATTCAATTTAAAGACATTATAATCAACTAACACAAATAATTATAATTATTCAAAATAATAACATTAACAAAAAAGAAAATTGTAAACAACTTAAAATTTCATCAATTTTATCTTCAAATAAAAATATTCTAACATTTAAACATTACAATTTTAGAAGCTAATTAAAACCACAACACTTGAATTGAAAAGAAATTAAAAATAAACAAAATTGTAGAAAAACAAACTAATCTTCACTTAAACATCAATCAATAAAAATAATGTTGACAATCGTGTCAACACAAAATAATCACACAATAGTTATCCGTTTGTGTTCAAACATTAAATAACCAAAACACATACAAATTATATCAATGACTACAAAATAAAATGTTAATATTGTTAAGAATATGGATTTAAATTCCATTTTAATTGAAATGGAATTAGAAAGTTGAATAATATACTATAAATAAGACCTAGAAACCAACCTTAGACTTTTTGGTTTGATATATTATCATAATTTCCTGCATGAGTTGACTTATTTTTATAAAATTGTTAATTCATGCATTTCATTAAAAAATAATAATATTTCGACATGATTTTTTACTTTAACACTCATATGACATGTTGTGAGTCTTTACTAATAGTTTTATTTAACCAATTACATTGCACCATTTTACAAATTACTGACGTACCATATTAAATAAATGAATTTGACACGTTGGGATGTTAAGGTACTGGTATTTTTCATTAAAAAGATTTTTCCATAGTTATGATATAAAATCTTTCATACGTATCGCCACTAAAAATCTAAATAATAAAATACCACCCAGTATTATTTATTCACCTTGTATTATTTAAGTAAGGTATTTCATAATTTTGGCAAACATTCAAATATATAATTTGAGTTTAACTTATTTAAAATTATTTCTTTTTTTCAAACATTTTGTTTCGAAAAGACAATTCAAAATTTAGTGAATTTTAATTTTTCTTATTTAGACATAATACTTCAATTACAACAAAATGAAAAAAAAAATTAAACATCAAATAATTATTAATGATTAAAAACATCAATATTCATTATTTTTTCAACCGGTCATGGCTAGTTTTATTTTTCGGTCAAAGTTCCTCAAGACTTTTCCAATTGATATTTGCAAGAAAATTCATTTGCATCAATTGAAACTACTTTTAATTAAAGTCAACGACCGTTATTTAGACGGCGTAATATTAATGGTTGCTGATTTTTTGTCAATATTATTATTAATATCCATTGAAAATTTCCTGTGATGTACATTAGTAAAAAGTACTCTTATTTAATATTATTTGATAAAGAAAATATAATTATTGTAAACATCATCAACATGTGAGTATTGCTCTCTTTACCACCCTACTATTTTTTTATTCCAAAAACACTCTACCTTAATTTAATTTTTTTTTTAAATTCTAATTCTCTCTACACCCCGTCACCTGCCATGTTAAGGGGTTATCAGATTCAAAACTTCCAAAGCTCAGATTCATGCATTCTGGTGTATGGAATTATAGGTGATTTGGAAATACAACAGAGGGATTGTCATCCTCTTCTTCTACCCCATGATCATCTCTCTGTATATTGAATTGCTCTATGTTTGCAACCACTGATGAAACATCATCATCAGCTGAAATGAAGAAACCAATAATTAATACACGGGCAATGTGTCTTACATTTATGTACGACACATGCACCAAAAAGATGTCTGCCAGAATGGTAGAAATTTATTTCCATGTAAACCATAAAAAATAGATGTACCTCCTCTGTTATCTTCTAATGTACTTTTAGCATATATATCGAAGCATATTCATTACCAAAACGCTTCTTTAACACCAAACTTTTGATACTCTTTTGACACTGTCACGTGTCGTCTTTTAATTGGTCGATTTTGAAAAGAAAGAAATAAGGTTTTAATAATCAGGTAGGAAAATGAAATTTCGTTTCGCGCTTTCTTTCATTCGCACACTTTTATTCATTCACTCTTCACTCTCGTATCACTATTTCTCGTTCTCTCATCGCCTCTATCTCTCTCACGTTTCACGTATCACTCTCTCTCGTTCTCTCATCGCTACTCTCTCTCGTTCTCTGTCTCTTTCATTTGTCTGAGCATTATTGTGGGTCTCTCGCATTGTTTTTCACGGTTTTCCTTGAACTCTTTCTCATGTTCCCCTCTCATTTTCCATTTTTTGTTCATCTCTTTGGCATTCACCATTGTTACTCGTTGAAGGTTGATGATTTTGTAAAGTTGGGGCTTTTCGAAGGTTGAGACTTTTCAAAAGGAACTTTTCGAAGGTTGGTGCTTTTCGAAGGTTGGGGCTTTTCGTCTTCCCACATTGTCTTTCCCGCACTCCATGACCGAGTAAAGGTTTCGAAAGTTGTGGCTTTTGACATTGACCGAGTAAAGAAATATGTATGCGACTGGATCCTCGACAACGACAACATTAGAAGAATGAAAGCATGACAAAAATTTGGATTGTTGTAGGATTAGTTTCATTTGTAAATTTTTCTTTATATGTAGACAAAGATGGAATTTTGACTTTGTAAGAAACAATGATATTCATGTACAGATTCTTATTTCAATATAATGTTAGCTTTCGTGGATTGCGCAAACATAATTTCCTAGTCTCTGCTCACACTTAAACACTAAAAATAAGTTTCAACTATGGTATAAACGTCAAAAAATTTGAAAGATCTTTGAGTCTAGACCAAACTAACTTGTTCAAATGAAAAAATTTAGAGTAACTTGTTCTAAACCTTGAAGGACTTCAACTAACTTGTTCAAATGAAAAAAATTGTTTTTATCTCGAACATGGAGTGCCTAAACTTGACTTCCCACACTAAAATCACACTTAAACAACAAAATCACACAAAAACCATTATGTTTATGCAAAAAATACAAAAATTTAAACTATGGTCCCCTAGGTTACCAGAACTTGCTCTTGCAGTACAATTTTCTATATAAATCCAGAATTTTGTTCGTGTAATTGTTTACCAAAGTCTTGTAAAAGATTACAACTTTGTTGTTTGCTCCAGACCTTGCAAAACTTCAACTAACTTGTTTAAATGAAAAAAATTATTTCTTATCTTGAACATGGGGTGCCCAACCTTGATTTCCCACACTAAAATCACACTTAAACAACAAAATCACACAAAAACCATTGTATTTATGCAAAAAATACAAAAATTTAGACTATGATCCCCTAGGTTACCAAAACTGACTTTTACAGTACAACTTTTTGTACAAATCCAATATTTTGTTCGTATAATCGTTTACCAAGGTATTGTAAACGATTACAACTTTGTTTTTTATTCCAGAAGTCGAGATAAACCAAAAAAGGTTTCTATTATTATGGGAATGTACTTAGTAATCGTGGGAGTGCAGTAAGCAATAATTGACTGTATGATACGGGCTTATGATGTTGTATGATACGGGCTTATGACGTTGGACGTATATTACAGTTGAAGGCATAATATATTATAGTTAATAACACCTTTTAGCACAAGTATTTGTAATAAAATGCACAAGATACCTTTTAAAAAGAATAACCTTATTTTGATTACGTATCATTTTTCTAATGGAGGAAGGAGAAAAAGATAGTTGTGATTTTATCTCCCTCTAACCCATCCCGTTGAAAAATGGATGCCTAACCTATTTATGCATCCTAATGGGTACAATAATTTTTCTCTTTTAATTTTTTGTTTGCAAATGATCATTTCAATTATTCAACGTATTGAAACTCTACATTTACTTCTTGACACAATTAAAATTTTAACTTGGTTTTTCGATACTTGAAGATTTAAATTTAATTTTAATATTATGATTTGATGATAAATTGGTAATCAATTTAATGTTAAATTAGTCCCAAAAAGAAGAAGAACATTGAAAAAAAAGCGCCGTTAAATGCTTCGTGAAAGTGACTCGAGAAAGCGGGAGAAGTAAATATAGCAATGCGATAATAAATACGGGTGGAAAAATAGTAATTAGTACTTATATAATTAATTTAATAATTTATATATATTCGGCAGAATTATAATGAGTTTCACAATGAAATATGGGCGTGAAATAAGAAAAATAAGGGGTGCTGGAAGAAAGCCCCTTACAACCTGCCACTTTTGTCTATTACCACCTACGCTATCCAAACTATCGGCCCATTTAAAATTGCCCACCACTGTCCAAAGACATAAATAAAAAAAAAAAAGAGAGTAAAGTCTTTCTACTTTAAGCAAAGAACAGAAAAGGCTTTAAAATGGCTACTAATTTGTCTTTAACATTGACTACTCTCAAGCAGATTTTACTTAAGGACTAAACAAGTGTAATTCGATTAATCTGGAGAATAAATGACACAGTCTTGTATAAAATTGTTTTAAAAGATGTTACCATTAGAAAAGGGTTTAAATAATAGGCACAGTATGACTGAGCTGTGATTATTTTAACTTAATTAATTATGAGAGATTTGATTCGAGAATAAAAAAAGGGTAAAATATTTAAATAATTTTATTGTTATAAAAAAAATAAAAAAATTGATGAGGATGGTGTGTGATGCATGAGCATGTGGAGGTATGGACGGAAGCACGTGGATTGTGACAACAAAGGCAACACACTTCCCTTCCCCACTCTCATCCATGTGTACAATTTGCCAGTTATGTATGTATATCTAAACACTTCATACATTTCCTTATGCTCTTTGTCAATTACCTATCTCCATTTCCATACCTCACTAAATTTCTAATAAACAAAATCAAATTTAAGGGATAAATATATATATATATATATATATATATATATATATATATATATATATATATATATATAAGTAAATTTTTTAAGTTTGATTCAATCCAACGTAACTGACTTATAAAGTGAGGTTTGCATCCACTTATATATTATACATTGATCTTATCTCTAGTTGATATAAAATTTTCAATACACCCCTAACGTCGAGGTATTTATATCTCGAACGTAAAACTACACATTAATGGATGATCCGAAAACTGTCCGACAACGAGTGAAATAATATGATTAACAAATAATAAATATCGTTAAGATATACTCTAATCTAACTCTGATATCATATTAAGAAAACTTGAGATATGATGAAAAAAAATCATATAACTGGTAATAGAATTGAATGCACTACATATTATTGGGAATAATACATAATTATGTCTAAGGAATGTTTACGGCAAATAGAAAAGTATAAGTTTAGTTATAGTAAGGAATGAGTTTAAATTTAATTCATTTTTATAAAATCAACTTGTAATATAAATATTTAAGTAATTTAAATACTGTAAATTGATCGTATTTTTGACAATCAACTTGTATTTACTTTTTGTAAAATCAACTTGTATTTACTTTTCTTGTGAAAGCAATCTTCCGAATATTGTGTAGTAATAGTATGAAGAAACATGCAAAGGTTGTGTATCTTATTCTTAAAAACTAGCGAAAATAAGGGCATGAAGTATTGTATTTTTGAAATTTTTAGAAATAATAGGAATTATTATTAAAAATGTGGTTGAAAAATAAGAAAAAAAAACAGATCTTCTAAAATATATTTTAATTTTAATTTTTTATTTGTTTGATTTACAAAGTATTGAAAAATAAAAGTTCATGAGCAGTAGCGAAGTGAAACGAAAATAGAAAACAAAACTACCTGGGTTAAAATTTATCAAGAAATTTACTTATTCATTTTTATTTTATTCTTAATTATTATTTTAACCGTATTATTTCAACTATTTCTTTTTATTGTAGTAAAAAACATAAATATTAGTAAAAAAACACTAATATAATCAATTATATTCTTATTATAATATGTTTTCTTAATATTTATAACTAAATTGATTATTAAAACATAATCGAAATGGCTAATCTAATCATTTAATATAAGTGTACGTAAACATTAATCAATAAAAATATTCATGATATAATTAATTAGTATACATGTTTTCTTAATATTTATAACTAAATTGATTATTAATTACGTCTGAAAAATATGGTTTATAATGAATTTCTTTAATATAAATATCATTAAATTTGTGCTATTTTTATGTTTATTATTAAATTTGTTATTGTTTATTACCTTGAAACAAACAACGTTTAAAAGGAATTTTATTTTAAAAGAAAAAAAGACATTAAATTGAAGAACTTTCATATTAAAATATGTCTAATTAGCAACATGTATTTTTTAATATGTTTAATAAAAGTTTATGTTGAATTTGAACAGAGTTCTTTTAAATCCTTATGATACAATCCGGTAAAACGTAATGCTATGCTTTTATGTTTTTGTTATTTTTGAAGGAAAGTAGATTTCCACCTTGATGGTGAAACCAACTTTGTAGAAACTGTAACAAGTGATAATATTTTATTCCCAGTATCGTAAAAGGGTTTAACTGTGATGAGGAAGATGGTGATTTTGACAAGGTGTTGATTATGATGAAGTTACTAGGTAATAAATAATAAAGAAAGCGAATATTGCAAGTTGAGAGAAGACTGATATTTGATAATTGTGGTAATTTGATATGACATCTTACCCATGATGGGGCATCAAGTTCAAATTTACTTTTCTGAAACAAACAAATACAGTAGTTTGTAGCTATGATGGGGGCATCAAGTTCATTTTTTTTTTTTTACTTTTTCTCGAGAAAAGAAAAAAGAAAGTAGTTCTTATGATGGAGGCCAAGAAGATCAAACAGTTGGTCTTAGAAAAGGAATGTAGTGTGTTTAGAGAATAAGTCAAAGGTTAGGATATTAGGTCATAGAAAGAAGGAATAAAGGAATGAGAAGTTGAATACATAAATATATATATATATATATATATATATATATATATATATATATATATATATATATATATATATAGATGCATGAAACCAAAATACAATGAATTGCGTAGAAAACCTAAAAGCAAAAGGGCCCTCCATTAGAGTGATTGTGAGACACAGATGGAGGAGGTTTCTGTGACCATGACCTGCTGATTGGCGCTTTCCACCACCAAACCACCTAAGTTTCAAAATAAACATCTTTTTACATTAGAATTGTTGATCAAACAAAGTCGTACATCGAATAAAAAAAATCAAACATGAATTTATATAAACATAAGATATCTCCGTTGATAAAAAGTCTTTTTAAGTGATATAAAAAATGAATCTGTAAAAGTTTAATTCAAAGCTGAACATATCTTACCAATTGTATAATGTTTCTCTATTCTTATCTAAGGAGAGATGACTTTTTAGTAGTTGTTGCAAAATGTATCATAAATTTTAATTGATTTACAGGTTTGAATTTAATACTTCAAACTTAAACTGCGTTGTGTTTTGAAATCAACACCTATATCATGACACAGATTGAAATTTTTTTGGATCCAGCTAGATACTTTTGACTGCATATACATCAGATTTTGGATTTGACTCCGATTAAAGAAAATGTATAGTTTTAAAGCTTAATATTATTTTGGTAGGTTAAAATGGAAATACTTATTTTTTTTAAATAATACGTGAAATGCTACTCAGATTCTGGTAAATATTTTTAATTATTTAAAAGGGTAAGTAATCTATCATTTTATTTTTGAAGAAAACTGATCCAATTTTCTACAAATTTCATGTTAATCCCAAGAGCTAATTCAATCATTTACTTTGTGAAAAAAAATAAGAACATAAATATTTTTGTGTAATTATGGAAGCTTGACTTTTGTTCAGTGAACAATTCTAATAAAAGTGCTGCACATTATTTAAATTAAACCAATGTGATTAGGTATAAGTTTACAATTTTTATGATCTTGCAATCCATAAAAATGAAATGCACTATTCTGAGTTGTCTCCAAGTGAAAGACTATCCTATATGATTTAAACACTAATGTACATCTCAAATATATTTAGCAATATAGTCACGTATATATTAATATTAAGATTAAATATGTTTTTATTCTTCAAATTTCAATAAAAATTGAAATAGTTATTTTTTGAAATTTTAGTCTAATTTAATCTTTAAATTTAAAAAATACGTGAATTTAATCAATAATATTAAAAATTTGCTAAGCAATCTAACTATGTTCCACCATGGATGATAATGTATGATCAAATTATTGTACAAATGTCAATTAATTTTTATTTTTTAATGAGTTAAACTGAAATTATTTTTCAAAAATTATTCTTCATCCTCCACACCTCAACACCACAATTTCCCTCTTCTATTTTCCATTGATAATCTTTTCTTATTGTCACTTAGGTACAATCATCACAACTCCATACTTAACTTTTAATAAATAAATTTTAAGCAATAAAAAAAGTGAATTTGAATTAATAAATTTGAACTGATAAAAAAGCTTGTTAAAGAATATATGCATTAATGAATATGCAAGCATAGAATCGAAGACAACAACATAACACCTACTTTCTTCATTCTCTTACATTCGCCATGTTAGTCCTTAGTTTTGTCAAAGACATACATGTTAGGAGGGGGAGAGATAATAAATATGCAACCCATATCATAGATATTTTCAGACCATGCTTTATTTGTCAAACCCTGAACCGCGAAATTTGACTCCTTCAACACATTCACCTAATCTTCTCACTTCAAAACTTGTAATCCGTACGTTCTACTTCCTATAAAAGATTAAGCTACCTCCATAACTTCTACATCTCTTCACTCATTACTATACCTCATATCTCTTCCTCAATAACATGTGCTCTCCAAAACCTTCACTGAGTTCATTAACAGTAAAAATGTAAAATTCATAAAATAATTATTTTAATTTTAAAAATATATTTATTTAAAGAATAAAACTATTAAATAAATATAGACACCAAAACAAAAAAATTCTATATAAATAATTTGACACACATTACATTCATTTCATAATATTTTGGAACATCTTGGTCCTATATCACCACTCCATTGACAAGCTAGTCAAGGTTAGGCGCATGTATCTTAAACATTGTATTCGTCACTACTATCACTATGTATTTTTTTTCTCTGTGCATGCATATTAGATAAGATACCTTTACTTGTCCTTGCTTCTTCCTTTCTCATACCTCATCTCATTCAATTTTAATTTCTTCCACAGATTATTCATTATTGCTCTTTGTCTTGGATAAGATGTATGATATTTGTTAGAAGTCTCACATTGATTAGAGATAACACCAATTAATAGTATATAAGTGAGTGTAAACCTCATCTTACACAGTATCCCTATATTCAAATGTTCACATAGACGTTAATGTTAAATTTAGAAAAGATTGAGCCAGAAAACTGTGTCCCCTCTTGCTGGAGAACTTTCATAACAAATAATTACAATCTGTCAAGCTGATTTTCAGCCCACTAAATAAGCTAAAATATCATATACATTTATTACATTTAATTATCCTAATTAAGAGAATAATCAGCCCACTAAAGAAGCTAAAATATCATATACATTTATTACATTTAATTATCCTAATTAAGAGAATAACCGTTACAAATAAATGTATAATTGCATATCTTTTCCATTCATTCTATTGACATCCCCCCTCAAATTGATGCTGGTGAATCTATAAGCATCAATTTGCCAAGTAGAAAATTGTGATGCTGGCGTGACAATGATTTAGTGAAAATGTCAGCTATTTGAACAACTGTGGAGACATGTGGTAGAGTGATGACCCTACGATCATAAGCTTCTCGGATAGAATGACAGTCGACCTCAATGTGTTTCGTCCGTTCATGGTAAACTGGATTTGCTGCAATCTGTATGGCACTAGTGTTATCAGCATGTAGTGGAGTGGGTTGTGCTTGAGAAACTCCAAGCTCTGTAAGAAGACCACGTAGACATGTTATTTCAGAACAAGCAGCAAACATTGCGCGATATTCTGCTTCAGTAAACGACTTGGAGACTGAGTCTTGTTTCTTACATTTCCATGAAATAGGAGCATTCCCTAGGAACATACACCAGCCAGTAGTGGATCTCCTAGTGTCTGGACAACCAGCCCAATCAACATCACTATAAGCTTGGAGTTGAAGAGATGAATTACCAGGAAAGAATAAACCACGACTTGAGGTGCCAAGGAGATATTTAAGGATACGCTGTACTGCTGAAAAATGGAACTGCCTTGGAGATTGCATGAACTTACTAACAGTGTGTACAACATAAGAAATATCAGAGCGAGTGATAGTCACATAGATGAAACTACCAACTAGTTTCCGATATTGAGTGGGATCGTCAAGAAGCTCTCCTTCATGTCGCCTATATTTAACATTAACTTCCATTGGAGTGTCAACAGGGGTAGCATTGGTGAGTCCCGCTAGCTGGACCAAATCTTGAATATATTTATGTTGATTTACAAAAATACCTTCAGGATGGTAATGCACCTCTAAACCCAAGAAATAATTGAGATGACCTAACTCTTTCATGTGAAAAGTTGAATTCAACATTTGTTTGATTCTAGAAATAGCATCTTGATCAGAACCAGTAACCACAATGTCATCCACATAAACAAGAAGTACGACGATCCCTTTAGGAGTCCGTTGAAGGAAGAGTGATGGATCATACTGACTTTGATTGAAAGAAAAACCAAGAAGAGTGAAGCGAAACTTTTCAAACCATACTCTTGGGGCCTGCTTCAAGCCATATAAAGATTGTTTCAATTTGCAAACAATATTCGGGGAGAGAGTCGACATACCACCATGAAGTGTGATGTAAACTTCCTCCTTAAGGTCACCATGGAGGAATGCATTTTTTACATCCATTTGATGTAATGGCCAAGATTTGGATGCAGCAAGAGCAAGGATAGTTTGCACAGTGGTCATCTTGGCAACTAGAGCAAAAGTCTCGTCATAGTCAAGGCCATACTCTTGCTTATTTACAAGCACAACCAGTCGCGCCTTGTACCGGTCTATGGAGCCATCTGAACACAGCTTTATGGAGAACACAAACTTGCTGCCTAAAGGTTTAACAGATAGAGGACATGACACTATATCCCATGTCTGATTTTCTTCTAAGGCGAGAAGTTCACTTTCAATAGCTTTTTTCCAACATTCATTTTGCATTGCCTGTTTATAAGAAGAAGGAATAGGAATAGATGATAATGTTGTTGTCATGGAACAGATATACCTTTCTGGGGGCTTACCAGCCGTAAATGAGCTGGTTCTGGTTCTGGAGCTTGTACTGGATCAACATCCAAGGAAGTATCTTGAAGGGGCCCAAGGGATTGACCTGCAGAAGAATTAGAAAACAATGGCAAAACAGAAATTGGGGAAGAGAACGAGTCATGATGGTTTGCAAAAAAATATACACTTTCTAGAAAAATGACATTTCTAGAGACCCGAATTCGATGAAGATTAGGATCATAACATAGAAAGCCCTTTTGATGAGGAGAATAGCCAAGAAAAGCACATTCAACAGATTGTGCAGTGTGCTTGGTGCGTTCATGTGGAGGAAGATGGACATAACATGCACAACCGAAGATACGAAGAGTGGAGTAATAATCGGGTGGGTGACCAAATAATCGAGTGAAAGGAGATTCATTACTTATGGAAGGAGATGACAATCTGTTTATAAGATGAACAACAGTGGAAAGGGCTTCACACCAAAATCGTGATGGCACATGTGACTCCAGTAAAAGAGTGCGGACAACATCTAACAAATGACGATTTTTCCGTTCAGCCACCCCGTTTTGTTGAGGGGTTGATGGACATGATCTTTGAGATAAAATACCATTGGATTGTAAGAATTCTTGAAATAAGTGTGATGTGTATTCCCCCCCCCCCCCATTATCAAAGCGAAGAATCTTGATTTTGGAGGAGAATTGGGCCTGGACATAAGCATTAAAGAATTTGAAAGTGGAAAAGACTTCATCTTTTGAGCGCAAAAAATAGACCTAAGTGAAACGACTATAATCATCAATAAAAGTTACAAAATATTTGTAATTAGCATGAGACATGACTGGTGCCACTCCCCAAACATCACTATGGATGATATCAAATGGTTGTGTTTCAGTTGACTGATGTGTTGGAAAAGGTAGAATTTTACTTTTGCCAAGCTTACAAGGAATGCAATCAAAATGAATATTATTAAGAGATGGAATGTGTTTATTTCCAAGAAAACCATATTTGAACATGTCATGGAGAACATTTGAGTTGGGATGCCCAAGGAGCTTATGCCACACTTGGTGATCAACCACAACAGAATTACAAGAGACTAAAGGCAAAGAAAGACTTGGAGACAACGAGAAATGAATGGGAAAAAAGGCGTCCAACTTTAGGCCCCTTCGCGATTATCTTTCCCGAGTGTTGATCCTGCATAAAACAACCAGACTGTGACAATTGAAATCGGCAATCATTGTCGACTAATTGACCGACAGAAATAAGATTATTGGTGAGACCAGGAGCAACAAAGACATTTGTTAGAAATGGAGAAATATCACCAGTTTCTGTTATAGGCAATTGATTTCCACCAGCAGTATGTTATGTCAAATTCCCTGAATAGTTTTTTATATTAGTAAGGAATCGAGCATTGTTGGTCATGTGGTTGGAAGCCCCAGAATCAAAGTGTCATGGGGAAGAGGAGTTACCTGATAATCCCAAAGCAGAAAAAGCTGAAATTATCATTTGTTGAACCATTTCAGGGGTCAAAGTTGGAGCATCAGTAGTAGCATTTGGATGGACAGGTGCTGGATTGGCAGAACTGTTGGGAATAGAAGAAACAGTCGTGGTTGTAAAAGCTATTGTAGGTCGTCGTGGTGGCCTTATTAGGCATTCCTTAATAATATGACCATCATTTTTACAGTAGTTGCAAAATTTTTTCGGACAAGTTGAAGCATAATGGCCAAATCGCTTGCAACTAAAGCATTGAATAATACTCATGTCATGGCGTCGTGACTTCCCTTGTGCCACGTATGCGACTGGAACAGTAGACAATCTTTGGTCTTCAATGATGGACTGGGTAAGAAGACGTTGTTCTTCACGTAACAACTCATTAAGACATGAATCCAACGATGGGACAGGATCTCTATGCATGAGATTGGATCGGATACCTTCAAAGTCAGATCGCAATTTTATAAGAAATTGGTCACGTTTAGTAATATCATGAATTGTTTGTACGGAACTGAGACCTTCGGAAGGCACGTTTACATAAACTATATCAGTGTATTCAGCCCAAAGATTCATGAATTGAGAGTAAAAATTAGAGATGGAGAGACTATCCTGTTTAAAATTAGCGATGTTGTGCTCAAGTTGGAATCGACGAGCTGCATTATTTTGACTATAAATTTTCTGCAGATAAGACCACGTTGTGCTTGCAGTCTTGTAAGGACGAAGATTCAGGACAATGTTCGAATCCACGAAACTTAGGATCCAGGCCATGACTTAAGCATCTTTGACAGCCCACTTAGCATAAGCGACCTTATCTTTGTCGTTGTCAGGAGCGGGAGTGCTGCCATCAACATGACCCCACAAATCTTTTCCGGTGACAAAAATCTGGAATTGGAATGCCCAAGCTGAGTAGTTTTTTTCGTTAAGGCGAACGAACAAGACATCATATTTTTCGGAAGCCATAAAGCTAGGAAAAATAGAGACAAGAAGAATCGAGAGTTGAAAGTTCCAAAGTCGAGAGTTGAGAACGAGACTGAAAAAAAAAACGCAAAGTAGGTTTGGGAACCGTAACCTAGTATGATACCATGTTAAATTTAGAAAAGATTGAGCCAGAAAACTGTGTCCCGTCTTGCTGGAGAACTTTTATATATATACAAATAATTACAATCTCTCAAGCTGATTTTCAGCCCACTAAATAAGCTAAAATATCATATAAATTTATTACATTTAATTATCTTAATTAAGAGAATAACCAACCCACTAAATAAGCTAAAATATCATATACATTTATTACATTTAATTATCCCAATTAAGAGAATAATCAGCCCACTAAATAAGCTAAAATATCATATACATTTATTATTAAGAGAATAACCAGCCCACTAAATAAGCTAAAATATCATATACATTTATTACATTTAATTATCATAATTAAGAGAATAATCGTTACAAATAAATGTATAATTGCATATCTTTTTCCATTCATTCTATTATTCTATTGACAGTTAAGACTTTTATCTTGTAATTTTCACTTAAGAAATATATTTTAAATTTAACTTCATTTTACAAAATTAAATAATTAATGTATGATTTCTAACATATAAAAATGTATATCACACAATTAGTCGTGACATATTTCCAACATAAATAATATATATAATATTTTCATTGTTTAAATTTTTCATAAAGGTTAATTATTAATTTTACTGACAAAATTAGTCGTGATAGAAAAACATTTATCGTTCCTAATATTTTAATATACATGACATTTGTATATAGATAATTTGAGATTAACATATTATATATGTATGTATATTCTATTTAGGAATAGAAAAAAATTCGTATCCGTGAATATTCGCGGATAAAATTCATTACGGTATTTAGTTTCCACAAGTAAAAAATACCTGTGGATAGAAGATATTTTAATATCCGCTTGTTAACATACCAAATTCGAGTATCACACCATCCATTTTCAATCCCGATCCGTTGTCATCTCTAATTCTATTTTACATTTTTTAGTTATTCTGGTGTCATCCAAAACAATTTTTTTTATTTTTAAGTGCAACTTAAACACAAGAGTGGTCTTTTTGTAAGTAAAATATGGAAAAAGAGTGACAACATAATTTAAGAAAAATAAAACTAATTTTTTTTAAGAAACTTCAACGATGTTTTTTTTAATTAAAAAGAGTGTAAAATACGTAAGAAAACATGAGCAATATATAAGTTGATGGTTGGGTTTAAAATATTGATACACAGGAATTAGGAGACTAAAAGACAGAAGAAAAACATAGAAAGAAAGGATGTTCCCCGTAAAAGTAAAACACACTCTTTTCCTTTTCCTTTCCCATGGCTTTAATTAAGTGTCTAAGAAAGTGACAATCATCAACAGAGGTATTCATTTGAAATTTCCGATGTTTACCAAAAGGAGAAAACAAATCATTAACGCTTATTGCGATTTGTCATACCTTTGACATTTTACTGTCAGATTTTTTACAATAGTATTCTACCTTTCTTCTCTGTTACCTTTCTTAAAAGCATTTCAATCTTTTATTATACTTGAAGGATTTCAATGAAGACTTCTAGCTTTTCCTTCCTACCATTTTTATATTCAATAAATTAGCTAGCGGGAAGGATTTACTTTTTGGTGAAAAAATAAACAGAAAATCTTACATTAAAATTAAATTAATTAAAGGTGAAAAAGTAACAATCTAAGACTGTTGACATTTATGTCCCTGTCAAGGCAAAGCTTTAGGATAAATGCGATTATACTATTTGTCACGGTTTTGAAATCAAATTGGTAAGACCCTTTTATACAATTTGATTTATTATCTTCGCATTTTTGTTTATTTAAGTGAATCACAAAACAAAGAAGAATTATTTAATGTGTCGTTTTCTTAATAAATTATGCTTGAATCATTTTAATTAAGTATAGACTTTTAAATATTTGTACCAAACAAAAATATTGTATGAGAGGAGTTAACTCCACTAAAAGTTGTTGGTTATATTTTATGACTTATATTAATCATAAACAAAAAAATGTTTGTTATATTTTATGATAGATATTAATCATAAACAATATTACTAAATAATTTATATCAACAGTATACTTAGTTTAAAAAGTTAAAAACAAATTAAACTAAATTTCAAATGTAACTAGTTTATATTCTTACCTGGTAAAAATTTGATCTGATTTAATATTTAAAATTAGTTATGAAAATTAGATAAAATTATAAAAACAAAGAAGTACAAATATAGAAAGAGTTTCGATAGTGATTATTTTGAGTATTATATTTCGGTTGTAAAATTGAAACCTACCACACCATATAAAAAAATTATGAGTTTTTAGTTTTGGTATAAACCAATGTATAAAAGTTTTTATTATGCTTCGGTTTTTTCATAATTGAAACCATAGATAAATAATATAATGTAAAAAAAATATATGGATTGAATTTCGATTTTCATAGTAACTGAAATTTAAACTTTTTATGATTTAAAAAGTTGTTTAACTTTAAGAGTATTAAGTTTTGATTATTTTCATAGCTTGATATTCTTAAAATTAAATAATATTTTATTAAACTTATGTTTTATATATAATTAGAAACTAATATGTACACAAAGTACTACAAAATTCGCACTAAAACAATATATTATATTTATCACATTCAAAATAAATCAGAATACTATCGTACAACAGTATATTATCTTTACACAAAATGTACTAAATATTAGAAATCCAAAGATCACGCCCACGAAGGAAAACATGTTATATAAATGCAGATATCATGTGATAGACATTCAAAACCATATAAATAAGAAAATAATTAAAAAATTATTAGAATTGAATTTGCTTTTTAATATTTTGGATCTAACTTTTCTTTAACATATTGTTTAATTTAGTTTGATTTGGATTTAAGATTTAATAACTAAATTGCAAATTTGCATTTTTTTAATTTTTTTTTTATGAAAATAATATATAGTCTTTACCGTCCCTAGAAACAAATGCATCCTAATCAATACGTAATGGGTCTAGACAGATGATTTAGTGATGTTTGTTAAACTTTGTAAAAGGTTTAACACTTGTTCGACTTTTAGAAATGAAAAAAAATAAATAAAATAAAACTGACTTTAAAGAAATTAATAAATAGTTAGAATTAAATTTGCCTTTGACATCTTATATATATAGTATCTGCTAATGCAAGCAGGGAGCTTGAAAAATGACCAATTTGGTCTAAATTAGCCTCTTCACCTTTTTTTTTCTTCATCTCATTGCCTTTTCTTTTTCTCAGTCAAACAATGTCATAATTTTCCACCCATCCACCCTTCTTTGAAAAAAAAAATAGTTACTATAAAATCTGCATGTGAGAATTTTAAAAACATTATTTAAAAGAAAAAAAAAAGCTACACTAGCATCCGTAGAAACTAAATAAGGATCACTAAATATGCACTTCTCTCATATTTAATATATATATATTATATAACTTTAAATATAAATTTTAAAATTTTATTTTATTTTTTGTAAACAAAAAATTTTGATGAGGAAATTATCTATATTAAAATATCATAAAAATTATAGTGGGAGAAAATTATAATTCATCTCGTAAAAATATAAATATTATATTTTTGAGAAAATATTACTTTAATTTATAAATAAGTAAATAATGTTTAATTATATTTTGTTTATAAAATTCATAATAGAATTGAAAGGATGAGGATTTTTTGAATTCCACAAGGCAGTGAGTGTTGGAATTTACATGGTTTGACTAGAGCACTAATGAGGCAATTATAAGAATAATGATAGCTGTTTTGTTTTTCTGATACATAGACTTTACCAAGGTGCTTTTAAATAGCGTGACCACCTATCCCCAGTACATGAACCATTTTAGTTTGTAGAGCAAGATGCATTGAACACAATCATATTCTATCTCTTACATTTCTAACATAATTATGTTCGCCAATAAAAATTAACTTTCTTCAAATTTATAAATACGTTAATCTATAAATTATTCTATGTTGTTAATCATCTTTTAAATTTTATCATCACCATTTCATTGTACAAAATTTAACTACTCTTACTATTTAATAGAAAGAAATACAAAAAATAAATATAAAATATATAAAAATTATAAAGATATCAATATCAAAAGATACTTTATATTATGTCATCATGGGAGTAATATTCTTTTTTATTTATTATCATCATATGATATGTTGTACCAAACAATATAGTGTTTCGGAATCACACTGCTTAACAAAAATATTATTACTCAATATATAAACACGACAAAAATATTAGATTTAATACTTATTTTGATCCCTCTTTTGGGAGGTTTTGTTCAAAGTAGTCCCTCATTTCCCAAAAAGTTCACTAAAGTCCTAAATTTTGTAAAAACTGTTCAATGTGGTCCTTTTTTGTTACGGCGTTAAGTTTCTTAACGGCATATGTGTCACGTCATCACCGTCTTCTTCAACAGAAACCCTAATTCCCACCAAACCCTAGCCGCCACACCAGATTCGCCGGTGGCCACCAAAACCCAAAGTCATTGTCGTTACCAAATCCAGAACCAGATCGCGATGCACACTCATCTCCACGCATCAATCTTTCCGTCAACCGCCACCTTGTACCTGAACACCAGCCACCACGCGCAAATCGTCGCCCTACCATGCCGCCAGCCACCATTGCGCAACAAGCGCTCAATCTCGCAACACCTCCATGGTCGGAAGTTGAGCGTCTTTCAGAATCGCGACGCACTTCCAGGGATTTCGAAACCTGCACACAAAAACCCAAGAACAAAACACAAGGGCGACTCATCTGCAACCTTCACCCGCGAAGCAAAAACGCGAGTTCGTCCAGTTTCGAACCTCCGTTCACCTTCATCCTCCTCGCGCACAACGCTCATCACCATCCTCGCGCGACCTTCTCATGGCTACCAACCAGAGAACGCATTCACAATCTGCAAATGAGAAAGCACAAAATCCAAAAAATCACCATGTGCAACGCCATCGGAGAATCAAACCAAATTCGTCTTCCACCACCGCGCAGATTTGGTGTGGCGGCTAGGGTTTGGTGGGAATTAAGGTTTCTGCTGGAGAAGATGGTGATGATGTGGCAGAGGGGACTGAGGTGGCAGCACCAGATTGGCAGAGGGGACTGACGTAGTCACTTAATAGTCACCTGGCACATGTGCCGTTAAGAAACTTAACGCCCTAACCAAAAAGGACCACATTGAACAATTTTTACGAAATTTAGGACTTTAGTGAACTTTTTGGAAAAGGAGTGACCACTTTGAACAAAACCTCCCAAAAGAGGGACCAAAATAGATATTAAACCAAAATATTATTATACGAAATTCACATCTTTCAATTAAAACTTTTTTAGTAATATCACTTAAGTTACTTAAGTTAGGAGACTTCAATTAAAGAAGGTAATTCTTGCCTAAAATAATAGAATTATAAATTTAATTATTTTATTTATAACAGGGATTTAAATAATAGTTAAAAGTAGAAGTATTCTATTTATGATAGAATTTGAATATTTTGTTTTTAAAAATGTCGAGTTTATAAATAAAAAGTTATTATTCAAGTTCATTTATAAAATATCATCTAGCTCTTGAAAAAAAAAATCAAGGTTTTCAACGATTTGTTTATTTTATTTTTTAATATTTGAATGTACAGGATCCAAGAATATAATAAAATAATTATTTCTTATTAGATTTTTTATTTAATTAAGCTTATTTTATTTATTTTTTTAACTTTATAATTGATTTATGTTATTTCAAATTTATAATTTCAAACCATCGCACTTAGAAACCACCATAATTGATTCTATTATCTCAAAAACACATTAGAATAAATTACAATTTTTATTCATCCAAAATCGAATTCAGTAACACAAAATCAATTATAGTCTTTTGAAAATGCAACAGAATTGATTCAGGTCTTCTTCCTCAGCAGAAACGATTCCATGAGAAGTTTCTCCCATTTTTCTTCTTTATCCCAAAACTCATACTTGTGTGAGAATAAGATGGTATTCTCATTTTTCATTAATAATAAATTAGCCTTAATATTGAAATATAAAATTCCTGTCTTTTCCTATTAATGATGTCTACAATCATCTTGAAATACTTAAAAATAAGTTACTCACCAACAAATTCATGATGCAAAGTAAATCGATGAAAGCAGAGACAACCTTAATCTTTGTTTGTTTCTGCATTTGTACTTCTTAGGAAGAATGAAAGGTGGGGATATCAGTTGTTTGTTTTTGTTACTTTGAAGGGATTTGCGACTATGCTTCAACGACCCCCTCAATTGTGCCTAGAAAAGCAGAGAAAGCCATCTATACAAAATATGATTTACATTTTTAACTTTCTTTAATTCATTCATCGACCGTAGAATGTCATTAACCTATACGTAGAAACCCAACCACAATTGTAAATATAGACATTGTTAGTGTACAAGAATATGTCAATAATAATGGTAATATATTTTATTTAAATATAATTAAAACTAATTACATTTTATTTTAAAATATTTTCAAATACATGATAATCTTTTGTTTTTATCAATTAAATATTTTTAATTTATCAAACTTATTTCATCTCAATCTCTTTTATAAACTTTCATTTCAAATTTATTCATTTGTTATTATCTTTCTCTTATTCAAATAATCACACATTCACTTCTTTTTAAACTCAAATCTACTTTTTCAAAACCGTTTCGAAATTCAAAGAGTACGTTGTTTGTTTGGATTTGAAAATTAATTTGAATGTATTTAAAAAAATATAAAATTATTTGAATTAAGAGAAAAATAATAAAAATTAAAAAAATTAAAATAAAAATTAGTAAATGATAAGGTAGAATTAATAAATTAAAAATATATTTTAATTAAAAAATAAAAAATTATCACCGTTTATATTTATTATTGTTATTTATATCATTGTTATATTATATTGTTATTGATATTAAAAATTAACTATTTAAAAATAAAATTTATCCATTTTCGTTGTAGATCTCTTTTTCGATAAAAAGAAAGTTAAAACAGATAAAAAATTTCGATCTTCGTAAAAATTTTGTCTTTTTTTTTATTACTTTCTCTACGAAGAGTAAATATATACAAGTCCGTACATTGAAATGAACGTAGACATGTAGCATTATGTGCATTTAATGCCATTCACATCTTCGGAAAATGTGGGGAAAGAGGTTAAGGAAAAAAAAAACTCATAACAAATTTAGTGTAAGGGAGAAAGTTTTTTTTATATTTAATATCTATTTTGGTTATTTTTTTTGTGGGTTTTTTTCAAAGTGGTCATTCTTTTTTTAAAAAGTTCACTAGAGTTCTATTTTTTGTAAAAATTGTGCAAGTGAATTCTTTTTGTTAATGGTCTTAATTCTGCTAACGGCAAAGCTGCCAACTAACTATTATGTATTAAAAAAATTATTAATTGTGACGTGGAAATGTAATAAAATTAAGATTAAAATTTAAATTGAAATTGGAGTAATTTGGGATAATTAGGCATGAGATTTCTTGGCTTATCATTCTTTACAAACTGATCCATTCATCACTGTCATAAAACCGATGATGGCAAACATATGGTGTACGCTACTGCAGTGGTGATTTCAAATCCACTTTCAGTTCAAGCTTCTTATGCTTTTTCCTTTTTCCTTTTCAAGCATGAAAGTTGTATGTATCACCACGGGTTCTTCTTCTGCTTCGACGTTGGGAGGCATCCTTTAAGTTTCAATAGCAGCCTCCTTCAACTAATATCGTTGGGATCTCGTCCAGCCCCACCAGGGTTGTCACCGGCCACCGCCAAAATCTCCCTTTCCCGTCTTATCTTTATGTGCGAGGAGGAATCACCTTCGCTCCTCCGTGACGTGTCTTCACTTGCTAGCGGAAAACGCTGCCAGCAACTCCCAATCGCGTGACTTTCGTTTCACTCTCTCAACCGCGGCTCAAAAACCACCTCCCCATATCGATCCTCCTATTCCTTTATTTTTTGTTTTGATTGGGTTGGTTGCCCACTGGATGCGTTGATGATAGGAGAATGGTTCTTTTTCTCTCGAAGCTTTTGTTCATCTGGCACTTCACCTGATTTCCTCTTTCCGTGTCTGACTTCTCCCTCTCCTTCTCGATCCCCTTCCGTTCTGGTTGATAATGGAAGTGAATCCAGGTCAAGAAATCTCATGTCTAATTATCCGAAATTAATCCAATTTCAATTTTAATTTTAACCCTAATTTTATTACATTTCCACATCACAATTAATAATTTTTTTTTAACACACAATAGTCAGCTGACACCTCTACCATTAGCAGAATTAAAGTCATTATAAAAAAGATTAACTTGCATAGTTTTTGCAAAAGGTTGGATTTTAGTGAAATTTTTAAAAAAGAATGATCACTTTAAACAAACCTCCAAAAGGGGACCAAAATAGGTATTAAACCTTTCCTTTTTTTTAACACTTCACATAAAAATATATTTGAACAATATAATAATTATATTGTACTTATTATTAAAATATCATTATTTTTCCATTTTCAAATAATTTTATCTAATACTGTTTCAAGTATCACATGATTTCAAAAATTTGCTTCAGAGGAAAAAGCTGTTATTTTGAAAAAGCAAGAAAAACATAATAGAAAAAAAGAGGTGATGGGTTTAAATTTGAAAACATAATAATATTTTTAGCAGTTAGCGGTCAAATCTCATGTAATAAAATTAACATAATGTCTTTTGATTTTATTATGTAACATATTTATTTATTAGATATATCACCAACGCTTGAGTATTTTTGTTGTAAGTTATAACTTTTAATTTTTTTAAAAAATATATAATATTAATCTTTATCATATAATGGAAACCTACTATACTATAAAAAAAAAAAAAAAAAAGCAATTTCAGTGTTCATTTTTTTAAAACACTTGCTCTTGATTTAAAACAATGTAAAAAAAAATCACAACAAAGTCCGTCTTTTACATCCACACATTTGAGCACGTGAATAAAATGTTTGATTTAATATTGATTTTTTATTGGTGACACCTAAAATTCTAAATAATAAGATTCAACTACTGGTTGCAGTAAAAGTCAACTATAGCCATAGACGAATCTTTAGACTTTGGAATTCAAATTAGTATAGAAGAATTGATTATGGAAATTTATGCAAAAGAAATCTACGTTAATATAATTTTCAATACACAAAAGTTATATCAATTAACAGTTACCTAATTCACTATACAGTTTTTTATGTATAGTTTTTATGCAATAGAGGTATAGTAGTCATAACATAAAATGTTAAATACTAAATTGCCCTTTGAAAATATAACTGTTGTTCATAAAATATTAAAAATAAAATCTCTACCACATCATGTATTGTTATATGCTCAAACTTAATATACCATCATCATAATTATAAAACAACTACAAATAAATAGAATAAGCTAATATAAACGATCATACATTAACTACGTTAAATACATTTATTCATATAAAAAATAACAAAAAAATAAATATTATGTTAAATTAAATGAATGTATTATTAATGATTCTATTAAGTTAAAACATCTATATTAACATTTATTAAATTTTTCGCAGTATATTCAATTATCAAAGTATTCCATTGTTTCAATTGTCTCTAATAATCCTCGGTAGTAATATAGTTTATCATGTATATATTAATTCATTGAATTCTTCATCCCGTAGTGTCATGTCCTAATTATATTGTAGATACTAACGTGTATTAATTTTGATTATATTATAATACATAAGTGAAGTCTTCTTTTTTCTTGTTACGAATCTAATTTTTTAATTTACAATTATACATCTTTTGGAGTAAAGTATTAGAAGTTAGCTTTAAGCCTAACACAATTCCACAAATTCAATAGCAGTCGAATAATGGGTGAAATATAAATGTTCAATAAATAAGAAATATTGTTAGGATAAACTCTAACCATAACTGTAATATCATATTAGAAAGTAAGTTTTAAGCCTAACTCAATCCCCTTGTAAGGTGAGGTTTGCACCTCATTTATATATTATAAATTGGTCTTATCTCTAGTTGATGTGGGACTTCTAACACATCCCCTTCACGCCGAGGTATAGACATCTCGTGCGTGATAGTAGAAATTGGGTGGTCCAATAGCGGTCCGACAGCGGATGGAAATAGAAATGCCCGAGAAAGAATAGATATCGCTAGGATAGGCTCCAACCATGGCTCTGATACCATATTAGAAGTGGACTTTAAACTTAACTCAACCCCACAAAACCGGCTTGTATTGCACTTACTTATATACTATGAATTGGTCACTTATAACATAAAGTATTACACTTTAATTATCTAAGAAAAATATTTTGCAATTTTCTTATATATATATATATATATATATCTTACAAGAATTGTAACCATAATTACACATTGTTACTTTGTTTATTTGCACTTATACATGTAACCATATTTTTTTAACAGGTTCACAACTTTATTTCATATTTTGGAAGATAAACTAGTTTTTCTTTGTTAGATATTTTTTATTATTATTATCTCTCCATGGTGTCTTTAAAATATATTAATTGATTTGATCTTAATGTTTTAAAATATATAAAAAATAATTATAGTATAATAATTTGAGTGTATCTGATAGCACAAAAAAACCAATTAAGATATTTGGATTTGTTAAAACTCTTGTAAGATATTAATTTATATATAAAAGAAAATTAAAGTTGTGAATTATGTGTAATGAACAATTAAAGTGTTATCTTTAATTTAGACGATATGTAATTAATAAGTTAAACCATTTAGTAAAAATAGAAAGAAAGTTTAACTTATAATCTAATAAAAATTAATACAAACCTATAAAAATTATGGATGGAATTTCATCGAAAAATTTTAAAATTTTAATTATTGATAAAATTTATTGATATCAATAACATATATTTCAATTATCAATAATGTATATTTTATTTATCAATACAAAAATCTATCCATAAAATTCATTGGTAAATGAATTATGTACTAACGACAAAAAAAATCGTCGATAGAATCTGCAAATAAATAAAATATGTCCTATTGATGATTTTTTTCGTCAATAATCCATCGGTAAAAAGAGTAGCAAATTTTATGCTCAGATTTCGCTTTAGTGTCAACATATACACGCGTTCATCTTCTTAGAGACTTGTGTTTTTCGTCTTCCTAGAGCATCTCACCACCACTGCAACTCGTTACACTACGACCCAAAGTTTGGTCATTGTTGTTTCCCGCCACCACTGTAATTTGCCATTTGCCATTACTGTAGTCCACATCCACTATACAATCTAGAGTTTCTGCATTGATACTCCTCGCCACCACTACAACTTGCCACTATTGTAACCCATGGTGTTTGTGTTTCAACTTTTTCGCCGAGCCCCTATGGTGTTGACACAATTGTACAATTAGGAACATCACCGATGTTAGCGAAATCTTTCTTCCTTCCCTCTTTCTCTCTTAAATTTGAAAATCTTGAAAATAAACTGGTTATTTATAAATAAATTGGTTGATCGCGTGATGTATTATTGGTGACAAATTTCATCAAAACCAAAAAATAATGAAAGAAAATGAGGAAGAAGTAGAAAAAAGATAAACTATATCGTAGTGTTTACTGACAAATTTTTTACCGTCGATAAATTGTCAAAACTTTTAATTTATTGATGAATTTTGTACATTACCAACGAATTTTGATGGTCAATAATATTCATTTTCCTTGTAATATTATTAACTATAATTAAGACTTTACAAATAAATCATAAAAATATCAATCAACTTTTAATTATTTTATAACAACATCTATATTATTTGCTTTAAGAAAATACTTTAGATATCTTAACAACCTATAACATAACTTAATATTTATATTACATTATATTCCTTAATAAACCACCTTACAAATGTATTATTAATATAAACTTACAAAATTTTAATTTACTTATACATTAACATCTCATAAGATATAATTTAAATTTAGAATTAAACATATATTTAATTCTTAAAATTAGTTATATATTATTTCAAAATTTTAATATAGTTTAATTTTCAAACTTAAAAATAATCAAATGTAATTATTTTAACATAAATACATTAAAAAAATATTACATGTCAAACATATTTAAGGTTAATATTTAAATTAAAAAGTTTATATTAATTTATTTTTAAAATTTAAAAATTAAAATATATTAAAGTTTAGAAACAAAATAAATTTTAATTTAAAATTTAAAAATTAAAATCATATTTAATCCTTACTTATATAAACATAAGGTAAATTAACATTTGTGTTTTTACTTTTAGAAAATCACTAATTAAGTTGCTATTTGGAGGGGAAATCATTATATAGAAATAAGTCATATTAAGTAGTTATTTATAAGTAAAATTCAATTTATACATTAAGTAAATTATACATATTATTAGAAAGTGGTTTTAAGTCCAACTCAACCTCACAAAACCGGTTTGTAAAATGAGGTTTCACCTCACTTATATGTTATAATTTGGCCTGCCTTTTCTCCAGTCGATATAAGACTTCTAACACACCTCCTTCACGTCAAGGTATAAATATCGCGTGCGTGATAGTAGAAATGGGTGGTCTGATAGTGACCAGACAACGTGTGAAATATAAATGTCCAATAAAGAATATATCATTAGGATAGGTTGTAACCTGACTCTGATACCATATTAGAAAGTGATTGGTTTATAAAATAAGGTTTGCACCACATTTATATGTTATAATTTAACATTTTCTTTAGTCGATACAAGACTTCAAACACATATATAAACTTATATAGAATATGCCAATTAAGTTTTTCAACAAATCTCATTTTCACACTTATACAAATAGAAAAAAAAAACTAAAAAGTGACAACAACAAATAATCACGGTTAACTGTAAATAAAAGTTCCACTCAAATAAGTAGACAAAATGTAAAATGAGGACTCTATTACGTACGATTGAATGAAAAAGAGAATACAAAAGAAAAACATAATTTTAAGATGGAAGATAATATGAAATATTTTGAATTCTTAATTTTCTTGTATAAAATTTAAAATTCTTTAATATCAAACCTTTTATTATTATTGTTGTGCATCTGAGGATTTTTTTTGTAATGAACAACGTGCAATACTCCATCTCTCCATCTCTTCCCTTTTCCACGAATGAAAAAATATCTTCTCATTTCATCCTACAAACGTTATTCCCTGTCTTCATTTATTAATAAAAATAATTAAAATCAACTTTATCATTGACTAATCAAATCAAACGTTTATAACTCCTTTTTAATGACTAATCAAATCAAACTTTTATAATATATATCTAATTCTTTGAAGAAAATCTAGCTCTTATCATTCATTATTCGAGATTACTACTTTGACAAAACTATCAAAATTGCAAAGTTTACATAATTGTCATAAGTGGTTGGAAAATCATAAATTCAAGAAAATGAGTAGAAATAATTAGACTTAAATTTAAAGAAAAGAAAAGGTAAAAGCGATAGCAAAATTATAAAGGGGCATTGAATCTTAAAGCAATTAAAACCGTTTGGTTGGAAAATGTCAGTCATTTCAAAAGGAGCTCCGAAATAAAAGGAAATTTAAGTATTAAAATATTTCTCATTAAATGTAAGTTAAAAATATTCTTAAAATCTATAGAACAATAGGAAAGTAAATTTAAAAAGAAATATAGGGAGTTAGCTAAAAATTTAAATGCATGAATTTATGGACTGAAACTTGTTAAAAAGTAACTATTGATATGTGAAATATGTTAGGTACGTACGAATTTGTGTATACGTTTGAACAACTAAAAACTAAATATTAAATATGTAATTTTATTAACACGCTTTCAAGGTTAACAGTAGAGTGATCTTATTTAGGCCCTTCTAAATAGATCAGTATGAGTAGTAACTTCTTCGTTTTGATTTAATTTATCTGTTAGCAATGGTATCATTAGGTTTTTCTTCATCATCTCTGTAAAAATATAAAAAGCTGAAATATTACTAATTATCTTTTAGTACAAAATTATAACTGCTACCATTTTATATTAAAATTGATTTATAATAAACTATAATATAATTATATATTATAAATATTATATAAAACTAATTAGTTAATTTTCAGATATTATAAATGAATTATTTTGTTTTATTTTTTTTCAAAATAATCTACTATAAGACTTGTAATGACTAATATGTAAAACTTATAATGGCTAATAAATCAATATCTTTAATAGATATAAGTGTGTGGTAGATATATCTATCTATCTATCTATCTCTCTCTCTCTACATATATATATATATATATATATATATATATATATATATATATATATATATATTACTGGTTAAGGTATAATGGTATTTACATGTAATCATTCATTAATAATTACTAATAAAATTTATTTAAATAATTTTTAAAAATTAAGTGATTAAAATAAATTTATTAAAAAGATATTCATCGTAGTTTGACTTTATATGTTGTTATTTTTTATTTAGAATTATGAAATTAAAGTTATTTCTTAATTTTTTTTAAAATTATATTTTAGTTTTTAGAAAGATCAAATTTATTTAATATTTTAGTATGTGATATTGTAACATCCCAAAAATTATATGACAATATAATTTAGAATAATTAATATCATAATATGATAGAATAGTTTACGAATGTAAGTAGAGTTATAAGTTTTACAGTCATTCAAAATTGACTATAAATTTAAAATTTTACATACATAAGAGTCTTACAAAATAAAAATGACAACAAAAATGGGAACCTAAGAATTAGGGGTTGTGTCATCTCCATCCAAAGCATGCTCCAGAGGTACATCATCTGCCTATACTCACATCCAAGTGGATGATCATTGCAAAAGAAAGACATACACACACAACACAAACAAGCAAGGGTAAGCTAGGTATAAAAAAAACATGTTATCAATCAAGTATGTCAATCATGCAAGGATCATAACACAATACAGACTACGACAAAATGCATTTTATTGATACCAATGACCGACCACGTGATTTGACCATCCGGACTAGTATGAAATGTCGAGTTTCAGGGGTTTGTGCACTTGTCGTGGCCCTACTGCTTTGCAAAGCTTGCCGAGGGGTTTCACCCGACCACACACAAGTGTAAGTCCAACCAAACTCATCTTGGCCCATAAATGGAGACACCCAAGACTAGGACCTCCTGCTATTCTCACCACATGACTCATCACTCTCTAATTGAGCATGGATGGCCATTAAAATGTCAGGATAAACCCCATAAGGACACTCCGACCATTCATACGGTCAATCACAACAAACTATAATGGCACCACCATGTAACCTCCCTTGAGGATCATGGAATTACGTCCAATAACCATTCTTTTACTTTGAAACTTATCTCAAGACATGAACCACCAAATACCATGACATTATCTCATTGAATCCATATAAAACCATGTACATGTAACTCTTCAACTTTACTCTGCATACAAACATACATACATACATATATATATATATATATATATATATATATATATATATATATATATATATAACATTAATTTCACTTCAAAAGACCACAAACAATCCAAAACCCAATGAACTCATACTTAGACAAGGAAAATGACTTTGAAACCATCACCAACAGTTCCGTAAGGGTCTAAAACCCCCAGGACGACCTAAAGAATGTCCAAAACGAACATTTGGAACCCCACAAACTATCAAAAACAAAAGCAACAGCAGAAAAGGGCACCCAGCGCCCTTTAGGGGCGCCCGGGCGTGGATTCTGCAGGTTTTTCTGAAGAATTTTTCAGAACTCACACCCTTAAGTTTCATTTCAGGCCTTTTTATGAATTTCTAATCATTCTAACTCGAAATTTAGGTGTATTTAAACTTGTCTAAAGGCTTATAAACATTCCTAACCTCAATCTCTAGCAACTATGCATAGATTTACACTAAAAAACCTCAATTCCCTCAACCTATGGGTTCAAACTTAGATTTAGCACTTGAGGATTGTTTTTGGTCATTTTGACATTTCTAACAAGTCACTTTGGACTTACTTAGGTTGTCCCAATTGCTTAATTCAAGCTATAACTCCTAGAACTCAAAACCACCACCTCACTTCCTCTAATCTAGTCTAAAACACTGTACCCAACTTAGATTTTGCAGCTAGTAACATGCACAAGACAATTCACAGCCCTTAACCACTCAATCCAACATCAATCATACTGTTCATACCATTATCAATCGCATTTAGCAGAATTCACCCAAGCATAAGCAGTCACAACATTAATTCCATATTTTCAGTACAACACATACCCAAAAACACATATCAATTTCTTATGCATTTTACTTCATAAATTCAACAGAACCTAACTCATGCAATCCAAATTAATAAATCAAAAAATCAAAGACCTAGCTTCCCTTACCTCTAATTCAAGTAGCTAAACTCCGGAAAACTCCAATCGAACACTTGTGCTTCCGGAACACTAGAATAACCTATAAATCACAATTTTGTGATAAAATACAAACTTAAGAACTTAGTTGAAGCTAAAGTTGGAGAAAAAGCACAATGGGCTACATGCAACATACGTATTGCATGATCACTGCCCTAGAATGAATTGGAGAAGGGGAGAAACACTTACCAGATGGAAATACCAATTTGACCGGTAAAATTGGAGGATTCTCACCCTTCAAGCACTATCTGTTTGAAGAAAAATAGAAGATTGAAGTGAGATCTTCAAAGGAAAGGAAGAATTGTGGGAAGGAAAGGTGAGGTAGAAAAGAATTTCAAGAAAAGCTGAAAGGAGGTGGTGCATGCAGAGAGAGAGAGAGTTCACGGTTTTAAATTATTTACTTATATAATGACATCTTTTTGCACACACACTTGACACCTTTTTTTTTCTCCACATTTAATGGCTCTCACAGATATTATTTGAATTAGACTTAAAATTTATATATATATATATATATATATATATATATATATGAAAAGATTTATGAGTATCTATAACTACACATGGATATAAAAGAAAATTTGAGGATTATTTTTCCGGATATCCAACCCGACCTAACTTCTTATCTTCTTAATTTATATACTTTTCTATTATATATACTAAAAATATATATATTTGTGATCACAAAAATTAATAAAATTATAATTATAAAAATAAATATAAATAATTTATAATTTTATTGTAGATAATTTTTATTTATATTTTATTATAAATATTTATTTCAGTTTAAAAATTAATTAAATTTTAAAAAAAGTTATGGTAAATGGACGTAATAATAGATACTCTTGAAAAGAAATATGCACCAAAATAAAGAATCTTCTTTATTTAATAGTACATAAGATATATATATATATATATATATATATATATATATATATATATATATATATATATATATATATATATTATTTGTAAGAAAATCGCATTAATCTGATTAATTATTTTATTTTTTCTCTTAATATGGTATTATTAGTATTTTTTTTCTTTTGCATTCATTTCGAAAAAAAAATCGACAATGTCATGTTTAAAAATTTTAATGTGTCATGATAAACTGCATTTATATGATTATATTAATTCTAAATACTAATAATTTTTATAATGATTTAAAATTTTCTGTTATTTTCTTTGGGTTTATTTAAAAGTAAATGAATGTTGATTAACTCTCGATACTCACGTTACTCATTCTTTATCTTCTTTTCAATTTTACCTAACAATTTTATATAATATATATAATATTTAATTATATTTATTCTGACTAAAATGCTTTCAAATTTTCTAACTTTTTCCTTTTATTTTGTTTCAGTGTGAAGGAATACAGAATATGTGTTCTCATCAACGAATACATGCAATTCGTGCACTGTTCTTCGAAGCAGACACGGTGTGAAGATTTTATTTTCAACTCAATTTCCATACCAAACATATTCTTATTCTATTGATTTTAGTGTGGCCTTTATATATATATATATATATATATATATTCTTAATAAACCACATATTATAAATTATAATTAGAATATTATCATTAAGATACCAAAATTCTTAACTATATTTCTAATTAACGGTGACATCTTTCATTAATATTTAAATTTATGCTCTTATTTTTGCATATATTATTATTATTTTTTGGTAGTGTCAAAGTAATAACACAAATATTTACAATTAAAATTAAAAATAAAAATAAAAAGAACAAAACATATAATATATAAATAATATAATATTTTTAAAGAAACAAAAATTACATACTCTTCTCGTTAGATCTAAAGATGAAACACAACTTTTTTTATAAGTAGTAAAAACAAATACAAATAGAAACTATAATTTCTATCTCTTAAAGAAGAAACTAATATTTTTTTTTTTAATTTTTCTTTCAATAAATAATGTAAAAGGAATAAAAAGGAAAAGACTTTGAGATGTGTTCCTAAAAAAGACTGAACTTCTCTTATGACATGAAAAGAAAGTCTCAAGGCGAGTTTCCACCATGTTTGATCACTACTACAAAACTGATAATAGATAGCGCTCAATAGATGGCGCTTTTTCAAATAAGCGCTATCTATTAATGTGCGGAAGAATAGATAGCGCTTGTTTAAACAAGTGATATATATAACTATGATAATAGATAGTGCTTGTTTAGAAAAGTGCTATCTATATCTATTTAATATTATTTTTTAATTAATATTTTAAAATATATTAATAGATAATGTATAAAAACCAAATAAACAACGCTTTTTATCGTAAGCGCTATATCTATGGTGATTAAAATATTTTCCATTCCCGTTACTACTCTTCTTGCAATTGGACGTTCACTCCAACCTTCGCGCTGCTCCTCGCTTTCACTGTGCTGCTCCTAGATTTGATTCGCGCTGCTC
The DNA here is from genome assembly GCA_036885675.1 of Vigna mungo. Lineage (NCBI taxonomy): Eukaryota > Viridiplantae > Streptophyta > Magnoliopsida > Fabales > Fabaceae > Vigna > Vigna mungo. Next base: position 39,341,228 of record CP144692.1, on the reverse strand, counting down.
CTTCCCGCTTCTCTTTGGTTTGATTCGCGCTTCTCCTCCGTTTGATCAGTGGTTAGGGCTTTTCTCCTCCGTTTCATCAGCGTTAGGGCTCCTTCTCCTCCGTTCACAGTACGTTATATGTGAAGGGTAGCAACTTCCTCGTCCCTAAAAAAACCTACAGCAACAACATTTTACACTCACAAAATCTTTTCTCAAATCAAAACCCTAAAACTTCATCCCAAATAAAAAACCAACCATGAACGCTCCGTGATGGAGGAAGCCCTTCAAATCCCACTAACCAAGGACGCGAAGGAGATTGAAATCCCTTAATCTCTTGAAGGGTAGCAACTTCAAGGTCTCGCAGGGCACGCTTCAGGCGCTTGGCTCTGCTGCCGTTCGAGTTGGCGACCACTTCAAGTTCCAATTCAATGTGTTCGCTTCCGTGGGAGAATGGTGGAGGCACAAAATGCAAGGATCTAGAAAGCTTAAAAGTGAGAAGAGAGGGTGCCAGCTTGAAAGCGTTTCGGTTTGAGTATGGAACGCGTGAAGTTACGGGGTTTGGTGGAGGTGTGTTTTTGGAGAAGACAAACTAAGCTCCAGGTTTCGTTTTATTTTGTTTAAATGAAATTATATGTGAAGTTGGTGGTTATCTGTGAAATTGGCGTTGTTGTTTGGTTCTTGTTTCTTTTTTTAGGTTGATCATGCTCTGTTTGAGTTCAAATAAAAGAGAAAGGTGATAAGGTAAAATGAGTTTAAATGTCTGAACATGGTTGGATTGTGTTTCTGCAGTAGGTTAGAGTAGTTATATTAAAATATTATATTGAATTAATTGGTTGTTTCGTTTAGAAATTGTTTGATAATCTATAATACCTTTTGAATTGTTACGTTTTATATAATTAATGTTGTAGAATCATATGAGAGGGAGATAGGTGAAGTTCTGGAGGGAGAAAGTAGTACTGGTTATGTGGTGTTGAGAGAAGTAAGGGAGTGTGAGATGGTGGAAATAGTTGAAGAGGAAAGATGGATCCTTGGGGTCCCGTAGGGGTTTAATGGTAGGAGAAAAATGAAAATTATAAAACCTAGAAAAATTGTAAAAAAAAAGATATTGTAATTGGTTGTTTCTTCTTTTTTTTATGTTGTTTCATGCGAACTAATGAGACCCACAAGACTTGGGTGATGGAAAACTTGGGCAGAGAATGTGTCTTGGGTAGGTGATCTTTGCCATTCGTTATTTCTTTTATTTCTCAAAGAGTGGGGTCCATGAATTTTGGTGTTAAATGAAAGTTTTGTGTAAAGAGAGATTTTAGCTTGTGACCCACATGTATACGCAGAGAATGGGTTCATGAGCACATACAAATAGCTTTTGGAAATACATGATCAATAAAAGTGTAGTTTGGTGGGATAAATGAGAGTTAAAACTTTGTAAGAAGGTGTATTAGGGAGGGGTCTTTCACGTAAATTTCTGCACCCATCATTGAATTTTTGAGTGAAAAATTAGCACTAAAATACTTGTTGTTTTGACTAAAATTCTGCACCAAAATTCTTGTTGTTTGGTTGGAAATTCTGCACCAAAAATACTTGCTGTTTGGCTAAAAATTCTGCACCAAATACTTGCTGTTTGGCTAAAAATTCTGCACCAAATACTTGTTGTTTGGCTGAAAATTTGCACTAAAATACTTGTTGTTATGAGTAATTCTTACTGATTTGTGGTGTTTTTATTAGGTGGAGTCTACTGATGGTTCTGCTGCAGTATCCTCATCTGGTGAATCCGTGACAGAGGCTCTCAAGATTAAGGAGTGGGAGGTAGGAATGTTGGAAAATGAGGTTGTATCTATCCAGGGCATAAGAATAAGGAGAAGGCCACCATCTGGACCCCCTTTGCATTACGTAGGACCCTTTCAATTCAGGTTGCAGAATAAGGGCAATAGACCTCGGAACATTTTGGAAGAGATTGTGTGGAACAAGGACAAAGAAGTCTCACAAGTATTATGATTGAATTGTTTTGTGCTCTATTGTTCTTAATATAAGTTATTTTTTAACAAATGGATTGAATGTATTACTGGTGACTGTGATTTTCAGCTTAAAGAAAGAAAGCCCTCAGTGTGCTGAAGAAAGCTCTCGAAAATGCACCTCCTGCTAGGGATTTTATTGGTGCTCTAAAGGGCAGCGAATGAACGAACTGGACTGCCGAGGTTGATTGCGGAAGTGAAGAAGGCATCACCAAGTAGGGGTATTTTGAGAGAAAACTTTGATCCTGTAAGGTTTCCTTGCCTTCCTTTATGATTTTTACAGATAGAATTATTTATGAAGCTGTTCCTGGTTTTTTTTTGGGAAATGTTTTAGCTGGCCTGAACTTGCTGACACCCATTTTGTGTTGTTGGTTAAAGCTGGTCCATTCGGTTTTTTATTTTTTGGCTTCCCTGAATCTTCTTGTTACAGAATACGTATTTGATCCGAGACAGGTCTACGTATCAATTTCTTCTCCTTTGCATCTTAAACTTTTTGCTTCCTCAATTAATTTTCTACCTACCCATTTGATATTCATGCTCATCAAAATAAATTTCTCTAAAATCTTTGTTTCCCGAATTTTTCTTGTACTATTATTGCATTTATGATTCTAATGTATCAGGAAAATGTTATGTTTTCTCACTAAGTTGAATATCTTGGTCTTGGTATTTTTTGTATCTCTGAATGTATCATGACCCTTCAAACAACTTATCCAACAATTTTGTTAGTTTGTCTTTTTCTCTCTTTATGATATATTCAATTGTTTGAGTTGTTTCTGTGACAGGTTGAAATTGCTAAATCTTACGAGAAGGGTGGAGAGCATGCCTAAGTGTTTTGACCGATGAAAAGTATTTTAAGGTAAACCAACAAACGTGGAATTTGTTGTTATGTGTGTACTGCTTGTTGATATTTGGTTGCTTGAGTACTGAGAGATTCTACAGCATAATGATAACTAACTCTAACTTGTTAATATTTGGTTGCTTGAGTACTGAGAGATTCAATATATGAAGGAAATTATTACATAATGTGAAGGAGGAACAATTCCAACTGATGTAAGTTATCTTTATTCTTATAATTAATTTGTAATAAAATTTAATTAACTAATTCTACATTATTTTTCTTTCTTGCAGTATTTTTCTAGTTGCAGATGTCAACATTATCATGAAAGTCAGATCAATGAAGTTAGGGAAAATTGGTGTTTACATGTAATTAGTACATGCATATAGGTTATGTTATGGTGATGTACAGTACTGATAGGATATATATGTTATGGTTGTATATATTATCTTATAAAACAGTGTTATGTGATGACATGTACTAAACGACTTAATGATTAAATTTTGAAATATCATTGGAACAATAATTTTTATTCATATTAACATTCTTTTTGAGCCTTTTGTCATATTTTTGTCAATATTTTATATTTTTTTGTATATAATATATAGCGTGGGTGTGTATATAATAGAACCAATATTTTATATTTTATTCTAAAATTAATATTTTTTTTTTTAAATTTGAAGTAATAGATAGCGCTTTTTGAAGGAAGCGTTATTTATTGGTTCTGACAATAGATAACGCTTTTTTAGAGAAGCGCTATCTATTGTCAACATCAATAGATAGTGCTTTTTTTATAAGCGCTACCTATTAATAGATAGCGCACACATAGATAGTGCTTAAAAAGTTATCTATCTATGATAAAAAAAAACGCTATCTATGCACTTTTTTGTAGTAGTGTCGTTAGATCTAAAGATGAAACAATGACAACTTTTTTTATAAGTAGTAAAAACAAATACAAATAGAAACTATAATTTCTATCTCTTAAAGAAGAAACTAATATTCTTTTTTTAATTTTTCTTTCAATAAATAATGTAAAAGGAATAAAAAGGAAAAGACTTTGAGATGTGTTCCTAAAAAAGACTGAACTTCTCTTATGACATGAAAAGAAAGTCTCAAGGCGAGTTTCCACCATGTAAGATTTTTATTGTTGGGTTTATCAAAAGAGAGGAGTTCATCGGAAAGACATAACACCAATGAGATCTAACCTCAACCACACAAAGAATTGACATCACTCTCTATCCAAAATCAAATCAAAATCTTAAAGGCAATAAGTTACTGGATTTTCAACTTTATATGGTGTTCGACTTTCTTATTTCCATCAAATGTGTCAGTTAGACTCACACTTGAAATTCCAACAATATTCCCCTTCAAGAGTGAGTCATTTCTATATTGGTATGCTCCTTCTCTAACCGAAGTCACGAGTATGTATCGTTGTTCATCTTAACGGGACACGTTTACCTAAAAGCCTTTATTAGGAAGACTTTTGATACATGAACCATTGTACTTATCTGAGACTAACTTGCTTATGTTTGTTGTCTCTTATCCATCTCTTATTTTATCTAATGTGAGACTTTTATTTGTATAGTAAAACAGGACAATTCTAAAAAGCATAAGTGATTTTATTTATTCGCAAAACACATTATTTTACCCATTTTTGTAAGATCATACCATTACTTAAGTGTTATAACATAATTTTATGATTTTTAACATTTTAGATCCTATGCACCATTTTAATGGTTCTCACATGACTACATGTTTATTAAGCGAAACATTTTTTAGAGAAACAATCTATTTTTCACTCAAACTCCAATTTTTCTTTAAATTATCTTTCCATTTATTTAAACATCACAATGAATAACAATTAAGTTTTATATGTCACTTAAATTTTAAATTATATACATTTAAAAAAAATCTATTTATTTTATGAGAACTTCTCAACAAAGTTTAGTTCTCTAACAATTTATTTTATAATCATTAAATGATGTTAATTAAACTGTTAGAAACACTAGTAAAACATGTTAAACATTAAAAAAAAAAAATTTCAATCACACGGTCATGCATAAGCATATAACATGTTACTCATGATGTAAATGTCTTAGTTACATTTTTAATTATTAAATTAAATGTTTAACTATTTTGGTTTTTATATTTTGAATTTTTATTTCTTTTAGTTTAAATATTTGTTTTTGTTTTATCAAATTTCATTATATATTAAATCGATTCAATGTAGTTTCTTTCATTTGTTGTTTAAAGACGACTACTTGTTAATTTAATCAAATGTTTATTTTTAATTTAAGTTCATATATTATTTAAATAGAAACAATAGTTAGGAGATTATCACATGTGAGTCTAAACTTGTAAAAGGAGATTATCGTCTTTATGTAAAAGGATTAAATTGAATGAGAAGAAAAATATAGGAACTAAACTACTAAGAAAGTTTTTTTATTTGATTGACACATAATTAACTTTCAAACAATATTAACAAAAATATAATAAAAAAACACATCGAATCAATTTAACTTATAATGATACTTGACTAAAACAAAAATATATATTAAAATAAAAAAAAAATCAAAACTGAAAATATAGAAAGAAAGTAATTGAATCTAAATTAATTTATCTGAAAGTTAGATACATATAGCATAACATGATTTAATAAATAAATGAATAAAATTTACAATACCATTAAAAACATAAAATTATAAAATTTGACGTTTATTGTGTCTGTGTCGTCCTTTATCATATTTCCAATGATTTTATTCCATGGCTGTCTTCCAAATTTCAAATCAACCACCCTCTTCAAGTTATTTAGTTATCAAGAAAGATATGCATACATATCTTTTCTTTTATTTGTACTAAGAATATCCGTATAAAAGCGGAAATTGATTTCTTGAGTGAAACGTAAATTAAAATTACTACCAATCCATCTACCCACAACAAACTATTTATGAACTGAACAATGTTGGCGTGAGATTTACACATTGTATTATCTAACGTACGTTTTCTGTTTTTCGATTTACACATCTTAAATGTATTGTCACAAGGATCCTAAGATTTTTTTAGAAAATCTATGAAATATGTTATAATAACAGAAATTAAAGAAAAAAGTAGAGCAGCAATATTGCATTTAAGATTTTGTCCGAATTTAATTTATGTGTGTGGAGATTTTCGTTTGGCATAAGTAAAAAGTTTGGAATAGAAAAAGACTACAAGTTGAATATAACATTAGTGGGATGTCTTAATCGTATACATGTTTTGGTGCGTGTGTTAGTTCGCTATATAGTGTTTTATAATTTGGGATAACACAATAGCTTGGTCTTATTTTATCCAGGCATGCGGATAATTCTATGTGCGCGTCTGAATAAACAAGATGACCCAGCTTTGCATCTGGTAATGGCACGTGGCAGCTAATTCGAAACACCATTGCAGGAAAGCATTCTTCTTCTTCTACCAGTGTTACTAGAGAGAGAGAGAGAGAAAGGGAAAGAGGAGGGAAACAAGTCGTGGTTCTGACACAAGAAGATCGAACATTGAATGGGGAATTCATAGGAAAATAAAAAGCAATTTTTTATTGAAAATAAGAAAAGTATAGTATAAAAAACGGAGACATGAAGAAAGAGAGAGAAACTGAAAAGGAAAGAGGGTGAAAAATAAAACAAATCTTTTTTGGTGTGACGAGGACGTTTTGGTTCGTAAGAGCGTCCAAGTTCTCTTCATGTAAGAAAGTGGGGTCCCCTTTCTCTCTCTCCTCTTCTAAATCCCATCCAACTCACCTCTTTCTCCTCTCCCACGAAACAACGGCGCTTTCTCTCTCTCTACATGGTTTGTGGTTTGGCATTGCCAAATGCACAAAGGGTATTGTTCAAAAGGTTAATAAGATTCCCTGCATACAACCGCAACACTTGTTTTTTTTTTTTCTTTCTTTTCTTCACCTGGCTTCGCCTGTGGCGTAGAGACTGCGTTTTCCTCTCTGTTCTTTTTGATTTTCTACCGGCACTGGTCTTGAGGAGTGGTTTTCCGCAAAAGGGTCGCACCCGGTTTCTTGCTACAGCGCCTCGTGCCACAGTGAAGATGCCCTTTTTTTAATTGATATGTTGGGATTTGGTGGCTCCTTCAAGTGGGTTTCTTTCTTTGGTCTTCCCAATGGTGGAGGTGGGTGCACTTCTTGTTGTTATTGTTGATTAAACGTCTATAAAGTAATGGACTTTGCTGCTGGAGCCTTTTGATTTGATGCTCTACCAGCTACAGGAGATTTGGTTAATGTGTTGTTAGTGAGGGATGTATCTTTAACACGGTTTTGGTCTTTCCAGGGAAAGGTTAAGATCTGATGGAGGAGTGATATCTGATTGCATTAAGGGGCTGTAATTCCTCAGGTACTTTTGCCTTTTCTTTTGGACTACATTACTGGGTTTTTGGTGTCTTTTCTTATTTCTTTTTTTCTTTTTTGGTTGGGAGGGGGTTGAAGGAGTATTAAACCTGTTGGACTTTGTTTTTTAATAATATTTATTTTGGCTTTGCCTCCCCCAGGTTTATAGCTAGCTTGGTTTTCCTGATTCTTTTATTCCTTTTTTTATCTTTCTATTTTGCATGGGGTTTTCTTCGTTTGGGTTGATGGAAATGTCCTCTTAACCTGTTGGCACTGTATTATTCGCTGATTCATACCACTCCATTAATAGGGGCATGAAAGAAGGTGGAAACTGAAATTATGAGAGTGAAATGTTTTAGATCGTTTAATTTAGGAAAAGAGTTAAAGATTTGTTTGTATTTTATGATTTTTCTTGATTTGGATCTCGTGTATTTCCTTTTCCTTGTTTTGGATCTTACTGAGATTTCAATTTGTGTACCTGTTGATAGGGCAATACAATTGAAAGGGAGGAGGTTGGGTGGTCACTGGGGAGTGCTATGGCCCATTAAATTATATCCTTTGATGGATTGAGGAAGCAGCAACATATTGGATCAATGTTAAAAGCAGTGGCATCTGGGCTGTTGATTACCTCTGTCCTCATATGCGTATCTGCTAATGATAATGGATTTCCTAGATGTAACTGCGATGATGAGGCCAGCTTCTGGACTATTGAAAGCATTCTGGAGTGTCAGAGAGTTGGTGATTTCTTGATTGCTGTGGCCTACTTCTCCATCCCCATTGAGCTGCTTTATTTTATCAGTTGCTCAAACGTCCCATTCAAATGGGTCCTGATTCAGTTCATTGCCTTCATTGTACTATGTGGGTTGACACATTTGCTCAATGGGTGGACCTATGGTCCTCATACTTTCCAACTTATGGTGGCACTTACTGTCTCTAAAATTCTCACTGCATTGGTGTCATGTGCCACCGCCATAACCCTCATTACTCTGATTCCTTTGCTTCTCAAAGTGAAGGTCAGAGAGTTCATGCTGAAGAAGAAGACATGGGATCTTGGACGTGAGGTTGATAATATTATGAGACAAAGGGAGGCTGCAGTGCATGTAAGAATGCTTACTCAGGAGATACGCAAGTCACTGGATAGACACACTATTCTCTATACCACTTTGGTGGAGCTGTCTAAAACACTGAGCTTGCAAAATTGTGCTGTGTGGATGCCCAATGTTGATAAAACTGAGATGAACCTTACTCATGAATTAAATGGAAGGAATTTCAATTTGTCCATACCCATTAATGATCCAGATGTTGTGAGAATTAAGGGAAGCGACCGGGTGAATATACTTAGCCCCGACTCAGCACTTGCTGTTGGAAGTAGTGGAGCTTCTGGAGAGGCAGGGCCAGTTGCGGCAATCCGAATGCCTATGCTACGTGTTTGTAATTTCAAAGGAGGTACACCCGAACTAAGACAGACTTGTTATGCAATATTGGTCTTAATTCTTCCTACTGGAGAGCCTAGATCTTGGAGCAATCAGGAGCTGGAGATAATTAAGGTGGTTGCTGATCAGGTTGCAGTGGCTCTATCTCATGCTGCAATTCTTGAAGAGTCCCAACTTATGAGAGAGAAGTTGGAGGAACAAAATCGAGCTTTGCAACAGGCAAAAAGGAATGCTATGATGGCAAGCCAGGCAAGAAATGCATTTCAGAAAGTCATGAGTGATGGAATGAGGAGGCCAATGCACTCAATTTTGGGATTGCTTTCAATGATACAAGATGATAATTTGAGGAACGAACAGAAACTTATCGTGGATGCAATGCTTAGGACCAGCAATGTCCTATCAAACTTGATAAACGATGCCATGGACAACTCAACTAAGGATGATGGAAGATTTCCTTTGGAGATAAGGTCTTTTGGGTTACATTCCATGCTGAAGGAAGCAGCTTGCCTTTCAAAATGCATGTGTGTTTATGGGGGCTTTGGTTTTATGGTTGAGGTTGAGAAGTCTCTGCCAGACAATGTTATGGGTGATGAGAGGAGGGTTTTTCAGGTGATTCTACATATGGTTGGGAATCTACTACAACACAACCACGGGGGAGGGATCCTAGTATTTCGGGTTTTTGCAGAAACTGGAAGTCAGGGAAGAAGTGACAAAGGGTGGACAGCCTGGAGACCAAGCTCTTCTAGTGGTGATGTAAATATTAGATTTGAGGTAGGGATCAACAGTAGTGATTCTGAAGTGGGGAGTTCGTCAGGACTTGGGGGTAGGAATTATAACAGTGATAGAGTTGGTGGCAGATTGAGCTTCAATATTTGCAAGAGGGTAGTGCAGGTGAGTTTCTTGAAGCCTTATGTAAGCTTGGATATAGTAAATGCATTAACACGCTGATTTACAATAAGTAGTATTTTTCAGATTTTGGTGAGAATCCATTTTTTGCAGTTCTTCAGTATCCAAATCTAATTTTTCCTTTTGTGAGCTTTTTAGAAGATAAATTCATCTGGAGGATGGTTGTTTACACCTCTTTTTATATAGTTTGGTGTTACAAAAAAACTGAATTTGGTTATTTTGTTTGAAATTTTCATTGTTTGTTTTCTCTCTTGCTTGAAATGTATGTATGTAAAGCCGTGGGAGATTGGAGGTAATGCATGTTGATATATTATTATCTAGTGCATAGATACATACAGTGATACAATCCTTCAACTGTACTTTTCTTCTTGATGCCCTCGATCAGTTAGAATTCATTATATGAATTAGAGCGTAGTTTTCTACTTTCTTCAGGATTTGAATTATGTAGTGTTGTTTTATTCAGCGTGGACTGTATTCTGTGATTCTTTATCTTGCGTTGATTTGGTACTAAATTTCTTTCTATGATGTTAATTTCAGTTGATGCAGGGGAACATATGGTTAGTACCTTGTGCTCATGGTTATCCTCAAAGTATGACACTTGTTCTTCGGTTTCAATTACGACCATCCATTACCATAGCCATCTCCGAGCCTGGAGAAGGTTCAGAGCGTACCGATTCGAATTCGATGCTGAGAAGTCTGCAAGTTCTTTTAGTGGACAATGATGATGTAAATAGAGCAGTGACCCAAAAATTGCTTCAGAAACTAGGTTGTGTTGTAACTCCAGTAACTTCAGGATTTGAATGCCTTACTGTCATTGGACCTGCTGGATCTTCGATTCAAGTCATTCTTTTAGATCTTCACATACCTGATTTAGATGGCTTTGAAGTTGCCACGAGGATTCGGAAGTTTAGAAGTGGAAATCGGCCAATGATAGTAGCCTTGACAGCAAGTGCAGAAGAAGATTTGTGGGACAGATGCATGCAAGTTGGTATTAATGGAGTTATCCGTAAACCAGTTTTGTTGCAAGGAATTGCTAGTGAACTCAGAAGAATCCTGATGCAGGGAAATAATGTCCTGTGAGAATGGAGGGTGCAAGTTGTAACACTTAAGCATAAAGTATTTAAGTTATTTTAAGGCACATTCTTGGTAGAATTAGAACACAGCACTCTTTGGCTCTCCCTCGTGCTAGCAATTTTCAGCTTAGAGATGTTATTATTATACACACGATTTTCATAAGAAAAAAAAAATGGTATACAGATTAGTTCCTTTTCAATGTCTTTACGTTGTTATTGCCATGTATGTAGTTTCAAATCTAGTACTTGCATCTTCCCATTCTTTTAGACTGTTTGAACATGTTACACCATTCGTTTCTTGGAATGTTTATATTCTATATATGTTTGTGAAAATGTCTGCCAGTTACCATATATTATATATATCAGCTTGAGTTTTGAAGGAAACAAATATATATATATACTTTTAGCAGTGAACGTTATAATGAATGATGAAAGTAGATGGTATTAAATAACGTTAAAACAGTAATGAATGTGTTGCAGTAATAGGATGATAAAAAATGGCATGAAGCGAGAGGGACAGGCATTGATAAGTAACAGAAATGGATATTTGGTTTGAGATTATCGAAATGAATGAGAGGAAAAAGAGAAAAAGTGCAGGTGGATTTGCAAAAGAGGGAAAGTTTTATTGGGTTGAGAATCTGTAATGAGAGAATTATATAAACTTGATTCCAGGTATGGGCCAGATATTTTTGAAGTTGAAACCATGCATGAATCTGAGCACGTACCTAGAACACTTGTCATTTTCACGTGGACCCATTACTTATTTTAATTTCCTCGTGTCCCTAACACACTTAGCCCAACTTGCCTTTTATTATCATTATTTATATCTTCTGCTCCTCTATTTCTCACATTCCATTGTTTATCCTTTTTCTCACTTTCAACTTTACCCTATTCAACAGACTGAATATATTTTAATATATATAAAAAAAACCATTGTTCGCATGTTTAGTAATCTTAATTGGTGTGAATAAAAAACAAACAAGTTTGTTTTATTCCACTGTTTAACTTTATGCTGGAAATGACGAAAATTCATTTTGACATACAAATTTACATGTTTAATTGTTGCTGGGTAAAATTATATTGCCTCAATTTTTCAGTTTCACTAAATAACTTGTATTGAGTTGACAATTTTATATCAATCCACTTCGTTTGAAAATTAAATCTTAATAAAATCAATATCCTTGGAAATAAATTTAGTTAATACCCATTCAAACACTTTAAAAAAAGGCGTTGGAGAGCTTTCAAAGCAGTTTATCTTGTTACCCTCTGAATTTGTTGGTTCGGTGGATTCATTTTATTTTCAGAAATAAAAAATACAATTACAGAAAATAAAAAATTATATATTGTGTATGTGTGCGTGTGTTTAAGGATATATATATATATATATATATATATATATATATATATATATATATATATATATATATATTTTGATATTAGATCTCGTGTAACAGGAATAACTTTAGTAGAAAAGTTGTAAGTATTAAGAACGAGTTTCAATTTTATATGTGAAATTGGAAGTCGTTATTCATTAAGACGACTTTAGTTAAGTATGTTTATATGGAAATCGTGGTTGAAATAGACGAGTCCTATTCTAAAATTTATTTATTTATTTAATAAGAAAAATGTGAAAATTAGTTAAATTAAAGTTGTAAAAGTTATGTGAATTGGTTAAATATTGCTATTTTTTTCAAGGTAATTTTAACTTGAGAAATTTTGTTATTAATACTAGAAAATTTTATTAATTTTAAAAAATATATTTAATAAAAGAAATATTTGGAATTGGGTTTGTGTCTGTAAATATTTATGTTACTGGTAATGTATTTTAATGATTGGTTAAGAAATTAGAAGAGCAATGACTATAATTTTTATCTTAATAAAATTGATAAATGAAACAATATATTATTCATATTAGAATAAATTCATTATGTGATGTTATGCATATTTTATGCTATTTCTTATTAAGTCTTATACTTTTTTTTTAATAATACATATTGTAATAAGATATGTGTTATAAGATTTATAATATAATAATATATATCAATAACAATATAATAATATAAAAAAGGGAAGCAAATAAATTTGATAATTGAAATTAATGAAAAATATAAAGCATCAAATTTATTGACAAAATGAACAAGTTTTCATGTGATGACCTTCATTGTGATATTAAGATATTGTTCTTTACTTATTCGGAATTTGTTGATCTATTTTGTTATGAAAAGAAGTAATAATTGGTCTTTCTGATGCCTTATGCCGTATTTAATCATGCATAATAAACAAAAAATAGATAGATTTCTAGGCGGATGAAATTTGACATCATAAGTCTTATTAATGGTCTGGAGGACATAAACAAGATCAAATAATTACTATTATGTACATATGCTAATATTTATTTTTAAAAAAACCTCGAAATACTAATTTACCACATCTATTTTTTATTTTCGTTATGGATTACGTGGTCACAATAAAATGGTATATATATGTTAGGTTTTACAACATATTTGGAAGAAATGTTGAATGAAGAATGTTTAATGTGAAGAGAAATAGTTTTTGATGATTGATTGGGCTTACGTTGGTATTATATAAAGGAAAATGTCTCTTTAACAATTTTTTTTGACAATTTTTTGACAACGTATACATGACAGTTTATGATTAGTCCATTTCAAATATTTCTTTAAACATAAATTCAAACAAACCAATAAAACAATGACACGTGTCTTGTTGTAAAAAAATTATTAAAAGAAAGTTATCAAAATATCATTGTCCTTATATAAATGAGATGAGTTGCAGTTTGCATACGGAGTTATATTTATTATATTATGGAGTGAGAGGGTTGAATTTATATTTAGGAAATGTTGATAAATTATAGATTAGGAAACAGACCTGAAGCTTATTATATAAAAAGTTGAAGTTGAAGTTCCCAATAACTGTTTTTTTATTATGTAGATGATGAATGTTGTGCCAGGGGCTCTGCATTTCCTCAACCTCTCTTTCTTCCACTCGTTGACCTCATTCATTTATTATTTATTATATTCTTCCATTAACATTTAACAGATGTATATATATCACTATGAAAAATTTTATAAATATTTTTTATTAAAATACTAATAATTAATATTTATTATTAAAAAGTGAATAATGCAAGGACATAATGAAGTAGGAGATGAAAATCACACGTGCACCACCTAATTATAATTGGAAATGGATCTTCATAAGATTGCAAAGATGGGTTTGTGGAATCTCCTAAGAAAAAATGTACACCAAATTATTATTAGAGATTTTAGTTATTGGGTGTTGGATTCTCTTTATAAATATAATTTGATTGTGGAGATGCTGGTTAGTTCAGTCAGTACAGTAAGGTATTCAAATAACTTCATCAACCAAATTCTCTAATTTTGTTTTTATTCTGCTTTCTCTTTCCTTTCAATATTCGATTCCATCACCTAACTATCACATATCAACAACAAAATCAAATAATTAAATAAAAATAAAATAATGTTTTCAATTTTAAATAATCAACTTGTCAAAATCTTTTAAAACTCGACTATAAATAATTAAACTTGTAACTTATTCAATTCTTATTTAACTAAAATAATAATATATGTAGCTGGAAATTGCTACTGCTCGTATATCCGCATTTAAAAATGGTTTTTATCATCAACTCCACTACATGGATAATGAAAGATGAAATCATAACAAATCTTGAATAGTATATTATTTGTAGGACTTTTTTTTTTCATGGCACTTTTTTTTTTTTACCAATTTTACAGGATATTAATTTTTTACGAAGTTTTACAGAAAATTATATAAAAAAAAATCTAACAAAACTTGTAGATAATTAAATAAATTTTAAATCCAAAACGAACCACAAGTCCAAAAATTTTATTAGGCTATAATGTCCGTCAGGCACGGGAATTCGTAGGGTTTTGCTTTCTGTACTCGCTTCACGTACTCTTCAAATTTTCAAAATGATTTCTTTCTTTTAAAAGTGACTTTTGAAATATATGTTTCCGGAACAAGCCTTTTGAAACAAAATTTCTAAACATTTCTACGTAAAATGTGTTTTAAAAGGGGTTTTTCAGAGTACATGAAATGTGATATGGAAAAAACTTTCTAATAAAATACATAAAATACGCTTAGGTAGGAATTTTTCATAACATATAAAATATGTTTTGGAAAGAGTTTTCCAAAATATTTTTTTTCTTTTCTTCTTCCTATGTAAGAGCAGTACAGTAATGACTACGACAGTAACAATGACAATAACAGTGATAGTGTGGTGCAATGGTGAATGGTTAAAATTGTTTGAGTTTTTTTTATATTATTGACGGAGTGCAGTTAGTAATTGTGGGTGTGCAGACAGCAGTAAATGCATTGGCATACCATTGACCCAAACCAAATGATAAAGAATGGGCAAAGAGCCTATACTAAAGTTAAAAGAAAAAATTTAGGCTAATTTTAAAAAAAAGCCCTACTATGGGTATGTACGATTTTGCTACGGGTGTTCCTCCCTCCACCTCCCCAAGTGGGTCCTGCACGTCCACACTATTTTAATTTATTTCAAAAATATTCTATATATTCCTATTATTTTCTTTTATTCCAAAAATATCCTACACCTCCCCACTATCATTAACAATCTTTCTCTTTCTCTCTCTACATTAATGGAGCATTTACATGACTCATTAATGGAGCATTTACATGACTCAAATTTGAATTTCTGATACTTAAATAAGTTTGATTCAATCTTATTTTCGCTATTGAATATATATTTTTCTTTTCAAATTACTTAATAAATAGTAAAATTTTGTTCTAAATTTCTAGAAAAATGTTTATATATATATTTTTTTTACATATAATATCTATAGTTTTTAACATCATATTATGTTTTAACTAACCGACATGTTTGACTCAAATAACTTGAATAAAATATTTAATTTATTAGATAAATAATATAAAAATATTATTAAATACTTAAGATATAAAAAAAAAGTTATTTGTTAAAGATTTAGAATTTATTTAGTTTTTTCGTCATTATAAAGTTAGTATATAATAATAATAATATATCATTATTTACTATTAATATTATTATGTTTATTATTTTATATTTGCATTTAACTTTTAATTTTATAAAATGGAAATGGTAGAAGTACTAATATTGAAGTTTCCACTGAATTTTATATTTTGTAATATATCACAAATTCAATTCTGAACCATATAAATGTTTCATTAATGTAGAGAGAGAAAGAAAAAGATTGTTAAGGATAGTCGGAAGGTGTAGAGTATTTTGGGAATAAAAAAAAATAATGAGAAGGTGTAGAATATTTTTAAAATAAATTAAAATAATAGAGAAGTACAGGACTCACTTGGAAAGGTGAAGGAACATCACCCTTTTGCTAGTCATAAACTAGAAACAGTTTGAAAAGTTTAAAGTTAAGCAGTATTTGCACTTTTTGAAGAAAAAAAAACAAAAAGAGAAGATTGAGAGATTATAGCCCAATTATAGGATTCTAGGTCCAAAGGCCATATTTAGCTCTAGAAAAGATAATTCTACCTTAATTCTATGATATGCACAAAAGACATTCACAATATGTAGAATAAATATTTACTAAACGGATATGAGTTGAGGGTAGGAAATTTACCATCGAAGTTTTATAGATAACACTGTTATAAGATTTATCCTAGCATATACTTACACCCACATATATAATTATTTAATTGAAATATATTATTAATAAATATAATTATAAATTATAAGGTTAATTATTAATATATACAGTACCATCCATATTGATTAATAACTATTTGAACTACAAAATTATATATAATGATAGTAAGGACAATGATAGGATGCAATTTATTCGAAATGTCCCGTCTCATGCTGTGACTTACATTAATTTTTTTTTAATGTTTTATTAATGTATAGTGTTTGTGTGTTGAACATGACAAAATATTTTCATTCACTATTTTATCATTATCACATATTTTCAAGTAATTCTATTTCATGACGCACTTTAATATTTTTTCCTTATTTACTTGTAGTTAATAATAAAACAGTCTTTAACTTTTCTTTGTTGTAATAGTTATAATTGTAATAAGTCTTTAGTTTTATAATATACTCATAATTCATTTAACTTATGAAAAATTTTATACTTTTATTTTCATTTAACTTGTGGAAATTGGCGTGTAGATCCGTAAACATGCATTTATGCACCTCATAAAATCTGGCTCACGTCACAAAAATTCATATTTTAAAAATACCAATTTCATAAAAAAAATTCAATTTATAAATATTAGGACAACCATAAATTCTAATTAAAGTCTACGTGAATCACTTTCGTGGTTGTGGAGTTTCAATAAAAAGTACAAAAAAACAGATCAAATGCGAAAGAAAAAAAAATTCACTCATTGTTTACTCGATGTTGAACGAAAAGGATGATTTGGGTTCGACAACATTAGATGAAGGTGTTTAAGAACAAAGAAGGAAGGAGGGAGAAAAATATCTTTTGCATTGACAAAGTGTAAAATTTCAGAAAAAAAATACCTAAGTAGATGTTAACGCTTAGGTTATTCCAAAAATTGAAACCTAAACATTTTTAAACCCTAGTTCTAAAAATAACTGAAGTCTAAACCTTGATCTAAAAATTAAATAAAAAAAATACCAATATCATTTTTAAAATTAATAAAAACTTTTAGGTACCGATTCTCAAACAATCAAAGCCAAAACATGGATATGTGTTGATTTTTATTATAATGGAAGCTTAAACATTCTCAATAATTTAAAATATCTCACTGTATTTTATTAGATTTCGACATATATTAAATGAAGTTAACAAACTTAAATAAGTTAAAAGAAATATATCTATTCATTCTTAAAATTTAAAAATAAAAATGTATTAAAATTTAGAAAAAACAAATTTTAATTTTATATGCAAAGTTAGAAAGTAAAACATATTTAATTTTTTTAAATCATGTGTCGTTCTCAATTAGGTTTAATCTTTCTTTTTTTCTTAGGCTCCAACTTTCTTTTCTTTGGTTTGGCAGACATTTCTTCTTTTAAGGTGGGAGAACATAAGCCTATATATCATGATAACATATATAGACTTTAGTGACAATATGTAATAATATCAAAGTTGTGAGTAACTTATTTTTAGTTCTATAAAACTTATTTTTAACGATAATAATACGTGTCTGTAGATTTAAAAAACAATTTGAAAGATCCATAAACGAGATTTTTTCATTGGTAGTATAAGATTCAAAAAGCATTGTGTAACTATAAGGTTTCGATCTTTACGAAGTAATCGCTTTGTTGACAGGCAGCAATCCATTATAGCAATCTGAAAGGTCATGAACATAATGAAACCATAGCGATAGTGAAGTTGGTCATTAGATAAACTTGGAGCCACATTGGAGAGCATATATATTTTATTTACACCACAACATCGATATTTTTGTCTCCGAATACAAGTAATTATTGAAAGCCGTATTGAAAATTTAAGTATGAGTTTAAGTCTCACATTGAATAAAAATAAAAGAATAGAACACTATAAAAAGGAAAAATTCATTAATTTATTATCTTAAAGTTTTGAGAAGAGAGTGGTTCCATTCCTTATATATTCAGGCTCTAATATTATTGATGTTTGTATTTTTTCGATGAATCTCCTCCTCGATAGACATAACAAACTGATATCGAAAAATTAAGTTGAATTAGCTCAATCAATTGGGTGAAAGAAAATGATGTGTACTCCATGACAAAATCAACTAGCAGTAGATCTTCCAAGTAAAGCCAATATTTTCTGGCACTTTTCTTGGGTGACATCTGATTCTACCCCACCATTCTCACCCTCACTTTTACATTAAACCTTTCATTAATGCAACCTTAGTGGATTTCTTTAGCTCTAATCATACTTCGTTTCCTTCTTTCAATCTCAAAAAATACCTAAATACTTCAATGGGGGTGGTGCGCTTAAACTTAAACTTCTAAAGCCAAATAGGACAAGATAATAACAATAATAATATGTGTATATTTGTTTTTAAAAGGTCTTACATTATAGCTAGGATTACCTTAAGGATAGTCTCGTAATTATTGAACTAAAAGTGGAGCCATCAAAATTGTTGCTTTACTTTGGAATGTTGTATTCAAGATTATATAAAATCATTGGAATTAAATAATCAAGGATTAAGAACTAGGACACGTGAATCCATGTGAAGATGGGTCCTCCAAGCAGCTACTATGCCTCTAGGATACCTTTCAACGTTATAGTTAAACATCTTTCCAAAAAGGTTTCGTTAAAGAGAATATGATTTTAATACACCCGTTAGTATGTTTAACACACACCTCTTCTTATTAACTAAAATCTATTGATATTAATTAAATCTAACAAATTATTGTATTAACAAGTCTCATTCATAAAATTTATTATTTTTAATGAATTTTGACAAAATAAAAACACCAACCATTCTCATAATAACTTCATAAACCAACAATTACTTTAACATTCACAAAATTATACCTACAAAAAAAATTGATATTACCAATAGTCAAAATTCGTCAGTAATGCGTAAAATTTGTCAGTGAATTAAAATTAATGATAGTCAAAAATCCGTCGATTAACTTGTTATCGATAAATTTTATCGACGAAATTTCATAGAAAAGCAATCTCAGGAGTCAAAAATCCGTCGATTAACTGTAAAGTCTATATAAACAAAGTTTCTCCTATATTTTAGAGATTTATGGGAGGACTTTCGAAAGGACTTTTAGAAAGATTTAGAGAGAGACTCTAGAGTCTGCTCACACCTTTCCTATGTATTAAAGAGAACATCTTTAGAGATTAGGAGATGAAGTTTATTTCACGTTGTAACTTCTTTCTACTCATTATGAAGAACTAAATCTCTTAAGTGTTAGAGTGAGATGTAACTCCTTTGAGCTCTCTTGTATTCAATATTATCTTTATTTATGTATGTTTGTTTTTTATTCAAAGTTTGTTAATTTATTTATGCTAACAAAAGTGCAAAAACAACGTATAACGTCACGCGTTCAACGTCCAATCACTCAATAGCCAATGTTAAAAATGACCGGTGACATTTTTGTAAATAAATGCAATTATTAAATGTCGTTTAGAATTGTAATTCGACATAAAATGATATAAAACGTCGAATGTCTCAGCGTTAGACGTCAAAAGGTTAGTGAATTCAATACAAATTTGAGTGGGAGATTGAAAATTCATTCATTTTATCTTAGCGCGCGAGACCCTCTTCCCTGCTCAAACTTTTCTCAAACGAAGTTTGACGACCATCACATGTAATCTTTTTTTTATTTGACACAAATGCATGTTAATTAACTACTTTAGGTATGATTTTCGTTTGTTTTAACCGATTATTTTCGTGTTCTTGTCCTTCATAGGAACATTCTGTTTTCTCTCTCACTGGTGGTAACACTTTATTCCGATGAACCCACCTTGAAGGTTCGTTTTCATTTTGAAGAATTTATTTGTTGAACTTTTTTGTTATTTTTTTTGTTGAACTTGTTTGTTGTTGTTGTTAAATTTGTTATTTTTCTGCTTTCAGGTCTCGCAGAGTTGTAAAAAAGGATTACAATTAATTAAAAATAATAAAAAAATTGATTAATGTCGTATGTTGACAAAATTCGACGTTAAATTAAAGTCTCCTGATATGACGTTCTCGAATTCGACGTGAAAGGTAAAAAATATTCGACGTTGTACGCTTTTTTTGTACTTGTGTTAACGTTGGATAAACTAATCACTTCTCTTACTTCACTGGCTTAATATTCAACATAAATTAGTCTTAAGTTGTGGTCTAGGCAGTTATCCTGTGTGCTTATAAATGCCAGGAATAAATCTAAGGTTATAACTTGAGATAGAGTCTTAATCTTAATATAGCTTATTCATTCAAGCAGTCACTAAGGAATCATACTGAAGGGTGGTGATTCTAGGTTTTGGGTGTTAGGAATGAACCTAGAGTTACACTTAAGAGAACTCCCACTATATATCTGTTACAAGAGAGGACAAAAGTGGTGAAGTCGAACTCTACCATGGTTTAATCACTTGAAAGTCACTCACTTATCATCCAAGTTGTTTTCCAACACATAATACACTTATTTCATGAATCAAATATGTTTTGTACACACCAAAATCATTATTACTTTACATTGGACAATCAAACTAATTAAAATATAGTATTTTCTGCCAAATCCCTTTGGATACGACACTTGTTATACTAGTAACTACCGAGTATACTTGCTTATATATTTGGGTTGCACTGCATACCCAACACTCCTCCACACCACGCCACACATTACTCAAAGCTCCTCCTCACCGCACCGTCATTATCCCTCTACTAGTGGTCTTTTACAATGTTGAACCTCTATAAACAGGCAACGTAAAACCTAATGTATTCTTTGCGAATATTTTACTAAAAACTGATGCAACCTTCACAAGAAAACCGTAAATTTTTAACGACAATTAAATCTATAATTGTAGTCGGTTTTAAAAATTGTAACGACGGTTCAAAACAATCGTGGATTCCCTAAATTTTTAATGATGTTTAATATAACGACGATCAATACCTTATTTAACTATTGTTAAAATCATTTTCCACTATAGTGTTAGTAATTTAATTAAGATGACATGTATATAGATGAGAGTGTATGATGTTATGATTGTGATATAACATGCGATGTATCGTGAAGATAGTTATTTCTAGATAAGGAATATTACGTTGAGATTATTAAGTTGTCCATTGAAATAGAGATTTTGATGCTCTATTGATACTGAATTCACGAGGAAAATATCTTGTAGTCAAAGTCAATGAAAGTTTCTATGACCTAATCTACTATGTGAAAAAGAATTGTGTATGATATATCATAGAAATATATCATGTCATATGAATATACCGAGTTTTTTATATGTATTGTTATCATGAAATCTTAATAAATTTAGTATGACAAATGTAAATCTTTGAGTATAATTTAACACATGGGTTTTTTAGAAGTAAATTTAAGTGTATGTAATGATGATATTAATTACTAATGACACGAGAGATAGTCAATGAATTGAGTTAGATACTTTATTTATGATAGATGTTTAATGAATAAAAATTGTATTCATGAGTATAGGAAGGATATATGTTATTATGCTATGTGTATGATATATACATGTATGAAAGATTTAAAAACTCTAGTTTTCCTTGTTTTGTATGATTGTTCTATTTATCAACTGCAATGATAATGTGTTGAATGAGAGTATATGATGTTGCAAGAATTTCACTAGAGATTACAGAGAAAAAATAAATAAATAGAATATATATTTTATTAGATCTTTTATTAATTAAACTATTAACTAGTTTTAATTTGATTAAATTTTTCCATTAGTTAGTTAAAGTTGGCTTTAAGAATAAACTTATTTGTCAAAATTTTCGTATATAACTTGTCAAAAATTTTATCTTGAATTAATTTTAACTTATCCTAAAAGTCATTTTGAAAAAAAAAAAAACATGTTTAAACATATGGTTTTTAACTAACTACTATGTGTCCACATTGGTTGATCTAATAGTGAAAAAGCTTAATTATTGATTACTTTATGCAAAATACTTTTGATTTCTTTGTAAGATCACTGTTATAATATTGCCAACAAAAACAAAGGTCAATATCCAACATGTTTCTGTGTCACCCCTAAAATGTCTATCTTCCCATGTTTTTACCGGGTTTTCATATCAAGTAAATGACCCTTAAACAACTAAAGGAGGCATGGACCAAGAAAGAACGGTTATAATAATATTATCATATTTAATTTCTAAATAAGAGACCTTGCACTAGGCACATGAAGACAGCTCTCAATGTTTGAAAGAAGAAAACAGTGTTTTCAATTATGTTCAAATATATTACTACGTTTATCGGGGAAAGAGTCAATCTTTCTGTAGCATCTTAATCGATTCATTATAGGGTATGGCATAAAATTCTCCATTCTGTCAAAACGAGCTTTATTAGTGTCTTCATGGGACTCACCTTAAATCCTATAAACATAACACGTGCGTGTAGAATAACAGAAGGGTCTGGGACTTCATCAAATCAATGTAAAGAAGAGAGCCATACCCAAACAGAGAGAGTGTCGTCTAGAATAAACATCAAATTATGGAAGATATACCCCCACAGTAAACCTTATAGAACTTTAATTCTATGCAACACTGACTTGCACCACCGACAAAAGACAATGTTAATCTAAGCATTTTCATAATATTTATGCAGATCAATGTTGCTGAGTTCTTTCTTTTTTCAACTCACATAATTCGGTATTTGTTCATCATGCGCTATTTATAACGTAGATCTGCGCAGTAGCCCTATCATCTTTGCAATCACACAAGTCAATTATAGATGCAGAAGTCTTAAGTTACAAACCCTAACAGTGATTTCGTTTCCTTCCCATCTCAAACAAAAGGGCAAGAGTGAAAGAAGTTTGAGAAACCATCAACCCATGATTGGAAACACAATTCCATCTCATGATTAGGATCATATCCCCTCCCTTCAAAACTCAACTTCCTCATATTTTGAGAGTCTAATCATTCCATTCTATCATATATTTAAACCACAGCAATGAAGTGCATCTTATTATAGAATAAAATAATAAAGAAATCAAATAAAAATGCAACCAGGAAATAAAGGGACGAAAAGAAATACCAGATGGAGAAAAAACTAGTAAATTATTCATAAATATATTAAAAGACGCCCATGATCATCTTTTTTATTCAAAACACAGAAGCAAAAGAGAAAAAAGATGGTTCATAATCCATGTACATCATAAAATAAGCATGCTTGCTTGGTAGCTGGCTAGCTTCCTCTCTCACTGTTCTTCACAGCTATATATATATATATAATTAGTAGTCTAACCTTGCAACTCTTCCGATTCCTAGCCTTCAAAATACAGCACAAGATGAATACAATAAGCAGGTTAAATTTGATTATTGGATGACTCCATCCATATCTTCTTCTACCACGTTTTGCAATTCAGAAAGGTGCCCGTCCATGAGCCCAAGCAAGGGCTTCATGCCCCACTTGGCCCCCTCCTCCATTTGGTGGAAGATTATACAAAGGCAAAGATGATGGATCTGGAATCCCACCCTGCAATTGCCCACCCCCACCGCTTCCAATTCCAAGTGGCGGTGGCGATCCTCCTCCTTGTACCGCGGCGGCGGAACTGGGCCCTTCATCATCTTCATCAAGTGGAAGTCTCTCATATG
Source organism: Vigna mungo (assembly GCA_036885675.1). Lineage (NCBI taxonomy): Eukaryota > Viridiplantae > Streptophyta > Magnoliopsida > Fabales > Fabaceae > Vigna > Vigna mungo. The sequence goes on along the minus strand of CP144692.1, from coordinate 39,317,379 downwards.
TTGCATTAGAAAAAGTTGCAGCAATCACCATCACTGGTCCTGTGGCAACTAGAGGCCCAACCACACTCCCTCCTAGTACTTGGCCCTGGCCTCCAGCAAGATACACTGTGAGTCCTGTGGATCCTGGAGGAGCAGGACCGGGTAAAAAGGTCCCAGTGAGGGACAAAATCTCAAACCTCCCATGAAGTGCCACCACAGCTCCAGGAGCAGCAGGTTGTCTAAGAGTAACATTGGCCACCGAGCCACTCCCACTGAGTACACAAACCCCACGCTGACGCCTTCTTGCAAATTGGGCTACACTTTCGGCAACATCAGCTCCTCCAGTTATCTCCATCACATGACTCCTCAGGGCGTTTGGGCTGTCTCTTGTTACGAAAATGGGTGGTTTTGGCTTGTTTTTGGATCCGGGAGGTCTTCCTCTTGGTCTGCGAGTTCCAACCTCAACTGCACCTTCTCTCGGTTCATCTCTATTGTCTTCATCTTCTTCTATATTATGGCCACCACTGGTTTCATTGATTGCAAGGTCTGTGTGGCGTTTGCTTAGGCCAGGTGAATGGGTTCCTGGGTCAACCCCAGATAACCCTCCCTGACCTGTCCACCAAGGATTTGCCAGAGTTACTGCAAAGATTAATTCAGGTTAAGGTAAAAAAAAGTATATAGCAGTTAGTTAACACCCAGAAACCAATTAAGCTCAATTGCCTCTACCAGAAAACTGCAAATTTGACCTGTGAGCTACCTTCTTTTGATTGGGATTTTGGTTTTGGCTTCCTAGATTTCCTTCACTTGGTTGTAATTGTAAGAGAGAAACAATAAAATAAAATAAAAGTCAAACCCACATAGCTCATAAAAAACAAAGGGTTTTGCTAGCTGTTTATCCTGGGAAGACCTGAGATATGATGTTTGGTTGGTCCCATGGATGAGAGGCCAGAAAGAGGATAAAGGAATGAGAGGTGAGGTGCTTAGAAGAGAGAATTAGATTCAGATACTCAAGAAGAATCAAGTAAAGGGTATTAAAGAGTTTATGAAATAGGTGTTTTCAAGAGGTGGAAAGAAAAGGATGGAAGATCAGACGATCATCAATTGTTCTTTCTCTTCTTCTTTTTCTTTAACTTGTTTGATTATTCTTTGGCTATTTATGAAGAAGTGATCTGAGTGGACGTGAGACAGAACAGATGCGAAACCTTTCGCAGAATCAAGCACTAAAGAGAGCAAATAAGATGGCAGAAACAGAGAAAAGATGAAGAGAGATCATTAAGAAAACCAAGATAGGGGACAGTACTATCTTAACAATAAGATATAGAAAGAGAAAAAACACAAAACTTAAACTACTGCTGCTATTTGACAAGAACAAAGGAGAAGAAATGTTTTTGATTTGTTCTCTTTCTTGGCGTGTGCTGTGCTGTTATTAGGGGAGCCAATATATTTTCTCTCTTTATTATTATTACTATCTTTATTTCAAATTTTTTTCCCAATCTTTGCTTGTTGCTTCTAGTATTATATAATGGGAACTAACAATAAGCACTGCTTTTAGAGGGTCTTGGAAATTAGGGTTTTGTGGGGTAATGTGCGCTTAGGCAGGTGTGGGCACGTCGTTTTCTCGGGGCCCGATACATACTAACGTTACCGTAAGAGAGAAAGGTAATTACAGTAAGAAGAAGAAGCTATATGGCTGAACCTTCCATCTGTTATAATACATTTCAACTACTCCATGCCAAACAAATGTTACTGGCCGGCTGCTTGTGTTGTTATCTTTTTATGTTCATTTGTTCTTTACTTCCATCTCTACAGTAACCAGAGTGAAGCATTTTTTTGGTCATAAAATATATATTTGCATGTAAATTGTAATCATTTAATGTGTTCTTTTTCATACATGTCTTCTTATCATGTTATATGTTTTATCTTCAAAAGGAAGAGTTAGGAAAAATCTTGTTTGGTTTAATAGAAGTGGTTTATAACCTTCTTACAACTTCTTAAATTGTACCAATTAAGATTCAGAAACAAATAATTGAATAAGGTCACATCTTGACAAAATCCATTATTATAGTGCTTTAATTAATTATTAATTATAAATGTGCTTTAATTAATTATTAATTATAAATGTGCTTTAATTAATTATTAATTATAAATGTGCTTTAATTAATTATTAATTATAAATGTGCTCTTTTGGTGGATAATAGTGCCTACTTTGAGGATTTGTCGGCTGGAACATATTGAGGTTTTTGAGTTGATGATATCAAGGCTGAAAAGTAAATTACCATAAAATAAGTCAGATAATTAAGATTGAATGTTGAGGATTTAGCTCCTTTTACTATCCAATTTTTAAATTGTAAAATTGGGTGTCTCTCTTTTAAATGTCTTACTGCACATTGGGACTAATTACTGCAAAGAAATATACTTACTTGAAAGTCTCTACTCTATTTAAAATCAACTAGAAAATTTTGATATTTATTATTGGTTGTAGTTGCACTGTTAAATTTTTTATTTGAGAAAATTCTTATTTAATTTTCATCCTCTTGTGAAATTTCAGGAAAATCCTTAAAATTTAATGGTTGTGGAGGTTGATGAAGAAAAAGTAGCTGTTTAAAAACTCCAAAATGTGGTCAATAAATTTTTGAGCACCTCAAATCCTAACAATACACAAAAGTTTAATAAATTTCAACTCAATGAAAAAGTGACTATTTAGATTCTAATTTATCTGTAGGTAGTGCCAAGAAAAGAATAACAATGAGATGAAATGTGAACACGAATAAACAAATTCAAGAAAATCTATATATATATTTTGAACAAAAATATACTTATGTTTTTAACTAAGTGATTTAGATACTAAAGTCTAATGATATAATATAAAATTTAAGATAAACTGTTAGTGAAGGAAATGACTACTGGATATTCACTCTTACTAAATCTATTATCTTTAATTAACTGTCTAAATACAACTTGCAAAGTTAAATTAGGAATACAGGTGTGTCTTTTTATGTTGATGAAATTATAGTAATTGCATATTTTCCTTTGTAAATGTTCAGTTAGATAATATATAGAGAGAAAGAGAACTGTAATATTGTTACAAGAAACTTATTTCAAGTAAGTTCCAGTATGTTAGATATGTGGTGTAATTAGAAGTATAAAAACACTAGTTAAAATGTTAATTAAATGTTGAAATATTATTTTAAAAAAATTGATGTTTAAAATTTTTAACTTTTAATGTGAATGGGTGTTGAAATTATAATTTTTAATAAGATGGGTTGTTTGTTTTGGACACCAATTATAAATAAAAATAAAAAAATAAAAAAATGCAATTATTAGCATATTTGTGCAACCACATATTTAAAAATAATGATATAATTATTAAATAAAAAGTGTGTAATTGTATATGTAGAAATCTAAACCATCATAAATATTTTATAAAATAAGCTATAAAAGTCTACATACTATCATATAAATAATTACCAATATTTTTAAAATAGTGTATCCATGTCATATACTAGAAAATTTTCTGAAGGGTAATGTTTTATGAGAGATATAATTTAAACAAATTAAATATCTATTTTAGATATGTAACTTTTCATACCTACATGTGATAAATTTGGAAAGAGAATTTGGTCCACTAGTTTTATCAAAAAGATACTTTTATATAAGATAAATATCAACTTTAATTTATGAAATTATGAATGTTGTTTTGCAATATTCAAATAATATTTATTCTCATTAAGATAATTTTTTTCTCTTGGTCTTATCATCTATACCACTGTATATTTATTTCCAAACTTTAATTTCATTCTTTATTCCATCTACTTTTAGTTTTTATTATTTAGTTACTCTCCTTTATAAAAAAAGAAACTATAATAAACATATATAATCATGTATATTATAGTACTAATATAACATTTTATATAATATTTAATTTTTATCTTATTATTTGACATTTTGTTAACAATAACAAATGATTGATACCTAAAGTTTTATAAGAATTCAAAATCTCTTTACTTTTGTCAAACATTTTAACTTAATAACAAAACTATCTAAATTTTCAAAAGAAACCTAAGCTAAATTCTATTAAACATAGGAAAGATCAATTTCAACTATAATAGCCTTTGTACCTGACTTGATATGCAACTCAATCACTAGTTGCTTTTGAATTCCAGCAGGCCTTTTAGCATAAACAATATTCAAGAATTATTTTAAGAAATATGATCCTTAATTCACATAAATCATAAATATCCAACATAAAATGATTGTTTTGTGTGGTGACAATATAATTCAATACTTTTTTATTTCTTTCTCTCATTTGCTTCCTTCATATTCCTTCATTTGCAGGTTTCCACCCTCATTTTTAAAAAGATTTTTAATGTTTGTTGTTCAAGTTCATTGTCTTTATTTATTTATTCATAGTTTGTTCACCATTTAATGAGTTGTCGTTCTTGAATGTTTTTTCATAGTAAATCATTCAAGACGTAAAGGCATGAAAATCTATATTTTAGTTTTAGTTTTCAATTTTCACCTATGTTGCTTGTTTCTAGTTCATGTTGTGGTATTAAAATTTATTTTAATTGTCGAAGTTCTTTAATATAACGTGGGAGTAACTAAATGAAAATATTTCTTTTAAAAAAATACAATAAATTCCGGTTGTTCATGAAATCGAAGCCTAAAATTGAATAAGCTTAGATTTTTTTTTTTGTAACTGAAGCTTATTCCTTTTATTTATTTTTTATTGTGTTGGACTTCGATTTTAAAGACAACCAAAGCTTAATGTTGAAGTTTATCATTTGGTTCAAAACCAAAAGTTAAAAACTCATTTTTTTTATTTCATCTTGATATGCTTTGATTATTGAATTGAAATAAAGCTAAGAGAATCCTATTCAATTTTCATCCATTTTTAGTTTGTTAGATGTATTTAGATTTTTTTTTATGAAATTTTATGATTATTTACTTACTATAATAGTTTTTGTCTTACAAGTTTGAGTGTAAGTAACGAATATTTTCTACATCCAATACAAACACTAAGTATAGATGTAGAGTTTGAGCAAGACTTTTTTATTCAAATTATGAAGTGAAGTAATATTTTACTAATGTTTTCCATACAGGGGACTTAATGAAAGAAAGTTAGAAACTAATGAAAGGAAATTTTTTTAGTTTCTTCATCTAGTATTAAACTTTCTTTTTTAGGGACCAATTTTGTCTTTTCCGCAAAATTGTTTCTTCTCTTCTCAAATTAAGAAAATTAGAAGTATATACAAACACAAATTTAAAAAAAAATAAAGAAAAATAGAGAAGTAATTAAAGACATGTAGAGATCAAGAATGTTTATACCTTTTTTTCTTTGAAATATTCTCCTAACTCAGTGCTGCTACCATCATTCTAGTTTGCAATGTGTTACACAAGTCAATTATATTATATATATCTTTTCTTTATCAATTATACTTCCAAATAAACTCATACCATATATCATTATGAGCTTTACCAATTACTTCATTATACGTTAATTACTTCATATACATGTGTCTGATACTGTCAAAAGATGTCATTTTAAAGCATTTTTTGTTCTACCATTAACAACTACCAAAATGACAACAAACCGCTCCATACAGGTAAATAAAATCACAAAGATACGAAACACATTACTTTGAAACTTAATTTTTATTTATCCTTGAAAGGTAAAACATATTTTATTATTTTTGTTAAAGGAATAATATTTGGCATTGGAGTTTGATACTTTAATTTGTTCACAAAAAATTGTGAGCCACGTTGATTTTAATCTTTACTAATCATCAATTCTTTGTTTTGTTTTTTTGTAGAATGTCTAGCACTAAAGTTACACTTTATGACTTCATGTTAAAATATTGCAGTACTATTGGGTAAATAACTTTTCTTTTAAAAAGTAACATTTTTAACTCAAATTTTAAAACAAATATATAAAACATAAATTTAGAAGGTCAGAGTAAACAGCATCTAATAACACATGAAATATTAGTAAGAAAAATATTATGAAATATAAAATATTTTAGTTGTGAATATATAGTTAATATATGTGCACATATACTTAATGGTAGTACTAAGCAGTATAAGTGCTACCAAAAAATATATAAACATAATATTAAGAGTGTGGCATTACATTTGGACTTTCTGACATGCTGCCCACTTTGTCACGTCCCAATATCTAGACATGTAATTGGTTAAAGGTGAAGACTAACTTCATCTTTCTAAGCCTCTACCAACTAAACTCTATTTTAATTTAGAGAATATTTAACTCAACTATATGTAAACACAGATAAGGGAAGGAACATATCTCAAAAGTGCTAAGGTTAGTGTTGTGTGATGGTCAAGTCAAGGTTTGTGTAATAATATAAATTATCCAAAATGTGTCTATATTATTAATTCGTTTAATATTTAGGATTTAGAGTTTGTATGTATTTGTTATGGTTAGAGTTAAAATTTGTGTGTGTTTTGTTATAATTAGAGTTTTGTTTATTATTAGTGTTATGACTGATACTGGGATTATAGTTAAAGTTCTCGTCAATATGTAGTTAGGATATGAGTTTAGGGATACGGATAGACTATATTGGTAAGGGTTAGGGTTGGGTTCATAGATATGTATATGGTTTTGATTAAGTTTAGGAATATGATTAGTATAGGATTATGATTATCATCAAGGTTAAGGTTAGGATTAACATTACACTTATTGTAATCATTATTGTAGGATTAGGATTAAAATTAAAATTATGGTTAAGGTTAGGATTAGTGTTATTGAAAAAAATATATATATAAATATTAATATAATGGTAGAAATGGATTTAACTAACATAGGTTTTAAAAATTCATTTCTAAAATTTATTTCTAAACCTCAAGAAAATATTCTAAATCTATTTCAAATCCTCAACAAATGTAAGTAATTAAATAATTTTTGAATATTTTTATAATCAAATAATTGAAAAATATATAAAAAATGATTTTTTTTATATCAATTGTTTCTATATCAATTTTAAAGCTAATGTAAAAAGTATTTTATAAGCGACATAAAAAGTTATTACTTCACTGATAATAAACCAATGGAGTAGATAAATATTTATTTGAATAAATCATATCATACTTGATTGTTATATTATTTGAGGAAAATAATCATTCATTACTTGAATTACATAAATTCTAGTTAAGAGATGTAATTTATAACTTGAATAATGATGAGCCCATCACCTGTTTAAACACTTAAGATATAATAATAATCAAGCATCACTCTAAATATTATTACATAATTAGTGTCAATCATGTAGTCACCTTATCACTCAAACAACCTACTTAATAATAAAATTTAAACTAAATTTCTATTAACATAAAATAATTTTTCTTTTACTTTTAAACATTTATTCTTCAGTATAACAATAATCAATTTTAAACAATTCATTCTCTCGTGAAAAACACTCCATTATAGATATTCAATAAAAAATAATAATTTATAACCACATACATGTTCAAAAAGTTAGACTATTTTTTCTATAATAACAATTCATTCAGAAAATAACAAACCTAAAAACATTAATTATCTTAATTTGAAATATACTTAGTCCGATTATATCAATTGATATTTTAGAGCATTAAATTAACTGTAACAGTTACAAAAAAAAACATTAAAAAATGTTAGGAAGTTTAAAACAAACAAATACGTTAAGGACGCATAAAAAACAAGTTGAGTTATGTTTACAGAGATTAAAACCTTAAATAAATTAAAAACTTATAAACTTTTCCTTATATTATTTTTTTTCGTACATAGAAAATATTTGATTAAACTGTGGCACTCCATATTACAATAAATCTTTATATTCAAAAGAAGTTCACTTTTTTATATCGATTTCAAAACAAATAATTAGAATGTGATATTTCTATTGAATAGGTTTGTCAGAGTGACGGAAAGTTTGGATGTTCATTCTCATCCAATTCCCAAAGAAAAATTTCAATTCTTTAATTAATGTCATAGCAAAGAAACATAATGACCCTCGTGTGACTGACACATTAAACTGGATGCAATATCTGTAATTCAATTCTTTAATTAAAATAAGGTTAAATATGTTTGGGATGATTTTGGTTTTAGTTCATTTTCAAATATATTTTAATCATTTATCTTTAGAAAACTATGCTTTTAGTCTTTTTTACCAAATTTTTTTAACTTTATTTGTTGTTGCATTTCTCAGTTAATATTAAAGCACAAATGTATCAAACAGTGTAAACAATCCAAATGCTATAATTAAACGTGCTTGAAACAACAAATAAAGTTAAAAGAATTTGGTAGAAAGGAATAAAACCAGAGTTTTCTAGAGTTGAAGGACTAAATTGTACCTTAGTTTGAAAATAGACTAAAACCAAAATCACTCTCAATATATAAGGACTAAAAACATATTTAACCATTAAAATAAAAACTTCAGTCAACTTCTAATAAGTAAATTAAGAATCAATGGAAATAATATTTTTTTTGTAACGTGATGCTAATACGGATTAATTAGTCTGAACTACAATTACTAATATGGTTAAACATGATTTTAAAACACTACATTATTTAAAGATATCATATTGATTTTTATATGCATTTCAACTCTTCAAATCAAAGAGAATAACTCCAAAAGGTTAATTTTCGATTTTTGAGAAATGCGGAAAACCAAAACAGATTTACTTAGGAAAAAATTGAGCAAAACAAAACTCGTTTATAAAAATCCTTTTTATTATATTCGCATCTCTATTTTTATCTTTACACTCTCCCTATTTTTTCTTCCATATTTTAAAACTGTTAGCTATCATGCACTCCCTATAATCCTTTTTAGTTGTTTTTAAGATTGTTTTACCCAGAAACACAATAAAAAAATCATTTGAATTAAACTTCTTTTGAATTTTTCTTTCTTTTTTATTTTCACCCTTATGTCCAAATTAGTTAAAGATTAAAAAACACATAAGAGTATAATTAATAAAAAAAAATTAATCAATATTATATTAAGTTTTGCAAAGTACACATACTGAGGGGAAATGTTTTCTAAAAATATTACAATTAAAAGGAAACAAAAAGAGCAACTTCCTTCTTTGTATAGGAATCTGACTTAATTAATTAATTCAACAATAAGTAAATTGTTGGAAATTTTGATGGACTAATTTAATTCTTTCACATTAATAAAAAATAAAACACTCTTCTCTTTTCATTACTAACCTTCAGCCCCTTCTCTCATGAGTGTAAAATATTAGGTATATATTTTTTAACATACTATTTTGAACAGAGTCTCTCGCTAGTTAAAACTTATAAGATTTAACGATTTCTTTTTAGCTTACTTAATTAATGCTTTTCTAGAAAATTAAATATTTTTTTTTTCAAAATATTTAAAGATAATTAACATAGTTAAAAAAATACTAGTATTTATTAAAATGAAATATTATTATTTTATTTCCATATTTTAGTTTATTAAAGTAAATGTAAATAAATTGAGAAATATTTAGTAAAAGTAAAATATTGTTTTATTTGGACTATTTTTTCATCAGTACTTCGATCTTTGATGTATGAAACTTACAGAGTCTACGTTTTGTATAATTTTTATAATAATTATATATTTCGATTTTTTAACTTGGTTCTTAAATTTTTCACGTGCAGATCCAAAACACAGGTTTAATGAGCCTGTACGGGAATGTTGACGCAATTTGAAGTTTGAAGTTTGAAATTTGAAGTTTCACAATTCAAATTTTTTTCACACCCAAACACGCACTTTCTGAATCGATTCTTCAACCGCACAAACAGTAGTGAAAGAAGCTTAGACCTTCTGACTTGATCACAATAAATCACAACTAAAAACTACTTAATACAAGATTTGAAGTAAATCTACAAATAAATCAACAGTAACCAAAGAAATAAGACATGGATAAATTCAATATCAATCTTAGTCTGTGTCATTCATAACAAAGAAAGCATACTGTAAGCATCAAGTGAACTGCACAAAAAACATATTTACATTTTTGGTCCCATTTCAAGCCTTTTAACAAGAGTCCTAAATGATGTGTATTGTAAATGCTCATCATATTGAGGATTTCAATATGCAGAATCTATAATCAACTGGGAAAAGCGCCACATTACAATTGCCAGTCCATGCAATCTGCAAAATCAAAACTACTTGCACAACCCAATAAGGCGTTTTGTTGTTGTTCATAACGACATATGTAATTGAGTCCCATGAGAAGTTGGCACATAGCTTCCTCTGTTTTGTCCTTATCAGCGAAATACAATGTCTGGAATAGCAGCACATATGTCCTACTAACAATTTGGTGTTGCTCAAAATTCCTCTCACTTTGCCACCTGATCATATTATGGGCCAGTGGAGCAAGCCACTTGAGTATCCCATCTAGAGTTAACTTCCAGTCATGAGCTAGAGGAGCATCATATATGGCCAAGTTCTTCACATAGGTCTTTAGTTTGCCTTTCAGAGACAACCTTAAGCTCGATGGTAGCATCTGATATAGATCGTTCCTAGCTTCCTCACCAACTAAATGTGGATACTTTAGGAACTTCTCTATCACGGTTATGACATTGGCATAGTGCAATGCTAGACCACAGCCTCCAAGTGTAGAAGGAGGAGCATAAAGTGCCAATCTACTGTGGGGACCAAAGGTTGAGAAACTTAGATCTCCAGTGATAGGGACGCTACTACGAACGTGATTTAGATCACCAGAATAGTACAACTGCTCCCTTTCCTTGACCTTATGATAGCTTGATACGTTATGTTGGTCCTCACCATCAACAACATAATCATCATTGTCATCATCAAATTTCGAAATCGAGCTGCTTAAACTTAAACAATCCATGAAAAGTTTCCCCGGACTTGTTCCACAAGGAAAACCAAAATCTTCAAGTTGAAGATATGGTAATTCACCTCTCCTGATATCTAGTTGAGGCTTACTAGCAGTTACCCTAGTCCCCACAGTAGTTCTTGCAGTGGAACCCAAACGATAACCATGATCATTTCTCTTGCAGTGATTGCTTTTCAACTTCTCAGAACTCAAAGGTGCACCAATCTGGCCAGATATTAGCTTACATTCACTCCGCATGGGTGGTGAATCTCCACTAAGCCCAAGACTAGTAGTATTCTTCCTCCACGTAGAATCACCAAAGATTATGCGGATTCTAGCATAAATGGTACAAACTGTCCTGGCCAATAACTCAACAACCTTATCAAAGCTCTGATTCCAAAGTGAAATCTCCTTTAGATGCCTCACATCTTGCCTCTGCCATGTGAGTTTCTGTTCAAACGCCCTTCTGCTCTCCTCCTGCTGGTTATGCTGAAACTTCTTTACTGCTTGCTCCAAATCATTCAAGACCCCCATTTCACTGTACAAACTCCTGGTGGCACTAACATACCTATCCATTTTCCTCATCATTCCTTCCATGTGCTTAACTAAGAACCCCAATTGCTTCACATCTATAACCCCGTTAACAATGTCCCCATACACATGTTCAAAACCTTGCACGGCAGGCTCAGAACACTTCCTTCCCAACCTAGAAACCACACTGGCAACACGGTTCAACTCCTCAAGCTTCTCTGCGCGAGCCAGCTCGAGAAGATAACCCTCTTCGGAGGAAACCAGGCTTTGAACACCCGGTGAGTTGGAAATCTCGTTCCTGAGTTTCATAATCTCGGGATGAGACAAGGATCTGTGAAGATGAATGGCTTTAGACATTACGTTTGCTACTTCAAAAGAAAGAATTCCAATTACTTCTTTACCGCTACTATCTTGCCTTTTGGGGTTGTGCTTTTTCCTTGCAGAAGGTTCAAGAAGAAGAGCTTGTTTAAGATTGGCACTCACCTGGTTACCCATCTTCACAATCCAAGCTTCAGCGATCATAGCTATGTACCGCTTTCACCAAATACCTTTCATTCAAATCGCGTGACAAGACCCACTGTGGGGAACAAGAATATGTACAGTTTGTCAAAGCTGCAAACTTTGACGCTGAACAACGGTTTAGGGAACGGAATTGTTGGTGGGGCGGAGAAAGAAAGCAAACAGTGCAATGAGATTGTTTGTGCGTGGCCAAAGAAAAAAAAAAAAAAAAGAAACTCAATGGGGGATGGAGGGTAACTTGGAAAACAAATGTTCAGTGAAAAGAGAAGAGACAGAAAGTGGAGGGAAAGAAGGAATTGAAATGGAAAAGGGTGATGAATAGGGTAGCGAGGGACCAAAGAGGGAGGTGATTGAATGCTTTGGTTTTGCTTTGATTGCTATTTCAGAGCTATCCATCCTTTTTCAAAAAAGAAATTAAATTTTGAAAAGTGTAGTCAGAAGTCAGGACTCACAATTTTGAATTGAATCATTCCAACTTTTTCTTTTTCTTTTAGTAATATTATTTTGAATTGTTTGCTTTACTAGTAACGATTACCAGTCATAGAAAATATTATGAATTTAAAATACAAATTTTATAAGACATTGGTAATAAAATATATTAATGTGATATAAAATTTAAGGTGTTAGGTTATAAATATTAAAAAGGTTTAATAGGTTTACTAGTCCTATTTATGCTCATTTGTGTTAATTAGATTCCTGTATTTTCAAATTATTCAATTGAGTCTCTATTCATGAAAAATTGAATTAATCAAGTTCTTACCGTTAATTTGCTTCAGACGGCATTAAATCTCTTGCCTGTGGCTAGGTGACGTGTAATTTTTAAAAAACGTGGCACATACTTAATATAATATTGTAATAGGGAGGTGGCACATAGGTGAAAAAATTTCCATTAAATGATTTTCTAATTTAAAACGTGTTTAAAATAAAATACTTAATAAACACATTTTAAATTAGAAAATCATTTAATGGAAATTTTTTCACCTATGTGCCACCTCCCTATTACAATATTATATTAAGTATGTGTCACGCTTTTTAAAAATTACACGTCACCTAGCCATAGGCAAGAGATTTAATGTCGTCTGAAGCAAATTAACGGTAAGGACTTGATTAATTCAATTTTTCATGAATAGGGACTCAATTGAATCATTTCAAAATACAGGGACCTAATTGACGCAAATGAGCATAAATAAGGACCATTGAACCTATTAAAAAATATATTGGCTTAATAGCAATAATGGTCCATATTTTCGTCACGTGCATTCGTTTTGGTCCCCATATTTTTTTTTGTTCAATTTTATCCTAAAGAATGTAAATTTTGTTCAATTTGGTCCTTTTTGCAAACGCCGTTTAAATCGTTAACGACAGACAGTCCAGTTGTGTACAACAGTGTTGATGTGACATTTAACTGCCCAGGTGGAGTCCTTCAGCCACATTGAGGTGGATTTTGAAAGAAATGTGATTTATTTAATGGAACCCAATTTTTGACGAGGGGGGAGAGTGAAAATAGGGTTAGGGTTTTTTACTTTACTTCAGTGAAAGCAAAAGTGGGGTTCGTGGTTAACATTCCCCATCTTGGTGGTTGATGAGCCATGTCTCCTTCCCAATCTTCTTCTTGTTGTTGCAATAAATGGGTTCTCCTTTATTTCTCTCGATAAGTTAAAGTTTTTACTAACCCAAGTCCATGAACAATGTCCAAGTTTCCTCTTTTTCCTTGTTGGTTCTCTTCAATTGTGAAGTTAGAGTTGTTGATGCTGTGATTGAAACCGTTGACAAGGTTTTGATAAAAAGGGTGTGTGAATGTGATCTTGGTCACTCTATATGAAAGTTTTTGGAGTCTCTGAGGCTATAATTTTCACTATCTTGGTTGAGTTTGTTTATGATTTTTTGTTCACTTTGTGATTTTTAAAATTTTCGTTTGCAGGTCTGTGGTGATTGCAGGTAGGGTTTCAATTTTTGGTGATTGGAGGTCTGTGGTGATTGCAGGTTGGGCTGAAGGTTGAAGAAGATGGTGATGTGGCTCTGTGTTTTGTAATGAATGAAGGTTGTTCAATTTAGTCCTCATTTCTGTTAATTATTTCCGAATGTGGTCCCTATGATGATGACTGGTCTAGTCAACGTCATAACATAAATGATAGTTCACTCTCTAATTGCACATGTGGAGATCTGGCCCTTATCGATTTAGACGGCATTAGTAAAAATGACTAAATTGAACACGAATTACGATTTTTAAGACAACATTGAACAAAAAAAAAATATGGGGACAAAAACGAACGCACGTGACAAAAATAGGGACCATTAGTGCTATTAAGCCTAAAATGAAATATGTAAAGATATGGAAAATGATATTTTATAAATTATAGTGGTTTTAAATAAACGAATATGATTATTTTAATAATAAAATTTTTAATATAAATAAATTTTTAAATAAACTAATTTTATTATTTTAAAATATATTATATTTCTATAAAATACTTATAAAGAATTTTTTGTCTTTTTCTATAATTTATCAGTTTGTATTTATATGTTCAAATATATGAGATTGTAGGATTAATTCTCTTGATGGCTCTTCTAGTTAAATAATTTAATTTTTTACCCTTTTTCTTGATCAAATTTATTTTATTCCTTTTATTTTATTCTTTGTATACAATTCTCTTCGTATATATTATTAGAATTTTCTATATGGGTATTTCTTAATCAATGATCATAATGATATGGCGTGATAATATTTGTAATATTTATATATGTAGATAGAACTTTTTGTGTGTCGAAAACATTTTGGTATTTAAAACTATTAGAGTTGTCAAACCATATGAGAAAAACTAACTTTTGCTTTTACGCATTGTAAATTTGTGTTGTCATGATTCCAGTGATATGTTTGATACTTCGTATATGATGAAATTATGTGTTTTAACTTAATTGTATGATCATGAATGGTTTAAAATTGTGAGATTTCTATGATATGCATGGTTGAATGTGAAATTAGGGTTATATTAGTAGAATTGAATATTTTTTATGGATTGAGTTGTTTAATACCAATTTGGTGTGTGTGTAACTTTTATGAAGCATAGAATTGGTTTTTGGTATGGTTGGAACTCAAAAATTACAGGATTTTGTTTTTTGTGTTATGCAAACTCACTGGAGCAAGGGTACGTGTCGACAACGTTAAAGTTGTAAAATTCATTGACTTGGTGATCATTGGGTGAGAGTATTTTCATTGAATCACTCTGTAATTAAAGAACTTACTAACTTAGTTGTAATTGGGCATTATTTATCATTGCTATGTGCAATTTTTCAAATAAAATCAAGAAAGTTTCAAAAGTGCTCTCGCATTCTAAATTCTTTAGGTGTAAAAAAGATAGCATGTTGTCTAACTAATGTTCAAAAAATAATTTTAAATTTTTAAAAATTTTGACAATTAAGCGAGTAAAATTTTGTTGAGCTAATTATATATATTTTTTGTTTCATATATTTTTTGTTTCTAGTGAGGTATTATATATATATATATATATATATATATATATATATATATATATATATATATATATATATATATATATATATATATATATACTCAAGATATCGTTAGAAATTAAATATCTTGGTCTCGCTAAACAATTTTATTTAGATTTATATTCATTTTATAAGGATTTATAGGCTATATAATAAGTGTATTGATGTTTTATTTGAATCAAAGTTTAAAAGGAGATAAAAGGAATATCAAAACAAAAATGACTTAATTCATTTTAATCATTAATTAGATCTATAGTTTTAATTTAATTAATAATTTTGGTGAATTCAAGAATAAACTTTAACCCTCAAATACGTAAACAATTATTTGAGTCAAATTTTTAATTTATATTTATAGAAGAAAAGAAATAAAATAAGAAACAAATTAAATTTCCAATAGTTAAAATTAATTCATGCAATATAAATTTTTATAGAAGTTCTTTTTAGCTTTTCTTAAAAGTTGAAATGTTTATTTTAACGTAATGAAAAACATTTGTTTCATTTTACTTTTTATTTTTCTTTTATATTTTAGAAGTTTGTTCTTGTGGTATGATAAAATTAAGGGTTAAATATGTTTTTAGTTCCTGAAGTTTCACTGATTTTTGGTTTTAGTCCCTTAATGAAACATTGATGGCATTTAGTCCTCGTAGTATGGAAACATGTACGTTTAGTCCCTAATTTTGGACGACGTTAATTTTTTGGTGAGGTGGCTAACAGCACTGCCACCTCACCATTGTCCACTACCTGCCACGTAGTTTTATTTTAAATTATTTTAGATGAGGTTTTTTGGTTTTGCATGTGTGGGTAGTTACCAAATTAATTAGGATTAGGATGACATAATGACTTAGGTTTTTTAGGGTCAAATTGGGTTTTTGCAATTGGGGAAAAGTGAGGTTTCTGGAAATATTGCACTGTACTGGAAAGCTCTGGTGGTCGTTCTCGAAGCATTGCAGTGTTTTCGTGCTTTTCTCTGTTTTCTTCTCTGCACTAGGGTTCTTCTTTGCCGGTTTGCAATTTTCTCTGTTTTCTTCGAGGAAGGAGAAAACACAAAAGCTTCAATTAGTTCGTTCATGGAAATCGCGATTGGTTCTGTGCATGGAGGTTGAATCGGGAACAAAGAGACGCGAATTAAGATTTTTCTGTGACGACGATTTGGGTTTGTTATGCAGGTGAAAATGGACATTGTTAGATTAAAGCTTGCGCGATAGTTTTAGTTCCCAATTGCATAAAGAACCTTCTGGAAATGTCCAACTTGGTTGGTGCTATCCACTAACTGTGCTGCCTTTCCAAAGAATGTGTATACACTAGTGGCAATCACAACGACTTTAATTCCTCCTTGTTTACAAGTTGATCCAGAGAACACTTATTGTCAACTGATAGAACAGTTATGTGTGTTTGACAGTAATACGGAAGTTAAGTGTGCTTTCTTAAACAGGATGTGCAATAGTTTCTAAATTATTGTGTGTTAAATTTCTGAAGTTTGTTTGATGCTAGAGACTCCTTGTTTGGGCTTAGGCCTATGTTACGATTATGTTATGCAAACTCTGGTTCAATTCCAAAACTCTAATATAAAATCTTCTATTTTATCTGTTCAAACTCTTGAGTCTATGCTTGACTGAGAACAAACCTGCATATGAGCATTGTCCCAGTCCATAACAATAATGGCTGAAAATAAGATGCCAAAATACATCGCGAACTACTTTTCTTCCTGCTATCAGTTCTCTGAAAATATTTTTTTCATAATCAGAAAAGGTGTTAATCATATTAATCAATCAGGTTTGGGATAAATGAATAATTAAAAATTAAAGGAAATTTACTTGAAGAAACAAAATCCTGCTAAGTCGAATGAGTGGCTTAAAACCGCAAAGCAACAAAGGCAATGATGCGAAGGGCTGGGATCAATTGAAGCAAAACAGGATTCCTTTGTAAAGCATCATATAACCTGAAGAAATAATATATGCTCTAGCTAAGATATAATATTTAAGTTTAGTATTAGTTTAATTGGAATCTGTTAATATTTTTAACCACCATGTAGTTGTATTAGGCATTGAAATTCAAACAATAGGAAAGAGGCTATTGTTAGAATTTCTCTAATTACACACTTCTGAATCATAAGTCCAAGCTGGTTCATTAACAAGGAGAGAGAAGCCAACCTTGTTAAAATAAAACCAGCAAATTTCACCAGAGGAGTTTCACTCCCTCCACCCAGTATTAGGTCAGACTGACAAATAAAGATGGAGTGTCGAAAAGTCTTGCTTCTGTTACTTAAAAATCACTTTTATATCTATTGTCTATAGTTCCATCTCGAAATGTAGCTTTCTCCAATTTCATAGTTGGCTTTCCAATGTAATCAGTCTGGAATGGATGCATTTGTCAGAAGCTACATTGAAAAGCCATTGCAACTTGGACTTATGATTCAAACAGAGAAAATTGCAAACCCGCAGAGAAGAACCCTAATCTCAGTTTGAATAACCCCATATTTACGATTTCTAATTTTGTTTCGTATAAATCTAATTTTGCTTGATTGAAGATAAAACTAAAGAACCTAATTTTGCTTCGAGAACGACTACCAAAGCTTTCCAGTACAGTACAATATTTCCAGAAACCTCACTTTTCCCCAATTGCAAAAAACCAATTTGACCCTAAAAAACCTAAGTCATTATGTCATCCTAATCCTAATTAATCTGGTAACTACCCGTGCAAAACCAAAAAACCTCATCTAAAATAATTTAAAATAAAACTACGTGGCAGGCAGTGGACATTGGTGAAGTGGCAGTGCCGTTAGCCACCTCACCAAAAAATTAACGTCCTCCAAAATTAGGGACTAAACGTACATGTTTTCATACTACGAAGACTAAATGTCATGTTTCATGATGCAGGAACTAAAACCAAAAATCAGTGAAACTTCAGAAACTAAAAACATATTTAACCATAAAATTAATTCAAGCATGGTTACGTAAAGCGTACGTGATATTATATAGCTGCTGTCTTCCTAGTTATGGGTACAGGCTATTAAGCCCAATATTTTGGGCTAGGCTATGTGATTTCTGGGCCTAGCCCATACAAATATCTATATAATCAGAACAATAACTTCAAAAATTTTAGAGATTATTATATATTCATGGATGAATTATTAGTCCCTAAACATTTTAATGAAAAAGTTAAAAATAAGGGTGTAAAAGTAATTTTTAGCTTGAAGACGTTGAATCCACCAATACCTGATGAAGATGCAGATAAAAGTAATTTTTTCTTATGAAAAGCACAATCGCACTATCGGATAACACATGGAAGCCACGCAAGATGGAATTTCACCCTCCCGGAATATCTATTTCCTCTGTGAAGTAAACCCAGTGCGTTAATTGTTATACATTCAAATCATAAAATAAACACGCAAATAAACACTTTTTTATATAAATTTCTTTATGATAATAATAAAATCAATAAATTTATCATGTAAGATTCAAGATCAATGAGATTCGACTTTATTTTTATCACCTTTTAACATAATACCTTAAAATAATATATTATAATTTTTTTATATAATGTTCAAGTTTCTTAATTGTAATTCATATGAGATTTAAACTTATATTTAAATTTTTAATGATATCGTTAATAATTTTTATTCTAATTGAATTTACTTAATTATTTGTGCAATTTAATTTAGGATACTACAAAAATATATGTCAATGAAACTTTTGAGTAAATAAAAATAATAAATATCTTATAAGTACACATAATTACAGTCCTCTTAATATTATCATTTCTTCCTAAATATCATTGCCAAAAATCTTAGATCATTTGGTTAAGATATATAAGTTACTTGCGACGTATGCCAACAACTTATATATTAATAATATTATTCATACTATACTTATTTTTATACAAGAAGTTAATATTAACTTTTTAATCAAAATATATATATATATTGTATTGAGATACTAGAACGAAGGATTAATTATATATTTATAAGGTTTAGTGGTCAATTTAGTCCCCACTTTGGTTGAAAAATCTCAATTTAGTCCCTCGTTATAAAAGTGTTTTACATTAGTCATAACTTTTAAAATAGTGAGTCAGATTGGTCCCTTTCGTTAAATATAAGTTAACGAAGTTAATGGATGATGATATGACACAGCTTAAAGCTGATGTGTTAGATTGGTCCCTCGTTAGCTTTAAGCTGTGCCACATCATCATCCATTAATTTCATTAACTTATATTTAACAGAAGGGACTAATCTGACTCACTATTTTTAAAAGTTAGGACTAATGTAAAACACTTTTATAACGAGGGACTAAATTGAGATTTTTCAACCAAAGTGAGGACTAAATTGGCTATTAAACCTATTTATAATGATCAATAGTAAGTGAGATGAAAAGTTTGATAGAACAAACTTTGGATCACTCAAATACCATTTTAACATGGATTTTAAGTTTAGTTTAATCTTAAAAAATTAATGTTAGATAACATTTATACTCATTTATGTACTACAAACTCATCTTATCTCTAAATGATGTGAGATTTCTAATAATAATTATACTTCTGTTTACTATTAAAATTTTTGTTCCAAGGAAATTTTACCAACAAAAATAAATCTATCAGTTACTCAGAATTTTTATCAATAGATTTTAATTATCAATAGATCTTATCGATGAATTTATCCATGATAAAATCCATATATACTTACAAATCTTAAAATCTATTGATAAAATTCGTTAAAATTTTAAATTGTTTATTATTGACGATTTGTCTGTCGATAAAAATAACGGTAAATTTTTCGTCTAAACTTATATTTAGATAGATGAGAGGACAAACCTTTCATCTTCATTTTCTTTTCACACCTAAACCACAACCTTAGACCTGGTTGAAACAATGTTGATCTTGTATGAGAGAAAACACCCACTCCCGAAAATGGTGAACCCAAGGTCCAAATCATCGCAAACTTTAAACTGGTGTCAAAGCATGTCGTCGATCAAGGACTCCAAGTGATCGAAAAAATTCCTAATGCATTGACGACATGTACGTGTGCAACTAAGCACATTCGTTTTTTCCCGCCACTAGATCGTGGACATCTTCACCAAAGGCTTACCTCAAGTTCCTTTTGATGATTTTTAGATCAGTCTAAGCATCCATGAACCTCTCACTTAAACTACGAGGATGCGATAAAATTAATAATTAATCTTCTATAATTAAGCTAATCAAATCCCTGTACTTAGGTTATTAAATATTTTGTAATTATATTATGCATAACTAAATTCTTGATTTAAATCATATTTGTATGTATATATACCTATCTCAAATACGTAATAAACACACATTCAAATAATATTTCTTTCTTACATATATTTTTTCTTTTCAAGAGAAGTTTGCAACACATGTTTAAAACATATTTGTCTTAGGCCAACTCGGTTCAATTTTCATTCAAGGACAACTTGACTCGATTTTTGACTAAAATTGACTTGACTTGACATTTGGTCAAGACCGATTTGGTTTGACTTTTGTGAATGGAGTGATAATGAAGTGAAAAAATAGTATAATTTTAAATTTTTTAT
This sequence comes from Vigna mungo, assembly GCA_036885675.1. NCBI lineage: Eukaryota > Viridiplantae > Streptophyta > Magnoliopsida > Fabales > Fabaceae > Vigna > Vigna mungo. The sequence continues at coordinate 39,296,473 of CP144692.1, read as the reverse complement.
ATTTTTTAAATTATTTGAACTTCCTGTATTTTATTTTTTTAAAATGTCTTTCAAAATTCTTTAAATTTGAATTTTTTTTTCTAATTATTTTATCAAACAAGATATTTTAATGTAAAGAATTTTAAATTTTTTAAATGAACGAATTACTTTTTTTAAAAAATCCAAAACACATTAGAGAATAAGTGAGAAAAAAAAGAGAGAAGGAAAGAAGCATTCTTGGATGCATGAGGGAGATGGTATAGTAGAAAGGAGAAAAGAGAAAAAAGAAAGGCATGAAGATGGAATATTGCTTTGCGTATGAGCAAGCAACATTTCTATATTTGCCGTATAACTTTATCTCATTGCCTTCCTTCTTTTCATCTTTCAGATTAACATATGCATGCCCATCTTAATATCTTTGCCTTTCACTCAACGCAAACCTCAACAATTTCATAAACTCTGCTTCAATTTTCAAAAACCTTCTATACTATTTCTTTTGTTATTACTTCCCAACATATTATAAGTATATTTTATAGTCGTTTAGTGGAGTTTTGAAATATTTTTCTTGCCGCTTAGAGAATCTTGTTAATTCTTAATAAATACAATAAGAAGTTTCGTTACTATTATTAAAGTCTTATTAATTCTTATTTTCATTTTCACTAACACATTCAATGTTAAGAGCCTAATGAAACATTTATAATTTGGAAAAGATGGTTTGATAAAAGCAACGATTTGACAATTTACTCTAAGGGTTAATGATTATAAAAAAGAGTGAATATTTTATATTTGTAAAGAAAAGTTGAGAGTGAAGAATAGTATCAAATATATATATATATATATATATATATATATATATAAATATTTTGAATGTCAAAATATTATTATTATTTTTACAATTCACAGTATTTTGGAAAGGTTTTGAAAAATATTTAAAAAATAGAAGTCTCACCTTATTTGAAATAGTTTTGTTTCAAAGTTTATGCAGTACCTTGACTTGGGTTTCATGGAACTTTTGTATTGTAAATGGTAGACCTTTTAAAAAAAAAATGAGATTCATCAACTTATTACAAATTTAAAGTTTAATCTAAATAGACACTCACCCAGACTTTATCACTCGAGACAGATTTATTTGCAGAATTTTTTTTTTATTAAAACCAAGAATAAATATTGTTTCATGAACATAATCTCACTTCACACTTACCATTGTGTATAAATAAGAGCGTCAACTTTTACACACAAGAAGCATATTGCGTTCTCAGAATGAATAATCATCTTATACGTGTTCATCATTGTCGTATAAAATATGTATTTTTATAATTTTTATGCATAAATATAAATATTGTTGATAAATAATTTGCAAAGTGAGTGTTGTGACATTAATTAAATAGACATGTTTTAAATTTGGTGAGTTGGATTAATAAAATACGGGGAAAAAGGTGAGTGTGTAAAATGAAGGCAAACAGTAGTGGTTTTGGTGACAGAAGGAATAGCAATCCTCTGGACATGCGGGTTGGATAGTTGTTGAATCATAGATGTTGAAAACACCACATGTGCTGTTTGCTCACAGTAAAGTGTCTCTATGCCTGCTTCCTCATATTTTATGTCACCATCTACAACCTTCAACTTCTTTACTTTTCTCTATACATACTATTCATCTACATTTTCCTTCTATTCTTCACTACACACAAAATTTTCAAATACTCAATTATGGGCTATACAATTAAGGACACATCCTTCACTCCACCCACTAAACATTCATTATTTAGTTTTTCCTAATATATATATATATATATATATATAATTCAATAGCTATTGAACTACAATTCACAACAAAATTAAAGATAAAAATTTAATTGACCGTGTCAGAAAGACAGAATATCGGGAGTGGCGACCAGCACACGAGTGATTTGATTCCATTGTATTGGAAGTTGGAACCTTGAGCCGCTCGAACGCACACAAAAATCCATACAAAAAATCATTATAGGACTCCGCAACACCACATCCAAGGCAGCATCGGATAAGAAAAACATTACAGATTACGTTAATTGTTTTCCTTATTGTTGGAATTATTTGTATAAACGAACAAGAGAAACAGATTGTGCAAAAACTGAACATTAAGAAGGGAAAAAAGAGAGATATTTTCCTATGAAGTAATTTAATTAAAGCCCCAGCATAAGAAGGCAAAAATAAAAACGAGGAAAAAGCTGAAAAAAGAAAAAAAAGAAGAAGAAAGGAAGAAACACGCAGGGGTGTGTCGATGAATTGGTGATGTCCCGGCGTGCAAAAACGAGGTAAAGCCTTTCCCCGAATAAAAAGGAACAACATTAAAATACAGCGTTAGATCATAATATTCTCTCTGATTATGGCGTACTAAGAGCAACGTTCTGCCATCTCTTCATTTTGTTTGTATCTACACGGGAACAAAGGGAGGGACCATCGGCGCCGGCTCGTAACAGAAGGGAGCGGCCGGGTGCTGCCAGTTCTTGAAGGACACGCTGACCTTCTCCGGCTCGTGCTGTGGCGGGTCTTGCGGCGGCTTAACCTCGAGCGGTGGCGGCGAGGAGGCGAGGGGCGAGAGGAGGGGGATGGCGACGTTCCACTTCAGTGAACGGTTGATTTGGAGGGAGGAGGGGGCCCGGCGCTGCAGGCGGCTGGGCTGGTGGCGGTTATTGTCTGTGTTGGGATTTGACATTGGAATAGGAGAGAAGAGAGGAGAGGAAAGGAGAAGAGAAGATGGAAAGCAAATGGTGGTGGTTTTTTTTATATATGTAATAAAGAAATAAAGGAAGAGAGTGCAGACACACACGTTGGGAACTGAAAGGGTCATGAAAGTGGGGTCCACCTATCTGTCATACAGCTCGGCTCGGGTCCTCTCGGCTGGCTGTCTAGCTGGCTCCTGTAATCAATGGCTCACTATTCCCTTTACTGGTTTCATTTACTTAATATAGCATCCTTCTTTCTCCCATATACCTACCACTTTCAATATTCCATCTTTTTCTTCTTAAATCCTTCTGTCATTTCAAATTTAATGTCATACGAATATTCAAATATTAGATTCCTTAAAAATATTATAATATCGTGTATTTTTTTCTTATTAATGCAGGAATAAATTGAAAATATCAGTATGAAAATAAATACAATTTAAAAAAAAAAATTATACAGAGTTAAAATATAATCTAAACGTCATATTAAATTAAAATAATGGAAAGTAGTGGTGAACATGGTTGTGAGGAAGAGAGTTGTTTTGGAAATTGATTGGAAGAAAAAGTAGATGAGAGTCAAAGGTTGAATGATAGAGAGGAGAGATGAATAATGAGTAATATTATTATGTATGATGAATTGAAGGATATTATTATAATGTAAGAGATGAGAGATCTAGAGATGGAAGATAGACACATCAATACACAAAAATAATGTCTCTTTTGTTTCTTTTCTTTTGACGTTTTTCTATTATCATCACACAATAATCCCACTTATTAGGTCCCTCCCATTCTACCTCAAATCACATCTTCACTACAAACCAAAACCCTCTCTCTCTCTCCTCTTAATCTCTAATCCCACCACCTTCTATTAATTAATATCTCATTATCATAAATCTCAAAATTACTTTCAACCAATGACAAAAATTCCTCATACCCACAAATAAAACTTGTAACAAATAGATAATACTTACAAATATTTGTTATCTATCAATACCAGACATCAAGTGTTTTAATATTCATATATAATAAATTGGATGGCACTATCATACTATATATATAAACAAATATATATGTTATTTATAAAAAAATAAAAAAAATTAATTTATATTTTATTAAGTCAAATTTAATTAAAACTATATTTTAATTTAATTTATATTATAGTCTATATATTTTTTAATTTTGTTTAGATTTTATTTTAAAAATTTATTAAAATATATTTTAAACGAATATCTTTAAAATAACGAAACAAATAAAATTAATTATTTATTACAAATTAATTAATAATAAATATTATCTGTCCGATCTTATACATTATCATGCTTATTCAGTACAATTCATTATTAATTTCAATAGTCTTCACATTCACTTACATTCAAACAAATAAATGTCAAATATATTTTACTTTAAACTAGTATAACATGATCCATCCCACAAGTATGAAAACTTTTTGTTCTTCGTTCTCTTTTTGGTAACAGGTTAGATATCTTAGAAAAAAAGGTGGTGATGGGAATTTTCAGAACATATGATTTGATGTGCAGGAGGAATATATCTTTCTAACTCTTGCCATTGGGTAAGGACAAAAATTAAATTTTAAAATGCTTTGGCGATTGATAAAATACATTTACTAATAGAAATATTTAGCTAATCTTGAGAGTGATAAATATAATTGTTTTTAATAGTTAAAGAATTTTGTCCTGTAGAAGTGGAGAATAGTGGAATATGAGATTATCTTAATTGGGATGCTGAATGATTTTATGACTGGAAAAGTCTACAAGAAAATTTGTCTGAGGGGTTTGAAGACATTTGTTAGAAAGTTGGACACTTTAAAAATAACAAATAAAATTATTGCAAATCCAATGGGCAGAAATCTCTTTCAATCCCACGGCTGAGGTTTAGGTAGCGTGGTCAATTATATACCTTCTACTCAAAAAATCCACGTGTCACCTTCTTATTGCACAATGGAAAACACACTTCATGCACTAGTATTACTGGATTCGTTTGAGGTGTTTGGTTGGTTCATTCGATAGAATTATATTTCAATAAATGCTTTTTGGAAAAATTAATTAAAAATATCATCCCGAAAATAATATCAACATTTTTCTTGAGCTTCAATTCTTATAAATTAATTATTTGAAAATTTATCTTTTCAAGATTAATTCAATTAAAATTTTAAAAAGAAACAACTCCACTAGAGTTAGTTATTTTTGCACTTTTCCCAATTTCTATATAAAATATATTATTTATATACTTTTAGTCGTCTTCCCTTACTTCCAAATTATTCATCTTTCCAACTACTATCAATTCCCTCAATATTTCTGAAAATATTATATTTGTTTTCATTTTTCATACAATATTTTCTTCATGAAAACAACAATTGAATTATTAATAAATTAAAAAAAAAAGTAATTAGAAATATATAAAAGTATAATAGATGTAAACATTACGTTTAACTATGAACTTTATTAAATATTTAAATTATTGGACTGAAATATTTTAAATTTCAGTCAAATTAGCATCTAACTTTGTTAAGTAAAGCATTGTCACATATCTACTATAGATAGATGAAAGTAATATTTTTTTTTTTCATGTTGTGCTTATTGGACAACAGACATCAAAATCATATTAATTCATCTAAGACATTATTTTTAATCATTGGAAGAGAAATTTAAGTTATCTCATGTTAAACCAGGTTTGGTTTGATCAAATTAATGAACAAAAGTAGGAAAATAATAGGTGCATAGATTTTCACTCGTATAGGTTTCTAATTAAACTATTAAACAACGAGTTAAACTTTTATGTACAAATGTAAAAGTTTATTATATAATTAATTGATAAAAAGTGATAGATGTGAAATTTAAAATTATTTTACAGAAATAAACTCACTTATTACGTTTATCAATTTATAATTAAATAATAACATAAAAATATTTTTTCAATATGGATACATTTTTTTTTCTTGAATTAGTGTAACGTATCTGCGTAAATATATGTTATAGTTTCTGTGTAAGGTCTATTATATTATACTTTTGTTTTTATTATTTATTGACGAAAGATATATTTTGTGCTTATTTTTAATTCTTTTTCCCATATTTTAATATTGCATATAATTAAGAGAGTATTTTTGTTCAATTTGATTATGAGATGAAGTTTACATCTATTTTATCGTATATTTCTTTCTTAAAATGTATGGATGATTCACATTTTGTTCAGTTTTGAGTAGTTGAGAATTTTTATTTTCTTCATTATACTCCTTTTAATCTGTGTTTGGATTATTTTGATGTTAGACGTTGGTGATTAGCTTTTGAAAGAGTTTATGTTTGGGTACTCTAATTTTTCATATTTACTCTATGATATTTGAGTTTCCAAAAATATTAATTCATATTTACCGACCACATTACATAGGTATTTTAATTATGTTAAGTGAGTTATCAAAGAAACTACTTTTTTTTATTTACTTATATTGCTTAAATGACTTTGATATTTGTGGTTCTAATTTAAGCAAAATATATATATATATATATATATATATATATATATATATATATATATATATATATTCTTAAGACAGAGATTATATAATTAAAAATATTTAGCAGATGTCACACGTTTAAGTAAAAAATAGTTCAAAACTAGATAAATATCTTGTTGTTTAGACACAATATCTCCAAAATTATTGATAAGAGAAGTAAAAAAAAGGAGTTTTTTCTTAAAATAAAATTATTTTGTGTATACAGAATTAGATTTTAAAGAAACTCCAAATATATCACTTTATTAGTTTATATAGATTAATTTTACTTTATAAAAAATAATTTAATTTTTATTTTTTTAACAAATACTTTCACAAAAATGCCCAGGATATGATAGCTCGTCCCTTTCTAAACTTGTAACATATCCTACTAAACTTTGTATAATAAATTTTTCTCCCATTATCTCTAAAGCTATTACCAGAGTAATTAGTACTGTCTTAAATACTTCATTTGAAAAAAAAAATGTGATAATTGAATTTATTATAATAAAACATATTTTCTAGAAGTTGGACCCACCACCACAACTCACAAGTAGTGAGTTAGAGATCAAAGCCATCAGGTAAAGTGATAAACATATGCGAAATATTTGACTATAGAAAAGTACTGTAGTTGTTGATTGAATAAGTTAGCCAAAGCAACATGAACAATCAGAAGTGGCCAACCATACTGTTGGATAGAAAAACAACAGACAAAGAAAATGGAAAATACTACAATATAATGGAAGAGAATACCATTGGAATAATCTTTGAATCTGAGCCATCCAAGTCAATTTACAATGTTTTAGACATGTTATTAATAAATTACTGAATAAACAATTGCATATTTTAATTTGGTGGAATAAATTTGAATTTGTAAACTAAAATCATAGCACTCATTTTTTTAAATTAAGTTCTTTAAAAATAACTTATATCTTTAAGACAACTTAATTTTAAAAAATCTGACATCATATAAATCTAATATACAAATTAGTTATAGATAAATAAATTAAATTTGTCAATCTGTCTAAATAAACCTTTAAATTAAATTCTAATATACAAATTAGTCATAGATATTAAATTTGTCTAAGTAAACCTTTAAATTAAGTTACAGGGTCGGCCAGGGGAGCCAACCCTTTTGAGTTCCAGAAATTATGTCGGCCATATGTCTTGATAGCCATACAGCATTCACCAATCTAGGATGAACGTGGCATATTTAGCCAACCGACCCTTTTAAGAACAACCATAAAACTTTCACTTTTATTTATAACAAGAAGCTTCAGTCTCTTCACTTAGTTTCTCGATGTGGGACTCCAACTATTGTTCCTCAAGTTTCATTATACCTTTGAATATATTGATTGACAATAACAATCTATAAAAGCTACAATTTAGACTTATAACCACTGTCAACATTTGAATTAACAGTAAATTGAAATTAAAATTATTTCATCAAACATTCATTGTATATTTCTTCCTGAGTGTCTTCTCAATGGTTAAGAATTCATATAACACATCGCTTGAGCTTGAAGATAATAGGAATCTTTGTATTTTCTGCTACTTCCCACATGAATACCATTGTGAATCCAATCCTCCCTGCTTATCCATGCATCCCTACCCAAATCAAGTACTCCAAGAATCTGCAAAGCCATGTGTCCGATATGTTAACACAATAAATGAACACTAACTTCCATCTCAGAGGACATGTAAAATCCCACCTTGAATATTTCTAACCGAGTACCAACTTCGTGTACAGAAATTTACTATTATGTACATGAAAGTGATAATTTTATTTCTAAAAAATAATGATAATTTACATATGTAAAACGATAAATAGTTATAAAATGAATACTGTGTTAGCTTTTGCTAAACTCGCTCTGTTTCCCTATCACATTTTAATGATAAATTCATGAATTTGATAACTTCCAAAGCTAAATAATTAGAATGTGCTGTCTACAATAATTTAAGGCTATATACAAACAGCAATGAACAAATATTTCAAAAGTAGAATTTGAAAACGATGACAAGAACAATTGAAAAATCAACCAAGAAGAAATTCATACCACCCCGCCTTTCCAAGACACAAACGTCGGATTTGTCCTTGATTGTAGAACCTTGAGAGTCATGTACAGACGTTACATGAGATCAGATACAAAAATAATTATAAAGAAAACAAAACATATTAAATTTTACATAATAATTCAATAGTCTGACCTTGGTTGCATAGTGGTCAAACCATGGTAATTTAATAACCATTCAGTAGCCAAACCTTTATTGTTAATGACCACTTGGAGAAGATTTGGATACATCTATGATGTATAATTTTAAGTACAAATAATTAAAAATTAAGCATACGATACTAAACTAACCTCCACAGTATCAATTGCTTCATTTGGAGGGATGGCTTGTAAAACTCTGAGACATAAGAATAGTGATTCATCCAATTAATATCATGACATAATTAAATAATCATTCATGGCACTAGGGTGTTGAAATTCAAATGAAAAATATAATTAATGATGTTAAAGCAGGTCGTGGGAAAAACAAAATGATGGCCCCGCTAACAATACAGTTCTGTAAGAGACAAAGTATTAAAAGATATGGATAATGTAAAACAGGACGAGGAGAGAAGAAACAGTTCCAAAAGTAGGCAAATCTCATTAAAATTATGAATAAACTAAAAAATAAAACAATAAAATTTACTTGAATGTTGAAATTAAAACTTCAGGTCATTAAATAAATGAAATTTTGTTTTCATGCAAAATATAGTTACAAGAAGAAGGAAAAGATGTACTTAATACATCTACAATATCACACCAATTGGGTCAATCCGCATGGGCTAGCTTTCCTTTTTCTCTAAATATAAAACAATACATGAATTATCATTCCAAACATCAGTATCAGCTAATTAGCTTATAGCCGGGAAGGTTAACATAGTAAGGTCAATGAAATTTGGAACAAACCTTTCTTCAACTGCTGCAACTAAACCTCTTGTTAAAGCCACTCCGCCAGTCTATTCGAAATAAATTTGTCAGTTCCTATCAATCAATATGTAATATCAAGACAATTATACACCAAGCTCAACATGCAAAACTCACCAATTGTATGCTACAAAATAATTTTCTCTGGATGTCTATGCGACCTGTGACATGGTGTTGAACAGTTAAACAAGCTTCAAATTTATGCATAAAAAATGAAAAAAAAAGGACAAAAAATTACCAGTTGAGAGAATGCAGTTAGTAATTGCCTCTGCAAGGCCCACTTTTTCTTCTTTTTTTGGCTTAGCTGAAAAAATGGGATAGCTTTCCCACATCGGTAATCCTCCATTAACATTGGGATAGAAGGTATCAGACATGTCAGACCTCCGGGAAAAATCAATATGCCATGTATCTTCAAGCATATCCTCATAGTCATGAAACCTGGTGGAGGAAACCAATAGGATTAATTGTTCACAGACATGCTAACAGCACTGAAATAATTTCTTGAATCCACTAACCAAGTGCGAGGAGGAGGAGGATACACATCAGGAACTAAAAGCTTTGGATAGAACAATCCCATAGGAGGGACCTAAGTAATAATCAACATCACTTCACAATCATGGCATTGTTCAAATTAAAAGTGAGGGCAAACCAAAAAAATGTTGGATGCATACATTAAGAGCAGTAAGCCTTATCTTGTGAGACACAGGTGGCCCTTTGTCCTCATATGAATGAACTACTGCAACGGCATCAAGTTCCTCTTCCTATAGACAGGACACCAGATAATTAAAGAAAGAATCCAAGTTTGGAAGCAAGTAAACACCAAAGAGGAGCAGCAATACCAATACAAACACAGCAAAAGTATTTTTAATAGCAAATTACTCTCAGAATTTCATGTACATCACGTGTCCTTTTCTATAAAAATGATGCTTAGTGCTGAAATGCAACCTGCGGTGCCACACATGATACATAGAGTCTCACTTTTATATATAGAATTTTCATATTCATGTTATTTAGAAACATGATAAACATACCAACAGGACCACAATTGTTCTGCAACTAATTTTCAAATTAAAAGTCAATTTCGCACTCAATAAGGCTGGGCTCTAAAATACTCAGGGTGATGACTGCAAACTAAGCAAAATGAGAAGCAGCACAACTCACCTTGATTTCACAATATGTTTCTTTCAGTTGATTTAACATTAACAGATCTATAGGCTTTCTGAAAACATCTGTACGAATTTGTGGCCAAGTCTGGTGATGTCTCTGGGTCCAGAGAAGCCCCCTTGTTATATCCTGAAAGTATGAAGTTGTAATTTATATAATGACTTAAAAAACTACCAAAATATACAAAATTTGGAAAATAAAATGTCACTACATAATTCAAAGAATTATAATATGAAAATCTTCATAAAAAGAAGCAAATTGAAAATGGCAACATATTACATAATGGAGAATCAGTATACAATGGCAAGGACGGTTTTCTTTAGTTGGGTTGGACAGTTTTCTGTTATGTTTGTTATGCTGTTTTGTTTCTTAAAAAAAGGCAAGGGGGAGATAGGGAAGAGGGGATTCAGGATAGTCACTCCGCTCCATAGATAGTGAACACAGATTCTTGTTTCATTTTCAATTCCTTTCGGGTCGAAAACGCGGGCGTGGGGCTGTGCCCATTCTTTCTCCCTCTTCTTCCGCTTACTTAACAACTGGAATAAGGAATCTTAGAATTCACCCTACCTGTCGATGAAAAAATAGGATTTGAGAGGAGTGAAGGTGCTTGACCGAATAGGGCAAGGAGTGACAGCTAGCGAATCAGAAAGATTTTTATGGAATGTCCTACTCCTGCCCGAGCTTTCCGATCCCCTCTTCTTTCTTTTTTTTTTATTTAGTTTAGGGACATCTCTTTTTTAGGTAGGGCCAGGATCACTAATTAGTCGAATGAGCCCATCCCTCTGGCCTATCATTTATTTATGGGTCGATCCGGCTCCTGCATCTCCATGGGCCCCAATCATACAAGTTGCTAGGAGTCCTTCTAGTCGAATCAATAGAAGTCCCAATAGAAGTTGACTAACCTGACTCTTCAATCGACGATCTACTGTTCCCTCTTACTTGCAGATGCCCATGCTTTGTCCATCTCTTTACTCTATACAAAGAGAGTTCTTGTAAATCTGTTATTAGTAATACAAAATTATCCTCTTATTTATGTTTCTTGTTTTCTCCTCTTCTCTCTCTCTATACTCTAATATGGTATTAAGAACCTAAAGATCCTTTATGGCTGAAAATCCTCCTCTACTTCCCCTTAATCTGCTGCCTTCATAAAAATTTCAGAGAAAACCTGTATGATTCCAACTTCTTGCTCCAGCAGCAACAGATGGAACCATGCATCAAATGACATCATTTTCAAAACACTGTAGATAACTTATCTATTCCACCTCCATTTCTTTCTTAGTGAAGCAGATCACGCTGCTAGAAAAATCAATCTAGCTCATGGTGCCTAGGAACAATAGGAACAAGATCAAATGCTACTGACATGGTTAAGTCTATGTTATCACAATTCTTTCTGTCAGATTTGGGATAAAGTGCATGAGTATTTTTATAAACAGATGAGAGAGCTGGAGTGTGCCAACTTGCACTAAACTACATTCCATTACTGTTGAGAATAGTTCGGAATTTCTTCTACAGCATTGGGTGACTATCTTGCCTTTATGGGTGATCATGTTTCCCTTCAACAACACATTGATGTGATTCTTGAAGGTTTACCTCAAGACTATGAATCTATTATTGAAAGTAAGTTCGGACCTCTTTCTATTGAGGAAGTTGAAGCTCTTCTTCTTGCATATGAGTCACGTCTTCAAAAGTTCAGCAAGAAGTTTGTTCTTGATTCCATTTCTCTTAATCTGACTCAAGCAACAATACCCAATTATGCTTCACAAAATGATCAAGAAACTTCTTATGCGATGACACCAATGTTCAAATCCAAGATGCAAAAGCTCAAGTCACTACTAGTTTTTGTGGTGTCATGGCTCCAGTTTTAGAAGGTTGTGGTTGTGGCAGAATACACTTAGCATCAACGTCAAGTATGTTTTAAATATTGACATACTACTTCCTTCTTCTATCACCTGCTTGAGCAAAATTATCAACCTCCAACTCAAGGCAATCTTTACTTGAATTTCCAAGGAAATTCAAATCAACATTTTCAGGCATATTTTCATTTGTTTCATCACTATTAGCAATACTTTGCTCCACCTCTTTTACACCCTCCAACCAAATATCATCCTCCTTCCTTTAAGTCATAGCATCCGCCCACTGCATTGATGACCAACACTGGAGTAGGGTTTCCACCTACTCATGCTGTTTTGACCTCTAATTCCAATTGGTTCCCTGACTCCAGTGCTTCCTTCCATGTTACTGGAGAAAATCAGAACATTATTCAAAATGTTCCCTATGTAAGTCTTGAAAAAATTTATATTGGTAATGGTCAAGGTTTGCCAATTCAATCTTCTGGATTCTCCTATTTTTCTGCTCCAAATAATCCAAATACTTCTTTATCCCTTCATTTACTTCAGGTTTCCACTATCACTAAAAAGCTTCTTTAGAGTTAGTAAATCCACCAGAGATAATTCTGTTTATTTTGAGTTTAATGTCACTCACTTTTTTGTTAAATTTCAGGCAACTAATAAAGTGCTTCAAGGATGAGTAGGGCCATCTCTACGCTTTTTCTCACTTGCGGCTTCAAGCTTCTCCACACACCACGTCTTCCTTTTCTATTCATTCTATAACCAATTATGATAATAACATTAGTATTCACTCTGTTTGGCAAGTTAGACATGCGCATCCTAATTCTAACGTTGAGACTGATTTTTCAGCAATGAAATCTTGCTTTTTTTAATAATAAAGAAGTTGCTTCTTTATGTAAAGCATGTTGTATTGGCAAAGCTCGCAGAATTCCTTCCTTCTTTTCTCAATGTTTACCAGGGCCCCCTCAAACTTGTTTATATTGACTTTTGAGACCTTCTCTAGTAATATATACTAATGGTTTTTCCTATTAGGCAACCTTTGTTGACGCTTTTTCCAGATTTACACAAATATAATGAGTTTGTCTCTCATGAGTTTCTTTCTCCTGTTATTTCTCAACCACAGCCTTATCCTATCAACAGTCACCCTGTGCAAACTAGGTCTCGGTCTGGCTTACAACAAAACAGGCTTTATACCTCTGTCTTTCTAACACATTCTAACTTAGTTGTTAGTAATATGAAAGTAGCATCTTCTTTTTGTTTTATTTTCTTCTCTCTTTCTCTCTATATACTCTAATACTCTTTGGAAGCTTCCTTAATTGTCACCTCATCAAAAGTGGTATTTAGTCTCACACCAACTAGAAATATGAATTAAATAGAGATTAGACAATCCTCATCTTACATGTTGATTTATAGGGTTGAGTCAAGTCCTAGGTCTATATTCTAAGAAAATACTTTTGTTTGGGCCAATGTAGTTTAGGTTATACATGTCACAAGTAACATGTGAAACACAGTTGCTAAATAAGCAAAAAAAAAAATGGAGTCAAACAAACATTAGTATATCAAGCATGCTGGTAAGTGAATATTTTCCAAGTTTTGGATTATTTTAAAACATCAGTAGTGGGTAGAAGTATGGAACTATTTTTGTACCTCACCACCAAAAGGTAAAGTCTTTCCAGTTGAAGGTAGAGCACCTCCGTCCTATGCAACAAGAGAAGAGTTTAAATGTGAAAATTAATGACCTGCTGTTTTTCATAACAATCTGAACTACCATCAAGTGTGAAAAGAACTCAAATTGAAAGTTAAAATAATAATAGACACAAGCCAATAAACAAGTTAAAGTTGGTTTATGTGACCAATAACAAAATTATATTCAGAATAATTACTAGTGTCAAAGTGACCATAGAAGCTACTTTACCATATAAGTTGTTTTATTGAAATGACAGTAAATCCAATGAACAGCAAAAAGTTTAAATCATTAAAACAAACATCACAATCAACAATATTTAGTTGTTATGTTTACCATGACCAACATAAGATTTAAAGTCAACCTCACAGTGGATTTTTTTTTTTTTTATATCACTGACCAGAGTTACTAATCCAAGATTGCAGCATGAAGCATAATTTGATCCACAGACAATCCCATCTACGTAGTGTTTGACCTAACGTCTTCCAAGCTTCTCATTTCTTAAAAGAAGTTGAGCTAAGCACAAATTTACAGAAGCTCTGAAGAATAAAGTAGCTATTTTTTTTAACAAAATACCAAAAATACAGCTTCTATAAAATCCATTTGGAGGAGCTTCTACTTTTCAGGAGAAGGAAAGCCCATATAAGTGAGGGAAAACATAAAAGTTGTGAGAGGTATATTGGAGATCCCACGGCCAAATTTTAAATATATTTATCTATATATATAAGTAGGTCGCAAACCACACTTTTTGTGAGATTGAATTAGACATAAACTCACTTACTCAAATGGTTTGGTTATTGTGATATTAATTAAGACATGAAAGCAACGTAGTGATTTGATTTTAACTTAATTTGTCACCAAGAGTGTCATTTTAAAAAAATTTAAGGACCTCTTTCAGAAATTGAAGAATAGCAGAAAAGTAATTGTTATTTACCTTACCAATGATGATACAACTGAACTGAACACAATTTTCCAGATTAACAGATTTACGACTTCAGGACAGTTACTTCAAAATGAAGTAAACTTCAGGAGCCTACATACATTTTCTGCTGTAACTAATCTACTATCAAATGATGCTGGATAAATATACAGTGATATGTTGATCTACATACAGAGCTTTCGTTAATTTACTTCCAAATTTTCTGCTGTTAAGAATAGTGGATCATAGAACTATTAATTAATTCATAAATACAACTTCTAGATTTATGCTCCGCAAATGTTATACATCATTTAGTTATTCCATCTTCCAAGATATCCTAATAGAAAACTCCCAAGTAAGTGTAAAATAAGATATGTTTAACAACAATTATAAAATAAGTTTCATTTACCTCAATGCATATAAGTGATGTCACCTGAGCACCAATATTCACAACACATGCTGTTGATAATCCATTTCCAAAAACTGCTGCAATACCTTCCTGGTCAAGTCAAATAACACCTTATGAAATTTTTAGAAGCTAATTAAGAAATCCTGACAAAGTGTTCACTTCCAATTTGATCAGATGCTTTATTGTTGGATCTCCACCAACCCCGTTCTATAAATAAATTGCATAATCCATCAGAATCATGATCCCTGATGTAGATTAAAGATATCGTGACCATTATAGCACAGAGGATTTTGTAAACCAAACCGAGAGAAAAATGTTTGAGACTACAGAAATTTGAGCAAAGTCATCTGCAACAACTTTCAACAGTAAGACTTGGTTTTATTTGGAAAGTAAGAAACAACATGAAAACACCAGACTTAATGGAAATAACTGATCTGCTTTGCTTAATACACATTTGTTCATTTACCTCAATTTTCATAACCAACATACTTGATCCTATCTTGAGGGATTGAACCCACTCCTCAAGAGTGAGGCTTGTTAATGATACCGGTATGTATCCATATGTAATAGTCAAGGGAGTTAGGAAAAACCTCAGAAGTAAGGTTATAATATTATCAAGAGCAGCAACAAAAGAACTATAACCACAATGATGAATGTGTATCATCTCATATATTAATAGTCATTTATACCTGCAATCATCATATGAAGTTATAACAGCAAGATAGAAGACCACACCTGGTGTACCACTGCAGAGCCAAAGCAGAGTTCTCGCAACACCAAAGATATAATTTCCTTTATTTCTGCTTGTGGTAAGGACAGAAACATAAAATGACTATATCAAGCGTGGGAAAATAAGAAATCTAAAAGGAGATGCAAAATAAATACAGGACAAGTATTTATCACAGTTTAAACGAACTGATCGCCAAATACCACGATTGTCAAATGTTTCAGGCATCACAAGAACAGCAGAATACATATTTCTTTCATTGCGAGGAATATGAAGTTTCTCTATCAAAATCCAGTCCCAAATAGTATGCAGATCGTCCAGTACCTGCATAATAGGCGAGTGATAGTGATATAAAATAAGAGTTACGAATGGTGTCAAAGACACCCAAAATTCTCACTACTCAATCATCGGAAGTATTTTAATCTAAAAGATATGTTAAAAATTTAGATATCCTACACCCATAGATGTGGTTATAATTGGTCATATCTTTAGTAAATACAGGATCTCAACATTAAACATAACCAATAATTTCCAAGTCATTGGCTTTTTCCCAGTAGAAGTTTTGAATGATGATTTCATATTGTTCTAGCTTTGTGAATCTCTCTATTCATAATTTTCATGCTGCCAATCAATTGAATATTGAGAAGCTGCAAAACATAACTTAAGCTCAAAAATCCATAAATGACATGAAAGAAATCATCAAATCAGTAAATCAAATCTCCAAACTAAGAAAATAACCTCAAGTGAAATCAGGACAATAAAAGTCATATGGAAATGGATCAATCTCTGGTTAACAGCTTAATCATTTTGCAGACAGATAGTTCAGAAACATAGCACAGCTGAGAAGTGTGTGACAGACTCCTACTCCAGGGAAAGACACACTATATGTAGCATTTAAGGGCCTATGAAATTTACTTCTATCATCGCTTTACTGAAACAATTATTTGAAAGCCATATTGGGATTTCAAGGAGGAGTTACTTGAACAAAATGAGTGCAAATTTTACAACTAATTTATAGTGACCAGTTTATCTCAAAAGCTTTAGGTATTGAGTGAAGACACAAATGGCTTCATATTAAATCGATTCAAATTTCAGACTGAGCAGAGGCTTCTAAATGAGAATCTAGTGTTGATTCTTCCATACATCAATACAAAAAAAGTGAAGGTGCGAAATTCTGGATGAGTAGGATCACTGTACAATTAGAAGAATGTTCCTTTCAATGTACCTTCACCACAATAACTCAATACTTTCTCAAAAACCTTGCTAGCATGTAGTGTGGAGATTACGTAATAAACCAAAGACAAAGATACATATGCTCAAAATGCCAAATTGTAATTAAAAGGAAGCAGAAAATCCCCTCATACAGCATTAGGTTGTCAGGAGGCTTTACATGTTCTTTTTTGATTTTTCTTCCTATCGTGACTAATCTGTTTAAGTAGTGATAAGTACAAGAAGTATGCTATAAATTTGCAGGAACAAGCAGATAAAGTATGCATATTTTAAAAGCACAATTATTGTTATGCTGTAATAGTATATGTATTGAAGATTGTTTATCACGTCTTCCTGAATAGTCAAAGCATACAATTTCAACATATTACTTAGAAACTTAAAGTAAAACTCTACTATAAATTTGCAGGACTAGGCAG
The DNA here is from genome assembly GCA_036885675.1 of Vigna mungo. NCBI lineage: Eukaryota > Viridiplantae > Streptophyta > Magnoliopsida > Fabales > Fabaceae > Vigna > Vigna mungo. Next base: position 39,278,916 of record CP144692.1, on the reverse strand, counting down.
GCAGGGTATGCATATTTGTACAAGTAAAACTATTGATATGAATTCATTAATACAAAAATAAAGGTCACTGATATTTTTTGCGATTACATTATAATAATGCAACACCTAACTCTATATTACAATACATAATTCTCAAACTATGTAATATATACAATTTTCTGCTCACTAATTAACCATATGTGATCTAACAAAAATTCCTAATTTGCACCGATGTTATTCTAGTTTGGAAGTGGTGAGTACCTGCTGCATGGAATAATGTTGTGAAATGTTCAAGTGTCCTCTGCGGATTGGTCGACATATGCAATACGGCTCGGTTGGGGATATTCGTAATGCTTCATCACCACAGATGAACTCTTTGAATTTTCTTTCACTTGCATTAATATCCTTTGAATCTTCACCTTCTTTTGGATCTGAAGACTCACCATTCTCACCTTTACTTGAAGTTTCTACAAGTGCCAATTTATATATAATTCATACATAGTGCTAATTAATATTAAAATAACAAAACATTTAACATTGCAACTTGTTGCTTCTAATGAAGAATTCAGTTCCAATAAAACAAGCAGCTAAGCAAACCAAACATTGAAAGACTAACATGTTTTAATTTAATGTTAGTAAAAAAAGGCAAAGAGTAAGTTATCTTAAAGTGGTTTTTCATATGATAATTGAAATACTTTATAATAAGATAAGGTAATGCATCAGCTCTAATATTACTTCTTTTTTATTGTATAATACTCATGAAAGGTACTATCCAGCTCATATTAGATACCAGGAAAACAAACTTGAATGAATAAAATGCTAAGCTAATTGACACAATGAGAACAGGCCAATTTCCTCTTACCTAATGATACAGATGAATCAATGGCCTCTTCATATAAATTACTCCAAGTGAAGGGCAAGTTTTTCCTGATAATATGAGGATTGTGTCCATCAACACGTCCCATCTGCATATTATGTACATTGAAAGTCAGTATTAATTTAGAAAAAAGTAGTTTACACTTAAAGTTTTATTGTTGTATAGTAACCCCAGAAAAAAAAAAACAATAACAACTTCACAAATACTTAATAGAATTTTCCAAATAGATTAGTTTTGCCTGAACACGAGAATGGGAACGTGACTTTACAGAAACCTTAGAATCCATCCTCGTTAACATGTTCGTAAAATCAATGAATAGCCAGCTAAAACAATCGTCCCCACACTTATCTTTCTTGCTCTCTCACTACATAACCTATTATTTTGCCTCTTTTGTCTTCTATAATCCAGTTTTACATGCTAGATTTTGTTCCATTGTCATTCAAAAAAACTTTTATTAGAAGAAAAGAACCACCGAAAGAAGAACTGTCAGGATGATTAATGAGTGAAGCGACAAACTTCATGAGATTATAAGGACATGCATTGAATATATCTTCAAATCATATATGTATAAACAATATAAGTGATAAATAGTATATCGAATATAAAAGCTCAGTTAAGCATATAAATAGCATTGTTTACTTATAGTTAGGACTAAAATAGCAGAAACCTCCATAGAAAAGTAAGAATGTTCAAAAGGGTGAACATAATTACAGCACTCTTTCCATAATGAATAATATATATGTCTGTCACCGCATTTGTCTACTTGAGATGCAAAGATTTGAAAGGGAACATTAATCCCATGCTTAAACAGATCAAAACATTATTACAACACAGACACAGCAAACAAGAAAAACAAATCATACAAACAAACAGGATGAGTTTAATCATTTGAATTTTAGCTGAATAAAACTCCACACACCTTGCGAGGGATAGAATTACTGGGAGCTTCTTCATCCAGAAATGGTATCTTCAACAATGATGCAATCTTTTTTTAACAAAAGAAAGGTATAAATCCATATTAGCAAAACTGTAATAAAAGTAACAGAACCAAAGTGTGTCATTACTTACGGTATTATAAGCTTTTTCCCTTTCCTTGTGCTGTTCAGGCACCACATGACTATTGAGCATCTAAATGCAAAAAGTAAAAACCAGCAATAATTAAAGTAAATCATGTATCCAAGCAAAAAAAAAAAAAAAAAAAAAAGGGAGGGGAGCAGAATACAGTAGATTTTAAAAAAAAAAAACAGTCAAATTATCAGAAAAACCTGATCTATGACATTCCCCTCAGTCTTTTTGGTGTGGCGAGCAATGCAGTGAGGAATATTAAAAGGGGTGTCTTGAGAAGCCAAGCCAATCCTAATATTTGCAGAACCTGAGTAATATGGGGATGGTATCCAATAAGTTAGAATATGTAAACTTCGGGTGCTATTTGGGGAACAGGGTGACAAATGGGTAGTGAACGAAATTGAATATTTTGCATACCTGGGTTGATAACAACCAGATTAGAGCCTCGTTCTGAAATTATTTGAGAAGGAAGCGCGGATTTAAGGTAATCCTGTGACATTAGAACATCCCCAACATGATATATGAGAACAATTTATTTGAAAATGCAACGATGACATAGAGAAATAGATTGTACCATGGAAAAGAGATTAAGTTGTAGTAGAAGTTGCAGTATGGGAGAGAATAGTGACTAAGGTTTTTCAAATTTTGTGGGTTTTTTCCATTTCTTTTTGGGTTCTTCCTCAGTTCAAAACTGAGAAAACAGTTCTCTGACAATTTCCCTGACAAAGGTTCCTATTCTCAAATCTCATAAGTTAAAAAAAAGGTTTAAATTTTTGTTGCAAGTAAAAAGTTGGTTTTTAGTTTATTCTCCTCTGAATATAAATCTTTCGTTCTTATGATCTGAAAAATATATTAAATGAGTCTTAATCCTTAAATTTTATTAAGAAATTTTTACGAAGATAATAACAACATAAATCAAGAAAATTAATCAAAAGTATTCATATATTTTACGAATATCAAATATTTACATTTTTAGAAGAGAAATAAATTCAGTTTTTAACTTAAGAACCAAGAAAAGATTTAAACTTTAAAAAAAATTAAGTAGCCAAAATATGTTTATTTAAAGGTAAGAGGCATATATAATCATTTTTAGGTTAAATTCTAATTATTTTTGTAATTTTAGTTTTCAGATTAAAAAATATATCACAGTTCAATCTTTATATATATATATATATATATATATATATATATATATATATATATTCAATCAAATTATAGAAAAGTAATTATTTATTTAAGATATTATGGAAAACTGTTTAATTAATTAAGATACAAACATCGGAAAATTGATGAAAAAACGAAAATTGAATATTGATAACGTTTGGAGATCAAAATTGAAAAAAAAAATAAAGGATCAAAACCACATATTAAAAATGAAGGGAGACTAAATTATAATATAGTATTCAAAATATTGTGGTTGTTCCATTCGATTTTGTTTATACTTTGGTTCGGTTTGATACGGTTCAATTTGTTTGATTAAGTTTCTCATTTTGTTTGGTTTAGTTTTGTTTGATTCGGTTTGACTTGGTCTGATTTGGTTCAAATTGATTTGTCATATATCAATTCAGTTCGTTTAGTTCAATGCAATTCGGTTTGACTCGACTAGGTTCAGTCCAACTTAGTTCAATATAGTTGGATTCATATCAGTTTAGTTTAGTTCAGATCGGTATGACTCGGCTGCGTTCGGCTCAGCTCGGCTGGGTTCAGTTCAATTCAATTCGGTTCGGCTTAACTTGTTTTTGCTAAACTTAGCCCGGTTCGGCTGGCTTTGGTTCATTTCGATTCAGTTTGGTTCAGCTCGTCTCGACTCGACTCAATTCAGTTCATTTCGGTTCTACTTGATTCAATTTGGCTCGGTTTTGTTTGGTTCAGTTAAGTTCAATTTGATTCGTTTTTGCTTGACTTGGTTTGGCTCAGTTCGTTCTGAATCGGCTCGAATCGGCTATACGTGTTCGGCTCAACTCAATTCAGTTCGGTTCAACTCGATTCGACTTTGCTCGTTCGACTCGACTTAGCTTGATTTGGTTCAATTCAATTCAACATGACACAACTCAAAGCAGTTCAGTTTGGTTCGGTTTGATTCGGCTCGGCTTGGCTCGATTTAATTTTATTCGACTTGACTCGGTTCAATTCAATTTGACTTGGCTCATCTTGGTTCGATTTAATTCGACTCGTCTTAACTCGGCTTGCTTCAGTTCGATTTGGTTCACAGTGTCGTTGCTATGTGACACCATATGAGTATAACGCATGACAATTTATAGAAAATATTTAAAAATAAAAATTATTAAAAAATTATTTAAAAAATTCAAAAATAAAATAAAAATCCAATTAAATCAAAAAATAACGAGGAAGGTATTTGAAAAATGAGGACTATTTATATAATTAAACCTTAGTAGAAAGACAAACTTAAAAAAAAAGTGTTAGTACATGTATTTATAAATAAACATTTAAAGTATATATAATAATATAAATATTTTTAAACTTTTAATGCATTAATTAATATTAATTAAATAAAATAAAATAATTATTTCATTTACATGTTCAGTTATTAAATTAAATTATTATATTTTTATAAAAAAATTTAATTTTTTTAATCATTTTAATTTTATTTTTTAATTTAAAATTAATAAAAATTAAAATAATAAAACAGATCAACAAATTAAATACGAACTGATCTACTTTTAACTTGTCATTTTGGTAGACTTAATTGACAGATCAAAGTAGATTAATAGGTTAAAAATTTCAATCCATCTCATTCATATGATACTGGTTTATCATCACAACTCATTTTGATACCTTACATAGGATGTATTCTCACGTTAACTTATGTTCATAAAGGCCATTTCAGCTCTTTTAATCACAACTTCCTCACAATACTATATATTTCCTAAACCTCTACTTCCATCCCGATATTGAAAGAATAAATCTAAATTTTCAAATTTTTAGTTTATTCTTTAATAAAATTCTTTTCAACTGCTTAAAAATTTACTTTTTATAGCTTTGTTTTTACTTTCAGAATTATAAATGACTGTATTAAGAAGAATTTATCAAAATCTTGTTTTATATAAATTTTGGGTTAAATATGTTTTTAGTCCCTATACTTTGGGGTGATTTTGGTTTTAGTCTGTTTTCAAACTAAGGTACAATTTAGTCATTCAACTTTACAAAATTCTGATTTTAGTCTTTTTTATCAAATTTTTTAAACTTTATTTGTTGTTTCAACCACGTTTCATTATAGCATTTGAAAAATTTTGATAAGAAAGACTAAAACCAGAATTTTCTAAGGTTGAAGGACTAAATTGTACCTTAATTTGAAAATGGACTAAAACCAAAATCGCGTCAATAAAAATATATTTAACCCATAAATTTTTTACTTTTATATTAATTTATTTATCTTTTCTTTTCCCATATACATGTAGATGTTTTCTCTCCATTTATCCTGATTAATTGAGGAATATAAATTTTTCCTGTGATATAAATAGGTCTAGGAGTTAATTTTATACGTTAAAATTTTAAATATTTTCTTTGATATTGAGTTAGAAATTTTTATATGTTCAGTTATTTTTTTATTAAAAAACATATTAAGAGGATATAATTTGAATTATATATTTATTTTGTTATTGAAAAAATTCATAATTATAAATTAACTAGAATGTAAGGATATAATTTAAATATTATTTTAAATGTTAAAGGAAAAATGTTATTTTTTAGAGAAGCATTGTGTATAGAGTATTATTTATTTTCAAACTCAAAGTGAGAGTTTTATTTTTATATTATTATTATGATTCTTAAACGATATAATATTATTAACCGTAAAGTAACAAAAACTTGTTCTATAACCACTTTTTCATCCTCTGATACCATGCCAACGTTTAGAGTTTAAGTATCTTAAAATAATATCGTTAAGTTTAATTACAAGTTTAAAGTAATTGTCTGCATTAAAACATTATTGAAAGGAACATCTAATGATTAAAAAATAAATATTTAAATTATACGTTAACATTTTAAAGATTTTTTTTTTCATTGAGTTAGAAATTTTTATATGCTCGGTTATTTTTTATTAAAATCATATTAAGAGGAGATAATTTGAATTATACATTTATCTTGTTATTGACAAAATTGATAATTATAAATTAACTAGGATATAATTTCATGATGTTTAGGGTTTTAGATATTATAAATTAACCAGGATCTAATTTTATTATAGTTTATTTTGGAAGTTTTGTAACATTTTTATTTTTTATTTTAATTATTAAATTGAGATTATTAAGTATAAAGAAAAAAAATTATTTTAAAATATTTTTCTTTATTCTAAATCACTTTTCCATCCTCATATATAATATAAATGTTTAGAGTTTAAATATCTTAAAATTATATCTTTAAGTTTGATTAGCATATTTAAAGTCATTCTTTACATTGAAACATTGTTAAATGGAACATCTAATGATTAAAAATATATTTAAATTATCTGTAATCTTAACCAATAAGATTAGTAAGTATATACAAGGAATTATCATTAAATTTAAGTTAAAAAATAAATCAAAACACGAGTTTTTTAAAATAGTTATTTTAATATATTTAAATGAAAAATTTAACTAAATATAACATAATTATATATATATATATATATATATATAATTATAAATGCATATTTCATCAAATTATTGAATTAAACTATTTTTTATTTAGAATAAAATTTAATTATTTACATAACCCAAATTTTCAAAATATTTTCCATTCCTTTTCCTCTATTTTGTTTTATAACTAAACAAATAAAATTCAACCAGTCAATAGCATCTCTCGTATTCCTATTAATAACCAAGAAGTACATAAAAAACCACTTCAATTAATATTTATTAATAACCAATAAGTACATAAAAAACCACTTCAATTAATATTTATTAACTGGTTTTCTTTTTTTCTTCTTCTTCTCAATCTTCATTTTCATCACACAAAGTTCTTTATATCAATAACACGATAATCTAAAAAAATTAGATTTTTTTTTCTATCGAAATAATGACAAACTTATTCCTTAGATGGAACATTAGATAGAAATCCGTCGGATTACCTATCTTGTTATTATAAGATACCTATTTCTAAAATTGTTCATAGATTTTCTTACCATAGATATCGTGAATATTTCTTATAAAGAAAATAAAATTTTAAACAAAATTATTTTTAAAAAATTCTATAAATACAAATTAAAAAGGTCCTAAGTTAAACGTATGAATCTTTTATCCATATGCGAATATATTGCTGCAATTAGAATAAAACGAATTTTCTGTATGTAAATCGGGTTTGGCACGCCATTAGGGAATTTGGGTTAAAGGGTATAGTAGTCTTTTCAGTCTTCAGTTCATGCTTTTGAATTGGTTGGAATAATGAAACCACTCAAGTTAAACTTTAAATAAAGTATTATTATAATATTATTATTATTATCATTTTAATTTTAAAGTTTAATTAAAGTGAACTGTTCAAACCAACGAAACCAAAGCAAGTGCGCCACACACTCATCGTTGTTGTGTTCCCAGTTAAGGTGGAAGCGAGTTGCTGTTTGAGATCCTTTGCTGGTTCATCTGCAACACTCAGATCCATCACACTGTTTCGCAGGTAACGTCACACCCACTTATACTTCCCTTTCCGATTTCTCACCACATTCTTTTCCCAGAGCAACTTTTTAAAGAATGTTATGGAAATTGAATGAGAATGACCCAACTTAGAAATTCTACGCCGTCAGTTTTCCGTTCTTGTAATTGTTCATTCTTTTTTCGCATGATTACATTTGGGTGCTGGGTTTCTAATTTCCGCTGAAGATTACCGTTGGGTTCATCTTGTTTGAAAAACTAATGTGCTTATGCAGAGTGTGTCAATTTGATGTTAATTAACTAATTAATTAAATAATTAATGCACCTAGATCAGTTCAATGTGATGTAAAATCTTGCAGGCCTCACTATGAGTAAAGCATTTTCATCGAAGAAATCTTCCTCATTGCCCCCACCACCTACACCAAGCACAGTTGCATCATCCTGTGCAAAAAAGAAGCGAAGTCCTAGAAGCCCTTTGCAGGATCTCAACCGCATTTCCAGCAGTAGCAACAGTAGTTATGCTTCTAGCAGTGTCTCCACTGAAGCCCCAAAGGGATGCCTCAGGTTTTTGTCATCCTCTTCTTTTAGAAACCCTGTCCACAGACCCAAGAATCTGACTAAAACTCCCAGATCAGCCCCTCATGCAGCTGCTTTGAAACTGTCTAAATCTAAATCCTCCAAGGAAAACATCCCAAAGGGTGATGCTGGGTTGAAAACTAAGACACTTGCATTGGATAAGGCGTGTAATCATAGGAAGAGACCCCTTTGCCTCAACCAATGGCAGTCTGGGAGGAAATCAGGTTCTAGGACTGGTCAAAACCAAATGTCCAAGCCTTGTTCTACTTTCAAAGACCGTGGCAAGTTTTTACCTAGGTTGCCATCTGCACCGGAACAGGTAAAGGAAAAAGAGAATATCTTGGTCGGCAGAAATGATAATGCCGGTGAGCATGACCATGTTATATTGTGCCATGGTGATTTAAACTTATCTCCTTCGAGCAAAAACGCGACTGGGTCGTGTTTGAAAGATGTTACAGTTTTTGTGGATTTGGAGGAGAATCCAAATGCGAGCATCAGTAGAACACCTCCAATTCAAAACTCTGTTTCCCCAGAGATACAATGCGGGTCCTCTCTGGTTCCAAAAACTGTGACACCTACTTGTTATGGCGCTGGCTATGTTGTTTCTGGTGTTGTTGACAAGAGGAAATGTAGGCCCAGAGGGATTCTCACTGCTGAGAAGAAGTCTTTAGGCAGTGGTAAAGTAGCTGATAGTAGTTTTGATGATGATGAGAAAACAGTAATGGACACTATTGACCATACTAGTCCTACCGTGTTACCTTTGCCAACTGAAGCTGTAGTGCATTGGCTTTCTTCTCCAAGTAACAAAGGAAAAAACATTCTGAGTCAGAAGTTTGAAAATGGATTAAATAAAAGTCAGGGACTAGCATCATCCATAACTCTTGCTTCCACTACTTCCCCATCATCCGGTTCCAAGACTTTTTGGGATGTAAGTGATAGCAGTGATTTGTCTGGTGGTGCCAATGGTATCATGAGAAAAATCAGTTCTTCAATTTCTCCAAATGGGCTTGCTGAATTTCAAGCACCCTCTGATTACATGCTATCGCCTTCTTATTCATCCTTGTTGTTTTCTCCCAATCCCACACCTATTTGTAGGGCAGGTATCTCAGGAAAAGGAAAAAGCGATCGGTACAATCTCATTGATGAGAACTCACCCTTTTCCCTGAATTCATTTGGCAGTGGAAATGTTATTCAAACTCCACAATCAGATTCTAGTTCAGAATTACATGTTAGATTATCATTGGTGCATGCAGACAATCAAAAGGAAAATAATTCTAACCCTGGCCTTAACTCATCCAGGAACGCACTTCTATCAGAAAGCTTCCTTCTCAATAGTTCGATGCCCCCGGTGGATTCTGTTAATTCAAGTTTTCAATTTGATTGTTTAAATATGTCTTGTGAATCTATTGATCTCAGTAAACTTCCAAAATTTTTGGATGATCAGGACCCTTGGTTATCGAGTTCTACAACAGCGAATGCTTCACAGTCCCAAATGAGGATATCGTGGAGGGAAGGGTCACTGAGCCAACCTTACGAGCTAGATGAGTGTGACTGCTGTAGATGCTTGTCAGATGAAGAAGAAAATGTCAATGACTCTGATATCAATAAGTTTTCAGGTCCTCAAGTCATTATTGAAACAAAAGATGGTAAAAAATTGAGCAGTGATATTGCAATTACTGAAACTGAGGATAATGAACAGGAAATTGATGGCCTTGGCAAAGAAAAGTTTCGAGCTTTGATGTCATGTTCAGCTGCCGAGTCCCTAAGCATTGACGGTGGTGGTCTAATTGCTTCAGGGGATAGTCTGGACTTTATGCCGCGGGAAGAAGTTATTTGAAGTGTGAGTCGACCCTTCATAGTTTGATCCATTTGTGAAAAAAAAAAAACTTGTTATAATGTAACGTAACACCCCCTCGATCTAGATGGCTATTTGATCAAGTTCTAAACTTCCTCTAAGGCTACGTGGAAATTCGCCTCGCTATTGATGTGCACTTGTCTTGTATATATAGAGGTGAAGGAAGAATTTCAACTTGGTTGGAAGCAAAATTTTCTGTACTTCCAATTTAGGAATAATTAGTGGTTAATCAGATCAATAGTGGCTACTTAGTAACCATTCTTTGAATATATCATCTACTGGTTGAGAAATTGATGCTTCATAAACTATACATTTTTTACGGAAACATTTATTTTTGTAATGTAGCCTTCTCTTTTTCCTTTCTTTGTTTCGTTCTTGTTTTTGGTGAAATTTGTCTTTCGCTTTCCTGTTGGTTAACCAACATGGAGACCATTTATAAATATTTGTACTGTATCAGTTTTTATGGCTTTGGAAAAGGTGTCTCTAATTTTTCAAGTGGCTACAGGAAATTATTTCTAGCTTCAAGTCGGCACTTAACACACACTACTACGTTTTTTGAGTTATTATAAAATTGAATCATATTGGTAGGGAATATATCAGTGGTCGATCTTCACTGTATGCACAAATTTATTGTATTGATAATAGTTAAAGAACCATAAATTAGTATTTTGTCTAGTGGATTGAAGAATTTCGTGACAGAAGAAAAGTGAAATTCACTTGTTGGTACTTAAATGATAAGTTTGTGTTCGTAAACTCGTTCGCACTATTTTATTATGAGGTTCTTCAATGCAGCAAATATAGAAGGAAAGATACTAGATGGATTGACGTTTCTATGGACCCGGTTAAAATCCAAATACTGACCGCATTTCCGTACTCAAATTATAAGCTTTATCTGTTTAAATTAGTCAAGGTTATTGGATAAATTTTAATCACACACACATCATATATTGGATATATTTCAATCACATTTAATTATGTTAACATTAAACAAATTGTACCGGATTGAACATTGTGAGATAATTGGTCTGTGTAAATATTCGCCAGTGCGAAAAGGGTTCAAGTATTATTCCATAACGCTGCAACCAAGAATTTAATAACCTTTTTACTGGCAACAGATACATCTTTTTTCTAATCTCTAAACTGTCTTTGCTTTTGGGGTCTTCTTCCTGATTTGTTTCCTGGTAATCAAGTATTTCATCTCTATAAAAAATAGCAATGCACCACAAAGTGCTGTGTTCTGCCATAAAAAAAGTGAACACATTATATTAAGTTCTGACACAGGTAAAATTATCAGATAGGAACACATGAAATAATAATATTTTGCACATACCTGAATGAAATCACTCAGCAATAAACTGTATTGAGGGTTATTAGGTCTGTAGTTGTAGAAATCATACAGAATTGGTGTAGAAAGTCCCAGATAAAAGAGCTACAAAAAAAGTAACCAGGGTTATTATGACGCTTTAGAACCAAAACAAAGATCAAAACTGAAGTAAATTTAAGAATAACATGTATTCATTTCAAAGCCAAGAGAGTAAGCCCTCACCAGAAGATAAGATCCAAATGTACTGCCAAGCACAAATAGAATTCCTCCAACCCCCTTTAAAAATATGGTAGAGGCAATGACTGGTCGAACCTGTATTTAACATTTTATCCAGAAAGATTATACAAGTAAAAATTAAATTCCATTCTAAAAAGTTGATAGTGTGAGAAAATATCGCCTTACATTAATGTCTGGCACCGCTAACCCCAGTTTGGAGGATAAATTTCTCCTCACAGCCGCAAGCTTGGGAATCAACTCCTTTGCAACTGGTCCACCGGTGTCATCAAATTCATTAAACCTGGCAACATGCATTCTATGTAAGTATGAGTGTACTAAATGTTGCTTTAATAGTATTACTAACAAACTAAAAATTACATTAACAACCAAACATTTGATATTGTAAAATGTTGTCAAACAAGGTACGGGGTATACAGCCTATGCCCATTCATATAAACATCAACATGGTGATTCACCACCAAGCCAGTGACAAAATAAAGTAATAGGACTTAAAACTGCTAAAAAGGTTGTGTCTAGCTACTGAAATGCATCCGAATCAACATGTCTGCAAAACATCGTATCAGAACAATAAAAATTAGTAGATCTGTAGTCTCTGCACAAATTGCATATGAATGATTTGGGTCCTCATATTTTTATGTAACAAATGTCATTGGAAAGCCAGACAGATTAGTTCTTACTTTATCAGTTGATAGACAACAAGCCTTCTACTGAGGTCATATATTCACTATCCATCCAAACTCCAACAAAGACAAAAATGTAAAATAAAGGCAGCATAATTCATAAAGAATTAAAATTCTACGGCTGTTAGAGTTTGAGTTTTAACTCAATCCTACCAAATCAGTTCGTAAGATAAAGTTTGCACCTCACTTGTATGGTATATTTTATACCTATATCACTACACAATTTGAGATCATCAACAATTGATGCCTCACAGCTCCTTGTGTTGTGTAGTGTGTCAGGCAGAAACCTGAAATCAAGCCTTGTTAAATGAGCTATTAAAACGATGGTTTTTTTCAGACTGTACTTAGCTTGACATCAAATTCAGTACTAATTGCATAATTAAAAATCTTCAATGATTTGAAGGAAGCAACTACAGGAAAATCAACATCAAACATACACGCGATGAGCAACTCAAGGTTTCAGGATTGCTTTTGTTATTATTACTAATTGTTCTTTGTATTTATTCCAACATGCCGACATACTTAAGAAACCTAAGCCATTAACTAATAATTTACATTAATGTAAACCATGAAGTTCCAGAGACAACTCTTTACACTAAAAGACGCGTCATTAAACTGGAACAACTGAGCATAGTTCCGAAAATAATCGTTGAGCAATACGAAGAAGCAAAATTTTTTCTTAAAAAAAAGTATCCATTAAACAACATCATGGGTTTGTAAGTGAAAATACAAATCTGAACGAAAACCCAGATGCAAAAAATGAAAATTTAATTGGCAAACATTAAATAATTTGAACATTACGGATGGATCTAGAAAGAGAGAGAGGACTCACATCTGCCATGCTGAGAGGATGAATAGGGAGGCAAAGAGGACACGACCCAGAAAGGATGAAAACCCCATTCTTGTGATTGTGTTTTGAAGTAGCAGGAGAGAAGCAGAAGCAGTAAAAGAAAAGTGGAGGGTCGCAGTGTTGTGCGGTATTGTAATCAATTTGGTTTTGGTCTCTAATTTGATTTGTTAAATAATTTGAACCAAATTTAAGGTCTGAGACATTTGGAATATTTAGAGTGAGACGAGGATAAATGTTACCAAGAAAAACACAAATGTCGTATAACATATGCTTATCACTTTTTTTATTTTTGTCATTAACACATATGCTTATCTTACTGCTTTAATTGATTTATCATTTTTCTTTTGCCTTTGATTTCAACTAACTTAATTTGCAATCGCTTTAAGATTTAAAGTGCCCTCCGTACTATGTTGTTGATTTCTTATTATTTGATTTGATACCTCGACCTTTTTTCACCAAGAATTTGATAAATCTCAGGAGATGGGTTGAGAAAGAGTTAAATAAATCAATCTTTTTTTTTTTATTCCAATCCAAGTTAAATAAAATTAATTAATGAAAAAGCTTGAGAGCTCCATTAGCAAAAGATCTTTAAGGCAGTAATCTCTAGTTTTATCCCACATTAGGTAATAATATTTTCCTTTTCCCCAACCTCCATATTTTATTTTAAAAAGGAAATCCCTGATGATTGTTTATCGAGAGAAGAGAGGAAGTGGAGAATTTTAGATTTGAGTTTGATTTTTAGGTATTATATATAATTTTTTAAAAAAATTACTTAAAAATAAAATTTCAAAATATAAAATTAAAAAATAATAATTTTAAAACACAATTCAAATTAAAATTTACTTACTAAAATATTAATGCAATGCAAGTTTGCAACAAAATATAGATTGTAAAAAATTAATCTTTTTAAAAATAGTTTCAATTTCATAAATAAAAAATAAAAATATATAAAGTCAGAATCTAAATAATTTTTTAATAATTAATATTTTTTAGTATATGTATTTTAATCACTTGATTTTAAAAAATATTAAAATAAAACTCACAAATAATTATTATCCAATAATAAATATAAAATAATAATAATTATAAGTTATAGTAAATATTAGTACATTAAGTACCGTTATATTTGTAATCGTCTCATCAATAAACTAATAATTAAATATTCATACTTATTTATCATCGTAGGTATCCATTAAAATATTTATTTATTATCTGTCATGAATTTTACCTACATATATTTGTAGATATTTGTGATTATAATTTTATTTTGTCATATAATATCATGATATTTGGACACATTAAAAATTATTAATAAATTTTATTTAAATTTTTTTTTTAATTCATGTGATTAAAATAAAATTATTAGCGAAAAATAATATTAATTATGACAAAATGATTAAAAACTCACTTTATATATTTATGTTTTTTTTTATTTAGATCTATGAAATTTAAAGTTATTTTATGTAAGATTAATTTTTTAAAATTTATATGTTGACACAATTCATTTGAAGTTGTTGTTTAGAAATGTCAAATTTGTTTACATTCATTTGTTGATTAATTTGTTTTGAATTGTACTTAATTTTTTTATCTAAGTTTATATTTTAAAAATTTATTTTTAATATTTTTATTTAATCTTTAAAAAACTTAAGAGTTAAATATGTTTTTTATTCTTTAATTTTAAATTTGTGAAAATTAGAATTTGTCCATTTTTGAAACTTTGAACTAATTTAGTCATTTCATCTTTATAATTGTATAAATTTAATCATTTTGACCCAATTTTGTTAAGTTTATTTAAGGTTTTAAAAGTGTTTTTTAACTAACAAAACGTTTCTTAACTGATATTGAAGAAAAAAATGTGTCAAAAAGTGTAAATAACTCAAATGCTATTATAGATGTACTTGAAACTTAACAAAATTTGATTAAAAGAATTAAATCCACATATTTCTAAAGTTGAAAGATTAAATTAAGTCAAAATTTTGAAAATGAAGTAATTTCAATTTTTAACTAAAGTTAAAAGACCAAAAACATATTTAACTCAAAAATTAAATAAAAAATATTTGTTAATAAACAAGTATATGTCATATAAAAATAAATATTAAAAAATAAAATTTAAATCTAATTTAATTCTATCAAATTGACAAATAAAATGAAATTTATATCTATTTATATATTTTAAATTAACATATATTTTAATTTTTGTGGAACATCCAACCAGGATTACTTACACTCAATTAGAACACACAATATCTACTAAGGGTTAATAAGATCTGTGAGAGAAATTAATTTGTTTTTCTCATTAAATTATAAATTTATACAAGTTGAGTGTGACCACATTGTTGTAACGGGTAGGGGATTTTCTTTTGTTTTTTAATAAAAGGTATGTGGCCAATAGAAGGTAAATTTATAATTATCATGTAAAAGTCAAATTAACACCAGGTTTAAATTGCTTTCACTCTCTAAGGATGTTAATGGAGTTAATAGTTATCTTAATGAAATTTAATATTATTTTAAAAACAATAAAAAAAGAAATTGTTTTTTATTATTTTAACGAATGTTAATATTAATTTTATAATTAATGACAGCTAAATTGAGATTGTTCTTATCTTAGAAATTTATGTTGGAATCTTAAAATAATTTCTTTCGATTTTGAAACAATATTTTACTTTGACACATTTCATAACTTAATGAAAAATAAACTATACAGTTTAGAATTCAACATGAAGAATACCAATTTGAAATATAATTTTCATAAGTTTAAATAAAATCACCTCTTTCTGTCACAGTCTCAATCTCATTAATATGTGAAATAGTTTGACTTAAAAAAAAGTACAAGAAAGAAACTATATATGCCCGGTGAGAAATTTATGAAAAATAAAAGAAAATAGGTATATATATATATATATATATATATATATATAATAAGGAAATAATTAATAAGTTTATTTAAACTACAACTATTAAAAAATAAAATAAAATAATATTATTTTAAAGAAAAAACAAATCATAAGAGTGTGTGTCCTTTTGAAAATGGATTTGAGAAATAGTGATTGGATAAATTTGAAAGTAAAATATATATTGCTTTTTTAAAGGATTTGAAAATATAGTGATTGAATTTGAAAATAAAGTTTATAAGTGATTTGAGTAATGTGATAGATTAAAAAAAATGTTTTAATAAATAGAAAATAAAGATTATTAAATTGTCTTTGAATGATCACGTGCTCCATCATTTACACCAATCACAAACTTAGATTCATCATTTACACCAATCACAAATTTAGATCCACCACGAAGTCAATACTACCATACGAACTCTCACCACTTGAACAATTATTAACTCGAATCTCCACATTTAGCTCAACCCTTCAACTATAGATCTTTTACAGCACTTATAAATAATAAGTCGATAAAGTGAAACTAGAATTGGTTCCACGTAAGGAAATTGATTCCAAAGTCATTGGAACGCTCATCGAATCAATTACGAGTTTCTGAGATTGGTTCCCTCTTTGCTAAAATCAATTAAGTTAATTGTTGGAATCAATTATGTTTGACTAGAATCAGTTACACCTTCATAAGAATCGATTCTTATTTGTATTGGATGCAATCGATTTCATCTCAAGAAAATTAGTTCATTCTCTTTTGTTTGATTCATGCACGTGAAAAAAGAACGAAGAAAACATTTTTTAATCTTACTATCAAAGTAGTTGGGCTTAGGAGAGATTAAAAAATATGTCATCCCACAAAATCTTACTATCTCTCACATTCAAATACACAAATTTAAACATAGTACTCACCCTGAAATCCTTTTCCACTAATATTTATGAATAATATTTTCACCCAATGAAATGATTTTTTTAAATGGTGTAAACTTAGTTCCCCGTGGCTGCAAAATTCTGACCGAAGTTGATAAATGTTAAAATGTAAAATAAAATAGTCAATAGCCCCCCATCAACTATGAAATCGTGAGCATAGAAGGTTGTAAATGCTTGAGGGTATAATCAGCTCTCTAGTCCCACATTCAAGGTGAAGCATTCCACTATAAAACCTAAGGTATCCTTATCGCAATTCTTTGCCTTTATTCTAGTTCCTTTTCAATTAAACAAACAGTGTTGTGTCTTGTGATTTAAGTCTCGTTCATTCAAGTCTAAACCTGCACTTTTCTAAAACAATTTTAAAATGCAAACTATGGAGTTTTATTTATGTGCCTATTCCTACAGAGCCCCAATTCACCTTGATCGTTGAAAGTTGTTGCAAAAGTGTTATCATTGAGTGTCATTTAAATGAGATATTGTTTTAGCAACTTGGGATTACCTCCCATTCCTAATACATAGTATAGTATAGTACTTTCCCTCTCATACTTTTATTTTCTCATAATAGTTTGTTCAGACTTTTGCATCACAAGTTTGCTTGAAGATCATACATATATTTTATCCTCAATCCACCAGAGCTACTTTTCAAAGTTAATAAACCATTGCTGAATACAGTCAATATAGCTAGATTCCTGAGTTTTCCCTCTCCTTATGCCCTTTTTCTCTCATTCCCTCTGATTGTTCTAGTTCTTTTCTTTCTGGGTCTTCCCTCTTATTTACTGTATAGAATTTTTTCTATTCCTATATTCAAAAGAAAATGAATATTATGCCATTTAAATTTATAAAAGTCTTAATGTTATGAAAATGATGCTAGCTAATAATTAGACTTTTCTTGAGTAATGTATGTAATTGATACCTACAGGTCAAGTTTTAGTAGTATGTTGGCAGGGAAAAGGTTACCTTTGACTTCTATATTTGAAAGGTTGTTGTGAAGGGAACAAGTACAAAGGTATCCCTTTGAATTAAGTTTCAGTGAATTTTATGTGACGTAGAAATATTCTCCAGTATTTGGTGGCTGTGACGGCTTAAGATGGTCAAATCAAGGTGGTCGGAGAGGAGGCTTTGTCATAGTCTTGAAGGTCCGCTATTCTTATGTTTTAAGATATTCATGCAGTCAGCTGCAGCTACAGCTACAGTAAGACTGATGTCTACTTGTTATGTGATACTCTAACAAATATTTTCTTTTAATTCAATATTGTAAGCTTTTAACTTTAATGTGATGATTTTTTTTTTCAAAATAAAAACTATTATTGAAATATTTTTGTTAAAAATTATTGAATATAGGAAAAAACGATAAGCTTAATTTTATTTGAGTTAAATAAATATATATATATATATATATATATATATATAATATTTATAATAAAAAAATATGAATAAGTCTAAAAGATAAATAAAATATAATAATAAATAAACTAAAAACAAAAAATAAAGATAATATAAACATGTATTTAACATTATTTTTATTTTTTATGTACCAAATTTGTTATTAATATAATAATAAAAAATTAATAAAAATATATATACATAAATTACACTAAATTATTAATTAATTTACAAGATGATTAAAAAACTACGTACCGATCAAGATTTTTAAGCAATAAATCTGAAAGATTGTTTGATATAATTTTTTTAATAAATTATCGTTAAAGAATATATTATTAACATTTAATAAATAAAATAATTAATATTAAAGAACTATTATAATTATAAATAAATTAACAAAAAAATTATATTTTTTATAATATATATATATATATATATATATATATATATATATATATATAAACACATTAATGTGTGTCAAAAAGAAAGATAAAATAAAAAAAAATATAAATAAAGATAAAATATCTAACGTAAAATTTATAAGTAGACAGTTTAAATATTTATTTTAAAAATATCTAAAGAAATATTTATTTTAAATATTTCTTTCTTCCTAAAGTACAAGAAAATAGAAAAAAAAACAAACTTAAAGACAACCGTAGCCTTGGAAGTTGACATGACATAGGAACGAGAAAAAAAATTAGTACCCAACCGAATTCGAAATAAATTTATGAATTGGACAACTGGAAAAAATATTAGATAAATAAAATTAGGCTTAAACCCTCAATTAGTCCTTATATTTGTGTGTAAATCTCAGTTTGATCCTCAAGTTTTGAACTGTCTCAATTGGATCATAATTTTTGAACTGTCAACAACGACGACATATTTTAGTTTGAGAGGGAGAAAAGGTGTGAGTTGTGGGGTTTGAGGGTGGAGGAATGAGTGAACTATGATCATTGATTGGAAGAAAAAAGAAAGACCATAACCACGTGGATTTAATGATTTTAAAACATAAAAAAAATTATAACTCAGTTTAAAGTTAATGTTGTCTCAATACACTTACGATTGTTGTCTCAATACACTTAACCTCGTTGGGGTAAAATGTTTGCATTTCATAATGACTTGATGAAAAAAATGTGATCATTGACTGGAAGAAAAAAGAAAGACCATAGCCAAGTGAATTTAATAATTTTAAAACATAAAAAAAATTACAGCTTAGTTCAAAGTTAACGCCGTCTCAATACACTTAATGGTTGGGGTAAAATATTGTAAAATATTTCCATTTCATAAGGACTTAAGGAAAAACTTGAGGACCGAGTGAGATTTTCACACATGAGATATTTATATATATTCTGATTCCGATAAAATGTTAGAAGCTCATGGATATTCTAAATTTATATTTTAATATTTATAAATTTATAATATCTTTTAAATTTTAATTTTATTTTTAATATAATGTTATTTTGCTAAATTCAATAATAAATCATATAAAATCGTATTATAAGAAATTATATATTATTTTTTAAAATTGATGATTCATAATATTTATATCATCTATTTAAAATAAAAATAATTTTTTAATTTAATATAAAACTGCAATATGAAAAATCCATTCCAATTAACCTAATATATTAAATAATATAAATTTTAAAATATTAAATTTAAGTCGTAAAACTAAATTTGAATCCGGTCCAGACCTAGTTCACCCACATTGTATGGTCAATTTCGAAAAATTTTATGAAAAATATGAACATGACATAGTATAGGCCTAAAGTGGGTCCATACACTTTTGTGGAATAGCATGCACGCTACTTGGACGCGTGGGTGAGAGTTCACTTTCATTGGGTCAGAAACAGAACATAAAAGAAAATAAAAGAAATAAAAGAAAAGAAAGAGAAATGCATTTACAAGCAACCGAGGCTGTTCTGTTTGGTCACACGTTTGACTATTGCCATTTGCCAACCTTAACATCCTTGCTTTCCTTATCTAATCTAACTTCTTCGTTTCCCTGTCCTGTTTTGCCCGTGACAGGCACTCTGCCCACCCAGATTTCAATTTCCCTTCTTCCTTTCTGGGTCTTTTTCTGTTGGCCTTAAAACTCTTAACTTTCTTTTTTTCTTAATTTTGGGTCAAATATGAAGATGAGTGTTCATCCTTAGCCATTGAGAATCCTAGATTTGGAGGGAAAGATGAGAGATTTCCCTGGAACACCGGGCACTGTCCTTGGTTTGGCTCTAAGGATATCACAGTTCGTATTTGCCGCTGGATCAATTGCTTCGATGGCTACCACTTCCAGTTTCTTTAATTTTACGGCCTTTTGGTAATAAGTTATACATTTCACCTTTCTGAAACTTTTTCTTGCATTATCTGTTTTGCTGTGACTTTGTTTCAGTACTGATGGTATCCTTGAAACACATTACTTGCGTGTTAGCCAACCGTTTGTTGTTGATTCGGTTTCATATTTGGTTTTGTGCATGTCATATGAGTTAATATAGCTTCTTCAAGCAAGTTTAGCACTTTGCCTGTTTTAGTCCTTACTTGAGTGAATGTGTAGTGGAAATTTGTCATTGTTGTTGGGAAATGGGATTTGGGAAATTTGATATTCATGAAGCTTTCTAATCACAATTTTGACCTGACTGAGGGTGTGCTAGGAAACAGAGGATTCGAATGGGATGTAAAGCTAACTTTTAGTTTATAAAAATCACATCCAAAATGTGGAACCAGACAAGTTCTTAGCTTTTAAAAATCACATCTGAAACAGGAAATCAAACACGTTATGAATCAAACTTGTGTGGAAATTCTCTTATCAGTTGTTTACCATTTAACGGAAATTGACACAGGTCTCCCCAGAAGAAACTTAGTGCTAGTTATTTTGGTGGAGGATAACTTATTAGGTAATTCAGGACCAACTTGTTCATGGCGCTGATCAATCTCTACAAGTTTCTTGTATATCGCCGGTACTTTTAAACACAGATGAAAAATGCAAAAGTATACTTCAGAAAACAAAATTGATTAAATTGGTAGAATATATTTGTATCATAAAAGTACATTTGTTTAAATTTTGAAAAACCTCAATTTGTGTTAATTTATAGAAGGTTCCTTAACCAATAGTTTGCAAATATATAATTAAACTTAGGCTTTGAATGTGTTTGTGGTGCGTGTAAAAGGAGCGTATTTTGATTTTGATCCCAGTAATGATGAAAAGTCAAGAGACCATTTCATGGTATCAGCAAGTCACATCTTTAAAAAAAACTTTACGGTCTGTAAAATGTTTGTTATTTATCTATCTTAGAATAGATGTTAGGATGAAAATAGTGATATCAATGTTTGAAATGATGAAAACCAGAGAACAATGTTTATATGAATTTAAACCAAAATTCATACATTTTATAAGAACTAAAACAATGTTTTGTAATGTTTTCTAAGTATAGAGGGGTTACGAATAAACAAAAAAAAGTTATAGCGACCAAAATTATAACACAATCATTTTATAGGAATTAAAACATACTTAAACCTTGTAATTAATATTGATTGAAAAAATTTAAGAAGTTGCTTCAAGAAAAGTTAAATGTCCTTTGGTTGAATAACTAATTAAGGAGGAACATGTCTACATGAAGATTGGGGACATGTACAGATGGAAATTATCCTGTCAAGAATGATAATTGGAATGGAACTAGGCTTGAAGGTGAGGATTAGATTGGGAAGTGTGTTGGCCAAAGAGGGATGGATGTCTGTAGTAAAACCGTTTTTGTCAGTGCTCTTTTCACACTAAGAACCTTTTGAAAAACACACTACACTTCAGTAATTAATCAGCCCGGAATAACATAAAACACACTCTATAACTGTATACTTTTATGTGGGACTTCAGTACCTTGCATTTGGATTCCAACACTTAGGCTTTTTTCTGTGAAAACATGTTTGTCATTAATTGTTGATCTGTATCATCTTGCATAGATGTTGAATATGAATAACTTGACTCCTATTGTTCCTTTTATATTACAGTTACTTGATAGCTTCAATGGGTTTACAAGTCATTTGGAGTTTTGTGCTTTCTTTATTGGACGCATATGCCTTGGTGAATAAGAAGGTCCTTCACAACGCAGTACTGGTTAGCCTCTTTGTAGTTGGAGATTGGGTTAGTTTTTCATCGGTTTATACATATAATAGCTGTTCTGAAGTTATGATCTTTCATTTAAAAGTCTTCTTGACTGTTGTCTACAGGTAACAGCAACACTATCACTAGCTGCAGCTTCTTCCTCAGCTGGCATCACAGTTTTGTACTTCAATGATCTGGGACACTGCCATTTTGGAGAGGAATGCCAAAAGTACCAGATTTCAGTGGCCTTAGCCTTCTTCAGCTGGTTACCGATTTCAATGTCATCCCTAATTATGCTCTGGCTATTAGCAGCAGGCTAGCACACTCTATATTCCACCAAGTTCTGTCATCCATCACTTGTTCATCTAATTGGAAATTTTCTTTGGAAGTGTTAATAGGAAAGGAAATAGAGTACAGGGTTACCCGCATTTAAAACAAACAATTCCTTCATTTCATCTCGAAATGTGCTAGCTGTAGATTGTAAAGAGTAAAAGAGTATACGTCATTTTGCCTTGCAAAGAAATTAAGTTACTACCAAAGTGTTATGCTGATTTCATGTTCCTGTAACTAGAACAAAGTTAAACATTTTATGTTTACAGGGAATTGGGTTGCTAATGCATGCTTTTGCAATATGATTTTCTCTTTTCTTATCTCACAAGTATCTATTATTGGAGTACCTTTATCTTGATTATTATGTCACTGATGACTAGAGCTAACATTAAGAAGAAACCGTGATTAACATATGGATGCTTTTCTGATTAAAAATATTTTTATCATGTTGAATAGTCACGCATAGTTTAAAAGTTGATTTCTAAAACAGTTTAAATATTTTTATTTTATTTTCTGAAATGTCTTTTAAGAATAAAGACTTGATAGAGCCTGAAACTCCAAAATTGATCATACCTTAAGCGTGATAGGAACAGATGTGATTACAAGTATCTACACTACTTCGAGAACAAAAGAGTTCAAATTTATGCATCGGGGTGGTAATTTAATTTTAGACAAAAGACATTGAACAATTAGAAGGACATATAAACTGGTGAGATCTTACATTTGTCTTGTCGCGTTTCAATTACCCATATTTTTTAGAAAAGTTAACATATAGTTGTAAGGAGGATGATATTTTGTGAAAATATGGTGAAGGTAAAACATTGAGACTTTTACTACCGAAGCTAAAATTGTAAACAGCATGTCAATAAGCTCAATGTGCACACTTCGAAAATTGTATTAGAGGTATTTGTGATTAAAACACCGTGAAGAAACACACATTTAATGTTAGTCAAAACACTAATAAGTAAAAATTGATGTTAAATAATTATTAGTGTCAAATTTGTATTGTATGTGTATGTGAATCTAAAATTATTTCATCGAGGATATATTTTATTCACTAAACATTAAACAATATATTTGTAATTCTTATTCTAACATTCCTATTACTATTTAACAAGTTTTAATGTTTTAGAGACAATAAACTTATTAATAAAAGTTCTGTCTTAAATTTTTTTATTAAAAGTTAACAATAGGTATTAAGTTGGGATGTTTAGAATGACCAATTGATGAACTTTGTATTTAGATACATAGTCAATGAGTTGTTCTATCCTAATCTAGGTTCAAACATCCTGTCCAATAATTAGATATTCACAAATATGCACTCAATAAATTATTATGTACTTAAGAACAATATTAGAGCACAAAAGCAATGAAAGAAATATATTGAATAACAAAAATCATAAAGAGTTAAATATACATTATGTTTAACCATGTGAATAAGGAAATTAGTTACTGGTTTACAGTCTAAATACTATAAAAGAATGGTGATGAATCCCTCAAGCCTCTCAAATGAGTCTCTACCCAATGAAATTGAATTTCAACTATGTAAGACCTTTTATTTATAGATTTTTATGCACATACAATTATCTAGATTGGACTTAAAATTTGTACTTAATTTTATACTTGAAGTAACTCACTGTGTTGATAACTCATTTTATTATAATATGTTTTTTAATCTTCAGTGATTTTTATTTATCTACAAAATTATAAAAAGATAATTATCTTTTTAAATTATTGAATAAAATATTAATTTTCTAAAAAGATAATAATCAAAGATACCAATAAAAGATAAATAACTTATTTTATGTACAAAATGTTAATAATCTAAACACATAATAATCAAAATACCAATAAAATATAAATTACTTATCTTTTCTAAACCTATTACAATTGATAGCATTTCGTTTACCATTTCAACTCAGATAGTGCTTTTTAATATAAGCGCTGTCTAAGAGCTATTAAAAAATTTTGAAAAAAGTTTTTCACTTGGCCGTTCTCCTTTGCTTCTCCTGCAGGGTTCTCTTTCGCGTTCAGCGTTGTCCGCTGTCTTGTTTGGTTCGCAACCTATGTCGGCTTCGCGTTTGGTTAGGTGTTCCCCTTCGAAGGGTTCTTCTCAATGCCAGCCCTACCTCACTCTCTCAACAACGGCCCTGCATCCCCTGATATCTCTTCTAAATCAGCTTAGTTGATAGTGTATGTTTACTGAAGTAGTGATTTTTTCAGAGCTTAATGTGCCTTTGGCAAGTATTTCTATTATATGATACTTAAATATTGATACGACCTCTGTTACCTATTATATTGTTCTCAAAAGGTGCAAGTGTTTCAAGACTTGCCACACAACAGAGGTTAATGGAGAAGGAGAAGAACAAAAGTCCTTCATATGTTATGCGCGTATCTATGCAAATTAACAATTACTACCCTTTCACTCCTTTAGCATACCTATAAAAATACATACTTTGTGGTTATATTCAGTTTCTTAATTTTGATGCTGTGTTTATTTAGGTGTGGCTGGTTTGCTTTCACGGCAGGCAATAGAATCAGAAGTCTGTGCCCGAGAGCCTTTTGGAAACAAATTTACAACCAACCATCAATGGCTTCTATCTTTGTTGGGTGTTTCACTGTTGCTTCTTCTTTTGGTCAGCCATGAAAATGGGTTCATGTTTTCTGTTTATTTTTACAAAGTACTTAGTATTATTTCGAATACTTTTGAGAATCATCATGAAAATTCACATTTGATATTCTAGGTTCTTACGTAACAAAAGCTTCATGGTGCAAAACTGAGAAAATCTAGAATAAATATCATATCATGAGGCATCATCAGAATCATTATAGAGGCATTGAGATTGGATCCACATTTCACCAACGTGCAAGGAGTTATGTTGTGAACACCGACTCTGGTGAATCATTTGATTGCTAAACCTCAATATTTTCCAAAACCCTTTCGGGGCTCTATTAAACATTACTTGGATGCATTTATCAGGTTTTTCAGTCCATACGTACTCATTGGCACAATTAAGTCAAATCCTTTTCTTTCTCCTGTGCAATTATTTAGTCAAATAATATTAATCAATTCTTTTTCATGAACCTCGCATTCTATATTTGGGAATGTGTAATGCTTTTTTGAATCATTTTACTTAAGTTGTTTTTGTTTCTACAGGCAATAAGCATAAACAGTTTGTTTTCTTTCAATGTGTATGTGCTTTTGTGATACTACTAGAGTTCCCCCCGTCTGCGATTGTTAGAAAGTAAGAATTCAAAGTCATTTCATTTTAAGTCTGCTTTCTGTTGTATATTTCATCTGGTCCATGGACCTTTGCTAGAATTTATTTTCTTTTCTCTGAAATGTCTATCTAACCTTCAAAAAGTTATACTCTCTTTCAAAATTGTCAATGTGATTGTTATTAAAAGCTATCATTTTAATTTCCTTTACAGAGTTTTGGGATTGGATGGATTGTAGGTTCATCTCCATTGTTGTGGGCTCTTTCCATCCATTTTTTGGTGGGGACTGCTTATTCAATCGATGTAAGTTCATTTTGATGGCACGTACACTTCATTTCCCCCTTGTTATTTAGGGCATAATTGTTAAATGTCATTGTAAGATTTGTTCATTTTCTATAACAAGAATTTTTTTTGTGCTCTATCAAATTCAGGTGAACATTATGCAGTAAATGTTCAACAACATCATCTATACTTACACTTAATTTTCCTGTTAGGAGGAAAACTTTGTTTATTGGAGGAAGGCTTTAAGGATTGAAATTATGTCACACTTCTTTTCTTTTTCAGTAGTTATATTTGAATTTAAGCTTCTCTAAAACCTCTGTTTGGAAACTTTGTTTGATAGTGACAACATTTTTTCTCATAACTCGTGTGTCTAAAATTTGCAGCTACCCCTGTTGAGATGGAAGAGAATTGCAGTGCTTGAGCCATGTTGATAGGTTTCCGAAAGAGAAACCTAATCAAGAACGCCCCAAACACCACACGTAACAGGTAAACAATAGAGAAAAAGAATCAAACTGAGTATTATTCACAAAAGAATGGTCTGTGCAACTACAGATACAAAGGGCTTAACCCCCTCCACGGGACAAAGCCTGTCAACAATCTAACTGCCAAAAACGTCCACCCCTCCACTAAACAAACAACTATTTATACCACTCCTCTGCCTCCTATCCTAATCCCCCTTTCCCATTATATCCAAATACCCTATATCCTAACACATGTGCATTGTAGTTGTTCATGGAATAATGTTTCAACATGCCTATTTTCTTCATTTGCAGGTGGTTTGTCATTCTAAAAAGTGCTCTAAGTCGTAATGCACATGTGCATAAATTAGCTTTTATACACATAATTGCAGCAACAAATGTCTAGCAGCGAAGAAACCCTCCTACAAAGCCAAATGTTTTTGGGTGCTAATATGTGTGCGTAATATTAAATCTGCAGACCTTTGTGTTCAAGAGGCCAACTATGATTCTAGATCATTGATTTTTTCTATAGCATTCTTGAGTTTCTTCTCTTTAATTTAGCATTGTTCAAGGTAGAAGGATAAAAGCTTCCTGTTCTCTTAAATTATACATGTGTACCCGATATGAAAGTAAAATTAATCTCTGTTGACTTTCTTATAGGATATACCTGACAATGAAGGAGATGACAAATTTGGAATTCAATCTTTGTCAGTGCATTTGGGTCAGAAGAGGGTACGTTCTTCTTATGTACAATTTCAGAGGACTTGGTTGTGTCCTCTTGTATCCTTCATTTACCATAAATAATTTTCTTTCAGGTATTCTTGATTTGTGTTTCACTTTTTGAAATGATTTATAGAGTTGCCATTCTTGTGGGTGCAACTTCTTCCTACCACTGGAGCAAAATGATCACGGTGACTTCCTTATTACTTGTATAAATTATGCCACTGTAATGGATTTTCATTATATCAAGTTTATAGTAGTGAGTTTCACTGTTTTATATTTATAGAGTTTTTTTCCATCTCATGCTGCAGTTTGTACATAAATTATCAAAAGTTTGCTATATTTATCATATATTTAATAATTACATCGAATTCATTAATTATACATTTACTTTAATATAACTTTCACTACAAATTTGGGTTAAGACCGTTAGTTTCACTAACCCTAACCCTCCCTGCAAAGGGACAAAATTCCTTTCATAAGAGATTAATTGAATTTAGTCCATCTTAAGGTATGTCTAGATTATCTAACATTTAATCTGAAAAATATTTGTTTAATGGTTAGTGAATTAAACATGTTAATAACCTTAAATTGAAATACATATTTTTAAAATAAAAAATCACTTTAATAATTTATTTATATATTTAACAAATATGATGGCTCATCAATAATATTTTCATAATTGTTTCGATTCATTATATGATGGCTCATCACTTTGTAGTAAAAATTTAATTGACTAATTTTATATTATTTTTCTTTGTTGCAGTATTGTTCTAGTTGCAAATGTGAACAATATTGTGACAATCAAATCGATGAAGTTAGGAAAAATTGGTGTTTATATGTAACTAGTATATGTTTATAGGTTATGTTATGGTGATGTACATGCTTATAGGTACAAATATTTTATGGTTGTATATATTGTCTTATAATGTCATGTCATGACACGTACTAGAGGATGGCTGAACCTTGTGATATGAGGATTTGGTTGATGAGGCTTTAAAGAGAAAGAGTGGAGACAATTTGTTTGCAGTTGTGATTTGCTTCCAGCAGCAACCTCCTTGCAACTTAGTGGCCCCTCGCTCTAGAGTGTACCGGAGCTTCTCTGCTTATGGTTTGAAGGAATTACGGAGTTTCCTTGATAAATTGGGTAATTGAGTTCCTTCAATTTTCTTCTTTTTGAGGATTAAGATTCATTTGTAATTGTAGGTGTAGTATGCTTGAGAGAAAACTTTGACTGTTACATATGCCATCTAGTCGACATTTAATTTAGTTCTTGGATATTTAGAATCACTGTCACGGTCTCTGCATCATTCTTGTTACATTTCTGCATAATCAGTACGCATGGTTGTGATACATTTCAACAATCTTGTTCTTTTTAATTGGATTATTACATGGTTCAGATTAACTTTTATGTAAAACAGATCATTTTTGAATTTCATCTTGCTTATCATGTTTAAGTTTATTATTACATAGTTCAGATTAACTTTTATGTAAAACAGATCATTTTTGAATTTCATCTTGCTTATCATGTTTAAGTTTTTTGTATACATTACGTTATTAGTTCTAAGAAATCCTCACAAGAGAACTTTATGGCTTCTATAATTTCACTCTGATGTTGATTCTTTCAACACTCTACTTGGCATGGGAGTAGGTAGTTGCACGAACATGGCATGGACTTTTTGGGTTCTCCTCCTCCGTGCTTAGTCTCTTTTTGGGTTCTCCTTCCCTTCTGTTTGTTAAGGTACACAACCATGGAATCTTATTCTTCTCTTACCAAATTGTATCCCTTTAGTTTAGTTCTCATCTTGTATATTTGTTGTCTCTGCTTCCATTTTTATATCACTAGCGTTACTGTTGAATGTGATCATTATGTGTGATAATAATAAACAACATTTCCACATGAAGTTGGAGATGTATGAAGCAGTGCGAAGATGCAACTTATTTATCTGCACTCATAAGATAGGTGGGAATGGACACGTTAATTTTCTAATTAGGCAGATGATCCAAACATCCTGAAACAAGTTATAGTTTAGTGATCTATGGCACTTGATACTTGTTAGAAGTAGATTTTAGGCCTAACTCAATCCTACAAAACAGGCTTGTAAGGTGAGGTCCGCACCCCACTTATATATTATAAATTGGCCTTATCTCTAGTTGATGTGGGACTTCCAACACACCCCACTTATATATTATAAATTTGCAAATAATTGATCATTACAGTTTGTGAATCTGATTCTACATTCTGTGTGATATTATTCAACTTATTGCTTTCTTTTTACGGTTTATCCTTTTCAGTAATGCTACCAAGTCCTAAATATTTAAGCTTCTTATTCTGTTTCAATTGTGTCTTACGTAGATTTTAAGTATCAATGTGATATTGTTTTGGACTATAAGTTACTATAAGCATTTGAAGCCTTTTCTCACTCCAAGTTGAAATGTGATTAATCATTAACTAATTTTAGTATGAGAAGGAGTTATAAGAAAATAACTTGTGTGGTCAATCTTGAGCTATAATAGATCACATTATTTGGTTTGATTTATGGTATCATAGCAACATTGATGTAAAAGTGTACCACTAAGACTGTACTAATTTATCTATAGACACTAACATCTATGACTTAGCTTTGATGTAACAGGGAATTATGCTTACAAGATAATCAATTATGTTGCATCTTCGGCCACCTTTACTTTTGATTTTTTTTCCTTCTTTTTCTTTACCAATTCATTTTTTGCCAAATTAGAAAAGACCTTTATAAGGATAATAGAATAGTTATTTTTAGAGATGAAAGGTCTTTTAAATATTTGTATATTTTCTATTTTGTGTTGGTGTAGACTTTGGCCTCTAATTATGGGTGAATTGATTTGTAATTTATAGATTGCAAAGGTGTTGGATGCAACTGCTAGGATTATTAAGCCTGCTGTGACGACTGATTAGATTGATAGAATTGTTAATGAGGCAACTATTGTTACATGTGCTAAATTTTGATTGAGTTTCCTTTTGAAACACTTAAATAGTCTTACCAACTTTTTACTGAGTTTGCTTTGCTACCATACAATGAATAATAATAATCTGAATTTCTTGTTAGCTTTCTTTCATATTCTACTTATCTTTTCAACTTACTATATTAATGCTTTTCCATTTTTTATTGATTGCAGGCTATAAGCATGGAGTCCCTGCCCTACAAGAAAGCCAAGAGAAATGCCAGTCTTGCCCTACAAAGAAAGCTAAGAGAATGATACGGACAGTTACAAGGTAAAATTTTATTTTCTTTAGTCCTTACAATTTTTTTTTTTTAAAATAAATCACATCATATCATTAACATGAAGCTAAAAGTTTTTGAAATTTTAAGAACATATATTTCTTCTAAATATGTGAGAAATGCATATATGAATTTGCGAGTTACTATAACATTCTCGACTTTAATGGGACAAATGAAAGCACTACATCGTAGTCAAGAAATGGTGCCTGCATATAGAAGTCGAGTATTGTTGTTCATGGGAGGAGGCATGGGTGCTGGAAAAAGCACCATCCGTGATGTCGTCCTTAAATAGTAATCCTCGACCTATTATAAAATTGATTGTTTTATAAAATTTATTTCATGCAAAATGAAAAGATGTATAAGAATAACAAATAAAATGGTGTAACAGTCCCATCTATAGCATATAAAACAATTATGAATGCTTTTTTTTGACATATACTGATAATCTTTTAGACATATAGTGTCTACTTTATTAATTATAGCATTAAGCATGTGTAAAAATTACATTCTTATAGATAAAATCCATTGATGCAGTTGCTTCCTGATTTTATTTACAATATACTTAATGCTATAGTATTATAAAGTAGATCATATATGTCTAAAAATGCATGTAAGTATATGTCTTAAAAAGCATATGCATTAATGATTATCTTATATGTGCTAAAGATAGAGTCGTTACACTATCATTTTATTTGTTATTCTTACACATCTTTTTATTTTGCACAAGATGAATTTTATAAAACTATCAATTTTTATAATAGGTCGAGGGTCTCTTTAAGGACGACGGATGGTGCTTTTTCTATCACCCATGCCTCTTCCCATGAACAACAATATTGGACTTCTCTCTGCAGGCATCATTTCTTGACCACGATACAATGCTTTCATTTGTTCCATTAATGTCGAGAATGTTCTAGTAACTAGCAAATTCATATAAAATCTTTCTTTCCTGACAAAGTATTAAGTACAACAAATATTTAAATAAATAATAATGCATTTCTCACGTACTTAGAAGAAATATATGGTCTTAAAATTTCAAAAACTTTAACCTTCATAGTAATGATATGACATGATCTATTTTAAAAAAAATAAAAATCGTAAAAATTAAAAAAAATAAAATTTTACCTTGTGGTTGCCAGTATTATTTCTCTTAGCTTTATTGTAAGGGGAGACTCCACGTTTATAGTCCCCAAACATGAAAAGAATATGATGTTTTACTATACTAGGAAAGCTAACATGAAATTCAGATTATTATTATTCATTGTATGATAGCAAAACAAACTCAACCATGATAAAATTTCCAACCAGTCTTACTGAAATATATTTTTGTTAAAGCTTATTTAAAAATAATAAAAAAAATAAATGAAAAATAAAAAGAACTAGAATTTATACTTCACTAGGGATAAATGAAACTTCATCCTAGTTAAAGGAAAAATAACTCAAAACACATCTTTCGAATTCATGTTCCAGTATACAAATAATTTATGTTCTTTTCATTGTCATAGGAAATATAATCGTAAGTTTTGTCATCACATCTTTCGAATCTTTTCAAATATTCTTCGACTAGTATGCACAAAAGTGAAACTTTTTTAGCATCTTCAAATCCTAATTGTATTACTACATGTAAATGAATAACCCATCATATAAAAAACCATTAGCTAAAACATTAAGATTGTCAAACTCGACAGTTTACATAATCTCGTGAGAGTCCATTAAACTCGACTCGTAAGAGTTTACTTTACATGAAAAAAATAAATAACATCCTAATTCAAATAAATAAGTTCATAGAAATATTGCTCATAAAAATATTACAAAACATAAATAAAAATGTCAAGGTATCTATATTTAATTCTCTAATCCTTTAATAATGACATCATCTTTATCTAACTTTTCTTATGATGAATGTTATATATAGAGTTGTCAATTTTTTTCTGACCTTTATTGTAGTTAGGCTCATTATTTTACCTATATCTTAAAGAGGCTTTTCTAAAGCCTCCAAAACCCCATGAAATGGGTTCTGGTGGAATTAGGACCGCGTTAGCCCCGTAAACCCCACAACATATTTTATTCCCATCTTCTGAACAAACACTTGCTTAAGAGTTGGACAACAACGCAACATTCAAAAATTTCCTTATCAATGAAATACTTCAACACAAAACATTGACATGATTACCAATGAAATCAATAACTCTAACTATCTAGACAAATAAGTTGGCTAATGGTTTGCATATGAAAGTGCTTCTTTGGAAAGAGCTAAATGTATCCCACAAGAAGACAAAAAGAGCATTTTGCATATTATGCAGGCAATTTGTTTATAACAAACCAGAGGCTATTAGTAAAGCTAACATTTTTGTATGGAAATTTTGTTGAACAAACTAGTTATTTTCCACTTAATGCAACTTGAGAGTGGGTGTGACTGATAAAAGTATTACCTGTTGCTTCAATTGCAAAATCGAAGTGAAGATGGGGCATGAAGCATCGCATAAGGTTATGGCTCCATTGTTGTGTCCAGTTATGTATAAGTTTTGAACTTTGGAAA
Source organism: Vigna mungo (assembly GCA_036885675.1). NCBI lineage: Eukaryota > Viridiplantae > Streptophyta > Magnoliopsida > Fabales > Fabaceae > Vigna > Vigna mungo. Next base: position 39,245,798 of record CP144692.1, on the reverse strand, counting down.
ATCCAGTAAATTTGGCCGAACTTAGGCTAATGCCATCTTTTTTATTTGTTTCAACAGGAACAAACTGTTGGAATAAAACAAAGAAGGGACCCATCCACCATACTTCAAGGGTTAATGTTTTCCACTCCACCAAAAATGCCACTACCCAAAAGTTGCTAAATTTTTCACACCTTGCTGGTTTTACGGAAAATGAGTGCCTCTTGTTTTTGGACTCATGCACTTTCTCAATTCATAAATTGAGATGCAGTGCAACTAGAGAGAGTGAAGTGAAGCCACACAACATTTTCAGAGAAGAAGAATACTACCGTGATGAAAAGAGAGCCACAATGAAGGAGAGAAATAGAGAGTTGTTGTGTGAGAGATTTATACAGAGAGAGTATGTTATTGTGGGTGTGAGTGAAAACTGAGAATATTTTGTATACCATCCGAGAGGGTGAGATTTATTTGAGAGATCCTCAGAGAGTGAGAGAAACACTTGTAATCCTACTTTTACAGTAGAGACAATTTTCTGGACAAGGTCCCGTGGATTTTCCGAGAGGTTTTCACGTAAAACATTTTGGTGTTATCATCTTCTCTACTCTTCTATTTTTTACGCTTCCGCACAGTGCCCATTTTGTGGTCCACAGAGGAGGGAACAAGTACCGCCATTTCCCAACAAGTACCGCCGTTTCCCAACAGTGGTATCAGAGCTACCGGTTCGAAAAAGTCAGAATCCCGTGAGACTCAAGATGGAAGGAGACATGTTCAAGCTAACTGCGGATAATTACTCCTACTGGAAGCCAATGATGGAAGATAATCTATACTGCAAGGATTTGTATGAGCCGATCACAAATTCGGAAATTCCAAAAGGAAAGACTGAAAAAGATTGGGAGATTCTGAATCGTAAAACAGTGGCTATGATTCGGAAATACATCGACAAAAGCTTGTTTGAGCATGTATCGACTTATACCGATGCGTATGAGTTATGGACAAAGCTTGAATCTATGATTCAAAAGAAGACTCCGAGAAATAAAGCTCACCTTGTCAGACGACTCGTAAAGTTGGAGTATTCTGACGACCAGAATATGATCGAGCATCTCAACACCTTCTAAGGTATTGTGAACCAATTAATGAAGGCAGATATGAAGATAGATGACGAGTTACAAGCTCTTCTACTCCTTAGTTCTCTACCGGAGAGTTGGAGTTGGTGGTCACTCTCAGAAACTCAGCACCAGATGGAAAGCTCAGTCTGGATAACATAACAGACAGTTTACTAAATGAAGAATCCAGAAGGAAAGAAAGGGGATCGAGTAGTTACTCAGAAGCCAATGTTGTTGAGAATAGAGGAAGGAGTGAACACAGGAGCAAAGGAAAACGTGAAAAGTCACGAGGAAGATTCAAGTCTCGTTCCAAAGGTTTGACATGCTTTTATTGTGGGAAAGATGGTCACAAGAAGCCAAAATGTAGATTCCTGAAGAAAGATCAGAAGAATGGAACTGTACACCCTAATGTGGTAGATCCCAAAAAGAAGCTGGAAGAAAAGACCACAACAGCGGTGGTATCAGATGATGCGAATGTGTTCCTTATCAGTGAGGTAAACTATCTAAATATTGCTTTTGATGATTGCACTTGGATAGTTGATACCGGAGCATCTTTCCATGTTACTCCTCATGAGGGATTCTTCTCATCCTATCAAAAAGGAGACTTTGGAACAGTGAAGATGGGAAATCATGTCACAAGCAAAATTGTGGGCATAGGAGAAGTGACTTTGACGACAGAAAATAGAAACAAACTTGTGCTAAAGGAGGTAAGACATGTACCAGAGATGCGTCTAAACCTTATCTCAGTTGGCAAATTAGACGATGCTGGAATGAACAACCAATTCGGCGATGGAAGATGGAAACTTTGTCGAGGAAGCATGATTGTTGCTTGAGGCAAGAAGGAAGGCTCCTTGTACTGCATGCAAGGAAAGATATGCAAAGGAGAGACGAATGTTGCTCAAGAAGAAAGTAAGGAGTAGTGGCACCAAAGACTAGGCCACATGAGCGAGAAGGGATTAGAGATCCTCGCAAAAGATCATCTCCAAAGTATAAAAGGGCAACCACTTGAACTGTGTGAAGATTGCTTAGCAGGTAAGCAGCGTAGAGTGTCCTTCCGTAGATCTGAAAGTGGAAGAAGAAAAAAGCATATTTTGGATCTTGTACACTCAGATGTTTGTTCAACATTTGAAAAATCCCTTGGTGGTGCTCAATATTTTGTTACCTTCATTGATGACCACTCCAGAAAGTTGTGGGTCTATCCATTAAAGAGAAAAGATGAAGTTCTACGAATCTTCAAGGAGTTTCACACCTCAGTTGAACGAGAAACTGGTAAGAAGTTGAGATGTCTCAGAAGTGATAATGGTGGAAAGTATAGAGGTCCATTCGAGCATTATTGTAAGGCTCATGGGATTAGACATGAGAAAGTTCCTCCCAAGACACCTCAAATGAATGGCGTGGCTGAAAGATTCAATAGAACGATTGCAGAGAAGGTCAGGAGCATGTTATCTCATGCAAAACTTCCCAAGTCATTCTGGGGAGAGGCATTGGTGACAGCAGCTGATTTAATCAACTTATCACCTTCAAGACCATTAAATGGAAAGATTCCAGAAGAAGTATGATCTGGTAAAAAGGCCCCATACCGCAACTTGAAAGTCTTCGGATGTAAGGCATCAGTTCACATTCCGAAAGATGAAAGAGCAAAGCTTCATGCGATGGTTAAAGTGGTGTGTTTAAACATGATGAAAACCAAGAAGAAATGGATGGTAAAGGTAGCACTCACTAATTTGATGCACTAAATCCTTCATTAATACTGTATATGTTAGGGATAAGCTTTCATGATGGACCTAAAATTTTCTTTACAAATATAGTTTTTTAACCGTATAAATAATAATAATAATAATAATAATAATATAGTGTTACAATAATTTATTCTATATTTCATTAAAAATTTCATTTCTTTAGAATTCAAATTCTCTATAAACTCTTATTAGAATTTTTTAGTTGAGAAGTTATTTGTTTCAATAACATAGTTTCTTCTTGAAGAGGTAATAACTTATGAATTATTAATTAAAGTAAGCAATCGATTTTCCTTCTTATTCTCTTTAGATGTTTATTATGGGATGTGTTGAAGATGTAGGTTAAACTTTGAAAGATATATATATATATATATATATATATATATATATATATATATATATATATATATATATATATATATATATATTATGTGATAATAATGAGATACATACACATTTGTATGATATACATAATGTATATATTGTGACTCTAGAGGATCAAAATATTACACACAAAAAAATTTATTACAAAAGAGAGATGCTCTAATTTCAGCAATAGTTTATATCACATATAAATTAAGACATAGGTGAGTGAGAAGTGAGACCAGATTTTTATATTTACGAAGTGTGTACAATGAAAACTTTAATTCAATACATTACATATCACTGTTAAATTCAATTAAACTTTATTACCTCATGGTGACATAATATAATGGCTTATAATTTAGCCTCTAATGATACAAAAAGTTTCATTTATTTATTTTAAATAAGAATTTAAAGTTTTTTCTCATTAAAAACAGGAGACTTCAGGCTAAAATGATAAGTCTTTATATTGTATTCTAAAATAAATATATTTTGATCTTAAACAAAAATTTAATACTTTTCTATATCTTACAATATCTTAAAGAATTTATACTCCATTTTCCTTTTTTTTTAAACTTTTAAAGTTAATATTTCATTTTTTTTCCTTATTATTTGGTACAATACTAACCTTACAAATAATTAGCATAACTCCAAGGGGTTAGTTAGTTTTTCGAAAAAAGTTATCTCTTTTCTATATTCAATTAGAGGTTCATTGACTTGTTTTCCACAATCCATTAGATAAACAAAATTAATACATAAAATATTATCATTTAGCACAATTGAGAAAAACATGATAAATGTTCATTTCTCTTATTATATATTTTATTCCACACAATACAATATCACGTCATAATTGTTTTAAATACAAATTACAAAAATCTTAATTTGAATTTATTTCAAGAATAGAAATTAATATTGGATATGATATGAAAAAATAATGTTGGATTTGGATCTGGGTGAGTACTCGTGACTCAGATGGAAGAGCGAGCTGGATTAACGAATTTACAGCAATTTGAAAGCGTTGATCTGAGTAACTCTGATGAGAGAGTATTCATTAAAGTGAAGAGAACCAGAGGAAAAACCATGTCACCGACCCGAAATTACTTCTTTCTCCTTTTGATTTTAAGGTCTTTATGATGAAGTCTGGAAACGAGAGAATCATTATATATCACGTGAAAAATCCACTCAGGTTCTTCACACTCTGGATCCCATAATCGATTCACCCCATATTAATAATAATAATAATAATAATAATAATAATAATATAATTGATTTTATCCAACAAATCCTTTTTAATTTTAATTTCATTTTCTTAACTTTAACTTTTTTAAATAACAACTTCATATTTATCTTAACATAATTTATACTATTTACATTTACATTTATATCACATTTATCTTCATATATAAAATATGATAATAATCTAATTTTATCTAATAAAACATTTTTTTAATTCTTTTTGCCCATCATATCTTACACAAATTTCTATCCCAAATCACATCAATTTTTTCTTTGATCAAAACATCCACATCTTCATTTCTTTTTTCTTTTAAATCCATTCAAATTTATTCTCCTAAATACATCTTCAAATTCAAACATGATGTGAATTTCAGTCCTTGCTATGTAAAATTAAAAAAATTGAACAATGTATTAAAAAAATAAGACCATACACTTATTGTCTCAAATTTTTGTATTAAAATATGTATTAATTCATTATTTCTTTTTGTTAATAATATTATTATAAAAGAATACATATATATATATATATATATATATATATATATATATATATATATAAAGATTCCATTACAAAACTGGTTACATTTGTCAAGATTCAGGACAACATAAAGAAAAGTTGTGATATTTGGTTAGGTAAAATTTAGAACGTCTTGGGTCATATAATGAACAGTAAACAAAAGTTGTAATCTTGACATAATTTCATAAAAGTAAATTACAGATTTCGTTTGCTGTTTGTACTCACGGAATAAAAGAGTTTTGGGTCCTTTGATGTGATGTGGTATTGAATGTCCTTAAGGCACTTTGATCCCTCCAAAAGTGTTTTCTATGAAAAATATAGTATATATTTTTTGTGAAAAATTCATGAGAAACTTTACGTCTCGAATGAATGAACTTTATGCTCTCTATTATTAGAATTTCACATCTGAATTATTCTATCCTTGATTAGAATCTTAATTACCAATAGCAAGTAGGAAGGGATATGTTCCTTCAAGAATGTAATATGCAGCTGTTTTTATGATATATATATATATATATATATATATATATATATATATATATATATATATATATATATATATATATATATATATATATATAAATCTAAGTTTCACATTAGGTAAAAATGAAAAAATAGAACAGTATATTTTGTCGAAAATTCATTAACTCATTATCTTAAGGTTTTCCAGTAAAGAATGATGTCAATTTCTTATGTAGTCAGGTTCAGATCTCATTGATATTGTATCTTTTTAGGAGTTCCAATTAAGCATATCCCATTAAGATAAACAGCGGTATGAAAGACTATTCTATTCGTAATTGTTGTTACGAATGCTTATTAATAATATGAATTTTATTTTATAAGTTAATTGTGTAGAGTTGAGTTAGATTTAAAATCTATTATAGAATTATTATTAAACTATTCATTAATATCAAAATATATATATATATATATAGTTATAAGAAGAGAATTGAAATCTTACATATATTAAAGATAAGATAAATTTAATTTAAAATATATATAAATATGAATATGATTTAAATTTAAAATTTAATTTTTAACCATAATAATATTAATAATGATTGAATTATATTACATTATAAAATAAAAATAAAATAGGAATGAACATAATAAAAAGAGAACTGATTATTTGACACACTTAAATTTTTTATATTCATTTGACACTATCCTTACTCACTTTTTACTCTTTTTTTTCTTGAAAAACTATAAAATTTTATATTTTTTGAACTATTTTAACCTTGTATTACGTGTCAGATGAATGTAAAAATGTGTAATAGTATTATTAATGAAAAGATAAAAAGTTTTTGAAATATGCTGACTGGGAATAGCATGCGGAACAGTTGAAGCATATAATGGAAGCTTAAAAAGGTTGAGATTGCAAAAAACCAGAACTTTTGGCAGTTTGCTCCAGAATTGTTTACATAAATTTGTAGCTGAGAAAATACGAATCATGCACTTGATGGCATCTTATGCTACGAAGAAAGGCACTAAAAAAGGGTTGATGCCATTGCATTATTTTAGTAGAAAACTGAAGTGGAATTCAGTATCACATCCACCACAAAAACATTGCATAGTTAAGTTTCTTAGTTTTAACATGTGAGGTGACCAGGCTCAGTGCACTACCTTATTAATGGAATGTTAATCCTTATCCTAAATTAAATAGTTTTTTTTTTCTTTTAATTCAAACTTGTATATATGTTCAAAATAAACTTTATGTGCAAAACTTGAAAACCAAGGATGATATATTATAAAAAAATTCATTAAATAAGTATCAATTTTTAATATTTAAAATAATTTTTATTATGAATAAAAAATTATAATTGATTTATGAATTATTTTAAATTTGTTTCAAACTTTAACTATTAAAAACTTCCAAGAATTAGGGTTTAAATTAGTCTTTAATTAAAATTATAAACTAATTTAAAATTATTAATAATAAGTTTAGAGTAATTTATAAGTTAATTATAATTTTTATTCATAATATAAATTATTTGATACTAATAATTTTTAATTTATAAAATAGTATATCAATTAGTTAATACTAATTAATTATCTTTTATTTTTAAAATGAATTGTTATTCAATAATTTTCTTATAATGGACGTGTTTGAAATTAATCTTTTGTATTTGTATTCTAAGTGACAAGGAAAACAATTCGAAAGTATGATGACAAAATTACAGATGAAGAAATAATTTAGAAATTAATAGATATTTATTCTGTTTAGGACTAAATCCTAGTGGTAATTATCAAATACTTAGATTAGTGACATGTGATCAGGAATTAAAAATACAAACAAAAGAAGGTTTTTTTACAAGAAACATCATCTCATAGTAAAACAGTTAAAAAAAAAAAAAGCAAAGCGCAATCATTCAAGAAAATGAAAAAAGTATACAAATCATTCAATGACAATTATTGCTTCATATGCGGTCCATACAGAAAGTTTGTTCAATCAAATAATTACTTTAGGATGATAAAAAAATGTGGTTCGTCACGAATAATTAATATTTGTGGATAATTATTATTTATCAATAGTAAATAGTGAATATTTTAATATATGAACATTAGATAGTGGATAGCATATAATAGGTGATATTATACTATTTATATATTTATATATTCGTGAATATTATTACAAGTAAAAAATTGAAATTTAATTTATATTTTATTAAATTAACTTTAATTAAAGTTAAAATTAATTTATATTTTATTAGGTTAAATTTAATTAAAATTAAATTTTAATTTATATTTATTTTATTTTATATTTTTTATAATTTTATTTAAATTTTATTTTAAAATATTATAAATATTTTTTTAAAATATCTATAAATACTTGTATATTTTAAGATAATTATGAATATGTTTTAAACATATATCTATAACTAATGGAATGGGTAATAGATAATTTTGTTGTTGTTGTAAATTAAATAATATATTGGTAACATTTGTACCCGATCATTCCCATTCCTATAAACAACTAATGAATATTAATCCACATAAAAAGATATAGAAGGAGAGACACTGAATTTTGAATTATATATAAATTATAAATAAATAATTGGATGGTATAATATGCATTAATGCTGTGAGCTATCGTTGCTTTAGTGTTTTGTACTCGCGAAACAATAAAAGTTAATTGCTTTTAGATGTTTCGTTTTAGGTAGAAGAAAGCCAAAAGTAGTGCTATATTTCCTTTCCTGAAATAACATAATGCATGGCTACATACATGGAAATTGAATTGCTTTATAATAAATATAATAAAGCATCTCAACCAGCTGTGGATCATTTTATTAAAGCACTGAATTATTTTCCCCATATCCAATTAGATCAGTACAAAAATAATGAATGGAATAACATGAGTGGTACGTACCATTTATCAGGGGTCATGCATGTAGTTTCAGCCATATACTTCTTTTTGTCATAATTCACCCACACATTGGACCATATGAGAATATATTTACTAATGCAGCGTTTCAGCACACAAGTGAGATGTAAACGAAACTGCTTAAGTGATTAAACCATTTTCAAGCTAATACGTTAAAATATAATCACTAAATAATAATCCAACAAATAACAATAAGATAAATTCTAATTTATGGAGGTTTTTACTCCATTCATATTAAATATCACGCTCTAACAATAACTATTAAGTCTTTTGATTTTGAATCAATAAAAACCTATGGGATAATTTGAAGAATTTGATATTATAATTATTATTTATATTAAAGTATCATTATATTATTATTAATTAGGAATATAGAACCATAAACTTATAATCCATTTTAATTCTAGTATTTTTCAACTGAATAATTACTTAGTTTTTTTTTCTTTTATCCTTTGAAATGTGATAAAATTATGATAAATAAAACTTCAAAACAAATAATAATACACTCGACCGACTTAGACACGGAACAATGATTGTTAAGAAATGAAGTGTAATTTAACATTTTAAAACTATGAACTGTGAAACGAGATTTGGATCACTTATATATATTTTTTTATATCTTTTTTGTGGTAAAATGAACATATATTTAGTAGGGACTTCGAACGCTCACACTTAATTTTGAATTTTAAATCAGATTAACGTGTGGGGTGTTTTAGAAATTCCATGTCGGCAAAACATACCAGGAAAAAGTGATCAAATTCAGCAATTATATTTTGCTTCACGTATGATCTCACTCTCTACATCATCAGCACACAACAAATAAATTAATAAAGAGAATAGTTATAGTTACGGTTGAGTAAACGTTCAATCAGTATACATTTGAAAATGATAATATATACTTTTTTTTGTCTGCTCCAGTATCCATATTCTGAAGTCATAGTCTTGTCAGGAATTAATTTTGAGTACATTCTGTGGGAATTTAATAAAGAACATAATACCGCATCAAATGCAATGAGAATCACATTCAACAAGCTCATCAGCTATATTTTGAGCTTCTGAATCACATATAGTCATTCGCTAATGACTAAAGCTATGGAGCAACAGAAAAGAGCTTCTCATGTGTTCCTGTGCAGAGAGTTAAAGCCACACCTGTTCATGGTTATAGTTCAGGTGGGATATACCTTCTTATATCATCACTGAAGCCTCCTTCAATCATGGGATGAGTCCTCATGTCTATGTAACATATCGCCATATTGTGGCCACGGTTGTGATGTTCCCTTTTGCATACTTTCTGGAGAGGTACATGTATCCACTTCTCTTCAACACTTCATTTGCACTTCCATCACTATGCTTGACTTGTTTCATTGAAGCTTGATGCTTGTTTATCAATTCTGGTAGCACTTTTTCATATCAAATTTTGAATTTGCATTCCTGATCAATTTCAATTTATGCTATATGATCTATAACCTTTTTCATGTATGTGACTATATATGTTTTCCTGCAGAGATGCGAGACCAAAGCTGACATTTGCTCTTCTCATGGAAATTTTTTTGCTTTCTCTGTTAGGGTAAGGACCATGCATGCTGCTTCTAACATTCTAATCATAGGGCAGAGTGGAAACTTTATTTGTCTGACATGAAAATTTTCAGGGTTAGCGTAACCCTTAACATGTACTTTGCAAGCCTTAACTACACAAATCCGACCTTTGTTGCTTCCATGGTCAACACCATAGCTTCCCTTACCTTCATTATTGCTGTAGTAATCAGGTTTGCTTAATTCTTCATCGAGGTGAATTTAGAGTTACTAAACAAAGCCTATAATATATTTATGTAATCCTTAGAAGAGTTGAGTTATATGTAGGTTTGAGGTTGTTGATGTTTGGAATCCTCGTGGTATCGCAAAAGTTATCGGGACCATGATCTCCTTAGCTGGTGTTTTGATTATGACACTGTACAAAGGACCCGTCATGAAAAATTTATGGCGTCCTCTAATTCACATTCCACGGAAAAGTGCTGCTATCACCGAAGACTGGTTAAAGGGTTCAATTCTTACAGTTTCAAGCTGTGTTGCGTGGTCTTTATGGTACATTATGCAGGTTTTAACCTTAACTCAGTCAAAACTATTACAAGTTTTTATGTATACATTTTTCACGACATGCATATAGGAAGAACTGGCTTGAATATAAAAACACACAAGTAGTTGTACTAGTTTGGTTTCTACTTTGTATTCTTATTGCTGCTCTTGCTTGTAACTAGAAATTGTCACGTTTCTTAGTTTTGTCATGTTTTTGTGGAATTCAGGCATCCACTTTGAAAAGATACCCTGCTCAACTCTCACTCACCACGTGGATGAGCTTTGTTGGAGCAGCACAATCAGCTGTTTTTACTGTTATAATAGAACACGACTCTTCTGCATGGACTATGGGGCTAAACATTGACTTGTGGTCCACAATATATGGTGTCAGTAATATAATAAGCTGTTAAATGAAGTGTATAAAATCTTTGTACCAACAAAAAGGAAGCACAAAATCCATACTTTTAACGATATCAATCATTGATGACAGGGAGTTGTAGTTGCTGGCTTCATAATCTACATTCAACTATGGTGCACTGAGAAAAGAGGACCAGTTTTTGTCACAATGTTTAACCCTCTTTCTACTATATTGGTGGCAATTCTAGCCTACTTTGTCTTTGGTGAGAAACTTTATCTGGGCAGGTAATAACCGATGCCTCGTAAATTCAATGTTTTTACTTTCAAAAATTACAAAAGAATGCAATTCTGCTAAAGCTGGTTTTAACATGATAATTTTTTTTTCAAATTATATTGCATGATATCCCTACACTCATTAATATAAGTACTTTTGTTAAATCCAAAATAAAACCTTATCTTAAAAAGAGGGAATATTTAGTTAATTGATAAATGTTTTTTCTTAATTAGCACTTTTGTTATTAGCATTTAAGGATCTTGATCACATTATCCACGATTTAAAGCATGCGACATTTACCTAAGGTATAAGATGGTATCTGAAATTTGTTTCTGATGAATGTTTAGCATCATAGGTTCAGTCATTGTCATAATTGGTCTTTACTTGCTGCTATGGGGCAAAGAACGTGACCAAGTGGTTTGCATGAAGAGCACAGATAAGTCACAGTGCAGTGCTGCAGACCCAGAATGCAGAATGTAGTCAATTTAACAGGAACTAAACTGAAGTCATGAAGCTAGGTTTCTAAGTTCTTTTGGCCAAACACTTTTCTGTAAAACCAACAAAATTTGTTGCTTTCAAATCCTCTGAAGTATTAATTTTAAAAATCAGGTCGTGTTTGTGTTTGAAGTAAAATTTGTAGTATTACCGTGTGTTTGGAAATGTGCTTTGATGTGAAAAGAAAACAATATTGTTTGACATGACTTTTTGTCGTTGATAATATTTCCTTTTATAATACAATAATATTTATTGACATAATAAAAATAAATATTTAATGAATGTTATAATAAAATAATAATTTATGAAACTGCAAATTAGATATAAGAGAAAAATAGAAATGTCAAAAGTACGATGAATCAACCTGAAAAACCATGTTCCTTTACAACGATATACAGCTTTAACGTATTTTTTTCTTTTAAGTGGTGGTAACTTATAATTCCATACCAACGCCTAACTACATTTTTATTAAATATTTTAAATTATTTTAATTTAACATTAAAACAATTGATTGTTAATGTATAATTAATCACTTTTCAAAAGAGATTATAAATAAAGAAGAGCACGTTTTTCTTTTTTATTTTTAGACGGATTACATGTGAAGGGATCCTCAAATAAATAAATAAATATTATTTTCTTTAATTTTAATGTATTTGCCGTTCCAAAATCTTTTACATATATGAAAAAAATAAATTGCCATTTATTAGAAAAGTTTGCATAAGCGCCTAGCAGTGCACAACCAAATTAAGCATGGAAATATTTTATTAATCTAATATTTTTCACAAGACCCCACAAAGATATAAAGATATTGTAAAAATATGTGATAGACTAGTACATATTTTTCACAAGACCACCACTAAGATATTGTAATAATGTAATACTAAAAAGGAATTCTCCACCTAAAATAAAAAATATATAATAATTATCGATAAATAAAATTTAGGTTTAATAGGTTTGGAGGTCCCTATATTTGGGGTTTGTTTCAATTGGGTCCTCCAATTTTGGAAGTGATAATTAGGTCCTAATTTTGTCAATTTGAATCAATAAAAGCCTTTCCGTTAAATGCAGTTAACGTCGTGAAGATTTTGAACATGTAGTACGTTGACCCTTCCAGGTGATACCGTTTTATAGGTGGATTATAAAAGGGTGAAATCTCTTTTAATTTAGGGATTTAAATTAAAATCCCTAAATTAACTGGAAGGGTCCTAAATTAAAAAGAGATTTCACCCTTTTATAATCCACCTATACACTTGAAACAGTATCACCTGGAAGGTCAACGTACTACATGTTCAAAATCTTCACGACGTTAACTGCATTTAACGGAAAGGCTTTTATTGATTTAAATTGACAAAATTAGGGACATAATTCATCACTTCCAAAATTGAAAATTGGAGGACCCAATTAAAACAAACCCCCAAATATAGGAACCTCCAAACCTATTAAACCTAAAAATTTATTCATAATATAAAAAATTCTTTAATAATATAACTTTTTTAATTTGTCAATAATCATTAATAATTTAAAATTGGTTAATAATTATGATCAAAACTAATTGATAAATATATGTTAATAAATATGTGATTGTGTTTTTTTTTCTTCTTTTCTATTTTTTCCCTTCCTCCTTTTCTTCTTTTTTTTTTCCTCCTCCTCCACCTTTGGTAGCCATGTTGTTGTGGCCTCCACCATTATTTCACCGCATATCGTTGTCGAGTCATTTTGCGCCTCCATAATTAACTTTGACTTCTCTTTTTCCTTTTCCTTCTATTCCTTTCTCTTTTTTTTTATCATCTTTCTTCTTCTTTTTTTACCTATTTCCACTTAATATAAAAAACTCTGGTTGACGGAAATTTTGGTATTCTTTTTTATTGATGAATTATTAATGAAAAATATTGTCAATATTAAAAATTATTTACACAGAATTTATGACAAACAAATTCATCGACAATAATTTTTTTTTTAGTAAGACAATTCGTTATATCAAGTAAAAAGCTAAAAGTAAAAAAATTTAAAACTTGTTATAATCTTGTTCACTTAATTACTTGCTTAGAGTTAAACTTTGGTTGCATGTTCTTTTGTCAAATTACAACAGCCTTTTCTATATTAAATAATAATAATTTAGTAATCTTAAATCTGAGTTTTATATATATATATATATATATATATATATATATATATATATATATATATATTATTAAGCTCTCCCAAGTCATGATCAACTAGGTGATTCATCTTCCAAATAACTTTTTTTAAATTATTTTTATTAAATATTAATCTTAAAATAAACTGTTTAGGTTTATAAAAAAAGTTGAAATTTAAAAATTTAAGCTTAAGGACAAAAAGACTTGAAATTTCATATGATATTATGAGTCTTGATGGAATTTATTTTCTTGCCAAACAAAATTTTATTGTTTTAACTCATTTTTTTTATATACTTATTTTTAGTAGTGTTTTATATATTATAATTTTTTATTTTCTATGAAAATATATAGATATATAAACTAAAAAATTATGAATTAGTCTATTCAAAACTTCAAAAGAAAATAATCAAGTTAGTGATGGTCCTAAAATAAAAAATGAAACTAACTATTCAACAATAAGAGCTAGAAAACTTTGAACTTTTGTTAGATATGAATATTCATTACGACAATCTATTTGCAGTTAACTTAGGTAGTAAGAATTTACAATAAAAAAGATATGTGTATTGATGAAGTTATTGAACAATTAAAAGGTCTTTATTCATTTTTTGAAATATTGAGGAAATGGATTTGAACATACACTGGTTTTTGCCAAAAAAAATTACTTTTGAAATTGATATAGAGTTTAAGTTTTGTAAAAAAGATATTAGTCGTAGAAAGAAAAAATTTATGGAAATGTTGTTAACAATGAAGGATCTCTCTTCAAACCCAAGGTACAAAGAAAATGTTTTACATATAAAAATAACTAAGTTTTTAATATGTATGATAAGTTTTGTTATTCTAGTTATAAACAGAACCCTAGGTTAGCTAGATTACATACTATGCTATATCAAATGAGAATGAAATAATAGAATCTCTTAAAAAATTGAACAAATTAAAATATATAAAGATATTTTTGGTTTTTTATTTAGTGTTAAAAAGGTAAAGTCTTTAGAATGTATTCTTTTGAAAGAAAAATTCTTAAATTTTAAAAAATATTTGAAATATGATAATCTGTTATATCTTGATAGATTAAATTTACTTTCATAATTAAATATCTTAAAAAAGTATATAGGATTGAAAAATAATAAATCGATTGACATTCTTAAGAATATTTTTTTTTCAAATGCATATATAACTTGTACAATAATGTTAAGAATTTAAGTATTCAAAGGACTTTTTCAAAACTAAATATAATAAAAGTTTATTTAAGATCAACAGTACTTCAATAAATATTAAATAGATTGATTTTATTATCTATTGAAAAAAATTATTAAATAATTTTGTATAACAAAATTCACAAATAAAAAATAAAAAAATAAAATTATAATATATTTTAACAAATTATTTTATTAGTAAATAAAAATATATCATTGTTAAATTTGTTTTAAATTTCTAAAGTCTTTAAACAACTCTTGAATAAACTATAATTCTTACTTAATATAATCTTATAAATTTTAATTCTAACTCTATCTTATATCTCAATCTTAAAAAATAAGATTTATACTTATAAATTTATTTACTTTTAGTTAAACGAAACTTTCAAAAATCTCTCATATAACATAGCATGACAAAAAAAAGTTAAAAGAACCTTCCAAAATTCGACCCCAAGAAACTAAATTCCATGTGTTTTTGTGGCCAAAGATACCAAATAAAGTTGGGAATTTGGTTCTCCGAATTCCGAGTTCCCTACTGCTACTATGATCCATATTAGTGTGAAAAATAGAATAACTAGGAGTATTTAGATAATATTTTTTTAAAATATTATTTCTGAAAAGAAAAAAAAAATCTATAGTTGAACTAACTAGATTGAATTCTTCAATTTTACAAATTATTTTTCAATTTTAGTGGTTCAGAAACAAGTTGACATTACCTTACAATTTATAAATCAAACTGTGGTTTTCTCTTCCTGTGATTAGATGCTCATTTATGGGCTAATGTAAATGCAAAAAAGCATTTAACAGTGGCATCAATGTTTCTAATATTTTAATAATTTTAAAAGCCAAATTAACAGTCTCCAACAGTGCTGAACAATGTTTAGTGGTTTGATATCAATTTTAAGATTTATTAGATTTTTTGTTTAATGCTTTTAAAAGTGCTGAACAATGAATTATTTATAACTTTTAAGAAAAAATAGATTAAATGAATTTCAAATTATGAGTCAGTCATATATCAAAGACTTAATATTATTATTATTTTTAATTCAAAATTTTAGAACTACGAGTTTAAAATTTTCTGTATATGCTATCCTTCTTTATCTTCTTGAATGTAAAACTTCATACTCTACTTTTAAATTCCTAACCATAGTTGTCCTTATTTTCAAATCTCCATGATGAGAACTTGAACTACGTGAATTATAAAATTAACCCACTAACTACACTTACAAGAACTTGACTTCGTAACTAAAATGATCAGAATGTAGAAAATTACTACCAATCACGAAAAGTTGATTTTTGGTAAGGAAATAACTATTTGCGAAACTTCTACTATAAATTTAATTTATTATGTCACAACCCATTAATTAAGCATTATTAGACACGGCCACGTGTCGACCGTCCGGTCTTCTCTGGTGAGTGGGAGACCAATTCTGCAAACATTAAATTACCGCCCTTCGTAATCCGTGCAGAGGCGGCAGAGCAGGAAAACCCTGAAAGTGGGAACCAGGTGGCGCTCTTGGATTAGCCGGACGTGTTTAGTGGAGACCAGGTGGCAGCCAAAGAATGGCCGACCGTTCGTGTTGGAGGTCATATTTAAGGTAAGAAGAAAAACAATGCAAGTATTTCTGCATGCAATCTTCTTCTTCTTCTGTAAACCTAATATTCTGAAAATCTGTATTTTCTCCTCCTTCTCTCTAAAACCTAGATCTTCTCTCTAGAATTCCGACCACCGTTTCATCTCCGATCATCAACTTCCTTCAGAATTATTACTCCTGGTGTCAAGAGCTTTCATCCTATCCGATCAGTTTTCAAATCGGAGCAGTTGGACGTCCGGTCAATCTTGTTGTAGAACTAGAAGTTAGCTGGAATAGAGGTAAGGGAAGCTTATAAGATTTAATTTGGATTTTCTGTATGATTTGAATGTATGTTTGATTTATGCATGTTTGATTGATGAATTATATGATTTGATTTTCTGAGAAGAATATGATAAGTATAAACTTAGAGAAAATGTAAATCTGAAACCGAAGGTCATTAGGATCGTTCGGTTTTTCCTTGTACGAACGTTTTTGGTATTGTTATATTGAAATCTAAATGACTTGCTTATTTAGTCGTAATAGTTGATCTATTTCAGAACGTTCGGTCTTATACCGAGTGTTCGGCTTTAACGCATTCGGTCTTAGACTGATTGTTTAGTCTCATGTTTACTATATTGATTCTCGTATCGTTCGTTCCCCTGGACGTTCTTTGTTATGTTATTGAAGGTACTCGGTCATAAACTGAGAACTCGTTTTCATAATTAATTACCTTGGTTATTCGGGACGTACGGTCTTCCACTGAACGTTCGATTTGTAAGAGGGATTTCATATTTGATAAATATTAAGTTTCATAAATCGTATCTGAATTCTGAAACCGTCCGTTTTATAACAGTCTTATCTATTTGAAAGTGTTCGGTCTTACACTGACACTTGATTCATCATGGAGTGTTCGGTCTTGTACTGACGCTTACTTTATTTGAAGAGAACTCTTTCATTTATTGATGTCGGTCTCAAAGACGTTCGGTTTGAATTGTATTGTATTTCGGTTTGTTCTAAATTGTCGACCTTGTGTCACTCATTAAAGTAGCCTGGAGAAACAAGTTCATCCTCGGTGTTAACCGACCGGTTTATTGATTTTGTAAGAGAATTCCAAGGAGGAACGTCTCATGATTGATTTTATTTAGTTTAGTATGACCGTGGCAAAAGGCTCAGGTTCTGACTCTATCCTGATATTATGTGATTACGCCACCTCAAGTAGAGGAGGGTAACTCATGTGTGGGAATGGCAGGAGGTCCTTTAGCCTCAGGGTATTTCTATACCGAGGTGGTTTCACTGGACTAACCTCGGGTGGCGGTTTGTTGAGTGTATCCCAGCCAGGTCCACCCGGGTGCAGAGAGCGGCGAGCATACGGGGTCATACCGTCCGGACAATTTGTAGAATAATTGAAATTGTTGATGTTATCGTTTGGTTTTGAATGAAACTCTTTGGACTTATAAAGTTTGATTGTGATATTGTTGTTAATTGAATTTTTATTGAAGTTTTATAAGCTTACCCTTGTTTATCTTTGTAATTTTTTATGTGTGCCGTTCGGTATTTGATCGTACGGTTGTTCTCTTCACTGCAATGATCGTCCTTTTGGGTGTGAGCAGAAGGAACTCAAGACGAGTCATTGGAAGAAGCTCTGCAAGTGGAGCAACCTTTGGGCGTGCTGCCGGAGAATTTTGAAGGACCGTCCGGTCCTTAGTTAGAGTTGCATATTTTGATTTCTGTAGATGACGTTCGGTTCAATTGTTTTGTAAAGCCGTCCGTCCTAGACTTTAACTTTAGATTCCCGACTTGTATATTTTCGAATGGTTAAAGTTTATGTTATATGTTAGCTTTCGTTCTATTTCTTTTACTCGTTCCTTTTCACTGTTCTTTAATATTATTCCTGATAACTCCTATAATAAAATATAGCTTTTGTTATATATTATTGGGATGTTACATTAATGGTATCAGAGCAGTTTCTCCCTTAGAATGCCTGTAGGTTATGAGTATGCTTTGCTTGTGCTGTGTACTCACATGATCAGTTAGATTTTCTAACTTCTTATTGAAATTCATGAATTTTTCTTTCTGTTGAAAACAGAAAATGGCCCCAAAGACCACCCCCACAACCGGCCGATCGTGATGCGTCCGGCAGTAATAATAACTTGCTGGAATCGGTGTTAGCGGCGCTTCAACAACAAAACGCTAATTTGATTCAGCAAAATGCAATCGCAATGCAGAATTCAGAAGCGGCTAGGGTAGCTGCAGAGTCAACTCAGAGGCAATTGATGGAGTTACTGAGGACGGGCGTACAGACTGGTGGACCGTCCGTTTCTTCCGTAACCAATCCAACGGAATGGAGTCTGGAGAATTTCCTTCAACACCGTCCGGCCAAGTTTGACGGAAAGTGTAGTGCGGATGAGGCTGACCGTTGGTTAAGGGATATGGAGAAAATTTACAATGCCAAGAGATGCCCGAACGAGAATAGATTGTTGTATACCGAGTATCAGCTCACCGGTGAGGCAAGTCATTGGTGGAGTGCGATGAAGATGTTACTGGAAGAACAGCGGATCCCAATCACTTGGGAATTGTTTAAAGAGAAATTCTATGGAGAATATTTCCCTAACAGCGTGCAGTTTGCTAAAGAGGTAGAGTTTCTTCAGTTAGTTCAGGGAGGGATGTCGGTGTCTGAGTATACCGACCGTTTCAAGCATCTCGTCCGGTTCTATACAATGGGTATCAACGAGGAATGGCAGTGCAGGAAATATGAGAACGGATTGAAGCCGGACTTAAAAGTGATGATCTCCAGTTTGTGCATTACATCTTTCCCGACCCTTGTAGAAAGAGCCAAAGTACTGGAAAGGAATATGGCTGAAGCGGAACGACAAAAGAAGCAGCAACAGCCGACCGGTAGGGTATCTATTCCCACTCGGACCGGTCAAGTAGTAAGGAGGTCACCTTATTCTCGACCTGTGCCGTCCAGTACTGGTGTTTCCTCGCAAACTCTAGTTTCGTCCGACCGGTCGATACAGCAGGGATCTGTCAATTGCTTTAATTGTGGAGGGCCACATTACCGATCGTCCTGCCCTCAACTGATAGGATTCAAGCATTGCTCTAAGTGTGGAAGAAACGGCCATCTTGACACTGAATGCAATATGGGAGGCCGAGCGGTTATGAGACCTCCAGTGGCAGGCAGAAGTGGTCAGAGAAATAGCGGAAGAGCTCAAGCAACCGGCCGGGTTTATGCGCTGAATGGAGTGGAGGCAGCAAGTTCAGGTAATCTTATCATCAGTACTTGCTTGCTGTATGGTGTTCCCTGCTGTGTGTTATTTGATTCTGGGGCAACACATTCTTTCATCTCGAAGGCATGTGTTGAAAAACTGGGTATAGTCAAGAATGAGATGCAGCTTGATTTGGTGGTGTCAACCCCAGCAGCTGAAGAGATTAGGACGTCTACTGTATGTATTAGATGTCCTATTGAGGTAGAAGGGTACAAGTTTAAGGTAAATCTTATCTGTTTACCTCTTCAAGGCCTAGAAGTAATCTTAGGGATGGATTGGTTGACTACCAATCACATTCTCATTGACTGCGGGAAGAAGAAGTTGATTTTCCCAAGAGAAGAAGAAAAGTTATCGTTGACGCTCGGTCAACTCCGAGAGGATCTCATAGAAGGAGCCATGTGCTTCCTGATATTAACGCGTGAGGAAGGAAGTGAAGGAGACCGTTCGTCAGGAAACCGAGCGGTTATTGAAGAATTCATGGACGTTTTTCCGGACGAAGTGCCAGGTCTACCTCCGCTCCGAGAGGTTGAGTTCGCCATCAACTTAATCGCACAGGCCGGTCCCGTATCAGCGGCACCGTACAGAATGGCCCCAGCAGAATTGGCCGAGTTGAAAAAGCAAATTGAAGATTTACTGGAGAAGAAATTCATTCGGCCGAGTGTCTCGCCTTGGGGAGCGCCCGTTCTGTTAGTTAAGAAGAAAGACGGTAGCTCTCGGCTTTGCGTAGATTACCGACAATTGAACAAGTTGACCGTTAAGAACAAGTATCCGCTGCCGAGAATAGATGACTTGTTGGATCAGCTGTCCGGTGCGACCGTATTCTCTAAAATTGATTTAAGATCCGGGTACCATCAGATCTTGGTGAAAGAAGTCGACATTCCGAAGACTGCATTTCGGTCTCGATACGGCCATTACGAATATGTGGTAATGCCGTTCGGTGTTACCAACGCACCTGCCGTATTCATGGACTATATGAACCGGATCTTCAGGCCGTTCTTGGACAACTTCGTAGTGGTGTTTATTGACGATATCCTCATCTACTCCAAGAACCGAACGGAACATGAAAAACATTTGAGGATAGTTCTTGGTGTGCTAAGAGAAAAGCAGCTGTACACTAAAATGTCCAAGTGCGAATTCTGGATGGAGCAGGTACAGTTTCTTGGACATGTGATTTCGGCCGGCGGAATTGCTGTGGATCCGGCCAAAGTACGAGCGGTTCTAGAATGGGAAACACCTCGTTCGGTTTCGGACGTTAGGAGTTTTGTTGGGTTGGCTGGCTACTACCGAAGGTTTATTGAAGGATTTTCTAAGATAGTAGCGCCCTTAACTCAGTTGACCCGAAAAGATCAACCGTTCGTCTGGACCGACCGGTGTGAGTCCAGCTTTCAGGAATTGAAGCAGCGATTGACGAACGCTCCGGTCTTGATAATTCCGGACGTCAATCAACCCTTCGTAGTATTTTGTGATGCATCATATCAAGGTTTGGGTTGTGTTTTGATGCAAGAAGAGAAGGTCGTTGCCTATGCCTATCGGCAATTGAAGGTTCATGAGAGGAATTACCCAACTCATGATCTTGAGTTGGCGGCCGTAGTGTTTGCATTGAAGATTTGGAGGCACTATCTATATGGCGCTCGGTTTCAAGTATTCAGCGACCACAAGAGCCTCAAATATTTGTTTGATCAGAAGGAGTTGAATATGAGGCAAAGAAGATGGATGGAATTCTTGAAAGACTATGATTTTGAACTGCAATACCATCCGGGAAAAGCGAACGTAGTGGCGGACGCTTTGAGTAGGAAGACCGTCCACATGTCTACAATGATGATCAGAGAGCTGAAATTGGTAGAAAGCTTTCGGGATTTGAAGTTCCAAAGTGATCTAGAACCGAGCGGGATAAGATGCTGTAATATGAGGTTGTCGAGCAATATCTTTGAGAGAATTAAAGAGAAGCAATCGCTGGACGAAGAATTGCAAAAGGTAAGCAAGCCGACCGGTTTCCAACTGCATAAAGATTTTAGCTCCGGAACAGACGGTCTCCTAAGGTACCGGGGTAGAACGTGCGTTCCGAACGATGAAGATCTAAGAAGATTGGTTCTTGAAGAAGCGCACCAGAGTCGTTTAAGCATACACCCCGGTATGACCAAAATGTACAATGACCTTAAAATGTCTTTCTGGTGGCCGGGAATGAAGAATGACGTCGCCCGGTTTATCACTTCGTGTTTAACCTGCCAACGAGTCAAAGCAGAACATCAGAAACCGAGCGGCCAACTACAGCCCTTGGAGATACCTGAGTGGAAGTGGGACAGCATCGCCATGGATTTCGTGACTCATCTGCCCCGAACGGTCAGAAATCATGACGCGATTTGGGTAATAGTTGATAGGCTGACCAAGAGCGCCCACTTTCTTCCTATCAACTTGAAGATGCCTATGTCCAAGTTGGCTCAGCTATACATTAAAGAAATCGTACGGCTTCATGGAGTACCGTCCGGTATCGTGTCAGACCGAGACCCAAGATTCACATCTCGGTTTTGGCAAGTGCTTCAGCAAGAAATGGGAAGCAAACTTCATATGAGTTCTGCCTACCATCCACAAACGGACGGTCAATCCGAGAAAACCATCCAAACTCTTGAAGATTTGTTGAGAACCAGTGTCATGGATCACTTGGGAGTTTGGGATGAAGTCTTGCCGTTAGCTGAGTTCACTTATAACAACAGTTTTCATTCAAGTATTGGGATGGCGCCGTTCGAAGCTCTTTATGGGAGAAAATGCCGAACGCCTCTTTGCTGGTTCCAGGAAGGTGAAGCGGTATTAACTGGACCGGAGATCGTGCAGCAAACAACTGAGAAGGTGAAGTTGATTCAGGAGAGGCTTAAAGCGACTCAAAGCCGACAGAAGTCATATGCAGATAGAAGAAGGAAGCCGTTGGAATTTGCTGCGGGAGACCATGTATTTCTCAAACTGGACCGAAAGACCGGTGTTGGAAGAGTCGTTTGACCAAAGAAGTTATCTCCACGATTCCTTGGTCCGTATCAAATTCTGAGGCGTATTGGACCGGTCGCATATGAACTGACCTTGCCTCCTCCTTTGTCCAACCTTCACCCCGTTTTTCACGTATCACAACTCCGAAAATATATTGCCGACCCTTCGCATGTGCTTGAAGCCGACAACATCCAACTCAAGGAAGATTGTTCGATTGAGGTCCGACCGGTGAGGGTTGAAGAGTACGCAATAAGGCGACCGTCCAACAAACGTACCACTTTTGTTAAAGTTATCTGGGATGATCGATCGGACGACATCACTTGGGAACGTGAGGAAGAAATGAAAGAGGCTTATCCTCACTTGTTTGAAGGTACGCTCTAATTTTCAGGGACGAAAATTTTTATTTGTTGGGGGGAATGTCACAACCCATTAATTAAGCATTATTAGACACGGCCACGTGTCGACCGTCCGGTCTTCCCTGGTGAGTGGGAGACCAATTCTGCAAACATTAAATTACCGCCCTTCGTAATCCGTGCAGAGGCGGCAGAGTAGGAAAACCCTGAAAGTGGGAACCAGGTGGCGCTCTTGGATTAGCCGGACGTGTTTAGTGGAGACCAGGTGGCAGCCAAAGAATGACCGACCGTTCGTGTTAGAGGTCATATTTAAGGTAAGAAGAAAAACAATGCAAGTACTTCTGCATGCAATCTTCTTCTTCTTCCGTAAACATAATATTCTGAAAATCTGTATTTTCTCCTCCTTCTCTCTAAAACCTAGATCTTCTCTCTAGAATTCCGACCACCGTTTCATCTCCGATCATCAACTTCCTTCAGAATTATTACTCCTGGTGTCAAGAGCTTTCATCCTATCCGATCAGTTTTCAAATCGGAGCAGTTGGACGTCCGGTCAATCTTGTTGTAGAACTAGAAGTTAGCTGGAATAGAGGTAAGGGAAGCTTATAAGATTTAATTTGGATTTTCTGTATGATTTGAATGTATGTTTGATTTATGCATGTTTGATTGATGAATTATATGATTTGATTTTCTGAGAAGAATATGATAAGTATAAACTTAGAGAAAATGTAAATCTGAAACCGAAGGTCATTAGGACCGTTCGGTTTTTCCTTGTACGATCGTTTTTGGTATTGTTATATTGAAATCTAAATGACTTGCTTATTTAGTCGTAATAGTTGATCTATTTCAGAACGTTCGGTCTTATACCGAGTGTTCGGCTTTAACGCATTCGGTCTTAGACTGATTGTTTAGTCTCATGTTTACTATATTGATTCTCGTATCGTTCGTTCCCCTGGACGTTCTTTGTTATGTTATTGAAGGTACTCGGTCATAAACTGAGAACTCGTTTTCATAATTAATTACCTTGGTTATTCGGGACGTACGGTCTTCCACTGAACGTTCGATTTGTAAGAGGGATTTCATATTTGATAAATATTAAGTTTCATAAATCGTATATGAATTCTGAAACCGTCCGTTTTATAACAGTCTTATCTATTTGAAAGTGTTCGGTCTTACACTGACACTTGATTCATCATGGAGTGTTCGGTCTTGTACTGACGCTCACTTTATTTGAAGAGAACTCTTTCATTTATTGATGTCGGTCTCAAAGACGTTCGGTTTGAATTGTATTGTATTTCGGTTTGTTCTAAATTGTCGACCTTGTGTCACTCATTAAAGTAGCCTGGAGAAACAAGTTCATCCTCGGTGTTAACCGACCGGTTTATTGATTTTGTAAGAGAATTCCAGGGAGGAACGTCTCATGATTGATTTTATTTAGTTTAGTATGACCGTGGCAAAAGGCTCAGGTTCTGACTCTATCCTGATATTCCGTGATTACGCCACCTCAAGTAGAGGAGGGTAACTCATGTGTGGGAATGGCAGGAGGTCCTTTAGCCTCAGGGTATTTCTATACCGAGGTGGTTTCACTGGACTAACCTCGGGTGGCGGTTTGTTGAGTGTATCCCAGCCAGGTCCACCCGGGTGCAGAGAGCGGCGAGCATACGAGGTCATACCGTCCGGACAATTTGTAGAATAATTGAAATTGTTGATGTTATCGTTTGGTTTTGAATGAAACTCTTTGGACTTATAAAGTTTGATTGTGATATTGTTGTTAATTGAACTTTTATTGAAGTTTTATAAGCTTACCCTTGTTTATCTTTGTAATTTTTTATGTGTGCCGTCCGGTATTTGATCGTACGGTTGTTCTCTTCACTGCAATGATCGTCCTTTTGGGTGTGAGCAGAAGGAACTCAAGACGAGTCATTGGAAGAAGCTCTGCAAGTGGAGCAACCTTTGGGCGTGCTGCCGGAGAATTTTGAAGGACCGTCCGGTCCTTAGTTAGAGTTGCATATTTTGATTTCTGTAGATGACGTTCGGTTCAATTGTTTTGTAAAGCCGTCCGTCCTAGATTTTAACTTTAGATTCCCGACTTGTATATTTTCGAATGGTTAAAGTTTATGTTATATGTTAGCTTTCGTTCTATTTCTTTTACTCGTTCCTTTTCACTGTTCTTTAATATTATTCCTGATAACTCCTATAATAAAATATAGCTTTTGTTATATATTATTGGGATGTTACATATTCTATATTCAAATACCATCATCAAAACTTGTCAGGAAGATGCCTTTTTCTAAATCAATCAAACAATAAAACTAACCTTGCAGAAGAATCAACGCATGAGATTGGGACAAAAAGAAAAATAGTGGAACAAAAGATTTTTCAAGGGTCAGTAGTTTTCATCCATATATGCAATAGCAAATACATTATTAAAGAACATATTTAACATAGATCGCCCTATATTCATTAATGTAAGTCCTTTTTATGGTTACAGAAATACAGACATATTACCGGACTGCAGAATATAGTAAAAAAACTTTAACTGGAACCAAATTTTATCATGGAGATTTGTCATTTTTTATCATGTGGTAATATGAGGACCTATCTATGCTTTGTTCATATAATGATGTTTCAATATCATATCCTAAACTAAAAAAACATTTCATAGATCGAGTAAAAAATGACTCATCCTGAAACCACCAAAAAAATTGTTCTGACTAAATAGTTTATTAGGATGAACTTTGACTTTTCATTTTTTTTAATTGAAAAACCAATACAATTCCTATCCAATCTAAATTTAATAAATTAGATTGGATTTTAAAAATAAAAAATATAGATTTTGATATCGGATTCATTGAAATGAACTTAAATGACTTGGATCGATATGATTATAAATTGAATTTCAACATTTGATTTTTTTTTTCCAACATCTGGGTGCCTAATAACTAATGAGATGTCCCGAGTTTGAGTTAGAATGCAAATGTTGAACAAAATATGACGGAATTTAGCATGAAATGATCCTACCAAACTGAAATGTGTTTGGATAAGGGATTTAGTAATTCTAAAGAAATTAAAATTAATTGAGGATGAATTGTTTTAAATGAAAACCATTTCAATTTTTAAATGAATTGTCTTTGAAGAATTTTTTATCCAGGCACAGTAAAAAAAAATGAAATTTACTATAAAGTAAAAAGGAACAGCATTTAATTTATCGTGTTAATTGATCAAATATAAAAGAATGTCGGATCATGATTATTCATCTTTTCTTGAGAAGTAACTGGGGTAAAGAGAGAATAATCAAATGACATTAGCCTCATTTTTTAGTTTGTCGATCAGCTCATCCACAGATGAAAGAATAACCCCTGCTTTTCTCTTGGGAGGTTCTGTAACTTCAACTATCTCCAAATCAGATTTGATTTCCACATTCAACTCCTCCGGAGTGAACTTTTTTATGGGTTTCGACTTTGCTTTCATTATGTTTGGAAGAGTCGCATACCTTGGTTGATTCAATCTCAGATCGGTGCTGCATGGAGAAAAGTCACCAAGTCACCCAAACGTTAGAGCAACACAATATGTCCAACTATGTATATCAAGATTCGTATCAAATAAGTATTTATGAAACATGTCATCTTAGGTAAACGCAAATGGATTCTCATGTCTCTGCTCATTTGAATCACTTTGACTGATGTATATAGTTTACATTTTGTGATCACACATGTACTAAAGCGTAGGTTTAAGAGAAAAGAATCATCCTCACGATATTCCTCTTAAGTATTTGAATCTCAAATGAGGCATTAGTGACAGCGTTTCTATTGTAGTATAGTAATGCTTATACAGTAAGTTGCTAAAATAAATAATATTGTTGTGCATTTCGAGTTCAATTTATTGCTGTTTCTTCAGAGGGAGCAAGGAGCATATACCAGCCTGAAAATTCAGAAAACTTTCGACATCCTTATACTCTGCATGGTTGCTTGATAAGAGATAATCTTGTAAGAACAATCAAGAAACTTCAAGAAATTTCATCATAAGGATGCGCATCCCAGAGAAATTTCAAGAATAGTTATGAATAGATCAAAATTTAAAGATGACGCATGTAACAACTTTCTTTTGTATTTATTCATGTATATAAATTTCCAAGGCTGAGTGCACTTTTATTCAAGCTTTACACTCAGTCTCAAAAATATTATCTCCTTCAGTATCAAGTAACTAAAAAACCAAAAATAGAAAAGGAGAAAACATAGCATTAAAAACAAGTTCTACCATACTTGTGATTTCAAACACTCTCATGCTAAACAATACACAAAATAAAACGAAAACTACAATCTTACATTTAACATGATATTCCTTCTTTTCAGTCACATGCAAACAAACCAGCAACATTAGTCAAAGAGAAAGCTTTTCTTACCAATCTAGGGAGAAGTTAGTTTATAAAAGATTGTACGATGCTTCATGATCCAATTGGTTAATTGAAATTTAGTTATGAATGAAATGAAAAGAAAGTAGAAAATAAATGGGTCTTAGGTCACCACCATGTGATAAAGATAAACCCAGATGAGAGCAAGTATAAAAAGGCAAGGCTTCTTAGAAATATAGATAGGGTGGATACAACATTCATTTTAAACATAAAAGAATAAAAGAATATGACACTTACGTTATTACTGCTGGTAAGTTCAGACGCACAGTTTCTATACCATCATCAACCTCTCTGTCCACTGTGGCAACCCGTTTCTCTTTATCAAGGACAACCTACTGGAAAGCAGCAGTTAGTTATAAAATATTTGATCAGAAGAAAGAACATTTCATATTTTAGCCTAGAAAATATTATCAAAACAGGAGCACTGAACTGCAAATTTTCTTGAGCATCTGCTACAAATCTGTTTTATGTGCCTACATAACGAATAATTAAGAAATTCTACCACATGAAAACTTGATTACTCTAATTCAAACCAAGCAGATGACCGGGTATCCTTCCAAGAAAATCAAGTGGCAAATAGAGAGAATTTTTGTGAAAGCAGTGGCTAAGTAACTTAATCAATAATTTTTGTTACAAGACAGTTTTACACAAGAAACAACAATGACCAAATTCTAACTACTTTTGATAGAAAAATGAGGTGAAAGGATAGCACGAGGTCTGATCTTACAAGGAATCTGGGATAAGTTCAATCAATGTTCAAGAATATTGAAGAGGTAACAAGAAACAGATTTCAGATTCAGTAGAAGACTTTCGTAACCGAGTTTGACAAAAGAGCATGATTCCTAAAACCATCTATGATACCTGTGTGGCTGAGGCATTACTTTTAATACCCTTCGGTAGAAAACATTAAAACACTTACACCTATTAATAACCATAAGAGCTTCAGTTCCCTGTCTATTTTTTTTTTCCATGATAATATCTTAGATTTAGGCGTTGAAAATCCCCAAACCATGGTTTGTGGAGAAGCTACTGCTAAGTTCTTCGTTCTAAGAAGTTGGAGCTTTCCCACAAACCACTGCTATCTGGGGTGGGGACAGAACCAAGCATGCTATTAGTGGTTCGTTTGCCATATACACATACCCAATCGAACATGTCATGTATATACCCATCCTAAAATAAAATGAACAAAGGAAGTCCGATTCTAACGCCTAATGACTTCACAAAGGAATCAATAATCCTATTCTAGATGGACAGGGCAGTGATAAATAGAAGGAAAAAAATTTGAGAAAACCCAATCAACGGCACTGCATTTGAAGGAACCCGTTTGGTGTTCAAAGAAAAGATTTAGCTTTGACCAAATTGGGAAGAATGGAGGAGAGAAACAGTAAAATAATCTGAATACAGTGCATTAAGATGACATGTAACTTAAACACATCATAGATAGTCATGAAGACATTGTTTACTAATTATGCAAATAATGAAATGGACAACGCTAACCTTTGAAGCAAAAGTCCCTTGAGGCCAGTTGAGGAGTCCTGCTACCATCTGCCCTGTCTGATTGCAATCATCATCAATAGCCTGTAAAAAAAATAGCAAGAACACTTTATAGAAAACAACACAAGTTGAAGCACCAATTTCTACTTATCCCCAGAACACCCGCACAAACAAAAACCTGAATTTCCACAAATACAAGAATGGATAACAGTAGTAGTAATACCTGCTTGCCAAGGATGAGAAGATCGGGTTTCTCAATCTCCACGAGCTTTCTGAAGATTTTGGCAACAGAAAGAGGGAACAGGGAAGCAGTGGACTCGACGTGGATGCCTCTGTTGGCTCCCATGGCAAGACCCGTTCGGAGAGTATCTACGCATTGAGAGGGTCCGATGCTGACAGCAACAACTTCGGAGGCCAAGCCAGACTCTCTGATGCGAAGGGCCTCCTCCAGGGCGATCTCGCAGAAGGGGTTCATCGACATTTTCACGTTCTGGGTCACCACCCCCGTCTGCAAAGCGGCGTCGTGTTGAGCCAAATTGGGAGCGGAGAGAAAAAAAAAAAAAAAAAAAAACAGGTGAGTTTGTGAGTGAGTTTCTTACCTTGTCGGGCTTGACCCTGATTTTGACGGCGTAATCGACCACTCGCTTGACGGCTACCATTATCTTCATTGTGATGGGTTGAAGGTGGCGTGTGTGTTTAGGTACGGAGATGGAAATTATGTATGGAAGAAGGAGAGTGCATGTGCTATGTTTGCTGTACCAACTGCAAACAAAAAAACAACACAGTTTAATCCGAGATGAACACCAGCACGGTTAAAGCTGCTGTTTTAGAAGTTACTTTTCAAAGTAAAAGTAGGGTTTTGCCTAATTTCACAGTAAAAAAAAAAAAAGGTACACTTGTTATTGTTATTATAGCTTTTCTAACTCAATTATGATATAAAAGAAAAAAGAAAAAAAAAAGTTGTGTGTAGATTATTCTCTCTTAGGATAACTGGTATATTATCAGAATAGAATTAGTAGGTAATCTAAATATGTAAAATAGAACATTTTATTTAGAATGTAATTTAAGTTACTAGAATTAAAAAAAAAAACGTTTTTCAATTTATAAAATTAAAAAAAAGAAGTATTTTGTCTTATAACATAAACATCAATATTTAGTTGAACTTAATGTTTTATCCAAAAAGACTATTGAGTCATGAGAATGGAATAACTATGGTATGTTAAAATTAAAAATTAAAAAGAGATTGATTAAAGTTATGATAATTGATGATGATGAATTACTAGAGATTTAGAATATTGTAATATGTTAGGGTCGAAAAGAAGGATAGACGTGTAGAAGAAGTTGGTGGCGCTGCAATTGATCTTATCCAAGGTTTTAGCTTAGCGCATATCTCACTCAACACGACAAACATGACCTGGCTCTCCATCTCTATCCCATGCTTTTAATAACCACGATGAAGGAGAAATTTCTGGGAAGAAGAAGAGAGGTTTGGGCAGAGTTTGGTGGGTGCGTGAAATGCAGTTGGGACTATCTTTTCATAATGTAATTTTTTAAAATACTCTGAAATGAATCCAGAATATATTTTACTTTAATCATTCCAAAATGTATATTTTAAAACGAATTTCTAAATTTAGAAACGTATTTTGAAATGTATATATTTTTAATTATATTCTGAATTATACGATCGGATAAGAATTTTCGGATTCAAAAATAATTTAGAATTTTTTTTAATGCATTCGATGTGTATTTTCAAGTTTGAAAATACTTTTCAAAATATACATTTCATAATACATTAAAAAAAATTAAGGTGCATAGATAATTTTTAGTTTTTATCATAATTTTAACGAGGGCAGACGTTTATAAATTTTATTAAAAAAAAAGAGGTGCAAGAAGAAAAAATTCCATTTGTAGACGTTCCAAAGACACCAAAGGGTGTGGATGGGCAGTTTCTTTCAACACCTCCATGTATTTCTCCCTATACCCCTAAATTAATAAAATTCTATTTTTATCTTTTTTGAATTATAGAATCTGGAGATCATTTTTAACTTTCAAACATAGTTTTTTTTTAAAAAAAAAATTGTTAGACACGGTACAATCTAAAGCTAAAACTAACTTATAATATAATTTGTAGAAAAAAATAACTTGCGAATTAACTATCCAAAAACTTATTTTTTTAACAATTTTTATTTTTGAATTATGTAATTTAGAAACTGATTTAAGAAAAAAAAATCTATGAATTACATAATCCAAAAAAATCTATGATATGGAGGTGCAGGAAGAAACTGACGTGTGAATACAATTAAAAAGAAAGGCCTATGAAGCCGAAATAAAGGTGAGATGAGTGTCTTCCAAAAAAATGTTTTAAAAAATAGACTAGTGTGTTCCGAAAAGTAAAATCCAATGGGGTGAAGGAAGAAACATCTCAAGATATACTTTCCGATAAATACAGCCACCTAAGCCCTATTATCTTAAAAAAAACAGCTCTTTATTATTATCATTGTGGAAAAGTAATTATGAAATAGCAGACTTTTATTATACGATAATTATTACTAATTTCGGTCATACTAATATTTAACAGATTTCATCGATTTCTTTTTACCTGCCGAATACGCGTGGTTAATGGTTACAAAGTTGTTTCAGATTAATTAACATTAACATGTATTAAATACTTGAACATATTTTAAAGTAGGTTTAATTGGTCTTTTTTTGGGATTTGGTTCAAAATAATCCCATCTTTGAAAAAAGTTAATTAAGGTCCCGTATTTCATTAAAAATTGTTCAGTATGGTCTTTTTCGCAGACGCCGTTAAAATCATAATGGTACAAATGCTAGCATGGCAAAACTACAATGACATGTTTACTTCGAAGCTGACGTGGTACTGTGAAGTCATTTTAATGTTTAAATATTTAAGAAAAAAACAAAATGACATGAAATAGGTTAAGTCTGAGTTAAATGGATTAAAGTAAAAAACCCTTATCAGATTACACCATTTCTGGGTTTTTCGTTGTTGTGAAATTGGTGATTTCTGCTGATTCTACCGTTGATTCCTTGAAGGTGTAAGTGGAACATTGTACCTACGTGAGGTAAGTGGTCATAATTTAAGCCTAATTAGTTGATGTTCTTGTTGTTTTATTTAGGGGTTAGGGTTTAATTTGATTTTGTGTTAAATATACGTATTTTGTTCAATTGACGATAATTTAAATTTGTTGTTTAAATATTTTTGTTGAATTTGGGGTATAAATTTGGGGATTAGGGTTTAATTTGGTTTTGTGTTAAATATACAAATTTTGTTCGATTGATGATTTTGGGGGTATAAATTCATTGTTTAAATATTTTCTGTTGAATTTTGGGGTATAAATTTGGGGGTTAGGGTTTAATTTGATTTTGTTGTTTATCCTTTTCTGCAACTTTTGGACTAAAATTTTCAGATCACAAATCCTCTTCCTTTTGTCTGACAATTTCATCATCTCTTTCCTCATTATTTTTTGCAGTACACAATTTAAAAAAGTTACAGTAATGCCTCTTGAAGATCAACCTTGTTAATCACCACACTTGCAATGAGGGATTATCCCACCTCCCCTCCAACCACCATCATTTGTGGATCGCGAATTTCTTTCCCACCCTGTTTTGGAACAACCTTGGGAAGAAGTCATTTTTATCTATCCATAACCACTGTGCTAAAAAAAAGTGAACAACTTGAATTAGACATAATAACCTCAACTTTAAACATTTCTACCAACTTATTTCATTTCACAGTGTCACGTAATCATTCAACTAAACAGACGTTTGGCTACTGTGGCATTTGCACCGTTATGATTTTAACGGTGTCAGTGAAAATGATCCTATTGAACATTTTTTAACTAAATACGGGATCTTACTGAACTTTTTTCAAAGGTAGGATCATTTTGAATCAAACCTCCAAAAGAAGAGATCAAATGATGTATTAAATCTTTAAACTAGCTCACATTTGATGGGAAAGGAGAAAATTATTAGAGAAAAAGAATATAATTTGATGTTTAACTAAAAAAATAATTAAGTTTCGTCATTATTTTTTTATTCAATTTTATTTCATGTTTTTGTTTGATCAAACCTTTTTAATTTTTACCTTACTTTTGACTTACTTGTTTCTATTATTTTGTCAAGGTTAAATTTTTTTTTCAGATCTTGAATATAAAATTAAAATTTATTTGTTTTTGAAATTTTAATATATTTTAATTTTCTATCTTAAAATCAAACAAGTGTAATTCTCTTAACTTAAATATATAAACTTCCATTTTAGTAATGTTAAATGACATTTGAAATTGACATTTTAACTTAAGTGTGTGAAAACATTTATTAACAAGTAAAAATTTAATATAATTAAATTAGAAAGATTATATGAATTTATTTTTTTAAAATTTAAAGATTAAATTATAAAAGAATTTCATAAAAAAAAAACTTTTAATTTTGCATGTCACAGTATGAGAGTCTTTCCATACCTGCCGTTGTCACACCAAAAAAGGTTATTTTAGGAAGGTGTCCAAATTACTTAAAGAAAGTTTTAGGAAGCGTGTATAGGCGATTCTAAGAATTATTTTTGGTATGCATTCTTGTTTTTGGTAGAATATTCTTATACACTGAAAAAACAAGTGAAATTTCTGACAGAGAAAAAGAAAAGGCAGGTGGAATTGAGAGAAAATTATATCAAATCTTGCACCCACTGTGTGGTCTTATTCGAAGAACATCTTTTTAAAATAAATTCACACACAGAAGAAAAAACGTTGAGCTGATTTAAAAAGGATAATATATTTGAAAATATTCTAACATCTATATTAATATTAATATTTATGATTATTATTATTAATTAGATGATGTTAAAATATTATAAAAAAATGTTGTTATATATCATTATCATTTAAAAAAACATACGACAGTGAGGCCCATGACATAGAAGATTATTTTTTCTCCTTTTGGGGATTACCTTCTTTAAACTTTTGGTAGTGTTTTTTCTCCCTTCCCTTTTTGACAAAGATGTAGCATCTCACGGGTTCCTGAAATGTGCAGCAGATCGTGTAGCTCTGCCCATGCTTACGTGCACATGGCCTTCAAACAGACCACGATTTTGGGGGACTCTATTATCAGAAAAACATAGCAGAGGATGATGCTTTGGACATAAAGTAAAACAAGAGGTAAAACTTGGTATCAATGTTTAAACCTTCAGAAATTACTATGTGCAGACAAATATTTGGTAGGGCAAAATCATAACTACAACCATGATTGATGAACTACTACCACCAATAAATTTGGATGTTCCTTCATTACTTAATATAATATTTCAACCGCAAATTAATGATTGATTCTTACAAGCTGGAAACAGATGAAACTGCGGAACAAAAACCATCACCAAACCAACCAAATATGACCAAACTTATCTTTCCATCCACCAGCATTACAACACACACACACACACACACTGTGTACAAAAATATAATTTTGGTGGCTGAATATTATTTATCAATGGAAAAAGGACTCCCACCCTCCCCCTTCTATTAAAATAAACCTTGGGACACCTTCCTTCACCTATCTACTTCATATTCAACCTTGGATTCTCCATTTTGGTATCTCTTTTACTTCTTTTTCTACCATTACTTTTACTTCAAACCCATATTTCCTTATTTCTCTTTTTCTTATGCTATGCTTGTGTTTCAATTTGATTTTTGTATTTCAATTAGGTTTACATGACTGATTTTTTTTTTTGGAAGTAATATTAAACATGGTTGCTATTGAAACTTTTTCATGAAAAATAATAACATTGTTGTTTTTGAAGAATTAATGTCCAGTTACCTTAAACGCAACTAATCACAAACGTGCACTTAATCGATCCAAAGTGGAAAAGTATTTTTCTTTAGAAAGCTATTCTGTGATGATTTCTGCAATGATGCTCATTATCATATCTCCTTGTCATTTGAAGCAACCAGACAGAACCACAACACGAAGCCATTTTATACACTCAGAAACATACAAATACAGCAATAATGGTTTCAAGTTAAAATTAAATGCAATTGAATATTTGTGTGTCATACAATCCTATGACCTGTTCATCATCTAACATGGTAACATCTCTATCTCACAAAAAAGAAGAAGTAAAGACCTAAGAAACTTGCAAGTTGCAAACATATTGGAAAAGAGAAATTTCAGGGTTCCAAAGAAACAGGTTGCACAGAACTCCTGGATCTACTTCCATGTCCGAAGGAAAAGAATGATCTCTTGACTCTATTGCTAGCACTACCACTGCAGCCTTCGGGGGTGCTGACTTCATTGACTTGTCTGTTCTGCAGCCTCAGAGCTTCTTGAACTGCTAAATAGAACTGTCTATCCCCTGATGAGTCCATGGAGAAAGACCTTCTGATTGGTTGCACTGAAAACTGGTTATCTTTTGCTCTAATATCAATACACTCATCTCCCATGCTCGTCACTTTATGCAGTTTCATTGCTTTCTTCTGCACATTTCCTTGTTCCAATTTCCTTGGCGTACAAGAACTAATAAGAGATGTTGGTGATGGTAACTCCAAACCATTTCCTCTCTCTCGCAAATTTTGGCTTCTATCATGGATATTACCCAATTCAATTACAACAAAATCTTCATCTCCTCCTATGTGGTTTTCCCCAGGTGGAGTTTGATCCGGAGGGGAAGAAGACCTCAGTGCAAGAAGCTGCTCCACGTGGAATCTGCTTGTCAAGGAAATGCTTGTTCTACAGAGAGGGCAATTGGCATTGCTCTGAAGCCAAACATCTATGCAATCAATGTGAAACACATGACTGCAATTTGGTATAATCCTGAGTTTCTCATCTTCTTGAAACTCATTCAAGCAAACAGCACATTCTCCAGATTCTCTATCATCCCCTTGTGTCTTGTATTGAATCACAGGGATTAACCGGATCATTGCTTCATCCAGTCCACGAGCTTCTGTGCCTGGTGAGTACATTGGTGATGGATCTTCACGCCTTCTAGATGGAGAAAAACGTCTTAGAATATCAATTCTGTGCCAATTGAGGCAGCATTTGATCACAAAGATGTAGTAGCTCACAAGCAAGAAAGCCGTGGCCATTATTCCTATTATGGCAATTGCAATTATGGGAAAACTGGTGCTAGAAGAATGCTGATGAGGATGAAAGAACGAACCCCCTGGACTTGTGACCGGAGAGAGTGCTTCCGATTGTGACACATGTTGTGAGACATAAATCAAGTATCTTCTGCTTGCAAGATCCATCCCAGATGTCAAAGACAAAAATGCAGACCAATTGGTTCTTTCAGATCTTGAACATAAGCAAAAGACATGAATAGAATGACTCTCCAAATGTAAGAGTTTAGGTTGAAAATAAATATCAGCTGTTTGAAATCTAAAGCTTGTGTACTGTGTACTACTTGAGGTAAGCTATGATTGTTATGAAGTAGAATATGGGAGTGAAGAGAGTTAACGAGTAAAGTACTTGGCTGTTAAGTTGTTATCAAATAGGGAGAAAAAACTAGTTTTGAAAAAAGATGGCTGAGGAGAGAATTGAAAGCAGATTCAAGACTATTAAACCAATGAAAACTGGAGGAGTATGGAGAAGGGAGAAGATAGCAAAGCTAGATGGTGTTTAAATGAGGGTGGTGTGGTGGGGGTGAGGTGGACAATACATTAAGGTCTTGAAATTCAATGAAAATGTTGACAAAAACCTGTTTTCTTTATTAAGGTTGGAGGGTGGAGTCTTAGCTCAGACTACGGAGTTGGTGAATTTCTCAGAGGTTCCCAGAGAGAGTTAGGCTAGAAAATTGTTCAAGTGTCTTGGACACTGCTCCTATTATATTTTAGGTTACAGCAGCGTATGATCCAATTTTAAAATTATAGACCTTAAACAGTGTATGAACAGTGATAGCACCATGTGTTTAATGCCATAAGCCTCTTATCATAAATGATTGAATAGTTTAAATATTTCAGATTTGTATATGTACAAGCAATAGTTGTACTCTATTTTCATCATAATCAATGAAGGAGCCTACCAAAAAAAACTTGTTATTGAGTCCTTAAAAGAGACCACTAATTTGTCATGGAATAAAAAAAGTACTTTTTTCTCGTTCCTTTTTATGCTACATTTTTTGTCTAATATTCTCAAACTTCAATAATACACAATACACACTGCACAGACTTTCTAAATCATGTGTTCTACCTTGATGCAGATAGATCATAATTACCTAGAAATACTGCACACATATAATCCTTTTAGAAGAAATTTGAATTGATATGGATAACAACAGAATATATATATATATATATATATATATATATATATATATATATATATATATATATATATATATGTGTGTGTGTGTGTATTATGGTATCAGTACAAACAGGTGCACTGCATACTTAAATGTGCACATATTATATGTTGCACAGTTTCATGGTAATTAATGTGTTGGGCAGAAAATCAACTTCAGAATTTCCTGGCTATTCTTTTGAAAAAAGTGGTTGTCCCTACAGGAGAAAAAAACCTTGGAACAGAAATTATTTTTTATCAGAACGTTAGTGATAATTGTTCTTTAAGTGCAATCAATCATTCACACGTTGTGAATCCAAAAGGACAAAATGATCATTAACACACCCACATCGGTGGAGTTCAACTGAGCAAGGTACAAAAGAAAGAAAATCTGCTTACTGGTTTTGTTTGGTGATTAGATAGGAAATAAAAGTTAATTCTTTTTCTTTTTCCTAGTAAACAAACCAGAGATAAATAAGGTTAATGAAGAAAAAAGGGGTAATTTTTTTTTTGCAACTAATTAAATCATAATGAATGATAAAGAAAAGGTGTGAGACAGGCACCCCCACATGCAGCCCACCATATGAGTCCTTAATCAAAGGGCTGACCGTTGAGGGAAGATGTTGACTGTCCGCCTATCTTATTTGAAAAGCTTAGGGCAGAGGAAGTGTGGCAGTGGTCTAACGTTAGGGAAAAATTTTAGGTGGGTCCTGAATTCCTGATGCAGTGGCTTATGGCAAAGTCAAATATATGTGCAGTGTTGTTGTGTTGGATATATCAAAGGTTTCAGAACCGACACATATTCACATTTGGCTTCTTCACAAGCAGTGGAAAGAGATTGAGCAAATGAAAGAAAAAAAACAGACAAGGTTTCCCTTTTGCTTTCCCACTTTCAAAAAGTGTTTCACACATTAGTCAAAGATTTTACGCCTATGCGCCTTGTGGCGTCTGCCAGAAGAAACCTCCTCCACCACTTTTCCTCAAATCTTCATTAATCCATAGTTTCAAAATCTCATTCTCTCTCTCCAAACTTATCAAAAATCTTCCTTTGTCCTTCCTTGATCATCTGCGTTCATATTGAGGAGAGTTCTTCTCTTCCAATACTGAATAATATATAATTCCTTCATTGAGAAGTCTGCAGACAGCAAGAACCATATGTAGTGGTGACTTCAGATACTATTGTGAATTTCTAGGTTGAATGTAACATATATGATCTAACTTTCTTTGTTTGCATATTTGGTTTTCACATTTAAAATTGTAACTGAAAGTCAAGCTTGGTCTCGAAGCTTGTTGACTCAGGTTATATTATTGGGATGAAATACTTTTGGTCATTTAATATGATGGGAGCACATGTGTCCCTGTTGCTGAGCATATACCTGCAGCTAGTTAATGGTTTCCATGGTTGCAGTGAAATATTGGACCACTATGTTGAGGGAAAATAATACAAATAGTAACATTTGCGTGAGGGAAAAGAGGCACATGGATATGGCATGGAAGCAACAGCTGTTATTAGACAGTTTACTTGGGAAAAGAGCTCACACACGCAAAGTTTAAGTTTTTCTAAAAAAATCCTTAAATTTTCACATTATTGTCTCTTTTCCGTCACTTCACCTCGCTACTGGGTTATGCTTAATGTCACTTCTCTTTTTGGGTGGAGGAGGGACGCTGTTCATTTCTACTGCCCAACAAATTTCTTCTCTTCTTTATTCTACACACATAAACTTCCAGAAATGCATGTGTTGGAACTTCTAATAGAAATTGAACACAAATTACACTAATTTCGAGATAATCATTTTCGCAACATTTCATATTCGTAAGAACTGGGATACCCGTGATTTATGGTATCCATCTGGCCTTACAAGAATACAACATATTAACCTATTTTTAATCATAAAAGTATAAAAATATTTTTTATTTTAAAAATGTACTTTTTTAATAATTAAATTAAACATTTATTAGAATGTTTGTCTTGTAAAACTTTTATATCAAAATAAAAGTTTCAAAAAGATAAAGTCTAAAAGATATAAATTAAGTTCTCAATTATAAAAAAAGATGGTAACTATTTTTATCATTATATGATGGACATGAGTTAAGTTTTTTTTTTCTTTTAAATTAAGGTCTTATATGAAATTTATTGGTAGTCAGTTTTTTTTTTTGGTTTTGAGAGGGAACATCAGTTGTTAGTCAATTTAAAATATTTAAAGTTAGCTCAAAACGTGTTAAATTATAAATTGTTTTTCCCAAATATAACGTTACACAAAAAGAAAAAACTAAATAATAAAGACGTGTTCATGTAAACATCAAAACGTCAACACTGATTGTGTATCAAAAAAACATCAATTAATATATAAAATATTCAAATAATACTGTATTTTTCTCAAGTAACTTCCTCAACACAACCAAAAAAATAAATAAATACATACTAGAATACGTGAACTACAAGTGTGCCTTGTCATCAATAAATATTTTTTTTGGAACGCATTTTCTTATGAGTAATGATATTTCATAATATTTTTTTACAATATTTTAATACCATCTACGTGTTAGTTCATGGTGTTTATTATTATTATTATAATTGATTATAGAATAATTTTGAAATAATCACATTATAATATTAAAATATTGTCAAAAAAATGTTATGAAAATATCATTATCCTTTTCTTATCTATATTCAGCCTACTCTACATATTTTCATACTCATGTTCATGAGAAAGGGTGACCAAATTGTGCTTCCATTAATTCATTGTTGAAAATGAAAATGTACGAAGCTCTTATATAAAATATGCTATCCATAAGACGAATATATTTAGTTACATAATTATTTTAAATTTCAAATAGTAGTTATTTTATTTTTAAAAATATGGTTAAATATGTTTTTAGTCCCTATACTTTGGAGTGGTTTTGGTTTTAGTTCCTATTTCAAACTAAGGTACAATTTAGTCCTTCAACTTTAGAAAACTCTGGTTTTAGTTCTTTTTACCAAATTTTTTTAACTTTATTTGCTGTTTCAAACGCGTTTCTCAGTTAACATTGAAGCAAAAATGTGTCAAACAGTGTAAACAATCTAAATGTTATAATGAAACGTGCTTGAA
The DNA here is from genome assembly GCA_036885675.1 of Vigna mungo. NCBI lineage: Eukaryota > Viridiplantae > Streptophyta > Magnoliopsida > Fabales > Fabaceae > Vigna > Vigna mungo. The sequence goes on along the minus strand of CP144692.1, from coordinate 39,205,509 downwards.
ACAACAAATAAAGTTAAAAAAATTTGGTAAAAAAAAACTAAAACCAGAGTTTTCTAAAGTTAAAAGACTAAATTGTACCTTAATTTGAAATAAAGACTAAAACCAAAATCACCTTAAAGTATAGGAACTAAAAACATATTTTAAACATACTTTTTTACATGATTGAAAGAGACAATTAAGGGATTCATGTCCGAATGTTATTTTAAGTTATTTAAGGATTCAGTTCAGTGCCACAAATATTTATGAAAATTTAAAGTGAAATTTCTATCACATGATTGCATGGAACATGTCAAATCAACAACCATCTTAGTTTCTTAGTGGGGAAATCTCCATTGTAGAACGCAATGTTCTTATGTTTCACATTATTAGTCGTGTTTAAACAAAAGGAAGAAAAATATATATTTGTTATTTTTAGGGTTAAATACATTACTGAGTTCACTTGGTTTCCAATGTGCACGTGTCTTCACGTGTTCTTCTGACCGTCCATACAAGGAAAATAGTTCCCTTCCTATTAAGATCTCTGCCACTCTGTACCTTTCTAAATCCACGTGAGAAAATACAAAATTTTGCATGCATGACTTAGTTTAATTTCTTTATTAACTCACTCTGCATATAATTGTTTATTTTTATTTATTAGTCAACATAAATTACTTTACTTACACTTGTATTTTCTTTTGGAAAATTCTTAAAATTAATCTTTCATTTAAGTAGAAAAAAGTTAAATGGAGATCAGTTTAATTATACATCTAATTATATTTAGTAAAATAAAATAAGTTAATTAATTCTATCTCTCTTTAAAGTTAACTTTTTGTTTTCACGTCAAAGGAATAAAAAATAAAGTGATAATTTTTAATAGAAATTTTAATTTATATTAATGATGAAATGAAAGCAAATAAACCAGAGTAAAAAAAAAAAACTATAAAGTTTTGCATTTGACTAATTAATTATCCGATCATGAGACATCCTCAAGTTTGTATAGACAAAAGTTTAAGTAACTAATCACTTCTTCCCTAATTTAAACCATTTATGGTCTTCCAACATGTATGATCTGGTCAAATCCCAAACTGAGTTGGATATCTTAAATTTATTTTAACTTTCACTTAAAAATTTAATATGTTATCCCAAAAATAATATATATGTCTTCTTCTAAAATCTATTCCCATCAATTCATAAAATAAAAATCTTCTTAATGAATCTTGATTTTAAGAGTAGAAAATCTAGATCTTGGCTCAATTACTACCTCATGTCCAATCTCAGGTTATTGACTCGGTCAAAGTCATTATGTTCAATATTTCTTGAGTTAAAGAAAGGTATTCTTATGATTGAAAACTGTGAAAATAATATATTTTTTTTCAGTTATTGATGGTGTTTTCATTATAAAAAATAATCCAAGGATTCAACCAACTTGTCGTTTTCTATTTGCATCACAACTTATAATACTAATTAATCTTAATTTATTATATTATATACTAGGACATGAAAGGAATTATAATATAAACTTTAATTTATTTTTTAAGTACATTATTTTTAAAATATTTTACATTGATTATATTATAAATAATATTTTTATTTTATTTTTGATATTTAAAAACATATTTTATTATTACAATCAATTTCTTTAAGATCTAATAAAATCTTGAATTTTAAATTATGTCAGTATATTTCAATGAGATTTTTTTTATAAATCAAATATTAAATATTAAAGTAGTGAGTTTTTAATGTAATTTAATCCTATAATTTTTAACATAATTTTTTCTATAATATAGAGACCTTCAATTTCTAAATTGGTGCTATGAAGAAATTTTTATAACTAGGACCATATATAAGGTTATGAGTTTAACCACAAAAGTCTAATAAGATATAAAATTTAAAACTATTAATTATAAAAGTAAAAGAGATGTTTTTTTATCTTAAAAATATAAATAATTAAATAAAATATTAATTAATTAAAATGTAATTTTTGAGAGATCCGAGAATGAAATAAAAAATTAATTAAAGTATAGATCTTATAAAATATCATTGTAGTAAAAGTTATACAAAGATCTTAAAAGAAACTAAAAAATAAAGACTTGCAAAGGAGATGGTTTAGTATGTTTCTTTAATATTTTAAAATAAATCTTAAAAATGAAAGTCGCGTTATTAAATCAAATATTATAACGTAAGGAAATTGTGCTACAAGTCTATGAAGTTCTTTAACGCGGATAGAGTAAACCTTTTAAGGCTAATTAGTGAAAATATATGTGATGTGTGTTGCTTCTTTTTTTTTTTTAATACCAAAAAGTAATAAAATTATTATTATTATAATTAAAAGATAAATTTTAATCATTTTAATAATTTCATTATAAATGTTTTTTTGTAAATAATTATTATAAATAGGTATTTTAGTTTAAAAAATAGTTATTTTTAAAAAAAGTCGAATAAAATAGAAAGAGTAATTAATTTAATTTGTAATAATATTTAAAATATAAAACAGAAAACAAAATGTATATATCAAAACATTGTGAGGAATCTTCTTTGTATGATAATATAGTTATTAAGTAGTTTATAAAATTATGTTTGCATATTGAACAATATTTGTTCGTCTGCCCTGAAAACGAATATTCAGCATTTCAATTAGACTACTTTATACTTCTTGTATTTAACATACACAAATCATGCCTAATAGAAAAACTGAATCAAGTTAAATTTGAAAGAACTACAACACATGCATTTTTACCATGATTTATTAACTTTATTCAGATTATATATCATAATTATGAAACATATATTTGATAGTTAAGATGCAACACAAAAATTAGAAATCGCAAGATATTTTTATGTAAATTTAAACAAGACAATGATTAAATCATATCCCTTACAAATTAACGTATATCTTGATAACTATTTTTTATATATGGATGAACTAAAACAAAATATTGTCAAGTGAAACTAAAATAAAATACAAATTTTACAATATAACAAGCAAAACATTATAAACTTAAAATAAACGACTTATTTTTATTTGTATTGTATCTCCACCTTTACTATCTGTTACCAATATTTTCATAAGACCTTCAACATGCTATATATAATCATCAATTGAATAAATTGTCCACATATAATAATATATATTATTATTAATGTAAATCTTCTAAAAATGTTAAATTATCTGTAACTTTTCAGTTAAATATCTATAAAAAGAAATACTTTTTAAGACTAATCGATTATAAAATGTTAGAAAAATAGATTAAAGTTCTGATACAAAATTTTGAAAAAAAAAGAACAAACAGTGATAATTAAACTTCCCTTAAAATGAATTCAACCATGGCTATGGAACTGGTATATATTATTTATGGTGATAGATATTACAGTTTCCATCACCTTCCCCAACTCAAATGATTTTTTGGCCTTCAACCACTATTCACTTCTGCTCTAAATGTAGACTCAAATGTGTTCTGAATTCCATAAATGTTAGTCATGGAGGTTCGTTCAAGATACCCTCCAGTACTGGATATTTGACGTAAAATGCGTACTTTTATATATATTGCTATTTATCAGACTCACTGAAGAAAACATATTTTTTAAAGAAGAAAATTTTGAAAAAAGAAAAACATATTTTTAATGAAGAAATTTTGAAAGAAAAAACAACGAGTCTCTTTACAAAAAAAAAAAAAAAAGGTTTACAAACATTTTGCTTCTAGTTTACCTTCTTTCTGTTTTGTCCAAGAACACACCATTCTAATATTTCAATATAGAAATAACTTTTAAAACTTAAAAGTTATTAAAAAAACTTTATTAAGTTTAAAATAAATTTGAAATTAAAAATGAAGGCAAATGTTACCCTGATATCTCATATAATTCAGCATTGTTTGAAAGCAAAAGGAATGGTGTCGAGCCCAATTTTGTAGATCATGCCAACAATAAATCACTATATTGGGCCTATCCCTATTGTAAGCTTTGTGGTAAGAATGAGATTCGAGTCTATGTGAGTCCACTCGATAGATATTCATATATACATTTTTAAAATTAGTGCCATTTATCGACAACAAAATATTCTTATTTTTTCAAAAGTGACCGTCATATATATTGAACTTGTTTAGCTCCTTTTTATGCTTCAAAGACTTTAAAAAGGCTTGTTCTTATTCACTGAACACCTCTCTGCCAATAGTAAATTTGTTCCGAATCATATTAATCAAGATATTCACCAACTTTAGACACTTCTACTTTCCAACGTACAAGATTTTGTCTTTTCCTTTAAATAACAAATAAAAAAACTATTTTAAATTCAGGGTTAATTCTTTTTTATTCTGTTATATGGATTTGGACATATTCCATATTATGGTCAAGGTAATTTTTAAGTTGTTTTAAGGTTCTCACATTAACAGTTTAAATTTGGTGAAACGGCTACTGATCTCACACCCAGCACCCTGAATCAAACAATTTGAAAATAAAATCTTATTGTAATACTGATGAGTCTAACTTCATTTATACATGGTTCAATCGTTGCTCTTCTTTCATTTCAATCAATAACACTTGTAAATCATATTCTGATTCTTGCACCATTTGTAGAGAATCTCATTCAATCCCTCCAAGAAGACAACCCAGCCTCAAGATTCCCCATCCTTATAGTGCTCTTCAACGTTCATTTGCATTAAGAAATTTTAATATTAATAAATTCATAATTCTACAGTATTTTTCTAGAACCAGGTTCTTTCTAGAAGAAAAAAAAGAAGAAGATGATCTTACAGTAGGAAACCTAGTTCCTTCTGCAGAAAAACAAAAATGTGTCCGAAATTATAATGATATGCTCTGAGATCATTAGAATATTGATTACCTAAGTAAGCATAAATAAGCAATCTGACTTCAGAAAATGGCAGCACTGAAGAACACAAGTACTAAAGACCTTTTCAACCAAGTTGCATATAAAATTGATGAAGGTGGGGTTACCTTTACTTTTAATTATTGCAAATATTGGTTTCAATATTTTTGTGAGCCACAAAGTGGTATTTGTTTGCTTGTAAAATGAATTCCCGAACAACGATGGGTAAAAGGCATTTAAAAGAGATAATGCTATTAGAATGAAAAAAGAATTTCAAAACTTTGCAAAGCCACCACCTTGACCATCCAAATACAATGGACACAACTTTTCAACATCGGTCATTGGTTTCAATAGCAGAAACTTCTTATCGTCACGTGCCAACAATTCTCATGTGGCCTAATCAAATAAAGTTTCTGCACTATGTGTACATTTTTTCAACCGTATATAAGACCTCAAATCTCCTCCTGTCTTACCATGCATGCAAAACAACAAAAACCAAACCATGGATGAGGAAGGATCAAGGGGAAAAACCAAGGAGGAGCCTGGAGATGTCCGTTACCGGGGGGTTCGCCGGCGGCCCTGGGGGAAGTTCGCCGCGGAGATTCGAGACTCCACCAGGCAAGGCCAAAGGGTGTGGCTGGGAACTTTCAACACGGCGGAGGAAGCAGCCAGAGCCTATGATAGAGCTGCTTATGCCATGAGAGGTCCATTCGCAATTCTGAACTTCCCTGAGGAGTACCCTATGACTGCTGGTGGTGCCACTAATGCCGCCACTCATTCCTCTGTTGCTTCATCGTCCTCATCCTCTTCCTCCAGGCATGCAAATGTGGAAGCCAGAGGAAGAAGTGACCAAGGAAGACAAGTGTTTGAGTTTGAGTACTTAGACGACAAATTGTTGGAGGAGCTTCTAGACTTTGAGGACAAAAAGAAAAGGGGCCCCTGAAAAGGAACAACCACCTTATATACTACGTACTGTATCAAACTATGTCTTTTCATATTTTCTGTCAGTTCGTTCGTATTTACTTCCTTCTAGTAAATTTAAACACATGATTACATGTCCCACAAATGCTTCCAACCATAGTATAATTTCTCTGTCAAGAAGTTACCATTCCAACGATAATGTTTTTGGAGACAATGCTACTAGTTCTAGTACCGCCAATTATGCATGTATGTCTAATATTTAGTAAGAGGTATCATATGGAGATAAAGTATATCAATCCCCCGTCAAGTTTCTCGATGATGCTTAATTTCACACATCTATGCGCACAAAAGAGAATTTAACCATTCTTTATTACGTATGTAAAAATAGACCAGGATCTACTTGTAAATAATTAGTACAAAATGAACACTCATTATATATATATATATATATATATATATATATATATATATATATATATATATATATATATATATATATATATATATAATATGTCATAAGATTTATTTTTTACAGAGAGAAATAACAAATTTTATTCATAATGACAGAGTCACAGTAAGTAACCTAAGCTATTGGTTACCAGAACGACGCTTAAGCTATTGTTCATATGTGCTAGAATACTTAGATATGTATATAACTAATATAGACTATATATAATGCATTCACAAACTCCAGAAAATCTGATAGTTCTACTTTGAATCAATATGAGAAAAAAGATATTTTTAAATTTAGTTTGAACGTAGCACCATGATTTAAATTCAACATTTTCAGTTATTTTCCACTGAAGGTTGACTAATCTCGAAAACAACCTCATTAATGTGAACCAAACAACAAAAACAGAATTTTGCATTTTTTTTTTCTTTTTTACAATTTCCCATATGCATGTTTCCACAAATGAGATGCATAATCAATAGAAAAATGATTAGACAAACACCACCATTTATATCATCTTTTCACACCATATAAAAGAGCAGTCAAAGTAGTTGGTGAATTGCATATTCAACCACCAAAAAAATGAGCATGTGGGTTAATCTTCAATAGAAATATAATACTCATTTTATCACTCATTTGAATTCTGTTAAGTAACACCATTCAAATAAATACAATAATTTTGGACAATGGTTTGTTTAGCTCCCCCACAACTTCTAAAGTCAATGACTGAAAAAGAAAAATCAAGGTTTCTTTTTCATATATATAAAACATTAGACTTTAGTAATTTTACATTAGATTTATTAGATCGTGTAACTTCTTATCTTGAAGATTGTTCACGTCAATTTCTTTTAAAATTACATCAATAAAAATGTGATAAAATATTTTTTTATTAAATGTTTTTTTTTTAAAAATCGTATTATGTTAATTTTTATTTATATATGTTTAAATAACTTTCTATTAATATAACAAATTTTATATATATCCTCTATCAGAAAACAACTTCCAAATTTTAAAAAACTATAATCCAATAAAAGAAATATCTAATAATATTATATTTATTAAAAGTTACACTCCAGGTAGGAAAAGTGTTTAGTAGTCGGTCAACCTGTAAATCGATACTGTCTTGTCTGTTTGTTAAAGTAATTTACCAGGAGGAATCAGATTACAATAAAATATCATTATCGTGTAACAGAGATAGCCAAATCCATTTACTATTAGTTCTAAGAATTTCCTTGCGGTTTATATAATATCATTACATATACCTTGATATTCGGCACTTGTTTTCATTTCTATTGGAGAAACATTAAGATAAGAAATTTTAAAAATTAAAAGGAGATAAAAAAAAAAAAGAATTATCATCTTAGTTGAATTCTGCAGTCAGTTTGGGAAACCTTTTTTCTCCTAATTAGTAGAGTTCACCCATAAAGTGGGTCGATGCAGCCTGAACTGATACAATTTGGAATCAATTATAATAAATATAAGTTTCCATTTCTAACTACAATTGTTCGGTGAGATTTATGATCCTAAAGAAAAATCAGTCGGACATTCGAGCAGTAAGACTGAAGTGAAGTTAACACTAGAAAGGATTATGTTAAACTTAAGTAAAATCATTATTAATTGGATTAATTGGATTGTGTTACGTGAATTCATCTCAAAATATATAAATATAAATTTATGATTTTGTAATAGGTTGATTATATTCATTGCATATTTAATGTAAATCAAATTTTCACTGACTTTCGATTAAATCGAACCGTAAAAAACATAAAATGGAAAAGAAAACTTTGATCTATGTTTAGAGTTGAAAGATTTTATGAAGGAGGAAGTTTGACCTCAATCTCATATACTGAAACAAATTAGATTGAGAAAAAAAAAGTTAAAGTATAAAATTATAAATTTAAGTTAAATTCCAATTTTTATTTTTATCCTTTTTAAACTGATAATAATTATGATTAAAATGGCAATGATAGAAAGATAAAAAGAAGTAATAAGTGGAAGTAAGACTTAGATTAATTATTTTTTATACAATTAATATTTAAAATTAAAAAAAAAACCATATTAGAAAAGAGAAAAGTTATCCAATATGAAAAAAATTTAACTTTAAAAAATCTTAATATGAACAAAAACTACATACAAATTTTCATTAATAATATTGATATATCACAAATTCTATTAGAATTCTTAATAATCAACTGTAAATATTTTTTCAGCAAGGTGAATTAACACAAACTCTTAATGAGTACTTAACTATACAATAGAAAAAAGAATATAATATATGATATGTGGTGTTAAGTTTTTTCACTAATATAAAAGATTGTATTATTTTAAATTGCATAATGGGTATGTATTCCATGAAGAAAAGTATTTTTTTTTAATTAAGTCAATGTGGGTCTAATAAATTGGTGATCCACGTGATCAATCTTTCCCTCACCAAATAATTGAGTCTAAAGTTTTTGTTATCATATCTTATTCTTACAAATAGCAATTTTCCTATATGAAAGATCTTTGTTATCATATCTTAATCGTTCTCATTAGTATGGATATTCTCTAATGATAATTACTTCATCTTATATCGAATGATATTAGACTTCAATATGCTTTGAGTTTAAATAAAAAGTCAAGTTCTTACTTAGGTAAATACACTTTGATTATCAAGAAATAAGTTTCTCCTATAAGTTTTGCATGTAATTTATTAATAATCGCTCATCATTTCAGTTACCCCCCTTCCTACTTTTCCTAAGCTTTGCGAACAAGGTCTCTTCCCATCACTCTCATCAAGAGTCTCAGCAAAGTACATAAGTGTTACTTCCCATTACTCTTCTCGAAAGTTTCCTCATTGAAGTATACCTTCGATACAATTACATAGTTATCTTTCTCACTGTTCCTTCTAAATATTATGGTCAAAACCAACCTTTTATCCATCATTCTACATATCATGGAATAATTCAATGCTACATTAGTATCATGATTTCATATAATTGTATATTCATATTACATAATATTAATTATTTCCTATTTAAATAATGATCAAAATTTTTTAAACACTTTGTAGTCATTACAAAACTTATTTGGTATAATAATGTCACATTTTTAATGAGAACTCAACATTCCATCTTAAAGATAATATAATATCATTAACAATATGCTCATGTTAAAACAAAAATCAATTAAATTTATTTACACTCTAGTCCTACTATAAGTTTTATATATTCTACATACTTCAACTTAAATACAAAAATCTCTAAAAATCCTTATAACTCTTAACTCATTTTTTTCACTTATCAAAAGCCCAATTACTCTTACCACAAATCATAAACTATTAATATACATTCTTTTATTTTAAAGTTATATTAAAAGTAAAAAGAAGTAACTATCCACCAATTAATAATCAAAGTAATACTACTTAAAATTTGAAGAACTAAGAAAGTGAAACGGTCAAAGGGGACCAAGTGCAACTAATATCTAAATTTACATATTTTTATTCCAAGATCCCAACGATCAAAGTGAATAATTATATGTCCTAAATCACATGTTAAAATTTTAAACAAAATCCAACTGTTAATTAAGAAGATATAATCATTTTATCGAGATAGTTTATAAATACCAATTAGGTGACGTCTAACGCCTTCAAAATAATGAGGTAAATTGCTTTAACTACAAACCTCCAATTTTGAATCCTAGTGGCCAAAATGAAAATTCATGTCTTAAGAAATATGTGCAAAATTTTCAGATGAATTCAACGGTAAATTAAGAAGATATAATCATCTTATTGAGATAGTTCATAAACACAAACTAGGTGACGTCTAATGCCTTTAAAATAATGAAAGTAAAGATTTCAAATCCTAGCAGTCAAATTGAAAATCCATGTCTTAGGAAATATGTGTAAAAATTTCATATCAATGCAACGATTGATTAAGAAGATATAATCATTTTATCGAAACTGAAAAGGGACAAAATTTAAAAACTAGCGCACCAACTTTAACCAAAATATATCTCACACCCATGAATGATTTACATCACATCATTTAACATAAATCTCATTCAAATAAGACAGGTTAAACCCCCTTAAAACCACTACTATTATAATATTCATGCAGACATAAGCATATTTATTCATAAGAAAGCACTAACATGTGAAAGTTAGTCTCCCTTACAACTATCATTTAGCATAACTTATCATATCCACACACACAAAAATAGACATAAACAAGAAAACAACAACACAAGAAAGTTATCTCGCCCCCTTCTTTCCTTGTTAAGCTTCATAACTCAAGTTGTATGACCACTTTAAACTTCACTAGAGATGCTAGAAATTTTAGAGAGAAGATGATGTGTTTTTTAATAGTGAATCAGTAAAGGAATAAAGGGTTTATATAAGAGTTATGAGTGAGGAGAATGAGCTTTTCCTTCATAAGGTCCAATGAGTAAAGAGTACAATTATAAGAGATTGGGTGTAAAAGAAAAAGAGATTTGTAGAAGCTAAATAGGAACATAAATAATAATTTTATTAAATTATTATACTGATGTAAAATTTGTAGGATCTTACAATTCTCCCTCATGGTAGAATGAGACAATTCGTAATTGTTGTTCATCTATGATACGATGATAATAAAAAAGTTGATTTACTTTGAATATTCAACTCAAGGGGTCCTAACCATTAAATCTAGGTATGTTTAGTTTAATGGTGGTGGGTAATTGTAATGGGTTGTCGATTTGGAGTTTTGGTTCAACAATTTTGCTTTCCAAAGTATCAAGTTTGGTGGGTAGGGCTTTAATAGCACAAATAAGATCTTCCATGGTGGTAAGTTAGCAGACGGCGAATCTGTCATTCTCTCAATGAAAGCACAAATGATAGAGTTCAAAAAGGAAGAAGGTTAATACAGAAGAAACAAAAAGGAAATAGAGAAATAATGAAGGAATTATTTTTCATTCCCTTTCTTAGTGAAAAAAAATCAAGACATAAATAGTCTGTTAGAGAAATAAATAACTTAGCCAAATGGAAAATACAAAAGATAAGATATTAGAATATATTTCCTTTCGGATTTACTATTACACTTAAGATCATTGACATAATCTTCCATAAACTTAGGTTGCTTCCCTTTCCTTTTAGGCTTCACATGTTGATTATATTGGTTTTCTAATTCATCATTTGAGTTACAATCTGCTTCAAATTCTTCCTCTTGCCTTTGGGTCGTATCAGTTAAATTCATATTGTTCTTACAATGTTGAATACATCTTGTGAAAACCCTTCAAACTCCTTTTAGCAAATACTCATTATTTTTAAAATCAAAATGTTTCAAGACTTGGATGTAGCTTCAGACTAAAAAGCGGTGTGCTTTCAACTTAGTGTCTTCAAGCAGAGATGTTATATGTCTAGGTATGTTCAAGACTGAGAGTGATGTGTCTATAAAATACACTCTAGTGCTCAAGTTAGTTAAGTACTCTCAGATAATAATCAATGTTGTAATAATAAACATATTTATTTTACCTTGTGTATTTGACTATATATCAGCCAAGACAGCCTCCACGGAAAGTGTTGACCATATTAGCATCAAGATTAAAGCATCATTAATATAATTGATTAATCAGAGACTAACCAAAGTGATTAACTACATGGATAAGACAATCCAGGTAAAAGAGCTTATAAACATGGTATAAATAACACAATACATGAGGTAAATTAATTAGGTTCATTATTACCACATTGACAACACACTTGACTAACTTAGGCATAAGAGTGTCTTCTGTAATAATATCTCCTCTCGACCTTGAAGAGACGTGGACCTAAAATATCTCAGTTTGAAAGCGTGAAGTTGGAAGCACACCCTTTCTAAGTCTGAAACTACATCTATGTCTTGTAACAGTTTGATTATAAGAACATGGAGTCTTTACTAAAACGAGTTGGAAAAGTTTTTAAAGAAAACATATAAATGTATATTTAATATGAAAAAGTGAATTGTTATGAAGTGAATTTTTATATTTGTGATTATTTTGGAAATGATAATGATATTTAAAAAGTGAAATTTTTTTAATTGTATAATAAATATTGAGTTTTATAAGAAGAATTAAAAAAAACCGCTCAAATTTCTTACTTTTACTTACTGTGATATTTAAGCTATCACATTTGAATTTTCAAACATAACAATAAATAATAATATATGTAGCAATAATAATTTCTAATAATTTAATGTTCTTATGCATTATTTTGGAAATATATTATTAATGAATGTGTATATTCTATGTTTATAAATTATATTCTTGATTAGGACAGTTAGTTAAAAGTTTATAGACTAATAGCAACATGTTTTATAAAAAGAATAACAAATTAGGATATATCTAAGGAAAGTGTAGAACATTATATTTTGGGACTATCCTAAATTTTCGTATAGCATAAGCTATTTGGGATAAATTTATGAAGTCATGTATTGATTGGTTTAGTTTTAGTCCGAAAAGAACAAAGGAAAAGATAAGAATCAATAACAATAACATCAACTTCACGTGTTGCAACAAGGCACGGCACCTCACAAATCACAGATCCAGACACACACGTAAACTAAGTATTTTTCATTCTCATTTTAGTAAATACTTGTTTTCCAATTCCAACATTCACAGTGGTTTTTGTTGGATAAAAAAAAAGAAATTAATTGATATTACAAAAAATATAATAAAATCAGTAAACGTTTATACATATTAATTAACTTTTTTCTTATGTGTATATGATACAACCACATATAAATGAAAATGGAGGAATATTATTAGATATTGCAACAAATAATTTGGACTAATTGATCGGATTATATAGTCCAGAACATGTGGAGATAAATAATATAAAATTATTTAAATTATAAAATTATCATTTTGAACATTTTATTTTATTTTTCTAAATTTTGAAATCATTACTTTTGCTGTGTAGAATGAAGGTAAAAAACGTTAGGAAGAATTGCAATGTCATTTACGTGTTCGTTGTGTAATGATAATTAAATAATAATATTATGTGAAATTTTTTATAATATATAATTTATCATGTCATTTGATTCAAGTACACGTGTATTCTTTAAAGTAAAAAAATTTAATCTAAACTTTAAGACATTATAAGTACTATAAGTAGTGTTGTAAAAATGGCTTGATTCGACTCGCTTCATCACGAGTTAATCATTTAGTGAGACAATCCAATTTAGTTTACTTATTATTGAGTTTAAAAAATTCGAATCAAGTTTGGTCTACCATAGATTCATGGATTAAATGGATTGATTCACTTAATTATATTTTTTTTTCAACTAAAAAAATAATAATAATTTTTTCTAATTTAAATCTAAATAAAGAGAAATGGTGTTAAATTAGATTTATGATCAATTAAACATAAGATTTCATTCATACAAAGATATCATAAAATCTCTTTAACAAATTTTTAATAGCTTCATAGTGATTCAAATTTGTTTTTACTTAAAAATTGAGTTATTAAATATAAATTTGTGGATTTTTCATGTTGTCTAATTATTCCATACAAAAATAATTTCACATAAGCCTTTGTTTTATAATTCCACATGAGCCTTTGTTTCAATATTTTATAAAATAACTAACCCAACAAAAATTATTTATTATAAAAATTAGATGGGTTTCAGGATGAACCAAATTATTAATGAGCTGAGTTTAAAATTGACTTGTATTGAAATTTCAAATTTCTTTAACTCAACCTAACCAAACCCATGATAGATTAGGTTTACTCACGAGTTTTAATCTATTTTGACAAACAAAAGTATAAAAAAAAAGTCAAACCTAATTTAAAATATTTTAATTCGGATGTCTAAACTTTGAATTTATTATATAGTTATATCATTCACTCTCTTACTTATACTAAGTGATGTGAAACTTTCTAAGATGCATTATTTTATCAATCCAATAATCTTCATCATGATTAAAAAAACACATCTTTTTTTCATCCTATTATCTATACCAAAAATAATTCATACTTACCATAAAGAATATAATTATTTGAAATTAAATCATTTCAAAAAATTTCTTTCATTACATATCTACATTAACGTTAACCAATAATAATCACAACACACCTTGCACTGATATTAATCTAATAATCATGTATAATTATCATTTCAAAATCTTTAACTTGAATTTACAACTAATCAAAATTATTCCTTTCATCAAATTTATGTTTCTTTTGTCAACATTTGCAAATTGCATTTGCAAAGAACATTGCATGTATAACTACTATTAGTTAGTAAGTTTGGTGGACAAAAACTATTTCTCTTTGTCACGTTTAGTTAGTAAGTTTATTATAAGAAAAATTATATCTTAAAGATTTATCCTAACAAATTTACAAGATTAGCACGTATGTTTTTGCTTTCAATAATAGGGTAATGTTTGATACTATAAATTACAAAGTGACTTACATAACATCAAAATTATTCAAAGAATTTAGTTTAAGATAACATATACCAATTTAATATCTTTTCATATAAAAGTTCAAATAAACAAAATGTTACATTATTAAACATCTATATAAATAAGCACTTACATTTGAATTTTAAATATATATTACGATTCACTCACATCAATTGAGGGAATGATTGTATGAATAACATATTTTTATTTAAATAAAAGAAAAAAACTTGAACAAACATAAAAAACTTCATGTCATAGTTTCACTCAAGTGAAAAATGTAGAAAGTATAAATTGAACATATAACAGCCTCAATTTGAACAATTTTTTTTTTCAAAACTACTTTTAATGCTGAAAACATGTCGTTGGGTGTTGTATTAACTAACTTTGAATTCATTTTGATATTGGTTAATGTATTAATTATATGAAATGTTGAAAACTGTTAAGTAACTTTAACGAAAATACTTGAATCAGTCTCTATTGCCAGCGTCCATGGCTGGACACATTTATGAATGTGTTTGGTCGAATACGACGTTGTTAGTAATATGTGCCACACAAATGGTTCCCTCTCTATGTTCTCGACTCTTCTAGATATTTTCAAATTGCGAGCCTCCTGCATTCTTCAAATTAACAATGCATCTTATTTTTTGTTTTTCGTTTCTGGCGGTACTATCTATAAGTTTAAGACATTTGTGATTAATAATTTGAAAAAACAAATGCATTTATATCATATTTTTATGAATGAAACTCTGCATGCATTTTTTTCCCTTTTTACTCAGTCACGGAAAAAGTAAAATATGCTAACTCCATCAAGTTTCGTAATAGTAACAACAATATCAACTATTGCAATCTGGGCTAACAATAATTGAAAGATTACACAGTTACAATGAAATTAAGGTTTGTTCTAGTGAAGTTTTATGTTTCACTCGCCATATAACATTCATTCATTAATGTATATATGTCAAGGTGTTTAGGAATGTGTTAGAAATATTACATTTAGAGATAAGATTATTATTAGTATATAAGTGAGTACGAATCTCGTTTTATAAACTTGTCTGTAAATTATGTGAGGTTTAAAATACACTTCTTACCATGGTATTAGAATCATGAGTTAGAGTATATTTTAACAAAAATTGTTATTTGTTAAGTTTATTGTTTCATTTACTATTAGACTTTCTATTAATGTCTAGTCTCACACTCAATAAATATATGTCATGATGTGAATGATTTATGTTAGAAGTCCCATACCAATTCAAGATAATGTCAATTCATATTATAGAAGTATGTGCAAATCTTATTTTACATGTATAATTTGTAATATTAAGTCAGATTTAAAATTTACTTCGTAATAATTTTAGTCTTTTTATTATCTATTTTCACTATTTTATTATAACTTAATATTTTTATTTTTGACTTTATTTTTATTTATTTTCATTCAATTTATTTCTTACAAATTCTATCTGTCTTATCTTTTACCAAATAAATACTAAAGCTGTGTTTATTAAGAGGGTAATAAAAATAGATAAAAAATGTAAAAATACAACAAAAATTGCTTAAATTTAATGATAATAACATTATTGATAGATGTTATAGCAACAGTTATAATTATAATTATAACAACAGTTTAATGAAAGTAATATTAGTAATAATCGTATTAATAACAATAATAACATGAAAAATAATATTGATGATGGCAACGTGATTGTATTAATAGTTATATTGATAAGTAGAAAGAATACCACTATCAAATTTAATAAAAATGTGGTTTATAAAACTAGAAAAAAAATTATATTTTTTCTTAATATTTTAAATTTTTAACTTTATAATTTAAAGTAAAATTACTAGGATTACGATTTTACTTAAAAGTGAAAAGTAATGAAGTATCAAGAGTCAAAGATCAATAATTATAATTACTGTATCCTCCTACTTTAAATACTTGTGTGTAATACATATGCATAAAGATACAACACAGATAAATAAATTAATATATAAATCATAGTATTAAATAAATTAAATTTAAAACTATGATTCCGTTACCATAATAAAACATTAGTTCATAACGTGTCTTCTTTATCATAAAAAACCTTAAGGTTCGCATAGTATAGAAATGATCTACTTAGCATTCATTAATAATGTTTTATTTTTGTAAATTTTTTAATTACAGTTATTTATGAAATTTCTGTGATAACTTTGATAATCATTTATAAAATTATCTAATTAAAATTGATAACCACTTCGGCCCATAATAAATGTATTTTAAAGTGCACCAGGGAAATAATTTAGTGTTGAAAGAAATTGGGCCTAGAAATCACATTTCAAGTAACCAATGGGCCTTTGTAATCGCCGGCTACATAAAAGAAGAGGGGCATTACTCCCTCCACCTCCCCAATTTCACCCTCCTCCTCCCCATTTTTTTTTTACTTTTTTTATATTACCAAAATAACCTTTTTTTTACTTTATCTTTTACTTTTTTAACCCTGTAACCCTAGATTTTTACTTTCTTAATTTCTATTTCACTCACTCACGGCAACCCCACCTCTTCTCCAGGTTCGTTTCCCCTTCTCATTATCCATTTCATTTTTTTTAATCTCTTACTTCCAAGTTCCAACTCTCCCAGTCCTCCTGTGCATTTTGTGGTGGTGCAGCTTTTGGTGTGTGCGGCGGTGTGGCGGGTTTGTGCGGCGGAGCAGCAGTGTGTTCGGTGGTGTGATCGGAAGATCCTGTTTGGCTTAGTACTTGTGGTGGTTGCTTGGTACTTGTGGTGTTTGCTTGAAATGGAACATTGAAGTAATGTGATTTACTTTCTAAGACTAAATTCAGTTTTTTTGTTATTGTTTTACCACATCAGCAAAAAGCTTCAATTCTAGACTTCTTTAATATACCTGAATCTGTATGTTCCTCTTTCATTTTAATTTATGTTAGAAAGTTATGCTTGAGTGCTTTCCTTATATTTTCTTTGTATGTATAATAGATTTTGCAACAAAGATATGGGAATAATTTCATTTTCCTTCATAAATGTGGTATCTTCAAAGATGTAATGTAGTGTAAATTTACTACTTTCATATTTATTTAAAATACTTGTTAATTTAAATTGCTTTTTCTTTTGAGAAAATTCTTACTTGCTGATATTCACTTGTAGCCTATTGAATACATTTCGTTATGTTTTCTGGCTGCTATTTATGCATCCTGACTTTGTTCATATTTGCATCCCTGACTTTGTTCATATTGAATATTAGACCAGGTTTTTATCTTGTAGATCTCAAGTTTAATAGTTATGTTGAAAATTTCTTGTTGCTCTATAATATCATTTATAGTACCAACTTTTCCCTTGCTCCTGTCGCCTCCCTTTTTTAAACAACCAAACAACTTACAAAGTCTTATCATCTTATAAGCTCTTTCATTACTTAATTTTCTTTTAAATTTAATAAGGTAATTTTGGAATCACATGTGCAGGTTTATCAATTTTGAAGAAGTTCGCTACTTTATCGGATTAGGTTCAGTGTAATTTATATTGGTATTGTTGTATCAGAAATTCTTCTGAACAATCCCGTAACAAAACATGACTTGTTGGCTAAGCTACGCTGTGTCACTATAGATGTTACCGGTACCCTGATGGCTTACAAAAGGGAGCTTGGTGACTATTATTGCATGGCAGCCAAAGCTGCAGGCCAGCCTTAAACGGATGTCGACATCCGTTTCGTCTTAAACGGATGTTGACATCCGTCGACGAATGTCCATATCCGTTTAAGTGGTTTCACAAGGGTTACGTACCTCGTTGCGGCTTCTCTCGTTAAAGCAGAGCACCACCACCGACGTAGAGAGATAATCACCACACTTTCACACCACAACAATAAAGAAAAATACGAGAAAGAATTTCTAAGAAGAAACACTTTCATACCACAACAATAAAGAAAAATACGAGAAAAAATTTCTAAGAAGAAAGGGTAAAGATTAAAGCTTTATAGGAAGAAAGAGTAAAGATGGAAGCATTCAGATAAAAAGAGAATAAATAGGTTATGTGGGGTGAGTGAATGAAATCATAAAATTTTAGCCCTAAATATAAATTTTTACAAAAAGATAAAATAGGAATAGAAAAAGTAGAGCAAAGGGTAAAAATGGAAAGGAAAGGTATAGGGAACAAGTGGAGAAGTGCATGAAGCAACACCCAATAAAAAATTAGAATAAATAGATGAAAAAAGAAACAAATATTGTTGTGGGCTATGTACATTAAAAGAAAGCAAATATGATAATTAGATAATTAAGATAAATGAATAACAAAAAATGAGAACATTATTGTGTACTTTATTTTAATTCATGAAAAAAGGCACTAGAATAACAAGTTAAACTTAATGAATTAGACAAAATAAATACGTACATATTTTTTATTTCTATAATGTCCATAATCATTGTTTAGCATCGGAAACGATGTTAACTTTTTTTGTTTGGCCTAAGTCAGAAAAGCATGTATTATAAAAATGTTGAATATTAAGTTTACATATTTACTTAATTATTCTTCCATTAAAAGCACCTTTTATTTACATTATAATAATGATTGCAATTATTTTATTGCGTGTCTAAAATGTAAATTGCACTATGCTTGTCTTTTTTACACGCTATGATTGTCTTAGTTATTATTTATTCATTTTAAAAATTATCTTTACTGATATTGTTTTGTTTTGAGTTGAAGTGCGGCATGTTTTAGTACGTATAATGAAATCTTATATTAAGATGCAATGATGCATGATAATTCAATTTAGGTTATGTATTCGTGCTTGATATTGTATGATACTTTATTTTAATAATATTTATTATACTTATTTATAAAATTTCTAATCTATAAATAATAAATATTTTAATGATGACAATAATTTTTAATTTTTAACTTTTAATTTTGAAATGTTGAATATATATTATTTTAATTTGGTTTTATAAATAACAATTATATATTTATTATTTTTTTTAAAAAAATTGTACAAGCTTTTTAATATACGTATATGATACGTATATCATATTCGTGCATAATAAAGTGGTCTTAATTGATTTAGTTATTTAAAGGCTTAAATCCTCTATTGGTTCTCATATTTGTATGTAAATCTTAGTTTGATCCTCAAATTTTGAACTGTATCAATTAGGTCATAATTTTTTTAAAAATGCACACATTTTACCCTAACCGTTAAGTTGTCTCAAACGGCGTTAATTGATGCTGAGATGAATTTTTTATTTTAGGCTTAATCACTCCCTGGTCCTTATGTTTGTTTGAAAATCTCAGTCGGTCCTCAAGTTTTTCCTTAAGTCGTTATGAAATGAAACATTTTACAACATTTTACCCCAACCGTTAAGTGTATTGAGACGGCGTTAACTTTGAACTGAGCTGTAATTTTTTTTTTTTTATGTTTTAAAATCATTAAATCCACGTGGCTATGGTCTTTCTTTTTCCTTCCAATCAATGATCACATTTTTTCCTCAAGTCCTTATGAAATGCAAACATTTTCCAACATTTTACCCCAACCGTTAAGTGTATTGAGACGGCGTTAACTTTGAACTGAGTTATAATTTTTGTTTATGTTTTAAAATCATTAAATCCACGTGGCTATCGTATTTCTTTTTCCTTCCAATCACTGATCACAGTTCACTCATTCCTCCACCCTCAAGAAATGTCGCCATTGTCGACAGTTCAAAAATTATGATCCAATTGAGACAGTTCAAAACTTGAGGACCGAACTGAGATTTTCACACAAACATAAGGACTAAGGGGCGAATTAAGCCTAAAATAAAAAATTCATCTCAACATCAATTAACGCCGTTTGAGACAACTTAACGGTTAGGGTAAAATGTATGCATTTTTACAAAAATTATGACTCAATTGAGACAGGTCAAAACTTGAGGAGCAAACTGAGATTTACACATAAATATGAGGACCAATGGAAAGTTTAAGCCTTATTTAAATAATAAAATATCTATATCAGTACCTGAATATATGAAAAGTTCTACTAAATTCTAAAATTATTTTTTTTATTAAAGATCATATTGTCATTGTCAGTAAATTATACTTTTTAAGGATCAAATTATTATTATTTTTTATTTCCAAAAACATAAGTTGAAAATTTCTCACTTTTTTAACAATCTAATCATTTATCCAAAATAATTGCTGTAAATTTACACTGGTTTGTCACTAACAACACAGGGTCGACTATAACAAAAAGCTAATAAGGATAATTTATTTTTAAGTTTAAAAATATATTTTCGTAAACATATTTTATATGTAAATTAATTTGTACAAATGCCACCTGATCTTCCTTCGCTAAACCGTCGCAACTAGACTTGAAAACAGAGGCAAAGGTGGGAGTGGCAAAATCAATTTTGGTCGAAGCACAGTCAATTCTCTCCCAAGTGAAATCGATTCATCCAAGAAAAATTGATTCTCGCCCAATAGAATCGAGTCTCTACTTCACAAATCAAGTCTCTACTTCATAGTATCGGTTCTTTGCTGAGCAGAATCGGTTGTGTTTAACGTTTTAATTTAAGCTAATTTCAATCAATCACATTTTAGGATGCCCACTAGGTGTCTTTATGATCTCCATTTATTAGAAAAATAAATTTCAGTTTGATATGCTTTTATGACATGTATTTACTTTACTATTCTAACTTTAACTAGTGGTTTACATGAAAAATAATCATTCAACTCTACTGTAAAACTGTAAAAATGGTTTACAGAAAAAACAAAACTCAGAAAAAAAAATGAAAATAACACAGATTTATAGAAAAGAAAAACCTTGAAAGCATGAAACTGTTATAATGATGATTGAAGAAATGTATTTCCTTTCTTCAAGGTTGCAAAACCAGTGAAAAAACATTTCAAAAAAAAGCAAAATAAGTAAGATTTTAATGAAGAAGAAAAGAAACGTCCAACAGAACAAAACTTAAAAAGAAAGGAAAATAACTAAGACCTTACTAAAGACGAGGACAACGCGGAAAAAAAATAACTTTCTGAAATAAAAATGGTGATTGTAGAAGAACAAAAAATATATAGTTAGAAGAAAAAAAATGAACGACTGAAACCAAAGAAGAAGAAAAAAAGGAAGTGTGTGTGTTTAGGGAGAATGAGAATGAGAGAAAGGAAATGAACCAAAGGTATGTTTATACGAAAGTAGAGTCTATTTTTAGTGTTAATGAGAGAAAGCTTCTGAAACACAAATATTTTACTGAAAAAAAAAAAAGAATCAAAACTAATGCAATTAAATTTTTTAAGCACAATGAACAGGAACTTCAAAGATAGAAATAAAAAGATCTGAAAGAAAAAACAAAACTTCAATGCCTTTTAATATTCAAACCTGAAGAGCAAAGTGATTGAAAAAACAAAACCTTCAACCCCTTTGTTACAAAAGTTAAGATTAATAGAAGAACACATTCTGGTTGAATAAAAAATATTGATGCCTAAAATAGAAATGTTGATTGCTGTAAAAAAAAACCTTAGAAAAGATATTATTGATGATGAAAATCCGTTAAAAACATAAAAAATAATTGAAAACGATTTCTTTAATGGATTAAAATGTGACATCCCAAATTATATGGAAATATATAATCTAGATTAAAAGAGAGCAGCTAAGAGAATGTAAATATAGATTTATAATTTTACAGTCATCCCAAAATCATAACTTTAAACTATACCTAATTCAAAGTATTTCAAAATAAATAGATGACTAAAGCTAATTTCAAGGAATTATAAAGTTTAAACTCATTTTACATAAATGTCTTTCAAAATAAAGTAAAGAGAAAAAAAAAAGATCCTAAAAACTAGGTGCAATATCATCGCCTTTCAGGGCTTGCTCCAATAGAACATCATCTGCCTCTACTTACATCCATTTTGGATGATCGTTGCGAGAGCAATAAGACAAACATACAAAATAAACAGCAAACATGCAAGGGTAAGTTAGATTCTCAAAAATATACATGTTAATGCAATTTAATCTAACATACACAATAATATTCATGCAATTAAAACACATAGTATATTGTAACATATTTTAATCTAGACAAGACTCGTCCGGACTTAGAATGAATATCGAGCTATGGCGGGTTGTGCACTTGTGGTGGTCTCTACTGCTTTGCAAAGCCATTGTCGTGGGTTGAACCCTACCACACACATAAGTGTAAGTTCGTTATCACTCGCCTTGGGTCATACTGGAAGCACCCAAGACTAAGACCTCATACTACTCTCACCACATGACAATTTCTTCTCTAAGTGAGATTGAAAGAGTCATTAGAGTGTTAGGATAACCCCCAAGACTGAGCTTACCTATATTCATTCCAAACACTACTGAGATCACACCAAGAGATCCACTTAACTTCCCAAATTAGATCACATACAACTCAATAGATCTCTAAATCAGTCTCAAAGATACTCAATTAATTATACATTCTTATTTAAATACTTACAAGATCATATAGACATCAAATTCGAAATCAGAAACATAACAAGATTTTAATTAAAGAACACCAACAAGAAATAAGAAACACAATTCTGGTATTTACGCTTGAACACCCAACAAAACACCCTTTAGTATTGGGACACGCGTCAAAAAAATAGTACTATGCACCCTTAACTTTATTATACAAATTGAAATTTATACTATATTATTATTAACTCCCAACGTCCTTGATATATATATATATATATATATATATATATATATATATATATATATATATATATATATATATATATATATATATATATATATATATATATATATATATATATATATATATATATATTACGTATATTTATATTATATTAATATAATATAGTAACAATCTTTCCTTATATATTTATATAATATTAAAATAATATATTCTTTATCATCAATTTCTTAACACCAATACTATTCCCCTTGTCCTAAAGCACCTCTCTGCAACGTTTTCAAAACAACAAAAGGAGCACTTTCCTCCTTTTCCTAAAATGACGTGGGACCCAATCAAAGAAGAGTTGAATCTTCTACCTACAAATCAAAAACAAAAACTTAATCCCTCATTTCTTCACAACGTGAACCCTGCTCCATTTTATTCACTTATAGCAAAGCATTTTTTTTTTAAACAACCCCAAACAGGAGTAAACCTACTCTCTACTCTCTTCCTTTATGATCACTCACTCCACTGCACTAATAATTCTCTCTTCATTTTATTTCCTAAATCCACTCAGGACAACTTTCTCTACATATCCACTAAAGCTTTCTATCTAAAATGAAACAACTTTCTTCTTTTTTTACTCCCAAAAACGCATAAAACTCTTCACTGTAACATGAAACACCATGACTTCCTCTCAAGCTACTTAAAACACCACCCAAAACAGTCACTTTGCTATCCAAACCACAACCCAGCGGGATTTCCCAGTCACGATATTTTCTAACATTCAGACTCAATTAAAAACAGATTATGATCAACACTTTACCAATTCACAGGTTACATGCTTTTAACTTATACCAAGACTACCATTCAATGCAAACAGTATATATATATATATATATATATATATATATACACACACACACATAACACGGTGTAAGCGTATAAATTTTTTAAAATCAAACAGAAACCTATCTCATGCATATTCCAACTCACAAAATCAAAGAATGAAAACCCCAGCTCCCCTTACCTTCAATTGGTAGCACAACAATTTGCCCCCTTTTTTTTTTATCTTCAATTAAAAGTAAGAGTCACCTTTAGATAGACAAATTGTAGATAGAAAAGGGTTTTTAGGATCTAATAGAAACTAGAAATTTTTGGAAAAAGAACAAGATGAATTACATGCAACAAAACTGTTGCATGCCCCATAGCCCTAAATTGCATAGAAAAGTGAAAAACAACTTACCCACGAAGAAACCTAGAAATTGATCGGTGCAACTCGAAGCCTTTGACATCAAGATAGTCTAGGCGCTTACGGAATGGAGATTCAATGACTCAATTGAAGAGGAATCTAGAGAAAAGGGAAGAAAATTTGGGGAATTAGATGTTAGAGAAAGAGGTTATGAAACAAATGAAGTTAGCACTGAAGCTCTAATATGCTTTAAGTTTTAAATTTATATTTTTAGATTATTACATAAAATCCATCAATAAAATTAATATAAGTAATATTTACTAACAACAATTTATATTTTATCAGTAACTATCGAAAAAATATATTAATAAATATTATCAGAAATTATTAAAAGAAAAATTCGTCAATAAATTATGTCGGTAAATAACATGATTTGATTCTTTTCTTATTTTTTCTTTTAACTTTTTAGTTCTTTTTTACATGGTGATTTCCATAATGAAACTAAAACTAGTCCAAGCAAAGTTTCAAATAACAATTAAAGCTTTTTTTTATTTATCTAATATTTCATTTTCACACATTGAACCAATTTCAATGTCTATGTCCAACAATAATCAAAGTCACCAAATCAATCTCTAACTCAATCTATTCTCCATCATCTCCATATCCACTTTTAGTTTCTCTACTACCAAAGCCAAATTCTAGTCACTTACACATAACATATACATAATGTCACTTCAATCACCATCTTAGATTTAAACTACATAAAAAAGAAAAAAAAAAGGTGAGGCGTGGTGGTCATTGGAGCGGTGGTGACCAGCTAGCGAAAGAGAAATGTTCGTGACTATCACCGGCGATGTTCTGAGATACAAGACAATTAGGGTGAGGTGTGTGATGACACTCTAACGACAATCACTATGAATGGTGATGATGATGCCCTGAGGTTATTGTTGGTAGAGAGGAAATGAAGGTGAAGGAGACTTAACACTCTTGTGTCTACATGGAGAAGACCCTAAGTTTCTATAGGTTTCAAGAATAAGGTATTTGGGTTTGAAGAGGAAATGAAGATAAAAGGCTTGGTCACAGTTCAACACCCCATATCTACCATTTACACACTAGGCTATTTGGACGAAAATTTTGTCAACTCTTTTTATCAAATAGATTTACCAAAGGATATCGATAATAACATTTCAGTTATCGATAAATTTTAAGATTTGTAAATACTAATGAAAAAAATTCGTCAATAATATATTTCATTTATCTATGAATTTCATCGATAATTTTTTTTTTCAATAAATACAATATGTGTTGTTGGTAGGTTTATTGATAATCTTTTTCTATTGAAAATAT
This sequence comes from Vigna mungo, assembly GCA_036885675.1. Taxonomy (NCBI): domain Eukaryota; kingdom Viridiplantae; phylum Streptophyta; class Magnoliopsida; order Fabales; family Fabaceae; genus Vigna; species Vigna mungo. The sequence continues at coordinate 39,179,781 of CP144692.1, read as the reverse complement.
ATATCGATAATTAAAATTTCAAAATTTATGAATAATTTAAATTATTGATGAATTTATTTTCGTCAATAAAATTCTATTAATAATTCTTAAAATTTTTGTAGTGATATTTACATAAGAATAAAGAATAAAACTTTGCATTCTTGGAATAATGGGGAAGAAGAGAGTATTAGAGCTGGCTTTCATGGTGAGAAAATGAGACCTAAAGTGAGAGAGTAAGGAAGTGACGGTGAGAGAAAATGAGCATTGAGAAAAGTACGTTTAAGGTTATGAGAGAATGAGAGCCGAAGTTGAGAGGGAGAAGGGAAAAGTTTTAAAGAGGGCTAGGGTTTACCAAGAAAAGAGAAGCGGTGGTTTTGGAAGGAAATGAAAAGGAAATAATAGAAAAGTGACATCTATCTATTAGAGTTTAAGTTTCAAATGCTGCCATTTGAATAACTCACAATACTTTTCTTTTTCCTCTTTTTACTTAAGTTTTATTATTCTGTTTTTGTTTTGATTTTTTTAAGAAATTTTGTGATTGTGACATATGTATAAAGTTGCCTTTTATGTTTCATTGATTTATATTATTTATAGATTGGGAACCTTTCAAAGTTTGAATTGGGTAACTGTTTTTCTTCTTATTCTAAATTTATTTTATTTCAACTTTTGACGACTAGTACACAAAGCAATATTGACCACAAAAAATGAGTTTCTGTTTTCTATTTTTTCATTGCTAGGTTATGTTAATATATATTTTTTTAATTATTATAATAATAATGTTAATGAAGAAAATTTATATACTTAAACATCTCCACTTATTTTTTTAATCTCATTTTTTTTTTATTTTTTAACAATCATTTCACACAATATTACTTTATGATATTATTACATCAATAAAAATAGAGTATTCATTATGGATTTTTTTATGGAAAAATTGTTATTCATTAGAATGTTATTAGAAGAAGTTGAAGTCATAACCTCTTTTACCTTTTTGTTAGCTCTTCAAACCAACTTTATAATTCTCAAATATTATTGGGAAAGTTAAACTTATAACCTCTCTCACCCTCTTTTATATCTTTACCATTAAACCATCTCTTGTTTGAATAAATTGGATAAAACTATGTTTTGCAAAATTTGCACCATTTTCACTTGAAAAGGGAATAATCAGAACACAAACTTTATTATTAATTAAATTTAAGCAGGTTTGTTTTAATTTATCCATGTATTGAGAAGTGTTATTTCCCTAATCAATTAAGGAAATAATTTCCTTACTATAAATCCATAATTATTCCACCAAATTTTCAAAGTTAACAAGCAAATTTTGCTTCTTTCGGTGTCTGATACGTCACCAAGTTCCGACAATTATTTACAAAGACAAAAGTTGAATTTGGATCTGCTTGAGATAAAATATTCAATCGATAACAGAATATGTTCATAATTCTTTGCTGAGCTGGGTAGCGGTAGCTTGTCGGATTGAAAAAAAAAAAGGATTATAGATGCCAAGTTAAACACGATGAAATGATCAATAAAATATATATTCTGACTTTGATTGTGTCGCTCGGAGTTCTCAGTAAAATACATGTATAATAATATGAAGCATTAGCAAAAGAGAAACAAAAAATATTATTAATTAGATTGCCATTTAAGTCTATTCTCTCAGATAACTTTGCTTTATTTCACTTAAAGACATTTCTAATCTAAAATAAGGTGCATTATTTTACTCTTATCATCCAAAATTTTGGACTCGTCATATGTCATGACTTTCTATCAAAAAAGCTTTTTAGTTCATTATTTATTTACAATAACAGTTGGTGTAAGAGAAGTCTTAAAATAATTAAAATGGATGGTAATTCAGAGACAATATCCTTATAATTAATGATACTAGCGTATAAAAAGTTGAGCTGAAGGTAAGTAACGCCAAGATAACTGTGGTGAGAAAATAACAATTGATCAACTAAAAATTACCCCTTTAAATAACAATAATTACAATTATAATTTATACTGGTACATAAAAAAGATTTTCTTTATATCAACATTTTTTAAAATTTAATTATTTTAAAAAAATAATTTATAAAAATCACCGACAAAATAATTGAAAACCATATATAATCAAATTATAAAAATTTATATTACATTTATTTTTATAATTATAAATTTTTTTATAATAAAGAAGTGAACACATGATTAAAAATAAGAAAAATAATTATGTGATATAAGAGTGAGTAGGAGAAGTAACGAAATTATCGTGACGTATTGATTCCCGGTATTATAATTTAAACACGATAAAACAACTTATTTGTTGGAAGTTTCACATCGATTAAGAGATAAGATTAAATTATAATATATAAATGAGGTGGAAATCTTACTTTATAAGTCGGTTTTGTAAGGTTGAGTTAGGTTTAGAAATTCAATTTTTATTATTATCAGAGTAACTTGGTCAAAGAATACCAAAACAGGCAAAAGTTTGACGCATGAATTTAACTGTAGCGTTGCCTAGTCTCTAAGTAAACAAAGGTAACAGTATGAATTTGAATGCAAGTTGGGGAGAAAGTTGAAGACATAGTATTGAATTGAATTTTTTCCTTTGGATTTAAATAATAGAAGGCACTATTTTTAGTATAGTTAGTTCGTGGAGTCTCGTCAATCTGTGGAAGCATAATGTTGTCTCCACACCAATCAGATACACCTTCACAAAAAAGTGTTGTGAATAAAAACATAAATCCAGTGTTCCTATAATGGATCCAACTATGCATGCACAGTGGAAGAAAATCTATGATTCTCGCTTAAAATGTATGAAATAAGACGTTGCCTAGTTGCAAATTGATGAGAAAAAATTTGCACCATCTCCATATCAAAACATCGACATAGTCGAAGAATCGAATTTATACACTTCTATTTCAAATACAGAACCTTCTTCGAAACAAATCTTGGTCAATGTACGTTCCTAGATTGAGATAGAGAACAAATCATTATTTTCTCAGATTTGACACTTTTTCACGCACACACTATTTATATAAGCATCTCAGGCATTCACAAACCTCACCGTACAAACTCACCACCCAGTAACGCTAACAACTAGCTAGCTAGGTCAAAATAGAAAAGTTCACAACAATTAAGTCCAAGAAGAAGAACATGGAGGAGAACCAGAAGGGGAAGCAGGGCAAAGAAGAAGTGCGCTACCGTGGCGTGCGGCGGCGGCCTTGGGGGAAGTACGCGGCGGAGATAAGGGATCCGTCAAAGCAAGGGTCGAGGCTGTGGTTGGGGACATTTGACACCGCTGAAGAAGCTGCCAGAGCTTATGATCGTGCAGCGTTTAACTTGAGAGGTCATCTTGCTATTCTGAATTTTCCTAGTGAGTACTATTCTCAGATAAGGGGTTCACCACCTTATCCACCTCATTTAGCACCGCCGTCTTCTTCCTCTTCTCATGGTGGTGGAAGCACTTCTTCTTCTGGTGCATATCATAGGCCTGTTTTCGAGATTCCTTGTTTGGATGATAAGGTGTTGGAGGATCTTCTTGGTCAGTCAGAGGAGCACAAGAAGAAAAAGAAGGGAGAATAGTACTACCACACTCTACTCTACCATAATTTATCTGCTATTTTCTTTTTCCTTCATTAACAATATAGTAATAACTCAACTTTATCTGATCTCTCTTCAGATCTAGAAACAAGCAAATATTACTATAGCCTTCATTACCTGTGTTTGTACAAGTTTCTGTTTGTGGAGGAAAAGAATAAACTCTACTTTAACTAATTAAGTAGTGCCTTTATTTTCAGCTTAATGTGCCATTGCTTTAAGGGATAGTTATATGATTTTATCTGCGAATTGCACTACAGAATTGCGTCAGATGAAAAATAGGAGTGATTTTATACAACGTTAAAAATATGCTATAATAATCTATGAAAGGGAAATGTAATAATCTATGTTATAATAGAACGTTTGAAATGTAAAGCTTTGCAAGAAAACGTGATTTTTATTCTGATATAAACATACAAGGAAAACCGAAACTTCCCTTCAGAAAATTTATGCATTATTTAAGAAAAATTATCTGAAGAGTATAAATAATTGTTAGTCAATATTTCTTCTGTTTTTGCACAAAGCAGGTTTCGAATTAAATTTTGGAACTAACTGTATCATGCTTGACCCCTTGTTAATTTTTCAAAATATTGTTTAAAGGTCTGAAATACATTCATTCTATTTTTTTATGTTACTACAGGACCACAAAACACTCGTGAAAGTCATTGATCGAAAATTTGTTATGTTTACTTTGTATAAAATCTGTCAACAAATGGTAAATATTACCTCTTGTCTTTTTCTCGTAAAGTTAAGAAAAACACATTTTTCGTCATAAATAAAATTAGTTAATTTTAATACTAATACTATAAAGAACAATTTATTAAAAATACACATAAAACTAAATTATTTAAGTCATTGCTTAAAAGGTCAAGAATAAAAGAAAATGTGTTTATGTTTCTTATGATTAGACCCGAAGAATGTTCTCATTTATTTCTTAAAAGTGAGAAGTAGTTAATATGGCATATATATCTTTCATATTAATTATCGATGTATTTTAAAAATATAAGTACATTAAAATATGAAATTAGTAAAACAAAATTTTTTGGACAAAATTAAATTTGTCATCACCTTGTTTGTATTCTTAACGCGTGTATTTTTATTATGTATGTTATTACAGAATAAATATTATTTGATACTAAAACAAACAACAATAAATGTACAAAATTATGGTTACATATTAATTAAGATAGTTTTCCTTCCTTTTTATTTTATTATTCCCCCCTAAAAATGAATTCTTTTTTAGCTCATAAGAATATAAATCTAAATAGCTAAATATATATAATGTATTCTTCACGGCTAATTAACACAGTTAATTGGAACATGATAAAAAGTAGGTTGTTGTTTAGGACTAAAATTTAATAAGTAATTTGTAATCCTTACATTAAGAATGTAAACTTAACCAACTATAATAATCTTAAATTTATTCTTATTATATAGAACTAATTCGAACTCTATTTAATAACAGTTCCCAAAGTATAAGATGAGTAGTTAAATCATCTCAAGTACTACTAATAATAATAATAATCATAATACACTTTCTTTTACCTTAAAAGACGTTACATACTTGGCCAACTCCTTTGATTTTATTCCCAGTTGAAGTTAAATATGTTCACTTTATCACTCTCTCATTGACTTTTGTATAGAGGTCCAGATGGCCGGTAAGACTGATGGACCATGTAGTCCAAGAAGACCAAGACCACACCTAAAGTCATCTAGAAATGCACTGGTTGGCCGGTAAGGCCAGACGGACCATGTAGTCAACCATAAATAAGAATCTCATACCAAAACGATACAGTCGCGGCCGGGCGGTTCGTATCAAGATGCAAACAGAAAATCAAGAGGTCTAACCTCGATGATTAAGGCAAATCGTGATTATTAGGAATTGGTCAAAATTGGGCCGTGATTAGGGAATTGCTAATCAGGACTCATGACAGAAGGTTATAAATACAGGGGTGTTGCTCCCTCCACCTCCCCAAGTGGGTCCTACACCTCCCCACTATTTTAATTTATTTCAAAAATATTCTACACCTTTCCACTATTTTCTTTTATTCCAAAAATACTCTACACCTCCTCACTATCCTTAACAATCTTTCTCCTTCTCTCTCTACATTAATGGAACATTTACATGCCTCATTAATGGAGCATTTACATGACTCATATTTGAACTTGTGATATATTTTCTTTTTGATTCAATCTTGTTGAATTTTTTTTTCTTTTCAAATTACTTAATAAATGGTAAAATTTTGTTCTAAATTTCTAGAAAAATGTTTATATATATGTGTGTTTTTTTTACATATAATATCTATAATTTTTAACATTATATTATGTTTTAACTTACGGACTTGTTTGACTCAAATAACTTGAATAAAATATTTGATTTATTAGATAAATAATATAAAAATATTATTAAATACTTAAAATATAAAAAAAAAGTTATTTGTTAAAGATTTAGAATTTATTTAGTTCTTTCGTCATTATAAAGTTAGTATATAATAATAATATATCATTATTTACTATTAATATTATTATGTTTATTATTTTGTATTTGCATCTAACTTTTAATTTTATAAAATGGAAATGGTAGAAGTACTAATATTGAAGTTTTCTCTGAATTTTATATTTTGTAAAATCTGAATCATGTGAATGCTCCATTAATGTAGGGAGAGAAAGGGAAAGATTGTTGAGGATAGTGGGGAAGTGTAGGGTATTTTTGGAATAAAAGAAAATAGCGGAGATGTGTAGAATATTTTTGAAATAAATGAAAATAGTGGGGAGGTGGAAGAGCACTTGGGGAGAGAGCAACACCCTAAATACATACCACAGGTGACAGGTAAGGGGTCTGTTCTATGCATTTATTACACATTTAATATTACTCTATATTGACTTGAACGTCAGAAAATCTTTAACAGGTATCCGACAGGACAGTTTCTGAAAGAGGATCAATGTTTAAAGTCAAGTGTAATTGAAGGAAGCGACCAGAAAGATCGAGCGGTATTGAGGAAAATTGTGTAGGTATTAGGGTAACTCGATCTCACAACCGAAACAACTTTCTTACGGATAGTTAATTCTGTTATACATAGCTTCCATTTTGTTAATTATCCCTTATTTTCTCCGACCATTTAATATGGGATGCTGTTCTTGAAAGAATATGGGATGCTGTTCTTGAAAGAAAATACATATGATGCTGGTTTTCTAACCTGGTGGTGGAATGACGTTTTCAAAATTGAATTATTGGATCATCAAATTCGTAAGGGGCCAAAAGGATCTTAACTTCACAACCTTAATCAATTAATATACAGCATATATTGGGTAATTACACAAATAAGTTTACTTTTTCTTTAACAACGGAACCAACAACGTCGACTCATATATTAGGTCTAATTTTAACCCAATGGTTATTATTTTATTTTTCATAATTTAGTATAAAAATATTATTTTAAACCTATGACACACAAATCAATATTAGTATTCTTACAAGAGATTTTACGACCTCACAAGGTATGAGTGTGTTGTGTGTTTAGAAAGATAATCTGACAGCTGAAGTTCATTGCGATTTTGATGCAATAAATATGTGATGAATGAATAGTAACTTATCTTTAATTTATCCTATTTATAACAATCACATTTATATTTTAATTAAAATTATTATTATTATTATTATTATTATTATTCCCAAGGAACTTTCACTTAAAGATTCCGTAAATAGCAAACATGACATTGCATCAGGTGGAACTACTTTAAAATCTTTAAATTTTGCTTTCAAAATATGTCGATAGAAATGTGATAGTGATGATTTTATTGAAAATAGTCTGGTTTCCAATTAAAAATGTTTTGCATCACTAATAGTCATAGTAAACTTTATATTTGATAAGATAGATATTATTAAAAACGTCATTTGATAAAATTGTTGTTATGATATATATTTTAAATAACCTCAATTACTCGGTCAAAACCAATATCATCATATCAGTGGATGGAATTGATTAAAGAAATATAATCCGACTAGTTCATTTATATATTCTACTTCTGTCGAAACTTTCCAAAATTTTTGTTTATGTTTTTGTTCAAAACTAACCTAACTCATTACTACCACTTGCAAGGAATATTTCATGATCTAACAGTTTTTTTTTATTGATGATTATATATATATATATATATATATATATATATATATATATATATATATATATATATATATATATATATATATATATATATATATATTATATCTGAAGAAAAAATATATTTATATAGTAAGATTTTATTCGAACTTTAGTCATGCGAAGTGTTGGACTGTCTTTATTCTTTGTTGCGAACTATAATAGGATAAAGAGATGTTGTCTGGTTCTTTATTCAAATATGAAAACGAAGGTTAAAATTGCTTATATATTTTTGAGAAATGAATATTTGACACACCTAAATTTTTTACATTCATTTGACATTACTCTTATTTACTTTTTCTCTCTTCTTTTCTTGAGAAACTACAAAACTTTACACTTTTTATACCATTTTATCCTTGTATTCTGTGTCAAATGAATATAAAAGTGTGTCATGATATTATTACTCTATATTTTTCTCACAAGAAATTCTTAGGTTTCATTTCATTTTATTTTAAAAAGTTTTATACAATTAAGTCTTTCTTTTGTTTGTATTAAATATAATGTGTCGATTTGTGATTTTTTTTACATTTAAAAAATTATTTTTAATTTTAATTTTAAAAAAATAAAAAATGTGTGACGTGTCAAACTAGTATCATATCATGTGCCAGTATGATTTGGTAGTGATAAGTGTTACTCTCAGTTCAAGTATCATTGTCTTAGTCTTTATTTGATTTTTGTATTTTTGTTTTGTCATTTTTATTAAAATTGATATTTTTATTAAATATTTTTAACAAAATTAAATTTTCATATTTTACATTAAATTTTATTTAAAATTATTTTAAAGTCATTAATAGAAATTAATGTTATTAGCAAAATATTCAAAACTAATTTCATCTAAAAAAATCTAAAGTTATTCATCAATTACATTTCATAAAATAAAATAAATTTATCAACCTTTTCAATTCTTTAAACTAATTATATATTTTTAAAATGTGTAAATTTTAATTCTATACAAATGTTTGAATTAGTTTACAAATGACAATTGTACAAATTCAAATGTAAAATTTGAAAATAATTTTAAACAATTTGATAACAATTTAGAATAAACAAATTTAAAATTTGAAAACAATTTTAAATAAAATTTAATTTAATTTAAAATATAAATATAAATAAATTTAATCTTGTTAAAATTATTTAATAAAAATATTTGGATAATAACTATATACAAATTTAATCTCTTTTCAAACAAAATGGTTTCATTTAAAAAAAAATGAAACTAAATTAAGACAAAATAAAAATAAAAAAATAAATTTATATTAAAATAAAGGAAAAAGTCTCTTTAACAATTTTTTTAACAATTTTTTGACAACGCATATTTGGCAGTCCATGATTGGTTCGTGTCAAATATTTTTTTAAATATAAATTCAAACAGACCAATAAAATGATGGCACGTGCCATGTTGTCAAAAAATTATTAAAAAGAGTTGTCAAAATATCATCGTCCTGTAATAAAAACATATGAAATGACAGTGATATATAACTCTGATACTAACACATGGCATGATGTCAGGTTAATACATGACAAATTTTTATTATTTTAAAAGTATAATAAATAAAAATTAAAGTAACTAAAAAATATTTTAAAAAATCGCGAACTAATACATAGTACTTTTTCAACTGTGTTACATTAAATTTTTTAAAATAGAAATCGAAACAAAAGAAAAATGAACTGTTTGAGTTTTCTTAAAAAATAATGAAACTGAATGACATGATTTAACCAAATGTTCATGGAGCATTGGGAAAGTTTTTTGCTTTTGGCGTCATAAAGTAACTTTAGTACACAACAAAAATGCTTATCAATAAAAAAAATACAAATTATAATTAATTTTTATTTGTGGTGAAAAATATACTCATAAAGAGCGAGTTGATTAAATTTATAAAAACATGAGACTTTCAATCACTTTTAATAAATGTTAACTATATTGTTAACAGTGGAACAGACATTGTAATTTTTATTTTATTTTATTGCCTTAAAATTCCAGAATTCTGATTATCGACAACCATAAAGTATATCTCCATTTCACCCAAAAAATGCTCTCTAAGTCGACAACCAGATTCAAACTCATTTAAACACTTTGATTTTGAATTTATTAAAGGTTTATCAATCAATATTGTTGTTTTTCAGTTTTATATTAGTTTGATCACTATTTACTTGTTCAATTAAATCTTGATTGAACACATGATTGAAATTAATCATATAAATAGATTGATTTTAATGGACATATTTAAACGTCATTGATTGATAATAATTCTAACGGATTAAGATTATTTTTAATCAATTTAGGTCCAATTTCCTAAGAAATTAAGATTGAAATAATTTAATGAGTTGATGATATGATTATATTTAGATTAGATAGGTTTATTTTTAAGTTATTTGTGAGACTCATTACATCTTTGTATCATATTTGATCATATCCTTTAAATATATAGTTTGGTTTATTTTCTTTCATTTTAAAACTAAAATAGAATATTTACATTTACACATAATAAAAAATGTTCTTAAATTTCAATATTAGTTACATGGATACCTTATCTATACGTTACAAAAAGAATAATATTACAAATCACTAATCTTATAAATTTACATAAACGATTAATCAAACATACCATATTAAATCATACATGAGATGAACTTATATAACAAAAAAATTAACTCGAAAAATACTTGTTAATATTTTCGAAAAACTGATAATAAGTAAGTTTTAACAATAACTAACATTGTTTTTAAAAGCTTGAACTTCATGTAAGTTCAGAATAAGTTTAGGTCATTTAGAATTTGAAACTTTGATATTTTAGATGTGTAATAAATTTCCATTCAACTTCTCAATCTAAGAGGTTTTAATTTTTAACATTTCAGCACCTAGCCAGAATATTTCTATATATAAACTTCATTATAGAATAACATCTTTACCGTTTAAGCATGTTTCTCTCTTTTTGTTATGGAATAAATTTTATTATAGATAATATTAATTAAAATTCAAAATTCGTTGCATTAAAAATCTAGAATAAACTCTCCTTTTGCTTGTCGTCATAAAAGTTTTAATTTATGTGATTTAAAAAACCGAGTGAAATCCAATTATCTATATATACATGTTTCGATACTTAATACAAAATTTTAATAAATGGTTCATATATCATTTCAAAACTGTTAAACAAAATATACCCATAATTCCATTATAACAAATTAAAACTACCAACATCAAGTTATTCAAATACAATAAGCCAAAAAGAAAATTTCAATTTTAATTTTTTTAAAATCGATTGAGCAAATTTTGAATCTGTTAAGCGAAATTATAAATATTGTCCAATTTGCAACTACTTAAGTATAAATTTTACAAATACACTTCTTACAATACCATACCAACTCAGATGAAAACTAAATTAAACATGGTTATATAATAAAATAATATTCCTCAACTCGGAATAAGTCATAGTTTAGGATTCCAAAATTTTCCATCTTAACATAGCATCTCAATCATGCATTAATCTATTACCTATTTGAGTCCATAAGACTAAAATACTTGCAAAAATAGGGTCTCTTAATTAAAAGCACTAAAGCTTCAAGAAACACATCAAATAACTGAATAACTCCAAGGTTTTAAGGATCTAAAATTGCATAACCAATTTTCAAAGAAAAGATAACATACTTGGAAGGATCACTTTTTTCCAACCAAGCAAACCAAAATTAGAATCAAAGTATTTTTAGAACAAAAAAGACAATTATTCTAATTTAGTTTAACTTTTGTTCTATTAGGGATGATCCTGAATTCATTGATTAATAAAAGATGAGATCTAATCTTAAAATAAAATAAAATTAAAAATCGATATGAAATTTTAAAGAGGAGAAGAAAGATAAAAAAAAAAGAATTATATGTATTTGAAAGGAACAAGTAAAAAAAAAAGATTTTATACCACAACCTTAACAATATGAAATAAATTATTTCAAGCTTTGACAAGAAGTCCAATTAGATCGATTGTAAAGCTCTACGACAATAAATTAATGTTGTCCGTTAATCAATACTCCTGAATGTGGTTAAATGAAATATTTAAGTTAAATTAACCGAAAAGTCACGATCATATCTATAACTTTGCTAAATTCGGTATCAATTAAATAAGCCGCACTTAATATCTTATAGTACATAGTAAGTGAATTTTATATGTAAAGTGAGTGATTTTGATTCATAGACTATTTAAGATATGAGTTCACGTGGACTTGCTTTTCTGTTTGTTCTTTTGACTAGACTCCAGAAAGAATATCAATTGCCGGGAATTTCAATCTTTTATAAATATTTTAAATACATTATAGTTTTTTCAAAATTCTAATACTTCATTTTAAACTAAATTACACATTCATAATTTTGTTACTTCATGTGTTTCAATTGAAAAATATGTCATGTCATAAATTTTACAAACCTAATTTTTTATATGTACTTTGGATCTACATTTGCTTCAGTTAATTCATGAGCTAATTTTGGATCTACATTTTCATGTCAAAATCTTTAAAATGTATAATAGAAAAACATATACAAATTTGATAGCAGATTTTCAAATATACTCTTGATTAAGACCCGAACCAAAAAGAAACACTTTTCGTCTCAGCAGATATTCAGGATCTTCTCTATCGTTGTAATTAAATTTCGGCCACAAGATAGAAAGGAAATTCGTAAGATACATGTATATGTATTTGTACGTATGTATACATTTCAGATTGAAGATATATGAGATTTTAGAATTTCTGTTGTTAGTGGGTTCAGAACAATATGTTCAGGTCATGAATTGAAAGACCAAATTTCAAAATACGTTGAAATATTCTTGCAGAATCTATCAACTTTTAGTCATTGAAGAAGATGAGATGCCAACACTTATTTATAGTGTCTCGCACTAAAAAAATTAAATCACCTGATCCAGATCAAAACTCAAATTAAAATTATTAATATTAATGTGAAAACTAAATGTTTTGCTTAGATGCATATCACGTTGATTTTAAAAGACCCTTCGCAATGCACTATATCTTAACATACAAATATTCTATACTGCTATTTAAGATTTAGTAAAAGTTATAAATAAATAAAAAATACTAATTAAAAATGTAAAGTAAATCCCAATTATATTTATCACTCATGTGTGTTGTTTGTAAATATTTATTAAATAACAATATTCTTCTATATATTTTATATTTCTCCAAATTTTTCAAATATTTTTTTTAAATACAAGCACTTTTTGTTAACGAGGCACGGGCGAATTCATGAATACATACATGTATATATTTATGTTCATTCTTATTTACATTTTGTTGAAAATATGTACTCATATATATATATATATATCATCACAAATATAAATCACAACCACGTAATATAAGGTTGGAGTATGGGAACACTGTCTATGTTTTCACACAGCGAGTTGGATCGCTAAGTGAAGGGACTCTGTGGTCTCCCAGAAAGCGTGGTCGTTGAGCGATTGGTCCAAGTTTTGTTGTATTCTTTTCATTCTTGTATCTTGATAACTTTGAGTTATGTTTTGATTCATTATGGATGATGTATAAGTATTCATGAGATTATATGATAAGTGATAGTATGCAATATGGTATGGAAATAAAGTTATGAAGGTGATTATGTATGAGATGTGATAATGATGTTCAAATAATGTGCGAGGCGTGGATTTCAAGTATCATGTGAGAAAGGAATTCCAAGGAGGAATATCCTAAGTTGGTTATGTTGTGTTATGTATTAAAGTGGGGCTCGTGGATTGGGGAATGATCCTAACATTCTCAATAATCCATTTCATGTAGAGATGGGTGATTATGTCGTGGAGAATAGCAGGAAATCCTAGTCTCTGGCCACTGGTTAGGGCCATAGATGTTTGACGAATTAACCTTGGTGTATGACATTATTGGTGGTGGTTGAGGATGCGGTTATTATTATTTCTGAGCTAGGTTGCTCCACCATACATGCGTGTAGGTTCTCCATGAGTCCGACATCAATGCATCTATCCAATAGTAAAAAGGGTTTCAAGTGGAATGGACTAATTGTTGTATTTTTTGATTCATAACATGCATGTATATTGTCATTGTTTTAAATGGTATGTAAGTCTTTTGATACTCTAGCTTGCTTTTCTGTGGTCTGTCTTTATTTGTTGTTTCTCTTTTGCGATGATTATCTTAATGGTGTGAGGTTAGGGATACAGTCTTATCAGTTCACTCAGCGGGAGGTTGGGAGTGAAGCTTGCAATATAGGTAGTTACTTTTGTTCTCCAAGTAAAAGATTGTATTCATCAAAAAATCTGTAGTTATTATTTTATCGTTATCCATGTAATGTTTATTTTAGTAGTTTTATATTACTAAACCGGGATGTTACTTTAATTATATATAGATAGGCACATTATCATGACAAAGTCTAAAATGAGAATTGTTTGAGAATAAAAAGTAAATATTATCATTGATTAATATTGTTCAACTTTTGATTCTAAGACAAATGAAAAAAATAAGAAAGAGTGAAAATATTAAAAATGATGAATGTAATGATAAAGAGAAATATAGAAAAAAACTATAAAAATAAAATTTCCTTTTTATATATTATCATGCATAGCGATATAATTTTTTTTTTTATAAATTATAAAAGTGTTATAGAATGGTTCAATTCACACCCAATGCTAATAGGTCTAGAAGCTTGAAAGACAAAAGAGAATACATATGCCGTAAGTCATTGGACTAAAAATAAAGTTATACACAGATCCAACAGCTTGTGGCAATAGGGAACAAATAGATATGGCCATTTCTTCCTACATCCCCATTCTTTTCTTCCAGAACCCCTCAATTTTAAACTCCCCCTTTTACCCTTATCAAGTTATATTAAAAAACATTCCAAAATATATATTCTGAAAATTATATTTATGTTTCAGAATATTTAATCAAGACTGTCTTATTGAATCTAAAAATATATTTTAAATTAGTCAATCGGAATACATGTGTACAAATATGTTTTAAAATCTTCGATCTAAAATATATTTGGAAGTTCTGGAATTCCGGAATTCCATAACATACTTAAAACCTCAAATTACCTACACTCAACCTCCGCCAGCTAAGGTTTGGGACAGCGATCGAACGAAGAAAACGACTGAGTTAAGTTCTCATATTATAAATTTACAAGGGTAAAATGAATATGTTAATTTGGGGGGCTGCAGGAAGACAAACGGAGATGCATAAAGAAAGAGACATGCATAAAAGGAATAAGGGAGTTGCTCCCTCCACCTCTCCCAAATGGGTCTGCATCTCTATAGATTTTTTTTTAATTATTAAACTATCCTTTTTACTTCAACTTTTTACTTTCTTTTTATGCCGCCCTAATCTCTACCTCTCATATGTGCACTCCCACATCTCCTCCCAAACTCTCACTTTCTCTTTCTCTTCTCTCCAAATCCGCTTTCTCTAACTTATTCTTCACAACATCCGTTTTCTTCCCGCTTTTTCTAACTCATTCTTCACAACATCCGTTTTCTTCTTTCTCATTTCATTCTCTTCAATTCAATTTTTATCAATTTTTTCTTCTTTTGCAAAAACTCAAAGCCCTAACAATGGCATTAGGCTTCCGAAGCCTTTCTAGATTTGGGTGAACACTGTCAACACAACTATTGCCACTAACTCAATTTTCTTCCTTTCACATGCCAAGATTGCCAAAAGGTTTTTTGTTTGGAGCACAAATCCTTCAAGTCTCACGCATGCAAGAATTCCGACCACAAAAAGTGGTTGTCTGCGAAACGTGTTCCATGTCCATTGAGACCACCTGTTATGTGGAAGACAATCTTGGAGAAGCACCTAAAGTCTAGAAACTGTGATCCCACCAAGAAGAAGAAACCCATTTGCCCTGTCAAGTGTGTGTGCAGAGGAAAAAGACAATCGTCGAAGTCTCAACGAATGTGACATATCCGTTCGGTCTTGAACGGATGTCGACGTCCACCGCAGAAGAGAACGCTATGGGTTTATTCAATCTCAAAGAAAGTTAGAATGAGGGTGAGAGGCTTGCCGAGTGAAAAGGAAAGTGAAAGAATGAGGAAATTGGAATTATGGTTTTAAAAAATAAAAAATAAAAATGGTAAAAGTAGAAAGGGTAAATTTAAAATTTAAAAAGAGTTGGAAAAGTGTAGGGAGAATATAAGGAGGTATAGGGAACATCACTCAAGGAGTAACTAATAAAAAGAGTAAGCTTGTTATACAAAACCTAACATTGGAATAATCTAACTCCACTCAACTTAATTATATATATATATATATATATATATATATATATATATATATATATATATATTTATTTATTTTTATTTTTTTATTTTTTTTCGTCGGATGTCAGATGTATGAATTCAAATATATTGAAGTTATCCGATCCGATCATATAAGAAATATGTAATAAAAAGACTACTGGTTTAACAATTTTATTATAACAAATAATTTTATAATTTACTAGAAAGTTAAACATGTTTTTAATTCTTTAATTTTCATCTGAATTTGAATTTTTTTTATATTTTAAACTTTGAATTATTTTCATTTTTACAATTTATTAATGAATAATTTTAATTATTGTCATATTAGATATTTTCCCCCTTTGTCAAATATTTAGTATAAAAATCGATTAAACTAAAGTTAACTTGGAGCCTTATACCTGATCATAAACCTTAATGTAAAAGGTCTTATGAAAAGTTTTAAATGTTATTTTGTAGTAAAAGACTCTGCGTAGTAATGTGAACAGACTTAGTATAGAAATGAGCCCCAATAATTGTCTATGCGTAGATGCAATGAGCCTAGCCATACTATTCAAATAGTTCAAACCAGACATATGATTGATTGAGCAATGTTTTTGTCCTATTATATACATATGCTTCTACTCACATTTATAATGTGAATGCAAACCTTATCGTGCCATTCATTCTAATATGTAATTTATCCAAATCCATATAAATTTTCTTATTTTAATGATGACACAAGAATTACACTATTTTCGTTAAAAAAAAATAATCATCACAAAGAAATTCTTGGAATATTCATATTATAGATAAAACAAAATGCCCCATTTCTCATCGCTCAAACTTAATTTTTGTTTGACGTAACTGTGTATAAAATAAAACACGATTTGATTTTAGTCTACAAACGAGCAACTTTAACTTTTGTCCATTTGCTTGTATGTATTTTTTATATATGATGCTGTGCACAGATTCATGCACCAGTAACATAAAGAAGGTTACTTGAATTTTTCATTGAATAGGAGTGGTACATAACACTGTCTAATCATATCCTATAATTCACTAGCATTTATTTTTCAGTTAATCCATTCTCGGATTTGCTTCAACATAATTGGTAATGTGAATGCTACATAACTAAATATTATTTTCTTGTGCTGAAAGAATTTTGCATCTTTCAAAATACATTATGACTAAATTACATCAAATCAATAGTCTAACTTTGATAGGGATTGAGTTAGTCATCTAATTATACTAAACAAGTTTAGAATCAAGTATAATTGAGTTATGATTAGACCAATTTTAACTAGAAGTTTATGAAAAAATCTATAAATATAAATTAAAGATATAATTATTAGAATTTTTGTGACACATTCATTTGATTAGATACCGAACTAATTTAATCATTAGAGTATTTTTAGTAGATACACCAAATCAACTAAAGAACACGAACAATAAGGAAAAAAGTTTAGAAGTGAAGAAAATTGTTTGAAGCAAACACTCGACGTCATACTCAAAACATTTTGGCATCCACCGTAAGGCCGAGTAGAATCTTTTAAGCCTATGTGATGACCAGAAGGAATATGGTGAGCAACCACGCACAAGAAAATATCATCAACAATCAAATGGACCCGATAGAGATGATGAGAAAAATGTAGTGACAAATAGATGAGATGCAACAAAAGTATGAGGAAGAAATAAGGATGCTGAGAGTTGAGAATGAGATCATTTGACAAAAAAAAGATGGCAAAAGTCACATGCCATCCAACTCGACCCTCCCATGACTAGTTAAGCAACCGTGGGAGAAGCCGGACTAAACAATCCAAGCTAGTAGCTTTGCCATGCCAAGGGCCACTACCATTCTGTCGAAACAGTCAACCAATTGGTATGTTGTCGTTTGTTGTTGGAATCACAGAAGCCCCTCTGCCTAGTAACTGGACAACGTCAATATTTAACAAATATGCTGCGTCTACAGATCTATAAGAGAACATTTGGATCTTTATGGACAAGATGGCACCCCGAGCGATGCCATATGGTGTCAAGTTTTCTCCACCTTGCTGAAGGGAGAAGCCCTGACCTCTCCCTGACCTGGTTTCTATGTTGTCGGTTAACTTTATGTATTGCTTCGCAACCATCGAAGTGAAATTTGGAGCTTAGTTTGCAACGAGCTGACCACATCAATTAACGTTAATCAATCTTGTCAACGTCAAGCAAGAGAAGGACGAATCTCTTTGGTCCTTCATGGAGAGGTTCGAGAAGGTGTTCCCCCGCATCCAAAACCCCACTCTAAAAATGGCCATACACCACTTCATAATTGCACTATGATCGGGGCTGTTCGTGACAACCTGTGCATGAAGCCAATGAAAAGCATGGACAAGTTATGGCAGAGAACTGCTCAATTCATGTTAGTAGAAGACATGATGATCTTTCGCAAACAGAAGCGTACAGAGTCATCCAACACAGAGAAGAAAGTCGGGGATAAGAAATCGTCTAAGGCGAATTAGAGACTAAAGAAAGGCCCCCACTTTAGCAACTACACTCCCCTCAATGTTCCACTGGCCAAGATATTGGAAGAGGCCTCACCCCCAAACATTGATCATAAAAAGCATTGCTAGCACTATCGGAATCTTAGATACCCCTTAACAATTTTGTTTTATCTTTCATTTTTATTTTTAATTTTAATTTTTTTTAATGGGATATATATATATATATATATATATATATATATTAATTTTAATTATTCGGACAAAATTGGGTGTTGACAACAAGTAAGTGATCTTCCTTTCTGGCTAATGTGTTCTCATGCTTTCCACCTGAGTATGTGTTTCTTCAAGACATCTCCAAACATGTTACAAAAATAACTTTCTTCCTTGCATCGCAAATCTTATGTTGAATCATGATCTTTTGTACAACCTTATTATTGCTATCATTGTTTTAAGTTTATGGTCAATCTTCACCACGACTAGTTAAGGGAGTGATATGCAGAAATAACTATACATACATATATATATATATATATACATACATACATACATATATATATATATATATATATATATATATATATATATATATATGTGTGTGTGTGTGTGTGTGTGTGTGTATGTATGTATAAAAGTAAAGTTAACTATCCAATTGTGAATGCGTCATTTCAAGGAGTTTAGACAAGTAATAGGATTGAGACACCATTCAGAATAAGTAAAGTTGGTTTTTGAGTATTTACTATTTATCCATTCCCAAGTTTTAAGTTGTGTTAAAGTAAAGAGCTTTAAAGCATATGTTAATTCACTTCTAAAAATAACTTTGTTGCTTTGGCCCTATAGAGCTCACAAAACTGTCATCCACATACAATTTCAAATACTCTTTGATTTACTATTCAATTCCAAAATATGAAACTGATTTAAGTTATGTTATGGGACATTATGATTAACAGTGGTAATTTCAACCTATTTAAGGTATTGATTCCATACACACTGAGCAATATTACATGTAAATAACAAATGGGGAACGCTTTCCTCGTCATTGCTACACATAACACATAAGCTAGACGTTACCAACATATCTCTCCTAATCAAGTTATCCTTAGTTTCCACTCTATTGAAGAGAACTTTTCATGCAAAGTGTTGGGTTGAGGGGAAGAGCTTTGATTTTCTGGAAATTGTTGAAGACTTCATTGTATTAAGTTATAATTGCACAACGAAATAATTGCGTTTGAATAAAACAAAAAAAAAAGGGTGAATTGGTTTTTGTAATAAAATAATGTTTTTAAAAAAATTTCTTTTTTATAAATTCACCAAGAAAAATTGGTTCCTTTTAAATAATAACAAGTAATTTTATACTAATTGGGATTAAAAGACCCTACATCCAATTGTTAATCTCTTTAAAAATGGTTTAACCAATTACTAAAATAAATCACAACTTACAATCACAGAGAAGATATATAGTTTAAAAAACACCTATTTTAAAAACACAAGAGATGAACAACATCTTCCGAGAATTATATAAGGAATGAAACACCTCCTTTGAATTACCGAAAAGGATGAACAACTTTTCCTAACAACACTCAATCACTTAAAAACACTTAATTAAAGTTATCGCTCTATCCACACTAGGTATTACAAAGCCTCACTTCACAAACATAGAGTTTCTTTGAGAGTCACAGCTCTAAGCCTGTAAATGAAAAGTTGTTTTAGAAATTAAGTCTAGACAAAATATATAGAATCTCTCTTTTGAAAATTAGGTCAAGAAATTGAAGAGTCAAGTTGCTACCGTTGCTAATAATCGATTATCAAAAGTAATAATCGATTATTACATAAACTTTTCTAAAATCATTTTCTCTATGTGATTGTCAATTATCAGAAGTTGGTAATCGATTATTACAAAGTCTTATGTGAAAAAACTAAATTTCATTTGGAATCGATTATCACTATTAATAATCGATTATAACATAACTTTTTTTATGAAAAATAAAACTCTCCCTAAGTGTGCTACTTGTTAGGTTCTGCATTTTAACTCTTAACCTACTAATTTAAATAAGATACATAGATTATAAAACTTCAACAATTAAACTCTTATGTCTTCAATGTATCTCTTAAATCCAAACATTTTTTAAGTCTTCAACACTTCTTCATGAGTTGTCGTCATAAAAAATCTAACAAGATGTCTATTTTCTTCTTGCAAGACTAAAACAAGTTCTCGTTAATCTTTATCTTCTTATAGATTCTTGTATCTTCCCCTAATGGGATGAGAATATAAGCTTCAATCTCACAATAGACGATTCCAATTTAAAGTTTCTTTGTTCACCTCTAGCAATGTCCCTAGAGGTGAAGAATATAAAGAAAGAAGATGAGGAGAAAAATGTGGATGAAGGAGAAATGAAAAAAATATAGACAAAGGTGATAAGGAAAAATATAAAATTCTGTATTATATAAAGAGATTCAAATTTTGTATGTACATATTTTTTCCAATTTTATTCTTTTTTTAACCATTTTTTTTAATTTTATCATTTTTAAAATTTAATAATTTATTAAACTAAAATAACTATCTATAATAAAATATTAGTTACAAAATAATAAAAACTACCCAAAACCAAAATTATAAAAAATGTTTAAATTTTCTTTTATAATTATAACAATAATAACTTTATTATATTTTGTTATTATAAAAAAATTTAACCCGTTTCTTTTTTCATTAATTTATTAGTAATTTAAATTGAAGTTTCAGGCAAAACCAATCTCTCTTACCTTGAAGTTTCTTTACAATATACTTTAAGAAATATAAAAATCCAGAAAGAAAGGAAAAAAAATCCAGGCAAGAAAGATACAGAACTATAAATACCTTAAACTAATAACACGATGACTCGAAAAAGAAAATATAAAAGGTAATAATAACATAATAACTAAAACAATGAGATACATTTATTATTCTAATAAAAAGTTTAACTTAAAATTGAGTTTGTTTTATAATCTTTTATAAAAAATGATGTAAAGCTATTATTTGGAAAGTCTGGTTTCAATATATTCCTCTAAATCAAATAGTTATAAAGAGTGTGTATAGAGAGGGAATTGGAAGAGTTTTGTGGGTTTGACGTTTACGATGTAGTACTTTATGATGACAAAAAAAACATGGTACTTGGGTTAGAAAAGAGGGTTAAACTGAAGAATGTTGTTTAAATATTGAGGGGCATGAGAGGTAGAGAGGAACATTGTGAAACACATTTAGCATAAAAAAAAGAAAAGAGTTGTAACAGATAAGCGACACGTGATGATGATGAAGATAAAGAGGTTGGTGGGAAGGGCACGGGAGAGTGATAATGATAAAAGTTTGGTGGGATGGACTATGTTCCATGAATCTGTAACATCTTCTTTGCCTAAAACCACCTATTCAAATCTTCTCCTTTTTCCTTCACGTCATTTCCTTTTCCACTTTTACTCTCTTAATTTCCTTCTTCTCCCTACTTTTTTATTATCAAACTTTAATTATATACATGAAATTTTTAACAAATATTTAAAAATTAAAATTTATGAATATTAATTATTTTTAAAAATAAGTTGATAAAATTTATTATTTTTATTGATTAAATTAAATCAAAATAAGGTTATTAAAATTTCACACTTTTATATTTTACATGTTATGATTAGAAAAAAAAGTTTACAAAACAAAGTATTCTTTATGAGGATCTACTCAAGGTCTACCATATTATGTAATGTAAGTCAGAAAAAAATTTCAGCTTGTTTTTTGTGGATCAAACATAGGAATAGGATAGACCGGTTGATACTGTAAATTCTTACTATTTTGGTATTCGGAATGACGAGCTAATAACTCGATCTTTCAATTTTGTACTTATTCTTTTAAATTTTACATTTTTTAAATTTATTGTTTATTCATATATATTTTTTTAAAAGGATATTTTGTAAGTGTTTAATTGATTAATTAACTTCTCTAATCAAATGAAGTAAAATTATTACTTTTATATATTAAATTACTTTATTGTAATTAATTATTGGAATTTAATATATAAGTATTGATGACTTAAATTACAATATTATTGTATATATACAGTTTTTAAATAATATAATATAAAAAAAATTAATCTTTTAAATTGATTTTATCGATTTTGAACGTGAATTTATAGATATATTATTTGAGAGTATTTGTTAACCATAATGAAATTGTTTGATACTTAGAGAGGAAATATCCATTATGATTTTTATGAATATGATGAATATAAATGATTATAAAGTAAATATATACTAATTGTATTTTAAATTTTGAAATAATTGTATTTATAATATGTTTCTTTTTTAACACTGGCCTAATGTTATGCATAAGCTAAGCTAAATAATACTATGTTAATATTGATGTTCTTGATATAAAATATATTGTATTAAGTTTTTTTTAAGATCTTTTAGAATAATACGACTGATGTCTCTATATCATAGAATTATAACGTGGTAAAAGAGAGAAAGTGAGAAGAGAAAAGGAGAAACTATTTGTATTCATTGATTGATCGTAAAAAAACAAGTACAGACAGATATGTATATAGGAAAGGCAAAACAAAAAGAAGAGACAAAAGAACGAAGAAAAGAGAAGAGACAAAAGAACGAAGAAAAGAGAAGAACGAGCGGTGAGCATACCGAGTGGTAACAGAAGTACTAATGTACCGGACGGTATCTATACCGAGCAGTAACAAGAGTACTAATGTACCTGACGGTAGCTACAAAGATACGGAGAGGTAACAGGAGTACCAAGGTACCGGACAGTATCTATACCGAGCAGTAACAAGAGTACTAATGTACCTGACGGTAGCTACAAAGATACCGAGCGGTAACAGAAGTACTAATGTACCGGACGATATCTATACCGAGCGGTAACCATAAAATGTTATCAGCCCCCCTCAAGCTGGGCGTAAATATTTTGGAGTCCCAGCTTGGAACAAAGATGTTGAAAGGTAGGAGGAGGTAACGGTTTGGTTAAGATGTCGGCTAATTGCATTGTTGTGGAGATGGGGAGAAGTTTGATGAGACCAGAGACAACTTTTTCACGAACAATGTGACAGTCAATGTCAATGTGCTTTGTACGTTCATGAAAAACTTGATTGGAAGCAATTTGTATGGCAGATTGGTTATCACAATAGATGAGAGCAGGTGACGTATGAGCAACGTGGAGATCATTAAGCAAATATGTGAGCCACTGTATTTCACACACCGTGCTGGCAAGTGAACGATACTCGGCCTCAGAAGAACTACGGGAGACGGTCGGTTGTTTCTTGGAGCGCCACGAGATGAGAGAATTGCCAAGGTAGACGGTGAACCCGGTAACCGAACGGCGAGTATCAGGACAGGCAGCCCAATCGGAGTCACAAAAAGCTTTCAGTTGAATGGGAGATGGCTAGGAAGAAATATACCAGCACCAGGAGTGCCTTTGAGATAACGGAGGATGAGACCGGTAGCTTGTTGGTGAGCAGTCGTAGGGGCAGACAAGAACTGACTGAGATGGTTGACAGCAAAGGTAATGTCAGGACGAGT
Organism: Vigna mungo; assembly: GCA_036885675.1. Taxonomy (NCBI): domain Eukaryota; kingdom Viridiplantae; phylum Streptophyta; class Magnoliopsida; order Fabales; family Fabaceae; genus Vigna; species Vigna mungo. The sequence continues at coordinate 39,155,811 of CP144692.1, read as the reverse complement.
CGTGGTCAGATATATAAGTTTACCAATGAGACGACGATAAGAGGCAGCATCAATGTCATCAAGAGACCGGACGGTATTAGTAGTAGATTGTTTAGGAACCATGGGAGTAGGGACGGGCGAACTGTCGAGAAGGCCGGTTTCAGCAAGGAGATCCAAGGTATACTTGCGTTGGCTAAGATGTATTCCTTTGGAGTTGCGAGCAACCTCCAGACCGAGAAAGTATGTGAGATCACCAAGGTTCTTTATACGGAAGGTAGAATGAAGGAGGTCAGTAATGTGTTGAATTTCTCCATCGTCGTTGCCAGTGATGAGGATATCATCAACATAAATTAGTAACGCCGTAGAATGGTTGCCATCATGTTTCAGAAAAAGAGAATTGTTAGAGATAGAACAGTGATAATTATTTGATAGTAAAAAATGATGTAATTTAGCATACCATTGTCGGCCAGCCTGTTTAAGGCCATATAAAGAGCGTTGGAGTTTACAAACCTGATTTTTGTTGGCCGGGGTAAGGCCAGGAGGAATTTTCATATAAACCTCTTCATGAAGATCACCATGTAAGAATGCATTATTAACATCCAATTGTTTAAGTGACCAACACTTGGAAGCGGCTATGGCAAGAAGAAGCCGAACGGTAGTGATTTTGGCAACAGGGGCAAAAGTATCGAGATAATCTAGCCCTTCAATCTGATTGTATCCTTTGGCAACGAGGCGCGCTTTATATCGTTCAATAGAGCCATCAGAATTATATTTGATTTTGTAAATCCACCGACAGCCAATGGCAGTTTTGTTGGGAGGTAGGGTGGTGAGTTCCCAAGTGTTATTAGCTTGCAGGGCATCGAGCTCGGCATGCATGGCAGTAACCCATTGGGGTTGTTTTGAGGCAATAGAGTAGCATGTTGGTTCAGCATTAGATGAGATAGATAATATAGTATGTTTGAAAGTATGGGAAAGCCTGTTATAATTAATGTAATCCGTAATGGGATATCTTATAACACCGTTCGTCTGAAAATCTTTTAAGTAAGCAGGAATCCTACGCGTTCTAGAAGACTTTCTTGTGCTAGTGGAAGTGTCACTTTCAGTGTCATTCATTTGAACGACATCTGTGGATGTGTTGTGAATAATGCCATTATTGCGAGTATCAGTGTGTGGAAAACCGGACGGCAATTGATCAGCATAACCGGAAGTGTGTGGAAAACCGGACGACATTTGATCATCATAACCGGACGGTAATAGTTCATCATAATTGTTAGTGTAGTGATGTGGTATAGGTAGAGATAAAGAGTTGTCAGTTTTGGAAGTATTATGATATGGAAAAGTATTTTCATGAAAAACAACATTACGAGATATTTCAATCTTGTGATTTTTTAGGTTTAGAAATAGATAACCTTTCGTGTGCTTTTTAAAGCCTAAGAAGATACCAGGAATAGCACGATCATCAAACTTTTTTCTGTTAGAAGTTATGGTGTTGGCATAGCAAAGACAGCCAAAGACACGTAACATAGAGAGATCACAGGGAGATCCATGTAGCCGTTCATGAGGTGTTTCATTCTGTAGAACAGGTGTAGGCATTTGATTTATCAAGAAGACAGCATGTTTAGCTGCATAACACCAGAATGCAAGTGGTAGATGTGAGTGAAAAAGCAAAGCACGAGCGGTATTTAAAATGTGTTGATGTTTACGTTCAACCACTCCATTTTGTTCAGGGGTTTCCACACAAGTAGATTGATGGATAATTCCTTTACTTGAAAACATATTTTGTAGAATGAATTCAACACCATTATCTGTGCGGATAGTTTTAACCTTTTTTTGAAATTGATTTTCTACATAGCAGAGGAAGGTGAGAATCTGATTTTTGACAGAAGACTTATCTATCATAGGAATGATCCAAGTATAACGAGAGTAATCATCAACAATGGTTAGCAAGTATTTGTAGCCATTCATGGAAGCAGTAGTAGGACCCCATATATCAATATGCAATAATTCAAAAGAGGATAAAGAAGTAGAAGTGCTAGCAGTGTAAGGCAGTTTCTTTTGTTTGGCCCGATGGCATGCATCACAAAAATTATTGTTGTCATCAGTGTTTATGTAATCATGTTTGTGTTGTAACAATTGTAGCCTATCATGTGATAAATGTCCAAGACGAGGATGCCATAAATGTGTGTGCTTAACAGAACAGACAACAGAGGTACAGTTAATGTCAATTTTACATATAGATGGATCAAGTAGATATAAGCCATTGTGGTGTCTAATCAAACCAATCTTCTCTTGGCTGTATATGTCCTGCATAATGCAGCCAGAAGGAGAGAAAATTAGTTGACATTTGTGTTGAGCTATAAGTTGAGAAACAGAAACAAGGTTGAATGAAAAATCAGGAACATATAGCACATTAGAAAGAGAAAGTTTGGGATTGAATCTAACTGTACCCTTGTAATTAGCATGTATTATTTTACCATTAGGTAAACATATAGGAATTGGGTTAATTTTTTGATAAGTAAAAGATTCTAAAGAGATACAAACGTGATCAGTAGCACCAGAGTCAAGAAGCCAGATATTGCTAGAATGCATCTGAGAAATTGAAACAATATTACCTGGAGACAGGTTGGTAGAAACTGTGCCAACTTGGTTGATGTGCACATTGGAATTGTTGGTCGTTGATTGTTTGAACAACTCAGCAAGGATTTGATATTGTTGAGGAGTAAGTTGAATTGTCTCAAGAGAAGAACGTTCGGTATCCAAGCTTTTCAATTGATTATCGGCATTAGTAGACGAAAGAACATTGTGAACTTGACCGGCTTTGGTGGAAAATTTGTGGCCGGGTGGATAGCCGTGTTTCTTGAAACAAATGTCTATGGTATGGCCGTTTCTGTGGCAGTAAGTGCAGATCTTGCGAGAATTATTGTTGGTAGTTTTGACAGTCTTGTGTTCTTGGTTGAGGAAACCATGTTTTTTTGAAACATGTATTTTCTTGGTGGCCAACTTTATTGCAGTAATTGCAAGTAACAGAGGTAGGTGTGGAACTAGGAAAAGGGGTAGTGGTGACAGAGACAGTGATATGGTCATTCATCAGTTGACGTTCTTGTTGAATAACAAGGGAAAAAATTTTGGAAATAGGGGGAATAGGATCAAGAAGGAGTATATGAGATTGTATGTTGGTATAGTGATCATTCAAACCACGTAGAAGTTGCATGACACGGTCTTCATTTTTATGTTGAGAAAGAACAGTAGAGACGGTGCATGAGCATTTTGTCTGACAGGTACAAACAGGGTCCGGACGGAAACAATCGAGCTCATCCCAAATGACCCGGAGTTTTGTAAAAAAATCAGTGACAGAAAGCTCACCTTGTGATAGAGTAGTGGCTTCCATTTGAAGGGCGGAGATTCTTGCAAGATCGCCTTGGGCAAAACGGTGTTTCAGATCAGTCCAAATGTCGATAGCAAGATCCATCCATATAATGCTTTCGCGAATTGAAGGAGAGACAGAATGTATAAGCCATGAAACAACCATACTGTTGCAGCGGAACCAAGCAGGGAAGGAGGCATCAGTCTTGGAAGGTTGAGGAGCGGATCCAAGAACAAATTAAACCTTGTCTTTTGCAGAAAGAGCCGTGATGAAAGATCTACTCCAAGAATGATAATTTGTGGCATTTAGAACAGGTGAGACCAGGGCTATGGCAGGGTTTTCATTGGGGTGTAGGTAAAGGTATGAAGGAGTATTATCGTGAGTGGATGAAGATGAATTTGTCATAGCCATGATAGAAGAAGAAGAAAAGAAAACCAAGAACAGGAAGAATGAAATCAATGAGCAGCAGCATGAAATTCCTCTAATACCATCATAGAATTATAACGTGGTAAAAGAGAGAAAGTGAGAAGAGAAAAGGAGAAACTGTTTGTATTCATTGATTGATCGTAAAAAAACAAGTACAGACAGATATATATATATATATATATATAGGAAAGGCAAAACAAAAAGAAGAGACAAAAGAACGAAGAAAAGAGAAGAGACAAAAGAACGAAGAAAAGAGAAGAACGAGCGGTGAGCATACCGAGTGGTAACAGAAGTACTAATGTACCAGACGGTATCTATACCAAGCAGTAACAAGAGTACTAATGTACCTGACGGTAGCTACAAAGATACGGAGAGGTAACAGGAGTACCAAGGTACCGGACGGTATCTATACCGAGCAGTAACAAGAGTACTAATGTACCTGACGGTAGCTACAAAGATACCGAGCGGTAACAGAAGTACTAATGTACCGGACGATATCTATACCGAGCGGTAACCATAAAATGTTATCACTATAATGTATATTAAATAATTATGAAGTGTTATTTTTCTTTTCTTTCATCTTTGAATGTTGTGATGTATTAGTTAAAAGGTTACTCCACTATACGCATAAATAATTATTGATTAAAGTTAAACTTTGTTCAAAAGAATTTCAATCGGTATTTTAGAACATAATTGTAAGAAGATCTAGAAATTTGAAAAGTGATTACGGTTTAAAATTAATTAGATTTGACTATTTCTACATGACGGTTAGCATTATTTTGAAAATGCTGGATACCTAAAGTGATCACATTTTTCCATGTGAGGTATATTTGTTTTATGAATTTTCAAGGGAATAAAGATCCTCGAAGAATTAAACTTTGTTTTTTTTTTGTTATTTTTCTCTCTATCTTTTCTCTTATTTTTGTGTTTATTTCAATTTTTTTAGATTTTAAATGGACATTCTCAAACTTCTTTTGAAAGTGTTTCAATTGATAAATCTAAATTTTTATAAAAAGGATTTTTTTATTGAAAAATTAGAATGAGAATATTTCTTATTCAATTACTTGACAAGGATTTTTGAGATATAGCCGTTAATAACCCATTTTTTCTTATGAAAGTTCTAGAAAAGAAAAATATATATAAATATTTAAAGATATTATTTTCTGTAGTGTTGCATCTGAATAATAATGAATACTATGATATAAAAACCAAAAATATTATTTCTTCATCTTTTATTTTTGACATTTTATATTTTGTTTATACTTTTGCACGTGTGTAAAAAACATGTTTGATGTTCTTGAAGTGATATATGAATAAATTGTAAAGGTCGAAAGTGAAAAAAAAAACTGTGGCATAAAAATATGATTTTTCAAAACAAAACATGTAAGTCCATGAAAGATTCACTAGTGTTGTAAATATTTTTTTTGTATTGAACAAAAAGTTTTGTGAGAGGAGAGTTGAACATAAAATTCTTGAAGAGTTTGAATAGAATATAACAATTAAATGTTACAATTAGAATCCGGATATTATTTAAATCGTTAAGTAAATATGATGTGGAATGTGGAAGATTGAAAAAATGGTGAAAAGGAAGAAAATTGATAGAATATAACAGTAGTTTTCAAGGTTGAAATAGTGAAAGTAGACTCAAGAAAACGAAAAAAGAATCACAAAAGTGAGGTTGTGTTTCAAGGTTCTTTTAAGGAATAACAAAAGAAACAAGTCTCTTCATACGACAATAACCTTAAGAGACCATATACACACTTTGAATGTCATAAACATGATTTCAAAAAACAAGAAATACAAAAAATATTTTGAAAAATAAAGAACCTTTTTAGCATGTATAGAACATACTTCAAGTGAAAGTAATAGAGAATTTGTGATGGATTAGAAATCAATAAATAATAATGTGAAAATTGATTATAATATTTTGAAAATTATTTATAATTAGAGTTCTACCTTTCAAGTTAAATATTTAAGTTATGAAAGTGAAAAGAATTATTAAAATAAAATTTAAATTAAAAATTGAAATGATAATATTTTTATTGAATTTAAATCTAATTTTATGATAGTCATTTAGTTGACAGTATATAATTATGGATTGTGAAATTTAACATTTTAAAAAAATTGAAAAGAAACTAAAAAAAATATAACAAACCTTTAATATCATTACGAAATATTATAAATACAAGTTATTACCAATAAACCTGTCTGTCTCGCATATAAAATATGAGTTGAATTGAATGATTTATTATTCATATGTCACTTATTCTTTTAATTGTATTGGAATTTTTATTATTATTATTTAAAAAATGGCAAATCATAATATCCTTACATTTTGCCAAGATAATAAAAATAATAAGGAATTCTTCTCCACTAATTTTAATAGAAATAAATAAAATGAAATATTATTGAAAACCAATCGCCATTATCCATGTAAGAAAAATATATATAAAAAAAAAAGTCGGAAATACCACAAACTATATATACCTTTCAAGACTACAAATGCACTGTAAAGCAAAATGGAGAAAGAATAAAATTGGACTCTTAAAATTAATAAAATTGAGACTTTTCAACTATTTTAATTAGAACAAAAAATAAAATAATAAATATACGTTCCATTAAACTTTTCCATAGAAAGTAGTTTATAGCACTCTCTCGTTGAAAGAAAAATTTACAAAAAATGAAAATACAATGTATTACTGAATTATACACACACAAACACATAGGTTAAGAAAATTCAATTACTTGAAATTTTAACACAGTGGTAAGAAATGTAAAAATAACAAAGATAAAATCAGATATGTGTCCAGATGGTGAATAGAGAAAACAAATAGATTTGTTTTTGTAGGTATTATTCCAATTTCCTCATTTTTACAGAAATTTTCTATTGACTAATTTAGAAATAAGGTTGAATAATATTCGTTTTTTTAATTAGGAATAGAAACGATATATATATATATATATATATATATATATATATATATATATATATATATATATATATATATATATAATACTATAAGTTAATTTAATTATCCTCTCTTTTATATAAGTTAATTTAATTATCCTCTCTTTTGAATTGAGTGACCATCATTAGGGTGATAACGCACTTCAATAGAAAAAAAAACTTAAGCAACAAAATAAATAAATGAATATAAACTATGAAATTAAATGTTAGACTCATTCTAGCTATTCTTTAATTAATGAAAAATTAAAACGTATGGACAAACATATATAAATGAGTAGGAATGCCTTCTTTTTTCTTTGAAGTTAAAAGATATACACTCCAAAATGCCTTTTTTTTAAGACATTGATTATTTTTATTTTTATTTTATAATTTTATTTATTGTTTACTTTTATATAATTGTTTTTATTTCTAACTTATTATCATAACTATAATTTTATCACCACAATTTAATAAAGTATTTTATTTACAATAACATAATAATTTAATGTTATTCTCATTAATTTTGTTTAACACCATCTAATATAGATTAAAATTCAAAAGATAATTTTTTTTAATTATTATTAGTTTAATATGTTTTTTTTTATTTTGTTCAAGTTGTATATTATAATTTTTATTAATGTATATAAATAGTGTATATAAATAAAGATTTAATTGGAATTTATAGAAAAAAGTAAAGAGAAAATTAAAATATTTTTAAACTTTGATTATATTTTTAATTCTTAAATATATTTTTTAATTAACTAGATTTCATATTAAATAAACCAATAATTTTTTGTGTTACTATAAGCAGAGAGAGAGAGAGAGTATATTGTATGTATAAAACTTATTAGTAATCACAACAACTATACATATAAATTATAAATAAAATATATAAAAGGAAAAATATTATTATATAAAAAGTCAGTTTACCAAAACTAATAAACTTGTTAGAAAACATAAAGCGTGGAATTTTCATAGACCATGTCAGCTATTTTGATCCATGAATGCTGTCCGCATGTGTGAGTAAAGAAGAGAGAAGAGAAAAGTCAAAACCATAATTATTTGTCGTTTTGAATTGTAATCGCAAGGAGATCTGCATCCCTGTCCCCATGCATGGGATATTTGAATTTTAATCGCAAGGAGATCTATTATTGTACCCTTAGCTCTGCATCATATTAATAAATAATTTATTAAAAGTAAAACAGATTATATAGTTGAAGCCACTAAATAATTATATGTCAACAAAAATTAATTAAGAGACTAAGTACACTTATTTTCGACCACATAGCAAACTAAAATTGAAAGGAAATTTTATAGCAAAAAAAAAAATGGCCTGTTCTGGTGGGTGAAAAGGACAGTAAGTAATAGTTAAGCCCAAAATGGGGCTTTCGTAGAAGCTGCACGTAAATATGAAAAAGTCTTTAATTTCAAAGATGCGTAATGGTGTGCTATAATGCCTAAAGGAAAAGTCATAATCGAAATAATAATGTCAATTATTTTTTAGGATTTTCAACACATTTGGCCAAAATCTTAGTTTTGGTGACTTGGAAACAAGTTCAAAGGGGGCATGCATCTAGACCATTCAATGCACCCATTTTTAACCGTGATTGAAACCTTTGTGTGCAAAACAGATGGTGACTTCCATCACAAATCAATTTTCTCTAAGAAAATTCATTCTTCACTATATGTACGACAATAACATAAACTTCACTCACATTCATGTTCTAAATTTCATTTCCATCATCCAATCTTTTTTCTCTATACAAATTCAATTCTTTTAAACTGTTCATCATTACTCCCTCTATTCAAATAACAGCAAGAATGTTTTTTTTTTCTGGTAAATTTAAATATAAAAAATATAATTACTAAAAGTTAAATAAGCTTATTTTAATATTTGAAAATGGATTTAAAAAAAAAAACTGATAGTTAAAAATAAAAGCACAGGTTAATCTCGTGAATTAAAATAAGAGTTTACTCTTTCTTTTCAGCGTGTTTACATTTCAAACACTGGCACTGTGAACATAAGTTGCATGAATATTGGTCATCATTGTCTTCTTTTAGGACGATTTTTCAACATGATGAAGTAAACTGACCAGAGATGTGTATACTCTTAAAATTGTTTACACTTCACATTATATCAAACAACAGTAAGTGATAAAACAAAAAACATTTGCATTATCATCTATGCATAAATTAGTATAGAAAGATCGTAGACTATAAATTATTCCAAAAACTATTAATTATATATCATAAGTTATATTAAATAATAATGCAGCTACGTCGTTCGTTAAATTTTTATCAGACCACTTAAACAAAACTATATTCTTAGTGTAGACTATCAAACATTTATTTTATATATAATTTAAAATTTTCGGCAAATATAAAATTGGAATAACAAAAAATTATTTTAAAATTTTAAATTATATTTTGAAATATGTATATACATAATAAAAAAAATTATTTACGGCATTATACGTTATATATGTTCTCTAACGTTTATTAGAGAAACTGTTTAAATATAAAAATATAGAGTTATATATATAGGTTTGCATAAGAGAATTATAGCAAAAGAAAATTTTCGTAATGTATATACATATATTTTTAATAAATCATAAAGTAATAAAATAAAATTGGTCTCTTGTTATCTCATTTCAAGATTTAGCTTTTAGACTCAAACAAATATATATTCAAATATTGACTACAACTAAAACATGTCATATACACAAATAACAACAGAAAAAAAAGGTAATTTATCAAAATTAAAGATAATATTATAAATGAAAAAAGTTATATTGAATACCTTTCATAAATACAATTCATTTCTTACTCTTAGTCATTCATTAAATATAGATACACATGTGAAGTGTAAACAATTTTGACATGTGTTTTGAAGATGCAATCAATTTTTACTCGACTTCTCACTAGTAAATGCTTTAATTTATATCATTTAAAATTTCCCTAAAGTAGAGAGAGATCTCTACAATATATAGTGCCTAATAGAATCTATTGAATAATTTATCCATAACATATAAATTATTGTGAATATTTATTTTTCAAAATAAAATTAAGCCGTGTATAAAATAAAAACAAGTTTAAAAATTACTATCATAAAACCTTACATAGTTAAACTTATGCATTAGCAAATTAAAATACCGTATGAAAAACAATTTAAAGACACAAGTTATTTATAGTTTAAAAGTATTTTCACTTTATATACCCAAATAATAACACAAACAGTATTGAAATCATTGTCAAAAAGTTCTTAAAGGAATTAAGAAATCCTAAGCATGACCTTTTTTAATAAATAAAAACAGAAATGAGGTTAAAGAAATTCATTATAATTTCTTCAAATACTGAAAAAAATAATATTGAAAAAGATGAAAATCCAAATTGTCAAGTATAAAATTATAGCTATAGCGAAAAGAGATAAGACATTATAATTAAGTTTTAGGAGTACTTTACATTTCATCTAATGTATTTATTGAATATGTTATATATTCATGACAAATATATTAATGTGAGAATCAACCGGCATAAGTGTGTTTTAAAAATTTGAAAAGTCTCAAAATTATTGAAGTTTGGATCCTACTGTTATATGAAATATTTTAAAAATTCTCATCCATATAATTCTATCTATCCATCAACTTGTCAAACATCATTACAATAAAATAATTGTAAATAGATATTACATTAATTTAAAAATTACATAATTTAAAAACGTATATTAAATTTGATGTCTGCTTTCTCATTCTCCGCGCCCAAAAATTCAATTGTCCCACATGGGAACATAACACTATATTTATTGTCTGTTGGTTTCTGGTATTTTTTATTTAATCTTTTTACAAATCGTGAGATATCATAAATAACTACTATTCAAAATTAATAGTCATTATTTTTTCTACGAATTTTCATCTGATTCCATAGTTTTCTGTGGCTCATTCAAATACGTGCCTTATACTTTTCTCTTATTTACATGATTTTCTTCCCCACTGGTTTAAAATATTGTTCTGATAATCTTTTCTTTTAATCATAGATTTTTTTCTTAAATATCATTATTTTTCATATGTTTTCCGTCATTTATTTGAATAAATTGTTCATATCTTTTTAAACTGTTTTTGTTAAATATTTTAACGCTTTCTTTAATTTTATTTTCATTATTTACATTCATCCCCACTCATTTAGATATATAGGTCTATGTTTTCAACGTAATCTATTATATGCATACAAAACAATAATAGTATTCTATAATTATTGTTAAAATGTTTGATAAATTATTTATAGAGAAAATGGCGTCATAATATGAGGTCAGCCACGACCACGTGAATGCATTTCTGACCTGGCCGCCATCCACATCCACTTAATTGACCCACGTGTGCTTATCAATCCCCCTCTGCGGGTCCCACTTCGAACACTATATCCTCCCCACTACGTCATTTTTTTCTTTTTTTTTCATAAAGACAATACTGCATCGAAAAACTTTATGTTTTGCTCATAAATATCAATTAAATTATTTTGAACTTAACATTAAACCATTTTTCATTATTAAAAATCTTTATTAAATCATACCACTCTTGTTTCTACTTAGAAAAATGTATGAATTTTTATTTAATTACGACTTTTTTAACAATAAGTTGATGTAGTGATTGAATCTTTTACAATTACTTTACATGATTATTTTTTTCAATTTATAAGATTTCTATTTTTATCCTTATAAAGTTATTCACTTTTATTGCATGCAAATATCACCCTTTTTTTTTTAATTAGCTGAGTGATGGTTTTTGATATATTCAAAAGTGTAAACGGGTTATCTTTATTTATTATAACTACTTAATTTGTCAGTGGCATACGTATAAACGAGGAATCCATCATCCGGAGATTACTGAGGTGTCCTGGTCCATTGACGAGGTTGGTCCACTCAATTTTTTTTTTATCGTATGAAAGCAACACTATATAAACATACTTTTTTTTGTATTTTTGTATAATACAGCTTAATTATAATATTTATTTTTACGTAGTTTAAAATTAAAATTATAGCTCCGTACATACCAAATATGGATCAGCGTATACCTGCAAAAGATTTCCCTAAAAAATTCTGTCAAACAACTGAACTGAAATAGCTCATAAACCAAAATAAACTGTTGAATTATCAAAATAAAAAAAATTAACAAAATTAACTATGGTTAACTAGAAAAAAAGTATAATAAAAAAAGTTAAATACTGACATCAAGATAAATTTAATTTTTAAATGAGTCCAGTTCAATAAAATAATTTGAATGATTAATTAAGCATTAGAGTCCAATAAGCATGTATTATGAATGTAAATGATTCCATAGATTAATGATTAATATAACTGTATATCAGTTAAAGAAATTTATTGGCCGATGTAGTGGTTCATTAATAATATAATTAGTAATATTTAAAAAAATATAATAATGGTACCTGAGTGTTATTTATTAAGAGGAAAGGACATGGAATTGCTATTGAAGGTACGTGAAACAGAGAGAAAAACAAAGTTGTCTTGTTCAAGAGACTATTATTATGTATAAATTTGGCATGGTTTTGCGTTTTTCCCTATTTCACCCAGTGTTTGATTATCCGATTCGCTTTAGCGGCGTCTTTTACCATTTTACCATGGGCAAAACCGGGTATAAAATGAGGTGGTAGGAGCAGAAGAGACGAGAAAAACAGAGCAACTCAACACCTTACTTCTCCTTTTCACTCTTCACTCTTGTTTCTTTTCTGAGCATGGATATGGATTCCACCTCCTTCTTCAATTCACCCTCTTCCGATTTCTCCTCAGAATCTTCCTCTCCGGAGGCTTTCTCCTGGGAGGGCTACCTCCCCTTCAACGAGAACGACCCGGAGGAGATGCTCCTCTACGGCATGATCACCGGCGCCACCACAGTCGAGCGCGCCGCCGACCGAGCCGGCTCTGAGGAGAGTGAGGCGGTGCAAAAGGAGAAGTCCTACCGCGGAGTGCGGCGGCGCCCGTGGGGGAAGTTTGCGGCGGAGATTAGGGACTCCACACGGCACGGGATGAGGGTGTGGCTTGGGACATTCGACAGCGCGGAAGCCGCGGCTTTGGCTTACGACCAAGCGGCGTTTTCCATGCGTGGCCCCGCCGCGATTCTGAACTTCCCCGTTGATATCGTTAGAGAATCGCTGAGGGAGATGAACTACACGGTAGACAGCAATGAAGAAGGGTGCTCCCCTGTTGTCGCTCTCAAGAGGAAACACTCGTTGCGGAGGAAAATTGGTGTGAAGAAAAACAACAAACAGAGTAGCGTAGACAATGCGGTCGTGTTTGAAGACCTTGGTCCTGACTACTTGGAACAGTTGTTGATGTCCTCTGATCGTATTCCCTCCTCCTTCTGATTCATTCATTCGTCAATTGCAATCCAAACCTCAAAAGCCTTCACGCTGCGGCTCAAGCAACAATCCCCGCAACGTTTTTTTACAACCTTATAAATATCCATGATGCATAGTTTCTACTTAGGCTTTTTATGTTAGCGTTAATTCCTTTTTCTTCTATGTTCTTTGGTTCTTGTGTGGCCGAGATGCCTGTGTCATGTTTGGATGACAGATTTCAACATCTTCTGAATCTGTATCTTTTTCTCTCTTGATGGTTTTCTTTTAGTTTTTGTTTTCCTAGAATTGGAGAATTTTCTTGTTTTTTTGTAAAGTTTAGACGATAAGGAATGCATTAATCTATGTGGGGTACCATTTATGTCAGATTGTCGATATTTATTGAGGTGACTGGGACTGTTGTTTTAGCTTTATCGGACTATAAGTCAACATGCATGGTCGAGTTTAGCGCGGGGAAGGCGGCACGTGTGGGCGCACCGCATACACAAACAAATTACAATAAGTTTCTTATCCATTTTGCCAACCTCTTCCCTTTTGTCTTGCAGTGTGTTTGAAAATTTTCTCAGTTTTGCCAAACATATATTGTCACATAATTAATAGCATCACAAGAGAAAAAGAGGTTTATCAGGGTGAAAATCTAATTTTAAGAATATAGAACGTTATAATAGAAAAATGGTTTTTAAAGTAGGGTTGAAAATGAAGGTAGATCTAGTCTGATTAAGGTGACATGGGATTATTAACGTGGTGCATGACAAGCGAGAGAGTTATTTTCTTTAAATAGAAAAATGATGCATTAGTTTTCAAAGTTTCGTATTTGATTGTGTTCAAAACAAGTGGCAAGGCTATAGTTTGGCAGCAGGTTAGGCTAATTTTGTCCTGTGACCACAACTGCATCTACGAAACATAGACTTTGAGACAGCACATCGATGAAATACGAAATTTTTGTTGTTCCAAAAGGAATAAAAAATAAGAAGATATATAAAATGGATTAGCACTTAGAGGCCAATGTTTTATGGAGAAAATATGGTAAAGGAAGAAGCAAGGAAATAGGGTGAGTTGGTGGGGTTTCTAGAAATTTGTCAAATCTGTTGGAGAGAAGAGAACCTCAAAACAGTTTTTTTTAAGTACTTTCATATTTTAACACAACTATTTTTAATAATTTTTAACAATAGATTATATTATGTGTCAGTATTTTATTAATTCATATACTTGAAACAGATCAATCACAACACGTAAACAGTTATAAAAAGGTTGTCAAAAAAATTGTTAAAGATATATATATATTTTTTTTAAATGTATTTTTAACAAATTTTTTTATAATCTTTTACAAATATTTACGTGACAGTTTGTGATTGGTCTATTTCAAATATACAAACAAAAGTTGTGAAAAAATTATAGAAGAAAGTTGTTAAAATATATTATGGTCGATTTTTTTCTCCAACTGTTTGAGTCCAACTTTGAAGCAAAAGAAGCTTCTTTCCAATTGTGGTCTAACAGAACTGGTTGGACACTTAGACCAACATCTTCAATCTTATGACTTCTCTCAATATTATTATAATCACGTCCCATTGCTTTGCTTTATTCAATTATTTTTCTACTGCTAAATATATCTCAGTATCTTAAACTATTAATTTACATGCTAATAAAGTCGCCCTTTATATCCTATATTCAAAGGAAGATGTTTTATAATATGTTCTAAAGTCGAACAGCAAAAGTATATTCCTCTCATTTGGAGAGCATGTTTTTTTTTTTTTTAATTTTGTAAATGCTCTTACATAAAAAAAATTAAAAGGTTGAAAAAATTGGCATAACTATATATATAGTTTTTTGGATGCAGTGTCAAATTTTAATCTTGCAACAATAAAAATTAGTATTGAATTGATTAATCACTTATTTAAATATTTTCTTCATTACACTGTTAAATATTTTATCACTCAATTATCCTTACTTAACTGATTTTACCATCTATATTTTTTAAAATAATTTTACCATTGATTTTTTTTTTTGTATTCTACCAATATGCTAGATGTTTAAGATGTATATATGAAGAAAATAGAGTCATTTAGAAAAACAATTAAAAAAAAATGCTAATTTCCTCTTTTATTTGTTAAACTTTGTGTCAGGACACGTGAACATCGTTTACTATTTCATTATATCCATAGGAGTGTGACAGATTAAGAAAAACATAATAATAAAATACAGTGGAAAAAAAATTAGTGGTAAAATTCGTTAAAGGATGATTATTAAATAAGAAAATATATGATTAAGTTAAAATAGGCTTAATTATATATTGGTTATTATAAATTTAAAAATGATAATAAATTACAATGAAATTAGTCATTGCTAATATATTTATTTTCGCATATAAGTTTATTATTTAATGTGGATAATAAAAAAAATTATTAATAGTTTGAGCTTATTAACATATTACTTAGAATCTAAATTTATTGGTAAAAGTATTTTGAAATTGGAAAATTTGACTTTATCGATGATTATACATATGCCGATAAATATGATAAATATCTGTTGGTAATTATTGACGATTTTGATTGTAGATAAAATTTGTTATAAAATCTTAATTGAGTTTTCTTTCTCTTCTTTTGATCTTTTTTTCTTGTTTTCTCTCAACATCTTTCCCTCGTCTTCGAATCTATCATTGTCACAATTGGCTAGTATTCTTATTCGTTAATTTTCTATTTCTTTTTCTTTTTTTTTCTCTTCCTCTTCACATTCTTTTCCTCTCCCTCCAACTTTTGTACAACCTTTATCGGCACACTTTTGTGTCATTGTTGAATCTTTGTCGTAGTTTAAGGTATTGTCATCACTAGCTTCGACCTTCTCCTCTGCTTCTTTCTTTTCTTTCTTCTCTTCTATTTTTCTTCTCACTTATCTCCCTTTAATATATAAAATATCCATGTAATTTGGTAAAAAAATTCTTGCCTAATTTACTTATGAGTTTTATTGATAATTAGAATTATAAATTTTATACTGAATTTATCGACAAAAATATCTATTAATATTATATTCTAATTTGCTAACTAAAATATTTATTATTAATTTAAATTTTAAAATTCATCAATAAAAATTATTAATAAATTTAAGTTTAGTGGCAAATTTAATTTCATCAGTAAAATTTATTAATAATTACAAAAAAATTAATAATGAATTATCGGTCTTAAAAAAATCAACTTTCACCAAAATATCCAATATCACAGATACTAAATAAAATATTCAAATCGTACTCGTAATTTTTTAATCACATTCAAACAAAAAATTAAGTCACTTAAAAAAGTATAGGCACATAATAGAATATTAATTCTTTTAATACTCGAATAAGCGAAATTAAAATTTCTTAAAATTTGACAAGTAAAAAGCAATTTTTCAATACCCAATCCGTCAACTGCAAATATTTCTTATCTGCCATAGAGAAATTTTGTTTAATCAGATAAAATCTCAACGAAAATCTTGTCTCAAATCCACTCCGCGGTTAAGATCAATTAAATATATTATGCATAAATTTCACAATTCAAAATTGTGTTAAGAGAATAGAAAAACCATTCCAAAAAGCCCAACACATGTTAAATATACCTTACACTCAATTATGACTTATATTTTTACAATAATCCATCCTGTATAACCTTTCTACCATCCCGAATAAAAAAACTCTAAATTCTATTTCTCAAATTTAAATATATATATAATCTCATTAGTTTTAAATCATCCATTCCATATCATATAATATAATAAATTGATCAAAGCAAACATACACAAATGAAAACCATGCTACATGAGTATTTTTTCCAAGTTTTCAAACCAATCCAAAATAGTCAATTTCCTTAATTTTCCGAAAACCTAAATTTTTATATAATTAATCTCAACCTAGAAAACTTAAATTTAAAAGGATAAATAACCCCCTTTCCGGAAGTGATTTAAATATATAAGAATTCAAAGGTTGAGGATGAATTAGTGAGAGAATGTATTACAATTTGTATTTGGAGAAGAAGAAATATATGTAACGTAATCTTCATTGATCTTTCTGCATGTTTCCTTTTGACGAGGGAAATTGGTATTCAAAGGAAGGAAGTTGAAGATGACTTGTCCTTGTTCCACTTTATATTTTAACTAAATTGTACTATTGAGAAGCAACTATTTAGAAGTAGAAAGGAGTTGAGTTTTTTTCTTAGGTAGCTGGAAAAGGAGGAAGGAGGGAAAAAAGAAATTACTTCCTGCCAAAGATAAGGTTCTGTTTTTGGTAAAGAAGACACAGTTTTTCTTTTTTATAGTGTTCTATTTTTACTCATCCCACACTTTAACTTTTCAACAAAAACCCCACCTGAACGCCATTCAACTACCCACTTTTTTCCATCTACTCTCATTATAAAATCATTTTTATCTTACACTATCATTATGCAGATACCACAAATATAAATAAAATAATACTAAGCTAAATCCTTTAAATTTTTTATTTATGTAGGAGACTTGTTTATTTTATACGGTTAGTTACTTTTTTTTTTCAAATTTTAAAGTATTTTTCTTACATAAGGAGTCAAATCAATTTAAATAATTTGTTCTTCTTTTATTTTTTGAAATATCTTTAAAGGACAAAATTATAATGAAATACTGATTTTAAAGCGGATAATACTTTGTGTAACACGCGTTAGGGAAGGAGAAAACAGTGAAAGACACGTGACAAGTAAGGCACCAAATAACAACATTCGTAAAAGTACACGTATGAAGAGAGCGCATAAAGTTGAAGGAATTCATTCGGTGAAGGCATGTGTATGCGGTGTGATCTTTTCCTCTGCATCCTTTTTCTCTGAATATTCTCTCTGCCTCCTTGACCTAATCATCTTCTCTGGATAATTCCCTCTTCAGGAATATATCATTCTCTCTCTCTCGTGATGTCCACATATTCTAGAGGCCACTGCAACCCCCAATTTTGTGCTCTGTTTTCTGCAACTGTTAATTTCCTTTGTTGTTGATACAATATATCGCTTGTCAATACACACTTGAATTCTCTTATTCTTAAAATCGCATTCTACAATTCTTCATTACTTTCATTTTCCCATAGCACTGTTACACTTTGATCTTAACGATATCCCTTAGGGGACTCGGGATCAACGCATTGTTTTGTGCTTAAAAGGAACTGATGATTCTTCTTAGAATCTCGTTATCAACCATATGGTGGTAGTAAGGTTTTGATCCCAAGTCCATCTAGTGATTTCATTTGGGTCAATAATCCCTCATCTAAGGTATTGTCTGCTTTAGAGCATGTACCCCATCACAATTTTGTGTTTAAATGGTGCCTTAAAGGGTGGAAGTAGTATTTAAACTACCTTTTACCTTTACTCATAAAAGATGTGAGACTATTCGTCGTGGTAGGAACATAAGTTCCATAGTCGAGGTCTAAAGGAAACTATTGTTCATCCCTAATTGAGGGTTTAAGAGAATGATGGTTCGTCTTAAAACCTTGTTATTGGCTCCACTGTAGACGTCAATGTTCTGATCCCAAGTCTACCGAATGACATTATTAGGGTCAATCACCACTCACTCGAGTTATTTTCTACTTACGAGCTTATGCTCCGTCATGACTTTTTTTAAAAGGTGTCTTTAAAAGTGGAAGGAAAAGAGTTTTTAAACTATTTTTTGCTTCGACTTTTAAACGTTCTCAGACTATTTAGTATGACAAAAAATTATGTTTAAAAGTGCTTGAAATTTACATATCATATAATGTAATTAACGTTTAAAATTAATTATATAAAAATGTTAAATATGTTTTTAATTGGTATACTTTCATGTATAATTAAAATTGATTCACGTTCTAAATTTTTTTATGTGTCAAACAATATTTCAAGTTAGTATTTTAACTAATTACACCATTTAACACTTTGTAATTAAAAGATAAAAATTATACCAATTTTCAAAGTATAAGAATCAAAATATATAAAAATTTGAATCATATATAAATTCCTATTTTATATCTAATTAAATTTATAAACTATAAAAATATTTACCAAATACAAATATAAGTAAAAAAGCAAGAAATTACTTTTCTTTTCTTAAAATAATATGAATAACTAAAAACAAAATTTACCAAATGAAAAATGAGTGCGTAAGAGAAACCAGATTTATTTAGAGACTGAAAATAAAATAAAATAAAAAAAGGTTAGGGAAATAAAGAGATATTAAATCTTATGAAATCATTGCACTTATCTTGTCTCGTAATTCACATGAACAGGATTGACTGCATATAAGAAAGGCAATCCAGTGAGCCAAACACAACAAAACATATCAATTAAGAACTTTCAGAGCTAAAATAATTATAGTATTCTCCTTTCACCACACTTTCGTTTTTAGAAGCTATGATCTGAAATAGGATTTTTTTTATTTTCTATTTTTGCTAAGACGAAGCTTCCTGAATCGTGATTAATATGAAACCAGACTGCATTAGTCGTCTAATCTTCGCAATTAGAAAAATCCACCAACACTGAGAGAATTAATAGGTGGTCCCGTCATCAGATTTCTTAACTGTTAACTATACTTGGATTATATGTCAAAAAGTACGACCGAAAGCAATTAACATCCCTTCAAAGATTTCCAAATCATCTCAAATTAACCATCATGTTAAACAACTTGCCAAACCATTATTATTAGTCTGTTTCTTCTAATGCATTTCATTAAAAAATTATTACACATAATCTTACTAGTAAATAAGGTACGTTAAAAAATTTTACATGACAACAGATCATCACAAAAAGAAAAGTTGTTTAGATTTACAAAGTAGGGTTAAACAGTTAGTTTTATATTTATAATGAAGGGAAAATTTTACGATACACACATTCAGATATTTTTTTTTTTAAATTGAGTCTATTATTCGTTGATGATCGAAGGGTTTTAAATAGCTGTAATACTTATACTGAAATAAAAATAAAATCTGAAAATAAAATATCAACTGTCATAAAATTAAAATTTGCTTAATCTATTATAAAATAATATTCGATAAACAGAAAATCATAATTACCTATCTCTATCAAATCAAACTAAATATTACTAGACCCAAAACTAATAAAATAAGATTTAAACAAAATTATTAATAAAACCCTAAAATTTAAGTTTATCCCAACAAACTCTCCCATAAACTTAAAGTCTTCCTTTCTTGCTTTTCATGTGCATAGTCTCACACCGGGTTTGCTTCTTTCAATCAGATTTGAGTTTGAGTTATCCAAGCTCTTGCTAGTCATATCTTGTTTCAAACATCTTCTCTCCAAGATTTCCAGCAACAGTTCATACAACCGGTTCTTCTTTGCTTTTACCTGGGTTGTTAGACGACCGTGCTTATCCTTTAAATACAGTACCTATTTTTCATAAAAATACTTTTTTCAATTATCTGACCCATGCTTAAAATATTGTTGTTCAACTTCAGAAGATAGTAAACATCTCTAATCTCTCCAACTCGTCCATTCTTCTGCATATACCGAATTGTTCCACACCCTTTCATGACCACCTTGGAGTCATCTCCGAAAGACACAAATTTGGTCTCACCTTGGTGAGTTTATAAAAAAAGTTCTTGTTTCCACACATATGATTGTTTGCCCCAGTATTTAGATACCATACCAAGTTGGTAGAAATCTCATCACCCTTCATCTCTTCTTCATCTTCTTCCTTATTTTTATCTAGTTCAATAACTGGTAGATGCTTTCTCTTCCTTTTCATGAGTCGTCTTCTTCAGCTCCTCAAGCTCAACCCTATGTTTATTCATAATTTCGTTAGCTTCATCTAGAAGCCTCCCTATCCGCTGAATCTCTTCATCTTTTTGTTTGAGTTCTTTCTCTAGGTTTTTCTTCTCAACAATTGTTGCATCTGAACTCTTTGCCATCAACAAAATTTCACACTCTTCTTCTGCATCTTCAATAACGAGATTCGTCTCCCTCTTTGTCTCGGTCTTGCAATACTTTGCAATATGACCAGCCTTGCCACAGTTGTAGCACTTGGTTGATTTACATATAATTCAAATGATATTATTTATTATTAAGGTGTGAGTGAAAGAAACTTATACTCAATAAAATGTAGTTATTAATATTTGTATTTGACTAGTTGGTGTAGTTAGAGCAGTTGCATTAACTGATGAATGCCTAAGATATTGTCACGTGATGAATGACAACAGCCAATAAGTTTCATGGTCAATTATCAAGTTCTACAAAGATATATATATATATATATATATATATATATATATATATATATATATATATATATATATATATATATATATATAATAAGTCCAAATAAGAAGGTAATGTGTTTGGGATTGCTTTAGATATTAATTCAGTGGAAAATAAAAAGAAATTATTTAACTTTTGATATGATGTGGGTTCCACTCTCATGGGTTAACTGAACCTGGTCACCAATTGACCAGGTTAAAAGAGAAACACAAATACCCATATGATTCTCATTATAACCTGTTGAACGACTAAGGAAACTTTTACGAATAGAGACGGACTTTTAGAACCCATTACACAATAATAAAATACATATTTTTCACTCGTAATCAAGTGTTAATTGTTTCATGAATCATGATTACCTTACCTTCTTGGTCTTAAATCGCAACCAAACTTTTAGGTAGGTCAAATGAAAATTGTCGTTTCTGTTGAACAAAATGTGACCACACATTTTGTCGTAATTTTTGTAGAAAAAAAGTTTTGCCTTAGTTATAAACTTTGTTCGGCTCCAAATTACGGAATTTGCAAGCTTATCTATCCTTCACCATCCACCAAACTTAAAACCTGACTTTACACTTTTGACTTAAAAAAGATTAATCTAAAATACTTTATTTTTTACCTTCAGTTTGGAACATCAATCATTTTAGTTTTCTTACAGTGCATATATAAATTTGATCATTGTTATTTTATCCATGTCAGAGTGATTTTCTTTTGCAATAGGAAAATTTTAAATATATATTTTTTTATCAGTTTACAATGTTGAAGATTCTTTTTCTTTTCATGTAAGATATTTTTGAAGGTCCTCTGTAAATCAGCCTCCCGAGTTTAACCCATTTTACAGTGTTTCCTTTTCTCTCAGAAAGGAAAGAGACCCAACTCAAACCATAGTTTTCAGGCTGTTTTCTGTTTCTTCTAGACGTTCCTTTTTTCTTCATGCACCACATAAAACTCAAACCCCAAATTAACGTTCATTAAAATTATATAAAATGATAAAAACTACCTTTGCACCTCCATTTTATAATGTATTTTAGACTGTGTAGTTTGAAAAATATCTTTGTATCCAAAAATACGTTCCAAAATATACATTTCAGAACATATTAAAAAAGTACATCTTGGTTTGTGGAAGTGAGAATGTATTTAAAATAATTCGGAACATACATTCTGAAATATTTTTTCAAATTACACTAAATAATATATTCAAAAAATATATTTTAGAATGTTTATCTCAAAATACAAGGTAACATTTTACTTTTTTCAATCCTTATATTATTTTTAAATAGCTCATAAGCTAAAAGTTTTTGAAATTTTAAGAAAATGTTTTTCTTTTAAATAGGTGTGAAATTCATTATGCAAGAAAATACATATTTATTTAAATATTTGTTGTAGTTAATACTTTGCTTTGTTTAGTGAGGTGTGATATAGAAGAATATTCTCTACCTTAAATGGAAAAATGAAAACAATGGTTGAGAAATTATACCCGTAAGCTGAACTAAAAGGAGTTTAGTATTGTTGCTTATGGAAATTGGAGAATGCTGGAAAAATACGGTCCTTAAAGCCATACCATAAGGAATTACAGTCAACCTATTATAGTCTTACAATATTATCAAGATCTGGTTCTATGTTGATTGTTTTATAAAATATATATATATATATATATATATATATATATATATATATATATATTGATGAAAAAAAAATGTATAAGAATAACAATAAAATGATGATGCAACCACCTCATCTAGCATAGAAAATAAATAGTTATATTCCAAATGCTTTTTTTAGACATACAGTGCCTATTTTGTTATGGGCAATGATAAGAAGACAAACTTATATTTATTTAAAATGGTTTTTATAATGAAAGAATAAAAAATAATATGTCACATGAATATTAGAAGTGTCTCAAAATATATTTTTTCTTTTGTTATAATATAGCATAAACACATATTAGAATCGCAACATTGTAAATAAAATCCACTAAGGTAGTTGCTTTCTTCACCCCTCCAATTTTTATCCATTAATCCAATAGGCCCATTCATAACATATAAAATAAACAGTTGTATTGTTTAATACATTTCTTTAGACATGTAATGCCTCTTTTGTTAAAGTATAAAATCCGGTAGTTATGAGAACATGTGAGAATTATACAATTGTAAATAGAATTTATTATTCAATTATGAAACGAATTCTTTGTTACGACTTACTTTATAAATTTGCGTAAGATTGTTTATACTTATATAATGGGTTTGCAAAGTATTTTGATAAAAAAATAGCCATGAATGTTATGATAGTTGAGGCATATGCTTTTAAAGGAAGTGATGTCATATATAGGGCCTTAGTTCCCCAAGTCACTATGATGACAAGCTCCGAAGTGTTGAAACAATATGTTTTTATGTGAACACTTTCATGTTAGTATTATACTTTTCTTTTAAACTTATCACTATTGTATGTGCACATCTGAAAATCTAAAATAGGTTTTAAAATATTTGATGTTCACTAAGTTTTTTTTTTTTAATTTAGCTATTTCCGAAAAAGTTGAGATATTTTAGATTCTTATTACTTATTTATAATTAATAATAGTTTTATATTTATCAAAATCTGAATAGCAGTTAATGAAGATTAAGATGTGATCATGGATGATTTTCATTCTTCAATTGTTACGTGGACTAAAAAAATCTTGATTAAGTTGACCATCTCGGTTAAGTTCAGAATGTGAGGCCGATGATCATATGATAGGAACATCTTGATTAAAGGCTATATGACCAGAACAACTCACGAACTACATGAGATCTTATGCGAGTAAAGATCATATTAACATTGACAATACAATAATTAATCCATATATCGTTAACAGGGTTACAACATGACATTCATTAGCATATGGTACTAAAAGTAATCAATAAGAGTTAGGTATATAAAGGTAGCTCATTCTCCAAGTAAAGAATATCTTGAAAAATAAATTCTTACTAATATTATCATATACTTTACCTCTACTAATTTGAGCTTTAAAGTACTTATAGATACCCACACCTTCGAATTGGTTCAAACAAGGGGTAGGGAATATTTTGAACAATAAAGCAAGGAAAATATCAAGCAAAGGAGCAAAGACATACCGTATCTTGTAGGACAACTCACTTCCATACAAAAATATGCTAATTTCAAATTAAGTTCTTGAGAAAGACGTTAAGATGAAAGAAAAGACCAATTATACTAAATGGTTAAAACCATTTAGGCGTCCCTATTTTCGGAAGGTATTCTTAATTTGGTCCCCTTCTTTTAAATCTTCCCCATTAAGTCCTTATAAGTGCTAATTTCAAACAAATTAGTCCCTGCCATTAAAAATCGTTAACGGTGTTAAAGTTGTGCAGAGGTGAGTAGATGACGCGGTTAAAATTCTCCTTTTGAGGTGCTAAAATTATGCAGAGGTGTTAAAATTATGCAGAGGAGAATGGGAAAAATTTGAACACCTTTGCACAATTTTAACACCTCAAAAGGAGAATTTTAACACCTCAAAAGGAGAATTTTAATGTCATCGGCTAATCTGTTTGAAATTAGCACTTATAAGGACTCAATTGGAAAGGTTTAAATAAAGGAGACCAATTTGAGAATACCTTACGAAAATAGGGACGTCTAAATGGTTTTAACCATACTAAATTTTACAAAGTTTTAAATTATGTTAACTTAAAAAAATAACAAAAACAAGAGTGAAATTTATACTTGTTCACTCTTTAAGAGCTACATCAAGTTCTACTTTGCAAACCTGAGCAAAATATTCCACTAAATAAAGATATTACAAAGTTATTATCTAAACAAAATCAAATATCACAATCTCCTTTATTGAACCCTATGAGAAGTCTACACAAACATGTTATACGCTATTGCACACACCTTTGGAAATGTATTGGATTAACAAGAACTACGAAGAAAAAGTTAAAGAATAACTGAACCCCATAACTTATTTGCTAGACCTATTAAATTATCTTTTACCGAGCTCAATTTCCATAAATATTATCAAGATATGTTCACTTCACATAATATAACACTCAATCCAACTTAATAAGTTTTACAAAACTTACTTTCAAAAGTATGTTTGTTCATGTTAGTATAATGTTATTTTATAGACATATTAAATTTTGACAAGTTTAATCGATTAATAGTATCAAACAATCAATTAATTTTACTTAATTCATGAAACTAGTTGTTTGACAATTATTTTAGTCAGCTAAACTGTTAACCGTACATATCCTATAAGCTTATTAGACATTTTAACATGTTAAAAATATTTTTAACACACAAAATATTTATCATAAATCAAATATTGATTAACAAGCTATTTAAACAAATTAAAAGTAAAATCCACTAGTTAAAGTATTCTTTTAGAATATTTTAACAAATCTTATTATATTGTTAGTTTATTAAAATATACTTATTTATCAATTATGATTTCAATCAAACAATTTATTAGAAGATTTGAACAACTTACATCTTAACGCTCATAACTACCAGCGTAACTCCGGATGGATTATTTGTATCATCTTGATTATCTTTCCAAGGTTAACAAAGTGTTCATAAATGTAAATATAGAATGGGAATATGATATAAGGTAAATGAAGATGTTCTGTCAATGAAACCTGCGTGCATGATCATAGAAGTAATAAAATGTCACCTCATTTTTGTTACCAAATAAGGCCAAAATAGAAAAGGGAGAAAACAAAGTGAATTACGAAGAATAAAGCAAAGAATTGAATGCCAGATTCGACAATCATGGTGAATATAAACACATCGCTCAGAAAATAGGATGTATAATAGCACATAATAAATTCACTTACAGGTAACACTGTCATTGTCAGTATCAAGTCATACGACTATGTCAGTTTATATTATTTTAACAAAATTTAAAAACTAAATAAAAGTTAAATTAAAATTTAAGTCAATAAAACAAATAGAAAATAAAATTCAACAAACAAAACAAATAAATATTCGAAATGTATAATTATGCCAAAAATAAAGTAGAGGAAGACACCTCCTTCCACTTGTCTCGTAACAAAAAGTGGGTCAGGCATTTATTGTAGCACTTTTATGGGTAGAAGCAATGAAAAGTTATTACAGAAATTAATAGAATACATGAATTACAAAATAAAAGAGAAAAGTATGAAGAAAACCGTGCATGTAGTAGGTTTGATTTGCAAATCCTTAATATACGTGAAAAAAAAAAGGCCATGAGAGCAGGGCACATAGTTTGTATTCCAGCTTCTTCAACATGCTTCCAAGGATATGTTTAGAATTTATACTTTTTTTAAATTTATCGAAATCAATATTTAGTTTTAAAAATTATTGATATGAATAAGTTGTATTTGCCTGATATGATTTTATTTTAACGAAATTATATTTAGGTAATATGACGGAGACCTTTTAAGTTAAATTATAATCAACCAACAAAATTTTAATGTTATTTAAAAAAAATCGTGTTGAACAAACATAATTTTATTTATAGTAAATGTATGCAGAAAATACACAACTTCAATTCAGTATATGTTATATTAAAATCTTGTAATTTTGTTTAAATCATTAAAGTCGCGATCGTCAAAACACGAATTCAGATTAATATCTGTTAAATTGAACAACTTTTATTATAAATAAAAATAATTAAAATAAAGTTATGTTTAGGCTATGTAATTTTTCTAATAGATGAAATGCGACTTCACTTAAAAAAGTTCGAAAACCGTGTTATCTAAATATAATTCCTTTATAAAATAAAGTTATGTGATTTAAACACAACTCAAAAAATGCTTAATAAAACTGAAAAAAAAATTACATCACTTTTATTAATTTTTCTCCAAGTTTGTGAGGTATAGTTAATTTGATGAAAACTTTGATGCTTGCAAAATAACCTTGACTTCATTGGATGAAGTTGCACGTGCGAAGTCATCGTGTGAATAATACACTCAAATGAAATAGATTTAAGGCAGACGATTTAACAGCAGAAAGAAAAGCTAATTTGAGGCATAGATGAAGTGACTAATAAAAGACTTTAGAACATGTTTGTTGAGAGGGAAATTGAAGTTATTGTGCAGATACAGCCTTTATTTTTAAGAACAATTGCATGCAGGAGGAGTGGAGTGAAGTTGAAATCTTAAAAGTAGTACCGAAGCCACAAACAAAACAAAACTTTATCTGACAAAAGACCCCTCTAAAGCACGTCACAGCCGCCACTTGTTATTAGGTTTTCTTTGAAGGTGGAAAGTGACCGTAAGGTGGGGGACTGCAACCCGGTGGCGGCTTCTCATATGGAGGTTCAAACACTGGTGGTGGTTTTTCATATGGGGGTTGGTACACTGGTGGTGGCTTCACGTAAGGAGGCTGATACACAGGTGGTGGCTTCACGTAAGGAGGTTGATACACCGGTGGCGGCTTTTCGTGAGGAGACTCATACACCGGTGGTGGCTTCACGTAGGGAGGTGGATACACCGGTGGTGACTTTTCGTGAGGAGGCTCATACACCGGTGGTGGCTTCACGTAGGGAGGTTGATATACCAGTGGTGGCTTCACATGAGGAGGTTCATACACTGGAGGTGGCTTCACGTAGGGAGGTTGATACACCGGTGGTGGTTTTACGTGAGGAGGTTGATACACTGGTGGTGGCTTTTCGTGAGGAGGTTGATACACTGGTGGTGGCTTCTCGTGAGGAGGTTGATACACCGGTGGTGGTTTTACGTAGGGAGGTTTATAAATTGGTGGTGACTTCACATGAGGAGGTTGATAGACTGGTGGTGGCTTCACGTAGGGAGGTTGATACACCGGTGGTGGCTTCTTGTGAGGAGGTTGATACACCGGTGGTGGCTTCTCGTGAGGAGGTTCATACACCGGTGGTGGCTTCTCGTAAGGTGGTTGGTAAACCGGTGGTGGCTTCACATAAGGGGGTTGATATACTGGTGGTGGCTTAACGTGAGGAGGCTCATACACTGGAGGTGGCTTCACGTAAGGGGGTTTATACACTGGTGGTGGCTTAACGTGAGGAGGTTCATACACTGGAGGTGGCTTCATGATGGGAGGTTGATACACTGGTGGAGGTTTCTCATGCGGTGGTTGGTACTCTGGTGGTGGTGGTTTCTCATACGGAGGATGGAAGAATGGTGGAGGAAGGAACGGGTGGTTATATAATGGGGGTGGTTTTTCAGTTGGAGGAGGTTGATAGATGGGTGGAGGTTCGGTTATGGGTGGTATCCAAATTGGGGGAGGCTCATAAATGGGTATGTTGAAGTTAGCCACCACTGAGGTAGTAAGAAACGCCACTCCAAGAAGGAGCAACATGAGTGAGTTTAAAGAAGTCATGTGGAAAATTTTGTGGTGGAAACTGGTATCAAAGAAAAAGTATTTATAGGGAAAGATTCGAGAAAATTTTCTATCAAGATCATAAAACTTTTGTTATTTTATTATTAACTATATGGAAAATAATATTTAAATGAGAATTTATGTCAAAAGTGTGGCAGGTATAATTTGTGATTTTGATATGGATTTTCCACCCATTCCTGAGAAGAACATGTTCTGAGTTTTGAGTGTGAACTATAAATAGTTTGTCTAAACTGATAGGCTGATAGGAAAGTTGGATCCTATAATTTGCACAAGTTCTCTTAAATTTCCCGCGTATATACTTTTGGATGTCTATAAATTATAAGGAATAACTTTTTTTTACAATTTTTTTTTACAACACATACGTGGCAGTTTATGATTAGTCTATTTTAAATATTTTTTTAAACATAAATTCAAACAGACCAATAAAATGATGACACGTGTCCTGTTGTCAAAAAATGATAAAAAAAGAGTTGTCAAAATATCATTGTCGAAATTATAAGGTTGGTAAATTTGAGTAGCATTATTGTTTATAAAATGAGTTAGTGTGTGGTGGTGGAGGCGTGAGTAACAGGGCAGAAGGTGTGGATGAGAAAAATTTATGAGGATTATATGTTAAACATATTGTATGGTGAAACTTGAAAATTGAAGAAAAGGATGGTTGTGTAAAAAAGGAGTCACGAGAAGCTGATGAAATATTAACTAGAGATTAATAGTTTCATAATAAATAAATAAAATAATACAAAATATGAAAACTATACTAAACTTATGATAAAAGAATTTATATTTCATGAAATATAAACAAACTATAAATATTATAAAAATATCTAAATGAAGATAAAATAGTAAATAATTTATATTATCGTCTATTAATGAAAACTAAATTAACTAATTTAGTAGTCCCACAAAAATATGATAAACGTTGAAATGTACATGTGTCCAGAAATACAAACACCGATATTTTCCTTTTTCTATGTTAAAATTACAATATTATATATAAATTAAAAAATTATTAGAATATATTAATAATTAATTTTAATCAATAATTAAGTTAGTATACATTATTTTCTTAAAAAACGCTATTTACTTTCACGGTAGATAAAAAGTTTCTGAGACACATGAAGTGCGAGTTCCACCGCCACTTGCTCAAATTATAGGTGTCTACCTAAAATTGTCAATTGTACTACCAAAAAGTTTTTATTTAAGTAGTCTCTAATAGTTAGTGAAAGGAAATTTTTACTTCAATCCATTAAGGATGACAAAATTTTTTATTCCTCTGTTATCTATTTATAAATATATTGCTTTTTAATTAAAATATAAAAAATAGATTAAAGGAAAGTTACTACTTCATAGCTACAGATTCATTATTTTGTTTTAATTTTAATGATTCCTTATTAATACTTAATGGATCAAAGTAAATTCAACCAAATTTTTTATAAATTTTTCTGTGTGTGTGGGTGATGTGTATAAATAAAGTTAATGAATAAATTGAATGAATTTTGATTAGATATTTACTGAATTACATCTAATTTTTTTTATTAACTTTTAAATGAATCCAAGTACTTCAGTGATTTTTTTTTTGACTTTTAACCTTTTTTTTTATTTATCACGCCCTACACGTAATTAACATTTCAAAAAATCACAACTAGTATTTTTACTTGTAAAAATTAATATTTATTAAAAGTTTATAATAATTCAATGCACTCTAATAAACTTATCAGTGCTTCTTTACACAACAAATCACATTCGGCTAGAATTTCTGTTGATACGAACAAAATTAAGCAATATAAAAAAGTGTTATTATGATATTTATATTCATTTCTTACGAAAAAGAGTTTAGTGAAAGATTATATTATATTCCCTTTAATAGTGTATTTCATTCCAGAAGGAATTAGTTTTTGATTTGAGTTTAAAGTTGATTTTAATACAGATGAAAATTTAGATCCGTTATTTTGTTTAATACTTATTCCATAGTGATAAAAAAACTATAGGATATTGGCATATTTAGACGCATATATGTTTTGTCGGAGAAAGTGACATGTGAACTAATCTTTGAAATTAATTGTAGCATGTATAGGTATAGGTCTTGCTTGTTAGCCAAAAGTCAATAAACTGTTCATTTCTTTTTCAATTACTTCTTTGTAATCCCTGGAATCCAACACCACGTAGTTTAGCAATGAATAAGATATTATGCAAATGGACTCAATCATGCACCAAGACTTGGATACAAATTTAGTTTACGTATATATAAATGAAAATAAGCAAAGTTTTATAATTATAAAACAAACCCTCAATTTTATTTTATTTTTATATTTTGTCTTTTTGAAAATTTTCCTAATATCTTACATGAGAGGCTAATTTCTCTGAATTATGGTTGCTGACCGACGAGTTATTAAAATTGCTAAAATATATACGAAATTAAACTTCACTAAGTTAGTTCCTATAATTAGTGATGTAGTAATTTCATTTACAAAGAAACCCAATATTGAATTTGATGTATAAATGAATGTGCTGCCATCTGTAAAATCTAAAAAGGTTATGTGATCTGTCTTCTTTGCTTTCCTAATTATTTTTTACAAAATTAGAGGGGAACAGCTGGATCCATTGTAGATTTCGTGTTTAGGTTTGGTGAACATGATTAAGACCCTTATAGATAATTATACTTCTTATGTGAGTGTCTTCTACCAAAATCAGTGAAGTAGGCATGTCCTCAATGTAAAATAGCATAAAAAATTGTCTCTTTTAACAATATATTATTTTGTAAAACAGTAGGCTTTATTTAATTAGTGCGAAAAGTATTTTATTTCTAATCATATATTTTAAAAGACTCTTATCATGTGTTGACACATGATAAAAAAGTGCTTTTGAAAAAATATCCTGAAAGTGTAGTTACTACTTAGTTTGTATATAAAATTTACTGCCGATTACTCGCCTAAATCAAATCCCTTGATAATTTAATTAATTCATAAAAAAACCTTGTTGCGCTAACAAGAACAAATAAGTTGGATCCAAGTTGCCAAGTAGTAGGCCTGTCAGTAAAACCATAATGGGCCAACTCTGATCCATTAAAACTAAAGCCACTTAAGGGATTTCTTCCTGCACCCCAATTTTTTCTTCTGCAGCCCAACAAATTATAAAATCCCAATTTTTTCCTCAGTCAAAGTAAAAACCCTAACCCAAATTTTCCCTGCAAATACTTAAATCTAATTTATATGAATTTAAATATATTTTAATAAAACTATTCAAAATTCAAATTTATAATTTTGAATCAATATTAATTAAGTTGCAATTTAAGTGTATAAAATATTTTTTAGCTTTGGACTTATCTATGTAATGTGGTAAGTTTTACGAGACTATGTCGAATATCGTCTAAATCATATACTTTCTAAATTTAGTGTCATTCGATTAAATGATGAGCGTCAAAAAATAGTGTTACACTTTCTTATAATCTTTTACCTTTGAATTTTCATACTTTAATGCCATGATAAAACATAAAAACAGATTATATATGTCATCATTGTATTAATTTATACATATACACAAGAGTTACTTTCCATATTTACTCTTAAGAAAATTACTAACATATCTCTAAATCAAACCAAATAAATATAAAATAGATTATATCCTGATTAAGTCTTAAAAAATAATTAACGATACATTATATATATATATATATATATATATATATATATATATATTGCCTTTTACAAAACCCGACATATATCAAATCAAGATAAAACTCGAAAGCAAAGTCGTACATAATTAATTAAATGGTTTGGGTTCAGTTTCGTCTATAAATTTTAAACTAATTACGTATTCTCTAATTTTAGTTCTTTAGATCTTTTATCCCCAATTAAAAGTTCCCATTCCTTAAGTAAATTATTGTAGGTGAATACTTTATATTTTTTAAAATAAATACATTAGATAAAAACTTGAGAAAAACATTTCAAAAGATAATAAAATGTATTTTTAGTCTAAAAAACATCAGTAATGAGATGTTGAGTGAAGAAACACACAATTAAAATTCATTAAATATAATTTTATTTCTGATTAATTTCTTCGATAGGTATTTTTGTCAGTATTTTCCCAATACTATAACTCAATCATTGCACGTTGACTTGTTCATCCCATAATATATTATGTCATTACTAGAAAGAAGGATGAGGTATGATAAAAATATACTTTATTTAAAATTTATAAAAAAAATATGAAATTTGTAGAGAGATCACTAAATAAGTTCTGAGAGCCATTAAATTTTATAAATTTGAACCAGTAAAAATATTATTGAATTGATAATATATTTTTCAAAAGAATAATTGGAGAATATATTCTTCACGTGATTCAGTATTATATTACAAATGTAGGCAAATTCCTTTGTAGTACGTAGTTCTTTTGGCATCTTTCACATCCCAATAGACTTTAGGATATCACGCATGCAGTAGTGTCACACCAATAATTTCAATTATTCGGAATGCCCAGTTTTCAAACAATCTATAAAACGAACGCTCATACTTCAAGAAGCAGTACCTTTCAAAACTTTTTTTCATGGATAAGAAGACTTAGACAACATTTTTTTATAATATTTAAACATTATTTATGTGTATCATTCTCTTATTGATTCAAAATCACTTTTATGTTTATGATTATTATTATTAATTGTAGAATAATTTTAAACCAATAACAGAATGACACGTAAATAATATTTAAATATTGTAAAATAAAATATTATCTAAATATCATTATTTTTTTTTCATCATACTGCCAATGAGGACGACGTACAGTGAAACACAATGCTTCTCATGAATCCTTCTAATTTTAAGTACTCAAAAGGATTTTGTTTAATGACATCCACAGGACAGTAAAATTTACTCCTTTCAAGAAACAGGCCTTTCAATATTAATGTTTCTTGTAATAATCAACAATAACAGATAAAATATAGCATTTGCATTTTCATCTTTGATTAACGAATGAAATTAGTAAAGAGACAATTATGAATTTAAGTCCCTTATTAAATAAATAAAAATTATGTAAATACGAAAACTCATAAGTTAATTATTTTAAGGTTTTAAATTGAAAATATTATCAATGTTTTATATGTTATCTTTTATTAATGTTGTACTATTTAATAATCATCTCAAAAAAGACTCGATAATCAAAACCAAGTAAAAATTTATTATCACATCCAATCCAAAATATTAAAATAATAAAATTATTAGTTCTTCTTTTATATGATGAACATTATCTTATCTTTTGATTTAAACTAATTATATGTAAATTATCCTTAAATGAGTCATTTTCATGTTTCTTACTCATGATCTTAATTTCGGAAAGGATGCATTGTTTGTAGTTTGATACTGTCAATTCTAATTAGAAAAATACAATGCATTGTTTGTAGTTTGCTTCTGTCAATTCTAATTAAGAGGAGAGACCATAATTGACATTAATTGTTTTTGGCAAGAAGCATTATGGGCTGAAGGAGATATATCAGAAAAGTTAATTATTCTTAAACTGACCATATTCTGCAGATTAGTTGAATTGGAAGTGGTACCACAGTGCACCAGTTTCCGAGCAAAAATAGAAAGATACTGACAGGTCAATTTTTTACATTTATTTAATATTATTTTTTTTATCTTTTGTTCTCTCTTTTTCTTTTTAAAATATAAAAATTTAGTTTTATAATAATTTTATTTTTATGATATGTATTAATTGAATGTAAATGTGTATCATTTGCTATTATTTAAGAATGATATTATTCAAGAATGAACTGTAGTCAATTTTAATTTTTTAGACAAAATGATTGTAATTAAATGAATAATCTCACTATTATAAGAGTAGTCATAAATATATAAGAATGATTCAGTGATGAAAGTTGAAAAAGAATGAGAGATATTATATTTTTAACTCCCTCACTAATATTTAGAAGGTATAAAATTAATTTTTGAAACAGAGAGTGAAAAAGATTGTAAATTCAATTTCATTAACAAAACTAACAATTAATATAATTAACATTTGTCAAAAAAATGAAATAATAAACAATAGTGGTGCTTCAAAATTTCGAAACATATTTACCAACATTTATTTTTTAAAGCCATTACAAACATATGTGGTATTTTTCTGCCTTACTAAAAAAGTATGGAAAATGATATTTTAACACCAATTTTTTGACACTATTTTAACACTACGTGTCAAAATATGGTTGAACGATTTCAAATTAAAAAAAAAAACTTTGGTTTTTCTCTTCTAAATATGTCCTTGCATCAATTTTTTTAATTTGAAATCGTCCAACCACATTTTGACACGTGTGTAATGTCAAAATGGAGTCAAAAATTGGTGTTGAAATATCATTTTTCAAAAAATGTCATTCCATATGAGAAAACGCATAGCAGGATTACTTTTTTTTACTACAAAAAGAAGAAAAAAAAAGATAATGTTTTAGATAACGAGATGAAAAAAATAGAATAAATACCCTAATTTTTTATAAATTATTGGTATAAGTTTATACACGGTGCACCAATTAAATTTTTAAAAATATTATAATAATTCACAGTGTCAGTATACATGATAGTTTAGGATTAGGTACTAAAAAATTCTTAAAAAATGAGCGATGGATTTTAGATAAATTAATCGCAAATAGCCCTAATCGGACAAAAAGGAAATTAGGCTGACAAAATACATTAGATCATCCAAGCAACTCTTTAACTTTTTTTCTCTCTTAATTTTATGGATCCATTGGAACTCTTCAGCTTGTTTTTGACCAATCATATTTAACATGTTAGAGGATGATAGGACGAGTATACCTACGACCTTTTTTAAATTTATGGATGAATGGATATTACGTTGATATTTGTTTTTACCATGTCTTAATTTTGTTACTTTAATACATTAATTTAAATCTTAAATTATCTATAAGTGGTAAGAATCAAGTATCAAGAAAATGAAATGGGTTAAATGTTTTAAGCAACCAATCCATCTCCTGTATTTTAGCATCATTATTACAAAAATTCATAGTTTATAATAGAAATCACCTTTTGCCAAAACTTATTTAATAGCAATTTACTTAATATTCCTACAACTTTACTTTATACCAATTTTCTCTTTGATTCGTCTAACCTAATTCTGGCATACTAAAAAAATTCGTGTCTAACGTACAAACTGAAAAGAGTCAGAACCCGGTTCAAGATTCCCGAAACCTGACCCACAGCCCAACCCAGGCTAGGATTCCTGGCAGCTAAGATGTTCTTCTTTTGATAAAGCAATCTTATCTTTCATTTGGATTGTAAAACAATACAAATTGCTGTTATTTAACTTAAACACATATACTCTGCAATACTTGCATACAATAAACAAAAAATATTTATAAACATGAATTACGTAAATATCTTCTGAATCCTCAAGGTGGGTATAAATATAGATACACGTAGGAGTCTTGGTAAGAGAATAATTTGCTGAGTCACACATTTATACTTAGTTTTGTATGTGATTTTGTGATTTGATATGTTTTAAGAGTTATTTTTCTTATAATTACATATCTGAGACGGATTAAGAAAGAAGTAATTGAGTTAGTTAAATATTATATTAGTAGTCGTAAGTACCTAATTAATTTGATTGGGATACAATACAATGAATGATGCGTGTTGAAAGATATTGCGAATGGATTAGGCTATTTAGTTTGTCAAAAAACAGGACAAGTGGAAGAAACAGAAGCGATTGGTAAATCTATGTATGCAGATTGAAACCGCGTCATCTTTCCATGTATTTTTACGTCTCTCACTCTCACTTTCATAGTTTCTCTTGTATTCCTGGGACCTCAACGCACTCACCTTGCTACCACTTTATTCTTCTCACTTCATTCTTCTACGCGTTCGAATATGTTCTTCACTTAAACTTTCCACTTTTCAACGCCCTCCACTCCCTTCTTAAGAACTTCTACTCACAAAACACGAATATGGTTTAGCTCTTCTTCTCATTTGAATTTGACTTAAAGCTAAGATGATCCTTGTCAATATATAGACAACCACCTACTCCCAACTTCAAACTCCTGTTATTACCTTACCTACTACCTCTTTTCCTTTCCTTTTACTTTGTTCTTTTCTTTCTTGTATTGACTTTTGAAACCTCACACTCCCAATGGAACGTGCGGTTCTTGATGGTATCATCAATAGGCTGCTCGAAGTCAGAAACAGGCCTGGCAAACAGGTCCAACTTTCTGAGCCTGAAATCAAGCAGCTTTGTCTTGTCTCCAGGGATATCTTCTCCAACCAGCCCAACCTCTTGGAACTCGAGGCACCCCTCAAGATCTGTGGTACTTTTCTTTTCTTCCCTCCGTCAATCACATCTTTCTATTTCTTCCTCAATTTTATTATTCAATATCGTCAGAAAGAAAAAAAAAAAAGAACAAGTTAACGCTATAGGATGATTCTTTTCTTACAACAGTTATGGTCAAAAGTTGCTTAAGTTTATAGGAAAATGGAACGTTGTTATTATTGAATTGGAGATCAGATTTGATCAACTTTTTTTATTCTTTATGTTGTTGGGGGTGTGTATCATCACTGAAAATTTTGGTCTTTGAGTGAATCATGTTGTCTGCGACGCTGCCTCTGTCCTCACTGAAATGGGATAAGGCTTTGTTATTGTTTTTGTTGATAATGTTGTTTTTGATAAGGTTGTTGTTGATAAGGTTGTGTTTGTCTTACCTTTCCTAGACCCCTAAATTCTCGTCCATTCATATTTGAATATTAATAAGTTGAGTGCCTGGAAATACGAGTTTTTATTAGATTCTTTAGATTGATTCATATTTGATCATACTGAAGTAAAAGAAACCCTTCTTCTTGAAAGAGGTATGTTAAATTATTAAATTATTTTCTCTAGTGACATTAAATTGTCTCTTTTTACTCTGTTAAAGTGATTGTTTCATAGACGTTTCGTAAACTTTGGTGTGTTGTAGATAATTGATTGCCTTTCCAAGTTTTATTTTTTAGAAGTAGAAGTGTGCTAAATTCAACTGAGGTTTTGTCGTAACCTAATCTAAGTTTGGATTTATCATGGCATGAATAAGAGTCTTTCTAGATACTTGGTTATCTTCTCAAGGAATTTAACGAAGCAAAACTTTGGTTATCGTCAATTGTACTAGCAAATGTCTCACATATTTTCACACGTAAATGCTGAAGCATGAATTTGTTCCCTCTGCAATTCAAGTACCTTAATTTACTATGAGTTGAGAAGCATGTCTGCCGCTAAAGAAATTAACTAATCATATACCATCACATGTCTATGGTCCTAACCAATGTCTGCATAAAATATTCAAAATTTACAATACAAAATTAATAGCATTTTGATTATGTCATACAAAGATTAACAGGGGTTATAGAGTATCCGACCATCTAATATTATCTTCTCCTGGTATATATCAGAGTCTGATTTACCCACATGGAGAAGCTATTGACTTAAATGTTTTTCTTGCACTTCAACTAAAAAACCAGTATGGCATACATGGCATGTATATTATGAATACTTTCTTTGAATTTTTGTTAGTTGTTATCTTAATTGGTAGTGGTAACATTTGCAAATATCTATTGGACTCAAACTTCTTGATAAGACATTTAAGATGTAGACAAGCAAGAAGCTGT
This sequence comes from Vigna mungo, assembly GCA_036885675.1. Taxonomy (NCBI): domain Eukaryota; kingdom Viridiplantae; phylum Streptophyta; class Magnoliopsida; order Fabales; family Fabaceae; genus Vigna; species Vigna mungo. The sequence continues at coordinate 39,117,537 of CP144692.1, read as the reverse complement.
GTTATCAATAAGTTACAATGAAAGATACACACTGATCTGGCGATTTGCAATATACTTAAACATATTGCAGGGACAAAAGTTTTCTGCTTTCACAGTTGCACTTGAGTCAAATCATTCTTCCCCTGCTTTCCATTTACATTTTGCATTTTTCTTTCTTCACTATGCTGTGTGGGGAAGAAGGTTACTTGTATTCTTACTGACGAGTTTTTTTAAATTTAAAGTACATGGAAATATCCAAAAAATAACTTCTATACTTGTCTTTTAAGATTAGTTTTCGATGACTTAGAAGTGTACGTAATTGTATCTGCTCCTTTAAAATAGTCATTGCTTTCTTTCTTGAGGTTTGAGGTCTAAGAAAGATGAAAACATCAACAATGTCTCAAGTTTAAAACCATCGAGGTGCATTATAACAACAACTTGTCTATCTCATGTACCAAAATACTCCAATCCCTGTGTGCTAAGCTAAAGTTCTATTCTTTCCAACTTTATAAGTATTAAGCTTCATCTCATTGATACCATCAAGCATGACTTTTTTAATTTTTGGTCCTGAATGAAATTTGTATTTATTGGAACTGATATTTTGTATGATTTCTGTGTCACCAGGAGATATCCATGGTCAATATTCTGACCTTCTGCGACTTTTTGACTACGGTGGATTGCCTCCTCGTTCTAATTACTTATTTTTAGGGGACTATGTTGATCGTGGGAAGCAAAGCTTGGAGACTATATGTCTCCTTCTGGCTTATAAAATAAAATATCCTAATAACTTCTTTCTTCTGAGGGGCAACCATGAATGTGCTTCTATAAACCGAATCTATGGATTTTATGATGAGTGTAAACGAAGATTCAATGTGAGGCTTTGGAAAGTGTTCACAGAATGTTTCAACTGCTTGCCGGTGGCAGCTCTGATTGATGAAAAAATACTCTGCATGCATGGTGGACTCTCTCCTGACTTACACAATTTCAATCAGATAAAGAATTTGCCGCGTCCTTCTGAAGTACCTGAAGCTGGTCTACTATGTGACCTCCTTTGGTCTGATCCTAGCAGTGACATTCGGGGTTGGGGAGAAAACGAACGTGGAGTTTCCTATACTTTTGGTGTTGACAGGGTCACTGAATTCCTTCACAAGCATGATCTTGATTTGATTTGCAGGGCCCATCAGGTTTCATACTGTTTTCGGATGTGTGATTATAATGCTAGGAATCCAAAATGTACAATGTGATGATTATATATGTTCCATGTTACAGGTTGTGGAAGACGGATATGAATTCTTTGCTGACAGACAACTTGTGACTATCTTCTCGGCTCCTAATTACTGTGGAGAGTTTGACAATGCTGGTGCAATGATGACCGTTGATGAGTCACTCGTCTGCTCTTTTCTAATATTGAAGCCTGTAGATAAAAAGCCCAATAAGTTTCGCTTTGGGAGCACAACTACAGTTAAACCTACTACTCCAACAAAAGCTAAGGTATTTTGATTCCTTCAATCCATTCCTGAGCTTGCAACTGTTCAACAAAAATGGTAAATTAATGTAGCAGATATTAATTTGAGCTTGAAGCATAGATATGTGCAAAAAACCTTAAGGAAATAGTTAAAACAGGACTCTCAAGTAATATCAAGTTCAAGTATAAAACATATTTACAGAACCAGTTTGTCTTTCTCCCTATTGAACTGTATATTTTCTGAGATGTTTACAATGTTTCTTTTTGTTTCCCTGTTCTTCCAGCAATCATTTTTTGGTGCTAAAGCTTGACCTGATAAAGGTGACTCGAATTAGTAAATGATTGGTACATGAGAAGAAGTGTTGTCCGTGCTGAATTTAATGTGAGGAAGAAAACAACCATCAATATATCCCAAGAGGCATGAAGAACACTGAATACTGTCTTGGCTATACCCTTTAGGGATAGCTGAATGCTTCTTTCTTTTGCTGGCACACATTGTACAATATTGTCAAATTTTCTTCTCCTTCAGCCCTTCCACATACCTTTGAATGTCATTTGGAAGTTATTTCACCATTGTGGGATGAAAATAATGAGAGATGAAGAAATAAGATTGGCTAAAAAATAGAGACACATTTTTCAAGCAGACTGCATATATAAATCATTCGGTTTTTATTCAGTCTGTGTGGATCATGCACATGATGAATTGCAGATAACATCAGGTTATGCTTATGATGAGTTTGTTTGCTAGCTGCTGCTCCATCCTGTCGTGTATATATTGGAGCTTCTTGTAAATCACATAATACACATAAACATAGGGATAAACAAAGCTTATTTGGCAGTGAATTTAAATAGCAGCAGTAGCGATATCCAAAGACACCCCCTCTACTTTTTCTACGCTATCACATTAAGTTGTTTCTTCTTATTCTTATTGTAAAAACACATTTTAAAATAAATTATTCATATAAGTTTCATACAACTTTATATTTTTTTTTATTTTATTTACTTACCTCTATTAAATATTATGAGTATTTATGTTTAGAAAATGTTAAAATTTATTAATAATGAAATTTAATTTGATATTGAAAAATAAAAAATTCACCTTAAATACTTTTTGTAGATACGTGTTACTGTATTTGAAGAGTCTTATATATAGATGGATTAATTTAATGATCATCCTCATTAAATTAGTTGAATTTTTCGGTGTTTGAAACATAAACATCTCATATTTTATATATGTTATGTTGATAGTCTTCCAAATACAAAATTGGGTCTCATCAGTTTGAACTTTGAAAAATATTATTAATTTATACCCTTAAGCATGTCCAAACTTGTCTCCCTACTCTCATTGATTAAAATTGGGCCCCAAATTTATATCCATTTCTGCACCTCCATATATTTCTTTCTGGTGCCCATTCAAAAAAAAAATCCTTTTTTTTTCTTCTTTTTAAGAAGGCTTAAATCCTTAATTGGTTCCCATGTTAAGAGGGAATTTTCAGTTTAGTACCCGTTTTTAAAAGTGTATACATTGGGTCCTCACGTTTTGCAATTTGTGTCAACTTAGTCCCTTTTAACCATCAATTTGGCTTGAAAATTGCAAGTGGACAAGTCATTTTAAGTTGCAGCATGTTTCTTAACTGTTTGAACCTTTGCACACCTTCCAACTGCTGTTACAAACTTGTTTGAAGTGTCATAATTGACTAAATTGACACAAATTGCAAAACATGGGGACCCAATGTATACACTTTTAAAAGCGGGTACCAAACTGAAAATTCCCTCTTAACATGGGAACTAATTAAGGATTTAAGCCGCCTTTTAAGAATTATGCAATTTAGAAGTTCAAAAAATTCATATATAATTTGAAAGGTAAAAGTAACTTTTAATTTATATAATTCAAAAGTATTTATCATTAAGAAAGATGTATTAAAGAATTTAAAAGTCAAAAATAACTTTTGAATTATAATTTAAAAGTCAAATTCCTTCCTTTTTGGAGTATACAATTTGAAAGGACAAATTATGTAACTCCTAAGTGAGCCTACAAATTATGTTATCCTGACCTTATTCATTTTTACTTTGAACCCAAACACTAACGTTTATTGTTTATATATTCATCGTTATTATTTTGACCCTAATTCTAATTTTAATCATAATCCTAATCATAACTATAATCATACTTAACTCTAACCATAACCATAATCTCATATGCTTATATATTTATCATACTCTTTTTTACCACTATTACAAAATTATCAATAGATATATTTTTTTAAATAAACATTATAAATCAATATCCGGAAAAATACTTTTTAGAAAAACATTATTTATTGGAATACTAATAGACATTAAAAAAAACCATATATGTCCTTTTCATTTTTTTTCCATCATATTTCTATCACTTTCAATAATCTTATATTGTTTAAAAATCAAAATTTCTAAAATATCTTTAAAAAGCAAAAATTGTAACGAAATTTCATATTAAAAACAAATAAAACCTTACCTACATAATAATTAATCCTGATAATATCATTAAATATATTTGATATTGAAGAACTGTCTTTGTACTCAATGCGAAGTTAGTAGTACTAATGGCTGATAATTATATAGAAAACCAAATTGGCAACACATTAAATGAATGTATTAAATGCATTAATTTCCCGATGTTTTTCAGACAGTGTGATGACTTCCTCCACTTGTTTCACTTTCTTGCCATTCATCTCCCTCTTACAACCACTTTTCATAAACTAAGATTTTTTTTATTCCGTGATTGCGTCCTTACGCAAAATGTCATCTTAACAATGAAATTCTTTACATCATTTTTAAATGTATATTCAATATTATTCTGGGTTACATATAATAAGTTTAGTTTTTGGAAACAAAATTATGTCGACGAAAGAGGAAAACCACTATGACTTGGTATGGTAAGAACCGGTATGATTCGTTTTCTTTTAATATAGCTAAATTAAGCATACAAATTATATACTATTTAATTTGAATACAAAGAAAGTATGTACCAAATTAAATCAAATTCTGTGATTTGATTTAGATCGATTTTATATTTTATTTGCATAATTTTTTTAGAATCTTTGTTTAAATTTATTTTTTTTTAAATATTTGAAATGGACCAATTTCAAACTATTATTTATGAGTTTTAAAAAAGTTGTTAAAAGAACAATTTTTTTTATCAATATATATCTGGATTCGTTATTTTTCTATTACTACCATATGCAAACTCCCAGTTTTGAAGCCAACCGTTTCTTCTTTTTTTTTTTTTACAATTATCAGTCTTTTCTTAATTCTTTAAACTCCTTCCGATCTATTTTAATGTATTGATGATACTTCAATTTTTTTAATATTTGTATAATATTAAACAATTTGATTACATGTAACAAATTTCTTTTTTTCATCAACAAAGAAATTTACATGAAATATAAAGACACATAAGTGTGAATGCTTTTATAAATAAGAAATAAATCTTATTTTATATTTTATTAGTAAATTTGAGAGGATAAGATGAGTGTAAGTTTAATTATGCTCTTGAAGAAAATTGTTTTTTTTCTTTTTTATATTTAATAAATATAATTTTTTTTGTCTCATTTTATTAAAAAAATAATATATATACATATATATATATATATATATATATATATATATATGTGTGTGTGTGTGTTTGTTGCATTTGTATCTTTATTATTCTAAATATTGATTAAATGATACTTTTACAAAAAAAGTTAAAGAAAAAATTATATTATCTAGGTATTTAATAATGAAAGAATTAATTATATAAATATCAAATAATAATTAAGTAAATATAAAATAGTTATTAAAAAATAGAAATAATCGAACGTACGAAAAAAAAGTTTAGAAACTAAAAACCAAAAAATACTTAATATAAATTTTTACATACCTAATAATTTAAAAATATTGTAATAATTTATAATAAAAATGACAAGTAAATAACAAGGAAGAGACATAATTAGGTATTATATATCATACCTGAACTCAAGAATACAGGGACATAATTAGATATTACCTATCATATCACTCAAATAGTACAAATATTTTTCATCCAGAAAAAATTGAATAATACAATAAAAATAAATTTATTTGTTATCTCTGACATAAATTATATATAATCCCTAATATTTGTCTATGATAAGTGAGTCAAATGTATGATGTCCAGCATAGAATTCAAATATAAATATTAAAATATATTTTTCTTAATTATTTTCTTTCAACATTTTTCTTCGTAAACTCTTTCTCTGATATTTAAATAACCAATAATTAATCAATTTTGGTGTGACTGGATGAACAAAAATTCAAAGTTCAAGTTGAGCGGAATTCTGAGAAAAACATCATTAGACTAAATACCATAGTTAATAGTAACATGATGACTTTTTCTCCTTAGATGTATAACAATTCAAATGTTATGATTTATCTACTTGTCTTTAGGTCACGAAACAATTTATATTAGAAACTAATATTAAGATGAAAACAAAACTACATAATCAAAGTAAACCTTTAATATATTCAAATTCAGTGAGTTTATATTTCTCTTTTCATCAATTTCTACTTTTTCAAAGGGGAAATCATGCATGTCTTTGGATTTATTCATTGTTGGAAAGATTGGGTTTTGATTTTGACCTTTGAGATATTTGAATCTTTACTGGCTAAAATTAACTTTTGAGGTCATAAAAAAGTTTCTCAAATGTTTTTTTCTTGATAATATTTCAACTATAGATTTCTTATTATACAAAGAAAATTACATAAAATAAACTGTTTTTTCTTTATATTTTAAAATTATAGATGAGGTTAATAATGAGCTGAGTTAGGACTTTTGAATGTGATATAATTAAGAATCCAATTTATGTTTTGATAAAAGAAAAAATACTTGAATTGAGAAAATCTTCTTTTTTCTTTTTTTTCTTTTTTCTTTTTAACTTCTAACCACATTCTCAATGATGATGTTGGATAGAAGATATATCGTACAGGTGTGAGACCACTTGGGACTATACAAAGTCAAGTCTACAAAAATATGTTTTAGGAAATTTTATTTTCACCTTTCATTCACATATACACATAGGTATATTTATATTAATTAGTTTATGAATATTTGGTTGACTTAGAGTTCTCGTTTCATAATTTGGTAAAATGGACTTAGAATCGCTATAGAAAAAAGCTTATTACCTACAAATTTAACTTTCTTATCACTCACTTCTAGAAAGAGTTAAAATTACTCTATTTATTAGAAATAAAATTAAACTAAAAAATTCTAAAAATAAAACTAAAAAACTTAGAATCTATATATATATTTAATAATCATTATTAAAAACCGAGTTATCAATTTGTGTAGTATAATTTCAAATCATTCGTAGAATATACTTCATTTCGCTTGTAAATTAGTACTAGTTAATAATAACGGGTTAAAGTCTAAAACCATAAACATTGCTTTAAGCATACACAAATTATTAGATGTATTAACTTCTTTGTCTAGCTTTTAACTTTCTCAATTTAAAAATATTCAATTCTAGAACGTACCTTCACGGAAGAAAAGTTGAAATTTGTAAGACAACTTTATATTTTTAATATTTTAAATAGATTCCTTTTTGTTACTATATAAATAGGAGTGGAGTCCACTAGAAGTTAATCTCTTCAAGGTATTGAATAAACGTTTGATTTTAGTAAAATGAAATATCCAGATATTCCGGATGAAATAATTTATACCTTAAAAATTTGTCTATATTATTAGTTTCCAGGAGTTATTGTCATGCTGTTCTAAATTCTGTTAACCGGCATTCATAACTGTAAATTATAAATTATCGCTCGTATCCAACTTTATCAGAATTGAATGAGTACAAACATAATTAAACAAATATTATCTTTATACATTGTAAATGTACAGGCTATTATATTATTATTATTATTATTATTATTATTATTTGACGTAGATATAAATGGTAAGAAAAGATGAGTGTTGAATGAATAGATATGATATTATTAATGAGTGTTGAAGAAAGTGTATATAAGAAGTAAGAACGCGGTTACACCCTAATACGGGACAGATTAATACTGAGAAAGTGAGGACAAAGAGAAGGTCACAGAAACCTTTGTCAGAATGTCTTTAAATTTATATGCATTTGATGAAGACGTGGGCCTAACATGGGAGAGTGTTGAGAGGGATGATAATGGTGCCCGTTGGCAACGTCCAAAGCGAAACCGCGTTCGGAATCTCTCTCTGCTCCATAACATGACAACATTGAATTCATACAACGCGCATGTAGGAATGACCACATTGGCCAAACCCGAATCACAATAAATTCTGTCCATTCGATTGGTTTCAGTTGACTTTGACAGTTGGCATTTGCCCCTTCTTCCATTTCTTTTTTCTTTATTTTCTTTTCTAAGCAACTTCCTATCCATCCACAAAGCTAATACCAATTTTCTAATTCAATCATTCATACCTAAATATCTTCTCTTTTCTAATTTCTCATTTATCCAACTAGCTTTGACAAACACAAACCTTTTTCTTTATTCAACTTAATTAAATAATTTTCATTCGACTTTTCAGTCTATTATTCTTTCCAATAATTAAAAAAATCATTCAAAACAAATTAGTTAATTCCAATGAAATTGTTTAGGGAAGATACCTGCGGTTTCTGTTAAAACTGATGATAATAATAATAATAATATTTCTTTTTATTTTTAGAAAATAATGATGTGAAGGGGAAGACTTTTATATACACCACATATCATATCATGATAGAAACTTTTATCTTCTTGTTGAGCATGATTGTGACAAAATGATTCATCAAATTGACGTTATGGATTAGGCACAGTTGTCTTATGGAACTGTTGAATTTTATTACTATAACTAAACATTATATATCTTTTTATATATAAAACTTAAAACTTGTTGAAGTATAACATACGTTCCGTATTAGATGCCTTGTTTTTATTATTAAAATAATAAATCAGACGATAGAATATATCTTTTTACTCCAGTTAAATTTAATTGAAATTAATAAAAAAATTAGATTGAGTGTTGCCTTACTTGATCTGTCCTGAAAGGCATAAAATGTTGGCGCGTGTGAACTTCTAAGCAACTTCCATCCGTGTGGGTGTAAAGTATTTAATTAACAAGTTTTTGTTTCTATAAAATTAATGACACTAACAATATGTGGTTTTTATGAACCCAACGGGAATATTAGCCACAAAGGAATCATCCAATTATCCAACTCAACCTATACCGAATTTCTATATAATATCCATATCGCTTTTTTATTTTATACATATTACAAATATAAAATATTTACATACTTTATAGATAACTAATTTCTAAAGAATTTTTTATAATTTTTTGAATTTTTCTTAATTCGGCTATTAGTAAATGTCCTATTATACTAAAAAAGGAAATATTTCGGAATGCTCTATCAAAATTATGTTTAGACAATATTTCATATTATAAATATTAAATTAGTGGGAGTCATTGTTTTGAAAAAATTTAAAATTATAAATTAACTATTATAATCTTACATTTTTGGCTTTGGTCATATTTACGTGTATAAGAAAAAAAAATAATGTTTATTCATAAAAATTAGTTTAAATATACAAAATTATTACAATTTATACATTAGTTAATCAATTACGTTGTATACTTTTAATTAAGTATAAGTGGGTTAATTAGTGTATAACAACTCAAATTAGTAAAATTACTATACTAATTTAAAGTATTTCAAATTTGATATTAAACATAACAACATGATAGTATATGGTTTATGTATTAATATTTTTCATTTAAAAAATATATAGGACAGAATTGAATTAAAATAAAAAATATAAATATTGAATTGTCTCCCTTTTTTATCTCAAACTTATTTTATAGATTTCAGAATAAATTTTAAATTAATAGCGATTTAATTATAGTCCAATAAGTAAATCATACTTTTATCTTAAATTAATTTATATTAAAGGTAATTTTTACAAATTGATCATTCAATTTATTGATCCAGTTGTTAGACATTAAAAATATTGTTATAAGATACACGAATTAATTATTAACAAATCTCAAATTTATAGAAAGAAATAGTGTTACCTTAAAAAGTGTTTTCATAGAATGAGAGAAGCAATTTGGTGATTTTAAGTAGTGAGAAGAATAATTATGGAAGTAGAGTGGAGAAAAGTCACCCATTAATGGCTTGTATTCCCTATTTCCTAGTTGGTAGTGCAGTAAAGGCATACAACTAAAACGGTCGGAACAATAAAACTACACTTACGTGGGTGGTTCCTTTCCTGCCATGTAATCATAAATATTTAAAAATTGGTATAATTTCTTTCTTTTATTTTTTTTTTCAATTTAAAGTTTTAGCATGTCCATTTTAAAATTATTATACTTATTTATTACAAAATCTTATTTATTTTTTAAAATATTTTAAGCCTCTTGTTTCTTATTTTAATATTTTATATATTTATATTTTTTTAATTAGTACAAAAACAAAAATATGATTAATGAAGTAATTATTTTTATGATGAACTTTTAGAATGTAGGGGAAAAATAACCTAACTTCATCTTAGGAATATTTTTAAAACAAAGCAAAATAAGTAGTAAAAAAAAATTACTTCACTGTTTATATACCAAATAAAGTTCACAAAATTCAAAGACTTTTTAACCAATTGGATTCAATTAGACAAGTAAGACTATGTGAAAATGGTTGAATGTGATGAATTTTAAGTTTTAATGGACTGACTCAAATTTTATAGTTTAAGAGTAAAGTTAAAGTAACTTAACTTTAAAGTATACAAATGATAATTTAAGAGATGATATCCAAAATTTAAATAATAAAACAATAGTTAAAGAAGATAGAGAGATTATATCTATTTTTTTTTTATTGAAATTCAAGTGTTACAGAGAGAATTCAATCAATTTGAGTAAAAGATAAGTCTTTCTCATGAAAGTATAAAATTCAGCAGTCGCATAAACAATTAAGAATATTGATAACTTAAGAAAGGGAGAGTCATAATTCATTATCTTTTCTTTAAAAAGAATATGCTCCAAGTTAAATTATATTTGTATATATAAGTTTACCTTTTCTCGTGGACTTTTAAACTTTTCATTTATTGTTAATGGCTTTCATATACACTTATGACGTACTTTAAGTTTGAATATATAATTTAGTTTCAAATAAATTCGGGTTACACAGTATTATAAACTTTGACATTTTAATATTTTAAAATTCACCAAATATTTACATGAAATCTAATTAAAATGAAAATTTAGAAGCAAAACATGAAATGACTATACAAAAGTCACGATAAACGTTTTCACGATTGAAAGGTAGTTTATTTAAGATGATAATTTGACTTAATTGATTTATGATGTTGAGCGTTGAAAGTATTAGTATAAAAGATGTTATTATTTATTTTAAAAAATAAACTTATAGAAATAATTATTTTCATTAATTTAATTAAATAAAAATAAAGTTATTGAAATATTGTACTTTAATATTTTTGAAAAAAAAATCAAAATAAATATTTTTTTAAACTACGTACCAGTCCAATTAAACATTATGCGAAAAGGATAAAAATGTTAGTTAGACTGAAGCTTTTTGCATGTCAAATGGGGAACAGCAGACTTGCACATACTAAAGAAATTAGTAAACTAGTTTATTTTACTGGGTTTCTTTAAAAAATATTATCAATATACAAACTTTATTCTTATTGATTATTAAATTTCATTAACTTAGTTATTGTTTTAAAGGCTTTTATGCATGTGTATGTATATAAACATTGGTAAGATAAGCCAACCACCCAAGTAAAAGGAATAATAAGACATTGTTATTGTTTTAACTTAAAATAATTTAGAAGCAAAAGAAAATGATAAAAAGAGAATGAAAAGAAAGAGATGAAGCAAGGAAACTGTGAAGGCGTTGACCTGAAAGTGTGAATTGTACAAAGTATAGGAATGGGGTATATGCGAGATATATACCTCTCTGGTTCTGGATTTTTGAAATATCCTATGCACTATATATAACAACTCCTTCTCCCCTCTCTCTTTATCTCTTCGTGTCACCCTCCTCCTTCAACCTAACCGTGGTAACAACCAGTGTCTGCTGTCGGTAGCAGGTGAGACCCTATTTCTGTTCATGGAAAGTTCTCTTCTTTCCATTTTTTGCTGATGCATGGAACTTGGTAGTGGAAGTAACTCACTGTAGTTGTAGCCTGTTCCAGAGTTCCTCTTAGTGGGAGGCCCACTTTTCTAAGCACACAACACAACTTCACTTTCTCCATTTTATATAATTAATTAATCATTACCCTTCCCCCACTAAAAATCTGGAATCTCTTTTTACCCCTATCATTCAGGTTATCGATTTCATGATTCTTCTCTTTTATCATCACCACTGACCCACCCATTTTTGCAAAGTGCTGCTTCTTCTCATGTTATTCTCACCCTAACAAATCTAACTCAAAACAAAACTACTTTCTGCCTTATCCCTTCTCTTAATTCCTTTTTTTTTTTTTTTATGGAGTTTGTGCTGATTTTCCGTGCAACAACACCAACCTCGTCCCCTCAAACAAAACCCAAAATTCTCTGTCAAATTTATTCGGGGAATTATTAGCCAAAACAAATTTAGCAAACCCTCCTTCTCTGCCTTTTGTTTTTCAATTTATTTAACTTTAACAATTTTGGATGATAAGTCTTTTCCAGCGTCTATGCTTCTTTTGTCTTTACCAATTATGAGATTTTTCTGGTTTCCTCGTGCTACTCGTGGTCTGCTAGTGACTGGCTTCAACACCATATATCCTGTTTGCAATCTATTCTCACCCCTTTTTTCTCCATGTTTTCGTTCATTAGGTTTGGTAGGGACACGAGAAAAAAAATAGTGCAAAATTACCTCTTAATTTCCAATTTCTGAACCAAATTTTCTTTGTCTTGGTATATACTGAGGTTGACTCTTTGGTTCAATAGTTCGTGCGGTTGTTCCACATCTAAGCAATTTAGGGAGGCAGTTAAAGCCTTACTTGAAGTGATAATAAATCTTCTTATACACAATTTTCACATGACTTTGTTATTGTGTTAATCTTTCTTTTCATACAAAAGATCTTATCAATTTAATGGTAAACGTTATTTTATATGATAAGGTTTTGTTAACGTATATATGAAGTGAGAAGCTTTCAGAGCTGGAATTTGGAGTCTTTGTTAGTTTACCGTCAAATTCCTTTCAAACATTTTATAGTTTAAATTTGGGATTATTCAACTTTGGTGGCTGTTGACTATGGATATAGTAGTATGGGTTTTTTTTTTTTTTTCTATCATCAATCCATTGCATCAGCCTGAGAAAGACGAACATCAGCTGTATTTCTTTTTTTTCAAATCGTTGAAATTATTAATTTCTTAAAAAAGTCTACTGCACTTATTTTGTCAATAATTCAATTTTTTGTGATAATTAGTAGAAAGTGAGGAACACGTTCATACTACTCCTTGGCTATTATTGCAAATAACAGTTTTTTCCATTCATTGTTTTGTTCTGAAAAACAATAACAAAGGGAAGAAGAATATGGAGTTGTGTTAGGCAGATATATAGAAACCGTTATCTTTTTATGTTGTGCTGGAAATTTCTAATCGTTGCTTGGGGCACATCAGGTAAAAGAGTTAGTGAGTGATGTCTGGAAGAGAATTGGGAGTGCTTAATGCACTCGATGTGGCGAAGACGCAATGGTACCACTTCACTGCTATTGTGATTGCTGGAATGGGATTTTTTACTGATGCCTATGATCTCTTCTGTATTTCTCTTGTCACCAAGTTGCTGGGGAGGATATATTACACAGACATATCCAAACCAAAACCTGGTGTTCTACCTCCTAATGTGCAAGCTGCAGTGACTGGTGTAGCACTGTGCGGTACTTTGGCTGGCCAGCTTTTCTTTGGGTGGCTTGGTGACAAGTTGGGAAGGAAAAAGGTTTATGGCTTAACTCTTATGCTGATGGTAGTGTGTTCCCTTGCCTCGGGGCTCTCTTTTGGAGATACCCCAAAGGGTGTCATGGCCACACTTTGTTTCTTCAGGTTCTGGCTTGGCTTTGGGATTGGTGGTGACTACCCTCTATCGGCTACAATCATGTCTGAGTATGCCAACAAAAAGACTCGAGGGGCATTCATTGCTGCAGTGTTTGCCATGCAGGGATTTGGAATCTTGGCTGGTGGAATAGTTGCCTTGATTGTGTCATCTGCATATGACCACAAATACGATCTTCCCAGTTACAAAGAAAACCCAGAAGGATCAATAGTTCATTCCCTTGATTATGTTTGGCGTATCATTTTGATGTTTGGTGCAGTCCCAGCTGCTGTTACCTACTACTGGCGTATGAAAATGCCAGAGACAGCTCGTTACACGGCTCTTGTAGCCAGGAACGCAAAACAAGCTGCTTCAGACATGTCAAAGGTGCTGCAAGTTGAAATTGAAGCTGAAGAGGATAAGTTGAACCACATTGTTGAGAGTGAAAACCAAAAGTATGGTTTGTTCAGCAGGGAATTTGCCAAACGCCATGGGTTGCACTTGGTTGGAACCACAGTAACCTGGTTTTTGTTGGACATTGCCTTCTACAGCCAGAACCTTTTCCAAAAGGACATTTTCAGTGCCATTGGATGGATCCCTCCTTCACAAGAAATGAATGCAATCCATGAAGTTTATAGGATTGCAAGAGCACAAACACTCATAGCACTTTGCAGCACCGTGCCGGGGTACTGGTTTACCGTGGCCTTTATTGATTACATGGGACGTTTCGCCATCCAATTGATGGGTTTCTTCTTCATGACTGTCTTCATGTTTGCTCTTGCCATACCTTACAATCACTGGACCAAGAAAGAAAACAGAATTGGGTTTGTTGTGATGTACTCTCTCACCTTTTTCTTCTCCAATTTTGGTCCAAATGCCACCACGTTTGTTGTACCAGCAGAGATTTTCCCAGCAAGGTTAAGATCCACCTGTCATGGAATCTCAGCTGCAGCAGGAAAGGCAGGAGCAATTGTGGGTGCATTTGGGTTCTTGTATGCTGCACAGAGTACGGACCCCACAAAGGTTGATCACGGTTACCCAACTGGTATTGGGGTTAAGAACTCCCTCATTGTGCTTGGTGTTGTCAACTTCTTTGGAATGTTATTCACCTTGTTAGTGCCAGAATCAAAGGGAAAATCACTGGAAGAGTTGAGTGGGGAGAATGAAGAAGGTCCTGAGGCTGTAGAGATGGCAGGGTCTGCTAGGACGGTTCCAGTTTAATCAACAAACTAGTCCAAAATTCAAGTAATGCCACTATTGTATGACAACTTTAGTTCAGGTTTCTACAGCCAAATCCACTATATGATGTAGATATATGTTTCTCCATGTTGTAATTTTAAATCAATAACCAACTATGTGCATTTCATTCTGGTCTTTAATTTAAAGACGCGCTTAAATCATACGTCTATTTCATATCTGTAGCTGAAGGTATTGAAGAAAAGTTTTGTTTTGAGTTCTCACTGTGATATCATATACATGTATGCATACTTTTACTGTGGAACAGATTCTACAATATTAATTCAAGGTTTTATTTTTTTAATTTTCTTTCCTCCATTTTGTATGGCAGAGACAAATTTTTTGAGATAATTGATATATCTTGTACAGGCTTATGGTAAATAGAAGAGAAAAATCCTTAAACTTCGTGTCTTTCTAAATCAGCACTCCCAAGTTTCATATTCTTTTCATAGAATCCTTCAACTCTTATCATACTTACAGTAGAGGGATCAATTAAACCGACACAATGAAAAAGTTCATAATGTCTCTGTTAAATACACAAGTTTAACGTGGTTGTATATCCCAACCACAATATAATAAGATTCATATTAATTAAGGATAATCAAATGTAGAAATGACAATTTTTTAATAGGATAAAATGCATGTCAATGAATAATGAACGGAAATAAGGTATTACGGTAAATTTTTTCAATTAAAACTTTATATTGTACAGTATAATTTTAGTAAGAATATAAAGGTATACGCGTAAATATATATTTTAATAATATTAATAATTTAAATTATTTGGACTGAAATGACAATTCAAATGTCTATTTATAAGTATATAAACCTTATAGTAGTTACATTAGAAACAAGATTGTATGTGATGGGCTTATTAAAATAAAACATAGTTTAACACTGCATCTATTAACAGAGTTACTTATTGGTAAAATGGGCAAAAAAAATTGGGTTATAAAGTGCTGAAAAGTTCACTCAAGTAAATGCAGCAATCAATCCGAAGCATTGTGCCGGATAAGGAAATTAAATACAAAAGGACAGAAAAAAAAAACACGAGATATTTATTGATTATGTCAACCTACATAAGATTTTATTTTTAATAAAACTTTTTAAAAACTTATACCAATAAACTTTTGGAACATTATTTCCTAAAAAGACCTATCTGCTGTAGTAGATTCAGAATTCAGCTCACCCGAATTTTGAGAGAGGATCTTTGTTTTTTTTTTTTATTGTTTTTTGAAAACAAAAACAAAAAATAAAAAATAAAAAAAAGTGAGAAAATGTATAGTACTCCAAATTAGCATGATCATAATACTAATTTAAAATATTATTACATATTAATCATATATGTATAAGATTTAACTGATGTGATAAATTAAAAAAATCTTTAATATATAAAAAATAAAGATTAATGGTGATATTAAAATAATATTTATGAACAATATTTTTTTGAAAATATTTTTTTTAAATAGTAGAATAAAAAAATAATAAATAATTAATACAATATTTATTTTTTTAGGATATTGAAAGTTTTTTGTTTAAATAATATCTTTTTAGAAAATAATACGAATGGATTTAATACGAATTAAAAAAAAAAGATAAGTCTTAACTCAAAGTGCATGAATTAAAAATAGGTTTAAATCATTTAGTCGTCTTTATTTTTGTTAGGTATTTCCAATTTCGTCTCCTTTTTTTTTTAAGTTTTCCAATTGAATCTTTATAAGTATTAATTTGAAACAATTTAGTCTCTGTCGTTAAAAATTGTAGGCGGTGTTAAAATTCTGCATAAATGGAAGGGTGATGTGTTAAATTATTTAAACGTGGTATTCCACCACTAATCAGTGAACCAACCAGATTTTGCCACATCATCACCTTGGACACGTCATCTTCATCTTCTTCACAAAAACCCTAAACTCCCAAACTCTAGCCGCCGTCAGCGACAAGCGCCGTCGCGAGCTCCTCCTCCAATCCAGAAACCATTCGCGTCTCCATCAAGCCCAGTCTCCACCGAAGGAATCGCGTCGGACCGGAATGACGCAACCATCTTCCTCGCATCTGGCGACCATGGCAGCTCATAGGACCATCACAGGCCACCAAGCGAGGACGTCTTTGCAATTAGGGATCTCAGGAGCGGCGTAGGAAAAGTCCTCTCCCCAATTTGAACCTTAATCTGGGAGAAAGGAGGATTCCACGTGGCCAAAAATTGACACATCACCTTTCCATCTGTGTAAAATTTTGACACCGTTAACGACTTTTAACGGCAGAGGCTAAATTGTTTCAAATTAGCACTTATAAAGACTCAATTGAGAAACTTTAAAAGAAGGAGACCAAATTGGAAATACCTAACAAAAATAAGAATGCCTAAATGATTTAAACCTTAAAAATAATACTTTTTAATAGGGATAAAAGTAGCTTTTCACAAGAATTATTCTTAAATCTGACGTGGATAGCGAAGATGAGGTAAATGATGAAACACACAAATCCTCTCCATTCTTTGCTTCTAAATTCTTCAAAACGAACATAAATGGAATCTAAAATCCATCTGCGCCATGACTGTGAGTGATGCATCAATCCCAAGCGAACATAACCTTAGGCACTTTCTAATCTTCAAATAAACGAACTATGAGTTAAAAGGTTTAAAAAGAGAGTAAATAACTTTTAAAGGAAAAGTTTTAGAAAAATAGTATTATTTTAGATAATAAAATTTATTAATTAAAATTATGTTTGTAAATTTAAACTTTTAATATTAAGATAAGTGAGTTTTATTATTTACAATACAATATGTCTTATTTTTTAGATTCTTACAAATAATATATTGATATTAAAAAATATAAATGAAATAGTATGTATTTTAGGAAATATTTTGATAAATTTATGTAGTTCTCACCCTCCATACTTTTTTTAAGTGCATTCCATAGTGAAAATTAACAACATCAATTAAAAAAAATCGATAATAATTAATAATTGATTAAGGACTAAATTATGATAAAGTAGTTATTTAATTTAATTTTTAATAGAATATATGATAGTTTCATAGTATCTTTTTTCTTATTTATTATCTTCTAAAATCTCATCATATCTTTTTAATTTGTGTGGGGACTAATGATAATAGGTACTGCTACAACTCATACGAGATATACTAGCAAATCAAATTTGGTATGTAAAAACTAATTGATATTTACTATTTTTAATAAAATTAAATAAAATTAATAAAAAAATAATTAATATACTAAATAATTAAGCCAAAAATTTATTCCTGTATTAACCTAAATTTAAGTTTTCTCTGTTCTGTTTTTTATTTGATTTTCATATAAAACTTGCCGTGTATTTAATATTTTATAAGTTTTTAAAGTACCCAACGATATTTAGGATATGTAACGGGAAAAAGATATTTTGATATATTGTTTAAATATGTTTAGATGATATTTTTTATACGTATTTGAAAACAATTAAAATAAGTTTTATGACTTAAAATTAATTTATGCATAAGTTAATTTGTAGAAATTATTTTATTTTATTTATTTGAATTTTTATTTTAAATTTATATAAAAATTAATTTTAGCTTATTCATAAATTAATTTTAATTTGAAAAAAGCTTATTTTATTTCAAAATATCTTATTTGAAAAATAGTCCATCAACGTAATTTTTCATTTTCATCTACGGATATAAAATGAAAATTAATCTTGAAACAAAATGGTAGTTAATTAACTGTGTCAGGACTTATATTTTTTTTAGAATTTTCACATTTTGAATTTGAATTCACATCCTTTTTTTTTAGTTTCATAACAAAGAATAAAAAAGAAAAATTTCCTAAAATATAATTACAAATAATAAAAATAAAAAAAAGACTGAAAAAAGTTAAAAATATCCATAGAATTCAAAATTTGAAATTTCTGTATTAATTTTAAATTTAAAAATAGAGATTTAAAGATATTTTTAACGATGAAATTTAATATAATCATATTACTTCCTAAAATATTATATCTACCTCTTATCCTTTGTAATTATCATTATCTTTAATCTCTAATAACAAAATAAATAAAAAGATTAAAAGGAAATAGATAAAGAATATTTTGATTAGTTTATATCTTTTACTAAGATAAGATAGAATGGTTTCTTTTAAATAGGGAACCATCCCTTCTTCTACGTCAAATTCCTTACCTCAAAGCTTTCCTCACGTTTGTGATTTGCGGCGTGCTACTGAGGTGTGTAATCTCTTCTCACGTTAAGTCTCTGTGATCTGCTGTCTGCTGGTCTGTAATACGAGAATGTCTTCAGTTTATATAGTTATAGATTGATTTTAATATATTATATCTTTTAAGGAATAAATAAATTCTTCGGCATTTAATATATCAGTCTTCTCTGTTTCTTTCTGGTTTTTTCACTCTAAACATCTACATATCTAAGTGCTCTTTTTCACTTGAGGGTTTCCATGCACACGTTAGAATGCAGGATATAATGTTCTGCTCTTTTTAGGTTAATTATCTCCTTTTGTTTTTTAAATTACCGTTTTAGTTGTTAGTGATATTTTTTTTCTTCTCTTGTCTATTTTGTTATTAGATTCATTCTCTTGATACTCACCAAATATCTTTAATAATTTTATTTTATAATTTAAAAGAAAAGTGTCATGTGATTAGTGTTTAAGAGGTCTTTCATAAAAACTGGGTGTTGGTAACGACTAAAAGTCTCTCTCCTTCATTATAGAGTATCACTGTTCATGTTTATTTATATATATTATTTTCTGATGTTAACTATTGTGTGTTTTTCTGAAGTTAAGGTCCTGAAAGATTGAAGGAAGAAAAGCATGGGTGGGCAATCTCTGCATGTGCTTAATGCACTGGATGTTGCTAAGACACAATGGTATCATTTCACTGCAATTGTGATTGCTGGAATGGGTTTCTTCACTGATTCTTATGACCTGTTCTGCATATCCCTCGTCACCAAATTACTTGGCCGCATATACTATACTGTAGGCCATGATAAGCCTGGCTCTTTGCCAGCAAATGTTTCAGCTGCCATCAATGGTGTCGCATTCTGTGGATCCCTTGCAGGCCAACTTTTCTTTGGGTGGCTTGGTGACAAAATGGGAAGGAAGCGTGTCTACGGGATGACCCTTATGCTCATGGTCGTAAGCTCAATTGCTTCTGGTCTTTCCTTTGGTAAAGACCCTAAAGCTGTCATGGCTACCCTTTGTTTCTTCCGCTTCTGGCTTGGATTTGGAATTGGTGGAGACTACCCTCTTTCCGCCACCATCATGGCTGAGTATGCCAACAAGAAGACTCGTGGAGCGTTCATAGCTGCTGTTTTTGCCATGCAAGGTTTTGGAATTTTGGCTGGTGGAGTGGTTGCAATAGTAGTGTCAGCTGCTTTCGGTGCCCTCTATCCCGCTCCAACATTCCAGGTCAACCCACTTCTGTCCACAGTGCCACAAGCTGATTACGTTTGGAGGATAATCTTGATGTTTGGTGCAATCCCTGCTGTGATCACATACTATTGGCGCATGAAAATGCCCGAGACTGCGAGATACACTGCCTTGGTTGCCAAGAATACGAGGCAAGCTACTGCAGATATGTCAAAGGTGTTGCAGGTTGAGATAGAAGCTGAACCAGAGAAAGTTGAGGAATTGGACGGAAGAAGAGGAAGGGGGAATGAGTTTGGCCTGTTCACAAAAGAGTTCCTTATACGCCATGGACTTCACCTTGTTGGAACAGCCAGTACTTGGTTCCTGTTGGACATTGCCTATTACAGTCAGAATCTTTTCCAGAAAGACATTTTCAGTACTATTGGTTGGATTCCTCCAGCAAAAACCATGAATGCCATTCAAGAGGTTTACAAAATTGCTAGAGCACAGACCCTCATAGCTCTTTGCAGTACTGTCCCTGGTTACTGGTTCACAGTGGCACTCATTGATAAGATGGGCAGGTTTACAATTCAGTTGATGGGATTTTTCTTTATGACCGTCTTCATGCTTGCCTTAGCCATTCCATACCACCACTGGACCGTGAGCGGCAACCAAATTGGGTTTGTTGTCCTCTATTCATTGACCTTCTTCTTTGCCAATTTTGGTCCAAATGCCACAACATTCGTGGTGCCAGCAGAGATTTTCCCTGCAAGACTAAGGTCAACATGTCATGGCATATCGGCTGCAGCTGGCAAAGCTGGGGCAATGGTAGGGGCTTTTGGCTTCCTCTATGCTCAAAACGCCATTGGACTAAGAAATACACTTCTTATTTTGTCTGCCATTAACTTCTTGGGGTTTGGCTTTACGTTTCTGATTCCTGAATCTAAAGGAAAATCGCTGGAGGAGATGTCTGGTGAAGCTGAACAAAACAAAATTCCTACAAGAGAATCAGCAATGGAAGCCGGTCTTGAAGTTAGAACATCTGTGTAACTTCATTTTTAGTTTCTTTTTATGTCTATTCGTAGGCTCCTAGTATATAGTGTGCACTTACTGGTCAATACCATTTAGTCGTTAGACTAGATTTCTGTTTCTTTCAGCTTAGAAAGTCCTTGGAATTACGTGTATTATGTTTCTTTGTTCTACTTTCTTTTGAAATACAATCAGTTTCGTATATATACATACATACATACGCTTTAAAAATATTTATTTATGCTCTCAACCCCTTTGTGTTTTCATTTTTCATTTAACTGTCAAAATATGTTCACACTATGTGGTGTGGTTACTATGAACAACAATTTCTAGTGTTTGACTACATCTTTATACCATGCTTCAATCTTGACCTTCCTTACATTATGGTTTGAAATAGTCGGATACGTGTTCTTTCGTGTTTAAGCGCTGCGAATATTTCTTATATATAATAAAATTCATGCTGTTATCTTTCATACTTTTTCTCTTGGCTCTCTTTAGGCTGTGAATAATTATTAAAGAAAGAAAAAAAAATATTCATTCATTTTACATCTATTCATGATTCATGTATGAGTGGAAATAATTTAACTAGCTTCTTTATATAACAATCTTGTACCTGATTTTTGTTAGTTTTATATTGAATAATTAACTTTGTATTTTAATTAAATATGTTAATTTAATACATTATCATTAAAAGTCGATTCATGTGTATCAGAAAAAAGAAGAGTAGGTGTGAATATCCGCTTATGCATACTATGTCTCATTTCCTTTATATTGCTTGATTTTTATTCGTCTAAGATTTCTATTTAGAGTTTGAAGACAAAATACACCGTGGACGACACCATGGTTGAAGTCAAACTATCCCACTCATACTCATGTTCATTTATACGTACATACTGCAAAGTTATTCCAACAATTCGTGTAAATAAAAAAATTTAAATATATTTATAGTTCTTAAATTTATAGTCAAATATTCGCAGCACTTAAACACGAAAGAACATGTATCCGATTACGAAAGAAAACAGGTTACGACACATACACCCAATTCAATATTTCCAATAACAGAAATCAGAAACAATGTAAGGAGTTCAGACTCAGGACCTGTCTACCGCTGAAAGCTTGGAGAGATCACCATCAAATAGTTCAGCCTTCAAAATCTCAGTTGGATTAGCCACTTGAAAAGCTTAGCCTCAACGGCCAAGCTTGATAACACCTCTACTCACCAGTCAAACCGAACCACAACCAATGCATAACCAGTTCGGCCTCAATAGCCCATACAAATAATTGAACACGGCCTCAAGGCCCATCCAGGCCCATCCACTTGCAAATATTACCTCAGGGCCAATCTGTCTACAAACATGGTCCGTCCATCTACAAGTCATACAAGTAGGCTCAAGGTCATGATATCACTTCATGCACCAAATCAAACTCTTATGTTCCTATCAGATCCAATAAATATATTAAAGATCACGGTGCAATAAAACCTCTTTATTATAAAACAACTCAACTTATGTCTACTTTAATCATATTTTCATATTATAACTAAATCTTGAGAGTTTTGTATATTGTATTATTTATCATTTTGTTACTGTTTATTATATTGTTATTATACTCTACAAATAAGTATTATTCTAATAGGAATATATGCTAACGGTCTATGTTGATCCTACAAATATAACTAGTATTTTTTAAGAAATACTTATTTCATAATTCTTACTTATAGATCTTAACTTTCTTACTCACTTAAATGTCAAAGAGTTTTTGTATGTGGATCTTTCTCTCTCAATAACGAGAATGCCCTTTCGAAATAGAAAGAGCAATTAAACCACCGTTAGGATCTTACCACTTTTTTCAAAGTCCACACTTAACATCTGAGTAAGAACATATGTGAAATAGAAATTTATCTTTGTCTTAAACTTTGATATTGCTTTGGTATTCAAACATGAAAATAAATAAATATAATCCTCTTAACTCAATGTTAAATATTATTTTATATGTTAAATGACAATCAAAGATGACGCTTGAGCTAGAACGAGTTAAAGAGTGAAAATAACTTACACATTATCAAGAAACGCCAATTAACACATGCCAAAAAATGTTATTTAAATGTTTTATCTGTGAAACAGTTCTAAAGTCAAGTTAAAGGAGAAGATTAAAAAATGGGAAAAATACACGAATTATAATTAACAGCTTTTAATAATACGTTTGTTTACATAAAAAAAAATGAAAAATGACATTAAAAAGTAAATTTTTTTAATAATTGTTAAGATATGTCGAAAAGGGTAAATTAGAAAAATGGTTATATAATCTAGTTTATTAATAGTGTTGAAGCCCTTAAAATAAATCCCTCCGATCAAGAAAAGAAAATGAGTTAATTTAATTTAATTCACTTTTATTTAGTAAAAATTATTTGATATGGTTTAACTTATTACAAGTTAATAGGTTAATTTATTTAAGTATATGTTTTTGATTTCATTTCTTTTATATATTTATTGTAATATATTTAAAATGAATTGATTTGACTTATTTATATATAATAATATAATTAAAGTGTTTATTTATTTTATCAATAATAATTATGATAAAAATAGTAGTTAAAAATTAAAATTTTAATATATAACTGAAAAAGAAATTTAAGAATTCAATTTGTTAAAATAAAATAACGGTACGATTAGATATATTAATATTTAATTGATATATTTTATAGAAATAAAATAATCATTAAAAATGAATTTTTATATTTATAAGAAAAAATAGTGAAGGGTAATATTAAATGTTGAAAAAGAAAATTGTGTGTCACAGTATTAGGACTGTAATTGTATTAGATGTGTGAAAAAACGCATTGGGACAAATTCTCAAATATTACCAGCAGTTTAAAACAAATTATAAAAACTGAAATGGAGGCTTGCAAAAGAGCGAGTCTCTTATTTCCTGTTTCACAGATAGATCTACGATTTGTAACAATGGATGTCGGATGAAATTGGATTCAAATGGAAGGAGTTGCTCCAAGCATAGCGGAAGGTTGTGGTTGCATCAGAAGTGATGGGCAGACCATTGTTAACAACACAAACATCACCGGACACTCTGAAAATCGAAGGCTGTACCTTTTCCACGGTTTGAAATCCAGTGCAGTTTAACTTCACATGCCTTTGAACGCACAATTCGCTGCATTTGTTGGAGATCCTCACAGCATACTCGTGGTACCCCTTAACCAGTTTTCCTGTATCATATTGTCGCACTTCAAGGTTTCTCAGACTGCATCCTCCATAAGCTGCACCCATTCATGAGATCAAGTTTCGAATCACAAACTAATATATGGGTTTATCATCATAGATTGAAACATATGTGCACAAACAATTGCAGAATTAATACATGTGATTCTTTATTTGAATTCTTGGAACCTTGACAAAATTACCTCTTGCAATGACGAGAAATATGATCAGCCGTTTGAGGATAGCAACCATTGCTATCGAACATATACTTCTGAAAGCTGTTGTGCTGTCATATCATAAGGTACTTACTTGGTTATTATTTATAAGACCTCGAGAATTATCACAAAACATCAAATCTTTGAATTCAATGATGAATCAACCACAATATTAAAACAATAATGTCATGATAATTCAAATATTTTAAACTGTGATAAAGAAATTATTTTTATATCGTCAGTGTAACATCCATTAGGTTGTACATTATTATTAATAAAGATAATCTAAACATATAGTTTCATACTTTTTACATCAAAATCTACAAAGTTTTTTCAAAGTAAACATTTCTTTCTGAGGAATTATATTATATTTACACACCAAATAAAAATAAGATTTGTTTGTTTCCATACAGTACAATAGTACATGAAGTTGACAAATAACGTACAGAAACATAATACATTATCGTTTTAACAAACTTTCATATATGAATACATATATTTTAAATCCAACACATGTATCATTCATATACATATTTAATCCATATATATTATAATGAAAACAATTTTCATTTATATTAAGACATTTGTAAAAAATCGATTGCCTAACTTTAAACCCAACTAGTTATCTCTCATATATATAATAAATTATTAACATTAAATATCACAAACACTTCATTCTACTTTCAGAACACTTTTAAACTTAAAATTATTCACTTATCATTATAATAAAATTACATAATAGAAACTCGACTCATCTCATAAAATAAATCTTTATAACTAATCAAGTTAGGTATCCACTCCCATCACAAATTTTTTTCCTCTAATGCTACTAGATAGCGAACACCAATGAGTTCACCCTATTGCAATCACTTCGAATGAATGTTACCATTACTATTCTGATCGTCACCAATAGTTCTAACACTTACGACTCACAACTCACCTTGATGCATTTCTTTGTATTTTAATTTTTTTAAATTTATTTTTTATTTTAATTATTTTATATATCTAAAGAATCATAAAATAAACGAGCATTGTTTTTCAATTCATTATGCAAATATTGGAAGAAAAGCTAATACCATATAATACTTGTATTGCAACTTGAATTTTTGGTTTTCTTTTTGCTTTGTGAGAAAAAGTGTCCCAATACTTACTCAATAAAATGAATTTTGTGTGAAAAAAAAAAATTATGTACTTGGTATTTAAGAGTCGCAAACACAATATTTTATCCTTTACCTTTTTAGTTAGAGTTTTATATTGGTTTTAAGATCAATATAGAAAATGAACTTTTTATATCTATTCCAAAATCAATATAGAAAATTTAATATTTTATATATCTTTGGTTGCTTTATATTGATTTCTGAAACTAATATAAAAAACTTTTTTAATTGTTATATAAAAAAAGCGTTCCGATATTTTGACACCAAAATATTAACATCATTTTGACATTGCTAGGTGTCGGCAGGTGATTGGTTGGTTTTTTTTTTTAAAAAATCCAATTTGTGACGTCACTGCAGAGGTTCAAATTTGAAATTTTCACTTCCCGTTTTGCCCTTGACCTGATTCATAGGAACTTCAACGTTCTCTTTCATCTCATTTCTCCGTCTCACTCCGTCTCACTGCCGCCATCTTCGTTCTTCCAAATTTTTGATTTTTCCATCTCTTTTGTTCTGATTTCGGTGCGGTTGGGCTTCGTTCTTGCATGGGTTTTTGATTTTTTTGGCAAACTTTGCATGAGTTTTATATTTTTTTGGTTTTAAGATGTGTGTTGGGGGTGGTGAGTTGATTTTGGAGACCCCAAATACCATTGAGTAAGGTCTCGTGTTCACAAAAAGTAGTTGGATGAAATCCAAAGTCAAGTGCCTTGAAAATGGGTGGTGTAATCGTTTACCAATAGGTAGTAAACGTTTACGCGTGTCCTTTCTTGAATTTGTACAGAAAGTCCTTCACAAGGGACCACTTTTTTGTACACAGGGGACCAAGATGTCAAATTTTAACTTTTTGGCAAACTTTGCATGGGTTTTTGATTTTTTTGGTTTTAAGATGTGTGTTGGGGGTGGTGAGTTGATTTTGGGGACCCCAAACACCATTGAGGAAGGTCTCGTGTTCACAAAAAGTAGTTGGATGAAATCCAAAGTCAAATGCCTTGAAAATGGGTGGTGTAATCGTTTACCAATAGGTGGTAAACGTTTACATGTGTCCTTTCTTGAATTTGTACAGAAAGTCCTTCACAAGGGATCACTTTTTTGTACACAGGGAACCAAGATGTCAAATTTTAACTTTTTGGCAAACTTTGCATGGGTTTTTGATTTTTTTTTTTTGTTTTAAGATGTTTGTTGGGGGTGGTGAGTTGATTTTGTGGACCCCAAATACCATTGAGGAAGGTACAAAATAACAAAAACAAACACACAATCACAACGGCAGAGATGACCTTTCACCTAAACAGACAAAGACCAATGCTTTCACTAAAACCATAGACAGAGAGATAACGCTTCCTTTACCACTTCGACAAACAAATATCAATGAGTCACAACACAAAAATAACCAAAAGAGAAAGAGAGCAAGGGAGTGGGTTCACCGGAATGGGTTAGTACAACGGAACCCCAAAAAATAAAGAGATACAACAATGAGTGGCTTGACCGGAGAATCGAACACAAAACGAAACACGGAGTGCTCCTCAGAGAGAACGAAATACCCAATCGGTGGGTTCACCGGAGATTGCAAGACAAAACAAATGACGTTATGGTGAACTGAGAGGACGAAAGAGTGGGTTCAAAGGAGAAAACGAAACAGAGTGCTAATCGGGGAGAGTTTGTGCAGCACAGTAGGGCATTCGGTGGTGGAGAGAAAAGCATTGCAGAGAAGCGAGAATCAGAACGAAAGACAAAATGAAAGCATAAAAGAAACCGTCAAACTCAAATTTTGGATTTTTCATTCCAACTCTGCCCTTGCATGTACTGAACATCAGTTTTTTTTTTATTTTAAAATGCCCCAATCACAATTTGACACGTGGATAGTGTCAAATTGGTGTCAAATTGTAGTGTTAGAATATCATTTTGCTAAAAAAAATTAACTAGTATAAAAACTTTTCACATGGTCTAAACTTTAAACCAACTTTTATATATATATATATATATATATATATATATATACACAAAAAATTCGCCATGCAATTATATTAAAATAGACTTATTATGTACAATATACACTCAATTATACATGGCATCGATCGACATATACCTAAACTTGCTGTTTTAATAAAATAGTTAATTTCATTTACTTATCTACATAACTTATAATAGTTTGGGACATAAAAAGCTTGAAGGTATAAAAGTTTATTAATTTAAGAAGTAAAAGGTACGGGACTATACATTATCTAGAAATAAATCTGAGTTAATTCGTAAGAAATAATTCTGTTATATTTTTGTTGTTGTTGTTAATTGTTAGGATGAACTATTTTTTATAATTAAGTTTAATTGTTTAGTTGAGTACATATATAATTGATTGCGATTTGTGAGGTTGAGGAGATTTTTCTCCTTCTATCCTGTGCATGGAAGACACGTGTAAACTGTTCTTATTCCAGATGTTAGTGGACCACACCACCAGACCATGTCACGAGTGCACACTCACTCACCTTCCATTTTCCCATCCCATCTCCACTACCTAATTATTTATAATTTCTTGTCTTTTATAGTCTTTCTCAAGAATATTTCATAATTAATTAATTGTATATGCGCTAACTACATTACATTAATTACACCACAATATAGAAAATTATTTTAACAATGTCTAGTTAAATACATAAATGTATATATATACTATTATATGGCATAATCAACTGGAAAAGCATAGGTGTTTTAAATTAAATTTTATGACACAAAAAGTTAATTTGATGACAATGAAAAACACTTATTAATCCCTAACCGATTTTTCAATCCATGAATAGCCAACTACCATAATGTTGTCACTTGGCCTTCATTAGTCAGCATATTGCATTTGCCAAACCTAATTTCTGGATTCTTCTTTACCATCTCCATTCTGTCTCTTTTTTTTATTACCAGGGTTATTCTCTAAACTCTTTCCATTCACGGCATCCATCTATTATGCCAATATTTTTATTTTCTAACTACATATGATCACAAGTAAAAGTAAGAAAAAAAACTCTATAAAAGTTTATACACAAAATATAAGAGTTAAAAGTAAGAAAAAAAGGACGTGTCATTCACTTTATACTTTGACTAAAACACAAAATTGTGTTATTACATTTAATCGTAACTTTTTCTTCAATTTTCTTTTATAGCAGACAACATCTTTCTTATTTCATAAAAAAATTATAGTTAAACGTTTTCACTTACATTTTTAATCATATTGACACTTTCTTAAATGAATATTCAAACGAAAAATTAAAATAAAATATTATTTTCAAATTCAAATAATAAAACTTATGGAGATGAAAATTTAGTAATAAAATATGAAATTAAGTATTTTTAAATTAATTTTTATTATGCTTTAATAACCAGAAAACATCCATTACATTCTATGCTGGAAGCCACCTTATATTTCACTCAATGCAACACCATTAGTGAATTAATAAAAATATAAAATTTATATAGTTTTAAAATTTAAATTGAAAATTTCATTAAATTAAAAATTTAGTGATAAAGTTTGTGAAATATAAAAAATTCAGTAATACAATATATAATTAATTTATATATTCTGAGGCTAAAATTATTAAGTTGCCTTCATTAGTTAATCATAAAAAGTACTAATAATAAATATTTCATCTGTAAAAATATTGATCACACACTATAAATTAACTACATATTTAATTCAACGCATATTAATTGTTCTACTCTCTGCAGAAGGACGTACTTCGTACTTACAACGGATTTGCTGCAGTCGACCAGGCATACGACAATTCAAATACGTTGAAAATGATATATACATAATTAAAAAGATTATAAATTTGAAATATCGGGATGTACGGATGTGAGTTTCCCTTTGATACTCAACAACAAAAAGTGACCGGCCATGTTTGTTTGTTTGTGTGAATGGAAATAAAAATAGGAGTGAAAAAAATTAAAAAAATATATTTATAATTGTTTAAATTAAAAATAAAAATAAAAAGAATAACTTTTACATAAATGTTTATATTATGAAATCCTTAAATTTTATAAATTTAATTTAATTAAGTTTTAAATTATAACTTTTTATTAATATTATTATTGTTATTATTATTTATTATTTCATAATATAACTAATTTTAATATTATAATTTAAATTTTAAGATTTTATTATTATTATTATTATTATTATAAGTATTAGTATTACTATTTTTATACATTTATAATATACGTAATTATATTATATTGTGATTATGCTTTGTTTACTCTTTTCTAACTATGGGTAGTTTGTGAAAAATATTTATCCTCAAAATCAATCTTTAGTTTTTATTATAAATGGAGAAATACAATTTACAAACACTTATATTTCCACCTTTCTTTTTATGTAATAATTCAATTGTAAAACAAGGAAAACATTAGTGCCTCCTGTAGTTATGAAAAATGAGGGTTTAATTTCCCATGAAAAGTATAGTTATGCATGCATCTTGCTTCTTGGGCATATAAATAACATATACGGTTAATGAAGCTTGAGAGGGGCTTGGACCCCAATTTTCTTTTATATATAAAGATTACGGTTAATTTTCTTTTCAATTTTTGTTGAAAACATTTAATTGGGTTCCTTTTTTTTATTAGATTTTATTTTAAAGGTTTAATCATTCATATAGTTTCTATTTTTAGTAATTTTTCTCGTATAGATTCCTTATTTTTCTTTTGTTTTAATTGGGTTCTTATTTCTGAAAAATTGGATCCTTAGTTTCGTACTAAAACTGTTAAAGAGGTGTTACGTGTCAGTTGGTGATTTTTTTAATTTTTTTAAAATTATTTTGAAAATATAAAAAATTTGTCTCGTGTCAAGCTAACATTGTATCACATGGCAATGACAATATGACATGGCACTAACAGTGCAATGCAATGTGTTACTGTCAGGCCATGTGTCATTGTATTTGTCTCATTTTAGTCCTTGCATTTTTATTTTATTCCAATTTGGTCCCTGTATATTTATATTGTTTTTTTCAAAGTGGAACCAAATTATAAATTAAGTCTACTTACAACTTATATATCTATGTTAAAATTTTATAAGAATTTATACATCAAATCACTTCACCTAAATATGAATTAATTTTGTTTTTTAATTTAAATTAAAAAATATATACTTATTTTAGTTTTTTTTTTAAATTGATCAAAATGATTCGTTTTAGAAGTGGCAATATAGGTCAGTCTAACCCCTTTAGACTCAATCTACACTTGGCCTGCAATATGCAAGCCAAGCTGGGCCTTCCCACATTGGAATTGGCTCAAAGGTCTATGATCTGGCTCGCATCTCTGACTTGAATCAATTAATGATAAATTTCATATTTTACAATTTTTTTTACCTATAAGTAATAGTTGAACCGTTTTTGCAAATTTCACACCTGATTCAACAGTTTTAGTAAAATGAAGTGATTCAAACTTTATATTATAATTTTTTCAACAAACTTAATAATCATGCACAAAGTGATCAAAACCACTAGTTAGACTGTGTTGTTACAAAACGTGAAAATATCCTTAATAATTAAAGGATATTTTCATTTAAACTAAATAACTTTTTTAAGCCATTAAAAAAATTAACTGAAATAAGTTAAATCAATGAAACACAATTTCACGATTAGGCTACATGCAATTTAATTTGTACTTGCAAATAACATAAACATCACTCTCTTTTCTTCACAGAACCATCTAATGTGTTTGGAACAGTGGTTTGAGATTGAAAATCCAACCAAATCAAAATGAAATCACAATATGTCATGTTTTATAATATACATATAATATTATAAAAAAAATTAATATTATGGATAATAAAAATTTATTGAAAGAATATAAAATTCGTTAGTAAATTAATATTATTGAAAATCTCATTCATAAAAAAAAATTGATAAAATATCTGTTGATTAATTTAATAATAACTAACAATCACAAATTTGTTAATAAATCAAAATCAATAAATGTCAATAAAACAAAAAAAATCTATAAAAAAAATATCGTAATTTTCTCTCTTTTTTTTCTTTCTCTTTTTTTATATTATTTCTTTTAAGTTTTCTTTTCTTCTTTTTGTTCCTTTTTTACTCACTTATCATTAACATAGACTCTCATCCTCTCTTACTCTTCATTTTTCTACTTCCTTGTCATCGTTACATCAATGCATTGTCTTCAACTCTTTTTCTTTTTTTCTCTCCTTCTCCCTTTCTTATTTTTCTTTCTCACGTATCTAAGTAATATATAAACACATTTATCATATTTGATAGAAATTTTGACAATCAATTTAAAAATTCATCAATAATAAAGATGGTAGATTTATTGATTTTGATGGATAAAATTTTATCAATAAATTTTAAAAGATTTAGTTATCAGCGAATTTATTTACATAAAATTCAAAGTAAAAAATTACAAGATTATAAAAATATAAAATTAAAATATTATAAGATTATAAAACCATAAAGTTATTAAATTATTAGATTATAAAATTATAAAATTATAAGATTATAGAATAACAACATTATAAAATAAAAAAATAATAAATTTACAAGATTGTAAAGTTAGAATATTACAATATAATTATAAAATTATAAAATTATAAGATTTATTACAATATTACAAATTTATAAGATTACACTATTATAATATTATAAAATTATAAAATAAAAAGATACAAAATTATAAAGTTATAAATAAATTAAATATCATGTGAGGACAACTCAATAAAATAACAAAGCAAGATGACAATCACACCAAAACACTTAAGAGTTATATCATTCAATTAAGATAAAATTACTTAAATTTAATTGAAAAATATAAATTTATTCTGTTTTTAATAAATATTAGAAAGTCAATTAAAATTTCCAAATCTATTGTAACTTATCTATTATCATAACCTATCTGTAATATTTTTTTTTCTTGGAGAAATGATTGAATCTTAACTGACACAATTATCTTAACCAGACAGATAAAAAAAATTTACAATAGATTCGGCTAGAATTAATTGGAGTAATGAGTAATGTGAAAATTTAATTACTATAGTTTACATGCAAAACTAAAATGACATTTACAAAATCAGTTGACAACAAGCCTTTTGAGATTTAAACAATCATTTTCTTGCTTTTAAAAAGATTATTAAAAGAAATAAACTTTTAGTATTATAAAAAAATAAAAAAATAAAAATTAACCAGTTGTATGATTTTGTTGGATATCAAAATATCATCAGGCTTTACAAGAAGAAAACAAACAACTGCCAACAGAATTCCAAGTATACCAGTTATATATAAATATTTGCGTAGCCAAAAGAACAGCTTAAAATATTGAATTATACACTTTGATTGATCAAAGGAAAATATACAAGTTATATAGTTACATATCAAACCTTGTCTTTTCATTTAGCCACATTAGGCAAATTGTTTCAAAACATACATTAAAAGGAAAAGGAAAATGAAAAAAAGAGAAGAACAGTCTCTAAGGTCAGAGAATACAAAAAAATCCATCTCAGTTCTACCAAAAGCCATGAGACACTGTACATATCAGTCACTCTGTTCAATAATGCTAAACCATCCGTGTCCTGTTCATGCAAAATTTTCAAAAACAAAAATTAAAAATTAAATCATAAATTAGCAATCCTTTAAACTGTAATTTCTGTAATCAACAATATTCTTTAAAAGCCAAAACTTACTCAGAACTTGTTCAGCAGAGAACCTTCTAGAGACTTCTCTGCACAACATTCTACGAAGTAGATCCTTGGCGGCAGGTGAAACAGAAGAGAAAAGCCGGGTTGGGAGTCTCAAACTGGAGTGCATAACAGCCTCAAAAATCTCCACAGGAGAATCACCTCCAAAGGGCAAAAACCCCGCCAGCATTTGATACAAAACCACACCACAACTCCACACGTCAACTTTCTCGTTATAATCCCTTCCGGTGAGGACCTCCGGCGCCACGTAATGCGGTGTCCCCACCACCCCCCTCATGGACTCGCCCTCTTTGAAAGTCTCAGCCGAGCCAAAATCGGCTAGCTTCAGCCGATTCTCCTTGTCGAAAAGAATGTTGTCGGGCTTTATGTCTCGGTGGGCCACGCCGAGACGGTGGCAGTGGACCACGCCTTTCATGAGCTGCCACATCACTAAAGCAGCTTCGCGTTCCGGCGTGACCTGGTGATGAAACGTGGGTTCGTAACACAGGTCGAGAATCATGTGGAGGTGCGTTTCGTCTTTGTAGAGACTGTAAAGAGTGACTATGTGAGGGTGAGGGGAGAGCAGCTGAACGATCTTGGCCTCGGTAAAGAGGCATCGGGAGTCCAGCGAGTCTCCGCTGGCACTTATGGCTACCTTGTCGATGGATTTAACGGCGTAGAACTCGCCGGAGTCTGCCGACGAGCATCGGTAAACGGTACCGAATCTTCCCCGGCCGATCTCCTCGGAAACTACGTACTCTTGCTGGAGGTATTTACTCATACTGTTAGCTATTCTACTCAGAAGTAAAGAAAGAATTGATGAGGAGCAGGGCCTTTTATAAGGCTCATTGATTGAGTAAAATATTTTAGAAAAATAATATTTTAACATGAATTCTGTAAAATACGGACAGAATTTACAGCTCTGACAAAAAAAATTATTATATTATTTATCTTGTTATTTGACAAATATTTGATTAAAAAATTTATGTATGCAATTTAAAATTTACAGATATCACAAATATTTAATATTTTAAAACTTGCATATGATAAATATTTAAAAAATATATTTCATAAATTTTTAAAATTAAACTAATAAAATTATAAATATAGCATAAATTAAAATAAATATAAATATAAATGTAATTTTATATAAATTTAATTCAATAGAATATAAATTTATTTTAATTTTAATTAAAGTTAACATAATAAAATATAGATTATATTTTAATTTTAATTTTTTGTTACTAATGAATACATATACACGTAATACTATATTTAAAGGAGTTTGTTAACATGCGTACGTCTGTTTTTCAGTTGGTATGTTTTAACAATGTGTACCGAATTATAATAGATAAAAATATTGGGATGAGAGAGATGAAAGAGAAAGGATTGAGAGAAATGAGAGAGGTGAGTAAGGGTTTGGGAGTTTCTTTTTTTTAGTGTTGATGAAAATTATTTAAATATCCTTGACCTTATAACTTAGAATCCATGATAAATGAGGCTATTTTTGTCTACTATAATCCGGTACACATTATTAGAACGTACTAACTAAAAAACAAGCGTACGCGTATTAACAAACCCCATATTTAAAATATAAAAAAATATGATTAAATTCAAAATATAAATAAAAAATAATAATAAATAAATTAAAGATAAATTTAAGTAACATTGAATAGTTTAATATATCTAAGTCCTCTTCAACTTAGTATATATATTTATAAAATAAACATAACTTGTTACAAATATTATAAATTCTTATTCTCATAAAGATTTTAGAAAAATATTTATTAATTGATTACTTAAATTAACGAATTTATAGTAGTATAAAAATGATTTTGACGTATGTTATTTTCGACCTCTGCCAAAATATCGACGTTATTGTAAGATTCGGGGAAAATACGGATTTTAAAAATAAAGTAATTTTGAGACTTTGGATTTTTGTTTGAAGATTATTGTTCTTGAGTTTATATTTTTGTTAGAACATAATTGTTATGTTATTTCTTTATTTTTATATTTTTGCCTAGGAGCAAAAGAGTCTTTTACCCTTATTTAATTGGTATAGAAACTAATTAAGAGATAGTGTAGAAATGAAAATTATGCAAATTAAATAATATAGATATTTAATAAAAGAATATTATCTTTTAGAAGATTTAGTTGTTGTTATTTTAAAAATTAGTTAAATGAAAATAAGAGATATAAACTTGGTGGGTTTAAAGATTAAAAGAAATATTATTATTAGAGAAAATCATTATTAGATATTGTAGATTTTAAAAAGTATTGGTGGTTGATGATATTTTAAAAAAATAGTTAAGAGAGAATAAGAGAGAAAATCTTAGTGCTTTTAGAGATAAACTGAGAGATTTTATTAAAACTAAAAAGATGGAGATAGAATAGAAAAGAATAAAAAGGATAACAGTAAAAAGGGGTTGGCATTTTGTTACCCTAAAAGAAAAAAACGAAAATTAGAATGATAAGGGAGAGAAAAAAACGTTCTCTGGGAGAAAATAGAGCCGAGAACATGACATCAAAAATGGGAGGACCATCAGTGACATTATGAAGCTTTCTTGGTGATATTGGAAACAAAAATCGTATAAGACCAGATAAGGGGAGTGACTAGAATTATCTTGTGCATGTAGGGTAAGGGGAGTAGCTAGATTTATTGTATGTGTAACGAGGTTGTGATTTTCTTAACATTCATGTGATCGGTTGTGCACCATGAGTGGTGTTTGTTTTAGTCTAGAGGAGAATTGGGTATAAGAGGGTTTTGTTAACGTGTTAAGGTTGAGTGCATGGCATGAAGTGATCATATATGTGTAGGGTTTTGAATTGTATGTTCTTGTTGCATATGCATTTGATAATGTTATTGGTGACCAAGATGGTGTGGTTTGGAGTGTCGAGAGGTGTGGATTATTCTATGGATGCATGGTGTGATAGAAGTAAGAGGGGGTTGTGAGTTTTGAAAACTCGGAATAAAAGATGAGTAGGGTGAATGAGTAGTTCAGTGGTGATGAAAAGCGAATGAGAGATAGAATATTAGGTGATGATTTGGTAGTGAGGATTCTTTCGGTCATGTGATGCGGGAAAGAAATTCTCTTTGGTCGTGTGATACGGGAAAAAAATTTTCTTCGGTCGTGTGATGCAGGAA
Organism: Vigna mungo; assembly: GCA_036885675.1. Lineage (NCBI taxonomy): Eukaryota > Viridiplantae > Streptophyta > Magnoliopsida > Fabales > Fabaceae > Vigna > Vigna mungo. The sequence goes on along the minus strand of CP144692.1, from coordinate 39,081,068 downwards.
GATGATGATTTGGTAGTGGTGACTCTTTCGGCCATGTGATGCGGGAAAGAAATTATCTTCGGCTGTTTGATGCGGGAAGATGATGGTTTGATAGCGATAACTCTTTTGGCCTTGTGATGCGAAAAAAAGGTTCTTGTTGGTCGTGTGATGTGGGAGGACGATGTTGTGTGACTCGTAATGAATTGGTTATGGTGATTAAGTGGTGTGGTAGTGTAGAGGGAATAGACCATTGGATTGTGATGTTAATGTTGTGAGGTTATTGTTGTGATGTTAATGTTACGATGTTAATGTTGTGATGATATATTTTTAGGATTTAGTTATTATTTTAGTTAATATGATCATTATATATTGGATGATATGATAATTCTGCTTGCTCACCCTAAAATGTTGTGGTTGTGGTTTCAACTTACGATGATCGAATTTGTACGAGAGTAAATGGTTTATAGATAAGATCGGATCTGAGTAAATGATGAGAGTTGGAATGTTATGTTCAGGGATTTATTATTTTATTTTCTATTATTTAAAAGCTTTCCGATTTGGTATTTTTGTGTAAAAGTGATATTGTAAGATTTTGAAACGATATTTATAGTTATAATTTGATTCCGCATTTAAATTGAATGTCTTTTGGAAAAAAAAGTTGCACTGTGACATCTCAAAAATTGAGGTCTTACATAAAGAAAGAGACGTTAATTGACGTTGAAGAAAAAAGATGTTGATTGACATTAGTAATTAGCATATCAGACGTCAAATGATGTTAGAAATAAACATTTTTCAAACGTTAATTGACGTTGAAAATGGTAAATTTTGACATCAAATGAGTCAAATGACGTTCAAAATGCACTTCCAAACATGCCTCATTTGTTTTTTTTTATAGTTTTACCAAACCTGAAACGTATAAAACCAGAAAATGTGGACCAATTTTGACATTTCATATATCCAGAACTCATTTTCAAATTTGTTTGAACTAATCAAAACTATAAACTAAAGCTATCACAAGTAAAAACCCGAAAAACCATGACAATGTGCTAACACAATTTGTATACACCATCATTCATAGAATGAATAAAGAGGATTATTATGTCAATCCTTACTATGTATGTTAGTAGTGGTGTTAAAGGTGTTAAAGTAGTAGTAATGAATGGTGTTGTAGTGAGTAGTGCATATTTACTATTTACTTATGATTTTTGGTTTTGGTAATTATAGTTATTATTTTGATTTTTTTTATCACTCCTTGAACCTCTATTTTAGGAAAAAAAACACCAAGAGCCTTTATTTTGGGTTCGTTTGAAGTTTTAAAATCATTTGAAAATTCAGTTCTTGCTAATCTTTAAACGACTATAACTTTTGTTCTAATTAGCATATTTGACATTATAATATATCTATTTAGAGTAAAAATAAAATCAAGCTTGTGGTAGCCTGCACAACTGACTGTTCCTTCTAGAATTAAAAAAAATCGTTTCTTTATTTTTTGTCAATTTATTTTGTGTTTTTCAAACTTTGCAAAAATATTTCACATACTTAGATTTTAAATTTTGATCTAAAATTTGTTGTGGGGGTTTCTCATGATTTTTTGGTGCTTTGAACAAATTTTCAAGTAATTTAGAGTTCTTTTGAATATAATCTCAATTTTACCTGTAAGCTTATATATATATATATATATATATATATATATATATATATATATATATATGGTGTATGAACAACAAACAAGTTCAACAATAGCAATATCAACAATTTCAACAAGTTCAACCAATATATAACCCAAAATGAAAACGAAAACGAAATTTCTTCAAAAACCCAAATACAAATTAACATTCTTGAAGGTGAGTTTCCTAATGGAATAAAATGATGCTACCAGTGAGAGAAAGAAAAACGTGTCTATGCTCCAAAAAATTCATGTGTACGAAACCAATAATTCAAAATGAAAGAAAATCATACCTAAAGTAGTTAGTCAATGTGCATTTATGTAAAATAAAAGAAAGATTAGATGTGTTGGTCATCGAAATTTAGTCCGAGAAGGGTTTAACCAAAAGAGAAAGTTTCGCAGTCAATAAACTTTCATCCCCCTGCCCATATTTTTAATGAATTTAGTAATATATAATGTTTGAAAAGTGATATTCCAACATCTTTTAACTCTTTGATGTGTGAAACTAGGGCATTCGATACCATACATGAGTACTTCTAGAATAAATGACAGTCAATATGAGCGTATTTAATTCTCTCATAAAATACAAAATTAGAAGGTATTTAATTCTCTCATAAAATACAAAATTAGAATTAATATTGTAACCTTCTAAATAATTGTTTAAGCCAAACAAACTCACAAGCTAACACCATAACTTTATATTCTAGTTTTACAATATATTACAATTTCTTGTTTTTCTAAAAAATCAAACTATCATGAATGGAAACACAATATGCATGAGTTTCAATAATATTATGATACTCCATCTAACTTGTTTATAAATAAATATTAAAATATCCACATTCTACTGTTTACAAATAATAAATATATGGGAGTAGTTATCATCACGAATATCTATTGACACAAAGATTTTAATGATCCTTACCAATCCCTTTTTAAAATTTCACACATGACTTACTTTTTAAAAAAATTACCTTTGATTTATGTGTTAATCTTGAACTAACTTAAATTTTAATTAATTACGTTTGATAAAAATTTATACAAATTTAGTAGACATGTGCAGACGACTTTTTGAAGATACAGAATACTGAAGTCTTATAGGAGGTTGACTTCATTACAGAAGTAAAGTATCATTATATTGTATTAAATGACTTCTCTTGCTACACTTTCATTTGTTAAGTTTTATGTTTTTTCTTTAACTTATAGCATACGGTTTCTTTATTTTTATTCTTCATTAGTTATATCTTTTAAACTTTAAAGTTTTTATGTGCTCTTTTCTAAATATTTTTATATAAACATATCTGTTAATTTTAAACTGTTTCTTAATAACATAGCTAATGGTTATTAATAATATTAAAAATTGTAATATAAAAATTTCTATTATTAAAATTATATAATAATATTTTGAATTATTTGATTTATAAATTTGTAGTTAAACAATATGTTGGTTCATTACTAATTTGTTCTTATCTTATTTCAAGTTAAGTTCGTGGTCTCCGTCTAAGAATTAAAAGAAATATTTTTTTAACAATTTTCTTACTAAAGTTTACGTAATAAATCATGATTGGTTTTAAATATACAAACCAATAGAATAATAATATATTGTTAAAAAATTAAAAAAAAAAAAAGTTGTTAACTGATTTGAAAAAGCTACGCAGGTAATCAAAGAAACAAGCGGCAAGTCATTCAACGCCGCAAGAGATGCGCATTGGCCATCGCTGGATTAATTGCATAACTTCACATGAGACGACAAAATGCGTCTCAATCCATTGTTAAACAGAAACAAAAGTCATTTTAAACAATTTTGAAAATTAAAAGAATCAAAATCAATAAAACAGACGTAGAAGAAAAAAAAAACAATTGATTATATATTCGTAAAAATAAAAAGTACATTGGCAATAGATCGTGAAATGCAAAGGAATCACCCTGTCATTGTAAAACTATTGAAGATTAACAGCACCGAATTACACACCTTATTTGCAAGGTCACACAGAAGTCCTTCTATTGAAAGAAAAATTTATTTGAGCAGAAAAACTTAGTCCCATAACCGAAGACTACACTCTCTCATTCATAACATAAAAGAAGCAGTTGGCGTAGTTGAATTCTAGTGTATGGAAATTGAAGTAGAATCAGTGTGGCAGCATTTATAGCTGATGAAAATCTCCATTGTCCTGCCACACTCGGGACATTTAATGGTCTCTGGCATCTTTCCTGCAATATTAGGAATTTCAAGGTGCACGCAGCGATGTGTGGTGCGTACAATCCTTTCATGGTGCTCTTTGAAGGTAGGCTCAAACCCTTTTTTCAGCATAGCCTCTTTCCATTTGTCAAACTCAGACACTGTTTTCAACACTGTGCTTCCATGACCACTCATCACCACAGATGACCCTTTGCAGAGGACAGCCCACCCAGTTTCATTCTTGTAAGAAAGCATTCTTTGCACTTCTTGAGTCACTGCATCGACTGTGTTGTGAGCCTTCGTCACAAACAAGCTCTCTATGCCACTCCAAAACCTCCTCAGAAAGTTTTTATCTTCCTTTTCCACACAGAACAACTCTATTTGAATATTTGCCTCCTTTAGAGCGCCGTCATTTGCAAAGGTAGTTGCGTACTTTGTGAACTGCTGGATCCATTCTTTGTCGCTTCCTCCGTATATGAGAATGTACTTTTGATCTCTGATCTGCATCTTAGAAAGAAGCCACACCACAACCTTCCAATTAAGCTCTTAAACAATACCAATGCTTGAGATATCAATAAAGGGAAAAATATTCAAAAACCTAACAAGAGGAGCATTTGCATATCCATTTGCTTACCCAGGTGCTTATGTGAGGGTGAGAATCCCCTACCACCGAACCAATCCAGTGAATTTCTCTATCAATTCTCTCTTGATCAGCAATAGTAAAGGGAAAGGCCTTCATTCCATAAACATGAATGAGATGGAAAGCGTTTGCATGTTGCACTTTTCCCTGAGGATTCAACACCACAACCATAGGTTTCTTTTTGAAGTGCCATTCCTCCTTAATGTACTTGTACCCTGCTATTACTCCGAAGTGCTGCACCACGTACCACGGCATCTTGCTTTTCAAAACCTCAAATCTCTTGTGTAACTTTTCGCTCCATTCCTCTACAATGGGAATCCACACAATCTTATATTGATCATTGCTTTTGATATATTCATACACTGGTCGTAGTACTGAAATCTCTTCATCCGTGATCTCTAGAGTCGAGATCAACAAGTACACATTCTTCTTCTTCAGCTCAGTGATTTCAACCTCCCCAAACGAACAATAATCAAAATCAATAACAATTAATCAATAAAAACGGACATCTTGTGCAAAAATCCATTTGCACACTTTAGATTTAGTGTCAGATGATTTTTTTTTGTAATATATTTTGTACAGGAGTGATTTAGTTTTCCTATAAGGACCATACGCGGATAAAGGTAGTCCCTTTTGTCTATTATTATTACCATTTGATTTTCTTAAGTGGCCGTCATTTCAATCTATTACTTTTCATGTTAATCTCTAAAACTACATCTCAATATTTAAAAAAATACTATAAGTTGAAACTTTTTTATGTAATTTGAATTCTTTATTATAGATTTTAATTATAATATAATTATACATATTTACAATAATTATTATAAAAGCAATAATTTATTCTTTTACACAATAAAATATTAGTTTAAGTATATTTGTCTTTACCAAAGTTTTATGCTAAAGCTTGAATTATAACTTACCCTGTCCAACATCAGGTAATATAACACAAAAATATAATATTCAACAAATTTTCTATATATTCTATGGAAAAAAAAAAACAAGCGTATTTTCTATTTAAGCCAAATGGAGTAAAAGCTATTGATGAGAAGAGAGAGAGAGAGATCCGAGTCACAATTATGAAAGTGAAAACTGCATATTGTGGATTAAAAGTTAAAAAAATTAATTCGGTACGTACGATGTTTAAAAGTCACAATTTTTGCAGTTATTATTGAGTGGTAAATGATTGCCGAAACTTTGTAGAAATTTGGTTGAAAGAGTGACAAACCGTGGTCTTAGTGGCACCATCAAACAGTTGGTGTGGGGCATCCTTCGAAAAAACCAGAAACTTAAACACCTCCATTATTTCAGTAGGCGTCTGAAAAAATTTCCTGAGCCTGTGATGATACTCTGCCTCCTCTGAAATAGAAAAGACAAAAAATGTACTTAACATGTTAGCAGCCACTTCAAGTCTTTTCTGCTGTTCACTTTTAGTTTTAAATGCAAAAATTCAATTTGTCAAGTTTGCTTGCCATAAAAGATAAAAGGTTATATCCAGTTAAGTTACCGACCAATCTGTTGTCTGCAAAGCATGATTTGCTTCCTAAGTTTGCTAAGTATGATGTTGATCTTTTGACCATAGTGGGAGAGATCCTGCTTGTTCCCTCTAAAATCAAGCAATTGTGGGAATATCAATCAGGTTTAAAAATGTGTTTAATAATCATAAAACAACAAACACAAAGGAAATTTTGATATATATTTACGTAAAGCACAAAGATAACAACTGAAGGTACTTACGTTTCGGTAGTGAGGTAATCAATCTGAGTCTCGATAGCCACGATGGTGATGATGGCCCAGTAGACATCAACAGGAATTTGTTCTATTGCCGGCAACAAAGCAGGCACATCCTTTGTGTCGAACGTTGTAAGTTTCTCCAACTCAAAGATTAGCTCGATCACTAGCAGCGTTGTCTTCACCAGATTGTTGAGCTCTATAATGGCTTGGCGATGCTTTTGCAGTGCTGCAGGTCTTGTGAGCTCCGGGACTCTCTTGAGAAAAGCCACAGATTTTGCAATAGGGTCTGTTGGTTGATGCTGAGCTAGCAACCAGAACTCGCCATATTCCATTGCAAAAGCTGCCAGTGTGAGCACCGCTTTTGCATCCCACTCATAGTTTGCAAGCTTCACAAGTATCGTCATTGTAGTTTTGTGAGCAATTTCCTCTCCGGCAGGCTTGCATGACATCTGTCATCATTCAACATGTTACTTAGACACAAAAATTATCAGACAGATCCAACCATGTCACGTGTTCATAATCCTGATTAATCTTTACGTGACAAAATTAAGTTAATGAATGACCTCGGATGAAATTTGCTTGAGGGTGCAGAGTGGTGAATTGAAGTTGGCTTGGGGGATCTTGTCTTCTAGCTGCTCCAGGCTTAATTTGGATCCCTGTAAAAGTCATCACAGTGGCATAAAAGTTATGAAGGAAATCGAGAAAAAGAAAGACGGAGGGAAATAGGGCAACAGAAGTAGAAATATGAAAGACGTTGGTATGTATGTAAACCTGAACAACGTTCTCAACAATGAGAGTTGAACGCCTAAGGGTGTTCTCGACAAGAATGAAAAGAGAGTCGACATCGAACTTGGTGTGGCTGTGGACATGGGTTGAGTAAATTTGCTCCAGTATCTGCTCATCGGACATGTTTAACGGGTTGTGATCACTCTCTGAACTTCGGTGAAAGAGAGACTTGAGTGAATGCTTGGTGGCCATTATGGTCACAGCTCTCTCAAGAATTATGGCAAAGTCAGAGAGATGGGAAGATTAAAGGAAAGAGAGTTGTGGTGATGATTAACCAGACTCCTCTATTTATAAAGTGAAGGCATGATTAATTTTGGTGGCTAGTCTTTGTCAATTAGATTAGAGAGTAGTTAACTACTAATTTCATCACATGATATGAATTATAGGGCATTCAGTTCCTAAGATTTCATCAAAATTATTCTCTAAAACTCTTAATTTTATACCAAGCACTGTAACGAAATAAATTTGCATGATGCATAGAAATTCCAACATGAACCATTTGCAGTTTCTAAAACAAATATTGATATTTTAAAAATATGATTTAACAGAAATTTGAAGTTCGAGTGTTTTTCTCTGAAGAGTGTTCCACATTTTTCTTTTGTAAAGCATCACTCACTTAAGTTTATTTTCATGTGAATTAACTATACAGAATAAAGTAGAAAAAGTGAACTAAATAACATTTTATTTTGTAAATCAAATATTAACAGTATATTTTTTTTTATTTTAAAAAGGCTCTATACATTATTAATAAAAATAAAATGAAGCTTATATTTAATATTTTAGTTCCAGAAATAATAAGACACTAATATAGTGGTCCATAGAATTAGAGAAATGTCATATATATTTTCTTTTAAATTAAGATTTGTTAGTCATGTTAGTCCTTGTTATTACTTCATTTGAAGACTACCACAATTTTAACGTATTAAATTTAGCGACTATAAGGTTAGTGACTAATATAAATCACTTTTAATTGCAGAAATTCATATAATATTTTTAAAGTTTTATGGATTATTATAAACATGCCTTATAATTTTAATAATTAAAAAGTGATACTTTATTCTATGCAATAATTGATAGTTTATTCAATCTTAATGACTAATTTGAAGATTTAGTGGATAATATAGGTACCTTTATACGGATGTATTCCGTAATAATTGTGTAAGAAAAATATCAGAAATATAACCTATTCAATGACCTTGAAAATTTTCCCCTTCGAACTAGATTATGGACCCATGCCATTACACAATATATTATTGTTTAAATAAATTATTTATCTAAATGTTGTGGATTATAGTTACAATGTGACATATATTCAGGTATTTTACACAGTAGTTACTACTTAAATATTGAGATTATTAAAATAAATTTTTAACTTGATTTTATAGGTGTTACAATTCACCATCATACTAATATTAAAAAAATTGTCTTTATAATTTCTTTTGTTAATGTTTTTAAATAACATTTAGTTATGTTTGTATAAGGACTATATGGTACTATTTGTATAGCAAATATTTAAAAAAAATATTGTTAAACATTAAACAGTGCACTTTTACTTATGATAACTGATTTAAGGTTTACTCACTAATATCCACCATTCGTTGTTTTTCCATCAAAGGTGTTTCATTTGTGTCCCTATTTTGTTAAAAGACTAAAATGTTCGTTGCAAGGAATATAAATTTATGTTAATGTCACTTATCAGAACCAGTATGTGTTAAGGTAACGGAATGGTTGTGCTGAATGTTTGTTGAGGGGTTCAATCTCTGCCTACGGGTCTTCATGGAATATTTAGCTCTAATTTTCCTTATATTGTTTTTTTTTTCTCTCCTATTATTGTAAAATTAGTTGTGTACCTGTTGATCATGCATATTCTGTATTTTTGTTAGTTAAGCTTTATCCCCATGTTTAAAAATAGGTAAACAATCGTGCATGCTTCATAGAAGTTGATGAAAGAAAGAAAAGAAAAGGAAATAGACAACAATGAAAAACATTCTATATGTAAAAATCTTGTATTATTGGGTAGCTAACTGTATGCGGTGTCGCAGCATTTCACCTTTTCTTTCGTTCAATCTTTTTTTAATCATTTTTAGGCCATGTTTAGCTGTCGTACTGTCGTATACATCGATCATTCAACACAACATCTTCATAGTTTGGATGTTTGGTTATGATGTCTTGTTACGTTGAATCATCGTGTTTGGTTTGTGGGTGAGAGAATAATTGTTTTCTTGTGTTGCAAAAACGATTAAAAGAGGATGTGCATGTGTCAACTTCATTCTGCTCTTACACATGAACGTCTAAACTTTATCAGCACATGATGTTCATAATAGGTGGTAGGTATAGAATTTTGCTTCCCTTACATTAGTTTTCCATTTCTAATAATTTTTAAGTAGCTTCAACACATTAAAAACTGAGGTATTTGTAACAATTGTTTTTTTTTTCAAGAAATATTTAATAGATTCTAAATAACCACTTTTGTTAAACTAGTTTTGTTTTAAGATTACAGAGTTTATTTAGTATTTTCAATTTATAATAAAGTTATGGATTGTCGTTCTAATGTTTAGAACCACACTTTCCTAGCCCTAAACTTTACAATGCCATTTTATTTTATTGCGTTTTTCAATGTTCATATTTTTGGGATTTTCTCGTGCATGTGTGGGTGACAGTGACCCCATGCAAGCAGCTCTGAGTTTCAAAAGAAAAAGTTATTTCCAAGTTACTAGGTTTGGGTTTGCGTGACTCTTATAATTTATTCATATCTTAAAAAAGAGCAGCTAAGTTACTTCTATTTTAATAAAAAGTTTTTAAAAGTGATAAAACAGGAAAGGAATTTTCGTTTTGCTGAGAAAGGAAGTTATAAATTCAGCTTTTTTTTTTTAATTTTATACAAATTTATTCACCTAACTTTCTCTTTGAACAACATAATCTAAAATATATATTATTGTAAAAACTATAACTTCTTAAGCCGAGTATCTCACTAACTTTTCTATTTCAAGGATTATGGTTTTGTAATTGTCTTGCAAGACAATGATACTTAAAATAACTTCTGAAAAATAAAATAATAACATTATCAAATTATAAGATTAATGTGTATAAGTCGCAAACTTTTGTATTTTTTATCAATAAAAATAAATTTATGTTGATTACATTAAATTTAAGTAAAATTGATTTTTTTATTTAATTATATGTTAACTTTAAAAACCTTGAAAATAGAATATAATACAAAAATGATTTTTTAATTTCTGTTTTAATTTATAACCGAGTTTATATCTCAAGAAAATAAAATTGTATCAAGCATAACTTAACTAAATTTACATTTTTTTCTTAAACTACTGAAATTATACAGCAATAGAGTACTTTAACTTAATAATATATTTAAATCTGAATTTGAATATACCATTGTACTAAATATTTAAATGTAAACCTTCGAGCTGCATGCAATATTTAGGATGACATTATTTCAACTTAATAAGAAATTTTATTAAGTTTAGATAGGAACAACATTTTTTTCTTTTGTATAATAGTAAGTGGGTTACTCATATATCAACATTTCATATAATTAGTGTACACACAAAGTTAATAGATTAGTGCACTAATAGAAATAATCTTTTCTTGTCACTATCAATGTCATTTTATTATATTATTATTTTTAAAGCAGTAGAAATCGTGGTTTAATTGATTATACTTATACATATTAATTCAAAAGGCCTGAATTCATTTAAATTTTAATAATAGATAATTATACACTTACGTTTAACTTCTCAGGTTGAAATCATTTTAAAACCGTACACTTTTAGCATTCATATACTATTTACATAATCTCTTCTTACTTTTTTTATTTAAATATTTTCTTCTAATGGTATAAACAAGAATATCTTTTCTATGCTAGTTCATAGATAGTCCAATAATACATGTACACAGACTTGTTTCAATTGTATTATGGACACTATTTTCTTCCACCTCTTTTATTTATGTTTTACTAAGTAATTAATTAAAAGAGAAAACAAAAGAAAACGATGTGGCTATCCAAAATTTTCAATTATTTTCCACATATATTTATTATCCATGGGTAGTGAATAACGGATATTTTAATACTCGCTTATAAACAAGTCGAGTGTAGATATTATATTATTCGTATCCGTATTTGCTATCTGCAAAAAATAAAAATAAAAATTTAATTTATATCTTATTAAATCAAATTTAATTAAAAATAAAATCAATTTATATTTTATTAAGTTAAATTTAATTAAAATTAAATTTTAATTTATATTATATATATATATATATATATATATATATATATATTGTAATTATATTTAAATTTTATTTTAAAAACTTATAAAATATATTTTTTTTAAATATTTATTGGTATGGTAGCTACAGATTTTAAAATGCCTGCAAATATTTTTTGAACCAATATTCCCATGAATAGTAAGCAAGTAACAAATGGATTTTTTTTTGCAAATTAAATTACAAGCAGACAGTATCCATACCTGATCTGACCCATTCTCATCCCTAATCACTATAAAAATTATATTTGTAAATATTAAAATTACTATCACAAATAAAAATTTTAACAATTAAAAAAAATTGGCAAGATTTCACATATTAAAAGTAGTTTGTGATAAATGTTAATATTGATGGTAGAAAATAAAAAATTATTATCAGTTGAAAATCGTTATAAAATTTAATCTTATATATTTTACAATATTTTATTATATTTTGACAATACAAAATATATCATATTTTATTATGATTTAACAATGATGAAAAATTTTAAGTCATAAAAAATTATATAAAATATATTTTAGAATTTTTTTTAATTTTAAAATAAATTTATTAATTATTTATCATTATTTTTGTAACTAATATTTCAATTATCTATTTTATTTAAAATACCTTTTCTCTAAATTGAAGGAAGAGAAGAAATTTGACCTGGACATTACATCGGACTACAAAACAACATAAATTGACGATGAGAATACCTGGGACACTTATATAGCAAAAACTATTTTTCTAGCAAGCATATGTAATTATGTTTTACCTAATTAGCTTAATATTTCAAATAAAAGAAAATCACTAGTAACTCAGATGTCCAAAAATGTTATACTTTCTGTGCTTGGACCACGGTTCATGGGAGTGAAACCTTCCTAACATGATGGCTTTAAATCAATACATATATTAACCATATTTCACTCAACTCGATCAGCTTCCTTATTTTTGTTATGGATTACTTACTGGCTTCTTGCTAGACACATATTACACGTTTTTAGATCATTCAACTAAAGATAGATTGATTATATACAAAAAAACATCGTGTTTAGGAATTGATTACCATATTTTCTTTTTCTTTTCTGTGACGAAAGTAAGTTAATATAGAAAAGTGTGTTCTTTTTTATTCTATTCGGCCCAAACAAAACATAGCGATTAGGAATTATTCCATGAAATTGGGCCTAATGGTCAAATTTATGGAACTTAAAGGGAGCATTAACATAGACCAATACTTAAACGTGATTAGGGTTTTGATAACAAAATGAAGAAAATCATTGCAAACCATGATAAATCGAAAATGGCTCAGTTGAATAAAACATCATTTTACTAAGAAAGCACGTAATAGGACTTCAGGAAGAAAAGGAAGAAATCTCACAAGCTTTGAAATATTAGGAAATTAACTGAATAAGTTTCCAGAAATCTCAGGTGAGACACATCGGAGAAGAACAAGGGCGAAGACATGCCTTCCTCCGGAGGTGCAACCAATCTGACAAGAGGCAATGGTGGTGCTGACGGCGAGTGATGGAAACCCTAAAGTTCTATGAGATTCACTACCTGCAAGCTGAGCATCAGCAGCACAAGGGACAAGGTTCCAGAGTCACTCAAGTTTCACAGAAAGAGTCACAAGGACATGCAGACTCAGATTGGAGTGAAGCGGAAACATTTATGAATGATAATATTAAGAGTTCGTTTTAATTATAATAGTACATCGCTACCATTATATTTCAAAACAAAGCTTAAAATCAACAATTCTTATACAAAACTTGACCGATGTTTTACTAAATATAACATACATACCTTAAAGCTTAATAGCAAGTCATGGTTGTCAATTCAATAAAACAAGAAAAGTTAAGCATTTATTTCATGATGTTTGTTTAGTCCTAAAACACTGTAGTGTTGGTGAACAGTTGAAAAAGAAAGAAATCTACCATCCGTAGTTAGTTTAGTTAGTTAATAGCTGGACCCAAAATAAAGACGTTAAACATAGCAGGTCCAATATAAAACAAGCTCAGACAAAAAGATATGGAAAAAGTGTTACATAGTAATGTAAAGGAATGAAAAAGAAAAATACCATTTAACAATTATCTGACAATTAATACATAGGTAAAATAGTTATAAAAAGTTACATTTATTAAAAAAAAAAAAAGTAGTACATATTAATGTCAAATGAGTGAATTGGTAATGATATTTTGAAATCCATTATATTTATTTGACAACATATTATAAGAATAAAATAATAATAATGAAAAGATAATTTTTTTATTTATAAAAAAGTAAAAAGTTCTCTTAAAGTGAATAATATTTTTGTTATCATTCCTCTATAAGCAAACGAAGTTATTACAGGAAAAATGAATAACGATATTTTGACATATAAGTTTTTTATATTCATTTCATATTATCTTTAGTTATTGTTTTCTCTTTCTTTTCTTGTGAACATATAAAAGTTGATTTGTGTGAAAAGAATATAATATGTTTGAAAAATATCATGAAAATAATGACAGCTTTGTATTACAGAAAAAATCACAATCATGGATGGAACACTATAGGAGGCTTAATTGAATGCAACATATGATTAAGCTCCATTATTATTACATAGAAAGCATAACTTAAGACACTTATTTTTTTAATCTTGATACAGAGAGAGATCTTTATTTTAATAGAGAAAGTAAAACGTAATCCTAAAGGATAAACGGAACAGGTGAGGCAAGCCTCTTATTCATACACACTGTCTCTCTCTCATGATGACATTGAATCTATTGTATGGAATTGGCGTTATTCTCATTGTGGCAGCACTTATAGCTGATGAAAATCTCCATAACCCTAGGACAATCTGGGCACTTGATGGTCTCCGGTAACTTTCCTGCAACATTAGGAATCTCAAGGTGTGAGCAACGTTGAATGGTGGCCGCCGCAATCTTTGCATGGTACTCTTTGAAGGATAACCCAAAGTCCTTTTTTATGGCTTCTTTCCATTTTTCAAACTCCGCCACAGTCTTCAAGACTGCGATTCCATGACCACTGGTCACCACAGATGGCCCTTTGCTGAGGAGAGCCCAACCGCTTTCATTCTTGTAGGAAAGCATCTTTTGAACTTCTTGGGTCACTGCATCCACTGGCTTCTGAACTTTAGTCACAAACAAACTCTCTATCCCACTCCAAAACCGCTTCACCAGGCTTTTGTCTTCCTTTTCCACACAAAACAACTCTATGGAAATCTTTGCCTCCTTTATAGCCACATCATTTGCAAGGGCACTCGCGTACTTTGTGAACTGTTGGATCCATTCTTTGTCCTTCCCTCCATAGAAGAGAATGTACTTCTGCCCTTCCACCTGTTCATACAAGTAAATACGTAGTATATATATATATGATATGATAAATCTTGTACTTTTTGTGAGAAATGAATATACTTACCCAGCCGTTTATGATGGGGTGAATGTTGCCTACTACAGAGCCAACCCAATTGATTTCGTTGTTTATTTGTTGTTCACTGAAAGTTGTAAACGGGAAAGCCCTGATTCCATGAGCCTGAATCAAATGGAATGCGTTGGAGTGTTGCACCTTCCCTTGAGGGCTTAACACCACAACCATAGGGTTCTTTTTGAAGTGCCATTCCTCCTTGATGTACTTGTATCCTGCTATGATTCCAGAGTACTGCACCACGTACCATGGCATCTTGCTTTTCAAAATCTCAAATTTCTTGTGCAGCTGCTCAGTCCATGCCTCCACAATAGGAATCCACACAATCTTATAATTCTCCTTACTTTTAATCGAATCATAAACAGATCGCAGTACTGAAATCTCTTCTTCCGTGATGTCTAGGGAAGAAATAAACAGGTACACGTTCTTCTTTTTTTAGCACAGTCATCTCCACCTACCAACCAACAAATGAATCATCATTAAGAACTACGTAATCATCAATATTTTAAAGCATCGCTTCATAATGCGTAAATGTTTTTTTTTTTTCCATCTACTTTTCTCCATGTAAATATAAGAAGGAAACGAATGTCCATTACCAATATCTTTATATTATTCTTTTTTTTTTTTTAAATAGTCGTGGTTTCGTACTGGGACCACGGGATCCTGACTGTTATTGTCCCAGGAAATACTTTAGTATTTACAGCAATGGTTAAGAAATATATACAAAATTTTCTTATACATTCAGTTATATATGAAATTGGTCGAATTGTCTCTAAATATTTCTTTTTGAAATGCTTAATTAAGTTTCAATTAGATTATACATTTTGATATTTTTGGTTGAACTTCTGTTAAATTTTATTGATATATTTAAAAAAAAAACTTTTTAATTGATTTATTTTTAACTTTTTTCCTTATTAATTGATGTGGTTGTTATTTTGGATGACATCATATATATTTCTTTTTGTGCTCATAAATGGGAGATTTTATTATTAATATAAAAAAGATAGTGCTGTTATAAAACAAGTGACTTAAGACTTTTACTACAAACTTATGGAATAATAAGACGTGCTCTCTCCATATCATTATCCACATAATCAATCTCTATATCACTATCTAAGCTATCAAAGGATTGTAAGAGTCTCCATCATTAATGTGACCGTTATTGGTAATATATTTTGTTATGAAAACAATAAAAAAACATTAAAAGTTTTACATTAACAATATCATTTTTTATATATAATTTTATATTTTTTTTTCTTAAAGGTGGAGCTAAGAAATCAAAATGCTAGGAAAAAATAACAGTTACCACTTCAAATTAACAAACAAATTAAACAGTAATAATTCAATTAAGAAAGAAAAAATATGAAATATTCAGTAGGCAAAAAAAATTCAAACAAGACTTCATTAAAAATGTCCAAAATTTATAAGGGACTTCTAATTAATTAAGTGTTTTTTAAAAAATATTTAATATATTTCATGTAAATATATATATTGTCCCAGTTAGATCATTCGAAAAAATAAATAAATATTTCATATAAATTTTGATACTTAAATATTTATATAATTTTGGTCTCCATCTTAAGAGATAGTTCTGTCCCTTTCTCTAGTTTGTGTTTGTCCGATTTTATGCATTTCGGCATGAGGTTTTGGTGGTCCAAATTACCTTCTTTGATCCTATTATAACTTCGAGAGCACAATATTGATTTAAGCAAAAATGTCAAAATCATTTTCTTTCTTTCTGACGGGAAAATTTCCAGTTGTTTTAAATGAATGGAGATAGAGAAGTTATAAAAAGTACCTTTTTTTTTCTTTATTTTATGTCTTGAAAATTTAAAATGTGCCTAAAAGTATACGTTCTTATTTTTGAACCAAGTATAACCTAAACAAGAAATAACGAACCGTGGTCTTGGTGGCGCCATGAAACAGAGGCTGAGGAGCAGCCTTGTTGAAAATCAGAACCTTTAACACTTCAATTATTTCAGTGGGACTTTGGAAAAGCCTTTTAAGCTTGCGATAATATTCTGCCTCATCTGAAAAAATACAGAAAAATAATCCTCTAGTTAGTGTGTCATTCACTACTCCATACCTTTTACTACATCAGTTATATAGGTTTGAATCAAAAGCACATTTTTTTTCGGAAAAGATCAAAAGCAAATATTAGCTATATATAAGGAAAAACGTGAGAAAATAATTAAAGGGAGAGATTGTTTTAGTTGCTAACCTATCTGCTGTCTACAGAGAGTGATCTGCTTCCGGAGTTTGCTGAGAATGATGTTGATCTTTTGACCATAGTGAGACAATTCGTGTTTGTGCTCTCTTAAACAGTCAATAAATTATACATTCAATGAAATAATAATAAGGAAGGAAACAAGCATTAAGTAACAAGACGGTAACTTACGATTCAGTGATGAGACAATCAATTTGAGTAACTACAGAGACGATGGTGATGATAACCCAGTAAACATCGAGAGGGATTTGCTCTATTACAAGCCCTAAAGCAGGTACATCCTTTATGTCGTAACTGGTAAGCTTCTCCAACTCAAAGATTACCTCAATCACTTGCAGCGTTGCTTTCACCAAATTGTTGACCTCAGCAATGGCTTGGCGATGCTTCTGAAGAGCTGCGGGCCTTGTGAGAAATGGCACACGCTTCAGAATAGCCAAAGATTTGGCAAGAGGGTCTGTGGGTTGATACTGAGCCAGGAGCCAAAAGTCGCTATATTCCAATGCAAAAGCCGCAAGTGTGAGCACCGCTTTTGCATCCCAGTCGTATTTTGAGAGCTTGTTAAGTATGGCCAGTGTTGTTTTGTGAGCAGTTTCCTCACTTGGGGGTAGCTTGCATGCCATCTGTCACCGCAACTCACTATGTCATGTTTATCATCTATTGCTCATAAACGTAACGTTTACTATGTATGTATATACTTTGTATAATTAGATCTGTGAATTACCTCAGAAGCAATTTGTTTGAGGGTACAGAGTGGTGATTTGAATTGGGGGATCTTGTCATCTATGGTCTCCAAGCTTGCATGGGATCCCTGCAAGAAAATATGTATTAAGTGCATATATATTTGAACTGAAGGATACGTAAATGTAAAGCAAAAACTTGGAGGAAAGAAGAAAAGCGACCTGCACAACATTGTCAACAATGTGGGTTGAACGTCTGAGAGTATTCTCAACAAGGGTTAAAAGAGAATCCACATCAAACTTTGTGTCACTGTGGACATGGGTTGAGTAAATTTGCTCCAAAATCTGCTCATCCGACATTGTTAATGGGTTACGCTCATTCTCAGCATTTTGAAGGAGAGACTTGGCAGACATTGTTACGTCCGTTCTCAAAGGTTTGGAAGCAAAAGAAAGGATTTTTTGCTGTTTACTCGTTGATTGTTTCTGTGTAAGGATTGGTCGTAAGTTCTATCCTATTTATAGTACGAAAAGGTGGCTGTTTATTGCTTTTTTTTTTTTTTTTTATGATATTTTAACACCGATAACACTTTTGACATTGCACACATGTTAAAATGTTGTTGGACGATTTCAAATTAAAAAAAAACTTTGGTTTTTCCTTTCCAAATATGTCCTTATCTCAATTTTTTTAATTTGAAATCATCCAACCATATTTTAACACGTGTGCAGTGTCAAAATGGTGTTAAAATGTCATTTTCCTTTTTTTTATGCTGATATTTTGACAAAATTTTTAATAATTTTTTGACGACAGAACACATTCTATCATTTTATTGGTTTGTTTTAATTTATATTTAAAAAAATATTTGAAACAGACCAATCATAAACTATCACCGTGAAAAAATTGTTAAAAAAAAGAAATTTTTCCTTTTTTTTTTATTTCCAGGCACAAATTTAGCTAACATGATACCGTGGTATATCATTAACACTACGGGCTATGATATGTTTACCACTTTTATTGTGCAAAACTATTTTACAATTGTTTTTATTAATTTTTATTGAATAATTTAATTTATGTTCTAATTTAATATTTCTTTTTCAACATAGAGTTGTTAATAAATTATCCAAGAAAAAATTGGCTGTTAAACTATTTTTCTTCTAATGCATGCAGTTTATCAAGAAATTAACTAGTTTTATAATGTTATTCATAAATATTAATTTATTTATAATAATATGTATTTATGTGTGTGTATATAATGTATTTTTTATGTTATTGAAGTATTTAAAATATAAAAAAGAAAACCTAGAAATACTTTGAGAATAAACCCATTTGGAAAGTGATTTACTAAAAATAACTCATACATTTAAAAGCAGAGATCAGGTTTGTAATTATTATGGAAGAGAAATAATCTTTTATTTCCTACCAACCATTTCACAACTTTCAAATAAAAAGTAAATTTTGTTTTTGTAAAAAGAAAAAAAAGGATTAAAAGCAAAAAGAATTAATATAAACTGCGTATAAAAAATTATTAAATGTTAAAGTATGATGATCTAATTATGAAAAGTGTTTGCTTTTAGGAATATTTTTACACGTGGATTTATTCCTGAAAAAGGGTCTTTATTCTGCGACGAGACTCTTTTCGTTTTTTTATTTCACACTTTGGTTGTGGACACATAATATACACACATACACACACGCGAGTCATGCACTTTGTTAAAATTATTATTAAATATCTAAAAGGCTTTTATTTACTCTTTTAATTTTTTATATTTGAATCAAATTGGTCGCTCTATTATTCTATAATAAATCTATATATAATTAATAATTTACAGATACATGACTTAATTAATAAAATTATTTTCATGGATTTAAGCTTTTAGATTTGCGCTACAGATTGTAATTACAGTTGTTTCGTCACAAACTGCTTCCTGCCAAACATATGTTGCCATGTAGGAAAAGAAAAAAAGAAAAAAAAAAGTAGTCTAGAAATCATCGTGTCTGAATATTGAGTTAAATTACATGTTTGTAGATTTGTTTAATCATAAAATAAATATTGTTGTCTTAAAAGAAGGAACGTAAGAATTTAGATTATCTATATTTGGAGTGGACAGATAAAAAAAATACTAAATGCAATTAATGTATAGGAAAAAATAATAAAAAAAGTAGGAGCATCATAAAAACAATTTTCTAGAATTAATAATATTAATTTATTTTGGTTTTTAGTTTTAATTTTTGAGAAAAAAAATGTTAATTTAAAAATATGCACTCCTGTTTTTCGTTCACATCATCATCGTATATATAATAATTAAAATTATACATATATATAAAGGTCATTAAAAATACTATAAGAGGGTTAAAATTTTGCTAATCAATAACACTAGTATAACAATTTTAAATATTTTATACAAGAGAAACATAATTGAAAGAAATAAATATTAAATTGCTTTTAAAGGACATAAAGTATTTGAGATAATTCTAATCAAATTGTAATTATTTTGAAAGTATATATATACTTATGTATTGTCAATTTAAGATTATATGAACTATTATTATATTATTTTATAATAACTTAAAGCATGTTTACATATTACATCATACATTTTACATTTATATATGTATCTCACATTTTATATATATATATATATATATATATATATATATATATATATATATATATGTATGTATGTATGTATATATTAAATTGCATATATAAAAAAACCATCAAATATGCATAGTTTGAAGGAGTTCATCTCAATTGAACGATCTTATTTTCTCAAACAATTAAAAACGTTCATATTCGAATGAAATTAAAAAAAAAAACCTTTTCATTTTTTAGGGAGAGCATTAATTGTCTTAGAAGAAGAAGATTTTTTAAACATCTCTTTTGCTTAATTCTAAAGCCATAAATTTAACATATACTTTCTTACTTGAAAGTTCACATTTAGGCATTATCAAAACATTAAAAAGTACTTGGAATGATTTCTCGTGGTTCATGGCAAATCATAATTTGAGCGATATCAATTTAAATACATACCGTTTTAGGTAGGTTTCAAATATGATTTCAATCACCATTATTTTATTTTATTTTTCACTTTTTTAACCATCTAAAACACCAAGTATATATCTCGATGGTTTTTATAACATAATTTTAATTAAATTAAAAGTTAAATATCTTTATAGATATGTCAAATTCAAATTTCGTCCTATTTGAAACAGATATATTTTGGTTCTAAAATTTTAAAAATAAAAAAAAATATTTTTAACCTGATTATATTAATAGTTTTTATATATCATATACGTTTCCTAACCAACATCAAAATAAGATAATGTCGAATAGTACAAACAATTTAATGTTAACATAAAATATTTAACACCTTAAAAAAGTTTAAGGTTAATTAAAAAATTTGTATTTTTTCTTTAACTTTAAAAACTAAAATATATTAAAATTTAGAATAATTAAATTTATGTCAAAGTTTAAAAAATAAAAATATATTTAAATCTTAAATTAGTATATCCAAATTAAATAATAATACACCATAATTATATACATCTCAAACCATGGTACATGTAATATAATACAGATAAATGTAACTTAATTAACTTCTTTTACCTAAAACTAAAACTAAGGTACCTGATAATAACATTCTTATATCAGAATCTTAAAAATGAATTTAGAGAAAATATATATAACAAAAAAACTACTATAAAAATTTTAATAAAATAATGAACCAAAGTAGTATAAGTTAGTTATACATTTTTGTTCGTTATCTGTTTAAAAAATATACTTTTAAAAAGAACATGTATATCATAGACATTAGGGGTTAACATATAAAGTAAGAAAAGATTAGTGATGAGAAGTGTGGCGCAGTAAATTAGAAATAGAGATTGAGTAGAAAAATGGCAGTGTAAGGGATAGCATGTGTGCAATGAATTTAAAAAAGAAGGCATTTACCTAATGTGGAATAGTAGACACGTGAAAAATAATGATTGGAGTTTGGGAGGAAAATTCCGAAAACTCATATTAAATGCATTGTTTTAGTACATAATAATGCACATTACAGTCTAGACACGATGGCGACGTTGCAGCCTGCGTAGGTTCTTCCCATTAAGATCTAATTTTTAGGTTTTACTTAAATATTTTACCGGAAAATTCAATTATCTTCTTCAAAATTATTCTAAACGTCTTTACTGTTATTTTATCTACTTAGAAATATCCAGAACCTCGTTCCTTTATACTGTGACTAGATTACAAGAATGGGTTATGCAATGCAACTACATTACATTAATCGGATGTTAATTTCATGAGAGACAAAGAAATTTTATCAAACAAATTTGTCCAGTAAATATTTTAAAACATTATTTTTTATTTAAACTAAAGGATGTCAATTCTATTTTATTAAAAATATAATACGACTGAATATTCATTTTAAAACCATATGCGTATATTTTAATATAATCGGAAGATAATTTGAAAGGAGGTCTAAGATAATTTTTTCTTAAATACAATAATAAGCCTACAAATTAAAATTTCACCCTATTGATTAAAATATTTTTATAATTATATGTTTCAATTCGTGTATAACATTGTTTTCTCTAAAAGTACCTTTATTAAGAACAAACTAATATATTCAATGCATTAAAACCTTTAATTAAGAAACTAATTTAACAATAGCGCCTTTAGATTTTTCTGAAAAATTGGGGAAGATTTAGAACAATCTTTATCAATTCAAAGTAATTGAACTTTTAAAAACTTAAATATGTTTTTAATTTATTAATTTTGATACAAAATTAAAATTTATTATTGTGTAAATTTTGATATATTTTTACTTTTATATTTAAAAAATAAAATAATGTAGTTATTTTAATAAAATTAATTTAATTATTTTTAATTTATTAAAAGGGTTTTCAGTTAATATTAAAATAAAAACATATCAAATAATATAAACAATTCAAATATTAACATAAAATATATTTAATATATAACAAAACATAATTAAATTAGAAAAATAATATTGATTCAATTTTAAAATTTAAAAATAAAAAAATATCAAAAATTTAAATAAAGATAAATTTTAATTTCAAAAAAATAAAAGTATATTTAACTTAATTTTTTGTTCATTATCTTGTTAAAGTACAAAGGATTTAAAATAAAGTAGTATTTGCGTGAACCGAAATGGTTGGTTGGTACCAAGAGGCTAATATATCTTAGATATTGTATTTGGTTTGGAAATGAAATTTTTAAAAGGAAAGTAAAAATTATATATAGTATCTTAAAAGTATTTCTATTAATTTATAATTACTCTCTATGCTTAGCTCATCAACTAAATTTAGTGATTACGTCATATTAGTAGGGTGGGACCCTTTACTAATTAAAAAATTAAAAAAAATCATAAATTCACGTCGATCTCACTGCGCGTTAGAAAGTGTTTTTTCATGTATCTGCAAGCAAAATTAATTGCATCAAACGCGCTTATGTGATATTGTCTCCTAGTAGTCACATCAGACGTACAATAAATTGACTTACCTTGCCAATATAAATGTACCAGTACATGAAACATAACCTTCAATGATCCCTTATACGTGTCGAATGATCGTTAAAACAGTGCAGGACCGACGATAGAGAAATTAATGAACAAATATTTGTTTTTTAAAATATCATTTAATTAAATGTAAATAAAAATCATGAAGAAACAATTTTTCAAGAGGCCTGCAAAATCAAAAAGAAGTTGAAGAACATTCTTCAAAAGCAACGGTGACAATGAGACTTATTAAGAAATGTGGCATTTAATGTCATTATTATGTTAAATTGTATTAATCCATTTTAGTGTTATTTTTAATGGAATCATGATCATGGTGTTAATAAAAAGTTAAACAGTCTGATTAAATGTTGTATGTGTTGTTGTTTTATTTTATGATGGGGATGAGAGAAACGCGGGACAAAGGTGAGAAAGCATTTATTAAGTGTGAAACCACATACTTTTGTTGGTCATGTTTCATGGAGTTTAATACAAACATTTATGATTTGTTTTTGACAATCAAAACTCGTGGTTCTTTTCAATAACCACGTTTTGTCGTCGTGTGCTCATATAGTCATGAAATTATAGAGAGATATATCACTCAAAATAATGAATGACATAGATAATAAGGCCAAATAAATATTAGTGATGCTTTGTTTTCTTATGGTATGTTTAGTTTATGATTTTTTGTAAAAAAAAAATTATATTGCTTAGAGATAAAATAAATAGATGAACACTTTATTTTATAAATATTTTTGTAATATTTAAATTAAGTTTAAAGTTCAATTTTTTATATTTTTGTATGTTGATTTTTATATTAGGATTCTAATTGAGTTTTTTTTTTTCAGAATTAGTTAAGAAAAAACTAATCTTTTATCTCAAGTATTCATCTATTTATATTATTTCTTACATGATAATTCACTATTCAAGTATGATTAATGAAAGCTTAAGTATAACTTAAGGTCATGATTTATCCATAATCTTTATTTAATTTTGTTTGTACATGTGTTAGTTGTGCATTTGAGTATTATTAGTTAAGATTAAACATTTGCAACTTAAGCGTGTCTAAAATTTTATATGTTGTGACATGGAAGTCTTATTTAATTATTGACATTAATGTCTTACCATAAAAGAAAATAGTAAAAGTGTTAAAGAAATTTATTTTAAATCTACTTCAATCCTATAAAATAACCTTGTAACAACGTAAAGTTTACATTTACATAGATATTATAAATATTATCTTTAGTTAAATTTCTAATATATATACTCCTCAACACACAAGTTAGCATTATAAATTAATAAGAAAATATCATTCAACCAATTAACAATTTTATATGTAGTACAAGTATGATAATAAAAATATTAATGATATTTTAAAAAAAATAAAATTATTATATTTGACTTATAGTTTTATTTTTATTTTTCAGACTACAATTATAAACAATTCTTAAAAATGTAGGTGGTAGTTAGTTTTCTAAAAAAAAAAATTAAAGAGATAAAAATTGCTTTCAGGTGGGAAAGCTAGTTTCAGCTTGAATTTGGCGATCCACGTGCTTTGTGGACTACTTGTTATCCTAACAACTAATGCTGTTTCAAAACTACTAAACATCGAATTTGATACAATTTTAAAAAAGGAAAAATTATTATTTACAATCACGACCTTTTAGAGTGAGGTAGTAAAATAATTTATATTTTAAATGCGAATAGATAGAAACATTAAAACAAAGAAATTCATTAACAAAATCAAGTTTTCACTTTTTACACTATTTTTAATAATCAAATACAATGATAATCATTTATGGCTTTATTTTTAAAATTAATATTTGTAATTATTGTCACAGTCAAGACTATTATTACAATTCAAGATTGCGTAGCTTAATTATTGGAGTGATATGCATGGTATTCGGATGTTCAAGTGAGGAGATCCAAAAAAGTTACGGGCTTGCCCTTATTTTATTTTTCATAAATACTCATGTAATTGTAAATCTAATTTATTGATCAATTTGAAATATCATCTTGTGCAGTCATGAAGGTAAGTAATTTTAATTAAACCACATAAATGCTTTGTGTTATTGTCATTTTACTTAATTACTCGAATGTGTATGTGATTGCCAACACATATACACACACATATATATATATATATATATATATAGGTTTGTAGTTGGTACGTTTTAACAATGTATATCAGATTATAGTAGACAAAAATACCCTCATTTATCATGGATTTTATGTTTTAAGTTTAAGGATATTTAAATAATTTCATTCTCAAAACTAAAAAAAAAAAACCCAAACCCTTACTCACCCCCCTCATTGCTCTCAATCCTTTCTCTTTCATCTATCTCACTCCAACATTTTCTCTGTCATCCCTACTGTTGCCCAAATTGAAAAAAATCAGAAACATTGTTTTGAAAATGGAAATTAAAGAAATAGGTATATAAGAGCTCCCTAGGAGTACAATTCTTTCAATTCTAGGTTGTAATCTTACATCATGTATACCATACCATAAGAGAAAGGAAAAAGAAACACTTTGTGTAAAGGGAAAAGGACAATAGAGGGAAATATCTTGTTCTTTAATAATATAATGAAATGTGTTGTAGATGTGTAAATCATGTATGAAAGTTTAATTGATTTATGAAGGTTTTATTTACATGATTTAATTTAAAAATGAAATTTAATAATAATAAGAAGGGAAAATATATAACACATCCTCCAAATGAATGAACAGAGCAAGAACAACAAATCGCGGGTTGTTGTGTGTGGCTGAGGGAGAGTATGGAGACGAGAGAGAAACAAATTGGATAAGTGAGTAAGGTGGATTAGGGTTAGGCAAGGGTTTTTTATTTTTTTTTTTCAATTGGGGCAACAGTATGGATGATAGAGAAAATGATGTTGGAGTGAGAGAGATGAAAGAGAAAGGATTGAGAGGAACGAGGGAGGTGAGTAAGGGTTTGAGGGTTTATTTTTTTTTTTTTTAGTTTTGAGAATGAAAATTATTTAAATATCCTTGACCTTAAAACTTAGAATACATGGTAAATGAGGGTATTTTTGTCTACTATAATCCGGTACACATTGTTAAAACGTATCAATAAAAAAAGACTTTGATTCCTTACTGCTTAAATCTTCATCTAAAATGATTTTTTGTAATATAAGATTATTATAGTTGTAAAACATCACAAAAAAAAACAAAAAAAAAAAAAACAAACGCGTTAGGCTAAATTTATTTTAAATAGATTCATATAAGCACATACTTTCACAACTCATCTCTTCATATAGAAGATGTTATTTACAAATGAACTCATTTTTCTAATTATATCACAACAAAGAATTAAGTGTTCAACATCTCTCAACCTAATCAATTACCTCTCATGCTATAAGCACTAATATCACATCAACACAAACATTTGACTCTATTTTAGATAGACTTATGTATTGAATTAGACTCAAATATTTGGAACATTTATACTACTTTCAATCACAGTAAATTTCCTATAACCTACAACAGTTCTTTTTTATATTGCAGACTAAGTCATTAAAACCTTTGTTAACTCTCATCACTTAATATTTTTATCTATGTGATTTCAATATTAACAGAGATCATCTTCTTCAAAATCCCAAGTTATATACATTACCTACAATATCTCAACATATTATTTTGTCTATAAAAATAACTATATTCATATATCATATCAAATATCAAATATGAAATTAAATCATCATGTATTCCACAAATACATATCCTCTCAACCAAACCCATCACATAACATTCATCATAAAAATGCTAATAAATCACAAATAATTTTTTTCATAGCATGAATATAATATCCAAGTACAATATATTAATCAAATAAAAAAAACAATGGATAAACCAATTTTAGCATTTAAAAGTATTCTTTTTTAAAGTTCATAAAACACTTGTGCTTAACTAACATTTGGCTCATTTAATGAATTAAGACATGTTTGGAATTGTTCAGTCAAAATTTTGCTTACTTAGTTAAAAAGGTTCAAGATAACAAGTGAATTTTGGTTCATTTAGCGAAAACTTTCCTCGAGCAAATGAAAATGAAAAAGATTTTACAGGAATAGTTTCATTGAGTGAGAGAATATGGCTCACCCAACAACAACCCCAAACATTGGGAAAGATCTCCCAACAAGGTTTAACTTCTCTAACGACTAATCTACTTTGAACTCTTTGGTTTTTCATCTACTTGTACAAATCAAAATACTAGGAGTCTCAATAAGGGTCCAACCAGCAAGCAATGCTCTATGAGCTATGTGAATTTTCAATAATTAATTGAATTTTTTTTCTATAAGAAGATGACCCGTCCATCAAGTTTGTATAATTCAAAAACCCAAAATCACAAGTTACATCATCAAATTGAGTTTTTCTCCTTATTTCTTGTATTTAATATATAATATGTAGTTCTAAAGTAGCATCAATTGATCTAATTTGACTTAAATAATATATTATGCCCATTTCACTCTTCACAAAACAACAATATAATTAAATTAAACATCTCATTCTAAATTCAAAAGTTATTGTATATTAAACATTACAAATTTTCTATACCAATTATCAACTTTAGTGACCACCTCATCTTCAGATTCAAGTCCTTTAATATAGAGTATTAAATGAAAACGAATTGTCCTTCCTTTCTTGACTCAAACTACGCTTCGAGAACACTTACTATGACAAGATACAATACTTGTACATCCAAATAAGATTAAAGATCACATACTTTAACAATCATAGAAAGGCTTAAATTCATCTTGAGCTTGAGCCACATGCAAGCAACACATCTCATGCATGCAAAGCTTCTAAAATAGTTTAATAAAAGGGTAAAAAATGAATTTACTCTAATTAAAATTCTGATTTCATAGAATTATACTCTTCTGTACTAAGTTTTCTGTGACGGATTTTAATTTTAAAAAACATGAATAAATTTGTTAGAATATAGAGAGAAATTTGTACATAAATGCTCTTACAAAACCTTTTAATTACTTTTTATGTATAATATTGAATATCCTACCCTTCTAACCTCATTGAATATTGATGTCAAATTTATGAAACCACCTCAAATTATAGCAAATACCTACTCTACTAATTTTATTAATATAATGTTGTTGATGTATAGTTATACATAGACTTAAATTTTCTATATAATATTAATCTTTACTTTTATTAGATATAATATTTATTAAATTTTATAAACGTAATATTTTTATATGTTATTCCTATATCTTTTGTAATTAATTTTATTAACAAGAATTTCTTAATATAAATTCAATTAAAGAAATGTATGATTAATATACTCTTATATATAATAAATATATCATATTTAGTAAATATAATAATTTATATTATATAAGAAAATTATTAGCATATACATAAGTAATATTTCAATATAATTAATATGATTGTAGACTCTTCTTTGATATACACTTAAACACTCATTTTGACAACCTGGTGTTATACGTAGAAAACAATTGGCCATTATTTGGATTTGAGGAAAGTGGAAGAGAAAAATAAAAGTTAAACTGGGGAGAGATGAGAAAAAAAAATAGAGTTGTTTGATTAAATTGAAAGATAGTGGACAGAGAAAAATAACTAGTAGAAAATATACAAAAATGCAAGTATATTATTTAAAGAAAAAATCAGTATTAATGAATTAAATTTTAGCGCTCATATTTTTAAAAGTGTTTATAATAGTGTCAAACTAAAAATCGATTAATATTAGTATGAATGATTCAGAATTTTAAAAATATATGTTGGAGTACTGAGCTCTTGCTTCAGGAACATGTGAGTTACACTGGCTCACTTACTTTTTCAATGATCCTTATCCAACTTATTCTCGTTTAATTGTTTTATATTATAATAATAATAAAATCTCTTTTCACATAGCTGTTAATTTCGTGTTTTATGAGGGTATTAAATATTTAAACATAATTAAGGTCTTGCTTTGAGTCTCATCCTCCAAATAGCTGTAGACATTTTTACTAAAGATTTTCCACTTAAACTATTCATCAGCAACTTTATTCAAGTTAGAGTTAGTATTCGGCTCATTCTTCTTCTACCTCCCTTTTTTCTTTTTACACCTTCTATAAAACTCATAAATTCTAAACTATCTCTTATTAAAATTATACTAAAAAAGTTGAAAGTTATCTTTGAATTTATAATGTATTTCGAAATGTGAATACTTTGGAATCTGAAAGTATATTTTAAAATATACATTTTGAAATGTTTTTTCAATACATTTTGAATTGTACCTATGAAAAAATATTTTTATATTTTTTGGATTGTTAAATTCAAAATACATTTTAAAAGATAATTATATTCTGATCCAAAAAATATTTCTATATCCAAAACACATTTTAAAATACACAGTTCAGAATACATTAAAAAAAAAAATCATTTCAGAATGTACATTTCAAAATGTATTTCCAAATCCAAAAATATGTTTCAAATTATATAATTTAGAATGTATTAAAAAAATTGAATTATACAATTCATAAACTATTTTTGAATTTGAAAATATATGTATTTTGAAATGGATTTAAAAATATATATTTTAGAATACACATCTTGAAAAATATTTTCAAATCCCGAAATATATTTTAAAAGTATATGCATTCTAAAATATATTAAACCAAAAAATTTGGATTGAATCGATGAGTTTCCTTCTTCCGGATTGAGTTTTCACAGGCTTCTTCTCTTTATCTCCATTTTGTCCACCATAAGAGAGCCATTCACACATACAAACCAGTGAAAAAAAAAAAAAAAAAAACGGCACAGAACATCTCTATTCTTCCTCACAATTGTACAGATCAAAGGCAACCCATCACTGTAATGCTTAAGAGCAGGAACATACTGAGATCGGGACCCTGTGACCACAACCTCTATGTAAAAAGAGACAACCCAAGTTACAACATCGAGCCAGTCACACCTGATCAACAAGCTAAAATTCAATCTTCCTTAATAGTTTATAACCTTTTTTTATTGTGCTCTTGTCCAACTATATTGGACCGTTAATGTAACCCTCGTTCTTTTACTCCTAATTACAACTTGTCCTTTTAACGAATGTTGTGTTCACACCACTAACATCTCTCTACCTTTGTCCCTTTATCTCATGTATCTATATATTTATTATTGTTGTTATTATTATTATTATTATTATTATTAATAAAAAAAGGCATTTTGTGACCATATATTAAAAAAAGTAAGAATGGTAATAACATAATAAATAATAGGTTGTTTGTAATGTACTGTATATTTAGATAAGATAAAAAGATTTGAAAAGTGTAAATAAAATTATTAAAGAAAATTACTTGTAGTAATTATAAGAGTATAACATGCAACTCTAAAACAACTTATCTATTTATATATAGTTACAAATAATAATAATAATAATAATAATAATAGTAGTAGTAGTAGAAAAAAATGTATGAGATGTTAAATAAAAATCACGAGTTTGAAATTTAACAGTAATTTCGTAAAACAAAATAATTGTTGTCTATTTTTCCTTTTTGAACCGAATATAGTTCGCTAATAAAATATTTGACAAGTGACAAGGGATTTAAGGTAGATTATTCAAGTTCACTGTTCTAAACTATGCGCCAGAAACATGGACAGAGGAAATAAAAAATAAAAATAGGAGATGAGAAAGGAAGAAGGATAATAAACTGTTTGTATAAAATGTAATTCAAGCCATCTACATCAATAAACAAATCTGGGTTTCCGTGCACTTACTCATAATCCCTCATTTTCATTTTTGTTGAGGGCGCTTCATTTTGAGAAGATGGGAGATTCCTGCAATAACGTGTAAACGACTACTCGGGACACCTGTCTTTGCCAGGGCCTTGCCATTGTGGTCGAGAAGCACAAAACAAGGAACATAGCTAACATCATAATGAAGGAGCTGCGATACGAACATTCAAAAACAAGTCAGCCAGAAGTAATGAGAACAAAATGGATTCTCCTGATATTAAACAAATAACTAACATGTTCAATGATTTTTATACAACATTATCCTTCAGGAATCAGAAGATAGAAAAAACCACCAAAATGAAGGTAATACAATAGTCTTGAGTGCTTGAACTATTTAAAAGGAATTTCAAGTAAATAGATTTCAAGCTCAACATAATTTCTACGAATAGCAAGCTGAGGTATTTAAACAAAACTTTCAACTGCTTCCTAAATTTGAAATTCTACTGTTTCCATCAAGAAAAAGATAAAGGCTCATGTATCTATTGAAAATGTATTTTACTTTATAATTAAAATATGTAATATGCTCTTCCAGTTCCTTCCAAAAAACTGATGTTTCTTCACAGAACCATTATCTCAAGTTTCACATGGGTATACGCCGAAATCACCTTTCTACAGAAACTATATAAACCGAAGGACATATATGGAAAATGGATCTAGAAAATTAGGTTTTGAACCTTTTGGCTGAAGTGTGATCCTAGGATGGGTGTCTTAGTTTGGACAAATTTGGGCATTGCCCATTCATCAATTTTTATTAGTATATGGTGATAATTGAGATATTCAAGGAAGCACCATTTTTTCAGTTGAAAGGTAAGGTTAAACATGGAAGCAGCATCAATGCATGCTGTACATAATCCAAGACAAGATACTGGGTTAAGGCCAATTTAAGCAGCAACAGAAGTGGAAATAAAATTTGCATGGTTTGCTTGCATGTAGAGGTCATTCTGAAAGAATGAATAAAAACAAAAGGCCAAAGTTACAGAGATGAAGAGTCAACAATACAATACTTCTTCAAAGGGATATATTGACGACAATCAGATTTGAGGAAAACAAAATTGACAAACAGGTCTGATCTTGAAGAGGTAAAAAACATGGCTTGGAGCAGGAGACAGAGTCACAGAACCTGAACCTAATGGCTTAGTCAGGTCTGCCCAGACGTGGTTCAGCGTAAAATGAATAATTATCATATTATTTGCTAAACCCCCATGTCCCATTAAATTCTTCCTAATAACCAAACTGATATGTAAGTTTATATACAACAATTAAAGAAACAAAA
Organism: Vigna mungo; assembly: GCA_036885675.1. Lineage (NCBI taxonomy): Eukaryota > Viridiplantae > Streptophyta > Magnoliopsida > Fabales > Fabaceae > Vigna > Vigna mungo. The sequence goes on along the minus strand of CP144692.1, from coordinate 39,048,951 downwards.
CAATATAAAAGAATTACAAAACATCAAACCAAAATTTATATTCTTCACAATCCAATGGCATATAAACCAATCTCCATAACAGAAAAAGCATAGCTAACATCATAACACCTATGCTGTTGCATGGCTGCATAGGTATTGTCCATACTACTCTAGAACAGTTATTGTAAAAGTATTATTTTAGTCGTTTAGTTCCTATTTATGAAAATTATTTTATATACCAGAATTAGATCTATTGCAATAGATAGATATTATTTTTATCAAGTATTTCTGTTAAGGAAAGGGTTTAATTTCTGTAACTCAATTTCATTTTCCCAAAACTGTAATAGGTTATTTTTTTATTTTTCCTACCTGCTTGTCAGAAGAACAGCCTTCTTATCTGTCTCCCAGATTTACTAGTTCATTTTTTCTGTGTCTCTTCCGTTATACTAAATAGCCATTATTATTCTACAACAATCCAGTAACAGAAATGAAGTGAACCAATAACACTCAGAGCATCATGAACTCTTGTATGAAAAAATGTCAGTTGGATTTACCAAGCCCAAGAAATAACTCGGATGCACAGAATGCTTATGCAATTTATGCAGCCAAACAGAAACCTTGGCTGAGATGAAGTTTGATCCCATGTGGGGATTCTCAAAGGCCAGCACAAGCCAAACAAAATTCTGCTTCTGAAACCCACAAAGCAAATACCGAGTATTTTTTTTATTTATTTCTTACTACTAAAGGTTTGCAGAAATCAGTAACAATCCATCAGAACTTCCTGAAGGTACTATTCAATTATATTGCTCCACCAGCCAATAATGTTTCTAAAGATAATATTTGAACAATGAAGGCAGATCTGAAATCTTAAAAAAATAACTGAGAAAATCGGATAAGAAAACAATGTTTATCTTAATGAATGGCCTATCTGGTCGGTACAAAGGAAAGACAACCTAATGATACAAACCGGTGTTTCTCTCCCAATTCCACTCCAAACTAAGAGTGATATATTTTCCTTCTATTTCTTTGTATACCCAATCAGCTCTAAGCTTATCTAACAAACTGATGCAACTAACACAAGTTAAGCCGCTTTTTATTTGGGCGCCTGTCAGTGGAAACTACAGGTTTTCAAGTATCGGGATTTAATTCTTTTAGAGCATAACAATGAAAATTACCAATTGATGGGAATTTTTGTATAAGTGATGAACATTGAAAATTATAGTTATTCCACATGGTTTACATGTTTAAACTGAAGATGAAAACTTAATGAACAATGTTTTTATTTCTCAAAGTAGTATTCAATCAATAACATTATAGTCATGGTCTAGGTCAGCCACATTCAGATGTTGTTCATAATTTAGAGTATAGACTTACTCTATTATCTGATACTACAAGGGTTGGTCACCTCAGTCCCTCACTATGCAAAACATAATTCAGAGTTTAGGATGGATTATATAACACAGAAATTAAGAAATAAGCTTCTAGAATAAATAATATGATACACACGCGCATTTTAGTTTGTGAAAGGGTTTATTTCATACCTCAGGTAACCAATTGGGATTCTCAGCATCAGCCATGACAATGTTGAGCCAGTGAGAGTTCCTGGTTTCGACCTCGGAAACAAATTTGAGCAGGGAATTACAGAGCCTGCACTTGGGTGAGTAGAATTCCAACAAAGTCGCCTCCTTGGCGCTTGCCAGAGCCGAAGCAAATGCCCTCTGCTCTGCCTCCGACTGTATGAGAGTCGTTTTCTTTTTCCAACCTGAAACAGAGCTCGCAAAATTGAAAGCTATTAAACCAAGGTTTTGGAGAGACTTCAATGGCCAAGGACCCTCAAACTTGCAGGGACTAGGACTAGTGTTAGGGTTTGTTTCATTCCATGGCCATTTCAGGCAAAACATTTGTTTAGGTTTAGGATTGGGAACAGAAATCGAATCCATTAAGCAGCATCAGAGACTACAAACAATAGTCAAATAGCTAGTAGGATATATATCATAAAGAAATGACAACATCCTTCCATAAATATGATGAACTTTTTATAATTTTAATATAAATTATTTTAACCATGAAATGATAATAATATAGATAAAGTAATGTATCTACAATAATATTTATTCAATGAATATTATATTTGATTTATTAATTTGAATATATAGATGATAAATATATGAATATAATAATTGATGTATCTCAAACGAAATATTTTAATTATTAATACTACTTGAATATGTTAATAAGAAAATTTTAAAAGTACATAAATATTTGTTCATATAAAATTAGTCTATTAAATAGTAAATAATGTGTTATATACTTTAATTTTAGAAACTTGTACTTTAGTTGAATAAATATATTATATAATTACTTGGGGCTTAAAAAATGATTATTAGATATTCATTAACTTGAATCAAGAAAAATATAAAGTATTTAATGATAATTTAATTTATTGAATTTCCATATTTATAGAATTAATTTAAAGAAGTAATGATAAAAATATATGGTATTGTTTATTTTAATAATTCTTGAAAGTAAAATAGAGGAATAAGAGTTATCTTTTAGGTTGTTAACGTTGTTAAAGTGAGTTATTCAAATCCAATCTGATCCAGTTCACTATAGGTTGATTAGTTATTAAGTCAATTTAACTCGACTTATTTATTAGTGAGTTGAAAAATTTTGAATTCGACGAACTTATAATAGACTAGTTCACTAAATAACATTTTTTTAATTAAATAATAATAATTTTTTAATTCAAATCTAAATAAATTTCAATTGAAAGTGATGTTAAATTTAAAAGACAATTCAAAATAAACAATATAATATAATCCAAATACAATAAAAAATAATCTTAAACTTTAAATATAAACAAAAAAACAAACACAGAATACAAAATTAAGTAAGTTAATGAATCAACAAGTCAAGATCAAAAATTAACCCATATCAAAATTTTATTTATTTTGTTTCAATTCAATTCAGTCCGAACTCGTGATAGATCTCAAACCGGACCAGATTAGCTTACATATTCCAACCCATTCTATCAACATTAGGTTTTCTTAACAAAAATAAATAAATCTCATTTTAATTTGTTGAATTAATGATTAAATAATATGAAATTAAAAATATTTACAACAAGATGCGGCTTTACTTTATAAGGATCGTATAAATGAAATAAGAATATGAAATTTAAGCACAGTAACGAGTATAAAAATTATATGTAGAATTTTTAGAAACATGAAATTAATTTATAAAATTATTAAAGTGTGTTTGCTTTTTAAAATATTAATATATACATGTAATTACAAAATGAATCAAACATGAAGAAGAAGAAAAATACAGAAGAAGAATATGAGAGAAAAAAAGAAAGAAATTTATAAATTGACGTAAGAAATTAGTGTCTCTTAAAAATGATTAAAGATAAATGTTAAATTGACTGGAAAAAAAAATTATAATCTAAGTTAAGATGAAAGAAAAATACAATTTTTAATTTTTCAAAGTTCAAATTCTCTTTCAATATCATAAAAGAGAATTCATGACAAGAAGAAAGAAGGGTTACACATAATTATATGTACCACAGAAATTATACCTATTAACAAATTTAAATACATCTAGAATGAAATGAAAATCTAGTTTTATAATCTTATAAAAGTTTACAATTTAAGATTGTGTTTGTATTATACGATGAAATTGTTAATGTTAATGACTAAGGATACCTGAGCGAGTTTGTTGGATATTTATTTCTGTGGGTATGTAACAATTTGGAAGAACAAATTTGTTGGATGAAATTTTTATCTTATCTATATATATGAATGAAGAGATATGAGACGATGTATTATATATCACTCAAGAAAAACAAAAATAATTAGCTTCTTGAGAACTACAGCTAGAAGTTTGTTAAAGTAAGAAATACATTTTGGTTTTCCCATATTTATGGTGATGACAAAATCTTTTTTGTGTTGTTTGAAACCCCTATCATTGTTATATATTTATATATCTTATTCTTTATTATATATAAAATTATGCTAGATGATTCATATTGAACACACAAGTGTCAAGAACTACCTATATTATCGTGTTGTCTTTGGTAGTTTATTATACAAGCTAAACAATCTGTAACAGCAACAAAGTCAAAAAACAACAAGGCTAATTCTTTGTATCATAATTCATAAGTTTAAACATAAATATGGTGGTTTAGAGTTTGCAAGTTGCACTATGCAACCCTAACTTTCTTATCAACCACTTATCAACTTAAAAAATCAATCAGTCTCAGACTAAGTGCATACAATACATGAATTTTACTAATTTATGCAGTACACAAGCCATAAATTACAGGTGTACAGTACACCACTATAGTTAATAACAAGAACTGACTCCACTAATTTCTTTTTGTACATATTTTAATCAATATGCAAATTAACAAAGACAAGTTTGCAACCTGAACTCCACTACACATGAAAAAAGCTCATCTATTGCAGAACAATCCTAATAAAGTTTTTTGTTCCAGGAATAAAAGCTATGAAAATTGCTGGCTTTATATCAAATGGATATTATGCATAAGAAAGCAACAAACAATATAGAAAAGCTATGGTATTCACAAACTAATCTCCACACCATTAATTTGGTTAATAGGTCCCAAGATTTCTATCAGGAAGGTGAAAAGAGTAAGTCCCACAGACAGAATGAGTTTGCTCTCAACAAGAAAACAACCGTTACTAACATAACCTAAAAGATAATGTAGTTAATTTGGTTAATAGGCTCCAAGATTTCTATTAGGAAGGTGAAAAGAGTAAGCCCCACAGACAAAATGAGTTTGCTCTCAACAAGAAAACAACCGTTACTAACATAACCTAAAAGATAATGTAGTTAAATATCGGGAGTCGAGACTGGTCCCAGATAATCTCCTTCCAAACTGACCAATGCTTGAAAGTCCCTATCTGCTTCCATCCACTTAGTACCTATTACTGAAAAGCGAAGTATGACATCTTTTCCAATTTTTGACAATTTGTCATTCATGAAGCAAGCATTTTCACCAGGAACATATTCGTAATCAGGCATCTTCAAATGTGAGAGATAGACATTCTCAATTGGACCACATCTCATGAAAACTCCATGCTTTAGAACCTTGTGGACAACACCCTCCAATATCTCTCCCTTGAAAATCTTGAAGGTAATGGCATTAAAAACAACAGGCAAGAGCACATCCCCATGCTGTCTGACCTTTCCTTCCCCTATTTTCTCCAGTGTGGTCACAGCAAGAAAGTATCCCAGATCTTTGGTTGCTTTCTTCATAGCAAAGTCACTCAGCAGGCGGATGATGATTGCCCTCTGTAGCATCAGACCTTGTGGTTGCAGATTTTCTGGAGCAATGATGACATTCCAAGACAGCTGAACTTTGAGAAACATTGTTTATTTGTTCCTAGTTCTTCTGCCATCGAATAAAAAAATATCAGTAACTAATTCAAATTTGAAAGGCACAAGTATTCTTCAACAAAGTTAGCAGTACATTTTAAAGATTTGGTTTTTGTATCAATATTTTAATCTTCCGAGACTAGTATTAATGTCACCAAAGTCACTTTGTACTAGGAAATCACAGAGTTGTGACACTAACAATCATAGATAAACATATAACTTTTTCCCAGTTTACAACTTCTCAAATAGAGACACATTCTTACTTCATAATATGTTGCTAGACAAAACATTTTGCAATTTTAATTTAATACAAATTTTATCCAGCAAGATGCATACCCACATTTTATCTTAAATATATATTCTCAAAGCTGTTAACTTGTAACCACAACTACAGTTTCAATAATGAGGGTATAGTGACTCGAAGCTCCTACAGTCGGTGAACTGGGATCCAAATAATGACCATATGCAGTTGCTGGAAGCTCTCTTAGTGCACAAATCACATCCTTGTTATTCAGTGAAGTTCAGGGACTAATCTAAGAGATTTTCCAATGATTAAAGAAATACCGAGCACGATTCTACTGCTGCTATAACTACTTAATTATTTTTAAGGACCACTTTATCAGAGAGAATAATACTTCGAAGATCAAAATGACGGTTTACTAAAAAAATACACTATCTACATAACACATACTATCAAGAATACAGTTGAATTGTCACATGTCTCTGTTTTATAGCTAATTACAACAATTTACATCTGCAAAGTTGACAGTTGAGACGACAACAGAGTTGAGTGTTCATTTATCTTTTCTTCTTCTTTCTAACAGCAATGACTTTCAAGAAGATGACTACCCAAAAGCCCTCGTCATCAAAGGGTTTAACCCTTAATGTTTTTTCACCCACCTATTCAAATCAAAAGACCCAACAAATACCAAAAGTCTTCCTAAATTCCCGACTACTCCCAACAAATTTAAAACCTAATTTCCCACACCTTAGGTTTTTCCTATATTTTGAAGATAGCAAAAGTTTAAGAGGATGAAGCAAAACGCCATTAAACTTGTTAATTACCTCAAAAGAGTCAAATACTAGCCATAAAACACCCCATAAATAACCTCACACTCAAAAACTCCCTACACCCAACAAATCTCAAACCATGCATGACTCCGTAGAGGGCGAGATAGAAATTTAAGAAAGAATGGAGAAGAAGGAACTTACCGAAGACAAAAACTCTCTTTTGATACTCTACACTATCTCTTAGTAAGCTTGTAAGAGAGAAAGGTGTTGTAAGTTGGGGAGTAGGAGAGGAGGAAGGAGAATAGAAGAAGAACTAACGAAAGGAATTTTTTTTTTTTTAAAGAAACATTAAAATTTCAAATATTTATTCGCACCCCCAATTACTAAAGTCACCCCTATTATGCCCAATTTCTATCACAAACAGTTAGAGGCCGAACTATATACTTGATATACCGTCCGCAAATTACTATTTCAACCCCTCAATTTAAATGTTACTGTCACCATCCATACAACTAAAACTAAAATATAATACAAACATATTATATGTATATATATGTATTAAAAACATTGTTCAGTTATGCAATTTTATCTATATATTAATACATTTTTATTTAATATTTCAAAAAATAATTTTAAAATTTTCAATTAATTATTTTTAATTTTAAAAATATATATATTTGAGAGGAATGAAAAGTTACAAGATCATCTATCATTTTCTCTATATTTTCATTGTTTATATGTAGCAATTTTAACAAAGAAATACAAAATAAAATAAAATGACTAATTTATTTAATTTTTATGAAACATTGAAACAATATATATATATATATATATATATATATATATATATATATATATATATATATATATATATAAACAAGTTGAAATGTTGTAGGTTCACTTTTTTAAAGAATAAAATGGATTTTGTTAGTAAAATATATTTTCACATTCAAATTAGTTAAGTATGTAAATGATGTTTTATTATCATAATTAGTGTTTAATTAACCAATTTTATCAATAATATTTTAATCTTGATGTTAATATGATCAATATAGTCAACACTTGTCACAAAAGTTGTTTTGACTGATATGTAGTTGGTTAGACAATTATAGTGTGTCTTTATACAAGACCGAGTACATCAAAATATAGACGATGGAAAAATATTCAAACATAAATATATGTATTATAATAATTATGAACATTATTTTATAGATATTATTATGAATATTTTTTTTATTAGTTGTATATATATTGGTAGCCTATGAATAAAAGAAAGAATGTTTTTTCTTTCTTTAAAATTTATCACATATATATATTGTAAATACTAAAATAATAAAAAAATACACTTCATCTTAAGAACTTAAATACATAAAGTGAAATTAGAAGATACCGACAACATGGTATAACTTTTTCTTGAAGAAGCAACTCAAGATTGGCAAATTATTTCAACATGCTTTTAGTAAGATATTTATGATTTCACATTGGCTACGAATCTCTCACAATTCTAGCCGTTGAGTACTCTTTAACTTTGTGACATTATAATATAGCAAATTAGCCCTATTTTAGTTTTGGTATGCGATGTATATTTTTCACAAAGATTAACAACTACACAGAATATACGAAAGAAACAAAGTAGAAAAGCAAGAAACAAACTTAAAGGACACTGAACAACGTTAAAGAAAAAACTTGTTATAGAAATATTAATGTTTGACTCAATTATAACAAAGAGAAACAAAGTTTACGAGAAAGAGAACAAAAATAAATCTTGCATGTAACGTTTAAGCTTTTATTTCCAACTCTCATGTCTGTAACCATTATTATTTTTGGCAAAGCATTGTCTTTCTCTATGCTTCTATTCTGTATGGGACCATTGGTACTTTTACTTTTTTACCCCTTCCATGCCTGCTACCAATACTACCGTCTTCTTGGTAACGAATTGATCCAAAAGTGCATGGTACATAGCTTTCTGTTAGGTAGCTACCTAGTGTTCGTTAAAAGCATTTCCTTTTTCTAAATTTTTAATCGAATTTCAATCTGTAATTTTTTTTTGTCTTATTTCCATGTGTCTAATTTTTATTTTTATTTTTTTTAATTTTCAAAGTAGCAATGACTAAAATTGAATGACTTTAATTTTCATTGATGGAATTAAGAAAAAGAATTTGTCAGATTAAAACCTAATTTGATTTCTTTTAAAGAAATAAAAAACACATTACACTCGAAATATATAATATCATTTTTCTCACATTACAATCAAAGATTGTCAAGAGATATATGAAATTCACTTAGTTATACGTCTGAAAAAGACAATATTATTTTAAAAACTACATATAAAATATTTCTATAATTTAAAGTTGTTAGGATTTAATATTTGATTTAATATTTCATATCTTGTTAGGTTTTAAGATTTTGTTTGTTATTATTTCTGTTTATTATTATTCTGTGTATATAGCTGATAGGTTAAATAGAATTATAACTAATTCTGTTATAATCTTGATGTATAAATATTTGTATCTGCATTATGCAAAGATAATACACAGATTATTCTTTGCTTCTCATTATTTAACATGGTATCAAAGCTTGTCTGATCCGTCTCTTTGCTGTCTGTCGGCGGTCAGCCGCCATGGCCGCCGGCAGTCCCCTAAATTTTTTTCTTTAACCTGTGTTTTTAATGGGCTCCAATTGCCCTAGTCAAGTTCTGGCCTTTTCTTTCCAGTATCATCAAATTCAGAGTTTGTTTGAGTATTAACCTGTGTTTCTCATTAGAGTGGGATTCAAACTCATTCCCTTTGGGACCGAAAGTCTCTTTTTCGAATAATCCAAGAAAGCCTAATGCCTTTGCTGATTACTCCGTTGTGCACCACCGTTACCCGCCACCGGTCATCGTCCGCCGCCGGCCTCCGTATTGCCGACCACCTACCGCCGCCTCTCTCACTAAATTCGTTTGTGCTGGGTTTCTCTATTCTGCCCCTGATTTGTCGTTGCCACCTTAATAAGCTGTCGTATTTGCTTTGCTCAAGATTAAGAGTGCCTCATGAAGTGCACTAGTCGTCATTTGTTCAAGGCATTTAAGTCCCTTAAGGTTTGTTGCAATATTAGGGTGGTTAAGTTCCTACAAGTTTGTGGTTGTTAGCCTTTTAGTTTCAGTTGTTGCAGGGTAGTGTAGTCCCTGCAAGTTTGTTGCTATTTGCCTCTGCAGGACAGATGTTTTCCTGAAGGCTTGTTGCTGTTTAGGGCAGTTAAGTCCCTTGAAGTTTTGTTTAGGACAGTTAAGTCCCTTGAAGTTTTGTTTAGGGCAGTTAAGTCCCTTGAAGTTTTGTTTAGGACAGTTAAGTCCCTTGAAGTTTTGTTTAGGGCAGTTAAGTCCCTTGAAGTTTTGTTTAAGGCAGTTAAGTCCCTTGAAGTTTTGTTGAGGACAGTTAAGTCCCTTGAAGTTTTGTTTAGGGCAGTTAAGTCCCTTGAAGTTTTGTTGCTCTTTAGGGCAGTTAAGTTCCTTGAAGTTTTGTTTTGTTTAGGACAATTAAGTCCCTTGAAGTTTTGTTTAGGACAGGTAAGTCCCTTGAAGTTTTGTTTAGGGCAGGTAAGCCCAAGTTTTGTTTAGGGCAGGTAAGCCCCTTGAAGTTTTGTTTAGGGTAGTTAAGCCCCTTAAAGTTTTGTTTAGGGCAGTTAAGCCCCTTGAAGTTTTGTTGCTGATTAGAGCAGTTAAGTCCCTCAAAGTGTTGCTATTTAGGGCAGTTAAATCCCTGAAAGTTTTTGCATTTAATCTTCAATATTTAAACTTGTCAAAGTTTTAGATATGTTATAGTTAAAAGGAGCTCAATACATTTTATGTACTCAGGGCTAGTTTTTTCTATACTTTCGTATCCTAAAAGATATTATTGCTATTGTCTCAGTTACTACAAGTAGTTTATGTCATTTTTTGGGCTAAGATTCTAGGTAATTTTATTAAATGATATATTAATAATTAACATATTGACCCCTATACTCGATTCCTAGTTAGATCAATAGGAGCTTGAACTAACTAACAAATAATATAACATCCAATAAAAATTCACCATAAGAAATTAATATATAAACTAATAATTTAAAAAGGAATTTTTTTAACGACCCCTTACTAATTCAAACCCAATTATTTATTAGACTTTTAACTATGTTATTCTTTGAAACGCATGATATTACTGTACTAGAGTTTGTGACCATGTTATTATTCATTAAAATCTATGATATTCTGTTTTTAAGAAGCAAATGACGATATAGATTCACTTAATAACTTAACATTTTCATTATTATTTCACATTAACGAACATAAAGATGATACATTTGATTATAATAAGTACATCTATTTTAGTATTTCATCATATAATTAATTTATTTTATTTGGAGTTTCATTTTGAAGATGTATAACATCAAGTTTTGCACCAATAAGTGATGTTATAGAAATAAAGTTATACTTCAGATGAAATAATTGTAAAAATACTTAAAAATATATTTATATTTTTTAACTATATTTTGAATTTTTTCTATCCAACCTAATATTTTATATTCTTTTCCAATTTATAGTTTTCTAATAGTTATATGTTGATTCCAGTAAGAAAAAAAACATAACTATGTATTTTTTTACCATTGTTGTTTACGAGGATGATAACAACTATCACAAAAGAAACATATAGTGAAATAATAAATTTGTAATCTATAGTTTGCTATAAAACTGTTATAAAATTTTCAAAATTACGAGTGAAATAAAAAAAAAATATTACCAGCAAAAATCACATGTGAACTAATAAGAATTTCATATAAACACCTTATACATTCTTGAATATATCTTTATCGGAAATAAGCAACAATATAAAATGGACATAGCATTTTATCATAGCTGGAAATATATAGCACTTTTTTATTTTTGGCATATAATCGTGTATCTTTCCCAAAAGTAAAAGTTTGGCTGTATTAACTTGAGACACAAGAAAAATAAATAAATTCCCTGCAGTTTGTACAAAATCCCAATTATATCCTTAGTCTTGTGATGCCACAGTTAATTGAGAAAGCCTTGTTGTGAACTCCACATTGCCGCAGCATGCTTCACGTTTAGAAAACACCGTATCAGAAGCTACTTTACATATTATTCTGTCTCTGTCTCTTTTTCTGTCCCTTTTCTTTTCTTGAGTTGAGATATCTCTGTGCTTAAGGAAAACTCACACGCACTCCACCTATATATAAGTTGAGCATCATCACCACCAAAGCCAGAGCAAAGCATAATACAAACCGACACAAGAGGATACTACTTCCATATTGAATCACCATGGCATTGTCCAATGGAACTTCAACGACCGCTTTGATTCCTCAAAGTGGCACAGCTTCCATCCAACATCGTGCCTCTTTGCCCAATCCATTTGATCTTACTGACGATCAGATCCTCGACATTGTTTATCTAGCCCACCTCAATGATGATGAAATTTGCGACACAGATAAACTTTACAGCCTTGTCTCCAACATTGTCCTTCGGGTAATTCCCATCCATTTTGTCGACTATTTTTTATATCTAATGTTCATCATATTCAGTTTTTCAATAACTCAAATAGCATCGTTGATTAATTATTACAAATGTTTTAATTTAATGTCCCTTATATTTTTTTAGAACATAATGCACTGTATAGAATAGCTATATGGAGTAGCTAACTTTCAACTTTCTAATTGTTTTACAGAGCCAATCTCTGATTTCCGCAAGCAGTTCCAAACCAGAATTCGTTACACTGAAGCTGATTTCTTGCCAGGTTAATTTTTAAGCACGTGTTATGGTAGATCATCTAAATCTAATAGGTGTGGTTAGTATTTAATTTGACACTTATATACAATCGATGACACAGATGATATCCACACGTGCTGCTGCGCACTGCGTACACCAGACAACAATGTGGATACTTCAACATCTGAAATGCTATTCCTGGGATGCGAAAGCGCTGATAGCAATAGCTGCTCTGTCTTTGGAGTACGGGAGTTTCGTGCACCTTTCTCAGTTTCAAACAAACGATGTGCTTGGAAACTCGTTGAGGCAGCTGAATCAAGTTCAGAGCAGGAATGTGTCTGCTGTTGCCGAACTTGTCACGTACACAGTGACAGCGTTTCAGCAAATCAAAGAGTGGGCAAGGTATGCTGCTGATGGTTATGATCCAGAGGACGTGCCTGACTTGACAGAAGCCTTTCAAGCCATCCTTGTTGTTGTATACTGGACAATTGCTGCCACTGTTGCTTCCACTGGCAACCTTGTCGGTGTATCGTAAGTTTTCATCTATTCAACTCATATCCAAGTTTTTAACTCAGGACTCGAACTGAAAAACATTGATCTTATTGTATAACTTATATTGTTTGTTTTGATCAGGAGCTATAAGTTATCAGAATACAAATTCAGGCTTTCCGCTGCTGTTGAGAAATTGACAACGCATCTTGGACATTGCAGTGTGCAAATAGGTTGATAAATTATTTGTTTCCTGTTCTTTAAATCCTTTGGAGTTTGGAGACTGTTTAAGGTTGTCATAACAGTATAGTGAGAGTATGTCTTTATTTGTTCAGGCAATGTACGAGATTACGTTATCATCAGGAACATCTATGACAGGCCTAAAGATATTGTAGACTTTTTGAAGGCTCTGATCTACCCTCAAAAAAAGGGGCCCGAGAATCCCAAGATATTTCAAGGGAGCAACCTAGTTACAAAGGTTAGTTCGTTACTTTTGTTGCAATAAAAGTATTAACTGGGTATTGTTGCAACCTAATTATGGATGGAGAGAGACCGAGTTGAGTGATTATGTTGTGTTTTTTATTTTTTATTTTTGCCACAAACAGGGCATTGAAGTGTTCAGGCAGAAACACGTGCTGCTCTTCATCTCGGGTCTGGACAGCGTTGAAGATGAGATTTCGCTCTTGAATTCAATGTACGACAGACTGCAAGAGGATCCAAAAGAAGCAAAAGGTTTCAAGAAAGAAGATTTTAAGATTTTGTGGATCCCCATTGTGGAGGAGTGGAACGAGGGCGGCAGGGAACAGTTCAAAGCTTTGAAGAGTGGCATCAAATTTTACGTGGTGGAATACTTTTACGAGTTACCAGGGTTGAAGATAATAAAGGATAGAGAAAGGTTGAATTTTGATATTCAGCCAATTGCCCCGTTGTTGAACCCCAGAGGTACCATAATGAATGAAAACGCCCTGGAAGTGATCTTTGAATGGGGTATAGAAGCCTTCCCTTTCAGGAAAATTGATGGTGAAGAACTCACTCTAAAATGGAAGTGGCTTTGGGATTTAATCTTAAAAGCAACACCAGGACTGCAGGTACTCTACATTTTTCAATTTATGTCGGTAAAATGGGATTAAAGAAGAATTTCTTATTTAATTTACGATGTGAATCAGGTTAAGGAGAACAGATACATCTTTATCTATGGAGGTAGCAACAGTGCATGGATCCAAAACTTCACACACGAACTGTCAAGGATAAAAATGAACGAGAGTATCCAGCGAGCAGATATTATAATAGAGTACTATCAACTGGGGAAGGGGAAGGGGAAGAGTGAACCCAACAACAGTGTTCCGAGTTTCTGGATTGGCGTGGAAAGGAAGAAGCAGAACAAGAAACACCAAGAGGTTGTGGACTGCGAGATTCAAAAAATTGTCAAGTGCTTATTCTGCTTGAAACGAGACCCACAAGGATGGGCCATTCTGAGCAAAGGGCATAACATTAAGCACCTTTGCCATGGGCAGGCTGTATACCAGACCGTGGCGGAGTTTCAAAACTGGAAAGGTAAAGTTTTTGAGAGAGAAGGATTCGACATTGCCTTCAAGGAGTACTACGACGCCAAGGAAAAAGAGATATCTGCCATTCAACCATGCGAGGACTACACTTCAACTTCAAGTGTCATAGCTACCATCACATGCCCCAACCCCACATGCGGCCGTGTCATGGAGGTCTCTTCTGTTAACTACAAGTGCTGCCATCGTGATGATGCTTTGAATTGTTGACTTTCAACTGGTGGAAGATGAAGAAGAAGAAGAAGAAGGGCCTCAGTTTCGTTTTTCTACTTTCTTCAACTTCCAAGTTCTGCTCCCATTTTTCTTTGCTTACTATGCATCGTGTGAGATACTCTACTACACTATACGCCAACCTGGTTTACCCCTTCAATGGGTAGACAAAGCTAGAATAAGACTCTCTTTTCTCTGTCCCTCTCTAGTCGAATTTCTTTTTTCAATAAAGTTATAAATTACGTTTTTTTTTTCTTTTTTTTAATCCACATTTACATTTCTATTTATTTTGTTCCTTATTACTTTGTGGCATCAATTCTCCTTCGTATACAATACTTAATTTCGACTACTTTTTTTTATTGATGGAAAAAACTTATTTGATTGGTTCGAAATACACCCAAAGCACAATCTCTAACGTCCATTTTAAGTTTAATTAAACATACGAAATATATGTTATCGTCTTGGTTACTTATTTCATATATTTTTACATTGCGTCATGCAATAAAATAAAAATTGACATGTGCCACGTTGATTTATTGATTCAAATTGATAAATAAAAGCCTTTTCATTAAATACAGTTAACGCCGTGAAGTTTTTGAACATGTGTCACATTGACGCTTCCAGGTGGCATCGTTTCAAGTGCATGAATTATAAAAGGGTGAAATCCCTTAAATGCAGTTAACGCCGTAAAGTTTTTGAACATTGCTGACGCTTCCAGGTGGCATCGTTTCAAGTGCATAGATGAATTATAAAAGGGTGAAATCCCTAAATTAAAAGGGTGTATTTGAAGGTGAAATTCCTAAATTAAAAGGGATTTCACCCTTTTATAATTCATAATTCACCTATGCACTTGAAACGATGTCAGCTGAAAGCGTCAGCGTGCCACATGTTCAAAAACTTCACGTTGTTAACTGAAAAGCTTTTATTGATTTAAATTGACAAAATTAGGGACCTAATTGATCACTTCCAAAATTGGAGGACCCAATTGAAACAAACCCCAAATATTGGGACCTCCGAACCTATTAAACCAAATATTTATTTCTGATGTTAAAATAAGATTATATAACACAAACATAATATAAGAATGCACTCATTGTTCAATTAAGTATATAACAAAAATAATGTTATATATATATATATATATATATATATATATATATATATATATATATATATATATATATATATATATATATATATATATATATATATATATATATATATATATATATATATATATACTACACAAGTTAAGTGCAAGATTATATATAATGATGGATTGCTTGTAAAAGATTGATATTAAGCTTGAATTTAGAGACAAACATTTATCACAAATATGCACTTTCATATAACAATCTATAACAATTTTATATGATAAAATAATTTTTTATATATCTTAGTATTAACGAATATTCACCTTGATTTAAAGTTACAAATTTGAATAGACTCTCACAAAATATCATGTTTGTCTACATGTGTCAATAGAACTCAAAATCTAATCAAATCTCATAATAAAATTCATATTATACATTATCAACCTACTAGTACTTCCCCCAATACTACCTACATAATTTATGATATTTAGTTTAATAATACCATTATAGTTGTTACTAAGAACATCAAAACATCTTTCATCATCATCCTATATTTATTAATCACATTGTGATTGCATATCTGTAATAATATTCAACTTAAATTAACCCGTCATGGAATATATTAATTTTAAATAATAGATTTTAGACAAATATGAATGAAAGTTGAATAATAAATATATTGTTTAAAGGATAACCCACATAATTTGGTTGACAAAATTTTTTGCATTATATCAATATCATCTTCATATTTGAGTGATATTTTTATTGAAGGGAATAAATTTATACAATTTTTTTCTCGCTTAATTTGGGAGTATCATGTTTTAGTGAAAATATATTATTTAAGCGATAAAACTAACTCCTAAATTATATGTTTTCATTAGAAAAAAAAATCAATATTAAAATTCTCTCTCCCAAACACTCAACCTTACATTTCAAGAATGAGACTAATGATTCATGTTACAAACTTCTTCTAATCATGAACTCTTTATCACTTAATATACCTCACATAATTTGAGCAATAAAAGTATTTTAAAATAGATAACTATTTTATTTTTTATTGTATAAACTTCAAACCACAAAGGAAATTTATTGTCTAAATAACAAAAAGAAAACTTGAACAATATTCTATAATAAATATAATCACATACGTGTTATTCAAATAACATATATATATATATATATATATATATATATATATATATATATATATATATATATATATATATATATATAATCGATAATTTCATAAAATAGTTTTAACTCCATTCCTTTCCCTTTTATCTATACAAACAAGTTTTATACCTCTAATACAACATGTTTTTGCTATCAAGACAGCAATTTTAATTATCAATCATGCATTTATAACACCTAAAGCAAATCAATACAGTTTCAACTATCTCAAAGTTTAACTATTCAAAAGTTAAGAATCAATTTCAACGTCACTCGAGATATTTCAAAATAATTTGAAGATTTGTTTTAGTTTAATGATATGTTATTTTATCCAATAGTCATTTGCTTATGAGACAATAATAATAATAATTCTAAAATAATAAAAAGAATTGAAAATACACGACATTTAAAAATGATTTGAAGTAAGAAAAACTTCAAACTAAATTTTAATTGATTGGAAATTGTGTATCACCTTCTAGCAACCAAACTCACGAAAAAAGAAGGCTTTAAAAAATTATGTATTTTCTTTTTTGAAAGATGATAAATTTTATAAATAAATAAATACTTAAAATTATAATTTATAAGTATAAATTAAAATTTTAACATTCCTTTTTTTTAAATAAACAATTTTGGGTTTATACATATTAGTGTCTTTAAATATTTAGTTTCATCATAATTCATTGATTAAAAATAAGATTGGTTTAAAGTATATAATGATGCAAATTTTATTTTATAAATTAATTTTGTAAGATGTATTTAGATTTTAATTTTATTTTTTAACTAAATTTATAAATGGACTTAAATGGGTGAATTTAACATCTTTTTAACTTTTAGGACTTTAAGATTAACATTTAAGAAATTGTATGGTTTTGGTTATTTAACTAATAACACTTTTATTTGAGTAGGTTAATTTATATGACTCCTGTATCATTTTATGGAAAATTCAACAATATCACTTAATTTTGAAATTCTTATTTGTGTAAGGATTGGGTTGACTTGGTGGATGTTGTGAAACTCATAATTGGAGAGGGAATGAAAAAGGAAGAAACCAGTTTTTAATTTTTAGTACGACCGTAGCATTCATATGGATGAAACAAAGTGTCTCACCTCAATTGCACACAAACATATATTTATATAATTGGAAAATTATGCAAACAAACTTGAAGAACACGGATAATACAAAAGAGAAAACACACATGTTATAGAATACTTCAATTGCTAACTGGTCCATAAAGAAAAAGATCGAAGCTTCCTTATAACGAATTAATTTCCTTTTTAACCTTTCTTATACTTTCAGACATTAGAGAATCATTGAATTTATATAATGCCAAAGCAAGCCTCAGCTTAATCAAGAAAAAAGAAAAAGAAAAAAGCAATTGTACCAAAGTTTGAGGTTGTTAGAAAACTTGTTTATTCATTCATACTTCCTAAATATATAATTTATAAATACAATTTATGTTATTACCCTTCTACCTATACATTTTTTTTTATTAAATTTTGGTTAAGTGTATTAATTACTGAACCAATTAATACCCCCTTTTACTCTCTTTTTTACAGCATATTCTCATTTACTTTTAAATACAAGTTTTCCAGATTAATAGATAATAACACATTGCGTTTAACTATACTACTAGATCACAAAATAAGTTGGATTTTTTATATAAAAAAAATTGAAATATATTAAAAGTACCAGAAACAGATTTGAAATTCATAAATTGATTAGAAGCATTTTAAGTTATCACTATTTTTCAAGAAGGATGTAAGTATATTTGATAAGATTTTGAGAATATGTTCCATCTAATTGTAGGTGGAATACCATAATTTAATAGAAATCATCACCCTGCACTCATTCCATCACCATATCTCATTCCATCATCCTACATACACCAAAAACCTTCTCAAACATCTCATACGCATCTCTCACATAACTTCAAATTTCAAATAGGTAATAATCAACAAACACATTCAATTTCAACCAAAATTTAAACAACAATCTATAAATCATAAAAACCTAAGAGAAGGAGAAAGGGAGAAAGAGGAGAAGGATATTAAAGAAGAGAAGAAGAAAGGGAAAAAGAGAAATGGAAGGTAGATGATGGAAAATATAGAAAGAAAGAGAAAAATGATGGTGAAAGACTATGAAAGTGAAGGGAGAACAACAACAACAAAAAATTCTAAAGATAAAAAATATTTCAAATTTTGATACGTAAAACACTTTATTAACATATTAAATAGAATATTTAAAAAATAACGATATAATTGAATAAAAACATTACATAAAAACATAAATAAATTATAAATTTAAATAGATATCATATTACTAATTCAATCATGAAATTACTAATAAAAGCTAATAAAAAAAAGGGTTAAATATGTTTTTGGTCCCATAACTTTTTAGTGAAAATTGGAATTAGTCTCTCTTCAAAACTTTGACCTAATTTAGTATCTCAACTTTAGAACTATATGAATTTAGTCCTTTTAACTAAATTTTGTTGTTGGGTTTATTTGATGTTTCAAGCAAGTTTCTCATTTAACAATGAAGCAAAGAAGTGTCAGCCAGTGTAAACAATCCAATGCTTGAAACATCAAATAAACCCAACAAAATTTAGTTAAAAGGACTAAATTCATACATTTCTAAAATTGGAGGACTAAATTAGGCCAAAATTTTGAAGAGGCACTAATTCCAATTTTCATTGAGAATGAAGGGACCAAAAAAAATTATGTATACCTTTTATAATCCACTATTAACAGCTCTATTATTTAAGTTTTAAATCAGATTAAGCTTTACCTAAACTACCTAAACTTTCAAAATAAATTAAAATAAAATGAATGAAAATATTAAAGCGAAAGTCTCTTCATCTTCAAATTCACACTCTAACAAAAAAAATCATTGAAAGACACAAACAAAAAGCAGAGCTTGAAGAGTAAAGTTATATGCACATTTATTACTTTTAGGAACCTATTTAATATATATGTATTCCTGTAAAGATATTTGAGTTTCAGCTTCTGTATATCCTTTTTCTAAATAATAATAATAATTCATGTAAAAGAGTAATTATACCGCGCGTAATTTGACTCAGATTCCTAAATAATCCTAATTACTGGAGGGTATATCATAAAATTCCAAACATTCCACATGTTTCACCTCATATCATGTAAACCTAAAAGAGGGAGAAATTCGGGTATTGAAGAAGAGAAGAAAAAAACGGAGAAAGAGAAATGGAAGGTGGACGATAGAGAAAAGAGAAAGAAAAGAAAAAATGATGGTGAAAGATGGTGGAAGTGAAAGAAAAACAAAAATCAAAGAAATTCTAAAAGTAAAAACTAATCTATATTTTGATATGTAACTATTTATCAACATATTTAATTAGTATTGTTGAAAAGGTCATTCGGTCCAATTTGATCAAATTCATTATGAATTTGTCATTTAGTGACCAATCTAACCTAGTTCATTATTATTAAACCAAAAAAAAATTAAATTTAATTCGGCTCATTACGGGTTGATGAGCTAAACAGACTCAAAACAAATTAAATTTAAATATTATTATTTTCTTTTAAATTCAAAACAAATTACAGTTTTTTTATAATTAAATTTAAATAATTTCACCCTAAAATGATGTACAATTCAAAATAAAAAAATTAACATACAATTCAAATATAATCCAAAAACAAATCCAAAAAAGAATAAATAAACTTATAATATTGATAATTTTTGTGTCATTTATTCATTTATAATATTAAGGTACTGAATGAAAAATTTATAATATTTTGTTCTCTTGAAACATCTTTTTCTTTATTCCCATTTATAATATAATAAGAAAATGTTAACTAATAATATTAAAACGTAAAATAAAAAATTTAGTTCATCACGGATTCAATCTCGATGAGTCAGGTTGAAAATTGACCCGAATAACAGATATTTATTTTTTTCAAACCCAACCCAGTTTGAATCTGTGGTGGGCCGGGAGCAAGTTCTAACCAATTTTGAGAACACTATATTTAATAAAATATTTAAAAAAATAAAGATTTAATTCAATAAAATATTATATAAAAATATAAGTAAATTATAAACTTAAATAGAGATCAAATTACTAATTCAATGATGAAATTACTAATAAAAGCTAATAAAAACAATTATGAATACTTTTTATAATCCACTATTTGCAGCTCTATTATTAAGTTTTAAATCAGATTAAGCTTTACCTGAACTACCTAAAATTTCAAAATAAAATATAATGAAAGTCTCTTCACCTTCAAATTCACACTCTAACCAAAAAAGAACAAACCATTGAAAGATACAAACAAAAAGCAGAGCTTGAAGAGTAAAGTTATATCCACATTATTACTTTTAGAAACCTATATGTATATATATTTGAGTTTTTCGTCTTTCATTTTGGGCTTTTATATATCCTTTTCTAAATAATAATGATTCATGTAAAAGAGTAATTATACCGCCCACATTCCTAAATAATCTTAATTACTGGAGGGTATATCACAAAATTCTCAGCATTCCACATGTTTCACGCTCATATCATTGTCCACTTCAGAAGCAACATAGTGTTTTGTCTTTCACCGCTAAACTGCGTATATAAATGTGGTAGCAATATCATCTTCATCACAAGACAAGGTTTCCTCTGCTCTCAAACACAAACTTCCTCAGAAGATACAAATCAGTAATCACCATGGCTTTGGCATTACTCAACCCATCTGCAAGTGTCACTACTACACAGCAGAAAGACCAACTCCCCAACCCTTTTGAGCTCCAAGACTCTCAGATCCGCTACAAGGTTTATCTCACTCACGTCAATGACGACAAAGAGTACGATGGGGATGTCCTTTTCAACCTTGTGTCCAACATTCTCAACTCCGCCTCAGCTCAAGTTTCAGCAACTACTGTAATTAGCGTTTACAAATTTATCTAAAATTCGTTCGTCGTTGTTACACCTTAACCTTAGCATGCATATGACATCATTATGTCTAAACAAATAACACATGTAAATGTTTAACTGGGTGGTGATATGTCACAGGTTTCTGCCACAAGTTTCAAACCGGACTTCCCTACTCTGAAGCAGCTTTCTTGTCAGGTTATTAGCATATCATATTATGAGTTTACTTTATGGGGTTTTTGATTTTTTTTTTTGTGGTGCTGATAATTGATTATGGTAACGGCTATCAACGAGCAATAGATGATAACCACACGTGGAAGTCCAGAATGTGCACACCATACAACACTCAAGATTCTTCAGCAACTGAGTGGATTCTCGTGGGGTGCGAAGGCGGTGATAGCTCTAGCTGCATTCTCTTTGGAATATGGGGAATTTTGGCGGCTTGATCGTGTTCAAGTAGCAGATCAATTCGGGAACTCTTTGAAGCAGCTTAACCAAGTCCAAATTAGCAGAAAGGTCCCTTCAGACATGACTGATCTGGTCACAGTTTTAGGGGAAGTGCTAAATTACATCAATCTGTGGGAAAAATGGTCTGTTATGGATTACGACACTGAGGCAGTGCCTTCATTGTTAGCTGCCATGCAAGAGATCCCTCTTGCTGTCTACTGGACAATTGCTTCCATTGTTGCTTCTGTTGGCAACCTCGTCGGTATATCGTAAGTCCTTTTCATTGCAAACTAATTTACATAATCTGGAAATAGAAGTGAATGTATGTGACTCTGATAAAATGTTTTTTTTTTTACTTATCTTATCAGTATTACAGAACTTTAAAGTTTATTTAAAGAATCTCGCCTTGTTTCACTTTAACAAGACAAGGTTAACTGTTGCAGAATATAAATGGACTTTTACTTAACTTTTTTGGTTTCAGGGAGCATAAATTATCAAACTTTAAAGACAGGCTTAATAAGATTGTGATCAAGTTGAAGACCCATATGGAAAATGGCAGATGGGAAATAGGTATACATGTGTTTAAAGGCTTTCTGTTCATCCAATCCTTTGGAATTTTTACCTCAAATAGTAATAGGATATTGTCTTCATTAATTTGTTGCAGGGAGGATACAAGATTACAAAATCCGTATCGATATTAGATATCCTAAAATTAAAGATGTTGTGGATCTGTTGGACATTCTGATTATTCCTGCGTCTGACAGCGGAACTTCCATACCCAAAATATTTGAAGACAGCGTCCAAATTAAAAATGTTTGTGTTAAACCAGACACTTGCATTAGACTTGACTTACAGTAACAATTACTATTTTTATAAATTTCGTGACAAGTTTTCCCTTTAATTTATTCTAGATATTTGAAAATTAGTCTTCAATTTAAAAAGTTCTCAAAAGAGAGAAATTTCATTCAAAATAAACTAATACATCAAAATCCCCTTGAATGCATTAAATGTAAATTATGATGTCCTTTTCATGTCTTGTGTAATTTACCAAACAGGGTATTGAAGTGTTCAAGCAGAAATACGTGATGCTGTTCATTTCGGGCCTCGACAGCATTGGAGATGAGATTTTGCTTTTGAGTTCCATATACAGGAGATTGCAAGAGCACGCAGGAGAAGAAATAAAAGGTTTCAAGAAAGGTGATTTCAGGATCTTATGGATCCCCGTTGTGGATGATTGGAACACCGATAACACTAGGAGGGAGAAGTTTTATAATTTGAAGAAAAGCATGAAATGGCACGTGTTGGAGTACTTTGAAAAGTTACCAGGACACGATATAATAGTGCAGAAACTTAAATACGATGGCAAGCCTATAGTGACAGTGATCAACCCCCAAGGTCAGATAATAAATGAGAATGCATTGCAGATTATTTTTGAATGGGAGATCGAAGCGTTTCCTTTTAGGCAAATTGACGTTGATGATCTCAACAGAAAATGGAAATGGTTTTGGAATTTATTGGAGAAAACAGATGACAAAGCAAAGGTAAGCGCATATATACAATT
This sequence comes from Vigna mungo, assembly GCA_036885675.1. Lineage (NCBI taxonomy): Eukaryota > Viridiplantae > Streptophyta > Magnoliopsida > Fabales > Fabaceae > Vigna > Vigna mungo. The sequence continues at coordinate 39,025,402 of CP144692.1, read as the reverse complement.
GCATGTAACATATGGAAATTTTTTCTTACAAGAATCATTAATTCGAACATACAGCTATATCCATGAATCAAATGGTTTGCATTTAACTAATTTGTTACTGTACTTAATATATGTTTACGACGTGAATTACCAGCTGTTGGGAAGGGATAATACAAGTTGCGTGTTCATCTATGGAGGTAACGACAGTAATTGGATCCAAAACATGAAGAACGCAATTGGAAAGATTGAGAAGCATGAGATCAATAATGTGGACGTTAACATAGAGAGGTATCAGCTGGGGGAGCATAACCCTGATCATGTACCCTCATTTTGGATCGGTCTTGATGGGAAGAAGAAGAACAAGGAGTGCAAGGGAAGAGTGGACTGTGAAATTCAGGAAGTTGTGAGGACCTTGCTTTGCCTTAAACAAGATCCACTGGGATGGGTTGTTCTTAGCAGGGGGCGTAACTTAAAGCTACTGGGTCATGGTGAGCCTATGTATCAAACTGTGCTTGAATTTGAGAAATGGAAAAACACAGTGCTCGAGAAAGAAACCTTTGATGTAGCCTTCAAAGAACATTATGATGTGGTGAAAGAGAGATATGCCAGTCGCCCATATGATCATACTTCAAGTGTTCTAGCCACCATAACTTGCCCAAATACCTCATGTGGAAGAGTCATGGAAGTGACATCAATTCAGTATAGGTGCTGTCATGGTAGTGCAAACAGTTGCAATGTCTGATTTCACCACAGGTCAACGATTATCTTTCAAAGTCTGCTCTGCTTAAATATGGAGTTTCAATGTAACTTTCCTTGTTTACTTCATATGTATTGTCCAATAGCTACTTTGCTTGCCCTTCAATGGGTTGAAACTAAATAATGACTTCTTTTTTTGTGTGTATGGTAGTTGATTTTCATTGAATAAAGGTAGTATTACATGCTCCAATAATATGAGTTGGAACGGTGTCGATATATAAGGATTTTAACCATGTTGCTAAACTCTAGGGATCGTGGTTTGAACAAGAAGAAGAAAATAATATATAGTACTCATGCAGCTGGCTCAGGCGGACGAATTTCATTAATGTCAAAGTCGTACGTGTTGGCGGTGGATTTCGATGAAGAAAGATATTATAAATCGAGGTTGTGCTTTTCATGCAAAATTTCACTTTATTAAAATTTAAGTCGTATCTATTTGCACGATAAAATTGAAAAATAAAATAAAGTAAATATTAATTAAGGCGGTGTTTGGTTTATGATTTTCTATAACGTAGATGACGAAACATCATTTATCGAGTACAGATATATAATTTTAAAGCTTTAGTAAAGCTAATGTTGATTATTTAATTTCACATAAGTACTCTCATATGTCCATCTTCTAAGATTTCTGTCTAGAAGCATCTTTGTTGATGAGTAAAATTACGTTAGTACCTTTGTTCTTTCCTTGAAGCCTAAATTTTTCCGATCCTATTTGGGAAGCGGCATCATCTTTTTCTAAAGTTTTGCGAACTTGCACCAAATTGCCTATGATATCCTTTGTCATCCCACATTTCCCACGAACCCCATAAGGGGTAGGTTATGAAAATTACACTAGAAGGCACATTTCACGCCTTGAAAGGCCCCAGCAGAAGCTACTTCATATATTAATTGTCTTTTTTCGAAACTCTTCATTTACCAATAAAATAGGAGAAATGATTCTTTAACACACCTAAATTTTTATATTCATTTGACACTACTCTTACTTATATTTTACTCTCTTCTTTCTTGAAAAACTATAAAACTTTATACTTTCTGGACCATTTTATTCTTGTATTCTGTGTCAAATAAATGTAAAAGTGTGTCATGGTATTATTACTCACTAATTCTACCAAATCTACACTCTTGTGGCCTCTTCAGCTTATATGTGTGTATATATATATATACACGTGGACCAACCAAACTCCACAAGGCATCCTTTGCTTTCAGATTTTACAAGTTCAAGAGTACTTGCTTTGCTCCCAAAACCTGATTCACCATGTCACTGTCCAATGAAGCTGATGCTACTTCCAATCAGCAGAAACCCCAGCTGTCGAAACCCTTTGATCTCACCGACTCTGTGATCCGTAAGAAAGTTTATGCCACCCACCTCCATGATTATGACAAGTGCGATGTAGATGTCCTTTTCGATGTTGAAGTGTTGTACTTAAGGTACGATGTAATTCACTTCTTTTCATTCTCCCTCCGAACAAAAGCAAATCTTCCTTGATAGATTGTTTCTTTCTATGTATAGATTTATAGGTAATATCACCTTTTCAATGTATATTAGCTATAAATAATTCACACTACGGATGTCTAATTATCATTTAAATCTAATTAACGTAATTGGTTATATCGTGAGTGACAGACAAGGTTAACTGAAAGCAAAGCTTATCAGACCGTGTTCCAACCAGAGTTTCGTACAATGAAGCTTATTTCCTGTCAGGTTATCTCATGGCACAACCATTGTTCCTTACTTTATTTCCACATATATTAATATGCTTTATTTTTGTTCATTCAAAAAGGGTGAGTTCGTTTGTATTATATTATGATCTCGCGTTTGCAAAAGCACAAAATTTAATACACTTCAAGAATATTTTAAACAAGTAATAGAATGATATGATAACAGATGATAACCACACCCCGTGGTGAACATTATGTACACCAAGCGACAATGAGCATTCTTCATCACCTCAGAAACTACTCGTGGGATGCGAAGGCACTAGTGACTCTAGTTGCTTTCGCTTTGGAGTATGGGAATCTTCTGCATCTCAGTGATGTTGCAACACCAGATAATCTACTTACACTCTCCTTGAAACAACTGAATCAAATTCAAACCAGAAAGGACCCTGCCACCATTTTGGTGCCATTGGTGATGAAGGTGCTTCACGACATCCAAGAGTGGACAAGATTGTCTTCTTTTGGTTACGACATACTGGATGTGCCATCTTTGTCTGATGCCCTTCAAGAGGTTCCTGCTGTTGTATATTGGATAATTTCTTCCCTTGTTGCTGCCACTGGAAATATCGTTGGTGTGTCGTAAGTTATCTTCTCAACTGTCACTGATATAATTCACTGGTGCATGTTGACGTACGTGATAAGTGTGTAGAATATATATATATATATATATATATATATATATATATATTATAACTGATTATAATAACTCAAATTCTTTATTAATGTATTTCAGGGACTATGTATTATCGCATTTTGTGGAAAGGCTTTCTTCTACTGCTTCTAGATTCCAGGATCATTTTAAATTGAGCCGAGAGCAAAAAGGTTATGCTATGCTTTTTATTGTATTTAATTTTATTGCAAGCCAATAAGTATTATGAAACTGATCATCAGATGCTAAAAAGAAGAATATCTATTTGTTGCAGGTTATGCAGATGCATACTACAAGCGCAAGAAGGCATTTTCTAATCCGAAAGATATTGTAAAACTCTTAAGGCTTCTGGTCCAACATAATGGATCTAAGGTCCAAATATATGATGGCAGCATCAAAACCACCATTGTTAGTCTCTAAGAAATTTAGACTCCTCATCTTTTGCCTGTCTTTTGATATGATAAAAATATGCCGATTAATCTATCCAAAAGTTGACGACTGTGTCAACATATTCTTTTGAAAAAAATTAATCTAGCCTTTTTCACTTATATTGCCAAATTGGAATCATCTTAAAGACAAAACTAATGATGATGTCTTTTTCTTTTTGGTGTATGTTCAAAACAGGATATTGGAGTCTTCGACCAGAAATATGTCTTGTTGTTCATTTCAAGCCTCGACAAGATTGAAGATGAGATTTCACTTTTGAATTCACTCTACGACAGACTGCAGGAAAATCCAAGTGAAATAATAAAAACCTACAAGAAAGAGGATTTCAAGATTTTATGGATTCCCATTGTGACTTTCTGGGACGACAAGCAAAGACTCAAATTCAATGCGTTGAAGGATACCATCAAATGGTACGCGGTGGAGTTCTTCACTGAGCTACCAGGCACTGACCTAATAAAAGAGAAATTTAATTACTGGGGTAAACCTATTATACCACTGCTCACCCCTCTCGGTGTCACGTTGAATGAAGATGCTATGGACTTGATTTTCCAATGGGGGATCGACGCGTTTCCCTTTAGGAAATCTGATGGCATTGACCTTACTCTAAAATGGAAGTGGTTCTGGGATGCAACAAAGAAAGCAAATCTTGGGATACAGCAGGTAAACCCATTGTTCACAGCTGTTATCTAATCACCTCAGTTAGATGTAATAGTGCACTACTTTTTAGGAATAATCATAGAGATTGATATGAAATTTATCTAATTATGTACCTTTGTTTTCAACGTGAATTAGGTCACGGGAGATAGGTATATTTTCATCTATGGGGGTGCTGACAAAAAGTGGATCCAAGACTTCGCAGTAGCAGTGGAGAAAACAAAAGGGCATGCAGCTATCTTAAACACAGATACTATAATAGATCACTATGAGTTGGGGAAGGATGATCCCAGGGTTGTTCCTGGTTTCTGGATCGAAATAGAAAGGAAGAGACTGAAGAAGCATAAGGATGTGGCGGACTGTGAGATTCAAAAAATTGTGAGGACGTTGCTTTGCCTTAAACAAGACCAACAAGGATGGGCTATTCTTACCAAAGGGTCTAACGTGAGGGTTCTGGGTCACGGTGAGCCTATGCGTCAAACTTTGGTTGAGTTTGATGCATGGAAAGACAAAGTGTTTCAAAAAGGATTTGACGTGGCCTTCGATGAATACTATAAGTCTTGGATAAACTTAAATGACACATATTTTTCACATGCACATAAACCTTTCTTAGCCACCAAAGTTAGGTATTAGGAACCAAAGTTTGGTGCAAGTTAGGAACCAAAGTTTGGTACAAGTTAGGCACCAAAGTTATGCACAAGTTAGTCACCAAAGTTAGGCACCAAAGTTAGGCATAAGTTAGACATCTAACCATCAAATGCACTCATTTTCTCTCTAAGAGTTCTAACTCTTAAGTCATCTCTATGACAACCAGGAGGTACCTAAACGACTACGGCAATGAGGTCTACGTTTCTGCCCGATCAGTTTCTTCAATAGAGCAAATAAGTTTCAACTCTTTTTTCTCCTTTCGCTCTTAATTGAGATTATGCTTAATGATCTCTTTTCGCATGTGAGTTGTAATGTCCTTTCCTAGTTTCCTATTGATCAGAGGTCTTAAGGACTCTTTCTGATATCTATTTGGTGTTTTGTAAGCGTTTATAGAGTTCCTTGAGCTCTAAGCAAGGGTTCAGTGTTTATAGAGTTAAGTTGCTTCGGTGTAAGGTAAGGGAAGTTAGTATTTGTCTTTAAATTGGATAATAATGTATGAAATTGTGACTGCATGTATGTTGTTGTATACTGTTGGCTATGTCTAAAATGATTGTTTTAGTGTTAATTTTGTGTTTGATTAAGAATAATGAATGATATGATGCTTTATTCTTTGTGTGAATTCTATGTTGACTTAGAGTAACCTTGTGAATGCAGTTGGTATGATTGTCTCGGTGTTAATTTTTTGTTGAAATGTTAAGAGTAAAGGTGTGAGTAGAGTTATAGGTCAATTTGGTCTAAAATAGAGGTTTAAGAGATGATTTTCTGAAATACTAGTCTAAAGTGAGAATTTGTGATTTAGGGCAGTTAATTTGGTCATTTATAACTTGTTTGAATGAGAATTAGCTTATACATGTGTTAGAATGGAGTGGTAGTCATTTTGGAGTATTTGCATAGTTGTTTAAGTGTATTTTGGGGGTTTAAAGTAATGAGAATTTGAATTTTAGGTTTTGTGTCTAAATGGTTATTTTGGAGAGTATTGGTAAGTTATTTGTGACTTGTTGGAGTCCTTAAATTGTTTAAAAATGAGTATAACTTGTGGAATTCAACTTGGGTCTCTAAAGTGAGGTTAGGATCAATTTTTAGATTGGAATCTTGGGGCAAAACAGTTTAAAACGAGTTTAGGTTGGTTTAGATACATTTGTTTAGATCCATTTTAGTTTAGAATACAACCTAAGATGTTAGAATTTGGGAAAGATGCATAGAATAGGTCATGAGTGGTTGAGGGGTGCAAATTCTGTAGTTTTGGCGTTGCAGAATTATGCAGTCTCGTTGAGAGAGTGTATCTGCTAAGCGAGCAGAACACTTCTAGCTGAGCAAATGTAGTTGCTGAGTGAGCAAAACCCAGTGTTTCTGTTTTCGCATAATGAGTCATGGTGGCTGAGTGAGTGGGCTGACAAATACTTTTAGCTGAGCTAGCAAACTTGGTGGTTGGGTGAAAATATAAGATTTTCAACTAAGTTTTTATATACTTCTTAAGGTGTATTCAATGTATGTGATTGTTTGAATGATTGGCTTATAATACTTTTGGTGAAGTATGAATTGATTTATAATATGAATTAGAAACAAAAATATGTATATGGTTTCAAATGGATTCCATGTAAAGGTGAAGTAATATCAAGGGATTCAAAGTTATGAAGGTTAGTTCCAAGGTGGAACTTCTTGGTGTGGTTTCAAGTGTTGTTAGAATGAATGCATACACCTTAGTCTTGGGGGTTATCCTGACACTATAACGATCATACATTCTCAAGTAAAGAGGTTTGACCCATGTCGTGAAAGTAGCAGGAGGTCCTAGTCCTGGGTGTTTCCAGTATGATCCAAGTTGAGTAATAAGAGACTAAACTTGTGAGTGTGGTAGGATGAAACCCATTGACAATGGCTTTGCAAAGCAGTAGAAGCCACCACAAGTGCACAACCTGTCATAACTAGACATTCATTCTAAGTCCAGACAATCCAAGCAAAATATTGTCATGCATAAAGTGTTTGGTTGTTTTGATGTAATATGTTTGTCTTGTGTACAAAGTTTAAATGTTCATACATATATATATATATATCCTTGCTTTTGTATTGTCTTTTGTGTGTTGTTTTTTCTTTCGCAATGATCACCTAAAAGATGTGAGCTTAGGAAGAAATTTTTACATATGCTCCAGCAAGAGAGGTGAGGGTAAAACAATGGAGTAATTAGATGGATTTATAGAAGTAGATATTTTCTTTATGGAATATTTGTTTTACCTAATCGTTCTTTTAGCATTATGTAATGTTTTATTTGATAATTTTATACTATTAAAATAAAATATTACAATATTATTTAATTTTAAAATTAAAATATATTAATTTTTTTGATAAAATCGAATTTTATTTTATATAAAAGTTCAAAAATTTAAAATATATTTAATATTTTTTAAAATGTTTTTTTCTGATATTCTTCAAATAAAATTACATCATATTGATAAATTTGTCACTTAAAAGGTCTACTCCACAAAAAAAAAATATATATATATATATAGATAAATTAACCCGCTAATAGGTCACTTTATAAAGCTTTATTTTAGAAATGATATATTAAATTCAAAATATGAGATGTGAGTGAATTTTGTCAGAGCGGCTGCAATAGAATGGTTAGTGTGTAATAACAAACCAAGAGAGTTTTTAATATTAACGTGTGCCTTTTAATTTCTACTTAATTTATCTTATTACGTGATAACTCCCAAATTTTCCCCATTTGTGTGTGTTAACATTCTTTTTTTAGTATATTTTAGTTTCTAATTCATTAGAAATAGTACAATTTAGAATAATTAGGATAAAAATAGGTTTTTGTAAAAATAGTGTTAATTTTCTCTTTTTAGTTAAATAAAATAGGTTTGTTAAATAATTAGGTATTTTCTCTTTTAGAAAAATATTTAGAAAATTTTAAATAGGATTTCATGTTTTTAGGCTTTATTTTTCAGTTTATTTTTTTGTTAATTGTTTTGTTAATGTTTGCAGTTATAAATAAAGGAAGGGGGGCTGGTGCTAAATGAATTGAAAAGTGGGCTGAATTGGGTAGAGAAAATGGGCCAATTTTGGTCTGGAGCTTATTAGATTAGGCTGAGCATCAAGTGTTAAGGTTTAATTTGCTGAAGTTGATCAAGCTGAATTGGGCTGCTATTTTGAAGATGGGATGCTACGCTGGCAAAGGTTGAAGTCCTTTTGAAAGGTTTAATGAAACGCTGCGTTTTTATGCTGCGAGAGAGGCAAAACTGATGGGGTCTTTTATTCCCCTTTTCATTTTGACAAAAGCCTATGCAAGCTTCTTTCCCCAATTTACAAACCCGCGAGCTAGGGTTCATCAAGCACAATGAGAAGAAGCAGAGCAGAACCAGACGTGAGCTCCATGGATCAAGAAAGGAAGCTGAATAAAGGATGTTCGGCCCAAAAGAGGAAGCTGGCCCGAGCTTGATCAGAATGAAGATTAAAAGCACTTGCTGAACTGGATTGTCGGTTGGAGAACGAAGTGAAGCTGTCACGGTCATAGTTAGTTCAAGAATCTTCGAGGAGCTTCTAAGCTGTAACCGATTCCTCCCCCCTTCCCATTTTCTTTTCTTTTTCTGCTTTTGGATTTTCCCTATAAAATGGGGTTTTTGTAATGAACATGACACAAGTGGTGGGTGACAGACACCGCTCTCGACTATACACTCTAGATTCTAGATTTTCATGCTTTCATTTAGACTTTCAGCTTTCATTGAGGATAGATACGTTGTTCTTTGCTGCTGATTTCGTGGAGGGATTTCTCGTGGGTGACAGGCCGAGAGATTCCCTTTTGTGATGTTGGGTACAATTCTTGTATTTCAGATTTTTAATATTCAATATAGTGATGTTCTTTTATTTTCATTGCACGATTTTTAGTTTCTTGCTCTTTTAATTTTGATTCTTGCACTTGATTTTACTTTCCTTGCTTTACCATTCAATGATTTTACATTCTAGTTTTATATTTTGAGTTTCTTGCGGGATTGTTTCTTTCTTTTATGATTTTCTTTGCATATCCATTTCTAGTAGAAGTTTTCATTTCCTATATTTTGATTTGTTTTGATAGTAATTGATGATTTGTTTACTGAGTTAGTTGATATGTGATTAGGTTAGATTTCAATTCTGTTTTTCGGTGTTTCAGATTTTATAAATTTCCATTCATAGTTACTGTTTTAATTCCTTTCTTCGCATTCATTCCCATGATAATCCTTATTGTTCATTCACTTAGTTAATTACCAAATTAGGATTTCTTTCAATTAATTGACCATATGTTTCATGCATTTATGTTCTGTCTGCATTCATTCTCAGATTTCAATTTTGATTTCTTTTCCTTATTTTAGTGATTCATAGGTTTATGTTTTGATCTTGCATTGCATGAATAATAGTGTTCATTAGTTTAGGTTATATTTCTTGCATTTAGGATAAAAATAATGCATTGTTATGTAGATTTCATTTTACATATTATTTTCCCCACTTTGTTTTAATAAAATTAGGCTATAATTCTATAATTCTAAACTTGATTTTGCCAAGTCCTTGGATTGATCCCTAGTCAGCCCTATAAACATTAGTGGGGACTAGGTTTTGTTGACTTTTGTGCGACCAAAAATCAGTTCAACACTACGCAAATAATAATAAATAACAAGAGTAAGGTTGAGAGAAATTTGCACAGATGAATTTTATACTGGTTCGGATCTTACCAATCCTATGTCCAATCGCTTATCTCAAATCAAGATAAACAGTTCACTAAGCATAAAACAATTATAAACTACATTCACAAAGAAACAATTTTTAAAAGTTTAGAAACCACCTCTCTTGATACCACAAGAGATGAACCTGCACCTCCTTTGAATCTTCACAAAGGATGAGACACCTCCTCTGAATACTTCACGAAGGATGATCATCTTCCACACACCTCCTCAGACGCACCAAGGATGAACCAACTATTCCTCTATCACCTAGCAATGTACCAACACCATAAACAAGAGTTTCCTTAGCTGAGCAAGAGCACACAATTCTCAAATAGTTCTGAGTTTTTTAGCGCAAGGGAAAAGTTGTTGTTGATGGATAAGGAGAGCCTATTTATAGACTCAAGCAAATACTCTTCCATTCTTCGTAACTGGCCATTTAACACTTTTAATCGATTAATACAAGTGTTAATCGATTAAAATGAGTACAACAGCTAGTTTTCAAAAACCAGAAAACTCCAACGGCTATCTTTAATCAATTATTTTAAGAATTAATCGATTAACTAATCGATTAAAATAGGTAATAATCGATTATTTCCGTGCCAGTTGAGTTTTCAGCACTTGCAACGTTTTAATCGATTAATACTTGATTTAATCGATTAAAATCGTGCATTTTTTATTCATAACAGTAAATATAAAGTATGAATGTACATGGAATCAAAACTAATGAAAATCTAAGTCCTAGGCACTGAACTACAATTATTACAAAAGCTTTTAATAGTAAAACAAGTATTCAAAGGATCTTCTTGAATCTTGATATATCTTGTCTTGGGCATCATCAAAACTTCATCTTCATCATTTTGCTAACAAATTTAAGTAGTTTAATTTTATATGGTGAGTTCTATTTTTAAAATCCAACATAACCTCCGTGATATATTTGAATGTTATTTAACAATTCTGATGTATTATTTCAAGGAATAGAGTACCATATATATACATACAAGGATCCTATAATCCTTCATCTATTAAAGGAAAGACATGTGCACAAATCTGCACAAATTATAATAATATCTAAAATATAACTAACATAATATTTGATTGCCTAATATCCTTGTCAGAGCGGTGCAGCGGAATGGTTAACGCGTTCAACAAACTAAGAGGGGGTGAATTCGTTTCTTATCGCAAATCGTTCTTTTAATAATTTTCTCAATAAAAATAATTTCCTTAAAACAATTTAAACAAATTAAAAGAGTAAGGAAGAGAGAAAATTGCACAGGTAATTTTTATAGGTTTAATACCTATTTTGGTCCCTCTTATGGGAGGGTTTGTTCAAAGTGGTCCCTCCTTTTTGTTAAAGTTCACTTAAGTCCTACCTTTTGCAAAAACTGTTCAAAGTAGTCCTTTTTGCTAACGGCGTTAACTTTCTTAACGGCACAGCTGCCAGGTGGCTAATATTTGCTGAGGTGTAACGTTTTGGCTGTGCTGGCACTATTGTGTGTTTTAAAAAAAATAATTAATTATGACGTGGAATTTAATAAAATTAAGTTTAAATTAAAAATTGAATTTAGGGTTAATTGGGGGTAATTAATTAAAAATCCCATTAAGAACCTTAATTGTTTTTGGAAATCTAAAATGGAGAAAAATCCCCAATCTGAATCCTAAGAACCCTACAACCTGGGAAAGAAATCTGCGACAAATTGCAAAGATGAACAACAAGATGAACTAATTGCAAAGCAACAAGATCAACCAATCTGCGACAAAGATCACCCTGCAGAAAAGCAATCAATGAACAGATGAACGCAGACAAAACAACAGTCCACAACAACAAAAATCAATTCACAAAAACGGAATCAAATCCATTGTCCATGACCATTTTCTATTTCCATGAAGAAGGATCCATTCTCTCAACCAACTCCAGCAAAAGCAGCAGATCAGGTCACTTTACCACACTTGGTTCTGGAATTTTCTCTCTCTCATCCCACACTTATCAGGACCAAACATGATAGAATACAGAGATTCGTTGTCAAATTCCTTACGTTTCCATCCAGCATCCTATGGTCGGAGATATTTTAGATAAGCTCCACCACATTCGAGGCCATTCTGAAGCCGAGTTTCAAACTGGAGAACAACAGTTCCCTCCTCGAGACCCACTGCCTCTTCAAGTTCCTTCACCATGGCATATTTCCTCGCTTTCTCACTAACAAGAAGACCATAATCATCGTGTCCCTCACTCTTGGCATGTTTCCAGGTTTGTGGTTCTAGGGTTCTTACTTAGATTGGGGATTTTTAATTTAATGGGATTTAATGGGATTTTTAGGATTTTTAATGGGATTTTTAATGACAAGAAGACCACAATTAAGGTTTTTAATGGGATTTTTAATTAATTACCCCCAATTAACCCCAAATTCAATTTTTAATTTAAACCTAATTTTATTAAATTACACGTCACAATTAATTATTTTTTTTAAAACACACAACAGTGCCAGCACAGCCAAAACGTTACACCTCAGCAAATATTAGCCACCTGGCAGCTGTGCCGTTAAGAAAGTTAACACCGTTAGCAAAAAGGACCACTTTGAACAGTTTTTACAAAAGGTAGGACTTAAGTGAACTTTTGAAAAAAGGAGGGACCACTTTGAACAAACCCTCCCAAAGGAGGGACCAAAATAGGTATTAAACCAATTTTTATACTGGTTCGGATCACAGAGATCCTACATCCAGTTGTTAATCTCAACCGAGAACTAACGCTTCACTAGCACAAACCAACAAACTGTTACAATCACAAAGAAAATAAAACAGTTTAAGGTTAGAACACCTCTCTTATTACCCCAAGAGATGAAACTCACTTCCCTTGTAACCTACAAGGGATGAACACCTCTTTTGAATCTTCACAAAGGATGAACACCTCCTCCGAATGCTACAACACTCAATCACACTCCCTATGAAAGTTCTCGCTCTATGCCAACAACAACAGCACTCAATCACACCACCTGTGAAAGTTCTCGCTTTATGCCAACACGCTAAGTTCTCAAAGCCACAACACAGGGGTTCAGCAAACCCCAGAACACTTATTACCGCACACTGCAGATTAGAATATAGAAAAAATACACTATATTTCGTACTTTCCGTATTTTAGAATGAGAGTCTCAATGTAATTTATAGAGATCTCACTCAAGGATACCTCCAAAAATCCGTTGTCAACTAATTAATTGTGATAATCAATTTTCCACTTATGGTAATTGATTATGCATTTAATGAATGCACAACAGTAAAAAACTTGCTTAAAAATTCTCATAATTGCTCATGATAATCAATTATGGCAAGTCATAATTAATTATTGATAATTGATTATTATAATTTAATAATCAATTATCTTGAGTATAAAATGAGGTTTTCTGATTTAAAAAATAATTTTAACGCAACCTAAGGCAAGCAATACATAGAATCAAAGATAATCCACATCCTATACATCAATCCACTAAATTAAAAAAAGCTTTAATATAAAAATAAGTCTTCATGAAGATCTTCCTGCAATAAAAGCACTTGAGACTTGACTTTGAGACATCATCAAAATTTCTTCTCTTTAGCTTTATGCTAACAATCCTTTAATAGAATATTTGGCATATCTTAACACCCCCACTCAAGTTGATGCATGGATATCACACATTCCTAACTTGAATAGAGACTCATCAAACAATCTTCTTGACACTCCTTTGGTGAGAACATCAGTCAACTGTAACTCTGATCTTACAAAAGGAAAGGAAATTATTCCAGCTTCAATCTTCTCTTTGATGAAATGTCTATCAATATCAACATGCTTTGTTCTATCACGTTGAACAGGATTATGAGCAATTGCAATAGCCGAAGTATTGTCACAGTACAAATTCATAGCTTCATTTGGTTTAAATCCCAAATCTGATAGCACATTTTTAATACATAAAAGTTCACATACACCTAGTGCTATGCCTCTGAATTCTGCTTCAGCACTAGATCTTGCTACTACAAGTTGTTTTTTACTCCTCCAAGTTACAAGATTCCCTCATACAAAAGTAAAGTATCCAGAGGTAGATCTTCTATCATCTTTTGAACCTGCTCAATCTGCATCAGTGTACCCTTCTACCTTTAAGTTTCCATTATTAGAGAACAAAATTCATTTTCCAGGAGCAGACTTCAAATATCTCAAAATTCTTTCAACAACATCCATATGAAGCTTTCGTGGGTCATGCATAAATTGACTAACAACATCCACTGCATAGGTGATATCTGGACGTGTATGGCACAAATAAATTAATTTTCCTACCAGCCTTTGGTATCTTCCTCTGTCTATGCTTGCTGAATTTGAGCATGGAAAGAGTTTATGATTTTGTTCAATTGGTGTATCAGCTGGTTTACTCCCAAGCAGCCCAATTTCCGATAGTAAATCAATAGTATATTTTCTTTGGCATAAAAAAATACCATGTTTTGATCTAGCTACTTTAATACCCAAAAAATATTTGAGGTTTCCAAGTTGTTTCATCTCAAATTCAGATGAAAGGTATTGTTGTAAACTAGAAATCTCATCTTGGTCATTTCCTGTAACAATCATGTCATCTACATATATAATCAAAGCTGTAATCTTTCCTTTTCCTCTCTTAAATAATAAGGTGTGATCAGAGTTACTTGCTCTATAGCCAAAAGCCTTCATAGAGTTGGTAAACCTTCTAAACCATGCTCTTGGGGATTGTTTTAATCCATATAGAGTCTTCTTTAATTTGCAAACCTTCATTCCATTTGAATCTATTATGCTTGGTGGAGAATCCATATAAATTTCTTCTGAAATTTCTCCATGTAGGAAAGCATTTTTCACATCAAACTGTAAAAGAGGCCAATCTTGGTTTGCAGTCAGCGACAAAAGTATTCTCACAGTATTGAGCTTGGCTACTGGTGCGAACGTCTCTTGGTAATCTACACCATAAGATTGAGTGTAACCTTTAGCCACAAGTCATGCTTTATACCTTTCAATAGTTCCATCAGCTTTATGCTTAATTGTAAAGACCCATTTGCAGCCCACAGTTTTCTTCCCTCTTGGTAAGGACACAAGATCCCAAGTTTTTTTTTTTTCTAAAGCCGCCATCTCCTCAACCATTGCTTCGGTCCATCTAGGATCTGCCAAAGCTTCTTGTACATTACTAGGAATAGAAATTCAAGATAATTGAGATATAAATTATGCATGTGATTGAGATAGCCTGTGAGATGACACATATTTAGTAATGGGATATTTAAATTTGGCTTGGAGGTTTGGTTCATATTTAGTTGGAGGTTGACCACAGTTAGAACGATGTGGAAGATTATATTGAACAGTAGTAGACTCAGTGTTTGGTATGCTGGTGGTTTCAGGCAGACAAGAATCAATTTCATCTAAATTAGTATTATCAGAGATAGGATCAGAAGGTACCTCTGAAGAGTCAAACTGAGCCTGTGGAGAAGATTGAGCCAATTGGTTATGATCAGACGACACTGTATTATCCAGAAAAGAAGTGTTCATATTTAGGATTGGCTCACTTGTTGCAGAATGATCCTCACACAATAATATATAATCAAACATACTAACATCATGATTATGCACTTCACTTTCATGGCCTCCCTAAAGTGGAGAATCAACATAAAAAAATTCATGCTCATTAAATGTCACATCCATAGAGATATAAAATTTCTTTGATGATGGATGGTAAGCACGATAACCTTTTTGAGTTGATCCATAATAAAAGGTTTAAAGAATAATTCTGATGTATTATTTCAAAGAGTAGAGTACCATATTGATAATGTCATATTTTACCATGATTTCAGTATGAATTAAGAGAAAATGTCAACCCTTTCTTTACTTTTTACCTTGTAAATCCTAGTTTTCTTTTAGTTTGTTAAGTGGTTGCACCCCAAGCTTTAATGAGATATTTTGTTCACTAATCCTTGCGTTTATGTGCTTAATGTAATTGGAAGAAGTTTGTGCATCAAATGAAGGCTCTGGAAACCACGAAAAGCGAGAAAAGCAGCAAAAATGAAGAACTAGAATTTTGCTGAAGTCAGGCTCGGGCGCCCCTTTTTGGGGGCGCTTGAGCGCCAGCAGGTCAGAATGCCAGTGCACCAGTTCCTGAGTTTGACAGTCGTGCGCCTGAGCGCCCCTTTTTGGGGGCGCTTGAGCGCCACTTTGCTGACAGGGTAGATTTGCCCTATTTCACAGAAAAACGCGAAGAGTTTTGTATCTTTTTGCACCCAGACTCGTTTTCTCTCGTTTTGGAGCTCTTGGAGGCAGCTTGGAGCTGTGGGAACACTCCTTCTTCTTACTTGGGTTCTCTTCTTTCTTCCATTTCCACCATGGTTGTAAGCTTGAGCTCTCCATTCATGGAGAGCTAGTTCCATTTTTGTTGGGGGATTGATGTAACCACTAAACTCTTATGTAAAGCATTTTGTTTTGAATGAATATATACATCTTTCATTGATTGTTAGTGTTTAATTCCTTCTCTTAATGCTTGTTGTGAAGTTGCTACCCATGACATGATTTAGGGTTTCTTGATATTGGGAAATATTGGGTAAACCTTGACTTGGGTTAAACACCTAAAGGAAATAGTATCTAGGGATAGAACTATGACCTTTGGATGTCTTAAAATCTCATTTCTTAATGCGGAAATAATCATTAGGTTTTCCAAGGGATTGGAGTCTAATGAGGAAGTCTAGGCTCTTTCTACCAAGGGATTGGGGTTTGAGTAAATTAGTAGATTGACATTGACATTTCAATGAAGAGGAAGTGATTTTCTATGCATAAGAGTGAAGTAGGTGAAATCATACCCCCAACAATATCATTCCATTTCATTTCTAATCTCTCCATTTCAAAGTGTTTGAGTGCTTAAGATCATTTTTATCATTTACGTTTTATAATCACTTTAATTGCACTAAAACTCAAATTATGGAAACATTCTTTAGTCTAGGTTAGTTAGAAATTATACGATTGTCTAGTTTCACGAGTCTCTTGGGAAACGATTTCCGGTCTTACCGGTTTATTACTTTAGACGATTTGGTACACTTGCCAAAGAGTTAACAAGTTTTTGGCGCCGTTGCTGGGGGCTCGGTGTTCAAAATAGACTTTTGTGTGATTCTTAACTGATTTAGACTTTATTCTTTTGTGTATAATTTTCTGTTTTATTGTAATTACTATTTTCATATTTTTGGAGCTAACTTGTGGCTCGAGTTTGGTTGTTCTCTAAGTGTATGCAGGGAACTATCCGTACAAGGAGGACTGTGTCATCTGAACCACTCCTTGTCGACCCTGAGATCGAGAAAACAACTCGTAGAAACAACAGTGACACTAGGAGACGACGAGCTATTAGTCAACAAGTTGGCCCTGAATCTTCGACTTCTCTCAACGATCAACCTATTAATCTTCTTGATACTTCTATTGTAAACGAGATGGATGGTACAGGACCGCCTCCACGAAGAACCATAGGGGACTCCATTGCTTACACCCGAGAAATTTCTCAAGCATTGTGAGGCCCACTATGAGTGATAAACTTGCAGAAATGAAGCTAGCTCTACTCCAACTCATCAGTTCTAATCAATTCTCTGGCATGGATAATGAAGACCCTCATGCTCATTTGGTCACTTTCTATGAGTTGTGTGGCTCTGTGGGTGTAGTGGGGGAGGAGGAAGAAGCATTGTATATGAGACTCTTCCCATTTTCTCTAAATGGCAAAGCAAAGGCTTGGCTTCAGTCACAGCCTAATCAAAGTTTGACTAGTTGGGAGGATGTGGAACACAAATTTCTTGCTCGCTTCTTTCCACCATCAAAGAGCACAGAGATAAAAGCTGCAATTGCTACTTTGTTCAAGGAGTAGATGAACCATTGTGTGAAGCCTGGGAAAGATTCAAAGCTTTATTGAGGAAGTGTCCCAGTCATGGCTTTAGCTTGGAGATGCAGGTGCAAACCTTCTGCAATGGATTGCAACCTCATACTAAGATGATACTTGATGCATCTTTTGGTGGGTCGGTTCTATTCAAAACTGCTGATGAAGCCATTGCTGTTATTGAAAACATGGCTTCCACTGATATGCGGAGTCAACATGGGAGGACTCAAGTACAGAAAAGAGGAGTTTATGAACTCAATGCTCAAGATGCTATACTTGCCCAAAACAAGCTTCTTGCTCAACAAATGGAGCTCCTGACCCAAAATATGGCTAAGTTACCTCAGCAGTTGCAAGTAATGCAAAGTCAAGCTCAACCGCATCATCAAGTTATGAGATGTGATTTCTGTGGAGATAATCATCGTAATGGCCATTGCCAAGTTCCTAGTGGTTCCCAATATGAAGAAATCAACTATATGGGGAACTAAGGAAGACAAAATTTCTTCAACAACACCTTCCCTAATCCTTTCAACCAAGGGTGGAGACAAGCACAAGGAGCTTCTGGTAGTAGAAACTCTTATCAACCTGTTCATCAATACTCATCTCAGAATGATAGGAATACAAAACTAGAAGAAACATTGCAGATGTTCATGCAGCAGTCCATCCAAAACCAAAATAATACCAATGCATCTATAAAGAATTTGGAAATGCAAGTTGGTCAGTTGGCCAAGCAGTTGGCAAATCAACAAAGTGGACAATTTTCTGCTAATACTGAGGCCAATCCAAAGGAAGAGTGCAAAGTCATTACCACAAGAAGTGGTAAAGTGTTAGTTGAAAAAGAAGAGAGTAAAAAGAAAAATGATGAGAAAGAGATGGTAGAAGAAGAAAATCAAGAAGAAAGAGGAATGAATGAAGAGATTGTGAGAGAAGAAGAAGAGGAAGTGAATAAAAGTCATGAAGAGGAGAAAAAGCAAAAAGAAAAAGAAATAGTGAAACACCTTCCCTATCCAAAGGTGTATACAAGAAAAGAAAAAGAGAAGCAATTTGAGCGCTTTATTGATATATTCAAAAAGCTTGAGATAAAGATGCCCTTTTCTGAAGCTCTACAACAGATTCCAGCCTATGCTCGGTTCATGAAGGAGCTACTCACCAAAAAGAAGAAATACATTGAAGCTGAAACCATTGAAGTTCAAGGCAACTGTAGTGCCATCATTCAAAAACTTCTCCCATCGAAATTTAAAGATCCTGGTAGTTTTACTATCCCATGCACCATTGGGAAGTTAGCTATTGGGAAGGCTCTAATTGATTTGGGAGCAAGCATCAATATTATGCCCCTCTCGATGTTTCAGAAGATAGGAGAGTTGGAATTGAAGCCTACTCGTATGACTCTCTAACTTGATGATAGATCCATTAAATACCCTCATGGAGTGGTGGAAGATGTGCTAGTCAAGGTTGATAAATTTCTCTTCCTTGTGGATTTTGTTATAATGGAGATGGAGGAGGATACGGAAGTTCCTCTCATTCTTGGGAGACCATTTATGAAGACTGCAAGAGTGTTAATTGATGTTGATAATGGTAAACTCAAGGTGAGAGTGCAGAATGAAGAAGTGAACTTCAATGTTTTTGAAGCTACGTCCCACCCAAATGATGATGAAGCATGTTTTCAAATTGATGCTTTGGATGAAGTATGCTCACACACTGAGAAAGTTGCTTACATTTCATCCCCTTTAGAGAAGACCCTCATTGATGCTTGTGAGGCTCTCAATGAAGAGGAAGAAAAACTGATTGATGAATGTCTGACTAACTTGGATACTTTGAAGGAAATCCCTCCTCATGAAGTGAAGATTGAAGATTTAAATGCCAAGGAGAAAGTCAAAGACAGTAAACTTGAGTTAAAAATGTTAACCCTCATTTGAAGTATGTGTTTCTAGAAGAGGGTGGTGGCAAACCAGTTATCATCAGCAACTCTCTATCTTCCACAGAAGAAGAAAAATTGATTGAAGTTCTCAAAGCTAACAAGGGAGCTATTGGGTGGACAATATCTGATCTCAAAGGAATAAGCCCCTCATATTGCATGCACAAGATATTCATGGAGGAGGACTTTAAGCCAGTAGCTCAACCTCAGAGAAGATTGAATCCTGTAATGAAGGAAGAAGTAAGAAAAGAGGTCTTGAAGCTACTTGAGGCTGGAATCATATACCTAATTTTTGACAGTGCTTGGGTGAGTCCAGTACAAGTTGTCCCAAAGAAAGGTGGGATGACAGTTGTTTGTAATGATAAGAATGAGCTCATACCCACAAGGACTGTAACTGGATGGAGGATGTGCATAGATTATAGAAAGCTGAATAAAGCCACAAGGAAGGATCATTTTCCCCTTCCTTTCATGGATCAGATGTTGGAGAGACTAGTAGGACAAGCTTTCTACTGCTTCCTTGATGGTTATTTTGGATATAACCAAATTGCTGTGGATCCACAAGACCAAGAGAAGACAGCTTTTACTTGTCCATTTGGTGTTTTTGCTTATAGAAAAATGCCATTTGGACTATGTAATGCTCCAGCAACATTTCAAAGATGTATGCAGATTGTCTTTTCAGATTTAATTGAAAAATGCATAGAGGTCTTTATGGATGACTTCTCGATGTTTGGAGGTTCATTTAACCTGTGCTTGTCAAATCTGGAGATTGTTCTTGAAAGATGCATTCAGACAAACCTTATTCTCAATTGGGAAAAATGCCATTTCATGGTGACTGAAGGTATTGTGTTGGGTCATAAAATTTCATCTAAGGGCATTGAAGTTGACAAAGCTAAAGTGGAAGTCATTGAAAAGCTTCCTCCACCGACGAATGTGAAAGGGATAAGAAGCTTTCTTGGGCATGTTGGTTTTTATAGAAGATTTATCAAAGACTTCTCCAAGATTGCTAAACCATTATGCAGCCTTTTGGTAAAGGACACTCCTTTTGTGTTAGATGATGAGTGTTTGAATGCATTCAGGATTTTGAAGGACAAATTAATCTCTGCACCAGTGATCATTGGCCCAAATTGGGACCAAGAGTTTGAATTGATGTGTGATGCCAGTGATTATGCCATAGGTGTTGTCCTTGGCCAAAGAAGAGTAAAGGTCTTTCATGCCATTTACTATGCCAGCAAAGTTCTAAATGGAGCTCAACTCAATTATGCCACAACTGAGAAAGAATTTCTGGCAATAGTGTATGCGTTGGAAAAGTTCAAACCTTATCTCATTGGTTCCAACGTAATCATTTACACGGACCATGCTGCAATAAAGTACTTGCTGACCAAACCGGATTCTAAACCAAGATTGATAAGATGGGTTCTTTTGCTACAAGAGTTTGATTTAGAGATCCGGGATAAAAAAGGAAGTGAAAATGTCATTGTTGACCATCTCTCCAGGCTTGTTAATGAAGAAGTTACCACTAAGGAGAGAGAAATTCGTGAAGAGTTTTGTGATGAGAATTTGATGATGGTGCAACAGAGGCCCTGGTTTGCAGACATAGCCAATTTCAAGGCTGTAGGGATTCTCCCAGATGATCTTTCATGGCAACAAAAGAAGAAATTTTTAAATGATGCTAAACAATTTGTTTGGGATGATCCTTATCTCTTCAAATTAGGTGTTGATGGTTTGTTGAGGCGTTGTGTTATTGCAGAAGAAGCAGCAGGCATCTTATGGCATTGTCATAACTCGCCATATGGTGGACACTTTAATGCTGAAAGAACAACTACTAAGGTGTTGCAATCTGGATTCTATTGGCCTACAATTTTCAAATATGCTTATGCTCATGCAAAGAGTTGTGATAAGTGCCAAAGAGTCGGTACCATCTCAAGAAGGCATGAGATGCCACTGCAGAATATTCTTGAAGTTGAGGTTTTTTATTGTTGGGGAATTGATTTTGTTGGTCCCCTACCCTCTTCATTTAATAATGAGTACATTCTGGTTGCAGTGGATTATGTCAGCAAGTGGGTGGAGGCAGCAGCATGCCAAAAGAATGATGCCAACATTGTCATCAAATTCCTAAAAAGGAACATTTTCTCTAGGTTTGGGGTACCCAGAATTCTAATTAGTGATGGTGGATCTCACTTCTGCAACTCTCAACTTGAAAAGTTGCTAAAGCATTATGAAGTGAGGCACAAGGTTGCTTCCCCATACCATCCTCAGACCAACGGCCAAGCCGAGGTTTCCAATAGAGAGATTAAGAGGATTCTTGAGAAAACAGTTTCTTCTTCAAGAAAAGATTGGTCAGCAAAGTTGGACGATACTTTATGGGCCTACAGGACTGCATTGAAGACATCAGTGGGAATGACTCCATTTCAGCTAGTCTATGGTAAAGCTTGTCATTTGCCAGTGGAGATGGAACATAAAGCTTACTGGGCTTTGAAGTTTCTAAACTTTGATCCTACCTTGTCTGCCGAGAAGAGGAAGTTACAGCTTCAAGAGTTGGAAGAGATAAGACTAACAGCCTATGACAACTCCAAGAAGTACAAGGAAAAGGTCAAGTTGTATCATGACAAGAAGCTTCTCAAGAGAGACTTTCAATCTGGTCAACAAGTTCTTCTCTTCAATTCTAGATTCAAGATCCTTCAAGGCAAGTTGAAGTCAAAGTGGTCTGGACCTTTCACCATCAAGGAAGTAAAACCTCATGGAGCCATTGAATTGGTTGATCCTTCCTCAAATGATCCAGAAAGAAGTTGGGTGGTAAATGGTCAGCGTTTGAAACACTACTTGGGTGGTGAGATTCAGCGTCTCACCACAATTATCCATCTATCTGACCCTTGAGCATAACGGTGTCAGGCTCGTGACGTTAAACAAGCGCTTACTGGGAGGCAACCCAGCTTTCTAACCTTTTCTTGTATTTAATTTTGTTTTGATTGCGGGAACTTAGTTTAATATGTTTTTAGTATAATCTGTTGGTTGTGAAAAAGGTGTTTTTAGCTTGAAGTTTTGTGATTGTCATGTTTAGTTAGTAGGGTGTGAATGGTTGCATTGGTGTAATGGTTGAGTGTTGTTATGAATTGGTTTGTTTTTAAGTATGTGAATCTGTTTGGTGTGTCTTGATTGCTAGTTTTGAAACTGTTGCTTGGCATGCTTCATGTCACTTTTGAGTTGTTCATTGCAAAGCCTAGGAATTGTGCACTTAATTTCCCATGTAGGCACTCAATTTCACTCCTTTTGGAGTTGAGCAAGTTTTAATAACCATAACATCTCGATCTGGGTTGATTTGAGCTTACAGAAACATCAAATTTCAAAAAGAGTAGGTGCAGTTGCCAAAATTCTACAGAATTGAATTCTGGTATGGCGCTTAAGCGCCCTCCTCCTAGGGGCGCCCGGGCGCGTGACGTGCAGCACAATTGCCAATTTTCTGAAGAACTGGGCTCTGAGCTGGCGCTCAAGCGCCCTTCTCCCAGGGGCGCCCGGGCGCGCGACCTGCTGTTTGGGCCTGGTTGCACTGTACTTATCCCAACCCACTTCTGAAAACCCTAAGCACCCTCATTCCACATCAGAACACTTTCACTCACGCCCCTTTTTACTCCCAAGCCGCTCTCAACTCACGCCCTTCTTCAATTACAAGCCACCCAAAACCTAATTCTTCAACCTACACACAATTTCCCCAAATCAATCACACTTTCACTCAACCCCATTGATTATCTCGTCACCCCCCACTCAAAGGGTTTGAGTTGCAGCTGCTGCAACATACCAAGGACCGCCCCATTTTCGCCCTAATTTTCACATCCCAAGTGCTTCGCCCCTTCTTCCAACTCATGTAGGTTTTCGTTTTCTTTTGCACCACTAGGGTTTTCGACTGTGCTAGTTTCAAATTCGTGCCATGAATGTTGTTGTTCACTACTTTTCCCAATTTTGTTGATTTCAATTGAATCTTGTTCCCAATCCATTTTGAATCTTTGCACTTTTGAATCCTCTTTGCTGATAGATGTAACATTTATTGGGTTCAATTTTGTTGTTCTGGACTTATACTTGGCTGCCACGGCTTCTGAATTGGGTTGTCTAGGAGATAGGGAAAGCCATAGAACCTGCAGAATTCTTTGCAGACAATCGCGCTCAAGCGCCTATGTTTGAGGGGCGCCCAGGCGCGCGAAAACTGCACAGCAGTGGATGCAAGAAATTCGCGCTCAAGCGCCCTATTTTGAGGGGCGCCCGGGCGCGCGACAACCACACCAGAAGTGGCTTGCAATTGGGCTGTCCCACTTGACAATCGCGCTCAAGCGCCTACTTTTGAGGGGCGCCCAGGCACACGAAAACTGCACAGAAGTGGCTTAAAATTGTGATTTTCAAAGCTATTCTCAGTTTTATACTCCAGTGTGTTTCTAATGCTTTTGATATCTTGTCACTGTACAATATGCTCTGTGAAGTCTTGATTGTGTACTCCAATGCATGCTTGTTCCAAATGCCTCTAAACTTTAATTGCTTACAATTGCACACTTTGTCTTCAATTTGTTTTTGCAGCACATGGCATCTTCATCAGGCCCCAAGCGAATCAAAACTACTGCTGGTAATTCTGAAAGAGGGCACAAGAGAAAAGAACAGAGTCACTCTCATCTCTTCCTCACCAAAGAGCACCGAAAAAACTTTTTCACTGTGCAAAATAGAAAATTGCTTATGGAGAGGAAGGTTGTTTTGCTACCAAACGATGTACCACTGTTTCAAGCTGAGATTGGGAGGGACATCGGGGCACCCTAGCCACTTATCCAGCCCCTGCCAACATTGTTGTAGTTAGGGAATTTTATGCTAACGCCAGGATGTACTCTCAGGATGTTAATCCTTTCATGAGTTATGTGCGTGGCAAACGCATCCCTTTTGACGCAGACACCATCAACAGTTTTCTAAATACAGTTTGGCGAGGGGCTGATGACCAGTGTGATTACAGTCGGCTGAAGGAAGGTGTCATTAATTATGAGGAAATTGAGCAAACACTTTGTATTCCAGGGGGCACATTTCAAAGAAACAGGCAAGAATAACCCCTTCACATCAAACGCTCCTTCCTCACTTCCCTGAGTAAGCTTTGGATGTCTGTGATTCATGCCAACATCTCTCCATGCTCTCACGTCTCGGACATCAGTGCCAACCGTGCTGTTCTTTTATTCTGCATCATCACTGGGAGATCTGTTGATTTGGGCAGATTCATTTCGAATGAAATAACCACTTGTACTCATCCCACTAATGTGAAATCTCCGCTAGGGCACCCATCATTGATCATCCAGCTGTGTGAGCTGGCAGGTGTCGACATCTCCACCCCTCCATTTGAGGTACCCCGCAAAGCAATTGATTTGGCTTATTTTGAAAAATATTGTCTTGATAAGGAAGACATCGTCATTCCACCACCCCAGTCACCTAGGCTCCATCGTCGCTCGCATCCTACTCGCCCTCCAGTTGATCCTTACCAGATGTTAGACATGAAGTTGGCCTTAATTGATGCTAAGTTGGAGGCAGTTAATCGGATTGGTCTGGTTCAAGCGGACATGATGCGTCAGGTGTTTGCCTCCTCTCACCCTAGCCTCATCATACCCGCCGAGTATGTTTCTCGAGTAGCATGGCCTGGGGACCAACCCTATTCTACCGGGGGAGTGGAGCCAGCTCACATGGTGCAACAACTGATGATGATGATGAGCAGGAGGAAGCAGATGATGATGATGATGCGGATGAGGATGCAGATATGAGTGATTAGAGCACATCTTGAGTTTCATAGAACCTGTTATATTGCTTTCTTTTGTTTTGTTTTCTAGTTTAATTACTAAACTTAGTTGAAATTTAGTGTTGCTAGCTTAGGATTTCATGAACATTTTGCGTCTCAACTTGGATGTTTTGGTTGAGTTATCTGGCTTGATAGACTATGCTGATCCATGATGTTAATGCTTGAATTTGAAATGATGTTTGAGATGGATCAAGTTAGTTCAAATTGTGTTGTTTTCTTCATGAAATGTATGAGAATGCCTTATGTTTAACTGTGATCGGTATTTATGGCATTTACTTGATGATGTTTGTGGAACCTTGAGTTAACCTTGTGAGATGTCGAGCCTTAAATTTTTCTTGTGAACGCTATCATGTTAGATCACAACTGACTTTGCCTGAGTTTCTCTGGTTTGAATCATTTTGTTGCTTGTCACACATGATCAAGGTCATGTTGTTCTTCTACCTCAAATAAGCCAACACAAACCTCTTGGACCTTAATGAAAGATGTTTTTTTCCCTTTTTGAACCTCAAACCTAATGAAAATTCCCTGATTTCCCTACCTTGAGCTAAATAGAGTAATCATGTTTTCTGCAAGAGAATGGTTTAAAGTTTGGGAGAATGTGTTTTGTAAGGGTGCATTGAGAAAAATAGAAAAATAGACAAAAAAAATGAGGAAAAAGAAGAAAGAAAAGAGAATTGAATGAAAGAAAGTTGGATTACTAGTTAGAAAGTGGTTGTAACTTAAGTGAAGCAAAAGAGAAACATTGTGCATGAATTGGATTGCTTAATCTCTTAGCTCAAGGTGCTTTGTTGTCCAGAAAAACCATGTTTCTTTCTTAGCCCAACCTCAAGCCAATGAAAGTCCTTGTGATGTTGACTTGCTTATGAATGTGTTTATTTTAGTTGAAACAAATGGCAAAGTTGAGTTGTGTGACATTGTGATAGTAGAGTGATAGACACACACCCTTATACACCGGTGCATTAGAGTGAAACATTACCTTGGGTGAGGATTGGTTCTACATCATTCAGTAAAGCATTGTGCCATGATTGTTGATCTCTTTTAAAATGTGGCATTTGATTTATTGAATGTTTGATAAGCAACACAATAGAAGACTAATCTGTTACACATTTCTAGTCATCTCATGTTAAGCAAGTGTTGTGGATTCTGCTAAGTCTGTGAAAATATTTTTTTGTGTTATAGCCAGATACCTTTTGCTTGAGGTCAACCAAGGTTCTAAGTTTGGGGGAGTTGATAATGTCATATTTTACCATGATTTCAGTGATGAATTAAGAGAAAATGTCAACCCTTTCTTTACTTTTTACCTTGTAAATCCTAGTTTTCTTTTAGTTTGTTAAGTGGTTGCACCCCAAGCTTTAATGAGATATTTTGTTCACTAATCCTTGCTTTTATGTGCTTAATGTAATTGGAAGAAGTTTGTGCATCAAATGAAGGCTTTGGAAACCACGAAAAGCGAGAAAAGCAACAAAAATGAAGAACCAGAATTTTGCTGAAGTCAGGCTCGGGCGCCCCTTTTTGGGGGCGCTTGAGCGCCAGCAGGTCAGAATGCCAGTGCACTAGTTCCTGAGTTTGACAGTCGCGCGCCTGATCGCCCCTTTTTGGGGGCGCTTGAGCGCCACTTTGCTGACAGGGCAAATTTGCCCTATTTCACAGAAAAACGCGAAGAGTTTTGTATCTTTTTGCACCCAGACTCGTTTTCTCTCGTTTTGGAGCTCTTGGAGGCAGCTTGGAGCTGTGGGAACACTCCTTCTTCTTCCTTGGGTTCTCTTCTTTCTTCCATTTCCACAATGGTTGTAAGCTTGAGCTCTCCATTCATGGAGAGCTAGTTCCATTTTTGTTGGGGGATTGATGTAACCACTAAACTCTTATGTAAAGCATTTTGTTTTGAATGAATATATACCTCTTTCATTGATTGTTAGTGTTTAATTTCTTCTCTTAATGCTTGTTGTGAAGTTGCTACCCATGACATGATTTAGGGTTTCTTGATATTGGGAAATTTTGGGTAAACCTTGACTTGGGTTAAACACCTAAAGGAAATAGTATCTAGGGATAGAACTAGGACCTTTGGATGTCTTAAAATCTCATTTCTTAATGCGGAAATAATCATTAGGTTTTCCAAGGGATTGGAGTCTAATGAGGAAGTCTAGGCTCTTTCTACCAAGGGATTGGGGTTTGAGTAAATTAGTAGATTGACATTGACATTTCAATGAAGAGGAAGTGATTTTCTATGCATAAGAGTGAAGTAGGTGAAATCATACCCCCAACAATATCATTCCATTTCATTTCTAATCTCTCCATTTCAAAGTGTTTGAGTGCTTAAGATCACTTTTATCATTTACGTTTTATAATCACTTTAATTGCACTAAAACTCAAATTATGGAAACATTCTTTAGTCTAGGTTAGTTAGAAATTATACGATTGTCTAGTTTCACGAGTCTCTTGGGAAACGATTTCCGGTCTTACCGGTTTATTACTTTAGACGATTTGGTACACTTGCCAAAGAGTTAACACATATATATACATACAAGGATCCTATAATCCTTCATCTATTAAAGGAATGACAGGTGCACAAATCTGCGCAAATTATAATAATATCTAAATTATAACTAACACAATATTTGATTGCCTAATATCCCTTAATAGAATATTTAGCATATCTTAACACCCCCGCTCAAGTTGGTGCATGGATATCACACATTCCCAACTTGAATAGAGACTCATCAAACAATCTTCTTGACACTCCTTTGGTGAAAACATCAGCCAACTGCAATTCTGATCTTACAAAAGGAAATGAAATTATTCCAGATTCAAGCTTCTCTTTGATTAAATGTCTATCAATCTCCACATGCTTTGTTCTATCATGTTGCACAGGATTGTGAGCAATTGCTATAGCTGAAGTATTGTCACAGTACAAACTCATAGTTTCATTTTGTTTAAAGCCCAAATCTGATAGCACATTTTTAATCCATAAAAGTTCACATACACTTAGTGTCATGCCTCTGAATTCTGCTTCAGCACTAGATCTTGCTACTACAGGTTGTTTTTTACTCCTCCAAGTTACAAGATTCCCTCCTACAAAAGTAAAGTATCCAGAGGTAGATCTTCTATCATCTTTTGAACCTGCCCAATTTGCATCAGTGTACCCTTCTACCTTTAAGTTTCCATGATTTGAGAACAAAATTCCTTTTCCAGGAGCAGACTTCAAATATCTCAAAATCCTTTCAACAGCATCCATATGAAGTTTTCGTGGGTCATGCATAAATTGACTAACAACATTCACCGCATATGTGATATATGGACGTGTATGGCACAATAAATTAAATTTCCTACCAGCCTTTGGTATCTTCCTCTGTCTATGCTTGCTGAATTTGAGCATTGAAAGAGATTATGATTTTGTTCAATTGGTGTATCAGCTGGTTTACTCCCAAGCAGCCCAGTTTCCGATAGTAAATCAATAGTATATTTTCTTTGGCATAGAAAAATACCATGTTTTGATCTAGCTACTTCAATACCCAAAATATATTTGAGATTTCCAATTGTTTCATCTCAAATTCAGATGCAAGGTATTGTTGTAAACTAGAAATCTCATCTGGGTCATTTCCTGTAACAATCATGTCATCAACATATATAATCAAAGCTGTAATTTTTCCTTTTCCTCTCTTAAAAAATAATGTGTGATCAGAGTTACTTGCTCTATAGCCAAAAGCCTTCATAAACTTGGTAAACCTTCCAAACCATGCTCTTGGGAATTGTTTTAATCCATATAGAGCCTTCTTTAATTTGCAAACCTTCATTCCAATTGAATTTGTCATGCCTGGTGGAGAATCCATATAAATTTCTTCTTAAATTTCTCCATGTAGGAAAGCATTTTTCACATCAAATTGCAGAAGAGACCAATCTTGGTTTGCAGCTAGCGACAAAAGTATTCTCACAGTATTGAGCTTGGCTACTGGTGCAAACGTCTTTTGGTAATCTACACCATAAGACTGAGTGTAACCTTTAGCCACAAGTCGTGCTTTATACCTCTCAATAGTTCCATCAACTTTATGCTTAATTGTAAAGACTCATTTGCAGCCCATAGTTTTCTTCCCTCTTGGTAAGGACACAAGATCCCAAGTGTTGTTTTTCTCTAAAGCTGTCATCTCCTCAACCATTGCTTCGGTCCATCTAGGATCTGCCAAAGCTTCTTGTACATTACTAGGAATAGAAATTGAAGATAATCGAGATACAAATGATGCATATGACTGGGATAACCTGTGAGATGACACATATTTACTAATGGGATATTTAACTTTGGCTTGGAGGTCTGGTTCGTATTTAGCTGGAGGTTGACCACGGGTAGAACGAAATGGAAGAATATATTGAATAGTAGTAGACTCAGTGTTGGGTGTGTTGGTGGTCTCATGCATAGAAGAATCAATTCCATGATCAATTTGATCTAAATTAGTATTATCAGAGATATGATCAGAAGGTACCTCTGAAGACTCAAGTTGAACCTGTGGAGAAGATTGAGTCAATTGGTTGTGATCAGAAGACACTGTATTATCCAAAAAAGAAGTGTCCATATTTAGGATTGGCTCACTTGCTGCAGAATGATCCTCACATGATAATATATCTTCATAATCAAACATACTAACATCATGATTATGCACTTCACTTTCATTGCCTCCCTGAAGTGGAGAATCAACATAAAAAAATTCATGCTCATTAAATGTCACATCGGTAGAAATATAAAATTTCTTTGATGGTGGATGGTAAGCACAATAACCTTTTTGAGTTGATTCATACCCAACAAAAATACATTTGATCGCTCGTTCTTCAAGCTTTGTACGTTGATGTGGGTGTAAGTAAACATATATAACACATCCAAAAATATGAGGTGGTAAATAAACTATGGGAGGAAGGATACAATGATCAGACAACAAATCATAAGGCCTTCGAAAGTTAAGCATACTGGAAGGGGTTCGATTAATTAAATAAACAGCAGAGCTCACAGTCTCACCCCATAAATGAGATGGGACATTACCATCTATCAAAAATGATCTTGTCACCTCTAATATATGTCTATTTTTCCTCTCAGCCACTCCATTTTGTTGTGGTGAATAAGGACATGTAGTTTGATGCAAGATACCTTTAGTGTTTATGAACTCTATTAATTCATTCTTAAAATATTCCCCTCTATTGTCTGATCGAATGACCTTAATATATGTGTTAAATTGTGTAACAATCAGATGATAGAATGAACGAACCACATCACACACATCACTTTTATGTTTAAGCAAATATACCCAGGTTACCCGAGTACAATCATCAACAAAATTGATAAACCATTTTTTCCATTATGTGTAGATTGCGGGGTAGGGCCCTAAACATCTGTGTGAATTAATGAAAAAGGAAAATCAGTTTTGTTATTGCTTAAAGGAAACACAACACAATGATTTTTTGCCAAAACGCAAGTTTCACAAAAAAATCAGAAATATTGCATTTATGAAATAGTGATGGAAATAATTTTTTTAAATAACCAAAAGAGGGATGTCCCAACCGTTTATGTCACAACCAAATTTCTTTTTTGTTTTTATCTTGTATTTGATCATTCGCAAGACAAGTCAATCTTCTTTTATGTTTTTGTTGTGAGACATTTTCAAGATAATACAGTCCTTCATTCTCTCTATCATTGGCAATCTTCTCCTTGGAATGAATGTTCTGAAAAAAACAATGGGTTGGGTAAAACAAGGCAACACAAGAATGTGATTTGGTTAATTTGCTGACGGAGATAAGATTATAGTTTAATGTAGGAACAAATAAAACATCAGGAATCGATAAGGAGGGTGAGAGAGATATAGTACCTATACCTTCAATAGGAGATGAGACCCCATGGGCATTAATAATAACAGTTTTAGAATAATTAGAGGAAAAATGAGTAAATATATGAGGATCACAAGTCATATGATCAGTAGCACCTAAATCAATTATCCAATCACTACCCTTTGTATCAACAGAAACATTAAGAGTAGAGTTAGATATATCTGATTTGGTCACAAATCCGGCAGCAGTAAAAATATAACTCTTGGAAGCAGCGGAAGTTCCAGAATCATGTTTCTCCGATTGATTGTCATCAGAAGAAGCCATCAGAAATATTCAATGAAAAGAAAGCATTGATTCCTATATTGTAGAGCATATCAGTGTTTGGCTCTTGATAGCATAATAAAAGGTTTAAAGAATAATTCTGATGTATTATTTCAAATAATAGAGTACCATATATATAAATACAAGAATCCTATAACCTTTCATCTATTAAAGGAATGACAGGTATAATAATATCTAAATTATAACTAACACAATATTTGATTGCCTAATATCCCTTAATAGAATATTTAGCATATCTTAACACTATTTTTAAAATCCAACATAACCTCCGTGATATATTTGAAAGTTATTTAACATCATAGTAAATATATGATTTTTGTACTATAAAAATAATACAATAATTCTGAAAAGTATTCTTTGTATTTAACTAAAAAGTTGGTTTGTTAAAGCTCAACCTTCAATTTAAATATGTTCTTACAAAACTTTTATAAAATTATTTTTCGAAAACTAGTTTCGACCATCAACATCACCTATTGATACTATTATTGTAGTAAAAAAATATATTACAATTTTATATTTTTTTCTTGAAAGTATAATATGACTCCAAGGGGTCATGAGCTAGAAGTAGGTGAATCAGTATTTTAAATACGATACTATCTTCTAATGCTACCTTATTTAATCGTATCCTATTTTATTTTTTAATTACTATTATGTTTTCAATATTTGTTGTTTTGATTAACTGGTTCAATTAAGTCTTATTTTCTGCTAAATTGATTTAATTTAGTATTTCTTGTTAGATTCGTATAAATAAATGACATTGAATTCAAGTTAATGTCTTCAATGTAAATATTACCTTTTAGTTTATAATTTTTTGTTTATTTTTTTTTTTTGAAGTTTTTATTTATGCATCCGTGTTAATGTCATGTTACGTGACACTGATAATGTCACCTCACAGTGTTTGTATAATATATTAGTGTTACACATATGTCATAGTCTAGTATTCAATTTAGACTCTATATTTTTTTTACTCAATATAGTTCGAGTTTTATTTAAAAATTGGGCAATGTTTTCCTATTCAAATATAAGATTCGTTCAATTTGTTAAAATCAACAGGATACTAACTTAAAAATTAGTTGAATTCTGTCTATTTACCAATAAAGAAATTACAAAACCTGTTTCATTTTATGAAAAAATACAAAATAAAAATACTATTTATTTTTAAAAAATATTTAAGTAGAAAAATTAATTTAAAAGATATAAAATATATTAATAATTTAATTTAAACTTCATATTATAATATTAATATTTTTAGAGGAATTAAAATTATAAATAAGCTAACTAGAAAAAATACATGATTTTAATTTTTTTAAATATTAAAATTTAAAAATTACAATAAAAGCTTGTCATTACATTTGTAATATTTTATTTTTGTTTTTCTTTAAGGGATGAGTTGGTTCTTCTAGTCAATAGTCAAGTTCATTGTTATGGATAGGACACATTTTGATCAAAATTAAAAAATATATTAGTTTAAAATATGCATTTTTTAAAAAATTTAAATTAAAAGATAAATTTAATTCAATATTTAGTGAAATGATTTGATATATAATTTCTAAAAAATTATGAATAGGACATTAACGCCAACTCAACTCCGTTTATTCAAATGTAACATAAAGAACTGAATTTAAACATTTAACACAGAATGAGACTTGATTTAACGGATACAAAAATATTGGACCAAATCAAATCAAAACCATAAATACTATTTATGACCAAAATAGTAATTAAGTTTTTTTTATCTCTTTTCTTCTTGGGTCCTTTCACATTTTTGGGACAGGAACTTAATTTTTCAATTTCTAAATCTTGGGTGTTGCTCTCTCCACCTCTTTAAGTGGATCATGTATCTTTCCATTATTTTAATTTATTTCAAGAATATTTTACACCTTTCCACTATTTTTTTTTTATTTCAAAAATATTCTAAACCTCCCCACTATCTTTAACAATATTTCTCTTTTTCTCTCTACATTAATAGAGCATTTACATGGTTTAGATTTGAATTTGTGATATATTACAAAATATAAAATTCCGAGGAAACTTCAATATTAGTACTTCTACAATTTCCATTTTATAAAATTAAAAGTTAGATGCAAATATAAAATAATAAACATAATAATATTAATAGTAAATAATGATATATTATTATTATTATATACTAACTTTATAATGATGAAAGAACTAAATAAATTCTAAATCTTTAACAAATAACTTTTTTTTTATATTTTAAGTATTTAATAATATTTTTATATTATTTATCTAATAAATTAAATATTTTATTCAAGTTATTTGAGTCAAACATGTCGGTGAGTTAAAACATAATATAATGTTAAAAATTATAGATATTATATGTAAAAAAACACATATATATAAACATTTTTCTAGAAATTTAGAACAAAATTTTACTATTTATTAAGTAATTTGAAAAGAAAAATATATATTCAACAGGGAAAATAAGATTGAATCAAATTTATTTAAGAAAATATATCAGAAGTTGAAATTTGAGTCATGTAAATGCTCCATTAATGAGCCATGTAAATGTTCCATTAATGTAGAGAGAGAAAGAGAAAGAGAAAGATGGTTAAAGATACTAGAAGGTGTATGGTATTTTTGGAATAAAAAATAATAATAGAAATATGTAAAATATTTTTGAAATAAATTAAAATAGTGGGGAGGTGCAGGACCCACTTGGGGAGATGAAGGAAGCAACACCCAAAAACATAAGTGGTAAGCTCATAGCAATAAGCGTCTTGATCTGACACACTTCCCTATTTCTAACACTTTCACGTCACAAAAGATGACTCCAATCATTGCTCATTGAGTGTTTCATCCTACACCTCCAACAGTTCATCCTGCACCTCCAAAAATTTCATTTTTGACCTTCTGACATCTTATCTTACTTTCTTTTCACTTTTTCTCTCTCTTATTAAAAGCATTCTACACCACTTTAATAATAATTTAATTTAATTTAAAATTCAATTATTATTTAATATAATTTTATATGTTAATAATTATTAAAATATAATTTATATTATAATAATAATTATATTAAAAAATTAAAATATAATAATTAAAATAAAAATAAAAATAGTAAAAATAAAAAATAAAATAATAATAATCAATTTAATTTATTATATAAAAAATATAATAAATTATATTAAAATATTAAATTAAATTAAATAATTATTAAATTTAAATAAAAACAAAATTTTAAAAACAATATTCATCGGATATCCATATCCGAACTGTATGATATCGGATTTCCATATCCGATTAACAAATCTTTTTAAAATTTTATTTTTTCTTTTAATTATAATAGTTATTTAATTTGATTTAATAATTTAATATATTTTTAATATAGTAAATTAAATTAATAATTATTATTTTATTTTATATTTTAATTATTATATTTTAATTTTTTAATATAATTATTAACATATTAAATAATATTTGAATTTTAAATTAAATTAGATTATTATTAAGGTGATGCAGAATGTTTTCAATAAGAGAGAGAAAGAAAATGAAAAGTATTTATTAGAATTAAAATGAAACTTTTGAAAAGTTGGAGGTGTAAGATGAGATGTCAGAAGATTAAAAGTGAAATTTTTGGAGGTGCAGAATGAAGTGTTGGAGGTGTAGGATGAAACACTCTTGCTCATTTATTTTGGATTGCCATATAAAGTAGGAATTTAAAGAAACAGCAAGGGACCATGGATCGAGATTCAAGGATTTTGAACACCTTTGCTTTTCCTTAAACCAGATTCCCAAATATATGTTGCTCTCAACAAAGTGTAATATAAAGCATCTGGGCCAAGCCAAGCAAATGTATCAATTACTGAGATCTAAGAAAAGAACAAGCCGAACAAAGTTATGTTTTGTTGGATCTTTCTAAAGAGAAACATTACAGATACTCATTCCTAATGATACATAACCCAAATTTATATAAGAGATTTTATATTACTTTTTTTTCATCTAAAATCTCAAGATAATAAGTTTATATATATTTTTCTTATATTTTGTCTAAATTTTTCATTTTTATTCTCCATGTCACTTAGATTTCCTTGTATTCACGTTTGAATTTCTGAAATGTTTTATCACATTCAATTATAGTTAAAACTTCACGGATCAAATGATTGAATTGTATATACAAATATTCGTATGTGATATAGCATACCAAAGAATAATAACAGCCTTTCTAAAACTGGATGCTTTCATATTCATTCTATAAATCGGCAAAAATGGATGCTTTCATATTCATTCTCTATCTATTGTTCAAATATTTATCTATTTTTAATTGATACAAAAATATATTAATATGAGAGTACTAGATATTGTATTATTTTAGAGCGAACGAAACGGTATAACGATAAACTAATAAACAGATATTTGTAATTAAGAGTTTGATATTATGTTACACACACGTAAGTAATTTATAATGTTGTATGATACATTCCTTGTGAACTTGACTAAAAAGGTATAATTCAGGAAAAAAAGGTGATATTATAACTATTAAAGCGCATACGTGATAATTACGTTGTACAGAAAAGATGCTATATATAATTTTAAAAATTTTGAATTATATACTATTGTTTTACCCGCAACATCTTTTATTCTTCGGCTGTTTTTACTTATTATATTTAGCTCCCTTTGGTTCTCTAAATTCCAAAATATATATATAAAAAAATGAGTAGTTTCACCTTGACATTATAATAGATTTCATGAACTACAATAAATAAATATATATAATGAAGCTATTCAACTTAATTTCTTTCAATCGTTAGTTAATATTACATGCTTTTAATTTAAAGTGCATAACGTAGATGACGAAACATCATTTATCGAGTACAGATATATAATTTTAAAGCTTTAGCAAAGCTAATGTTGATTATTTAATTTCACATAAGTACTCTCATATGTCCATCTTCTAAGATTTCTGTCTAGAAGCATCTTTGTTGATGAGTAAAATTACGTTAGTACTTTTGTTCTTTCCTTGAAGCCTAAATGTTTCTGATCCTATTTGGGAAGCGGCATCATCTTTTTCTAAAGTTTTGCGAACTTGCACCAAATTGCCTATGATATCCTTTGTCATCCCACATTTCCCATGAACCCCATGAGGGGTAGGTTATGAAAATCACACTAGAAGGCACATTTCACGCCTTGAAAGGCCCCAGCTGAAGCTACTTCGTATATTGTCTTTTTTCGAAACTCTTCATTTACCAATAAAGTAATTCTACCAAATCTACACTCTTGTGGCCTCTATATGTGTGTATATATATATATATACGTGGATGAACCAACCAAACCCCACAAGGCATTCTTTGCTTTCAGATTTTACAAGTTCAAGAATACTTGTTTTGCTCCCAAAACCTGATTCACCATGGCACTGTCCAATGGAGCTGATGCTACTTCCAAGCAGCAGAAACCCCAGCTGCCGAACCCCTTTGATCTCACCGACTCTGAGATCCTTGAGAAAGTTTATGTCACCCACCTCCATGATGATGACAAGTGCGATGTAGATGTCCTTTTCGATGTTGTTTCCAGTGTTGTACATAAGGTACGATGTAATTCACTTCCTTTCATTCATTCATTCTCCCTCCGAACAAATGCAAATCTTCCTTGATAGGTTGTTTCTTTCTATATAGATTTATAGGTAGTATCACCTTTTCAATGTATATTAGCTATAAATATTCACACTGCGGAAGTTTAATTATCATATAAATCTAATTATAACTTAATTGGTTATATCGTGAGTGACAGACAAGGTTAACTGAAAGCAAAGCTTATCAGACCGTTTTCCAACCAGAGTTTCGTACAATGAAGCTGATTTCCTGTCAGGTTATCTCATGGCACAATCATTATTCCTTACTTTATTTCCACATATATTGATATGCTTTATTTTTGTTCATTCAAAAAGGTGAGTTCGTTTGTATTATATTATGATCTCGCGTTTGCAAAAGCACAGATTTAATATACATCGAGAATATTTTAAACAAGTAATAGAATGATATGATAACAGATGATAACCACACCCCGTGGTGAACGATACGTGCACCAAGCGACAATGTGCATTCTTCATCACCTCAGAAACTACTCGTGGGATGCGAAGGCACTAGTGACTCTAGCTGCTTTCGCTTTGGAGTATGGGAATCTTCTGCACCTCAGTGATGTTGCAACACCAGATAACCTACTTACAAACTCCTTAAAACAACTGAATCAAATTCAAACCAGAAAGGACCCTGCCACCATTTTGGTGGCATTGGTGACGAAGGTGCTTCACGACATCCAAGAGTGGACAAGATTGTCTTCTTTTGGTTACGACATACTGGATGTGCCATCTTTGTCTGATGCCCTTCATGAGGTTCCTGTTGTTGTATATTGGATAATTTCTTCCCTTATTGCTGCCACTGGAAACCTCGTTGGTGTGTCGTAAGTTATCTTCTCAACTGTCACTGATATAATTCACTAGTGCATGTTGACGTACGTGATAAGTGTGTAGAATATATATATATATATATATATATATATATATATATATATATATAAAATATATATATATATATATATATATAAAATATATATATATATAATATAACTGATTATAACTTAAATTCTTTATTAATGTATTTCAGGGACTATGTATTATCGCATTTTGTGGAAAGGCTTTCTTCTGCTGCTGCTAGATTCCAGGACCATCTTAAATTGAGCCGAGAGCAAAAAGGTTGAGCTATGCTTTCTATTGTATTTAATTTTATTGGAAGCCAAAAACTGATCATCAGATGCTAAAAAGAAGAATATCTATTTGTTGCAGGTTATGCAGATGAATACTACAAGCGCAAGAAGGCATTTTCTAATCCTAAAGATATTGTAGAACTCTTAAGGCTTCTGATCCAACATAATGGATCTAAGGTTCAAATATATGATGGCAGCATCAAAACCACCACGGTTAGTCTCTAAGAAATTTAGACTCCTCATCTTTTGCCTGTCTTTTGATATTATGCCGATTAATCTATCCAAAAGTTGACGACTGTGTCAACATATTTTTATGAAAAAAGTTAATCTAGCCTTTTTCACTTTGTTATATTGCCAAATTGGAATAAAGACAAAACTAATGCTTATGTCTTTTTCTTTTTTATGTATGTTCAAAACAGGTTATTGAAGTCTTCGACCAGAAATATGTCTTGTTGTTCATTTCAAGCCTCGACAAGATTGAAGATGAGATTTCACTTTTGAATTCACTCTACGACAGACTGCAGGAAAATCCAAGTGAAATAATAAAAAACTACAAGAAAGAGGATTTCAAGATTTTATGGATTCCCATTGTGACTTTCTGGGACGACAAGCAAAGACTCAAGTTCAATGCGTTGAAGGATACCATCAAATGGTACGCAGTGGAGTTCTTCACTGAGCTACCAGGCACTGACCTAATAAAAGAGAAATTTAGTTACAGGGGTAAACCTATTATCCCAGTGCTCACCCCTCTCGGTGACACGTTGAATGAAGATGCTATGGACTTGATTTTCCAATGGGGGATCGACGCGTTCCCCTTTAGGAAATCTGATGGCATTGACCTTACTCTAAAATGGAAGTGGTTCTGGGATGCAACAAAGAAAGCAAATCTTGGAATACAGCAGGTAAACCCATTGTTCACTGCTGTTATCTAATCACCTCAGTTAGATATAATAGTGAACTACTTTTTAGGAATAATCATAGAGATTGATATGAAATTTATCTAATTATGTACCTTTGTTTTCAACGTGAATTAGGTCACCGGAGACAGGTATATTTTCATCTATGGAGGAGCTGACAAAAAGTGGATCCAAGACTTCGCAGTGGCAGTGGAGAAAACAAAAGGGCATGCAGCTATCTTGAACACAGATACTATAATAGATCAGTATGAGTTGGGGAAGGATGACCCCAGGGTTGTTCCTCGTTTCTGGATCGAAATAGAAAGGAAGAGACTGAAGAAGCATAAGGATGCGGTGGACTGTGAGATTCAAAAAATTGTGAGGACCTTGCTTTGCCTTAAACAAGACCAACAAGGATGGGCTATTCTCACCAAAGGCTCTAACGTGAGGGTTCTGGGTCACGGTGAGCCTATGCGTCAAACTTTGGTTGAGTTTGATGCATGGAAAGACAAAGTGTTTCAAAAAGAAGGATTTGACGTGGCCTTCGATGAATACTATAAAATTAAGCTTAACGAGATATACGCTCGTCAACAATGTGCCATTGTTAAAAATAATGCAGATGTTCTAGTGACTATAACATGCCCAAATCCAACATGTGGACGTGTGATGGAGGTGACTTCTGTTAATTACAAGTGTTGCCATCGTGATGCTCCAAACAGTGGCAACATTTGAATGTGAAGGAGGGGAAAGAGGTTAATTCTTAGCCTCCACAGAGTTTGCTTTGGCAAACCTTTGTATTTGGATTTCTTTTTGCTGTGTCTATGCATGTCTTTTGTGTCAAGATGAAAGCTATGTAGCCACTTGATTTGCTCATGATGAATGGGAAAATGAATAATGGCTTTGCTTCATCTTTATCTCCATTGTCAACTATAAAATTGAATAAACTTAGCTCTGCATGTTCATAGATTCAGCCCTTCTCTTCTGTCGTGTTTTGAGCTCACTTTTTTAGCTTATGATTTGATGGTTATATTTCTTTTAAGTGTGAACATGAATGACTTTGGTTACTCATACAAACTCCTTTCAGCAAGAGGCTAAGTCAACTGTTCCCACATTTCATTATTACGTGACTACTCAGTAAAATCTATTTTTTATAAATAAAGTGCAATTTATAAATAGCAAAAGAAATGAAATATAATAATTTAAATTAATTTTAAATCATAAAGTACTTTAATATGTTAAAGAGCTAAATATATTTTTAATAGATCTTGATTTTGATTCCCTAAAAAATATTTTTAGGTTTTCTAGCATGAACATATGAAGTAAGAACTAAGTTACGTCTTCTCTAGTTTGAACATACGTCAAGTGGTTTTTTAACTGGATGAGGTTAATTTGTTTTCAAAATTATCATGATTTCCTTTAAAAAAATTATTTACAGGATCAAGTCGTGTTGTATAAAACTTTATTTTGAAAAAGTCATCCTCTTTATATATGCATGACTTTGAATTATGGAAGTGAATGACTTTAAAGTTCACAAACACTTAATTTAATTAATGTTAATTATATACAGAATAACTTATCATTCTGTGTGACAATTTCAATTAAATTTTTTTGAGTAATAGATTTTGAATTAAAATCATTCCTTTAACCATTTTAATGTAGTTGAATTTGAACTAAAATTTTTATTTCATGTGATGATTTTGAAGTGAAATTGCAAAAATAAAAATAAAAATAACTTTACTCAAAAAAATTTAATTGAAATCGGTATAAAGAATGACAATTTCTTCTTATCAAGTGGAGTTAGGGTTCATTGAATTAAATGCTTATGATGTGGACTTTAATTTACAATATTTTTTAAGGACTTCATTTCCATAATTTCTATGGATATAATTACTTCTTCAAAACAAAATTGTGTTTAAATATCATTACTTGACCTTCTAGATAATTTTTTTTAAAAGGAACCTAAATTGGTAATTTTGAAAATAAATTATTCCTATTAATTAAAAATCTATGTCAAGGAAAAATCGAGGGGTAATGTTATGATATAATGTTAACCCACAATTTTGAAGACAAACATTTTAAGATTCATAAAATAAATTATACTGTATCATAAAATAAAATATTAAACACTAAAAATAGTTATTTGAATTTTATAGGAATTAAGATGAAAGAAAAATATTTTACAACTACTAATATTCGAATTCCTACATTTTATAAAGATTAAAGTAATACAACATATAATGGAATTCATTTAGTCTGGTATTAGAACATACACACGCAATTATATATACTTTAATGGAATCATAATTCAATGGTTTATGCCTCTTAGAAAGGAGAAAGTGAGGGAGTTT
Organism: Vigna mungo; assembly: GCA_036885675.1. Classification (NCBI taxonomy): domain Eukaryota; kingdom Viridiplantae; phylum Streptophyta; class Magnoliopsida; order Fabales; family Fabaceae; genus Vigna; species Vigna mungo. Next base: position 38,984,165 of record CP144692.1, on the reverse strand, counting down.
TTAGTTTTGAAGTCTCTATTTCGAGGTTTATACTTTATTGAGATTGATATTTTGGAATCAACTTTGAATAAAACAATGATCCTTTTAACACATAATTTTTTTACATTCATTTAATATTATTTTTGTTATCTTTTATTTTTTTATAAATAAAAAAATTATTTTTATAACTATTTTACATTTAAAGTATTATTACTAAAACTATCACATCGGTCACTTTAAATAATTGATTTTTATACTATTATTTAATTTCGATTTTCCAAACTTATTTTTTATTTTAACATATATTTATATTAAAAATATAATAAATTATATACACACTTTTAAATCTTTAATTAATTAATTAATGCTTTTACTTAAATGAAAAATGTTATTATTTAATTTATATGTTAAATATTTTGTTAAAATTAATAATTAGTTTGTAAATATTAATGATTAAAATAGCAATATTATTATGTGTTTATATGTTTTAAATAATATAATATAAAATGTCAATTATTTATTTATTTTTAAAATTTTAATTTGATAAAACAAATTAGTAAATTATGTGAAATATATTAAAGTGTATTAATAGGTTAAAAATATTAATCCAATTAGTTAAACTATAAGGTGATATAACATGTCAATCATGATCTTATAATTCAAGACTTTACTTCTTATTTTATCCTTAATATAGTTGTGAAGTGAATAGTTCTTATTTTATGTTTGATATTGTGATGTCAATAGTCTTGTGCTGAATTTCAACCAATCAAACAACCAACCTAACTTACTCATCACCACAGCTTAGATTTAGACTACTCGAGTTAGCCATGTACGTGTTATTGAAGAAAATTGAAAGGACAAAAAAGTAATAAGCTTTGATAGTTTTGATTTAGTTGGTCAATAAATTTAATTTTTCCTTATGCTTTTCTTAAATAATATTATAAATTCAATTTTAAGTTTGTTAGGGACGAGAAAATTAAACATTTATTAGAAGAAAAAGTCATAAATTTAATATTTTAAGATTTTGATTTAGAAGTGATGTTTTATCTTATTTGTATTTAATATATTTTTATTTCTAGATAATATTAGAATATATTATTTGCCTTAAATAATTAACGCAAATAAATCAAGTATGAGTAAATAATCCTATATATACATATATAATAATTTTTTGTATTTTTCTAATAAATATTTTTCGAAAGACTCATAATTAATATAAGAGTAGATAGTTTGTTTATATGATTTGTGTGATAAAACAATGTTATAAGAAAATTACCATTTGAAATATAGTTGTGATTGAAGATACAAATTGTAAGTTTATTTCTATTCTTCTAGTCACATACATGTCATTTGAAAATACACTTTGTAGAAAATATCTTTATAAGATGAAATTGAGAAAAAAAACTTATAAATCACAAATAAATTTTTTCTATTATATTCTCCTCATAACTCTTTTTTATTAAATATTTCTTTCCTTTAGTCATTATGTCACACCCCATTAATTCTCCACTTTAGTGGAGAATACGTGTCAAGTCCCTCTAGCTTCCCTATGTGAGTGGGAGATAAGATGACAACTTCAATTAATTCTCTATCATCGTGGACCGTGTAGCAGAAGGGAAGGTGAGAGTTGAAGAAAGAGAAATACAAGTGTCGCCGAGAGGAAGTGTGAGGTTTCAGAAAGTGGAGTACAAGTGGCGGCATGGGAATGGACCGATCGGTCTTGGCGGTAGTATTTAAGTTGGGATTTCAAATCTCCAGCCACTTTTGCATACAACCCTTCTTCTTCCTCAACTCAGTTTCCAGAAAACCCACCATTTTCTCCTCCTTCTCTCTAGAAACCTCAACCTTCTCTCTAAGATTCCGACCACTTCCTCCTCTCTGATCATCAACCTCCTTTCAGAATAGTTCTTCCCGGTGCCAAGCTCTTTCACTTGCACCGATCAGATTCTCAATTGGACAACTTTGGACTTTGGGAGTCTTAGAAGTAATTGCTTAAAGACTTGGAAGAATTAGTTGGAGTTAGAGGTAAGGGAAGCTTATAAATTTAATTATGATTATTTTGTATGCATGATTTTATAAGTATATGTTGTTTAATGTATGATCTTGTTGTGATAAAAATGCATGTTTAATTTGTGGTATGAAATAGGTCATAAGGTTATAAAACTTAGTGAAAATATGAATTTGTAACCGAAGGGTCATTAGGACCGTTTGGTTTCCCCTTAAAACAATCGATTTGGTACCTTTATGTTGAAACTTAAATATCTTGGTTGGTTATTCGTTCGAAATTACCTATTAAAGGACGTCTGATCTTATACTGAACGTTCGGTCTCGAAGTGCTTGGTCATAGACTAAGTATTCGATCTCATATTAACTATTTAGAATGTTCAGTCATACACTGAGCGTTCGGTTTATATTGATGATGTTTATTTAAAGTGCTAGGTCTTATACCAGTACTTGAATTTTAAGAACGTTCGATCTTATACTCAAACACATATGATATTATGTTTGAGTATTTGGTCATAGACTAAGTACTAGGTTTGATGTTAATTATCCTTCTTGAGAAAAACGTTCGGTTTCCATTAGCTAGTCTGGTTTAGTTTTTCATTGTTGAGTTGCTTATCGATTCTTTTTCTTCTCTGCCAGACTGTTCGGTCACCTATTAGAACTCCTTGTTTATTTAAGTTCTTATTATGTCTCTAACCGTCCCGTCACTTATTGAACCCCTTTGATACTCAATATCCTCCTCACTATTGGATCATTTTGTATCCGTACCGTCTATAAGAAAATAAGTAAAGGATGAATGAGTTTATTATGATTTAAGAGTATTCAAGGGAGGAATAGCTCATGATTGAAATTGTATTGGTAAAGTATGACCGTGGCTAAGACTCAGGTTCTGACTCTATCCTGATATTCTGTGATTACGTCTTCTCAGGTAGAGAAGGGTAACTCATGCGTGGGAATGGCAGGAGGTCCTTTAGCCTTAGGGTATTTCTATACCGAGGTGGTTCCACTGGACTAACCTCGGGTGGCGGTCTGTTGAGTGTATCCCAGCCAGGTCCACCCGGGTGCAGAGAGCGGCGAGCATACATGGTCATACCGTCCGGACAGAGTCTAGAGAAATTGGTTATGTTGATATACTTGGATTTATTATAGTAATGTTTGGAATCTTGATGCATGTGGATCATTGAAATGTTTTAAGTGTATGTGAAAATGATTAATTAAATTTACATAAGCTTACCCTTATCTGTTCTGTCTTGCTTATGTCGCTGTTTGGTAATTGGCCGTTTGGTTTGTTCTCTTCACTGTAATGATCATCCATTTGGGTGTGAGCAGAGGGTGATCACGAAGACACTTTGGAGGATGTCCTGCAGACCGAGCAACCTATAGACACTATGCCTTCACTTCATGAATATCACCGTTCGGTTAGTTGTTTTTGTAAAACCGTCGGTGTAAATACCCTTTTGTATCATAATCTTGTTCTCGGTAAAATTTTAATTCCATATGAAATTTTATATTCTCTTTCATTCTGTGTTGATATTTATCCACTGTTCTCTATTATTATTCATGTTAACTTCTATACTAAATTATAGTTTTTGTTATAAATTTGTTGGGATATTACAAATTATATATATATATATATATATATATATATATATATATATATATATATATATTACGATCAAATTTCTATATTCTTATCTTTTATAATTTTCAAAAGGGTTACAAACAATAACTTTGAGAATTCTAAAGAGTCTTGGCCTTCTTTAATATTATAGTCACTTTCGTTAATAATAAAATAAATAAATATATAATCTATTGCATGCAAAATTAAATTTTGTGATATATAAACTTATCCTTGCATGTTTCATATTAAAATCAAACATTTATAAATATTATTTTTATTGATATTAATAGTTGATTGCACGATAATATATGGTATTATAAAGAGATCAATTGTTTGGGCCTGAGAGGAGTTTGTGAGTTGTAGATTCAAGGAGCCGCCCAATTTTTTTTAAGTTGTTATTATTTTAAATATGATTATGCCTGTTAAAATATTCATTATTATTAAGAATGACTTTTCGTCTATTGTACTTACTTTAAATTTTAATGTTGATTATTTTTAATTTAAGTTAATTTCTAAATATTTTAATTTTCACATATCATTATAGGTCAAAGTTTTTTTATTTCTCTCCTTGATTTAAAAATATAATATCTTCAAATAGAGTTTTATATTTTCAATAAAAAATTTTTTGTTATATGTAATATTAATTTTTTTTGTTAATATAATTATTTTCTTCTATTTAAGATTTTAGATAACTGCGAAAAAAAGACAATAAATAAAATGAAATTGTTCGGTGAGTTGAGATGATTGGTGAGTGAGTGGGAAGTAGTAGTTCATGTCCATCCAGTCCCCTATCCACTGTCGTTTTGGCCAGCAAAAATCATAATGGATATGTATTTCCACAGAGCAAGGTGAGTAAGTAAGAAGCAGAACACACCAAAAACAGAGCAGAAAGAGAAGAAACTACCATCACCATTTTCTTTCTCTGCATTCACTAATGCCAATGTGATTATGGCTGTTGTACCCACTCGCCCATTCTTCGACTCATTTCACTCTTCACCGTTCTTGTGCAACTCTCTCTTCCGCCACTCCCTCACACCCTCTCCCAATTCCACTTTCCTCCGTCCCAAATCACTCATCATCTTTCGCTGCAACCCCGCCAAAAGTTTCTCCTCCGAAAACAACTGGTTGAAACGGTGGAGCCACCCTGCCAACCAGTACCCCCGTCCCAAACCACCACGCGCGGTTCTCGACTACCAGGGTTCCGGAAATGGGCACGCGTCAAAATCCGGTTTTTCGAGCTCTGACGAGGAGGGTGGTGGTAACATCCGTGAAAGTACCATGGATAGGATTGTGGAAAAATTGAAGAAAATTGGGTACGCCGGTGACGGGATTGAGAATAAGGAGAGAGTGATAGAAAAAGGGTCAGTGGAGGATATATTTTACGTTGAAGAAGGAATGTTGCCGAATGCACGAGGTGGGTTTTCTCCAGAGTCTCCATTAGGGTTTGGAAGATTTGGAAGGGATGATGGGGAAGCGAGGTTTCCGTGGGAGAAGCCAGAGGCTGAAGAGTTAGAAGAGAGGGAAGCCATAAGAAAGAGAAGTAAGACCTCTCTGGCGGAATTGACTCTTCCCCAGTCAGAATTGAGGAGGCTGCTCAGGTTGACATTTGAGAAGAAGCACAAGACAAGAATTGGGGGGAGCGGGGTTACTCAAGCTGTTGTGGACAAGATTCACGAGAGGTGGAAGACGGCAGAGATTGTGAGGCTCAAGTTCGAAGGCGAGGCCGCGCTCAACATGCGGAGGATGCATGAAATACTGGAGGTTTGTTGTTTATCTCTGGCTTCTTGTGTGTTTTTGAAAGTATTGCTTTTGTTGCAAAACCTGTAGGGTCAATAATGGGAATGAGAAGTGTATGTTTATCAAAGTGAAGGATGAAACACCTTTGTGAAGTGCGTATAAACTTGTTTTGGATAATTAGAATAGTTGTAAAATTGCTCATGTCCGTGCGACTTGGGAGCTTCGTAAAATTCTCTGAAGTAGATAGACCAACAATGTCTTTGTCATGTCTCTTGTGTATGGAAGTAGTCTTTTACACCTATAACAGAATAGGACTGCGAGTTGTATTTCAATGAGCTTTCCCCAACCCAATTCTTTTACCTTCTTGTGCTTGTTTCTGTCATATATTTGGCGCCAGATGGATGCCGAATTGCTCATCCAATTATTATCATTTTCTGCTTTAGACATGTCAAATCAACGTGGGAAATACGATTGACAGAATAGCCGGAGAATTGTTGATATATATAGAAATTTCTTTAGGATTTAATCCGTAATTGCTATGATCAATTCATGCTCGTCCAAGACTTTCCCTTTCCTGCGATTGGAGCTGGGCAACCTTATTATGAATTATATAATATCAAACAGGTTTTTCGTAAGCTGTTTTAACAACCATTTCTGATGTCTGTAATTTTTTCTTTGGCCGTGACACCTATTTTTACAAATTTTCCTGTGTACTGATAAATAACTGAGTCGAGAACTAAGTGTGTTTGAGTTTGGTAATACTTTTCTTCTTCAACCTTAACATTTGTCAGAGAGATGAAATTATCCTAGGGATTGATTTGAACACTTTATCTGTAGAATGTGTATATTGCCAACACTGCTTGCCGTGTGCCATTGATTAGAATGTGTATATTTCCAATTTTCCATTATATGCTCACTACTTCGACTATCAATAACTATTGTTGTATTCTTGTTTATTCTTAAAATCACGTTCAGAGAAAAACTGGTGGTCTTGTAATTTGGAGGTCTGGCAACTCTGTTTCCTTATACAGGGGTGTGAGCTATGAAGTTCCTTCAGTACAACAAAACAAACAAATGTATAATAAAAGCGAGAACTCTTCTAAGCTTTTGCCAACACCTTCTTATAATTCTGTGAGGAATTCTCCCAACATTGCTTCTAATTCTGGGACAAGTGAACCATTGGCAAATTTGGAATCTACAAATGACCAGGAAGAAAGAGATTATCTTCCCAAAGTTAGTTATGAACTTGAAGTAGACAAGTTATTGGATGGTCTTGGCCCTAGATACACAGATTGGTCTGGATGTGATCCATTACCTGTTGATGCGGATATGCTTCCTGCAACTGTTCCTGGTTACCAACCTCCCTTTAGAGTTCTTCCTTTTGGTGTGAGATCAACACTTGGCTTAAGGGAGGCAACTGCTCTACGACGGATTGCAAGGACCCTTCCTCCACATTTTGCATTAGGTTTGATGTTGTTTCCCTTGGGCATGTGTAGTTTTGAATTTTATTCTGACTATACTGAATTAATAATGATATTTAGGTAGAAACAGACAACTTCAAGGATTAGCTGTAGCAATGATTAAATTGTGGGAAGTAAGTTCTATTGCAAAGGTTGCCCTCAAACGAGGTGTACAGCTAACTACCAGTGAGAGAATGGCAGAAGAGATCAAGGTGATTGATCATGCACTTTGCTATTCAATTAATCAAAATTATTGTCTCTGTTTTTGTGGCTTTGACTTTTCATTATTCCAGAGTTGGTTTTCCATTTCCTAATGCATAATCTTTCCTTTTATGTATGAAAATATTCATAATTTGTGTCATTTAACGGCATGCATTTAGGTGGGCATTGGTTGAAAGAAAGTTTGTAGTTTTTCAGTAATCTGGATTTTAGAAAGTATGTTTTCCATGCTTGGTTTACCTTTTAAAAATTAACATTCCTTGGAAATAATGTTTCCCAGGAAGTTGTGTTTGGTCGATTTTCCTACAGGAAGAGGTGAGAACCTAACTTTCCTGGGTAAAAATAAAAAAATGTATGGAAAAAAAATATAATGTTATCCTTATTAAATCATTTAATGTGGCAAGGAGTTAAAGATTTTAATAAAAATAACATTTTGCTCTTTGATTTCTAGAAAATCTATATAAATATTCCCCACAATATTTTTCACCAATCAAACAAAATTTAATCATTCTTAGGAATCATAATTCCCAGAATTCAGATTCTTAGATATGTAAAATAGTTCTAGTACCAAACACCCCCTAAGTGGTAAGAAATTGAAACCAGTTTATAATGTAAATTTGTAATTCTCTAAGTTTTGAACTTTGTTTGGTCTTTGGGATTCAGTTGATAAACCTTGGCACGGATTTCATGACAGTGTCACATCTGACCTGGTAGTGCTCTCACTGTCACTTTTTCTGTTTGTGTTTTATTAAAAATCTGTTGATGAAGCCTTAATTCTTTTCTTATTCAAATGCCTCAAAGTCACTAACAACTGTGATATATGGAGTAATAGAAAAATTAAAGCTTGTTAGGTTACTGACTCTAAATTTGTGAGAAAAATAGTCAGCTTATATTTTGTGTAAATAAAATCATTGTTGACAAACAAAACTGTCACCTTTGTTTATTATTTACTTAGTTATGTATTCCTAATCCTCTGAAATGTTCTTGTTGCATGCTAGTATTAATTATTGCTTCAGTAATCTGGTACCTTTTACTTTACTTTTGGCTTTTTCTTTACTTACTTGATAAGTTGTATTTGTCTCTCGCTCGCTGCCTTGGGTTGTAGATTCTGAGATATATCTAACCCCATTGTCTTATATGAAAAATCTTTAATACTTGGTTGTAGAGGCTCTAGTAAAATGTCGACCACTATCCATAATGGTATAGATTCATATCAATGTGAATATTATGATGAATAAATAATGTAGATTAATGCTTATATTGGCATGGTGTTGGATGAAAATTTTTGCTGCTAGTGTGTCAACATATCAGATATGAATATCGCGTTACTTATTATTATCATTTACTGACATAAAAGTTTGTTATATGCATTTTTAAGTACATATAGTGGATGATTTGTGTAACATCTCACTATTTCTAATAATTAATGAATGACAAACTATATATTTCTATAAACTTGATTTAATATTAAAAAATTATGGGTCCTTGCAATTTGTTGATCAATGATTGGTTTGTTTCTGGCTACAGAAATTGACCGGTGGTATACTACTGTCCAGAAATAAAGACTTCTTGGTCTTCTTTCGAGGAAAGAATTTTCTATCAGCAGATGTCACTCAAACCTTGCTGGAGAGGGAAAGAACTGCAAAAATAATGCAAGATGAGGAGGAGCAAGCGAGATTGAGAGCATCATCACTACTCATACCGAGTAATAATACATCAGAACTGTCAGCTGAGGCAGGGACACTTGGTGAAACTTTGGATGCAGATGCAAAGTGGGGGAAAACATTAGATGAGCGTCACAAGCAAAAAATAATGAGAGAAGTAGAACAACTACGGCATGCCAACCTTGTTAAAAAATTAGAACAGAAACTTTCCTTGGTAAGTACATTAATTTCCGATAATTAAGGAAGCCTCTAATTGTCGTGCCAGTAGCTGTTGCATTTGATCTCTCATCATCCTGTGTGATTGTAATGATTTTTCCTCTAACGTTTTTTTTTTTAAACTTAAATAAAACTGCTAATTGAGCTGGAGTTTGACTACTGGCTGAACCATTTCATAATATTTTGGTGAATTTTTAATAAAATTGGAAGGGGGATTTTTTTTAAGTGAAGTCTCATTATGTGTTATTGAAATAGTTATCAATATTTGGTGGAGGTTGCGGTACAGGCAATACTGCATTATCAATGCCTGTTAATTTGGAAATTAACTTCATTGGGCTGGTAACACTTTCTCAAGTATAGATGTAACTTTAACAATTATTTGTGAATGCCCCCTTCCCAAATTTACTAATCAACGGACTTTCCCTACTTTCAAGTTTACTCTTTCCTACTTAGATTCAGTAGTAATAATAATGTAACTACTCAAAACGCACCATATAAAAGGTGAAGAATCATATTTGTCTCCTTAAATGATGACATGGCCAATCAGCCAATGATATGGAAGAGAATGAAGTAAGGATCATAGTAGGAAATGGGCTAATGATTAATAGAACAGAAACTTATTATTTATGTTTTTATCTGATATTGGTTCTTCACATTATCAACGAGGGTAAAACTTTTGTTACAGCTATTAGAATTGTTTAATTTTCTGATGTGTTTAATTAGGCTCTCACATAAACCCTAGACAATAGATGGTTTTAAATATCATTACGGTGTATCATTCCTGTAGGTCTTGATGATCTTTATTGTCTCTTTCTGTATCTAACTTCATTCTACGATTATTCTCTAAGTTAGCATTTTCTTGATTGTAATCACTGGATTTTGCTTACCAGGCTGAAAGAAAGTTAATGAGAGCTGAAAAGGCCTTAATGAAGGTGGAGTTGTCTTTGAAGCCTTCAGAATACAAAGCAGATCCTGATAGTATAACTGATGAAGAGAGATTTATGTTTCGCAAATTAGGATTGAAGATGAAAGCCTTCTTACTTCTAGGTAGAACTCTATTCTAAATTAATTTGCTTACATATTTTAGGACCATTTGGCTCACTTAACTAAGTTGGTTGGAAGAAATCAGATAGAAAAGAGTTGATCTTATAAATCTAATCCGTGGTAATGTTTTACCTAAATATTGCATTCCTAAAAGTTGAGAATCCATTCTTAAAAGTTTATAAATCAGCTTTATCTCTCCTTAACCCGTGTCCTTCTCAATCCTTCCATTTCTCAGGTTACTGTGTGTTGCCTATACAAATCTAATAATAACTTATGGATTCAGGTAGACGTGAAGTTTTTGATGGTACTATTGAGAATATGCACTTGCACTGGAAGTACCGGGAACTGGTCAAGATAATTTTAAAGGCTAAAAGCTTTGAACATGTAAAGAAAATTGCTCTAGCACTTGAAGCAGAGAGTGGAGGTGTTCTGGTCTCAGTTGACAAAATTTCAAAAGGATACGCTATAATTGTTTTTCGGGGTAAGGATTATCAGCGTCCTTCAACATTGAGACCCAAAAATCTTTTGACAAAAAGAAAGGCTTTGGCACGTTCAATTGAGCTCCAACGACATGAGGTATGTATACAAATTCATACTCTATAATATCATTTTTCATTTAGATCTGGAGATAAACATTTGCAGCAGACAGTTCTACGTTTCACTGTACCTCGAACAACAATTTGCAGCAATATCAGCCCACACAGCCACTGGATTATGGAGACCAAAATAATGGATATTCTATTTTTAACTTAAATAGGAGTAAAATAAAATAAGGTTTTAATGTCAGTCTAGTTGGTTTATCCGTCTCTCCCTCCATGCAGACCTGTATGCACATTCATACTTTTTGAGCCAAATGATGAATTAACTCTTTCTGTTGACAAACAGGCGATCTTGAAACATATTACAAGTATTCAAGCTAAAGTGCGGAAGCTAAGATCTGAAATAGTATGTTTTACTGATCTTAACATTTTTAGTATTTCTTTGCAAGCCAAGTTGTATGTTTAATGGAGCACCGGTTTCCTGATGATATTTGGCTTTAATCACTTTCCATATGGCTTAAATCGCTTTTATAGGAACAAATGGAGAGGGTAAAGGATGAAGGAGATGAAGCCTTGTATGACGAATTGGATTCTGCCTATGCTACTGATGATGAGAATTCTGAGGTTACTCTCTGCCATAATAACTCCCACTAATAAACTTATGATACTGATTTTCATTATGTTTTGGTGTGTTGATTCTGTAATGTATAGGTGGAGGATGGTGAGGAGGAAGATGAGGCTTATCTCGAGACCTATAATAGCGAAAATGGCAGTGAAATTCAAAGTGAAGTTGAAAATGATAATATGTATTCTCCAATCTGAGGAATTTGCCTCACGAAGTTGAGGTCAAGGATCATGCGATCTGAGGGGACTCCTATCACTTGTGTGAATCATTAATTCATTAGACAACATGCTGATCGAGAAATAATATTACAGCTTCAGATCGAACCACCGAGAAGAACATGCTAGATTCAATGATATTGTTATAGGGCACACAATTAGATACGGTCTTGAATCTAATAGGAAGCATTGAAGTTTCCTTGAGATGTATGTATATACATTTGTTTGTATGATATTATCTGGAATTGAATTAATTCCACGGGTCTGTTAATACATGGCGGATGACTTGGAACACGGTCATCTCAGGGCAGGGAATATATCTGCTGATTTAGAATTTTGTTTCATGGAATTTATAACTTGCATCGGATAATTTACTTTTAGATTTTAGCACGAAAACGGCACAAAACTAAACTTCAAAACATAAAAGTGATAGTTTATCATTGTTCCAATGTATTTAGGATGATTTTTCTATTTTCTTAATCGATTCCCTCAATTCTTTTTGAACATCTGCCCTTGAAGGTGACAGAATGATATCACCCCACACAGAACCAGGTTTCGTTATGAGATTGGGTTCTTTATGAAGTTCGAGGATGGAGTCAGCCTCAGGATTCAAATTGCTTAATGTTTCCAAGCATTTGAATTCTTCAGGATCTACAAGTAGATTGTGATCACCATCCTTCCACCCTATAAGCTGTAATGTATTACAAAAGAAGTTATTTTCATGACATTTTAATAGACACTAAAATCAAAGTTTAGCCAAGATTGTTGAAATTGACCTTTGGTGGACCACCAACAACATTTGTGGAATAGAGTCTGGCATTATCAACCAGATTGCAGTATTTTGGAAATGCATTAGCAAATCTTTTGTGAGATTTTAATTGGGAATTCACTCTCACTGCTCTTCCTGTCATAATAGCTCTCCTGTCAAAATTTCAATGTAAAATGTTAACGGGCAAGTCACAAAACCAATTACCTAACTAGTCATTTGATAGAACTAACATTGATACCTAATGGCTCTAACAACAGCAAGATAGCCATCACAAACCACGCCAACTAGCTCAATTCTGTAAGGCTTCCGTGTGCATGGTTCTCCATTAGACATTTCCTTTGTTTGATCTTCTTCTGTGTCACCGACTTGCTCCCAGTAATTTTCAGTGATTGTTCCATCTTCATCTACTTTATATCCTACCCCCATTCTGTATCTGTACTTGTGAACATTTCTTGCCATGGCAATAGTCTGCTCCACGAATGGCTCCCATGATAAGGTACCATCCATAATTACATCTCTACCCTCGTTAAGAGCTGTCACCAACAGCGATGATGCAGCATCAGTGGAAGATTGATGCACCTATATAGGATTTGATAAATATAAAACTATCATTAGTTAAAAATAATTAATGAGGATGTAACTTGAACCAATCGTCATATCTAACTTTATAAAGGAAAACTTTATGTAAATGTGGAAGTTCTTTATCATCTATTTGTAACATCTGTAACATGTGGCACTCATAATAAAGACAAATTTAGAGGAAAAGTGATAAAAACAACATGAAAGTGTTTAAACAGATACCAATTCAGCAGTTTGGAGCATGTCATCATGATGACCTCTAGAGCTAAGGGCCCTATATATGACGTCACTCTCCTTAAATGCATCTGCCTCAACCACCACAGCATTTGTAGCTGCCCCAGACCAAAATGTCCTGCCAATGCCAAAGCCATTAGATATATGTATAAAAAATTCTTATTATTTTGAATTGAGACAAAATTTTGTACAACAATTAGTATTAGATAATGGAACTAGGTTGAGTGATACTCTTTAAGAATGTCTTTAAGCACAGTGCTCTTTCCAGCTCCCATACCACCTCCCATAAATAACAAAACTGGACTTCTCTCACTCAAGGCCATGGGCACCATCACGTCTGAATATTGCAAGTCACCATTTATTGCTTTCATCTCTTCCACCAAAGTAGAAAACACTCTTGTCACCTGCAAATCCTTGCTTACTCTTGCAAACCTCTGTTTCCTGCAAACATATCATCATATGTTGGCTATAACAAATATTTAATACATGTATATTTATTTTCATAGGGCATTCCTCAGCTACTTAGAAGCAATATATCTATCAAAACTTGGAAAACCTTTAGTTTCATTACAATATTGTGACATTAATTCGAACTATTATAAAAAGAATTTGTATAGATGAAAGAAAGTAAAATTTTACCTTGTAGCTGCCAATAGAATTTCTTTGAGTTTTTTTTTGTGTTGAGACTCGACACTTAAAGCCTGTAAATCAACCAACAAAATTGAAATGATTAATATAATAAGTTAAAAAGAACAAGCACCATTTTAGCAAAGCAGGGGAAAAAATGTTTTAGTACTTTGAAGAAGCTAATATGGACTTTTAGATGAATATTATTTATTGTATTATAGCGACTAAACCCAACTAATGGCAAAATTTCAAACCAACCTTATATTAAAATTTGGTACAATTGATTGTACCTAACAACCATCATGGACATATGTTTTCTTTATTTATTTGTCACGTGTTTACAGGTATTATCAAATAAAAGAAGCACTCTCCACCGAAAGCAAGAGTCCCACCAACATTCTGGTTAATATTAATGATAACCATGAGCATGTGAGTGTGCTTGTGAATGAAAATTCTTTAAGTACTAATTTTATATTTTAATGAATATTTGTTTGAAATTTAATGATGAAGTTTAGATATATGTAATATTAAGATATCTACTACGTATTTTTATTAAAATATTTTTGTAAAGGAAAAAAAGAGAGAGAGAAAAACAGATGAATGAAGAAGAGTTAAGATATATACCATACTAATAAGAGATGTAGCTTTATTCCAATGAAATGCTAAATAACTGAGAATGCATCTCTCAAATTCGTCAACCAATTTCATATAGAGAGAATCAGCGTTGTCTTTATCGGCATTGGAAATATATTCATAGATGTTTTCGTCGCATTCTTTGGACTTTCTCAAATACTCTTGGGCCAATATGCACAGTTCAGGAACTTCAGAAGCATCTTCAAATCCCATTTGTCTTGCTACAACCACGTAATTTATACACAATATTAAAAACATTACCTAACATATATTACGCATAAACCTACCTATTTATGTTTGTTATTAATATAAGCGTTTTCATTTCAACTATTACAACCATCTCAATAAAAGAAAACCTTTTTTATGTTATTACATTAGTAGTGATTCTAATCACTAAGGTCCATATCCGGGATGATTTCCTCTCAAAATAAAGTGATATTTTAGTCTCTCTATTTATATGTGATAAACATTTACTTTTATATAATTAAGTTTTTCAATAAATAAATATATAAAAGTGGTAGATTGTAAAATAAATTTTATTTTTCATTATTAAGATTATTTTAAAATTATTGAAATTTAATTAATAAAAAGACGATTAAGAAAATTAGATATATGTCTACAAATAAAATAAACTATCTTTTATTATAACTAAGAAAAAATATTTTAGAAACTATAAATGTCTTGTTTGGATATCATTTTTCCTTATAAATATGTTCAATCATTATCGTCACATATATTATATTCATTTCGTATACATGTTGGAATATATAAATATATATATTTGTATACAAAATTATTTGGTGGAGTTAGCATCTAAGACTAATAACGACATATAATGAACTTTAATAATTATTGATTTAGACGTGATTAGAAGTGACTCATCGTTTGAAATCTTTTCGTATCACGTACGAAACGGAGATGGTCTAAAACTTCACTATAATTTTTTATTACATTAAAAGTATTTATTTTTTAATTCTAAATAATTATCTATTTTAATTTTAATAAATAAAAAACTCAATTTTCCAATATATTATATTTTTAGTCCCTCTATTTTGGGCAATTTTAGTTTTAGTCCATTTTTAAACTAAGATACAATTTAGTCCTTCAACTTTAGTTTTTTTTACCAAATTTTTTTAACTTTATTTGTTGTTTTTCTCAGTTAACATTGAAGCAAAAATGTTTCAAACAATCTAAACAATCTAAATGTTATAATGAAACGTGATTGAAACAAGAAATAAAGTTAAAAAAAATTGATAAAAAGAACTAAAATTTGTACCTTAGTTTGAAAATGGACTAAAACCAAAATCGTCCAAAGTATATAGACATGAAATCAAAATAAGAGCAAATCAAAAATAGATTTCAATTTTTTTTAAATGATTTTTTATTCAAATGTCCGAGGAAAAATGTGTTACTCATTGATTGACTTTCTCAACATAAATAGCATGATGTGTTATTTTAAGTCAAAAAATGGTTATTGTAGTAATTATTATTTTAAAATTATTAAAAGAAGTTTCATTAGAAGGTGGCTTACTTTTCTTTTGGATTCAGTTTTGAAAAGTATTTTATTAAATAATTAAACATTTCGGAAGCAAAATAAAAATCTATTAAGTTTTTAAAATATTTACAGAAGGAGTCTTTCAAAAACAGAAAAAAAAAATAAAAATAGAAAGAGGTAAAGACATTTTCCCATCCCATTTCTCTTGTCTGATTTTTTCTTCCATGTTAAATGCGTGGACTATCTGCTGTGAACTTGGTTTCTCATTATACTAATTTGAGAGGATTTATTTTAAAAAATTTAAAATAAATTTAAAAATAAAAATCAACCACAATCGAAAAATTCTAGCTTGGGAAAAAGTGTGGATTTTAACTTACTGCATAAGAGTGGTAGAGAGAGTAGAGAGGAATCGAAACCCCCAAAGCAAACATCTTACCAAAATAGTGGGAGAATTTTTCGATCTCTCCTAGACGACCAGATTCGGTTCTTCGGAGTAGTGGAATCACCTTTTTGTTCTTCTTGTTCTTCCGTTCTCCTATCACCGTCGACCAGTAGCTGAAGGCCGCGGCAGTGACGGCGGCAATTAAACCGGCCGAAACAACAAGAACATGGGACAACTTCATTACTTTTCCAATAGAACAACTGTCTGAAAAATTTAGTTCTAATATTAATGTCATAAAAAAAATGATATAGATTTCATAAACTTGTGCATGGATGAAATGAAAAAATCGAAAAGGAGAACAGAAGAAAGAGCAGCAGAGAGCCCACTGACCTTGCTCCATCTTTCCTGGGTTTTCAGAACCAGAAATGACTGCTTCTTGGCCATCACATGCTTAAATAATGACTTAAATGGATAAAACAGTAGAAAAAATAAAAATAAAGCTGTCAAGAAAAGAAACGTGGAGCACGTCCAAACCATACTTTTTTACCATCCTGTTTGTGTGATTAGATTTAGAAAATGATAAAAATAAAATATTAAAGATGTTAACAAATATAAATATTTAAATTTAGCGTAGTACTAAAATGTTGGATTAAGTATTTCTTTGATCTTTCTAAGAGAATGTGCTGTTTAATATTTTATTACATCATAAAATATTTTAAGTTTGTAATATCTTAAATATTTTATTTTCTACTAAAGACTTTCTTTATTTTTCATTTAGTTAAAGCAGTGAAGAAAACAATTTTATTTAATAATTTATATACACAATAAGAACTTAAGAAAAGAGGTATAATTTATTTTAATTTAATCAAATGGACATTCGACACGTTTTCTTAAAATTCCAATCTTAACCATTGGTAGCTTTAGTAGGTTTAGGTTTACCAAATGCTGGAGCGGATGGAGACAAAACTGACAGAAAGCAGCTTTAATAGTTATAGCTTGTGGCAGTTAAATCCAACGGCAGCTGTTTTTCTTGATTTTCTTTTTTATAAAATTCTAAATTTTAACAACCAACGATTTCCAGATTTCAACCCACGTGACCACAAAGAATTATCAAGTATTCTTCACTTTCAAGCCACAATATATAATAAAATCATAGAAGAGGTTATTTTAAATATTATTTTTGTTTGATTTCAAAAAAGTACTTTAATAATTTTTTTTATTTTTATAATAAACAGTAACACCAATAAAAGTTATGATTGATTTTAATATGCCATGTGTAGTTTTTTAAACAAAAACGTGAAGCATGACAACAATGATGACTTGGAATTTATAATTGAATTAATAATTTGAATAATATTTTGTTTCTTTGGAGCGTGATCTCCTGAGATATGGTATTGGTAAAAATATTGAATTTTATTTCCCACAAAAGTTACACCAATAACATTGTTCCAATTTTTTTTTTATCAATTTGATTCTCTAAGTTAAATTCTCACATTTTTTTTCAATTTTTACGGGAAAATCAAAAAATTAAATTGTAGTTTCATTTTATTACTTTTTTAAGAAACCGAAAATTAAAATATCTTTATAAAATTAAATATAAATAATTAATCAATAAAAAAATAATATACAATAACTTAATTAATAATTTTACACCAAAATTCGTCCTGTCAATTGAAAAAATGTTAAAAATACACAGTTGAATTTATTTGGGAAACTATAAAAATAGAGAAAATTAAAAATAAAAAATATGAATAAAGAAATTGAAAAATAAATATTTTTATAATAAAATGCATGTTTATTATTTAAGTAGTAAAAATCTAACAACTTAAAAAAATTGATTTCCTTTATTCTATTTTTTTTTTTGTGTTTTTTATATATAAAAGAAATAGTATCTGAAAATGAAACAAAGAAAAATAACAGTAGTGTTTATATATATATGGTTACTGAAAAATGTGCACACCACCTTTTCCCATCCCACTCAAATTTACATGCCATTTTTGTGCAGCCACGTTTAGTTTCCTTCCAGTTTACTGAAAAATGTTTTCGCTCCCACATACGACAACGCTCATTTTCTACCCAGTTTGCAACTTCACCTTTAATTTCTTATCAAAATGTGAAAATTTTAAAACCTTTATAAAATCCGTAAACTATGTTTAGAACCACGGTTTCAAAATGATCAATAAATTTTTATTTTAAACATGACTTTCAAATTATTATATTCAAGTCGTGTTCTAAAGTGCGGTTTCTACAATGTATTTATTTATTTTTGTTAAAGTTGTACATATTAGTATGAATTTGGTTTGTGTTTTTTTTTTCAAAATTGTGGGTATGATGGGAAGACATTATGAACCTACAATAATATGTTCGTAATTAATAATGATGATGTCGAAGATAACGTTTAAACTTAAATTAATATACAACTTGATTAACACTAACAAAAATTTAGAGCATAAATTAGAAAACCACCTCTTAGAAGTAAACACTTATCGTATAATTGTCTGGTATAAACAATTATAGTTTGGGTAGTCAACTAGTGAGTTCAGTCAATCATATGCCAATTCGGAGCTTAAATTAGTGAATTCAACTGAAATGTCAAATAGGTTGATTGATCATACACTAGCTTCGATGAGTGTACCGAAGCTTGAAGTCCACATTCACAGTTCAAAGCACACGCTGTCGAGACTGACCTGTCACCAAATACGGTGGTCGACCACGTATCAACTTGAATAGTTAATCACTAGTTCAATGAGCATGACATTGAATCCGATCGACCACCAAAGAGTTTGGTCAGTCATAGATTGAATTGATCCGGATGAACTGTCCTATTGTATATTAGTCTTAAAGTTGATCAACTTAAGAGTAAAATATAATTATTCACAATTGGACACTAATTAAGCTAATGTTAATTAAAATTCCAACACGAAACCTATAAATAAAGGTTTGATGTAAGGAAGTAGGTTACGTGTGTATTTACTGTTACATTAATTGTTATAGGTTAAACTTTGGCATCAAAATATTTTTTATAGTTATCATCTCAAATGGTTGGAGGTATGAGAGCTTACTTTCTGGATAACATTTAGACTTTAGATGACACAACACAACTTAAACAGTTGACTTCGATCTCACACCTGAATCACTTATCATTTTTAATTTCACAAAATACAAAATATTAATTTAAAATTAAAACAATATATTTATTTCAAAATAAAAAAAAATAATAAAACATTTAAGGTAAAAAAAAACAAACATTAAATAAAAAAATATAAAAGGGTCTAAAACAATTGCTAAAAAAAGTCAAAATTTAAAATGTGCTTCAATATTTCCTCTAGCTTGGCTATTAAAGAAGATTGAAGTTTCGATATTGCATCTATTATTCTCTATTATCATTCTATAATTTGTGAATTGGTGTTTTATACTAAGTTCAATCATTTTGAAAGTATCTAAAAGAGTCATCTAACTTCATCTTTAGACTTCATCAATTATGACAAATTTGAGTAGAATTATTTGAGTAAAATGAGACCTGCATATATATGTAGCTATCAGAAAATACACGTTAGAAAATTCTCATAGCTAAAGGATGTACAAGAGTTTTGTCTTTTTGTTATCATCAAAAACTTTTTTGAAGAATATTAATTTACTAAAGTTATACCATATGAAAACACTTTATAATAAAGATTATTATTACACCATAGGATTTCAACACTTCTATCCGTCTTACTCCTTTTTGTATATATCTTTGGTTACTCCCTTTTTGTATATATATTGGGTTACTCTTTTTAATTTGTTTAATTTGTTGTTCATTCAAGACCCTTTGAGAATCTAACAAATTTCAACTTTTGTCCTCTTTGTTTTAGTTCCATTTTGTGATGCAACATAAGTGATAGAGTCTTCGACATGTCCTTGAACCCTTGATTGAACCTTCTTCTAGTGGCTCCTGCACGCAGCCAACCTCTGGATTCATGAACATATTTCTTAAGAACATTGTGCTTTGTTCATTTTTGTTTAGGTTACAACGCCAGGCTTTGATTTAATCAGAGAGTATTATATACAACTAAAAATGCTCCAATGAAGCCAGCATGTTTCAAAAGTTTACACACACACACACCACATATATACATTAAGAAACTTTAATGACCACATTGATGCCGAGAAAACGATTTCATTGCAGAACTCATTTTTCTCACTCATTTTCTTTGCTCGCTAAACCATAGGAATGACAATTAAAGATAACTTGATACCTCAAACTTAGTTAGATACTCCAAAATTTGGCTCTGGGGAACATATGATGCAACAAAATTAGTTATTGTTTTCTGATGGATTTTTCTATTTTCTGAATGGATTTCCTTAATTTCTTTTGATCATTAGACCTTGAAGGCGAAAGAACAATGTCTTTCCAAACAGAACCTGGTTTCATTATAAGACTTGGTTCCTTGTAAAGTTCGTAGATGGAATCAGCTTCAACATTGACTCTGTCCATCATTTTCAAGCAATCTATTTCTTTGAGATCTGGCACAATATGATCAACATCCTTCCACCATATGAGCTGTAATGTGTTACTAGCTTGTTAGCTTTTTGACATTACATTAATTGGACTGAAGTATATAATTAATCATTTATTTCATCACAAGAGTTTTAAAAAATGTTTCAATTTACCTTTGGTGGACCACCAATAGCATTTGTGCAATAAAGCCTGCCATCATCAACAAGTTTGCAATATTTAGGAAATGCATTGGCAAATCTTTGGTGAGATTGCAACTGTGAATTGACCCTCACCGCCCTCCTTGTCATAATAGCTCTCCTGTCAAAATAATAGCAAATGTTGTTAATGGTCATATCCACAAAACTAATTCCAAATTATTAATATGTTAGAAACATATATACCTAATCCCTCTAACAACAGCAAGATATCCATCACACACCACACCAACTAGCTCAATTCTATAAGGCTTTCGTGTCTGTGGTTGATGTCCCTCGTTTACTTGCTCCCAGTAATTTTCAGTGACTACTGTGCCGTCTTCTGATACTTTATACCCTACTCCCATTCTATATTTATATTTGTGAACATTTCTTGCCATAGCAATAGTTTGTTGTACAAATGGTTTCCATGATAAGGTACCATCCATAATAACATCTCGACCTTCATTTAAAGCTGTCACTAGCAGAGACGATGCAGCATCAGTGGACGATTGATGCACCTATTCAAATTTCAAAACAAAAAATGTTAGTTAAAAGTAGCTTGTAAGCGTCTAGGATATGTAATCTTTTGTCATAATTAAATTAGAAAAGAAACTTTGTGTGAATCCACCATTTTTCTAGTCTATTTTGGATTTGTATGTAGTTTCAACATGCATACTTCATATAAAATGGTGAAATTTGAAGAAAAAATGAGAGTAATATAGTAGAAGGAGGTTTCCAAACAAAAGCATACAAGTTCGGCAGTTTGCAGCATGTCATCATGGTGACCTCTAGAGCTAAGGGCTTTAAATATGACGTCACGCTCCTTAAACGCATCTGCCTCGACAACCACAGGATTTGAAGCTGTTCCCGACCAAAATGATCTGCGAAACCAGTTGATATATAAATTAAATGAATGTAAATTTGCAAAGTTAGGCCAATTCAATCATGTTTGTAACCTTGAATTATCTTATCTAGAGACATTCATACATTTAGGACATTGTTATCGACATATACATCTTTCTGTAGATCTTATCGTACTTATAACTTACAAAACCATAAATTTGATGAGAAATATCCTTCAATTATTTATTTTTCATATTGTGAGTATTTTTTCCTAAGACATGTTATAAATTTGAATAATGATAATACTGACATAGTGGAGTTAAGATGTTCATTACTCTTTAAGAATGTTTTTAAGAACTGTGCTTTTTCCAGCTCCCATGCCACCTCCCATGAATAAAAGCACAGGACTTCTCTCATTTTGAACACCGGAGGTCGTCTCGTTCGTCTTTTGTGAATCACCATTTATTGCTTTCATTTCTTCCACTAAAGTAGCAAACACTCTTGTCACTTTCAGATTTTTGCTCACTCTCTCAAACCTCTGTTCTCTGTACACGAACACCACCATTATTTTAGTCTATATAATTCATTAATATTCCAATTTAAACATTTCAATGTTATTATTATCAACAACTTTTTCAGTTGCTAAATAAATAGGTTATATATAAGTCTTCTAAATTTACCTTGTTGCTGCCAATAGAAACTTTTTTAGCTCTTTTTTCTCGGGTGACTCGGCACTCAATATCTGCAATTGAGACCAGGAAATTAAACGTAAGTACTTTTCGCAAAAGAATGTTATAATATTGGATTATATACCTATGGCTATGCACTCTATAACTCTGTCACTGAGTTCCGACCACTACCTCCTCAGTCAGGGGACGCAACACCACGCTCACGTTACACCCTTCTCCCTCTCATTTTCATGATGTAGATTTCAATGAGAGGAGTCATAGTTTGACAACTCTTCATAATAATTTTTTATTCAACAATTTAATTTATATTTTACTATTTAATACAATTATGAAATGTGTATATTTTCAAACGCGGGTGTTAAATAACATTTTCATTTCAATAATGTCTTAGATGTTGAGATTTGTATATAATATTTCTTTTACTTAAATAGAATACACAGTATAAAAGTTGAATTGAAACTCTAATGAGTATGAAAACTAAAGTACTATATATTGACATCATAAAACGTATGAATTGGGGTACTTTTCTGCCCCAATATGTAAATGCAAGTAAGCCAACTTAGTAAACTATTGCCTTATGCCCAAAAAGAAACATTGTTATTTGCTCAATATACTTTGAAAGTTCAGTAAAAAATTTAAAATAATGAATTTTATTTCCTTAAAATAATATTAAATTATTGGGAGTTAAATGTTTTCCCATAGAAGCTCTATATCTCTTTCTCAATAACAAGAACTTGTTAATCCCTCTATAACTTCTCCCTCAATTATGTTATTTGAGATTATTTTGGAGAAGTAAAAATTACAATAATTTCCTTATAGAGTAGCTTAAATTGTTGAACGTTTGAAAATAATAATCCTTTACAAACCTAACGGTTAAAAAGAAACAAGTATTATTCACGCTTCTATTAGTTTAGTCTTTTTTCCGTATTAATTCTCCAGTTGTAACACTTTTCTTCTATTTCCTTTATTTGTGCTCTAGTAGATATAAGACGGTACGTTAGAATCAAGAAAATATTTACTGGATAATCAAAATTTTCTCAATATAAAGTCTATTAAGAAAACTGATAAGACGTTTTGAAAATTAAAATTAACAAAACCTTATCTAAGATCAATATATAATATCTTAATAAAAGAAGTTTAAATAAACAAAAAATACTTTTAACTAAAATTTTAAACAAGTACAGTCATAAAAAATAATCAACAGTTTGCATTTCAGAAAACATTTAACATTTATCTTTATATTTAATTAGATATATTGAATATATGGATTGTAATCAATACCTTTAAATCCTATTGGATAGATACATTACATGTAGTAAATAATGAGATAAGAAAAGTAGAGATAATGAAAATATACCTGACTAATGACATAAGAAGCGTGATTCCAATGAAATGCAAAATAACTGAGGATGCATCGCTCAAACTCATCAATCAATTTTCCTGATAAAGTAGGGTCCTTTTGGTCGGAAAAATATTCAACAACACTTTCCTCACATTCCTTCCATTTTATCAAATATTCATCTGCCAATCTGCACAGTGCTGGAACCTCGCTTTCTTCCAATCCCATTTGCCTAGCTGAAAAATACAAATTCACCCTTCAACAAACTCATCATCTATGTTTTCTGTTTTTTATTTATTATTATTATTATACTTGTTTTTCTTTCCTTTTCTTAATTATAATCAACAAAATCACATGGTTTGAATTCTATTAAGAATAATTCTTCACAGAAAGAAAATGTCAAAGCATGATATAGAATTTCAAACGGGGTGTGCATACACGACAAATTTCAGCTGCACTTCCTTCTTTTAATATTGTAAAAATAATGACCGCATGGAACATCAATGTCCCGTAGAAAACAATATATACTGTAGTGATAAATAGTTCCTGACCGCCCTAAGCTTACGTTTCATTCTTTTTCTCTCTTCTTTTCCGGAAAAGAAGGAAAATGAAAACTGATTTTAGTGGTTATGTATGTGTATAAATTAGATGACTCCAACAAGTTTAATGCTAATTTTCCTTTTTAGTAAAAGAAAAAAAAATGGACCAAATAAATTTAAAGAAAAAATCTTTTTAATTTGTACTCTTCCTTTCTTTATCTAAGCATTTAATAATTATCATTTATGTTTAAGCTCTAAAACATTATCGCTTTATTTGTGCAATAAAGTTGATGTAATATTTGCCGATAAAGTTTATGTAATAATGAGAAACAGACAAGGCCAGTCTGCTGTTAACCCCTGAAAAACAATCAATGAATGGAGCAAACTAAATGTCAGAGAGAGTGGGTGTAAATTTCTTCTTAACGTGAGTTTGATTAACGTCCTTAACGCGCTTAATTTTGAACTTTCCCATATCCAACCAATTCTATTAAAAGTATGTATAGTAGCTTTGAATTGAAATCAAACACGCGCTTGGTTATTATTTCTGGGTAGCACATATTATTCTATCAAAATTAATTTTAAAGAAAAGCTAAAAACTTATGAGACACGAGTTATTGTAAAAACCTTAATTTTCGAAGAGATTACTGCCTAAATGAAACGACGCATGCTGGAAAAAAGACTCTCTCGTGCCGAGAAATTGAAGGAGAAATTGAAGGAGTAGTAATTACCGACATAGTGAGAGAACTTCTCAATCTTGATGAGACGGCCAGAGCCTGATGTGCGTAGGTGGGGAATGATGTTGTGGTCTACGACCTCCCTTGACTGCTCAGAAACTATTCCGGCGAAGGATGCAGTGACAACATGTGAGGCTATGAAGTAAATCATTTTACCGACAGAAGCATCTGAAACAACAGACAAAGCGAGGTTTATTAATTTGTATGTCTTTAACGATTGAAGCATAGGTAGGTTTACTATGATAAGACATACATACCTTGCAGCTGCATGTTGTTGTTGTTGCTGTTGAAGATTGATTTTGGATGGTTGAAGGAGAGTGAATGGAAGTGGAGCGAAGGGACCAATGATGGCGTGGCTGCCCAACCTTATTTTATTCTTTCTATCTATCAATCTCCCCTTATATATTATAGGATTCCATCAAATGAATTTAAATGAAATGAAATGAAATGCCAAAGGATAAACAAAAGTCATTGCACTCATAACGTGCTTATTGCGAGCGTGTTTTTGGTCTTTGCCATAACTTTTCAAAAGTAAACCAAACACGTACTTCCGACTTTTTCTATTATTTTAGCGGGGTGCGACTGTGTTAATGTTAAGAATTTATATTTCTTTAAAAAATTTAGATAATATAAACAAGTTTTTGTCGTATTAATATTGTCTAGAAACAGGTCTTCAAAATTATACTAAATTTGACGGATTAGTTTCTTAAACGAATTTGATGAACATATATAAATATCACGCACATCCCGTTATCTTTGTTCCCACTTTTGTTACTTATCTAGACTTTTAATTCATTTTTTTTTCAATATAAAATGTAAGTAAAATATTATATCATTTTTTTTTTCAATCCTCCAAACCAAATAATTTGGGTGAAATTTTTCTTTCGATTTAGTAGAAATGATTTCAAAAGCTAATAAAAATTAAAATTTTAAATTATATTAAGTACATAAATTAAAATTTTAATTATTTATTTTTTGTTTTGCAAAACATGGTATTTTTATAACTTTTTATTTTCTTTCTACATTTTTTAGTTTATTCTATTTCTTTTCACGGTTGGATAAAATTAATGAAAAAACGACAAAGTGATAATATAAATTATAATCAATTAAAATTTATAATAAAATAAATTTAGTTCAACTTCATATATACTTTTTTAGTATTTTCTAGTTTTTGTTTTGAATGTTTAGACATATCACAAGTTTTATGAAATAAGGTGATGTTCATCAAAATCAATATTTGATTTTGATATTTTGTATGTATAGATGATTAGAGTTTTAGGAGTAATTTTATTTTTTTTCCTATATAAGTTATGACATCTTTATATCTTGGAGAATAAACTATTATTAAGATGAGTTGATAACTTAAGCAAGATACAATTTTAATGAGTTTATATTTGATGGATTTTTAAGTTTCAATGTTAAACTAGTTGGAGAATTTAAATTCATTTACCACTTGTTTTTTTATAAAACATTTTGGATCAATTATATCTTGTTAGAACATGTTGAGTACAAAATATTTGAAATTGAATGCTTTTGATCTTGAGATTGTATGTTGAGATACATAATAGCGCTTTTGAGGGAATATTTAGGTTAAAATACTATAAATTTCATTTTCAACTTGTTAAGAAATGTCAAATTTAATTCTTCATTTCTCTTAATATTTAATTTTTTTTTAAAATATTACAAAGATACATAAATATTTAATTTTATTAAAAGTCAATAGATTTTGTATCCACAAAGTCTTGTTTTATTATAAAATTTGATTAAGATTCATAATGTTTATAAAAATCAATAAAATGTTGAGTCATTTTTTATGTTTGGTAGTCTAGAAAAGAACATTATGAGTGCGAGATTCTCACTCAACAGAAACAAACTCAAAAATGGTTAAACAAAGAGAGAGTAACATAGTCATAAAACAAATAACACTCAATCATGTGCAAAATGTTCAATGGTTTGGTTTTCTTCAAAATGAAGAATTTATCCTTTTATATGAGAATGTAAAAGGAAAGTATTCCGAAAATAATAATAAGGAGAGCATGAAAATAACTGAAAAAAATAATAGGAAAATAGGAAGAAAGAGAAAAAGTTGAACGGTCAACTAAATAGAATGATCAAATGATATTTTTTTAAAGATTACAACTAATTATTTATTTTTACAGATGAGTTAGATATAGACGGACATGTCTCTTATTTATTTCATCTAAAAGACTCTTTCTAATACTCATATATATTTTTTTATTTAGAATTGATACCATAAATATTTTTATATTTTATTTTTTAAAATTTTAAATAAAACATTTTTAAAAAAAGTCTTAATAAATATAAATTTAGATAAAAAAAGATTAGTTTCTAAGTATCATTCAAATCAAATTACTGAATAAAATATTAATGTAAATAAATTAATCTTTTTTAAACATAAATTTAAACGAGTTACATTAAAATATAAATTTAAAAAATTTAATTTTTTTTTCATCAAAAACTTCAATTTCATGAATTTAAATAAAAAAAAATATGAAGTCAAATTTTAAAAAAATATTTCAATATTAATATTTTTTTACTACTAGTGTTATTATAATGAATTTAATTAAAAAAACTAAATAAAATTCACTTATGAGGATTTAGACAATAAATATCTATAAGTTGGATACTATATCCATCATTATTTCACTAGCAAATAATTAATTATACATATCTATTATTCAAAATATCTATTTAGTATTTCTCACAAATTTTATTTACAAATATTCACCATTTTTTTTCATCAGTATTTTTTTGTTCGTATTTCATTTGTAGACTAAAATTATGAGTAACTAGTATTTTACTGGGTATTCTTTTGAGATCACAATCACTTTATACCTTTAGAGAAATTCATAATATTTTATTTCTCTTAAAAATTATAAGAAAAAAATCCATAAAGAATTGCAGATTAGGAGAGATGATGTCATTGGTGACGATATAAGATGATGTTGGTGGGGATTGAGGGTAAGTAGGTGTCTACATTCTCCTTTATAAGTGGCACTGCACAGAGGCATAAACTTGCTAATGGTATGACTTTCTTTATTCACTTTTTTTAGAGGATAACACTTTCTTTTGTTCTAAACACCACAATAGATGCAACATAATTTCCATAAATTCTTCGGAAGATTAAACAAACAAACTTTCAAACTTTCAAAGTTCCAAAGTGTTTCTTAAAGTAAGTCGTGGATGGAACTACTCCACTTTACACCATCTTTTTTTCCTGGATTATGTTTATTTTGTTATTTCTCCCCTTCTTATTTATAAAATTCAAACCAAAAGTAATATTACTTTTACAAAATTTAATCGATAACTCACTTTATATTACTTATTTTTATTCTAAAATAATATTAATTAAATGAGAGAAAAATTATACTAGAAACAATTAGAAAGTATAAGAAATCGTAATGACATGAATAAGATAAAATCATTTTCACTAACTAAGCTAATCGATTTTTAATATTGTATGTTTCAAACTATATATGGTCAAGGTCAAAGTTTAATGTTCAGAAAGTAGCTTAAGGAGTCTCAAAATTGTCTTTTAGGTCTTTTGTAACTGTTGGACCAAACTATTATGAGAGCATTACATAAAGTATTTCAATGCTATAGTTCATTTAAGGTTTGGGAATTTAGATATTAATAGTACAATAAATACAATCATATATTTCCTTATCTTAAATTTATATTTATTGATTTTCAAGTGGATCTTTGATTAGCAATTGTTTCATTAAGACTCAATTGGTGGTAATCACATTTTTAACTTAAGTTGTTAAATAGCTATTGCTCCGACGATTGATCGATTTATTATATTCTACAATCGTTCACACTCTACTGCTGAGTTATATCACTTCCCTTATCTCCATTAAGAAATAGAACTGACTAATCCTAAAACAAATGGTTAAAAAATTCACCACTATTCTTAAATAACTTCTTGGAGTTAGGCTTTCTTTTCACACTATAGATATAAAAATTTTGGAAAAAAAATGTATTTAATTGTCACTTGCTCCATTAAAAATACGATTGATCACAAATTTGAGAAATAACACATGATTTCATAAAACCATATAATTTTTCTGATCTAAATAAAACAAGTTTTTCATAAAGAAAATATTTATCTAAATATATTCTATTCGATAGGATAGGAGAAGAACCAGATTCATTTTTTTTTTAAATAAAAATCAAAACCAAGTTAAAATGATATAGATTAACCCTTTTTCTTGCATTCTTACATCAAGAATCTTGTCATTTCTGAAATATCTGAAATTCTATCTAATTTTCTATTTTAGTTCAAGAGCTATATCTAATCTATTATGTCACTGATCAATGAAATATAGTGTATTAATTAAATGGATCTCATAAATATAAATGATAAAGTATAAACATTCCGTAAGTGTTACATAGGGGCATTTTAAAACAGAAAAGATGAGAAAGAAAGATCCCGAGATTAAATAGTATATGAGCATAGACAACTGACATTTTTTTAAAATGAAAATTGACTTCTTAATTATTACTTATAAAATATTTAACAAAAAAATATTTCGTTATAATACTTTTATATTATTATCATCATCGTACACTTACTGATATTTTAAATTTTAATAAATTAGAAATATTAATTTTAGATTTTATAAATTTTTATTTTCATTGTTAAAGGGAGCTGAATTGATTATTTTAGTCTCTAGCATTATAAAGCACTCGTTAATTGCTCATGGAAGGTTGTTATAATCCTAAAATACTTTCTGCTATTAATTTTTAGGTGTCTAAAACAAATATGATTTATAAATTTATTAGAGTCAAATTTCAATGGGATGAAAATGAGTTTTTTTTTTTTTATAAGAGTCGAAACTAATATTTCTCCATTTTATAGGAAAAATCATTTTTTTAAAATTTTAGATTCACGGTAAACAGAAAAAAAAAATACAAACATTCCTTGTGTAAAACCAAAATCATTTTGAAACTTTATTAATATTTCAGAGTTAATTAGTATAACAACCAAGTACTTTTATGGAAGTTCCCTATTAGATGCAAGTCACTTTAAGAAAAAAAAGAACACTTTAGGAATTAGAGGAGTCAAACTAATAAATAATTTGACATAACTAATTTAAAAGGACTTTACTATAGTTTCAGAGAACTTGCCTCCAAGTATACAAGCAACTACTCATAGCAAAAAGAATTTACAAAGCAAGTTTGAGTTTATATTTTATGACTCCATACCAAGATAGAAGAAAGCACGTGAAAGTGTCTCATTCACAAGCAACGTAGAAAGTTGTAAATTTCAGCTGAAAGTAAGGTACATTTGCACTGCTAGCAATTTCTTGGAATAGCTCCTCTTTGATTATGCATGTTGGGTGGTGGGGTTAAACCCCTTTAACTTTAAGCGTCTTCCTTTCACATTCAACTAATTATAACAAAAACATAGAATATAAACTCCAGCTTTTAACTTTAATGCTATATAATTCTCCTTCAAATCGAATATATATCTATCATTTCCTTAGTTTCCTTTTTCTTACTGGATCTTCTTCAGTCGGAATCTCAGCAAAGTAAGCTGAATTAACTGTTCATGTAATTCATGATATGATTAACTATCTTTTATAATCAAATAGTGGAAACAAAGGAACGCAAGAAGCTCTTCGTAATTGATTCTCAATAAAAGCAACACCACTAGGTGGTATACTTTCTGAGACACGACCATTGACAGAATGTGCCCAGTAAAAAAGCAAAAGTTAACTTTACTGTTGTTCTCATCTACTCATACCCACACATGATACTGTTGGTTAAACATTAAGATTTTCTTACGAATTCTTAGGCATCACCAGCTCATAAAATATTATTAAATTATTATTGACTTGACCAAGGAATTGTTTTAATGTATCAGCTCGTTATTTTTTTTACTTCGATTATTTTGCTCACGTGACACAATATTTCAATTGAAGAAATTGAGTTTACCAAGGGTTTGCTCTGATATGTTGCTTAAAAAGTTCCTTTGCCATATCTAGAATCCAGAGACAAAAAAATTATTCCCTTGCACATGATCAAATACAGTCACGGTGACTATTTTATAAATTATTTATTATTAAAAAATTAGTTCATAATGATTTAAAGTTAAAATCTAATAATTTAATTATTTTGTTTTCTTATCTTGAATATATTACTAGTATTACACGGGTCGGTTTTTCTTCTTCTTTCTTGTGTTAAGAGAAAAAATTATATATATATATATATATATATATATATATATATATATATATATTTATGAAGATAATAATAAATTTAGTTTTTCATAATATGGAACGTATAAATTATTAATGAGAAGTATTTTCACTATACCAGTAATCTAAGATAGATTATTGTGCAGCTAAAAGCATGAAAAGAGTTGTGTATGTTTATACAATCAATGCTCCCTTGGTTACTACCATTGAGACCACTTGACACTTCTCTTCAGGTTAGATAATGAATAGTCAGTGAAAATGTTAAATCCATTTTTTCTTTGGATTAACAAATGCCAGTATCATATTGCTCAGAAAGCTAATGAAAAAGCATTGTTTGAACTGTTGATCAGACTATCTGATTTCACAAATCTTTTCTTTATGGGTACAAACTTAACTGACTCTATTAACAGAGCATGAAAAGGACTATTTTACCAATTGGAATTTCTCAAATATCACTGATTTTAGAGTATATTCCTTTCTTTGAAAATATGATGCTGCTAACTTTATTTCTACATCATCTTTGACAAATTCTTTGGCACCAATGAAGACTATCCATCTCCCTGACAAGCAATGGTTACTCTTGATTCTTCTTACTTGGCCTATTCTATCATGCTTCCCTTGATTCAGCTGCAGAGAATCACTACAATGAATTTTTTTGTTAAGTGTTTTTTATTCAATGTAATGATCATGCACCATTTCTTAGTTTTATTAACTTCAATGTTTGATTGAAATAGATTCAAACTGCCCCAGTGAAGAGGCTGTGCAGAATCCACAACATACTCACTGTAAATGCGCAATTTCCTGTCCCCCCATAAAAGACATTTTTTTTTTGTTTTACCCTTCAAACAGAACAATTACTCTGTTGGAAGTAACCACTTAATTCATTATGCTAATGATACAATCATGAATATTGAAATGCATCGTGCTGACAATGTTATGTGTACTTTACATCAGGCATGGGTTAAGGATGTTGAGAAATCCATGGGCAGATGGTCCTAGTTATGTGACTCTGTCCCATTGCCGCTTTACAATGCAAAACCAAGAGGGGACATTATGGTGGCATGCTCACACTGGTTTCCTAAGAGCCACTGTCTATGGAGACCTCATCGTATATCCAAAATTAGGTTCTCCTTATCCATTCTCCATGCCTAAGAAAGAATTTCCCCTCCTTCTTGGTACTTATATCTAAAAACATCACTTATTCTTTTCAATTCAGTTCTATAATTTACCTTTGCACCATAATAAAACGTTTCTTCTATTGCAGAAGATGCTAAAATCTTCATTTCTCTGAAACAATGACAGGAACCATCACCAATTGTATTATGATAATGCACAGGGGAATGATTTGATAGTGATCCAATGGCTCTCTTAAGGCAGACACAATTCACAGGAGCATCTCCAAATGTATCTGTTGCATACACAATCAATGGTCAACCTGGAGATCTCTACAGATGTTCAAGTCAAAAGGTTTGGAATTATTATAGAGCCATAGCTTCCTTATGATATACACATGGCTGCAAAAGGACATGGCTTCCCACTTTTATTATGCATTTGGGAGTGTTAATTTTTAAGACAAAAATAACAAATACCAAAACATAATCACAATAAATACAACGGCAGAAGCACTGTTAATATATACACAAATAGTCCTAGCAATGAATATGCATAACCAAAAAGTAAAAGCATGTTTGACCTATATTTAGGTTTATTCACTGCAGCTGGTGGCTTCTCTGGGAAGATCATCCTGTTGCTGAAGCACCAGTCTCCAGAGCAGCCTTGGGAGTCTGATACTCCTGAAGCTTCAGGCATGTTCTGAAATTGAAACAAAAAATCAAAATTAAATCAAGTAAATTAAGTTCTTGCTGACCTAGTGGAAAATATGTTCAGTCATTCAATAATTTTCATTATATAGGAAAATCTATATTATCTGAATAAGATTCTTTATAATAAGAACACATCCCATGTGGTTGAGAACCAAATTAATCAATTATGAAGTTCCTCATTAAGTAAAAACTGGAAAAACAATTGGCAATGCAATCTTACACAACTGAAGCCTTAAGGTACCGCCATAAAAGTGTTTTGAACGCTTTCACAAAATAATAGAATGATTTTAAATTACCGTCTCCCAACCATCAAGCAAATGCACTAGAGTGAGCTATTATATTGATAACTAATCTCTCTTCAAACACACATATAACAAAAAAAAAAAGAGGTAAAGTGTGAAAGGATCCAATGACAGAAGAAACTTCAACCTCTATCTTATTTAGTTCAACTTAGCTCATTTCTTGACAGTAATTTATACATAGTTAAATCACTTGATCAACTTTTGCATGTTTGCTAGAACAACTTTCACTGGTTGGGTTATAAAAATTCTTGTTTCACTCGCTGTTCACCTCCTGCAGCAAACACCATTGATTATTTTGAAGTATTTGTTCGTGTGACGAGATTAGATACAATTCATGTGATTTTCTCTCTATCATCTAAAAATAATTGAAAAATTCATCAAGTGGATATTAAATCTGCTTTCCTAAATAGTATTTTGAAAGAAGAATTGTATGTTGAACAACATGGAGGAAATGAGATTGAAGACAAACAAGATAAAGTCTACAACTTTAAAGCAGGCATCCAAGGTGTGGTATAAGAAGATGGATTCTTAATTTGTGCAAAATGATTTTTAAAGATGCCCGTTTGAACCTACTTTGTATACCAAATATATTAATCCTGATAATATTCTTACTATGTTTCTTTATGTTGATAATATGATTTTTACCGACAATAATATAAAGATAATTACAAAATTCAGAGAGACCATGACTAAATGTCTTGGGATGACAGATTTCAATCTCATGTCATATTTTCTTGTTCTTAGCATTGAGATCATTCAGTAGAAAGATGGAATTTTCATATCTCAAAAAATGTATGCTATTGATGTTTGAAGAAATTAAAGATGGAAAATTCAAAGTCAATCTCAACACAGGGTAAGAAAAGTTGAAACTAAAAAAATGATAATACTGAAAGAACAATTAATTCAACATACTAGCTTGATTGAAAGTCTTAGATATTTGACTCCTACTATACCATACATTGTCTTTGGAGTAGAACTGTTGAGCAGATTCATGGAAGTACGTGCATATCATTTACAAAGAGCAAAAAGAATTCTCAGAAATATCAAAGATACTCTGACGAATTTTTTATACAAACACCAATGATATGAAACTTGATATATAGATAGTGAATGACCAGAAGATGTTGAAACAAAAAAAAACACATCAGGAAATGCATTTCATCTAGGAATAAGGTCAATATCGTGGTCTTCAAAGAAACACGTTGTTGCTCTTTTAACCGCTGAAGTAGAATACATGACATCAACTAGTTGTGTGACTCAGACAATATGATTAAGAAGAATTTTTGAAGTGATTTATCAAAAGTAAAATACTCCAATAGTAATATTTTGTAATAACCAGTCAACAATTGCATTATACAAAAATCTAATATTTCATAGATGGTCAAAACACATAGATATTCGGTTTCACAAAATTCAAGAAGTAGTAACCGAAAAAGAAGTGGTGATCAAGTATTATCCTAATAAAAAACAAGTTGTTGATATTTTTACAAAGTCATTAAAAATTGAGTTATTGTACAAGACGAAGAAAAACGCTTGGAATGATAGAAAATTGATTTAAGGGAGACAATCTTAGAATTAAATCAATCAAGAGCATAATGACAATGGGGCCCATAATTGCTTTTGCTTTAAGGATGAAAAGAAATTTGTTTGCAGTTAAAAATTTAACACCAATTAAAACATGTGAATGCACCAGCAACGCTTGTGTTTTGTTTTATGCACCTTCTTTCTTTCATGAATAAGTAACCAAGAAATGCATAATGTATGTGTGATCATTTGAAAAACAATAGGTCTGTGTTTAAGGGTGAAAACGTGATTTCTTTGATAATTTCTTATATATGATATCACTCACTGTTTTCTACTTCACCTCGTCACCTTCATTTGATACATACAAGTGAACCTTTATTTATACCAAAAAAAATGCATACCAACCTCAAAACTTAAACCCGATACCACAAAATAAATAATACAACTTGAAGCATATAACCTATTACACAGTAAGCTCCCAATAACACTGCCTCTTCATTAATCATAATCGCAAAATTCAATCCCCAAAGCTCAATCATACACAACACGAAACAAGCAAATAAGACTACTCCAATCATCAGGTTAAACAAACAAAATACCACTTAGACAAATCATCAACCAAATACATAAGACATATATCTCAAGCAATTAAAGATAATTTTCCAAAATCCAGGGACCAAGCGCTTCATTATTCAAACACCTAAGAATCTGTAATCACCGCAGGGAAGCATCAACCTCAACATCTCCATTTAGCTTTTATCACCAAATCAGACCCAATGACCCTCAAAGTGGCTGAGGGGCATATAGAAGAGACTGTTGGTGGGATCTGTGTCTGAAGAATGAGAGTGGTTATTCAGTGATTGAGTTTTTCAGAATTGGTTTTTTGTGTGAAAAAGGAGATTATGTATTTTGTGCCTTCTCTGTCTGAGTGAAGAAGAAGAAAAAATGTTGAAGCCTTCATCTACAGAAGGTCAATCATACAGTGTCTATGGGGGAGAAGCGGGAAAGTTTCAATATAAAAAACCAAATGACAAAAAAATCTGATATATAATAGATATAGTAGATAATAGATTTGAGTACAATATCATGTAAGTTGTTATACAATTATCCCAATGTTGCTTGGAGTTGCTAAGTATGAATTTTTACATAATCAAATGTTTCAGACCCTATACAGGGATTCTAGTTAATGTAGCATTCATCACACTTGTCACCAAAGGAAAGAAACAAGAGAATGGGAGTATTGAAGCAACAATACATAGAAATTTATAGACAACGAGATACTCCAATTCTGCTAGATGTATTTCTATTTTTATAAGTTCATGAATTATTTCCTGTAACCTTTAGTAATCACAAGTCAGTGACCTCTAGTAACCATAAGCAAGAGATGTTTATCTGTGGCAGACTACTCTTTATGGTATTGTTTGATGGCACCTAATGTTCTTGCAAACATGGACACCATTGGCCTTGAATCTCTCAATCCTGGGAAAGGTGTAATGGAGTTGAACTTATGCTTTACAAACTGATATTGACTTCCCTTATCCTTAAGGACGGTGGATTCCTCTTCATTGATACAACACTTACGTAAATTTTGAGCCTCGCTGAACAGTTGGTCATCATCAGATTGTTCTCTGGCCTTTTCAATCTTGCAGTTGGTCAGAGAAATGTGTTCATGGGATTGTGTATTCTTTAAGAAAGACGTGGAACGGTCTCCAGAATCACCTCTCTCATTCAGGTGATCAAACACTATCGAGGGTGAAGTTGACTTTGGTAAAAAACGATTTATCCAGAGTCCTTCCACAGTTTCACTTTTATGACAGATTTCCCTTCTCTCATGCTGTGCATTCGATTCAGCATTCTCATTATTATTTCTGTTTTGTCCAGTTGAGGGTGAATGCAGTGGCAGTGATGTCATTCCTTCCTTCTCCTTAGTTATCCCCACCTTGTAATAATTTTCATTCTCCAATGAGTTATTTACCCAGTGTTCATGACTGTTGAGAGAATTTATGGGACTAGTCCGAAGTCTCCCTTCAGATACTTCAAGTTTATTATTTGATGGGAAATACTGTCTGTAAAGGCTATTGTTCTCTGCATAAAAGGTGATTGGAGCAACATCTGTTCCATGTACCTTATTTCGTAGCTCAAAGTCTTTAGAAGCATCTCCTACTTGAAATTTTCTTGCTCCAACATTCTTAAATTTTGCACCTGCCACTGACTGAAAATTGGATCTGAACCCTGCATTTTTTAGCTTCGGATCTTGACTCATGTTGCATGTGAGAAGTTTCTGATCAGGCTGTTGAAGATGGTGATTAGGATTTTCAAGGTTAAGAGCCAATGACTTGTTCTCATCTTGAGTTGATTGTGAGCATCTTTTCAGCATGTTTGAAACCAAGTTCATGAATGAGCTATCCGGTTGAACATAGGATTTAGAACATGAAGTTTCTTGAATATGCTTTTTTAATTTTTTACTCCCAATTATCACTTGCTGAAAGTTGCTTCTCTTCTTACCTGCCAAAATTAACCCAGAACTACGGCAACTTTCACCACTTAAATGGAAGTCATTCTCCTTTGGTAAACTGACATTGGAATCTCCATCTGACAATGACTTCTCCTTACCTTCATTTCTTGTCATACGAATCCTTCTATTACATGGAGAAGTAATGATTGTAGGGTTCTTACTACGTAGTAGCATCATTTCATTTCCCGTGAATTTGTTTTTCTTCTCATTGGATATTGACTCACAGTTGAAAGTTTGCAAATCATTCTCTGTCGTTGATTCTAGTTTTGGTAAAGGGTTGACGCCAGAAGATATTATATTTGTTCCGTGAGAAGCGGAACCATTACATTCGATTACATGCTCGACCCTAGTACATAATCCATCTTCTATTTCAACTACCTTGTTGAGAACATCACTTTCTGTGCCTGCATTGCAATGTTTCATAGAAGGATTTTCTTCCAAGCTACATTTAGGTTCATCTGCTTGAAGTAATAAATTACTTATTGGCCTTTCGCCAATCTGACCTGAAGGAAAATCATGATGTAGGTGATATTTCAGGGATACACAAAAGAACGAACTTACATTTTCTTTAACAAAAAGTTTCAGCGTGTACCCTTTAAACATGAAGAAATTGTGTTAAATCTGGAACCTATATTATGAAAAAAGAACCTAAAAACTGCCCCGAATGATGAGAGTTGTTTTATATGATCTAGCGATATTGATGTAATCTGTTTACAAAGAACAATAATGCAGAACATGTACTGGGAAAGAGTAACAAGAGTTTCCAAAAATTCCTAAATTCCAGTCCTGCTAGTACCATAGAAAAGATTATTACAGTGTTGCAATATACTTAAATTTGGGAATTTATTTGTAATTTCATTTTAGTTTTTTATTTTATTTGTTTTCAGTTGTCGGAATGGTAACTTGTTTCTGTTTTTGTTGTAATTGATTTTGTTTTTATTATCATTAAGCTCTGTCAATATTATTTTGTACTCAGGTATGTTACAATTTTGCGGCTATTAAAAGACATGTTTCATTCAATGAATTACACAAAATACAATACAGAGGGTGTGTGTGTGTGTGGTATACCTGAAATAGTAGATTTCTTTCCCTTTCTATCAGATATTATAGTTGTTCCAATGTCAGCTTGAGCACAAAGATTACTCTCCCAATCATTCATCACAATCTCCTTCCCACAGTCTGTTGCAATGTTAATTTTCTCCATGTTATCACCGAATCCTGCCAGATCATTGTTCTGGGGGATTGAGCAAAAGTAGTTTACAGGGAAAAGTGACAATAAGTAAACCAAACAAATTGACAAGTTCCAATAAATCAACTATTTAAACAATTACGATAACAAGATTTTTCACCCTTCAATAAAGCTTACTTGAAATCAAAGCCGTATGTAAATCCATTTTCCCTACATCTACAGCTGTTACTTTTACCTGTACCATTATCATCTTCACATGTTTTATGGTGGGGAATGACGACAACTGAATCACTTGATGGGTGCCCAGAGGGAGTATCTGTGGAGGAAACATCATTCTTTGAGCATATGACTGCAATAGGTTCTACAAAAACTTCATTTTCTGATTTATCCGTTGCAGAACTTCCATCGGTAACGCTTTGGAGCACAGCAAGAACCATACTGCTTGGTTCAAAATCCCGGAACAGGGAGGACTTTTTATTAAAACTTGAATCAACACATTTGAGACTGAAACCTTTATCTGGAGACCAAACTATTTCAGACAGTGGATCAGTAGCAGAAAATGTCTTGTCTATTTTACAAGCTGCATTTGCACCTGCACAGGAGTCATTATTCAAATTTTTCCAAATGCATGGGTTAGAATAATTTAGAACGAGTTCAATATCAGCCTTTGGTTTTATTTTCTTGTTCTCTGAACTCATCTTCACCATTCAGTAGAAGCAGAAGGTCCTGCAATATTACAACAATCAAAGGGAGCCATCAATGTCTTGATTTATAAGTTATTCAAGTCATTTTTAGATGCATCTTACAAGGTATGTTGAATGCATGCTTATGATTTTGTTGAATTTTTCATCTCATGAAAATCATAAACTATTCAAATGTCTTGCATGAACAATCTTATAGGAGACAAAAAACACCACAATTAGTGAAAGAACAATTTAACATGATTCAATACCTTTTGCCTTAATGTTTGGAAATTTGGTGGATTAACATGCTGGATGAAAATAACTGACAATATGTATTTCAAGTAATTAGGCTAAATTATCTCTAATTCAAATATCTTGTCATGAGAATTCCTTTTATTTTAATGAGTTTTACCATAACATATGTCTTTACAGGTTTTGT
This sequence comes from Vigna mungo, assembly GCA_036885675.1. Classification (NCBI taxonomy): domain Eukaryota; kingdom Viridiplantae; phylum Streptophyta; class Magnoliopsida; order Fabales; family Fabaceae; genus Vigna; species Vigna mungo. Next base: position 38,944,603 of record CP144692.1, on the reverse strand, counting down.
TTCAGTGCAAGCATCTTAAAAATTCTCCATATTTTATAACTTTATATTTATATACTTCAATTTTTACAACATAAAGAATTGATTTATTACATTATATTAAAATTTGAAAAGTTTACTTTTAACTAAATCCAGACATAAAACTTGACTTCCTTTCATATAACATGATATTTCCAAAAATTTTGTGCATGTGCTTGGAACCACAAACAAAAAACTGTTTAAAAAACTTAAACGGGCATTGCCCAAAGTGATTCATCAAATAATTTTACAAAATTTAATTATTTCAAATAAAATATTATACAATTGGCTCTTTTTACTGTGAATTCTTGAGGTTTGCACTCTTTAATATAATAAATTCTCATATATTCTTTTTTTATTCTCTTAACTTCAACTTATCATCTATGTGATATGAAGAGCTCAAAACAGTGCATAATCAACACGATTTTATGCACTCTAAGACATAGTTTTGAGTGAACTTACTATTTATAATGCTTAAAATCCAGGAACAGCAAAGACAGCTACAAACTTGAATCTAAAATTGGTAGATTGGTGTTGTCTTCTATCTTCGTTACAGTTGGACATAAGGAAATCAATAAGCTCAGGGAAGAAGTAAATAATTAGATCTGATCAAGTTTAAAGCCTCAAAGCTCATTCAGAGTCAATTCTATATACATATTATTACAAACTTATAGTTATAAAATAAAAAATGAACGTGATGCGCATGCACACCCTATAATCACGTGAAAAGAAGCAATCCAAAAAAAAAAAATATATATACATTTCCAAAAAAGGAAATTTATATGTCTTATATCATATAAAGCTGAACATAACTATAGCATATGAGAAGAGCATTATCTTGTACATATGAACAGAACAAGATAAACATTAAAGAAGGTCCTAAGAAAATGAAGAAAGAATTGAAAAGAAACATACCTCTTGTAGATTACAAAACGGAAAAAGAAAATTTGGTTTGGTGGTGTGTGTGGCCGTGAGAGAAAGAGGAGAATCCACTTGAAGTTGCCAAACATCATAGAATGACATTAGCTGGCACCAGACGCTGTTCGTGTGAGGTCTATTATCTGCCACGTAAAACATGCCATTCCACTCACACCCCTACGTTATTCTACACTATAGAATAGGTGTAGTGTACCTTCACCTACTTTCCATTATTTGCTTTTAGTCCCTCTTCTTTTTCTTGAAAAATGCGATCCATCTCATAAGACCTTGTTTTATCCTACTTATCATATGTACAAGGTCGTTGGATGGTCAGTCTTATTTTACTTATCAATATTTACTGGTATAATTTTATATAACTTGAATTTTTTTTTCTCTCCTTTTAAACATATTATTTTCAGACTATCTCCTAAACTATTGTTGTTTATCAACCATTTAAAAATTAGCATTATTTTTTAATTTGTATATGATAAATGCTTTATGTATCCGTATTATGAGGGTGGGTGTGACATTCAGGGACCACTTTGCAATTCCAGTGAATTCAAATGCCTGATTGACCCGTTTTACAAGTTGCAGACAGCGATATCAACCCTACATTCATTATGCATTACATCAAACAACAAATAGGGATGGTGTTTGGCCACTGGGAAGAAAGATTTTAGCTGGAATCAGGATATGACAATTAGTATTTATTGATTAGGTCAAACATCACCCTTTCAAAATTCTTATCATTGATGGTGATCTAACTTTTCTTCATCAATTAATTCTCTCTGAAGCTGCCCATTTAGTTATCATTAAAATGAATGAAGTATTAATCACACAAAGTTAGGAAAAAACTATTAATACATTTTTAAAATTTGATATGATGCAATTGATACTAACTTTTTTTACAAGCTCTTTTGTAAAAATATACATCTGAACATTTTTGTAATTTCAAAATATCTTAGTAGTCATAAATTCATATTCACGTATATAAATTATATAGGAAAAAAAATTCTTCATTTTCTTTTGAAAATAAAGAAGTAAAAATCTATTTTATTTGCAGAAAAAAACTATTTCCGTTATAATAAGAATAAAATAAAAAACTAATCTTATTAAATGAGAAAAAGATACATATTTTACCAAAGTTTTTGAACCTAGATTTCTAGATGGATTTGGAAGAATGAAATAAATTTCTTAATACATTCTGAGTACTTGTTGAACTTATAAGTTTATATCTCCAAATTATCAGGAGAAAAAGTTAAATCTCTAGTATTTTTCATCATTCCTTTCAACTTTAAACCAATTTTACATCTCCCACACATATCTTCTCATAAAACTTATCCTTAATTTAGAAAATTTATATAAGACTATTTAATTATTATTTATAGTCCTAAGAGCAACATTGATCTTATAATAAATAAAACATTGAATAGAAATGAAAATTATAATATTCTTTTAAAAAAAAGTATTGATTCTTGCCATAATTATAACTATGTAGATTAGTACATACTTTTGTATTTTAGACAATTTTTTTCATAAATGAAAAATACCTGAACCTTGTTCATATAAATTGACTTCTTCACTTTAGTTCAAAATGATGAATTCTTATCATAATAAATATGTTAATGAATAATAACATGTTGGGACAAAAACCAGTCAAAAGAATGTTTATCTCAATATACATAAATTAAAAACATGTTTACCTTAATCATCATAATCTCTAAACAAAACTTGTTTATCTGTGTTATTTTTCAAATTTGAATCATCATAAATTAAAAACCCATTCATTTAAGATGACATGATAAATAAAGAAGATAGAATAAAAAGAATTGAAAAGACCATGGTTTCATTAAAAAAATCATTATATGATAAGTCAGTTTAAACTTTTTCTGAACGCAACAGAGAAATCTGAGAGCACCTTGCTTTCAAAAGAATAAATGTGATAACTCCCCCACACTAATAAATACAGTGATGATTCATAAGTTTAATACATCATTTAATCCCTAGTTTTAGGTTTTTTTTTCAAAGTCGTCCTATTTTAAAAAAAAGTTTAAAAATGATCCTTTTGACTTGTCTTAAAAATATAACGGTGTAATTGTTTCTGTGACCAAAACTGAATGATGTGTACAGTTGTTGTAATACATGACACATATGATATATCTGAAGAAGGTGTAAATTAAAAAAAATAAAATGACGTGAGCAAGGTTTAACTGAGGGTTAAATCAAATTATCCTTATCTAAACATCCTATTGCAATTTCTATGTTGAACAATATGGTGAAAGTGGTCTTCGATTGAAAGTGACTTGGTAATTAATTGAAAATGCAACATAGGTCAGGTCATAGTTGTGAAAATCTCCAACTTGAAGACGCAACGTAGGATTTCTCCCCCTTTCTCGTTCTGGTTCGAGAGTGTTTGCAAGAAGGGAATTTCAAATTGCAGCCTTTTTGGGTTCTTTTCTTTGTTTGCGAATTGAGTTTCTTTTTCTTGGGTTGATTTTGCGTTTTAGGTTTTGGTATTCATTATCTTGCAATTTGGGATTTCTTCTTACTTTACTCCCTGTCTTTAATTGCTTTGTGTTGGGTGGTGGTGGAATGGTGACTCTCCTTTGTTTTTTGTATTTTCTATGCGTGGAGAAAGGGAAAGAGAATGAAGATTTTGGATGATGAGCATGTGGGTTTCAAGAGCGTTATTATGTATGCGTTGAAATTGAAAAATGATGGTGTTGGAATGATGTGTTGATTGTGGGTTTGGGATGAAGAAAGGGGTAATGAGTTGTTGTTTTTCTATTTGTACAGATGAGATGTAATAATATCTATATTAAAATAATGGAGGTTTATGATGATGATGAAGGTGAAGAAAAGGTAGATGATGAGCACACATCATTAAATCATGGCACACAACAACACGATCTCATTTAATCCTATATTAAACTTTTTCCATTAATTTTTATTTTTAAAATTTACATCTTTATATGACTAGTTTATGTGACTAGTTTATGGTTTATCTTTAAAAAATCTAAATTGAAATAATGATTTGATGCACTGTTATTATAAACATTTATAAACAAATTTATGCGCATAATTGTCTATTATTTGTTCTTGAAGTCACTGATTTTTCATGTAATTTTCATATAATTTTTATCAACTTAATTATAATTTAAGTTGTAAAATTTAATCCCTAAATATTGTTTTAATTTAAGAATATGTCCATTCAATTATTTACACCCATATAATGGTGTCATTTTCTTTACTGAACTGGAAATGCTTAATAGTTTATTTCTTCTTTGTTAAGATTTCCATTTACATTGTTTTATTATAAATGATTTCACTAACAAAAATGAGACCGTGTATTTTTTTTGATAAACAAATGTATATATAAACTTAAATCAATTAAAAACAAAAATTATTTTTTATCTCATTTTACATAGTAAATAAAATAATTAAATACATTTTTATCCAAAATTATTTTTAAAAATTATATTTTATTTTTATTCTAAACTAAATATATATTTATTTTGTCTACATCTTATCAAAGTCATATAAAATATTCAGACATTTTTTCATGACACCTAAATATATATTTAACAGTAAAACTTTGGTTGTCATATGTTTAAAATATGTTTTATATGACTTTCATAGTGTGTGTGTGTGTATATATATATATATATATATATATAATTTAAGAACTAAACACAACTATTAAAAATACTATGACAATTAAAAATGTTTAACCCTACATAAAATAATAATTTAGATCATTAATTAGTTTAATTTAAAAAAGGAAATCCATTAAAAAAAATATGGTTAATTAAACTAAAAAGTAATTAATTTGAATTATTTGTTGGTTGATGTAATTGTAAGAAGAAGCAATTAGAAATATTTGATATATTAAGAGTGTAATAGTGAATGGGAGGATTTTGAGTGTGTGAAAAGTTGTGTGACAGTGATTGGAAAGAAAATGTGTGTTTGAGTTAGGTTTTGAAAGTTGTTGGAGAGTTTGTGTTGAATGCTTTATGTTAGTATGTTAATGGGCTTTATCGAGCATAGGGATAAACTTTATCTTTGTCTATGTGATCACATACTCAATGTGTCTCTCTTATCTTTTGACTCTTCTTCTCTCAAATCCCAACTACACTTATTTGTGTGCCAATATTCATCTTATTTCCTTCTTCATCATTGCATCCATCAAAAAGCCTATGCTTCCTGCACTTTTATTTTTCTTCACTTCCTCTTTATTTTTCCCATCAACCTCGTCTTTTCAATATTACCGTATAATTTACAATGTTCATGGAAATTAACATATAGATTAACTGTTCTTCTTTTGGTGTATTTATGTTATCTTACATATTCAATTCAGGTTATGCAATTTGAGTAGAAAAAATTGTCCCAGCCATGAAGACTTCTTATAATTACAGAAAATAATAAATAGAAGCTGTCCTTTTATGAAGTCGTCCTCAAATAAATTAAAAAAAAAAAAAAACTGAAATAGTAATTGCTATGCACGATTTCTTCCATGCATGTGTTATATATCGTCATTATTAAAATTAATATCTGTTAAAAATTTAAAAGAAAATTCAAAACAGTGTTTGTATGGTGTGATCTCTTTTAAATATGATTTATCAAAATAAAATAAAATTTTACTCACATTCATAATTTCCTTTCCAAATTGTGGTGCAAAAACCTTGACCACTATGGTGTGCCTTGGTTTCACTGGGTACTATATATAAGGTGATGTCATTCATATTAGCTTACCAAAAGTCAAAGAAACATTTATTTATAACACTCATCATGGTTATACGAGGTATCTCTTCAATGAAGACACTAATTATAGCAAAAGAAATCTGAGTTGCATATCTATGTCTGATATGTACATAAAAATAAAAATAGCTGCATAATGCAGTTTGTCGTAGATTGTCAGACATTTGAGATCATTGTTGTATTTTAAAAGTCATTAAATAATAAAAAAATATGAAGATAGATTTTCTTTAAAAACTCACTGAAAAGATGTACTGTAGTGATATATGAGTATTTGAGGTAATTGAATGTTATCGTCTTTAGCAGATTTGTGCAGTATGAGTGTATGAGGAAAGGTGGAATGCATAAATTGACGTTGTAGCATAGAGGAATACGTTAGGGCTGAGAATGAGATGAAGTTGAACGGACCCATATGGTATTATGAGAGTTTGATGAATCATGCATAGTAGTCTGACCCATATGGTATTATGAGGTTTTCATGCACAATCTATGACCCACACGGCATTAAAAGTTAGGAATGGGCTGAGAGTAAGGCAATGGTTATGATGGCAGTCTTAAGCTTCAAAGAAAGACTAAAATTCAAAGCTTCACTCTAAAAGAACTTCTACCCTACAATTGCAACAAATAAAGTGAAAGGTCTAAATCTTATATTCTTTGCAACTCTCCACAAGCAAACCCAATCGACAAAAATTCAACTTTAAAAAGATAAGCCTCAACTTTTTTCCATATCTATTGCATTTTCCCTTTTCAGTCTTCATTTCACACCAACAACTCTGTTTTCCAACGAATTTGGTGGAAACAACACAAGGGTCGGCAATCAGGACCGTGTTTCACATACCAATTCCAAACAAAACTCAACGATCAGCTTTTTGTTCTATTTAACCACATTCTCATTTTCCCAATTACTATATATATATATAAATAGTAATAAAAGCAGATTGGATATAGCATTTAAGAAGTAAACATAAATAGAAGGACTATAATGACTATTCGAAACATAGAATAGAAATTTCATGTTTGACCAAGGAAATTACGAAATATGATGGACAAACATATTTTAAAGAGAATTAAAACAAAGTCAATCAAGTAATCTTTGAGTACCCAGCAGAAGATTATGTCATAATCCATGTCATTTTTTTCTGCAAATTTTAAGAAAGAAACACATGAACTTCCGATGAAAAAAATTAGAGAAAAGAGATTTGAACTTACACGTTCCTAGGCAATTGAATTCTGTTGAGATGAAAGAATCAATATTAAATGGTTAGTGGCTGGATCATGGGAAAAAGAATGAATTACATTGTTAATGGAAAGATGAGGACAGATACTTTGAGCTAGGGGGAATGAAGCCTGGTCCGAGATCATTCTCTCAGATGATGGATGAACTTTGCTTTCGAATGAATGGTCTCGAACCAGACACCATTCCCCTCAACTCCTTCATACGTCTGTGTGGAACAAATTGTGGGAGAGAAAGACTTGGTTTGAGACAGAAGCAGTGAGGACTGTTTGATTTTGATTTGGCCATGCATTGTTTTTCATGGGCCCTTATATACGTGAAGATGGGGAATGTGTGGGTCAGAAAACGGTGTGTCCCACATGCCATGGCTCCCCCATCTTGTCAAGCTTTTCACACAGATTTTAAGTATGTATTATACAATATTTTACCCTGGTTTTTAGTTCAAATGATCTATGTAAGTACTATAACCTCCTTTGGGGAAAAGATTTTTACTTCTTTCCTTCTGTTTTAATTTCTGTTCTTCTTCGTGTTCTAACTACCTAAACGACTGTTCACTTTCGTTGTTATTATTCATTCAATATGTATGTTAGTGCCAGTGTTAAACATCTGACGTAGATCTCAACTGTTATCTTTGAAAATTCAAACATACTGATTATGTCTTGGAAAATGAAAAAAGGAGTTAAATAAGGTCGATTTTCCTTATTTTGATGGTAAATGGTTTCAAATCAATAAAGGTTAAGGTGGATTAGTGATGCAAAAGTAAACAGATCTTTTAGCATCTGTTAAAGGCTCAGTAGCAAAGTTCCCTTTAAGTCCTACCTGCCTTGCCAATCTCTTACCAAACAACACCGCAAAGTCCTATCACAGACGTGGCCAGCAATAGTATAATCCTATTGCTTGGAAGACTTAATACACAATCTACACAAGTCTTGCTGTTGCATTTGACTTTAATAGCTCCGTCTAAGTTCAGAAGATTACCTTAAACTGTTCCTTGCAAAAAACTTAGGTAGAATTAATTACTTGTACATTTTGTAAAATCATGTCAGCAGGGTCTGTGCTCCACAATTATTCTGATGGAGCCAGTTGTGTATTGTGATCAATAGTGACTTTGGTTCTGTACATATCATTGCTTTCTTTTTATGCATTATTGTAAAATAAATAATAAGACGTAGTTTCTTTCTTGCTTACGGGGTTGATGTTGTCAGAATGACTTAAGCAGTGAGTAAAAGTGATACAACACAAATTATTGTGTAACATGGTATTGAGATGAGTGTTTAAAGGGATTCTCTTTTGCTTTCCACTTAGAAAAAGGGGTAAATGAAGAGTGAATAGGTTCTTTCATTGATGAAGAATGAAAGAAATACTGTTATTGCCAGACCTATATAATCTTAAGAGTAGGTAGTGGACAGTGGACAGTAAAACAGAAAATATTACTGAAAAGTGTAGGTATTTGATACGGAGAAATATATAATTTGTATAGTATGTTGTGATTTGAATTTTTTGATATGTTTTGAGCTTATAATTCCATGAAGGTCTAAACATGCAGAAAGTATAGTTGTGGTCCTAATGGGGGAAAAAGGGAAAGAAAAATGCAGTTAGGCAAAGTAAGGATGATGAGATTGAGAGAAAGAAGCCCAAAAGTGATTATGGAAGGGAGAGTTTGACCTAGTAGTTAAGCAGAAGTAGAAGTTGTTCCAACGTTTAGAGATTAAAGAATGGGGAGCGAAAGAATTTTGGAAGGAAAGTTGTGAAGTAAGGGAATGTAATGATAGAAGCAATGAGTAGAAAAAAAGAAAGAATGAATAAAAAAATAAAGAGCATGCGGGTGATTGATTTAGAATGAAGTGTGTGGGACAGTTAAATTGGAGAATAACAAACGATAAAAACAGGGAGAAGGAAACAAATTGAGTAACTGATGATGCGGGGGAAGATGGAAGGAAATAAAAACTCACATGCAAAAAGTAAGAGTTAAAGGACGATAGCAACATGTCATGGAACTTGAGAAGGACGATGGCCCCTCTAACCCCAACACCATCAAATTTCTTTCTTCTTCTTCCTTCACATTTTCATACTCAAAATCTGTATTCTCAGTTACCAAAGAAGGATCACTCTCTCTCACTCTCATCCATCCTTTTCTTCTAGATACTCATCATTCTAGACTCCACACACAATCACACCTTCTTCATCACCAATACCATCCTTATATTTTGTGTTTCTTCTAAAACTAAACCCTTTCAATGTGTCGGTGAAAAACCATCTTTTAATGGAATTTCCCTATTCTTTTCTCTAACACTTTTATTTCATTTTCTAAAATAACAAAACCATCTTTTAATATCACTCAAGATTTTAGTTCTCAATAATTTAGTCATGTGAAGTCTAGTTAAACCCGGCTGATTAAGTATTCACATGATATTCATCGATATGGATACATATCTTAATATTTTCATACGAATTTCAAATAACTTGCCGTGATATCCTTCACTAAAAAAATATCACACCCAAGATACAAAGGTTAGGTTGAGACACTCAGAACTATAATTCACAAAGGTCTAAACCAATAAATGGTATATCTTTAAAGAGCTGAAAAACATTTTTAATTTAATAAAATTATATATAGTCCTTTTTTTAGTTTATATTGTAATTTCTTTTGGTTTATATTTGTTTTTATAAAAAACGGAGAGACTTAAAAAGTTAAAATATTCAATTTTTCTTTTATAGTTGTACTATTTGGTCAGACGGCCATAGGAATAAGATCGAGCAGAAAAGACTACCAGAAGGAAACGAGGCCAAGTATGTTTAAACTTAGGGAATCTAGATAGACACTATAAGGACCGTCCGGTCGAACATGGTTAGAGACCAAATGGACGTCCCCTTTAGCAAACATCCTTAAATACCACCTCAAATCAAGATTTCTGGTAAGTGTTACTTAGTAGATAATGAATCATAATTGGATCATGATTAAAGTTTCACTAATTTCAAATCCATCTTAAAAACTATAAATAAAGATTAAAATTAAGGAGATAGATGATTACATTTACTGAAAATTTAAGACTCAACCGTAACCCAAGTTATTTATAAACCTAGAAATAGTTAACCTGACCTTCCTTTTTTAAGGGTGAATCTTGAGTATTAAGACACTCCTGTAAGTTGGTTTCAGTTTTAAATTCTTTTTTAGAATTAGTTTACCAAAGTATAATAATATTATGAGAAAGATGATACGTATTATCTTGTGTTTAAACTGATTTACTGTAATATAATTAATTTATCTAAGACATCTTTCAATGTCTGAGTTAAAGAAAATCCTCACAATAAAATATTAAAGAAATTTTTCTTCAATTAATTTTTATATATTTATGATGAAGCATTAAGATTAGCATTACACTATAGAATGTTAAGTAAAATTAACTATTAAAAATAATAATTGTGATACTAAAAGTTAAAAGAAAAATTGATTATTAGAAAACTTTATTAGTTTTCAGAAAATTAATTGCAGAAAACTAAAAAAAAAATATATAAGTGAATATATTGAATTAGAAGTATTTAGGATAACTAATTTTAAATGTTATAGTAAAAGGATATAAAAGGAAAAAATTATATATTATATAGATAAATTTTATCTTTTTATGAATAAAAATGCTTTTTAGTAGTGAATTCTTATATTTTTTATTTATAGATAAAATGTTTTATGACATATTAAAATAAAGGTTTAATGTCTCAATAGGTTCCTATTTTCGTCCAGAATCTCAAATAGGTCCCTTTGTTTATCGGCGTTTCAATTAAGTCCTTATTTTCTTAAAATTGAATCAAATAGGACATTTCCGTCAAATTGAGGTGACGCCGTTAAGAAGGGTATCTTGACCGTGTAGTTATGTGGCATTGAAAATGTGACTGAATTGTATTTTTTTAATTTTTAAATTAAAAAATGAATTTCATTTTTTAATTTAAAAATTAAAAAAATACAATTCAGTCACGTTTTTAATGTCACGTAATAAAAAGCTACGCTGTCAACATACCCTCCTTAACGGTGTTATCTCAATTGAGACGTCTAAAAAGAAAGAGACCTATTTGAAATTCTTGGCGAAAATAGGGACCTATTGAGACATTAAACGTAAAATAAATAGTATAAATAATTTAATAATTAAAATAAATAAATAATACACTAGTTACATATAGCTCAATGGTTATTATACTCTCTAATTGAAAATAAATATTTAGGATTAAGGTGATGATGAATGGTTGTATCATATAGGTTAGGGATGACAATCTCAGTTGTCTCAATCTGTTTTGATCTATCTCACATTTGGCTTGTAAAAAATGATAAGATGGTTCATTCCATTACATACTAGTTTTATTGGTCCACGGCGTATAATGATTGATCTTGGCCAACTCGTATAAAAGAATTTCTTAAGAAAAAAACTTTATACAAATGTTGAAACAAAAATCTTGTTTTAATGTTTTACATTTTTGTTATATCCTATGAGTCTGCCATTGACAATAAAATAAAAATAAACTAAGTAAATATAAGATTGACCACGGCAATAAATATGTTAAAGTTAAACTTTTCGTGATAAGAAAACATAAAAATTAAGTATTCTCTAAGTTACAAAGAAAAAAAAAAGACTACAACAATCAATTAATGTTAAACGTGGACAACAAAATAAACTTATAAATTTAAATATACAAAGAAGGAATAACAAAATAAAATAGAAGAGTTTTGTCTCACTTAAAAATTAAAATATAATAAGCTTTTTTTAAGTTATTATGCTGACTAGCCTGCTCCACTTATTATTAACCTACGAGGAGATTATTTGGGAAAGACATAAATGGATTGGTATGATAAAATATTTAGTCTGTTCCATACTTTTTCTTGAAAATTTCAAATTTTTTTCAAGTAAAAATATTAAGTGAGCTTAGAGAGGAGTTTTTTAAAATATTAAGAGAAAAAGATTATACTGATTGTAAGTTTAGAAACTGTCACTGGTGAGATTGATTCTTTTACCGGATAGTTTTTATTTTAATGGTATAAACTTATAAGCTGATCATGTATAAGTTAACTAAAATAATCAATCAAGAGCGTACATATATGGTGTTGTACATGACATGGCTAATTAAAAAGAATGAAATTATTAAAATAAGCTATATATAGCACCAACGAATTTCATTTTAGGTTCGCATCATTTAAAGGAGTTTCACAATATTGCAGGCTACAAAAACGTTAAATTCTTTCAATGGCTGTATGGACTTAAACTAATTGTATAAATGATCTACATTAAAAAATGTTAAAATGTTGTTTGTTATTGAGACATTCTTTTGGTCACTTGTTACTTAGACATTTACGTCATTTAGATTTAACTCTATCAGGCGAATAAAATATCGTGCTTAATTCATACTTAAATAATAATTTAAACTCTGTATTTTACCACTTCTACTCATTATGACAGTATACAATAATTGTACCAATATCAAACACAAATCTGGTTTGACCTCTAAGAAAACTTTTCTTGATCAGAAAATCCTACAACGAAACAAGGTTTTAGAATATGCTTCCACAAACTAAACTACATCGATATGGAAGCAGCATCCCTTAGACCAGAAGTGCTGCTTTTACAAATGGGGTATCCTTTGTTCAAAAGGGTTTCTCTTTTGCCGTGCAAAAACAAAACCATACAAGCAATAAACATAAAATTTTTATTTCTGCTTTCTACCGTAATTACTAGACATTAATGTCCCACCTAAAGGCAGAAAGCACTTGACCCTTCAGCAAAGTTGCACGTTATTCCTCTGGCATCATGGCCACAGTATGCCAATGTCAGTGATGTCACTGAAAGAAAGGAAATGGTCATCTAGACGGATGATCATCTTATTTTTAAACAAGGTTCCTTTATGTTGCATGTAATGTCCATATACTCCCATAAAGTTGGAAGTGAAAATCATAGCTATGGCACTATCTTATCTTTCGTACACTACTACTAAAACCCCAAACAGCTTTGCAAAAGAAATGGCAACAATGAAGCATAATAATTACTGCTAATCGAACAGCATTATTTGATGATGACTTCAAACAATCTGATCCTGGACTTCAGGCAGACAAACAAATGCTGAAATTGCTCTTATGAGCAATAGGATTTAATTTTACAAATAATTTGAAATAAATTACAAATAAACATTTTACTACTTACGCAATGCACACAGCAGCAAGTGCCTTATAAGTTAAAGGATAAACATGTTTGTTGGGAGAAACAAGACCACAGTCCCCAGATACATATAAATTAGAAAAATGAGGAACTAATCTCGCTGAAAATTTCACTGGCTGCCAATCTCCAAGTCTGCTTGTCCAGTTACTTTGGCCATATCAATTTCTTCAATATGACTGGCCTTGTTTTTTGGGTCACATAAGTCATTCACACCACTCTTAACATCATAGTTGTTGGTCTTCAGTGTGTAATGCTTTCTCCTGATACCAGCTCCTTTCTCCTTACCCCCTTCAGATAAATTAACTGCACCATTGTTGCTCTTTTGCCGGCCCAGCTTTGGAGATTTTGCTCGCGTGGCTGGTAGCTGACCCAGACATAATACTCAACTTTTGTCAAGCACAGAAGTTGAAAATATGTCTATGTAATTAGATCTTTCACAATTATAACGAGCAGTTTTTCAGTTACAAACTTTAGTTCTAGAGCTTAAGATGAACACAACATTGTTTTTTCTTTTTTTAAACTGCGCCCCTTACATGATATTATAACAAGTACAAGAACATTACATACCTTCTTCAGTTCAACCTTGGGAGGAGGCCCCTCATGGTAAAAGCTAGGCATAGGGCTTGCTTTAAAAGTTAAACTCTTCCTTAGCTGCTTGATAGCTTCCTCCATCTCTTCCTTAAATGTTTAGAAATTGATGAAGGAATTGCAATGAGAAAACAAACTTATGTTGTTAAAGAAAGTAACAAGTTGGCAATGTATTCCTAAGTTTTGAATATACAGGATAAAGTGTTGCACCTTGGTCCTTGCTTCACTTTGATTCTTCTCAGCTTCCATTGCTTGGTGCTTTTCCTCCAATTTTGTATAAAACTATGGAAGGGACCATGAACAAATCAATTTGAGGTAGGAAAACCTATTCAAACAAAGCTAACTAATACACAGGTTGTTACCTCCTTCCTTTTTTCTGCACGTTCAGTGGACCGAAACACAGGAGCAGAAGAAACAGTTGCCCTGGATTTGATGGACCGAACAGAAGTTCCGGTTCTTTACATTGTCAAGTAGTAATAGAAATTTCAAATTCTAAAAGCAAGGAGACCCATTGCCAAAATAAGAAAAAACATGACATGAGAATTTGATACTACTTAAACATTTTTAAGAGGATACATTGAAGCTAAGGAACAAGTATCATCCTCATCAGGATGCTTCTTGTTATCAGGTTGCAATGGCTTTCTTGAAGCTAACAACTGCAAGTGAAAGCAGAGAAAATAAAAGATTTAAGACTAACTGTGAATAAATAGTAACAAGAGAAAAGCTAACCATACACAGTTCACCAATGACTTGGTCAAATAAAATTTAATTTCATTTAATCACGATGTTGTAGCAATCCTTATAAGTTATAAGATAACTATTTTACCATTCTGTAGAACCGCTTAATGGGATAGACGTAAAAAGCTTAAGCTGTCTGGTTTTGAACTTTGTATGAATATACAAGAGATAATTTATAAACTTAAAAAGTTTTTTCTTCCCTGATGATATACTTAAGAAAGCACAGTGATAGAAGGGTTTATTTTTAAAACCTTCCACAAATAAAAAGATATCAGAACGATTAAAGATGGAAATAAATTTAAAACATTAGCATATACCTGATTCTGTTTAAACATATTGGGAGATAGCACGCTTTTTTTATTTAAAGATTTTCTCTCACTATTGCCCTTGTCTTCTTCAAAAGCAGGACGAGTTCCAACCGAAGCACGCTTCTCGGTTGCTAAGGAAAACGGCTGTGGAACTGTGGGCTTGATTTGGGCACTGCCTGTACACCTGCTATGAATATTTCCAGCAGGAGGTCGTGATCCATTCTTCACAGTGTCTCGTGGCTTGTGTTTACCCCTTATTTTGTGGGATTTAAAACTTTTCTCACTGACAACATCCTCAGAATCTGAGGTTAACTTTTCCTCGCATTTTTTAAGATTATTGACATCAGAGACCTTAACAGAAACTTCTGTGGTGCATTCCTTCACTTCATACTCCTTTGCACTCTCCTCTGAACTATGATGTTCGGTTGTCTCGTTGATTTGTTCATAAGACTCTGTAATATTGTGATGCTCTCCTCCTGCTTCATGACCTGAATCATGGCAAACGCCATCCGCATATACTACGACATGATCTGGCTCCTTGATGATACAAATATCTGTATCTTCCATTCCCATTGCTCTATACCAAAGAAATGCGAAAACTATATAAATTGAATTGGCTGAAATGTCACAAATAATAAGGATAGTTTGTTTTACAGTTCTCTATTACCATTGACATACATAACAGAAAAATAAGTACAAGCATAATTGAGAAGGGGCGAAATCGGGATGTCCTTATTCAGTGGTAGCCCAAGGCCCCAATTTCATAAGCACCCAAAAAAAGACAATAGTCTTGTAGGATTCATTATTTTTTTATATAATGTAGATCAAACAATTGACTCATTTAAAAGAAAATTTGAGCAATATAATACATATAATAATATTTTTGGATTTCGTTTAGTATTGAAAGACTCGGTTCATTCTCAGATAGATACCTGAAATTACATTACAAACATCTATAAACTTCATCTAAAATATGATAATTCTTATGTTGATGGTGAAATTGAGTTTGAAGAATTAAAGTTCATTTGAGAGATTCTAACAATTAAATCAATATCAAGTTTTATGATATTGAATTCTTTGAAGACATTTAGTTGTTTCCACAATGCATGGCATACCTTGTAAAATAATATTAACTATTCCTATTATTCTTGCACGCACTAAAAGAAGTTTTTGAAATTAAAATTGTTTAAATCTTATTTGCAATCTGCTAAAGTAGATTGAATAGTGCTGCTCTAACTTCTATTGAAATATTTTAAAAAAAATTAATATGAAAGAATTATTGGTGTTTTCGCAACAAAAAGAAAATAGAAAAAGAACAACAATATCAGTTTTCTCCAAGACACCAAAAATTTGAGGTCAACCCTGAACCTATTTTGGGTAGAAAGATAAGAAAAATTAACCCACAAAAGGTATGCGCCAAACCCTTTCAGAAGAATTTATCTCTAAAACAACCAAATAAAGAAGTCTTATAAAGGACAAGATATTTTCTAAAAGTTCCCTCATGAAATCTATAATTACACATTTCTCTGAATTTGTTCGGAGAATTATCTTGATGTTATCCTTGAAACTATTGTTCTCTCCTGGAAACATTCATTAGAACTATCTTCTCCTCACTACAACCACAATTGATTCTGACACTCACAATTTAAACACTGTTACTACTAACATGCCTAAATGTACTTATAAATTTAATAAACACAAGGCAAGATGAGAATATTCTCTAAAATCCTTAATCGTTGCGTTCAACTACAAAAGGTGAAACCAAGGGGCAAAAGATTATTTTAAAACTCAAGAAATGAGCATCAGAAGTCTTTATGTAGGAAAGCATATGTGCATTATTTAAAATAAATCATATGGAATAGAATTAATTGTCTACCTAATTCCAGGCTTAAAAGCAGTCAGATAAACTAAAACATGAAAAAGAAAGCCATCAAATTGGTTGGTGGGTGTCTCCAATCAATGATTAAGACTCTAATAATTAAAAAATCAACAACTCAAGTATCTCATAAACAAGACATTATATGTGCAAGAAAAAAAGATGGGTGTTAGCAAGGAGAATAAGAATAGCCCGGAATATTTTCTTTTTAAGTGTAACCAGGAAGATCATCCCAAGGAAAACATGTTGTGGTTTAGAGAAATTAAAATACATTGAATTTTCTCAATCTCCAAAATGAACGAAGAGAATATCTTACATAAACGGTGTCCACCGACAAATTCAATATAAACATAGATCACACGTGAAGAGCGTTTATAGTATATATTTTAAGTTACAGCAGAAATGGTAAAGTTTAAATCTCGATGGATTCATTATTTTTCCAAAACTGGATCAAAACATGCAAAGATTTAGGTGCAAAATGCTTCCCGGGAAAAGAACCAAAACCCAAAAAAGAGGGGAAAAAACTCAAACTTTGAATTATCTATACTTTGCAATAGAGAAAATATAAAGAAAAAGCGAATTCCAAAATTCAACATGTAAACAGATTTGCCTTCTTCTTCCTCAACCACATTAGACATTTTCTCAACCTTCACTTAAATCTTTTTTCCCATCAACCAAACAGAGCAGGATTTCAAAAGAAAATCAACACAAAGGGTCAATGAACCAGAAAACTATAAAAGAAATAATTGAACAACCCATTAAAGTAAGCAATAAAATAAAATAAAGAAGACACAGAAACAGGGAGTAGGAGGATCTCAGAAAGAAGAAAAAAAATGTACATTTTGAAGAATAGGAATGGAGAAGAGAGCAGAATGACTCACATTTTTAGTTGGATCTGGAAAGAAATAATGCAACTGTATTGATGCGTTGTGTTTTGAGTTTGAGTTTATGCCTGAGTTTTGTCCTGTACTGTGTATGTTGTGTTGTCGCGCGTTTATATCAGCCTCGTCGGTCACTCCCCGTTTCTTAACGGTGTTAAATTTCGTCTTTCCAATTTTGAATTTGGATTCTTCCACTTTTGTTGTGGTGAACAATTGTAAATAATTCTTTTCTTAAGCCTAAATTTAAATTTAAATATTCTACCAAATACTTTTTGTCTTCATCTCTCTTTTTCTTTATAATAATTCATAGTGCAATGTTTAATCAAATAGCAAACACCCTCTCGTTTTTGTCTTTACAATTGGATTTTTATGTACTTTTCTTTTCTCTTTCATTACCACAAAACCTCATAATTCATACACTTTTCCAAGTCATTACTTACCAAAATTACTGAATGCTACGTTAAAGTTCACAACTTTAATTTGAATTTAAATCAAATTTTGTAGAATTCAGTTTGAAAAAGTATTCTTTCTTTTTTTTCATGTCAAATTGAATTTTCAAGATAAAATTAAATATTCCATCTACTTGGTGCGTTGTTATCCCAATCATTTTACTCATCTAAGAATTATTGGAATAATAATTAGAAAATAAGTGGATCCTTCATTTATTTTATTTTTTTCAATTTCAGTTTTTAAATAACCATAATTTTAAACTAAAATAATTATATTTCTATTTTTAATCTTTAAACAATAGTTAATTTAAATTAACTATTTTTTAATTAAAATAATTATTTTATCATTTATTTTTTTAATTAATATTTATTTAAATTCAGTTTTTTTTAATTAAAGTAATTATCTATAATTTAAAAAAAAGGACACACATACATCATGTATTTCCCGTGTTTCCAGTAACACTTTTTAAACTAGCACTGAATCACCCAACTAAAAACCGAACACAACCTTAGGATTTAAGGTTTTTTTTTTAAAATGAGTTTAGGTTTATTGCTAAAATCAAGATTAGGAGTATAAATCAAACAATAAATTGGAAAGTTGAAAATCACGTTTGACAGGTGCTTGATAAAATTCGTCAATGGTCCCCTCGTATATAAAAATGTTAATCTCTACTATAAGTTTTATTTTTTAAAAAAAAAATAAAATGTTGAAATCCGATATAAACATCATGCACAACTCACTTATATATAGAATTGCATCATAACGTGTATAAGAGTGGCAAAGTTTAATTCATTACTAAATGAGTATATTCTACTACAGAATGACGTCATGAATCCTAGAATCGCCACTATAAAAAGTGTTCTATTTAGTTATTATTTGCACTTAGGGATTGTTCTCACGGTTGAATTTGTGGATATATCCGGTTTTTAATACTAAAAATGGAAGGTATACTATGTGTGTATAAAATTTACCTAACTAGAGAAATCACATCAAATTGCCTAATAAGATAATCAATCCATCATTGGAAATATTTGTATCAAGATGTTCATTAATCGAAATTTAAATATAAATAACTTCTTAGACTTTAAGTGTGTAACTCAACTCCCCGTGAAAGTTGTGTATCATTATTAGTCAAATATTAATTACTAATAAGGGTAGATTTTCAACAATACCCCTTGTGCTAAAGTTTGGAAATTTTAAAAATATGACTAAACATTTATAGCTATGGTTTGATTTGTATCTTAGAATTTATATTTAAATCAAACTCAATTCGAAAAACTAGTTTAAAGAGAGACATTTCTGGTGTTTGTATACACTTGTTGAATGAGGTTTCTATAATTTCAACGTTGTATCTCCATCATAAATAAATAATAGTAGTTATGATCTGGTTGATGACATAAAACACTAATTAATTTTGCCAGTGAGGATCACTAAATCATGATGGTAATGTCTTTGCAGAAAAGCAATTAGGGAAAAGACATCCCATCTAATGCATTGCTTAGATTCTATCCATGACTGTTCCTGCGTAACCCCTCGAAAAATGCTCATCACCCTCCCATCATTTATTAAATTCTTTATAATTCATTCAAGTTTTGAATGAATTTGAGTTCAAACAGAGTTCTTGAATTGTCTTTAGCCCTAGATCATTTGCAAATTAATATCTTTTAACATCCAGTGCAAATAACGGACACAAAATTTGAATTTCGTGGCTAGGGTTTTTTCAAACCAAAGTTTGAAGCTTTCATCAAAGCATATGCATGAAAAAGTAGCAAAGCTTTCCCGTGATGTGCATGTTTGTTGTTCGGTTTGCATTGATTTTTCATAAGGGAACTGCGTGCATTACATTCTTTAAATATTAATAATGCACTTCACATACAATTTCATCATCACGTAGAAAATTATGGATATTGATAAAACAATCAATGTTGGTTAAAATAATAGCTAGATTTTCATGTGAAAAAGTTTGCATTCATTTGTTAGGCAAGAAACTTAGCAAGAGAAATAATGAACAAGTGTAAATTTCAGCATTCACATGTAATTTGTGAGTTAAAATTATTAGAATAAACTTAAATTTTGAGAGGTTTATTTGTTATTTTGTTTGAATTTTATTTTATTAGTTTGGATCTAGTAATATTTAGTTTGATTTCAATAAAATTAAAAAGAAAAAGTTGTTTTGATTTTCTATTCATTTAAATACAATGTTATTTTATTTTCTTGATATAAGATAGAGATAAATTAAATAGTTATTTTTATTTTATTTTTAATTTTTATTATTTGTACTTTGTCCAAATCCTATTTACATTTATTTAAAGGTAGCCAAAATTTAATAAAAAATATTCCAATGAATTAAAGAGTCCTACTATAGTGTGTCATAGGAGAGTCAAGGGAAACCATGGGTGTTTGAGTTTTTTGTGAGAGAGATGACAAAGGTTATTCTTCTATTAACAACCTTTGTCATCTCTGTTTCTTTCAAGGTGTTTGACTCTTTTATTTCTTTTTTTTTGTACACATACTATTTTGTAGAAAATAAACACAACACACATTATAATAGAATTTTGACAGCTTTTAAATAAATACAAATAAGACCTTAGACCAAATAGAAATAATAAAAACTAGAATGAATTGAAGAGTCCCATTATAATGTGTGAGGCATTTATTTTCTACAAAAATTACTTTACCCTGTTTTGGCTCTTGAAAAGTCATTATTAGTTTAACAGTAGAAAGTTAAGAATATAAAGGCTACATTAAAAAACAATGGTTTAGAGGTCAAATAAATCACAATCTAAGTCAATTGAAGTACAAAATAGTAGGTACAAACCTTCCCACGTCAAGGTTGAGTTTGAGTCATAATTTGAGAGTGAAGAATGAGCGGTTTGTTCTTTTGAATCTCTCCATAGTTTAAGCAATAAACATAGGCATGGGCGAAACTACCCACCTGGAGCATGACAACTAAAATTCATCCTTACTTTACTAACTTCTTCTTGAGGAAGATCTTACAACCCACAATATCATTTTCTCACTCAAAGGATCCATGAAGGGCTATTCCAACTACCAAACTAAAAATATATATTTTTCCCACTTATATTCTAATCACTTTTATTTATTGAATCCAGCTGTTTTGACTATTGTAATCAGGTGGGATTTTAAAATGCAATATGGCCAATAGAGAAAAGTAAGATGTCTTTGTCGCCATAAAAAGTGGTCCAACTATTTAAGATTTAAAAAGGCTATTCTGGTTGGGGTGTGTATGCAACTCGGTTCTACAATATCAGTAGTTTCTTTGTCTTTTGAGCATTTTGGTGAAGTAAAAATCACTCTTGTGAATCCTTCCACAGGCAGGCAATTATCATTTTACAACAGTAAAAAGTGTTTCTAATAAATCTTCTTGTCATATTGAATAGTTCAACCCCTCATCTTGATAGAATAAAGGGGGAATTAAGTTTTAAATTATTTAATCAGTAAGCTGTAACAGTCAACAGTCTAACAGAAATAAATTACGTTTTTTCAATAATGATAGTCCACATGAACTCACTTCAGAAGATGTAACTGACTGGACAATTTAGCTAGAGTGAGCGCCAATACTTTTACACCATTAGACATATCTTGAATGCTGGCAAACTCTTCAGGCTTATGGCTGTACCCTGCAAAAGCAAGAAAAAGAATATTGACAAATTCTTCTTTATGAAGCTTAGAAACTTTTTTTTTTCATATCCCTACTTAGCTCCATCACTGCCCCCCTAACTATTAACAAGATAAGGTCAAATTTGAGTTTGAGACAGACATCGAATCTTCAAACCCACTTGGCACCCTCCATTTACTAGTTGGGGAAAACCCAATCCTCAACCAGTTAAATTCGGTTTTCCAGTCAAAAGTTGGGTATGGTAGGATGGGGATGGGGATCAAAGGCTATATGACTGAGTGTTTTTGTCTAACTTAACATGAAAAAAGTTATATGAAATGTTCCTGAATTCTAAGTTCATTCATTAGATGTTTATTTACACAGGATTACAGCTCTACTTTTCAATCACTATAGGTGCTTTAAAATAATTATAAGAGGAGCACAAACTATATTTTGTTCCCTTTCTTTTTAGCTATGGATTGCACAAGAAATGCTGAAAGTGCAGGTGGTTCGCAATAAGAAAAGTAAATACCTTTGTAACAAGGAATGAAAATCATGCCCATCGGAGACAGCCTGCAATTAAAAAATGGTCGTGTATAAGCAGCAGATATTTAATTCATATAATAGCAAATCCATTCTTGTGTTCTTGTAACATAATACAATTGCTTAAATTATGCCAATGGAGGTCTTTCAACTGCTGTCAGAATGTTTGCAAGCATTAAACTTGTACATGGCAATAGGATGAAAAGAGAGGCAGAAGGCTCTCAATAATATTCTTCTGAATGTATGAAATTATATTAGATTCATACAATAAGCATTGAAACAAGAAAAAAAAAATTAAGCATCAAATTATAGCAATAATTAGGACAAGTACCAGCGTAATGCTACTACTAGTACGAGACCACCCCAACAAGTCTAAAAACATGACAGGACTCCACACATAATAAGAATCCCCATATTCAACAAAATTAAAATGTATGCAGTTTATGAGCAAGTAAAAATTGTGAGAAAATGGGTCCAAATAACTTATCCAATCCATTCACTAGCATGCTCAAAACAAGACTTCTCCTTATTTTTATATTTCCTCCCATTTGGTCTCCATTCTGATTACCATTATGGTCAAGGTTTAGTCCTTGTATAAAGAGAAAGAAATTAAATGTATTTGGAACCTTTGAATGAACATTTTTCTTAGTTAGATCTTACGTCTTTTCAACATTTGAAAATTTAATAATGGATATTTTGGGGCACTTCATACAAAAATAATATCTGCTCTAGCAAAACAAACTGTCATCTTTCTCTCTCTCCAGCATTACCTGGCCATAAACAATGAATCATGATAGGCTCTACTGATCATCAATTTGCTTGTCAAGTTTAGTTCTTTTGTTGCAATTTCAACTGCCTTTATGACAGCTTCATCAGAAAGAGCCGGTGGATCCTGATTAATGACACGAAAGTCAGAGAGCTTGACACCACGGGTTTTGGTTATTTTAATTGCTGATTGATGAATTTTCTCCACCACTTTGTTTCTTCTTTCCTCATCAATGTCTCTTGTGTCTATGGCAATACAGAACAATTACAATCTAAATATTTGTATGAATGATTATAATAAATTAGTAACTGGAATTATCCATACGTAGTGAAAGAAAAAGTAAACAATCATCTGTAACAAGCACATAGAAACAACTATTGTATGGTAAAACCAGTTGTAATTTAACATTGTAAGAATGCCTGGTACAACTGAAGTTGTCCCGTAAATACACACCAATTTCTAGGTGAGATTTGCTAGGGATGCTGTTGATTGCTCCAGGATGCAGTTCCAGGATACCTTGTAAAATAAAAGAGATTAGTTTAAATGAAAGTTCTAGATTAACCGAGGCACCTCAATAATAACTTACCAACAGTGCCAACGGTATCAATTGACCCAGACTCCAGCACATGCCTCTCCACAGCCAGGGCTAGTTCAGAAGCAGCAAGACCAGCATCATTTCTGCTCAAAAGGATATATAAAGTGTAAATAAAGCATTAGAGTTTGTCCATTAAGAAGTTTCAATTTCAAAAGGGATCAAAATAGTGGACTAGAAAATGTAATGGATTCAAAAGATAGAATGTTACTATTTGGTCTCTAAAAAATCATGGAAAGATATTGAACAACATAAAAAATTCTGAAAACTATAAAAAAAAGATATCTGCATGTTCAGTTCAAGTTACTGCGATAATAGAAAAGGATAAGTGTCTAATGTCACAAAAATAATATATAATTTAAGACGGAAGACACCTGTTAGGCATGAGGACCGCGCCTGCATGCCCCCCATTTCCTTCAAATTCAACCTTTAGACTTGCTGGAGCTGCAATGGCAGTAACTATGCCTATAGATATACCTGGGTCAAGAAACATATTACGTCTGATCATTGAAGTTATGGCTATTTTAAGGTTATGTTATAGCTCCAAGATGCGTACCTTCATCTTCCAGAATAGGCCCTTGCTCTATGTGCAGTTCTATAAAAGCAGAATATGTTCCTTTCTTTAAAAATACACTGGATAAGTCGTCTCCATTTTTCCCATACCCAGCAGATCTTGCAGCATCTAGGAAGGATATGTTTTGAATATCAGTTGTTGTCTTTAGAGCATTTGCAAGATCCTCACTCCCGGATAATAAGCGGCTGCACAAAAGTAACAAATGACGAAGCTAGAAGTAGAATATGGATGTAGCTTGGTTATCATGTCAGTGAGACAACACGAGAGGATAAAAACGAATTATGGATTTGTTGATAAATATAACCGCAAAGAGGAATCCTATTCGAAGACAGTACATAAACGCAGTTCCTGACCTTCCCAAGCAACCTATCCCAAAGCGTGTTGGTTCTTCTGATGTGAATGATATGACTTCCAATGATCTTCTAGGTTTAAAACCAGACCTGTGAAGGTTTACAATCAATATCACAAACATCACTACTCGCAAAAAAAAGTAGATAATGAATTATTGTACATTGTAAGTCTCATCTTGGCAATTTGGATCTTTCATGCATATAAGCAAATGCAAGGAATTAGTTAATCTGTGGAACATCTCATTTCTCTCCAGTTCTATGAGTTGATATTTCGGTATTTGCCAGAGCATAACTTGTTACTGTCTTTTGTAAAATAGTTTAGAGACAAGGTATGTTGTTTAACATCGAGTCATCCACAACACAACAAATCCATTGATACTGTTCTGGTCAAGCATCAACTCATCAAACCACAGAAAACTAAAGTCATAAAGATTTTAGTAACTTATTGAATAGAAAATACAAGTTAGCTTTATATTGATTCAATGTCTCTAAGGCCAAAATGTTTGAACTTTGAAATTATTGTACTGAAAGAGATGAGTATCTATTTGAACTAACTTCTGCAGAGGCTAATGCAGAACACCAGAACAATGAAAATACATTAGGAATTAAATGTGCTGATAGACAAGAATTAAACATTTTTGTATTCTGAACATTCAATTAAGTTCTACAAATAATAAGGAAAATAAAATAAAATGAAACCTTTTTAGGACTCTGATGGCTTCAATAGCGCCTAAAACACCAACAACTCCATCATACTTTCCAGAGTATGGTATGGCATCAACGTGCGAACCTGTTGCAACTGCAGCAAGCTCAGGCTCAAGGCCCTCCCTGAATAATGCGATAAAGCGAAATAGAAGGTTACGAGGTTCACGTGTGCTTGACGACCCAGTCAAATATCAGAGAGAATATTATAAAAATATAATTTTGGAATTAGATGTTATTTTATTTTGAAAGCTTTTAGGAACAATCGGACACTCACCAACGACCAAATATGTTACCGACAGCATCCTCTCTCACAGATAGACCAGCAAGTTCCATCTGGGTTTTTACAAACCTACAGATAAAAAGACAAGAGTAAAAGTCCATAAAGGCAGATTATGGTCAAGGCATATCTTCATAAGATTGAATAGTTTATTCATGCGTAAACTTAGAAGAACAAAAAAAAAAAAAAACACTTGCACCTCCTTTCTGCACTAATGTAAATTCACCTTTGCATCAGTCTATGCAGTGTTACATCAACACGGTTCTTTCACACAATACCACAACCAAAATATACAGCCCAGCCGTGGTAATAAAATTAAAAAGAAAAATGGAACTTGATTCACGTACTTGCGACCCAAAACATCCTTGTCAGTGAACAAGACTCTGGTCACTGATGGAGCAGGTGAGTCAGAAAAAGCTGCAAGCTCGTCAATCTAAGAACAAGACACGGTTAATAAGACTATAAACAATCATCACTGCCAAAAAACCAAAAACCAAAAGCCCAGTTGCGTAAGTAGAGTAGTACCTGGTTCTGCAGAGCTTGAGCATCAACGGAGAGTGAAGTGAGTTGGAAAGAGTGAGGTTCGTTGATTGCGTAGCCAGAAAATTTCTCCATGGTGGCTGTGATAGAAGGGTCATCATACTGATGTTGGTGAGCAGAGACAGCAGTGAGAGTGAGAACTAGAAATAGGAGCACAGAGTGAACCATTTTTTGAGGTATTAATTGATTGGCGTTGCTATCAGCAGCCACACCTACCTCATCGGCGGTAATAAAGGATTCCTCTGCACGTGTTCTGGCTATTCACGTGCAGATAGCACTCTTGATTCGTGAAAGTGAATGACATAAGCCCCACAAACCTAATATCCCACGATACTCAAATAAGGTTTTCAGAAATTAAAAATATAACTGTTTTCAAATAAAACCAAATAACATTTTACTTTTTATATATTTTATACATGTTTAGAAAGGGAGGATGTGGTTTAATTTCTTTGTTTGCATTTCTATCTAAAACTAGTCTCGTCACCCGTGAGTACGGTTTTTTTTTTTTAATTTTTTCTTTTAAGTTGGGAGGACAAAAAATAGGCATGGCAAGTGAGTCTTAATTTCGACTAGTCCGACCAGTTCTTTCATTTTAATCAATCCGTTTATTTCATCAATATGTGTATATGTCAATTCACTCCTCCAATTCATTAAGATTGACTAGTTTATCTATCTCGACAATTAGTCATTTGATTTATTTTGATCATTATGTCAGTTTGTTCATCATGTATATCTTGATTATCTCTTTAGTTTGTGCATTATGATTATCTAGTATGGTTGGTTCATTTCAATCTCAATTAACATATCCATTCCTATTTAGTTCGACCATTTCATTCATTTCGTCCTATTAGCATGTCCATCTCATTCAACTTACGCATCTCGTAAGTCTATCTATCCAATCTATGTGAGTCGTCTTATTCTTCGTAGCCAGTTCGACCATCCATTCATCTCGTCCATCTCAACCATCTCACCAGTTCATCTATCCAATCATCCTAGTCAGTATCGTTCATCCACTCATTATGCTCCTTTATGTCATTTAACTATCACATCCTTTTAATTAGTCTGGTCAATCCCCTTAATCACAACTAGCTCATTCATCTTATGGGAAACTTAAGTGTGAGTCTAAGTTTCATATTAGATAAATTTGATAAAATAAAACACTACATAAATATACATAAATATGAAAAATCAATCAATCAATTGTTAAAGTTTTGGATAAAAAGTAATATAAATAAAAAAAATATGAAATGACTAAAAGAAAATGTATAACTATATCATGAAATCGGACTCATTTATTTTCAATATTTGTTAGTATACAAAGTTATTGAATATCGTTTTCTTATCATAATTGAGATATTAATAATTTTATAAATAAAATCATGTACCTAACAAACTAATAATTATTAACGGTAAAAAATTGTAACTTTTGTAACAGTAAATTTGCCAGCACATTATTTATAAAAACTGTAGAGCATCAAAAGTTTAGAAACAATAAATTACTAATTACTAATTATTAACAACCTTTCGTTTTAAGTCTTGAAATAAAATGGACAAAAGTGCTAATCTGATTACAAAAACTTTTCAAAATACTCAAAATCTCAATTCATTAAATAGTAGGATTTTTCTTAAGATGGTTGATATTTCGTGTTAGACATGATTTATTTATATAAGAGCAGAAATAAAATTTTAGAATAACGAGGAATGAAAATGTTCATGATTAGGTTTAAAATAATTTATTATTCTTTTTACTAAAATTCCATAATTTAAACTTTTTTAGTTGATCACACATTTTTAACAATAAATTGTATTTATAAGGAGACATTGGTCATTAACTTATGACATGTCAATAATAATTTTGATTTGGATAAATTTTTATTTTTATTTTTATTATTGTTGATTTTTTTTCCTTTTTAGAGCGATAAGTGCCATTTATCATAATCAACTGAGGAATAGAAATAATAGTAATTTGAATATGAGAAAATATTGGTTATAGTATCAATTAGAATAAGGAGAAATATTGGTTACATTTTATTATGTTACTTTACAAGCTATTGAATTTTGGAATTTTTCACCTCACATGACAGATTATTTTTAGGTAATGAGAGTTGATAATTTCCATACATTTAGTTAATTTGGTAATTTGATTTAGATATGTTGAGATGAAATTAATAGATTAGAGTTGTATTTCCTATGAATTTAAATTATATAGAGTTGTGATTTAATTGGTGTATACTTATTTTGGAATAAATTTTAGTATTTGAATTAGTCAAACATACTTAGAGTCATATCAGATTTATTTTGATGATTGAAATATGTTAGAATGGTTGAAAATGATTATTTTTGTTATTTTTTTGTCTGCATGTATTTTTCTTGAATGAGGGTTAATACTCAAGTGATCGCGTCAAGCAGTTGCAATCATTGTTTGCATATAACAATATTACTTAAGTTCACAAATGGTTGATTAGACTATGATGTTTTCCACTCAAGTTGCGTCGTAAGACAATGATATGTATATGTTTCTCACACTAAAGTTAAGTTCTAGAGTGCTTCTCCCCTGCACCTTACCCATCTAATCTCCACCTCTTATTTTTTCTATATTTTCAATTTCACCGCTAAAAAAATATATTGATTTTAACAAAAAGTTGAAAAAATTGGTCAGTGCATTGAAAAATAGAAATGTTGACATTTCACATGTTAAAACTGCACTCCCTTCTTCTTCTTTCTTTTGAGTATTCTTCTTCTTTGTCCAGAAAATACCGTCACTCTTTTTCTTTGTCAAGAAAATACCGTCACCCTTTCCTCCTCTTGTGTCTGTCTTCATTTACTCTGGTCGTGTTCGTTGTTGTTCGTGTTTTCGGGTTCGTGTTGCTGTATGGTGGTGAGATCTATCACTTTTTTCTGGCAGGCGTCCAGGTTAGTTGATCTATCACTGTTCGTGTCTTCATTTGTGTTTTTCTTCTGCTAGTTGACGTTGATCATGAGAGGACCCGTAGAATAGAATAATATATAATGTAGAATGACTAGGGGTTGGGGGTGGGTTTGGCTGCGTTCAAATCTGAGTGAGGGAGGTGCGTTGATCGCGCAGAACCGCACCTGGGAGGCGTGGTTGAGAGCTGTCGCACCTGAGAGGCGCGGTTGAGGGGTGCCGCACCTGGGAGGTGCGGCTGTGCATAACCGCATTTGTAAGTGCGACTAAGGGGCGCCGCAGTTGTGAGATGCGGCTAAGTGTAGACGCAGTTCGAGATGCGGCGAGATTTGGCGAGATGCGACGGAGTTGGAAATGCGGCGGTTCTTAGCCGATAAACGAGATGCGGCAGAGGAAGGGGGTGCAAACGAGACGTTGTTCGTTCTGCGGTTATGTTTTCCATGTTTTCTTTTCTGCAATTAATTTTTATTAATAATGTGTATATTTTGTTTTAGTATGTTTTGATTTATTTATTATTTGTATATTTAAAATTTAAAATTCTATATATTTTGTTTTATTAAATTTAAATTTATTTTTCTATAATTTTAAATTTTGTATATATTATTTAATATGTATATGTTTTTTTACTTTGGTTTTATTTGTTTGTTAAATTACTTTTAATATCTAATTTTTTTAACTTATTTATATGATTTTTGAATAATTAATTTGCGTAATTTTTTTATTTTTAACTTCCTTAATTTATTTTAAGATTTTTATTGTTTTTGTTATAATTTGTAATTATTTAAGTATTATATATTAAGTATTTATTGTTGTTAATTTTTTTAATCTTTTATTAATATATTATTATTGTTTTTTATTTTTGAATAATTTGTTATTTGTTATTTATTATTATTTAGTTATTTTTTTTATATAATTTGTTAATAATATAATTAGTTAATAGAAATGGTAAGAACTAGAGGCGCATCATCTTACCATGGAGAGGCTTCATCGTCTCGTGGTCAGCCATCATCTTCATCACATGATGAAAGGAGACGACCTACGACATCTGTTCGTAGAAGACACGTAGAGGAAAATCGCACGGACGTCATTGATGAGCATGATTATGAGGACCAGGAGGAGTCTACACAACAGGGACATCGTGAGGAGGACTATGTTCAGCATGAGGATGTTCAAGAGCAGGATGACTATAGTGAGGAAGAAGATGAACATGAACATGAAGATGAAGTTGAAGATGATGGATTTCCAGGAGGTCCACATGACACCTCCTTGCTTACACACTATTCCCAGCATGTTGCATATGCCATATGGCAAGGCCAGGTTGGCAATCAACCTAAATGTTAATTAGTGATTAATTGGTTATTTATTTTTGTTATATAATTATGTGTTTTTATGTAGGATCGATGGGAGATTCAATTGAGGAGCCATGGTAAAAAATTAAAATTTTTTGGAATGTATCATGAGGCTATCGAGCCATATGTATCCAGGTCGGGGTTGGCTTCCTTAGTCAACCTATCCTACGAGTATGCTGATCATGGATTGATCGTTTCACTTGCAGAGAGATGGCATCTAGAGACAAACAGTTTCCACCTCTCGGTAGGCGAGATGAGCGTCACATTAGATAACGTTCACAATCTGCTCCACCTGTGACGCCAGGGCACTGAGAGGGCGGGGAGTGATCGCCGGTGCAAGAGACACGGACAAGGAGCGGCTCCTGGCAGGCTTCTAGTGGAAGGGGCACATGGACGAATCGAACATACACCGGAATGAGAGGGATCTGGAGACTGTATAGGTATGTGACTATACAATTGAAGGATAGCTTAAAGGAATTGATTTGGCTACTCATATCACCAAAATGCATTTGCTTTTCGGTAGCCTAACCTATAAGAACTCCATGGTTAAGCGTGCTTAGCCTGGAGTAATTCCCGGATGGGTGACCTTCCGGGAAGTTTTCCCGGAAAGTGTGCGAGTGATGACAAAACACACTGGAAAGCCTCGTGGTGATGTGTGGGGGCAGTCAACAGTCCGGGGCGTTACACCACCTACCTATCATGGGGCAATTTTGTGAGGTGGAGGATCTAGAGTACGATGAGGCTCGATCTCATCTTATTGGCTTCGCGAGGTCTACCACGATTGCATTCAGCAGGAGCTTTGGGAGTGCGCTGCTCGGGCGTATTTGTTGCATCTGCTTGGATGCACAATTTTAGAGTGGGACATTGATTCGTGTTTCGTACCTCCTTCTATTGCGAGACTTGAATGCATGTTCGAGATATGCCTGGGGAGCAGCTGCACTAACACATACTTATGAGCAACTAGGAGATGCTAGCTTCTATGGTGTCAAACATATAGCTGGATATTCCACTCTTCTACAAGTACATTTAAGTTTTACAAAGTTTCTTTTTTATATTTTAGGAATGTATAAAATAATATAAGTAATGTTTTTTGTAGAGTTGGATATATGAGCACCTTCCTGGGATGGGAAGGAGGCGAGTCCTGGATACATACATAGACCTCCATCCACGAGCTTTACGATACATACCTTCGAGACAGGGTTGGAGTCTTACGGAGGGGCGGAGATATCTGGATGGGCTCACGTATGATGCGGTCATCTGGAATCCATACACTTCGCACAGACGTACTTCGCACAGACGTACTTGTCCATTCTTGGCCATCTGGAATCCACATCAAATGCAATCTTTCGAACCCAATCCATCATATCGTCGCGTGATGGGAATATTTGATCAGTAGAAAATTTATCTGTGTAATCACCCTCACCGACTTCGTTTATAAAGGAAGAAAATTCCGACATAAAATCAGAATTCATTTGAGAATCCAAAAATGGATAGTTATCCATCTTATACAAATAAATACAACCTACATTAAAAAAATTCAAAATCTTAACAAAAAAAAAACTACTAAGATATTAAGAAAAATTTACAAAATTAAAATCAAATTACAAACAAGTTCGTTAAGCTATAAACATTCATTAAATAATTAATAATTAAATTTTATTAAAAATATATTGTAAAAATATTTTTTTTTTAAAGTAATCCCAAATTACAATGCATCTAAATTATATCTAGAAAATATTATTTTCTTAATATATCACAATCACTCATACACTAATATATAATAATATTAATATAAATTTAATATGTTACATGAAGTTAATATAATTAAAAGCTTACAGAACCTAACTAATACTAAATACTAAATAGATGCTGAAGAACAAATTTGTTCCAAACAAAGTGTCATAAAACAAGTCATATTTCGTGTTAACAACAAATAAAGTAAACAAAGAAAAGAAAGTTAATGTGTGTTAAATTTGATTGCATGCAAATGAATTCATACAAAAGAAGTTAGCACTCGTAACATCTACGTTCTTTACGAGTAAGATATTTGCATAAAATGGTTGTCTATCAAACTACATTCACGGGATCCAAAGGAAGCAAAGAAATCTATCTCACGAAACAACGCTTTTGCTTCTTCACTAGGTGCGTCAAATCCATTTTTAAAGTTAAGTGTTATATTTGTATCTCTACTCTCGTCAAGACAGCTGCAAACT
This sequence comes from Vigna mungo, assembly GCA_036885675.1. Classification (NCBI taxonomy): domain Eukaryota; kingdom Viridiplantae; phylum Streptophyta; class Magnoliopsida; order Fabales; family Fabaceae; genus Vigna; species Vigna mungo. Next base: position 38,912,192 of record CP144692.1, on the reverse strand, counting down.
ACAACTATTTTTTCTTGCCCACATTCTACCAAGAACCAACCTTCACACCATTCATAACTAAAACTACGTAACTTAAAACTAATATAGATCAAATCATAATCCATAACAGGTTCAACAGATCAAATCATAATCCATAACACATTCCAGAATCATAATCCACAATACATTCCAGACCAATCCTATAACGAACAAAATGCGGGAAAAAAATAATGCATGTACAGTAAAAACGCACTTCATAGTGCGGCCCCATGTAACCGCAACATGAAATGCGGTTGGGGGGCGCCGCAACTCCGACATGCGGCTGCAGGGAACGCCAGAACTCCGAAATGCGGCTGCAGGAAACGCCTTTCAAAAGGCGGCAAGACTTAACCGCAACTCGAAGTACGGTTCAATGCTAACTGATTTTACTAACCTGTTTCGGGCCCTTTCTTCTTCTTCCTTGCACTAGCAACTATCACCGCCACTCTTCTTCTTCCTCCCACCAACCAGCAACTATTACCACGACCACCACTCGGATAAGCTCAACTCAGTAGTATGAAACAGTGAACTTAATACTTGTGAGTGTAAGTACAACGACAAAGTGAACTCAATGTTTCTGTAAGTACAACGAAGAAGAAGATGATGCATGTCTTAAGATTTATAGCATCACACAGACAAGATGGTTGGTAGTTGGGAGTTTTTAATAGTTAACAAATTAATAATATATCATTATTACCGATTTAACATTTATTAAATGAATGAGAAATGGTAATTTAGAAGGTGAGAAAAAAAGGAAAAAGGGATGAGTTGCAGAGAGAAACACTCTAAGTTCATCATAAGATATAAAGCGCAATCAATGAAGTATCATAACCAAATCACAGTAATAAAAGAGTAATGAATATCAATTCAATGTCCAGCTACTTGACAGTACTGCCTACTAGCAACTGTCCAATATTCTTTATTCACAGGAGACAAATTATTTATGAAGAGAGAAATTCGATAAAGTACAGTGAATAAAACGAAAAACTTAATATAGTAATTAAGGTTGAAAATATCAAGTAAAAATATTATTGTATCCTATATTTTTTATCCATTGGATTTCAATCATTAATTGAGCTTTTGGACTAAAGTTTACTTGTACGAAATAAAAATTGCTCGTAGTCTTTAGAATATTTCATCTAAAAATACTGAAGATAATTATCATTCACATTAAAACAAAAACAATTAACTTTAGAAATAATCAAACTCAAAGAGCTGTATAATTTCTCCATACACAAAATGAATTAGTTAGCAAGAACTGAAAACAAAAAAATCAAAGTTTGTCAATCTTAAACATTTTTTTGAACAAATCAATAGCAATCCGAAAAAAAAATTAGATATATTTTTTTTCCTTTTACTAAAACTGAATTTTATGATATTTAATGTTCATTAAAAATTATAAAATTAATCGATAAAAGTATTATTTGTGAAATTTATCAACAAATATGTATGTTTAATTATCGAAGGATGATATCCGTAAGTAATGTTTAGGGTTTAGGTATAAACTCAAGTCATGATTTAGGTATAAACTATTGAGTTTAGACTCTCGAGTTGTCAAACTCATCTTATAAAATTGTCGAGTTCATTCACAACAAACTCTTCTATATATCTAATGTATATTCATAACTAACAAATTCAATTCAACCATAATTTAGTAATTAATATGAAATTGTTCTTGAATTCAGAATATACAACAACTTTAAAAACTCGAAAAATAAATTGTCAGTAATTAATATTTATCAATAAATTCTTTTTATTGATAAAATTCTATCAATAATTTTAAGAATTTTCGTAATGAAAATAAACAACTTCTTTTAAATAAATAAGTTGGTTTCAAAATGTTTTACTAATAAAAACATTTAATTACTTTGTTTTTGTACTAAAAGAAAGAGTGTGTAATGGTTAGATAATAAGAGATTAAACGAGTAATATTAGTGTAATTATCGTGATTTAGAATATGACAAATTATAATGAATTTCAAGTTAAAAGATGCTTTAATTTGTTATATTTGTATTTCTAAATATATATTTTAATATTATTAATTATTTTAACTATTGTAATTATCAATTAATGATTGTAAAATTACTTGTTTTTCAAAATCTTACAATAATAATAAAATTAGGATCATGCAATTAATCAAATGGAAAAAAAAACTGAAAGTTATCGTATTAAAGAAAAAAAACTATTAAACATAACTTTTAAGTTTTGTTTGTTTTAAATATTTTAGCATTTGTTTTAAAAACTTAACCATAGTTTTTATGGGTTAGGCTACCGAAAAACAAATGCATTTGTTGATATGAGTAGCCAAATCAATTCTTTTGAGTTATCTTTCAACTGTCCTCTCATTTCGGTGTATGTTCAATTCGTCCATGTGTCCCTTCCACTGGAAGTCTGCCAGAAACTGCTCCTCCTTGTCTGTGTCTCTTGCACTTATGCCTCTTGCACCAACGATCACTCCCCGCCCTTGTCAGTGCCCGGGTGTCACATCCCACCAGCTTCCGCTTGGTTCGTCCTCGAACCACACCGTACTGGGAGAGGCTAGGCTTTGACCGTTGACTGATCCTCAAACTTCCTAATCAACAAACTAACGGTTCAGAGAATGGTGGATTTAGAGAGAAGGTAGAACTTTAGAAGAGTTTAGTTTCTAGAGAGGGAAAGTGTTTTGTGAGAATGAAACGGGATTTGTATTACAATTTTATTTATGTTAAGAAAATAGAATTGTTGGTTCTTAGAGCTAGAATGAACAAAGTAAAATGGAAAGAATGGAACACTAGGCACAAACTACTTGCCCTAGGTTCCAAACAGCGGAGGAAGAGGATAGAACATACTTACCAGTGAAGAACGAAAATCTAATCGGATAATTGCGAAACTCTCGACGCCGCAGTCACTTGAGCACCTTGTAATCAAACATGCAATGGAACAATTAGGGTGGAAGCTAAAAAGAAGGCAGAGAGGGTGAAAAAAGTTTTCTAGAGAGGGAATGTGTTTAAGGAGAAATGAACTGAAATTAGTGAAGTTGACACTGCTCATACGTTTAAAAAAATTAAAAGAAAGAAAGCTCTCCTTTTCATTAAAAAGGCCCCCGCCTTTAACTTATTTAAATTTCCACCCCCAATTCTTATATATATATATATATATATATATATATATATATATATATATATATATATATATATATATATATATATATATATATATATATATCATGTCCTTACATTTACAAGTTAATTTGTAATTTTTTACTAATTTATTTGAATCTGATTTTTAATTATATATTAGTTAAAACTGTGTTTTATGTATACTTTTTTTTCCCCTTTGAGAAACAGTTCAAAGATGTATAAATTTTGGTTTGTTATTTATGTGAAAGTCAAACCTGAAAGATGAAATTGACAAAAGAAGATAGAGAGAGAGGTGGAAGTGCAGGGCAAAGGCATCCATGGCGGAGGAAACAGAGAGGTACTCCTGCTCCAAGCTTCTCATCCCAAACGCTCACACTGCAAAAGAACAACCCATTTTCGTGAAGGCCACTTGGTTTCCCACCCACTTCCACCTTGTCGTCACCGACGGCCTCACCGCCTGGCATTGCCACCGTACATCCCTTTTTTCGCTCTTTTCTCATTTTCAGCTACCCATTTCCGATTTCTTGAAAAAACAATCTTCAAGTTCTGCTTTTTCTTTTCTTTTTAATTTCAAGCATCGGAGGAGGAGGTGAAACAGCGCGCCGCTCAGTGGGACCTCGCAGTTTCAGAATACCTGGACTTGTCTGGGCGCTATTTGGGGCTTCAACAACAGAACTCTGTCTACGCCTTTGACGATGCTGGTGATGGCCATAAGAGGGTTATTATTACTCACTCACTCAATCTTATCCATGTTAATGCTTTGAAAACTGGTGTTTTAATATCTGTTTGCTACTTTTGCTATTGGTTTTGGTATGAATGTTGCAGTTGTCGTGGACGTTTGAAAAGGAAGGAATTACTATGCTTTGGAGATGGAAATGCTTGCTGTCTCTTGATTCTAAGAAAAGTAATGTAGAAATATTGGACTTTCTCATGGGCTCGAACGATAACATAAGTGTAAATTCTGCTTAACTTATGCAATGTCTTTGTCTTAATGTGTTCTTTATACAAGGAATTTCAGGTTCCCTGTGTATGTGTGTGACATTCACTTGTCTGTTTTATGTTTGTCTGTTTGGGCATTATGTTAGTGATGTCTTGAATATCCTCTGTTTATTTCAGACAAAAGGAAATGAAGGAAGGGATACAATTTTGAAATTTTAATTGAAGAGAAGACGAAAGATTTTGTTTTTGAACTGTTGTTTCTAGAAGTTTTTTTTTTCGTTCACTTTTTTAGAGAGAGCAGTGCATCACCATTTACATTTCCTTTACTGTTTATTTTCTTTCCTCTCATCCAAACAAACCATTTAGTAAAAGTTATAGTTTCCGATTGACCAGGAAAGTAAGTTTCTCAGAAACTGTCTTTCTGGTATTCGTCAGTAAGTGAAGACGGCAGCATATTTTTAGTTAACATATATGCTGGTGAACTTTTAATAGAACTTATGCATCACACTTTTAGCAACTTGTAGAAAATCTAAACACTCGAGATGCTTTGAGAGGTAACAAATAGGACTCTTCAAAGGAGTGAAATATGGGGGTAAAAAGCTGCCTTGTCATTATAATATTCTTTATTTTAGGAAAGACAGGATGAAATTGCAAAAGTCTGCATGCCATCGTTCCCTTGTCATTGATTCAAGTTACATTTTCTGTCCGCGTGAGGAATCTTTGTTTACAGAAAGACTGATAAGCATTATTGTTTGTAGAAGAACTTGGTTCTAATCTTGAGAAGGTGCAAAACAGATAAAGTAGCTAGAACTGAATTAGGAAGGATATAAACTCTTATTCAGTCTTATTTTGCTCAGATTTCTATCATCTGCGTGACTGTATGAGGGATAGTCTTGTACATATAACAATTGATTTCTTCTTGAATCATTATGGGAGGTTAAAATATCACCTTTCCTTAAGAACAAAATGGGCAACAGTCTTTCTTATGTTGTCAATAATAGTTGAATATATTTGTCAATAATAGTTGAATAGTATAGGAATAGTGTAGGTACTCCATGGTGGCCCTGAGCATAATCAAGGTGGGCGACCTACCACAGCCCAATTTTTGGTGGGCAAAAAAAGGTCTACTAAAGAGGATTTAATATTGTAGATAATTAATTGACTTAAAAGAAGATTTGAGCAATATAATACCTGAGGATATTTTTGGATTGCTTTTAGTATTGAAAGACTTAAATAATTTTTCTAATCAAGATTTGAAATTACGTTGCAAACATCTAAAAGTTGTCTAAAACATGATTACTCTTATGATCTTGGTGGTGAAATTTTGTTTGAAGAATTAAAAGTTATTTACTTCTTTGAAGATATTTAGTTAGATTAGACAGATTTAGTTAGATTAGACAGATTATAACAATTGAATGAAAATCAAGTTTTAAGATATTTAGTTGTTTCCCTAATGCATGTATAACTTACATATTAACTATTCCTATTGCACCTGTTGGAAGGAGTTTTTCAAAATTAACTATTCCTAAATATTGTTGAATTTTTTTTTTTAAATCTTGATTATAAAACTATTAAGGATTATTTTGAAACAAAAAATACAAGAGCAGTACTTAAATGACTAGAAGGACATTGTTTTACCAGTTTGTGCTGGACATCAAAGTTCTCGGGACCGGCTGTAGATACCTAAGACCTTCCTCCCTTTTCATTAATTTTGAACATCACAATTAGTCATGTTTGTTTACATCCATGTACAGGGCAAAGTTGTTGGAGAAAATGAATTGTTTGAGAAGATGAAAGTGGAAGCTGAGAAGTGCTTAGCCCAGAGTGAGAGAATTGCCAATGAGAGGCTGGAATTTGAATCTGAAATCTATGCAAAGGTAACTTCTTAACGGTTAGATTTTAGTTGTTTTATTTTATATCCGCATAGCATGACTCAGCCTTGTGTCAAGAAGGCAGGTTGGTCCCAGAAGACGGGTGAGGCTGTTAACTGATTTGAAAATCTTCTTGCTATTTTAGCCATTCTTAACTATAGTTCAATTCCCAAAACAAGTTCATCGTAACCATTTTCTGCTTGAAATGTTAAAGATTTATATTTCACTAGAGGCATGGTGTAACTTGTGTTGTCTTGTTGGTTCTTTTGCTGACCGCTTTATATGGCTTTGTGCATGAGAGCCTTTTCTGTGTTCTTGTAAAACTTATTGTTATAAATATTTTTAATTACTTGTTCTCTTCTTTACCTCTTAATATTTATAAATTTTTAAAAGTGAGGTGATTGACTTAGCAAGCGAGTTTGGAGTGTTCCCTTGAATTATTCTAGACCAAGAATTTTACCATTAACTTATGAGGTTTTGAATAAGTTTTACTTATTAGAGTGTTGTACTGTTTAATAGACAAAAGAACTCTGTAGCTTTTTCTAGTGTACAATCATGAAATGAAGCAGAGTATCTGAGTAAGACAGTACCTGGATGCCAGGTCTGCAAACTTATTTGAATCTTAATGCTAAAAAAACTCTAGCTGTTTTTTATTATATTATGATATGAAAAAAAAAAAATCGAAGTAAGGCAATACTCGTTGGATGCAAGGTCTGAAAACTTATTTGAGATTGCTATATCTCTTTCCAAGCTAACCTTTTTGTTTCCCTTAAAATTTCCTTTCCTTTCTTTTCAACAATGATATATTTTTTGTTAAGATATACTTGGAGTTCCTCTATTTTGGGCAACTACATTTTTATTTAAATGGTTTTTCCTTTAGTATAATTTAGATACTAGGTGATGTCACAATAAATACACTTGCATAGTATACGAGCCTTCTGCCAATATTATTTCAGGCTGTGGAAAGGGTCAGATGTAACAATGTTATTGTAAAATATTAGTGTTGACCACCACACATTGGTTATAAATGATATAGATGTAATTATTTTTCTTTGAAATACTCTTATACTGTATCTCAAGTATTTGGGTACCTTTTTCTTGATTAGGTTGTAGATAATTTCATTAAGTTTCTACAAATACTTAACTAAAAATATTTACTTTATGACGTTGTCCTTTACGATGACAAAAACTTGAACATTGAGACTAAAGATTAATGTACTTCTTCTACTGAATAGGGTCACTTCCTAAACCAAAATTTCTCTTTTTCTTTTCATATTTTTCTGTGGCAATGCCTAAATCACTGTCTGATGGCCATTCTCTCAAGATAGTAAAATAGTTTTACCAAGGACAAGTACTGTACGAAGTTTCTGACAACTTGATTATTTTGTTGTGTTCGTATAGTCATGAGTGGAAACATAATTAATAAATAAATGGGTTGAGGAATTTAATTTGAGTAGATCACCTCTTTCACCAATACCTGGTTATTGAGGCCAACTTAACTAGCCGAAGGATGATGCTGTGTTAATATTGAAATTTCTTCATTGTCTTTGGATGCTTTTCATTACATGCAGTGTTACTAATTTTGCATTCCTTCCGTTTTGTTTTGTTTTTAGTTTCTGAGGGTTTTAAATTCCAAGAAATCAAAACTGAGAGAGCTTCGAGATAAGCTTTCAAAACAAGAGAATACTGAGAAATATCCTCAAGAGGAAGACACAGACAAAACTGAGAGTTTTGGTGAAGAAAGTGATTTTGACAGAAGTGATGAAGATCCTCAAAAGGACATTACTAGTTCTTCAACGGATGTCTTGGCAAATAAGCCTTCTCGTACAAAAAGAACTAAACGGACGTGACAATATCTGCAGCAAGCAAGAGTTTATTTACATCTGGGAATTGACATCTTTACAGAAATTAGTTAACTATGATAAGCACGATGTGCTCCTTGTTATCGTAATCTATGTAGAACACTGTCAACCTTTGTCTTGTCTTGTGTACAGGTTTGTGTACTTCTCAGGTTCTATGTACAATGTCAAAGATTACACCGGCTTCAAGGTTACATCTCACTGCTAACTAAGCTTCTTACTAACTTTTTTATTTTTACGGTAGAAATATTTTGATCTTTTGTTTATTTAATCGTAACATTGATACTAATTGTTTATAAGTTTAGTTATAATAACTAATTTCTTAAGAAATTTGGTTCGTTACTTTTTTGGTATATTTCTTCCTATTTGTTATTTTTAAAATTCGAACTTTAGTTTACGTAAGAAGTTCGAATACAGATTTACTTGGAAAAATGCAATTAAAGATATTATTGATTTTGTTTATATTGAAAGTTATCTTGACAACCAACCACCCCAAAAATTCAAATTTTAAATTCAAAACTTATTTAAGGTACTCTGTTTAATTTCATTTGTACCAGTAACATGTGGAAGTGTATCAACAATTTAGGTTGACGTACCTATGCTCTAGGATTTAGTTAAGATATTTTACTTTTCCATTGAAGATGTTTTCTAATTTCAGCAACCTATTCAAGATGATTTTGTAATAATTTTGTTGTTTTGTTTTCTGATTTCACCAATTATAAATGCTTGACCTTGCATAAGTCTTTTTTTTTTTTTAACGTTGTGTGTAATAAATATTATTGTGACATGAGGTTTAAAACGGATCTTTAATAAGGTCATGTACTATAAGAATATGGTTTAATTTTAAATTTTTGAGAAATCAAATTGAAAATAATCTTTTTAAAGTGTAGATTTTATAATTTTTATATTAAAATAAAGTTATAAAAAGGTTTTAAAACGATAAGAACTAAGTGATTATTAAAGTTCTTTCTTATACAAATAGATGGAATGATGGAAAAAACAGAAGTGTCGATATCTTACATTTGCATGCATGCAACTGCACTTCTAAAACGTGTCTTCAACTATAAATCCTCTTGGAGTCCGTACACATTGATATGGATTTTTAGAATTGGTAAAAGCTTTGACACCTACTCTGACTTTTATATTATTATAGATTCACACTTGTCATATTGAAATAGCTAGTTGGTGTCAATCTATGTATGTATTTATGTCAAAACTTTGAACTGCAAATTCAACTTCTCGATCACGTTACAGGTTGTTGTTATCTTTGGACATTAAGGATGCATCATAAATTTAGATGTGAAATGGAACCAATAGAAAATAGCAGCATATATTGAATTGTGGTAGTGTGATATTACTTACAACTTTTGGCAAAGACGTGTTTAACTAGAGGAATGACGTCCATCAACGGTGAGCTAATTAACCACATAATAAAAACTATAAATAGCCTGAGTTAGACCCAAGAAGTCTGATTATTGATGACTATTTATGGGGAGAATGCAAACTTATTAAATGAGTTAGACTTATGGAAAGTTGTGGATGAAGACGATGTTCTCTTGTCTGATCATTTTCAAATCAAAATAAACAAGAAAAAAGAAGAAGAAAGATAAAACAAATATATGTTTGTTTTCAAAGTCTTTCAAAAATTATCTTTATCATAATCATGATTATAAAGTTATCCAAAATATTTTAAAATTATTTGAATGATAATATAAAGGAAATTAGAATATTCAAAACATGAAAATTTTAAACTTGATAAATGAATTTGAGATGTAAAGGATGAAAAATATAAGATAATTAAAGAATATTCAAATAAATTGTTGAGTATTGTTAACAAGGTAAAATTGTTGGGAAAGGAATTTTTAATTTCAAACTCGTAAAGAAAATTCTGGTGATAGTGCTAGAGAGACATGGAATATCTATTGTTTCGTTAGAAAACACAAAATATTTGAATACATGTCTTGCAAGCACAAAAGCAAGACATATTATTGAGAAAAATCACATCATTGGAGTTGCTTTATTTCATACCGAAGAGAGTGCTCTCATAGTTATAAACAAAAGGAGTAAATACAATAACACACAAGTTTTTCCACCTTGTTCTATTGCAAGAAAATAATCACCAACCCAATAAATGTTAGTTGAGGTAAAATGTAAAATACCACACATATGGTCAATTGGGACATGTGAAGAAGGTATGCAAATCTCAAGATCTTCAAGAAGATGTCAAAATTGTAGAGGATAAATAAGAAGATGAACTATTCTTTATCATCAAGTGTTACAACCAACCAATCTACAAAAGATTGAATTATAGATAGTGGTTATACAAACCACATGACTCATATGATCAAGAACATTTCAAGGAGCTCAACAAATAACATATTTTCATAGTAAGAATTAAGAATGAAGAACAACTTGTTGTGAAAGGTACAAGAACAATTTCAAACATGTATCAAATTAATTTTTGACGTCTTATATCAAACAAATACCTATATACACTTCAATCCATATTTTACACACACAATACATCTCTTCTCTGCCACACCAAACCTCTTTTATTCCATTTTCATACAAACATATCTTCCTTCTCAAAACTCTACTTCATTCTTCTCTTATACTTTACCATTTCCTAACTCTTTACACACATTAAATCTCATACCACATTTCTATCCCAAGGTCTTCTTCATCTTCCATCTACATCTTCCCATTATTTATTGTGAGTAAGGTCTTCCTCCATCATTCAAATCTTCCAATGGGTACACATGTTTTTCCTCATTCCACTCTTTTATATTTATATATTTGGTTCACTAATTAAGTTTATAAATTTCTCTTGTTTTTTGCAACATTTATTTCATTTTTCATGTTCTATTATACCTTTTTACATTTGTGTGTAATAGATTTTCAAACTCATTTTTCTTCTTAAAATATATATATATATATATATATATATATATATATATATATATATATATATAAAATGATAAACATGATAAAATTAAGAAAATAAGTGTTTAAATAACAATATTAATACTCGTGGGATCGTCCGCATCAGCCTAGTACTTAATACCTTCAATTTACATATTTAAATAATGGTGATCGTCCGGATCAACCTAGTTCTTGTTACCTTTTGTTTCTCAATCATATAAAAAAAGTAGTAAAAAAATATTAAAAGATATACATATTTTCAAATGAAGAGTTGAGTCAAAACTACTCGATACTTGATTCTCTATATACTTAAGAACAAGGCCAGTCTTTTTCAAGTTCATTTCCCTATAATCCAAACTATTTTCTAAAAAATATTTTTAATGAAGAATTTTAAAAGAACTACTTTCTCACGTGAGAGAGAATATGTAGGAGCAAAATCAATCTTTTTCGGACTTTCTAAAAATAACAAATATTTGTGTTTCTTTTGTATTATCTTGCATTGTTATTTTCAAGACAAAATAACCATTTTAAAAACCACATCAATTTTATACAGTTAATTAAAGATACTGTGTTTGAGCAGACGCTATAGGATGCTAATACATTCTCTATGTGTAACCGACTCCCGGACTCAAAAAGCCTGTTTTACAGACCATGTCTTATTTTATGACTTTTTTCTAGTTTTCCAAAAAAAAATTATGGTTCCCAAATTTTGATTTTCAAACCCATTTATTGTTTTTAACGGTTTCCTCGTGTCGTCACGATTTCATTACAACAAGTAGTAATGGATTTTATACATTGAGTTACACGTTAAAACTCATCATTATTATTTATTTCTCTTGTTTCAAACTATAGTTAGGGTTCAAAATAACTATGAAAGTAAATCAATTAACTTAATTTTACAACTCATTTTGTTTCTTCTTTAAGAATGAAAAATAAAAAAAAAATATTTTCATGAATAAAGACTGTAAAATCAACTTGTACATTTTATTTATTTATTTATTTAATTTCTGGCTACTTATTTAATTCTCATATTTGCTAATGTCGATTATCCTTTTATTTATACTATTGTAGTGGTTTAGGTACTTGAATGAGTAGCTTGTGAAGATCACGACGCATGGTGATTGAATACAACTATGTATTTTTCAAGTTCAAATTCCAAACTCATGGTGGGAGCCTCTTGTTCTTTATCGTCCACTTTGAATATCAATAGTTGATATAAAAAAGTGAATAAAATTAAACAAGACGATGGTTTTACCTTTTTCTAATATCTCAAAATGTATTCCATTATAATAGTAGAAATGACTTAAGAATACTTCAACCATAAACTTCGAAAGAGATTACTTGAAATACGTTAAAAGTATATATGTGATAGGTTAGAATTTTGAAGGTTTGAGTTCAGCCAGACAATTCAGCGGTAAAAGAGTTTCAAATAGAACATTGCGTGACATTGTACAGTTTGACAAATCTTTTCTGTATAAATTTTGGTAACGTGATTAATATTATTAACTTACGTCACAGCAAAACATGCACAGTTCAGGGGGCCACACATAGGATTGGTACCAAAACAAACTATAAATCGACTAAAACAAAGCAACTTTTACTGGAAATTACTGATCAGAATAATTTTAAAATACATATATCATCTTAATAGATAAGTGAAGCCTGTTAGAAGAATGGTGAAGATATATTTATTAACACTTCCTTATGTATGCATTTCGTTGGAACTACAAAATCCAAATTCTCCAATAGTTTTAGCTTTGCGTAAATAAGAAATCTGTAGTTGCAATTACAAAAATCACAATAATAATAAAAAAAAATCTCCCAAAAAAGAATAAGTCAAATACCATACACATTTAGTACCTTATGCATTAAGATGATGTATTACTCGTTTCGGAAAGTATCTCGGGTTTTTTTTAGTGGAAGAGTAATTATATAATTTATATAATTTTCATATCTTTGGTTGGAAAATCTTTTTGTGATTTCCACAATTTGAATGAACAATGGTTAAAAGGATAATAGTTATAATATATTGTATGTACGGCTAATATATCTTCGTTTTAAATCATTAAACTAGATTTTGTTGTGCTTTTATTCTGAGGTTAACCGTTGAGGTTGCATAGTGTTGTTTAAAGTCTAATTGTTGTCTAAAAGTTAAGTGATGTATTAAACCGTTTGAAAGATATCTACACAAGACAATCCAATGTCAAAATTAGCTTAAAGTTGACAGTTAACCATTATACATTAATAAATACACATAACTTATCTTCTTATCTCAAATCTCTATTTATATGTTTTGGAATGAACTTTTGATTAATGTTCGTCTAATTACAATTAAAATAGGAATAATTATACTTTATTTTTAAATCGATTAACCTTAAGGTTAATCTTCTGAAATAGTTCGTACCCATTAGATCAATCAATGACCTTGATGATTGATCAGTCATAACGAACTCACAAGTTAAAATAGATTTTACGTACCAATGACCTTGATGATTGATAAGTCAAAACGGACTTCCAAGTTAATAGAGATGTTGCGGACCATCCGGTCGAGAGCTAAACAAACGGTCATATGATACAATTCTAATTAAAATGGTACTAAGATAAAATTAATTTTAATGAATTACCTTTTATACCTATACATACATCTTATTTTTAAGAAAGTGGTTTATACTTTTTGCAAAATAAATGCGAGAGCGTACATATTGATATAAATTATAACATATATATGTGTTATGGTAAGCAATTCATAGAGGGGTGAAGAGGCACAAATTTTGGACTTAGTTGATGAAACATTATGCGGTTAGATTAGAAATTGGAAGTTATGTGTGTAAAGATTTGAAGGGAAATTGAATACATTAGTGCAAAAACACTGTTTAACGTCGGTTAATTTGGGCTATTAACGTTACTTTCACAACCGACGTCTAAACGGGTGACGTCCATGGGACGTCGGAAATACTCTCAACCGACGTCCATATAAACGTCGGTTCACGATACCCACCGACGTCCATATAGACGTCTACTTATACCCATACCGACGTCTAATTTCTCTATATAGACGTCTACCTATGCATAAAACCGACGTCATGATGAATATATAAAGAGGTTTAAAGTGACATTAACCGACGTCTCTGTTTTTATAGACGTCGGACATGGCATTAACCGACGTCTAACAACGACTTTGTGTTTTAGTGCAGTTTTGATCCAGGCTTTCGGTAGCATTGTGTAACACTCTCCTCTCGCTAGTTTCCCCACAAAAAAAGCTTGCGTCTTTTGAATCTTCTAGTCCTTTCAACCCAAAACCGAACCTGGGTCCATCGCTACTTCCAATTATTCAACCGCAACAGAAAAAAATTACGGTGTCGAGAAGTAGACAAGGACCCAAGTTCCATTTTGGGTCGGAAGAACTAGAAAACTCAAAAGATCGCCACTCTTTTAGTGAGAAAACTAGCAAAGGGAGAATGTTGCACTATGTTACCCAAAGAGTGGATCAAAACTGCACTAAAACACAACACAAAAAAAAACAATTTATATCAGTTGAACGACAAGATAATCGATAAAAAAACTAAAGAAAATTTAAACGGTAAAGCATAAGAAAAACCACGCACCTAGGATGAAGAGAGAAAAAGGAGAGGACGAAGACAATGACGTTATGAGAAAATACAATGCAATGCCGGAAGAGATAAAAAGAAGAGGTGCGCAAGGGAGTAAAAGAAGAGGAGAAGCAGAGAAAAGGGAGAAGAGATGAAGACGAGATCAGAACCTTAGAGGTTAGTAGGGTCTGCGGTGTATTTAAAATGAAATTGGGCGTCGGTTGCTCCTGAAACCGACGTCTATAGACGTCAGTGTTTCAGGGGATCCGACGTCTAGGAAGCTGAAAAGATTGACGTTTTGGTTTCCTGTCAGAGTACTTCACGTCGGTGCCCCTCACATCAGACGTCATAACCCTCGAATTTGGCGAAAATACAGGAACCTTGACGTTGGTGCCCCTTAGGACCGACGTCTATATTGAAGAATTTGTCTTCCTGCCTTCCAGCCAAGCCTTAGACGTCGGCCTTTGGCCACCTGACGTTTAATTGCTTGGGGAATTAGGTGAACAACATTAATTGTAGCGTAGTCGACGTCGCTTTTTCACGGGATCCGACGTCTCGGTTGACGTTTAATTTCCTGTTAGTGACTTAGACGTCGGGGCCCTTGCTAACCGACGTCTAAGCTCCTGGGAATTTGATGAGCAGCATTAATTGTAGTCTCGTAGACGTCGGTCCCCTAAAAAAGCCGACGTCAATTGACTGACTTATCACATACCTCAAGCAATTGGACGTCAGGTTGCGGCAGTTCCGACGTCTATGACATCATAGACGTTGCCTGACATCGAAACAGACGTCTAGTTTTCCAATTTATTTACGATAATATCACTGTGCAGCAGTAGACGTCAGATTTTCGCGGAACTGACATTTAAGGGGTGACGTTAAACAACTGCACTAGTGATAATAAAAGAGTTTCAAAATAGAAGACCGTTGACATTGGAAATGTTTGAGAAATCTTTTTTGTATCCTCCAGCGTACGGAACAAGTCATTGAAAAATAGACAAAGCGTTGTCTTGATGGCGAGAAGAAAGTATAAATAGGTCCACAGATGAAGGCATGTAAATGAGAGAGAAGAATTGCATTAAGAAAGAAGAGAAACGATGTCGGAGTGCGAAGGTAAATATCTGTTGTATGGGAAGCATGAATGAATAATAGAAAAAGGGTTGTTGATATTTGATGTGTGTATATGTGTGTGCAGGTAAGAGCTCATGGCCTGAGTTAGTCGGAGTTGAAGGATCGGTGGCAGCGGCTACGATCGAGAGAGAGAATCCTTATGTGAAAGCTGAAATTGTGCTGAAGGGATCCAAGTCACCACTGATTTCGTTTGTACCAGGGTTCGTGTTTGGGTCACTGAAGAGGGAATCGTTTATCAGACTCCCATCATTGGATAGCAACTTCACACGCTTCCATATAATACTTTAATAAGGACTTATCTCCCTTTATGTTACCTCTTTCAAAATAAAAACTACCTTCTTCTTCTTCTTCTCATTTTTCATTATTTATGTTCAAATTATCTTTCCTTTTCTTTCTCCAAGGAATTAACTATTTATCTCCATTTATTGCTGCTTAATTAAGAAAATTAATCTAATATAATAAAATTTGTACGTTATGACTTAAGCATAAAAGTTTCAATATTCATGAATGAATCTGTCACTAAAAAAGTTTGTTATATTTTTTTAATATTTTTTAAGGTCATAATATACAAACACCTTATTTTCTATTCTACCTATTCAATATCAACAAAATAATATGTAGTATGGGAAGGTGGCCGATCGGTCGGGTCCACAGCGAACGACAGTAAAGGACCGATTGGTTATGAGTCAAAGAAATGGAGACATGGCTGAAAGGTGAAAGGCCAGTGTTGAAGAGTAGTTAATGGTCTTAATGGACAAATATTACAAAAAATAAAACAAAAGATATAATAGTTACGGACAATTAATGTCAATTATTGCATCTAATGTTTATAAATACAAACCTAACAAGTAATTTACTTATTATCTAATCATATTTACTAAAACCCTTTTATGACCTAGCTTATTTGAGAGTGTTAACATCTGCATTGGAGTTCGAGTGAAGGTGTTCGGTATCTGTTAGAGGATATAGAGAGGGAGCTTAGAGTGTTTTCAGTCTCGGATCCCTTAACAGGAACATAATATTTTTTTTATTAGGTATTAGATATAACTAAGGAAATTGAGAACTATACACGAAATTTTTTTTTTTATTTTTTTTTGTTATGGAATGGTTTCATTTTAAAACTTTAATCTAAGTGTTTATGTAGAAATTAATGGAATTCCGGTCAGTCCATCTTGTATTTGTCCGTCCCGTATAAGTTTGGTCTGCCAATTTGTTGGTCAACCTGTGACTTGCATAATAATTTTAATAATTTTATTTTTACTTAATTAAATTAGTATAAATAATAATTTCTATAATTTATTTTTGAACTAAATAATATTGATAATTATATAATTTATAATTTTTAAATATAAGTTTATTAAAAATAAAAATGATTTTAAACTGAACTTAAAAAAAATAAATGTCAATGAATTGAATTATTTTTTGACGGATTAGACATGAATGAATGAATTTCTTTTGAATAAATAAAAAAAACGCGAATATAAAAATTACTTAAAAAAGAACATAAAGGACATGCTGTACTGATGCTAATAGAATTTAAGATAGACTAACTTATAGAGGTTTCAAGTTAATCTAAGTAGAATAAAATATATTTAATTTATCTCGTACTTTTTTTTACAAGCCAACCTACACGACTCTTCTTGTATTGTCTTCCTAGTAAAATTTGTTTTAAATAAAATTAGAATAATTCAATAATTTTTTATTAATAAACTCAGCAACTAATTTTTAATCAGTGCAAACAGAGTATATTACGTATATTTGAATCCGTGGGTAGTTTTTTTTTTTTTGTTTTTTTCAAAACTAGATTTGTTATTAACATTTCTTTCTCTTCTTCGTTAGTTTAATCCTTCTTTATCAATTAAATTTATTTAGTAAAAAAAAACAATACAGAAGATAATATAGATAGAAGTTTATTAAAAGAACCATGGATATTTCAATTTGTATTTATGAATAGGAATTAACAAATACTATCTAAGAAGGGGATCGTAATTCCGTCCATGTAGAAAATCAACATTGAAATAAGAAGTTTTTTCTTCGGAGGAAAATAAGAATTTAAAAAGGCAAACTTGTGTTAATCTTGATTTTATGAAAATTCATAAACATTATATATTCTTTCGACATTTTCAATAATTTTAGTGAAATATTTTTCAACACATTAATCACGATTCATGCCTTTAATGAACATATTTTCGCCAAAAATACTGGGACCAATTTTTATTTATTTTTTTCTAAAATGGATTGCTGAATATAATAATGCAAATAATTCAGTGCAAAAAAAGAAGAAATTTAATATATTCAAAATTACGAGCATATTTAATAGGTTTAATTAAATAACTAAAAGTACTTAATACACTGCATTAATTATTTAATAAATATTTTCAGTACATTTATGGTTAAAACAGTAAGCTAACTTAAGGCGCTAAACCTTTTGACCCTTGCAGTAAAACATAATTGCTATGGCCTTTCTCAAATGGCTATGAATAAGCATATCATACAAGAATTATTTATTTTTATTTTTTAAAAATATAGAGAAATCGTATAGAGATTTGTAGCAAAAACTTAAATAGAGAAAAAAAATGTTTTCAAGCGTCTTGGAGCATAACCAATGCTGGTCTAGCCAAAAGTTTTCAAGAGGACACTTTTTTGTTTGCAGAACTCAGCAGCCATATGTTAAAAAAAAAAAATCATTCAAATCATTTCATAATTTCTTTTGCTTGATCAGTTTTTTCTTTCTTGCTAAGCCAAAGTGTGAAAAACAAATTTAAAATTCATCAAGTATTTGTTAATTGTACTTTATACTAATTTTTAAATGATTTGATTCTAAGGATAACATAGTGTTGTATTTAGATTTTGGCTTATTTAGGGTGTGATAAATATAATGTTCTCATTCTTTCTATTTTTGTGTAGCCTTAATATGTAGCCGGAAACAAAATAAAAAAAAAAAGTTATTAAAAAAACACTTACATTAGCCTTGAGTTATTATTAAAACCAAAGCATAAAGAAGTATTAGAGTTTGGTTCTGCTAATAAATGAAGCTTAATATCCTTTCTTATTTAAAATATTTTTTAATTTTAAAGGTATTAGGTTTCGCTTATGTAATAATAAAAACTTAATACTCTTAAAATTAAATTATAATTAAAGAATTAGGTTTCAGTTACTATAAGAACCCAAGTCATTATTTATTTATAATTTCATGTTTCAGTTTTGTCAAAACTGAAACATAACATTGAACTTTATGATTCGGTTCATAATCGAAAAAAAGTCCATTCCTTTTTTCTTATCTAATTTGGATATCTTAAAAAGAATCATCATTTTTTTATCTCATCTAGATATATTTCGATTGTTAAACCAAAATATAATATCCAAATACCGGTGTCAAAACTCTTTTCTACACTTTTTAACGCAAAGTATACACTTAAAAAATATGTGATGTACTCACTTAAGATGATATAGTTAATCAAGTAATGATATATCTAATTATATTATTAGTTAGTTATAAAACCAAATTATTAATACTAACTAGCATAACAAAGTAACATAATGTCAGACTTTCTTGAGAAGTATTTCCATAATTATAGTTCTAAAAGTCCTCATCTAGATGATACTCATTTCAAATTTTCAAATTCATAAAATAATTTTGGCACCTTATTAAGATTACTTTCACACTTTTGTTCACAAGTTCATTCAAGTGAAAAATTCCTAAGATGAAGGAATTCATTTTTCATCACACTAATTCTAAAAGTGAGGGATAAACATGGTTTTAGGAGAATTTAGATCAATCTCTTTAATTGAGTGTATGTAGGGGATGGTAACGTGAACCATCATACCTCGTTGTAGCTTGACAAAATGGAACAACGTAAGCTAATCTGTATAAAACTTGTGCACTAATATGTTTTGTCCACGCCAACATAACTACGAGTCCGCGACTAAGTTGACATAAATTTTTGAATTTATCAACGATTTGTGTTTTTTAATCCAAATTTATTACCTTACAAAAAATTGATTGTCTTGCAAAAATAAAACACACTTCCATATATGTGGATATAGGTTAGAATTTTGAAGGTTTGTGAGTATAGTCAGACAATTCAACGGCAAAAATTTTCAAATAGCACAGTTGCGTGACATTGTATAGTTTGACAAATCTTTTCTGTATAAATTTTGACAACGTGATTAATATGATTAGCTTCCATCCTACGTCACAGCAAAACATGCACGACGCATAGGATTGGTACCAACCTGCTGTCCAAATACCAAAAAGAGAATAGAAAATCCAACAACAATGTCCAACTTACATAATCTATATAATTTCTATATTTTGGTTAGAAAATCTTCTTTTAAGTGATATCCACAATTTGAATGAATTCTGGTTAAGAGGATATATAATAGTTATGATTTTGTATGTACGTGAATATCTCTTCATAAATCTAACCTCTAAATCATTCAAATAGATTTTGTTGTGGTTTTATCCTAATTAACATATCAGATAAAATTAATTTTAATCAATTAACTTATATATATTATATATATTATTTTTAAGATATAAATGTAACATACGTTATGGTAAGCAATCAGTACAAAGCCACATTAGAAATTGGAAGCTATGTGTGTAAAGATTTGAAGGTTTGATGAGCAGCTAAGAGTTTGAAAATAGAAGAGTGTTTGCGTGAGATCGGAAATGTTTGACAAATCTTGTTTGGATGAATATTGAGAATCTGATTAACTTGAAGATTACATAATTGAAAAGTAAGGACACCGTTCAGCAACTCATAAGATTGTCTTAGAAGAAACTATAAATACCCCCTCATATCAACGCATCTAAATCACATAGAGAAGAATTGCATTAAGAAAGCAGAAGAGAAAAAAATGTCGGAGTGCAAAGGTAAATCTGTTGTTGTATGGCAAGCATATGAATAGAATAAGGGTTGTGGCTTTGATATATAAAATTTGATATTTGATGTGTGTGCAGGTAAGAGCTCATGGCCTGAGTTAGTCGGAGTTGAAGGATCGGTGGCAGCGGCTACGATTGAGAGAGAGAATCCTTATGTGAAAGCTGAAATTGTGGTGAAGGGAACCATTGTCACCCCTGATTTCGTTTGTACCAGGGTTCGTGTTTGGGTCACTAAAGAGGGAATCGTTTATCAGACTCCCATCATTGGATAGCAACTTCATATCTTATATATAAGTCATCAATATACTATTTAAATAACGACTTATATTCAATTATGTTATTTCTTTCAAAATAAAACAAGGATCATCATATATATTTCAAACTACCTTCTTCTTCTTCTTCTCTTTTTTCATTATGTTCAAACTATCTTTCATTTTCTTTCTCCAAGGAATTAACTATTTATCTCCATTTATTGATGCTTAATTAAGAAAATTAATCTAATATAATAAAATTTGTGCCTTATGACTTATGCATAAAAGTTTCAATATTCATGATATGAATGAATCTGTCATTAAAAGGTGTGCTCTACTCCTTCTGGATTTTTTCTCTGTAACAGGAGAATGTAAGCAAAGAACCAGACCACTTCTGACCGTCAGATTTAATCAATAAAAAATAAATGGTTTCGATGGCTTCGATTGCTAATGTGTCTCCGGTTAGAAAAGTGAATATGGAATTGTTCTATTTAAAATTTTAACCCACGTGCTTCTAAAAATGATCTAGAATTAGTCTCTAATTAAACTAAAATTAATTAATATGTTTTTATCAAATAAAAATTAAATAAACTGAACTGTAATTTTTTTAATTAGTACAAACCAGAGTATCTGTACGTATATATTTTGAATCTGTAGGAGGTTTTTTTTCTCTCTCTTCTTCTTTGTTAGTTTAATCTTTCTTATTAGTTAAATATATTTTAGTAAAAAAATCAACACGAAAGATAATATAGATAGAAATTTATTAAACAAAACATCAATATTTTAATTTGTATTTTTGAATAGGAATTAACAAATACAGTCTAAGAGGGGGACCGTACCTCCGTTCATCTAGAAATTCAACATGACGTAGGAAGTTTTTTCTTGGAAGGAATAAGTTAAATATGCGAACTTGTGATAATCTTGATTTTATGAAAATTAATAAACATTATGTATTCCCTCGACATCTTCGATAATTTAAATGAAAAATTTTCAGTGATTCATGCTTTTAATGAAAATATTTTGGCCAAAAATAGTGATAGCATTTTTTTTCTTAAATAATGGATGGTGAATATCATAATGGTAGAATAATTCAGTGCAATAAAAAAGATAAATATGTAATATATTCAAAATTACAAACATATTTAATATCATTCAATAACTAAAAGGTAATACACTGTATTATTTTTAACAAATATTTTCATTTATGGTTAAAACAGTAAGCTATCAATCCAAGTTATCTTAAGCAGTTAAACATTTTGCAAAAAAATTTTAATAGATAGAAAGATATAGATGAGTTATAAGTCATAAAATATAATTACTATGGTGATAATGCTAATTCTTACCATTATTTAAGCATTATTTTAATAGCAAAATCAACTCATTTCTGGCTTGTAACTTGCTTAATCCTCTTCTTTTGTCTTGTTTTCTTAATAAGTGTGTTTTAGGCTATCATTAATGTAATATCATCACTAATCTCCTTATTTTGTAGCTAATACAATGTTTGGAAGAACCTCCACCAAAATAAAGAATTGAACCAGTCACAAAAGCAAGTAAAATAGCAAAAAGAGAGAATTTTGGAATGTTGTGGCTGAGCTGCAGCTGGGCTACGGCTGAGCTATATCTGTCTCTGGAATGTTGCAGCTGAGGTGCAGCTGGGGTGCAGCTGAGCATCCTGCTCTCTGGAAGGCTGCAGTTGGGGTGCAGCTGAGCGCCCTGCTCTCTAGAAGGCTGCAGCTGGGATGCAGTTGAGCGCCCAACTCTCTGGAAGTCTGCAGCTGGGGTACAACTGAGCGGTGACAATGCTAATGTGGAAAAATTAGGTCTTTTTAGACCTAACACGCGAAGGGAAAGGGGTCTTTGGTGATTTTGAGGCGCGACTTCACTGTTTGGAACTCTTGGAGGCTGCGTGGAGCATGTGGGAACATCTCCTTCTCCCTCCTTGGGTCTCCTTCTTCTTCCATCTTCCATTGTTGTAAGCTTGGAGGTTCTCCATGGAAATGGAGAGTCAAACCCATCTTGTTAGGGTTAGTTGTAGCCTTTGAATCTTGTGTATTTGTTGAATGATTTGTGTGTGTGTGTGTGTGTGTATATGTCTTTCTTATCAATTTCTAGTATTCTTGTTTCCGATCTTAAAGCTTGCATGTAATGGGGACGTTCATGACTTGATTTTGGGGTTTCATGGATTATGGGGACGTAAGATGAAATCTTGAACTGAAACAAGGGTCCTTGTGGTCATTGATTCTAGGGATGGAAGATGATTCACACCTTGTCTTAGATCCTAGTTCTTAATGCGACTTTACTTATTAGATTTTCCAAGGGATTGGAGTTTGATAGGAAAACCTAGGCTCTTTCCCCTAATGGATTAGGGCTAGAGTGTTTTAATGGATTGACTTTAGTAAATTGAAAGAGAGGAGATGAAATTGGGTATACACAAGAGTGAGTTGGTGAAAACTAACTTTAACATTGTTATTTCATACCATTTCTAGTTTTTTCCATTTCTAAGTGTCTTCAATACCAAAGACCAACCCTGTAATTATTTGTAAATTTATTTGCTTGCACATACTTGTAAGTGAATGTTGTTCTATTGAGTCTAGATGAGTTGTTAATCGCACAATTCTCTAGTATTACGAGTCTCTTGGTAAAACGATATCTGGTCTTACCGGTTTTATTACTTGACGATTCGGTGCACTTGTCGAACCATCAACATATTGCCCTTTCACAAATAACTTAGATGAGTCACACTTGCTATTTTTATTTGGTCTTGATTTATATTAGCTCAGTTCTTTAAATAAAATTGACTTTAGGGCTAAAAAACTGGATAGGATTATTAAAGTGATTCAGAGAATAATATGTAACACTGACTTGGATAATTAAAGCAAATTTTTGGGGGCTTTTTCCTCCATTCCATTTGTCTTTTTCATCTTCAAAATTTTGATAATAATAAAAAATATGATATGTATTAACAATTTTTTGATAATGTATTATTATTTTATTAATTTGTATATTTGAAACAGATCAATTAGAAACTACCATATAATCAATTGTAAAAAAATTGTTAAAAAAATTGTTGAAATTTTTTTTTTCATAACCAAAATACCTTTTTAACTTTGATTAAGTTTAAGGGTGTGTTTACTTGGGGGTGATTGAGAGAGATGATTTGGGGGAGAGTGATTGAGTGGATTTCAAGGTGATTTTTTTGTGTTTATTTGAGTGGATTTGGAAGTAATTTAGAGTAGATTTAGAGGTAAAGTTTGTGAGAATTAGTGTAGGATTTGATTGATGTGACAATTAAAAAAAATGTTTAATTGTTAGAAAATGAAGATTACCAAAATGCCCCTAGATATTAAAGTAATATAAAATGATATTTGTTAATGTTATATTTAATTATGAAAATGTTTATAAAAAGTAAAAAATTAAAATAATTATTAAAAAGTAAAAAATTTATAATTTAGTAAAATGAATTTATTTTTAAATATAGTATTTTTAAAAACAAGTTAAAAAATATATTGAAGAATGACTAATCCATTAAATACTATTAGTTTACAAGATTCATATCATACTAATAATATAAAGGGTTAGTTAAAATAGTTGTATAAACAAGTAGATACTTAGATACTTAGCTCGTGTCTCTTTTTTATCTTCTAAAAAACACTAGTAAGAAAAAAAAAAAAAAACCCAATGGTATTTTGTTTGCTAGATACTTTCTGAAAGTTTAACTACTGGTTTAATACTTTTATAATTAAAATGACATTTTTCTACATTTTATTAAATGGTTTAACCATTAACATAGAAAAATAATTTGGAACACAGACCTAGAATGGTATCGTTTATAATTGTAAGAAATAAATCAATAATTAAACCTGGTAAACTAGAAAGAAAATAGATGAACAAGTCATCTTCTAAATCTAACTCTTCTTCATCTTTGTCATTGAACAAGTCACCATCATCATCTTCATTTTTTTAACAATTAAACATTTTTTTTAACTGTCACATCAATCAAATCCTACACTAATTCTCACAAACTTTACTTCTAAATCTACTCTAAATTACTTCCAAATCCACTTAAATAAACACAAAAAATCACCCTTAAATCCTCTCAAATTCACTCAATCACTCTCTCTCAATCACCTCCAAATAAACACACTCTAAGGGACTCGTCGATAATTCTTGCAATTTACAACTCAATTAGATAACAAATAAATTAGATTGAACCGATTAGACCTAGAAAATGTACTTGGATTGTAATTGATAATCTTTTATATATTCTTCAATTTTTTTTGAAATTTTGACTTATCTTATACAATATTCCACAACTAAAATCCAAATATTTCTCTTATAAAAAATTATTTATAAACTCTTGATTATTTAATAAGATAATAATAAAATTATCAATAAAAGATAAATATAAACATAATAAAAAAATGATAATGAAAATTATCATATAATGAAAATGTTTTTATCTCTTAACTTTAAAGTGAAAATTAAAATTAGTATATTTTTGAAACCCAATTTATTCTCAAATTTTAGAAATAGGTGGATGTAATAATTTTAATTAAATTTTGTTAAATTTATTTAAGGTTTCAAACATAATTTATGATAACATTTAAGTTATTTACTATCCAAAATTTTGAAAGAGCTTAATTTCAATTTTTACAAAAAATTAAAAAATCAAGAATATATTATATTGATATTTCCTAGGCTTAGGAGTTTACTTCTCTTCTTTGTTAAGGTCTATTTTAAAGATTTTATTCTTTTACTTATACTATTTAAGCTATTTGGCCGGTTAAATCAAGAAGCTAAGAGCGTTGTCGTCACTTCTAATTCTTAATTCAACTTCAATTACAATTCTCGCTGTCCGTCTACGTTGTCGTAAACTGAGTCGGTCGGATATTAAATTACCATCAATATGTTTTGGGTTTAATATAATCATTATATTTTAATCTAACTTCTTTTTTTTAATTTTATATACAGTTCTTCTCTGTTAATCTTTTTATTTTGTATAATGTCATAAGACGTCCCTATATGTTTAAAAAAAATAGATTTATAAAAGTTTATTAATAAATATCGATCATAGGCCTGCAAACTCATTCATAATTGTATTAAACTAAGTCGTATAAATTTGGACAACATGTCAGGAAAAGAAACTATAAATACCCCCACACATGAACTCATGTATATCTCGAGAAAGGCGAAAGAAAATGTCGGAGTGCAAAGGTAAAAATATGTTGGATGAAGTGCATAGATAGCAGTTAGTATGTTGTATTAGTTTGATGATGGTTTTTGTATACATGTGCAGGTAAGAGGTCATGGCCTGAGTTGGTTGGAGCGAAAGGAACAGTGGCAGAGGCTACAATTGAGAGAGAGAATCCTTTGGTGAATGCTATCATTGTGGCTGAAGGATCCTCTGTCATAGCTAATTTCCAATGTGATAGGGTTTGGGTTTGGATCAATAAAGAGGGATTTGTTTATCAGGTTCCAACAATTGGATAGAAACAAACTTCTTATTATCTCATCTAAAATAACCACTTAATCTTCCTGTTACTGTTTCCTTTACCAATTTTCTATGGAATTTATTGCAACTTCGTTAATTCACAAAATTTCTTGCAGAAATTAAACATGACGATTTATTTCATTCCATATAAATCGCAACAATTTTTTTACTGTTTTAATCTTTCTGTATTAATCCTCTTCTATTTTATTTTTATTGTTATTTCTTCACTTTACATTTAAATTCTAAATCAACTCTCTTGTTTACATTCAACATTAGTTCGTAGACTCTAACTATAAGAATTGTCTCTTAGCTCAAAATATGGGAGCAATTATTTGTCCTTCTAAATGAAAGTATGAATTTTTTGAATAGTAATAACATCTACTTAAGTTATCCTTTTTATATTTTAAATTCGCCATCATCGTTCATCTATGCAAATGATAATAGGAAATATATAATTACGAAGAAGTGGAAAATGAAAGTTCTTTCAAGATTTATTCAATATTATTGAAGTTGTTAAAACAGGTCATTTGGCCTGATCCACAATGTGTTGACTACTTAGTGAGTTAACTCAACCTTGTTCATTTGTTAGCTAGCCGGAAAAAAATTTAAATTCGACCCGGCTCACCACAAGTTGGTGGCTTAAACGGGTTGACTCACTGACACACTTAATTAAAAAAAAATTTAAATCTAAAAAAAATATAATTTTTTTGTAATTCAAATTTAAATAATTTCGGTTAAACTTCAAATACAATTAAAAAAAGAATTAACATACAACTCAAATGTAATCTAAAAGTAAGCCCAAAAAGCGAATAAATAAATTTATAATATTGATAATTTTTGTGTCATTTATCCATTTATAATATTAGAGTCATAAATTTGTAATATTTTGCTCTCTTTCAAACATCTTTTTCTTTGTTCCCATTTACAATACAATAAAAAAATGTTAATTAATAATATTGAAGCACAAAATAATAAATAATTCGACTCACCACGGGTTCAACCTAGGTGAACCGGGTTCTAAATGAGTCGGGTTTTAAGTGAATTGGATTGAAAATTGACCCATATAAAAAAATTTAATTTTTTTCAAACTCAATCCGGTCCGATGAATTGGCCCGCAAGTTTTAACTCATTTTGACAGGACTAGATATGAAAAAATAAAAATGATGTTTTCGAAGTCAATACAAAATGATGGTTAATTATTATTTTTAAATATATAGTTTCTTCTTCTTTTTTATGTTTTCTTGTTAATGAAATATTTAACTTTTCTAACATATTTATTTGATAGTTATTAATCTTGCGCTTATTTAGTTTATTTCAGTATTATTGTCAATTGTATACTCAAGGAAGCAAATATGTAAAATATTATAATAAAATTATTATCAAAACATTTGTACCTAATTTTCTTTTTCAAGATTCTACTCTTACATGCTAGACTATAGACATGCGAGCTATTCCTATTGATGAATACTGTGTTTTCTCTTTTATTATGTTTTATTTTTAACTTTAAAATCTTGTAATGTTTTTTCTCCTAAAAACAAATTTTGTGATTTTTCATTAGCAGAGGAAACTTAACTATACTAACCAAATATTAGGTATTTTAAAATAAAAGCTAAGCATCTGATATTAAAACAATTAAGTATTTAATCATATTTGAAACTAAATCGAAATTTGTAATATGTTGACTAAATCAATTCGTTTCTAAACATCTTGATATAGCTATGTAATGTGAGTCCTTGACCTCAAACATCTCACGTGAAAGCATAAAAACATAAATACTTCAACAGATCATCTACAAGTGATAAGACCATAGGTTGTATGTTATATGAAGTTTATGTACTTGCTTGAACTGAACTAAAAATTAGTTCAGATAAATTGGGCTGAACTATTTTTTGTTCTATCAAATTACATTATAATAAACTGTATTGAACTGAGTTGAATTGTTATTTATCTTAACCTCTTTTCAAAATTGCACAATTTTTGAACCAAACTGTACTAATTTTAAACTGAATTGTAATATTTTTGAATTAAAAAACTAAATAAAGTAGTATTTATCCAATTCATTCATAATATAGGTTCTCCCATAAACAATAAAATTAAAAGGTTGAAATGAGTCGGGTCGGACCAAAGGTTGAAACTAGCCAAGTTAAGCAAAATTTTGAAATAGGCCAAGGTCGAAATTCGGTCAAATTCGATTGGGACAAGCACAGCCGAAACTCAGTTGAGTCAACTCCAACCTAAAATCCATCGAATTAGGCTAGGAATGCCACATACAAAACTAAGTAAATTTGATCTTGACCGAAATTCGACTGAGTTGACCCTGATTGAATATAAGACAAATTCGGTTGGATTGACCATGGTCGAAACTCTCTCGATTCAATCATGATCAAAAATTGGTCAAATTTGGCTAAGTTGACCCTTGGTCAAATTTGCCTGGGACGACCATGATCAAAGTTTGATCTAATCGGTAATAGTCAAAACTAAATTGCAAATTTAAAGACTCTCAAAAAATAAAAAATAAAAAATGAATTAGTTTTAAGTTAATGAGTAGTTAACTAAAATATAATTCTAGAGGTTAATTTTTTAAAGTCGAGCTATAAAATAATACAGTTCAGTTTTTATTATAAACAATTTAGTTTTTTTTAGTTCACAATGCAATTAATTGATAGTTGAATTTAAATTAATTTTGCCCATATCCTTTTTTTTTTAGCTTAATTGTTATTAGGATGAGTTTGTTGCAATTTTGTTCCCAATTATAGCTTTACAAGGCAAAGCGTGAGAGTGCTTTGGAGTAGGGATGACATGTACATTGCGGAAACAATTTACCTCGTCCAAACCCATTTGAGGTGAGGTCGACCCAATTGATTTGTTGAATTTTTACAAATAACATTAATAATGCATCCGAAATATAGCTTGATCAAACTTGGCCGATATCGATTGAATTACTCTACATGGTTTGAAATGTGAGATCTTAAGACAAAGGTGTAGTTCTCTAACATAGTTAAGACATCATATGAGAAAAGGCACATGATCAATAAAGAGTGAGTATAATGACTTCAAATAAATACTTTCCCACTATAGTGGTGTTGATTGTATTTATTATATTTTGGGATAGGTTGGATTTGCTAACACAGAGTCCAAGGCCTCTCAAACAATTTTACTTTATATGGGGGTAATGACAAAGTAATTATCAAGTCTAGATACCGTCTATTGTTCATAAATATATCTCTATAACCCCGCTTCAAAATATTGACTTAAATCAACACTACATTTTGGAATGATGCAACACTTTCACTTCTAACCCAATTCGGAATTCATAGGATTCCAACAAACTAAACAAAACTTTAATTTATTCAATGCAAGATAATGGAGGGAATCGAATGTTACATGATTCTGACAAAGCTTAGACTTCATATAACAATGTGATTTAAACTTCATAATATAAGTTACTCTATAATGTTGGAAAAAAAAAAATAGAAACTTGGGTATATGTATGCGTGCTAACTCTAATTTTTTAATAATACTTTCCTGCGAAATTGTCTACTGTGTATCCCTCCCAAACATTTTAATCTCTTTTTTTTTTGTTGAAAATTTGTTTAACTATATGTTAATAGTGCTTTTGTAAAATTAGCTTAATTATTTTAATAACTTTTAATACTTTCTGATACGCCACTTCAAGGTGCCACTTTAGCTTTTAGTTTCTGATTTCTCAACCTTAAAGTATATTTAAATTTACTTTTTACCATTCTTATGAAAGGTAACGTTTTATTATACTTTTTTTTTGTTTATCTGCTTTCCTTTTTTTGGTATAATATATATTCATTTTATTTTCGATTTAGTTAAGAAAAAAATAAGATATAATATAAGATTAATTATAAAATACATGACATAATAAACGTAATAATTAGAACTAAAAAACTATAACCAAAGTAATTGATCTTTTAATGAAAGGCTACAAAATTAAAAAAAAAATACCAATATATATTTTATCTATAGGTAAAGTTGGAATTTATAAACTATTTTAACAATTTTTAATTAACAAATTTGAACTGCGGGTAGAGTTTATCTAACTTTTCACCTTTTATCACTATCAGGAAACGTAATGTATATGAAATTATAACAGGAAGATATTTTTGTATTCGTTGTTCCTGTAACGCGATTGGAGAAGAACTGACCATGTCTTTGGAAATGCAGGCGTAAGAAAAAATGATGATAATTAAGTCCATGACAACCTTAACTACATGCTGTAAAGGCAATGCAAGCTGTAGTTCAGCACTCATGTAATTGTCAGTGACAGACCCCAGTGTTTCATCCCATACCCAATTGTGATTATTATTCTCATGAGGATTGAATACTTAGTCTTTATCATATCTAGGATAACGTCACACTAAAACTTGGAATGAATTGATTTTGGGATTTAGTTAGCTTTTTCTACAAGGAAGCTAATTAATCACTGGTCGTTTCAAACGTATACTCTTTCTACAAAAAATATTATATATGAAAATGCCAACATTGATCACTATACTTGATCAGGCACCAGCTAAAGAGCTGTTCTACAAGGAGACATTTGGTCGAGTAGAGAATTCTTTTGTGTTTAAAATAACCAATAGGTTATCCTCAATATATATATATATATATGATTCCTTTTGAACTGGCTCCATTCCACTCCTTTTGGTCATTAATTTGAAACAGGGTACAGTGATATGTGTTTAGTTGGGGATATTAATTCAGTTTGAATGAATGAAAGTTAGTGATATAATAAATTGAGTATATTTCATCGCATGCAAATGTAGGTTGGCTTGGGATCAAATTAGGGTACACCCTACTACGCTAGATGGATGATGCTAATAGTTCACATGTCTCTTCCTTTTGAAGAAGGGCTAGGAAGCCAGTTAAATGCAAGAAAATCACTAGCGCTAACATAAATGCAGCATATCAAGAATACTATTTTCTTTTAGGAGAATGATAAAGACATCCAGAGATACTTCAACGCGTTTTCTGCTTGCATGTCACATTGTGCATCATATCCTCGGAGTCTCCTACATTTGTTAAATTTTGCTTTCACATGCAACACTCCAATATTTATATTTAGAACAATTACGCCGTAAAGCATGTGCATGGGATCATGCAAAACAGTAAAATCTTCTTATTCTTTTACTTTAGGTGATGTGAATCATAGTGCATTTGTTAAACAAGGAAAAAGTATATCGCATTCTCTTGCGCATTCTGTTTGCATTTTGAATCAAATATAGTAAGTTAATTGACAGCTATGAATAAAGTTGGAAACACTAAAAAGTGATAAGTTTCTTCATAATATTGTTGTTAAGAATAGAATTGTTGTGAGTAACCGAGAATCAGTCACATTGACGCGGCAAAGGAAATTACAAGCCATGCCAAAAGAAAACCACCTCCACGTCATGAAAGCAACATAAGAAGAAATTGTTATCAAATGAAATGGAAGAGAGAGAGGTGGAACTGATAAAAATATTCTCAAGGTTTAGACCCATCATAGAGCCGGCTAAATGGAAAATCCCATGACAAAACGCCAAAATTACACTCTCTCTTTATACAAAACCGCTACCCTTCTACAGTTTTACCCAACGTTTTCTTCTTGTCTCTATATCTCACACCTTTCTTACACATCCTTTTCTCAATATAAACCCTTCACATCTTGCAATTCTCTTTGAGCGTAAGAGATTCACAAATTTATTTCTTTCTCAGAGAAAAGGGTGTGTTCATTGATTAACACTGCTATGAATTCAGAGAAGCCAGTCAGCCCTGAGAATTTAAGTGATGAAAATGATCAAGAAGAAGCACAAGATGACACTGGTGGAACTAAACGCTCTTATGAGTGCACATTCTGCAAAAGAGGTTTCACAAACGCTCAAGCTTTGGGGGGTCATATGAATATCCATAGGAAAGACAGGGCCAAGGCCAAGCAATTCACACTTGACGCTTCACCTTCAATTAAAAAATTCAACAGTCATGAATCCATAGTCTTTCCTTTTGTCTCAGAAACTTTGAACCAACAACACGCAAGGCCTAATTACTCCGTTTTGGAATCTCAGAGGAACTGTGACAAACACTTTCATCCGCCACCACCTGCAAGTGCCTTTTATTATGAGTTTTATGAGCCAAGGTCTCGGTCTTTGAGTTTGAACCAAGAGCTTCGTGGTGCCAACCTGAGTCTCCAAATTGGTCCAAGTCATCATGTGGGTGATGATATTCATCAAGCGAGAGGAAACCAGAAAGATAGTGAAGTGGACTTGGAGCTAAGACTTGGCCATCATCCATACTGAAAAGGCTATTTGTAATTTCAGGTAATTCAAATTTCTGTAGGTCTTTATATAATTAATTAAGAAGATTGCATGAAACAGAAATCAAATTAGATTCTTCGAAAACATTTTAGGGCAAGCATCTTTTCTCCAATTCAGGGAAGAATTTGAAAGCTGATCACAAATTCTCCACATATTATCAGGTTGGATGCCTAGGAAGGTTTCTGAAGAATTATCAGAACTAACACTGAGGTATATAAATTATATTGTTGTACGCTACTATATATATACATATATATGATGAAGTAGGAGTACTATAAAGAAAAAGGCAGCTAAATGCTTAACCTCCGAGTATATGCACGAGCATTTGACAGTTGAATATGTGTATATAAGGGAGCAGCAATAACCTAGGTTTTTATCCTTTTGCTTGTATTTCGTATGTGTGTTTTCGGATTCTTATTATAAGATACAGTTAACAATGGTATATTGAATTTATTATCTTGTTTTCCTACATGTCTCTCTTTCACTCTGGCAATTTAGTTTTTGTAAGGCGATAGAGGTTCATGTTAATTAGTTAAGAGGATTGAAATTTGCAATAAGACATGTCTTTTTTCTTGTTTCCAGTTTATTATCCATTGAAATCATGATTCATTCATACTAATCAGAAGACTGATTTTGACTCGTAGACAGGATATTCTCTCATTTGCTTTCTTGTCAATCATTTGAACATATACTCTGCACATAAGCACATGCTACGACTGTCACTGACCAGGTTTGAATTTATTAGGGTAGATTAAAGTACCTCAAGATCTAGAATTCCAATTTGCTGATTTTGAAAATTAAATATGATAATAATAGGGCCTAAAATTAACGAAGAACACTCATAGCCCATATATACGCATGACAATCCATCATATACACCCTTTATAGTGTTCATAAATCCACATTCTTCATCTAAAATTTTGACGAGGGTAAATCATGTTATATGAGATTTTTGTTGAAGAGTTTCTCTTATGTAAAAAGTGAATAGCAAAAAAAATGGATGTGTAGATTCTTATGACAGTTCCTTTCTATATATTTTTATATAACAATTCGTTTTCGCTGTATAGGAGGCACTGTAGACCAGAATATGCATTTTCGGATAAAAGGAAACCTAAAAGAAATAGATAGGACAAGGGTTAAATTAATGAATACAAATCAGTAAATCAAAATGAGATCAGTTTCACGTGGGTTTCATTGTCTTGATACCAAAGTAAGGATAATTATTAAATGAGTGTTTTGCAGTGTTTAACTTCTACGTCAAACCAGTCTCTAAATTTATCGTTGCACGATTTGTGTTTGTAGAAAAGGATTGTTGGAAGCCTTTGAAATATCAAAAGAATATATATTCAGGCAAACATTTTCTTAACCCTAACAATGTTATAGTATGTGTGATTAATTAAATAGGTTGCAGAACTTTATGATTGGTTAAAGCTATAAATGTAGATTGTATGGATGAAATACAAACACTATAAGTAAATCTCTATGAATATTAATAAGAAAAAATAATTTATCAATGGATTAATCAATTTACAAAAACTACAAATTATTAGTTATTAAAATAATCAATATTATGAATAAAAAATTGTAATTAATTTGTAAATTGATTTTTAAAATTAACTATCAAGATTTTGACTCAAAGAAATTAAGTTTTTAAATTAGTATATAATAATGACTAATTTAGAAACTAATTCTTTAAATAAACACTTGTAAATTAATTTTAGAAACCAATTTATAAACTAATTATACTGAAAGGATTTAAAAAATGTGAGATAAAAAGAATTATAAGCATTTTATAAATTTTATTTTAAAATACATATTATATTCATGTAATAGGTTAAGAATATATATATATATATATATATATATATATATATATATATATATATATATATATATATATATATATATATGGGGGGAGGGAGAGAGATAGGATGTGGGAGAGAGAGAGAGATTGATTGAAATATTCCAAATGTTGGACTTATGATATAAATATATTAATGTTGTTAAAATATGTGATTAAATTATTTATATGATTCATTATAATTATATATAAAAGTAGATATCCATTTATATTAAGAGTAAATGGAATCCATCCATTTTAGTAATCTTTATATTTATAGTAAAATATATTTTCTCATCTTCATATTGGAAAAAAGAAAAAATAGAAATCAGAAGAGAAGAAAAGAAAAAAATGTTCATCTTATCATTCAAACTATCTATCTATCTATTCTTTATTTTTTTTCCCTTGACATATGTAAAATAATTATGATATTCAAAATATTGTAATTTTAAAATATAATTTAATATTATATAAAAGTATATAATCCTTGCGCACATAATTTATTTAATATTCGTTTTAGAAGGATTATTTCCTTTAAAATAAAACAATGTCTGTACGCATTATTAATTCCATTTTAATTGTTTGAGAAAAGATAGCAATCTTCTTAATTTCAAAAGCAAATGGGTACATTTATTTCACACATCAAAAGTAAAATATATTCTAGACAAATAATTATGAATGTATAAGTATATTATAATCAAAATTTACAGATATTGAAAATTTCACATCGACTAAAGATGAGGTCAATTTATAATATAAGTGAGTGTAAACTTTACTTAAAACTGTCGTTTTTATTGATTAAGTTAAACTTAAAATGCATCTTTTTAACATACTATAAGACTATAATTATATATTAGATCACTAATAAATAATTTAATTATTGAACTCAAATGTTGTCTCGAAAACTATCAGTTGAGATTTTGGATAATGATCTAAGTTTATATGTAGTTTTAACATTATTTCCTTCCAAAACGTTTTATCAGTAATTTTTCCTTCAGTTTGGTTGAAAATCCTCATGAAATATCAATTTATAAACTAAAAATTTTTAATATCTAAAATAGTTTTTATTAGAAATAAAAATTTATAAATTAAAATCTAAATTTATTTTTAATATTAAGTTGATGAGATTTAAAAAATAAATTTTAAATTATAAGATTAAGATCATTTATAAGTGTAAAAACACATTTATCAAATACTTAAAAGGATTTAAAGTTTAAAAGAAAATGTATTTTTATTGAACTTGTACTGAATATAGATTGTATTTCTAAAAATCTATAATTGTTCACTCCTCTAGAAATAATTTTTGTATGCGATTCTCAATTCAACTTCACTGGGAAGAGAAGGCATCAAGTTCGGATCTAATTTACTTTTGGTCAGAGAATCAACTTGTTTGAAGTTTAATGTCACGTGAGTTCTCTTCATTCAACATTAATGAGATGGACTGAAATCAATAGTGTAAGTACTTCCACGACCATCACATTATATACTCAAAAATTATTTAAAGATAAAATAGTGAGTGATCATGCAACTTTTATAACATCTGAAGCTGACAAAAGAGTCTCTATTTCTGTCGTGTCTTTTTACTGACAAATCAAACACACGAAAAAGGAAACAAAATGACAATTAAATGAGTTGAGTCGTCGACAGAGATGTTTAGGAGGGTCAGATAAGCAGATCAAAATCTTGAACTTGGTTCGTCTCAATCTTTTTTTACATATACATTAAGTTTTCTACTCAGCTGATAATTTGATATCTTGTATCAGAATAAGGTAGAAACTAGTAAATGAAATAAATGGAGATATAGATTGCAGATACAGAACCTTAAATAGGGAAGCTTTCTTCACTAATGTAACTAAAAAATTTGCAGGTACTTGCATTCAATATTTACTGCATCTTTTCTCTAGGAACTGCAACGTCAGTAAGCCGAATTTAATGTGTTTCGTGCGTCACTAATTAGTTTGTAACCTTATACTAAATGCTTATCAATCTCCATAAATATCTTAAAGACATTTGCAAGAAAATATTAAATTGTTACAAAACAATGTTATTTTTACGTACAATGTGAAATAACTATATTCAATTTCTTGTATCAAGTAATACATTTGAATAGACCATATTTGATATAACTATAACACTTTCGCACCTCATTCAACCCAAACCATTACAACAACAGGTTATATAATCTTTTTTTTTATGCTTTTTCTTACTCTCATTTTTATCTTCTATCAAACTTTTAAGTCATTTAACTTCAACACAGCTCGCATGTGGCATCATTTGAATTTTGTCATCACACAAACAAATACAGCGAAAGGATATTTCTATGATCTTTTTCGATGTTAAGTTACTATTAATGAACCCAAGTATGTCCAAGTGTAACATGAGTTATACGTTATGATTGAAAATCATTGCCTATAATACATAATAGGCTACAGATCTTAAAATAAACTCAATATAAGTAAAAAAGGTGTTTTGGTTATTATGAAAATTTTGAAGATGAAAATGGAGGAAAAAGCCCCCAAAAATTTGCTTTAATTATCCAAGTCAGTGTTACATATTATTCTCTAAATCTCTTTAATAATCCTATCCACTTTTTTAGCCCTAATAAAGTCAATTTTATTTAAAGAACTGAGCTAATATATAAATCAAGACCAAATAAAAATAGCAAGTGTGACTCATCTAAGTTATTTGTGAAAGGGCCACAGCAATTATGTTTTACGGCTTATAACTCATCTATATCTTTCTATGTATTCAAAATATTTTGCAAAATGTTTAACTGCTCAAGAAACTTGGATTGATATATAGCTTACTGTTTTAAACATAAATGAAAATACTTGTTAAAAATAATACAGTGTATTACCTTTTAGTTATTGAATGATATTAAATATGTTTGTAATTTTGAATATATTACATATTTATCTTTTTTATTGCACTGAATTATTCTACCATTATGATATTCACCATCCATTATTTAAGAAAAAAAATGCTATCACTATTTTTGGCCAAAATATTTTCATTAAAAGCATGAATCACTGAAAATTTTTCATTTAAATTATCGAAGATGTCGAGGGAATACATAATGTTTATTAATTTTCATAAAATCAAGATTAGCACAAGTTCGCATATTTAACTTATTCCTTCCAAGAAAAAACTTCCTACGTCATGTTGAATTTCTAGATGAACGGAGGTACGGTCCCCCTCTTAGACTGTATTTGTAAATTCCTATTCAAAAATACAAATTAAAATATTGATGTTTTGTTTAATAAATTTCTATCTATATTATCTTTCGTGTTGATTTTTTTACTAAAATATATTTAACTAATAAGAAAGATTAAACTAACAAAGAAGAGAGAGAGAAAAAAAACCTCCTACAGATTCAAAATATATACGTACAGATACTCTGGTTTGTACTAATTAAAAAAATTACAGTTCAGTTTATTTAATTTTTATTTGATAAAAACATATTAATTAATTTTAGTTTAATTAGAGACTAATTCTAGATCATTTTTAGAAGCACGTGGGTTAAAATTTTAAATAGAACAATTCCATATTCACTTTTCTAACCGGAGACACATTAGCAATCGAAGCCATGGAAACCATGTATTTTTTATTGATTAAATCTGACGGTCAGAAGTGGTCTGGTTCTTTGCTTACATTCTCCTGTTACAGAGAAAAAAATCCAGAAGGAGTAGAGCACACCTTTTAATGACAGATTCATTCATATCATGAATATTGAAACTTTTATGCATAAGTCATAACGTCACAAATTTTATTATATTAGATTAATTTTCTTAATTAAGCATCAATAAATGGAGATAAATAGTTAATTCCTTGGAGAAAGAAAATGAAAGATAGTTTGAACATAATGAAAAAAGAGAAGAAGAAGAAGAAGGTAGTTTGAAATATATATGATGATCCTTGTATTATTTTGAAAGAAATAACATAATTGAATATAAGTCGTTATTTAAATAGTATATTGATGACTTATATATAAGATATGAAGTTGCTATCCAATGATGGGAGTCTGATAAACGATTCCCTCTTCAGTGACCCAAACACGAACCCTGGTACAAACGAAATCAGGGGTGACAATGGTTCCCTTCACCACAATTTCAGCTTTAACATAAGGATTCTCTCTCTCAATCGTAGCCGCTGCCACCGATCCTTCAACTCCGACTAACTCAGGCCATGAGCTCTTACCTGCACACACACATACACACATCAAATTTCAACAACCCTTTTTCTATTATTCATTCATGCTTCCCATACAACAACAGATTTACCTTTGCACTCCGACATTTTTTCTCTTCTGCTTTCTTAATTAATGCAATTCTTCTCTGTGTGATTTAGATGAGTTGATATGAGGGGATATTTATAGTTTCTACTTCTAAGGCAATCTTATCAGTTGCTGAACGCTCTGCTTACTTTTCAATTATGTAAGCTTCAAGTTAATCAGATTCTCAGTATTCATATCCAAACAAGATTTGTCAAACATTTCCGATCTCACGCAAACACTCTTCTATTTTCAAACTCTTAGCTGCTCATCAAACCTTCAAATCTTTACACACATAAGTGGCGTTGTACTGATTGCTTACCATAACGTAATTTATATCATTATGTATGCTTTTGCATTTATTTTTTCAAAAAATATAAATCACTTTCTTAAAAATAATATATAAAATATATATAAGTTATTTGATTAAAATTAATTTTATCTGATATGTTAATTAGGATAAAACCACAACAAAATCTATTTGAATGATTTAAAGGTTAGATTTATGAAGAGATATTCACGTACATACAAAATCATAACTATTATATATCCTTTTAACCAGGATTCATTCAAATTGTGGACATCACTTAAAAAGAAGATTTTCTAACCAAAATATAGATTATGTAAGTTGGACATTGTTGTTGGATTTTCTATTCTCTTTTTGGTATTTGGACAGCAGGTTTATAAGATAAATAGTTTGTTCTGGTACCAATCCTATGCGTCGTGCATGTTTTGCTGTGACGTAGGATGGAAGCTAATCATATTAATCACGTTGTCAAAATTTATACAGAAAAGATTTGTCAAACTATATAATGTCACGCAACTGTTCTATTTGAAAATTTTTGCCGCTGAATTGTCTGACTATATACTCACAAACCTTCAAATTTCTAACCTATCCACATATATGGAAGTGAGATCGCAGGCTGTTTTATTTTTGCAAGATAATCAATTTTTTGTAAGGTAATAAATTTGGATTAAAAAACACAAATCGTTGATAAATTCAAAAATTTATGTCAACTTAGTCGCGGACTCGTAGTTATGTTGGCTTGGACAAAACATATTAGTGCACAAATTTTATACAGATTAGCTTACGTTGTTCCATTTTGTCAAGCTAAAACTAATTTTTAGTTTACTTATAATGCATGCAATAAACTAGTTCAACAATTCAGTTGAAATTTAAGATGCATTCTTCAAAACCTATTCTACTAAAGTAGCAACACCAAATCCTGTTGTGCAGCGCACTGCTTTTCATTCCAAACTGGATCAGCCATGTCAATACGCAACCATTGAACCTTCTCATCAACGAACTGTAAAAAGCATAATTGAGGATCTTTTGTACTAACAAATATTGGTAAAATGATCATATATAATAATTACCTCCAATTGAGGATCCAAGACCAATTATACAGGCCCCAATTAATGTTGCTAGGTCCATTATCTGAAGAACAGTTAACCAACCTGTTAGAGTTCTAAAAACCAAACTACACAACTACATAACTAACACAATTAACGCCAATACATTATGATTTATGTAACAGTAGATTCATATTCTTAGCACCATACCGTTTCAGCACCCTGGTTACAAGCATATACCAGAGCATCTGCAAGAGTAAGCCTACCCTCTGCATCTGAGTTATTGACCTATAGAAGAGATTAATCAAACCAAGGTCATACTCTTGTGCAATTATATAGATCTCATCGGTCAAACTTGAAAGCATAGACTTGCATCATACATAGGGATATAAAGGATTCCCTCAACAGGAAACAAAGATATGATATAATTTAAAAACTGAGAAGAATGAGAGAAGAATGAAATACAACTGAACTGAAAATCTAATAAGTTAAGTTTTAAAAACTGAACTATAAAATATTATATTTCACTTTTAGTAAAAATGCATTAGTTTTTTTTAGTATAACATTAAGCTAACCTTACTACACACATTCATCAAGAAATTAAAAACAATTCAAATTCACCATTATATTCATATTTGTCTACATATTTCAAATATACTCCACAATCTATCTTGAGATTTAATGTTTTTACTTTATTGGATAACATAACTGAAGAGATACATGATGGCGTCAAAAACACAGTATGAAAAAGGCTGAAAAAAAAATTGTATGAAACATACGCAGGAATTATTGCAAGTTCTGTCTCTGGCAAACCCATAAGAGCATTTTCTCCTATTCCATGAAAGAACAAAGAAGTGAAGAAAATGTCTGACACTGGCTTCCCTTTGTAATGATCAATTGAGGGTGTTATATTGTACTCACAAAATCAACTCCGATGGTGCTTATATAACTCTCAATGTATGAACATCATGTAGCACAACATTGAAATTAACATTAAAAGTAGTAATTTTCAAAAACAGTATTGAGCATTTGTGTACCATCTCCAAGACAAAACAACATGAAAAAACAAAACATTAAGTTTATAGTCTTACGCGCATCTACTTTAGATAACTAACAAATTTTGGCAAAGCTTCAATCATCCAAATTAATAGCAGTACTTAAAGTCTCACTTTATCTTGAGAGGTTATCTCTACAAAAATAAATTAAATATTTCATAATTTTTGAACACTTAAAATATAAATTAAAAAATATATATAAATGTGTCATATAATCTCACCTTGCTCAAATTTATCAAGTTGAATCTTCATCAAAAAGTATAGAAAAAGATATTCTTTTTAGCCAATCTTGTGTGCAAACAATCACTTTCACAATTTTAAGCGTTAGACAACTACGATATGAACTAATCATTCTTCCTCATGCACTGAATGCAAAGCTACGGACTACCATTATTTAGTGGGTCGTGATTATTTTTAAAATGTTTTCACTTTAGTAATTCTACACTTTATTAAACAATCTGAAAAATCAAACAAAGAATTAACAACACCGATATGTTGTTGAACTAGAAATTAAAAACATAAAAATTCAATTTTCACCACTAATACTGATTTTGAAACACTCATTAAAAACAAGTAGAAATTTATTTTTGTGTGCTAATTAACTTCTATTATTATATATTTGTTTGTAGAGTGTGTATATTACACATGTTTTGTTTTGACAAGATTTGCACTGTAAAGTTGTTAAAAACTATATTTCTGAAAGAGGCTAGCAGACCAAAATTCAATCATTTACTATCTCTTTTTATTTATTTTTTTTAGTTTCTCTAATTTTTCTACATCACATACATTTATTTCACTTCCCTACTCTTTAGAAAATTCTAAAAAAAAAATAACATTAATAGAGATTTTTCATGTTTTTACATTTTACTTTTTCCAAACAAATTTTAAGACAATAGAAGAAGTAAGGAACGAGGTGAAACTCAGGAGCATGCTTTGAAAACGAAGCAAAGTGCAATGATGCACAAGCAAGACGTAAAAGAAAATAAGAGGGATGACAAACCTCTGATGGCAGATGATGAACCTGAAAATGTATGTGAGATACTCAGACGAGGTAGATTATGAAGAAAACGAGAAAAACAAACCTGAACGCACCTTAGAGGAAGAATATTAGTAAGTAAAACAAGAAGAAAAAAAAACTTATTTAGGAGTTTACACTACTATAGAGGCAAAAGTGATACGTGCAAACCAAGTTAACATGTTGAAATTAACCCTATTTAGAGAGTATAGGATACAGTTTTTTGTAAAACCATAACTTATACTTTCAAAGAATCATAATCTATACTTTGGTAGTTAGAATATAAACTACAGATTTATTTTAACCATAGTCTATACCTTGACAAAAATTAAAAAAATGTCACTACGTTTTTATGGCGTAGTCAAATGCAATATTTATACTATTGTTGGAACATTTCATGAGTTTTCTCAATTCACTGTGCCAAAATTATGTATGACTACACTACAATATGGACTCAACTATTAAAGCTTATAGAACACCATAGTTCAATGAATCATAAACAAATTATTGTTATGTATTTTGGTTTAATACAGAGAATAAGCCCATGGAACTCTGTTGTTCAATCATAAACAACTTTTATGTTCTTTTATGTGTTTTTTTTGTGTGATTTATCATTAATTAGTGACCAATTTACACATCAGTTACTTAAAACTAATGTTAGAGATAAATTTAGAGTTTAATTCATAAAAAAATTATAATTTTTTATTCATAATAAAAATTATTTAAATTTTTCACATAGTATTTTATTTTACTTTTTTTAATAAATTTTCATGTGATGATAAATAATTAATGGATTGAAGTGAAGTTAAAGTTTATTATGATGTTAAAATGAGGTTGAAAAATGAGACAAAGAGTTAAAAATTTATATATCAATGTTTTACGGTTAAAATTGTGTACACATATAAATAAAAAACAAAAAACTTATTATATTTAATTGTTTATAGATAAGCTCTTATACATATTAAAAGAATTTTTATTTTCATTTTTTTCAGTCTCAATTATTAAAATCTATAATTTTGGTCCAATACTAAAATTTAAAATGCTCTGTCGTTTTGATGTAATTGAACTATAAAGATAATACATTCAGTTAAGGTACTGTAAAAAATATTTAACTAATTAAATATATAAAAAATATAAATATTTAAAAAATTCAGAATTTATTTTAACTAAAAATTAATCTTTCTAAAATCTGAATACTAAAATCATAGATAATAAATTTATTCCAAAATTGCATATTTGAAAAGGAAACATTTTTTTTCAAAACAAACCTATTTTGAGGTTGATCTTAATTTCGAACTCTAACTTGTGTAATTTCAGGATATTTTTTATTGATAATAAACAATATATTAGAAAGAGCAAAAAAAAAAAATTGTCCCTATTAGAATAAGACTGAGGGGTAGAAACGTATTTTACACAAAACAGTAAACTGATATATTTGTTTATGCTCTGTGTACGTGGCATATGTGAGGCAACGATTGAGAGGCTTCGAGACAGAGGCAAGGAGCTCTGCTAGGGCACGCGTCTTCTCCACCGAGAGGATTTCTCCACCACCGACTACAGAGACACACCGACAATGACAGAGCAAAAACGAAGAACAAGAGAGAGAGAGCACAAGGTATACTGTATATACTTCTGATTTTATTTCTTTTTGAACTGAATATCAAACTGAATTGAAACTGTTTACATCTTTATATACTGATGCTTGTTTCGTTTATTTCTAATACTCCTCCTAAACGAAACCGAAAAAAAACTTTGAACTGAAAAACACATGAATCTGAGCATTTTCACTGATTAAAAATCGGAGAAAACGCTTTCTCTTTGGTCGATCTTCATTTTTCCGACCTAAACTCACTCGATCTGGCGAAAACCCTAGGTTTTTGCCCTTCCTCTGGTCCGATCTTTACAAGTCTCTTCAATCTTCACTTGAACCACCTCGATCTGCTTTCTGAGTGTCAGAAAGCGTTCACCTTTGATCGCTTTAGTGAGCACATCTGCCAATTGGTCTTCGGATCTGCAGTGTTGCAGTTCCAATCTTCCACTACTGACCTGTTCTCGAATGTAGTGAAACGTGGTTTCTATGTGTTTGCTCCTGTCGTGAGATGCAGGATGTTTAGCTAGGTCAATGGCTGACTTGTTGTCAACAAGCAGCCTTACCTTCTTAGTCAACTCAATCTTCAGCCCCTTCAACAGAAACTCAAGCCAAATAGCTTGGCACGTAGCTTCACAGGCAGTTATATACTCTGCCTCACACGACGACAAGGCCACCACTGACTCCTTTCTAGAACTCCAAGAAATTGGAGATCCATCAACAAAGAAAATATACCCTGCAGTGCTCTTCTTATCTGTTTTATCCCCACACCAATCAGCATCTGAATAGGCTGTAATTCGTACTCCTTCTCCACCATTTTCTTTTCTCAGTAGAACACCATAAGAATGAGTACCATGCAAGTACCTTAGTATCCTCTTCACAGCATTCAAATGAGATGTCCTTGACATTCCA
This sequence comes from Vigna mungo, assembly GCA_036885675.1. NCBI lineage: Eukaryota > Viridiplantae > Streptophyta > Magnoliopsida > Fabales > Fabaceae > Vigna > Vigna mungo. The sequence goes on along the minus strand of CP144692.1, from coordinate 38,867,769 downwards.
TGAATCTGCTAACCATACCAACACTGTAACTAATATCTGGTCTGGTATTGCATAGATACCTCAAACTTCCCACCATACTTCTATACACTGTTGGATCAACAGCTTCTTCCTTCGGTTCTCTCTCAAGCCTCAGTCCCACTTCTGCTGGGGTATTTGCAGCATTGCAATCTTCCATTTCAAATCTCTTCAGCAGATTTAGCACATATCTAGACTGGTGCATCACAGTTCCACTTTCAGTTATAGCAAACTCTATTCCTAGGAAATAGCTAAGCCTTCCAAGGTCGCTCATTTCAAACTCCAGCAACATTCGTGCTTTGAAGTCTGCAATCATCTCTTCACTTCCTCCAGTTACCAACAAATCATCAACATGTAGGCACACGATCAATTTTTCTTCTCTGTCACTATATTTGCAACATTTCACATACAATCCGTGTTCAGAGACACATTTCTCAAAGCCTATTCCTCCCATAAACCCATCAATCCTCTGATTCCAGGCTCTTGGTGCCTGTTTTAAGCCATAAAGAGCTTTCTTCAGCCTGTAAACTCTGTCTGGTTTCCCTTTGACCTCAAACCCCTGTGGTTGCACAACATAAACCTCCTCTTCCAGTCTTCCATTTAGGAAGGCTGATTTCACATCAAGCTGGTGCAAGGACCAGCCAAATTTAGTGGCTAAAGAAACCACTAATCTGATTGTTTCAACTCTGGCTACTGGAGCAAAAACCTCCCCGTAATCCACTCCAACCTTCTGCAAAAATCCTTTAGCAACCAAACGGGCTTTATGCCTCACAACAGCACCCTGTGGATTAATCTTTTCCTTGTAGACCCACTTCAATGCAATGGGTCTCTTTCCAGAGGGCAACTCTACCAATTCCCAGGTCTGATTCCTTTCTATGGAATCAATTTCTTCCTTCATAGCTTCACACCACCTCACATCCTTTACTGCCTCACTGAACTCCACTGGTTCAGCCTCTGCAATCAGTGCATAGTGAACAAAATGCCCTTCTGAAGTCAAAGTGGCTTCATAGGATAGATCATAATCACTCAGATGTCTAGGCATCTGTGTTATCCTCCTTGATCTTCCAGAATTCTCCTCCTGTCTACATACTTCTGTTCCACCTGCTCCAGAATCAATTTCCAGCAGAATTGCTGGTTTTTCGTTACTTTCGGACTCCCACTGCCATGAACCAGCCTCATCAACCACAACATCCCTGCTGATTGAAGTTGTTCCTGTCACTGGATCAAATAACTTGTAGCCACCCGTAGCATTATAGCCCACCAATACTAGAACAACTCCTTTATCATCCAGTTTCCTTCTTAATTGATCTGGCACATGCTTGTAACATAGGGATCCAAAGATTTTAAGGTGTTTAACATCAGGCTTCACCCCTGTCCAAGCCTCTTCCGGTGTCAAACCTTTCATTCTCTTAGTTGGAGACAAATTCAGTACATATGTGGCTGTCATCACAGCCTCTCCCCACAAAAACTTGGGTAACTCCTTGCTTTTCAGCATACATTTCACCATATTCATCAAAGTCATGTTCTTCCTTTCTGCTGCACCATTGTGCTGTGGTGTATAAGGAGGAGTAATCTCCTGCACAATTCCCTCATTCTCACATAACCTCTTAAATTCAGTGGAGGTATATTTTCCACCTCCATCCGTTCTAAGAACTTTGATTTTCTTCCCACTTTGCCTCTCAACCATGGTTTTAAACCTTTGAAAAATCTGCAGCACTTCTCCTTTTCTTTTCAACAGAAAAACCCAGCATTTTCTGGTGAAATCATCTATGAAACTGAGAAAATACCTGCTGCCTCCAGGTGTTTCAATCTGCATAGGGCCACACACATCAGAATATATCACCTCCAACTTCTCTGCAGTTTTCTTTGGCAGTAATTTCTAAAAACTCCCACGGGTCTGTTTGCACTGGACACATTCTTTGCAAACAGTCCCTTGAACATCAATCTTTGGTAACCCAATTACCATCTTCTTCTGTTTCAGCATAGACAAATCCTGAAAATTCAAGTGTCCAAACCGAAAGTGCCACAGCCACTCATCTTTCTCTTCTGTTGCAGTAAGACAGTGATGATTTACTGTCTCCATCTCCAGCTTAAACGTTCTACTTTGTGACAACTCCGTCTGAATCACTTTCTTCCCATCTTGATCATAGATGCTAAGACAGTTATTCTTCATATTCATCTCATACCCTTTCTGCAGTAGCTGTCCTAGACTCAATAGGTTAGATTTCAGCCCTGGTACATACAGTACCTCATTAATCACAACCTACTTTCCACCTGCATCTCTAAACACAACTCTGCCTGACCCTTTTGCCTTCATTTTACTGTCATTTGCAAGCCGGATTTTGCCCTGTGCAGATCCATTAATACAAACAAACCAGTCTTTTCTACCTGTCATATGGGTAGAACAACCTGAATCAAGGTACCAGACATCTTCATCTGACAGCTCTTCTTCAATTTTAGCCATCAACATCACTGCTTCCTCGTCTGACTCCTCTTCCTGGGCCAGATTAGCCTTTTTCTGGGGTTTGTTTTTGGCCCCTTCACCATTCCAACAGTCTTTGGCAAAATGGCCAAACTTTTGACAATTGTAACACTTTACCTTCTTCTTGTCAAATTTCCACTCACCTTTTTCCTGTTTTTTCACATTTCCTGATTCGCTGGACTCTTCCCCTTGCTGGTCCAGTGAACCTTTACTCTTCTTGCTACCTTTTCCCGCTTTCTTGATCCCCTTCTTGCCTTTCCATTGGGTTCTGGTTTGTAAAGCATGTTCCAGACACTGTCTACGCTCATTGAGGCGTAGCTCATGCGCTTCTAATGAATGTAGCAGTTCCTCAATGTCCATAACCTCCTTTCTTCGAGTTTCCTCTATGGCAGCAGCGACATAATCAAATCTGGGGGTTAAAGTCCTCAAGATTTTATCAACAACGTAATCCTCAATCACTTTATCTCCACAAGCTCTCATCTTATTAACCAGTTCCTGTACCCTATCAAAGTATTCAGCCACACTCTCCTTTTCTTCCATGATTAAGGTCTCGAACTGTCTCCTCAATGCTTGCAGTTTCACTCTCGTATTTCTGTCTCCATCTCCATAGGTTTTCATCAAAATACCCCAGGCCTCCTTCGCTGTTGCTGCACTTGAGATTTTATTAAAAACCTTCTGACTCACACACTGATACATCAGAAACCTGGCTTTGTTGTCCAATTTAGTCAACAACTTGTATTCTTTTTTCTCTTCTTGGGTTGCCTTCTCACTCAACACCGGCAATCCCTCATCAATGACCTCCTGGACATCTTGAAAACCGAAGACAGCACGCATCTTGATTCTCCAGTCATCGAATTGCTTGCCATCAAACATGGGCAACGGCCCCTGTATCCCTCCAATGTTCGCCATCACAATCTTGCAGCTTTCTTGCAGGTTCTTTGCTATTCTTTAATCAAAGTCACCTACCTCCTTCTTCTCTGGTTTCACACACACCCAGATAAAGATCACAAAACCACCTTACACTCCCAGCTTCAGAACCGAGCTCTAGATACCATATTAGAATAAGACTGAGGGGTAGAAACGTATTTTACACAAAACAGTAAACTGATATATTTGTTTATGCTCTGTATACGTGGCATATGTGAGGCAACGATTGAGAGGCTTCGAGACAGAGGCAAGGAGCTCTGCTAGGGCACGCGTCTTCTCCACCGAGAGGATTTCTCCACCACCGACTGCAGAGACACACCGACAATGACAGAGCAAAAACGAAGAACAAGAGAGAAAGCACAAGGTATAATGTATATACTTCTGATTTTATTTCTTTTTGAACTGAATATCAAACTGAATTGAAACTATTTACATCTTTATATACTTATGCTTGTTTCGTTTATTTCTAATAGTCCCAACCCATATATTGGAAAACAGAGAAGAAAATAAGAAAAAAAAAAAGCGAGAGAATAAAAGTATCCTGTGCTCCTTCTTTTCCCTACTTAACTAAAGAGTCTATAAAGGTATTTGTTAAAGGTGAAATTACAAAAAAAAAAAAAAAATAATAAGTCTTAAAAAAATCTTCCATTTATTTTTATACAGAACATATATAACATATATATAAGTTAAAATTTCAGGATCTGACATATATAAAAGGCGAAGAAAATAAAGAGAATAAATAGAAAAGTAGCTTTAAAATGAAGGTGATAGAAGGAATTGGTGGTAGAATGTGAAAAATAAAAATGATTGGAAAGATTTAACATAAAAAGAAAGTGATATAAATGTTTTTTGTCTGAATGGCAATGACATTAATTAATATGATTGTGAAAAGTGAATCGAAGGAAGAGAGGTTGAACCACAGGAAGAGGAGCACTACGAGCAATCAATGGCCTTGGAGGTTCATCTACGTATCCAATTATTAAACCAATGACCTGAACAACTTATACAATATTCTTGTCAAGAAATTACGAAATCATAATAAGTTTGTAAGGATTTTGATGGAGTAGTTTGTGCACTATATTCATTCTCATCTGGAACTGGATAACCACAATCACTAGTGGAACCTATCTAATATTACTCCATCTTCGTCCCCACCATTTTTATTCTCTCAAACATACCTTTTCATTGTGGAAAACAGGTCCCCACCATTAATGTTACCTCTTCCATACCTTATCTACTCATACAATGATCATATACACACCAATACATTCTAATCTCATCAATCCAACATCGTCTGATATATTTTTTCTGTTTTGGTTTAGACCATTAATACAAAGTCAATGTCTAATATATTTATTTTCCATTCCCTCATAAAATGATTAATAATATTTAGTTTTCTCGTTGGTGCAATCTTTCGAGTTTCAATAGAAACCATCCATCACGTACCTAATAAAATAAATTTACTTACAACTTCCAAAAAGAAAATCTAAGAAATATATTTTATCGTTTATTAATATAAATTTTTGGATGTTAAGTAGAATTATCGTTTGATTTCACGAAATACGTGTATGAAAGTACATTTTATTCAAAATATAAACCTATCATTGTAAAATAATTAAAAATTGCTTAATTTCACAGTCATAGTAAATCAAGATAAATTTTTATTTTTATTTTGTTAGTTTGATTGTAAATATATATATATTGTTCAAAATATCTTTTTCTATTATTAGCAAACAGAGTATATAAATAAAAGAGTATTTAGAGTACTTAAATATATAAAAGTATTCCAAGTTATCGTGCATGTATTATGAATGATTATTATTCAACCATTTTCTTTAAACTACTTTAACCATTACAAAGAAATTATGAAGAGGATACATGAGATTCTTATCTAACATGTGAAGCAGAAAGATTCATCAGAAAAAGATTGTATAAATTTGATCAGGTTCAAATTTATATAAAGAATTAACATAATTTTTAATTCAAAACTTCGAATCGATGAATTGATGAGTCTTCTTTTATATCTTGTTTTAACTTTCTGTATTAAATATGGAACTTATACTTAGATTTCAACATGATATAGTGGATGATGGTTCCAATGGTGTCGAATGTTTGAGTTTTTCTCATGATGCTGCTATTTGTTATGGCTGTTTTGCACGTGTAAAACTGAGGAAAAACATAAGATTGTTTATAACTGTCATTCATGATGATCAGATGTATCGCTAGAGTTATACATATAGTACGTCATAGTTTGGCAATTGCGAAGTGCATATAAGTCATGAACCGTAATCATTTTAAGGAGTAAAATATAAAAGGCAGCATAATTTGTTCTGATACAATACAAAACTTGCTGGTATGTAACACTAAAGTCACATTACTTGCATTTTTGCTGGGGAGAATTTCCATGATCGTTTCTTTACGTGCATGATATCCACAGAGTTTAATGTGGTTGATCCCACTTAACATGTCTACCTCCACGAAGGAGAGAGGTCAAATCTAGTACGAACAACATTACAATTCAACTTTTGAATGAAAAAGTGAACGAATTGACCCTCCACCACTACAACTTTTCACGGATAAAGCTGTTATTCCTCTCCCACTACGAACAACAATATTACAATTCAGGTTTTAAGTAAATATCTCATACCTCTCGCATATCTTTCTCATTTATCACTCTTTTTTCACGTATCTTATTAACGAAATATGCATCTTCCACTAAAATGGAATACTTCAAGTTAATCTAGAATTACAAATCTGGATATAAAGTCAATAATTTGTGACTCCACTCGAGAGGTCCAATGATACACATAGCATTTCTAGTTATCCAAAAGCATAAACCTTTGATTTCCCTTCAGACACATTCAGTTGCAGTGGCAAGTGGTCCTTAATAAGGAGCATTTTGAAAGGCTTTTAAGATTCGTCTATGGTGCACACACTGGATATCATAGCTCTTGCATGAATGATATATATGCTGACAATGTTATACACATAAAAAATGGTTCCCAACTGTCTGGATCCATTGACTAATGTAGAAACATTTTCGAAGATAAAATAAAAGGTCCAACTGCCATTGGAGAAGCAAAAGCAGCAAATTCTTTTAACAAACATCAGCATCTCCAAAAGGATTGCTGCTTTCCTTACACTCAACAAAAACTAATAAAAACCAAACTTCCCAGATTCCCTGTCAACATCAAATCCAAAATAATGAAAAACATTCTCCAACTCACATCTTTTTTCTTAGTTAATCATATAAAACAACCAAAAATGAAACGGGGTTTGCGTTTTCCTGAAGTGTAACTTCTAGAAATATTTGAATGTGTTCAGTTATATTGTTTATAGAACTCTATAAGATCCTGATTATACGTCTCAAAAGTACCTTCTTTTTTCATTGAACATTTACTTCAATATAACCAGATTGTTCGCATGACATTTATAAAATCATTAAGCCAATTTTGCCTCGCAGCAACACAAGACCTTACGTATCACGAAAAGTTCTTTTTAACTTGATAAACGACCATATCCAAATGAAGTCCCAATGAACCACTAAAATAATTTATGACAATATTATTATTCTCTCACCGTCTTTTCAATAAGACGGATTTAATTACACTGACATTAAAAAATTTATTACTTTAGTTTATAACATTAAATATACTTTAAATTTATGCTTTTCTTAAATATTTACAATTGTTATTGATTCATTTTTTTAATACTTTATACATGTGAACTTTAATTGGACTCTGTTTTAATTAAATTTTTTGCAATTTTTTTTCTTAAATTTAGTTTTTATTTAATCTTGCATCGTTTTTATTTTTTTTTAAGTATGGATTGAAGTATCATTTGTGAAAGGAACTTTATAACTTTTACAACCTTAAAATAGGAAAATTGAAATTTGTTGTTTGAACATTAAGTTGTTTAAAATATTACAAGATTTTTTTTTTCTAATAGAGGTTATGAAGCACATTTATATATAATTTAAATCAATCGTCAGAAGAAAATAATAAGCTTTTGAGAATCCTTAAACGATTTATTTTTAAGATAGCTTAAGCACCTTTATGAAATTTCTATAGGAGGAAAAATCCAATGTTGAATCCTATTAGTGGTTGAGTTTTTTCTTTCAAAATTTCATTCACCGTGCCTGTTATAATAATCAAGTTTTTTCTTTTGATGATATTTTATATAATCGCTACTCATTTTCAGTTATCAATTTTGTATTACCCTTATTATTGTATATTACTTACTTGTGTTCCAATTGAGAAACTAAAGCAATGATACCATTTTTATAACTTTATTTCTAATTACCAAATTCTTATTGATATTGATAGGTTTAGTTATTATTAAAAATAAAAATAAAATAATTGATTACATTCATTCAAGAGATCGATAATAAATTAAGAAACTTACTTTTATGTTTAGAGAATATAAGGGAAAAGAAAAAGAATGAAATGTAAGATTGACTAGACAAGCCGAGTAAAAAGTAAAAATAAATGAGTGAAAGATTTTTAATAGATATGATTAATTTCGTATAATAAATAAATAGTTTGTATAATATAATAAATTATCAAAATGTTTTTAGTTAAAATTGAAGTATTATTGAATATGAATTAATTATTGTATAAAATTTAAAATATTGAAATTTTATTAAAAAGTAAAAGTTTTATCATTAAGATGTGAAGTTTATTGTATTTATTTTCCAGTGATTGTGTCCAATTCTGAGAGCTTCAGTTATTGTTAAATGTGAGTTTTAGGTCTAACTCAACCTCACAAAACTCACTTGTAAGGTGAGGTCTTGCACCCTACTTAAATATTATAAATTGATCTTATCTCTAGTCAACGTGCGACCATATTATAAATTGATTTTATCTCTAGTCAACGTGGCACTTCTAATCGTTATGAGTAAGGATCTAATGTTGAGATGTGTAATATTAACAAGAGGTTTGTAAAACCATTTAGCACCACATGATGTATATATATGGACTTGTATAAGATTATAATATTATGTTTAATTGAAAATTTTAATAGAAAGAATTATAAGTTTGTTAATATGTTATTTTTCTGACCCATACCTATAGCACTTGGGAGTCTAGAAGTTGTATGTCTGGTTGCAGATGGACTTCATCATCTTCATGTTGAATTCGGGCAGCCACTACCTAGCAATTATAAAATAATTATTAGCCAAATATTCTCATAAAACACTAAATAAATCGATGTCAAAAATACAAGCTTGCATTCCAGTATTTCTGAGCTCTTCAAACCATACAAACTACTCATTAATTATTATGCATCAAACAGACGCAAACTTTGTGTTAAAGAATATTAATAACTTAAAGGATATCATATTAAGAGATGTTTTCTTTTAATTCTTTCTATGTAAAAAAGAAAGTTAAGCGTGGAAGTTGTATTTTCAAAGTAGCAATCTTATAACAACATGCCATGCCCATTTATATATGCAGTCCATAATGCAACATTTTGTTTATGTTGCGAAAAAGTGGTAAAGCAGTTGTTATTGAATCTGTGTGTAGTCATCATCATCAAAATCAGTGTGTAAAGGATAATAATATGTGGCCTCCTATGGCTCCAAATGCTTCCCACAAATGGAACTTCCAACAACAAAAGATAAGAGGAAAAAAGGAATTCTGCAAGTTTACTTATCGTGTTCGAGTCATAAATTTTTAACTTTTCAAGAAAATATTATTTCATATAATTGTAATTTGTTTAACATTTCGCTCTTTTTTTAAATATATATATACACACACATACATAAACTAACTTTTTGTTTATTTCTTATTTTCATTATTATTTGTAAGAGTTTTCAAATTAGAATAAAAACGAAAATCAACTTGCAGTCTTTAATTAGCTGCCGACAAAGAAATCGCTTTAATATTAAAAAGAAAATTTATTGAATGAAATAAAAATCTAACCTGATAGATTTTGTCTTCAACCCTTTATTGTACAATTTCTTAATAAAGAAAAGCTTGAGTGGCCAGAGAAGTTCTAAAAAAGATAAACATCAAACACATTACATTTCTTTTTCCCAATATTGTTTCTTTTTTTTTTTGGAGATGCATGTGACATTTCTCGAAGGTTACAAAGGATAAGGAAAAACGATCACATGCTAAAACGACCTCCAATAACTATAACTTGATTAGGTTCCAATGACCAAAACCATTCCAAAGTCAACACCCACACACCCCACAGACACACACATACTTAGTTTTTTGGCCATCCAAATTTCTACATAACACCAAGTTTTCAAACTACTAGTCTTTCGGATTCACAACGTTCGACACGGTCTTTTCCTTCAGTTCTTTCGCAAGCACGTCAATGGAATCTGAAACTTCAACCCTATATACATAAAACCTTGTAACAAACGCGAAGAAGATGAGGTTTAGGAAGTTTAGTACTGCGAAAAATGCATAGTAGTAGTCAAGATGAGACTCGTTCAGGTTGTTCAAAATCCACCCCTTGTGACCATTTCTCTGGGTGACATGTGACACTGTTGAGAGAAGAAAGGAACTAATGAAGTTACCAATGCCCAATGTAGTTGTGGAATACGAAGTTCCAATGCTCTTCATATGTTCTGGGGCTTGATCATAGAAAAACTCGATTTTGGCAACCTCTAAGAAGGCATCGGCAGTTCCCATCAGTATGAACTGAGGAAGCAAAATGAATATGCTCAAAGGAACTTGTGCTCCACTTTCAACTACTCCATGTTCTCTTGCAACCTTTAGTCTATAGCTTTCGGTCCCAGATGCAATGATCATGATCAGTGTGTGGATTACAAGGCCAATTCCCATCCTCTGAAGAAGGGTAATGCCTCTGGGGTTCTTGGTAAACCTTTGCATTATCTTCACAAAGAAACGATCATAGAGCACAACACATACAAGCAAGGACACAGTAACAAATGCAGCCAAACTAGCAGGGGGGATTTTGAAGCTTCCGATATGTCTGTTAAGAGTAGTTCCTTGCTTCACAAAAAGGGTATTTATCTGAGCCATCATTGTACTGGGAACAAAGGTAGCAACCAAGATAGGAATCATCCTTAGCATTTGTTTTGTCTCCTCCACTTGTGTAACTGTGCAAAGCATCCATGGACTAGTGTTTGAATCTGTTTTAACGCAGGCCTTATCAAGGAACCTACACAAATATGCATTATTGTTAGTACTGAAGACATGAAAATTGCATTGTAAAACTACGCTCATCGTGTATACAAAACCGCATGCTCCATGTACAAGTGACATTTATTATATTATTAAGTAAATTGAAAAAGAAAATACTCATGTAAATGGTAGAGTTTTGTACCTGAGTGTTGGAGTGTGATCAATTCTGTAGTTCACTTTCTTTGCATAGTCTTCCTTGTCAAGTTCATATAGTTCTTTAGAGTTACTAGGGACAGGCACTTCCCATTTCCTCAAAGCAGCCACAATGACCCTAGCCATTCTAGTGAAGGTACTACCAGCAGGCACTTTGTGCCTATAGAAGGGTGTGCCTGCCAGGAATATCATGATTGATACTAAAAGGCCAAGTGTTGGAAGAGCGTAACCAAGAGTCCAGCCCACATTATCTTGGATATACACCAGAACACTGTTTGCAAAGAGGGTCCCAAAGAAGATGCTGAACATCCACCAATTGAAGAAAGAGAGCTTTTGCAACTTCTCTTTAGGGTGAAAATCATCAAACTGATCAGCTCCTATGGTGGAGATGTTGGGCTTGGTTCCTCCAGTTCCCACTGCTAGAGTGTAAAGTGCACCATAGAACACTGCTAGCTGTAGTGTGGAGGCTTTCGCGCATTTTGTGACATCCTTTTCCAAGCATTGAGGTGGCTTTAGGCTCGGAAGGGACACTGCCAGTGTAAGCAGAGACATACCCTGCCATTAACAATCCCAATACAGATCAAACAATCAGACAACCGCGACTAACTAATCTGACAGTTTAAACAGTTTGCATAACCACCAAATTAGTACAAAAAGTTATCCTACTCTTTAAAAAATTTCAGATGCTACAAAACCTACTTTATGGCTCTAACTCTGGCTTTAACGTCTCAATCTACATTGCCTTTCTCCTTATGCATACATATAGAGATTAAAAGAACAATTGGGGAGCCAAACTAAACATCATTGTTCAGATTTCAATATGCAAACAAAAATTTATCTGAATACATGTTTGTTTAGATTTATTGAGTGAAAAATAGTAAGATTAGGATGAAGGTTATCATATAATTACTTACATAAGGGTGTTATAAAAACACGTATCGGATTTTCACTTTATATATGTAATTATTTAGACAGTTTTGTCTTGTTATCAGATTCTTCTATACAAGTTGTTAGTTGTCTTTATTCGTGGCTCACTCTGACGCCCCACGACCGCACCTGCCCCAGTAAGACTTGAGCTTGATAAATAGTTTTGGACTTAGTGTGGTTTACTTGTGTATGTATGGCTAGACTTTTACTTGTTGCAGGTACAAAAACATGATAACCTAAATTGTGGCCCATAAAACCATACATACTTTAGAAGGGTATACACACAACCATGAAAAGCGCGGTCCACTAGCGTCACAAGTATGAAAAGAATGCCACATGCTTTGAACCAAACTAGACAGTAGACAGTGACCGGGACACTTTCCTACTACCTTCCGTGTCTTTTTCTTAGACAACACTGTCATGAGGTCAAATTTTAATATTTCTCCAATATCATAATATCTTCTATCTCAATTCTATTACAGATTCACTTACAAAATTTTAATAACATGCTATTAGATTTAATCATGTAAAAACGTACTCAAGTTTTATACAACTAAAATATTGATAAAGATAAGAATTTTTGTGGTCTATCAATTATATTTAATAGAACTAAAATTTTAATATGAAATTAGCAATATTTAAATATTTTATAATTCATTAAACATCATAGTCATAAAAATAGTATGCCATCTCAATAATCATTCATCCTCAAAAGTCAAGTTCCGATTCACTGGCTCAGCTGCAAGATTCTTTTGTTTATCTAGAATCACTAATCAAACTCGAGAATTAGTGTATTATTGGTCCAGCGATAGCTACTGTCCACTTATCATACTAGCTAGCAATATTGCAAAAAGAAAAAAAAAATTGTCAAGTCTTTGATCGAAAAGTGTTAGGGCATATAGTAGCTTCGTTTGGTTGGTTGGTTCTTGACAGATTTTTGTGTTGAGTAATCAGCAAGTGACATGCAACATGGTATCAAAATACGAAATCATTTTAATTAATCTCATAATGAGATATACATAGATATACAAGAATCAGGGTTATGGTCAAAATATGCGGACTTAAAAAATGATTTTGTAAGATATAACTTTATGATATTTTTTATATTGAGAAGAACAAGCACCAAGGATCTTGGGCGAGACTTTTCCTAGTTTCTAACATGTGGGAGTGGGGTGTTGAAAGGTGGTGATAATGCCACCGGGGTCTGTGGTATGGGATTCACCAAAGGCAGACAGAGTGTGCTTTGACTTAAATCAACTTTACACTCACACTTTCCATAATTTTCAAATATATATTGATAGAATAATCAATTGTTTCATACTACCTATTAATAATTAAACAAATATAATATGATTTACACAAACGTAAGCTTAAGAAATGACATTTTATATGTCCCACCCATGTGAGATTAGAAGGGATATGAACACTTGACATCCGAATAATTGAGGTAAAATTGTCAAAGGCCTAGCTAGACACTTTACATATGTTTTTGTTTTGTGACAAGATTTCAATGACCGGAGTAAACTATTTTTGACATATTATAGAAAATGGAATACGCTAATAATAGTTAACATGAGAAGTCAAACAAGTTGAAGGATGTGGTATCAAGTTGTTAGTAGATTAATATATGAGGAGATTACACGAAATGAATGAATGAGCAGTGTTAAAGTGTATTTGAGGCGAAAAAAGAGAAAAAGTTGGAGTGAATTACCGAGAGATAAATGGTAGAGGCTATGGTAAAAGTCCAATAGCGGCCGAGGAAAGCGTCAGCAACATAGGCACCTAAAATTGGTGTCATCCAAATGGTGCCAACCCAGTTGGTGACATTGTTTGAAGAGGCTACTGTGCCTTGATGAAGCTTTTTTGTAAGATACACCACCAAATTTGACGATATTCCATAATACGCCATCCTTTCGAACACCTCATACACTGCATCAACATATATCAATTCAAACCTCAATTTTCTTCTTTCAAATTATAAATAACTAGTTTTTGCTATAACCACCCTCCTCGTTTTGCTAATTAAATTAAGTTAAGTGTGCATACAATTAAGTTACGTCATCTCGTCAAATATATCTACTGATTGGTATCCGTTACAATTCAATCAGAAGCGTGGTATGTTCGTCAACGGTTTGTTTCCAATCCAAACCCTTTTTTCCCCCTGATAATAAAATATTCACTATCTTTGAATAATAAAAGTAATAACAATAATACTTTTTTAATATTCTTGCAGAGATATTTTTGTTTTATGTAATTCAATACGTTAAACATCGTATGCTATCCAAAAATAATTAGAATAAGCCCAAATGACTAATATAATAAAACAAACAGTACGACGAGTCTGGAAATAAAATATCACGCATTATTTAATCCAGCTAACATACAATAATAGGCATCTTTGAAAGTGCAAGAAGGCTTTTTTAGTTGATTCTGTTTTCATTTTTTTAAATTAGTTTTTAGGAATAGCTTTCAGATAAGAACTAACTAGGAAGAGATGAAAAAATTGAAATAAAAAATGTTTGAAAAAGAAGTTTATGATTATGGGAAGAAGCATGCGTCATGGTTCGTGTGGTTTTGGAAATTTGGCATGATCGAAATGGAGAAAACGGCTACTTTCAGGCCTAAACCTAATCTACTTTGTACGATTGATAAACATCTGTTCGAATTCCATTAACGCAGAATAAGAGCTTCTGATTCTCTCACGAGCGAGCGAGCCCACCAGCCACTACCATGGAGACCACCACTCTGAGAGGGACAACTCCAACTTCCATGCATTTCTTTCCAACACCCTTTTTCGATCCATAAAACAAAAATTATATCTTCTCAACTATTTTAATCAACAATTTTTTTAGTAATAGTAAAAAATAATATTTAAATTAATTAATCATGCTTTAATAAATAATTTAACTAATATTAATTATCAGTATATAATTAGCATTCATTTTCGAATAACAAAGAAAGCACACACCCTCGTGAACAAAGAGCGACAACGACACCCTACGAAAATATTCTTTGCCTTAGCTTCTAAAAGGCTTCACCCAAACAGATTAATCTTTTAAAAAATCATATTATTTTATAAAAGATAATACACTTTACAAATATAAAAGGTTCTTACTTTCTCAATAAATACAAATGGTTTAGTATAATAAATTTATTCAGCTTTACAAGTACTTCAAAATGTCATTTTTCTTTATCAGTTTATAAACATAAACTGTATATATAAATTAAACTTGATTTATAAACTAATAACGTATTAGATGGATTTATTAATAAATTTACTTTAGAGTAAAAAAAAATACATATATGGTTCTAAGGATCACTGCGAAAAAAAAAACTTTTAGGAAAAGAAAGGCAAATAATTTATTAAAAATCAAATTACATATTATTAACTTCAATTGATATGATATGGAGAACAGAATATTTATTTGGAAAAATATAAGGACGTGTGAATGTTTTTGTTGACTTCATCCATTAAATTACAAAAAAGTACAAAATATGTATATACGAAACTAATACGTATGTGGATAACATAACATGTAGAAAATATATATAAAAAAAAAAGTGTAAAGGAAAGAAGGTTTGTTTAATGGTAAAATATACTTGTTAGAAGTAGTTTGAGTGAAAGAGAAAATGACAAACTCCTCTTGTATTTTTCTTTTCTTTTTTAATGTTATGCCAAGAGATATTTAATGCAAGGACTGAAGCTGCAGCTGCTGCAGGTACACCATCACTTCGCTGCCCAGCTAAGCAAAGCAAAAGCCCAATTTGCAGCCAAAAATAAGAAATGCGAAGCGAAGGACAGAGGTAAAAAATGGAGCAAGTAAATTTCTCTTCTCAGTTGCCGACAACAGCATAACATGGTACTACTGAGTTCAAAGTTTGGAAATTAACATGATAGGGGTGCGTGTGTTGTCTATGAGTTGTTAAATGGTTTGTGATAGAATAATGTTTTAATTTAATAAAATAGTTGTACATTTGTAGAAGAAAAGGAGGAAGTGAGAAAGCAAGCAGCGTGTAGAGTTAAAAGGAGGATAGAAAAAGGTTACCGACTACAAAGGAACAAGCTCTCCAACCACCAGTTTTGGATCTAAGAATAGGTTTGCCTTTAATGTTGACAGTTCCATCTTGTGTGTAGTCCTGGTTCGCCACCGTTCCCTCTTCCATGGTCATCTTTGCTTAACTGATAGATTCCTAACTCAGAAAGTTTTTTGAGGATGGGAAGGAGAAATGAGATGTGGCATGGTCTTCCTTCTTAAAAACTATACACAATTTATAGACCTCATGCTCTGTGCTCTGTGGATACACTTCTACTCCACATGGGCCCAGTATCCTCACCATCGTCTCACTCTTTCTTCCTTTCCAATAAATAAATAAATACCAAACAAAAACCTTTTCTTTTATTTTAATACTAATCAACTAATAAGTAGGTATCGCAGTTAAATTCATATCTACACACACACATCCCTTATTTTCACCCAAGTAATCACTTTTACTCTATTTAACAAATTTAACATACTTCTTCTTCATTTTTTATCTTTTAAGCTTAGTTACTAGTTTCTTTCCTTGTTTAAATTCTCGCTTCATTTTTTTTTAATAATATCTTATAAAATGTTGTTAAAGAGTGTATTACTCTCCCAGCAGCCGATCGGCCCTCACACTATGCCCCAATATCTGATCGGCCTATCAGTTAGAGTGAATGTGTTTGTGACCTAAAGTCAGATTCAGGTAAAATAAATATTATTAATATCTAATTAATACGTTTAATCACCATATCAAAGGTAGATATGCAATATTTATAAACAATTAACAGAATATATGGTAAAAAAATATATAATATTAATGGATAATTAATGGGCTGATTGTTTTTGAAATTATATAGAAGTAATGTCCAGATAACATCTATCTTTTTTTCTAAATACCCTGGAGAACTTGTTACAGTATTAGTGCGGAGCGTTTGAGTGTTTTGTACAGGATAAACTCGATCCCAAGTTCTACCGAAACAAAGAGATATTTTTTAAATATATATATATATATAATAAAAGAATTAATTTTAATAAAATTATCAATATAATATTTACATAAATAATAAATTTAAATAGAAATAATATTACTACATATAAAAAAAGTATAGGATCGAATTATATGAATAAATATATATATATATATATATTTACTAAATTTAGTATAAAGTGACATCTTACACTTACACACCGTGACATGTTAATAGTGTCACATGTCGTATTGTGAAACTTGACATATTGACAACAACAAAATTTATAACAAAATAAAAAAATTGAAAATTAAAAAGATTTTAAAAAAATATAAATTCACACTTAACATTAACAATATCGTCGTTTATAAGATATTAGGATGTAATTAAGTCAATTTTAAAAAATTGAAACTTCATTGAAATAAAAATCTAAATGGAACTCACTTAAATCTTTTAACAAAACTCGAGATCCAGATTGCAATTAAACCCATTTTTTTTTTCTATTTCACAATTCCAAAAATAAAATTATTACAAAAATATTTGTTTCTCCTTGTAATATTTATTTTCATCCTTATTCTTTTTTCTATTTCAAATTACACGAAAATACTTCTTCAATTATTTTTACTATTTTTTATAATTATTTAACTTTCATTCAATTATTATTAGATATTTTTATTTAATATTTATATAAATGTTTTCCTTATATGAAATAAATTATAATTATTTTTATATGAAATAATTGTTTTCCTTATTATTAGATATTTATATAATTATTATGAGATATTTTTATTTAATATTTATATAATTATAATATTTAACTTCAATTAGTACTTTCTTTATATGAAATTGTTTTCCTTCCTATTTTGGTGAACATTTACAATATTTTCTATCTCAACTTGGAAAAGTATGTGGGTAATCTCGTTTAGTGTTATTGAAGGATAAGCTATCTTTGAAAGTCAAGTCAATTCGCATGATAAATTCTCAAGGGACATACTTAAGTCTAATATCCTTTTCCAACATTTTGACATTATTAAATAAACTATACTTTAATTAATTAAGATGTTGAATTTTTTTTAAATTTTATTTTTATGCGTATTTATCTTCTTACAACCTACTATCGATCTATTTTAGATATAAAAGATTAAGATAAAAGTAATTATATATTAGTTTATATAACCACGTTACTTTTTTTCTTATTTAACCCTTTGATTTAGTTTACTCTACCATTCTTGTTATTATATAATATTTGTATATAATTTTATTTGATATTTTTATTTTTCAAAAGTTCTTACACGTAATTATATATATATATATATATATATATATATATATATATATATATATATATTGGTACTAAGAGTATGTTTTATTATATACTCTTAAATATAAATTAGTTAAGTGACATAATATATACTGAATTAATATGAATATTCTTTAAAAACAATTATAAATACAATGGTAATCAGGGACCGATTCCTAGGGTTATAAGAGGATTTTGACCCTCCTAATTTTTTTAATATAAAAAATAATAATTTATTTTAATTTTATTCCCAAAAGTTTTGTATAGATATTTTCACACCCCAAAATATTTATTCAACATTCGCGATATTTACTTAACATTTGTTGATGGTATTATGTTGATGGTAATAATACATGTAAAAGATATTATAGTTGATCCATCATGAAATGTTTGATAAAATGATGAACAATATTCTTCGAAAGTTACATGTCATTATTGACTTCTTATCACATTCAAAAAATATATTTAAAATTATGACAGAGAATTGTCCAACACAAGTGAAGTCACGTGTTTAATAATTTTTTTATTTATTTATAACTAAAATAGATTAAATTGTACGAATGTAATATATCTTTATTTTTTTGTTATTTCATATACTTATTTATCATTCATTGAGTATTTTATTTTCGTATGATTATCGATTGTTTATGTGATGATATCTAATTATTGAAAAATAACTTAGAATCACTAAATAATAGATTTTATATTTAAACATAAAATTTTATCTAGTGTTATTAAAATGGATCATTCGGTTCAATCCGGTCTAGCCCACCATAGGTTGATTCACTAATATTTAGTGAGTCAACCTGACTTGGCTCATTTATTAGCAAGCCAAAAAAATCTCGAACCAAAATCGACCAACCATGGGTTTGTGGGTTAAACAGGTTGAATCACTTAATTACAACTTCTTTTTTAATTCCAAAAAAGATTATAATTTTTTTGTAGTTCAAATTTAAATAATTTTACTATAAAATGATATTAAACTCCAAAAACAATTCAAAATAAAAAATTAACATACAACTCAAATATAATCCAAAAACAAATAAAAAAAGTGAATAAATAAGTTTATAATATTGATAATGTTTATGTCACTTATCAATTATAAGATTAGAGTATAAATTTATAATATTTTGTTCTCTTGAAACATTTTTTTCTTTATTCTCATTTACAAGTTAACTAATAATTTTGAAATGCAAAATAATAAATAATTAAATTAAACTAGGTGGATTAGTGAGCCAACCCGGCTCACCATGAGTATAACTCGAGTGAGTCGAGTTCTAAGCGAATCAGATTGAAAATTGGTTTGTATAAAAAAAATTAATTTTTTTTAAACCCAACTCAATCTGAACCCTTGCCCAGTTTGGCTCGCGAATTTTAACCCATTTTGACAGCACTAGTTTTATCAATTAGTCATTCAACACATTTGAATTTATTATCAATCTTTGATAAAAATATCTAAGGCATTAGAGTTTTTATTAGTAAAGTTTATACTTGTTTTTAAAAAACTAGAACTTGTTAACTTGTATGGTCAAGGTTAGAGTAAAACTTAGAAATATATTATTTAGTGTTTTTTTTTATTGAATTAGATAATGAAATATAATCTTAGTGAAGTCTCTACCGCATCATTAATTTTATGCTTTAATTGTTTTCAATAATTTTAGATTTATCTCATTAAAAATTAATTATTTTCATTATTTCAAAATTCTAGCTTTAATAAGTAAATAATCATAGTTTTATTAAACAAATATAAGTACCTTAAAAAATATATATGTAAATTTTTCACTTTATCACTAGTACTTTATTACTTGTACAATGTTTGGTATATTTATCGATATCATAACAAACTTTTATCTTTAAGGAGATCTAATATTGATAATCTTATTTGTTTAAATATAAAAGAATTTTTTAATATATTTATGTTTCAAGTAATAAATTATTTATATGACTAATGTGAATGAATTTGAATAATTTAGTACATTCACACACATATCTATTATCTGTATGTACTATATTTTATTTTATAATGATTAATTAAACATGCAAAAAAATTACCTTACGAATTTTTATTTTTGAAACATTCGTTATTTTTTTTTTCATATCCTTTTTATTAAAAATGAATTTTAAATTCCAAATAGAAATTTGTTTCCTATATATTAATAGATATTTCAAACATTTATAAATATTTTATTTTGGAAAAAAAATTAAAGTACCAACATAAGAAAAAGTGTATGATAAGTTCTTCAATGTTAACTTGGAGGCTAATTAAAGTTTAAGTGAAAAAACAAATCATAATATAAAATATCAAATGTTTGGTTGAATTTTGTTCTTAGATCAAAAGTCACACTTAATAATAATAAAATAATTCTTTTGCGAGTGTAACAATCAAAATATTAAAATTTAACTATAATTTATCCTATTTCTCATGGACAATCGATGTTACTTACAACATCTTCGATATATAAATATATTGAATGATAATGACTCTTTTAATTTTTAACTACTTTATAAAAATCTTTCATTGACATTCTCTCACCACCTAATATCTTTATTTATATGCTTTGAATTTTTAAGAGGATTTAGATATCTCATTTTCAACATACCAACTTAATACTCAAACTACATTCACCAACTAAGTATAATATGTGTAGCTACCTTTTACATCATACTATAACCAATTCATCACCATCAATTGCATTTAAGTACAATAAATGAACAATGCATAAGGCATTAAAACCATTTTCATATAATCCTTTGAATACAAGCTAAATGACGAAATTGTAATTTAGTTTATACATGATTATTGCTTGAACAATGTTTTTAAATAGAAAAAAATACAGCTTCTTCCTTACTATAAAGATCAATTATAGCTTGAGAAACAAAAATAGTCACTTGAATGACTTATGAACAATTAAGTGATATTTTTCCGTAAGAGAAATAATTGATATTATATCTTTCTCATCTTAAGGATGAGTTATGACTTAAACAGTGCTTTACAAGAAAGTATCAAAACATAAATTCAATTATTATGACTATCATATCGCTAGAGTGATTGACCTGTCACTTAAAATCTCATACAGAAACTAAAACTAAATATTATTAAATTCTCTGAAAAACAAATCAATTGACAGAGATGGTGTCAAATTCGTACACTTATCCAAAATATTAAAGTTAAATCCAGAACTTATTTTTATATTTTCTTAAAAACATAACTCAACTGAAGTCCAACTTCAAACTTCTATTCTTACCTCAAACACTCACTATCTTAAAATAAAGTTTCAATAATATTATTCCAACATGTCTACGATTCACTAATACAAGTTTCAATACAAACAATTTATCCATTCACAATTTATAACCCATTTACAACTCACTAATTTTTCAACAATAAAAACATCAGAAACATAAATTCAATCTATATGTAACTTTTCTACTAATTCTTCCATACTCTCATTATTTGATTTAGATTTTAAAGGTGAGTTTAAGTTACCTCTAAATATTTTTTATTTACAAGAAATCTATCAAAGGACAAGGGGAGGGACTAATGATACCCAAAGATATACTAGATTTCTTAAAAAAAAAAAAAACTAAACCTATCAAATAATCTCACCATTATGGATTTATACTAGTAATGACTCATTTTTTTTTCTCAGTTGATCCAACATGCATTGACTCGCAAACAACGTGGATGGGAAAAGAACCAAAGGAAAGTTGAAAACTATATATATATATAATACTTCTCTTTAATTAAGTTAAACATGTTGTACAATATACTTATATGGTCAATTATTAACTCAAGTAATTATTAAGGGAACTAAATTGGATGGTTAGAACATTATAGAGACCACATAGTTAAGTTGAATTATGCCGATCTTAATTAAAATTCATCACAAAGTCTATAAACAATGGTTTGGAGTAAGAGTTACATATTAATTACACATTTATTTTTCTTGTAATTTAAATCGAATTGATTTTGATATGAGAAAAGTTTTGATAAGTATCTTGACCAATGTTTGAAAAATAAGACTTGGATTTGAGAGTGACAAGTTGAAGATCGACTAGTTGAAAATGAAAATTGGATCCTATATCAAAAACATTTAGACAACCATCGTGAAATCAAGAGAACAATTTGTTAATGTCATGGTGAGTACAAGGAAACTTCTGTAAAACACAAATGGAAGAAATGCATCATGGTACGAAACAAATCTAAAGACCCTTTAAGTAAAAAACACACTTATGCGCCAAAAAATCTCGTGCCCCCTCCACCAACTAAGCCCATGTAGAGCAAGCAGTGTGAAGACATTTATGAAATTAACAAGGATCACGTGTTTATCGCAACTGTGAATATAATCAAGATGCTTCCACTAATACTAAGAGTAATGGAGATGTCTATGTCGGATAATTGAACAATGCTCATTTTTTATAAGAATGATGACTTTATTAAAAATAAGATGTAATGTATAAATGAAAAGTAAAATTGAATTAAATTTAAAAAATATTTTTTAAAAAAATAATATATTAAAGGAAAAGAGGATTACTGTGATAAAATGGGTAAATTTTGGCAACTAAGGAAATAAAAGTTAAAAGTATGGTACATAATAAAAATAAGTCTGAAATGAAAGCAGGCGGTTCCCCGGAAGTAGGTATGTATAGCCATCATCACTAGTAATATGAATTACAAGTGAAAAATAAAGTTTAAAAAATTGCTGAAAAATGAAATCTAGAGAGATTTCGGTAATTATATAATTTTATTCAAAGTGCTACTTTTAGAAAAAGGTCATCAAGCTTTAGCCTCTGGGCATGCAGATTCTTTTTTATTTTTTCCTGTTGACTTTATTAATCCTTTCCCTGTTTTTCTTCGAACCTATCATGTAAATCAAACACTTTTGATGGTTTAAATTTGATCCAAGAGAATCTCCAATTCAAACTACAAAATTTTGGTATTACTAGTCCACAAAATTAAATCCGCAAATCAAAATACAAAATCTTCCCATTACAACTCCACAAAAATATTCATTATAATATTCTTTCATTTTTTGAATAAAGTGTAAATAAAAATATAATACGTGTAGCTAAATTATAAAAATATAGATGTTTTGAAGCGTAAGAGAAAATAATTAAATTTGAAAAATATTATTGTTTTTAAATGTAAAAATTGTATGTATAATTCGTTAAAAAAACAATAGATTAAAATCATGTCATTCTTGAAATAATTGAAGTTAAATATAAAATAAAGGTGATAGTGGGGAATCTTGGAATTTCATCCAACCGAATCCCTGTCTCAGTGTTCCACGAGTTGTGGCAACGGAAGTTGAGTCCACCCAACCCTATGGTTGAAAAACTCGTTCACAAATTTGTGTACACGTATTTTTCTTTTATTTTATTTATTCATGAAAATATAAATTAAACAAAACAAATTAATCAGAGCTTTTACAAATTAATTTATAAAAAGTAATTTTTTTAAACTATATATTTATTTATTTTCTTTCTTCTTTGTTGAACATTAGTCAGAGTTATGTTTACTAAAAATGATTAGTTCCGACCAAGCTTCAAATACTCATTTTGGAATGCTCATATATTTAGACCTCAGTAATACTTCTATCTAGCAAAGTTATTTTCAAAAAATCTCTTAAGTAATAAAATTCAGGTGCAATGCCACACTTTTAATGTTAATTTTATTTAAAATTAGAATATTACCTTACTAGTCTACGTTCTTTTAATTACAGTATTTAATATTGATATTTTACTAGGTAAATTATTAAATAATTTTACTTTAAAAAATAATAAAAGTCGCCCCTATATTTCGTGTCCTTGTTTTATACTTAACTAGAATGAAAGATGCATAAGTTTACATAAATCTGATATTAACCTGCTTGTAGTGTTTATTCATTGGTAGCTGACTGAGTTTTACGCTAATTGCATTTTTTGGATTATACATATGTTTTTAGTCTTGTAAAATGAATATTAATTTTTAAAGTTTCCATTTTACTATAAGTTAAAGTCAATGTTGCTAATTTTTAAAACAATAGTTTACTAAGTGCATTTAATTAAGAAAATTATTCACTGCTCAATGGAAGAGATATATCCTATAAGAGGAGTTATTAGACAAAATTGATTTATAAATGAATTTTTTACTCTTTTAACATTAGATTCATCAACGAATTTCCGTCTCCTATATATAATTCAAAATTCAAAAGACAACCATACAGAATCCCATCAATTCTTAACATAAAATCAAAAGTATTTAACATTAAAAAAACATGTCAAATACAAATGATTTACTAATGTTAACTTTAGATAATTCTTAAAGGATAATAATATTTTAACATCATTTACCTGTCATTATGTGATAACTTCAAAATTATCTACAAATAATAATAATAATCATAAACACCACCATATACCAATAACATGATAACACATAAATAATATTAAAATATTATCACACTATCGTTATCCTTTCTTAAAACTCTTCGATTCAATATGATACATTCTATCAGGTTTCAAATGTATTTTTATATTATCTTATTCACATCACCTTGTCAAATATCCATTCGATCTCAAATTGACTGATAAAAACCCCAAAATTCTATGCAAGACTACAATATCCAATTATACAAAAATAAAAACAACAATTCTCAAAGACGTCAAATCAATTAATATTTTTAATAATCTATAGAATTACTTTTTCTTTGATAAAATCAACTCCCGTTTACTTGAGAGTTGCTTGTTCACTAAAACAAACAATTCTAAATAAAAAGAGAAACCTCTAAGAACTTAAAAAAAAAAAAAAAAAAAATCTAAAGTAACCAAGACACTAATCTAAAATTCAGGACTTTTTCTTTCTTAACTTGTTGAACCTATAACGGGAAATATTTATAGCAAGAGTTTTAGAATAAATAAAATATTTTTTTTGGAAATAAATTATGATTTGTTAAAATTGTTATTCACTTTAATCTATTAAAGAGAAAGACGAGAAACACCTTAAAGAAAGTAAATAAAGGAAGAAAAAGAAGATCTAGAAGAAATACTTTGTTAATAAAGGAAGAAGGAAATTGGTAGAATTTTCCAAAAGTTGGAAGCCATATATGCAAAGTGGAAATCAAATCAGTATGATCAAATCAATTCAAAGGCACATTACAAAAAGCATTTTTCTCTTACATATTGTTTGGGTACAGAGAAGATGCAAAATATATGGTTCTTGCACTTGAGTCGACAAATATGCATAAAATTCTGCACAATTCTATCTCGATGATAATAGATATATAAGCTAGCTTATATATTCCCTCCAAGGAACCACAGAATCTAGAATCCTCTGGTCACATGGACCCAAAAAAACTTCCCATTGTTTTTCAAGAATCACACTGCCTTTAAAGAACACAGTATAGAAACTGATATACGTTAAACATCAAGCTTCTTCCTGGATTTATAATGTGTCTTTTTATGAACTGTAGCTGGGATTTACTCAAGGCCATCGATTATAGAGTATAGTATTACTAGATCTTATTCATTCCATAATCCTCACAGATATGCATGAAAAGAAATGTCTAATTTTTAGATAGTTGTTTTGAGGGGTCTTTTTTGAGGAATCATCATCATAAAAACATAATATTATTAACCCTAATAAAAGATTATCAGTGTCTCTAATCCAAAAATTCAATATAATACGAGTTTTTTTTTACTTATTTTTAATTATACTATATGATTGTTTAATTAAATCAAGAATACCTAGTGAGTCGGACAGTTGAGTAACATGAACCGAATAATTGTTTTTATATAAGAATTAGAACGAAGGACGATTATCTTAAATCAAAGAACGATCATTACTACTTGGTCATAATTAGATCAATGCTAATTTGAAACTCATTTAAAAATCTATAAATATAAATTTAAGATATTGCGATAGATTGGTTACATTTAATATGCATTTATTGCTAGACTACCAAATCTATATTGACTTTGACATAAGAAAAAGGAAACACAAAGAAGAAGAAAAGGATGTTCTCGCAACCCCCAAAGAGCCTTAGTGAGCTCTAAAGAGTGAAATCATGCCTCAAAGCTTCCAAAGACCAGGTTTCCTTCGAGAAAACTTGATTAAATAGAGCACTTTTGACACATAAGAAAGCCACCACTTAGCGTTATTTCTCCTGCACTCAATGTCAGCCTTTGTGGTAGCCATAGATGAAGATACATAGACAATCAACACTGTTACTTAAGAGCAAGAGAGATGTGGATGCTCGGTTCTTGGAGAAAGATGAAGTGCAGTGGTAAAAGTGACGCTTAGGCCCATCACTATTTATAGTCAAAAGAGACGTCCTAATAGGGCATCTTTAGCCACCAAATCGAGTCGAATCTGACGATCCATAACATGCAACTTTCATTTTTTAGAGCGCCCAAATATTAATGCGCCACATGTCTATATTCTAACTATTATAGCTTTCTCTCTAATTGTCATACTCCTACGAACTACAAATGTGGTTATGACCGATCATACAAACGCCTACGAAAGATCAAAACACCCTCGAATCTCTACACTCGAAACATTAACCGTAAGAATTTTGACTATCAAATAAATTAGTGTCTAAATTGGTCCATAGTTAATTAGAGACAAATTTAGTCATTAATTCTTTTGGCCATTAATTATATCAAATTTAGTATTAAGGAACTAAAATTGTTTTTTTGAGACTACAAATACTTTTGTTTAATTTGGAAATCGAAATCATAATTATCTAATATTGCAAGGATTAAATATATAATAACTAATAGAAAATAGACTCTTATTTAGTTAGATGAAATTTAAATTAGAAAAGCTGGTTTTAAGACTTTTGAAATTGGATTTTGAAAGCTAAATCAAGAAGAGGGGAGTAGGTAGTCGTTCTCATTAACACACTGCAGAAGAATATGAGAAAGAAAGCAGACAAATATATTGCATTTTTTACTCTAAGAAACAGACTGGCGCAACCGTGTGGCAAGGAAAGAAGAAATTCTAAAAATGATGAAATAGAAAGTATGAGATAGAATCCAAGCCACCAACCTAGCACAATATTAGAGCCAAGTATTTGAAGTAAAATGTGATTTTTTCAAAGAAAACTACTGAATCAATAGGAAGAAAAGAGGAAGCATGTTGATAATGGGATTGGTGGACTTTAAAAAAAGGAAGAGAATCGTGATATATTAAACTTCTTAATGAACAGCCCTACATAAGAATTTTATTAAACACTCAACTAGTGCATTGGGACTACCGTGACATCATAGAGGAGGTTTGCAAGAAAATGTTGCCTCCAGTGTGACAAAAATTGATAGACAATGAAGAGAAAGGACGTGTTAAGGGGAAGTTAACAATAAGAAAAAAAATGTATTTTTAACAATTACTTTCTTTTGTCAACTTTTTATATTATCGTTTACGTCACAAGTGATCTGACCATTTTAAATATACGAACTAATAAAATAGTGATACATAATTTATTATTAAAAAATTATTATAAAATTTATTAAAATATCATGGTCCTAACCATAAATAAAACATTTTCATTTCTAATTGGTTTAAAAAAAAAATATATGTCCATTAACAGTTTTAAAGCAACATGTAACTTGTACAATAATAATTTAACACAATTTTTTCAATTATAGAAATAAATTATGCATAAGTACTTACACAATAAAAACCTGTTTATTAAATGTTTAATTACGGTGCTTACCTAAATAAGGATATGAGGCTTAAAAGTTGAAATTAAATAAAAAAAAAAAACTAAAATTTGAAGCATAAAATTGATAACTCGTTAAAATTCAAACATTTTAACTTGTTTTGTTTTTTCAAACCTAATAGTCGGTTCATTTTGCTATTTGACATCTTAAAACTTAGAGTGTCAAAGTAGACAATATCGTTTATACGACTTCACTTACTACATATTGACTTAAAAAATAATTATTTCAATCCCATTTATTTTTAAATAAATAAAATATTTTTATAATTCAACTTGATCTACCAATGGTTGGTTGGTGAGTTAATGGCACTCACTCAGGAATATTTAATTTTATAATTTATTTTAAATTTTTATTGTAGTATAATAAAATTGGATTAACTCAATTTATATTTTATATCAGTGAAATCAAAGTATTAACCTAGTTTTTATATATGATTATAAATATAGTAATTAAAAAAATAAGTATTCACATATATAACTTGAAAAAAAATAAATTAAACATCCAAACTATTCACATATTATTAAATAATATTCTAATATTTAAAAAAATATAAATCATTCAACATAATGATTAAGTAAATTGGTTTAGTTTAACTCACATTTAAAAAAAGTTAAAAAAAATTCAACTGAATTATTATATATTACTTTATTCATATTCAAGAGATAAATGTAGATAAATCAAACACTTTATATATATATATATATATATATATATATATATATAAAGTGTTTAATTTGTGGATGAGAAGTAACATGTTCTAAACATTGCATTACTAATGTTGAAAGAAAAGTATTAAAACAAACAAGAATATTACTAGAAAGAAAGAAAAAACAATATAAAAGGTCTGAATATGATGTTTATGTTTTGAATTTCATATATTATTATATATAGAGAGAATTTATTAAATTTACGAGAGTCATAAGAAATTATTTAATATTTATGTTATGTATAAATATAATAAAATCACTTTTATTTTTTACTTTTTTTCTTTGTTATAGTGTAACGCTTGTGTCTTTCTATTTTATTTCATTTATAGATAAAATGAAAGAAAAATCTTAATATATATAAATAAATTATTTAATATTATACACAATATTATAAGAAATATAAACAATAAAATTATTCATTATGATAAATAAGACTGAATTAATGCATTAATAACAAATTATACAATAAAATTTAAAATCAATTTTAAAAAGTTCAAAAAAATGTTTTAGTTTAATTTGAAATTCTTTTATATTCATTGAATCGTATAGTTATTATATTTAAAACTTTTATTGTTAATTTTAACATATTTTTAACTAAAATTTTTAATTAGTTCACTTTACAAATACTTTAATTAAGATTTGTAAGAATACATGTTAGTGAAAACTTTACTTTATTTATAAGTTGATTTTGTAAAATATTTCTTAAAAATTTATAGGATTAGATTTTGCGTTGAAATTAAATTTCTAATTTTACAGAAGGGGAGAGAAAACTATCTTGATGCATTTTATGGGGATAATTACTCAATTTAATTAACTTATTCCCAAATAAATTATGATTCAATTGTTCCTAGGAGGGAAACATGGAAGCTTGTATGACTATGTCTTTTAGCTACTATACAAATATGGATATAATTAACTCTTCTCAAACCATTTTCTTTTGAAGAGTTTGTACGCATTGAGTTAAAGAATTATATCATCTTTAAACTGGTTTTTCGAGAAGAATAGTACAATTTTACTTTTTTTTTCTGCTTCAAATTCAGAAAAATTGTTTTATATTATATTAAAATGTAATCTAAGGGGCGGATCAATACGACTTATCTTCTTAAAAGTAGATTAAGAACTTACAAGTAGTTGAGTTTTTCTAGAAGTAACATAACATGGAATAGGTTGAAACCTATTTTTACATAGGTGAAACAAGTTTTTACACTGAACTTACAACGTTATATAAGTTATATATTGAAGACATTTTTATGTTGTTAAAAAGATAACCTATACAATGAAAAAAAGAAGAAGACATTTTTGACATATTAGATTTATATTAGATCTTGATTTAGATTTATGTTTATTACATTGTTTTGTTCCATTTGTATAATTGTTGTCCATTATTTATTTTTTTATCTTATTTTGTTTTGCTATTCCAAATCCTTTCCTTTCTCACGGTCTTGAGAGCATGATTCTAATGTGGTGGTATCATCGTCGTCATCATTGAATGCAATATGGACTTATCTTCCACTAACTTCTTATTCCACAACAGGTTGTCATCAATGTTATGCACATGATGAACTTCATTATTGTTAGGGCTCTTTCTGTGGCAAACTAACCTGATATACGTGTCACACCACTTTATATTTAATAAAAGGGTTAAATATGTTTTTAGTCTCTATATTTTGAGCGATTTTGGTTTTAGTCCCTCTTTTAAATTAAGGTACAATTTAGTCCTTCAACTTTAGAAAACTCTGGTTTTAGTCTTTTTTACCAATTTTTTTTAACTTTATTTGTTGTTTCAAACGTGTTTCTTAGTTAACATTAAGCAAAAAATGTGACAAACAGTGTAAACAATCCAAATGTTATAATAAAACGTACTTGAAACAGCAAATAAAGTTAAAAATTTTTGGTAAAAATGACTAAAAACCATAGTTTTCTAAAGTTGAAGGACTAAATTGTACCTTAATTTAAAAGAGGGACTAAAACCAAAATCGCCCCAAAGTATAGAGACTAAAAACATATTTAACCCTTAATAAAATGAAAAAAAAAAAGGTAATTTAGTTTTTTATAACTAAAATCGAGCCTCTATCTTTATTCCATCACTAGTAATACTTTTTATAGTTTATGAAATTCTTTTTCAAATACTTTATGAAAAATTTACAAAATCTATAAGAAAAAAAATAATTTATTTTATAAATTTTTATGTGAAATTCATAATGTTCTGGGTGTAGAGTCGATGATCTCCATCACACATTCTTTCACATTTTCCTCCAAATCAGCTTAGATAATCTTGAACACTTTCAATGGAAATCTTTCTCTATTTACACTCTAGACAGTCTAGGTGTACCTGTTAGAGACACTTTGACGTTCAAGTTAGTGAATAATTCGGTCACAATGGAATATTAAATTTGCAATAAATGTAATCACCTACCTCATTATCTTTAATCTCTATTTATAGGTTTCAAAATAGGTTTATTATTAGTGAAATCCTAATGTTTATTATTAGTGAAATCCTAATTACGGTTCAATCACAGTCCATTTTCCATTAAGTAATTCTTATCAGTAATGATTATGAGCCTTGTTTAAGGGCTTCTATTATTGGTGGTCGTCTGACCTCTCTGTTTCATATTTTCATGGTCATGTAGTCAATTGATATATGGTGAGGCAAACGTTTCATCGGGTGATACCTGGGTGTCGCGGTCCATTTGGACCGATTCTCCTCTCTCGTGGTTGTATCCGACTGACCACTTTATAGATTCGTATCCCCATACAGTACACATAAGAAAAATCTTATAAAATATAAAAGACTTGAGTAATAAATCTAGAAATGAATGGATAAAAAAATATCGTTTACATTTTTTTTTTCAATACTTCCTTATTCAAAGTCTGATAGAATCTCTTGAAAATGTTTATAATATTTTTTTGTAATATTTTATATTTTGCCTTTTTTATATTAGTCTAAACATCTCACTATTTTATACTTTTGAGCTACACTAATACTTTTATGTATAATTTGTCATTTGAATGAAATTAAGGAATAATTTTCAACACTAAAAGGTGGAAATAGATTTGTAACTTTTTTTAGTCCCATTTGAAATAAAATATAAGTGTTGCTTAATAAAATATTATTGTATAATTTAGATTTGACTTGGAGTGTTAAAACACGTTTTAATTAGAGGATGAAAACAACATGGAAGAGATTATTTAAAATAATAAAAAAAAAAGTATATGAATTGAGAACTTTTTCTAAGTCAATTTTTTTTTCCTTTTTCTTCCTCATGTTTTCTTTAATCAAACAAAATAGGTAAGCAGCGGCCGCATTTTTCCAATCAATTTTCTCTTATTCACACGTGAACATAAAAGCATAATGACCATCGACCAACTGGAAATAGAAAACTTAAGTTATTGAAACGAGTGACTAAAGAGTTTGAATTATTGTGGCTCTTTATGTATTAAGAATACTTAATTGGAAAAAGGGACCCAATAATAAATTCCGCAGCATTCGTAACCCAAAATCTTAATACGATAAATTTATATAAGTTTTTCAGTTGAAATATATGATATTTCATTCCTAGTTAAGAGCTAAGTTTTGAAAGCATTTTTTATAGGAAGAGAGAGTGATAATAGAGAATATATATATGAAAAGTATGGTAAAAGTGAAGAAAAGAAATGTGAATAAAGGTTGTTTTGAGTGATGAGAGAATAATCCCGTGAAGAATTTGACTTCATATTAGCACCACAAATTCTTCATAGTTGATTCACATTTACATCTGTAATTGGATCTATACCTAAAAGAACAAGAATCTCTGCTTTCTGTACTAAAATTTCCATCCCTACTTTCAGCCCCTTCTCCATAAAGCTTTGAACTTTCAAAAAGGATTAACCAATTTCTCGCTACACCTTATTCATGTGCTCCTGTTTTTCTACACTCTTTTCAAATAACAAAAAATGTGATTCTCCTATATATGTGTTACTCTCTCAAATCACTCTTGGAAGATATTTATTCAACTCATTGCATCAATCACCATTCATGTGCGTCTCAAACCTAAGATCTCACTTATGTTAGCTTCCACTCAAATACTCTTGTTAATCATAATTGGACCCACAAGTTTAATTTAAGGATCATAAGCCTAGGATGTTTCTCCAAAACAATTCATTTATCAAAAACTGTATATTCAAAATTAATTATTCATCGTTCATTTTTCACTTAACTTCTAAATCTATAAACACGCACTATAGAGCTATTCTCAACCAAGCTTTTCAATGTCTTCGTTTTTCACATTCCAAGATGTGACATTTTGTATGTTTCTCTTAATATAATTATAACTCTCAAAATGGAATTTGCAAATTTTAATATGGGCCGAAATTAAATCTAACTCGTTAAGAATTTGGTTCATTCCAATGAAATTGATGATGATATGACTTAGTATATAAAAAAAAAATATTTCACTCTTAACTTTATAGTTCAGTCTAAAATACAAATAAATTTTTATTTTTGATATTTTGGAAAATAGAGAGAGTCCCATGACACTTCATTCACTCTTTGTTTTTCTTTCTCATTAGTTATTTTCTTTTTATAAAATAGTTAAAATATAATATAAAATTATGATTTAGTTTTCGGAACCAATGATTTATTTATTATGTAAAATAAGAAAAACAAACTTCTAAAATAGGTTTTTGGATTTTTTTAGTTACATATTAAAACAGTGTTAAATTGAAAATAAAAAATATAATTTTTTTAATTAAGTGAACCAATCTATTTAACTTATAAATTCTTGATGACTGGAACTAAATTTTCCATTTTGATAACTATAAATATAATTCATTTGAATAAATAATTGAAATCACGGTGCCATAAATTTAATGATTAAATTAACAACTAAATTGTGTTTATGTTGGAGATTAATTCAAAGATGCTGTGGTTGTGTTTTAACAGTTTTTTTTTAATCTGACTCAGTAAAGCTGTTAGGTTTTTCTGTTATGTTTGTTAAGTTTTTGTTTCTTCTCTCGTTATCTAATTACTTGTATAAATTCTCGTTCCACCTCTATCTTTAATAATAAGTTGATGTAATTTAGATCAATGTCCTTGCACTCTTTTTTCTTTGTCGTATACTTCTGGTTTAGTTTCTAATAGTTTAAACTATAATGCTTAGCATGTATATAAGATTCAATTATCATAAGTGGTTTGACCATTGTCTAAAAACTCTTTTTTTAAACAATCTAAAATATTTTAAAGATAACTAAAATTCATATTTCAAGATATTACGTGAGTATAAATTATTTTGTAAACTATTAATATTTATATTATATACCGTAAAAATTATAAACTAGACTATTAAAATTTTGATTGAAATTTATCTGATTAAATTACCTGTTTAATTGATGTCGAATTAAAATAAAGTAATGGAAGTTCCAAACAACTATCGATTCGAATCCCTGATAGATATTTACGATTCCCTTTAGCTTTTCGATGTATAAAATACATACAAATAACAAATGATTCAGACGCAGCCAATTTGGATAATATTAAACGGAGATACTACTGGAGCTTCAATACGTGGTACAAATGTTTGAGATTGAGAGCATCTGTAAAAATATATTATTTCTGATTTTCACTATTTTTAGAAAATGAACAAATATTTTCTAATATATATTTAAGTCAATATTTTGAACTTATAAAATAAAAATATATATTTTATGAATTTTTAAAAATTATATTGTATTTTTTCACCTTCATCATTCTTTATTTATGAATAAGCTGATTTTCTTGGCCTACAAAAACATTACGATTTAATAACATTTTTATTCCTTAATATTAGTGTGACATCCGGGCACTGACAAGGACGGACAGTGATCGTCGGTGCAAGAGCCACGAACAAGGAGTGACTCCTAGTGGAAGGGACACATGGACGAATCGAACATATACCAAAAAGAGAGGAATCTATAGACTATATAGGTATGAGACTATATAGTTGAAGGATAGTTTAAAGGAATTGATTTGACTAATCATATCCAACAAAATACATTTGTTTTTTGGTAGCCTAACCCATAAAAACTTTATGGTTAAGTGTGGCCTGGAGTAATTTGGGATGGGTTCATTTCTGGAAATTTTCTCGGAGAGTGAATATGTTGTAATGATTTTTAAAATTTAAAAAATATAATTTAATTTCCATAAATTTTCAAAAGTAGCGTTAAAATAATTAAGTCTAAAAATAGTTATTTATAAGCACTTTTTTAATAAACTCACTCAAATATTTGTGATGTAATAAAAATAATTAATTATTCTTTTATAAATAAAATGAGTTAATTACAAAATTATCACGCAACTTTTATATTTATATTTTTAGTTGGAGATGGTTAGCACCACATCCTTTGCGATTTATTGGGGTTGCTTCAAGTAGTTTCATTCTTAGAGAAAAGTAACATGCCTCGTTTCTTAAAAAAAAAAATAGCTTTGGCAACATTCTCTTCCTTGATGATTGATCAAATTACTGTTCATGTTTATTTTGTTGTTCTTATAGTGAAATAATAGATAACTTGTACGTATAATAAGTTACATGTTTCGTAATTTTTGAAAAAACCATTTGATTGATTGGAGTTGGTACCTGCCATGTTTTTCAGTTTTTCATATACTGAGTTATGAAGAATAAAGAAAACTCCAACAATAAATATATTATATAGAACAAAAATACACATTTAAATTGATTATTTGAAATAAAATTTAACTTTATAAAATAAATATTTATTCCGTGTAATCCATAAGCTAATATATATATATATATTCTTAAATATCCCAAGAGAATCATTCATTTTATTATGATTGGATAAGCATATAGATATTTCTGAAGATCTGTTCAATAAAGGAATAATCTTGTCTATATACCTATTGTAAGTTTAAGGGTTTGATATGCCCATTCTGTGGGTGTCAAAACGACCTACCACAATAACATTCCAATTCGTCAAGTTAGGTTATCACGTTTTATATATATATAAAACAAAAACAGTGAAAACACGCAATACCGGAAAAATTAAAATACAAACAATATATTGTTTCAAAAAATCAAATTTCCAAATTAAAGTTTCAATCAGTTCTTAGTTTCATAAATATTAAAATTTTGCTAATTTTTATTTAGTTTTTCTGTATCACTTAAATATAATTATTTATATAGCGTTTTGCTGACAAAATAAAATATTTTTTACTAAAAGAATATTAAATATAAAAAGTTAATTTTTTCAAGAGATCATAACAACGTTAAGATATTTAATAAGATTTCAAATATTTAATATATTTAAATATTTTTAATATATAAAATATTACAAATATTATTTTTTTCCTTATACTTTATGTTTTATATTAAGTTTCCATATGTCGGATTAATTTAACTTTAGGGTAAAATTAAATCTAAGCTAATCCTATATTTTTGATTTACTCAATGTTAAATCTAACCTCCACCTTTCACTCCAATCGAAAGAGTAAAATGAGATTTTTATGTATTCATGATTTATACGTTTATTTTCTCGCTTAAAAATCGTGCTACGGTTATAACAGAGCTCCCCCAGATAATGTGCGATAAGAAAACATGTATTGTAATTAATTTAACTTATTAATACAAGATTAACTCCCAGTTAAAAATATAAAAATGAGAAATTATATTTTTATAAGAATTAAACGAAAAATAAAAATAAAAAAAGAATAGAATGAAGGGTGTTTTATACGAAGTGATCCACTCATTCCGTCATCCGTTCAATATATTCTGTGAGCAAAGCCATTGACTAAGTTATTGGACCTAATTGCCCATGGATCTTCTCCACTTTTTATGCATCTAAATATGGCCAACGTTGAACAACTACAATAATACATTCTAAAATTATACATAAATGCCAACATAATTTTTAATACATCAAACTATATATATTTTAATTTATTGATAAAAAAAATTCGTAATATGAAATTGTACTTTAATTATTAGATTGATAGACATCACTTTTTGGGTAAAAAGTCATTTAAGAATTAGAACTTCTAAGTTGGTGGGGCATATATTATGAGTTTAGGACATTGGATTCATAAGATACTTGCATTGGATAATAGATTTAGGATCTTAAGCCTTAAATAAGATATTAAATTATAAAAATAAAGCTTTTTTATATAAAAAATAGGATGAATTATTTAGTGACCTTCGTTCTTGATAGTAATTATGCAAAGATTTGTGAGTTTAGAATAGTGGTTTCATACTAACGTCATATATGTTATCACATCAATTATTTATGTCATTTTAATGTTTCATCATCAACATATTAGCAAAAGTATTTAAAACGTAAAATTTATTAAAACGACTTAATATTAGGAACCTTGTTTCCACAATAACCACTCTAGAGTTGAAAAGTATAACAAAAAAAAAAAAAAGCATTCCTCTACTCTTCAAAAGTAGTTTTATTGACTATTTCTAGCACCTACGTCTTTTCAGCACCAAAGAAAGGATAAATCGTTTATCAAATATGACATATAACTTTAAATTTTTGGAGTGTTCGAATTATTAAAATGTGTTTTAATTTACTAAAAGATCCTCGTTTACCATGAACATTTTCAAACCTGGACAAACACTGAGGATCCGAGGACACTTGTCATGTTTGGCACATTGAGGCCGTGCGTGACCCAGTACTTCTCACGTTCATTCGATCTTGTTTAAATTTAGGTCAAAATAAAAAATGAAAACGGTGGTGTCCTAAAAAGAGGGTGTCCGAAAAACAATGGCCTAGTTTCAAAGTAGCTTGGGCCGGGCCAGGGTAGACATTTTGTGGACAGCCCATGATATTATTATTTTATTTTAAATTTGTGATATTCGTCAATAAAAGGTTGGGAATCGGACTGCTCCTGCACAGACAAAACCCTATCCCTAAAAACCCTAATCCTGAAGCACTGTAACTGCTATGGCAAGAGCCATTTCCTCATCCTGCGCACGGTTCACCATGCGTCTTCTCTCCACCAGCACCTTCACTGCCACATTACCCAAACCCTCATCACTTTCACTCCCTTCGCGTCGTTTCCTTTTCCCTCTCTCCCATGCCATCGTTCCTCCCTCCACTCGCGTTGCCGGGATCCGCTGCCGTGTTAACAAAGCTGGCGACTCCGCCTACTCGCCTCTCAACTCTGGATCTTCGTCCTTCAGCGATCGCCCTCCCACTGAGATGGCGCCTCTTTTCCCCGGCTGCGACTACAACCACTGGCTCATCGTGATGGACAAGCCTGGTGGTGAGGGTGCCACCAAGGAGCAGATGATTGATTGCTACATCAAGACCCTTGCCAACGTTTTAGGAAGCGAAGAAGAAGCTAAGAAGAAGATTTACAATGTTTCCTGCTCGAGGTACTTTGGTTTCGGCTGTGAGATTGACGAGGAAACCTCTAATAAGTTAGAAGGTATGTCTCCTTCTGTAATGGAACTTTTTCGAGTGAGTGTTTGTTTCTCAACGTTGTCACTCTTTTATTTGTGTAGGGTTGCCTGGAGTTTTGTTTGTGCTGCCGGATTCATATGTCGATCCGGAAAACAAGGACTATGGCGGTGAGGGTTTAATGCTTTTCGTTTGGTGTCTTTTTAACTACTTATGGAGATTATTTTGCTACCAATTTCGATTTTTATTGTTCATTTCTAGTTTAGAAAATGTGAAAATAGGACTTTGTTTTTGTTTGTTTATTTTCTCAACAATGTTATAATGATGGTCTAGACTGAAAAAACAAGGTTTAAGTTGTGTGATGTATGGGTGTACATCTAATGTATAACTAAACTGTTCTATATGTGTACTTTGTGTAAATGTAGATTAGTAGAGATTCATATGTGTGATCATCATTTGGATTGGGTTTTTATTGCGTCTCTTTTTAACTTCTTATACTTAACTGTAATTGTTGTAGATGGATTGATGCGGATTGTCATTGTGAATATTGTGGAATTTTTTTTATTACAACACATGTAAAATTGTTCTTTGGGCTTCCTTAGAACTTTTTGGTGAGGGAAATTAAAAATTTCGGATTATGTTATTCTTCGTCTAAGTTTGAGTGTACACTACTGTTCTTTAATCAGCTGTCCATCTTGGCAAAGCTAAAAGCTCTCAATGGGTAATGGCTAGCTTTGAATGCTAATGGACTCATACTAATTTCTCTCTAATCCTGTTCTGTTACTTCACACAGTAATGGAGTCTCGGAATCATTGGAGTTGATATATTAGACTAAGTCATACGTTACTGTGTTCAGGCCAGTAATGCCAATTTTCTTGTGTGTGGTGTTTTTACCTTGTCTTCATATAACTTGTGGTGTTTAATTGTTCTTTATGGCGATGGTTGGTCACTTATTTAAAGTTAAAATGTTATCTGTTTTTGCTTACACTAATCTAATGAAACTCTGGAGTTCAGTACTTATGGTGCACACACAGTAAGTAAAAATCAGTAGAAAGAACCTTCAGAGAGAAAAAATATTGTACTTTTTTGTTCCTACCTTCATCTGCAGTCCATCTTGGCAAAGCTAGAAACTCTCAATGAGTAATGGCTAGTTTTGAATGCTAATGGACTCACATAAAATTCTCTTCTATCCTGTTCTGGTACTTCAAAAACTTGTGGAGTTTCAGAATCATTGGAGTTGATACATAAAAATTTTCTCTTCCATATCAGTAGTGCCAGAGTTTTCAATTCTGTTGTCACTAATCTGAATTTGAAAACTTCTCTGCCTTGCCTACGTTGTGATGAAACTCTAGAGTTCAGTATTTGTGAACATACTCAATAAGGCAAAGAAATCACTTTAATGGCTAGTTTTAATCTTCATTAATAAAAACATTGCTTTTCTCCCTTTAATGGCAGTCCATCTTGGCGAAGCTAAGAACTCAATGGGTAATGGCTAGCTTTGAATGCTAATGGACTAACATAAAATTCTCTTCAATCCTGTTCTGTTGCTTTACAATCTTTGGAGTTTCAGAATCATTGGAGTTGATATATAAAACAACTTGATATGTCTTGTCTTCAATGCCTGTACCCCTCCAATTTTTTGTTTGTGGAGTATTTACTCTCTTTTTTAGGTGTAGTGTCCATATGTACTCTATGAAGAAGGATTGTTACTCGTTTTAATTTAAAATCTCTCCGCATTCTGATGAAACTCTTGATTCAGTATTTCTGCACATACTAGAAAGGAACTAAAGTCACTAGAGCAACCTTTATAGAAAAATAGTGTACTTTTCTTCTTTTATTGGCTTTCCATCTTGACAAAGTAAAATTTCCACGTGTAATGGCTAGCTTTGAATTTCAAGTTACTCGTGAAAATTTCTTTATCCTATCTTTGGTGCTTAACAAAGATTTAGTTTCAGAATCATTGCGCTAGATACACGCATTACCCATCTTATGCCTCTTGAGTGTTTTGTTTACAATAACAGTGTACTAATTACTGAGTTATGTATAATTTTTAATGCTAATGGACCTTCATAGAATTTCTCTGCTTCATTTCTGTCATTTAATTCATTTAATGCTAATGGACTAAATGAATATTCGTTTTTCATTCTGGGTTGACCAATTTGAATTATCTTTCATTAA
The DNA here is from genome assembly GCA_036885675.1 of Vigna mungo. Classification (NCBI taxonomy): domain Eukaryota; kingdom Viridiplantae; phylum Streptophyta; class Magnoliopsida; order Fabales; family Fabaceae; genus Vigna; species Vigna mungo. The sequence goes on along the minus strand of CP144692.1, from coordinate 38,827,856 downwards.
TTGGTTAAGGCTTGTGTGTATTTATTCGTTTCTCTTTCGGTATTTTAGTGTAAAAAGTGAATGATTGTTATATGCTTCTTGGTTTTGAGCAATTTGAATTATCTTTCGTTAATTGGTTAAGGCTTCCGTGTATTTATTCGTTTCTTTTTTGGTATTTTAGTGTAAAAAGGGAATGATTTTTATATGTTTCTTGGTTTTGTCCACTTGGTAAGCGCATAACAATGACATTAATCCCTGGTTCAATAGAGTAGGTCAATGACAAGTCCTCTTGTTCTTTATTATTCATTCCCACTTCTATTGTTACAAATCCTTATTGATCTTATTCTTGGTTATCAATGTTTTCTTCATGTTCGCATGATAGACAAGCTATTTATCGGTTACAACATTTTTATTATTAATGGTGCAGCTGAATTATTTGTAAATGGAGAGATCGTCCAGAGGTCACCTGAAAGGCAGAGAAGAGTGGAACCACAACCACAAAGGCATCAAGACAGACCAAGATACAATGATAGAACAAGGTATGTCCGCCGCAGAGAGAACACGCAGTGAAAGACCAATTTGTGATAGGGAGAGGAATGTGTATATAAAACCATGGAAGTACTGTAACATGCACTGTTTCAGTCTTGCCTTTGGAGACATTTCTATATTATATTTATGGTGTCACTGACGATCTGAGTGCGGAGCTTTTATTGGTGTATTAGAACTCTTTTGTTTCAACTTTTTCTATAAACGGATCTTGAACTCTTTTCACCATGTGTTCTGCCCGACATAAAGTTGCCATATTTGGTTTCGATGCTTTCTTTTGATTTTGAATATTCTCAAATTCTATATAAAATGCAGTTTATGAGCGTACGTTGTAAAACTGAGACAGTGTTAGGCCGTAAGTTTGATGAAGGCAACGTTTTTGGGTAACTCAACCCACCTTCAAATTTAATGTGATGGAACTTCCTTCGCAATTTGATCATACCTTCTTCTCAGTAGTTATTTTTGTATGATTTTTGAAAGCTTATCATCAGCACTGTCGTTGTACGTCAAAGGTCTAGTTATAGGTGCATGATTCAAAAGACGGGGAATGGGAAGTCTGAATAGAAATGTTAATGGGTATGTTTCGTTTCTGTAAAACGTATTTTGTTGAAGGAGAATTTTGGAAGCACATGTTTAGGAAGAGAACTTCAGCGAGAAGGGGATGAACAGTAGCAATAGGTTAAATTTCACGCCTTTGCTTTTGAAAATGGGATGGCTTATCCAAAAGTAAATAATACTGTATACGATTCTTTCAAAAATTTGGTTGGCAATAAGGAAACTAAATTTCGCAGGGGAAAAATTAAAAGCATTCAGGGAGCTATTTAGTAATAAGTGTTAGAATGTGAGTGTCAGTATCAAGAATGATAGGTTATTGATGGGTTGAAAGTGAAGTTAGTTTGATTGGTAGATATAGATAATCTAAACTGTGTATGTAACGTTTTCCCCATAAAATACGAGCACCCTTGATCTTTCTGTCCCACTCAATATACGAGAGTAGTTTTTATATATACAACAAAACAACTACATTACAATATTAAAGTATGCCAAAATGTACATTAGAATGTCAAAAAGTTAATACTTTCGGTGAAAAACAAATTTACATATACTATATAAGTGGATATTTCGCTTCCAAGCTAGAGAACGGCGCCAAATGAGAAGTTTTAATACCAAAGATAATTTCAGAAATCGTAGCGAACTACTCAGATGGTAAATCTTGGTACACTAGATACAAATTGATACGAATGATTTTAGTTCAAAGAAGAGATGAATCAATGGATTTATTTTGTTTCTTAATTAATTATATTTGGTAGGAGTATATGGTTCTGGGTTGTTAGCTATTGTCTATTATGTATAGCTCCTTGGTTGTGGATACAAAATGGTGAGGAATCTCTATTCATCTTTCAACCATCATAAAAAAGGAGAATAAGATATTAATCACATCACATAGCTAACCTGTGCTTTTTCTCATATTTCAGCTATCAAGAAGTAAAAAATTGCTGCTGACCTTTACAAACAAACTAGTAGCTCACTATGATATTTTGTCAACAAAATAAGTGTGGAAGTGCTATCTAAAGGGTTCGATGGGAGAAGATTCTTCAAGAAAAGCTGCAGCTTCAAAGCATTCAACGGCTTCCATTGCCGATGTCCCCAGATCATCTCTGTAGAACAGTCCAAGATTGTACCAAGCAGATGGGTTTGTTCTGTCAAGGCGCAACGCATCAGTGAGTAGGCTTCTGACTATTGAAGATGATTGACCACCAAGTTGTCTAAGTACACACGCTGTAGATATCAAACTTGGCACATGGTTGGGATCAATATCTAATGCTTTCCTAAATGATTTCAGAGCCTCTGGATGAAGACCTCTGGCTTCAAAAAGTAAACCTGCAAAAACCTAACCTTTTTAAATTTTGCTACCTTAACAAAATCAGACTTAATAACTTAAGGAAGTTTGGAATCTAAAACACGTTAAGCTTCAAATAATTTAAGATTCCTATTTTTTGTGGAGAATTATATCCTTTCTAAAATTATATTGAAAACAAGCGATATACCTTTTGTGTGCCATCTAGAAGCAGAATAGGGATTAATAGCCTCAGATTTTGCCAGACAAACTTCAGCATCCTGCCACTGTGATAAGGCCATATACACATTGGCTAAATCATGCCATATTTCCATTTCCAGTCTTCTGTCACGGTTTCCCTTACTCTTCTGTATCACAAAAGTAAAGTTATTCTACATACATTAAAAAGGTAGAATTTAAATCGATTTTTAATATCTTTTTCCGCTTGATAATGAGTAATTTAATGAATTAAAGTGATATATGGCGCATATCTTTACAACCTTACATGCCGTGCCTAAACTTTTATTTTGGACCTGAAGAACAGCAAGAAGAAAAGTATACGTCTCCACCGCATTCTTTAATTTTCCCTGTGCAATCCTTAGTTTAGCTTTAGTTCTCAACAATTCTCCTTGATCCCATTTCCCACTTTGATCTAGAGCAGCATCGATAACAAGCTCTGCATCTTCAAACTTTCGTTGAGCAGATAAAATCCGCGCTAAAAGAATATATGCACTGACACTAGATCCACCCTCAAGCTTAATCAGTTTCTTTGCATGATCAATAGCAGTGCTCAACTTCCTCTGTTCAGCATATTCTAGACAAAGATGAAGGACAATATAAGGATCGCTCTCCCTCATCGTTCTCTCCGAATCCTTTAGAGCACTGAGTGCTTCAGACTGCAAAAAAATCTTCTCTGATTCAGAAGCGGCTGACCTGGATTTTGATGACAGTAGAACGCCTAGAAAGCAATTTACAATAGCTGCCATCTGCATGCACTTTCCATTCAGCTGAGAAATGGCTTTGAAAGAATATCTGATTCCTTCTTCATTGTAAATCTTCTTGTCTGCACAAATTTTTGAAGCTAGAAGTAGCTCCTTTATGCAGTCTGAGTTCTCTCTGTGATTCAGAGAGTTCCTTAGAAGATCCAAAGCAGTCGTATGTTCACCTTCTCCACAGTAACAAAGAGCTAGAGTATAGAATCTTTCTTTTCTGTCCATGTTTTCAGGAAGCAATTCCTCAACCTGCTGAGCTAGAGTCATGAATTCCCCAGAAACACTTAGAGCAAACGAAAGGTGATCAATTAACGAAGGGTCCCATTCAATGTATCCAAGAATAAATTTTCTCAGCAAAATCAGAAGCAGAAGAACAGCCTCTTCTAAGTTGCTTCTTGGCACAAAGGAACCATCCAACTGAGAGCGGAGAGCAGGAGGGCTAGCTTCACAACCACTATACAGAAGAAAAAAAGCAAATTCCTTTTGTATTCTTGCGCTGGCTTTACTGCCAAGATTCCAATGATAAAGAAGGGCCCTCCTAAACGATGAGATAACGTCTTGAGGAGAGCCTGCAAGCTTCCACAACTCTGGAAGCAGTTCCACAGCATTTGCCACTGTCTCTTGCAGTTTACAGTCCGAAATTAAGTTTTCAGGCCACCCTTCTGGTAAAGCTGATTCAACAGTGTCTAAAATCGTCTTGCATGACTGGGCAGCATCTGCAAGTAAGCAAAACCATAGACTTTAAACTAACTGATTTTGATATATTTATTGTTGAAAGGAATCGAGCCTTTCCACCGAAACCAGAGACAAAGTGCAAGATCATTAACATGGTATGCATGGATATAGTTAATGAGAACTAAAACGATGAAAGAAACACCTTGAAACCTTCCTAGAGCCTGCAACGATTTGGCCTTGAGAAAGACAGCTTCAAGAATTAAAGTAACAGCATGCATTGACATAGGAGGCTGAGCATCACTTTGCGAACGGCGTCTATTAGGCTCACATCTTCTAGATATAGAAACTTTAATCTTGGGAACAACAGTAGCAATATCTATTCCTTCAAACACATGAAGTGCAGCTTCGACATTGCCTTTCTGATACTCAAGTCTTCCAAGCAAAGCTCTAGCTTCCTATTGTGAAACAAGTCACTTAGTTTCATAATATCTTATAAGAGGCTAACATAATCTCTGCACAACACCCTCGCTCTAATATTATAATCTGATATTCCACATTGAAAAAGTTTGCACAGTACGATATATAAAACTTTAATCAAGTGTTCTTCGGCTTATCTATTTCAACCTATAAATGGCTTTTTTCTCAATAAATGCAGAATACCATTTACGTATCACTTAAAACATCATATACATCACAACTCTGTTTGGAAAAGCTATTCAACAGTGTATACGGCAGAGGAATCAATTCAAACTTGTAAGATAAGTGTCTGCCTCTAAAACAGAAAAAATTGAAGTAGTCAAATTAAAAAATTGATCGTTTCCAGCATTATGTCTCTGCTATTTCTTCGAAAAACGCTTAACACAAGTAAACACGGGTTGGGATGTTAAGTTGAAGAATCTAAAGGTGATGCTAGATGAGAATAAGAGGCAAGAAAAAACATAATCTGACCTCATAGTTTAAATAACCACTTTCACGAAGAGAAGACTCTGCTTCTTCAATGTTGGTATTGTCAATCTTTGTGTCGTTTTCACCAGGACGAGAAAAGCCACCACTTGCTGAATAATCTCTGGTTGCTAAGGACTCCGATGAGTAGCCTAATTCATCCACCTTTAACTGCTCCCCAGAGCATATACACTTAATCATTTTTCTCAATCTTAGGCTTATCTGCTTTTTACTTATCAAACTCTTAGCTCTCATACTGAAACATTCCACTCGGTTTCCTGAAACATCATCATACAATAACAGAAGAAGAAGAAGCTATTCAAAATTACATGCATATACTCGTGTACTTGGCATATATTATATGCAAACAAAAAGCTTGGTATTCCTAAGCCCTACTATGTCAGCTTTTCAACATCAAATTTTGTGCATTTGCTTGCTTTGAAATACACGATAACGCAATTCCCGGTTTAAAAGTATGGTTTTTCAGAACTGGGTACCTAACATCTGACATAACCGAGTCAACCAAAGGATCTGATCAAAATTCAACATTTACTTACCCAACTTGCTGATCAACAAAACTAGGAAGCAAAGGAGTTAATTTTAAAAAGTAATAAAAGAAGAAATGACCAAACTACCTAGTGAATGCAATGGCGAAGTGAAGTGCTGTAAAAGGAAAGAGGGTGATTTGATTTGTTTACCTAAAGTTGAATGTAAGGAAAGGCCTTATCGGAATCATAGAGAGAAGAAGAAATGATAGGAAAAGAACGTAAAAGAGGTAGAAAGAGGAAGGAAAAAGTGTTTTTTCCATGATAGAAAAAGTATAGACTTAACCCACAAGACAAAAGAAAATGAGTGTGCAAGTCCATGTCCTGTTAAATTAACCCATGAAATGATTTTCTCTTGAGAAGCAAGAATCCAAAGCTGCAGATGCTTTAAACAACCTTTTTGTCTTTTTTGGTAATTTTCAATGTTAAAGGATGAGTTAAATTGACTGTTTCTTCTGCTCCAACTTCAAATAGTAGTAGTAGCTTCTAACTCATGACGCTGCATTAAATTATTCATATCAAACTTCTGAATCTCTCAGACCTGAACTTTGAATCTTCTACCCCAAGGAAAAAGGCACCTCTTGTTCACTACGTCTTCTCTTTTTATTTTTTTAATTAATATTCTGTCTGCCACTGCCACTCTTTACAATGACCTATTCTCCATTCTAACTGTGTGTTTCAAAATTTAAATATCTATTTTCATTCCTTTTTTTCAGTCTTTATTTTACTCTTTACAAAAATTTACTATATTACTTCATACACTTTATTTACACTTTTAACATGAATAAAGACATTGTTTACTATTGGTTTATTGCAGACTTTCTGGAAATCCATGCATATATATTATTGAAAAAGAATTAACATTTTATATTTTGCATTAGAAAAAGTTAACATTCAATCTATGTCATAATGGTGTTAGAATTGCTGCATTTAAATTGAAGATGATGGTTGTCCCAGTACAAAAATAATTTTTTGTATTGTTGTGGCAAAGCATTTAGATCTTAAAATTAAATGACGATGACTATGAATTGTGTAGGTTGGTGTGCGAGTTAAAGTCAGGCTGTGCCGTATATTAATTTAAGTGATTTTGAGAGGACGAAAGGAGTAGGTGAGAAGAGAAAGAAATTGGCAGAAGAAAAATCATGGAATTCAACTTGTGTTTGCTTATGTCTATATGTATTACTGAAAAAAGAAAAAGGAAGAAAATTGATATAATTGTTAAAGTGAGTTGAAAGAAGAAAAAAGAATTACAAATACATTTCATGTTTTCCTTTTGTATGCATTGACCAAAGAATTTTCAATTAATACATGTAATTCCTTTTTCTCCAGTATGTGCTTTTTTTTATTCATTTAAGATTTGGTATTAGCGATGAAAGAAAAAACAATTTTCTCTCTTCAAAATACTATTCATGGAAAAAACAATTTTACCCACAAATTTTGAGTGTTTCACATAAATTTGAAGTATGAAAAATGGCATCAAGCACAGTCCCAAGGGAGAGATTGCGACAGAGATCTGCCCATAAAACTGTTACCACTAAGTTCATCACTTCTAAGTCCATTTCTAGGTTTGCCACAATCACAAATAATTACCGGAAATGGAGAAGGAGACGATAACTCTAAGGTGTTGTAGTTTGCTACCAAAAATATTTTATATTCTTTTATAAAGTTGAGGAATCAAATTGATACACATTTTGAAAGTGGATATGAAATACAACTTTAGTAAATACACTGAAACCCGAAAATACATTTCACCCAATATTTTAATATGCTAAATAATAAAAAATTTCATATTTTTTAATTAAACTATTATCATTTATTTTATATGTTAGTTGAGTAACTTACAAAAATGTTATTTTCTCTTATCATTGTTATGACAAAGGTTATTTTAATTTCCTCCTTTTATTGAAATTTGATATTTTGTAATTATTATAACAATAAAAACAACAAAAATCACATAGCATTTTATATTAACGATAATATCTTTGTATAAACAAATAAAGAAGATAATTAATAGATATAAAAAATGTTAGTTCTTAATATAATAAAATTATTTGGTAGAAATTAATTAAAAATATTTAGATTTATGAGGACTTAAAAAAATTAATTAAACTTATAATAAATTAATTTCATGTGATAAAGTAAAAATAATAAATTATGTTTATAATTAGTTATAATTATATTCTATAATATATGAAAATAAATATATAAGTAATATTAAATGAATAATAATAGAAATAATTTTATTTATACTATTATTATACTATATTGTTGTTTAGTGTTGTCAAAATGAGTTAGAACCAACGCGCAAACTCAACCCACCATAGATTCGGGTCAGGTTGGGTTTGAGAAAAATGTAATTTTTTTTACGGGTCAATTTTCAACCTGATCTATTTAGAACCCAGTTTTTTGTGTTTGCTTTTGGATTACATTTAAATTGTATGCTACTTCTTTTTATTTTGAGTTGTCTTTGGAGTTTAATACCATTTTAGAATGAAATCTATTTAGATTTGAATTACAAAAATTTAAAAACCTTGTAATTGAGTGAGGGGTGTTGCTCCCTCCACCTCCCCAAGTGCTGCACCTCTCAACTATTTTAATTTATTTCAAAAATATTTTACACATCTCCACTGTTTTTTTTATTCTAAAAATACCCCACACCTCCCACTATCCTTAAAAATATTTCTCTTTCTCTTTCTACATTAATGGAACATAATAATACTTCTACCATTTTCATTTTATAAAATTAAAAGTTAGATGCAAATATAAAATAATAAACATAATAATATTAATAGTAAATAATGATATATTATTATTAGTATTATATACTAACTTTTATAATGACGAAAGAACTAAATAAATTCTAAATCTTTAACAAATAACTTTTTTTTATATTTTAAGTATTTAATAATGTTTTTATATTATTTATCTAATAAATTAAATATTTTATTCAAGTTATTTGAGTCAAATATGTCGTGAGTTAAAACATAATATAATGTTAAAAATTATAGATATTATATGTAAAAAAAACACACATATATAAACATTTTTACAGAAATTTAGAACAAAATTTTACTATTTATTAAGTAATTTGAAAAGAAAAAAATATATTCAAGAGCCAAAATAAGATTGAATCAAACGTATTTAAGAAAATATATCAAAAGTGTAAATTTATTTGAGTCATGTAAATGCTCCATTAATGAGCCATGTCCGTTAATGTAGAGAGAGAAAGAGAAAGATTGTTAAAGATAGTGGGGAGTTGTAGGGTATTTTTGAAATAAAATTTGAGTCATGTAAATGCTCCATTAATGAGCCATGTTCGTTAATGTAGAGAGAGAAAGAGAAAGATTGTTAAAGATAGTGGGGAGATGTAGGGTATTTTTGAAATAAAAGAAAATAGTAGGGAGGTGTAGAATATTTTTGAAATAAATTAAAATAGTGGGGAGGTGCAAGACCCACTTGGGGAGGTGGAGGGAGCAACACCCTTGAGTGAGTCTGTGAGGTAACTCCATTTAATCCATCAACCTGTGATGGGTCGGGCTGGGTTCAAATTTTTTCGACTTACTGATAAGTGAGCCGGATTGGATTGACTCGCTGAATTACCAACTCGTGAGTTGGGTGGGTTACCTGTGTTGAAAGCATTACTGTTTAACATGTCATATTTTAATTAGATAAATTTATCTTTCAACAAATAAAAATTAATTGATTTAATTATTTGATAAAGTGAGTAATTGACTCACTTTTCTTTATTTTAAACTAATTAAATAACGAAATTATTATTATTTAATTTTTAACTAAATTAAATTTATAGCAATAAAGACACTTTAATCATTTCATAAACATATTAATTTATAACTTTTTAAAATTAATTATATCGATTAAATAATTTATTATTATTTTATTCATTTTTCTTTACTTTTCATATTTTTCGAATCTAAACATTTGTGCTCTTCATTCTCTTTTTCTTTTTAACTCAATCATTTATACTCTTAAATCAAACAAATCCGAGGAGACTTTTGGTGAGAAATAAAACAAAAACAGTAGAATCATTACAAATTAAAATAACATTTTTTTTTGCCATGTTAAATATATTACAAATTGTTAATACTATGTGTATTTATGAAGAAAACTTTGGAAACATGCAGATATTCTAACATAATTTACGCACTTGCAGTTTATGTGAGGACAAGCTGACACACACCTTCGTTTTCGTCTTATAAGGGCTTTGATGACCAAATTTAACATCTAATTTGCATTTTCATTAGTATCTTGGGTTAGGTATTTATGTCTCGTTCTATATTTGGGCCGTGTTGAGCCCATTAATAGCATTTTCTTTTAAACATTTGGCAGGCATAATTCTATGCAAAACAAAATATAACTATAGGATGTGATTTCAACATTATCCTTCTGAGCATAGGTTGAAATTTTTTAAGTTAAAGTAAAAAGTTTTTATTTTTTCTCTCTCCTATTTAACTCACGCCACTTATTAACATACACACATTTACTTTACTTGAAACCGTAGCCGTTGCACTCCCTTTGCCTCTATCTACACTGATTTTTGTTGCTTTACATGGCTTTACGCTGCTTTATGCATGAAATTGTCCTTCATCGCTGCCAAGTACCACACATTGTATTTTGTTGTCCTTCAAATATGTTCACTTTCATTTGAGATTTATAGTCTATACTAGAGGATGTATATGGTTATAATGAGGTTCGAAATCCGGTAAAAGTTTAATCAAATTTTTAAATTTGATAAAAGTTTAATCGAATTTCAAAATTTAGTGTAATCTTGATTGAATTTTGAAATTCATTTTCTATATGTTTTTATATTTGTGTCTAGATTTTAATATTTGATGAATTTGTGTGTCGATAAGAACATATTGAATTGAAAGTTCTTTACAAAATAAATGGAGAAGGTGACATATAACATCAGATTGTAGAAAACACAGGTTGAAGAAGCTGATGTTGATGCTCACGAGGAGCATAACAATATTATTGAACAACACGAAGTTATTGAGGATAGTGGTGTTGTTTGTAGGTATTGTTGTAATGATAATTAGTGTAGGTTTTATTTGGAATGTGAAGATGACTTCCCAAATTTATTAGGTATGTAGTTGACTATATAAAGTCCGATAATAAATGTCTCCTTCTTCTGTATTGCGACAACAAGAAAAAAGTGGTTATGTGTTGTGCACCTCATTTCTAAAGTCAGCATTGACAGAATTCCTATGGCCAATTACTCCTATATATACAAACGTCTCTTTCATATGCTATATTTTCTTTAATTTATATCACTTAAATAATTTAAAATCGAGTTAATTATCATGATCAAATCCTCACTCTCTTCCATACCTTTTTATCATTATAGCAAAGACACATATTTACATAGCAAAAATTATTAAATTTTCCAACTAGAAAGAAAAAAGATCGGAATAGATTAATTCATACGCAGAGATGAAACTAAAAAATTGATTTTTACTTTTGAGTTATCCACTTAATAAAAGTAAAATATATGTCCATTAATCATTTTATACAAATCTTCTATAATATGAGGATTCAATTTAATTACATTAATCATCAATTAAAATACAAATGTTTTATGTAATGAAAATAGACTATAATTTAATCTTTACTAAATTGTTCAACTTTTTTTTTTCTTAACGTATACTATTTCACATCACTTAAAAATCCAGCTTTCATCTTATTATGAACTGCAGTCTTTACAATATATTCATAGCTACAAAAGGATATTGTTTTGTAGTGATAATTGGAATCAAGTAGTGTGAGAATTAAAATAATAACCCTATATATAAGAAGATTAAGTTTGACTCTCTTTTTTTTTTAGATTTTGGCAACCAATCACATATATCAGAAATAGTTTAAAACTTTTTAAACTGTGAAATAGTTTCACCTAATCAAAGTGTTCAAATTGTATCCTCAATCATGTTATCTTGTGTTCAGTAAAATTTGTGTACTAAATTTTGTTACTAATTGATAAATGTCATCAATTCTGAACACATCTCTTTTGCATCTCGAGTTAAGAATGAGTTATTTTACCTACTTATGAGTTTCTGAACTAAATTCCTACAATTGGAAATCTTTCACTGCACTGTAATCATTTCTCCATAATCACGCCATCATGTTCATGTTGGTCCTTCCATATACGTACGGTAAAATGACGAGCAATCAAATATTATATGCATGCTCACCTTTTCACAAATAAGATCCAAAACTTATAGCCAATTTATCCCATCTATCTTCTTGCTCAGAAATTAATGGTGAGCTAAAACTTATTTGTTCAAAATAATGTTTTGACACCAATTGTATACCTACTGAAAGAGATTAAAAAAGTAAAATATAAAAATATGCATGTGATAGGTAATATAATTATTTGTTAAGAAACAGTTTTTTTTTTAAATAAACATTACTTTGTTTAGAACGAATGAACATAAAGGATTATAAATCACATTCTTCAAAAAGGTTAGAAATTTCAAGAATTTAATCGTAAAATTAAATTTAAATTATTTAACAATAGCATGCTACGATAAAAGTCACAATTTTCTACGAATGAGTTTGTTTCATTAAAAATATTGATATTGAGATACTTTTGTATTTATTTGACATATAATATAAATATAAAATAGTAATAAAAGAATAACTTTTTATATAAAAATAAAATTAATATTATCACACTATGCATGAGATGTTGCAACGCTTGAAAATACCTGTCATTTTGTTCTTATGGAAGACACAGGGAAAAAAAAGAGAGTAAACATCACTCTCATGCTTTCATGCTTTCATTTAACATTAAGTATTAAAGAAAACGAGGAGTAGTACATAAATATTATAAGAAAAACCAAAAGAGCAAATAATTCTCTTTCACTCGGACCATATTTTCTATACCAATCAACATAGCTAATGCAAAGACGACGTTGAAATATAAGTTTGTCATGCATGCAACGTCAACAATGCTCAGGGGTGTCCAATTCCACCACCGCCACCTCCTCCACCGCCGCCGCCAAATCCACCTCCAGATCCTCCGCCGAATCCACCTCCAGATCCTCCGCCAAATCCACCACCAGCACCACCACCGCCACCGAATCCACCACCACCGCCAAAGCCTCCACCTTTGCCTATTCCTCCTCCAATGCCACCACCTTTTCCAATTCCCCCACCAAAACCTCCACCTTTGCCAATTCCACCTCCTATACCACCACCTTTTCCAAAGCCTCCGCCACCACCTAAACCTCCACCTTTGCCAATTCCTCCTCCAACACCTCCCCCTTTTCCAAAGCCACCACCACCACCTAAACCTCCACCTTTGCCAATTCCTCCTCCAATACCACCACCTTTTCCAAAGCCACCACCGCCACCTAAACCTCCACCTTTGCCAATTCCTCCTCCAACACCACCACCTTTGCCAATTCCACCTCCTACGCCACCACCTTTTCCAAAGCCACCGCCGCCGCCTAAACCTCCGCCTTTTCCAATTCCTCCTCCAACACCACCACCTTTTCCAAAACCACCACCACCACCTAAACCTCCACCTTTACCAATTCCACCTCCAACACCACCACCTTTTCCAAAGCCACCACCACCACCTAAACCTCCACCTTTGCCAATTCCTCCTCCAACACCACCACCTTTTCCAAAACCACCACCGCCGCCTAATCCTCCCCCTTTGCCAATTCCACCTCCAACACCACCACCTTTTCCAAAACCACCACCAGCACCTCCTCCAATGCCACCACCCTTTCCAAACCCTCCACCAGCACCACCACCAAGTCCTCCACCTTTACCTATCCCGCCTCCTTTACCAAACCCTCCACCAGCTCCACCTCCAATCCCATGTCCACCCCCAGCTCCACCACCAAACCCTCCTCCAGCACCACCACCTCCACCTGCTCCTCCTCCTCCGCCAAACCCTCCTCCACCTCCAAACCCTCCACCGGCTCCTCCTCCTCCACCAAACCCACCTCCGAACCCTCCCCCTCCTCCTGCTCCTCCACCAATTCCACCACCGAACCCACCTCCCTTCCCAAACCCTACATTCTTTTCTTCATCATTTTTCACAGTTACTACATCCCTTGCAACCACATTGGCAACAAAGGCATGAACACAAAGCAATAACAACAAACCTAATCTTTTGTTCCTTAGCAACATTTTTAATTGCTAGCCACTCACTCACTGACACTCTTCAATCCTCGTTGGTGAAGTTTGTAGAAGTATGAAGGGCTTTTATAACCCAGAGGATCCATATCGCAATCACAAGCTGGACCCTCTCGGTGACTTTAATTGGTTTCAACCACTAACTGTTTACGGCATTTAATGCACACCGTTTTGCAATTATTCATCGCCTGTTTGGCGCACCTTCATTTCACACTGAAGAAGTAATGTGTATCCCTTCAAAACTTTGTACTAGTGGACTGACACAATGAAACTAGCGCCAATTTCAAAACCCCACATGGCCATAGCTGAATAATAAATTTTTACTATTACCTATCATGTCGACTATAGTCCTTCTTCCACTGGCCATGCTTTGCATTGCCTATATGCCATTCTCGTGCTTCATTCAATGAGCAAATTCTAGTTCTATTTCTGCAACTTGTCTTTATGTGGGTACATGAAATTTGTTCTCTGTTCCCATTCATCATGTGTGCCTTAATTGTTATGTGCAATACACACAAGTGTACTTGATAGGTTATGATGTGTGATATATATACATAGCAGTGTTTGAATGAAAAGAAGTTGCATGGATGTTTCCGATCTAATCTCCATAAGTTAGATTAGAATTAGGAAAGATAATTATACGTTTTTCTGCATAATCCGATATAGTATAGGAATTAGTTAGCTTGTGAAAGGAGTGTCCGAAATCATATAAATTAAACTTGAGCTTATTAAAATCAGTGGGTTAGTTGGGCTTTATTACACTTTGTAAGCATTTGCCGACCAGTAGCAGTGAATTGCACACTATGTGGCTTTCACAGTTGAAAAATATCTGAGGCAAGATTCAATGAATACAGTAATCTGAAATGAAAACTAATTATAAATCTACGTTAGGCAACGTACGTATAGTAAATATCATGGGCCCAAGCGAAGTCCTCTCACAGAAAAATTAAGTGTTGTATTAAGATTCATCAAAGTTTTGGAAGAAAGAAGTGCTTTGGTGAAGCAGTGCATGTGCTCGGCAGATGCATTATTAATGCCCAGTGGAATTCTATTTTGATCTCCAGATCTGTGTGCCTGGCATCCATATATATATATATATATATATATATATATATATATATATATATATATATATATATCACCAAATTAAAGTAACCAGATAACAGAAAGAGACCCACAGTATTGCCTCACTGTATTTTGTTTTTCTGTAGGACAATGATATTTTAACAACTCTTTTTTAATAACTTTTTGACAACAGGACACGTGTCACTATTTTATTGGTTTGTTTGAATTTATTCTAAAAGAATATTTGAAACCGACTAATCAGAAACTGTCATGCGTTGTCAAAAAGTTGGTAAAAAAAGAGTTGTTAAAGAAACTTTTTCCTTTTCTTTAACATACGAAAGATGGGACGGGACCGGACAGCGTCTTTCACTGTATCTCTCAATTTTTTTTACGTCAAAATTCATATTCACCTGTTTCCGAATATCTGTTGAATATGAAATCTTAGTTTAATCCATGTCTCAGA
Organism: Vigna mungo; assembly: GCA_036885675.1. Lineage (NCBI taxonomy): Eukaryota > Viridiplantae > Streptophyta > Magnoliopsida > Fabales > Fabaceae > Vigna > Vigna mungo. Next base: position 38,812,646 of record CP144692.1, on the reverse strand, counting down.
CAAGAGTGTCTTATCGTGTCCTATTAAGTAAGTAATTTAATTGTAAAAAAAAAATCATAACAAAAATATAATGTTAAATATTAAGTATCAATAGGAGATACATCTTTTTCAATGTCTAATTTTAAAAAGTAAATCTATTGACTTATTGGTGCTACCCAATATACTCCATTTCTCTAATTATAACCTATAAAGTACCGTTTAGTTAGAGCTTCATTTAATGTTTGTATCCCACACTGATGTTTGTAAAGTTTAAATTGTTTATGGAAGCAAAACCTGGCACGGTATGATTGAAGATTTTGATCATTCCTTAAAGTATAATAATTTTGGGACCATATAAAAACTCTAGCAAATGCCACAGTAAATTTTGGAAGGAATAATTGTTTTGGTTTTTGATCCTATCAGTGGTAGCAGTAGAGTATGTCTTTGTCTTACCTCATGTGTATATAAGTTGAAAAAGAGAAAACATTAAATGCCCAACTCAACTTGTACAGTTAGAGTTGGTTTTCAGGCCTCCAAATATGACCAAGCTCTCTCACTTCCCATTCATAAAATAATTGCCCATAAATGTTATTGCCAAAGTGAATGTCTATTTCGAGGTGTGAATTTTGCTAATGGTCTATGGATAAGTCCTAGCCTCTCTTTATTAAGCTCTTTTTAGAGGTTTAAAACGAGGGTTAAAAATGCGTTTCAACTCCAAAACTTTGTCCCAAGTGAGTTAAAGTAATAGCTAAAGCACTTTTGGTTTCCTTTAATTGATTCTTAATAATTAATACTTTGAATATTAATCAAAATCGAGTTAAATTATTATCCAAAACAAAAACAAACCAACTCATAAAATACAAATACTAGTTGACTTAAGTCAAAAATCAAGATGGACTTATTTAGATCGAAGATTAAAACAGATCAATCCAGATTAAAGATTGAGTTGAGCTTACCCAAACCAAAGATAAAAACAAATCAGATCAGACCAAAAATCAAGATGTATCAATTCAGGCTAGCTCGAACTAAAAACCAAAACCATCTTATATAAGTTGAAAACCAACACAGCACAAGTTGAAGACCAAATTGTACCGACAAACACAAAATTCATGAACAACTCTAATTTATTATAGCTGCTTCATAAGAAATTCAATTCTCTTTCCTTTTCTGAGTCAACTATTACTAGTAAAAATAAACAATCGGTTTAGCCTTTGCCCGTAGTTCTCTTTTTTAGTTAACTATTACATAGTAAAAAGAATCAATAGGTTTAGCCATTACCAGTAAAAAGTACTTCGTTGCATCATCTATACTATATGGATCAAACAGAAATAGTTATAAAAACTTAATAGTGTAAAAGTGTTATTTAACAAGTCTTTTTACCCGTGAGGTAGGGTGTCACGGGATTTTTGAGAGCGAAATTTAATATTTATTTACAAAATTGGACTTTATAATTTATAAAAAGAATGAGTAATTTAATGAATATGTTTGAATAATAATAATAACAATAATAAATAATAATAATAATAATAATAATAATAATAATAATAATAATAATAATAATAATGTTGCAGTTGGAGGACGATGGAGATAAATAACAGAGGAAGAGAAGCTTGAGTGTGTAAATGCAGGAACAAAGGTTTCAGAAAAAAGAAAAGTGACACACCTCACACAAAATTTATCGTTGTTATTTTTTAAAGACTAAATTAAGAGTTTTCTAATTAAGAGGATGAAAATGAACAAATCTTTCGAAGAGAAACGAAACTCAAATAACATAATAGTTTAGGAACTAAATATATTATTATTATTATTATTATTATTATTATTATTATTATTATTGTTATTATTATTATTAATTATTATTATTATTATTATACATTCTATATTGAACAAAAACCAGGCCTTGAGAAATAAAACATAAATTTATACTGAAATTGAGATCATGTTAGTTTAATTGAAATTGAAAAGAAGATGGAGGAAACAATTATAAGTGACGACGGGTAACAATTTTTACTGATTTAATCAGTATCGGACCAATTTAATCAGTATGAGAGGAAAAGGAATATGAATCAAGTTATTGTTAAGAGGCAGTGTTTGCATGGAATGCGAGGGTATTAAGGTACATGAGAATGAGATAGAAGGAGTATATATTAAGGGGTGCAAAAGGTAAGGCCTGGGTTTAAATTCATCTAGGATCTGACCCAAACCCATTATGAGGAGTTGCAGTATTGGGGGACTTGACAACAGAAAAATACAAAAAGAAAGTGACAGTTGAAAACGTGCTAGCTAGCTGATAATTGATGCTAGTGGAGGAATTGGTAATGGGGTAGACATCAAAGATTCGTTCTCATGTTCTTCCTTTTGTACTATTATTAAATTATATTAGTCTACATATAAATTATTAGGTTTATGTTGACAATTAAAAAAATGATACTTTGGGGAAATTTTCAATTAACAAACCAATTTTTATATACTAATAACGCATGACAATTCAATTAGTAAATTTAGAATCACATTATAATAAAAAATTATGAATATAATTATATAACATGAAGGTTAAATAAAAAGGAAAGGAAAAACAAAGGAACTATGTATTAGACCAGTATGGTAAAAACTTATTTGACAATAATTTCTGAATGTGGAGATTCTTAGAAAAAAAATGTATTTTTAACAACCTTTTTTGATAATTTTTTTACAATTATTTATGTGGCAGCTTGTGATTTGTCTGCTTCAAATATATGAATCAATAAAATAGTGATACATTATTTATTATAAAAAAAATGTTAAAATATCATAATCCTTTCTATAGATGAAACATTGAATGTGAAGGTGGTTGGTCTAGCTAGTCAGTGCAATTTATTATAAAAGTGAGAGGTGGAGAAGCTGAATGCATTGTTGTGGCTCTACTGGTGGAGACAGTGATGTGTAGTTGGCGTTTTGAGGTGAGATATAAATGTGTGTTTGGGATGCATGGTTGATAGAGAAAATCTAATAGCTTTGTAAAAAGTGTTTTCATGATGTTGTAAACGTCCATGGTGGTCAAGGAATGAATTTGAATTTGGAATTGATTCTTTGTGGGTGGTACCTATTATAAAACTTCATGAAAGAAAAGAGAATTGGTTTGTATGAGGGGATAGAACCGATTCCAAAGAACCATTTGTTGAGAACTTCGTGTATGTCTTAATTCCTACAAATTATAATGTTTCCTTGGATGATTTTTCTCGTTCAATTTTTATTTACATTTCAAGGCCCTTTTCCTTTTCTCAATATATTTATTGCCAATTATTTGTTAAGGAAAATTTTTCACTTATGTGGCATAAAGAGAGAATCATGTATATAATATGCTTTTGATTTTAGGGAATGAATTCAAGTTTCTCCAACATAACTGTGCTTAATATTTTTCACGGTTTTACTAAAATTAATCACAACAATAATCATTAATTATGTTTAATAATAATTAAAAAATTTACAATAAAAATATTTTACTTTTTAAATTATTATTAAAATAAAATACAACATGTCAACATACTTTTAACCACAATAATAATTAATATCTAAATAATTTTTTTATACAAATTAATTGCATTATTTATTTATATTATTTATTTTTTAATATTGCATCACAATTTTTTAAATAAATATTTTTAACTCATCCAAAAAAACATTTTATATTAATTTTAACATTAATAGTTATTTTGTAATTTTGTTTTTCTGTCTATTAAAACTTTATTTTTTTTATCTATTATATCAATAAAATTACTCGCAAAATTTTTACTTTCAAATATAATTAAATTCATTAACTCATTTTTCCTCAAATTTATCTTAAAAAAAAACACACTAGAAGAATTTATCATTTATTTAATCTACTATTGAACTCTTTGATTCTCATATGTCTTGAGCATAAGGATGTGTGTATATGAATCTCGTATTAGTTAGAAAAAAAAATCAAATTATAATATATAATTGGAGTTAAACCACACTTGACTTATTTATTTTTATATGATTAAATTAGATTTAAACCACGTACTATAAAAAACTATCTTAATTGAAATTTTAACATATTGTGTCATTCATGGTTGGATATTTCACTATTCTCACACTTTGTCCTCGATATAAGAAAATTGATTAAAGATAAAAGTAAATTATAATAGATAAGTATCAGATTTAAATTGAATTAAACTTAAATAGATAATATTGTAATCCTGTATTATCCTTTATATCTTATATTTATATAGATTTTGCAATAGGGTTGTTATAAACATTCTTTTATATTTTGATTTGTATGCTAAAATCTACTTCCTTCAAATTCTATACTAATAAAATTTTAGTTTTTTTTTTTAATGTTTTAATTTTTTTTCTTTTATCTCCTATATGTTTTATTTTTTTTTTCCTTTCCCTCCTCGTCACCTTCGATCTTATTTTATTGTGTGGGTTCTGTTTCTTATTAATAAGCATAGTATACATAAAATATACATTGAAAATTAGAAGGCACATATTTACAATATACAAATATGTGTATATTGCATAGTGGAGGTTCTTCAAAGTTAACATGACGTCTTATAATTCGTCAAACACTCTCGCACTTACATAAAGGAAGCTACCCCAAGATTATACTTTTCATTTTACTAAACAAGACGGGGTGATTAAAATACTCCATTTTTCGAAAATGAACTAGATTGTGTTGTAAGAATCTGAATAACAATTTAACTGGCTTGAACCAGTTTCTCAAAATCAAGTTTAATACCATAAAAACAAGGCTACCAGTTCAACACACTGAAAAGAAAAGGCTTTGTAACCATGACAACATAATTTTTGGAGTATGTTTTCTTTTATAAAATATTTAATTCCATCAAGTATATATACATTTGAAAGAAAAAATATTATAAGATTACTTTTTACGATTATTATTTAGTTATTATTTTATTTATCTTATATTTATTTGTCATTTTTAATCATATTTGCCATTTAAATAAATTCATCACCTATGCATATAGAAAGACACGTATATATTATTTTTAAATAATTGTACTGACCAAATATGAATTAATTTATATAAAATAAATAAAAGTAAATATTTAACCAATCAAGAAGATAAAAATTGTATTTAACCTAAAATAGAAAATAGTTATAAGTTATTAATGGTGACATAGGAGTTATATATTGAAAATTGAGGGACAAATGAGTAAAACAAATTGATAGATAAATATATTATGACCCTCTTTTTTCCTCACACACAGTATTATTCCTCTTTCCTCTCGCATTCGTGCTCCCAAATCACAATTCCTCTCTTTTCTTTCCGGTGTCTCACTCATCTATATAATCTCTCTCACTCCGTCGCATGCGGTGGTGATTCCTCAAACCCGACAAGATCTGTGCTCTTTTTCACCCAACGCCGATCCCTGGTTTCCTTCTTCCACAACCCTAACCCACTCTTTTTCGTCTAATTTTTTAAATTATTATTATTGTTATTAATTTTTTTGTTACCGTTGTTGTTGCTGTTTTTAATTGCATGTTGGAACGCCTTAGTTGTGGGCCCGGTCTGTGCTTCCTTCACTAACGACAAAACTTGAGATTTCGCAAATTTGCCCTTCCAAATCAAAAGTAGTGTCCTCTACGCCTTCGTACAATACGATAATGAGTCAGCATCCGCGTAGAAATTTTCCAGGTGGCAACTCAAGAAAGGGGAAGCTTGCTGAAGTTGACAAATCGGCTGCGCCAAAAGCCGCGGAGCCACCACCATCAAATGGGCTTCTAGCCGGGTATCTAGCCCACGAGTTCTTAACCAAAGGAACTCTTTTGGGTCGGAGGGTTGAACTAGACTCAGCCCGACCCGACTTATCTGGTTCTACCTCAGTAGAACAGAAGAGAAGCCGGTTGAACTCGCCGACTGGGGAGGTGAAACCCAGTGCGGTGAAGGAGCATGGTAGTTACGAGGAGGTAGCAAACCTTTTGAAGATAAAGGGAACCTGCATAAAGGGAATTGTTAACCCCACTCAACTTTCCAACTGGATTAACAAGTGACAATGGATTTTTTCTTTTCTTTTCTTTTCTTTTGGTTATTCCTACAGACATGTTTCTGCCTGCAAATAAAACAATTCCTATTTTGCAAACTTGCACAGGTTAGTTTTAATTTCATTCAACCAAAAGACATTTTTTCTGTTTCAGAATGTGCAGATCATCATCACCCAGTCTTTCTCTGTTGCTTCTTTCTTCTTCCATAAGTTGATTATGAAAATAATTTATTTCTTCTATAAACCCAAATTATCCAAAAAAAAACATAAATTAACTAAAGTAGTAGGTTACTTATTACAATGGTCTTTCTTAATATTTCATTTATTTGATAAAGATCGATTTATTAACATCGCTCTTTATATTAATACATGTCCTTTAATGATTATATACTTATTTGGATTGAAAATTTACTTATAATTGAATATCATCAGCGTGCATTATTATATCATTGACATGGATTTATAACATCGGTACTCGTAGTTTCATTTTTTAAATAAAAATTGTATAAAACACTGACTATGAATAATCTTTTTTGTTAGCGTATGGATAAAATTTATTGTCAAAGGTGTAATTTGACTCGACATAATTTGAATTGTCGTAAGAAACACACCTATTACGATAACTAAAATGTTAATCAAAATATAGAGTAAGTATTTACTATATTGATTCAACTGAAATTGTCAAAGGTAAAAGTTAGTGTAACAATACTTTTTCTCTCATTCTAATTTACATGAAACTCACTTGATCCTTGATTCATTAATCATCTTCGTATCACAATAATTATCAATTATTATCAACGTAGTTATCATAATGATCACCACCTTTCGTTAAAGATTATAATATATTAAAGATAAGAAAGAAAGAAACATCCTTCGTTTTTTTTTTCTCACAAGCTTTGAAGATCATTTATTAATTTTAAATAAGTTAATTTAGATTGCTGTTATTATTGACATGAGTATCTGATTCACGGTAAAAACAATTAAAACTTATTATGTTAGTAATCTTAAATAAAAGTTTAAATTTTTTATGTAGGTTGGATTTATATGAATTGCAAAATTGAGATAGTAAATCTAAAATAACTAAAAAAATGTTCTTTAAGAATAACTGGTGTACAAATTATGCTCGTATCAATATCTAGTATATATTTGTTTATCAAATAATATATAATTTGTAATGTAGTTTCAAAATTTTAGTGTTAGGAACACAGATGTGGTATCATAAGTTAAATTTTGTCTAAATCTATAATCGATAGGATGCTTTTTTTTCTCTCTCAAATTTTGATCATAACATAGGCCTTTTCCAATCTAAGCACAACTTAGATATTTCATGGGATATCTATTGGATTTGTGCTCTTTTCGTCTCACAAATAAAATAAAGTTAAATTTAGTTTTTTTAAAATGGATTTTAAATGAACATAATGAAATTTCGTTATCTTTATTTCAGGTATCATATTTAGAAGTTGAAGGACTCGCCACCTAAAGTAATTAATCCAAATCACCTCTTTCTCTCTTAAAAGAAAAATTAGACATCATTCTTAGAAAAATAAAGATGATAAATATTCTTAGGAAAATGATATTTTAACACCAATTTTTTGACACCGTTTTGACACTGCACACGTGTCAAAATGTGATTGGACGATTTCAAATTAAAAAAAAAATTTGTTTTTCTCTTCCAAATATGCCATTGTCTCAATTTTTTTAATTTGAAATCATCCAACCACATTTTGACACGTGTGCAGTGTCAAAATGATGTGAAAAATTGGTGTTAAAATACCATTTTCCATATTCTTAGTTATAAAATCAGTTCAAGTCACCATAAAATTAATTTTGTAAACACAAAAACCAAACAAATCTATTCCCGAATTAATGCTATCAAGCAAAAGTATATTTAAAAAATGGGCTTGGAGTAGATGGTTTTTTAAAATCATATTATGATTATAATTGATGTCGATAAGAAGTAACATCACATTTATCAATAGAGCGACTGCAAGCTCAAGTCAACTTGATGCAGCCAACGGAAATTAAAAAGAATAGTCTAATGTGGCAAACAAACTTCCGTGAATGCTCCCATGGTAGATTTTTCATCCCACTTTACATTGGAAGCAGGCAGAAAATTACCCAAAAGTCTGAAATTTGTCCTACGCATTCTTAATTGCAACAGACCTTGCTTTCAGATTCAGAAAGATTCCCCTGATGTAAGAAAGTAAATCAGAGGCCCATTAATTGCCAAGAAATTCATGGAAGGTATCACAATAATTGATTTATCAAACTTAAAGCATGGAAGAAACTATTATGCACTTCAACCTTGTGCTAAAATCAAAATCTTAGCGACTTGGTTACATACTGACATAACTTAGTACGTTTCAAGGCATCTGATCATAGTGCCTAAATCTTTACAATATTTTAGAGAACGTCTGTTTAGAAAAAACAGTTTAATCTACACTCACAAAGAAACAAATTGCAACAATATATTATACTTGGTTTCATTTACTAGGTGTTTCATCGAATGACATCGTTAGGGTCAATCACTCTTTATCTAAGGTATTGTCTATTTTGGAGTTTGTGTTCTTAAGCTTTGATTCCTAAGAAATGTAAGACTATTGGACGTATCGAAACATAAGTTTCTAGTCAAGGTCTAAAAAAAATGACTGTTTTCGTTATCGGCCCAAAATGAAAGTCAATGTTCTGATCCCAAATCTGGCAACGGATATTGTTAGGATCAATCACCATCATCTGAAGTATTGTCTACTTTGACTACATATACTATTAATATAAATATTTTGTTAGATAAATATATCTCAGAATATCTTCAAACCATGTTAGATTAGTGAAGTATCATGGACCTTGTTGGGCCAATCATATCTATAGGGTCGTCTATGTACATTAGGCATGAGACTTTAGCTAAGATGGTAGGTCTTGCAAATTACGAAGTCACAGTATGATGGTTGATGGCAGAATTAATACAATAGGTATTTTGTCCGCTTTAAATATACCCTCTCCTATGACCTACTTATAAAGTCAAAAAAGAGTAAAATATAATTTCATTGATTTCACATCACTCCACAGGAACCTTCTGTAATTTACAATGCAATGCATACCTATCATAGTATAATCAACTCATGATGCTGATTCATTAATGTTTAGAACAAATGAGAGATGCCATGCAAATAATAAGTTAAAAGATGTAGCTCACCAGCAGGCAGCAACAAAGCTGTGAAATACAACACGGAGCTGCAGAGGCATGTACTGGTAATTCACCCAACCAACTACCGGCCAAAACTGCAAGTAAAACCAAATAACTTCAAAAAACTAACTCTTCAAACCCATGAGCTGAATAGAAGACTGTTTTCATTGCCATACCTTCCATGCAGTCAATTGAACAGAAGGATAATCCTTTTTAACTTTGTTTGTGACTGTACTCCAAGGTCTTCCTGCAAACCAGTTAATTACAATGCAATGCAGATTAATCTGTCAGGATACTTTATTCACAGGTTGTATTAATCATGTAATACTGTTTGTATTATCCATAAATTACAAAGTCTTTCAAAAGCTTATTTTGTCATTCTTAAGTCAGGTCTTCAAAATGTATTAGAACACTTAACAGTAACTGAAAAGCTGCCTACATTTTAGGTTTAGTACATGAAGAAAATCAAAGAAATATGAGGTGTATTTCAGAAAAGCTTAAATGTTATCTATCACTCAATGTATAAAATCTCTTAAATCTTGAAAGTTTGTTTGTGTTTTCTTCTTCATTGCAACTTTCCAGACTCTCCACCCTCTTGGTTTGATAAAGTCACTTCTGTGGGAGTTCTATGTGATTCACATAGTTGAGAACAAGTACCTGTTGTAGATCGTAACTCAGACACATGCAAGTAGCCCTATATTGAACTCCTCCAAGTTATCCAACACAAAAATTCATATAGACGGGATAGTTTAGGAATATAAAAACTTCGTTGTTAGACGCCTTTGTATGCTCCTAAGGTAGGAACATCAAAAACACTGTTAGACCTTATTTTATTTATTTACTTATTTTTCTAATTATAGTTCACCGATTTCATATTAGTTAAGGGATGTTTGATAAAACTGAAAAGTTTTGCACTGAATTTGTTTCCTTTGAAATGTTAAAACTGCATGAAAAGAAATTACTAACATTCTTGTCAAGAAAAAAACCCGACATCTTTATCATGTAAAGAATTAAATGATTAAATAACTGTTGCAGAACACATTTAGCACATCCCATGGGTTGAAATTCATTATCCGTGTTATGCCAGGAAATATAAGAATACAGTGAGGAGACTCATTTTAAAGTACCACATTCCAGTGCAATACACCATATTGACACACAAATACTAACTTCAGCACTACATCAGTGACAGGATCAAAGTTAAGAATTAAGCAACGACAAGCGACCAATTTCTTGCATTGGCATAATAATCATGATAAACACAAGAAAGCAGGTATTTAAGGAAGAGCGAAACAATTGAATGGTTTCTGTTTTGAGTAGGGAGGTGAGATGCAGAGCAGACAAGACATTAACAGCAAAAGTTGGCATTAAGGTTTAATGTAAATGTTTTCAAAATTAATTTGTGTAAACTGAGGTATAACATAAAAATGAGAACATATTTTATCAATGAGCATACCTTCTATAACCAAGCCATAGTACATCATGAAAAAGAAGTTGTTCCATGGGGAACTGGTTATCTGTTCAAGGATCACCTATTCATAGAGGAATTTCATTCACTGGAGAATTAGTTAAAGCCTTGTAGCATGACTATAAACATTATAGAACCTAACACAATACAAAATAATGTCCCTACAAGTGAAAGGACCAGAGAAGAGACCAAGGGATAACAACACAGGGCTCACAATACCTTCTTAGCAACGGTGTCATTGCCTTTCTGCCCCTTAAAAATTTTATCCATCAATTTGTGGAGAAAATGTCCAAAGGGTCCCGAGTAGGCAAAACCATAGAGCTGCCAAAAAAAAAAAAACTTGATTTCAGATATGCTCAGTCCTTAAAAATTTCTCTACAAACTTTAATTTCTGCCCCATCTTCGGTGACACAGGGTGTTTTTTTTTTTTTATATGATCACTGAATGAGAGTTCTGAAAAGGTTGACGGTAAAGGCGATATTCTAGTTAGCTCCATGGAAAATACCAAAGATTTTCAGAAAATCTGATACAGATACTGTACAAATTGAAAATGAAATTGAAACAGTAATTTCCCTTATAGAATAAATAATTTAGGAGAAACATGGTTAAGGAAAATGGACATACCATGAAAAGAAGCAGCCTTCTCAACTGAAGTTTCTTGGCCCCAGATATCTTCTGTGCAACTGCATCACTAAAACCAGCCAAAACTGCTGCGGTAATTGCCTAACAACCGACAAGGTTTTTTTAGCAACCCCATTACTCTCTTAAAACCCAAAAGGAAAAATAAATGAGAAAACAATTTTTTTTGAATCAAACCCAATTGTTTATTCTCTTTTAAATGAAAATGAGAAAAAAGAAGAGTGTGAAGAGAGAGATTTGAAACCTTGGTTCTGAGGGGATGGTGCTGAAGCTGGTGAAGATATTTCTTGAAAACATGGTTGACTTTGTCAGACATGGTGGTTGATCAAGCCCGGATCTTGTGTATTTTTACTTCGTGATAGTTTTACTCGTATCCTTTGAAAGATGGAAGACGATGGAGAGTGAGCAGAAACATAGAAAATATAGAAAGGGTAATGAAAGTAACAGAGGTTAGGTGGCAAAAGCAAATGGAGGTACTACACATGAAATCACACGATTCACACAAAGCATGGCATTGCAGAAGGGTGTTAACGTATTCATGACAAGACTAGACCAAAATCGAAAGTGATACCTTCCCAGAAATTCTTACATATTAATTAGCCATTAATTAATTAATTAATACCTACCGTAAACATTTCAAAATCGTAGCAGAAAACAACGAAAGATAAAGGAATCTCTTGGTTCCACTGGAGAGGCATTTAGCCATGTTTATGGTAATTTTGCACGCGTGGAAGCCTGTCTTGATTGGATCCAATTGATCCCGTAGATCTAATAATCCAAATCATACTAATTCGATTTGTATTCATATGATTAATTACTTTTTTTTTTAAACAAATGGGATACTATGAAATATGACTCAGTGAGTAATCAGATTGAGTTGAGGAATTAATGATTAGAAAGGGGATAGTTTGACGAACTCAAAATTTTAAATAAAATTCTAAAGTATATAATTGTATAGTAAAAATATATAAATGTAATTCATAATTCAACAAATTTACCAGTAGTAAATATTGATAATATTTTAAAGACCATCTATATATAGTATAATTCAAAATAAAATATGCTTATATTTTTTTACTCACATCACTACATTTTCAAGAAAGCTACGTATACATTTTTCTATTTAGATCCTTAGTCTTATAAAAAGATTCTATATATGAAATAATGAATCATTTTCATCTGAAAAAACCAGTCGATTTTCTATTTGAAACTATACTTGTATGTATTGTTTGAATGTTTCTCATACTACTTGTAGGACAACGATTACTAATTTATCTCATTTTATTTAAGATGTATTTTTTATTATAAATAAACAGAATATCTGGATTGTTCATTAGCTTTATTTCACTTTTAAAAAATAATTTAGTTCATATAAAAAAAATGTCTGATTCAAATCAAGTGATTGCTTCACTTGTTTGTATTAAACTGAGTCTGGTCACTCGAGTTAATATGTGATTCATGTAAATGATTGATTTTCTTTTAATTTAACCTAATCTAATCAGAAACTTCAACAACAATTGTGTAAACCTAACCCAAATTTAGTGAAAAATATATAATTATAAAACTCTGGGAGTCAAATTTTCCAAGTGCAATACACGTCTAAGTTATAGATTATTTATTTCTTAGACAAGTTTGAAAAAACTTTCACAAGAATTTTTAAAATAGAAAAATAAGAAAATAACCCAGTTTCGTTAAAACTCGCTTATATACAAATTAAAAGCAATAATTTAGAAACGTTATATAAGACAACTTTGACGAATTAATTTATACGATTTTTTTTTTCTCAAAAATTTTATACGGAAAAGTCTCATGATAGTAATGATAAATCTTTCGAGTGTGATAATTATAATATTTTTATCCCATTTATTAGTGGAGTTGATATTTATATTTAGAAGTAAATCTTTCACAACGACAAGAAAATGCCTAAGGACTTTACAAATAAGGCGTATTGTGATGAGCTATTCCAAAAAGTGCAAAGGTTTAAACCATTTTTTGTCCTTAAGTTAAGTTTTGATGTTCAGATTAGTCTCCGCTTTTAAAAATGTTAACCTTTAGTTCCTATGATATGAAAAATGTATCAAATCAGTCATATCTATTAGCAAATCACAAGTTTTTCATTAAGTGATTTATTGTTCATAACACCTTTTGTTAACAAATCACAAAATATTAGATACATGGGTATGAAAACTTGGGATTTGTTGTTCATTAAGTGCTGTCATGAGGACTGATTTGATTTGATACATTTTTCATATCATAGGAACTAACGGTTGACATTTTAAAAAATGAGGACTAAATTGAACATCAAAACTTAACTTAAGAAACAAAAAAAAGATTTAAACCAAGTGCACAAGATGCTTGAGTGACCTTTTTCTTTCTCCCGTTTAACTTCTAAAAGTTACTTTTTTGAAATGTTTTAAAGTTTAACACTTTTGTAAAACACTTTGTATAATGTTGTGAAATTTTAATTCATTTTGAAAGGTAATATATGAAAAAACAAATCTTTAAGAGATATTTCTATATAATAATTTCGAAATAATCCACTTCTAGTAGTTACATATATTGTACTATTGTGTTTAATTTATTTTCCTTATATTTTTCAGGGTATCATTTACATAAAATTTCTAAATGACTTAATTTGATCACGTACTTTAAGTAAAAAAATTAATCATACCTCTATAACTGTAATTTAGACAAATCTAAATATTTTAAAATCAAACAATTAATCTTTAAAATATAAAATAGATTTAAGATTAAATATATTTTTCATTTCTATACTATTATGAAATATTATGTTATGTTCCTAAACTAAATTATAATATATTTACGTAAAATAAATGTAAAACATTATTTTCAATCAAAATTTGTATATAATAAACAATATTTCATAATAAATGACTAAATATGTTTTTTTATCTCTTAATGTTTTAGTAAAAATTAGAATTAGTGTCTTTTCAAAACTCTGGTATAATTTAGTCTCTCAATTTTAGGAATGTGTAGATTTAATCATTTTAGCAAAATTTGTTTAAGTTTAATAAAAATGTTCCAAACACATTTCTCAACTTACATTGAAATGAAAATGTGTTAAAATATGTGAACAACTCAAAATAAACCTAAAATATTTTGGTTAAAATGACTAAATCCATACAATTTTAAAAATAAGAGACTAAATTGATCTAAAATTTTGAAAAAAAACCAATTTCAAAGTTAAGAAATCAAAAACATATTTAACCATAAATTAAAATATAATTTACACATGTTATTGAAAAAAATATTTTATACTAATTTTCATAAAATAACATAACTAAACATTTTAAAATTTAATTTAATAACTAACACAATTATTTTATAATAATTTTAAAAAAGAATATTTTTAGACTTCATTCATATTAATGGGTTTGGTGTGCCATTTTAAAAAAGAATATTTTTGACTTTATTCAGAATATTTTAAAAAAGACAGGTAATTTAACTCTAATTATTAATCTTTACTACAAGAAGAAGAGACAGAATAATGCAATTAGATGAATGATGGAGTGGATAACTCTGAATGTTGAGTTAGAAATCTCAATCCTACCAAAACGGATACTTATGTTCTAATCACATTATGTATATTTTATGAAATTTGATAAAATACATCATCGTGTAATATTTGGAAATATATTTTGATTTAACGTTGTCACTCTCATTTTTGTGTTAGTTAAAAATCAATATAAAATATTGTCAAAATTTTGTAAAAAGTAATATTTATTAAAATTTACATAGTAATAAAATATAAAAAAGATTTTGATGTATTTAAGTAAATGTTAATGTTTAAATATAGTTTTTGTATCAATTAGCTAAACCGATGTTTTTTGCACTATAATATAATTGGTTAAATTTATTTGTAATTACAAGTTGGAATACAAACTGGTCACTTTTAAAAAGAAGGTACAAGACGTTACCCTTTCAAGCATATTAAAACTTTATTGAAGGACATATTACGTCAATTCTTGGAAATAGTCATTGTAATACGTGATACACGTTACATCGATTACCCTAAAAAATTGATCCAATATCCTTGAATAAAACTTTATTTAATTTACAAAAACACAAATTATATTAAATTACATTAAGCTTAATCATAATCATCTTAGTATTCTTTTTATTTTAGATTGATTTAATAACCAATATAAAAATCATCAAACTTGTTACATCGATTTTTATATTAAATTTAAAAGTGATATAACCTTGATGATAAATATGGTTTAAAATAGACGAAAACGCTTACTAATAAAAGATTATTCAACATGCATGTGATGATATTGATGAAAATGTTCTTCCTCCTTCACGTTTTATTTTTAATGTTCATGTATTTAAGCACTTGCATAAGATTGGGGTCTGTTATTACTTCAATGCACATCAGTGTTAATGATACGAAATTTAATGAATAGTGATTGGGGGAGATGGATCATCTAGACATGGACGGTGGCATTTGAGGAGGTGCATTTGGTGGTCCAATCCAACCTGCATATAATTTGCTTAATGAACCCTCAATAAATACTTAATAAACTTTATGAAAGATAATAAAAGAAATACTTAATAAATACCTTTGGAAGGGTCAAAACCTCTTGCTTTTAGCTCAGCATGTTCTTGGCATAAGGCACATGGATCGCAGCAGCAAGTAACACAGCAATCGCAACAAGGTTCTGCTGGCAACTCAAACTTTGCTCTCAGTTTCTCTCTGTAAAGGCACGAGTACACCCAGTTGCATGCTACCACCATAAGTACCCCATACACACACCCTTGTCCAACGCAAGCTATTCATATTCTCACGTTCAAAAACACACACTCTATTACATTTTGATATCATAAATAATCAATATACCATTGATATATATGTAGTAAAATAGCAACGATCTTACAACTTCGTCCTTCATCCACAATTTCTGCAATTTGGCCAAAGGTGATGCACGGTAGACAGCAAGTTACAAAACCTGCATAATCAATGTAAGAAAAGGAATATGATTGAAAGAAGAAAGAAATTAAGATGATGTTACATGTTAGAGGCTGTTCTCCACAGGCACAGAATTCAGCTGACCATTTGGGAGGGGTAGAATGACGACGGCCTATCATGTTAGAGGTTCAAACAAAATGTCTGAGGTGCAGATATTTGTGGCTCAGTTGTTTATATAAATACCCAAGAACCCAAGGTCGAAAAATTGTTTTGGGAAACATCGACTTCATCAAATGGTTCATGCACTTGTCTTTAGGCATAAACATGAAATTAATTATTACATGCCGGACTCCTTCAGACAGACCAATGCCAACTTATTTCCTTAATCATTTCTCTTGTCGGTTTTAAAAACTTCATTCTGCCGTCTTATCAGTCACCATTTTGATACAGTCAATTCTGAACATCCTATTTTTCTTAAGTTTTTTTTTTTCACATTTCTGTTACTGAATTACACACACTGTCATCATTCAGTCGTAATTTATTTCAATATTTTGAAATGTTACTTTTCTTGTATATTTTTATTTTTTTATTGGCAGATTAATATACCTTTTTTTTTTGGCTTAATGTTACACAAAAGTAAGGGCCATAACAGGACCAAGGGAATTTCTTTTTGCACTCATTTTTCGCCTTTTCACTTTATCTTTGACTTTAAAGTTCAGTTCGGAATGTAGAACAGGAAAATCTTTCTGATGGTGAAATATAGATCTTAGAAAAAGTATACGAATTATACAATATGTAACAGTAATTTGAAAGATATAATATTAATATTATATTATGTATAGAATTAGGTATGACCATCAGCCAACCCTTCTTAGGAATGGACCTCCCCAGAAATGAACAAGCATTGGATACCCTGACCGGTCAGTTGTAAAGAAGAGTCAAATAAGATAACCATTTAATAGTAATTATTATACTTAATAACCGTATCAAATACAGATTATTGATGATTAGCAGAATATATGACATAAGGGGATACCATATTAATGATTAGTTAATAGGTTGAACAATAGCTTATAAATACAGGATTAAATGTCAGGTAAAGTGATCTAATTCTAGTTTTAACTTTGAAAATATATTAAAACCAATTGACTAACTCAACCTGGAAACTTACCGGACCTCATTCAACTGAAACATATTCTACAATAGATAATTTAATAATTTTTCTTGCAAAAAAGAATTTTGGATTTAGAAGTGATTTTCTGATTATATAACTTTGAAGTTCCTTTTACATAGAAAAAAGTTTTCAATTTGTAAAATCCAAAAAAAAAAAATCAGATTTTACAATAAAAAGTAACTATTTTTCATAAAAAAAACCTTTTAAATTGATGTAGTAGAATCTGAACAATTCTTCTATGATGGGAGCATGGGCGGCAATAAGGGAATATGGTAGCTTTTGTCTTTTAGACACTCTACGTGGAGGAGAAACATAGAAGAACATTACTTCCTTCACCACTTTCTTACACTTCTATAATTTTTTTAATTTTAAAAATACTCTTTTCTACTTTTACTCTTTATCTTTTTTAACTTTGTCTTAAAACTCTAATTTTTTACTTTCTTATTCACTCAGCCTTACACCACACCCCCACCCCCACACTCTTACTTATTCTCTCCCTCTCTTATTCTCCTCTTTCTCTTTCCCTAATTTCCCATCTTTCTTTTTTTCCAATTTTCCATTTCCGTCAAGGTTTGTTCTCTTCTCCTTTTCGTGGTCCGTGTTGATGCTTGATTGGTGGTGGGTTTGTACTGTTGTTTGATTCATGGTAGGTTCGTGGTGTTATGAAGTTTGACACTTCCTTTATTGTTGTCTTCGATCCAGGTTGGTGATTTGATATGCCCTTTGTTCTGTATTAAACGAAGAAGAAGAGAAACACAAAAGGCTGTAACGAACGTGGAACATCTATTGAGCCTTCAATGAATCTTGATATCCGTGGACGAATATCGAGATCTGTTGAATGTTCAATGGTTGTCTCATAAATGCTGAAGCATTTCAACTTTTTGGATGTTTTTTATATATTTTAGTTTATTAATTTATTTCTTTTTAAATTAAATTATAGTTTTTAAATTAATTCAATTTAATTATAGTAATGTAATTTATATTTTTAATTTATATTTTTTAAATTAATTCAATTTATATATTTTTTTGTAAATTATTTACAATTAGTTACGTAGTTATAATTAATTCAATTTAATTTTATTTAATGAATTAATGATTATACTGTTTAAAATTAATTTAAAATAAATACATTTTAACTACTACAAATTAAATATTTTACAGAGACAAAAAAGGAATGGAAAAGTGTAAGGAACATGGTATGGTGGTGGAAGAAGTAACACTCAACCTGGACATGCAACGCGAAATAGTCCACAACTAAAGGAACTCAATGGCCCAGCACTGTATCTTCTTATATTAGGACAGTTTATTGCTGCACTTCCATTATTTTTTCCGTATATTGTCTTGTTTTAATTGTAGATCTAAAAGTTAAAAATATCTTCAAATTATACAATTTGGAAGCTATTTTTTTAATTAAAAAAAAATCAAATTACATGATTTAAGTCAAAAATAATTTTCAAATTTTACAATTTGTAAGTCAAATAACTTCTAACCCAGCATAATTTTCTTAAAAAAGAAAAAAGACTTTTGAATTGTGTAATTAAGAAATTATTATTTTTTAATTATACAAATCTAGAAAGCTTTTGCATTGGAGAATGTAACAGTCAAAAAGTGATTTTTAAATTCAAGTGTAAAACGAAAAAAAATATTACGAGATGCAAGAAAAAAAAGATATGTAGCGCAGGGAGAAACTGTCCTGAATTAGACCTTGATTGGATTGGTAGATGTGAATCGAAATATTTTAGACTCAGAATGAGTGGGCTTCTTAATGCATCTCACTTTTTTTTTTCTCGTATTCCAAATCTTACTGTAGTAGCCATTATAATTTGGATATTATATATAAATTATTAAATTAATTAGTTAAGTAATAAATACTGCTTACCCGTATATTTACTATTGTTATTGCTATATTTTCTTCTTCAAGCATCCTAAGTCATTTTCACATGACTCTCCAACGGGGTTTTTCCTCTTTGATCTTCTTCCTTCATTAACGTTCTTTTTATTCAATAGATTTTATTTTTGTTGGTTTTGATTAAAGCAGATAAGCATATATTTACTTCATTCTTCTTGATTTATATTGTTTTTCGATAGGTAATTATTTATCATTTCTTATCTATGTACTAAATTTTGAAATTCAATAAGAAAAAATGGTCACTAAATTTCAAAATACGATTTTCTAATTTCATAGATTTGGAAATCTATTGGATTTGGAAATATGTTTTTGGAGTCAAATTTTGAAATCCAATTTTATAATCTTCCATATTTTGGAATCTGGTTTTGTAATTTATCAGATCTCGAAACTTAAGACTGTTTCATATTTTGAAATTTGATGTAATTTTCGGGATTTCGATTTTTTTTTATTTCATGTGTTATGATTTTCTTATTATTTTTAATTTTAAGTTTGTTTTATTTTATGAATTTGTTGTTGATCTTCATTTTAGTTAATATTATTTAATAAGTAAGGTTTTTTTTTTATGTTGATGTCATGTTGTAGGTGGTTAGAATGTTAGTATTTAAGATGAAAGATAATCCTTTAAGTTTTATGAAATCACAAGCAAATGAAAGCTTCATGTTATATTTATCTTCTTTTATAAATGAAAGGTGCAAGGGAAATTACACAAATAACTTTACAACTAATCAAGATTTTCTTACACGTGATGAGTTAATTCAATGGGTTCAAGAGATTTCTTTTCATATTGGTTTTGTTGTTGTCGTTATAAGATATGATAAATCTAATGGTCAATATAAGAGAAGACATGTGTATTGTTCGGATGTGAAAAAAGATAAAAAGTATAGAAAATACAAATCTAATCTCCAACTTAGAATATCCAGCATAAGAAAACAAATTGATAATAGAGAGGGGTGTGTATTGAAGGTAATATATAGATATCATAACAATGACTTATCAAAGACTTTAGTTGGTCACCCTTTTACTAGGAGGTTAAAATCCAATGAACATTTATTACTTGTTGGTATGACTAAGAGTCAAGTGAAGTATGCAAACATTCTCCTTAACCTCAAAGAAAATAATAAGTATAATGTGATAACAACTAATCAATTATATATTACATAATGCAGTGTACACTTATAAATGATCATTAAGAGGTTCAAGAAGTGAATTACAGTAGCTAATGATGTTGTTAAAACGTGATAAATACATCCATTATAGTACCTGTGTAAACGTATCTAAAGTGGTAAGTGACCTCTTTGTGACACATCTTGATTTAGTAAAATTGTTGAATGCATTTATTGATTTCTTTATGGATAACATTTGTAAAACCAACAAATATAGATTGTCATTACTTGAGATAGTTGGTGTGACATCAAAATAGTTAACTTTCTAATTGTTTTTCTATTCTTATTGAGGGTGGTAAGTCATTATTAGACAGAGACATAGCTTTGGTGAATGCCATTAACATTGTATTTCCTGAACGTTATCATTTCCTATGTGGTTTCCACATTTAGAAAAAAATGTGCAAGTTAAATGCAAAATGCTACTGAATTTTGTTGAGGCAGGAAATGCTATCATGTAAGATGAGAAAATGTCACAAAATGTGAACATTAGTCAAGCTTTAGTAATTATGATGATCGTCTTCATTATATTTGTAATGCATGACTTTTATTATTTGAATATGTCAATATATCATGAATCATTTCTTATAAAAAAATCCTATGAATGTATGGACAAACAAAATAATGAATTTAAGAAACACAATATAAAACATGTATGTTTGCGTCTATTTTTTAGTTGTTTTTGTTAGATGTTCTACGATATTGTTGATTACATTTATATTAGGATCGAGTATGTTCACTGAAATCTAAAGAAAATATTTCGAAATTTGATTCTAGATATTTTGAGATTTCGAATCTAATTCTAAATTTTCAAAAATTGGATTTTAAAGTTTGTTTTTGAATTGTCTTAAATTTTAAAATCTGATTCTGAATTTTTAGAAATCGAATTTTGAAATTTAATTTTAGATTTATTTCATCGAATTTCAAAATCTAATTACATCTAAATTATTGTTTAGTGAATTTCGAAATTTGATTATGTATTGAGTATTTTGGTTTTCTAAATTTTAAAATCTAGTTTTTGTGAGTGCAAATGAGACAAAAGAGGTGCAAGTGAAGGATGAGGTGCAAATCTTGACTGTGCTAATGGGTCTCAAATAGGATTTTACACCCTAGTCAAAATCAAAGCCTAAAAATGACTAGGGATAATTTAGAAAAATGGAAAGTTTAGAGGTGGAGGAAAAAATTTGTGAGATGCAGAGAAAAAAACCCTCTTTTCCATAGACATAGTACAAACACTTATCCCGACACAACCCAGTATTAAAATTTAAAAGATAATGATATTTTGACAACTTTTTTTTAATAATTTTTTTTATAACAGGAAACGTGTCATTATTTTATTGGTTTGTTTAAATTTATGTTTAAAAATATATTTGAAACGGATAGACTGTATGCGTTGTCAAAAAATTATCAAAAAGAGTTGTTAAAGAGACTTTTTCCAAATTTAAATGTACTTGTCTAACTATTTATCAAAATTTAATCGTAATTGTAGAATTTTCAAGATGGCATGATGTCATGGTAGCATCAGGATCGTGGCAACGGTGACTTTTGTAGCTCAGAATTATAGATGAATGTACTAACTACATAATATGACACTACAATTTTATCAATTAAATTACAATAAATCTCGTTGATGTCCTTTTATTGCTCTAAAATGAATGATTAAATATTCATTCTTAATTGGAAAGTAACAATTAATGGCACGCTGAATTCCATAATGGCCTTTATGTTACTTATTACATCCTTTTCATCCCAATTATAAGGCCAGCCATCAATAATTTTCTTCTGCCATTAACCAATCTCATTTCCCATTATTGGAAAACTGATATCATTCCAAATCATCGATTCATATCTTTCATCCCTCAAAAATATCTTTACCCTTTTAGACTGTGAAAGATAATCTTCTGAAGTTATATATATATATAACTATACTTCAGATAAACCTTTTTCTGTGTATTTAGTGTAATTGATTAATTACTATTTAATTTGAATTCACCGACTAGCTGTAACAACAATTGATTCATTATCTATTAATCTTTTTAAGGAGAAATTTATTTATTTTGTGAAGTTAATGCATGGAGGGATAATGAATTGGAAGGTTAAGAAGATTTGATCTGTTTTATGATACTGGCACCAAAGAAGAATATGCCAAACAACTACTGTGCATTTCACTTCGTATTTTTCCTTTCTTTATCAATTGGCATGTTGATCTTGGCTTAGAGGTAATGTCTCTGTCCCTATTATATATATACATTCTCCACTCAAAAAGATGACTGCTCTTGCCCTTTTCGTATTAGTCTAAAACATTGAAGAAATTCAATGTTCCAATCCCCACCACACCGTAATCAAGAACTGGATTCAATCCATCTTATGAAATCCAACGGTCAAATTTTAAGAAGTAAAATCAGCTTGAAAGATGGGATAGGTTTCGGATAATTATGATCATTTAAAAAAATAAATTTTAAATCTAATTTAATATTAAAAAAATAAAATTATATCTATTTATATATTATAAATTTGTTTTACTTTTAATTAAATTAATGTGAAATGATATAATAATAAGCTAAACTAATAATAAATCTAGTTAGAATAAGTTTTACATAATGTCTTAAATATTATTTTAATACATTAATTTTAAATTTAATTTTATAAAACTTACTTATAAAATTATATATATATATATATATATATATATATATATATATATATGACAAATATGTCTGTTATCTCTAATGGATCTATGTGGAATCTCCATCCATATATAAGGTGCGCAGGCTCCTGATTTAATTTTCTCAAAGTTTCGCTAAATCACAATTTTTAGAATTAATCCGTTGTATTTAAGGTTTTGTTTTTTCTATGAAAAGAAAGAAAGGAATAGTTGCACATCTGCCAATTAATTTAAAGCACGAAAGTACTAAAAAAATAGTGGAGCAAATGAAATGCTTTAAGGGCGTTGAAAGACATTCCACAGGGACAAGGGCAACAAATTTTAGGAGTTTAAGCTTTTAGCAGTCAGTGTTTGAAAAGGAAATAGCAAGAGAAAAGAAAATAGAGAGAAAAACTTAAAGATTTGCAAAGAAATAGATTCAAGTGACACGAATCCTGATTTATTTTTTCATGTGTCGTGTCCCCATGATGATTGGACAGGTTGACCAAAAAGTAGTACAAGTACAATAACTTGCACACTTGAATTGCGGACGGGGAATGTAATGCTGTAATCTTACATGTCTTTTTCATTTGGAAAGAAGAAATCCCTTTGTAAATGTAATAAGGAATCAATGGTCAGATATGATTTTTGGTTACAGTTCAACACTCATGCTAAAACTATACTCTTCAAGGACAACCAACCTCTACTCAAATGTTATTACTTATAATGACAAAAGTAACCAATCATTTTCTTTCATTCTTCCTTTTCCATTTTTTTAACACTCCTTGGTGGGGCGGTGATGTGTAGAAAATGAATGCCTCTTAACTTTCACAATTCTATTTTATTTACTGCAAGGTTAAATAACAGTAAGTGATGGCCAAAGAGTTGCCGCCACTACATCACAATTCTATTTTATTTATCATAAAAGCATGCTTGCCAGGTTATAATATAATAAATCATAATGGTAGGGTCAACTCATAAGTTTCATTGATTGATGCTTAATTACTATTTTATGTGACTGATGCAATAAGAAGACAAAATGTGTCACTGCAAGTGCTTTCTGCAATAGAAAAAAAAAACACCTATCTATCACATTGTCAAATGGATATATAACTAATTTCATCATGAAAAAACGATGACATATCTTGCATTTCATCGTGTCAATTGTTAATTACTTACCTTGTGACGAAAGCCATATTCATATCACACTAAGAGGGATATAAAATGTCTTTCAAAACATGAACTGATGAGTCATAGACAAAACATTGATTTGGAATTCTAGTGAAAACTTGAGTGCGGTTACAATGTTTCAAAAATGCACATGATGCAGTTCATACTTGCACCAAAGTCATCCAACCCTCATGAATCACGACTCTATCAAGATTAGAAAAATATTAACTTGTACTAGCATGATAATGTAAAGCAATTGCATATGTATGGCGTGCAGATTTAGTAAGTTTATGAAAAGGATCCGTACTTGATTATTGATTTTTAACTAATAAAAGAATGAAGAGAAAGAGGAGACATTGATTATGGTATCTCATGTAGAGCATTTTCCTTGACTATTTTAAGCACTGTTTCTTCTACGTGCATATGAAGTTATGCTTGCCACGGTATGTTGCAGTATGACTCTATCTAGTCAATGCCCATGCGGATAATGGATTACACACCCCTAATTGTCTCATGCCAAAGAATTACTCAATTTAATATTAAACCATAGATTCTCAAGCACTATATATATGAAGCAAAATTAAAACTTGCAAGAAAAAGGTGGAAAGGAGAATCAGTGGCCCACTGTAAAATGCACTATATGTTTTTAATTACAATAAACTGTGCACTTCATTCAAAACCAACCAATTCAAATGACTCGTTAATGCTATACAGATCCACATTGATCTTAAGAGAGTAATTCTGATTTTAAATTTGGATAATTAGGATATACAATAGCAGTGTCCTGACCCTTGTGAGAGAATAAGATCATTTTTCTGTCACTGCAAAATTTCTATGCACTACTATGGTTTATTACTTAAGTTTATAGATATAGAATGTTTTACTTTATCAATTAATTTAAAGTCACAGTTCACGTAAAGGTTGAGAGAAAATTAATAAACATATCATAGTTAGGTTTAAATTATAAATATGATGAAGAAAATATAAGAGTAATATGCTAGTTTATACAAAGGAGGATTGTGTGACGTGTGGTTTCTGGGACCATGTATTTTTTTAAAGCACAGAAGATAGCCCCAAGAGACTAACATTGGTGTGTGGCCACGAGATATGCAAGGCTCAGGTGTGCCTAAAAATGTAAAAAACTGCACAGTATAGTATAGTGTGTCCCAACCTAAAAGGATGAATTTTCCAGCAGTAACCCACCCACAAAAGTAATTTTCAACCTCTCATAATGGCCAATTTTTTGTCTTTAAATTTGGTATTCACCAAAAGACCCATTAAGAAACTTAAAAGAAAGCGTATTTGGGGAAATACTGTCTTGGTGGGAGCAACATAGTCATACATAGTCATAGTGTTGTATCCTTCCAACGTCATCCACACTCAAAAGCTTACCTCTAAGACTACAATCCCACTCAAACAAGTTCCTTTGTCTCTTCCACTGCACATAACAACTCCCTAACAGTTAGCTCTATAGACTCCCCAAATTCATTACTTACACTCTGTCATGGAATCTTTACACGTGCTTCTGCATGCATTCTAAGATGTATGTACTCACCACTAATGGTTTTACCGGATTATATATTTACCTAAAATATTCTCTTTGCTTTCCTTAATCACTTCTATTTGTTTATAATTTTTAAGTTTTTCTTAATGGCTCACCTAAAACACAAAATAAATGTGTCTTAATATTAAAATAAATTGGTGTTTAACAAACAAGTCTGGTTGTCTGAGGAAACTTTTTTAAAAATATTTTAGTGAGAGAAAAATAATTAAATATATTTTTTATAATAAAATTAATTTATATATGATTTAAAAATTAAATTTAGATAAATTAATTTTAAAAAGATTTTATAATTTAATTGTTATATAAATTAATTTTAACTTATAAAGAATTTTATTTTATTTTATTTTTGAAACTATTTATACATATGGTAAAATGGGAAGCACTAGCTTACCAAAAAGTTCAACTTAATTTCATAAGATAAATTAATCTTAGACATTTCATTATGACTTTCTTAGGAATAATGTCCCAAATACACTGCATTAATCGGTATTAATTAAAATTTAGTTCGAACAAATTAATAAATATTATAATAATAATAATTATTGTAAGAATTTAGAAATTTAAGTATTAGAGTTGATAAATGTTTTAAAATAATGAAATAGAATATTTTAGTTTTAAAATAATTCAATAATATAAATAGAATTTTTTGAGGTGTCTAAACTATCATAGAAACAAGGTCTATGTTAAGTTTTTGTTTTTATGTTCCGTTCCTAAAATCTCTAGTTTAGGAGTGACGAATGTGTCATCCACCTTCCTTTTGTAACTCCTTGTTAATCAGTGGTTCTAAGGATTCACTTTGATTAACTCTATGGGTTGTAGGTGCTTTTAGAGTTTCTTGCGTTTGAAACAATTATTGGACGTTCTTAAAGTTGTGTAGCTCTCTTTAAGGTAAGGGGAGTCAGTAACCTTTCTTTTTGTTATTTCAAATTCATGTCTTTAGTTAAATTGTGTTGAATTTGGTTAAACTAGAATCTTACATGCTAATGTGTATATTGTTATTGGAATGATTTAAAATAGTTAATTGATTACTTATTATTGTGATGAATCTGGTTGGAATGAATCTTGATTGTGAATTTTGGTTGTGCTTGTGAAGTTAGTTATGGTATTGGATTAAGAAGTTGGGGAAGAGAAAGTTAAGTTAGGTGGTAAGTCAACTTTTGGTCTAATTAAGAATGGGGTTTCACTAGGTAACTTTTTGAAATAATGGTCTAAATGAAGAGGAGGTGATTTAGGAACTATTTTGTGGTTAATTGAAATTTGGTTAGGTGATGAATGTGCAAAGAATTGATTAAAAAATGTTAAGAAAACAATAAACTGTGTCTTGAAATGAATTTTTGGTGCATTGTAGAGGTTTTAGATGGTGAGATTGTGAATTGGAGATTCTGTGTCAAAATGAAAGTTTTGGAGAATATTAGTAAGTCATTTTTGACTTGTTAGAATTCCTAAGTTGGTAGAAAGAATGAGCTAGAAATTGTAGAATTGAATTTTCGTCCAGTTTGCATGTGTCTTTTGAGTCATCAGTTTGAGTCTTTGTTGATCAGTTGTTGTAATGGTGTATTCTGATCGTGTTTTTGTTATTTATAGGAGCAAATAGAACTTCCATGTTTGTGGAGCTATTTTAGACATTTTAGAGTGGTTTAGTTTTCTGTTAGGTAAGAGAAACTAATTAATACGTTTTAATTTATTTTTTATGTTTATAATTTGTGTTAGATGTTTGAAATGTTATGAAATTTGATGGTTTGATGTGATGAATTTCTATTACGAATGATTAGATTAAATGTTATTGGTTTTGGATAATTTGTGATGGTTAGGAATGATGATTTAACTTATTTGAATTATAGTACATATGATTTAACTTATAGTTCAAAAGTTAATTTGTTTAAAATGTTTTATACATATTAGTTAAATAAGTGTGGATATTGTATATGTTGATGCATGATAAATATGATGTGTATGATGTTATTTCAACATGCCTTAATCAAATGATAATTTTCTTACATTTCTATTATAACTTTTATTATTAAGAAAAACGTTTCAATGTTTAAAATATGTTATTTCAAAATCTTATATTTTATGATTTTTATTTAAATAAGTTATAAACATAAAAGTCTTTTATTTTTTACTGTTTACATAGAGAAATATTTTGTAGTCACCGAAGGGTGTCTAACACATTTAGATAAGGAGTAAAGTTCTGTCTTTTTTTTTTTTTTTCTTTTATTCAACATCTTTTGTTGTAATTATCTCTTATCTACTTGCTTTTATTATTCACCTTACTTGAAGATTGCAATTGAAGGAAGAAGCAACACGTCTTTGAGGTACAGCGATAAATATTGGTTGCATGGCAAGGCTAGCACATGTCTATCAGAAATAAAAGAAGAGAAATAGAAATGAAATAGTGATACTTATAAGGCAGAAGTGTTATAGAGTGTCTGAGTACTGCAACTTGCAATAAGAAATGACAAAGTTTGTAATTTAGCTTACCAAAAATTTGTTCAGAAATCTAAGGGTTACTGGTGTCCTTGTGCAGAGTGCAATGTTACTCACTGAATCTATGTCCATTTGTCTAAGACTCACTGATCACTAATTTGGACACAATAATTACAGACACCCTTAACTCTGTCAACGGTGCCTCACATATATTCTCATGTTTACTCTCTTATGCTCACATTTAACCATTTTATAATTCATCAATAAGAAGGAACTAAAAGCTGAAATCTTAATAAAGAAAAGTTTTATACTTGAAATCTCCATGCATCCTTTTTCCTTAGACTAAATGGAGCTACTATACCTTTTACTTTGAAGTAGAATATTTTCCGAATATTCCAAGATTTTAAAAATATAGGAAAAAGTTAAGACATTTGAAAAGTAATAAATTGTGGAACTGAATCCAGGACCCCAAACTCCAATTATTGTATGGTTCATAGAAGAGAGCTCCACCAACACAGTCTTTAATTCAAACGAGTAGTAAATTGTGATCCTGAATTCAGTACCCCAATTATTTCATTTTCCAAGATAGTCGACTCCCTCCCTACTTTTGTGCTCTTCTTCATATTATCAAGGTTATGTTGCTTCTCCACTGGACTGTGAACATGTTCAAGCACATCTTCCTTTTATATATATTTAGTAGTTTATATAATATACAGTTTAAAAAAAGTTATATTGCAATTACTTTTAATTGACTGATATTGTTTCAAAGATCAGATTGTCAATATAAAGAAAAATGAAAACTCTGTGCTTTTTAGTGAAATCAAATTCTGTTTCAATGATACTATAAATGTTACTATGATAAGATGAAACTTGGGTTTTTATAACTCATACTTCATAAAGTGATTTTGCAAAAATAATATTTAATTTTCTTTCATCCATTGCCTTGTAGGACTGTCTATAATTATAACTTTATGAATCTCTATTTTTTATTCCCATCATGAAAACATGAATCATTTACTTTTTTTTAATGTAATTTTTTTTATATAATTATTTTAATTTTTAATTAAAATCATAAGAAACCTTAAAATTATATTGATACTCAATATCATATTAGTAGGATTTTGTTTATTACCTTTTAAATGTTATTTTATATAAAATTTTGAGAAAGTTATGTAAAACACAATGTACACTTTAGTTCCAATATCAAATAAAAAAATTATATAAAAATTAATGAACACAACTTTTTTTTTTTTATATAATGAATGATTAAAACACACAAAATTTAAAACTATAAAGTCTTACATTTCTTAACATAAACAATTAAGCAACATAACATAATAACATAAAACTCATGTTATCCAATAAAAAATAACAAAAATTTCAATTAAAAAAAATTAAATTTTAAAATAAAATAAAAAACAAAATTTAATTAAAAATATCTAAATTTATGAAAAAAAAAATTTAATTAAATAAAACAAAACTATAATCTTATTACTAAAGAACAAAATCATATTGTAGCTAAATTTCACATTTATCTCTAAAATTTACAAGATTAAATATTTCAAATTTTTAACCCTCAAGAATGATTATAGTATATATTGACTAGCATGTAAACAATCATAGTTTTATTCACAATTAAAATGTTAGACAGCAAACAAAAATGTGATATTTATATTATATATATATATATATATATAAAGAAAAAAATGATATATACCTGTGATAATAAATCTGTCATGGCTTTCAAAGCAATGTGAAGACCTGAAACTTATCAGTCACGGATAGAAATCCTCCTTTACTTGCTGCCAAAATAAATATTTGACTATTTAGTTTGTTTTTATATAAACACAGAAGTAGGAATCTCTATGTACCATTTTTTCTTCTTTTTTAGACACTTACGTAATAAATTTTTTAGCTAATTAGTTTAATCAATATGTTTTTTTCTGTAATGAAAGTATACAATTTCAATATAGACTTATCTCCATTTAAGAAAATATTTAAAGGGCAAAAAAAATTTGTTTGAGTTATGCCCGTCTTTTTAGATAAAAATGTTTTCTTTTGACAATTCCTATTATATACTTAAAATATATAAAACAATCACTTCAATAGAATGCTTCTCTGTTCTAGCTAGTGTAGATACCTAACAAGTTTCAACCTAAAGGAATTCAACATCATAACAAGAATCAATTTCAATGTTGACAAATAAAGTTATGAACAGAAAACATATCACATAATTTTCAACTACTTTCATCAGTGCTGACCCCACACATAATATTTAAATAAAAATAAAATATAAAATAGTAACAAATTATATTATTTCCTAAAAATCCAAATGTTATAAACATGTGATAGATATTTTTATAACCAAATTAATTTATAAAGCAATTTTATAATATATGAAGTTCTGATAATAAATAACATGAAATCAAATATAAATGATGACAAATTTAAGATATTTTGATCCACAAAATAAAAAATGGTACAATTAATAATAATAAAGTCAACTCTCACATGCACTTTTAATGCAATTAAAAATTGAATCCTTATATTTTACTCTAAAAATTTAACTTATATCCATTTATGTATACGTGTAATTATATGTCTGTGGTTTTTATGGTTTTTGAATTAAAATTAATTTTATATATTTTAGAAGAATTAACTTGCATAAATAATTAATATTAATACGCATATATAAGGAATGTTATGTACAAGATTTTAATATAGGATGAGACCCTTTTATTCAAGGAACCATTTGTATCTTTTGTATGCAGATGTTAAATTTAATCAATCTAGTATACATTCCAAGAGAAGTACCAACAACTATGTACAGTCTCAGAAGTCATGAGTATACTAATGATCAAAATAATAATATAATTGCTGATACACTGACAGTCAAATAATAAAAGACACTCAAAATATATCTGATGTGTATCACAGTATTATTTTATAATTTAATATTTAATAAATAAAAAATTGAAAAAATAGTTATTAATAAGTACTTTATATATTACTAGAAATCTGTCTATATTGTCCTATTGTTAAAATTGTGCCAATTATCAAGTTATAGATAATAGTTATGATTTTTCATAAACAGTTGCTAAAGGAAAAAGTTTTTGATAGAAAACACTTTTTTTTTTTATAACAAGTAACTGGTTTCAATATATTTAATTAATAAATATTATTCTTTTCCAACGAAGCCAGATATATTTTTTCTAGAACAATATTTTCATAGGCAAGTTATTATTCTAAAAAAGTAATATTAATTAGTTACATAAAATGATAAATAAATACCACTCTTATGAACCAGGCAATAAAAACTAAATAATTTGTCATCACAATTTGTTGGTGATGCATCCAGTGAAGCTAATACTTTAGTTGCAGGTTATGTATATAAAAGCAAAAGTATGTTAATTCATTTATAAGTTGATGACTTATGAAAATTGACTACATTTTCATTTTTACGAGTCTCATAGATTTAGAAATAGATTCAATTGTAATAAATTTAGTTTCATCCACTTAATAAGACATGCATTATTACACACTTTTTCCTCTACATCATTTGTTTATATGCAACCCATTGATCTTATCTTCACTTCAACCCTCGTTTGTTTGATTGCATAGTTCGATAAAGACACCGTACACTTGTCTCACGTTATATGCCAACTGCAGATCGAACATGTGATACCGCTTATACCTTTTATATTCTTCTCACAATATAATATTTTGTCTCTAATTCATACTCTTTCTTTTCCAAAAGTACTATAATATCTTAATAAAAACTTATATTTTCACAAAATCAAATTTCATCAACCATAAAATTAAATTATGACGTTACTTTCTAATGTGCATTAAGCTCATATCGATAATTTTGAAATGTTTAAAATAAACCAAATAAATTTGAGGTTCAAAATATTTTTTTAATAATATACATATAAGATTCGTGATTATTCAACTTCAAAAAAAAATTGTATCAAATAAATACCAATAGAGTTACCTTTTATCTTACTCTTATATTTTTTCTAATTATTTAAAACTATTATACTAAAAAAACAAGGGTAATGTAAATTACTTATTGCAACTACTAGAAAAAAAATGAGGGTAAAGAAATATAATAACTCTTTTAATGGTTAGATAGCAATAAAGTGTTTAGTTTCTCAAAATCCTGAGAATGTTTGTTCTTTGATTTATATTTTAAAAAGTAACATTCACATGCAACCATATTTTTTGGAATGTTTTCGGGCTATGCTTCCTCCACACAATCATTCTTATAGAGTTAAAAAAATTATAATGGTAAAAGTACAATGTTGTTTTAATTAAATAATTTAATACAATAAGTAATGAATATTGATGTCTTAAAAAATATATAAATTTATTTTTTTAAAACATGAACAGTCATGGTCTTTTCGAAAAGAAAAACAAGAAAAAAATTGTTTCAACCATTTTTTTTTACAATTTTTTTGACAGGAGATATTATGATTGGTTCATTTCAAATATTTTTTTAAATATAAACTCAAACAGATTAATAAAATCATAACACGTATTCTATTGTCAAAAAATTATTAAAAAATATTATCAAAATATCATCATGAAAAAAATAAAAAGTTAACCATGCCGCGACATATATTGTGAAACATGTAGGAGTATTGATGTGTATTAATTTAGATAATTAAATAATAGACATAAACATAATGATGAAAATAAAAATAGTTGGTTTAGAAACATTTGAAGAGTAATAATGATAAAATTATAGAGAAATATTTTGATTAATAAATTAATTTTAATAGCATAATTAAAACTGGCCACTCTGGTCTACTTGCACACGGTTTCTCTCTCTTTGGTACAAAGATCCTCTCTCTTCTACATATATAAAATCTCTTTCAGATTCGATCATGACATCCCACTTCTTATAACCTATCTCCACTTTATATTTTTCTCTCCACAACCTCACTCTCTTCTTCCACCCACAAATGGTGAAGTTCTCAAAGGAACTCGAAGCTCAACTCATACCAGAATGGAAAGAGGCCTTCGTCAACTACTGGCAGCTCAAGAAGCAGATAAAGAGAATCAAGCTCTCAAGACTTCCCAACCAATCCCACCACCATGTCAAACCACCTTTTGGCCTCTCCATTTTCGATTCTTTTCGCTTCTTTCTCCACAAAATAGCTCACAGCCTCTCAGATTCCGACCACCATGACCTCAACATCATTCAGGTAAATCAATACTAACATAACCACAACATTAATATTTTCACTTCCCTTCTATCTGTTTATTGCTTCCCACGATTTTCGCTAATGTTCTCTGGGGAAAATTCGGCTTGCTTTCGTGATTTCTGGCAATGAAGTATATGATCAGTTTCTGTGTGGCACGTACCCCAAAAACCTTGCTGACAGCAACATGTTACATCTGAATTCTTGGTTATTTTTCTTCTCTCTCTTGCCTTTCATTGAAGAAGAAAATTTCTTATATGAATATGATAAGTTTATTTTGATTGAAACAAACTTGAAAAGGAAAAATTAGTTTTTTAGAAACACTTTTCTGTTTCTGTTTCTTCTTCTAATCAAATTTGAGAGGGGTGATGATGATTTATTTGTGCACGACTTTACTGCATGAATAGTGAGCAAACTAAATGGGACGTCTTTTTTCTGACAACGAATTGCTTTGGAGAATTCAACCTCGCTTAATACCTTTTTAACCCACAGATTTATTTTTTTTATGGCATATGGTAATTAATGTCAATGGCCAAAAGCAAAACAAATAAAAATAATTTTAATGTGGTTGCCAAAATTTTGATAACAAGCTGTGTATTTGTAGTTCAAGTAATTACCAATTAAAAATCTTATTTTGTCATTTTTATTGTTTGGTACAATGAAATTTCCAAATAAATCATCTATGATGTTTTCTCTATACTATTTTAAGTGTGTTACTTTAAAAAAAAACTATTTATATTTATTCTCATTTTCAACTCTAAAACAATATTACTTATCATTTTTTTCATTACATAACATTTAATATATATGTGTGTGTGTGTTTGATTCAATTAAAAAAATCATTACATTTTTTAGTTTTTCAAAAACCATATTTAAAAAGGAATAGAGAGAATACAAAAATAAAAAATGAGTCATTTAAAAATCTAATACTAATTAATTAGTGTGTTGGAGAATATTTACTATAAATAATAAACTTTATTTTTTATTAGAAATGATGTGATAAAACGCGTTAACAATAATGACAAATTAAAGTATTTTTGCATATATATTTTACTTGTAATGGTTAAATCAAATGTTCTAAGCTTACTTTTTATCGTTAAGAGATGACAATTTTGCAACAATAACCTATACTTAAAAGAATAAAATTCTTTCAACGATGTAAATTAACTAACTATATATTAAGAAAGAGAGGTAACCAAGATAAATAAAAACTGAAGAATACATGGCTGAAGTTAAATTCCTGTTTTTTGGTGTTTGTTAAAAGTATTGAAATGTGGTGGATGAGTTAGACATGAATGAAATTGGTAATTGATTTTCCGAAAGTGAATGGTAATAAGAAAGGAGTAAATACAATGAATGAGTAATAGAAAGAGAAAACAAAAATAATGAAAAGTTGGGGTTGGCGTAAAGAGATATAAGAAGTAATGTAGCAATGTGAGCATAGTGTGGGGTTAAGTACTAAATAAAGTGGTTTTAGTGGCCCTCCTTTTCTGCTTTCTTTTCGGGAGTTTCTCAATCTCTCACGAAAGCCACCAAATTCTCGCCTTTGCGGATCTATCTGTGCCACTACCGTTGCAACATAAAATATAAAAACAATTAATTTATTCTAAAAAGAAAAATAATGTTGGAAAAATAATTAAATAAGTATATGTAGGTGAGGAAGAAAACCACAAAGGACAGTGAAGAAGAAATCTACGAGACCGAGCTTGCGCAGTTATTTTCCGAGGAGGATGAGGTACATTAATTTATTAAATCGCTTTTAAATGATTTATGTATATACTGTGTTATTGTTGTTGTTTTTGTGACATGAAGACATTTATGTTTTTTTCTTTTTTTTTTTTTTTGTAAACTCAGGTACGCGTGTTTTTTGTGAGTCTGGATGAAGAGCTGAACAAGGTGAACCAATTTTACCGGAAACAAGAGAGTGAGTTTCTTGAGAGAGGAGAAACCCTGAACAAGCAGCTTCAGATTTTGCTTGATCTCAAGCAAATTATCAATGACCGTCGCCGGAAAAATTCTCCGTCGAAGCCATACAGCACCGGAATATCCCCTCAATATTCTCCAACCCGAGATTCTGAATATTCCGGTCAGCTTTCTTCTTCATGTACTTTTGATCCTGCTTAAAATATTTCCTAGTGTTAATTTGTGCTTTTGAGTGCTTGCTGACATCATACAACATACTGTCATGATAAATTCTAATTAAAAGTAATAAAAAAGAAAGAAAAATTGTTAAAAATGTGGAACGAAATTTAATGGAGATTAAATAAAAGATGTTGGTATGGCTAAGTTGCATGGTGATAGTACGTAGTTTGTGCAG
Organism: Vigna mungo; assembly: GCA_036885675.1. Classification (NCBI taxonomy): domain Eukaryota; kingdom Viridiplantae; phylum Streptophyta; class Magnoliopsida; order Fabales; family Fabaceae; genus Vigna; species Vigna mungo. The sequence goes on along the minus strand of CP144692.1, from coordinate 38,776,866 downwards.
AAAATTTTGGAGATTCAGATGAAACAACTTCAGAAGTTTCACAAACGGACGAGGTAATCACAACATTGGAGAAAAACGGTATAAGTTTTGTTAATTCAGCAACGAGGGCAAAGACGAAGAGGGGAAAACCTAAAATGGCAATGAGAATTGATGTTCCAGCTACTAACCCAACTAGGGCCATTACAGCCATCACCAGCATGCTGTGGGAGGATTTGGTGAACAATCCAACTGGGGATTTCGTTCACAAGAGAAAGCTCCAATGTGCTGAGAAAATGATTAGAAGTGCTTTTGTGGAGCTTTATAGAGGCCTTGGCCTTCTCAAAACTTACAGGTTCGTTAACTTTTATCACTCTTAATTAATCTTCAATATATATATTAAAAGTTTTGTTTTGAGACTCGGGTATAAATTTAGCTGGAAATAAGTAAACTAATCTAAAATGTAAAAGTATGTAATTGTCACCTTTTCTATTCATGATATATATAAGGTTTTAACTATAAAGTTTTCTTAGAAAGATCAAATTCTTAGCATTTATTCCGAGGTTGGTACTTGTTTTTATGAGAAAACCTTAGAGAAAAGGGAATATTGATTTTATTATTATCTTGGTCAAAATTGGAAAGAATATATAGAAATGATGTGGAGGCGAATGAAAGATTGAGTTGCATGGCAGTTCATAACATCACGTAAGGTTTTTCGATAGATAGAATAAATGAAGGTAGGTGTGACTGTCACCTTGTAGATTATATATATCACTCAATATTTATAGTATGGTTTTATTATTTGCTTTTAATTAAGTTAATCCTATTTAATATTTAAATAAAGCTACTTAGTTTATAAAATTCTGCATTTATTTTCGTTGGTTGCATTATATGGGAATGGGGGCAAGATGTTTCTATTAGGATCTGTAAAGCTAGCTTTTGCACACACTTCCAAATAGTGGCCAACAAAACCAAATTGAATTTCTTATCATCAAATTTTGCTTTACTTTTTTCATCTCGTTTCCTTTTTTTAAGTAGAAAATTCCTTTTCAATTCCTTATTTGTTTGTTTTCACCCTAAAATTTAATGGGATAATTTGTAGATTCCCGAATGAGAGCGGGAGGGGAGAGAGAGACTTAGTTTTATGTGTATATAAATACATGACAAACCGAAAAAAGAAATCTTATTTTTATCAATTTTTTTAAGTAGTTACATTGATGTTTAGAAAATCATAGAAAGAAGTTTTATTCTACTAATATAAAAGCTTTCCCAGAAGTCATATAAAAATATCAATCACTCTATATCAAGATTGAAGTTAATATATATATTAAAAGTGCTTTTCCATTTTATAAGTGATTCAAAAAGAGGTAGAGAGGTTTCCCACCTAAAAAATGCTAAATATATAGGGCACATCTTCTCTAATATGCACAACAAATGCTTTGAAAATATTTGACAAGAATTTTTAATACAATGGAACTATAATCATTATAGTAAAAAATTTAAAGCAAAAATTATAAAACATTTTTATTTCCCGAAAAGAAAAATAGACAGTATATGGAAAAAAGTTACATATACCAGAAAATGGAATGTAACGAGACTATAGGTAAAAAAAAATAAAAAAAAATCATATATTAGAGTTTAAATTTAATATAATGTGGATATGATCGAAACGATTAGAAATGATCTAAAATAAGATATTTAAAGAAATTACTATAAAGTTTAAAACGATCCAGACTAATGAGTGTAGAAAAAAATGTTTGCTATATATTTCATATGCTTTACTGTTTAGCTTTAGATTAGCCTTCATCAGTAAACACCTTGTCTAACAAAACTTAAATGGTTATATATATAAACTACCAGTATATATAATCTATCATATTCTACTTTGATTGCATTAAAATAAAGTTATATGATCAGAGATAGATACTTTTAACATTTTACTTAAATGACACTTTTTATACTGTAAACTAGGCCAATGCCATGGTATAATTATTTCTCTACTTGAACAGATTAAAGTGTAATGAAAAAATGTTATATGCTAATAGAAACTGTTAAGTATATTAAATATATTTCTTTCAATAAAAATTTTCTAAAATAATATTTTGATATAAAATGGTGAATAGACATTAACAATATAAAGCATTACACCAGTAATATGATACAGGGATTAATAGATATAAAGTTACCATACAATATAATTAATTACACCAATAACTTTTTGTATTAGTATCCTCTTTATTATGGGTATGCATTACGTTCTGATATGATTTATAGGATGTATATAAGAAGATGGTAAAAATTTGGAAGAAAATCAGTTGGTAGAGTTTCTTAATTTGTAAAGAAAGAGGTTACACGAAATATTATATATATATATATATATATATATATATATATATATATATGTAATAACTTTGATTCTTTAAGTTATTTTTTACTATAAAAATAAATAAAAAATGACATAATAAAATTTATTCTGTATAAATTAATCTGGTATTTTAAATGAAGAATAATGGGAAGACTCTTTAAATATTTTTTTTTTCTTGTTGTGTATGAGTCATGCTTCTCTTATTTATTTAATATTATATATATTTAGTTAATATTTTTTTATCTTTATATTTATATAATAATTAATTATATCAAAGTGATTTTTTTTTTGCAAATGCATTAAATTCTAAAAAAGTTCATAAATCCATAAACAATTTAAAATATTATAATTTAGATACTATAAATTCATTAAAATTTAAACTACAGAATTCTAATTATGAAATTCTTTGTATAAAAAATTCAGAACAGTTACGTTTTTACAAAATATTTACTATATATATATATATATATATATATATATATATATATATATATATTAAACAAATAAGTTGAATAAAAAAAAATTTAATATCTTGAATGCAGATTATAAAAACAGGACACTATAATGTGTGTTAGAGAATTTTTTACTGTGAATCTATGCCTGCCTCGTATGAATTAATTATTATAAATTTAATTATTATATTTCTTTACTATTATAAATTCAATTATTAGATTTCTTTACTGAATATACTAAGAAATATGGATCTCTTTAATGATAATAATTTCTTATTAGTAAATATAAGATTGAAATTTAGAAGTCTTATTTTTGAATCCAATCTAATATATCTCACGAATGAGCAACTTCTAATATACCATTCTCTCATTTTTGCAGTTCACTGAATATGGTAGCATTTACAAAAATATTAAAGAAATTTGACAAGGTATGGCTAAAAATATCATCTCCACTATACTATTTGTACAACACACAGGTAAACAGAAAGAAGGATTGCATGAGTTATTATTTTTCATTATATTTTTGCTATACACGCATGGACTTGAATTTGAATGGCGAATGTTGAAATAACAAAGGACGAAAATCAAGGGAAAATTTCCGAATTAAAAATTAATAATCTGCTGTGGTGTTGATCATTCTTAATACTTAAAATTATCTTACAAGAAAATCATGAGAATCTTAAATTATGTGTATGACGAAGAAGAACAACTTGATTTCCTATCACCAACTAACTTTGACTTATAGTACATATGATCTAAAGATAGTGATAGTACCACTATATTTGTCTTTTCCATTCTTTTCAGTGGAGTCATATCTTATGCATATGTCCAAAACTGCTTCCTACATATATTTAATTTATCTAATCCTAACATGGCGTAAAGCTGGTTCACACATCAAATGAACTTAACTTTTTTTCTGTGCAATCTAACAAAAATATGTGTTCTATATAATGTATCTTCCTTTTTGCTGTTACCCTCCTTTTCTTAATGTGTGTGGTAGCTCGTGCTTTTCCTGTAATAACATAATATTAATCTGTTTGAAAATGTTCAGGAGCAAAATTACTTTTACTTCCTTTACAGTGATAATTTATTCTGCTATTAAGTTGGCATATCTAATTCGAATTTCTAGTATGTATATGTTATATGAACAAATCAAAATGATATTGCATTCTGATGGAGCAGGTATCTTGTCAGAAAGCTTCTGCAAATTATTTAAAAGAAGTGAAGAGGTCCCATTTCGTTAGTTCTGACAAGGTACATCTTGGTTTTCACCTTCCAAATGCCTTCGTTTCAAAAGTTAGTGAAAGAGAAAAAGAACGAGAAAAGAAAAACACACTGCACTGCTCAACTTTAATAATCTTGATGTGGAGAATGGGTTCTAACGAGTGGTTATCATTATAATACTTTGGTTTTGTAAGGTTGTTAGACTAATGGACGAAGTGGAATCCATATTCACCAAGCACTTTGCCAACAACGATAGGAAAAAGGCAATGAAATTTCTAAGACCCCAACAACATAAAGATTCTCATATGGTCACCTTCCTTGTCGGTAATGCCTCTCTCTCTCTCTATCCATGTCTCTTCGTTGTATTGGCATGGCATGGCACTTAACAATGAACAACACTAGCAAACTATTTTAAGAACAGTGAAGGTAGTGTCACTTCAGAATTCAAATTGCAATACAATGTCTGAGTAGATCACTGCATGTACCAACAGACATGCAAAATAATATTTTTATGTACTGCTATTAGCCCATGCTTAGTGGCCACCAATTTGAGCACTGGGTGGACCTACCAAGCTGATTGATCAAATTGTACTGTCTCTCCAGGGTTGTCTACAGGATGTTTTGTATCCTTGTTTTCTGTATACGCAATTTTGGCCCATTTGTGCGCTATATTCTCCCCGGGTAAAGAGCCAGCTTATATGGAAACAGTCTACCCCGTTTTCAGGTTACTTCACATTCTTCCAACTTTAACATACTTTACACATTTTCTCTTTTGTGTGTTGTTCTGCTCCACGTCTTAACTTAATCACCAAAATACTATTTTGAAATGAGTTCTTACTACCTTTAAAGTGTAGATTTCATTAACACCAAATCTTTTAAAAGGGTAAAAGTGAGTCTAAAACTTTTCCCATGAAATTGAATGTACTTAAACTGAGGACTTTCTGAAAACTCCCCTGAACATTTAATTTGCGGATTTTTAGACTAAAGTAGGTATATGATTGGTGCACTGATGCTTAAGTGACTTTGTGCAGTGTGTTTGCGTTGTTAAGCCTGCACTTGTTTTTGTATGGATGTAACCTGTTCATGTGGAAGAATACAAGAATCAATTACAATTTCATATTTGAGTTCTCTCCAAGCACAGCACTAAAACACAGAGATGCATTTCTGATAAGCACTACCTTAATGACAACTGTGGTTGGGGCAATGGTCTTACATCTACTTCTAAGGGCTGCTGACTTTTCTCCTACCCAAATTGATGCCATTCCTGGGGTTCTTCTTCTGGTTTGTCTCATAACTATTGATTTTCCTTGTTGTTTATGAGATAAGCTAGTTTAGTTAGCTTCAAATTTTGAAAAGTAGTTTATACTGACTAAGAAATTCTAATTTCAGTTTTACATAGCACTGCTCATTTGCCCATTTGACATATTTTATCGTCCCACACGTTACTGCTTCCTCCGGGTTATTCGCAACATAGTATGTTCTCCCTTTTATAGGGTAAACTTCTCTCAGCCGATTTCTTGGAACAATTGCATACATTGTAAGGTCACATATGTGGAAAACTGAAATTAGCATCTAATTTTATAATTTGTCATTGCCGCAGGTTCTGCTTGTAGACTTTTTTATGGCCGATCAACTAACTAGTCAGGTGATCTTAGTCTACAATTGATTCTGGTTTTGCCCCTTTTTTTCATTATTTCCAATTCTTATTATGCATCCTAAGTAACATTAAATTTGGTGTTATTTTTGCAGATTCCATTGCTAAGGCATTTGGAAATTTCTGGTTGTCACATTTTTGCTAGAGTTTTCAAAACACACCACCCTGAGGTCTGTCATTCAGGAAGATTGTACACGGAATTAACTTACATCATCTCATTTTTACCATATTATTGGCGTGCTTTGCAGGTAAGCTTAGATGAAGAAATTGACTAATTGTAGATTTTCTTTTGGCATTGCACACTAGGAAACTACTTCAAGAATTGGAGTCAGTGATATAGTAATGCTAATAGAACATCTCTTGTAGTGTATATTCATCATTATTTTATAAACTAAAGCATGGTTGTTGAATGTCCTTACCAGTGCGTGAGACGGTATCTTGATGATGGTGATGTGAACCATTTGGCTAACATGGGTAAGTATGTTTCGGCAATGGTGGCAGCAGGCGCTAGAGTTACCTACAGCAGGAAAAATGATCATCTATGGTTTGCTATAGTGTTAATCACTTCTATGGTGGCCACAGTGTATCAACTTTACTGGGATTTTGTCAAGGACTGGGGATTTCTTAACCCCCATTCCATAAATCCATGGCTCAGAGATGAATTAATTCTAAAGAATAAAAGCATATACTATATGTCTATTGTAAGCTTTCTTTCTTTACCTCCTGATCCGAATTTCACTATCCTAAGTCTTTTATATATAAGTAAGCGATACTGAATTTCAGGTCTTGAATTTTGTTCTGAGAGTGACATGGGTGGAGACTATATTGCACTTCAAAGTGGGGCATGTGCAATCACGACTACTAGAATTTTTGTTAGCAGCACTTGAGGTTATCAGAAGAGGGCATTGGAATTTCTACAGGTATATCTTATCATATCTAGAAAGCAGGATGATTTTTTTTTTATCCAATCACATCCAATGTAACACAACCTAGTAATGTAAGTCCTATTAAAACCCCATTCTGTGAGGTAGAGACCTAGAAAAACTCTTTATGTCTCTAATAACAGGAACAATGATGTCACTAGAATGGAGGGACAATGACAGAACTTTAAGTCATAATAAGAAAATGGTTTTGTAATATCTGATGCTATATTAAAAACTGCTCCTTAACAGGTTGGAGAATGAGCATCTGAATAACGTTGGCCATTACCGGGCAGTGAAGACAGTTCCACTTCCATTTCGAGAGACAGACTCCGACTGATGAGGTGATTTTCTTGTACAAAGAAAGGTGATGTCTTGCAGACATGCTAACAAAAAAGAGGCTTGCAGTATAAAAATAAAGAGAAAAGGAGGAGGAAAGAAACTTCTCTAAGTTTGTTTCTTGTTTATTGCCTCTTTTAGGCTACTGGGCATGTTCAAAATGGTGCAAAGAATGAATTGTTATTTTTTATTTCATGATTTAGCTAGTAAATATTAAATGTTAATGATGTTTATAATTTCGTTTACGGACCAAACAACTTAAAATTTAAGTTAATGTTCATGTTCCATGATGCAATCCTGAAAATCATGCCCACTTGTCTTCTAAAATCTTATTATTTTCTACCACTGAGGTTTTTGGTATATAATAACTTTGTTGTCATGGTTACTAGTGCAATATTATTATGATAGTCTTGTGAATCAACTTACCATGTGCATCACATGTGTCATGTCAGTTTGAATTAAATTATTACAGGTCAAACTACCCACTAACTACCTCCAGAAAATTATTATAACCAAAATGGATTAAAATAAGGAAATGTTCTTTAGAAACCAATTCTGTAATGGAAAAAAGTTTTGTACTAAAAATTATATATTATAATATTTTTATATTTCATTAATTTATTCTCTTAGGTGAATAACAATCTCCTTTCTTTACTTTTTTTTTAAAAAAAAAATTAGAAATCTATTGAATTCATAAAATATAATTTATTAACAAAATTTCAATTGGGTTAGCATTCCTTAAATAATAATATAGTATAAAAAATTATATTCCAATTACACATCTATATTTTCAATTATTTATTTTTAAAAGGCTCTTTCTATAACTAAATGGAAATGCATCTTCAAAATTGTTATCATTAAACATGTAAGACTTTTGCAATAACTAACATAAAAGAAAAAATGAAATGAGCATTGGTAAACCTTTTTATTTTGAAATTTATAATTTTGATTTTAGAATTGAACTTGCAACTAATTCTGTTAATTCAGTGAGGATCTAAAATATTTATAAAAACAATGAAAGTGTTACCAGAAGCTGGGCTTCAGAAAAAAAAAAAGGATCAACTATAGCGAACATATCATTATAACAGTCAATCACATTATATACACCCTAATAATATAAAATATAGGAAAAATAAAATAATCAATCTAATTAAATATGTTTTAGTATTTAAATTATTTTTAAAAATTGTATTTTATTCCTAACTAAATATATATACATATTTTATTTTTATACATGTGAAACATCCTTTCACCAAAAGGCTTATAGAGATTATATTATGTTTACTTTAAAACTTCCTTTACCATATAAGAAATCACCTAGTGTCATTTGTTTGTAAGAATCTTTTATGTCCCTTTCATAAAATATAAGAGCAAAACATATATAATTTTATTTTAAGGATAAAATAAAAAATTTTAAAATAATTTGAAAATAAAAAATATATTCAATCCTTTTAAAATTGAAAGGTAGAGGAAATTTCTTTTAAATTATAGTTTTTTTCTTTTTATGCTTGATAAAAAAAGGAGAAAGAGTAGGTTTCAATAAATTTTATGAAGATTCTCTTTATATTTTTAAGTTGTATATAAATTATATAATGGAGACATTAAATCTTGCTTTTAGTAAGTTTTTAAATAGTTTGGTTGAATTTCAGTCAGATTCTGCCGCACCAAGCCATTGACCACATGTTATTCTCAGACACCTGTAAAATTAGTCACTTTTGTTCTTGAATAATGCATGCCAACGTATTATCAATTACTTATACATATCTTTATCCCTTAGCCATTAAGAACAGAAGCTACAAAATCAATTTTTGTACAATGGTAGTAGTATCTTGTTTAAGAATAACTTTATGATCTGTAAAGACTTAAGCAAGAATCTAATTGCTCCTCAATTTTATTGATCAAGCTGTGTCCAAAGTTTGCTTAGGCTGTTTCAAATTCCATTTTTTTTGTGGTGTTTTTGAATTTATAAATGTGACTCTCACTAATTTAATGTGCTTAAGAATATTCTTTTGTAATAATTTATACTTCTTTTATTTTATTATCTATTCACGCATATTACAATTGATATATTACACTAAAAGAAGTCTATTTTATTTTTTATTCAATCTATTTAAAATCTAGATCAAAGGCATGAGAATAAATTCATCCTGTTTTTAAACATTAGAGTAGACATTAAAAAACTGCAGTTAATTATTTTCGTTCAATTTTTTTTATATGATTTTAGATTTTTTTTTAATCAAATCTCAATTTTTTTTAATTTTATTTAATTTGATATTTTTGTTAATGATATTTAGATAGTTAACCGTATACGAATAATATATGTTATATAGTTCTATTATTAATATTATTATTATTTTTAATTTTTTAATTTAGAATAAAAATATTTATATGTCAAGTCAACATCGTATAATGTAATAATAACAATATATAAATATCTTATATTCAATTCAATTTTTATATTTGTTATTTTAATTCAATTTACTTTTTTTAAATAAAGCAATTTTTTTCTTCTAAATTAAGATTAAATTTAATTTTTATATAAATGTTATATTGATATTTTTATTAAAATTCACATTTCATTAAGGTTACATGTTGCAGGTTGCATGTTACATATTCCAGGTTACTTGTTCCAGATTACATGTTATAGGTTAAATGTTACAGGTTACAGTAGGTTGCAGATTGTAGGTTACAGGTTGCAGGTTATAGGTTACAGGTTGCAGGTTATAGGTTACAGGTTGCAGGTTCCAGGCTGCAGGTTACAGGTTACGGGTTGTAGGTTACAGATTACAGGTTATAGGTTCCAGGTTACATTTTATAGGTTGCAGGTTACAACAGGTTAGAGGTTAGAGGTTACAAGTTACAAGTTGCAGGTTACAGGTTGTAGGTTACAGGTTGTAGGTTGCAGGTTACAGGTTACAGGTTACAAGTTGCAGGTTGCAGGTTACAGGTTACAAGTTCCAAGTTGCAAGTTACAAGTTGCAGGTTACAAGTTACAGGTTACATGTTCCAGGTTCCAGGTTCCAGGTTACAAGTTACAGGTTATAGGTTACAGGTTTCAGGTTACAGGTTACAGGTTCTAGGTTACAGGTTACAGGTTACAGGTTACATGTTACATGTTACCGGTTACTGTTAAGCTCCTAGCAAGAGTACCAGATTGTTATCAAGTAATATAATCGGTAAGACCGAGTATCATTCTACCAAAGGACTCTTAGGCCTTATCTTTCATGTAGATTGATTGCATAAGACTTGAGAAAGAATTAATTTTGTAGTTGTATGCAAAACGAAAATAAATATGCAAATGCAAGTTGAATGAATTGACAAGTAAAAGATATGATTTAATGGAATTGTTGGGGTTTACAGTTTCATCCTTATCCACTCTCTTATATCTATTTTTCTTATTAAATTCGCTTTATTATCAATTGCCATTCAAACCTTCTTAGCCTACTCTAAACCCGATCTCTCGGCGAAAAGAGCCTACCACTAATTACTAGTTTACCATCTCTAGTCTCCTTAAGTAATTAGCAATGCAATAAATTACAGAAGCAAAAACAATTGATCGTCCTACCCCTATCTCTAGGCAGTATTGCTTAATCAAGGGAATTCCTATCAGTTCATGACTTCCTCGTACGTCTCTGTATCGACAAAGTCAAATATCTTCATACCGAATGAGTTAAACGATAAGAGTATTAATCATAGATAAGAAACCCAAACAATTGATAATGCAAGCATATGAATAAAATAAGAATTTCAATATAAAAGAGTTTCAAAAGGATTACATTGTTCCCCAACAACAAAGGGTTTAGTTCACCATAGACATGATGAAACTAGATGGAATTAATGGAAAAGATGAAAGAGTAAACCCTAGATTTGATAAATTGGAGCCTAAGCATCCAAGAAACCGCCTCCAAGGAGTGTAGAAGTGTTCTGGACATCTTTGATTGCCAAAAGATTACTCTGAGGGTCGTATTGGGGCTATTTATAACGCATAAAAGTAATAAAATTTAAGCCCAAACCCATCATTTAAGCGCTCAACACTCAATTTGGCCGCTCAGCGGTTAGCCTCATAATTGCAGACCGCTCAACGGTCCAATCTGCCACTCAGCGGTGCAGGTTACTTGTTACAGGTTACATCAGTTTGCAAGTTACAGGTTACGGGTTACAAGTTGCAGGTTACGGGTTGCAGGTTACCGGTTACAGGTTACAGGTTACAGATTCCAGGTTACAGGTTACAGGTTGCAGGATACAGGTTGCAGGTTATAACAGGTTGCAGATTGCAGGTTACATGTTGCAGGTTACAGGTTGCAGGTTACAGGTTGCAGGTTGCAGGTTACAGGTTTCAAGTTAATGGGTGATCCGACAACAGGTGGAACAAAATGCCCACAAAGATCTCGCTAGGATAGACTCCAACCATGACTTTCATACCATGTTAAGAAGTGAATTTTAAACCTAACTCATCCCCACAAAACCAACTTTTAAGGTGAGGTTTGCACGCCTTATCTCTAGTCAACGTGGGACTTCCAACAAAGTAGTCTCATTCGAAAATAAAAACCCTTTAGTTAAGAGTTAACATGTTTTTGAGAAAAAGTTTAATATAAAATAAATAAAGAAAATTTTTGTTTGATGTAAAAACACTTTAATTACAAATTTAAGTATGAATTTAAATATCATATTAGATAAAAGTGAAGAAGTGAAAAAAAAACTCACAAATTTATAACTTAAAAAATTTAGACAAAAATTAGGGTGAGTTTAAATTGCTAAAATCAATAAAAAAAAAATAAAAGACTGTCTTTAAATTGTAATTTTCAAAATAATGAGATGAGATGATGATTGTTAAAGGTTATAATTGTCCTTATATCTATGTCAACTTGCTAAGGATATTGAGAAACAATATAATTGAGGGATATGACAAGTTGTTGACATGTAAAAGGATGGAATAAACAACAAATTTAGTTAGGATAGAATCTAATAATAGCTTTGATAGAAATGAAGTTTAAGTTTAACTCAACCTTAAAAAACTAACTTGTAAGATAAAGTTTGCACTCACTTGTATACTCTCTAAATTAACATTATCTCTGACCAATATTAAACTGCCAACAAGAGGAATCGAGAAAAGGATACTCGAGATAGAGATTAAGACCAATTTAAGAAAAGGTTATATGCAATAACCACTATAGAATGTACAAGCAAATAGGACATCTAACATGATGTGAGCAGTTACCCCAATTTACATATTTTCATTTTATTTTATTCGACTAAGTAATTGTCAAATAGGGGAATTAAATGTAAAATAAGAGTGATAGATTGTGAATACAATTTCAAACAAATTGACAACACTGCATACAAGAAGAAATGACAAAATCAATGTTGATTATAACAATTTGGTTACATTTTTACAAACTCCTTAAGCATCATTCTCTTCTTCATCTATCATTCTTCACTTTGTTTTGATTTTGATTCTTTCATTTTTCGTCTTTAGCACAAAAAAAAAACCCAAAATATGATATTTAGAAAAAAAAATGCACGATTTGGGGATTGTAGTCAAAATAACGTGAGGATCTAGCAAATTAAAAGTTTTTGTGGCTTCGATTCAGAATATAAATGATTATTTTGTGAAATTTGTGAATTATCAAACAATATGTAAGCATTAAATCCAATTGTTCTGATCTCAAGTCTGTCGAGTGACATCGTTAAGGTCAGTCACCTCTCATCCAATGCATTATTCGCTTTGGAGCATGTGCTCTCTCACAATTTTATTCTTAAAAGACGCCTCAAAGAATGAAAGAAAGAAGGAGTATTTAAATTGCCTTAGCTCTTGACTTTTAAGTGATGTGAAACTATTAAGCATGGTAGGAACATAATCCCTTAGTCAAGGTCTTCGAGAAATGAATGTTTATCCTAATGAAGAGTTTAAGGGATTATGATTCGTTTTAAGACCTCACAGTAGGTGCCAAATATTCTTACTGAATTTGAAACATAGAGCTTCGGACAAGCGAGAAAATATTAGTGGATTGAAAAATCTTAATGTATGTTTCTAAGGATCGGAACATGGAAAAGTTTGGATCTTTACAAATAAAAGAGAGAGTAAAAAAATGTGTATTTCTTGATAAAATAACATTTGGATTTATAAGATTTTTAAGTTTTATGACTTATGTGATAAAATCAGATAATATCAAAATAATATTAAATAATATCAATACAAATAATAACTTACCATATATATATATATATATATATATATATATATATATATATATATATATATATATATATATATATATATCGTGAATATATAACAATAAAAAATATCATAAAAGTAATCAAATTGTTAAAATTAATCATATATTATAATAAATATATTCACACTAATAAATACATCTTATAAAATATTATATAATAACTTTACGTCAATGATATTAATAAACCTTCTTAGGTGATATCACTTAACAATTTGTCGGGACCTTGTACATACAACAACTAGTAAACCTTTCAAAGCTAACTTGAATTATGACAAAAAAAAAAAAGTTACTCTTGGAAAAATATAATACCTTATCAACATCATAAAAAAGTGAAGATTCATGCCTATAAAAAGCACCAAATAAGAAAGGTAAGGTTGAAATCTGGTTGAGAATTTATAAATAATTAAAAATGCACGGTAATGCTTTTTGAATTTGAGATGTAACAATTCTTATAAATTATTATGTTGGTGAAAGCGAAAGGCATCACTTAATAACTTGAGTTTTCCCTGTCAATTTTCTTGTGAATAATTCTCCTATTTGAAGTACGATTGTGTTTTAAAAGTCTTTAAATATAAATTTATTTAAGAATTTTCTATCCAGCTCTTCTTCTTTTTTTCTTCTTGTTATTAGTTAAATTTTGTGATATTATATTTATATATATGTATGCAGACTATCAATTCAACTATTACCATTTTAAAATAATTTCATGACTTACATAAAATAACCACACAAGTCCTTAACTGAAAAGTAATACAGAACCCCTTAATTTTTCTTCTTACAAAATTTATGTTTTATTTTTTAAATTATATCTTTTACATATAAAAATAGGAAAACATAAGCTCGTATATTTTCGCTAATAATTATAAAAAAGTAACGAAAATTTACAAATATGATGATTGTAATTTAGATATGTCCTTCACAATTTAAGATTTTGTCAGGTGATATTTTGTCTATTTTTTAGGTTATTATTGATGAAGAGTGAAACTATTTTATATATAAATTGGTAAAACATTTCTTTTAAAGAAAATATTATGTTAACTATCATAATGAACCATCTCATCTCAGTTATATTATATTGACACTTTAAAAGTTTATTAATAATTTTTCATTACGTGAAAATTTATTATAAAAAAATACAAAGTAAAGAGGACCACACTAAACTTAAAGATAAAAGTTACACTTCACAAAACATGGTTAAACTATAAACTATATCTTATGTAAAAAATCTAAATATATATATTAAGATAAAATATTAAACTATTTTTATATTATTATGTATGAATCAAAATTAAATTAGTTAACTTATTGACATAAAGATTTTTTTTTATGAAAAATATGAAAAATTTTGAATTATATTTACAAAAATATAAACACTAATACTGTTTTTTTCTAAAACTCCAATAAACACGAAAGAAGAATCACTGTTCAACCAAATCTTCCCTCCAAATATGTTTAAATACATAAATAACTCATAAATTCAACATACATATAAGTATATATTCCTAAAAGAATTTAAAATCTTTCTATTTATTTACCTCAATTTTCTTTAAATATATAACATATGAAGTAAAATTAGAACAATCCCTACACCATCAATATTCACATTAAATCAATTAACAAATTAAACTTGTTATATTACTTTCAAAAATAAAACAAACTTATTTTCCATATTTTTAATAATAAAAAATTTCAACACAAAAAAAACATAAACAATATTTTAATATACTTCTTAAATTTATTGTCAGTAATATAGACCAATTCCTTAATTTGAAATTAGTAAAAATTGTAATTACATCTCAAAATTTCAAATAATTCAAATAATTATAATAAAGACAATCAGTTTAATTACTTTAAAAAAATAATATTATAAACTCGACAACTAAATTCAAAAAATAAAAATAAAAATCCTGAAAATGCTATGTTCTTTAAACAGTAACATTTATATTCTATTCCATCTGTTTTTTTTATCTAGTTCTTTTCTTTTGGTTTTCATTTATCCGATATATATTTAAGAAAAAAGAGTTTAAGAAAAAAATACATGTTAAAATTTAATAAATTGGAAAATATAGAATAAAAAAGAGAATTAAGTTTTCTTCTTTTTTTCTTTAACTTAATAAAGTAATACTATCTATATTTCTTTCTGTTTGGCGTTGCGTTTACAAGAATATTAGTAATATTTGTTGACGTATTATTTGTTAGACTATTATTGATTAAAATTATTTTAAAAAATAAAAATATGTGCATCAGAATTTGTCTGAAAACATGTGGATATATATACACACTAAAATTGATTTTACCGTAATTATAATTGATTTTACCATAATTATGAGTGTGTACACACTAAAATTTTGCGCATTTTTTTCAAGCATATAAAATTTCAAAAGTGGAAGCCATCTCCTTCGTTTATACTTTGCTCTCATTTTTAATGCGATATTCCTGCGAATCCTCAGTCTCTACTTTCAAGTATCTATCCCTATTTGACCTCCTTCTAGAAAAGATTCTGCAAGAGCCAAGTGAACCAGAAAAAAAAAATATTATTATTATTATTATTATTTATGTGTAAAAGAAAAAGAAGAAAGAATATAGTATCATAATAAAAAAAAGTATTAAAAATAAAAAAGACTCCGTCACAATAATGATACCCTTCATGTGTGTGAGGGGTGCTTTGGCAAGAGAGAATTTCTCGTTCTCTTACTTTCGAGAAAACGAATAAGGCTTCACCGCTACGGTGTGTGTGTGCGCGCTTTGTTTCGCGTTTGTTATATTCTATTCTCACTTTCGATAGCTATTATTTCTCAGTCTTCCTTTTTTGTCTTCTTCATTTTACTCTCTCCGTCTTTTCCGTCGTTCAACATCACTACAACTGAAACCAGGTTTCGTGCGTTTTGCCATCTCACTCTCGCTTGCTATACATGTTTCTATGCTTATCTCCAGTTTATTTTTTCATTTTCGTGTGATTTGTTCTGCTCTGAGATATGATTCAACTTCAAGGAACTCTCTATGATGTTGAATCTGAAGCTCTTCTCATGTATCATGTTCGAGATTCGACGTTTTGCTTTGTTTCCTGCTTTGAAAAATTATAGAGGAAGAGGAAGTTTTAGCTGTGCGCATTTGTTTTTTATGTGGAGATTCTTTGCGAGTTTTTGACTCTGTAATTAACGGTTTTGTAGACAGCGGAGGAGTTATAAATAGGGTAAGTGAATACATTGACTTTGTTCCAGAGTGTGGAATAGTGATGTAGGGTTACTGCGACTGCTTGTTTTTAATAGGGAAGGTTGTGCGAGAATGTGTTTTATTGAATAGGTAGTGGACTATGTTGTTAGGGTTCGCCACTTGTTGAAAATGTGGGATTCCTGAAAATTAGGAGTTGTAGGAACACTTGAAGGAAACACTGCGGGGTCGGGTTTGGCGTCGATTTGTGATTTCGTTCTTATAACATGTGGTAGATATTACTATCCATGAGGAAGAGTCCCTGGAGAATACCGATTGACTGCTAGTCCACTACTACTGCCACTCTCTTCAACTGTGCCTCTACGTTTGTATTAGTCGTCGCAAGTCGTGAATTAATAGATTGACCAGATGTTGTGCATTCAGTGATTCCAAAAATAGTTGATAGATGTGGGATTCGATATGTATTCCTTATTGAAGTTAATATCGGTTTGCTTTTGCGGTCAGAGCTTAAAGTTATCTTTGTGTTTGATTTTTCTCTTTTTCTTCTCGTTATTTTCTGTTTTTGACGAAAGCTTCAGACAAAGATTGAATTTTGTTCACTGAGCTTGGGTGAGTGAAAAAAAAAGTGCTGATGGATTTTTCTGTGGTAATGGTACTTTCAAAATAAAAATGTTGCACATATTAGGCATTTATTGCATGTTAAATTATGTTTTATAATTCCAGAAATATTATATCGGATATTTGGTTCATATTACATAAAGCAGATGACTAAAACTCATTATTTGTACTATTTTTTTTACAAAAAACTAAAATGCTTTGTCGGATAGGAAAGAGGGATAAGACTAATAATGGTAAATAATTGATATCCTGGTTGTGAGAAGATCATGTTACGTATCCTATTGTCGAAGAAGATGATAATTATTCAAACTGGTGAATGAGACTTATGATACGAGTTAATAGCACAGTCTCAAATGGCTGTGGATAATATGGTTATGTGAACTATAAAGATCTCTATTGTATTGAACTAAAAAAAAAAATTGAATCACTGGAAAAGTTCATTTAGCTAAACTTCCCTGCTCAAAATTTAAGTCTACAGTTAATCACCTTCATATTTCATGCTTTTTTATCCTCCTAGTTTGTGCTATATAATGGAAGCTAATTTTTTCTAGCTTTTTTGCTTGGAAGGTCTACAAATGGAATCATATCTGATAAGTTATGCTTCATATCTGATAAAGTAGTATAGTTCATCTCTTTTACTCTGCAGGTGTCTACTTTCTGGCTACACATGTGCTGTTCACATTGTCTTCCAATAAGGTGAAATCTGATTGAAGACCAATGCAGAGGGATACTAGTACCACTGCCCCATCAACCACAAGTGGTCGGATTAGGCACCGAAAACGCTCAAATGAGGTTTCTTAATTAGAGTTTGATTAATCACTTAATCATCTTTTCCTTTTGCTTATTAAAAAGAATTTTGCATTAGTAGATTTCATGTAGAAATTGATTCAACCTACTCTGTGTCATCCTGAAAATTGAAGAGAGAATGAAAAAGTGTCAAAATCATCTAATTATGAATAACAAATAATTGGAAGCATGGTTAGTTCTACTGTATTTTCTTTTTTAAATCTTTGTTTTTATTATTACTATTTGGTTCCTTCTTAATGTTGCTGTCTCCATAGATGAATTTGATGTGATAAGTTTCAGTGAAATGATGTGAACTGAATCCTTGCAGTATCATTCTGGAAACAAAAAAATTCTGTATACTATTTGAATTTAATTTTATGATGTCTTTATCTAAGGTTATCCCGGAAGTTAGCAAAGCAAATGGGACCCAGTTACTTGTTAACGACAAAAGTAAATACAAGTCCATGCTAATTCGAGCATATTCATCCATATGGATGATTGGAGGCTTTGTGTTGATAATATATATGGGTCACCTCTACATCACTGCAATGGTGGTGGTTATTCAAATCTTCATGGCAAAGGAACTTTTCAATCTACTCAGGAGAGCTCATGAAGATAGGCAACTGCCTGGATTTAGGCTATTAAACTGGTATGTTCATAATTGTTACTCACATAGCAGTACAATCATTCTTTTTATGATGAATTAGTATCTAAATGGACAGGACATTTGAAAGAAAAAAAAACTATTAAGTACATTTTCATTTTTCGTTCATGTATATTCTTTCAGGCATTTTTTCTTCACTGCAATGTTATTTGTTTATGGACGTATTCTGAGTCCCCGCCTGGTTAACACTGTAACTTCAGACATGGTTTTATATCGGCTAGTGAGCAGTCTAATTAAGTATCATATGGTTATCTGCTACGCCTTGTACATTGCAGGTAACTTACTTTTATTAATGTTATCCTTCTAATGTTCATTAGCCAGTGCTTGTGCAATGTGTCTATTAGATTTGTGGCAAACATCAAGCTAGTTTTTTACATTTACTGGCCATTTTTCAACATTGCAGGGGAGCTAATACTTTGCTTATGCATGTTTTTATTGATTGAATGTAGGATTTATGTGGTTCATTCTCACATTGAAGAAGAAGATGTACAAGTACCAATTTGGCCAGTATGCTTGGACACATATGATTCTAATTGTTGTATTTGGCCAGTCCTCCTTCACTGTGGCGAGCATTTTCGAAGGGATTTTCTGGTAATATAACCTATAAACGGAAATGATGATTATGTAATAATAATGCTGAAAAATTTCACCTCTTTTTGAGGATTCTCTTTTGCATGAAATCGTATTATTCTTCATGATGCTCTTCCTCAAATATGTGGACACTTTTTATGCATGATTTTTTAAATGTTATTTTTCTGGTAATTGATGCAAAAACAATCACCTTGTGAAATTGTGTAAGCGAATTACATAATTTGTGGACTTGTTGGCTGAATTGCACAGAACGTGTTATCTGGTCTTGCCCAAATGGTGCAATCAAGGCCTTAGGATAGGAATGACGGAGAAAAGATTAGGGAGATGACCAAATAATTATATTCTCATCAAAGAGGACTATAAGAGAGACAATAAAACTGTAAAATAAGATCGATTGCCAACTTTTCAAAATGCAGGGGGCTGATTTTTAAAGTACATTCCCGTTTGCTTTTGCTTGGGTTGATTGGAGGGTATTATTTTAATTTTTCCCCAATAAAAAACTGTACTGTTTAGTCATGATAGTCTGACATAATTAAACTGCTATGATTTAAAGTGACTTTATGCGTATGTCCATGTGCTTCCATAGATTCATCTTGTTCACACATTTTATTTAATGTTTGATCACTGCTATTATAGGAAATAAGTCATATCCTGTCCCCGTTGCTTTTAATTGTATTGATGTTGATGTCTTGCTTGTTTTATTTAACATTTGGACTGCTGTACAGGTTTCTTCTCCCAGCAACACTTATTGTCATTAATGATATTGCTGCTTATATCTTTGGTTTCTTCTTTGGAAAAACCCCTTTGATTAAGTTGTCTCCAAAGAAAACCTGGGAGGGTTTTATTGGGGCATCCGTTACCACCATCATCTCTGCATTTATGGTGAGCACAATTTCAATTTGTTATTGATGGTACAAAACTATTGGGATTTTTTTGGCAGGGGGTTTGTCACTTGTCACTGAACATGACTCACTTAGTAATGCTTTATATTCCTCTAATTATATCATTATTAAATGGTTGCAACAGCCTAAATAAGCTGTCCAAGAGCTTGCTCAGAATCACCATTTGTAGCAATTAAGTTTTTGCTTGAGTGTTTATAAATCAATGTAGTTGTTATGAGCTAGATGATAATATTATCTTTGAAAACTTATTTTGTAGCTTGCTGACATCATGGGTCATTCTCAGTGGCTAACGTGTCCAAGGAAGGTAGCTGAGTAATGCATACCACAACTAACTTATATATTGTAAAGCATTATTCAACAATAAAATGACCAATGCTCAAATCTCTTTGGTAATAACATGCAGGATTTGTCAACTAGTTGGCTTCACTGTGATCCTGGTCCTCTATTTAAGCCAGAATCTTACTCCTTACGAGGATGGATCCCTCACTGGGTAAGCACTTGAAATTGAACTGAATTTTGAATCTTGACTTACATCAATATCCACTTGAAAGTGTATGTGCATGGCCATATTGGTAAAAATATTCAACAAAAGCATAATTTAGATGCCTCAAATAACAAAATGAATCCTCAAATTTTTCTTAGAGAATAAAAAACTTGAAAAGTATTGAATGTGAACATTACTGATAAGGTTGAAAGACGATTAAGTCAATGAGTTGCATAGCCCAGCCAATGGCTCACTCAAATTGGCCCAATCATTAGGATATTAGCTCGGAAAATTTTTATCATGAGTTTAAAGAAATTCAAATTTGGATATTTCATTTTAACTATCATTGTTTGGATAAAAGGAATATTTGGAAGAGATTGTGTGGTCTTATGACACAAGTACTTGTCTAAACCGATAAAAAGGGCTCATGACCTGGAATAAAATATTTTCAGTTTATTCCAACAAGTTTTACAGAATATGTTATGAAACACCCTAAATGAGCTTGAGTGCTCTCTTCCTCTTTGATTTCAGTATAGTCCTTAAGGCCTGTTTGGGTATGCTTCTCTAAAAGTACTCTTAGAAGAAGAAAGTAAGAAGAATATGAAATAAAGTATTTCATAGGTAAAAACTAGCTTAACATAAGTTCAAATTCTAATTTTTGGATAACTTAAACGAGAGTTCTTATAAATTAGTTTATGCATAATGTAGTCTTAATTTATGGAGAACCTGAATTAATTTTCTTATTTTTTTCTTACAAGTACTTTAGGAATATTCCAGCCAAACAGGCCCTTGAGCCTATCATGTAATCAGCACTCATTCAATAGGCGTGCAGTTAAGTTGTTTAACCAGACACACCAGTAGTTGCCACTACAAAACATATCTATTCTTAATAGGATTAGAAAACTAAATTTTCTAACGACCACTCTGTTAGATTTTCTATTTCCACTTTACATTTCAGCATATAAAATGTGACTATTCTGTAATCATGAGTTGCCAATCCAGGTTCTTGGAACATCTGAAAATATAACTTGCGACATGTGTTCTATACAGTTTCCTTGGAAGGAGGTATCAATCCTACCTGTTCAATGGCATGCTTTATGTCTTGGCTTGTTTGCTTCGATTATTGCACCTTTTGGAGGTTTCTTTGCAAGTGGTTTTAAAAGGGCTTTCAAAATAAAGGTATGGAATTGTTTTTCTAATATGGAAGACCGCAAATATCAGCCATTTTGATCAAAGCATAAACAAATTGCCGTGTGTTCTCAAATTTGCAGGATTTTGGTGATAGTATTCCTGGACATGGTGGAATTACTGACAGAATGGATTGCCAGGTAGACTATCTTTATGTTTCTTTTGTCTTTGTGCTCAACTTTTAATCTTCATATTACTCAAACTAATGTGTTTTTTTTCCCACGATAACAAATAAACTCGTACCACAATATCTCTCTCAGGAAATATACCTGGGTTGACAATACCCAACCTTTTGAATCGAGGATGAGTATATGTGTCTATACACACACATATATGTATTATATTGTTTCCATTTTAAATTAAGATATTTTTAGTTTATTTGGTACTATATTTTAAAATTTTATGCAATTATATATTATTTGGTGTTGAAGAAAAGAAAATGTGTTTTTCTATGTTGAATTCTTGATACTATAATGTTCTTTTACTTTAATTTTTACTTTTTGTAAAAAATTATTTAATAAATATTTGAGCAGTTAAAAAAATCATTAACAAACTTTGACTAAGATGTACATCAACCATGTAGTAAAAAAAATCACAAATATTGATATTTTTGAATTATTATCAATTGTTTAATATTTAAATATATTTTTTTACATATGGTGGTAATTGAAATAATAATCTAAAATGAGAAATTTAAAATTTAATAAATTTTAATTGTCTTGTACAATTTGAAACGAATGTATTTAGATGTTTTAAAAATTATGAAATTTCCTCCTCTAACAAAATTAATTCAAGTGTGAAGTTCAATGAACTCAACAAGAAGGAATCTTTAGTGACCAATCAAGACGAGTAATCGGTAGAAGTCTTGGTGGTCCAGTCTAGTATGAATGTCAACTGCATACTGTTTAGACCCTGGCCTGATTTAATATATCTGTGAAAGTGGTTATAGGTATTTTATGCGAAACTTTTTGTCCATTTATATTTTTGATGCCATTCGAATAATCGTAACAGACCAAAATTTGCCCCTCCCTAACAACTCACTAACTTTTCACTCTCTTTTACATTCTGCTGCCTGACTCTATTTGTATCTTTAGTCCTGTTCATTCCATTGGCTGAGGGGCTAGCATTGGAAGTCAAAAAGCTTCCTAGTACCAAGCTATTATGCATATGACGAGCAAAATTTGACTAATTTGTCTTGCTGTAGATGGTTATGGCCGTGTTTGCATATATATATCATCAGTCATTTGTTGTGCAACAAAGTCTCTCGGTTGAAATGATTTTGGACCAGGTATTATCTTTGTTTTACAATTTATATTTCATATTTCTATCCAATAACATTTTAAGATGCTTAAGTTGTGGATCTACCGCTGGTCGTTTCAGATATTAATCAACCTATCATTCAATGAACAAGAAGCTCTATATTTGAGGCTTGGAGAAATTTTACAACAGGGGATTCCAAGGAACTCTTAGATTCATGGCGAGGTGTATTTGTTCTCACCTTCTATTGTATTCCTTTACATACATCTGTACAAGCGTTTTCTATCTTTTGAGTGAAACTAATCAAAGGTCCGGAAGCTGTCAAGATGTGCATAGTGTATGTTTACCGTTAGTTCCATTCTGTTTTTCTGGCTATAGTTGAATAGTTAATTGATGGCTTTGCATGAACACCTACAGTACACTCATGATCTTCAATATAAATAATTCACATGGTGGCTGAAAATGAACGCCTGTGCTGTATTTAATTCCTGGTGGTGAGGTGTGTTAATATTTTTCTATTACCTTAAATGTAGTTTGAATCACGTTTTGATAATATATTTTGGTGCGATCGACAAATTATTTTGTTCAACTATCAAATGCTGCACCAATTATATGATGATATATGATATATTTGTTTTTTTCCATTTCTATGGTACACTTCCGTTTTTATTTTGTTGACAGCTGCTGTGGTTTTGGCATGCATCGGATTCCTTAACAAGTGCAAATTTTGGTTAATTTTCTTTTATGTTTGAAGTTCAATTTGTAACTCAACCGTCGGCACTGTTGCAATTGGAACAAAAACCTCCTTTAGTTATGAATAGATAATGATTCAATTATAAGAAA
Organism: Vigna mungo; assembly: GCA_036885675.1. NCBI lineage: Eukaryota > Viridiplantae > Streptophyta > Magnoliopsida > Fabales > Fabaceae > Vigna > Vigna mungo. The sequence continues at coordinate 38,753,196 of CP144692.1, read as the reverse complement.
TTGAAGGACTCTTATATTCCAGCAAGCCCAAAAAATGGCAATATTTTTCCATATGTAAAACTATCATTTTTCTCCAAATGAAAAACATGTTTTATGTACATCAAGATCCAGAATACAACTTGTGCTTCGCAGAATAATCTAGGTTACTACAAATTGCAGACATTTGTTTACACTTGCAACAGAAAGCAGACCATAGCGAACATGTTTTTCATGGTCTTATTATAATTTAATACATTATTGGAAATAAAATGACCTGGTGATTTTAATCGAGTGCAAAAATAATTTATCTAATCATGCATTAAGAATGCTACTCCTTAGCTTTGGAAAGAATCTTAACGAAGTGGCTCTAGACAAAAGTTAACGTTAAAATGCCTAAACCTACTTTATTAAAGAAAGTTATACCTTTAAACGCAATGCGATGGTGTCAACCTCGGTGTTGAGATCCAGGTAAAATTGGTCTAAACCAACTTAATATAAAACTATTTAACAGTTCATTAGTTTAAATTTTCTTAAGAAACGTGAAATATTTGTTTTTTTATTCTCCATATAAACTTATCGTTATTGATATCTATTTCTGAAACTTTAATTGAAGTATGATAACATGTTTTGTTTTTGTTTTTATATTTATTTTAAATGTTAAAAACCTATAAGTTTATGTTTTAATTTAGTTTTCAACATCACAGAATTATGACATTATACTTTTAATATCATTTAATTATTATAATAATTTTATTAATACCAATAATTTAGTTTTGAGTAAATCACAGTTGAACTATTGAACGGTGAATAAAATAGCCTGTCCAGATGAAAAACCAGGCTAGTTTTAAAAACATTAGTTTAGTTACAACTATATTTAGACTCAAGACTTTCTAGCAACTATTCAAACCTTTATCACTAGACGTTTAATGCTCCACAAAAATAACATGCTAAATCACACAGAAAGGGTTAAACAAAATTTTACATAAATATGTAAGAAGATTCAACTGAATCCAATAACAACCAATATTACAAAAAATTTGGTTGTCATTAATGGAGTTTTGTCGGGCTGATACAAGCATCCAGTGTTGTGGCATAAATATGGTACATGTCCTAGGTGTAGAACAGAATATCGAAAAACGAATAAATCATTATGTAACCCACTCTAAACCAAAGAAAAGGCCAAGAACATTGATACCTAACTACTCTTTACCCAAATGTACGATGACTGAAACTTTTTCATCTTGTATTGTTTTCTTTTACTGGTGTTTTGGCTTCTCAATCTTGACATAGGGCAAGAAACCCATTACATGGACAACTTTTGGAGACCAGGCAAGTTGTTGAGCACGACAAAACATCAAGAATGTGTTTGCAAAGTAGGAATTGAAACCCATGAAGAGATGCCACAAAGCATGACCTTGTGGATTAATTGGCCAACTAGAAATTTGCTTGCAGAAAACATGATCGCATATCCAACACAAACCTCCCAATAGAAGAGTAACTACATAAAGCTTTCCCAGGCGCTTTGCAGACACATAATCAGTATAAATGTAATACTTGTACATTCTTGGACTGCAGAGGAGGCAGAGAATGATATAATGGACTTTGAAGCCAATTCCAAAACGGACCACTGAATGAACAATGGCAAAGATAGCACAATACAAAAATAGGAAGATGGGCATTGTACGAGGATAGTGCCAATCTGGGGAATACAGGATGTACATGTATAGCAGAATCTCCCACATCATAGGAGTTTCATCGCTCTGTTGTTGCCTAAATCAAAGTGCAATAACTCGACAATAAATAAATACTCACTCAAAACAAAACAAACCTGCTTCACTTACGCATGTATAGTACAAATCCCAAACCAAAAAACACAACTTCACTTACAACCTGCTTCAAATTTATAAAACTTTTTTCACCAAAATTATGCCCGGAAGCTAATTAGCATGCTAATGTCTCAGAAAATTTTCCAACTCTCGGTGATGAGAAAGAAACAGCTTAACAATAAAAACTCATGGTATAACATCATATTGATCTCTCCTAATCCACTTGAAAAGAAAATACTTTCTCCCAATGGAAAAAATAAGATCAAATAATTCCATTTAACATATGGAAACACAAGAAATTCAAGGAAAAACATGGACGTAATGACATAGAAACTAGCCAGCGAAGTTAAATGCATACGTGACTTGCTTGCATCATGGTATACCCTAGCTGCATTAGATTGAATATTATTCATTAAAGGGTAGAAAATGCATAAATTTTTTCTTTCTGAACCAGGAAAAGCAGTGCCAATTGATGATAAATGCCAAAAAACTAAGTCAAATATTTTCTTGATCTATACCAAAATCAATATTTTGACCTGATATGAGGCTAATGTATGAATATGATGTGGCCATTGCAATCACCTTAAATAAGAATTCTTCAAATATTCAACAAACATTTATACAAAATGCCAAACTCATTTTGCATGACGCAGAATAACTCAGACAACATGAAAAAGTAAAAATCACCAACCAAAACTTTATATAAATTGCTGCAGGAATTGATAGAGTTCCATACTTACACACGCTGTAGCGTGGCATGGTACAACATGCTTCCAATGGCAAGTGCCATAATTGTTACATAAAGAACACAAAATCTCTTCTCAAACCGTTCTCTATAAGCATTTATAAGACCGACGAGAGCCAAAAGAATGGTCGGAATGGTGGATATTGTGTTATAAAATTCTGCAATATAAGATGAATATTCATAATTCTTTTCACAGCAATCTGTAGTTGAAGTAACCGGACCCCAGAAGCTAGACATTTTCATCTCCATCTGGTTTATTTGTTTACCCAATTATCTGTATTCAAAGCTGCAGAGCTCACAAATCCCTGAAAAATCATGAGGCAACGTCAACATACCAAAATACAATCAACCCCACAACACAGAAACCTCAAAATCCTTGCAACAGAAACTGTAAATAGCCATTAGTGATTAAAATACATATTAAAGCAATAAAAGAAGAGATTAAAAAATATTCATACTTGGAAAGATTGTGTAAAAACCACGTAGATCTCATTCTCTCTTCTCTTCCTGTCTCTAACAATAATAAAATTCGGTGATATAGGGAGCTTCCCAAAATCAATTTTTCTTCTCTGTTATTTTTCAAACCCTATGTTAAAGATACAAACTTTATTTGAAGTAGAATATGTTTGATGTTGTAACACGAAAAGAATGTGATGTATCCGATAGAGGCACAAACGGATGGTCAGTAGAAGGTGTTTTTGAGAGAAGCAGACAATGAAAGAAGGTTTCATTGTAGAGAAGAAGATGCAACCGTTATTACCGTTACGAATTGTGATTCATTGGTGTTAGAAAAAGGAAATAGAAGAGGCTGATACGTGTCGGACCACATACATGTACATGTGGGTCGTCTTGTTTCTTGCATTTTGGATATGGTAAAGGTGAACCAGTGTCTTATAAACTCTAATTAAGGAATTAAAAATAGATTTTTTGTTATCGAAACAGGTAAAAGATACATATTTTTTTATGATTTTTTAATGTTTTTATATTATTTTCAACAAAAGAACATCTTTAATTTCTTAACCAGTATCCTAAATATAGAGGGTAGGAGTATCTCTGTTATTAAGCAGATCCAACTCTTTGTATCCACATGTGAAAAGTTCCTTGTTTCAAATTGCACATTGAAATTGACAAGCTGAAACGAATGAGTAACATTCCGAGAAGTGATTCAAGAATGTAAACTCAAAAAATTGGAAAATGGTTATAATGTAACTAATCGCATGTTTGTTCAAACTTCCACACAAGCTACGGAACTATTGTAGTTTGATATGGCACCATAATTTACTCATCTACATTGGCAGGGGCATGGTAAGTTGTATAGAAAAGAACAAAGAAACAAACTTTATCCTGTTCCCAGAAAGGCTGCAATTCTCTTGGCAACACAATATGCAGTAGATTGTATAGTTATCATGGGATTCACACCAATTGCAGTTGGCAGCAAACTTGCATCACACACAAACAGACCTTCTGCTTCCCAACTCATCCCATTTACATCCACTGCACCTTCTTTTTCACTGATCCCCATCCTGCAACTCCCCATCTGGTGTGCTGAACTATATATACTCCATTTTTCTTCTTGTGACATTGACCCTCCTGTTGCATATATGGATTCCACAAACCTCTCCAATTCCTTTTCATTATTCCCATTACACTCAATTCTCTGTCCGTCACTTCTATGAGTACCTACCTCAACAGCTCCAGCTGCTATAAGAATTCTCAGTGCCTGCTTCACTCCATCCTTCATGTTCTCTTTGTCCGATTCATCTAACTCATAGTGCACCCTACCCTCACTCCTAACAACTCCACAGCCCTTGTCCCTAATAATTGTGATCAGATGAACAGTCCTTGAATATTTCAGCATTCTTTCTTTGAAGTCACGTCCAGACACCCAAGGAACCAGTGTAGATAACGCTGCTGGCCCCAGTGCTGGAGTTTCAACTATGGCTTTCACTTTAGACTCCTCGGATACCACCTTATGAACTGAAGTTATTATTCCCCCTTCATAGCATTTACCCTTGAGATCAGAATTTGACTCTGGAAAATACCCCCACGACATTAGCACTGGATGCATATGAAGATTCTTTCCAATGTTCTTGTTTTTCAATCCACTGGAGATCATTAAAGGTGGCGTCAGAAGAGCCCCACAGGCTGAAACTGTGACTTTGGCCTCAATTTTCAGTCTCCAAGTTACGTTATTTGTTAAAACATTGGCCATCACTCCTAAGCATTTCTTTCTTCTCACTCTCCCTCCCTTGTTGTTTTCCAATATAAATCTTTCAGCTTTCGTTCCTGTTAGTATCACTGCATCATGATCCACAGCATCAACGAGCCATGTAACCTCTGCTCCTTGTTTTTCTCCTCTTGTGCAACCGTAGTTGCAAGACCCACAGTAATGTCGTTCTGATGAGTTTCTTGGCACGTAATCAACTTGAAGACCAAGATTCTTACAACCTTTTCTGAGAACTTGATTCTGGAGCCCTTCCTCCACACACTTGTCGGTTACACCAATCCTTTTGCATACCATGTCCATGGCGGAAAGGTATTCATGGCTAGAAAAGATTGATAATTTGTGGTCTTTTTCCCATTCCTTAAGCACACTATCTGGTGTTCTAATAGATGCCGCCCAATTAACTGCAGATCCACCACCCACTGTTGACCCTGCCAGAATGGCCATTTTTCCATCCCAGGATGCAAAAGTTCCTCCTAATTCATAAAGCTCATTCAAAGAAGGTCCTTCGAGAGAAGAATAATCACCGGAGGCATAGTAGTTACCCTTCTCAAGAACAAGCACCTTGAAGCCTGAACTTGCTAGAATAGCAGCAGCAACTCCTCCCCCACAACCAGACCCAACAATTACCACATCACACTTTATTCCAAGGACATTGTTTTCAGAATCCATAGAAACTTCTAGACCTTTCTCAGCAAGAGACTTAGGCAGGCTCCAATCACTCTCATTCGAAGCTTCCACTATTCCCTTTTCAAGAGGCCTCTCTTTCTGAACCTTGCTTGTGATCCCATCAGTGTCAACCTTATATCCTATAGCTTCCCATGCTGGGTTTTCACCCTTCTCATCGCACTGCACACATGGGAATATTCCATTACTCACACAATTAGTAACAGAGAGGAAAGAGAAATGATGATGAATTAGAAGTTGTAGATGAAGAAAGTGGCATGACCTGAGTGAAGAAAACAAAGAAGCACAGAACTTTGACGTAAAGGAATGCAAGTCTAACAGGTGTGAGGAAGCGATGCTTAAACCATTTCTGCAGAACCTTTTCTCTGTTGTCCAAAGAAATATTTGAGAAGTTGTAGATGTAAGGCCATTTCTTACTCAGACAGAGACTCCCACACAGCAACAAAGTGCCCAATCTTGTTGACAGCATCCATAGGATCAATCTCACAAATATCAATGCTTCTTTCAGAGCTCTTTTCATCAGTATATCTGCACACTATGCACATTTCACATTTTAGATTCTACTCAGTAAAACTAATGTTCCTCTTAGTTAACGTAACAAAAATATTTCATCTGCTCAAGTACATATTGTTTTTCCTTGATTTTTAAACTTAACTGAAAATGTTTTAAAAAATAAACATCAATAATACCATATTTCATCTACAAATAAACAAATTTAAGGAGTTAAAAAAAATTAAAAAACCAAAAGATATAAACATCTCAGAATATTTTTTTAAACAAAATAAAAATTTGATATACAAAAATATAATATAAATATCTGCATATTTATCCTTTATTACATCTTCAGTTACTTCAACAGATAATTTATCAATCATTTGTTATTTAAAATGTCAGTTTAAGAGTTTTCTATCACTGACTACCAATTATGATTTCTGTCTTTTGATTATTTTCTTTAACTGGTTTTTGCCAAACAAAGTCTTTCTCAATTTTGGGTAAAAGCAATAATAAGTATGTTGATGAACCATACAAACTCATTAAAAAGTGAATGCAATAAAAAGAAAAAGAAAAATATGTTGATGAACCCATACAAACTCATTAACTAACCAACTAAAAGTGGGTAGACTCATAAAAAGTTATGATAAAAATAATAATATTCACGAATATCATTCATTTCCATTTATAACATATGGTGGAGAAGTCTTCTGTCTCCTCCAAATAAAAATAAAATATAACAATAGAAAAAACTTTTTGTTATGGAAAAAATAATTAAAAACTCTAAACATTTAATGCAGTCATATACAACACAAAACCTGAAAGGTAGAGGTGTACTGTTACTGGTTAGGTGGAAGTTCAGTTCAATTTATTTTTTTAAATATTTTAACAATTAAATTTCATTGGATTCTTGAGTTGGCTTTATTAATTTATAATCTAACTCAATTCAATTCCATTATGTTAGGTTTGGTGGAGTTAAAAGAAAAAAATAATAGTTATTCATTAAGAAAAAATGTACCCATATATAAATATTTTTTAATCATTATAAGATAGTGAAAATATTATAATATATATAAATCATATTTATTTATATAATAAATATAATATTGTCAATTTAAAAGTCATGATTTCATTATAACACAATTTTAATTGAAGGTGTTAAATAAAATTTAACTCAAATCACAAAAATATAACCGAGTTTATGGATTCGTTGTTGTAACTTCTTAATACCTTGCTTGGTTAATTAAATAGTTATCTGCAAGTAGAAAAAGTTATAAATTGTGAACTAAAATATTATTATATTTTAGTTATTTTCTTTTTGGTTTATATATTTTTAAAATTATTTTTAATATTTTGATTTTGATATGGTTTTAATGAAATGAAATTTAAAAAAAAATACATAAAGGATTACTAAATTTAAATAGTTAGAGTTAATTTTCTAAATTCGCATAAAAATGAACTAATTTCGAGTATATTCAAAGAAGTTAAGCACACAACATAAAATTTTGAGAATGAAGAAAAAAATGAAATTTAAAGAAAAAGAAATTGGTAGGTGATTATCCTCTTCAACTTGAATGGTAACCCAACACGCACTTCCTAATGGATAATGATACCATAGAAGATGTGACAAGAATGTTAAAAAAATACAACTCTCAAAGTTACTAATTTTGGTAATGCCACCGACAAACAAAACAAAGTAACAATACAACAACCACAAGTTTTTGAAAATCTTTCTCTCTATCTTCTCCTACAATTCAAACAAATTCCACACAGTCTATTTGATTATGGTTCCATGAACAAGACAAATATATTCAATTTGCTGGTATCATTATATAAAAAAAAAAATGCAACAAATAAATAAGCAAAGAAACATTATGTGAGTGAGTGGTAGTACCTCTTGAGGGATGGATGATTCAGAAGCAGAAGCTTTCCAGAAATGTTGCAGAGCTTTGCTTTTTGTGTTGTGTTTTGTTGTGTCGAAATGTTCCAACTGCAGAGGAGGAAACAAAGCCTCACACATGCTTCTAAGTGATTCCATCTCAGCTGAAGAAAGACAATCTCTACTTCCTCTTCTTCCTCCTCTCAGCAAAGGATGACACTCTCTCTTCATCTCTCTCTCTCTCTGCTACGCAATTCACTAATCAATATGTCTTGCATTTATATATATAGAGAGAGAGAGAGACAGAGAGAGAAAAGCTGTGTCTGCATGGAACTATCTAAAACTGGACTCCTTGTCGCATTCCATTTATAACCCTTTTTTCCAACATCAGCCAAGTTGTTCAGATTATTTATTATCAATGTAAATGACTTCTTTTGTATAAAATCCTTTGTTATGAAGATGTTATGTAGTTTTCAACCGTGAATTACTTGTTATTTTATATTTTATTTCTGAAACCTCATTCAAGAAAATGTCCATTCTAAAGTAACATAATTAACCCTACCTCAAGTTAAAGGCAGAATACAGAAATTAATCTTGGCCTAAACGCTTGCATAAATTTTGAAATAAAACTTAACCTCTAAGTCAATCAGATATAGCTATTTTTTTTCTTCTTCTTCTTGATTTACACCAACCACCAGCTGTATTCATTGTTACTCGGTACATGCCAGAATTTGTTGTTAAAATGTTTCTTTCTCTTCCCATCCAAAGTTAAAAGACAGGTATCAAGTTGAGAAATTCAAATACAAATTTCAGTATTACATTAAGTAAAAATAAAAAATTCATGAATTTAATATTTAAAAATTTTGAGTAGTGAATTTAATATATGAATCTTCTCGAATTTCATTCTTTAAGTATATTCTAACAAGTTTTTTGCAATGAAGGGCACTCAACAATTTGTGGCAGTGCAGTGATGAAAGGTTAAGAAGGCATTGATGATTGTAGCGTCCTCCAAAATAATTCAATAATGCCATGTTTTTAAATCAATCTCCTAATATATAAAGTTATAAATATAATATAAAATCATTCCAAGTTTACTTTACATCCTTTATTATTTATTGTATTTATCGTGTCGAATTACTGTTAAATTATTTGTTAATATTTAATATCACACAGAAAATATATATGTCTCTATAAATTTAAATTTTCAGTATATAAACTTTGTCGGTTAAACTTAAAATCTAAGAATGAATTGTTTTACTGTATTAAAGATGATATATATATATATATATTTTCCTCGTTAAGAGTTAGAAGATTTGAGAGTTTTATTAGATTTATGATCTAGCCGAATCAACATACTATCAAAGAATGGTTTTATACAGTATGGGCCAATTCGATTTTGAAAATATAGATATGCATTAGCTTCATCAATAATTTTGAACCAAAATAATATATTTAAAATTTATATGTTTAACTATTATCATTAATATAATAAAAATTAATATATAATTTAGTTTATTAATACAATAAAAATTAATGCATAATTTAGTATAATTATAATTACATAAGAAATCACACATGTATAAAGAATTTCTTTACGAGTAATTTTTTATCACTTTTAAAAAATATTTCTTTTCATCAAAATATATACATACATATATATATATATATATTAAAAAAAGTTTAAGATTAAAAAATATTTTATCATAATCTAATAAAAAAATTACTAATGTAGAAAATCCTTTTTATCCCTTTAAAACAAGCTTTCTACACTGATTTCAAAATTAATATGATAAAAGAAATATAGAAAGTTTATGTTTTCAAATCGGTTTCAGATATAAAAAGTTCACTTTATTATATCTGTTAATTAAAGTCATAACTGGTATAATAATTTGAGACTGTTTTTTCTTCTGTTCACCTATGAACACAACATTTTTAGACATATCCACCATAAATCTAGAACAAAATAAAATATAAAAAACAATTATTTATTTATTGAACGCACCACCAATCTATGAAAAAATTGGTTATAAAAAGATACATAATACCTTACTTTTGCTTCAGTTTTCGTAAAAATTGAATATACAAAAAGACTCGTGAGATAAAAAAATAATGCTAACTATTAAATAAGTATTTCAATATTAAGTGAGAAGAAAAAATTACCTTTTTGTTCGATAATGGTAGAGAACCAATGAGAAACGAAAACAAAAATAATGAATTTGTATTTAGTTTCTTTTTTTCTTCAGAAAATAAACAAAAAACAGTAAAATTTGTGGGAAACTTACAAAAGACAATGGAAACCAAAATTAAAAATATCTTAATAATTATTTTTATTCTTTATCGTATTTAATTTTATGTTATATTATTAAATGTTGTGATTTATATTAATTTTCATCAATTTTTACTATTAATATAACAAAAAATTTTAAAATAAAAATTGGGAGATGGGGAACACAATAAGAGCTTAAACTATTATTTAAGCACATTTCTAGAGTCACAACAGAACAAGAAAAACAGTAGAATTTTTTAAGATTATTAGTAGAGTTGAGATAATCTAATTTATTTATTTATCATTAATACACCCTACGATGACATTGTAGAATTCTCTTATTGGGAATGAATAATTTTATCATTACATGAAAAAAACAAAATAAAAAGGAAAACACACACTAAGAAGTGTTGCCTTGTAGTACAAGAAGAGCACCCAACGCTCACAACTTAGGGATTCATTCTCAAGTGACCATCCAGCGGTGCCATACAGTGCTTAATGTTGAGGACCCTCTCGATTATAACTAGACTGTGCCTAACAATATGAACCCCTAAAGTTGATTGTGAATTGAGTGTTTATCAGTGAAACTGTAGTGTCTAATGCTCTAACCACTAGACTTCTCTAACTTTGATTTCAAAACTCGCACCCAATCTCTTGCCCACCTTACCTAATGCCATCTTAGAAAAAATCAAAGACTGTGAGTATTTCAACTTACTCAATTGGTACTCTTTCCATTTCAAAAGTTTAGTTCTTGATACCAAATCAATTTTCAAGTGTACCAACAACTCTCAATTGTTCAAACCCTCATTGTTATATTCAATTTTTACCTAATTCCATACAACAATCATTCATGCATATTGATATCTAACTTATAGTTCATTGAAACATATTTCTATCCACATAAATTTCATACATCATATTAATTCAACAACTCAATAAAACATCATATAATTAAATAATTCAAAGTTATACTTCTCAACAATTATCGCGAGATAAAAAATGTATTTACTCCATTTGAGGAATTAATTTATTAGAAATGTTATTCTTCTAGTAATACCATGGTATATTTGAATCTTAAAAAAATGAACTAAAATTATAGGAAAAGGACACAAAGATTCTAGAGAAAGTTATAGAAATAAATATTATTTATAAAATGAATTTGTTTATAATAGAATTCTATTATGCCTAACGTCATTTAATAGTAAAATATTTAAAAAATTATTTTATAAATTCTATTACTATTCTTAATCATTTTCTAGATTCCATATAAAATATTTCAGAGATTTATGTTTAAACACATATTAGTATACACCTTCAAATGTTATTTATTATAATAATAATTTTACACGCGTGTGTAAGTGTGTATATATATATATATATATATATATATATATATATATATATATATATATATATATATATTATTATATATTATTACAAGTATTTATTACACAATTTGTTTTTATTACAAATGTTTATCAATGATCAGCAATATTCAAGTTTTCTTAATTTAGTTTATTCTGTTTTTTTAATTTTGTTTATTCTCTGTTTTACTTTCTTATTTTTCCGTTATTTTTTTTAAGTATGCATTGCATAACTAGTGGCTTATTTTTAATAAACATTTAAGATAAATAAATAAATAAATAAGCATACGTAAAGCATTACGTGGCGCTGAAAGGCGACCATAGAAAAAAGTCACACCTCTTCCTGTCGCGGTGTTCCATTCAGAGTCCGTTCTTCTGTCACTCAAATCTCAGTCACATACTCACCTCCTGCAAAAATCTCTTCCAAATTCCACACTTTCCCATTCCCAAACCCACCCTTTTTTCATGGCTTCCCTCAACCTTCTTCCCCACCCTCCATCCCGTTCTTTTTCCTCTTCTTCTTTTCACAGGCCACGATGCAACAACACCCTTCTTCTCGCGCCAAAACCTTCTCAGCGCAGGCCTTCTTTTCTAGTCAAATCTGCTGTGGGTGTGGCTGAACCTGCTGCATATTCTTCTGGCTACGCCGGGGACACTTCTGATTCCATCTCCTCTCTCAAGCTCAATCTGCTGGTGAGTGCTGCCCTTTTACACCATCTTATGATTCTGATTTTCGTTATGGTTATGTTTCTTATGCTTGAGTTGAGCGTTAATTAAGTGCAGAGTGCTGTTTCTGGGCTGAATAGAGGTCTTGCTGCTAATGAAGATGATCTGCGAAAGGCTGATGGTGCGGCTAAGGAACTTGAGGCTGCTGGGGGACTTGTGGATCTTTCCGTTGGTCTTGATAAATTGCAAGGAAGATGGAAACTCATATATAGCAGTGCATTCTCATCTCGAACTTTAGGTGGTAGTCGCCCTGGACCTCCTATTGGAAGACTCCTTCCCATAACTCTTGGACAGGTTTCTTCAGTTCCCATTATTTTTGCCTTATCTCTATGTCAATGTGAGGCCTAACACTTTACTTCCTCTTACCCGAGGATGTCTTGAAAGGACTTTATAGTTTGAATACCAATCACTAGGATAAACATTTCTGAATTTACGCTATGGCTTAATTCAACCCCAAAATTTATGCCAGTATAGGGTTACCCCCATTTATATACATTACTTTGGTTATATCTCTAGTGGGGATCTCTAACAAAGATTGAGCAAGATGTTAGATTATTACAAATTATGATATATTTTTCTTATTTGTTTTCTGGTTTGTGCGATGCATCTGCTTTTGTTTACAATCTCCGCAAGTTTTTTCTAATTACTAGTTATGTTATGCATAATATTTACAGAATTCATGCTTTCTTGTGTTGATAGGTTTTTCAACGAATTGACATCTTAAGCAAAGATTTTGATAACATAGTGGAGCTTCAGTTGGGTGCTCCATGGCCACTACCACCCCTTGAAGTAACAGCCACATTGGCTCACAAATTTGAACTCATAGGTTGGTTTTATTTTTCATGCTTTCGTTTATTATCTCTGTATATTTGTTGCAAGTTTTGCATGATTGCTTTCTACCAGTTGCCATATATGAGAATTGTTGTGTTATAGTATTGTACAATCTTAAGAGCTTTTGATGTTTTGTGGTTTTGCAAATGTCCCAGGATCTTCAAAGGTAAAGATAATATTTGAGAAAACCACTGTGAAGACAACTGGGAATTTAGAACAGTTGCCACAATTAGAGGTGCCTCGAATTCCGGATGCATTGAGGCCTTCTTCCAATACAGGAAGTGGTGAATTTGAAGTTACATATCTTGACTCAGATACCCGCATCACAAGAGGGGACAGAGGCGAGCTAAGGGTCTTTGTGATTTCTTGAGTTTCTTCTGAATGCAAAGCTGAGTTTTTCATCTTCTTGTCCTTTTTCCTTTTTTCTTGATAGTATTTATTAATAGTTTCCCAACATTGTAAACAAGAATATATGGACGGAAGTAAACCCCTCTGTAACATGTATTTGCGGATGGAACTAAACCCTTCTACGTAGTTCCAAGGAAACACGGTACTTTATGTTTCAATGTAATATATTTCTTTCTTAAATTCAAAAATCCAGCTTAGATGTTAATAATCATGGAGTATGCATTTAGTTATTTATATTAATATTGGTTGCTTATGTGATTCCTTGAATTCATTACAATTTGCATATCATTCTTTCTTGTTTAAGAATGAGATTTTGGATGATGTTAAGAATATTAAAGTGAAGGTTGATGATGAAGATAAGATTTTGCTTCTTCTTAATGCATTGCCTAAAATGCCTAAGCACTTGTGTTTGGGAAGGAACAAGTTATTACTATAAATGAGGTTGGAATAAAAATGAGGACAATTAAGAAGTTATAATTGGATGAATTCCAAAAGGTTTAAATCATAAGCAGATAAAATGGTTGGTGTTATAATTATCACAAGAGGTGAAAAATCGTACAAAGAAGAAAGAAATAAGAGAGGAAGAAGATGTCATTTTTTTCTTCTGATAATTTGTAGACATTATGGTTGTGTCTGATAATTACGAGTATGCAAGGGTGTTGATGACATCGATTTCAAATACACAGAGTTGAATCATGAACTTAGGTTGCACTTATCACAAGTTTCAAATAAAAGAGTTATTTTAAACCTTAAAATTAAAGGAAGAGGTGCACTTCTGGGAAACAATAAAACATGTAAAGTACAAGGCACGAGGTCAATTAAGTTAAATATGTTTAACGACTAGGAGAAGTTGTAAGATGAAAGGCATGTTTCACGGTTCATTTGTCAGTTAACATGTTTGATCTTTTGAGTCTTTTATCAAAGATTGACTCAATTGTTAAAGAAGTAAAAAGAAATGGTCTTAACATTTTTTTATGACTCAATTGTGATTATTTATGCTTCCATGACTAGTCAGACCATGGGAGATAGTTAAATTCATTATAAAATTTTTAATTAATAGACTTGTAGTGATTATTAATACAATTATTTTTCTTAATCAAAATGGTTTCATTGATAAAAAAGAGTGTTAAAAATTGTATCTATATACATTTTTTAATATATTTTCTATATAATGACAAATGACTTAGAGATTTTGCTATATTAACATAAATAAGACTATGAGCTTATTCAAAAATAATATTTTGTTCACTATATTCCAAAACTGTGTTTATTAATTAATTTAAACTTTTAGTTTAACAGCTAATTTTATATATAAGTATTTATTTTTTATCTAAAATAATATATAATATAATATTTTATACACATATTTTATATTTTATTTTATCTTTAATAATATTTTAAAATTTTGATGTTTTAGACCTTAAAATTATTATTATTACTATGTATCTTATATAACAATGAAGAAAAAATATTGAAGGTAAACTACTTCACTGTTAATCTATAATAGAATAAGTATTTTCATGCAAATCTACGTTATCACTTTACAATAAAATTATTTATTTTAATTTATATTAAACATTACATATGAGATATAAAAAATAATATTACTTATATTTTTATTTAACTATTGTAAATATTAAATTTAACTCAACAAAATAAGATAGTATAGTAAAAAAATTCAGACTAAAAGTAGCGCGTATGTTTTCCTAATTACCATAAAAAAATTAAATATTTTCAAAAACTGTTTTCTTAATTTTACACGAATTATTTGGTCATTGTTTATAACTTGGCCCGAGCTACAACTATGCATGTTACTTTATAAAGTGGTTGCAGTTTAAAATGTAACATTGAGCAAAAAAAAATTCAAATCCATATTCATCATCCCGATTTGAAATCACTATCAATACAATTAAGAAAGAATTGTAATTACAAAAATAATCTGCCATAAAATAGTAAATGCAAAAGGGTTTATTTTAGGTCATTTTCATTTTGTCCCGTGAAAAGATAAATTGAAAGACATATAGACGTTGTAAACTGTAACGGCTACATTTTGTTTGAAATTTCAAAACCCTCAGTTGTTTCTTCTTTCTCTACCGAATATTTTCATTTTCTTCGTCTCCATATTCTATTCTTGCGGTATTCTTTCTCGTTTGTGTTACAAAATTGGATCGCAGATTCAACCCGAGAAGTCAATTCGATCTTTCTTATCAATTCTTTCTTCTCAGTTCAATCTTTATTTCTCACATTCAAATTTTCCACTATGGCTCCAACCCCTTCTTCCAAACAAAACTACCCCACCCAGATGAAGACTCCACAGTCCAAGCACCGTCTCAACTTCCATGGCCCCAAATCAGCACTGCAAATACACCCTTCTCCCAACCCGAATTGTGCTGCAAACAAGGAACCCCCTCCTGAACACCCGATTGAAGTAGTTGCCAGAATCCGTGACTACCCAGATCGAAAGGATAAGCCTTTATCTGTTCTTCAAACCAGTTCCAACTCGAGTTCTATCCGGGTTCGAGCTGATTTTGGGTACCGGGACTTTACCCTTGATGGTGTTTCTGTGTCTGAGGAAGAGGACCTGGATGTGTTCTATAAAAAGTTTGTGGAGTCGAGGATCAATGGAGTTAAGCTTGGGGACAAGTGCACCATCATGATGTATGGACCAACCGGTTCTGGGAAGAGTCACACGATGTTTGGGTGCTCGAAGCAGGCAGGGATTGTGTATAGGTCTCTTAGGGACATTCTTGGGGATGGGGATAATGCAGATGGAGATTCTAGGGGTGATTCAAGAGAAGAGCATCTCGGGTTGGGGACTTTTGTTCAAGTCACTGTTTTGGAGATTTACAATGAGGAGATTTATGATCTGTTGTCCACCAATGGAGGAGGTGGGGGAGGAGGATTTGGATTTGGCTGGCCTAAGGGGGGTAGTGCTTCAAAGGTAATATAATCCATGTTACTTCGTCACTTTCTTTGGCTCTTGTGTCTGCAGGCTTTTGTTATCCTGATTTTATCTGAGAACTGCGACTTGTCTTTAGGATTTCTACTTGGGTTGCTTTCATTGTATACTCATGAAATTTTCATGTTGTTACTTTTGAAAAATGTGGCTCATTTGTTGTACGAAATTGGCTGGCTAAATATTTCATTTTTTGCTCGTATGTTCTCAATTTTTGGTGGGCTGTGTCTATGTTTGCTACTCTCTAAAGAACGGCTTTTGAAACTTTTCTTACCACAGAAAAAAGTTCCGGTTGTTGGTATTCTTTTTCCACAAAAAAAAAAAAAATCATTCTTGACCGGAAAAACATGGTATCTAACATTTGTAACACTTTTTTTATGTTCCCTTTCAAAGCATAAGGAACTGATTGCCTAATGGAATTTAATTTCGTATTGTAACTCATTAAAACAGTGGTATTATCCGCATAATGAAACGTCTATCAATTTTTGTTTTCCAAAGTAAAATTGTCTGTCATTGACAGATGTTAGTCTTGGAAGTATTAGCTGAACATCTGCTCTTTGATTTGATTGTGACTAACATATGGACGGCGTGCTTTCTTTCTTTTCCCTTTGTACTTGTAGGTGAAACTTGAAGTGATGGGGAAAAAGGCCAAGAATGCTACCTATATATCTGGAAATGAAGCAGGGAAGATCTCAAAAGAAATTCAGAAAGTGGAGAAGCGGAGAATTGTTAAAAGCACACTTTGTAATGATAGAAGCTCCAGAAGTCACTGCATGGTATGATTGCTTTGAGGGAAGATTCTGATAAAAGTTTTCCAGCTTTCTTTTTTGGCAATTGATGACGTATCTTCTATTTTGATCAGGTAATCCTTGATGTCCCAACTGTGGGAGGACGACTAATGCTCGTAGACATGGCAGGATCAGAAAATATTGAACAAGCTGGTCAAATTGGATTTGAGGCCAAAATGCAGGTAACCTTTTTACCGTTTTGATTTTCTTTTCTGAACCATTAGTTCTTTGCTGATTATTCTACTGTCAATGAAATTTTAGACTGCAAAAATCAATCAAGGAAATATTGCGCTGAAGAGAGTGGTGGAGTCCATCGCAAATGGTGATTCGCATGTACCATTTAGGGACAGCAAACTTACCATGCTTCTGCAGGTAAATAACATTGTCTTTCTTTTCTAATTCAGTGAAATGTAGATTCATGTTCTGTAATTCGAAGTTATATGATGCATTGCGAGTTTTTCTTCTACTTTTCCTTTTTAAGGATTCCTTTGAAGATGATAAGTCAAAAATTCTAATGATACTCTGTGCAAGTCCCGATCCTAAGGAGATACACAAGACAATCTCTACACTTGAATATGGGGCAAAAGCAAAATGCATAGTCCGTGGTCCTCATACTCCAGTGAAGGATGAGGAATCCTCTTCTGCTGTCATTTTGGGATCAAGAATTGCTGCAATGGATGAATTTATCTTGAAGCTACAAATGGAAAACAAGCAAAGAGAGAAAGAGCGTAACGAAGCGCACAAAAAGCTTTTGAAGAAAGAAGAAGAAATTGCTGCACTAAGAAATAAATTGAACCAGGCAGAAGGAAAAGGAACTCCGCCAAGTGAGGAGGAAATTAACTTGAAGGTAAATGAACGCACTCGGCTTCTAAGACAAGAGTTGGAAAAGAAGTTGGCCGAGTGCCAAAGAATGACCAACGAGTTTGTTGAATTGGAGAGGAAGAGAATGGAGGAGAGGATACTGCAGCAGCAAGAGGAAGTTGAAACTCTGAGAAGGAGATTAGAAGAAATTGAGTTGCAGCTATCTTGTTCAAAGCAAGGGGGGAATAGTGAGGGAAATGAGTCAAAAGACATGGAATCAAGTGGGTTTATGAGAAGGCTATTGCGTGTTTACAAAAGTGAGGAGGATCCTGGAATGGTGAAGTCAATGGATTTGGACATGGATGACCAGGAACCCCTTGGCAGTGAAGTGAACATTGTTGGAGGAGTTATGTGTAGGACTGATTACAATGTTAAGCAAGACTTTTCAAACCTACCTTGCCCAAATACTTTGAATTGTGGAAAAGATGATGCTCATATTTTTGCACCCAACTTTGGCCAAAGGGTATGCCTTAGCACAGTATATGAGGAAGAGGGAGAAGGAGATGAGGAAGTAGAGAAAGAAGTGATAGAAGAAACCAAGGTATGTAGTGTTGAAAAGCCAAGCGCAGGCTCCTTGGCAACATTAAATCTGTCGAACACAAGTCCAAAGAAAGATGATTGCTGTATCAATGTAGATGACAAGGATCTTGGGCCTTCTAGACTACTGAGAATTCAAAACATATTCACTCTTTGTGGCAACCAAAGAGAGCTCTCCCAGCACATTGGAACTCCACTTCCCACAAAAAAGAGAACCGGTGAAAATTTCGAGTTTTCTCCTCCTGCCAAGACAACTGACAAGGATTCCGTTTTCAAGATCTCTAACAAGGAGAACTTCGAGCCACAAAATGTTCTGGGAAATTAGCTCCGATTGTGGTGTTTGTACAACATATGATGTTTCCTCCTGGAAACGTGACTACATTATCTAACCTTAGTATTACTTCTGTCTTTTTGCGGTTTTCATCGGTCTGTATGTGTACAACTTTGTTCTATAAGTAGTATATATCTGTCTCCCATTCTTTGTGTTATTACTCTGTTTGATTTGTAAAGTCAGTTTATAAGCATTACCTTAGAAGCATTTATATGATCTTCCAAAAAATCATCGAATTTGATCGCATTCTAAATCAATTCCTATTATTCCTACCACGATCCATGCACAGTGAAGCTAATTTTCACAAAATACTTTAGTAAATAAGGTGCACTTTATACCAATTTAAAAAATTGTTACATGTTTTGGTAACAATTGAATCCGGAGGATCCAAAATAGCCAGTGACAGTATTACAAAAAAAGAAGGAACTGAACAAAATGAAGATAAAAAGTTGACAATGGTCAGAACACCAAACAGGATTGGTTATATACTTAGTGTGTATGCGTATGAGGTAGTTGATATTGGATGATGATTAATTTCTGGCCCCTGAAATCTCTCTCTAAACTGAATCTGCTGCTGGTCCACCGTTTCACTCTGTCTTTCTATTGAGGTCCAGATTCTGAGAAGGAGAATTCAGTTAAGGAACCCCCCTTCGAATGTCTTCGTCCTCGTGGCGCCCTCCTTGACGAACCTTCCTTGTCCTCCGACGACCTCCGAATGGACCCGCCATCCTTGTCCTCGGACGACGACGTCTTGGACTTCCTGCGGGGTTTCGACGCTGTTGGAGGCTTCTCATCTTCCGATGATTGACGGTTTGCCTTTTTAGACGATTCCTGGTTTCGGCGGCTGGGCTTGGATCCCTCCGTCGAGCTCTCTCGGCTGGGAGAACCCATCGTGGATTGGTTCTCAGAAGAGCGAGGCCTTGACTTTCGGCCTCGCTTCCCTTCACCTTTGCTAGTAGCATCACTGTTATTAGCTTTGCTAGTAGCATCACTATTATTATTACCTTTGCTATTAGCATCACTATTACTACCTGCATCATCCATCCACCATTACCATCTTACCGTCAGTTACTGATCAATAATAATATATCTCAATTTACTACTTAGCCATTCCAATACTACACAATATGAAATTATTAAAGATCCAACCTTCAGGTGTGGCCTTGACGGGGTTCACCACTGTTCCAGATGAACCTTCTGATGATTCTTTGAACTCAGTTAGCTGCACCATTTCACGTTAGTTAATCCGATTTTTCATAGGAGATTACTTTGCGGAATTGAAGCAGAGAAAGGAGAATGTACCCAGCTTGGTTGGCTTGCTTTCGCATTTTCGGCCCCAATGTGTGCCAGATGCTTTACGTCTGTTGGAAACCCAATCTCTATCTGCTGCTTTTCATCCTCTTCATCTGCAATGAATTTTATTCTTCGTGTGTTTAACAATGATAATAAAAATCGAATCTTTTCAACAGAAGAATTTGGAGAAGTTATTGATAAACTTAAGCATTCATATTTGATAGGAGAGAAGTATGTGGTTACCAAATATTTGGGATATGTATCTGAGTCCTTTGAGGAGGCCTTTCACCTGGCCTTTCACCTGGCCTTTCACGGCGCCCGACGACATTATTGGAGCCTTTAGATCTATCTTTGCACCTCAAAAGTTGAACCTCAAAATGTATTATAGTTCTCCCGCTTCTCAATGGAACCAGCTACAAATTTCTGAAACCAAAGACCAAACAATAAATCTTCTTTTCTTACCATCATCGATCGATCTATTTCGTTAGAAAAAGGTACCTGATCACCTCCGGTAAAATGCTTGCTAGAATCAATCGTTCGTATGATGCCTTGGGTGAGTTTGGCAATGAAGAACGAATGAATGTTCAAGACATGGAAAAAAAAGTTTTGGAAGGTTTTGGTGTTCTTGATTGGATGTTATCGAGCATCCAACCGAAGAAGAGAAAGACTTCAGGGTTGGAAAACTCAAAACTGTAGAATGGTGGCACTTGATTTTGATCTACCGCCCCCCCTAATGGTGGTTAGGCAAATCAAAACCAGTAGCTCAACATATTTTTTGATGCAAGGCCAGACATGTTACGTTGTAATTTTCATCTCCATGTCCTAAATTTGGCATAAATCTATAATACCTGTTTTTAGTTCAACTGCGACAATGACGGATTCAAAACCATAATCGTATGGCGTTTGTCACTTAATAAAAATAAATACAAAACTATTAACTAAGATTCAGAGAACATTGGGGGTTGTTTTTCATTTCTGTTCTCTTTGGCTTTCTTTTCTTTCCCCTGCTAAAAAAACCAACAAAGCAGAATCGTTTGGAGTTTCCGACTGCCACTTTTTTTTTCCAATTTTAGTAAATATGATTCTTTTCATTTCATTTATCATTAATTTGTGGAGGTCAAAATTTCGTCTGACGTGTCCATATTATCTTTGTACATCTGTCACTCAATTTTCATGGTAAAGTCCATCTTCTAACTTTCCGTCCTTCCACGTAGACTTTTGTTTTTCTTGAATTACCCATTCTTCTAACTTTTGTTTTTGTAATTTAGAAATAAATTCTTTAAAATTAGTTTCCTTTAACATAGTACTTTTAGTTTCTTTTTAACAGTTAGAAATGTACGTTACTTTTTTATATTTATTTAATGAATTACATATATTTTCTTTTTGATGGAAATTATATTATTGAAAAAGGAGAAATAAAATCTTTTTAAAAAATATAGTCAGTTTGTATGAATGCAAAAATAATTGATATAATTTAAAATCTTCAAAATGATAAATTTTAATCTATACAATGTACTAGTTGAAAACATAATTTAAGTAATTTTTTATGTACCTTCTTTGTAAAATATCAGCAGTAGCATCCCTGCTTAATTTCAATTTTGAAATCCGGGTTCGATTCCCGGCTGCGGAATTTAGCATTTAAAAAATGAAATTTTCTTTCTTTAATGAAGTCTTAAAAAATTAATGACTTTTCTGTTAAACTTCTTTCAAACATAAAACTGAGGAAATAAAAAAAATTTCTCTTACTCCTTAAGACATTGATTTTGATTTCTTTTTCTTTAAAATAGGTGTCCTTTACAAAAACTCTAGCAGAAATCCTTTCATACCCTTTACAATAGATTTATTTTTTATTTTTTATTTTTACTTTTTTAGTTTTCCCGAAATGTTTACAAATTTCCATGTTGTTCCAATTCAAGATGGAATTATGTTTTTTTCCCACTTTCTTCTCCACTGCCAAACAAAATTTTTCTTTGGACTATATATCTGGTTTTACAAAGAAATTGAAATACAAGAAAAAACAAATCAGAGGTCAGAAATTTAATTAAATTTCAATAAAAAAAAGATTGAAATATTTCTTTTATTTTGGAAGATAACATAATGTTGTATATACTAAGTGAAATAGTTTTAACCCATTTTAACCAATTTAAATTATGAACATTTTGAACAATAAAAAGATAAATTTCAACATGTTAAGTGAAAAATGACAAAACAAACCGAATTTGCTTCGGATGCGAAACTATAGTTCAACAAGTTATTTCTAATCAAGCCATATTGTGCTTATTCAAATATTCAATCCCAGGAAACAAAAACAATGAAACTGAGTCCAAAATTAAAGTCATGTTGTATGGCATAAATATTAGAGAGTGAACATTGAGTGAGAATGCAAGAGCCATTCATCAAGAGATTTTTTATCATGAATCCATCACTTTATGACGCCTTCATATCATCCAAACCACAACGACCCTGCGTCAAAAGAGTAATGCTTTTAGTTCCTACATACTTTCCAAGCCATAACAATAAGCTGATATTTTTGTAATGAAACTGCATGGCTTATGAATTGAAATTAGATTACTAAAACAAATGTATTGTATTTTTTTTAAGGGATCTACTTTAGATGGTGTGGAGGACACTTCCCCCACTAATAAGATTCTTTTCATTTCGTACCTAAAATATATAATATTTTTTCTTCTTAAAATGAATTAGTTGCACCAAACACAATAAGTTTATTGATTTTTTTTCATGGTAAAAGTTAAACAACCTTTTATATATTTACTTTTAATGTTGACGATAAAAATTTGTACAATATTTTAGAAGTAAGAAAATATGTAAAAGGCAGTCATAATTTGCAAAATCTTAAATATTTTACATTTTTATTATGAAATTATGTATATTTTTAAAATTTGTAATAATTTTTTAAATAAATATCATCAACCTAATCCAGAACAGCATATTCAACTATTCTAATAAAAATGATGATCCATAAAATAGCTAAAAAAATCCGAGAGACATTTACCAGGAACTTGTGATTCTCTTCAAGGAGAGGAGAAAAGTCGGCACAAAATTTTTGTATATCAGCACTGATATCACCACCAGTGCCTTGTATCACATCCATGAATTTCTTTCTATCAGGAGCAAGTTTCATTGCTACCTGCAAATGAAACATTTACTGTGTATTAAAAACATGTTCAAGACAATTACTTCCCCATCGAAAATAGAAAACCAAAAAAAGGACTAAAGACAATTACAATGTTAGTTGAACTAGTAAGTATTTTATGAATTGTAAGGGTTTTTTTTTTAATTTAAAAATAAAAATATTAATGAGTAAAACAACTCAAATTATAAAGGAGATATGTAATTAGTTTAGACGAACCTTTCTCTTCCTCTGTATATCTATTTATCTATATCCCTCTCTCTCCCTCCCTCCCTCCCTCCCTCCCTCTCTCTCTATATATGTGTGTGTATATATATACACACGTGTATAAAAAGAAAGATTTAAAATCAATACAACAAGTGATTATCTTACTTTCAAGATCGTGGACTGTAATAGTCTAATTTATTACAAAGGTTGGATACACATGACTGAATAGACTTTAAATTGATTTAGTTAGCTAAAATAAAACTTACTATGCAGTACTACAATATAGGGATTCTAGTATATTTATTATCAAAAAATTCGATTGCTTTCAGGCGGTCATTTCATCCAACCTGTACTTGAATGTGATACATTTCTAAATTACTGAAATTTGATAATTAAAGTAACTAACTCGAATCTATGCATGGATTTCACACTGCATTAGAGTATCAAATATTCATGGGATTGGGAGGAAAGATTGTACCAAATGGATTAAACCACGGCCCAAATAGTAAACTTACTGCACTTCCTATGACAAATATTTTATGATCTAGAATATGACATTTACAAACTTGGATCAATATGAAGCAAGATTTTTCAATAAAATGGTTTTGTTTCAGTGAAGAAAATTCAAGATTATAAGGGAGAAATAAAACAGAAGCAAAAGAACATTACAGAGAAGCTTGAACTAGCAAGCCAGCCATGCCACTTCTTTAGAGTTTTGTTATATGAATCTGTGCAGGCTTGTGCCATTGACCAATCTGCATGCTCAACTAAGTTTTGGAACAATGCCACCAAGAAATCCATTGCTCTGAAAATTTTCAGGTCAGAGAAATAAATGAATGAAAACTAAAACATGACAATTCAATGTAACTAATAACCATTTCTTGTGGTATGTGGCTACAAAATAAAAATTAGTAAACTAATATAAGTGTTGGGAAAAATCCTCCTATTAAGGTTTACATTAGAAGAGCTAATGGGATGACAAAATGGGCACGGGGAGAGAATTAAGCAGAAGGGACTGACACCCATGTAATTGTCTGTAACACAGCAGTAGAGAGGTGAGAATGAAAATGACATTCTCTTATTGGATGGGGGTAGATGTAATGATAAGAACACTGAGGTCAGGCAAGAATTAAGTGGTAAGGTGTTGAAGGAAAGATGTCCCCGGAAGAACCTTTGTGATTTCTTTCTTAGTAAGCTCAGCAAATTAAATAAAAGGCTCTATAATTGAAGCCAGTGAAAAGAACCGACATTGAGCTAAAAGATAATAAAAGCAATGTGAATCTTCCAAATTCCACATCACCTTGAGAAAGTGACTCAACCAAAACAGACAAAGCAAATTCAGGCTTTTTATTTTAGAAGAATAGGCCAGGGTCAAATTGTTGATCCACAATTAGACTCATTGAAGGATATCATGGCAAATTTGTGTTGATAAACATCCCAGTACAATAGTCGTTCGTTCACAAATGGACACATTGCTGCTCTTCATAGTATCTCTATTAATGATTCATGTTGCATTTTGATCTCAAAATTTGAGAAGTACATGTTCTAACACTGACTCTTTTTTAAGCAATGTGTTCCTAAAGTCATGATTTCTGAATTCAAAATTTCATCCATATCTCCATACCTTTTTAATCCTAATCACTTTTTTATTGGTTAGTTGTTTACTCATGGACAGAAGGCTTTGTGCTTGAAAGTTGAAACGTTACTGATTAAAAAAATACTTCTGTAAAATAAAAGATTTGAGAATTCCATACTAGTATCAATTACAAGTTAAACAGTAGGTGCTTGGTGTTCTTTACCTTGTGAGCCACAGAAGTCCATTGGTACAACTGGATGATGACTTAGTTGTATTAGTTTCAATCTCAACTTGTACCAAAGTGTACAGGTAATTGAATCGGGTTGGATTCGAGGCATACTTAGTTTCCAATCTCTGCTTTGAAATGAAACATGGTATAGAGTGAGAATATATTGCATTATGGTTTTGAACAATATTAAAGATTTGGGTATGTAATACATAATAAAACCCAAAAAGAGTTGTATAAAAGTAAAGCATAAGCGTATATGAAAGCCACTAGCACATGAAGAAGAAAAATGAATCAACACCCACGTTATACTTAAGGCAAAAACCATGTAATCATAACATGTAATTATAAGACAACAAAATATTAGTATTACACATAAATGTACAAGCATGCATGCGATAATTCATGTATGCCAAAAAAAAAAGTTATATAAGATAGAAACAAGTGTCAGATACCAACCGATATGTTACCACCAATGTCAGATTTAACAAGAGCCATAGAAGCTCCAAACTTATCTGCCATAAGAAAAACATCAGTATATATAATCCCAATACAAGTTAACAATTTGAGGCTCAACAAAGCAGCAAACGACAACAAAATGTTAACAATGTATTTTGCTATAAAATTTATGTTTTTAGTTAGATTGTAACACCCTAATTCTACATATTAATATATGTAAGTTTCTTATCCTTAAGGGTTCATGATTCTCTTGTTTTTTACTCTTTCCTTTTAATGAAAGCCTTCCATATAAATAAAAAGGATACATAATTACAGACACTTGAATAACCAAGAAATCATGTCAAAAGCATACAATGATACTAAGAGTTTGATCTAATACAGATAGCAAATTTGATACGAAATATGAGATCAACTATCTTTTTTCTCCCAATTTTGAAATAAAAACATAGGTTGATAAGTTTTAAGTGAAATGGAGAAAAGCCAGAGGCTAGGAGAACTTAATCTATTACGGAAAAATCGCTTACATGCATCTTGCCTTTTTCAAACGGAAAACAATCCATCAATATCTGTCAAATGCAATGTTCTCTTCACGTTGTTTAACATACTGTAGAATATTCAATACGAGTAAAGGATCACTTTTGTTCCTCTCTTTCAAGTACAGTATACAAAAGGAAAAAAACACTAGGAAAAATGTCCACTTAACATATTTATCTTCTTTATCTTTGTCTTTCGAGGATAACATTTCAAGGGAAATAAGAGCACGTACCGATAACAGGAAGTATATGCTTGCAGGCATCCAAAAAAGGTTGAGTCAGAATTTCTCCTTGCTCCGATTTTA
Source organism: Vigna mungo (assembly GCA_036885675.1). NCBI lineage: Eukaryota > Viridiplantae > Streptophyta > Magnoliopsida > Fabales > Fabaceae > Vigna > Vigna mungo. The sequence continues at coordinate 38,726,546 of CP144692.1, read as the reverse complement.
CAAGCTTAATTCCTTCCAATGCAGGAGTGAAAACAGACCCCTCCATCTTGTTGTTTCCTACACATAACATAGCCAAAAAGCCAATAAATAGAGAAGTATAATTTAACAGAGATCAAATAGGCATTTTTGCCAACACTGGTAAAGTACATAAATATGCTCCCTTTCTTCTTCTTTTCTCTATCTGATAAAATTTAGAATGTGAAACGAAGGGAAGAAAAAATAGAACTTTCATCAGTACCAGGCAAGCAAGCTACAGTAAAGTCTGGATTCGATTAAGGAGAATAAGGTCAAAAGTATCAAAAATCACAATTCACAGTGATGAAGGGGTGCAAAATAAACTAATTTAATGAGAACTGCACTTTTAATGAATCGAAAACTTATAAGTGAAGAAAATAACTTGAGGAAATAGTTCCTATCTTTCATAATGTTTACAGCTAAGCACATCTAACTTGAATATGATTATCAGATTTGTTTTCTTTTACAAGATTGAACAACATTTTTGCTAATCACCAAATGCATGCGGAAGACGATATGATGGATAGATGTGGAAAGCTCTGAGGCCAGATCAAATAATTAAACTTTTACTGAACCAATGTATGATGAAATAAGAACGTCACATCTCGAATCAACAGAAAATTGAAAAACAGGAACAACCCATCAATTGAATTGAGTGCAGAAGCATCCCAAGATCTAATTAGACCGATCGATAAAAAAGAAATAACAAATACAATCGAGGTAGACATACGTTGAACGATGAAGACCTTGGTGATCGCAGACTGAGAACAACAGCTGCAAGCGTATCACGGAAACTTGTAGTTAAGTTTTTATTATTATTTTTATTTGGTTTTGATGGATTTGGGAAGAGGGCAATTGTAAGAAAAAACTTTAGGATTTCAGCTGTGGGGGTGGATTTTCTATTCTTAAATTAAAATAAGAAAACTGGTAAAAAATTTTAATACCACAAAATTTTTAAAGAGTTTTAATATCTAACTTAAATATCCATAAACTTAAATAAAATATCTAACTCAATGGAAGTTTAATTAATAATTTTTAAAAAGGAATAATAATTTGAACCAATTTTTCAGTTTTTGTTTTTGTCGGTTATGTTTGAGGGTGTTGAGTTTAGATGTGTTTCTTTCTGGAAGAAGTGCTGAAATATTTCACATCCAATTTATTTTAGATAAATTTTTTTATAATGATTTTTATTTGAAAAAAGCACAAATAAAATGAAAATATTTTTTTATAAAGTAGAACCAGTTTGTATATTAAGTAAACGTAAAAAAAAATAAAAAAAAATATGAGAAAGTATTTATATATTAGCTTTTTGCATATAATTTTTTTATTTATGGAGAAGTTTAAGAAAAAATGTAACTGTAAGTACGTATATAAATCTGACTGACGAATCTTCCTATGTTTCACAGGACCACACTGTTGTATGTATATGGACGAAACAAAAACTAATCAAAAGTCTATTTCCTGTAAAATATTAGTTAGGTGTTTGGATGGATTAAATAAATTAATACCATATTTTTTAAACAAAATATTCAAAAATAATATATATCATAGAATTATATAATAAATTATATTTAAAAGAATGTATATACAACATTATATGATCTACAAAATTATCTTTATTATTTTTGAACTAAGTTACAATTAATGATATGCTGTCTAATTAAAAATATTATGTACGAAGTGAATACTCACTCATACTCAATTCACATACAAGTTATGTTAGGGAAAATTTAAAATTTAGAGTATAGAATTTGAACTTTTCTATTTTAAATATTAATACTCACAATATAAATTTTATATTTAAATCGCATTTATCAAATTATATTAAATATATAATATATTTTTTATTTTCTTAGTAAGTCGTCTTAACGTCGGACCAATAAGCATATTCCCTCTTCCATCCATTAAACCTATCGGTTTGGGTTTTTAATAAATAATCAATCAAGTAATAAAAACTTTTTGTGAGCTTTATATTTTTAATCTCCAATTTCTGCACATGTGTATGAGAGGAGTGTGGTATGTTGAGAATTAAATATTAAAATTAAAAATGATAATATGAGGTTTGGGCCTGAGGTATGCACTGAGGCCCACGTTTACGAGGTAAGGAATAGGGTGAGAGGCCCATTTTTACCTGGATCCGAGGTTCTTTTATTAAACTACACGAAGTTGCAAACCTAAAACCCTAGATAGTGTTCCACCACCCACCCATCCACCGTCTCTGCTTCTCTGCAATTGAAGCCGAAAATGGTGTGATTCCTCTTCCTCTCTTCTGCACTGCACTTACCTTTTTTTCTTTATAGTTTTCTGTTTCTAACCTTAGCAAATTGCGTTTTCTGCGTTTCATGTTCAGCCTTTCAAGAGGTACGTTGAGATCGGGAGGGTTGCTCTCGTCAACTACGGCAAGGAATATGGGAGACTCGTCGTCATCGTCGACGTCATCGACCAGAACAGAGTAACTCACCACCCAAGTTTTTACCCTTTCTCGCTTTTTATGCTTATCCCTTTACTTGCTTTCTTAGAATCAGTTTTTTTTTTCTTTTTTTCATAATAGGCACTTGTCGATGCCCCAGATATGGTGAGAACTCAAGTCAATTTCAAGAGGCTTTCCCTAACCGATATTAAGATTGACATTAAGAGGGTCCCCAAGAAGAAAGATCTTGTTAAAGCCATGGAGGCTGCTGGTTCGTCTTACATGTTCACATATTTAGTTATTTTCTTTGTTTATTATTATCAGTTTTTAATTGAAAATATTTGTTACGTAATTTTGATAATGAGCAGATGTTAAGAACAAATGGGAAAACAGCTCATGGGGCAGGAAACTCATTGTCAAAAAGAGAAGGGCAGCCCTCACTGACTTCGACAGGTTCAAGCTAATGTTGGCCAAGATCAAGGTATAGTTTATTATCTTTCGTTAGAATTTTGTTGTTGTCTGGCAGTTAAATACGAGTCTTGTTTTTGGGTTTTGGTCAATGTGTTTCTTGTTTAAATTCATGGTAGTAATATTTGGATTTTTAAATTTTTGCAGAGGGCAGCTGTTGTAAGGCAAGAACTCTCTAAGCTGAAAAAGAGCGCGTAGGCATTACTTCACGATATAATGTTCAAATTTTGTTATGATTTTTAGATTTGGTATGAGATTTTATGTAATCATTGAGACACTCGGTGAAAAGTTTCATCTTTATTTATGTTAGGATTTATGATATAACTTGAATTCTTGTTGGTTTTATAATGTTTATGATTGACAATTGTTTTACTCCCTAGATTATTTGCGTACTGATTAATTTAGGCTTTGTTATTACATACGTTCCGCCCTCTGCTGAATACAATTGGAGTGATTCTTCAGTAACTGCTATGCAGTTAGATTAGCCCAGTTAAACTTCTTCATCCATTATATTAGAATGTCTTGAACATGACATGTTCATATATTCATTAAAGCGCCCCTCAAACCCAAAAATTACATTCAGTATGCCCTACGCTGTGCCCTTCTGAATTGATTACTTGTTTACGTTCTCTAACTTGTACATATTAAATATAACTTTTGTTTGATGTTATGAATGACAATGGTTCTTTGTGGTTGTGTCTGCTGGGAGACAATATATGAAGTTAGTGATGAACTATTAAGAAAAAGGGCTGTTCAGTTAAACGTCGGATTTTGCAATTGATTTGAAAAAAATTGTTCAGTTAAACGTGTTTTTCTATCTGTTTACAAAGTAAGAGCCAAATCGTTGAGGTGTTATTTTTATTATGCTGTCAGAATAAATGCTGAAATTGTTCTTCATTCTTTGTTTTATTTCGGTTCTTGAATTTGTACGCAATGGTTTTGTCTCCCTTCATTCCTGTTAATTATCTCAATTTTTTTTTTCATTTCATTTAAATTCAACCGAATTACCCCAATTAGCATTTTTTTATTTTCCACCTGAAATCATCGAATCACTATTCTTGAAGTTGGAACGACGGGAACCCTTTCATTTTGTCTGAGCTTAAAATTAAAGAAGCTGAAATAGTTTTTAGAAGTAATTTTTCATTTGTATGTAATTAAAGTAGACTGGTAACATCTCAAAATTATTTCAGTGATGTTTTACACTAGAAATAATATTAGTCTACAATTATTTTGATTTATGCAATTTGAACTGTATACATAATGGCTGTTTAGGTTTTATGAAGGACGAATTATTGAATTACTACGGGTTTGAACTGTTAAATGAACAATCAAATTAAATGCTTTGGTTTGAATTCTTAAATTGTGTATTTCATATGTTTTTAAATAAATGTTAAACTTAGACAAATGATATTAAAAACATGAGAAACAAGACTCAAAGATCTCGTTAATAAGATTCGTATGAATAAAAATAAGTCACTTGGATAAAAATATATTAGTTTTGATAGCACTAAATTAATTTTGATTAATTATGTAATTATGTTTATTATTATGATGTGTGATTATGAGAGGTTAATAATGATTTTTTGAATGAGTTCTTAGATGAAACTATGTTGATGCAGCAACCAGTAAGGTTCGTAGTTCTTGACAAACTTAATATTTTAACAAGCAAGTTTAAACTTTATCTAATTGATTGATTGAACTCGATATATTTTACATGTAATGACATTTTGACAAGACGTAGTCTTCACTAAACTTGAATTTTCTTTTGTCCTGCATTACTTAAACGACAACGAACTGTGTTAGCCATTTACAGAATAATTATCTTATATGGCACGTTTCATTCATACAAAATAAAAAATAAAAAACGTTAACATTAACATGATTTAGCATAAATTTATCAGTATAAACTGAGTTTATGGATGAAAAAACTATAGTTATCCAAGGGAATCACTTAATTTAGAAGGGAATCTATTAAATTTAAACTTTTCAAAAATCAGATTAGAACCAAAGCATGAATTATAAATTTCAGTTGAATTGAAATTTTAATTCAAGCATGGATTACATTTGTAATCTAAAAAAAAATATGTAGATTAAATAATGATGGTAAACTTGAAATATTAAACAAAATGTTTTCGAAAAGAGACTTTTTAGATATATTCTTTAGTAAAAATGAGCGTAAGTAAGTTATAAACATTTACTTATAACAGTAAAAATAAATAAATTACGTATTATACAGTTTACTGTTAATAACAAAAAATCTGCAAAAACATAAAACAGTCAATAACTGGTTAAGTTAGTAAAGTTTTGTTTTCACTAAATGAATCTTAACGACTTTTTTTCTTTCTTAATTTTAAAAATGTTTTAATTCTAAAACATTTAAAAATAAATAAACCCATGTATAAGATACGTTTTATATAAATTGCTATCATTATTTAATCATTCATTATGATTTGTTGTGTGTAAACGATTTAGTATGATCCTTTTATGTTAATTTAAAACTTTACTAAATTTTTGTATAAGTTTATAAATAATTTTATTTTTACTATATGAAAGGAAAAAAATACTAGTTATTGCTAATTGAATTATAATTGAACATTTAAATAGTAAAGTAAAGCCTTAGTTGGTTTAACTATTACTCTTATCTAAAACTACTCAACTTAAACTTGATTTCCAATTTTATATACACATTACTTTAAAAACTTGAAAAGAGAATTCCATAATAATTTAAAATAATTATTTTCAAACAAAATGGTTGTAGAAAAAAAATAAAAAAAAATGTTCTAAAATAAAACTGCCGTTTTATATAAAAAAAAATGTAAATAAATAAGAAGTTGCACTTGCACCACTTTTCCAGCTTGAAGAATGGTACATACATTTGAAATACATGGAAGCAATTGAAATAAGTAAACAATTATAATGATACCAAACTAATACTAAATATCACATTCAAGATATTCATCTGCCATTTGTCATTCTCCCACAAAAATCTACAATTGACTTTTCAATTATCTGATTTTTTTAATGTTTCCTCTCTTATATATGTTTTTATTTTACACATTATTTTTTCTGTTTTTTTAACTATCAAATATTATTTCTATTTATATTTTTTATTGAATTCTTTGTAATATTTTTGTTTTTTTCTTAACTATGCCTCGCTTCCATTAGTTATTTTATGATATTGTTTTATAAAATTAGATAACATAGCTAATTGAAAAGGTTCCAGCATCTGATTCCACAAAAATTATGATTTATTTTAAGTTTTCAGTGGGAAAATAATTAAAATTAGAAATTAAAGTTTGAAAATTTAATTTAGATTAAACTTAACAAAAAATAGTTTAGATTTAATTTAGGTTCCAACATTTAGATTTAAACTTAACAAAATTTAGATTTAAACTTAACAAAATTAAGGTTCCAACATTTAGATTTAATTTTTTTTAATCAAATTTTGTTATTTTATAATAATAATATTTGATACATTTTTTTTTTCGAAGAAACATATTTAAAATTTCGATTAAACTTAACAAAAAATAGTTAAAAAAATTAAATTCATACCATTAAAAAAATAGAACTAAATTAGTTTAAAAGTTTGAAAAAAAATGATTCTAATTTTTAAGGAAAAAAACATATTCAATAATGATATAAGTTAAAAATCTGTTTTGTTTATTAAAATATTTATTTAGGAGTATCAATGAGAGTACATTTGATTTAATTGAAATGTTATTTATGTATTATGAATCTTAATTACGCGGGATAAAATATTTATTTCATAATGAGACGTGAAAAAGTCAACCGACCTCTCTATAGTTAATGCTTCCTACTGTTACACATTTCCAACGCGGAAAACTGAACAACAAATCTCAGAATATTCGACATGTTACCCAATTAATTAGCATACTTAAATTTCAATCTTCTTAATTAAAAAATAAAGCTTCACGCTCTTGACTTAAGTCTTTTTCAAACTTTCCTCCTAAATCACAATTAAAGCTAATTAATTTTCTCATTTAAGCAGCTCTACGCTTCTTGACTCAAGACCTTTCGTTTCACTAAACGGTACAGGTATCTTTGAGTTCAAGTTTTTTTTTCTTTACCTTTTCTTTTTTCTTGGCAATCTTCTTCTAGATTCTGGCTAAAAGTTTGAACCAAGAAAGTGGTCAAAGAGACAAAATTCCAAATTTTAAGTTTTAATTGCTAGGCTTAATGCATGATTGAATTCCAATTGAGTGGACTTTACTGTTATCTACGAATTTTCAAACCATTAGAAGCACTTTGTGATCAGTGCTAGGGAGGGAAGAAATTGTCAACCCCATTTTTTACTTCTCCAATATATTAACGTTACGCTTCATCTTATCTTCTATCTAGAAATTTTGATTTGCTAATTTTTCTGATCATCATTTGCATGAACTCAGATTTTTGTAGAAGTCTGATGAAGCAATAGACAAAAACATGGGATTCTATCTTAATCTCAAATTCAAGGTAAGCAAATCCTGTTCTTGTTAAATTATGTTTCTATAGAATCCATGAGAAGCATATTAATGCGAATTATCTTAGGGTACTGTTCCTTTTTTGTGTTCTTTGTTTTTCCTTGATTTTGCTAAATGCTGAATCGTTGCAAGAATTGGTCATTTACAGCAAGAGCTAATTTATCTATTGGTTTGAGCAGGCCTTTAGGTTGAAACGGTTTCTGCTTGGACATGGACGCAGAAAAAGAAAGCAGAAGATGGCAAAAAAGCCCTCATGGATGATGCCAATGACATATGGTTATCATGTGGTGGAACATAATATGAGCAGAGATGATTCTGATAACTCAGACTTTGATTCAGTTGTGGCACAGAGAGAGGAAATGAATCAAACAGAGTTGTGGTATTTTGGAATCTTTGATGCACTGATTGGAGACAGGGTTAGCAAGTACATGCAGTCTCATTTCTTTGACAAGAAGCTTCAAGAGGTTATCTATCACTTCATTTCTCATACATTTTACTTTGTTGCACCAAGCTTGTGCATTTTCAGTGAAAGTACTTTTAATTAGTTAACAAAGGCTTCTGCTATAGAACTTGATCTAAATATATTGGTTACTTTGTCTTGGAAAATTCTCCCATTATCCGTTTCTGTACAATTTTGAAAAGGAAAAGTAACATGGGAAAGAAGAAAAGCATGCTATACATGGCAATATAAGTAGGTTCAATAACGGATTATGAAAAGTTTTCCTTTAATTCGTCACATAATCATGACATATGTCAAAGATAGGTAAAGATTGAGCGGCTTTATTCATAAATTCCTACTTTTTCTCCTACTTGTGGTTTCTTCTGTACTTAATGTTTTGTATTTACATGTCAGACTCGTTTAAGCAGTAAAAGTAAGGAAGCTCTGAAGAGAGCTTACCATGGCGTAAGAGCAAAGATTCGAGAGGAATACAAATTAGAGGAGACATGTAGAATGGGTTCAGCATCTGTTATACTGATCAATGGAGAAAAACTTGTAATAGCCAACATGGGGAATTACAGAACTGTTGTGTGCAGAGATGGAATAGCTCATCAGACAACTGGCACATACCGACGATTAGAAAAAATGCACTGGTCTCGCCGACTCTTTGCAGGTATATTATATAATACAAAAGATGTATATGCCATTATGAGAATGTCTTCCCACTTTGGAAAAGGAGGCAACTACATGCTGTTATGTTTTTAAAAGTTCATATAACTTCTGTCACACATGCTACCATGAGAACCTAAAATTCCTACTCAGAAGGTGTTATGTTAGAATGACATTTAACTGATATATGTTTTCACAGTTTGTTTTTGTTTATCAGTTAATGGCACATCTTTTTGATTCACACATCTCATAATGTATACTATACATGTGTTTTCACAAAGGATGCATGCTGGGACGTCAATCAGGAAATGCAGCAGGTGCAAAACATTCTAGAGGCTCCGACTTTGTGATTAAAAGTGAAGTGCTTGATTCTGGTACTGAATTTTTGATATTAGCAAGCAATGGCATATGGGAGGTAAGCTTTTATATAAACCATCATTACATATTATAGTAATCAATACTTAACTGCAATAATTTGTTGGGAATAAGCAAAAGAAAGTAATTGGAAGTGAATCTGCATATATGTGTAGGTGATGAAAAACCAAGAGGCTGTGAATCTGATCAGTCACATAGAGGATCCACAAGAAGCAGCTGAATGCTTGGCAAAGGAAGCTTTAATTAGGATGACCAAAAGCAACATCTCATGCTTAATCATTCGTTTTGACTGACACCTTATCATGCAGTCCTAAAGGCAGATAAAGATTTTTCCTTAAAGCATGCGGCAAAAGTATTGGTCCAGCTTCATCATTACACATCTCATTTTACTTCTCTTTTAGAACTGAAAATAGTTCTCATTGATACAAGATCAAAACCTTTCATCGCCCACTCCATTGCTTAGCTTTATACTAGAGTTTGTATACAATTAAATTAAGATTAACGGATAAAAATTCCTTTTCTAAGTAAAAACACTTGTTTCTTTTATATTTCTAAGCGACCTTTTGAATGTCTAGATCTAGAATAGAACCAAAGATACCTATGGTAAGCATTCAATGATTGTGTGAATACATTTGTTGAAGAAGCAGAAAAATTCATTTGAGAAGGAACTATATATTACATTCTATATTACACACTTCATGTAGAACTTTGCAAAGAGTTAAATGCATGCAGCCAGCAAGAAACAAATTCATAGGAGTGTTTTATTTACAGATACATACATATTTTGCGCTTCAATTATACAAACTTATTACCTCTCGTTTTACTTTTTTTTCTTTCTTTCTCGCCAATAATCCTGACATGGTTAAAGCAGAAAAAATGTTTTGCTTTCAGTATATTTAAAATACTGCATTTGACCCCTCCATAGTAATTAACAATTGGTCTGGTGATTATTAAAATTACCCTTTACTATATCGATTTTTGGTGAAAATATGTTCCTATGGGAATTTGAATAAGTTCGTCTTGTGTTGGTCATGTTTCAAATTTTAAAATGTTATTTAGATAAAACAGAAAGATACGATTTTTTTTTTGGAGGAAAAAAAATATGATCCTATTTTCTAGTTTTAGGAAGTTATCTGTTTAATTTTAAGATTAAGATATTGTTAGAATAAAGTCATGAATAAATATTATTGAAGTTTGGTCTCGTAAAATATATCGTTTGGATAAAAGCTTGCTATGAGGTATGATCCATTCCAATCTCATTTTTTATTTATTAAAGGCTTAATACCTCCATTGGTCATCGTATTTGTGTGAAAATCTCAGTTCGGTTCCCGAGTTTTGAATTGTCTCAATTGGGTCATAATTTTTGTAAAAATGCACACATTTTACCCCCAACCATTAACTGATCTCAAACGGCGTTAAGTTTTGCTGACGTGGTATGCTAACGTGTTGGCTTAATCCCTTCTTGGTCCTCGTATTTGTGTGAAAATCTCAATTCGGTCCTCAAGTTTTGAACTGTCTCAATTGGATCGTAATTTTTGTAAAAATGCACATATTTTACCCTGATCGTTAACTAATCTCACTGAACAGTTATCTTCTGCTATCAGTGGAAGAAATAACTTAAAGGCTGGTGATGAACCTATAGGTTACCAAATTGGTTCATTTGCATAAAAGGCTGTGAGACTGATTGCACTGTTTACGTGAGTTTTCTGATGACTTTATTTTTTGAGACGACGAGATAATATGTGTAAAATCCCTGATTCTCAGAGAGATGAATAAAATCCCTAATTCAAATAAACTAAATAATAAGCATTGTGCCACGTGAAACATTGCTTATTTTAAAAAATAATCCATATAATTAAATAATACACGTCAACATGTCCTCTGGCTGCTTATTTTAAAAAATAATTCATATAATTAAATAATACACGTCAACATGTCCTCTCGCTACCACGTTAGCTAAACTTAACGTTGTTTGAGATCAGTTAACCATTGGGGTAAAATGTGTTCATTTTTACAAAAATTATGACCCAATTGAGACAGTTCAAAACTTGAGGACCGAACTGAGATTTTCACACAAATACGAGGACCAAGAAGGGATTAAGCCAACACGTCAGCTTAACGCCGTTTGAGATCAGTTAACAGTTGGGTAAAATGTGTGTATTTTTACAAAATTATGACTCAATTGAGACAGTTCAAAACTTGAGGACCGAACTGAGATTTTCACACAAATACGAGGACCAACGGAAGTATTAAGCCTTTATTAAATAACCGCTATTTGCACTAATATTAAAAAAATAAACAAAATAATAATTAATCGCTGATGCATCTTTTAACTCAAGTTTAAGTTGGATTGAGTGTTCATCACTGAACTTTAGCATTATGGATTTGGATTATTCAATTTGGATATAGATGGCTTATAAGTTAATATTTAGAGAAAATCAATTAAGTTGGTTAAATATATGCATTTATGCTACTTATAACAATAAAAATTATATCATAGGAGACCAAAATAATGTCATCTATACCATACAAATCGGAGATGTCATCCACATTTATATAACATCACAATCTTGTAAGATATATATTTTTGTCAGATAAATAATTCAGTAGAGAAAACCCTCGTTAATCCAGAAATATGTATAATGTAAAATGAAATCAGGTTGGAATAAAATATACAAATTACTTGGGCATATGCACAGCAAAACACAAATATACAACAACCAATTTCATAGCAATGTTGCCCAGTCTTCTTTTCTAGCTAGACTTTGGAAAATATAAAAAGAATAAAGTAAAGGATCTAGCTTGTCACTGCATCAATCTTTCTAACAGAACCCACTCTATCAAGCCATCATTATCCTTTTTTCGTTGTTCTTGCTTCTAAATGGGGATAGCAAAGAAAAAGAACGCGAAGCTGCACAACAATATGTTTGCCAAGTCAACAGTCAGAAAAGGATGTAGATGAATTAGGAAGAAAAGAGGGCACACTGATAACTGAAATAGTCTATTCAAATCCACTAAAGAAAATTTAGGATGAAGTGAGCCTTACACTTTTGTTGACTTGTGCTGGCAGTGGGTGTTTCATCCTGAGAGATCAAGTTCTTTAAAGTGTGAACTGAAAAATAACACGTAATATGGTGATCAGTTTAGGTACATATATGTCAAACAAAGTTGAATTTGGTGAACTTCTTCAGACACTAGTTACAATAAAGACAATTATGAAAATGAACATAAGTGTATATGAGAAGGCCAATAAGATCTAGTTGTTCTAAAGCACTGGTTATGTAGTATAGCGAAATACACTTTTGCCAAATCAGTCTCAGTTATCTAAATATACAAGTAAATGACTGAATGGTGTAGGCTACTGACATTTTTTTAATCAGTTATACATGTTTATTTTACTCTATGAACTCTAATATACACTTTGAATTTGAAGTTCTAGTGAAAACGATTTCATTCCTGAACATTAGGATCCAGGTTATTTAAGTGAACAGTGGTAAGCATACCTTAAAGTTCCAGATAAATCAATTTAATTTTTTATCTTAAAGGTAACTGAAGTCGGACAGAAAATCATTATGCAGTAGTGTCCGAGGAAACTTTAACTGAATAATTAATTAATTAGTCAAAGAATACACTGAAATGACATAATCTTGCTTGACTCTTCTAAACCATAGTTTAGTTCTGTTCACACAAAGCTCACAAACACCTTTCCTTTTTATATATATCTTTTAAATGGCTTATAAAGAACAAGGGAGTATATGACTAGCAAATTACCTTCATTAGAGGAACCATTGTTTCCAATCTCATCAGCCTCAGAACCATCTATGCTGACATTATCTGATTCCGAGCTCCGTTCAGCAACGGACCTGTGACTCTTTTTTCCAAACTTTAGCAGTCGTCTAAACCCTTTGGAAGATGACTCCTTTACCTGAGGCTTCTCAATTGCTTCAGGAATCTTCTCAAGTGTTGAGTTCCCAATGTTAGACACGTGTGCTTTAGCAGTATCCACACCAATTGCTGCGGTCTCTAAACTTGTGGGTGCTGCTTTACCATACTCACTATTTCTAGTACTAGGATCCTCCATGGAAGAAACTCGAGCATATGGGGCTTGATATGTTTCCCCAGAAATACCAAGACTGGATGATTTTGAAGGTTCTCTCTCTGTATGGTCCATTTTGACCTGATTTTGGATGATATTAAATTCGAAATTAGCTTATGAACCAGTAAAAAGGTATCCATTAAGAATTTTAAAAAACATATATATCTGGAGACTGACTACAATAAAATTAAAAGTTCTTGCTCATATACAGTTAAGGTTTAAAATAACACGTAATTGTTGAAATTTAAAATCAACTATCAGCAAATTTCTAATTATCATAGAATTAAACATACTTATTTTCCAGACATAATTTAATATTTTAATTGTATAATAAATTAAATGTGAGGGAAAATGAAAAATTTTGAACACTAGAAGTACATGGTAGGACAAGATGACAAATCTTCTGAAAAAGGGAGGATGCTGATTTGTGATTGGACCAATGGGTTGCATGAGTGGAAATATTAGCAACTGTTCTACAGTTGAGATAGCAAGGGTTAGAGATCACATATCAACTAAAAATATGACTAAATTATAATATATAAGTGAGTAGAAACCTCATCTTATAATCAGTTTTGTAAGGTTGAGTCAAAGTTCCTAAGAGACAAGTTACACAACAACCATTCCTTGAATCAACAATGGTGGGAGTTTCAAACCCTACACCACACCACCCAAAACTGAACTAAATCTTTTGGTATTATAAGGCTATTTCCACAGTTTGCAACAAAACATAGAATTGTAAGTACATCCTTGGCAGAGGTAAAAATAGATTGTAGGAAACATAACACACTAGGTACAGTTTTCAAGTCTCATAATAAGTAATACGGGAGGAATATAGATGGCATTAAGAGATTATTGAGACTATTTTACAGTAAGTAATACTTACTGTAAAAATAGCAGCAGAACAGTTCTCATCCTAGAAGTTTTTTATGCCCTCTACAAGTGTATGAACTAACCAAGGCAGTTAAACCATCTCCAAAGCTACCATAAGTTACGAATACGTACCTCAGTATATATCGATTGAAGGTGTGATTGGCTCTCTGAGGTTTCTTTATCAATTATATCCATGCTTAATGGTGAGACAGGAGCACGAATAGCAGCATAATTAGATGCTATCTCTGTTTTTTCAGTTACTTCATCGTTATCATATTGTTTATCTGGTATCTCAAAATTTTCTTCTGCATTATGAATAGGAGGGGCATATGGTCTCTCACACTCGAGCATCACAACAGTCTTTTCAACTACAGGATTGTCATCTCTATCACCATTGGATGAAGTGCCAATATCTTTTTTCTTTGACATGGTACCTTGTGAAGCCATGGAAGACTTGCTATCATTCAACTTATGTCCCTTGTCTTTGACTGATGTTCTGTTCTGAGGAATGTCACTAGCTTTGGCTGTTCTAATTTTCAGTTCTGGAAGGGCTGCTGTCTTGCTTTTATCATGACTCACAATTGCAGAAATCTTTTTGCTCTCGGGACCATCAGCTGCTTTAGCCTTTGATATTGTTCCTGTGCCAAGTGGTTTAACTGAGGAAGTCTGACGACTGGCACTGACTTTTGGTTCTGACAATCTTCTAATCCTTCTCATTGATGCTTTAGTATCAGTTGTGCTATCATCCTTCTCTAGCTTAGATTCGGGTAAAGAAGACACCGATCGGCTTAATTTGTTATTATCCAAGTGGCTTCTAGAAATCAATCTGCTGGTTTTTGACAATTTCAAAGAATCACTAGATTCAACAGATGCAGTTCTGATGGGGAATCTTTGAAGGGGTGACGATGCTCCTGGCACTGAATCACTAAATTTAGACCCTTTATGAGAGCTTGGTGAAAGTTTCGTTGAAAGTTGTTTCTTGGTAAGCTGTGATGGCGATGGTGTAGTGGTTGAGCTGCTCTTGGCAGCAATCCTCTTTTGCCTCTCCATCTTTAAGGCTTCTAGGCGTTTTATCTCTTCCTCTTCCTAATTATTATAAATGAAAGAAATAATCAATGTTGAATAACAGATGAACAGAAGGCATATTAAAACAGAACTCAATCATACGTTTAAAAAAGATGGATAAGAGTTTAATTAAAACAATGTTAACCATTCAGTTTGCTTGTGTAAAGTAAGATTTACCCTTATCACCTCTCATGCTCTTAGTCTCACCACATATGTCCCTCAGAGTAATGCATATATAACGTTGCCTCTAGATTAAATGTTACACATCCATTTTAAGCTAATTGTATGAAATAGAAAAACAAAAGTGGGAGGAGGCTGGGAGCTATAAGATAGAAGTGAGTACCTTCTCTTTCTTCATTTTCTGGAGATCAGCTTTGTAGTTCCGTAAGCTCTCAGCACGGGCTCGTGCTTCATCCAGAGGACTAAGTTTAGAAGTTTTCCCTCTCCTTATCGGTCCACCACTCTTTCTTCTTTCAGCATTGTTTGGGGTAACTTTTGATTTGGGCTCCTTATCCAACTTCTTAGATCCCGGTCTGGTGTCAGTAACTACCTCTTTGTTCTTATTTTGTAAAGTACTACCAGCCTGGGCCTGCATTTCATAGTCGAAAGCAGGGTCATAACTCATTGATCCCCTTTCAGCTCCTCGTTCAGGCAGCATACTTAATTCATCCAGCTCATTACTAATATGGTTTATCAGAGCAGAAGACTTCTCTTCATTTTTCTGCACATTTGGGATCTCAGAATCCATGTCAATAGCATTTCTCTCAACAATTCCTGCATCATTGACTTCTATTGATCTATGTTCTAATATGTAGGAATCATCATTCATATCATGAAACAACTTCCTTTCTAGTTTATTGCTTGAATAACCTAGTGAAGTTTCCATATCTGAGGAAGGGTAAGCATTGCTGAGTTCACTTTCTTGTTTGGAAATGATAAAATCATCACCAGCAGCCTTTCTGTAACCACTCCTTTTCCCGTATACTTCAAAAGATTGTACATCATCTCCAGACCGCCCATCACCAGATTGTCCTGTTCTTGCAGATAACAATAAATCATTATTGGATCTCTTAGGCATGTGAGTCAATCCTTTGCTAATGCTATGCATATCTAAAGAAGAACTTCCCTGACCTTCATGCACTTCCCTTTCAGTAAAAACTAAAGGATCATTGACATCCATGCGTTTTTTTCTTCTCATGTTATTCAACTCTTCCAAATCAAATTGGTCAGGATCAATGGTATGCCTATCATCGTCGGCATCTCTTAGTAAACAGTTTTCAAATGCTTGCCAGTGGCCTCCATCTTCATCCTTCCCCTGGTCTGTTTTTTCCCTATCAGGCGAATCCAATTTCCTCAAAGCTTCTTTTCTGGAGTCCCTTCTCTTTGAGGTCTTCACAGATTCCTTATTATCTTCATTGGTTTCTGAGGCAGAATCTGAATGTGATCCACTGTCAGAGGAATTTTCTGCCTTTGTAATGTAATTGATGTTCCGAATCACCACCATGCCAGATTTCTTCCCTGATCGCCTATCCTTCTTCCGTCGACCTCCAGTATGTGCACCATCCCTCTCTATATCCACTTCATCCGTCAATTCTGATTCAGTATTGCTGTGTCTGCTATCCATTGAATGTCTTCTGCGTCCATTACTTTGACCAGCAATTAGTCTGGGGTCCTCCATGGGAGAATAATTTGGCTGCATAAATGGACTGTTTCCTGGATATGCTTGATAGTAGGGTATGCCTTGCACTGGACATGGCTGAAAGACTGGTACAGCACCTGGAGGAGAATGAATAGGCCAAGGAGAGAACATGTGCGGAAATTGACCTTGAATATTATCTTGGTTTCCTATAGATGGTTGGCGGTCCATCAGAGGCACTTCTGGAAATGTGTAAATAAAAATGTTTAGGTATGTTTCTAATTAAGAAAAAGGCAAGACATGGATGATTTATCAACATTTAAAAATTCTCAGCAGAGGAATCAAACCTTTATCTTACAAGAAATGAGAATTATAAGCGAGATATCATGTCTTAACAATTTGAACAAGTAGACTTGACTTGTAACTGGACAGGCAGCAGATCAATCTATGCTTAATGTGCAACACATCTCGTAACTTTGGTTTAGATTTGATTTTGAGACTGATTCTAATAGTCCAAGGCATTACTTGTCCACAGTCCATAACTAGGGCTATTAGGATTTTATTTTGGGTGTGACTCAAGGGCTATTAGTTAGTAGGCATGGAAACAGACCAAGCAAAGCTGTGCCATGTTATATGGGACAAGCCCTTACTTTTCCACATCAGAAAACAAGATAAGAAAACAGACAGGGAAAGCAAAAATAGATAGAAGGATTATCAAAATTAGCCATTCAGGTAGACCAATTTCAGCGTACAGGCCTCTATATTCTTTGAAGTGTAAGTTTAATGTCTTAAAAAAGAAAAAGGAAAAGGAAACTGTTAAGAGCAGGTTTGGTCCAAACGTGTATGTCTGTGTGTATGGGTATTTAAAAAAGTGTAACGAGTTTTACAAATGTAAAAACATCAAGCCATGAACAATTCATAAGTTCATGCAGATTGTACCTGAACTTGCTTTCCCATCATTACTCCCAGAGTCCAATTCAGTATGGGACGCAGAGACCATATTGGGAAGTATAATGCCAGAAGCATTCAATGCAGAGAAGTCTGAGCGATTGGACATCGTTTCAGCAGCTTCAATTTCAAGCCATTGTCCAGTTTCATGTTTTCTTCTCCAAAGATCCCTGAATTTTGTGCATGCATCCCTGACATGTAACAAAAGTCAGCATAAGCGACATCATACAGCCCATATGTATATTATGGGTCAATGAATGAAGAACCCAACAAATATGTAAGGTCATTGGTCTATGAAAAAAAACGAAAAGTTGTCTTACTTCATGCGAGATGCTCCAAAACATTCAGCAAATGACATCAAAGGCGGTATATGGTCCTCATCAAAACCAGCAGCAACAGCACGAGCAAATGCCATGCCTTGCTCTTTCTGCAACACTGACTTACGCGTCTCTAGGACTTTCAGAAGATGAACTCTAATACATGAGAAGTGAACAAGTTAAGAATATTTTTCAAATAGTGCAAAGAACTTATATTAATAAACTTATGAATCATATTTATATACACACAGCTCAAACCAACAGAGCTTTGGCTAAAAACTTGTAACAATGCAGAAATAGTTGTTCCAAGAGCTTAAACAATAATAGAGGCAATAAACAACACCTCCTTTTTGTATACCTGCTCAATAATCATGAACAAAAATATAAATGCATAGCTTTCCAACATGCTACTTTCAGTACTCGCAGATAGTCAATAATACTGAACAGATAATTATCAACTAAAAACTTATGGTCAAGCTTATATATGAATCACCAATAAAAATGTTTCTGTCTGACTCGTAACAGGGATGCTCAAACTAAAAGTAGCTTTATCAGATTTTAATTGATTTTTCGAAGTAATTCCAGTGGCAGCCTTCCATGTTGTTATATATTTTCTTTACTCGCTTCATGTGTATTCAAGGAAGAGCATTAACTGATAGACTTTCAAACATGATTTAATCATAAACAACTTAAACACTATATTTTTATACTGAGACATGGTCATAGAAAATGGTGAAAAATGTAGGACAGAAGGAATTTACTTCGAGTTTCCTTCCGATGTGGTGGTCCCGTTAGCTTGAGGAGGCTGTGCATCAGGCTGGCACATAATCATGGGACTGATAAGAAAATAATAAAATGTATGAAAGAATAGGTATTAATTATTAAAGATCCACTAACCTTGTAAAGTACAATTGCTCTCTCCTCATTATTGTCCTGCTGAGTCCTCCTGCCTGTGCAAAACAGCTAGTTTTATTAGCTGTAATCAATCATAAAAACATAGCAGCGCTTCAAATACACCTATATTTGTTCGATACAAGTTAGTTGTATTTGTTCTTTCGGTAGTACCTTCAATGTTTTCAACATGATTCGTTTGATTTTCTTCCACCTGCACAAATACTCAACTACTGAAACAGACTTTTGAGTGCTAGGGAATGAATCAAATAGAGTATGCTAGATATTTACATACAGTGCTAATTCCCAGGGAATTATTTCCCTGAATAGCAATTGCCTCTTCAATTTGTAAGATTTCTGATTCTACAGTATACACACGTTCCAATATCTCGGGAGTGCTCACAAAACGAACAAACCTACAGAGGGAGAGCAAATTAGTCCAGTAGGATAACTTTAAGTCTCTAACAAACTTACAGTAAAAGGTCATAATATATATGTTAATTTCAAAACGTGGTTTCACTACGATTTCTTAGCACTTTCCTTTGATTGGAAAGAGTAAAACAAAAAGGGATATACAATGTCAATAATTTCTGGCTGCTTTCCTTCTTTAATTGTTTTCTCTTTCAATACATAATACATCTTTAATTACAGTTCTTTCTAACAGTTTAATTATAATTCCTAATTTGTACAAGCTAAAAACGAAAAATATAATAATACAAAATCATCAGGCAGATTTTGTTCGTTAAATAAAAGGAAACAACAATAATAATAACGGATCCCACATTCGAACCATGACAAGCATACATTAATTTTAGTCCAATATCACAGCGACTAGAAGTGTGAATTGACTTTCAAACTGGTGGAATGGAACCATTTTGAGCACTGGATACAATACATTAATGTCAATGATAATCTCTAAGAAACGTGTTTAAAAGGTATCAGCTTTCAATCTCTACTGAACCCAACGATAAACCAAAGAACTAAAAAGTCAAACCTTTCAAGAGTTCCCTTGGTAAACCACGACGTATCACTGTTACCATCAGGTGGCTCAAGAACAATTGAATAACCACCCTTGTCCATCTGATTCTGAGCAGCCTTCAAGTGGGAAAGAAATGGACTGAGCAAGCCTGAAGCAATCTTCTCCTTCTTTCCATTAACAATTATAACCAAGTCAAACCTGATTTACAGAAGAATCAAACAAACCCACAACACAAGTCAGGCTATAAACAAAATGTCAATGTCTCAATGAGGTTTTATATAGATTACTTAAAGACATAAAATGATTATCCATTACCTTGTTCTAGTGGGTGTGAGCTGAAACACAGCTGAATCCAACCTTGTTGAAGCGTTCATTGTTTCGTACAAAGTAGCAAGCGGAAAAACTGAGGCCAATAACCCAGAAACTGGGTTTTCACTAAGATCAGAGATTGCAAATCACAAAGGGACTAAAAGAATCAATCACAGACTGAAAATGGGCTCAGCGAAAAAAAGAGAAACTTTTCTGATTAAAAAGAGTGTTTAGTCTCAGGACTCAGAAGGAATAAAATAGAAAGGGAGGTTATGAGGTAGAGACGGTGAGAGAGAAAAAGCATCCAAAGATTGTTCTGTGTTGTTCTTCCTCTTTGGATACCTCCTCCAGGGTGACCAACCAATATCGATTTTTCTAATACGATGCAAATAACGGAAAAGTTGAGGGCAAAACGGGAATTGGGAAAAGTGACAGAAACTATTGGAGGCGCCGAAGGGTGACAGTGACATCCTCAGATGTACAGAACTCAATTTGTAGCAATCGAGGGGTGTAGGAAAGTACTATTCTACCCTCTGCCATTTTTAATTATCCACTCTGCCCTGTTTGGTGACTGCCAAGTTGGCTACCAGTTTCAACCGTGCCTTCATTATTAACTAATCACTTTCACTTAAAAGCGCTTTCCCTCTTGACTTTATAATGCGAAGTTAAAGAAACAGACAAGATTCATACCAAGAAGCTCTGGTCTTTATTTCTTTTTCTTTTTTTTTTCTTTTCTTTTCATTATTATACAGATAATTTGCATAATTATACTGATGTACTTTCAATATTTAAACAACACTTGTAAAAATAAAGAGTTTTAAATGTTATAATTTTGACAACTTTTTTCTATAAAAAGTTTTCATTTATACGTAAATTGATTTTAATCTATAAAAAAATATTTTAAAGTTATTATGAATAAAACTGTAGCAATATATTTGACAAAAAAAAATAATGATTTATATATAGAGTACTTTTGTTTGTAAACAATTTTATTTGTTAATTTATGGTGACTGTTTTATAGTTATTAATATAGTCTTTAGCTTGGTTTTGTAAATATAAATATTTTAATTCATTTTTTATTCATATTTTTGTTATATTAAGTATTAAAAAAATATACTTTTAATTGAATTTTTATTGTTTAATTATTTTATTCATTATTATTCTATTTTATTATTTTATTTATTTGATTTTATGTATTAATAAATGTGAATTTTTTTAATATAAAATGTTATTGGTGTTAGCAGAAAATGATAAATATTTTTTATTGGGTTTGTTGAAAAATATTAAATAAAAAGATCATCATCTTCCTTAATAACTTCTACGTTATGTTTACAATAATAAGGTAACGGTCCCACACACTTAATTATAACAGTCATTTATTATTATTTTTTAATATAAATAAATAATAAAATTCATTATTTCATTTATTGACTATAATATTATTTTATGTTAATCATAAAACTTTACATTGTTAATATTTGGAGATAATTAAAAACTATAACGGATAAAATAGAAACATTATCCAATTAGTAAAAAAATTAAAGATGTTCAATTTTAAGTGTTCAATATATCAAGAATAAATAGCCAATTTAAAATTAAAAAGGCCAAAATTTAATATGGGATTTAAGATTTTTAAGTAGTTAATTTAATCAACAGGTTCAGTTGTTAATGTCATAAATTATATTAATGAGATTTAGATTTTATTGATAAAAAAATGTGTAACTGTGTGAAGTGTAATTGTGTATATCATTAATTTTTTTAAGTAATAAAAAACATTAATAAGGTGTTTTAAAATAATTAATGATTTGAGATGCAACTCACATCCTAAAGTTACTTTTTAGTGCATGAGATGGATGCCAATGTATATAACAAGAGCTTACTAGAAAAGTGAGTTTTTTTAATCTCTTTCATTTATTTTGTTTATATCAAGATAACTTTAAGATGAAGGACTTAATTTGAAAAAATTTTACAGATTAAAAATACAATTAAGTAATTTTAAAAATAAACATACGTTGTTAAATTATTTATGGAGGAGTGAAAAGAGGCTATATCATTGGTTAAGGACATTACAAAGAGGGATAGAAATTAATCAACTGAGAATTATAAACTCATTTTTTCTGCATAGTTTTTTTAGCAGAAACTATCTGAGGAACAATCTATATTTTTTTCTATGATTGAGAAACTAACCATGGTTACCACTCACCACCTCAATAATTCAAAACAAAGAGAAAAACTATAAATAAAATATTTTATTTTTCTCACTCAATAAAATTAATTATAAACAAACATTATATTGATATTAATATTTTAAGGGTTTTTTAAACCACTTGTGGATCCATCTCCACCTCTGTACATACATTTACATACATACATATATATATATATATATATATATATATATATATATATATATATATATATAATCTCATTTATCTTTTCCTATAAAATTGTATGTTAAGCCTAGTTGTTCCCCACTCTCTTCTAGTTCTTTTTTTTTAACTTTCCACTACAATTGATATATAAAAAAATGGTTCATGATAAAAGAAGCCGTTATAAAATCAATGACATTTAATGTAAACGTTGAAAAATTTTAAAATTAATTAGAATGGTATTCAAGTAATTTTTTCATTTTGAAAAGGGATTAATTTAATATATATATATATATATATATATATATATATATATATAAGTTTTAAAATATTTATTCGTTAATGAGATAAAGTTTGAAAATCAATTAAAATAAAAGTAAAGTGTGTAATCTCTATATGCAAAACAGGAAAATTTAGAGAGGTTGAATATTCTCTTCTTTTTCATTTTAAAATGTAACGAAAATTAGTCTTGTTATTTTCTGTTACGTGTAACTCTCAAATTCTAGTAAATTATCAATTATTTCTCTTTTAGAGAATGCGTTTCATCCAAAATAAAACTAAAAACATAAACTTTTATCATCTTCAAACTCTAGTGCCACGTTGAATAATAAAGTTTTTACTTCTACACTTTTGGAATTACTTCACATCTCAAATTCATTACAAACCACAGATATTTAGATCGAAAATGGAAATTTTAGGTGAAATAAAACTGGAAAAACTTCTTAATTTAGAGAATAAAAGGATTTAACGGTGGAAAAAAAAAAGAGATTTGGTTCTTAGAAAAAAAATTACCAAAAACAAGTCCTACAATTTCTTAGAAGAGTAAATATATTCCTTATCACTCAAGTCAAAGCTGATTTGTATTAAATAAACCTTAAACCTATAAATTATAAAAAGATCATTGTCAAATCTCAAATCTTATCTTTTGTTCATATTTGAAATAGTGGCACAAGGAAGTGTGATCCAAAGAAGAAAAAAACACTAATTTCTCGTCATAAGCAAAGGGAGATTATCAAAGCTTGAAATCATTAATTTCTGTTCAATGCATTGAAGTGGCTTACCTCAATTAGTTTATTTATGTCAAACTTAACATCTATTTAAAAATTAAAGAGATAGAATATTATTTAAGAAAACTTCATAGGAGGTGAGCATAGTTTTATCACAATGATATCGAACTTAAAGATTTTATATCAGTCAAAGTATCATTAACTAATGTTAGAATCAAACTTAAGTGAAAAATAATTATTTATATACATCTTGAATTTATAATATGGATCAATAGTTTTATGGATAATTGTTCATTTCCTACTTTTAAATCTAATTTTTATTTGTTAATATCGATTATAGTATTTTTTAAAAGTCTTTTAATGTCAAAGTTAGTTGAGTTTCGAAAACAAAAGTAATAAATGTGTAATTAATGAATCATCTACTTCCTTATCTTGGATTTCAATTTATATTCTTTGTAATGTGTTTTTCATTAATGTTAGTCTAATAATAACCAAAACATTACTCATTGTAATTAAGTCGTTAACCATAATGATTTTCTGAGTGTCAGTTAATAAGAATAACAAAATTCCCAATGCTATTATCGAGTAGGATTCAATCACGAAAAACGAGGTCAATTTTTTAATGAAGGGGATGAATTGAACCTCTCAATTATCCCCAATTATGACTGGGCTCATTATGAGCTTCGCGACTATGTGACTTGTTTCTATCAGGGTAAGGATTTGTGTGATTGGGTTGAACGGTCATACATACTTAGTGAAGGCAATGGTGATAGTGCTATTAACCTACGAGTTTTCAAAGTGAACAAGTAAGTATGTCATGATAGATAAGGTTTCCCTTCAGACTTCTTTTACACGTATGCTTGCTTATTCAACGATATGATCGTGAGGGTATCATTTGATGAGTCTTATATGGGTGTTCTACGTGAATTGTATCTAAATAGTTAGGGATGCATTAAGGCCTTCGTGATCTTATGCTCAATGTTAGATTTAACCCCAACACCCGCTTTGTTCCTGCACCACTTTCGTACTCGTGTCGAACGTTGAGAAAGGGTGATTGTATCTTATAATGGATAATGATAAGTGCTTTTTTTCCTTGTAAACGACTTCCTATAAGTGCCTTTTCACTTATGCAACAATACTTTTTTTACATTGATGATCAATCCAAAATTCCTTTATATTGAACTCTGGATCCAAAACAGATGACTTCCTGGCTTCCATATTTGCTAATACCAATCGTTGACACTAGCGATCATTAATTAACTTCCTCACCTTCTCTCGCCTAGGAGACTTCTCTATTGTCATGGGTCTTTGACCTTTTATGATGACGTTTTCACTAAGTTGATTTTCTAGTTTTGTTTAGTGTTAACTTGTTAAATTTTTGTTGTTTTTCAGATGTCATGGCCTCCAAAAATCCCAAAAAAGTAGATTGGTTTCGCAAGCTAGTAGCGCAACACACGAATTCAAGGAGTGGATCGGGCACGATTGATGCTAGTTCTTATAATCCTTCTACACCTCTTCAACTAGCCCCTACTTTTATTGATGTAGGCAACACGACAACCTATTCTATAGGCTACTCTAATAACTACCATTTTCCTTCTCGAGCTACATGTTATTAAGGAGAAAGATAAGGGGAAGAGGAAATCCCACTGCCAGTGGGAGAAATCTTCTTCCTTTAAGTAACATAAGAAGAGTCGATGGGCAGAGGGGGAAACATCCACACCCTTGGAAAATGGTATTTTTGCCAACGAACTACATCTGGGTGTCAAGGTCTCGTTCAATTTGAGAAAAATTAAAAAGTAGTTGCTAAAGGGCATTACTGAACAAAAAATGGTGGATGCCCTTGCTGAACTTAGCATATAGGTTCCGCTGTTGAGCACCAAAATTACAATTGTTGTTGATAGAGCCGAGGTTGAATGCTTGGGAAGAAACTATTCGGTGCTCAACTGGATTTGGACCAGGCCTTGAAGGCCAATGCTGACATGGATGCTCAACTGAAGGCAACCATTACTACTCATGCTAACAACCAAAAGAATAAGTTTTCCCTATTGACAACAAATTGTGCAATTCACTAAGTGTTTATTATACTCATTTTCTCGCCTTTATCTTGCTCGTTTATGAGTGCTTTGATTTTCTCCCTCCAATCTTCCTGACCAAGTAATAATATTAATAAGCATTCAATGGTATATGGTAGGCTTTGTTAACACTTGCCTTGTCACTGTGCTTGATTGTCATTTTTCTTTATCCTTCTCTAATTTGGGCAATATGTCAACCTTGGCATTTTTTTGTTTGAGGGATATGATGTATGTTGAATGCTTCAAAGCCTTTTACTAACTAGGTGGCTTTATGGTAGTATTGAAGGAGTTGATCGTCCTTTACTTGAAAAGTTCCTTTAATCTACTTGATGACAAGTTGGGATTCGGTTTTACAATTGACCCTAGTCACCCCATGTCTTTCCAACGAAAGATTGTTTGCTTGTTATCTTTAAATCCAATTTTCATTTATCAATACTGATCGAGAGATACTTGTCAAAAGTTATCCGATGTCAACATTAGTTCGGTTCCAAAAGCAAAGATAATACGCGTGCAACTAATGAATCACCTACCACCTTTATTTATACTTTTCGTAATGAGTTTTTCATTAATGTCGGTCTCATTACAATCAAAACATAACTAATCATGATTAAACCATTAACCAAAATGGTTTTTTGAATACATTTTCTTTACCTTGACCATTCATTCGTTATGATATTAATGTACTTTTGATCGTGTAATCTAGTGTGAAGTATTCTAATTGTTTTACTAATTAAAGGATTGATTGTCCGACTACTAATTTACCAAAAATAATATATTTTATTAATATTAATTAAAAAAACTAAAAGCAAAAACACAACATTTGACATTTTTATATCAATACATACTTTTTTTAGGGAATCATATATTTCTTATTGACAGTGGAACATGTAGACAAAAAAAACTTAGTTTTAGAGAATCATATATTTTTTATTAATAGTGGAACATGTAGAAAAAAAAAAAACTTAGTGTGATATAAGGACGTTGTTCATATATAAAATTGTGTTATATGTTTTTATTTATTTAGTCATTACAAAATAGAATTATTCTTTAATTACTACATATTTTTAATTTGAGATAACAATATTAATAGGTGTCATTGGTATCTTTAATATATAATTACTCATAAAAATGTTAGATTATGGATCCAACAACAAATATTTGTGTTAAAATATGAACAAAGTTTACAATATTTAGAGTGTGTAGATAGATATAGTCGGTCATGTTTTCTAACTGAATTTCAAGTTTCATATTATGTAGTGTGTACTATATGAAATATACTGATCGAAGTTAATGATTATTTATAGGCTACCAATAGGTATATTAATATATATTAATGGTTAAATTATCTTACACTTTACAAATATAGTATATTAATAAAATAAAAGTGACGAAGGTGGAAGTAAAAAATTGATGAGAAAATACCATGGATTATACCTACAATAGTGTAGAAAAGTTTTACCCTAGAAATATATGTGTCATAACTAAATATGGTTTATTTTAGAAAAGGTGTATATAGTGAAGCATGGTTGATGATGTAAGGAATATTATGTAGCGACACATGTGCCCCTCCACCACCATCAAAGTGCTTTTTTCGTGTCATGTCTTGTTTGTAAGAGTCAAAAATTGTATTGTGAATGTTTAGAATTGTACCAAAACCATTTCATATTTCTTGGATTTTTCTCAACCTTCTACTTTCAAACACTCCAAAATTGTTCATCTAATAATGCATCCTCACGGACCCAGTATCATATTTTCTTATCACTTTTTATTCATATTCTTTAAGAATAAGTACAGATTGTTCAATTGTTGTTCACATGTATTATTAGTACTCCGAGATCTCACACACGTGTAGTCTCAAGCTAGGGAACTACCCAGGCAAAAGACAAGACACGTGAATTCTGCAGAGTTATTTCCGATTTTCGATATATAAAAAACAAAAACATTCCTTTTATCGCTTAAAAGTTATAAAATCATTAATCTAATTTACTAAATAGGAAATCAAAGTCGCATAATTTTCTACCTTTTAAAAAAGAGTTATTGAAAGCAATATATCAGGGAAACACGTTCATATTTTAATATCCTATTTTAATAAATTAAATTTTAATATTTATATTGATATAAGTTGATAGATTGAACGGTGATGTTTTATAAAAAGTTCTGAAATTTCTATTAGGAGCAGGAAGGAACTGATAAAGTATGACAATTTTGAGATTAAAAACTGAATCTGATATAATGAGTGAGAGTGATATGGGTTGGTTTTTGTGCCTTCAAAACCAAAGTGAGTATTGACGATCAAATTTCTTTTGGGTGAGCTTTTTGCCAACATCAGATAGGCATCTAAATTCAACCTTTCCACGTTTTTCTCCTTTGACGGGACTAACAGCAGAGATCTTTTCGAAAATTTCACCCACAAACCCTTTTGGTTTTTCCACATATTCATCTTCCGTAGAATCGATCAAAATATTCTTCTCTTCAGCTGCAAAACCTTTCCAAAGGTGATTTTTGGTCACATGCTTCAAGTCCCTTTGTGGTACCATTATATTAATATTGCTGTTATTTCCTATGGACTCTGATTTCTGTTTATTTAACTCATCATTAGACTGAAACATGTTATCAGTGGTGAAAAATGAATAAAACGATGAAGACCCTGCGGATGATGACGATGTTGGAGATGGACACTTCACTGAACTTCCAAACCCTTCTATTCCGTTTGTTATTTTCAGAGCCTTCAAACGTGCTTCTGTCAGAGCTTCTGCATTCTGTAAAAGCTTCACTATTTCGTCTGATAGTTTTTGCATTCTGGATCCCCAATTGAACCTGTTCATTGCCATAGCTATACTTCAAATATGGAAATCTATTAGCTCCTATGTTTTTGGTTTATGATTTCATACCTTTGCTCCTTCGGCGTGGTTAAATTTATTTTGAACTATTACACTGTCATATCATACTTAAATGTTCAAATATTTTCAGACCCTCTTTTTTGAACTTTTATCTTTAATTTCCACCCTTGTATGCATTTTCCTCATCTTTTCAATTTTTAATTTGTATTATATACTTCAAAAACAAAAAACTTGTGTGCTAAATTAGACAAACGATGATCCATATTTAACTGTTATTTACCACAGATAAACGGATTCAGATTTAAGGTTTACCCTTTTTCATCAATGTGAGTAAACCCTCCTAGTTCTTCAATAATTTCCACATCACATTGAAATTCAGGAGCAAACTCTTGAGGGCCATGGGTGAGCAAGAATTCCAGAAGAACCATTGTTTTGTATGCTTGCCTCCACTGCTCCCAATCCACGTTATACAACCTGCACTTTAAACGATATAGTAAAGAAGCAGTGGATGTAAACTCCAGAGAAATGTATAATAATGTCAGCTTAAAGATTTACGAAAAAGGGTGTCAATGAAGAAGCATACCTATGATGAAGAATATCAACAATTCTCCAATACTCATCTAGTTCAAATGATGCCTCGGCAATTCTGGTCATAGTTTTGGCATCAGGACTGCAATCATCCTTATTTGTTGCTTCCTCTGCCAGCCTGAAGATATTGTATTATATGTAAGTTAATGCCTCTCTAATCTCAAAGCTGCAACTCTTCTGGAAACTATGGATATGAATTAACAGTAAAAGAGCTACATTTATTTACTGGTCATTTCGTCAGTACAACATATAAACTGTTATCAATAAATCATGCATTACTCTGTTTATTCACAGACACACATGCACTTACAATTCAGCTTCAGTAACATCAGTAAATGTCATCCTAGCAGATTTGTACTTTTCTTGTAGGAAAGTTGTTGTCTGTTTTTTTATTTGCTCCAGGAATAGGCTACCCATTACTACGAAAATCAAACTTTTAAGTAGTTGTTAATGAATGTAGCTCTATTATTTTATGAATTGTAGCCTTTCGCTTAAAAGAATATGACACACAATGGCAAATGGAACATGGATAAACCATGACAGTGAATTCACTGCAGGCTATAAGAACTTGTTAATATATGGATAGCCAAAATTATAGCTCAGACAATGCAGGAAAAGTGCTCATTGACAAAAGAATAAGAGAAGAAACGAGAAAAGAGAGAATGAACCAATAATAGAAAGTTGACCCAATTTACACAACATTGCTTGCACTGAAAACTAGGATCTTCACACAATACTAGGATTCATACTTATATTCATCCTATTTCACCCTGTCATGTGTCCTTTTCTTCCCTGGGATTCTCAATTCCGTCCCATGTTGTAGTCATTGAAAACTCAATTTTCATGAAGTCAATTTTTCCTTCTTTGGGTTATAAAAGATCGATATAGTTGAATGTTGTTTTATGATATTTTAAAAAGTTATAAATTGAGATATGGTTTTAATATTTAAATTTGTTAATTATATAAGAATTATTCAATTCAGGTTATTGGTGAGTGAAATGTGTACGTGTAAAAAATATTAGGTGGGACTGATAAACTAAGTAATAATTTATCCATTTAATAAGTGACTTTGTATTAGATAATTTTTCAGTTTTTGTACTTCATATGATCTTTTTAAATAAAAAATAAGATAAGCCAAAATAATTTAGTTATGACATATAAACAAGCATATAAATTGCATAATTTATCACTTTTTATCCACATAATCATAATTATACTCAAAGTCACTAAATTGCTTATCAATTAAATTTTTCGTTGTAGTGAGGCCAGAGGAATAAAATAAACTCAGACATGTATATGAGACCTAACTAAATATAAGAATTTTGTAATATCTCTCCTATTTTACTTGAAACTTAGTTTGATATCGAAGATTTCTTTTATTTAATTATTTTCTTGCTCAATACACACCAGTTTCATTTATACCAATTACTAGCTAGATGATTTCCACTCATATTAATGCAATTTAATTAAATACAAGCTGTACTCCAATTTTAAAAACATAATTAATCTTCCAAATACTACTATCAATCTAATCATATAATAAACATTAGTTAAATATAACCACAATTGAGAATTGTTGATGGGGTATTGCTTCATGTAGCCCCACAATTACTAACTGCACTTCACAACAACAGGGAAATACTCAAACACTCTTTACTACTGCATCACATTGCCGCTTGCTTTCTGGAACATATTTTATGTGAGAGTGTATTCCGGAAAACTTGTTTCAGAAAAATTTGTTATGAAATACATTTTCTAAGTTCCAAAAATTTTGTTTCAAAAATCTCGTTTCGAAAATTACATTCGGAAAATTTCACAACTTTCTTCAAAAGGTTTGTAAAATCTAGAAATCATTTTTCTTACAAAAGGTATAATGATGATTCAAAAATTTTGGGTATGAGAAGAAATCGTAGAATGCGGAAGAAAAAGCCTCGGGCTATTACTTCCCACAAACCACTTTTTTCTTTATGCACCCCATAAAAGCTATAATACCAACATTATTTTACATTATAAATATAATAAAAATTCTTACATTTTTTTTTATTTTTAAAATCTTTTGAGTTAATGATCCGAAATATATTTCCAAATTTAGAAATAAATTTCGAAACAACAAATTTGAAATAAAAAAATTCAAAATAAGTATTTTAGAAAGATCTAGGCCGAATGACCGTTGCTGAATCTTCATCTCTTACCTTCAATAACAAATACTGTGAAACATGAATGCCATGTTGAGTAATGCAATGCAACTTAAAAACTAAAATTATATCCATTGATTTCAAAATTTGTAAGTACAGTTTTGCTTGTATTTAGACAATTTTAATAGTTGATTTCAACGGTCCTCTAAAATACATTCGTCAATTTGGAGGAATCAGATTTCATATCTCCATCAAACTGGAATAATATTTTAATATCCCAGACCAGGTAAGAACTTCTCATAGTAGATCTCTTGAAAGAAAACATCTATATGAAAATGACTAACTTTCTTGCATCTTTTAAGGGTAAAAAAGTATAAGATTACAAGGACAATACTTTTATTTCAAAAACAAAGGGAGGATATTCTGGGCTAAATGAGAAATGTGTATTATATACAAGGAAACAAACATTGATAGGAACACAGAGTCATCATTCATTATTCACTACTCTTCCACGCTTCCCGCAAGAGCTCATATCGTACAACCTTACGGCCTCCCTTAATTAGTGCAGTCTTTTCCTTGGACGAAACTGATGCTTCATCCATGCCAAGTGCAGAAAGTGGTGAATCCAACTCATCAAGTTCATCATCACTTGTATATAATTTTTTGAGAGCAAATGACCCACGTCTTAGTGAGGTTTTGGTTCCCGCTTCTTGTAGCATGCCTAGAATTGAAGAAGCTGGAAGTGGTGCATAGAACGTGGGACCAGCAGAACATGGCAAGCCTGTAATAGCCCCTACATCATCCTCAATATCCTAAAATAACAAAATCCAATAAAACAAAAAGACATGGAAATTAGAATGTTGAAATTTCAATAATCCATTCCTACACCATACTTATTGCTTCTTATTTTCACCAAGCATGTTAAAAATAAACCAACCTCACTGTTCAGGGCATCGAAAACAGCATCCGGGATAGGGCCTGGTGAGAATTCATCAGGAACAAAATTGTTGACAACTCGTTTAATCAATGAAATACCAAATCTAGGGCAAACCTGCAGAATTGTTTGTATGATACGTTTATAATTAGTTTCGCAAAGCATTAAAAATGAAAGAAGAAAGACCAATCAACAATAAAGAAGTTTGATCCAACCTCTTTTCTCGTAGACTCATCTGCAAGCATGTCCAAGGGAAGCATCATCAAATCGCTTAAGGCATTGAGGAGAAGGAAAGGTTTGAAGGATGATTCACATTTGGGTTCATCGTTTTCATTGGTAACTTCGCAAGCGTCACTATCATCAATGCTAAATAAATCTGAAAGCCATCTTGACCAGTCACCAATCTGAGTACAGATAATAAAAAGTTACCCGAGGAAACAAACATCACATATCCTTCATAGAATTGCAACAAAACTTATTTTATTAAGGTTGGCTACATGGATATTGGGCTCTATCAAGAACCAGTTTTTCAGTAGAACTATTTACAGGAGGGTCTTTCTAAATGGCTTCTCAAGTTTCTTAGGTCTTTCTCTACTCTTTTGATTGGACTAACTTCCATTTGATACACTTTCCTAACTGAAGCATTTTATTCAAAACTAAGCCAGTTTCCATCAACTTTCTCATTAGATACATTCTCTCCTACTCTTTCTTTTCTTGTATGCACTCATCCACCTCAGCATGCTTATTTCTGCTACATTCGTGTTTTTTTATTAGCACTTCATTACTCAACATGTGCTTGCATCACTGATTTTACAAATAATAGAATTTATTCAATTTAGGGCCATCATGCAACAAATTTACAAGTACAATGTATACATTAAAATTGAGAAGACATGTTTTAAGATGAGGGGCTGCCAGGAAAAAGAAACTTCATAATTCTAATTACTAAATCATTCAAAATCTTTGAATTTTTAGAAGTCTTTAAAGGGGTTGATGAATTCAAAATATACAGGGAACATCAAATTTATTTCTCGTGGTGAACTGCGTATATTGGAGAAAAATTTCTGACCTAAAATAAGTAAAAACTTTAGAGTGTCTCTAATATCCACTGTATGTTACAGCAGCATTTGTTTATTAAGATTCAACAACTAATAGGATTATATTTGTTTTCTAAATACTTGTACTAAAACATCATAAAATACTTTACATCTTTTATCAGCGAGTAAACTTTCTCAAAGTCTCAGTAAAGCACATTGCTATTGTTACAGAGGAAGCAAGCCTTACAGATGAAAAATATATAAAGATTATGATCAACTAAGTATCTTTTTAAAGAAAGAAGGCATAGGACAAAAAAGTTTCATAACTCACAGCATTCTTCAGTTGTGCACCAGCCGCAAAGCCTGATTTCCCAGCTGGAATTGGAAGAACCTTAGAATCACTAATGGGGTCAGATACAGGATCCATGGGCATCTCTTCGGCGGATTCCCGAAGAATAGCATTGAACATAGCAAAATCAAGTCTACTAACCAATTGCTCCATTACCTACAACCACAAAAGTAGTCCTATTTCAATCAGGCAGCCTTTTATTTTATTTCTTGCCTTCTCAAGATAGGAATCAATAGACACAATATTACCATTCAGAGAAAACAATAACATGTACATCCATACAACCTGGAATTATTCAAGAATAAACAACCAATATAAATAATTCTACAAACAAAAAGTATTAACAAGAAGTAAATAATAATGAATGAACAGATGGAAGAGGCCAATGTTTCCAAACTGTCAAGAATCAAATCAACCCAAAAGCAGCACAAAATGGTTTTCATCGGACATAGAATTTAGGTGGGAAAGAGAATGAAACAAAAAGGACAGAGAGGGTAAAAGGGGAGAAGAATGGGATAGAGAGAAAGAGTACAGTGACGGAGAGATCACAGAGACTATGCACAGCACTTCTATTACTTCTATTCCAGCCTGTCTTAAATATCTTTATTTATAGGAAATTAGCCAACAACTATGAAATCTTAGCTAACTAACATTCTTTTCTGACATATAAATCAATATATTTTGAAGAATGGCCATGGTGATGATTGCAGTCATGGCCACATGGTGAAAGAGGGCCTTTTCCAAGTCAGGAACCAAATCAGCCAGATCTTAGGATCAGGTGTTGGCCCAAATCTGGAACCAAATCAGGTAGAAGCTTAGGATCATGTTTATTTTAGCTTTTAATTTATGTATACTAGCACCTTCAAAAGAACATTAACAACACCACCCTTGGGGTTCTAAAAATTAAGAGAATTAAAAGAACAAATGATTTTGTTACCTTAAATAAATACCCCCTTACCACTACTTCCAACATTTCCAGATAAGGTAGTGACAAAGACACCAAGCTATATGTTTTTGTCATATTATATAAGCTACATATACATCTATACCCATACATACGTATTAAAAAAATGAATATCCTGAAATCCAGCATTCAATACATTGCATATAGAAATATCAACTTTAAATTGTACCAATCTAGCTATCACAGCCAAGCAGCCACACTCATGAAAACCAGTCCGAAGAGGACAAAGCCTTTCACATGCATCCTTGAAAGCTCTTTTCCATAAATAAATAGAAAAACTTCCTTGATCTTGATCACCCACACGGGTTCTTTTTTCATCTGCTTTCTTAGAATTAGTGCTTTTTGCAACTCCAGACTGCATGTATGGTGTAAGAGTCTGGGGACAGCAAACATAAAAAGTATCAGGAAAATGTAAGAGGGATTTTAGTTTAAAATCAAAGTTAAGAGTGGAGATAAGAAGCAAAATAAGAAGAAATAGAAGGAGAAGATGAATGGTTTGGATTCAACCTGCCACCAGACAGACTCAACAATTCGAGAGAATATCCAAGCTTCAACCTTTTCTAATGCAATTAAAAAAGTTTTTGGATTCTCCCAGCTATGAAATTGTTTTTCTATGTTGCCATTTTCTTCTTTACGAAGAGTGTTGCCAACTGCATCACATTCACTGTTGATGCATGAACCATCACCAAAGTGTATATTTTCAACTTCTTTGCTCACAATTGCTCTCAGCAATAATATATTTGAGAACCAAAATGTCAACCTATTCATGGATAAGAAACAGTAAGCTAAGAAATAATATCAAATAAATGATTGTAACATATCTTTTTAAAACTGATGTTAAATAAACCAAACTTTATTAGATAAGCCTTACCCCATTAGTTGGAGTTGGCTACATTAATCAAACAATGCCATTGCATTTAAGAAAAAGCCATATTTTCACTTCACCCAAAAAAAAATTCTATTTAGCATCATAGATCAATGTCTCCTTTTCCATTGAGACACCCTATGCTTGCAACCTTGCAAATGCATTTCTCCCAGACGCACTGGGCTCGGTTTTATCCCAAATACACGGGCTTGGTTGTCCAGATGCACAGGTCTCAACTTGGTCCAAGATACACTGGTCCCAGTTGTCCCATATGCATTGGCCTCGTATGTCCTAGAAGCTAATCAGGCCCTGCCTTCACCTATATATGCACTGACCTTGTTTCTATCCCAAAAATTATTATCAAACTTAGTTTAAAGCTTAACATTTTTGGTCTCCAATAATATTAGTTTGAAGCTTCCAAATTTAGTTTTGAGAAGAGCTTGCTTTTCTTTCCATGAATTGTTTACCAGGCAGATCATCATTCCAGCTATCTGACTAAGCAATTCTTCTTTCCAACTTCTCCAACATCTTGAGTTTCTTTTCCAACTATTGTCTTAGGCAGAGCTCAATGTTTTATGTTTTTAAGTTTTAATTTGAGGATATGTGAATTGTTTTCTCAAGGAACTAAAACTAAGCAAGCTTCAATTTGAGAGAGTTAGAAATATAATAAATATCTCAAGATAATTTATCTTAGAAATACAATAAATATCCCTTGTAATTTTTTTTTATATTCTGATTTGTTTCTTTGTTTAATTAGAATCTTTATAATGATAGGAATGTTTTATTAGAATATTATTTATAAGCATTATCTGTTTTTAAATAAAATGAACTCTATTGGGGAGTTCATATACACAATTTTCAGCAATTCTTCCATATATTTTTTTCTCTTCCAACAATTTTAATTTAGTTCATTTAGTACATGTTCCTTATTGGAACCTCTGTTGGTCTTACCCTCACAAGACCAAGACACCTTAGATGAGTCTCAATCATCTCCTCAAATGTAGCTTCCCCAACTTTCTCCTAAATTTATTCACACTTCAATTGACAAAAAAAAAAAAAATAACAAATTGGGCATTCTCACTATTGAAGTAATCTTAGGCTCAGCTTTTTCCAACAAAATTTCTGTACTTTAGAATCATAAAACAAGATCTTCAGTTATTCTTGAACATTGTATTTTATTTCAGCATAATTAAGAAAATAACGAAATCAAGTTTTGTATACCTTGGAACGTCATTTCCACATGCTTTAGAAACCAAAACAAATCCCGAGACAGCACTCTGGGCTGCACTAGCTATTGTAGCAGGAGACCCAACTCTACAAGCGTGGAAATAGAATCTAGAAAGGCGCCGAGCAGGTGCATGGACCTTGTTTGACGAGCTACCATGTTCAGCAATAACTGAGTACATTGAAACTTCGAGAGCAGCAGCTTCCCTCAGCTCTTCTCGTAGCCTTTCAACTTCAGCATTCAATTCAGTTTTATTGCTAAGAAACCTGCAACTTTTATTAATGTCTTCATGGCATGCGGTATCAACAGGAAAATCATTCGAAGTATTAATTTCCTCTGCCTGATTAAGGGTCTGATTGCTGATTTGCTCATAATTCTCAGCAGATTGTGGAGGAAATTTTACATTTTCCCCATCTCCGATTTTGTCACTCGTCGATCTTCGGTGTTCATGTGGTTTCTTGTTTAGAAGAATAATACTATTTAGATTCCCTTTCTTCGCAGAATCATCATTGGAAAAAGTATTGAGCCCATTTTCTAAAGGTTCATTCCTCTCAGTGAACTGTCCTTGTCCTTTCTCACGTGGTTTCTCGTTTAGAACAGTACTACCTAAATTCCCTTTCTTCAAAGAATCATTTTCGGGAAAATTATTCAGCTCATTTTCTAAAAGTTCATTCCTCTCAGTAAACTGTCTTTGTCCTTTCCCATGTGGCTTCTCGTTTAGAAGAGTAGTACTATTCAAATTCATAGAATCATCATTGAAAAAATTGTTGAGCTCATTTTCTAAAGGTTCATTCTTCTCAGTAAGCTGTTTTTGTCCCTTCCCATGTGGTTCCTCATTTAGGAGAGTAGTACTACTTAAATTCCTTTCCATCAATGAATCATCATTGGAAAAATTATTGAGCTCATTTTCTAAAGGCTCATTACTCTTAGTGAACTGTTTTTGTCCTTCGCCAAGTTGTTTCTCGTTTAGAAGAGTAATACTATTCAAATTGCCCTTCTTTATAGAATCATCATCAGAAAAATTATTGAGTTCATTTTCTAAAGGTTCATTCTTCTCAGTAAGCTGTTTTTGTCCCTTCCCATGTGGTTCCTCATTTAGAAAAGTAGTACTACTTGAATTCACTTTCTTGGTAGAATCATCATTGCCTAGCTTATTGAGCTCATTTTCTAAAAGTTTATTGCTTGCAGTAAATGGTCTTTGTCCTCTTCCATGTGGTTTCTCGTTTAGAAGAGTAGTACTATTCAAATTCTCTTTCTTCAAAGAATCCTCAACAGAAACATTATTGAGCTCATTTTCTAAAGGTTCATTCCTCTCAGTAGATTGTCTTTGTCCTTTCCCATCTGGTTTCTCGTTTAGAAGAGAAGTACTACTCAAATTCCCTTTCTTAGTAGAATCATCATTGGAAAACTTATTGAGCTCATTTTCTGAAAGTTCATTCCTCCAAGGAAACTGTCTTTGTCCTTTCTCGTGTGGTTTCTCGTTTAGAAGAGTAGTACTATTCAAATTCTCTTTTTTTATAGAATCATCAATGGAAACATTATTGAGCTCATTTTCTAAAGGTTCATTCCTCTCAGTAAATTGTCTTTGGCCTTTCCCATGTGGTTTCTCGTTTAGAAGAGTGGTACTACTTAAATTCCCTTTCTTCATACAATCATCATTGGAAAACTTATTGAGCTCATTTTCTAAAGGTTCATTCCTCTCAGTAAACTGTCTTTGCCCTTTTCCATGTGGTTTCTTGTTTAGAAGAGTAATACTTTTTAAATTTCCTTTCTTCATAGAATCATCATTGGAAACATCATTCAGCTCATTTTCTAAAGTTTCATTCCTCTTAACAAACTGTCTTTGTCCTTTCCCATGTGGCTTCTCTTTTAGAAGAGTAGTACTACTTAAATTCCCTTTCTTCGTAGAATCATCATTGGAAAACTTATTGAGCCCATTTTCTACAGTTTCATCCCTCTCACTAAACTGTCTTTGTCCTTTCTTATGTGGTTTCTCATTTAGAAGAGTAGTACTACTTAAATTCCCTTTCTTCATAGAATCATCACTGGAAACATTACCGAGCTCATTTTCTGAAGGCTCGTTCTTCTCGGTAAACTGTCTTTGTCCTTTCCCATGTGGTTTCTCATTTAGAAGAGTAGTGCTGCCAATTAAATTCCATTTCTTCGTAGAATCATCATTGGAAAAATTATCGAGCTCATTTTGTAATGGCTCATTCTTCTCGCTAGACTGATTTTGTCCTTTCTCATGTGGTTTCTCGTTTAGAAGAGTAGTGCTAATCAAATTCCCTTTCTTCTTAGAATCATCATTGGAAAAGTTATTGAACTCATTTTTTAAAGGCTCATTCTTCTCAGTAGACTGGTTTTGTCCTTTCCCATGTGGTGTTTCGTTTAGCAGAGTAGTGCTAATCAAATTCCCTTTCTTTGTAGAATCATCATTAGAAAAATTATTGATCTCATTTTGTGAAGTTTCATTCTTCTCAGTAAATTGTCCTTGCCCTTTCCCTTGTGGTTTCTCGTTTAGAACAGTAGTACTATTCAAATTCCTTTTCTTCGTGGAATCATCATTGGAAAAATTATTGGGCTTATCATCTAAAGGTTCATTCCTTTCAGTAAACTGTCTTTGTCCTCTCCCATGTGGTTTCTCGTTTAGAAGAGTAGTACTATTTAAATTCCCTTTCTTCATAGCATCATCATCATGGTGAAAATTGTTGAGCTCATTTTCTAAAGGTTCATCCCTCTCGGTAATCTGTGTTTGTTCTTTTCCATTTGGTTTCTCGATTGGAATAGTAGTACTATTTAAATTTCCTTTCTTCATCATACAATCATCTTTGGAAAAATTATTGAGCTCATTTTCTGAACGCTCGTTCTTCTCAGTAAACTGTCTTTGCCCTTTCCCATCTGGTTTCTCATTTAGAAGAGTAATGCCAATCAAATTCTCTTTCATCGTAGAATCATCATTGGAAAAATTATTGAGCTCATTTTCTAGAGGTTCATTCTTCTCAGCAAGCTGTTTTTGTCCTTTCCTATGTGGTTCCTCGTTTGAAAGAGTGATACTAATGAAATTCTCTTGCTTGGTAGAATCATCATTGCGGAACTTATTGAGCTCGTTTTTTGAAAGTTCATTCCTCTCCATAAACTGTTTTTGTTCTTTTTTTTGCTCCTCCATTTCTTCTTTGGCCTCCATAACCCCAAGATCTGAAATACTGATAACTTTCTCAACAGATTCTTTATTAAGTCTCTGATCTCTTGTGTCATCTTCTTTAATCACACTGTTCTCTTGAGTTACTTGAGAATTGAAAGGCCTTTCAAAGTTTGTTTGTATACTAGGTGAAATGCATGAAGCAGAAGATTGTTGAATATTTTCTTGAATTTCAGAAATTGGATCAGAAAGTTTGACAGTTTCCACAGAAATTTTAGGCAATGAAGGGCGGCCATAGGCAGCATTTCCCATGTCTGATCCAAGAATTGTAGATGAAGGGGGAGATTTAATGCCATTGAATTGTGTGGGCGCTTCACTCCTTGTGTTTCCAACTAAGCTAGAAGTAGTACTTTCTGCGGATAGAACAAAATCTCCATGAGATCCTTCTGCTCCTCCTTCCCTGATTTTGATACCGCCTGATATCAAATGGCAACAGGCTGTTAATATGGCAGAACTAGATAATAGTGTAGCTATATAGATTATTATTGGTCTGGATATCAGATAATCAATAGTAAAATTGTGTCACCAGTAATACATCAGTATGGTTCTATCTACTTCTTTCACTATAGGTATGTTTCAATAATCTTCTTCAAGAACACTTACAGAAAACAGAATAAGAAACAAAAATAAAATAAGGTTTTCTATAAACTAAAATTAACTAACGCATATGTCTAAAATAAGCTTTTAAAGAAGCTAATATGATAGATCATTCAAAAATTAACTTAAACATATGTTTTATCTATAAAAGAGAGTATATTTAATTTTTCCTTATTATTTTCTTCTCCTATAATCTTTCCTTATTATCTATCAAATGTTTGATCACCGTATGCAGAAATAAATTAACAGATAAAAATCAACCATAGAGGTAATTGATATATAAAATGTGTCATGAGCCAACAAAATTAGTTTAATAATGTCATCTCATATCCTTAATATAGTAAGATCAAAACAACATGAATTGCAGCAGCACACTGCATACTAATGCATGTATGCATACCAATCAACAATTAAACACAATGACGATGTGATGTATGTGATTAATGTATTTGGGCATACCGAAAGTAAAGAGGAATACAATCTATTAATACCAGAACAAATAGTTAAGCATCATAGCGATCTTTTGTTAGGAAAAATCCACTCAATAAGGTCTAAGCAGGAACGAGGTTAATTATTGCCAAATCATAACAATGTCTTGATAATATCCATACTATGTAAACAAATCCCTTCGGAAAAAGGGGTGACGTTTGATATATTTGCAATAAGAACAATTAGACGAGAAAAAAACTTCAGTACTTTTTCATTTAGAGGGGACAAACCTCCAGTAGTCTTGGAAGCAGATCTATTAGTTTGGGAGGTATTTGAAGGGAAGTCATCATCATCATCATCAGTAAAAGAGGCAATTTCAACATCATCGTCATCTTTCAATGACTGTGTTGCCGATTCACTTCCTTCCTTGTCTACTGACAACCCTTTTGAATAGCTGCTGCTGGTTGGTGATGAGCTAGAACATTCTGTATCCAATGGCTGAATACTAACATAAAGAAATGGCTGTGAAGAATGCTTGGAGCTCTTCTTGCAGTTCAATAGAATGCGTAAGGCTTTAGTTTCCTTAATAATTCCAAAATCTGCAAAGTTTATTGAGGCTGATCCCAATAGTTGGCTCTTTGTTGTCTTGTCATACAAGTTGAACTCTAAGTAGTTCTTCTGAAAACTTTCACGGTGTTTGCTTTTCTTGGATGCTTCTCTCCACATAACAACTGAAAGCCTGAAAGATTCATTAAATTCGATGTTTTCAATGCCAGCAGTGGTGGATGCTAGAGACCCAGAAATTTTATCACCATTTTCCCACTGCAGTAATACCGTTTGCACAGATCTCAGTGATTGTGAAGGGGGCCAAGGCTTAATCTCCTGAACATGGATTACGTAGTGAACTTGGACTGAGACAGTTTTTCTACTCTTTGATCTTATTCCCAGTACCATCTTCACAAAATAATAATACCACTGCTACTCTGGGCAGTTATGTTGCTCACTCGAAACGATGAACCTAAAACAGAACAAAAATTAGAAAAAAAATGAGATGTTCCAAAACATTCTAGAGATATTTGCTTGACATAGTACCTAACAAAGGGGCAAACAACACATGATGCCAAGAACAAAAAACATTGCTAAAGCCAATACGCAATGCTTATTGAAGATATATTCCTTAACACCCCCAAACAAGAGAGAAGAACAGCAGAGTGAAAGTGTTTTTAATTCTTCAAAAAAGCAGAGTGAAACTTTTTAATTCTTCTTCTTTTCCTTGCCAATAAAGATAACACGGATAAAATATTGACACCAATGAAAAATTCTTTAAGGTAAGAGACAAAAGCTAACCAGGGGAATGATGTAAGAAAGAAGAAAACAGATATCCAGATTCTAGAGAAAAGAGCATATGCATGCAAATGGAAGCAAAAAAGCAGAAACCAACACTTAAAATTTGACGAAGCTCAACTTAGCTATAAGCAAAGTGATAAAAAAGAAACAAGTTTGGGGAAATTACGTAATGATAGAAAATAATCAGCAATTAAACAAACCAGTTAATTAATTAATGCAATTCAAACCCAGAACGACGGATGACAGAAATATGCTAACTTGGAATTATATGAACAAAAGATGACCAATAACATGGCCCAATAAAGCTGATAGACGATGGGACCCATTTGAAAAAAAAAATGAAGAGGGAATTGGTGGGTATAATAGGAGAGGAAAGTGATTTGTGATTGATTATTCAATTGATTGCAATGAAAGGGGTCAAAGGTTGAAACTGAGAGGCTAAGAAAAGGAAAAGTAGAATTGAAGGAAATACCAGAACTGAAAAAGAAAAAGCGTGCCCCACGCATTGAGGAACTACTTATAATAATTTTCTTTTCATTTTTACTATATTAATTATTTTAACCTATTTTTTTCAACATAACTTTATTATATAATTTAAATTTATTTGAAAAAACGACAATACCATTTTTACCAACTCAAGTATGACGTGTTTTGGTTTACCCTAAATAGTGTCGGGGTAGTTAGGGTATCCATGTTACCATGCTACTTTTTTATGCATATATATTTAACAGATGTATAGAGTGCCGGCTTGTTTGCAATTTAGTTGCGCTGGCACATCATTAGGTAAAACGCGTACCGTTCTTCTTTTTAGGCAGAGTTAGTCGTTTAGATTTCGGAAAATAAAAACAAGAGTTTAGTATTTCATGAGGGATTATGATATTGTGGATCAGATGGATTTTGTTTAATTTTATTATCATTAATGATGGATTTTACTCTCGCATTTGTCTCCTATATAGTAACTATTTCTTAAGAGATTGATGTTTAATCTAATAGTAAGTTTAAAAAGAAGAAGGTGGGTAATTTGTTTATGAATTAGCGATCAAACAACCTAAACATGTACAATTCTTACGGATTTTGAAGAGTTGAGTGGGTGGAGTTAAGTTTAACCCGTTTAATTGCCAACTAGTTCACGATCAGTTTTACCTTTCCAATTAATATTTCTAGAATTATGATTCTCCTTGTAAGGATTGTAAGAAGATTTTGAAATTTGTACTGCTCACGACTTTACCATTTCTTCTGTTACAAATAGAGTTGGATTTCATGGAGATTGCCAGAATAGGATTTTATGGAGATTACCAGTATTGGATTTCATGACATCTTTTATTATTATTTTTTCATGAAGCTACAGCTTGTTGGATGATTTCATAAAATAATAAACATGACAAAGAGTTAAAGTTAATAATTTGTGCATCGTTATGTCTGTTCAAAGAATTTCAATTATTGTTTGTTCTAATTAATAATTTGATTTTAAATCTATGATTCATTTTTATTCTATATTTTTAAATAAAGTCAATATTATCTCTTCCAATAAATAAAACTAATGATGTTAATAGGGATAATTTGTTAGTCCAAATCATCTTCTCCGACCACACTCACCACCGTGACAACAACCACCACCTCACCCTCCTCCCCTCCTAGTAATGCATCCTATCTGCTTCTGCAAAACTATTTGCATGACTTTTGCTGCCATATCAACCTTTTTCCTTTTCAATTGAACTAGACCCCTTAATTATCACAATCACTTACATCCTGAAACAAAATTCATTGTGCTCAAAAGATAAATTAATTGAACTTCCTCTCTTTTCTTCAATTATATGCAGTCCTAATTGCAAAAAGAATGAAACAATTTTCACAATTCTGTAGTCCCAATGGAGGGAAGCATTCAGAAAGATATAGACAGATGTTTTCACAGTTGCAGGTAAATAATTTCCAATAAAAGTACAGAAAATATTGTCCAGTCAATTTCACCAATCTCTACAAATTTGAGTCTTCACACAATGAAAGGTGAAAACTTTATCTCATTAAACCATACAGTTCATGTTTTGGTTGTCAAAGTCCCCCTCAGAATCTCCTCAGTGCTTGTAAAAGGAAAACTACAAGATGAAAAAGAAATGTCCCAAAAAGCTTAATCCCTTGGCACTCCAACTTGAAAGAAAACCTTGATGAGTTTCACTTACAAAACCACACAATAACTTGTATATCAACAGCCACAAACAATGCAAATAAAGAGAGCGCGCAATAATCTAGCACACTCTTGTAGTGGATCCAAAACAAGCAGAGGAACAATGTGAAGGTGTCTGTCTCAATGGAAGGAGAGACACTGATAAGAGAAAACTATAGGGAAGGAGGGGGGTTCAAGAACAATGCCATCGGTAGAAGGAGAGGAGGGTAGGTGGTGGTGGGTGCTGTCACGGTGGTGATAGTGGATGCTGTCACGGTGGTGGTGGTGGGCGTCCCACTACGGTGGTGGTGGCTTGTTCTCAGGATGGTGGTTGGTGGGATTGTGTTGCCAAAAAAGCTGAGATTGGAGAGGAAAAAGAGAATTTGAACTTACACATGATCACATTTTAACACCTTTAATGCCAAAGGACCACATTG
This sequence comes from Vigna mungo, assembly GCA_036885675.1. Lineage (NCBI taxonomy): Eukaryota > Viridiplantae > Streptophyta > Magnoliopsida > Fabales > Fabaceae > Vigna > Vigna mungo. Next base: position 38,682,023 of record CP144692.1, on the reverse strand, counting down.
ACTCTATTTAAAAAATATAAGGACTCTATTTAAAAAATATAAGGATTCCATAAAAAAAAAAAAAAGAATAAAAATGAATCATAAACTTAAATATAAAAATCAAATTACTAATTAAGTCATCATTATTTTGACAGTTATTGTCAAACAACTTTATCCAAATAAACCGTTTGATTCCAAAACCAAACCATGGTGATGCAGTGGGCATTATCACTATTCATTAGTGAAAACCACGATTTACTAACACAAAATTGCCCCAATGAAAAGAATAGAACACAAATTTCACGATTGTTCAAATGATTTCTCAGGCTTGGTTGAGTAATAATAGCTACAAACATATCAGATGATTGAGATATGAAAGTTTCGATTTACTTAGACTCACCTATCTGTCCAAGTCAGAGGCACTGATTGCCTCATTTCAATTCTTTCTATCCACTGGTACATTTTATACCCTACAATTATAGGGAAAACTCATCGCAACTATAAATAAAACAAATTACATAGTTCAACGGCAAACAAATCATGAATTCATGACTAAGCATATTTCCTTGCATAGCTGAGAATCATAACCAAGTTCAGTGACAGGGCTGGTAGAGAGAGGTTTGGGCACAATGGATAGTTTATGCTTTACAATTACAGAACACAGTCGAGTTGCTTTATCTACAGAACCAACCTCACCAAGTGCAAGAAGGCCCGGTGATTGTTATAATTGTCAATATATATGTGCAACTTAAATTTTCCACAAAGAACTCTATGACATCATAGGATTGAAATCATAATATAGTGCATATTATATTTCACAAACAACTCCAAAAGATGATATTCCCGTGTAAACACAATTAAAGCATACCATGCAGCACTAATCTTGAAGCAAAATACTTCATTAAGAACGGAATGTTACACCACGAATCAAAGCTAAGAAGAAATGAAAGAAACATGCTAAAATTATGAAAATAATTCTATTCCACATTTAAGTAGTGAGAAATTCAAGGCCCTAATCATAGAGTCAAGAAGGATTCATTTGAAAGCCATCATCAAATGATCTAAAGTGTGGTAACTTAATTCCATTTTGTTCCATCCCATTTAAATGCTCAACACTGGATGTCCAAACATCAGCTGGATCATAACATCATAACATCATGGCCTCTTTATCATTTCATTGTAGCTTACAAGAATTATTAAAATAATACACGTTCATAGGAAAAACAAACGTCTTTACCATGTTTGAAGGAAACGCAATTGTAGAAAGATATATAAAAATAATACTAGCAAACCATAACTTACCTAGAAAAGAACAAGACTAATGCACCTGATTCAAATTCTAAAAGTTTTATCACACCTTTTATAGAAAAGTCCTACCATTCACTTTGTACAAAAGAGAAAAAACCAAATTGCAGAAACAACATTAGTTGCCTAAATGCAATTCTTTAGCTGATCTCCTGCTCCTTGGAAGAAACAACAAGAAAGAGCAAAATCAGCGATGAAGATGCCTACTAGAGAAATAACCACAGCTGATGTCGTTGATTCCCCAACACCTTTAGCCCCTCCCAAAGTTGTAACTCCCCACGCACAACTCACAATAGATATGATAGCACCAAAAACCTGTGACTTGATCATTGCACTAATAATATCCCATGATCTGAGAGCCCGCTGAGCTGAATCCAGGATAATGTTGATGCTCACCCCATAAACACCGTCAGCAAGAATGGCACTAGATGCCATCCCTAATGTAAAACACAATAGGGTCAAAAGAGGAAGGGCAATGCAAGTGGCTATCACTCTTGGCGTCACCAGGTAATCGACAGGGTCTGAACCAAGAACTCTCAATGTATCAGTTTGCTCAGAAACCTGCATAGTTCCTAACTCTGCTGCAAAAGCACTTCCAATGCGCCCTGCAACCACAATTGCTGTAACCACAGGACTTAACTCCCTTGAGAAAGCCAGAGCTAAAACCCCACCTACAGACCTGTTCAATCCTAACCTTGTGAACTCTCTTACAAATTGAATTGTGAAGGCCATGCCCACAAATGCTGAAGTTAAAAGACACACCCCAACTGATCTTGGACCAACTCTCTCCAGTTGTTGAAGAGTGTTCCTCCAATGAATCTTTCCCTTTAGTGTTTTGACAATCACCTGCCCTGCCAGGATTAAAACTGATAACCCCCTCCACAGATACCTTGGGGGTGACCAGTTGCTGAGAAATGCTGGTGATGCGCCATTTGGAGCATGGTTTGTGTTCATTTCATCAGCTACCGTAGAAGCAGATGGATGGCTGTCATCCGTGTTGTGAAGCACAGACAATCTTTTTGGTTTTATGGGGCCAGGAGAATTATAAATTTGAGGTCTCCCATTGAATTCACATTTCCGATCCCATTGAGAGGGAAATGGTGCACAGAATTTCACCTTGTACTTATTCTTCCCATTTGCACTGATGTTTCTGCAACAACATATTGTTCCATTGTACGTTCAATATACATTAATTTTAGAAAACAGAAAATTATACAATAAAAATCAAGGGAAAAGGTAAGTATAAACCTGCAAGAGAAACAGATTAAAGGATGACTGTATGATGTTGTTTGCATGGTGAGATCCTTCACTAACAGACTCTGTTTGAATTTGAGGTCATCCAGTCCAATTTCATACATTAGAGAAAAGATCGAAGTATAACATTGTCAAGTATTCATACTGATAGTTGGCACTAAATAGTTTTCACGAAGCAAACTTCCGTTTCTTTGTGAAAATTAACTACATATATGCATTGTACATAAAGAAATTCTACAGAAGGCTCTGATGTAGAAGAATGAAATCATCTGAAATTCTTATGTACATAAATCAATTTCATTTACCTAGAATGATTCCTTTTGGTGCCCTATAGTAAGAAATGGTTAGAGCTTTGAACCTCCCCTGCCAGTCGCAATATATGATATGTTATTTTAGGTAAATATAACACAAAACAAAAAAGAAAACAAACAAATAAGGAGCCGCCAAAAAACGATTTCAACATTGCAATTCACCTCAATTCTGGTTCTCGTAATTGTTCGGTTCTCAATATTTTTTTCACAATTCTGATTCCAATGAAATCATCTTAAATTGCAACCAAAAATATTTTCATAAAATAATTAAAATAACCAATGATTGAACGACTGCACAAGCATAGGCTGGAGCAACACCACTTACGATTTTGATGAGCTAATTCAAACTCTTTGCACTTGCACTTAACAACAATTCAGACTAAACATGTCGTTTAAAAGTAATAGAGAGGAATAAAATCACATTTTGACATAATAATAACTAGCTGAATCTCCCAGAGAAAAAAAGTATGAGTCAAAAGAATGCAATACAGCTAAACCCTAACATGGATCAACCGGTTTGAGTTGGGATCAGAAATGAACTTGAGTTTTCCACATGGAATTAATTATTAAGTAATAAATTAAGACAAAATAAATAAAGTAATATATGGAGGCGAATCCTACAGATTTTGAGGCGGAAACAGGTGGAATCATAAACAGAAATGGAATTGAAGAATAGAAGATGTACCGGCTTGAAGTGGTTCGCAGGGAGTGAGTCACCGACTACAAATTAGAAAATATACTAAAATTTTAGGAAATCAACGAATCCAACGTTGCTTTGTAGTTAGGCAACTCAGCCATAGGGATTTTGATTTCGGCGTACCGTCTGAATTATTAAGATATCGAAAATAAGAACTTTTTTCATTATTTGCACTTGAACGGACGCTAATTAGCGATAGATTATTTTATAACTTACATTTATACTAAAAATAATAATTTCGAATACATATATTTATATTTAGTTTTTCAAAATAAAGATATGTACTGAAAACAATAAAAAAAATTAATTTGTATATAATTTAAGTTATTTAAAAATTCCACATTGTGTTTTCATGTATTATTATCTATATTTTTTTTCTAAAGAAAAAAAGTAATTATTTTACATAGTAGATCTCTATTGGGTTGATTTATATGACTATTTAACTCAACTTGATATGAAATGCGAATTAAGTTTTAACTTAACTCAAAGTATTCATTATGATACGGATAATTCATCCCATTTTGATATGTAAAAAGTAGATCGGAATAACTTGATTGGTTACATATAAATGTTGCAATAATAATATTTTGGTTTAATTTCTAATTTGAACGTTTAATTTTATTGGAATTTTAAAAAAGATATCTAATTTTTTCAATCTAATCCTTTAGTTTTTTAAAATATCAAATTTAGTCATTTTTTAATTTGGCTTTTTCCAATTTCCTACTTGATTATGAATGTTGGTCTAATAAGAATAAACATAAGATCTTGATGGATAAAAAAGAGAAATAACATTTGAAAGTTAAAGGACTAAGGAGTAGTAAAAAAACTAAATTGGGTGTCTTTAAAAAAAACTAATGAATTAGAAAAACCAATAACAACAAATCGTTTTGAAAATTTGAGTGAAATTAAAAGATCAAATTAAGAATTAAGTTTTTTCTTCGTATTTTTATTACATTCCATGAGTTTATCATTAATGATAAAAATTAAAATAATTTAATTAAACATAAAATTAACATTTACATTAAATAAATATATCAAAATTAAACCTTTCAAAAATAAGAAAATATAAAAATAAATTATTGTCTAAACTACTAAAATACTTCAGTATGTAACTAATGCTAAATGCAACCAAAAGAGTTGTCTTATGTATTCAAATATGAAGTGAAGAAATAACAAAACAAAAGAAAATAAAATAGTTTGAACTCACTTAAGGATTAAAATATACTAAATTTTATCTGTTGTAGGGTATGCACGTCAACCTATCTCTCGCCCTATCATTAGCCTGCACAAGCTGAGTTATGCAAGGTGGGCCTAAGCAAACTAGTTAATAAATTAAAAATACGTATTTTTTTTAGTGGATTAAGGGGTTGATCCCCATTATCATTCCTAATCATGAACAAATTGTATTGTAATTTTCTCTTTATATATAAATTACTTTGGACAAACCAAATGTAAAGACTTGTATATGAGTCAGCAACAATGGGTTGAAAAATAGCAGCAGATAAGAGGTTGAATATTTTAAAAGGATGAAAATTTTTATGCATTAGTTTGACATACACAGATTTTAATTCTTCCTCTTGTCTGAAGAACCATCTCTCTTTGCAAACTTTCCCTTTCTCCTACATCATTTCCTTTTCCACTCTTTCCACTAAACCAATTGTTTCATACATCAGAAAACATTTAGAAACTTCTGGAGTTTGGGGTTTCAATCCAACTAATCAATTTCATTTTTACTCTCCTGATAAGTGAATCCTCCTTCTTTCAGTCACTCTTGAGCTGAGAATATGCAATATGTCAGGTTGCATGTTACTGCTTCTAGGTTTTCTTCAAACTTTAACTCCAATCACTTACAAAAATCTGATTTCTATCACCAATTGGTGATATATAGGTGCAATTAGGTTTTCCTAAGAGTAGAACGCCGTTAATCCCCTTTTGAGCTTGACCGGTGGCCCTAGAGGTAAGGGAAGCTTGGGTTTTAAATTTCTGTCTAGCGATATAGGGTGGCATGAAATTCTAATTTTTGTTGTGTGAAGTTTGTGGAACATCTGCATGTGTTACTGTTTTGGGTATTTGAGTTGTTGGAATTAAACTTTGCTAATATTCTAGGTAGAACAGTTGTTGTATGATGTGTGTGATTAATGAACTTATAAATATGAAATTTGAAACTAGTGTGAATGTTGTATGATGAGGAATTTAGTTGTAGAATCTGTAAATGTTTCTTATGCAGGTTGCTGAGGAAAGTTTTGGCAGAATGATAGAGTTTATGTTAATTAGGAGGAAGTGGGGTAACTAAATTTGGCAATCTGAACTGGAAATAGATTTAGGCAGTGGAGATAGCTTAGATAAATCCTTTATGATTTATTAGAAGTACTAAAATGGTTAGACTTAGGTGTTGGGTAGTATAATTGAGTTTGGTCCTCTAAGTTAACCAAATGGAGGTTTTAGTGTGAGAATTGAATCACAACTGGTAAGAAAAGATGTTGGAAATGTTTCCGAGCATTTAAACAAGTTTAATTGAATTTGTAGAACAAATTAAGAGTACTAGAAGTTCATCAAAATGGTTAGAATTGGTATGGGAGGGTAGAGTTGCTCAATTATGCAGTTTTAGGGTGCTGCAGATCATGCAGAGTCGCCTAGCGCACTCTGTGCGCTCTGTGAGAAGTTTCTGTCAGGAAAAATTCACACAGCGCACCACAGGGTGTGTGCTCAGCGAATTTTCTACGACATATTGAGTGCTTTTGATTTTTTGACGTTTTGGGAGTTCCGGACATCCGTTTTGGACGTTCTTTAGGTCGTTCTGGGGGTTTTTGACCCTTCCGGATCCATTGGTGAAGGTCTCCAAGCTTTTTAAATTAAGGAAGTGTTGGTAATAATATGCTATAAAGAAATTTATATTAATAAAATATGTTTTTGTGAAAATATGTCATGTTTGAGGAATCTTGGGAAGTATGATCATATCAAAGTGATAGTTTAGTATTTAAATAGGGTCTCTAAGTGAGATCCTCATACTATTTAGAATGAATATATGAGGATTTCATATGGGGGATTATCCCTAACACTTTAACGGTAATTCAATCTCACTTAGAGAAGATTGACGCGTTTGGTGAGAGTAGTGGGAGGTCCTAGTAATAGGTGCTACGTGGAGGCCTATTATGCGGTAAAGGGCTTACACTTGTGTGTGGTAGGGTGGAACCCATTGGCAAGGGCCTTGCAAGACAGTAGAGGCTGCCACAAGTGCACAACCCGCCCCAGATCGATATTCATTCTAGTCCGGACGAGTCTAGATTGCATTCTAACATGCTAGGACATTTTATTTAATCTGTACTATGAACATGTTGCTTATTTTAAACCCGTACGTTATCATGGCTTGTTTTTCCAATCCAGCTTACCCTTGCATTGTTTGTTCTGTGTTTTGTATGTGTGCTTTTCCTTATGCAATGATCATCCAATTTTGGATGTGAGCAGAGCCGGAGGATGTTCCCCTAGAGCAAGCTTTGGAGGGAGATGATCCAGCTACTACCTTTTAGGATCTTCTATTAAACTCCTTACCAATATTTTGAGAAACTCTAGTTTATTTGTATTTACTTAGTCTCTTATTACTGCCCTTAGATCTTCATGTTATTTTGAGAGATTCTGATGTATTTAGAATCGAAAATTTCTGCTCCTTTTGGATGAATGTAAATATTAGGTTTAATACCTATTTTGGTCCCTCTTTTGGGAGGGTTTGTTCAAAGTGGTCATTCATTTTTTAAAAAGTTCACTTAAGTCCCAACTTTTGCAAAAACTGAGCAAATAGATCCTTTTTGGTAACGGCGTTAACTTTGTTAACGGCAGAGCTTCCAGGTGGCTAATATCTGATGATGTGACATTGTTATGTGTTTTAAAAAAATAAAAAATTGTGACGTGTAAATTAAAATAGTTAGGGTTAAATTAAAAAATGAAATTAGGTAAACAGATTGTTGGTGAGATGCAAATTTTACCCAAATTTACAATTGTGACTGGGCTTGCGATTAGGGTTCATCAACCTTCAAGACGATTGGGATTGAGATTTTCTAGGCTTGCGATTGGAATTTAAATTTTAACCTGTCTGAATAGTCTTGCTTCCTTTCTTCACTCGCTTCATCACCTTGAGGATCGATTTGAAATCACCACACCGAGTTTTCGTAAGACCCATAAAAGTTTTAAAAGTTCACTCCCGCTGGGAAGGGAAGAAGAACAATACCTGGTTTTTGGGTTTCTTCTTTAACCCGAATCCAAGCGAAGAAGGAGAAAAGGTCATTAGAAGAAGAAGAAGCTTCTGTTTTGTGCCAAAACAGAATAGTTGTTTCATAGAAGAAGAATAAGAAGAATAAGAAGAATGTCGTCGTATTTGGGGTTCGGGAAGGCTTCAGGATCCAGTGCACCTCCCAAATCCGACTCTCCACTCCGTACTCTTTTGGTTTCACCAACCCCTCTCCTATTCCTCCCATTTCTTGAATTTAAACCCTGAAAGCTTTATCTTTTTAGTGGGTTTTGTACTCACGTTGAAATGGGATGAGGAATTTGAATCGATTTGCATTTAACCCTTTCCCTTGCTTTTTTTTCTGGAGCTACGAGAGTTTCTTGTATATTAGAACATGTGAATCTTCCGCAAAGGGTTATATTTGGTTTGAATTGTTTTTGTTAAAGAAGAGCAAGGGTGCCTGGCATATGTAATTTGTTGCTTGCATTTGGAAGGGTTCAAGCGTTTTCGGTTGCTTGATGCATGTAAAAGATCGATGATTGAAAGTTGATGAACCCTAATCGCAAGCCCAGAAAATCCCAATCGCAATTAACCCAACAATCTGTTTACTTAATTAACCAAAATTACCCCAATTTCAAATTTTAATTTAACCCTAATTTTATTACATTCCATGTCACAATTAATAATTTTTTTTAACATATAACAGTGTCAGCACAATCAAAATGTTACACATCTTCAAATATTAGCCACCTGACAGCTCTGCCGTTAACAAAATTAACGCCGTTACCGAAAAGGACCTATTTGCTCAGTTTTTGCAAAAGCTGAAACTGAACTTTTTAAAAGAGGGAGGACCACTTTAAACAAACTGGGACCAAAATAGATATTAAACCTAAATATTATTACATCACCTATATTATTAAGCTGCTTATCATACTATAATGGAATGGTATGTTATTTTATATTAGAACATATGGGATGTCACACCATACTTATTCACATAAAGTTTTGAATTAATCTTTATAAAGATTGTGTTATTTTATAATTATAATATACTTAAAAATTACAATTGAAAAAATATTTAAAAATTTTGATCTTATTTTGATAATATAATCTAATTGATATAAGAGTGAGTTAGTTATATTGGATTGGTATTAAGATGAAAAAGAAATTAAATATTCTTTGGGTCTTTATTTTTACTGACTTTGTTTAATGTTAAACTTTTTCTTTTTTGGATGTTCAATGTAATCTCGATTTTAGTAAATTATGTTTAATTTAATATTTTTCGTTTTACACGACACTATCTAAATTGTTAATAGAAAAGTGTATCCAGTGCTAGTATTTGAATGAGGATGCGATTTTTGCTTATGTGGCTCGTTGTGCATGGTATGAGTTGGATTTAATTAAATTGATAAAGAGTTTATTCCAAGAAAATAATCTACTTATGTGTTTTTAAAACACTTATGTTCATCTTTAGTTTTGCAGCGATGGTAATGTTATTTGGGGTTCGTGTTTTCAGATAGTGGTGAGGTGATGAATGGGCAGTGATACGTGGTTTGAAATACAAATTTGAGTTTTGTTATTGGTTGTTAGAACTCAAAATCCTAACTTTCACCGCTCGGTTTCTCCTTCTACCACTCGGTTATCTAAACTCAATCATAACTATCACTGCTTTACTGTTCAACTACTTATTATACTTTATATTATTCTCTTTTCTGTATATACATAGGCATTAGCTTATATCAATTTTACATTGATTCGAAATACATTTTCGTTTATCTTTCTCAAGACGCTTTCTCAGTTCTCTCTTTCGATCTTGATTTGTGAGTTTACTTTCTCTTTTGTCATAATGTCTCTAAGTGTACAGTAGCTTCACCTACAGTTTTTCTCGTGATGCGTTTTTATGTTTATGATGACGCAACGTTGATATTGTTATGATAGTTAATTACTCGCGATGAGTTGTGTTTATGAGGCGATAACTTGTTGTGATTGAAGATGGATGGACAGTGATGCGTGGTTCGAAATGCTGATTTGAGTTTTGTTATTGATTTGGTGGAGATCTTGTTGTGATTTGGATGACACGTCCTAGCTATGATATAGGGTTTTAGTATGGATATTAGGTGGTGGGGTAGAGTTTGCGCATTGAGGTCTGATGCATCACTGGAATTTTTTTTATTAAAACAAAACTAGTAATAAAACAAGCAATCAATAAATAAAACAAAAAAAAAAAAAAACTCAGCACATTTACACGGAAAATAAGTCAAACATAGTATGAGATATTAGAATATGAGTGAATATATGATAGATACACCAAATAAAGCATAGATGTAAAATCATAACGCCAAAATGTCATTGGTGTGGGAAAGAAGATGGGGTTAGGGTTGTTGGATGTGTGTGAATCATGTGCATACAAAACCATTTGGGACATTCTTTGAGCAAGTGTTGATAAGCTTGGTAAAGGAGATGGGAATGTTGAGGTTGAAGCCCATAATGTTTGCTTTGAGTGCAGTGCAAAGGCACGCTGCAATTTCAAAGTCTGCATAGCCATCGATCACAGTGCAACATTGTGCCTTTGCTGGCATACCCGTCGAAAAGTTCATCCACCCGTTTAGAAAACCCCAACACGCCGCAAGTTTGAGTGTGTCACGTGGGCACGTTGATGGAGGAGCACAGCGAACACCACCACCACCAATGCTATTACTAGTCAAGTTCATCATTGCTGCGTTTGGGGTTGGAGGGCAATTCTCACATCCACATACAACTGCAAACAACGCTGCAACGCTAAGTGCCGCCAAAACACACTTTTCAGGAGCCATCATTTTCTGGAAATGGTAGAAAGTCACTTTATAGTGCTAATGATTCCTTGGTTTGTGGTAAACAGAATGTAGAGAATCACTCAAATGCTACTAATAGCATTTGCACGTGGAACGCTAAAATTACGCAGTGTTTGTACCAATTCCACATTGTGCCTTGTCGGCGTAATAATCTAAAATTTTAAAAGGAATTATGTATGTACATGATGCATGGATGATCACGTTGTCGATATTAATGATATTAAACAGTCTAATTACGTTCTATCTAAGTTTCCATGTCTTTGGATCTGGTTGAAGGAAATTCAATTTGCCTCGTTTAACAAAAATCTATACATTTTCTTTTATGAAAAAAATTATATATCAATCCAAAATTTCCTTTCTACGTATTGTCTAAACTTGTTTTTAAAGACTTTTAAGGTTATAATTCATACAATCTAATCTAATGTATGTCAATTTAAGCCGTATCCATTTTAAAATAATACTAACGGGATCAATTAATTAGATTATAGGTTTCTTCCAATTGCCAAAGAATAAAATATCCATAAATAAAGTAAAAAGATGACATAACCATTATTATTTACGTTAATACCAATATCGCTATTATCTATAATTGTTAATTTTTTTTTCAGCCCATTCTTTTGGGAAGAACAATGATATTTTGATACTCAAATTTTTTTTATACCCATTTCACATGATCTTTTATTACTTTTCACTTTTTTTTTACAAATATAAATATTAACTTTTTAGTTATCAAAACCTTTTTTTTTTCTTTTTGAAAATGTGACTTCACTTGTGGGTGGATGTTGAAACCAAGAAACAAACCTCTTGATTAAAGAACTAAAATGCCGAATCATTTTTTCTTTACCATAATTGCAATGTCTTTGTGAATATATAAAACTAAGACTCCGCCCGGTCATCACGGGTTGGTCATGAGCCAACCCAACCTGACTCATTTATTAACGAACTAGAAAAATTTAAACCTGATTCAACCCACTATGGATTAATGGGTAGACGGGTTGGCTCACTAGCCCACTTAATTACAATTTCTTTTAAAATAAAAAAATTACAAACTTTCTATAATTCAAATTTAAATCTCAAATTTCACTCTCAGCATGGATGTTTAATTAATTTTGAAAATAGGGAACTTAAATATTTTTTTCAAGCAAAAAAATAATAATTTTTTTATAAAATTAAAATTAAATTTTAGTAAAATAAAATTAGATAGGTCGGTTGGTGACTAACCTGACCTGCCACGGATTCAACCCGCATGAGCCGAGTCTAAATGAGTTGGGTTGAAATCTGACCCACAAAAAAATACAATTTTTTCAAACTCAATCCGACCCAAACCCATAGTGAATCAAATTGGTCCGCGAATTGTGACCCATTTTGACAGCTCTATATAAAACTAGAGCCATCAAAATGGGTCACAACCCGCGAGCCAACCCGACCCGTCACGGGTTCGGGCCGGGTTGGGTTTGAAAAATACAACCCATTTATATGCGGGTCAGATTTCAACCCGACTCATTTAAACCCGGCTCATGCGAGTTGAACCCGTGGTGAGCCGGGTTGCCCACCAACCCACATACCTAATTTTATTTTTTTAATTTATTATTTTATTTATGAAACTCAAAAATAAAATACTTTCTTCACTCACTGTTTATACAAAAAAGTAACATCTGTTCTCACAAATCACTCTCATGGTACTTGCTCTCATTTGACGGTGCTCTCACTCTCACTTCACTAAAATTCTTCAAGGAGCAGGTAAAACACCTTCCTTTTTTCTTCTCTTTTCTCCACATTTTTGTTTTCTCACTTCTCTTTCTTTTAAAAAACCCTATAATGACAAAAATAGGGGTTTGTGAATTTGTTTTTTGTTTTGGGGGATTTGAAGATATGGAATGATTTTTTTTCATGTTCTGACATGCTTGTATCAAATTTTGTTCATTTTATTTAAACAATTTGAGTATATATTATCTGAACAAGCTCTTTTTGATTTCTTTGAATTTGGGAAATTATGTTATAAATTAAACTATTAATCTTTTGTTGATGTTATTGAGTATTGGTTCTCTTTCTTTTGACTAATATTTTTTTATTGATTGTCAAAATTGTTCTTAGGAAAATCTTTATTAGTGAATTTAGAGACAACAAGAACAAGGGTCAAGGGTTACAAGAATTGATATGATAGACTACATTCAGGTAGGTTTGACATTCCGAATGATTCAAGAGAGCATAATATTGTGGATTTATCTATTCAAGATTCTAATATCGTAAATAAGGAACAAAAAATGATGAATATAAGAAACTTATTTGTATGTTTTTTGTGTTTGTTTTTAGATGACATTTGGATTATATTGTACTTTTTATTATTATTTTGAATTGTCTTTTAAGATAATTTTTTGAGAGTGAAATTTGTTTAAATTTAAATTACAAAAGGTTTGTATTTTTTATTTAAAAAATAATAATTAAATGGACTAGTGAGCCAACCCGTTTACCCACCAACCCGTGGTGGGTCGGACCAGGTTCAAGTTTTTCTGACTCGCTAATAAATGAGGGATTGGGTTGGCTTCCTAAATAATCAACCCGTGGTGGACCGGACCGGGTCGAGCCGGGTTACCCGTTTTGACAGCTCTGTATAAAACTATAAGATATTAAAGCATTGGAAGTTATAACAGTCATGAAAGTATTTGTCAAACATTTTAAAAAACATGATACTATTTACTTCTGAAAAATGCCCCCTGATGCTATTTTATAAACTGTTGACACGTTAGAATTCACTACCATAGAGTGATTTGATAGGAATGATCAGAACATTTAATAATTCATACAGACATTTTTAACCTTAAGACGATTAGGTCCAACTACTTTGAGTTTTCCATATAAACGTTTCGTTCAAACTCTTGGTTGTCACTTTAGGTCTCTAATCAAGTAAATCCAATCCAAAATACGTACTCTAAGAATAGTAAATAATTTATCCAATAAATGCCAAAATCTGTTTTAATAAAGTATCAAACCGAGTTAATAAATCTTTCTCAACTAAAGCGATAGATTTCTTTAAGAGAAAAAAATAAAAAATAAAAACAGCACTGCAGATCCTTAGTTAAAGGATATGACACTTTCTCTTCACTGTATAACAAGAAAAACCTTGAAAGTTTAATACAATTGAACGGTGATAAAATTTGTAAAAAAAAAAAAAAAACAAGGAAACAAAAAACTGAAGAAAAAAAAAATCTCTCCATGATTTTTTTACAGAAATTTAATTTGATAAGATAATTCTAAGAAATGTGTATATAAACAAGAACAACAAATCTGCACGTGCTCGTACCCTGTTGAAGGCACTTGCTATTCTTAGTTTCTTACTAAAACAGATATCAGGGGAAGTTCTTTCTAGAGCACAGCACACTATTAGTAGACATTTACCGTCATGTCATATTCAGGGGCCAGAATACATCGCCTTCGATTCACCTGCATTTATCATGATTCTATGTTATGTTTATTAAGATTTAGAATACAATCAAAGTAGTCGCAGAATTTTTTTATATTTCCAACATATCTTCTCATGTTTTCAACTGAGTCATATGCTCCAATATTATTTGAAAGGCCTACTTTGTTAAATTTTCAAGGTATACTAGACAGGGTAGAAGACTGACACAACCTTACCTTCGCATGTTGGGGTATTACCTTAGTCACAGATTCATGAATTTGACATTCACAACATAAATGTTAACAAGAAAACTTTTATAATAATAATAAGACTGAGTTTTCACTATTAACCAAGGTTTATGTAATAATGGGGTAAAATATGAGTTGCATCCTCGTGCAAACTAAACCAACTTATTAAATAAATATATGGCTGCTGTAACCACCTACCTAATTAAACCTCAGAAAGGGGCTTCAAGTGATTCTTCCCAGACATCTCCACTGGCATTTGACATATCTTCACCATCTTCTTCCATGGAAAGCCTAATATACTCTCTATGTGCAAAACGATCCCATTCAGTCAAATTTGGATCCTCACGTTCCTAAACAAAACTCGTTATTAGATGTAACCAACATTACTAAGCCTTCATGTCAGAAATATAGGATCTCAAACTTAATTCTACCTGCCGTATGAGAAACGGATCACGAGTTTCGAAAGCAATAAATTTGTTGAGATTGAAAAGAATGTTGAAAACATTTCCAGAAAGTTTGCTTCCTTTAACATCTCGTAATGTGATATATCCCTCATTCTGCAAATGTAGGACAGTTACCACTTGGCATATATACTGCACAGGAATAAAACAAAAAACAATTAAAAAGAGCAACGATACAAGGATAAGAACAAAGAGAAACCTCTGGTCCAATCATATCTACAATCTGACACAATATATCTTCAAAAAGCACGGGCTCTTGGGCCATGCACTCCATCCGATGCAACTGCTCCTCATAAAAGAACTGCATTTCATTTGGTGTCAGCACTCCATTTCCATCCAAATCAATGCATTTGAACCTACAGCATTTAAAAAAAAAAAAACTTAAGTTTCACTTAAAAATTTGAGGAAAAGTGATCAAAATTGCAGCAAGTTAACTTCTAAAATTGTTACTGAGATACTGAATTTACAACGTAGAAATATATTGAACACTCAAAAACCTTGAGTAAGCAGTAAGTTTCAATAAACGAATTAAAGTTAAATTATTGACTTGCTCAAAGAAACAGGTAAAAAACCATGCAGAACAAATACACCAATTGATACAAATACAAAGTTAGGAAGTATGGAGTAGGATGTTATTGAGGACAAGGAAAAGTATCAATGACTTGTGAACAAACTCAAGTACTTATCCCACACTAGGCCAGACATCGCCTTTATAGTGAGCATACCGAATTATGCATCAATCAAAGGAAACACATTTACTAGCTGCCTTTAGAATTGTCCAGTTGTCAAGAAGAGGTATTTTGTTCATATGAAATAATAGTGTAAATCTTGAGGCAAATATGAATGTTGATTATGGGGGGTCAAACGTGAATAGAAGATCAATTACTGGATATTACACCCTCCTTGATGGAAACCTAGTGACTTGGAAGAGAAATAAATAGTGTGGAAGCCAAATCTAGTGCTGAAGCAAGATTTCGGATAATGTCCCAAAAAAATGAACGTTTATGGTTGTGCATCTTATTGAAAGATTTGAAATATAGCCCACCCTGGTGCAATATAATAGAACTAGACATACCGAGGTGGAAAGAATCTTTACCATAGAAAAGCTAGAAAGTGGCTTAATTTGCACATGTGTCCACTCAAAGCCAACTTGTGAATATAGTTATCAAGGGACTGAACGGCAAAAGCTTTAAATGAATTAAATCCAAGTTGGGACTGCAGAACATATATTCACTAATTTAAGGGGGAGTGTTAAAATGTGTTGCTATGCAATTTAGGAAGTTTTATAGTAGCCTTGTATTTTTCTATGGATACTGGACTTGTATATTTAGAAACAATCCCATAATCAGATGGATTTGTCCTCTGGGTAAGTTGTCCCTATTTCCCCAAAAATAGTAAGCATGCTCATGTGTATGTGTGTATATAAATCTAATGTATCTCACAACAATGCAATGATACAATTTTTCCTAAATTTAAGAGAATGGTATGAAGAAAAGTGAGGGAGTGGAATGAGAAAAAAGGAAGAGAAAGAGGTCAGAAATAAGTGGAAATGAAAGCAGTTTAGATTAAAATAAATGAAGAATAAATACATTAAAGTATTTTTATTATAACCTTTATTATTTACAAACTATTATTATTTTATTTATTATATTTAAAAATTTGGAAAAAAAAAATGATTGCATATATGTCACTCCATAATCAATTATGTGTTCTTCACAATCAATTCTAGAGTGATTTTTAATGTGAAATATGGTAGAAAAACACAACATAATCAATTACATGATGCTATTTCAACTTTCCACTTATTTCATCTCACATTTGGGCATAAAGTTTCTCACACACTCTTCTTTGATTTCCCTGATATGAAAGATGGTTTGATGCCTTTCAGTATTGTTATTTCCGCTATAAATAATGTTACAAATATTTACAATAATTATTACTCATTATTACAAAATATCCTATACTCTAAAATTAGGGAGAACAAATCAATCTATGAATTGTCTAGCTTATTCTTAAGAAATTATATCAAAATATTTAAAGAGATAAATTAATTCTTGATTAACACAAATTAATCTATGAATTGTCCAACTTATTCTTAGAAAATCATATCAAAATATTTAAGGAAACAAATTATTTCCTGATTGACATTTCCAACTTTCCACCCCCTTCTTCATAAGAAAACCGGTGACCTCCCCTCACTTTTCTCTTGTCTTTGCAGTCCCAATTTCGTGGGATGCAAATGAAAGCTAACAGAAAAGACAACTAATGGAATACCTATTCAAGATGTCTGTATTAAAGAAAGTTTTAGCACAAGTGAAGAAAATGAAGAAACATTTCAAAGTAAGACAATGAAGAAAAAAACTTGCATTCATTTTATGATCCAACCTGTCATATTAGTCAAGACGTAATTTCTATTGTTGCTAAAAGTATCTTCAGTATTTAAGATGGGTGGGAAGAATACCAGTATTCTAGACTAGGTTCAGATGACTTATCTTCCTCCGCAAGTATAAAATAAACAAAATCTTCGTAGTTCATCTTCCCCTCAACTTTACTGGTAAATTTCCTTGGAACCTAGAACAGTTTAAAGCATATATGAGAGGAAATATGTGTTAAAATACAAAAACGATTATAAGTAATCAGTTCTCTTGTTTGGAAATCATTATCAGGTAAAAAAATTGAAATGATTAATTAACAAACTAAATTCCACATTTGGGATACCTTAAAAATGAATGGAACTCATTTCATTCAAGTAATTTACTTTATTACCCTAAAATATGTTAAAATACAACAAAAGATTAGTAATCAGTTCTCTCGTTTTGAAGTAATTATCAGGGAAAAAAATTGAAATGATTTGCAAATCAAATTCCACATTTAGGATACCTGAAAAAAGAATGGATCTCATTTCATTTAAGTAATTTACTTTATTGCCCCAGAATATTCACAGTGGGTAGCAACGAACAAGGGAAAAATTTATTTATAAATCAAATCAATTCATAATTTTTTTACTCCAAACACACTATTAAATTTCAATGAGGCTTGCTACATCCGTAGAGCAGAACTGAACTTGGCACATTGGCAAAAGCGAAAAATTTATACAGACCTGGGAAAAAATTCTATCAACAATCCGATAGGTAAGAGAATGGTTCCCATATTTAATAAGATTCTCTCTATCAATGAAAAAGTCATGATCTGTGTCGAGCTCCCAAAACTTGCAGTAAATGACATAAAAGTGCTCATATGAGAAGTACCTGAAATTCCATAAGGGAATTAATGAAGCAAATACAAAAAAAAAAAAAAAAACAAAACTGAATTCTACAGAGATAACTAAATTGAAAATGAAAGCCAATTATGAATTTACAATATCTTTGCGATAAAATTTCTCAAGACTGAACATCGACCCAGCACATGTAAGAATAAAGGAAGTTGCCCACATATTAAGGTTGCTTCTTTGCATCCGATAATGATATGGGATAGATCTGTCAGGATGTTTACTGTTCTATTGTTCAATTCAATTAATATATTCAGATCTAGCTAACCAAGAAACGCAATAATAACTCATCAGATTCAAAATTCAGAGAATCTCCATTTGCTACCAGCCTTCTCTTCTGACCTTGAATTCTTTCAAGCTATGTTCTTTGATTTATCTTTGGTGTTTTGCTTGAGGTTTTAAGAGTCTTGAGCCCTAAAATTAAGGACTACAATTTGGGTGATGGATTTAGGAGGGAATTGATTCCTAATTAGGATTAGGGTGGTTAAACATTCCTGCATTATTCCTCCAGCAGTTCATTTATATCGAAGCATAAACCAAAAATGATTAAATAAGCATGATCAGATATTTCTGGGTTCTTTTTCCACTAGTTAGTATAAATTGAGATTTGAGACATAAGCTTGAGGCAATTGCTTTTTCAGTTGTTCTTCAACCTGAAATGTCTATATTGTCTCTCACTAGCTCTTCTAAGCTTTCCTTTTCTAATTATAAGTTAAAGCAAGAAATGATAACAGAAAAACATTTTTTTAAGTAAACCGACCCTTAAATTTTACTTGTTCCAGTGCCTTAGCCAGCCCTTCAGAAAACAATTAACAAGGATAAAACAAACCATTGAATTCAATAGCTATAAGGAATACGACAACTTTTTCAGGGTAAAAGCACTATTCTATAGGAGTTCATGCCAATAAACAAAGAAGGAAACTTCTAGAAAAGGGTATGCCTCCAATAGAACATCTAGTGATTTTTCAGCTAAAAAGCCTTTACCTCAGCACTTTGTTAATGTCCTCTTCCTCGTCTACATGAAGCATTGCATCAACTAGGTTCCCACGTTTCAATTCTCTCAGTGTAAGTCGGCCATTTCCTGATCTATTCATGTAGTAAAATATTCTATGTATGACAGTCTCAGCTGTTTTAAAAAACACATAGCACAGCAGTGAGAAATAGCCTGAGAACTTCTCGATAACAAATGTAGAAAAGGAACCTTAAATACAAGAATATGTTAAAAGAATTGAAATTCTTTAGTTGAAGTTCAGTGAGACAAAATTTCCTGAGACGTAATATATCTAATATGGTAAGTTGATTGTACTAATTATATTATGATGACAACCCACCTAGAATATACACTCTTGAAAGTTAAAAACCCAAGTTATATATATGTTACTAGTTGATATTATTTTCCCAAGAGTACCCTTCCAAGTTATATTTTTTGGGATTGAACTGAGACCGCATGCTTAAGGGAACCAAGCCGAGAGCTGTCGACACAGGCTAGCCTGCTTACCCTGGCCCACTTTACAAAGTGGTTGGCCCAATCTAGCTCACTTAAAACATAAACTGAAAAATATTAGTCCAGTTCAGGTGGATCCAACTAACTAAATTTTAAAAAGTCATTTTTAAAATGAAAAATTAAAAAATCTACTATTTTATTTTTTATGTATTTAACAAAACAAGATACATGAAAATTAAGATTCTGCAATTAAGAAATTGGAGAATTAAAATTTCAATTTAACATTATCTTTGTAATTAGTGAATTTTTTTAGATGGGTTAATGGGTCAACCCGACCATATCACATGTTCAACCTAGGTGGGTTGAGTTCAATATTTTGACCCATTGTTATAAGATTTCATTCCAGGCCTAGCTGGAACACATCTTGGGCAGGGTTGACCCATGCGTTTGGACCTTTTTGATGGCTCTATCCAAGCCCCTTCCACTTACACCAACCGAAGTTGATACATTACAACTTAATATAATTAGCAGAAGATCATATCCTCATAATGAATTAAGAAAAACTACACATGAAGTTGATAAAGTAACCAAAAAAAAAACTAGAAAAAAAAATCAGACCTAAAGAGACATCATGTATATATGGGTAAATAATATTTTTTGTTTATGGATACTGTATAATTAACCCCATTATCAATGTGTTCAGAATAAGATGTTTTTTTGTCATATTAGTGAACCACACAGGTCAGACTTATGCTGATATGATCCTGCAACCAGAGTTTATATTTGAATATAGACACAGACAAACAGAGTCCAATCTTTTAAATTAGGCAGTGATATACAATTTAAAGCCATCTTTTTCTTGCTCTTCCTCTGTAGATGCTAGCTGGAGCTGGTTTCTCAAAGGAAACCAAGACACCACCAGCTGCAGTGAAATGAACTAATAAATAACAAACAAAATTCATGAATAGCTTTAAAAAGGTCAAATACCCTCTCCTTAGACTCTACAAGATGGAAAATTGCCTGATTCAAAACAAAATACAAATATCAAACACCTTTGGACAAGATGGTGTTTTAGGTTTGTTAGATGTAATGGGCTTAGGCCCATCTCTTTGTATTTTCTTATTTATAAATGCATAACCCAATGTGCTCTATACATGTTAAGAATTCAACCTATGCCTCTCTTTTATTTTAACTAGGTTGAATCCAGGATTTGTTTAGTTTATCTCTGCAGTTTTTTAACATGGACAAATTTCAGATTGGTGGCTAGTGAGTTGTTATTTTATGTGGATTGTTGATTTATTAAAGTGAGGGTACTGCTCTGCTAGTGCTCTAGTATGATGTAATGGTATTTTTACTCAGATTTCCAATTTCAAAGGAGGATAAAGAATGCGCTCCATCATGACTCTTTTACAAGTAGAATGTAAGAAAGCCTGCATTCTAGCATGCCCACTTTAAAAGGAAAAAGTGGGGGAAATTAAAGGAAATCATATCTTAAATGGAGATTTTTACTATTCCCAGACTTTCACTAAGAACTTAACCCCAAAACAACAAACTAAAAACAGACAATCCAACCTTGCCATCAGAATGAAATGCCCTTCATAAAATTTAGGTGAGACTAGTGACTATGATATCTATTGATTTAACTAAAATTTTAAGAAATAAAGACACTATCTAATTCATATGACCGTACCATATCTTTCCTGAAATTCAGGCGTGCTTTGCAAAAACTCCAATCCAGGATGAGTGGACAATAGTTCCCTCAGGACAGGTTTGAAATCATCCTACAATCAAAATAGAAAATCCAAATGCAATTTTAATATTTAATTTAAAGCCCCATATAGTTCATGATGAGAGACAGAAAATAGCAATAGTACATTGGACTACACAAATGACAGCGTACAAAAGAAAGCAAACCTGTGCAAGGTATGTTCGATATGGTTGCTTCAGTATGGTATATATTTGTGTGGTTAAATCCATAGCTAACATATTGCCCCGAATCCAATAGTCTATAAATTGATCCCTATAAATATATGTCATGAAATTGAGAAATTAGTTCAAAAGGCAGTAACAACAATACGAAATGTCCCAAACAGAAACATAGTAAATTATGAACATTCAATTTCTCTAGGAAAGTCAGTCATGATCCATTAAGATATTACACATTTTACAGAAAAGCACGAATCATAATGAAAAAGGGAGGGCGATATCAATCCCAGCTACATTTAAAAATAATTATCTGAGTCATCTCAAAAGAATAAATAAAAATGTAAAAACTGGACAACAATCAAACATATCTTATAAGCACATTCAACTTTATGCCCAACTGATATCTAATAGGGAAGGCATTTGCTCCTTCATAACTAGTTAGCGCTATGAAATAAATAACATTGACTAAGAAACTATCAAATGTCTTGCAGAAGCACAATAAACATTAGTATTGAACAAATGAACAACTGTGTTTTCCATATCTCAAAAATGTTTTAAAATGCCACTTTCAATTTTCTGTTACACGGTGCAGCAAATGAAAATTATTTAAAGTGGTGCAGTCTTGAAAACTAGATGAAGGGGTGCCTGTGCTCAATTTCTTATTCTTCTGAAAACTATTTAATGCGGTGCTTGTATTCATTTTTTTTTTGTCATATTTTATGGGGGTTGCATTCTGTCACTTCTTTTGTCTTCTTCCTCTGATATTTTTCTTTCCTTTAAATATAGGATATTATTTTTTATTCTCTCTTAAAAAATAGATTTGAAATCTAACTCAACCTCACAAAACTGACTTTTAAAACAGTTTGCACTAACTTATATCCTATAATTTAGTCATATATCTAGTCAATATGATCTTCAACACACCCTCTCTCACACTTAGGACTAAACATATCCTACTTGGGATTGAATATTGGGTAGTGTGATAACTAGTAAGAGATAGATCGAGATAGACCCAATAAATCTTACTAAGATAGGCTTTGATATCATTTTAGAAAATGAACTCTAAGATGAGGTCTGTCCCACTTACATGGTATAATTTAGTCAAATCTCTAGTCAATGTGACATTTTCAAAACATTCTTTTTTATTATTTATTTTTAAATAGAGGCAATATTTTGATATTGTTGGAAACCTTACACTGGTAGGATTATCTCCTGATGAACCATATATATGGAAATTGTCTTATTTACATATGATGCTCAAGGAGGGCGTGAAATTGATACTATTCCTATTTTTTGGCGACAGGCAATAAATAGTGATTTACAATTTTTGTTTTATATTTAGCAATGCTAAAGACTATAGGTGTCATTGCTAGTTCATATATACAATTTAGTTTCGGATATTTAGTATGTTCAATTTGGATAATAGTATTGCAATTTTAGAATGGTTTTTAAAAAGATTACAAAAGCATTTATTTCATTTTTTGAATTATACATAAGCTCACATACATATTCCAAATGTATTGTATGCTATATATTTTACATGAGATAAATCCCCGTGTCATATCCACTACCGGTATTGTATCCGATCATAGCATAAATAAGAGAAAAATCCTTTTATAATAGACATCAAATACTTAATCAAGCTTGAATTCATAATTATGTGTAAAGAAAGTCAATAAATAAAATCGTCAAACTCATAAATAACTCATGAGTTACAAGAGGTAATAATTTCTTCCATCTTCGCCACAGAAAAAGTAACAGTGAACACAAATACAGAAACAGACCAGAAAAATATACTGTTGGAAGTCCCACATCGACTAGAGATGAGGCCATTTAAGTGTATATAAGTGGGTGCAAACCTCACCCTACAAGCCGGTTTTGTGGGGTTGAGTTAGGCTTAAAGTCCACTTCTAACATGGTATCAGAGCCATGATTGAAGCCTATCCTAGCGATTTCTGTTGTCGTTGGGCATGTTGTTCCACCCGCTATCGGGCCGCTATCAGACCACCCATTAAAAAAAGTCTAATCCCACGCTCGAGATGTATATACCTCGGCGTGAGGGGGGTGTGTTGGAAGTCCCACATCGACTAGAGATGAGGCCATTTAAGTGTATATAAGTGGGTGCAAACCTCACCCTACAAGCCGGTTTTGTGGGGTTGAGTTAGGCTTAAAGTCCCCTTCTAACATATACATTCCAATATATATTTACAGCTGAGAACGATTTGAACATACATCCTAATTATGTCGGCAGTTTAAAACTAATTCTATCAAAATCAATTCTAGTCAACTTCAAAATAAAAGGGCCCTTCTAAATTGAATTCAAACAACATAAGGTGAATCTAGTTAAGTGAGTCCTCCAAAAACGAAGTCTAAAATCATCAACCAGAAAAATAGCCAAATTACCAACCAAGGTACTTCTTTATCAGGGTCATCGAAGCACACATAATTGCCATCCAGTATACATTAAATGGTTTAGAATATAAGTGGTTTTATCTAAGGTTACTATATTTTTCCTTCATTTGAGAGAAAAAATGGAAGTTTCACTAAACAGAGTGATTAAACCATTTGGGGCAAGCTCCCTTTAAAGCTAGTTGCTAAGAAAGAACCCAACACTTAAATATGCTATTAGGCATTTCAAATTAACCGTGTGAGATTTAGGCACCTTCCGAATACCCAAGTTCCTATCATAGCACGGCCCTTGAGACCAGACACCTCCAAAAGTAGCTTATTCTGAGACTGGCAACCAGTTATGCCATGCACTCAAGCACTTGAAAAGCTCTACCTTACAAGCTAGTTGTTAAGAGAGGAGAACCAAACACTTAAACAAACACCTCCATCGAGGGACTTAGACACTTCATAATACTAAATCCCTATCTCAAGCACAACCCGAAAAAGCATAACCACATCCAGCAAGTAAACCACTTTCAAAGGGTCATTCTATCAGCAAAACTCTGGCAGCCCAATTTTTCTTAGCATATATGAAACTCAGACATTCAATAACTTTAGTATTTCATCTGATGCAATAAAATATTCAAATGAAATGATACAATAAGAGAGTTGGTACCTTGTTATGGTTCCAGTAAAATTGACATCAATCTTTCTGAAAAGAGCAGTGGAGAAAAATGAGGGAAGTTTGCAGAGCTCTTTTGCAACAGACTTAAATTCTGCAAATTAACAACAAAAGTTGAAAAATTTCTGCAGAATAACTATCATAATTGACAATTTAGAACTAATTAACTCACAAATACCATGTTCTCAGTAAGGACTTCTCACCATGTAATTGCAGACCATTCACATGGCCATAAAACCGACTTTCAATTTGATACAGGAAATGCTCTTTCATCTCATTTGGTGGTGGACGACCATTTTTGAAGTAGAACTGAAAGCATAATATAAAACAAGGAATTAACTGATTCTTTCTATTCTAGTATAACCAAAACAGAAGTATAGAGAAAAATAAAGAATCGGTCAATACTAACAAATACCTGTGGAATGACCTCCCTTACAGGTTCACTGACTAGTTTTAGTGGAGATCCTAATGAAGGACTATTCCTCTGTTTTGTGGTGCGTGGGGAACCAGATGAACTACGTGGAGAAAGCGGTGGTGTGCTCCCGGCAGGAAACAAGGAAGGTAGAGAGTTGTTTGACAGAGAATTTGTGCTCGTTGAGTTCTCCAGTGCACTCGAAGCAGCTCCTGCCTTAGCATCAGCAAGCAATGACTTAACCTGTTTCCATAGAGCAACAATGAAAAAAATTAAACAGACGAGTGAAAGTAACATAAAAATATAGCTAGAAAAGAACAATAAAGGTGGTGTTTTGGAGACGGTAATTAAAAAGTAGAATAAAACATCTATACTCTGACTGCATAACTTAGTTACTCTAATCTATAGCCTTGCTATTAAACTTAAATTATTAATGAGATGTTTCTTCCTTTTATATGATTATTTAAAGTTATATGACAATCATTTAATTCATCTAGAATAAAATGCCCTTTCCTGCTTTTAGGTGACTCTCAATTTACTCTATAAAATCACACAGCTTAAGATTTAGCCTTGTGTGAATCATGTGAGTGTTTAACCATTTCCATCACAATGCATAACAAGATTTAACAAAAGAAGCAAGGAGCAAGGAGGAAAAAGAAGAAAATAAGAATACTTGTCTCAGTCATCAAACATAGTAAAAAGAATTATTTATTTTATTAAATAAGCATAAAGGACAAAATTTCCCTCACTAATTAATCCAGGAAAGGCCAGGCTAATAATTGACTTTCAGGTTGCACAGTAGACTCACGGTTTACTTTCCTCAATAGATTTATGACATGAAAAAATAAATTACGAAGAGATATGTTTCCCCTAAACCTACTATTGAGCAAGAAAGGAAAAAAACAAATTCTCAGATTTGCTTTGTCAATACCATGCAAAAAAATGTCATATTTCAGTAATCATTACATCCAACATTGTTACGGGGTCAAACATTATAGTGGTTGAGCCTGTTTGTTTCCTTTTAAAAAACAACAAAATATAGAAAAGAGCATGTTTGGTAAGAGTAGTTTTCGAAAACCATTTTCTAAATTTATATCTTTGTAAGTTTTTATAACAGCATCTCTAAGTTGATTTACTTTTCTATTCTAATGTTCTTTCGTGTACTTCTACATTGTCCCTACTTCTACTCTATGAAAGCTGTTTTATAAAATAGTTTTTAAAATCAAAGGTACAACTAAACACACCCTTATTTTTCAACATATTGTTATTGACACAGGTCATCCTCCTTTAGCAACTCTAGTTATTGCTGATAAATATTATTTTGTGATGTTTCTACAGGGTAAGAAACAAACTTCCTTTTAATGTGTCTTGTCCCTAAAAAATCTAAATTTAACTGAAAGTATGAATAGCACCCTCCTCGAATGTCCAGATGAACTCCCAATCAAAACTTGATATTTTAGCAACGTTTGAATAATTCAATTTAAATTAATTCTATTATCAAATTATGGCTGTAAATGCACCGGATTGGACACAACTGGCATAAAACCAAGACATCAACATCACTTCAAAAATCTCATAATAACATTATCTGTTCACATTTGTTAAAATAAAAGAGAGATTGAATAAAAGCTAGTGCTTAAGATGACTTATAAATGATAAACTACGACTGCCAAGCTACAAAGTATCAATAGAACCTCAACATTACAAATCTTCATTGTATGATCTAGAAATGAAAGAACATCACCAAAAGCAAGGTAGACAAACTCAAGAGTCTGCTCAAACAAAGGGGAAACAGAATAAAAATGGTGGAACGTATCACCGTGCATAACATTTCTCATGATTCATAAAACCCATACATATTCACAAAACTTACATAACTAAGAAAATTACCTTTAAAACACACATTCTTTCAATTAAGCTTAAATTGTCAACAAATAAATTCATATGGAACTCATACCTCGGAATAAAACAACTTAAGCAGCGCCTACTACAGTACTGCAGTGCCTACTCCTAGTACGAAACACCTAGACCTCAAATATAGATCATTCAAATTAAAATCATAATCATTCCAGAGATCGACATTGTCCAACTTCTTAGTCACAAACAGCAAACAGAAAGAGAAACAGACCAGAAAAAGTGAATCAGACAAACCAGGGGAAGAACTACGGTCTGACATAACAGAACCAGATGAAACAGTGAAGAGTGGTAGAAGCAGCAGAGTCATGTTTTGGGAGACAAGGTCGAAGATGAAGACAAGCAATGGTTTTTATTGGTTTCTTGTTAGGGTTAGTGAGCACCTCGTTTATGGACCTAGGTTTGTGTAAACCCAAATTAGGCAAAACCCTTTTGAACCTGACAGTAAGCAGATCAAGAAACTCTACAATTCTTCTAAGTTTACAATTCTGTGCTGCAATGCTACCCATTTCTGAATTTTATGTCACAGCAAACTCATCCAGGCACCACTGCAGCATAAAAGCATATATTTCGATGACTCAGCATGCAATTTTGATGACAATGAGCATGAGAGCTGTATAATTCCTATACTAGAACCCTCTTTTAGATTGCGATTAAATTGAACACAAAATAACAAATATCTGTCGTTGTAAGAACTGTAATTCAAGACATTGGAATGGAGGTCACCTCTCCTATGGTTTGGTCATTGCACTCTAAAAGTTCCACCAAGGCACTTGGCAGGAGATGTAAAGGGTCATTTATTGTGTTTAAATTATAAAAGCCAAACTGGATAGTAACGTTTCAAGATCAGAGAATCAGAAATCTCTTCCAAGTGGCAATGAACTCTAGGTTAGTATTGTACACTAAAAAGCTACTTTAAAAGGAAGAAAAGGAATGCTCAAACAAGTTATTCACTAAAGAGCATGTAGAGAAGAGTAAATGAATGTAAACGGTTAAATTAAAACCACGTGACTCAAGGGATTCACAATCTCCAGCACGATTGGAATGATAAGCCATTAGGAATGAATTAACTGACTTAATAATCAGGATTAGTATTTTACCATTACAAAAGTTTTCCATCTTCACAGTTGTTTTGGATATTTAACATCTTCGGTCACATTTTAATTCAATTTGGCTAACTAAAACCCCCATGCAACAAAAGAAAAACACTCAATTTGCTGGTAAAAAAACCCTACACAACTCTATCTCTGCACCATGTCCACTAGTCAAGTGAATAGCCAAAATCATTCGTTGATTCATAGAAAAGCATAAGTGGTTCAGTTCAAATGAACTACGTATGTATATATGTACCAGGCGACAAGTATCCGGAAGCGAAAGCCACTGCGTGAATAGCTCCTCAACAACACAATGACTCGATTTCAGTGCAAAAGGAGACACCTCCTGAAGCTGCAACAAATCTGTGTCCAAAGACACAAACTCCTCAGTTTCCTCCACATCCATCACAGCACAATTCTACCTCTCATGCACTCAACAACCCTAATTCAATCACAAATTCCGTAGCCCGCCAAAAACCCTAAACCCCACTTTTTCAACAATTACTCCGATTCCTCCTCCCACCCTTCTTCAACCACTTGGGTTACCAAAACCCAGCAACCAAGTTAACAACTTTCAGCCAAAAACAATCATGGGTACCGGAGAAGATGAACACAGAGGGTCCTGCAGCTTGGCTTCTCTGCAACACGCCCCATAATTGCAAATTCCAGGAAATTTGAATAGATGAGAGGGAAAAACGGTTTTGGTGAGAATCAAGGAAGGAAACAATTTGGGAGAGGAGAAAATTGGAGTCTGAAGTGGAGGGGGGAAATGGGAAATTAAAAAAAAAAAAAAAAAGAAAAGAAAACCCTTGTTTGGTTTCGAGGTTTGAAAAAGGAATGAGGGCGAGGCAAAGAAAACAAAACGAAACGGTAGAGATGAATGAGAAAACAAAAGAAAACACAAATGAAAAGAGGTAAAATAAAACAGTAGAGTTGTATTTATCTGTTGTGTCCGTGTTCTGTGCACGCACTGTACCAACTGAAACTGTCGAGAGAGCGAGTGAGTGAGTGATTGCTGATTACCAAACTTTTCTTTTACCTGCCAGAATAATTTTGAATTTTTTTCGGGTGGGAAAATAGAGAAAACTATTTTATTTTACAGGTTTAGTTTCAACGGGGTTTTGAGATGAAAATGTAAATAGATAAGATGATTTGCCAATAATATGAAAAAAAAAATAGCATTATATATTTAAAAATAAAATTTTAATATAACAATCCTATTATAAGTAATGAAATTAGATTTCTTTATTGGACAATATTTAAATATTTTCAGTGTTTGACTTTAATTAAAGTTCACATTTATTATCAATGAAAAACTTTCATTTTAGTTAAATAATTAAAAATGTTTAAAGAGTTCTACTTTTAAGTCTTGTTTCTTGCTACATTATAATTATCTTAAAAAAATGTTACTTCTTTTGTCCTTCTTTAATTGACATTTTATAATTTATCTTTTATGTTTGTCTGTATTTCAATAAGGATAAAATGACAGTGAAAACTTTTAATATTTTGTACACCTTAAAGTTAAATAATGAATTAACAAAAGGTTAAAAGATAAAAACAAACTTAAGATAAGATTATAATAGGTTAACAGTGTGCTATGTTTAATATGATAATAATGTCAAGATTTTAAAATTTGATTTTGATTCTTAAAACTCTTGTCAATAAAGTGAGATAAAGTTATTTTTATTCACATTATTGTGTGTTTTTTAACTTATGCTTGAATTGAATGATGAGTTTGAGAAAGGTAAATCTAAGAAAAACAATTAAATAAAAGTGAGATTGTTTGAATTAAAAGAAAGTGAAAAAAGAAAATTATGAATGATGCTATTAGTTTAATAAATTAAAATATATCAATATATTTTATCATTATTTATATACAATAAATTAAGAAAAATTATTATTATTATATTTACTTTCTTCACAAGCAACACATCTTCACACCAAAAAATTTAGCATCCGACTTTTATTTTATTTTTCGTGATTTTAATCTTGTTTTTCACACTTTCAATACTTTTTGACTTTCTTAAACAATACATCTTCAAATAAAAAAGTAAATAATCTTTTAACTATGACTTTTATATTATTTTATCAATTTAAACTTAAAATAAACAATATAATGGTCTCATGAGGATTGGGATGACAAAAGCATGCAAATGTTTGTAATGCATTTTATTTTTTTCATACAATTGCACTTTCTCACTTATTATACTCTTACTTTTCTATCTATTGGATACTGGGCTCAAACTTTCACGTAGTCAACCTAGTTACATTGATTGTATGCTATGTAATTATAATTGTACCTCTGTATATTATACAGTTTTAATTTTACATAATTATCTTTGGATTTTCTGCTGTTTTGATCAACCTATACAGTTTTAATTTTACATAATTGATTTTTAAAGAAATAATAATTAGGTAAAATAAATTATAAAAATATTGTTTAAAGCAAAAATTTAGTGTAAAATAGTTAAATCTTTTATTCATATAATAGATATATATTATTGTAGTCAAATACACTGTAAGAGGTGAAACCAAAATTGATCTGAAATAATTACCATTGCTTTTTTTCTTTTTTTCAATTTCAGACTGTCATTCCCCCATTGACCAAGACAAGACTCAATACTGGGACCACCTTTAGTGTAACATGCTATGAATTTAATTCTTACCGATATCAATGCATAATTGGATATTGGCTAAATTTTCCTAAGGTATTTTCATTCTTGTATTCGTAATTGAAACCAATAATCTCTTCGAAATATGAATAGAAAATTCTAAAAAGTTCCAAAAGCACTTTTGCAGATTCTTTTTCATTCATTTGACAGATAAATAGAGAATGAATTTATTACAACTTACAAGTAGCCATATATTAACAAATTCCTTAAGTAACATAGCATCTCTTCATGAATGGGTCCATGCTGAAATAATCATGGAAGAACATCTGAAGAGGTAGAAGAAGAGTCTGCCAACTCTTCGTGAAGAAGTTTGGGAGAGCTTTAGCCTCAGCATTGGATGGAAATATACAGAGTAATTAACATGTGTCGACATCTTAAAGGAAACTTTCAGCGCAGAAGAACTAAGACCATCGACACAATAAATCTGCTGATCACCAAGTTCTTCATTTCCTTTTCCCTGTGCTAAGTGACAGGAGTTCAAAGCTCCTGAGAGCATCATCACGGCCAAGTCTTGTCCCCGAAGTCCGAGTTAGAGACGTTTTAGACTCAGAACCAGGTTGAAGTCTCTGAGTTGTTGATAGTCTGCCACTGCTTGAGACCAGTCGGCTAACACGGCTTTCACTGGGCTCACCAGAAGAGCTTGGTCTGCTTGACAAGACAAGCTTCTTTGAAGAACTGCCATTACGAGAAGAACTCCTAGGCCTCTCAGAATCAGCTTGCTGCAGAGGATAACAGGACTAAGTATAAGAGTCCCATAAAAGTTTGAAGGTAACCCAATTCATATCATATACACACAGAAAATGATGACTAATAAGATACTAACCACATCTTTAGACGAAGAAGGCGCATCATCAGAAGACTTATGCCTAGAATGATCACCGTGTA
Source organism: Vigna mungo (assembly GCA_036885675.1). Taxonomy (NCBI): domain Eukaryota; kingdom Viridiplantae; phylum Streptophyta; class Magnoliopsida; order Fabales; family Fabaceae; genus Vigna; species Vigna mungo. The sequence goes on along the minus strand of CP144692.1, from coordinate 38,650,630 downwards.
AACCAAGTCCAGAGCCATTCCTCCTCGCAAATGCCTCAACTGCACCTGAGAATCTATCTCGAATCTCTGGTATAACTGGAATACAAGTCTAATAGTCATTAGTTGATGAAACCACTTCTCGGTCATGCACAATGTACAGAGAAATATTTTGAACAGGACAAAATAATCAATTTCAAACATGATGAGAATAAAAGCTCATAAACATGCAGAATACTAAATAAAATTTTAAGGACTATGAACACAAGTAACAACAGTTGCTACTGGAAAAACTGTAGACAGATGAAACCTGAAGGTCGTTCTCCTGATTGCCCTGGGTTTATGACTGGTTTCCCACTAGGCTGTTGAAGATGTGGCAAACAAATGATTAAAAAGAACCTTAACTTTTGCTAGAAAAACAATGATACTACGCTAGCTAAGAAGAACTAACTCGAGCTCTAGAGCTGGATCCAATTTGTGGATACTTCAACATTGTCCAATCAAATACATAGTCAAACTGATACCCTGAGAAAGCAAGAGCTTCAAAGTCTTAGAAAATTGTTATTACTCACAAGGAAACATCAAAGTTTATTGGTGCAAAGTTAACCTTCTCGGATGAATAGGTCTCGAAAGAGTCTCTTAAGATAAGAGTAATCGGGCTTATCTTCAAACCGCAATGATCGGCAATAGTGGAAGTATGATGTGAATTCCGATGGATAGGACTTGCATAAGACCTGTCTCAGAAACTCATACAATAAATTCTTTGCAACAGATAATATAAAAGAAAAAATTAATTAACTGCACAACCAATTCTACTTGGTTAAAGAAAAATATTCCCAAAAAAATGCCAGCACTGAACAAATTCTACTGATGATTAAATCATCAAAAAACATTAACCAACCTAATATAAATGAACACCAAATTTTCTAATTATTAGAAAATTCACATAAAAACTGCCTCTGAACAAATAATAACAACACCTCTATTGGAGTAAGCATCTTCTTTTCACTTATCTTGTCATACTTTTGCTTTTTAGTTCCAGCTTTCAAGCCTTGCCACGGGAGACTGGAACACAAAAGCCAAAAATGTTAAATATAACAAAGATTACTGCAGAGAAAAAAAAGAAAACAGTTTCAACTGACCTTCCTCTCAAAAAGTACATGAGCACATAACCAAGAGATTCTAGATCATCTCTTCTGCTTTGTTCTGCACAAATTATTACAACAAGATTGTTATGAACTTATATCCATGTTGACTTTAAAAAGCTTAAGAAAAATTTATTGATTAGAAGCTGCACGAAGCAAGCCCACAATCAATAATCTCACTCACCAACTCCCAAATGAGTATTAACACTTGCATATCGAGCAGTTCCAGTGAGGTTTTTGTTTTCCCTGAAAAAAAAAATGAAGTATAATGACCATTCACAAAAGAAAAGTAATGTCTAAAACTCAAATTCCACCCATTAGTTTAATCCCTACTAAGCACCACTATCTGACAGAACACTTATGCGATGTATCTTTAGAATAACTAGTTGTGGATCTGAATTATTGAGGTATACGTAGTACATATTGTATTGGGTTTGCTATGTATATTGAAGGGATGAGATGAAATGAAAACAAGCTGCAGAGCCTGCCCAAACAAAATCTCGAAATTATTACCTGTACGGTATATGCTTATGTGTTTGAAGGTCCCGGTACTTTTTTGCAAGACCATAATCAATTATGTATACCTTCAAATTATAAAAAAAAAAAAAAAAAAAACAAAAACAGAAAGAAAGAACATTAACCAAAACCAACTTAGTTATTTAATGCATGACACCTATCTGGCAGAAAATAAATTCAAAGATTAATTGTAAATTAACCTCCCTTTTCTTTACAGACTGAGTTTATATGACACTGTTAGGGCCTGAATTTATTTGGAAGCGTTCATAATTTACTAGATTTATAATAGTCTAACCTTAAGTAAACTGAAATACTGATTAGTTTGGTTTTATACAGTACCAGGAACACAACTTTGACTTATACAGCATTAAATTATTAAAAAAAAGATTGAGTTAGGCACAACAAGAGAGGGAGCAGCAGAGTGAAACTAAAATCAAACATAAACTGAAAAAAATACATATAAAAGAAATAAAAATAAAAATAAGAGAACCAAAGGTTTAGTTGCAAAATCATGCCATGGTTTACAGAAAGTTAAAGAGAGCTCTAATTAACAGATTTAGCTACCAAGCTATAATGTTATACAGTTCAATTATTTTGAATATACTTTGTTTCCAATTCAAAGGTCTATACAACAAATCTTAAATATTTGAAAACGAGTTTTCAAAAGGAGAAGGCTAACATTAACCAATATAGAAACCTGATAAGGGATTAACAACACCATAGCTGATCTGGTTTGTTCGACTATTTACCAAAACATACAGTCCAGAAGTAACAAAGTGTAGCTAAGGATTAAAACCACAATCGTGGAGGAATAACTAATTGTTGTGAAGCCATGGAAATTTGTGAAAATGGGGGGAGGAGAAAACTTTAATGAAGACGAGGTAGAAAGACTAAAGGGTCTTGCGTTGAAGTGTAAAAATATGTTAAAAACCTTGATCAAAATTAGAAACAAGAATATCAAACAATCAGAAATACTGAACAAAACAATGCATTGTGAACAACATCATTCAGAAGAAGAGAAATCAACTTATTCTAACTTAGGCCTCGCAAATAATAGAAATACTGGAATGAAATAATGCATTGAACAAGTAGGAAAACTTCCCTAAAGAAGGTTTATAGTAGGAGAAATAAGGCAGAGAACAGATATTACAATACTAAGGAGTGAGCAGCAGTAGTTACAACCCAATAGACAATTAATTGTATAAGTCAGAATCAAAAGAGAATAAATGCTGTTTGCTCAAATAGACAATTAATTGTAACAGCCAGGAGGGAAGGATATAATAAATATGAAGCAGGAAGCAGGGAAAGTTAGTAGGTGCGTCTTGTGAAAGGATTTGGCTTGTGAGAGTGCATATCTCTCCAATACAGGGGTAGGAGTATATTTTCCGCTCTGTATTCTTCATCCTCTCTTTGTCATTCTATTTCATTAAAATCGAGATTCAGGGTAATAAAATTTTATTTCTCGTCACAAGTTGTGATCAAGTTTTTATCAAATAAGGTTTACACTTACAGCATTAAAGTTCTGATTAATAAATTTTATATCCAATGGCTACTACACAGAAGAGATCACTACAAATTTAAAGCAACATTGAAGTCTCCGTATATCCATAGTGTGAAAACAATTTAATCATAATATAAAATCATAACTGAAACTACTTGATAATACAGGAGGGATGCCATGCATAAAGACACAACAGGGCAAGACTTAATTAAAATAAATGTGGTATAGACAAAAATACCTGATTTGCCTTCCGGCCTAAACCCATTAAAAAGTTGTCAGGCTTTATATCTCGATGCAGAAAACCCCGGGAGTGCATGTACTCAACTCTGTTTATCTAGGTGAACCAAATAGAGGAAAAGAGTAAAAATATAGCAGCTTTCTATCCAAAGTATAATTTTGTTGAAATTAAAGTCATGCTTACTAGCTGATCTGCCAGCATCAGAACTGTTTTCAGAGATAATTTCCTATTACAATAGTTAAACAAGTCTTCAAGACTAGGCCCAAGGAGGTCAATAGCCATGACATTGTAGTCACCCTCAATTCCAAACCATTTTAGATGGGGTATACCAGCTTCAAAAAAAAAAATGAAAAATGAAAAGAGCTCATGGGCTAATTTCATTTCATGACAAGAAACTAAAGAAATGCAAGTCTAGCCTGCAAGAAAAGAAGTTGATAAAGTACAGATTGGAAAAAAACGGTGAAGGGATGAAAACTTACTTCCCCCTTGGAGAAGCATATACAATTTAGACTCATAGTGAAGCTGGGGATGCTTGGTCTTCACAGATTCCTGTTAAACCAAGAGAATTGGGGTCCAAATAAACATCCATTAATAGGGGAGCACGAAACAGCGTGTCAAACAAAGTATGTAAACCAAATCTTAGACAGTAATATTTGTTATGCTTTCCCACCTGCCAATATATACAAATACAGTATGATAATTATTTAAGACATATTTTAGGCAGGTGACCTTGGAAAATAACATACATGTGTTGAAACAGTCTTTGATCAGTGATATACCTACTGAAAAGCATATGACCCATCAGTGTATTGTTATAACAATGTTTTTCATGGCTGCCAAATGCCACCTACGAATCTGCCAATCCCCTTTAAAATTTCCGATCAACAGTTATCCTAAAAACCCCTTTCTTATAAAGGTAACTTCTCATGTAACACAAGGCAAAAGAAGCAAGCACAAATAACAAAACCCGCAAATATTGCCCTATGCCTCAGCTGACGGTCCAGCCACCAGCAAACAAAAGCATATAAATTACTTCAGTTCAACAACAAAAAACATTGATCTATGTTCTATGAAAAACAAATATTATAAAAATAAAAATATCAATCAAAAACCCAATAGAATTCAAAAAATTGCACTCACTAGCTTAACAGCGACTTCCTCCCCACTTTGTACATTAACACCTGAAAAAACACAAAAATACCAGAAGATCAAGAAAGATGTTAAATCCAAATACTAATGTTACAAAAACAAAATACTCTGTATACTAACCTAGGTAAAGCTCGCCAAACGATCCACTCCCTATCTTCCTACCAAGCTTGAATTTTCCACCAATAACATGATCCATGATACAAACCCAATCTCCCGATCCTTGTTAAGTTACAAAAAAAACACTCTACTACACAACTCAATCAAAAAAATTCCCTATTCCCAGTATCTCATCAACGATTGAGCTTTATTTACAGCACAATCTCAGATCCAACGAGATTTGCCAGTAACCCAAAGATCCGAAACTATATTTAATAACTCAAAAATTCAGGCTATGCTAATCCCAGTACCGTAAAAATCATAAGAAAAAAACTTTTGATCAACTGAAGTAAGATCAGGAACTAGAATCTACAAAACACCCACTGCGATTATGGGGTCGCTCAAAGAAACCACTACGACGAAAAGAGATCGAATGGCGAAAAGGATGGAAAAAAAAAAAAAAAAACCGGAGTAGCAGTGAGTAGATAAACAAATAATGTTCTTTGCGGCTAATAGTGTGAAAAAATGCAGTAATGTAGAAGAAAGAGGAATCTAATAGGTACGATATTCTCGGGCAAATAGAGGTGATAGATTTGGCATCCACCTTCGGATCTGTCTTTGAGGACAGGAAGTAGATTTTGTAGGAAAAATTTCAGATTCGGAAAAAAGAAAAGAAAAGAAAAGAAAGTGATATAAGAGATAGAGAGAACATAGAAAGAATAGCTAATGTGAGGCTGGAGGAGGAAGAAAATGGACGCCTGTCCAAACTAACGCAGTGACAACATTATTTATAGATACTACATAAATGTTTTATTCATTTAAATAAATAAATTATTTTACACGACCAAAATAAATAAATAAATAGTTTTAAATTTGAATCCATGAAAATAAAATGTGATTAATTGGAGCAGACTATCCACTTAAAATAATCAACCATATATTCTTGTAAAAGTTAGTCAGTAATAAAAGTGTGACATTCAAGTGAAGAGTTTATTTATGCTTTTGAAAAAGTGAGTTTCATAGTTTATTTAGATTTATCTTAAATTTACTTATAAATGGTTAAAAGTTTGTTGGAGCCTACCTATGTGATAGAAAATGCGTGTTGCATTTTGATTGTGTACAAAAGTTCATTAAATCAAACTAATTAGTTTGTTAGATTCAGGAAAAAAAGATTTGTTGAATGCAAATATAAAAATAATTAAATTTATAAGAGAAGTAACTTGTCACCTTTGTGTTTGTCTCTACTAATAGCTTTTTGTATATGCTTTGGAGTTTGTCTTTATGGAAGAGAGTTATAAGTTGTGCTTTAGTTTACGTGAAATATTATTACACCAGTGTCTGAAAGCATTAGTAAATTTTTTGAAATAAATACTATAAAAATAGGTAAAACAATATAATTTTTTAGAAATCTATAAAATTTATTTGTTTGACATCGTGATTTAGTTAAGGGTGTCTTATAATAAGTCGGGGAGGAAGTAGTATTGTTTTAGAAACTTGAAACTCTCTTCCCATTTCAAGCTTTTAGCAGCTTCTTCCTGTCTTTTCTCTAATGACATATCTTCTTACAATAAACATAACCAAGATTACAAAGCCTCAATGTTTTCTTGTGCATCAAATGACTTTTTGATGTGATGGATGTCACAATTTATCACCAAATGATGAAAATTTTATTTACTTAATTGAAGAATTGAATGAATATATTTACGAATGGACTGAGATAACAGATAAGATTGACTTGGCTAGATGCCACTCGTTATGGGTTGTGGAGGAGTATATGTTTCAGGAGGAATGTATGTTCATCTTGCTAGATAAGTTACGTGGTTAGTTCATCACCTCATTTGCATTTATTTGCATTTGAAATTGGTGATACCAACCCAATATATTTTATCTTGAAGAAACAATAAATAATGAATTAATGTGGATATTCAAGCATTATCTAATACTGAAAAAATAAGTTGTTCCCCTTCTTCCTCCCAAGCCCATAAGAGAAATTGTGACGTGAAAAAATGAGCACAAAGATTTAATTTGCAAAGGTTAGAGCTTTTGAAGTGAGGTTCAAACGAAAATGTTACCTTAGAAAGTAATGAATTTCTACATGATAGTAAAAGAATGTGAGAGTTGCACTTTCTTGTCAGCACGTCAGCAGTAACTTAATTACAAGAAATAACTTGGATTCTCAATACATTGCAGCTTCATAAATGGTGAACAAAAGAATACAACACCAACCAAAAATGTAAAGAATATATACCTTTCAAGACTTTTTTTTCTACAGACAAATATACCAATCAACCCAAAACCCAGCTATCCAAAACGACAAAGTTTCAGAGCCTTTGCTCCCATAACTATCCACGCCAAACTAACAAAAGAATGTGGGAAAGACTAAAACAATCAGTATTCAACTCTGGCATCTGGTCATACCTCAATGGCCATGTAAAAGCCCTGTAAAATATACTAATTCAGATCACTGAGATTCACTCTTCACTGGAACTTCACGTTGAGTAGGTAAGAGTTTTAAGAAGCTCCCTTGGGCAGGTTGATTGGCAACCGTTGCTGATTCATCATCTGCAGCAAGTGATTAGCTCAACTTAATAACCACAATACAGTTAAAACTTTCAAGCTTTTAAGCCTCAATGTTAAATAGCTGTTATCTCTATTATATGTAAAAAGGAAGGCATCTTTTCCCTTTGCTCTTGAACTTTAATTGTTCAACATCAATAGTAACATAAATTTATTCTACTAAACAACATGGTTTTCCAATTTCAATATTCTGCACACTCTTTTCCCTGATCCAGGATCAAATTCGATTATTGTTGCCTTGAGCAAATATAACGTATATTTGAATGTTTTTCCATAAATAGCTGATCTATTACTTGAGATAACCTCATTAACACAAATATCGGTAGTTTACTATCATTCACATAACTTCTAAATTATCACCTGAAAAGAGGTTCAATATGGTAAAATTTCAGGGGTGTGAGAAACCACGCTATAATGTCATGAAGAAGGATGCATAGTTCTACGATGGAGGTATTTGCTATCACAGAATTACTTATAAGTGAAGTGAATTACTAGATCTCAAACAAATCAACATAATATAGTGGTCAAAAGGCATAAAACAACAAGCACATGCTTACCAAATAGGGTCTTGATAGATGGTCGCTTAGTTTTTGTGCTCTTCTTCTTCAATTCAGCTGAACATATCCATATTTTTTGTGAAGATTAGTGTATGATGAATCAAATTTGGAAAAGAACAATAAACTTGACATGTGACGGGAGTAATAAAAACAAGAAATGCATAGCTATTATAAGCATGAAGGTTCTGCAACATGGTCTTCAATAAAATCACATTTTATTGAAATTATAGTCAATTGGATGTATCAACAAGAATTTTGCAATTGGTAGAATTAACATGATATATATATATATATTTTCTTTCTTCAGTAACATGCACCATTTTTCCCCACAGGTTTATAAAACCCTAGCGCTAAACACTTCATGTTGTGCCCCACAATAAAAAGCTCAATTAGACAAAGTTAAATACAATAAAATTGATAGGGCACAAAACCTTCCATTAGATTCACATCGTCACGAGTAAAAACGTATTAGAGTATGAGAAGCAATATCTTAAAGAGGAACTTTGGAACTTATTATTATAAAACGCAAAATTATGAAAATGAGACAAAAGGGTTTAAACAAAGCATAAACAAAATATATTACACAAATGAAAATGTACTAACCAATTTCAGGTAGTTGATCATCATTTACAATTTCAAAGTTCTTAAATGTGTACCCAACAAAGTTAACATCTTTAGACGACAGCATCTGCAGAAAATAACATGTCAAGTTACAAATCCAGACATGAACATTCCTCATCAACACTAGTCATCAATGAATTTCAATAAAGACGCATTTGTATTTAGAGTTACTGTAACCAAAATTTGGATAAAATCCCAATGTCATCATCTAAAGCAAATTTTTCCATCTGCAGACCTAGGGGTTCAATTGATAGCTTGCCACTAGCATAACAGCAGACGCGATCCAAAGAAAGCTAATCAATGAAATGAAAGTTAGTCAAACTATCGAAGGACCTTAGTTCTTCTTTCACCACATGCTCTATGAAATATATTTATCGTTTCAGGTACAAGAGGAAGGCCATCAAGAGAAAAGAGGGAAGCTCAAAAGGATGATCCTTTAATTGTGTTAGGAGGACATATGACTAAGGCAGAGGAGGCTTCATACAAGAGGTGATCCAGATATTTAATCTCAAGAAAAAAAATATGGAAGGGGAACCCAAGTTGGGCCAATTAATCCAAATTGAAGTGGACAACAATGAGGGGCTTCATGTTAGGTATCCAGTTAAGACATTGTTAAGACATTTGGGTTTGTAATTTTCTTTGAATTGTTCATAATTGTGTTTATATGTATAGTATAATTTATTTAGTTTGCATTATAATATCTAAACTAGTAATCACTCGGCTTCTTTTTAGATTAGGGTTTATGGGATAGACACCGACAAGAAGCACTTTTAGATTTACACACTATGGTGCTATCTGGGGATGATAAACACAAATAAGTAATAGACAAACCACCAGATAGATAAATCTGAAAAGACACACATAGGATACGAGCATATTGCAGCACTTTTATTATTTACACAACCCGTTATCTCACATCTTAATTAATCTTCAAAGAAGAAGAAGAACTGGGATACTGAAAGTCCACGTAGTAAATATTGTGTCAATTAAATACATCACCACAATTACCACAGCTATAATACACTAACAATTTTCAAAATGTCAAAAATAATTAGAACTAACCTTTCTCCATGGGCCTGATTTTGAGGAAGGTTGAGTTTGGTTGTCAACCTACACATCAATAGTAAATTGAGCAGCAGGAGGTTAGTACAGACAGATAAAACCACATCTATACCTATGAAAATAAACATGTATAATATACCTCTTCAAACTTCTCAAAATTTTGAGTATCTAATTCATCGTTAACCTCAGGAATAAAAGCAGCTTTAATTTGGTACAATTTGTCCCATTCAACACCTTTGAACCATGGGTGAGCCTGGGAATAACAAACCAGCCAAATTATGTCAACTGCAACCCAAAGTAAACTATACAATTCTGAAAATAATACACCACGCCACCTTTATTTCATCAGCCCCTTTCGTTCCAAGCCTTTGCTCAACATTACAAAGGAGTCTACTAATAAGATCCTTGGCCTCTGCTGAAAGTTTAACTTCTTCAGGAAATTTTAAATAATTTCTCCAATTTACTATCTGCAAATTTGAAGGTGTCAGACACAACATGATCATAATTGATGAAAGTAGGAAAAAAAAAAAACCAGAGAGTTAAAGGAAGACATACAAGGAATCATGATGCTCATGTCACAAATTATTAATAACTAAGACACGCTGTCTCTTATTACTTAAAAACTTCAACACCAGTCAACATATGAATGGCCCAAAATATATTGTGAGCATCCTCTACTATAAGAAGGGGAAGAAAAGGGTAGATGGGGTAATAAGAACATAAAAAAGCAATTCTCAGCATTAAGATACTGGGAAAACACCAATTTCTTTTCACACAATGCCAAAAATTTTAAGCCTTTCTGAACCATCTGCAGGAAAAATATCAATGATAAGGTCGTAAAAAATACGGGTAAGTGGTACTTATCATTTAGCAATACAGGCTTTCCCTAGGCACAGTGATCTACCAAAATTCAATAAAGTCAATGTGCTACACATGTCAAACCTCAAAGAACATTCATCCTAATTCAACAACAGTTGATCCTAATTCAAGGATATTCATCCATGATTAACAGCAGTTGATCTAAACATTACCTTTCTACAAGTCAACATTGGTTCATCTGAATAAAAGGGCGGGTACCCCACAAGCATTTCATACATTATTGCTCCCAGAGACCACCTAGAAGCATTACCACAACCTCATCAGAACATATTGAAACAAGATGAAATCTAGAGAAACCAAGGGAACTTCAAGGTATTTTTTAAAGCAAAAGTAGATAATACCAATCACATTCCATGCCATATCCTTTCTTCAGAAGGACTTCGGGGGCAATATAGTCAGGTGTTCCAACTGTAGAATAGGCCTGCAGTAATAAAAAGAAAGAAAAGCTTCAAATGCCATAGCTTGTCAAAACAGGAGTCAACACCTTGTCAAAACACAAGTGAGAGCAGGTGATCCCAAAATGTATATTCAAAATGAAAAATACCTGTTAAGAAAAATACATCTTAAACTCAACAACATATAATATACAAGGTCAGTTAATGAAGAAAATCGAAATCATAACCTGAAAGTTAACAAGGCATAAAGTTGTAATGGCTGCTTATGTATATTGAGTGACTTACAAGCATTCGCCTATTTTTCTGCCAATGCTGGAGTTGCTCCTGTTGGCTTCTTTTAGGAGCCAAAGGGCGTCCGTCACTCTGAAGGGCTCCACTTCTGTTGCTTCCAATAGAGAAGTCCTTCTCCTGAAGATTACTGCAATCTAGTGGTTTACATAATCCAAAGTCTGATAATTTCATGTGACCATTTCTGTCTAGCAGCAAGTTGTCAGGCTTGATATCTCTGGAACGCATGTAAAAATAGAATAGTATACCTTTACTATGTGTAAGAAAACAGGATCACTGTAAAATTAATACAATAAGATTTTAATGGTGTAAAATTAGATTTTGCAGCTTGAGCTTACCGATGAATGTAATTATGTTTATGAATTGACTCTATGGCTAGGACGGTCTCCCCAACATAGAACCTGGCCTCATCTTCTGTCAGTATATCCTTCCGCATGAGCAAAGTCATCATATCCCCACCAGGCAGATACTCCATTATGAGATATAAGAACTCTTCATCTTGAAAGGAACAATAAAGCTTTACAATGCAATTGCTGTCGACTTCTGCAAGTAGATTCCTCTCAGCTTTTACATGTTCCACCTAAACAGGGTTAAAACGTAATAAATGAGTCTAACAAGAGAATATTCATTTTAATAATGAGAACAAGTCCTGATGATTCTGTTACCTGGCCTCTGCGAAGCATTTCTGATTTCTTAAGTTTCTTCATGGCATATACATGACCAGTTGCCTTCTCTCGGCATACTCTGACCTATAAAGAAAAAAATTGCAGAGTCACAAATTATCTGGCAAATCTTTTGTGACATGTGAAAAATCAGAAACATCATTTTTAAAATTTTAATGAATAAAGGTAGATTATACCTCTCCAAATGCACCCTTCCCAATCATAGTCAAGGGCTCAAAATCATCAGCCCCCATTTTATGCCTCTTAAGGCGCATGTATTCCCTCTCCTTTTTCTCAAAATACTTAAGCAAATTGTTCTGCTCTTCTTCAGAGACTTCAGCATCTGCCAACTTTTTCTCTAGCATATTACGCCTGCAAGAATAATGTGTTTAGCCTTATTAAGAACTTACAACAATTGCCATCTGCAGAAATTGTGTGCACATAATCTACTACAGCCCATCAGAGACAATATAGGACAATATGTCAAGTACAAAAATAAAGCAATTCTGTCATGATGAGTGATCCATCTTTTGGGTAGAGAAAAGTTTTACAGAACAATATATCAAGAATCACACATCATACAAGATTGTATACCAACATCAAAGAATACTGATTAGCTCCTTATTTGGCTAGTACAATGACAAGCAAGGAAACTAAAGAAATCCCTCATTTATATTTCCCAGGAGATGCCCATATCTAAGTTAAAACAACTACTTTACATGAGAGAATTAGTCATCAGGAACTTTAGATTATACAATCACAATGATCCAAAATATAGGATAAAAGTAAACATACCGTTCCCTTCTCTCCTGCAAGTCCTTCATTTGTTTCTTATAATGGTTTTCTATATACTGCTTTGCAGCTGCAACCTTCTGTTTGGTCACATTTGAAGGTGCTACTTCATTGGTTGGGGTTTTCGACCCTTCTTTTGCAATGCCCGTAGTTTCCTTGCTTTTTGAAGACCGTGTTTTATCTTTTGGCTTTAGTTTATTAAACCAGCACCTATCCATTTTGGAAATCTCTTAAGCCTGCTTGTTATGTACTAAAAATATTAGAATTTTTCTCAACCAAGGACAACATTGTGCCAGTAATGAAAATCAAGAAGCCAATGTTCAACATATATGAATCCAAGGCACAATAACTCTTACTTCTGCCTAAACATGAAAATATTGCTAACGAATAAACAAACTTAAACTGCCAACTATTTTTTTGCTGATCAGAAGCAAAAATAAACCATTGGGCGAAAAAATACCCTGGAATCGCTTAATCAGAAGAAAGAAAGTGAGTGCTATCAAATGCAAATAGAGAAGAAGAAATTTAAAAGCTCATTTCATTTCATCCGTATTTGTTAGAATACAAATACAACAAAGGGCAGATGAATTATTACAACAATCCAATGTCAACCGGAACAAATTGTCAGAGAAAGTGAGGAAATGCAGTACGATGAATATAATTAAACCTAAATATTGCAAAGTGGAACAATCAGCCACAAAGTTCATAAAATGATAACCATTAGCTAAGATGCGCATTTAACAAATTAGACTTCAAAACCTTGATCAAATTTGCAATGCTTGAAAACTACCGGAAGCAAATTGACCATACACTGTCTAGTTCAAAACACTTAAACTGGACAATTGAAGCAGAGGTAAACTTTCAGATTACTCAAAAGCTTAAAAAACATAGAAACCGTGGAATTCAAAGAAGCGGCCCCGATCTTCAGCCCAACCAGCGATCCCCACATATCCATCAAGCACACTCAATTGCACACAGTACAAGTCAAATCCATTAAATGGGTAGACAAAAACAAGGTCAAATTACAATCTTGAACAGCCAAAAAGACCCGTCACTGTCACCAACGAAAAAAAATTTGACTTTCACTTCACTTCTCATTGTACTAACCAACCAAACAAACAAACACAAAACCAAAAGGCAAGAATTAAAATTGAAGATACCCATCATCGAAATCGAATCGAAATGAATTAAGCAACACTTGAAGAAGTAAAACAACATGAAATTCGGACTGAAAAAGTAAAAGGGTGTTGGAGGGAAAAACCTGAAATTGAGAGAAATCAGGAGGTTGTGGCATGTGGGAGCAAAAGAAGTGAGTCAGATAGAGCGAAAGAAAGTGTAGAAAGAAAAGTGAAAGAGCCGAGATTATCGGTGTGAAGAAAGAAGGTGGAGGGAGAAAGAGAGAGAAAGAAAGAGGACCACTTTGCGACCATCATTTCCATGCCCCATTCATTCCCTCGTTTACTCCTTTTTCTTTTTCTTTTTTTCCTTTTATATATATATTTTTTATGTTAAAAGTTGGGAACCTCTTTATTTTCTACCATTCAAATTTGATATATAAGTCTTTTAGAGTGTTCTTAACATTTTATGTTTTACTACAGATAGTGAAATATGGGTTAAATTTTAATTAATTTTGTGATGTGTATGACTTCACATATTTCCATAACCGATTATTTAAATCTGATTTTTTTTTTAACTTTTTCTTCCAATGTTCTAAATAGTTGTAATGAATACATTCAAAAGAGATGTTGGAGTAGGTGTCCCTTAGTTTCTTAACACTCAATGTTTTTTATGATCCTAGGAAGCTAACTGTTGGTTGCATTTTATGATCTTCAAATTCAGATTACATGGGATTAGGAGCGTTTTAATTTTTTTATCCCAAAATGGATAATACTATACTTGTATTATGGATATGATATGAGCAATTCTAGTATTCTTCTTCATCAGCATCAAGATACAACCTTTATATTTTGGGTTGATGATTATGTAGTGTGGCAAAACAACATCCAATGACACTAGGAATTCTCCAAACTCTGGCATTGATACTCTTTTGTTCAGACATCATTTTCTTTAATCTTTCCTTCTTGCAATGTTTCCACTGACTGAAAAGAAGTCTAGAAAAGGTGTTGGGTCCCCTTAATTCTAAGTGGGTAATGGAGGATTATTAATATGGTATTATAATAATAATAATGGGAAAATTATATAAAAAAACATGTTCATACAACAGGTATATCACCTTTATTAGATATAGATTTTAATGAGAGTTGGAAGCCACTTCATTTCTCTCCTTTTCATCTCACACTGTTATTTGTTACCAAACTAAGGTGCTTTTTCTTTTTTTTATGTTTTATTTAGTTACAATTTTACTGTATGATTACCATCACAAATCTACTTAATAATGTTAACAGCACAGATCTTTGTTGATTTTATATAGTTATTTACTTTTCAATTTCAATTATCAGAAATTATTGTTGGTGGCGGATACCAAATATTCTGGGATCATTAGTCTAATCCCAAACTTTAATGTTTCAACCACAATTAATGTTGCATAATAAAAAGAGACAACATCTGGTAAGAAAAGATCACTTGATAATTAAAAGAACTTTAATTTCAATTATTCCGTACAGAGATTTGAAACATAGCATTGTAAACTTACTGGATTAGAAAAATAACTCCATCTAAGTTCTTTAAATTTGATGATTCTAACAGTCTGATTCATGACACTTTTAGAAGACATTAATTATACTTTCCTCTTATTTTCAATTTTTTTAAAATTGTCCAATATTGCAATCTCAATATGCTTATAAATTGGAACGATAAAAGAAACAAAATGTTTGTTTAATGAAATCACCATCATACAATGAATACTATTAGTAGTTTTATCTATATTAGCCATTTCTTTTCTCTTTTGCCTTCTTTAACATTTATGTGCAATAAAGACAGAGAAAAATAGAACTTAAAGAGTTAAGATTTCATCTATCTGATACCACACTGCCTACCCTCTTCGCTTTTTATTATATATATTTAGTCTCACACATAATATATATATATATATATATATATATATATATATATATATATATAATAGTTAAGTGTAAAAAAATGTATTAAAAATCCTATATTAATTAAAGAAAGTGAATTTATCACATGTATATAAATCAGTGCAAGTTGCGATTTTGTTTTTGTAAATTGAAGTAGGATTAAAATCTACACTTCATAAATTAAAGTCCAACAACAAAAAGAATTCCCGAGCAGAAAAGAAATGTGTATATACTACATCATATAATTTATATAAGTGACTTCTATGTCGTCATTGTTATATAGCTTGCCCTTACATAAACCCCAAATGCAGGCAAAATTTTGAATTGCCTATAAAAGCTTCGTGCCTATGTATGTCTTAATCACATTGAATAATCATCAGCCCAAAAATTAGAATGAAAAGAAGGAAAACAACATGTAATGCTACAAAATGAAGTTGTTTACTGATCCACTTCACTACTTGGGAGGTGGTTTGATCCCTTGCAGCAGCAGCAGCAGCAGATAATAATATGTAAGAAGATGAAAATGCAATGGTTGTCCTATTCTGCGTCCCTAAGGCTTTCACTAGTCAGCCACAGTTTCTTCTGGATGATAAAAACAACTTCATCACCATCCTGAACAGAGTCAGAACTTGCTTCCCAGTGCAAAGCACTTAGGTACTTCTTTACAAAATCAATCACTGGCTGTTTATCCCGGATGATCACGAAACCAGTGGGCCGAAGCACACGATCCATCTCAATTAATAGATCCTCAAGACTGCAACCTCTCTTTTCTATGTCAGAGAATATACTCCATGCATGAAGTAAATCATAGGTTCTGGGGTATGTTGAGAATGCTTCACACCTGTTTAAGATTACCACATCAAAACACTTGCTTATTCATCACTAGTTAACAGGTTAGAAAACGAAATGAATACGCAGAAATTTGTCAAAGAAGCAATAAATATGCAATGTAAGCAATCCAGCTTCAATACCAGTCATGAGTAGATCCTATGAGACCTCTGTCATATATGAGCTTAAGTGTATTGACTCCATCATGGGGCACAACATTCATAACCCAAACATTCTTGTCTATAAGAGCTGCCGCAAATGAACCCATGTATGCTTTCATATCCATAATATTCCTCAATGTGTTTGATGCAATTTTCGGACTCAAGAGATCCCAGTACTTCGCAACTCTCCTTTGCCATAGTTCCTGCAGATGACCGAATTTAAGCCAACAATTGATTTATCTAAAATAATATTGTTGTACTACAAAGATAATTATGATCATTAACAAGAAGACCAAATGTAATTCTGATTACCGTATCCTTTTCAAACATTTCATTTGAATAGCCAAAGTCAGATAGTCTAGGAGGAGGTGTAGTCAATCTTGCAGGCCATGCAGCTAAACCACTACCCTCGGCTCTGTTGTCATCTGCTAAAATAAACAATGCTGGATTTTTTCAGTTTACTGCCTTAGGATCTGGGGATGCATGGCACTAAAGAAACAACTAAGAATTGATACTTGAAAGGAAATCACTAGAATCCATGGAACGCAAAACCATCAAATAACACAGAAAAGACTACTCACGGTCACTGTAACGTGTTATGCATGCTTCCATATTTACTCCCCAAACCGCATCTGGGTCATCATCAGACTGGCAAAGAGGAGGGTGAGCATCAGGTCCTCTTTCCGTATAGCAGTCGTTACTCCCATGTTTTTGCCAGACAACAGTTTGGTTCCTCTTTGCTGCTATTTTCCAACACATACGCTCCACAAGCTCACTCATTTCTTTCCATATCTTGAGATTCTCTTCATCCTGGGCATATGCCTCAGGAGATGAGTATGCAAAATAACCTCCTGGTCGAAGCAATCGGTCTAGTTCAAGAAGTAGTATTCCATCTCTTTGAAGCCAATCAATTCGACAGCGAGAACAATGAACAAGCTCAAAAGATCGGCTGGGGTAAGGGAGTCTTTTTGTTCCAAGGATACCAAGATATGCAGGAATTCCTCTTTCTAGGGCAAATTGAATTTGATTCTGATGCACATCATTTGGTGCCAAGGACATTGCAATGATATCGGATGATAGAAGATATCCTCCAAAACTTGCAACACCACAGCCAACATCAAGCACTGTCCGCAACCTTCCTTCATTGTTTAGATTATTGTTTGAAAAGTTAAGCATCTGGCAAAGTAAACTAGAATTTTCAGATAATGATTTATGTGTCAAATGCAAGCACATCTAGATAAACAGAATTTACCAGACAACTAGCACTGTTAAGTCTGGTACTTGTAAGCATAATAATTGATTTTTTACAGGCAGAACCATTAAAGTCCACAACTAGCACTGTTAAGCCTGGTACTAGTTAGCATAACTGATTTTTTACAGGCAGAACCATTAATGTCGACAACTAGCACTGTTAAGCCTGGTACTTGTTAGCATAACTGATTTTTTACAGGCAGAACCATTAAAGTCGGATGCAGACTTACATTTGCGATTGATGCAATGTATTTATCAGCTCCATAGTGAAAATGAGTTCCACCTCCAGGGAACATTATTTTGTCACCTTTTTCAACCATCCAATTCTGGTCTGACTTCTCATGTGCCAGGTGAGTGTGTGGGATATTTGCTTTCCACACCTCATCTCTGCTCTGTGGCCACTTAATAGGGACCTGCAACATTATAGAAACAGAAAATGTTGGAGTGGAACAATACATGTCTATCAGAGGATATATTAGAAATAACATCTATTCAAACAAATCTTCACCTTGTATCCTGATGGAGGAGGGATTAAGCAATTGTAACGCCTTTCTGCAGGTGGACAATGTCTCTCATAGTGCTCCATTACAGACAGGTCCAACTTCATCCTCATTTGATAGATGAGGTGTCTATCTAGGCATGGAATCAACTCTGAATGACGATCATCACAAACCTTCAAAAGCATAAACATCGTAAACACTGAGATTTATGAAGAGCCAGAAGTAAATTTAAATGATGTAGATGAACTTGATTGTTTCCACTTATTTATCTATAAAGTATAACTTTTATTTTCATTATGTAAACAAGAACCTTGTTGCTTGATTGGGATGTTATTGTGGATGTGGACAAGAAACTAGTTTTCTTCATCTTTTACTTTTCCATTTATGATACATTTTAAGCATCTTCCGTAACATGTTATATTTATCAAAACTTATCCAACTCTCATGCTTGGACTTCCGAGTTTAGCAACCGAAATTCAAATGAAACAGTATATAAGAGAGTTCATGATAGTAATACCACTGACTAAACCAAATAGCAATAGCAAAAACAAAAAAAAAATTAGAGATGTTACATTAAGCATGAATGATAGCAATAGCAATAAAATGGATGTTGCATGAAGCCATTGAGAAAGAATGTATGCGCTCTAAGTCTAAGCTTACAAATCAACATACAGGGAAACTCTTTGAGAAAATATTTGCCTCCCCTTCTCCCTGCTTGAAGCTTGCCAAAGATTCATCTCGATTGCCATCATTGTCATCCTCTGCACCTAAATATGATGAGCCAAGTCTTTTCAATGATCTTCCATATTCAAGAGCAGATGACCCACTATTCTGAGAACCAAAGATGGATCCGCCATACACATACAGAAAACCAAGAAAAAATGCCACAATAAAGAGGAAAGCAACTGAATGCTTTTGTTGCAATCCATCAGATCTCCCCCTCGGCATTTATTAGTTGAAAGTATAAATCCAAACTGCAACTTTCACTGTTCAGTTACGGTCTAAAAGAATCTTGACTCGCCAGACATTCAATGTCAAATTACCGACTTGAAACCCCCGTTAAGGTAGCAATCTTAGTTCCTCAAATCATAAACAAGACAAACAGTTTCCTCGTAGTACACTGACTAAATGATTGACCTGCAAACAAGGGAAGAGCAATTAGCAAACGAGATACAGGACTTCATTTGTTGTCGTTGTTTTACTTTTGATTAAATCATAGTGCTTAAAGGAATAAAGAATATTATACCATAATCGCAGACCATTATTACACTTTTTCATCATGAAAACATCTAAACTGTACTAAGGAAAACCAATTGAAATACAACAGCCAATTTCAAACATCTTTATGACAACAGATCCATGTAAGGAACCTTAAAATAGCTCTATAACCTTTTTCATCATGATAACATCTAAACTGTACTAAGGAAAACCAATTGAAATACAAAAGCCAATTTCAAACATCTTTATGACAACAGATCCATGTAAGGAACCTTAAAATAGCTCTATAACTTGCGGGATGAAGTTCAATGAGAAATGTAAGCAAGGAACAACCAGAAAAGAAAGATTTTCACAGCACCAAGGACATTCATAAACAAAACATAAAGGATAATAGCAATCAATTGGCCAAGTGCACGCAGCCCGAACAAAACTACCGTTTTCCTATTAGTCTAGATCAAACAAGAAAGAGGTTGCCAATGAGAAATAACCAAATACAAGAAAATCTATTGGTTGTTAAGATATTGCAAAACTTAGTTTATTGTCAAACATGTACAATCCTAGAGTGTGTCTCAAGCAATTGTAATTTAGTCCAACAATAAGTTACCACTTAATTCACAAGATTCAGTCCTAGTTTTCAGCAATTTTTTTGGATAAAACATACCAATGAAGAATATTATTAAAAAAAGAAAAATATATAAATGAAATTGAAGAGAGCCGTTATGCTTGCTATTGAGGTGACAGCAGACCAGAGAAAACAATGGATCCGAATCACTCCTTAAAAGAAACACGATCTAAGGTGACAACTTACAAGTAAACAAATCCTTTTGCACGTATAGGATTCAGACTTAGATGGATTTGAAACGGGCAACATGAACTATCTCAATGACAAACACTACCACACAGTTAAACTGAACTTTCAGATCTAGCACAGTACAAAACAATCATCACTAGCACTAAAACTTGTAATACTTATTAACAACGCCAAATCACATAAGAGAGTCGAAGGTACATTCAGTAGGCCACGACTTTAACCAACGGCATTAAAACATTCCAGATCCATCATAACCGTCATGCTACACCACACACAGGCAAAACAAACTTAACAGAAGTAGCATTACATAAAGAAAAGCTTACTGGGTTCTGATCAAAATCCAATTGGGTGCAAGAAAGTGAAATCAAAATCCCAACTTCGTCCCCAAAAATAATTCTATAAGAAGATAAGTACAAATAAGTAAGAAGAAAAGGAAGAGGAAGATGAGATCTGGGTGAATGTCTGAAGTTTTTTATGTGAGTGTGTGACAGTGGAGCAGTTCAAAGAACATCTTAAGAAGGGGGGTTAATTTTGTTAAAATGATAGTGGTTTTGGAACCTGAAAGAGTTGCAGACAGCAAATTGACCGTGGTGGCAAGACTTTTGTAGTATATGATATGATGTGGGTTGGATAGATTACCACTGAGATTCCATTTGGACCAACTAAGTGGGTTTGCACTTAACATGTAACAATCATATCACGCCATGCCACACGGTACTACAGCCTTTTTACAACTCTTCTGCCAGTCGGTGCTGTCTATTCTATGCAATAATTCCAAAATAAAGGTCAAATTAAAATGGTTCTTTGAAAAAAAGGAGAAATAAAAATAACACTTCTTTCATCTTTTTCACACATGAGAAGTTGAAAGAAATAATTAAGGTTTCTGCTAATGAAAGAAGTTAAATGAGATTGAATTTGGGATGGTATTGGTTGAAATTTGAAGGGTGGGACTGTTTGCGAAATCTCTTCCTAGGTGTATTACAGAAGACATGTTCTACCCAAATTTAGTAATGAGTGGAAAAATTGTACTTCACTTTCCATTAATATTAGTATGTCTTCTTTTTTTAATTTTAATTTTAGATTTTAAAAATTCATTGTTTTGATGTGTTTTATTTTTTGAATTCGATTAAACTCTAAAGATTATATACTAATCCAAAGTACCTTCAAGAAATAACTACTTAATTTAAATAAAAAGCAAACAAAAATTACTATATATAAAATAAAATATTATAAATTTGGTAAAATCTAAAACCTGACCGAAGAAAAAAAAATCAAGAAATCAAAATTTCGAATAAAACTGAATAATAAATTAATTTATACCTGAATATAAATATAAAGGATTTTTTTTTCCTAAACTAGAACATTTTATTCTTAAAAAAGTATAAAAATTAATATTTAAAGGTATAGAAATGTAGAAGTTTTTAAAGATTTTTTTTAACTATAAATATATAAAAATAGAAATTTTAAAATATATTAAAATATAAAAAAAAATCTAATTAAAATTTATAAAATATAAAAAGTATTAAAATTTATATTAAAAAATTATTTACAAAAATATAAAAATAATATTTAGTGCTTTTTTTTCATTTTTGTAAAATTTTAAGAAATTTGAGTATTATAAAATTTATTTTTATTTTTTAAAATAATTAAATGATAAAAAAAAACATTTTAAAGTCCAGTTCATAATTTGGTTCCTTAATAACCAAATTTCCACTCGTTTTTCAGTACAAAAATACCACATTGAAAGTAAAAATTCGATTTTGGAGACCTGATTTTGATAGCAAGAAAATCACATTTTTTCGTGTAAATATTATTCACAATGTGCTATGTTGAAAGAAAAAAGAAATTCAACCGTTTTATGTCAGAATAAAATAATCAGAAACTGCTAAAAAAATCATAGAAAAAAGATTTTCACATTTAAATAATTAAACATAAAACACTAAATCTTTAAAAATATTAATTTACATTTACATATTTAAATATAATAAAAATAATCAAATTTATTTCAAATATTTTAAATTTACTATATATTTTAGATTTTCTATTTTTGTATTTCTTCTAAAATAAAATTTCTTAACTAAACTTTTATACTTTTTCTATTTTCAAAGTTTAATGAATTTCAATTAAATAATCCAAATTTCACTATATTTTATATTTCTTTTTTCTAAATAGTTAATGAATGTTAATAATTTTTCTATTTTATAAATTTTATAAATTTCAATTAGAAATTTTGATATTTTGTTATATTTTTATATTTTTTAAATAAAATTTTTTCTACAAAATTTCAATATTTTTTATAATTTTACATATTGTTTTTATACTTTTTACAAATAGAAATTTATATTTTTTAAAACAAAAAAAAATAATAATTTAACTACATCTACAAGTAGTGATGACAAAAAAATTCGTAGACACGGATATTTGTGTGCAATATCCGTGACTTGTAGTTACTAATCCGCGAATATTTACTACCCGCGGGTAACGGTAGCGAGTATTTTAATACCCGCTTCTAAATGGGTCGAGTACAACTAATATACTACCTGATCCGCGGGTACCCGTTACCCGCAAAAAATAAAAAAAAAATAATTTATATATTTTTGAAGTAAATTTAATTAAAAATACAATAAAATTATATTTTATTATATTAAATTTAATTAAAATTAAATTTTAATTTATATTTAATTTAATTTATATTATATATATATTATAATTTTATTTTAAAAATGTATAAAATATCCTTTTTTGCAGCTATCCGCAGTACCTACGAGTTTTAAAATACTCACAGGTATATTCTAAACGGATACCCACACGGATAGCAGGTACAATTTTATCTTACAGGTCCGATTGTGAGTCCGTACCTAACCCGATCCGATGTCATATCTATCTACAAGGTATAGAAAAATAAAATACATACAGGTATACTAGTAATAAGAATGTTTAATGTCTCAATAGGTCCTTATTTTCGCCCAGAATCTCAAATATGTCCCTTTCTTTTTCGGCGTCTCAATTAAGTCCTTATTTTCTTAAAATTGAATCAAATATGACCTTTCCGTCAAATTGAGATGACGCCGTTAAAACGTGTATCTTGACAGTTTAGTTTTTTATTATGTGACATTGAAAATGTAACTGAATTGTATTTTTTTAATTTTTGAATTAAAAAATGAAGTATAATCTTTATATTTCATTTTTTAATTCAAAAATAAAAAAAATACAATTCAGTCACGTTTTTAATGCCACGTAATAAAGCTACACTGTCAGCATATCCTTCCTAAACATAATAAGAAAGATATCAAATAATCTATTACTGGAAAAAAAATTCATTTTTTAATTTTTCCCTTTAAATAAAAATTATTTTAAATTAAAAATAAAAAATATTTAAAACAAAAAAAAAATGATCAATTTTATATTTTAGGTTACAGTTTCTTTAAATTTAACTGTTTTTTCAATTTGATATTTTCTAAAACTTAACTATTTTTTGATTAAAAAATTACCTACAATAAAATAATAAAAAATATTTATATTTAATTTTATAATTATAATAAAAACAATAATAATAATTCTATTATATTTTATTATCATGAATAAAAGTGAACATGCCATTTATTTTCACTAATTTTAACAGTGAGAATAATGATTTGGCTGGGACATATATTATTTGAGTTCCTTTTAAAAAAAATCACATCCAATTTTACCTATGGCTCTATTTTTATTTTTATTCTTTTATTTTTTTCATTTAAAAAATTGTCACTTGTCACATCATTATATCACGTGACAATATCTTTTTTATCAGAAAAATATATATGATAAAATAAAGTACTAAAACTTTTTTTGTAAAAAGCGTACAAGGTACCACCTCATAGGTTATCCATGTTATAAGTACCAATACACAAACTTATAATCATACAAGTAAATGAAAAAGAACTTATCCAAAGAAAATACTAAACAAACACAACTTGAAACATGTCCCAGGTTGAATCAGAATAGAGAGAGATATAATGTGCTTAAGGCATGTAAATATCATGTATAGTGCCGTATATTTAATTCAAATTTTATATTTAAAATTTTGATTTAATTGAATTAATATATTTTGAAATTTTCACTGGAATTTCAATTTTATTTTCCAATTTAAATATAAAAACGTATTTTAAAAAATATAAATGTAAAATAAAACTTGTGATTTTTGTGACATCCCAAAATATAGCATACACTTGTATAATTTAAGACGTCAACATAAATGATAATAGAAAACAGTTGAGAATGTTTAAGTAATTAAATTAGAATTACAGTAATCCAGAAAATTTAGAGGAAATAAAAAATGTGGAAATGACAAGTATTTCAAAATGCAACAGTACTCAAGAAGGGCACAACAGCCTAGAAAATTCCTAAGAGAACTAAGGGGCAGCAGCAGTGTCATCATTCTCCTCCAAGGCGTTCTCAACGGAGACCTCATTTTCCTCTGCTCACATCCAAGAATAGATAATCATCGCAACAGGAAGTCAAACAACATACATAAACACAGACAACAAAGGCAAGGGTGAGCTAATTATATAAATTCATACAATTGTATTAAACATGTAACATACAAGCACAACTTATATCAAACAGATTCAGAAATATCACTTAAGCATGCAATTTCTAGACTTGACTCATCCGGACTTTAAAATGAGAGTCGGGCTATGGCGAGTCTTGCACCCGTGGTGACTTATGAAACTTGGGTTCCCCACCCTGCCACACTCACGAGGTTAGTCCGTTCCGCGCCTTGAGGCATACTGGGAGCCCCCAAGACTAAGGACCTCCTGCTACTTCTCACCACATGGTTCAACCTCTCTAAGTGAGTTTGATTGACCATGAAGCGTCAAAATGACTCCCAAGGCTGAGCCTCTACTTTCATTTTAAAACACTAAGGATCTCACTGAGAGATTATATATTTACCACCATCAACGCACTATAAATCATGTTTTATTCCTTCCCAATTCACATACTTTTGAACCACAATTCACAATTCCAAACATATACATAATCTCAACACTATACATTATCACCAATCACAAGTTATTCCTTCACATCCTCTTTCATCTTAACATCGACATCTAATAAACTTTTCTAAATTTTACTCATTCTTCCAATCCAAAATGGAACCATACTAGGACCGAATTTACCATACCAAAGAATCCCCTGCTGTACCTATTAATTTTTTTCTACAACCTTATGTTTCTAAACCCACTTAAATTCTAATAATTACTCGCCTTTTTTTTATAAAACTCCTGTGCATAATTCTCAATGTTTCGTATCATCATAATAAATTCAAGCTTATTCTATCTTTATATAAAATAAATAAATAAATAAATAAATAAAACGAAATAAATCACGTAAATGGTTTAATTAAAAGCATGGAATACTTACTGCAATGCATATATTACTTCATGATAACAATTATTTAATAACATTGTTATATTATGCATGCCACCTATTATACTGATACTTTTCAAGAATTCATTACGAGAATCACCTATCATTTCATGATTAAAAATATTATTTGATAACATTAATATAATTTAAGACATTCCAACACATACTGGACTTTGTCATTAGCCAAATAAAAGTTACATAAACCTAATAAAACAAAAGGCAAAACCAATCTTTATTCATTCTAAATTAACAACACAACTCCTTATTCATTGTTTTCTCTCAAAGTTTAACACCTATGAAGATTTTTAAATCATGTCATAATTTCTTTTTTTTTAACTAACCTGCGACTCATTCTCACCTACCATTTTCTCTCACATTTTTCTTAAATTTTCACCTAAAGCAACACATCCCATTTTTTATTTTTTTTACTTCTTTCTCTTTCTCATACTTTTCTCTGTACATTCTTCATTCTCTGCTTCTATTTTTTTCTCCAATTTTATTCTTTAGTCTTTACTTCTCTCTTCCTTTCTCAAAATTTCCCTTTTATACTCTTTCACCAACCAAACTTCTCCTTCTATCTCCAGCCCACGTTTTCTTCTTTTCTTTTAATTCTCCATTCAAACACCATCCAATACCCATTGCTCACACATACACTGTTCTCTCCTTTTCAAGTTTTTTTTTTTTAATCCAACAGACATCCTAATGTATGTTTTTAGTTTCGTGTATGGTTCTCCCTCCCTTGTCTTACCCATATACTTCAAACTTCAAGCATTCTATTTTATAAACAAATCACGTAACTCTTCATAACCTTTTACCATAAAATAAACCCCTCTCCTTTACATAACCCTTACAACTCACATCCAATTTCTCTATTTCTCCACTTACGTACCACATACAACCCGTGCCTCTTCTTTCCTTGTGCTCTCCTTCACCACTGACCCACCTTTATACAAAAACAATTCATCACTTACTCATCCTACTTTTACATTCCAGTATCCTACCATTTCCTCTCTTCCTCTTTTTAATTAAATATACGTTCAAAGCCCATCCCAAATTATTCACTCTGCTGCACTTCATTTCCGAACACCAAAACAGCTCATTCAACATGTTCAATTTCAGTACTTTGACACAAACCACTCAAACACAAAAACATACGGTCAAGTTGAACAACATAATATTTCATAAATTACATACATACCAAACAATGATTTAAAACATATAATCAACTCCCCTTACTTGGAAAGCTAAAATCAAAATTCAGAGAATGCCCCCAACGGTGACCTTGACACTGCGCTCACTGGACAAAACATATAAATCACCAATTTGGTGATAGAATAAACTTTTTAGAGCTGGAACATAATGGACATAAAAGTGAAACGTGGAAAGTACATGCAACCAGAAAAATTGGTTGCCCTAGGTTAAGAACAGTAAAGAAGAAAAGGGGAAATTTTCTTACCTGACGAAACAAGAAACCTATCGGATGGTTTCGTAGCTCTTGACTCAGGAACAAGGAAGCACCACTAATTTAGGATTCAATCGGTGGAATTTGCTGGAATCCTAAAGAGAAGTCAGAGAAA
Source organism: Vigna mungo (assembly GCA_036885675.1). Lineage (NCBI taxonomy): Eukaryota > Viridiplantae > Streptophyta > Magnoliopsida > Fabales > Fabaceae > Vigna > Vigna mungo. The sequence continues at coordinate 38,623,383 of CP144692.1, read as the reverse complement.
ATTCTGATTAGGGCACAAGGGTTCTTTTTAGAGAGAGAAGGGAATGAAGAATGAAAGTCTGAATTGGAGAAAGGGACCCCTCTTAAGGCCATGTGTCCAATTCGAGTGGGCCTTCTGCCCTTATTAGGCCCAATGACTTATTTATTTTTCTGAGGCCCTTACAATTTTTAATGTGATAAATATTAAAATTTAAAAATTATAAGTGTTATTCAACATTTACAATTTTAATATTTTTAAAAAAATTATAAGTTTAAAGTAGTTTTTTTAAACGTAAAAAATAAAAATAATTTGAACATTTAAGTAAAATGATTTGATGTATAAATTTTAAAACATTATTTTAATATGTATATATAAGTTATAAATAATTTTAATTATTAATTTGGTGTCTCATTGCAAAAGGACAAATTTTTTCCATTTAAAAAAAAAATCAGACTCAATTTAGTCAATATTAGAAATACAGGAACTAAATTGAATACAAAACGTTATGTGGTAGTGACACGTGCTACTTGTTAGATTGTGACAATAATATATCTCAATCAAAAGGAGTGAAATGGTTTGAAAACTCATTTTAACTTTCTTTAAAAAGTTTATAGTGTATATGGTTGTTTTTAATGAATTTTTTAACACTACAGAGATTTAACAAGATAATAAGCAAGATTCATGAAAGAAAACAACACAAAATTTATATTAGTTTAACTCTTCAAGAGTTTACATTCAGTCTTCTTTCAACAACCTGAGTTGGAAGAAAATTCACTAATATCAAGTGTCAAGATTTATAGAATACAAGATTCACCTATGTACTCTCACTCTCTCAATCACAACAAAAACACAATCCTAAAGTGAGGCTACGCACAATCACTTTAGAAGCATTCCCTCCAGAACAAGACAACTAGAATACACAAAGACAAAACCTGATCACCACAAGTGCACGTATTACAAGGAACTCAAATGCAGACTCTTGCTTGATCTTTCCTCTCACTCTTGCTTCTCCAAGAAAGCTTTAAGACCACTCAAGACAATGCTTTTAGTTCATAATTGACAGCTCTAATAATGTTTTTATGCTTACAAAAGAAATAAACTGTATATATATATATATATATATATATATATATATATGTATGTATGTATGTATGTATATATATGTATGTATGTATACACACACACACGAATGTACGTATGTATGTATATATCTGTCAAATTTAATCCATTATGTTTTTTCGTTAATCGATTAAATTTACACATTGTTGTAATCAATTAGGTGTTTTTCTTTATCGATTAAAACAAAGAGAAATCTTCCTGATGTGCATCATATCATCTTAATCAATTAGATAATTTTCTTAATCGATTAAAATTTATACACAGTTTTAATCGATAAGCTGTTTTACTTAATCAATTAAAACAATGAGTGAAGTCCATATTTTTACCGTTTTAACACTTAGCACATTTTCACAACCTATTTAGCCAAGAACGGAACATTAATTATCATCATAAAAAACACTTATCTATGTGTTATCAAATTACTTTGAGTTACTTAGTTTGAAGGACTTGAAAGGCTTCCCTTTCAACAATACTATCAGTTTCATATGACACAACCCTGATTTGACACATGATATCTTTTTAACTTAAAATAAAAATAAATTAAAATACTAGGAGTTGATACATGATATATATGGACACAACATTAAGGTCAAGGGAAAAATAAAATTATATCATTTTAAAGAAAAAAATACTTAATTAAAAAAAATAATTAAAAAACCGAATTGAATTATGCAAATGAATATAGAACCAAAAGACCAATTAAGCCTTATCCTAATATTTTTAAGGATTTCAATGTTCATTTAATTTAGTTTCTTTATGATGTATTTGAAAATTAGCTTAACTTATTGTATAAGAAATGTTTGGTAAAATATATATTTAAATATAAAATAATATAAAAAGTGCAGTTATATAAGTTTTATTATGTAAATAAAATTTGTATATTTTTTTAAAAAATATTATTATGTAATTATGATTTTTTATTTTTAATAATTAATTTTTATTAAACATTTTAGTATTTTATATTATTTTCTAATATTATATATATATATATATATATATATATATTTAAATAACTCATTTTATTACCTACATTAATTATATTATATCATTAATTATTACATTATTTTTTACTATTTATTAAGTATTTTTTAATTAGTTTGTGAATTAGAGTTTAAATTGATCTCAAATTTAGACACTAATTTATTGGTAACTACAACTTTTCTAGTTAAGATTAAAGATTGTAAAATCCTAGAAAATGGTATTTTTAGTACAACGATTATTTTAATATTAAACATTTATTATAAATAGTTTTGTTATAAACGAGTTTCATTATTTTAAAACGTATCATCTCTCTAGAAACCACTTTTCTAGAGTTCTCTACCTTCTATCTAAGAGTTCTAACTCCTGAGTCATCTCTTGGACGATCATGAGGTGTCTAGACGATCACGATGTCAAGGTCTACAAATCCAACCAACTAGTTTCTGTTTTAAAACAACTAAGTTTCTACTCGTTTTTATGTCCTCTTTGCTTCGGTCAATGATCATGCACAGAACTGTTATGCATGTATCATTTAGTTCTCTTTTCTTGCTCTTGGTGAATTTAGAGTTCTAAGAACTTTTGTCCGTTTCAATTTTGGTGCCTTGTATGTCCGTTTAGGGATTTCTTGCTTTCCAAGCGACCGGCGGGACGCTTTTGTGGGTTGATCTGTTATTTTAAGGTAAGAGAAGCTAGACTCTGTTTTAGTTGTGTTTGTAGTGTAAATTTAGTAATTATATAAATTTTAGACGTTTTAGTAAAAATTGGTGTTTGGATAAATTTGACGTATGTAAATTGATGTTTTTAAAGATATGGTGTTATTTAATTGATGTGATAATATGTTTGTTGTTGTATGTTGTTTAAATTGTGTGTGATAAGGATATTTGATTGTTTCAAACAGAATTCAAGTGGTTGTGAGAGTATTGGTCAAGTTACTTAGATTTTTAGCTTAAAAGAAGGGGTTTTGGGTAGTGAGATTTAGAAATAGGCATGAGAATGTTATGAGAACTATTTTGGTACTGTCATGAGGTAATTTGAAACTTGTTAGGAGGGTTAGATAGTTAAAAACTGTGTGAATTAAAAAGGGTGGTATAAAGGGGTTGTTTTCAAGTGTTTTTCGTGTAAAAAGAGGGTGTTGAGTAGTGAAATCTTAAGGTAAGTGTGCTGCAGTATTTTGGAAGGTTATAGGTATGTTATCACACTTATTAGGACTTGTCTAAGTGCTTAAATCAATAAAATCTGTTAGGAAATGGTAAATGACTTCATAGGTTGAGATTTTAGCCCATTTTAGAGGCTTTTAGGGGTGAAAATGAGAAGTAATGTAACTGGAAAAAATATGAGGTTTTAGAGAGTGCTAACAAGTATATTTGGACTGTTTTATGCAGGTTATAAATTGATTTGGAAGTTTAAAGGTGTAAAAACTGAAATTTGGCATCTTATAGGAGTGAAAAATGAGTTTTCAAGTGTCAATTTGAGTGACAGTAGGGTTCTCTAAGTTTTCTCAAGTTCTGGAGGGTCCTAGAGGTCTTTAGAAGTTGAGGGTAGGGTCTTCAAGGTCCAATTCGAAGTAGTTTTGCTACTGTCATGGCGTTGGGCGCCCCTGTGGGGGCGTTGGGCGTCACTTGACAGTACTGTAACATTTTTGGGGGGTTTTCAAGATTCTGGATGTCCGTTTTGGACGTTTTTTAGGTTGCTTTGGGGGTTTTGGATCTTCCGGAGCTGCTGGTGATGGTTTCAAAGATGTTTTCTATGTATGAGTTTAAAGGAGTTTTGTGTTATTTAGTGATTCTTCTTGGACTGTTCTTCTGTATTATTGTATAAGGAATGATTTCATGTGATTTTTTATGACTTGTTGGGTTGCTTATGGTACTTTGATGCATGATAAGTGATGATATATGTTGATATTCAAATGTGAAAGTGTATGGATATATGTATACGATTTCAAAATGGATTCAATGTAAAGGTGGAGTGACATCAATGGTTTCAAAGTTGTGAACATGGGTTCCACGGAGGAACTCCTTCGGTATGGTTTCAAGTATTGATAATATGAATGGCCGGAGTTAGTCAGGGGTTTATCCTGACATTCTAATGATAATCCAAACTCAAGTAGAGAGTGATGAATCATGTGGTGAGAATAACATGAGGTCCTAGTCTAGGAGCTTTATCTTGGCATAAGGCGAGTGATAATGGACTAACCTAGTGTGGTAGCTTGAGGTGGTCCAATTGTTCCACCACACCGGTGCAAAAACCTCTGTAACTCGATATTCCATACAATATCTAGATAGTTAGTCTAGGTCTTTGCATGTTAAGATGTTTGGGTTGATGTATGTGATATAAATTATTTATGTATGTTATATTATAAAGGTGATATGATTTGTCTTGTATATAGTTTATCCTTACTCTGTGTTTGTCTGTCTGTATTTTTTTTTTCTTTTGCAATGATCACCTTAACCGGTGTAAGCTTAGGGAGGACATCTTTTAGGGGATTTATTGGTTTATAGAGAAAGAAGTAACATGATATAAAGTTTTGTTCTTCAAGGGTGAAATCTTTTGCTCTAGTAGTTTGTAGTTTTCTGGTAAGTTATCATCCATGTAATGTTTTATTTTGGTAGTTTTATTCTACTAAAATGGAATGTTACAAAGATCAATTTAGACTCTAATTCATTAATCAATTATAATTTTTTATGTATAATAAAGACTATTTTAAATACAATAATTTTTAATTTATAAATTAATATCCAAATTAGTCACTATAACAACTAATTATTTTTAATTTTTAAAATTAGTTACTATTTAATTATTTTCTTGTGATGTATTTATATGTAATTTGTAATTTAAAAAAATATTCATTAAATTTATTTAAATAATTTTAAGATTCTTTTATTAAACTTGATTTAAACAATAAATACTTTTAATTCAACTATTAAATTAGTCAATAAATTAGTAACTCGAAATGAATTAAAATAACTTTCTTATTAACTTGTGGGGATGTAGAAGTTATGTTGTTTTGTAACGTATCAAAAGTATAGTAAAACAATAAAAGAAAAAGAAGAACGGATAAGAAAGAGAAAGAAACATGTGGTGTGTTTATCCACTTCCCTTGATTATTAATCAGATATCAATTTAGATACTCATTTCCTTGGTTCTTAAAACCTTGGTAAGTAATGTTAGAGATCAGTTTAGAGTCTAATTCACAAACAATTTATTTTTTATTTATAATAGAGATTATTTATATATCAATAATATTTAATTTTATTAATTGGTATATAAATTAGTCACTAATTATTTTTAGTCTTTAAAATTTATTGCTATATAAAGATTTTCTTGTAGTGGGTTTTGAAAAGGTTATTTTAAAATAAGGGAAGCTAGTAAAAATTAAAAATATTAATGTTTCTAATTTATGGTGATAATGATAAAGGTCGTCATAAGTGTTTGTGATATTGAACTTTATTTGTAAAAGTATCAATTTGAGTTTAGTGTATCAAATTGATCAATTTGTATTATTTGAACAAATTTTTGACTAATTAAGACTTTATTTTAACACAAGGAAAAGATAAAATAACTCAATTAGACCCAATGGACCAATCTAATATGTAAATCAAATTTTGTTATTTTGTAATCTCATTGGGTGGGACCTAAGACGCGTTAGGCATGAGTGGAAATTTATTCTTCCAACGAGTGTAGCTCTCTTTATTCGCAGGGTGGGCTTTGGACTCGTTGGCTAAGTCCAACGATTTTGTTCGAGTTAAAAATACTTTCTTTTTAATAGATTTTTCTTTTAAAAATTTCTTTGATAAATATATAAAATTACTTTGAATAAAAGCAAATAGATAAAGGAGAGATAGGTAGAGAAAAATTACACAAGTAATTTTTATAGTGGTTTAGATCCGACATCCAGATGTTAATCTCTTTAAAGAAGAGATTAATCAAACACTAAAAATAAACCAGAACTTATAATACACAGTAGAGTAGAGGTTTAGGGTTCACCTCTCTTGACAAACAAGAGATGATAAACACTTCCTTTTGACACATAAAAGGATGAATGAACTTAACCTTGCAAAAACATATATGCATAGTCTTAGACACACTAAATGAGGCATTTCCTTCTATCAATGGAAGGGTTTCACAAGTGCGCACACTTTTTGCACAGAGAGTTTCTTAAGACAAACTTTTAAACTTCTTAGCAAAAGTTAAATATTAAATGTTTAGTGACAAGGTATGTATAGACTCAACTTAAAAAATAGGTTAGAATGTGAAGGTCTCTTCGCAACTACCATGATCTAAGGAAATAATTGATTATTCCATAGGCACTTGTTAATTCTGAACATTTACTAGGATAGTTAAGTTTAGTATCCAACTTTTTGTTTGATTTGATAGATGCTTTTGGCATCCACTTTGAGTTTATAGATGTTGTAGAGTTTTGAATGTTGTAGTATCATACACTTCAATTTCCTAGATGTTGTAGAGTTCCAGATGCTACAATACCAGACACTTCAGGTTCTTAAACGTTGCAAAGTTCTAGACGCTGCAATACCAGACCTTGTAAAGCTCCAGATGTTGTAACTCTCAAGACATTGTAAAGCTCTAAACGTTGTCCAGACACTGTAAAGCTCTAGATGTTATCCATATGCTATAAAGTTCTAGACGTTGTAACTGTCCAAACATTATAAAGCTTTAGACGTTGTAAATATAAGTCTTCAATAATTGAATTTTCTCTTTTAAACCAAATCATTTTTTAAGTCTTTAATCTTTTTCCAAGACATCATCATCAAAATCATCTTCTACTTTTGCTAACAATCTCCCTCTTTATGACGATGATCAAAAACGTTTTTGAAGACTTGTGTTTTAACTTGTTCTTAATCAAGCACTTAAAAAAACAAAATTATTTCATGATAAGGATAATTAACATTATATCACGAGTCTCTAATAACGATTGATTTTACGTGTCTTTGTGGGTATACTTTGTGAATAAATCAACTCCTTCATAGCTTTTACCTTGTTTTATCCTCAAGTTTAATGTGTTTTCTAGTTTTCTTGTGTTTTATTTAGTATATTCTTGTTTTTAGCTCTAATCTCTTTGTTTGAGTGTGTGAAATAAATTAATAGGAAGTCATTCTAGTGGAGGAAAACAAGCAAGAACTCAAGGGAACATGTTTTGGGACAATAAAAGATTAATTTGAAGCAAATACCCATGTTGGACACCTTTGGAATTGCACAAGAACTTAAATTTTAGAATGTTGTCAAAACTGCTTGTAACTGAGTGGTAGCTGAGTGGCAACTGAGCTATATGTCTCTAGAATGTTGCAGCTAAGGTGCAGCTGAGCTACTAGTCTCTGGATTGCTGGCGCTGAGGTGCAGTTGAGCGCCCTACTCTTTGGAATGCTGTCGCTAGGGTGTAACTGAGGTGCAGTTGAGTGGTAGCGACGCTGTTGTGTCAAAATGGGTTATTTAAACACGGGTCTCGCGATTTTTTGGGCATTCTTCTCCTCCTACACTTCATTCTTCACCTAGAGAGATTGGGAGAGGCCATTGAAGGTTGTTTGGGGTGTTAGGAAGCTCTCCCACTCCTCCTCGGGTCTTCAAGCTTCATCAATGGTGATTTTGCCCCTTTTGGGTTGAGGAAGAAGATGGGTCACAAATTGGAGATGGAATTGCGAAGGGGAGGCGTAAATGGAGCATGGAGCAGCTGCCAAGAACCTTGGGAAAGGCCTTGCATCTTCTCTTTGGTTCCAATTTCTTCCCTATCTCTTCAATTTTGTAGAACCCTAAGTTCTCCACCATGGAGGGCTTTTCCTATTTGTTGATATTAGTTGTAAACCATGGAATTCTTATGTATTTTGTGATGTTAATGATATATGCTTTTCTAATTCATGTAGTATTTAATTTCTATGCTTAATGTTTGCTTTGGATTGATCACTCATGCATGAATTTTGGTTCTTGATGTATTGAGAAATATGATTGAACCTAGAATTGAAATTGAATACCTATTGGATGTTTGTGAATGCATGAGAATGAAATGGATGAATTCTAGTCTTGACAAATTGTAAATACACTATGTTAAATTTCTTGCACATCAACTGTTTGATAAAATACCAAAAAGAGTTTCTTGTGTTTTTTGTGCACTTTTATGTCTAATTGAGTTATAAAAAGAAGAGTTGTCATGTGTTGCACAAGTCCCTTGAGAGAGAAAGATATTTATTACTTGCTACGCTGCAACCGGAGCACTTGCCATTGGTTTTGTAGCCAACGGTCTCTTAATTAATTCTCCCTTTTTTTTTTACCATAAACAAAAAGTAGAGTAACTTCCCCTCAATTTAGCAACCCAATCATCAAGAAACTCCAAAATTTTGTCAATATAAAAAAAATATTTTATTTAAAATGTTTGCATAACATAAGCATACAATACGTAAAATTATGCACTAGATTCATCATCATATTCCTCTTCTACTAATTGATAGAAATACATAGCAGAATTTTATGAAAAACTGAATTTCAGACAATTTTAAACTTCTAAGACATATCTAGAATTCCTAAGTCTCCAAACGTTGTAACTCTCCAAATGCTATAAAGCTTTAGACTTTGTAAATACAAGTCTTCAATAACTGAATTTTCTCTTTTAAACCAAATCAATTTTTAAGTCTTTAATCTTTCTTTAGGACATCATCATCAAAATTCATCTTCTTCTTTTACCAACACCTTGGTCGTTAAATGAGAAGAAAGAACCACTAGGTGTCAAAGAGGGATAAATTTTTAGTGAACTCTAAGGATTTGGGGCGATGGGCGTACACTAACCGCTAATGTAGGCTTTGTGCTAACAAATATGAAACTTAAGTTCCAAGGAGCTTTGACTTTATTTTTGTTGGTCGAGTTTAGTGGCTTGTTGGAAGTTGAGTTCTAAAGATTGCTCAATGATTGAGCAAATAAGCTAGCTGGACGAGTAGAACCTCTGGTTGGGTGAGCATGGTTTTTAGGTGACCAAACAATGGTTCAACAACTTTAAAAATATGTTTTCTTAATTCTTTTGAATACATATAAATTTGAATGATTGTTTGAGAAAATAGTTTGTTTTAAATGTTAAAATGATTATATAATTCATAATTTTGATATATTGTAATTGAGTAGTATATTAATAAAGTGGAAAAGAAATGATGACTTATTAAAATTTAAATTGAAATGAAGAATATGTGATTATTCATATGTAGTGATTCTAGTTGATGTAAGATGCATATGTATAACATGGTGTGATAAATTAAGCTCATATAAGAATGTGATGACCTTGTTTAAGACTATGAAAATTGTGGTGCTAGACCCAATATTGATTAAGTCCTTTAAGTCAAGAGTCAATTAGATTAGGTCTAAAGTGACATTCTGATAGGTGTGGATCAATTGTTTTTAGCCTCATGTTTCTACAATGTTAAGGCTAAGGGGGTTGTGTGGTGTTAGGCCCATTGTAGATTGGGTTGTTAAGCCCAATGAAAATTTTGTCGATAAAATTAAGGCTTAAAAGGATAGTAGAAAAATGGCCCGTTATCGTTATTGTCATATGGCTATTATGAATAAGAAATAAAGAGTTGTATGATAAAGAAGAAACATAACGAAACATTTTATTATAGTAAATCAAAGGTTAAAGGATATAAGAATTCAAAGGGTCGGGGAAGAGAGGATGGAGAGGAACTCAAAAATGGAAAAAGGGCATATTACTTTTCAATGCTTTTGCTTGATTAATCCTAATAAGCTTCATCTAAGAACAAAAATAAGTGGTTTAAGATTTTGAAAATAATATAGGGTGTGTGTGTGTGGCTAAGTAGGGCCAGGGTGTTAGTCATAATATACTTTTTTATGTGACTGTTGTGAATGTAATGACTCTTAGGGGAGTACTATATTGATGTGATGTTAGACAATTTATTGAGAGAGATTCCTTATAAAGACTATCCTAACTATGCTAGTATTGGACTCAGGTAAAGGAAGATATCTAGTTGTGAGAGTCGAAGAAAAATCCTACAATTTGGAACTTTTTTATAAAGACTATCTTAACTATGCTAGTATTGGATTCACGTAAAGGAAAATATCTAGTTGTGATACTCGAAGGAATTTCCTACAATTTGAAACTTTGTTATGAAAAAAGGACTAAGTCTCATAAATATAAGGAACTTAGCCTGATTATACTTGAGACGTGTTGTGGGTCCTGGTATATGAATTTATAGTTATATCTCTTAAGAGACAAGAGTGAGTTATGATAGGTGCAAAGTTTCTAAGTTTGTTTAATATATTGGTCTTTCAGAGATAAAGTCAAATGTCTATGATTGAGCCATAAAGACTGTGTTGTGGGATAAATAATTGATTCTTGATATGAATTGTTGATATTGAGTTTGTGATGATAATGTTATGTGTAGTATTGTTTAATTTTCACTAACTTATCATTTGTTTATAGTGTCGTGATATTCACCTAGATAATCTTACATTACATGTGAGAAAAAAAAATCATGTAGATGGTGAAGGGAAACAACAATGAAGTTCCAAAGCTTTTAGAAATATTAGAATAGAATGTATATATATGTATATACTTTTATATTTTAAATTTCTCTTTAAGAACGTAATATATATATATTATTTTTGAAAAAGTTTAGAGGACTATAAATATATTATGTATATGTATATTTCTTGAAAGATTACAAATATGTTTTCTATAAAATAAAATTCAATTAACTAATTTTCTATTTATAATTCAATTTTTTTAATAATAAAATAATCAAGTTTTATTTAGAAAAACTACTCTTATCTATTTTCTTCTTTTATTATTGTTACATTAATCAAATTTAATAAGTACATGGAGCTTTTATAAGAAGTAATTTTACCTTGACTCATTCCTAAGAAATTTGATCACTAATCATAAAATAAAATATTTATTATATCAATATTTTTTATTTATTGACCCTATGTATTTTATTTATAAGTAAAAATTAATATAATGAATATTGTACTTTATTTTTTATTAATATTTATTTTTAATTTAATACATATTTGAAGGAAAAGTCTTGATGAGTATCCACATGAAAGAAAAAAATAAGAAGAAAAACATGAAAAAAAAAACAGCATATGAATGAGTTAAAAATTAGATTTTGAAAATGTTATTATTACAAATCAGTTCTCCTAAGTTAGATTTAGTTTATGAAGAAGTTAATTTCATTTTTTCTTCAAAAATGTTTTTGAGGAGTTTCTTCCAACAAGCTCTTAGTTAATTTTTTCTAATTAATAATAAATGTAATAACTATTCTTGCAGTGCATTAATTCGATTATTATTAATGTAGTAATAAACTTTAAATATATTAATTTATGCATTTAATGTGGGCAAACAATCTCTTCTATAAAAAGAAAAAAGATGAATGTGAGTATATCAAGTGTTCATCTTTTGGTTTCTAAGAATTGTTGTCTTAAATCATGTCCATGAATACCCAAAACATTCTTAACATCGCTCATCGCCTAATTGCTTCCAACTCTGGAGAAGATCCTAACCAAAACAACAGAAATGGTTATAGATGTTTAATTTGCAACCTTGTTTTCCTTACCTTTCAAGCACTCATACTTCATGTTGAGTCTCATTTTTCTCTTGAAGATCCTGCTATAAGAGCTCAATATTCACCAAATCAGGTGAACTCTCGAAGGGAAGTGATTCCAAACCCTTTACACCCAAACTTTTCTAGATTAATGCTCATGCATGAAACAAATGTCTTTCTCAACAACAATAGGGTTTTTCAGCCACCACCTGAACAACCAATGGTGATGCAGGAAGCTCAATTGTCTGTTAACAATAGGCTTTTTCATGCACAACCAGAACAACCTAGGGTGGTACCTCAATCTAGAGCAACCTATGTTACCCAAAGTGGGGCTGCTGCTTCTCGATATCTCCAAGGTTCACCATATTCTACGTTACCTGCAAGCAGTGATGTTATTGAAGTGGCACAATTACTTCTTGATGCAATCCATGAAAGGGAGATGGAGGTTTCTCCAATTGATGGAACTAAACCATACATCAATCTATTGGATAAACCTATCAATGTTGAGAATTTCAATCAAGATATCATCAATGGTGAAGCACTGGATCTTTCTTTAAGGCTATAAATCTTCAAAGCCTTGTTTGTTTAGTATCATCTTGAATTATATATGATGTTGAAGTCTTACCATTTGATTCTCATTTTGGTTTCATGTCTTATATACAGAGATGAGAACAAATTATATGGAATAAAAGTGTTTATTTAATATTTGAGTGTGATTTTCCTATTTCATCATTGAATCTTGATTTTCAGTAACATTAAAGATTGAACCTATATTTGTAGTGTCAATTGAGGTGTACTCAAATCAGGATCAACGATCTATAAATACATGGTATTTAAGATTTTGATCAAGACGGATCCAAATTTTAAAATTCATTATTTCAAATTCACATAAATATATAAAAGATGAAAGATTTTTGAAGAATAAAAATATCAATTGAGATTTTTACGTCCTCGAATTTTTATGAAGTATTTTCTTTTTCTATTATCAAATCTTGTTTTGCTCCTTTTACTCAAGTTTTTAAATTATGATTATAATAATGATTTAAAAATTTCGGTATGACACATGAATTTGGTGTGAATAATTGACCAAATTGGTAAAAAAACATGTATAACTTAGACTACATAATATATAATTTTTCCTTAATGAATTTGTCTTTGATAAAAAAATCCATCACGGACATAAAAGTTTGGTTCATCTTAGTGACTGTTTAAGACCATTGTGGGAACAACAATCACAACATCACACCCACAACAACAATGGTATAAGTAAAGTCACCATACACTTAAATGAAAATATACCATATGAAAATAACTCACCCTTAAAAGGATATTTTTAGAAATAATCTAAGTGTGTTTAAGTTTCACATTAGCTAATAATAAAGTTAAACACCATATGAGAAAAATAATCTATCAACCTAATGTCTCTTAAGGTTTTAGGTTAAAAGTTATGCAATTCCTTATGTAGGTTTACTTCGGTCACATGTATATAATCTCCCTAATGAATCTTCTATGATAAAATACCTATAAAAAAATCATAGGACAATAAAGACAATAAATAAAATCACGCATCATAATAAAATATGTGAAAAAAAAACTTTATTTTCTCACTAACACACAAAAGTCACATTATCACAAACTCCTTATTATTAATAATAATAATAATAATAATAATAATAATAATAATAATAATAATAACATTAAATAAAATCATTTTCCGTCACAAATTTAATGGGATAATACGCCACAAATTATGACAAAATGATTCAATTAATTTAATGAATCATATATTTCTCAAAGCATAATAATTATCATTCAAAGCGAGTAATGATGATATTATTAAAAGCAATAACTCATACTTTAATTCATGAGAAACCGTCTCATTTAAATTTTGTTGATTACAATAAAATTTTAATGACTTAAAGTTGTAATAATGAGTAACGCATAAGAATTGATAGTTTGGGATGACGTAAATACGCGTTAAATGTTAAGTAACGTATACACTATTTAAGTAAAATTGTACATTTGTCAACATCCCAAGAAATCTTTGTGCATTTGGATTAGATTTTCTCCATGAGTCTCAAAATCATATTGTTGAAGACATAAGTTAATTTTTTTATTTAACAATATTCATCACTGATAATTCATAATTGTAAATCACTTCTTGTTCCCTAAAAATTAGAGCTGTCAAAATATGTCACAACCCGTGGGTCAACTCGGCTCACCATGGGTTCGGGCCGTGTTGGGTTTGAAGAAATTGTATTTTTTTATGTGGGTCAGATATCAACCCAGCTCATTTATACCCGACTCATGCGAGTTGAACCCGTGGTGGGTCGGGTTAGCCCACCAACCCACCTACCTAATTTTATTTTATTAAAATTTAATTTTAATTTTATAAAAAGATATTTATTTATTTTTGCTTGAAAAATTGTTTAAGTTTTCTATTTTCAAAATTAATTAAACACCGAGTGAAGACTGGGAGTGAAATTTGTTTAGATTTGTAATTTTTTTTATTTAAAAATTGTAATTAAGTAAGCCAATGAGCTAACCCGTTTACCCACCAACCCGTGGTGGGTCGGGCCGGGTTCAAATTTTTCTGCCTCGCTAATAAATGAGCCGGATTGAGTTAGCTCACTAAGTGACCAACCCATGGTATGCCGGGCCGGACCAGATTATCCGTTTTGACAACTCTACTAAAAATAGTATAAGACGACCTCACATACAAAAGAAAATAGGAAAATATTTTTACCATTATTTGTTTAATAATATTAAATACACATAAAACCATTTTGTTTCACAAACAAATTTTAACTACATTTCACTCTTAATTTTTTTCTCATTTATAAACTTTACCAAAACATCTTACTCCTATATTTTTCATCATTATTCATCACTAATAATTCAGAATTGTGAATCACTTCTTATTCACTAAAAATATTGTAATACAACTTGATTGACCTCACGTGCAAGAGAAAATAGAAAAATATTTTTACCATGATTTGTTTAATAATATTAAATACACATTAAACAATTTTGTTGCACAAACAAATTTTAACTACATTTCACTCTTAATATTTTTCTCATTTACAAACTTTACCAAAACATCTTACTCCCATATTTTTGCATCGTTAGCAATCCAACAAATTCTTAAATTTCAATAAAAAAATTATTTAATTTAATCTACCATATCAGTTTTACTATTTTTAAGAACTTTTATTAGAGCATTAACGATCATTTTCAAAAAACAAAATATTGTGTATGACACACAATTAAAAGAGTTCTACAATTATAATTCATAAATATTTTAGATGTTTAAAAAATTTGCTTAAGTACAATTGCTTGAAAAATAGGGATTAAAATGTTCACAAAATATTTAAGTAAAAACTCAACTCACTCTGAATAATTATCTAAGCATATATAGATAAATGTTCGAATCCTACATCTTTAAAACTATTACGTAAAATATTTTTACGAATGTGAACAATTGATGGAGATGACAACAAGTTAAATAGGAACAATTTTTATCATGTCACTAGTATATTCGAAATAAAATTCATTCTCATTTTTGTTTTTATATTCCGTCAATATTCAACATATATAATATATAAATCTTTTGTCTCGTCCTTCTCTCCGATCTTCATCTAGTAACGAGTATATTCATACTTATGTTTACATTCACTTTGTTACTCTTTGTCTACGTTTTCTAATTCTTTTAATATCAATTAATTTGTTTTTTATATAAAAAAACTAAAAATCATTGAAAAAAACATAATATTATCAAATATTTCATATCAAAATAACTTATTCTCATTTTTTTCAAAGTCAAATATTTAGGAGAAAATATAATTGTATAAATTTCAAATTAAAATACCAAATATCAATTGGATAAAAGTTAAATAATTATATAAAATATTACACAATCATACATAAATAAAATTTTATGACAACCAAATCATTTATTAATTTTTCAATATTAATAAAACAAAGTTGATAAAGTTAAAATGTTTTTGGTATCATATATGGAGGTTGACTGTCACATGTAATATCTTCCTAATGAATTCTCCTATGATAAAAATTGACGGCACAATTTGGTTTTCTAACTATCCTTTTCCAATCTAATTCATATTAACCTAATTAGGATTATTTTTTAATGGGCTTTATTACTTGTGTAGACATTTTTGTGAACATCTTATAAATTTTATCGGTACAATTGTTATTTATATCTCTCTTGATTATAAATATCAATTTTTTTTCTCTTCTTCTATTTATATAATTACCTCTTTTCTTTCTTTCTTGTGCCTATTTTTGGAGATTTTAACATTGCTTAAAGAAATAACTAAATTATAAAATATGATTTGATACAAACGTTACTTTATAACCCGATTTTGTGAAGTTGAATTACTATTAATAAATTATATTTTGTGATGAAAATATTGTGAATAATTCAAATATGAGTCTGAGTCTTACATTGCGTAATAACAAAGTTAAACACCATATAAAAAAAGACGGTTAAATCCAATACTTTGAGATTTTTTATTAAAAGTAGTATCAATCCCTTATTGAGATTGACTTAAGTAACATATATATAATCTCTCCTTAATGAATACTTCTCTGATAAAAAAATTCATCAAGGTATAAAAGTTTGGTTCGTCTGGGTGACCGACTTAAACTATTGTGGCAACAACAATAATAACACCACACCCATAACAATAATGATATAAGGTCACCATGCATTGGGAAAATATACCATATGAAAGGAACTCATCCTTAAAAGGATATTGTTGCACTAAAAAAAAAAGGTTTTATCGACAAACAAAATCTTTCAATAATAATCTTTTTTTGTTAGATTATTGATGACCACTAATCCGTTGGTAATACTTTTATTAGTAATCATTACCGACGGATGTTGACCTTCACTAATTATTGAAGAAGAAAAATAACCATATAATAAAAAGGACCTATAAACTCAATGCTTCTTAAGGTTTTTGGTTAAAAGTAATACAATCCCTTATATATGTTGACTTTGGTCACATATATATAATCTTTCTAATGAATCTCTTATGATAGAAAAAACCCATGAAAAAATTTACAGGATAAGAAAAATATAATTTTAACTATACTAAAGAAAATAAAAGTAAAATGCATCACAAAATATGTCACAAAAAACTTTATTTTTATTTTGCTAGTAACACAAAAAAGTCACACTATCACAAACTCTTTAATAATAATAATAATAATTACATTAAATAAAATCCTTTTCTATCACAAAATTTAACAGGATGATACGTCACAAATAATGACAAAATGTTTCAATTAATTCAATGAATCATATGTTAGTTGAAGCAAAATAATTTTCATTCAAAGAGAGATAATGATGGTAGCACTTAAAAAGATATAACTAATACTTTAATTAATTGGAAACCGTCTCACTTAAATGTTATTGATGTCAATGTGATTATATTTAATCACTTAAAATTGTAATAATGAGTAACGCATAAGAATTGATAGTTTGAGATGACATAAATCATAATGCTAATTCTTACCATTATTTAAGCATCATTTTAGTAGCAAAATCAACTCTTTTATAGCTTGTAACTTGCTTAATCCTTTTCTTTTGTCTTGTTTTCATAATAAGTGTGTTTTAGGCTACATTGACGTAACTTCATCACTAATCCCATTATTTTGTAGCTAAAATATGATTGGAAGAACCTCCACCAAAGTAAAGAATTGAACCAGCCACAAAAGCAAGTAAAATAGCAAAAAGAGAGAATTTTGGAATGTTGTGGCTGGGCTGCAGCTGAGCGCCCTGCTCTCTGGAAGTCTGCCGTTGGGGTGCAGCTGGGATACAGCTGAGCGCCCTGCTCTTTGGAAGGCTGTCGCTGGGGTACAGCTGAGCGCCCTGCTCTTTGGAAGGCTGTCGCTGGGGTACAGCTGAGCGCCCTGCTCTCTGGAAGGCTGCCGCTGGGGTGCAGCTGGGGTACAGCTGAGCGGCGACGATGTTGATGTGTAAAATTTGGTCTATTTAGACCTAAAACGCGAAGGGAAAGGGGTCTTTGGTTCTTTGGAGGTGCATCTCACTCAGAGGAGAACTTGGAGGGCTGCTAGGGCTCGTGGGAACACTCCCTTCTTCCTCTTTTGTTTTCTTCCATGGCCATTTTGTAAGCTTAAAGGCTCTCCATGGAAATGGAGAGCCAAACCCATCTTGTTAGGGATTGTTGTAGCCTATGAATTCTTGTGTAATGGATGATTGATTTGATTATATATATATGTCTTTTCCATCACTTGCTAGTATTCTTGTTTCCGATCTTAAAGCTTGCATGTAATAGTAATGTTCATGACTTGATTTTGGGGTTTCATGGATTATGGGGACGTAAGATGAAATCTTGAACTGAAACAAGGGTCCTTGTGGTCATTGATTCTAGGGATGGAAGATGATTCACATGTTGTCTTAAGATTCTAGCTCATTAATGCGAGTTTGCTTGTTAGGTTGCCAAGGGATTGGGATTTAATGAGAAAACCTAGGCTCTTTCACCTAAGGGATTAGGGTTAGAGTGTTTTAGTGGATTGACTTTAGTAAATTGATGGAGAGGAGATGAAATTGGGTATACACAAGAGTGAATTGGTGAAAACTAACCTTAACAATGTCATTTCACACCATTTCTAGTCTTTTCCATTCCTAGGTACCTTCAATACCAAAGTCCAAACTTGTAATTATTTGTGAATTTATCTCTTTGCACATATTCTTAAATGAATGTTTTGTTCTTGAGTCTAAATGAGTTGTTAATCGCACAATTCTCTAGTATTACGAGTCTCTTGGGAAAACGATATCTGGTCTTACCACGGTTTATTACTTGAAACGATTCGGTGCACTTGCCGAACCAACCAACAATAAATACGCGTTAAGTAAGTGAAACTTTAAGTAAAATTGTACATTTGTTAATATTTTAAAAAATTATTGGGCATTTGGGATCTTTCCATGAGTCCCAAAATTATATTGTTAAAGACATAATTTTTTTTTTTTTTACTATTCATCACTAATAATTCATAATTGTGAATCACTTCTTTTTCACTAAAAATATTGTAGTACAATTTGATTGACCTCTCACAGGAGAGAAAATAGGAAAATATTTTTACCATAATTTGTTTGATAATATTAAATACATACAAAACCATTTTGTTGCACAAACAAATTTTATACATTTCACTCTTGATATTTTTCTCATTTACAAACTTTACCAAAACATCTTACTCCCCTATTTTTGCATCATTAGCAATCCAACAAATTCTTAAATTTCAATAAAAAATTGTTTAATGTAATCTACCCTATCACCTATTTTTAAGAACTTCTTTGATTTAAGCATTAACAATCATTTTAAAAAAATACTTTATGTATGATACACAATTAAAAGAGTTCTACTATTATAATTCACAAATATTTTATACGTTTAAAAAAATTGTTTTAAGTATATTTGCTTGGAAAAATAAAGATTAAAGTGTTCACAAAACATCTAAGTAAAAATAACCATCGTATCCCACTCACTTTGAATAATTATTTAAGCATCTATGGATAATGACAAATGTTCGAATCTTACCTCTTTAAAACTATTACGTAAAATACTTTTACAATGTAGACAATTAATAAAAATGACAAGGAGGTAAATAGGAACAATTTCTATTGTCTCATTAGCATCTTTAAAATAAAATTCATTCTCATTTATATTCAATACATATTCAACATATATAATATATAAATTTTGTTGTCTCTCCCTTCTCTCAATCTTTATCGGATAACGAGTATATTCATACTCGTGTTCATATTTACTCGTACTGTTTGTGTACACATCCATTTTCTCATTATTTAAATATCAATTAATTAATTTTTTTATATAAAAAATTAAAAATCACTGCAAAAAAACATAATTTTATTAAATATTTAATATCAAAATAACTTATTTTCAAATTCAAATATTTAGAAGAAATTATAATTGTATAAATATCAAATTAGAATACCAAATAACAATTGAATAAAAGTGAAATAATTATATAAAATATTACACAATCACGTATAAATAAAATTTCATAACAATCAAAACATTTATTAACTTTACAATATTATAATACAATAAAGTTGATAGAGTTAAAATGTATTTGGTATATATATGGAGGTTGATAAGTCACATATATACAATATCTTCCTTCCTCTAATAAAAAAAATTAATCAATTTGTTCGTCCTAATTACCAGTTTAAACCATTCTGACAACAACAATAACACTACATCCAGGACAACAATGATATAAGTAAATATCACTATACAATTGAGAAAAATATATCATATAAAAAGGATTCACCCTTAAGAGAAGATTGTTAGAAATAACCTAAATATGAGTCTAAGTTCCACATTGAACAATAACAAAGTCAAACACTTTATAAAAAAAAGACCCATAAAATCATGCTTCATAAAATATTCGTGACAAAATTTGGAATATTTTGTTATTATCACAAACTCAACAACAACAACAACAACAACAACAACAATAATAATAATAATAATAATAATAATAATAATAATAATAATTGCATTAAATAAAATCATTTTCCATCAAAAAAAATTAATGGAATGATACATCACAAATTATGATAAAATGATTCAATGAATCATATGTTGCTTGAAACGTAATAATTGTCATTCAAAGTGAGATAATGATGGTATCACTTAAAAAGAAATAATTAATAATTTAATTAACTAAAAATCGTCTCACTTAAATGTTATTGATGTCAATGTGATTATATTTAATCACTTAAAATTGTAAAAACGAATAACGCCTAAGAGTTGGTAGTCTCTTGTATAATTGATGACTTAAACACGTTTAAAAAGAATTGTACATTTGTAAACATCTCAAAAAATAATTGTACATTTGAATTGGATCTTCACCATGAGTCCCAAAATCATATTGTTGAAGATGCAAGTTAAATTTTGATTTAACAATATTCATCACTAATAATTTATAATTGTGAAACACTTCCAACAGAAAGGTGAAAAATTATAAAATATTACACAATACACATAAATAAAATTTCGTGAGAACTAAATCATCTATTAATTTTTCAACATCAAAGAAACAAAGTTGATAAAGTTAAAAAATATTTTTAAAAAGTTACAAAAAGAAAATAAATGTTCAAAGTTTAAAAATATTTCGAATGTTTTGTTACTTCTTTTCTCTAAATTTTAATAAATTTATTTATATTCTAATAAAGATTATAATACAACATTTGAACAAAACCATAGGAAGAAAAACATATTAAACTAAAAATAACTCAAATTTAAACATAGATATTTCATCTTTTCAACATCAATATGTGTTGGATGGTGTAAGCAAGATTTGTAACAATAACATTCATTTGTTATATTATAATAAATGAAACACTTTTATGTGATTGTGGTGGTAAAATTATGAGAATAAAAATGATCAAATGTGTATCCATAACCTATTTCATACCATTGAATAAGATCGTACAAGGAAAAAAATACATTGGGCTTAAGAGTATGATGAGATGAAAATTTACTTGAAAATATGATAAAGTTTTTCGGATATCAAAGTTTTGTCAAAACAAAAGTTTTTAAAATAAAGAAAAAAATTAAGAATTCAAAGAAAATAAATAAAAGTTAAGGTTCTAGAGGATTTACACGATTGAGCATTTGAAATTGATAATCAAACATTTTCATGTGATAAAAGATAAACAACAAATAAAAATATTAAAATAAAGTAAGAATAAGTGAAACCTTTAATTCACTAAAATTGACAATACAATATTTAAACACAAAAGAAAAAAAAGTATAATTAAAATTATAATAAAAGAAAAATATCTTGAAAATGTAAGTGAATTTTGTGATATAGAAGAAGTCAAACAATTAAAAAAAAAAGAAAATTATATATATATAATATACTGAAGGATATAATAAATCTTATAAAATCAGTCTACCTATTCCACTTTTCTATAATATTTTTTTTTATATTTATTAAACAAATAAACATTTAATTTTATTTCTTTTTTTTAATAATTAAATAGAATCCAGAGCACTTGTTCTCAGCTATATGATTGTGTTGTAAGATCCTTCTTTTGTTTTAAACATATTCAAGGTTCATCATGTGTCGTAAATAACTGATTTTATAAAGTGTAGCAACGAAAGTTTTTATTTATATTTATGAAAAGACAGAGGAAGGAAGAAAAACACATTCATTTTGTAATATTACAACGTTTCTTAAACATTATAAACTAGTTTTTTGTTTTTAAACCTACAATTTGACTGACGGATAGCAGCAAATGTATAAGTTAACCAAATATGTTACGTTTCTAACCATATCTATGTTTCCTTCAAATCCATTTCATAGTCAATAAATATATAAAAAATGAAATTAATGATAACATTAAAGAGAAATGATCATATAAAATATCCAGACCTGTTCAGCATAGGAGTAAAAATCATCATATGATCAAAATTGTAAAGTGTATTGGAAAAGGAGATTTATAAAACAAAATCGATAAAGAAGTTATATGAAGATCAAAAGTAACATTAAGAAATAATAATAGTTGAAAATGTGGATTTAGTTGAAATAATTGGTGTATGTGAACGATTTTAAGATTTCAATTATTATGTTATTTTATTTTAGCTTAACTTTCAAAAAAAGGTAAGTGGATATAAGTAGGTTATTTATGTAAAAAAAAATAATGACAATTTATGTTATGATTGTACTAATTTAGATCACCATTCTCACAAATTTCATTTACTAGTTTTCATTTTATGCTTCCTATAATTTATTTTTCAGCATTTAAATTTTTTATACTTTCGTTTCTCAATCATCTTTTACTTTAATTCACTTTTATCTTCATCATTTTCATTCACATCATTTCATTTATATTCACACCATTTAAAGCAAAATCTAAAGTCAATAATCAAATATTTCTAAGAACTCTAATTATAAAAAAAATGTATAAATTCTTAATTATATTCTAAATTAAAACACTCTAATTTAGATTGAAAAACAATTATTTACTAATTTTATTATAGTAATCCACTTCAAATTGATTTGATTTATAAAAAACATAAACATATTGAACAAAAGATAAAGATAAATTTTAAAAAAACAACTCCAAACAATCTAACCCAACAAAATATCCAACTTAAATACTTGGTGTACTTTTAAAATCCATGTACATACATAGAGAACATATATATATATATATATATATATATATATATATATATATAAAATTAATCTTAAATTTTATATATACGTACTTTGTAAATCCCCCGTATCAGTTTTATTTTGTAGGCAAGTGGGGGACAAAAAGTATGAAAGAGGAGAGGCTAGCTGTTGTACATTCATATATACATGATAGACAAGTGATAAACAGGAACTAAAATTATGCCAACAACCTTTTCTCGAGTTACATCCTTAACTTTCCTAATTTCAATCATAGTATATCATTTTTAAAAATATAAAAAATTATTGGGACCAAATATGTCATGTTCGGTTTTATAGTTTAAAAAATGTATTATAATTGATAATTATTTATACACGTTATACTTAAGTATTGATTTTCTTTATTTATAGCCGCGTGTTGTTATGGTACGAAGAGGTACATGAAAAAAAAAAAAAAAAAAAAAAGCCTAGCCACACTAGTACAAGAAAAAAGAGAAATGGTCACTTTCGTGTGATTCATATTCATTTTACACCTTAACTTTGCTTATTTCTTGAGACAATATATTGATTAAATTAGTGTAATATGTTTTGGTTAAATTAATACAATGGTTAGTTAAATTCATGTTTAAATTAATATGTCCATTGTATATGTATTAAAAGGTTTTGTAAAATTTTCATTCATTACTAAACTTGTGATAACATAAATCATTAATTATCAATATATTTTTATATACGGTCTAAATCTAATTATTTAAATAATTCAAATTTTGGGAAAGATATCAGTTTTACGTATATGTGTCAATTATATCATGTGGGAGTAGTATGTGAGATTACTTGGTCTTCTAGTGCAACTCTAAATGATTGAGTGAACATGATGGAGACAAATGATATCCTAAAATTTCTTTTAAAACCACAACACTTTGGTTAAATAAGTGTAATGATTAAATTAGTACAATTGTTAGTTAAGTTCATCTCTAAACTAATATATCACTCGAAAAAGTTTTATGCGTATAATATTTAAGATTAATTATGGTTGTTAAAAGTTTGACATAAGAATGGAAAATGTAAATTTACATGAAAAAGAATTGAATTTAAACACCAAATTTGAATCTCAGTATATCATATTATTTCCATTTGATATTTTTAACCTTTTATAATTGTCTTGGGAAAACCTGAATTGAACTAAAGCTATGGCCGTTATCTAGAAATTATGTTAGATTTTGTAGGTAAAGAAATGTAAATCCGAAATGTATAAATATTAAAATAACGATTCTCTAACAAATATAAATTTTTTATATTTGATACTATTTTTACTTTTTTTTTTTGAAAAATATAAAATCTTATATTTTATAACTATTTTACTCTTGTAACTTATGTGAAATTAATGTAAAAGTGTGTTACAATTCATTTAAGTATTAAGTGGTGGATAAAGACATATATAAAAATGGATTCCCTTAATAGGTAGGACCGACGTTATATGAGGGAGGTAAAATTAATAAAAAGAAAATGATGAATTGAGAAGAAGTAAGAAGTAGAGGGTGGCCCTCTTACATGATTTGGCACAGTAAACCCACTACATAGAAAACTAATGTAAAGACATTGCTTTAATAAATTCTTTCCATACCCTTTAACTTTTATAATTGAAGAGGGAAACATTTCGACAAACGTAGGGCATCTGTATGAATGATCAGCATTTAGTGCTACTTCAGGAATCTCAATTAAATCCTTCATCTCTCTCTCTTTCTCACAAATTATCAACCACATCTTATGCACATAATAACACATACATTATTCCTTCAATTTTTCATCTTTTCGCAATAAGCTTTCTAAACTATCCTTATTCACATAATGGATAATTAATTCACAAATTTCACAATTTAATCTTTCACCATGCTTCAGTAAAATGTTTTTTATATGATATATTAAATACGATAACAATTTTAACATATAAATTTATTCACTGAGTAAAAAATAAACATAAAAAACTATATACAAGCAAGTAAAGATAACTTTAAATTGAAAATCCAATGCGTTAGACATATATGTTGTGAAGTGTATTCTTCCATATTTTTGTATTTGTATTTCATTTCTTAATTTAGTCGGATAGTGAATCTAGGGGAGACCTATATGTTTTGATTGTCTTGGTGGGAACCTTTATTTATAATGGTTTCTGGTTTTGAGCTCTATGCATCTTTTATGTAGATGGCAATATGTAATTTTTTAAAAGGGTTAGAGTATCTCATAAATTCTCTATTATATTTATTTATTTATATTGATAAAAAGAAAATGTGTTAGACATAAGTTATTTTCTACAATAGTTTTATATTAGGCTGAATTCGTGAAAAATCATTTATAATTTTTATTTGACAAAATATACTCTAGTTTATTCTTTTTTTTTTCATTTAGAGTAGTTTTTACTCATTTTTCTTCACCAAAACAGATATATAATATTGAATTGGTTAAATGACTTTATGATTATTACCAAGTTAATTATCTCATAACAAAGTATTATAATGTTTACTTATAAAAAATGAATCATATGAAGTTAGTGCAATCCACATAATATATAGATAGATATTCAAAAATAGTATTGAAGTAAAAAAATAATAATTGCCAAGTGAGATCCTTTGTTTTTTGTTTTTCCTTTCAACCACTGACTACTGTTGATTTAACTATTATATATTAATCTATTTTATATCACGTTCTTTCTCTTTTATCTTTTGAACTCATTAATTTCTTTCATACGTGTTAAGTCGCTGTCTTATTCTTAAGCAGCCTTACGCGTCCCCAACAAATTTCATCATCAGAAGCCAATGAAATGACAAAGAGAGAAGAGCTACAGAAAGAGTTACCTCATACAATTCATGTGAAAGAGAAAACATGCAACTTAAAAACTGCTGTAGAACAATATTTTATCTGTAATTTCATACAACTAATGACGTTTCTCTCTCTCTATCTCTCTCTCTCTCTTTATATATATATATATATATATATATATATATATATATATATATATATATATATATATATATATATATATATATATATATATATATATATATATATATATATATTGTCTTGAGACCTTATTTTGACTGGAGCAACACATGTTATTAGCGACATTTTAATTTTTAGCTTTCAAAACATATCAGTATGTTAGTTTTCGTATGGTCAAACATTCACTCACACACAAGAAGAATGTCAAGCCATCCAAGAACTTGAATATCTCTATCTACATAGGGAAAACATATGCTGAGTTCAGAATTTATTTAAAAATATATTTTTAAAGACTTGACAGAAATAAACGACTGTTTTAATTTGTAAAATAATCAAACAAATGCATTCTTCCACATTTTATAATGTATCTATTAAAAAAGAAAATGTAAAATTATGAATAAGATTCATAAATTATAGTTTTTAATTCATTTTAATTACAAATGTGTGGTTAAAATGCATTTTAGAATAGACGTATATCTGTCATTATTCTGGTCTACTAATTAGTATAAATAACATTATATATCTAGAAGGAGATACTAAAGCTTAATCAACACTCCATGGAAATTTGAAAAGAACTACATCTATATATATGGTTTTTGCATAGTATGCTGGCTGTTTCAAGTTTCAGGCTTTGACCAAAAGAAAACAAATAGCACTATTATGAGGGTATTTAAAATTGTCTACCTACTGGCAATAGTGCCATCTCTTTTCTCCCACTTAAGTAGACAATATATCAGAATTGATTCAGAGAGAGTTCGTGTGCACACACTCCAACGCACTACTCACCTTATGATGCCTACCAATTGCATGACAGTTTGAAGCATGATTCTGTGGACTCGGTGTTCAACTGCATATTTATAAATGAAATTACACATGAAACTACACAAAATCACTGAACTAACAGAACAGAAACGACCACCAAAATCACCTGACTCTCAGCTTAAGTATAAATGAACATATATTAAGTAATTAATGGTATATATTAAGATGAGAGAGATATTTTCACACGCAAGGAAGTAATTAAAGGAAAAGAAACTGCACTTCACCGCATCCAAGGAATGAAAATATACATATATGGAAACTAAGACGATCTTGAGATCCATTATTTTCGTCATAACATCTTCAAGAGTACATACACATTTTTATTTTATTGATACAAATTGGACGATGTTGCAATATTGGTCTGTGACACACACACGCAGGCACAGCCCTCCACTGTTTTTTACTGCCACTGCTTAAGTTACTGCTGCATCTACCAAGAGTACTGCTGTTTAGGTTTACACAATATATTTTCTAATGCAATTGCAAAGGGTGTCCCCATTTTGCAGTGCCCCAGCCCATTGTCAAATCACAATTTCTGCATAACAAGCAAACACGCAAGTAAAAAAACCACGAAAAAAAAAAACAAAGAAACATAATTGAACCACATATATGTCATGCTAATCTCTACACTATAAAGAGGTGATTAGTCACATGACACGTGCAGGTTAGTTTACAGCTAGTTATAGAAACCTAAGAGTCGTGATACAGTTATTGTTTGACTGATAGTTTAATGAGTTTGGTTGCATAGGAAAAAAGGTAGAGCGTGTCTTAATAACTGTACCAAAACCCTTGAATTTACTAAGGTACATGGAATTATGAGGTTAGTCATGTGGCCTTACTAACTTGCATTATTTGGAGGAGGCAATGGAGGAGGATGTTGAGGACGCTTGCGTTTCTTTTTCTCGTAGCTAATTCCCCTAGCCTTGGCTTGTGAATCACGCACTTCACGAAGGTAAAGTCTCACGGCGCGAGCACCAAAAGGGTTAGTTTCAGGTTTTCCTCCATTTTCTTCGAAAGCAGCTCTGAGACGACCTATCAGAGCATCAAGGCTGCCCCATGCTTGGCGTAGAGGGCAAGGACAAGGTGCAGGAGGGTTGGGGTGCCCGAAGAAGGGACAAAGGTGGGTGTGAACCTTTGTTTTTCCGAACTGGTCGAGGTACCTCAGGAATTCCAGCACGTGTGCGCCGCTGCAGCGTGAGAGTGAAAGTGGGGGTCTGTGGTTCCGAAGGTACTGCCCGAACGTGTTCCAGTCGCGTCGCTTTTGGTTCTCGTAGCGGCTCAGAGTAGTGGGGGAGGACGAAGGTGGTGATGAGGAAGATGAAGGTGGTGGTGGTGATGTGAAATTGGAGGTGTTACCTGCTGAGAGGTTGATGGCTTTGGCGTCCGAGTTTGACGAAGAGTCAAATTCTTGAAAGGAATTCATGATCTGTAAGGGAAGGTGTTATTGGATATTTGGATCTGCGATGTTCTTTTTTACTGTTTGGGAAGAAGGGTTTGTTGTTCAGTGAGTTTGCGTGTTGGATCGATAAGGAGGATGTTGAAGAGTTGTAGAGATTGAGGGGTGTAAGGAGGAGAAGGAAGAAGATCTCTCAAGAATATAAGGCATGAGAAAAGAAAAATGGCTTTGATGATGATCAGATGTGCTGAGAAGTGAGAAAGAGGGAGAGAGAGAGAAAGAAGGTTGAATTGATGGAGAATGGAGATAATTTAACAGGAAAGAGGGTAAAAGAACAGTTTAGAGAGAGAAGAAGGAGAAACCTATTTTTGCTAGTAGCTAGGCTAACTTCAACCCCTTATATATTTTGATAACTCCTAGAATACTTGAAAGCGTGGTGATGGTAGGTGCTTTTTGCTAACCCTGTTTTTCTGAAACCATTTTTAGGAATTTTTGAGAAGGAAGGAAGAAAGGGTATGCAGGTAGATGAGGTGGTTTGACCTATGGCAGTGTCGGAAGCAAAGAGAGAATGTGATGGTGAGAGAGAGAGGAGAGAAGAAGTGTTTTGGCCTTTAGGGCTTTTGTGGAAATAGAAATAGGTTGAAAAAGACAGTGAGAGATTGTTGACGCAGACAGGTAAAAAAAATTAAATATAATGGTTTGGGTGGTTCTATTATCTCTCTCTCGTTGATTGACAATACCTTTCGAAATTACCTGTTTGCCCTTTTATGTCTGATACGACTAACTTTAGTTTGGGAAAATATGGGATCATCAACCATAGTTGCATACAAGTAGACACTAGTAGGGCTTGTGAACTTACCATCATTAGATTGTTACTTTTCAACAAGTGCTAATCCCTAGGCCCTAGATATCTGTGTGCACATTATAATGATTTCAATGATCAAAATCATTCACTGTAAATTACTTCAATTAAATCCCCTACTATTGCTAAATTAAGATTACAACCACTAAACCAAAAATAATTCATTTCAAACTTTCAAATTTTCAACTTTTTCACAATAATCAAACACAAAGAAGAAATCATTTATCAAGAGTTCGTCCAATAAAACATTTTTTATTATTATTTAGAAATTATATATTACAAATGTTATTTTATTTTATTAAATTAAAATGTCCATTGATTTTAATATATTTGTTATCTATTTTATTTTAATTTATATAATATTAATTACATTTGATATATTGTTTAAAAGATTTAAATTATAATAAAACGGATTTCAAGTAAAAGAAAAATAGATGTAAAAAGTATAAGAGAATTTGGAATTTATGAAAGATTAATCATCTGAGGAGTGAGATGATCAGTTTATTGACTATTAGACAAGTGGGAGAATTAAAAGAAAAATGAAAAGTAACATTAAGTAGATTAAGATATATATATATATATATATATATATATATATATATATATATATATATATATATATATATATATATATATATATATAGATACAGAGAGAGAGAAAAATAAAATAAAATAATCTGAGATAGATTTTAACTTATTTTTATTAAAAATTCATGGGTTATATTATTGCGGAAAGAATTTTTTTTCATGTACAATAATAATGAAAAGAATGCATACTCTGGTACTACAAATAAAAGTAAACGTAACCAGACTTACATACTAGAAAAGAAAAGGTTCTTTCTATCATTTCACAACTGTTTGATAAAATAATAAAATAAAAAGTAAATTTGTATACTTTTTTATAAAGGTGGAAAATATGAAAAATAGTGAAAAGTAACAATAAATTTGGTGTAAAAAAATTTTGTATGTGAAAATACCATTCTTACCAAAAAAAATAATTTTATTATATTTCATATCTCATCGTGTTGTTATGTAAGGATTTTTTTTCCTTTAATAATAATATAATAGTTGATGATATAATATAATGATTAGTAGGATGATTTTAAGGTTTTTTTGACCATGTTAACAATTGTATGAAATGTACATTTATAGAAGAATATTAAGTCTAATTAAAGGTGAAAGAAAGATTAAGCATGACAATCGATTTTTGTGACCAAAACGTTGTTAGAGATAGAATGGCAAGGATTTAAAGTCTGTCTTAAAAATTGGTGATCTTATTTAAAATAATAAACATTCATTTGGGTGTTGACAAAAACAAAAGTGTGGAATATGCTAAATCAATTAAATCTATGTCTCTCATAATTTCTTTAACAATGCTGTTTTTGTTTGTCATATCGTTTAGATCATTATTAGGCAAAGGATGTTTTGGCTAAACACGTATTTGATTTCTTTAAGGAAAGTATTATCTGCTGCCATGGGAATCAAATCCCCTTAAAAAAAAAAAATCATAAAATAGCAGTTAAGATACGCTTCACTGTATGTTGATCTATCTAAACTTTACAAAACTTTAAATATATAATATAAAAAAAAATTACAATTCCTCGTTCAAAATTCCTAGTTAGTGCGTCTTTCATTCTGTATACATTGAACCCATCTAAAATTAAGTTCAATGAGTCGATATATTTAATTGATTTTATATTGAGAAATGGGTGATCTGATGTTAAAATAATTTCAGTGACTTTACATATGGAATAAAAGGTTTATATATTAATTTTATTATAAACTTTTTTGTAATATAACCAGACATATTTTGCGGAATTGAGTTGTATGATGGTGAATCGTTTGAAGCAAATATTGTTGGCAGGATAATCACAAATTTGCAAATCAATTTTGTTTTTAAAGGTGAAAGTTTGAGCTTAAATTGCATCCTCATACGTATGTAACCTAACTTCCAGAGAGATAAAAGAATTGATAGTGGGCATTTGAGAAAGTGTGAAGTTTGCTGAAGACAAATCAAATCATGTTTAATATATATATATATATATATATATATATATATATATGGGGCAGTTGGTACATTTTTAGCAATGTACCGGGTTTCAGTAGACAAAAATAAATATCCTTATATATCATGAATTCTAAGTTTTAAGGTTAAAGGTATTTTAATAATTTTCATTCTAAAAATTAAAAAAATTAAAAAAGAAACCCCCAAATCCTTAGTCAACTCTCTCATTCCTCTCAACCCTTTCACTTCATTTCTTTCACTCCAACCTTCCTTTTCTCTGTCATCTCTATTCTAGCTCCAATTGAAAAAAATCAGAAACACTTGCCTTATTTTAATAATTTTCATTCTCAAAACTAAAAAAAAGAAACCCTAAACCCTTACTCACCTCCTTCATTCCTCTCAACCTTTTCTCCTTCATCTCTCTCACTCAAACATTTTCTCTGTCATCTCTCCACTAGCCCCAACTAAAAAAACACTAATTATTAAGCGATTTACTTTTGTAAAGAGTTGAGTCATTGACATATTCACCGAAAAAAGTTCATTCAAAATCTCTTTAATTTCATTATTTTCATTATATATATTACAGCTGACGGTAGGGCTGGGAAAAAATAACTGATCTGCGTACTAAAAAAAACTCATCCATTTCTCCTAACAGTTCAGTTAACTGTTTTATGGTTCAGTTTTTAAAAATTGAACTTATAATAGTTTCAGTTCAGTTAACTGTGAGAACTGTTTTATTCTTTCCTTTTCTCTTGTTCCCGTACAACTGTTTCGTCTTGCCAAGAAAAAATTAATTAATAATAAAATATTAATAAAAAATTATTCACATAAAAAAATTAATAATTAAATTTTTAAGACAATTTTTTATCACAAATTTTTATATTTTTTATCAATAAATATATAACATATAAATAAAAAAATAATTTATATTTTCATATTTTTTCAGTTACATAAAACATATATATAGTTATATATATATATATATATATATATATATATATATATATATATATATATATATATATATTTATATATTGTGTTTCTTTATTTTTTATTAATAAAATAAATAATTAAAAAATTAATTTGTAAAATATTTATGAATAAATTAAAATAAATATTAAAATAAATTTTTATAGTTTACAGTTTATATATATATATATATATATATATATATTTCAGTACAATTTACAATTTACTTAATAATTCAGTAGTTAGTGTAGTTTACAGTTTAGTTAATAGTTCAGTTAATGCAGTTTACAATTCAGTTAATAGTTCAGTTCAGTTCGTACTGTAGTTTAGTACAATACAATTCAGTTCAGTTTGATAAAATAAAAAACAGTTCAGTTCAGTTTGTTTGAACTGTTTTACAGTTCAGTTTGTCTGAACTGTTTTACAGTTCAGTTCTGTTTTAGCAGTGCAGTACAGTTCAATTCGATTTGTCCACCCCTAGCTGACCGACACAACTTGCACCAAGACTTATGAGCATCCTTCCTTTACATTCTGAGATTACTACGTAACATTACTCCGTGACCATTTAATTTTTTTTGGTAGAAATTCATTAACTTGTTTTCCTTTACTAAAGAAAAAACAAATCAAAATCCAATAAAATTCTCAACGATAAAATCAAACAATAAAAATTCTAAATCTTGAAATTTTATTTAAAATTATATAAAGAAAAATTAGGTGGTTTAATTTTTTTATTTATGTAAGTATTTTTTTTTCTCTAACCATTTTATTTAATAATGAATATTTTTTTAGTTGGGGCTGGTGCAAAGATGACATAGAAAATGTTTGAGTGAGAGAGATGAAGGAGAAATGATTGAGAGGAATTAAGGAGGTGAGTAAGGGTTTGGGGTTTCTTTTTTTAGTTTTGAGAATGAAAATTATTAAAATAAGGCAAGGCTAGAGTAGGGATAACAGAGAAAAGGTTGGAGTGAAAGAGATGAAAAAGAAAGAGTTGAAAGGAAAGAGAGAGGTGGGTAAGGGTTTGGGGTTTTTTTTTTATTTTTTTAATTTTGAGAATGAAAATTATTAAAATACCCTCAATCTTAAAACTTAGAATTCATTACATAAGGGTATTTTTGTCTACTAAAATCCGGTACACATTGCTAAAATGTACCAACTGAAAAATAGGCGTACGCAAGTTAGCAAACCCATATATATATATATATATATATATATATATATATATATATATATATATATATATATATATATATATATATATATATATATATATATATATATATATATATATATATATATATATATATATTATATAGAAGAAACAAACTGAGTCGACACATAGGTTGTCTTGATATTTGATATGCCAACAAGATTTAACTCAAATCTACTTCCATAATGTTTTAAGACTGAAATTAATCAGTATCATTTTGCTTTCATGATTGATTTAAGTTTATATAGATTGCATTATTAAAAGTAATTCAACCGAATTAAGATTAAGTTAATTAAAAACATTTAATACAAAAATAAATTAAGTTTTTGTTTTAGTTTATTTTGAAAAGCTGAATTATTCTTTAAATAGCATTTCTTAAACTGAATTCAATTATGATTTATAGAATTGTAAAATAAATTTTAAGATAAAAATAACAACTAATAATATTTCAAACAACTTAAAAATATTTTTTTATTAATTTAATTTAGTTTATTATAGTTTGCTTTCTAATTCAATTTATATAAATAATTTTACTGTTCAATTTAGTTTTATCAAATATTTTTTAAGTTTAGTTTAATATCATAATAGGTCAATGAAGACATTATTGTCCAATCTTATATATAGAATATGGATTAATTTTAGAGTTATTTTTTATTTAAAATAATATTTGTAAATAATTATTCTAAATTTTTTTTAAGATTCTTATACTACAAGAAATGCATTAATTACCGAAAGCTTCTAGGCTGTCAGTAAATTTTGTTTTCCGAAAGATTTTTCGAGGGCTTACAAAGTAGTAACTTACCGAAGGATTTAGACCCTCGGTAATGGGAGTGTTACTTACTGAAGGCTTTGAGCCGTCTGTAATGTGTTTGATTAATTAGGGCCATCAATTGAGTATTCTCGGTCTCAAATTCATTTGGCACCAAAAATATCTTTGTCTCCTGTCGAAGCTCGCCACGAAAACCGCCTTCTCCCTTTGCTCGAAACCCTTCTTCCTCCAAACCCTTGTCCTTTGCATCAATCCTGACCACGAAACCCTAGAGGAGTGCTTTGAATTCATCCCTCTCCCAACTGCCGGTGTGGTTTTGGGTTGCGTATCGTGACGTGGTGGGTTGGGAGACTCCATTGGCGTTTAATCATGAAGAGAGGGTTACAGATGGCTCCATTGCATCATACCGAAGGCTTCTGCCCTTCGGTAACTACCGAGGGCCAAAAGCCCTCGGTAATAGTTAGCGACAAGGGAATTACCGAGGGATTTTTGACCTAATGGGTCTTTAGCGACAACTTATGGCGTTTTTCGAGGGATTGTGGCCTTCAGTAATGCCCTTCATTACTGTAGTCATTCATTATTCTTTTATGTAACTATCGTTATTAATATTATTTTTTACAATATATTTTGTATAACCATTATTATAGTTTTTTGGTTTAAACCATTCAGACGTCCCTGTTTTCGTTCGGTCCTTCCACTTTGGTCCCATTCTTTTAAGCTTTCCCAATTGAGTCCTCGTAACTGCTAATTTGAAGCAATTCAGCCCTCGCCGTTAAAAATCGATAATTGCCATTTAAGTATTGATGACGTGGCATTATAAATAAATTTTATATTAAAAATTATTAATGTAATCAGGATTTTAGAAAGGCAAAGTGGGCAGAAAGGGGTTTGCCTCATGAGAGCGCGCCAGGTCTCCTCTCCCTTTCCACCCAAAATTAGGGTTCAGATTGGGGGAAAAGGGGTTTGCCCCTGCGTGTGCCTGTGCCACGAAGTGGAATTGGAAAATGTTGGAGGCTAGCACGGTGGTTCCCGTTTCTGCTTTTGGGTTTGTTTTCTGCAGGTGCGAGATGCGACGGTGATGGAGGTGCGATGATGATGCCTAGGTTGCGCGTGACGGAGGCAAGGTGGCTTGCGTTGAAGAGGATCAAACCTGCGAGGCACGACGGCGCGACGAGAATGGTTGAGGCGAGACCGTGATGGTTGTGTGATTCTGGTTTTCTTGCATGTGCGAGATACGAAGAAGAAGCTTCACGGTGGCGACTTGGTGGTAGCAGCGGCCATGGATGCGTGTTGAAGCTGAGTTGCAAATTTGTTGTGGCTTGCATTGGAGAGGATCAAACCTGCGAGGCACGACAATGCGACGAGAATGGTTGAGGCGAGACTGTGATGGTTGTGTGATTCTGGTTTGCTTGCAGGTGCGAGATACAAAGAAGAAGCTTCACGGTGGCGGCTTGGTGGTAGCAGAGGCCATGGATGCGTGTTGAAGCTGAGTTGCAGATGTGTTCATGGCGGAGAAGATGAAGATGGTGACCACTTTGCCGTTCTAAGATGGCGTCACTGTTCGGTGATGGTCTGATACGATTCTAGGTTGATGGTGATTGGCCTTAGATAAGAGGAAGATGGTGGCGGTTTGGCTGTGTTGATTGCTGCAGGCTGCAGGCTGCGGCGACTTTCTGGTGGTCCGGTGAAGTGAGGAAGAAGATGGTGGATGGTGGTCGGCGGTTGGGGTTTGGGTAATGGTAGAGGAATTAGGGTTTCAGAGGAAGAAGAAAGTCTTTCTTATTCCCACTTTGCCCTTCTAAATTCTTGATTACCCGAATATTCATTAAAAAAATTTAATATAAAATTCATTTATAATGCCACGTCATCAATATTTAAATGGCCGTTATCGATTTTTAACGGCAAGGGCTGAATTGCTTCAAATTAGCAGTTACGGGAACTCAATTGGGAAAGTTTAAAAGAAAGGAACCAAAGTGGAAGAACCGAACAAAAATAGGGGGAACCAAAGTGGGAGGACCGAACAAAAATAGGGACGTCTGAATGGTTTAAACCTAGTTTTTTCTTAAAATCTATGGAGGCAGAAATATTTCATAAATTTTACTTATTTATATTATCTATTTTGGTTTATATATTTGTTTTCAATTTTGTCCTATAAAAATAATTATTTTTATCAATTTTACGTTTTTTGTATTTTTATTATTTTTTATTTGATGATTTTTTTAAAAATTTAACTATTGTTTGAAATTGTTATATGGAAATTGTTTTTTTTAACAGTATAGTATTGTATTAAAAATTTATTGTCATTTTAATTGTTTGTTTTTATTAGAAGAAATATATGATAGATAAAAAGAGATATGTTATATGGAGAAAGTTGTTATTTATTTTATTCATATAATTAATACACACACACACACACACATATATATATATATATATATATATATATATATATATATATATATATATATAAAACTAAATGTAACATAATGTAAAATATAAAATTCTACAATATTTTAATCTTGATTTCCTAATTCTAAAATAATAATTAATTTCCAAAACTGAAAGATATTTTTAAAAAGAGAATTATTTCTTAAAACAAATTTAAATAAAAAATATTAAGACAATGAACAAAAGATTCCTCTTATTTATCAGGATCGGTTAAATAAAGGATTGAGTTCTTCATTTTTATCACATTTTACAAAATAGTCAATGAACAATCACATTTGAATAAATTAAAATAGTTGTCAAATAATTTTACATGATTTTTTCTTTTGAAAATAGAATCATAATTCAATTTTTTTTTTCTTTCTAAAATTATTGATTTGAGAATTTCCTCTTTACACTAATAACACTATTATGAATTTTAAATTTTACAGAATAAAGAATAAAGAAATAGAGGATATTTTAAAAATCATTTGCATAGTAACACTAATTTTCGTTTTAGAAGAAAAGGAATGAAAACCACTGAAGATGAAATTCGGTGATTAATTATTAACAAAATTAGCATAATTAAGTTTTGTATTGAAAGATTACAGTTTTTTATTTTTTATACTAAAATAAAAATATGTATAGGGAATAAATTGTTAGTTTTTATCTAAAGATTTTATGCAAAATTATGTTATTTTATATATTATTAAGTAATCCAATAAAAATATCACAGTTTATGAGAGATATAGGATTGCTAGGGGTTTTGCAATGAAGATGGCGACGTAAATTTCTTGGACTACAATAATACCTGATGATCTCGTACGGGAAATTTTGTCAAGGCTTTCTGTAAAGAGTTTTATGCGATTCAGGTATGTTTTCAAGAGATCGAATTTTCTTATCTTTGACCCCTATTTTGTGAAATTGCACTTTGAAAAGTCATCTAAAACACACACAGATGTTCTTAATATGGAGACACAAGAATGAG
The DNA here is from genome assembly GCA_036885675.1 of Vigna mungo. Classification (NCBI taxonomy): domain Eukaryota; kingdom Viridiplantae; phylum Streptophyta; class Magnoliopsida; order Fabales; family Fabaceae; genus Vigna; species Vigna mungo. The sequence continues at coordinate 38,586,115 of CP144692.1, read as the reverse complement.
GAGTCATCGTTATTAGTTTCATTATGCTCTATACCTTGTTTAATCCAAAACTCTGCACATATTTTCGTAATAATAGTTTCTGGTACTACTTCTCCCTATAATTTAGATAATAATTTAGTCGGTACCTGTAATGGTTTGCTTTGCATGCATTCCCGTTTCAATATTTTTGTGTATGAAAAGCACCGGTTCTTCTTTGAAAACCCTGCCACCAGGACTCCTTACATATATTCGCCAAGCTTGCCTTTCTATTGTCGCATTTTCCCTAAAAGTGACTATAAAATGAATTACGGGTTTGGGTATGATGATCAGAGGCACAGTTACAAAGTGGTGGTAATGGTTTTGGATAGCCGTACACATCGATCGAGTGTGTGGGTTCACGACATGGGTAACGAATGTTGGAGACATACTGTATTAAATTTTTTGGCTTTTGACACTTTTAAGAGGAATGGATACTTTCTTAATCACACAGTTTACTGGATAGGCATTTCTTTTGAAGAACCAAAAATTGAGAAGCTACAAATTTTTTCGTATGATCTAAAGAACGATACTTACATATATTTGTCGGTGCCTGAAGTCGTTCCTAAAGAACGATACTTTAAACTTCACACTCCCATATCCTTATGCTATTGGAGCTTATACAAGTCACTTCTTCAGAATTTCTATCCACCCTGTCTATTTTAAGAAGTGTTTTTGACATCCCATAAGAATATATGGTAGTTCGATCACCATTAACTTCAAGAAGAGTGTCAAGATTTATAACAAGTCATAAATCTTCATTTAATTGGCTTTTTCAGAATTTGGTACGTGTAGTTGTGCTATTTCACAGTAATCATATGTTACTTGTTTTAAATGGTGGGTATGTGATTTTTGTTCCTATTATTTGTTCATTCTATATGGTCTGTAAACCATTCTTTCAGTTGTATTGTGGTACCATTAATGGATATTTATGATGCAAAGTCTCTTTCTTTTAAATTGGGTGTGTAGAATTGAAGGCTTCAAAGTCCTTTGGGAAAAGGCATGAATATTGCTCCCGTAGCCCTTCCTATGGCAAAGAATTGAGTGAAGCGTTTGTGAAACGTAGGAAGGTGAATCAAGCATTGGTGACATTCAGGAACTTGGTCGATAAGCTAATGCATCAGTACAAAGTGTACGAACCTGAGAATCCTAGGGCCAAGAATAAGAATAAAGCTCTATTGGAAGCCACAATGACAATGAGAAGAGAACATCAATGGGAGAACACTCAACAGTGCGTGAGACATATACTAGGAATAGATGTGGGTGATATTTTTCAGTACTGGGTTGAACTCAATGTCATTGGCCTCCATAGGCAGTTTTGGAATGGAATTGATTATAAGATAATGGACAATAGCTTGTTAGCCATAAGCATTGTGGCAACAGATCGCTATGATAATGCTAGAAGATATAATGGTACATTGGTTTATGAAGGTCAAGGAGGAAATCCTACTGTTGGAGAAATGTTTCACTTCGTGATTAAAAACTGGAAGAATGAAATTATGAGTAATGAGAATTACTGTAATTGAATGCACTATCAAACTTTCAACAAAATTTTAATATAACTCTCATTGGACTTCTAGCTTGCAGTCTATTTTTCGACACCAAAAAACTAGAAGGAGGAAATTTGGCGTTGAAAAATAGCATGCAAGCTAGAAGTCCAATGAGAATTATATTGAAAGCTTGTGGAAAGTTTGATGGTGCATTCGATTACAGTAATTCTCATTGCTCATAATTTCCTTCTTCCAATTTTGATCATGAAGTGAAACATTTCTCCAACAATAGGATTTCCTCCTTAACCTTTATAAACCAATGTACCATTATATCTTCTAGCATTATCATAGCGATCTGTTGCCAAAATGCTTATGGCCAACAAGCTATTGTCCATTATCTTATAATCAATTCCATTCCAAAATTTCCTATGGAGGCCAATGACATTGAGTTCAACCCAATACTGAAAAATATCACCCACATTGATTCTTAATATATGTCTCACGCACTTTTGAATGTTCTCCCATTGATGTTCTCTTCTCATTGTCATTGTTGCTTCCAACCGAGCTTTATTCTTATTCTTAGCCCTAGGATTCTCACATTCGTACACTTTGTACTGCATGAATTAGCTTATCGACCAAGTTTTTGAATGTCACCAATGCTCGATTCACCTTCCTGTGTTTCACAAACGCTTCACTCAATTCTTTGCCAGAGGAAAGGCTACGAGAGCAATCTTCTTCCCTTTTCCCAAATGACTTTAAATCATTCATTTCTACACACCCAATTTAAAAGAAAGAGACTTTGCATCAGAAATATCCATCAATGGTACCACAACAACTGAAAGAACGATTTATAGACCATGTAGAATGAACAAATAACAGGAACAAAAATCATATACCCACTACTTAAAACAAGTAAGATATGACTACTATGAAATAGCACAACTACACGTACCAAATTCTGAAAAAGCCAATTAAATGAAGATTTATGACTTGTTATAAATCTTGACACTCTTCTTGAAGTTAATGGTGTTCGAATTACCATATATTTTGATAGGATGTCAAAAACACTTCTCAAAAGAGACAGGGTAGATAGAAAATTTTAAGAAATGACTTTTGTAAACACCGATAGCATAAGGATGAATGGGAGTGTGAAGTTTAAAGTATCGTTTTTTTGGGACGACTTCAGGCACCGACAACAACTGAAAGAACGATTCACAGTATATATGTCTTAAACAGTGGGTATGTGATTTTTGTTGTTGTTATTTGTTCATTCTCCTGTGAATCGTTCTTTCAGTTGTTGTCGGTGCCTGAAGTCGTCCCTAAAGAACGATACTTTAAACTTCACACTCCCATTCATCCTTATGCTATCGGTGTTTACAAAAGTCATTTCTTAAAATTTTCTATCTACCCTGTCTCTTTTGAGAAGTGTTTTTGACATCCTATCAAAATATATGGTAATTCGAACACCATTAACTTCAAGAAGAGTGTCAAGATTTATAACAAGTCATATATATATATATATATATATATATATATATATATATATATATATATATATATATATATAAATATTAATCCATGACTGATGAGACTGCAATGCTGAAAACCTTTTTTTCAGTAATGGAAGGGTTCAAATGTAGACAATTAAAAATTATCTTTTTGTCTTATTTTCAACTAAGGGTTTTCATTTTAAACATTATGTGAGAGAATTCACAGTCTTTTGAGAAATTTTTTGTTATTGTCTTGGTATTCTTCAAAGAATTAATAAAGATCATTTGATTATAAAAACTTACTTAGCTATAAGTCAATTTGTAATACATTCACATATAAGGTGAATTCTTTCCTTTATATGTTTGGTATAACCTTTCTTCTTTATTCCTTTCACTTTATCGGTGATACATTAGAATAATTGTATGTAACATTATCTTTGTCATTATTGAAATGTATTTCAAGTTCTTTTGTATATATAATATATATGTTATGTAAATGTATTTTAGAACTCTAATTCTTGATATATTAGGGAGACTTTCTAGCAAATTAAAATTGCTAGAAAGAAATTAGATATAGGCTCTTAAAAGAAATCAAACCAACATAAATTTTTCTATTTTTTCTTTCATAACTAAATTTATATCTTAAAATATTAATTAAGTCTTTTAATTGCACGTCACATTGATTAAGAAAGTATTAATTCAATATTATCTTGAAATTGAAAAAAAAAACAAATTTTGAAAAAAAAAATCAATTCAATACTCTTAATTGAAGAAATTAGTCATTACAATATTAACAAAATTCTTACTATATAACATATTCTTTTATATTAATTTATATTAATTCAAATGATGGATTAAAGTGGTCTAATTAGACTGGTTAATTAATAATTCCAATTATTTTAACAACATTAATTAGGCTCATGAGTTATTTTCATACTTTCTTTCTTTTCACACTTATTTTCACATAGAGAAAGGGAAATTATACAAGGATAAAAAGTATTTTAATTTATATCAGATTGCATAATTTAAAATTTAAAAATATATTTTAAACTACACAATTTAAAAATGTATTATAGATGGTATAATCTAAAATATTTTTATATATAAAAATTGATTTTGAACAGTAAAGTTTATAATAATTTAAATTACATAATTTAAAAATATATTTTAAATTGTATAATATAAAATATGTTTTTAGATTTTGTAGTTTAGAAATATATTTAAGATTGTACTGTGAAAACATGAAAATTCATTTTGGACATTTTTTTATGTTACAAAATTCATAAATACATTTTTTATTAAATACATTTTGGATTACGTAACCTAAAAATTTAGAAATATATTATAAATTTCATAATCCAAAAAATATTCATAGGTTGCACAATCTAGAAACTTAAAAATGTATTTCATAGTGTAAAATACGTTTTTATATTATATGATTCAAAATTTATATAAATATAATTTATATTATGTAATCTAAAACATATTTTCAAATTACACAACACAATAAATCTAAAATTTAAAATATAGACATTTTAGACCTTTCCACCATCATACCATTGAAGTGAATGAGTGAAAAAGCCCATGAAAACATTAACCAAAAGTGATGTAATATATTACTTTTTCTTCATGCACCACCACAATTTCTTTGCACACTTCCAATTTCGTAAATGACCATTTTACCTGGGTTACCTGTTCTAGAAATATTTTAGAGCAAGCTTTCATGTGAACAACCTAACCCATTGACATATACATATACAAATACAAATTGGGTGTTTCATCCTGCACCTCCAAGAGTTCATCCTACAACTCCAACTTTTTCAATTTTTTTTTTTAACTTTAGTAAATATCTCTTTTACTTTTCACTTTCTATTTTAAGTAAGAGTTTTTCATCCAGCACCTCTAATACTTCTCCAACTTTTTTAAAATTTATTTTTTAATTTTAGTAAATATATTTTTTACTTTTTCTCAGTAATCTTTAATTCTGCACCCTTTTAAATTTTTTTTAAAACCTTGCCTTTTGTTTATATTTTAAAAATTATTCTTTAATTTAATTTAAGAATCTAATATTATTTAATATTTTTTTTCATATTTTAATAATTATTAAAATATAGTTTATATTATTATAATAATTATATTACTAAAATTAAAATTAAAATAATTAAAATAATTAAAATAAAAGTAATTATATAAAATATGATTTAATATACATAAATATATTAAATTATATTATATTAATAAATAGAATTTTGAAATTTTTAGATTTCTTAATTATTATTATTTTTATTTTAATCTTTTTAATATCAGTACTATAATCATATAGGTTATATTTTAATAGTTATTTAAATATAAAATATATTAAATAATATTAAATTTTTAAATTAAATTAAATAATTAATAGAGTATAAATAAAAAACAAATTTTTAAAAACATTCCTATCGAAATTGGAAATCCTATCGGATACCAATATCCGATGACTTTTTTTTAATTTTATTTTTATTTAAAATTCAATATTAATTTAATTTTTTATATAATATTTATATTTTTAATTAAAATAATTAAAAACAGTAATTAAAATAAAATTAATTAAATAAAAAATGATTTAATATATATAAATATACTAAATTATATTAAAATATTAAATTAATAAAATAGAATTTCAAAAAATTTATATTTCTTAATTATTATTATTTTTATTTTAATTTTTTTAATATTAGTACTATAATAATATAAATTATATTTTAATAGTTATTTAAATATAAATATTTTAAATAATAATAAATTTTTAAATTAAATTAAATAATTAATAAAATATAAATAAAAAACAAATTTTTAAAAACATTGCTATCGAAATTGGAAATCCGATAAGTATGTTATCGGATACCAATATCCGATAACTTTTTTTTTTTGTTTTTTATTTATAATTCAATAATAATTTAATTTTTTATATAATACTTATATTACAAAAATAAAAATAAAAATAATTAAAATAAAAGTAATAAAAATAAAATTAATTATATAAAAACTGATTTAATATATATAAATATACTAAATTATATTAAAATATTAAATTAATAAAATAGAATTTCAAAATATTTACCTTTCTTAATTATTATTATTTTTATTTTAATATTTTTAATATTATCACTACAATAATATAAATTATATTTTAATTGTTATTTAAATGTAAAATATATTAAATAATATTAAATTTTTAAATTAAATTAAATAATTATTAAATTATAAATAAAAAAGAAATTATTAAAAACTTGTGTCGGAATTGGAAATCCGATAATATAGTTATCGGATACCAATATCCGATGACTTTTTCTTAAATTTTATTTTTTATTTAAAATTTAGTAATAATTTAATTTAAATGAAAAATTATATTTTAATAATTATTAAAATATGAAAAATTATTAAATATTATTAAATTTTTAAATTAAATTAAATAGTTATGAAATTATAAATAAAAGATAAAGTTTTAAAAACTTTATTAAAAAAATATAAAGTTAAATAGGTGTAAGATTACTTTAAATAAAAAGTGAAAAGTAAAAAAGATATTTACTAAGGTTAAAAATAAATTTTTGAAAAAGTTAGAGGTGTAGAATGAAGTCTTGGAAGTGCAGGATGAAACACGGAAACATATAGTTGGTGTTAGGGTTTATGCTATAGTACATAACTATTAATTAAAAAAGTTATAATTTAAAGTTATGAGTGATTCATATTTATTTTATTTACTACATTAATTGTAATTTGTCAATTATGTAAAGTAAAATAATGACATTTCATTGCAGAAATAAAAGATATGTTATTTTAGGTAATTTTTTGTATAAAAAAATTACTTAAAATAATAAAAGTATTGTTGAAAAAAATTACAAAATTATTATAAATTAAGAAAAATTAGTTTTTATCAGATTTTGTAGTAAAATCATATCATCACATATTAATAAACATTTGTAAGTATATTTTACATTTTAAAGTGTATAAATGAGCCCAACTTTTTATCATGATAATATTTGAAAGTTCACTCTTTATCAAATTGTTTATATGGGATAGTTATATAATAGCCCTTGAAGTGACCTATATTGTTTGTTTTTTGTTTTGAGCATTATAAAGCAAAGTTTAAAGTTGTGCAAGCTTCTTCAACATTTTTTTATTATCTTTGGCAAGAGAAGACGTTGATATGATTTTCTATATAATATAATAATTTGATCAAATTGGAACTTGAATGAGACAGATTCTGTAATTGATACAAATTTTAATGTATACCTTGTAAATATTGACACTCATAAATAATTTCAAGTTATAAAGTAAATATGAAATATGGTAACTTAATTAATCTTCTATTTATAAGATCTTTTTTAATAATTATTTTTTTTTACAAGGGACAAAACTTACATATATATATATATATATATATATATATATATATATATATATATATATATATATATATATATAGCAGTGTGGATATTGTTTTTTCAATCATAATAGTAGTTTTACTTTAATGAATTTAATAAGATACAAATTATCAGTATAAAATTCCAAATTAAATTAGACAACAACACCAATATATGTTGGTAATTTTTTGTCATTGTACAAGGCTCCATTTTAACTTTTTAATACAACAATTTTTTTTCATAAATTATCCTAAATTAATTGGTATGTTTTTACTAAAAAAGTAACAAGTACTAGAAATCTACATCGTCGTCTTCCTCTCAAAACCCTAACAATAGTCTTTTCCATAAATTGTGATCGCACTAGAGTTTAATCCATATCTTTTAAATATTTTTATTGTACTATAAGTTATAAGTTAATAATATATATAAGTAATAATATAATAAGTAACATGATTTTAACAGTGAAATCTACAATTATAATAAAGAAAAAAATATCTATAATAATTTCATACAAAATATATCAAAATAATGATTATTTATAAAAAAATTGATCCATAATTTTATTTTTTAACAATATATTTTTCAAAAATTAGTTAATAACTATACTATAAAGAATAAATTGGAAATAAAAGTTGTGTAGAAATATGTCCTTTTAAATAAATATAGATGAAAAGATGCATGCAATTATAAAAATAATTCAGAAACAACATATTTCCAGTTCTATGAACTTAATTTTGGGGCAAGAATTTTTCTAATTAAATATAAATAAATTTTGCATAGAATCTTTAGATGAAAACTAATAATTTATTTAGTACACATATTTTTATTTTAGTATAATAAATAGAAAAACTACCATCTAATAATACAAACTTAATTATGCTAATTTATTAATAATTAATCACTGAGTTTATTCTTTAGTGATTTTCATGGGCTTTTTTTCTAATTTTGATGTAAATGGAAAATTCTCTGTAATTTTGGAAAGAAAAGAATTCTCAGGTTAATGATTTTGTCTTTATTTAAAAAATAAATAAAATGATATAAGGTAGTTTGACGAGTATTTTCAATTCATTCAATTTTGATGGTTGATCAATCATTTTGTAAGATACAACAAAAAGTGAAAAACGTAACCTATATAACTTTGATTTAACTGATCCATTGATAAATAAAAGGATTTTTTTCTTATATTAACTTAATATCTTTTTATTTAAATTATTTTTTTTAGAAATAATTTTCTTTTTAAAAATATTTTTCAATTTTAAAAATTAGTTATTATTTTAGAATTAAGAAATCAAAATTGAGATATTGTAAATATTTTATATTTTTTTTACATTTTATAATATATATATATATATATATATATATATATATATAATATGGATAAAATAAAATAAAAAATATCTCCATATAACATATCTTTTTTATTTATCCTAATTAAGTCTGTATCAAACAAACTTTTTATATAAATCCTATAATAGATTTTAAACGAAATTAATAATAAAAAAAAAGATATATTAATAATATATATATATATTTATATGTTTAATTTAGATCAGTCATAAATAGCTTGGTAGAAAATGTTAGCTACCCACTGAAACTAGTTTAATAATCAAATATATAGAAATCAATATAACAACCAATTATATTGAAACCAATTTAGCCACTAATTATATTATAATCTCTCGTTGATTCCATGGTTCTTTTATTGTTAATGCATGTATATGTTTTGTAAGACCGAACAAAATAAAAAAATTCTTTTTTTATAATTTTTAATATCAAATATTTATTTATGATATTTATTGAGTGATAAAGTATATGAAAGTTAATTAATAATTATTTTATTTTAATTTGTAAAATGGATTAAATAAGGTTTATATTTTAATTGTTGCATTATAATTTCAGTGAGTTATCACTTACGGGAATTTTGTTTCTTTTATCTTGTGCAAAGCTTTAGGAGGTGGGTCAGCGCTTTGATTTACGAAGATTATGTATTGGACTCCGTTATTTTCACACACTATTTTTGACACAGTTTTAACACTGACAGGTGTTAAGCTGCGATTGGTTGTTTTCCATCATGTAATCATCTTTGATTTAGAGTAAAGTTATGCTGTCATTTTTGTGCCATACTACTCTTTTAAGGTCACCCTAGGCTAGAGCAACCCAAGTGGCCTCCTCTAGCCACCTTCCTCCAAGAATTGGCCCAACCTCTCTTAGAGAACCACCAAACACACCTTCCATCACCATTCAAACTCATCAAAACCATGAGCTATCAACACCTTTCACCACCACCAAATTCCGCAATCTTCATCCATTATCTTATGGCTTGATTTGCTTCTAGATTTATCTTGTCCTAGCTAGAGCATTTATTTTTTGCCATCAAAAGTGGTTGGAGAGAGAGAAGTAGAACCCTCCTTGACTAACATAGCCATTATCCTGAAAGGTTAGGTGAAGGTGCAACAAGAATTCACTAAGTTTAAGAAGTGGAGTGTAGAAGAAATGGATGCCCTAAGAGAGGAGAATGCAAGGCTAAAAAAGAGGGTCAAGGCCAAGGACATAGTCGGCAAGGAAAATGAGAAGAAAGGTGTTGACAACGTGGTCTCGGTGTAGAAAACTCCTTACACCATCCTTTTTTCGCGAAAATGAAGAAGAAGGTAAGTACAACCTCACTCCTAAGATGCATCACTCCTTGACAATGGGAGGGAACCACTAACATCCATTCATAGATGGCATCACCGAAACCCCCCTTCCTAAGAAATGGAAGGCTCTCACTCAAGATCAGTATGATTCTAGCATTGACGCATATGAACATGTGATATTTTATATCACTCAAGTCAGTTTGTACTCAATCGACGATGCAATCATGTGCAAAGCTTTCGCCCTTACTCTCAAGGTGGACCTTGGAATAGTTCACCCACATTCCCCTTTATTTTATTCACTATTTTGACACACTAGTGTTGTCCTTCACTAACCAGTTCGCCATGAGCCACCATCATCATCTCACCTCTTTCGCACTCCTCAACATCAGGCAGAATAAGGGTGAACCCTTGAAAATCTTCAATGAAAGGTTCAACAAAGTAGCATTAAAGATAAAAAACCTGAACCCCAAGGTGGTTCTATACTACATGCTCAAGACGATGAGGTCGGGTCCTTTTTGTAGATGATCTATGCATGACGCCGCCTACAAGCATGAAAGAGTTGAAACCGAAAGCTGCAAAGTTCATGCGCTTGGAAGAAGTAAAGGAGTAGCACAATAAGATAAGACTTGGGACTATGTTAGCTTAGAAGAAATGCGGTGGATAGGGACTCGTCTCAGAAAGGTGTTTCTTGGCAGAGAGAGCCTAGGTTTACTCAGTTCTTGCGCTACACCTCACTTAACCCTCCCAGATCTCAAGTCTTAGAGCAAGTGTTGCAAGAAGACCTTATCCTGCCATCCAGAAAGTACCAAAACTTCCAAAAGATGACATGAACAAGTACTGCAGGTACCACTGCAACAATGGTCACACAATAAACGAGTGTGCCACCCTCAAAGATAAGGTCAAAGAGTTAATCTAGATCGAACACTTGAAGCGGTTCGTAAGGTGCAATGACAAAGTTAGTTCACACTCTAGCTATCGAAGGTTCGATGATCGAAGAGATGATAAAGAGGTAGAGATAAGGAAGAGAAGCGAAATGTGCTGGCCCAATGCAAGGACAAACATTTCAATGTTAGGCCCCCTTTGAGGGGCACAATCAACACCATATTTGGAAGGTTTATGGGGGGTGGATCCTCTCCCTCGGCCAGGAAGAAACATCTCAAGGTATTATAGTCAGTGAATGCGATATCCCAAAACTATCGATGCAAGAGGATGCCACCAAACCAAGACCATACCAAGTCGATATTTGGTCATAGACATCAGCACATCGTACAATGTTTTGTAAGGACGTCAATTGTTGAACTTGCTAGGTGTTGTGGTTTCCACCCTAGACCTTACTATAAAGTTCTCGTCCTTGTCTGAGGACATTATCACAATCCACGATGACCAAAAGACAGTCAGAGAGTTCTACATCGCGAGCCTATGACTTTGAGCTCCCCTACTAAATACCAATAATGTTAAACGACCAAGAGCAACTAGCTCAATCATAAGAGATTACCTCGACCCCGAAATAGGAAATGATGAAAGGATAGAGCCTAAGGGGAAACAAGACATTTCACTTTGCAAGAAGATCGAGGTATGAAGATAGGGGTAACACCGACCTAACTGATAGGCCAAGTCTTAACTGATAACGTCAACCTGTTCACATGCACAACAGTTAACCTCCCAGAGGTCGACCCAAGGGTAGCCTACCACATGCTATCCATATTTAGTGAGCCAAGGTTAGTTTCGCAGAAGAATAGGAAGTTAGGCAAGGATAGAAGGCAGACCGCTAAGGCTAAGACAGAAAAGTTGTTGCAAGCATGTTTCATCAAGGAGGCAAGATACACAACATGGTTGGATAATGTTTTTATAGTAAAGAAAGTCGATGAAAAATGGCAGATGTGCGTAGACTACATAAATCTGAACTAGACATGCCCCAAAGATGCATATCCCTTACCCAACATAGATCGATTAGTAGATGGAATGACCGACCACAACGTCCTGAGATTTTTGGAAGTGGCCAGTCATTTATCATGGAAGTGGCCAACTAGATCCCTATGGTTGAAGCTAGAAAGTTGAAGACTACATTTATCATGGAAGTGGCCAATTTCTACTACAAAATCATGCCCTTTGGCCTGAAGAATGCTAGAGCCACATACTCAAGATACAATCAGATCCCTATGGTTGAAGCTGAGAGGCCAAAGACTGCATTCATTGTAAAACCCATGAAAAATATGCACCTTAATAAATAGTATTAATTTTCTCTTATTATTAGTAGTAGTAATAAACTTTATGAGTAGAAAACATGATTAATGAGTTTAAGAAAAAGAAAAGGTGGCAAGTTAAACAAGGATGGTAGCTAATTGTGATGATTTCAAGGGCATGAATTCAAACTATTGTGAACATATTTCTACATGTAAAAAATAAATAAAACTAAAAAAAAAACATAAGTGGAAAAAGAACCTTTCAGTGATTGAAGGGGCAAAGAGTTTGATTGAAGGGAGTAAATGGTCAAATAACTTTTTGTGACTAAAATAATAATTATAATAAAATAATAATTAAATAAAAATAAAGATGGGGTTATTTATGCCCTATAAGTAACTAAGGGGAGTTCTTCATTAATCGAGGGAGAAAAGAGAGAAGAAAGGATATTAGGAAGGAAAGGAGAGAAGAAATAAAATTTTAGTAAAGATTCTAGAAGATTCTTGGGAACTATCTTCGACCAAGTAAAGAATTCTGAAAAAGAGGTAAGAAGAGCTAACATTTCTCTGTAATAAACATTAATGATCTAATATTGTTGTGGTGTAAAGAGGACTATCCTTACTATTGTTTTACCGTGAGAGCTTGAGTGATGAAAATTGTCTATGATTTTGTATTAAATTTATGCATGTGTAAATGTTAATATTGTAAGTAGGTATTATTTTTTTTTTATTATTATCCTATGTTCTTTATTGGAGTGATGTCTTGGGATGATAATAATATGAAATTTATGAAAGTTAGTTGGGGAACACTTTGGCTAAGGAAAGACAAAGTGCTTAAGTTATCCATCGAGACACATCTTTCCTTCCTAAAAATCTACTAAAAAAGCTTTCACTTTATTTCAAAAATGGAAAATAATTTTTATGCAAAAATAATCAATAATGTGAATTTCAAATAAATTGTGATTATTATGTTGAATATGAGAGTTATAAAGATGTTGGGATAGATACTTCACCAAATTGTGATGTTTAGGTTTCCTTGACTATGTTTTCCATTTTCTAAGTTACCTTATTAAAACTCTAATTGTCACTTAGTCTACCATTATATCATCCTGAATATTTTATATATGGTTCATAAGACATAGTAATTAACTTTGATCGTCAGGATTTTTAATTTGAGGATTGTACCTAAAGGAAGAAATTTTTAATTTTGAGTAAAATGACCAGCACTTTATTTCTATCTCTAAGTTACCTCGCTAAAATATCAATCCCCACTTCGTTTAACATTAGATTAAGTTGCAATTTTGATATATGATTCCTGAGATATATTACTATACTTTGACACTTGGATTTGTAATTGGATGTCTGTACTTAGAAGAATTAATTATGCATTTTTGATACAGTTGAAAATCATTTGAATATTGTCCTCGAGTTGTCTAGGTAAAATCTCAATCTCTAACTAGTTTACCGTTAGATTAACATAAAATTTGGATATGTAGTTCCTAAGACATATTGATTCACCTTGATCGTTTGGATTTTTTTATTAGATATTTATAAAAAAATATGTTGTGTTTATTAAGGATCTCAAAATAACCTAATTTTTGTTTCTGAATCACCGATGCAAAATTTCAGATTTCCATTTTATTAGCCGTTAAATCGGACTGAAACTTTTACCATAGATTCTAGATATATATTATTTAATTTACCCATTCAGATATTCAATGTGGGACATGTACTAGGAACACTTTTTTTTTTGTAACATCACAACAATTTAGATTATTGATCCATAACCTTCGATTAGTAAAATTATGTTGAGGTTGTATTCGTTATGGGGAAGTTAAGACTATAAGAAGAGTATGATATTTATTTTCTCAATAGGTATATGTATGATACAATATAAATTTTAGGTATTAACATGGATGCGTGATGGAAATGAGTTATTACCAATTTATGATTAATTAATTAATATGATTGAGTTATGTGGATGAGATTATATGATTTGTTGATTTTGTCTAATGCTGAGTGAATATGATAAATTGTTAGTTATGAAATGATGTTTAAGTTTTACTACCAAAAGTAATGTATTTGTTTCCCACCATAAGACCTTGTGTTAAGCAGAGTGACTTAGTAGGCTTATGAAAACAGACAAAAAGTAGTCTGACCATAAGGCTTTGACATACGCAGAGTACTCGTAAGTCTTATAGAAGCATGTAGAGAGTGGTATGACCATAAGGCTTCGGGAGTAAGCACAGTATACTCGTAAGGTTTATGGAAATGATAAGGATGATTTTCAAAGAAGTCAATGGGTGGTATATTACGAAAAAATAAAAGATATATTAAAGTGAATTAATGACATATGGATAATTGCGTGTATAAATTGTAATGATACATGATTGAATTATATATGATGATTATGTTCAATGATTGATACATGTTTGTTTATGCTATGATCATATAATTTGTGTTATACATGAGTAGATAATGTTGCAGATATAGTTGGAAATGCATAGAGATGATGAGAGACATGTTGGGAAGAACTTTCAGGGACTTTCTGATAAAAATAAATTTGTATAAGAAAACTATGTTGTTTCAGACTTGTAAGTTTAAATCCGAACTTATGTTCAGTTGTGAAGACTATGCTGCTTAAGGTTTGTAAGTTTGAAACTGTACTTTTGTTGAATCGAAATAAAGTTTTGGTTATTGAGATCAAGTATCAAATTCAAATTTTTGTTTTACTACTTGTAATACCCTAAAGAAATTTGGGGTGTTACATTCATCATGGAAAAGGCCAATAACTTATGGACAAAGTGTTCAAACACCTACTCGACAAGCGTGTTGAGGTGCCCATGAACGATATGATGGTGAAGTCCTCGACCTCAACTCAACATTCAATGTACCTGTCTGAAGTGTTTTCAGCCCGGTGAATTTACAACTTGAGGATAAACCCAAAGAAATGTGTGTTCGGGATAGATGACAATAAATTCTTGGGTTTCATGTTAACACAGAGGGAAATAGAGGCGAACCCTGAAAAAGTTAGGTGGTCATCGACATAAGGATCCCCAAGAATGTCAAGGATTTACGACCCTTGTAGGAAGGTTGACAACCATTTCATGCTTCCTTCCCTTAGTGGACAAAACTTGACCCATGATAAAACTGCTGGAGAAGTCAATGAAATTTGTCTAGGATGACTTGTGCCAGGAGATAATCTAACAACTTAAGAAAATTCTGACATCCTCACCCCATTTTGTGTAAGTCGGATACTACTTAACCTCTCTTAGCCTACGTAGTGATCATAGAAGATGCAATAAGCGTCATCCTTGCATAACAGGTTGACAATGAGCATAAACCAATATACTTCATTAGAAAATTCGTTTAGGACACTAAGACTAGACACTTGATGGTAGAAAAGGTCACTCTCCTTTGTCACTATGGCAAGACAACTATGACCTTATTTTTAGAACCACCTTGTTATAGTTAAAACTGATTACTCGATCTAGAAGATTTTGTAGAAACCAGACCTAGCGGGAAGAATGTCGTCATGGATAGTGGAGTTATTAGAGTTTTCTATTCTATATGAACCAAAGGGTCTTATAAAGGCATAATGTTTAGCGAATTTCACCAATGACTTATAGGGCGACCATGTACTTGATGACGAGTAGTGGACCCTATATGTAGATGGTTCCTTCAATCTAAAGGAGGTAGGAGTTGACATAGTCCTTGAAGACCCAAATGATGCCCTAATAGAGAAATTTCTACACTTCAACTTCAAAACATCAAGAAACCAAGCCGAGTATGAAGTCATCATTGTGGGCCTCACCTTAGCGAAGGATTAGGAGCTAGTTGAATAATATGACGAACAAACTCCTACCTTACAGTTGACACCTCACAAGTGACTACCAAGTCAAAAATGCACTTATATTATAGTAATACCACCTTGTGAAAAACCTAACCGACACCTTTATTAAAGTCAAACTCAAACACATATATCAGGGAGACAACGTGAGAGCCTACGTGCTTTAGCAAGTATTATAATCACCATCCATTGATAGAATGGACGAGTGTATGCATGTCGGCACTAGGGAAGCAACGTGGATGGCACCATATATTCATTACCTCAAGATTGTAAGTATCATTGAAGGAGAACACAATGGTTGGGTAAGGAGAGTTGCCCACTATACACTGGTAGGCGATGATCTTTTCAGAAGATGCTATAGTCGACCTCTACTAAAATGTGTTACTTTAGAGCAGGCTAAGTACATCATACGTGAAACACATGAGGGTATTTGTAGGTATCACTCTAAGAGAAGAATCGTGACAACAAGAATTTTACGAGTTGGGTACTTTTGGTCGACCATGGAGGTGGATTGTACCACCTACATTAAAAAATGCATACCTTGCCAGAAACATGGGAATCTCATACATGATAGACAAGAGGAGATACAACATATCTTCTCCCCATGACCTTTTGTGAAGTGGGGGAAGGATATTCTTGGTCCCTTTGTTCTCTACAAAGGCCAAGTAAAATTCTTACTAGTCAACATAAACTACTTCAGCCAGTGGATCAATGCAAAATCCCTAGCTATCATGGATTAAGAAGTCCAACACTTCATTTGGATGAACATAGTATGTCGGTATCACTACAAGAAAATTGTGATTTACCTATAGATAATTACATACATATTTATATTCGTAGGTAAATTTGTTGTTACATATAGATTTTACTTACAGATATGGAAATTTGAGCTACATATGGATTTTTTCGTAGGTAATGCAAACAAATTTACCTATCAATTTTCTGTGTGTAAAATTTGTATGCAATTTTGGCATGTAAGAGCAAGAATTTTATCCGTAGGTAAGTAAAACAATAAATAAATAACTATTAAAATTAAAAGTGAAAATTTGTGCTTATCTCACCACTCTCTCGTGCTCCCTCCCTTAGAATTTTTCACTCACCTCACTCGCTCTTGTGTTGACTTACCTCACTTACACCCTCTCTCGCATCCACAAGGTCATTGTTGCACTCATTTGTTGTCCCCCTCGTTCACTCGTGCACTCACTACCTGTTCACCCTCACTTACTCCCTAATCTTCTTCTTCGCACTCAGTTCACTCCCTGATCATTATTATTTCGTCTTGAGTCACAAGAAAAAGAATGTTCACCCTCACTCACTCCCTAATCTTCTTCCTCACACTCAGTTCACTCCCTGATCATTATTGTTTCGTGTTGAGTCACAAGAAGAAGAAGTTTGTTCTTCTCACGTTGACTAAGTCTTCATTCTTCTGGTTTAGGGTTCATTGTTCATTCATTTGGTAAATAATCTTCTTCGTTCATTCCCAAATCCCTAAATTCCTAAAACTTGAAAACCCTAATCCCTCTCTTCTTTCTTTCGATTGACACAAAACACTTTGCAGTACGGTTCACGTGTTATCTGTGGAAGACATTGTTGCATTCTTAGGAGATTTTGATTGCGGAGGGTGTTGCGTTTTGAGAAGATCCAGAGTGTTATTAAGGTATGTTTCGTTGTTCGGGGGTGGATGTTAACAAAAACTGGCAAGTGTACCGTATCGTTTCAAGTAATATAATTGGTAAACCTAATATCGTTCTTCCCAAGAGACTCAAAGGCCTTATCGTTCGTGCAAATTGAAATCGTAAGACTTGTGAAGAAAAATTAATTGGTTTGGATGCAAGAAACAACAAGTAAACATGCAAATGCAATTGATTCAATTGACGAGAAAAAGACTATGGATGAATGGAGTTGTTGGGGTTTACAATTTCATCTTATCCAATCTCTCTTATGTACTCCTCTTATTTGATTCGCTTTGTTATTTAATTGTCATGCAAACTTTCTTAGTCTACCCTTAACCTGATCCCTCGGCGAAAAGAGCCTATTACTAATTACTGGCTTGCTATCCCTAGCCTCCCCTAGTAATTAATAATGCATTATAAACGGAAGCAAAAGCAATTGATCATCATACCCCCCATATCCCTAGGTGGTATTTCTTAATCAAGGAATTTCCCACAATTAATGACAATACCGTACATTCCCGTATCAATAAAGACAAACAACAATTATCGAATGAGTTAAACGATAAAAGCATTAAGCGCAGATGAGAAACCCAACAATTGATAATCAAAGCATACGACAAGCATATAAATAAATAAGAGTTTCAATAAAAGAGAGAGTTTCAAAAGGTAACATTGTTTCCCAACAACAAAAGGGTTTTAGTTCATCATTGTCATGGTGAAACTAGATGAAAAATGATGGAAGAATGGAAAAGTAAACCCTAGATTGGATAAAAAGGAGCCTAAGCATCCAAGAGATCTTCTCCAAGGAGTGAAAATTAGGTTTGGCCGCCCTCTTCTGTCAAAAATACATCTGAAGTCGCATTAGGGCTATTTATAGCTGAGGAACGTCACAAAATTTAGGCCCAAGCCCAGCAGACAACCGCTCAGCGTCACACTTTTGGTACCCAGCGGTTTCCCCATAATCGCGCCACCGCCAGGCGGTGATTTGCGCCGCTCGGCGGTTTGCCCCTAATCGCAAAACTGCCTGGCTGCACCGCCTGGGCGCCAGACAGTGGTTGCCCCTTGCATTTGGCCGCCCAGCGTTGGATTTTGGCGCTGGGCGATTCCTAGACTCTTCTTTTCTTCATGTTTCTTCTTTCTTTCTTGAGTCTAAGACCTTCCATCTTCAATCCCATTCTTCATTTTCATCAAAAATGCTGCAAAACAAGCATAATATCTCTAAAAATAGCTTTTGACTCTCAACTGACTCAACTTACGTGTTTTGCTTGATTCTAAGCTCATTCTAAGCCTTAAAGGGTGTATTTTGATCTCAAATGAAGCATGCAAATAACTGTTTTTCAACAGTTATCAGTGGACCTCATCAATATTAAATTTTGCTCACTATGGTCACCCAACATAATCTTCAGAGCAATTTGTTATACCTCATCACTTATGAGTTAACACATATTACCACATACTATATATAGATAAGTAACACATTTGTGGAAAGTTTGATGGTGCATTCAGTTACAGTAACTCTCATTACTCAAAATTTCCTTCGTGATCAAAAATTTTTTTGTTGGGAGAAATGTTTCACTTCGTGATCAAAAACTGGAAGAAGGAAATTATGAGTAATGAGAATTACTATAACTGAATGCACCACCAAACTTTCAATATAACTCTCATTGGACTTCTAGCTTGCATGCTATTTTTCAGCACCAAATTTGTTCCTTCCAGTTTTTGATCACGAAGTGAAACATTTCTCCGACAATAGGATTTTCTCTTTGACCTTCATAAACCAAGGTACCATTAGATCTTCTAACATTATCATAGCAATCTGTTACCACAATGCTTATGACCAACAAGCTATTGTCCATTATCTTATAATCAATTCCATTCCAAAATTGCCTATGGAGGCCAATGACATTGAGTTCAACTCAGTACTGAAAAATATCACCCACATCGATTTCTAGTATATGTCCCACGTACTTTTGAGTGTTCTCCCATTGATATTCTCTTCTCATTGTCATTGTTGCTTCCGACAAAGCTTTATTCTTATTCTTAGCCCTAGGATTCTCAGGTTCGTACACTTTGTACTGATGCATTAGCTTATCGACCAAGTTCCTGAATGTCACCAATGCTCGATTCACCTTCACTTCAATCAATTCTTTGCCAGAGAAAGAGTTACGGGAGAAACCTTCATGCCTTTTCCCAAAGGACTTTGAAGCATTCATTTCTACACACCCAATTTAAAAAAAGAGACTTTGTATTAGAAATATCCATCAATGATACCACAACAATTAATAGAACGGTTTATAGACCATGTAGAATGAACAAATATCAGGAACAAAAATCATATTTCCACTATTTAAAACAAGTAACATATGACTACTGTGAAATAGCACAATCTCCTTTAAATATGTTCCAACCTTGATTTCACCTATTTAAAACATTTACTTATGTTAGTACTTTCAGAACTGTCAAAAAAGGTATGTAAATGACAAAAATTGTTAGACGTAATTTTGGTATTTCCTTAGTTTCATTATTAGTCTTCCCTTGAAAATAAACCTTTCATTTAATTTTTATATTTTTCTTTTTTATTTTTACTTTCTCGCATTCTATTTTTTTCATTTCTAATCAATAACTTTAGTTTTCTTTTATTTTAAATTTTAATCTCTTAAATTCGGTATCAAATTTAAATAAAACAACACAACAAATAAATAAATATATTAAATTTAAAATTAATGTGTTTGCAAATTAATAAAAAATAATTAGAATTATTAAGTACTAGTGAAAATATGTTATATGTGTTCACTTTTCTTTTATAATAAAAAATAATAATAAATTATTGTTATTATTACTATTATTATAACTGGCATAAATATAATTGTGTATTCGTATTTTTCGAAAACTTTTGTTGTATTATAAGTTACAAATATATTTAAATTGATTAAGTTAAAATATAAGAGAAAAAAATAATTAACTGTAGAAATTACAAATATAGAAAAAAATGCAGTTATAAGTAAAATAAGAATAAAATTTATCTACACAACAAAAAGTGATATATCTTTATATATTAGTATAATTACAAAATTAAATATGAATAGTTTTTTTTTAATTTTTTTGTAAATAGATTTATTTATTTTGTAGATAATTTTTTAATTGAAAATGGTTAAATTTAAAAAAAAACAATCAAATAAAAAAAACAGTCACTAAACAATCACTTAAACACACAATACATCTGTAAAGCCAGTTATTTTAATATAATTTTTTTTATTTAAAGGATAAATTTTAAAAACAAATTTAAACAAAAAAAATTATTTTATATATAGATATAAATTAACTTAATGAAATTAAATAATATAATAAAAAAACAAGCAAGCCTATTATGTACGTGTTCTCGTTAGTATTATAACGGATATTATTTTATAAATTTCTCAATTATGTTTTTTTAAAATTAAAAAAAATTATTCTTACTTTTCTAATTTTTTTTCTTTTATTTTGTACGTCTTAATTTATGAAAAGAATATATATTTTTTTTAAAATTGACAGCAAACACAAACTATAATATTTTGTGATAGCATAGCATGTGATGAGATAAGAGGATACAGTGAAACGTGTGGAGACAATAAATTTTCTTAGCTGTAATATCCTTTGTCTATTTTTTTAATTAAAAAAATCAGATGAGATTACAGTTTAGATTAATTGCAATGTTTTCTCAAAAATATTCATTCTTGCTATTCTTACCATTTTTAATTCTCTGCAAAAGGTTCCAGGGATTATTATTGTGTATCTCTCCGATATAATTTGATAAATACAATAGAATTGAAGTTTGAAAGAATTATTATTATATTGTATTTAATAGAGATCGAATTATCATCCATTCAGCAGCATTTGATCAGTATTAAAATCAATCAGGATAAACGATTCTTTTAATGCTGGATCACAATTGGATAAGTGTTTATTAAGCTGAGTGTTTATTTTATTATTGATAATAAAATAAGTGCTGGTCCAATTATAATCAATATTGACAAAACTATTTATCCTAATTGATTGTAGTGGTGACCGAATAATACTGAGTTGGTCTCTTCTAAGTATAATACATTTATAATAAAAAATGAAGTAATCAACATAATGAAAATAATACAAGAAAATATTTCAGAAATTCCGAGTTTTTAGTTGACTGTGAAGATATTAACATGAGGTTTAACGTGGAAATTAAAAACTTTGTACGAATTTTCTCTTTATATTTTGAAAGATTTGTCGTTTTTCAAGGTAGGTGTCATATGGGATCAGACACCTTATCTCCCTCATCAAAGTATAACTAAATTACAACTTTACATTTTTCGAAGTAATGAAAACGTCTTTTTGGGTTTGATTATACAAATGTGTAAAAGTAAGAGTGAATTGATATTGCGAAACACAAGAATACACTCTTTTTTTTTTTCACTGACACTGAGCATGTCTTAAAACTAACGACTTTCACAGCTTTAGTATTATAATTATTTTTGTTCACTATGCAATAAATGATAACAAAGGTAGAGTAGTAAAATGTTAATTAATTTTGAAGTTTAAAGAAAGATGAAGATTAGTATAGATACTCTACACCCATAAATACTCTCTATAATTTATTGCAACCCAAACACAAACTCACAAAATCAGAAAATCTTCTTAGCATTAATTAAGGAGGTCACGATTTACTAACGAATCCTCTTTCTTCTTTTTTATTTCTTCTCAGGAGATGGAGTTCGGAGATGCCGATGGAGATGATTCTGATGAAGATGATTTAGAAAGATATGGAGACGAAGGATTGTCATATAAATTGTTGTATTTTGTTGCATATTTGATTGCTTTCAAAATTGCAATCCTAGTCTCTCCATACTCATCTAGCATTATGCACTGATGGCTCTTCCCTATTTTTGCCATTATTATGTAAGGTTGCCTTATTCTTTCGCAATGAAAAAGATCTTTAGCCGACAGTGTCCTCAATTCTTCATCTTCATCTGTGTCAGAGTCCATCATATTATACTCATCAGGATCAACCAATTTATTTAAATAATCCTGAACATTTTTCAATGTTTGTATGAGAGGTCTAGAGAACCTCTGATCATTGTTAAGAGTAAGATTTCAGCCACGATATTCCATTCTCAGGATAAGATTAGTATCAGACATAGCTCTATCAATCCAATATTTTGCCCATTCCTTGTTATCCATATTTTAAAAAGAAATTTGTAAATAAATATTTTTTTTAGTTTTGATTTTGCATTTAAATATATAAATAACGTTATCATGTAAATAAGGTGAGAAAATGAATATTACATGTTTAACCAAACCAAAATAATTAGAATTCACACTATTGAGGTTTCTGACATTCTCTCTCAGCCACGTGAAACATATATTGAACAATATAATTAATATTATTTAGTTATAACTTAAACTTTGTAATCATTAAATTCGTTTTGATTTTGGTTTTGTGATATTATAAAGTTGTAAATATATTCAAGATCTTTGTTATGTAATTAGTTAATAACTTATGTATTGAATTTTTAAATCATCAGTTAAGTAATATATAATTAAAGATATAATATGAATATATTATACGTTAAGAAAAACTGTTAATTAATGGATTTTTTTTTCTTTTGATGTATACATTTTATATTTCTATTTTATGCTTAATTATATTTATAAAATAAAAAAAAATGCATACTTTTAAATTTTAGTTTTAATATTATTCATATTTTAAAATTAAAAATTTATCCAAATATTAAGAATATTTGTAAATGAGATTTACATAAAATCCCTGTTTTAATATATTATAATTATTATTTGTCAAAAGAGCATCATACAAGATAACATTTGTGCAGTCCATTGTTTTGTTTTTCATCACATACGCAGTTCATTTACTGAAATCTAAGTTCGATTATAATGTTTTTTGTAATAAAAAAATAGCGACCTCGACTAAAGTTTATGCAAATAGCAGGGAACTTTTGGCTTAGGTTGTAAAAGATTGTGTTTTGTGCCATAACAGTGTATGAAGTAATATTTTTAATTTTTAAATTAAGGATAATGATACTTTGAAAATATTATTTTATAACATTTTAACATTATTTATATGTTATTATGTGATTGATCTAAAATTACTTTACAATTAATAATAATAATTATAAACATTAACATGAATCAATCATATAATGACACGTAAATTGTATTAAGATGTATCATTATTCATTAGTAACTCTGAGTTAAAATGTTTAATTAAGATATGCATGGAAATGTTTAAATTTGACACGAAAGTTGTGTTTAAGTGAAAAATATTGATAATAGTGGGTAAATATAGTACACGTACTCACTCTTGAGTTGTTTTCAAAGATAGACCCAAATATATAGATGGATGAGTTTGGGTGAAAATGGAAAATTTATTTCTTTGTCTACACAAGTGTAATTAATGTTATATGTAACCATCTTTCTCCAGTTACTATCCTTTTCAAAATTATATTTGTGACATTAATTTTGATATCATTGTTAAATAAAAAAAATTATTATTACAAGTTACATAACTAAATTGTAACTCTTTATACTTTAAAATATATTTGTTCAAATATTATAATTTGATTGTGGTGTTCGGTCTAAATAGTGTTCTCTCTAACATTTATTATTAAGGTTTTTTAGTGTTATTTATTTGTCGACTCTTCTAAATTTATAGTTTTCTTATAACACACAATTATAAGTAAAAGAAAAATAGCTTATCTTAAATTTTAAATTTGATCAAGATAATAATTTGAATAGTGTATGACACCAAGTTTCTATATGTGAATATAAATTGATATTTGTATTGTTTTGATAACTTTGCTCATTAAAATATTTGAGGATTGGTAGGTTTGGATTAAACCTTAAAATTTTGATGATTTGAAAATTTGAAAATTTATAGGAATGAAATTTGAATATATTAGCTTAACATTATTTTAATTTAGTTTTGTTATGTTAGCTTAGTCGGTTTACCACCACCGTTAAAGAACTTCATTAAGATCCTAGCCATCCCCGTTTCTTACACCAGTCAGATGGACATGATCTTCTTCTTACTTTTCAACCCTTAGATCACACAAATTACATCATTTGGAGTTGTACGAAAACGAAAACCAAATTTTAAATTATTAAAATAAATATGACAAAGCAAATCATTATATCAATATATATATATAACTATGACATATTTTAATTTATAAATATATAAATCGTGATTCTAAATATAATATTAGTATGCAATTGACCATTCTAAATTTATTTTAACATGTTCTTTAAACATATTATACATCCTGTCCTTTTAAGACATTAATTTTTTTACAAGTAAAATGATAAATATTTGAATAACTAATAACCGCAATAATAAAAATGTCTCAAAAATGAAAGAGAAGGAGAATTGAAAAGAATAATATAAACATAGGAATTATGCATATTTCTTTCACTTATTTGTTTTTATTTAAAATGAGTTATTGTTCTACTACCTCAAAATATCACTCTATTTATGTATATTGTTCAAACTTATCTTTCATTTAACAAGATTACATTACAAAAACTTACAATATTTTTCATTCATTTAATAAGATTATATTACAAAAACATACATTCAAATACATCACACTTATTATAACTCACAAAGTATATAACTTGTTAATGACAACACATGTCACTTTTACAACATTTTATGAAATTTTAAACATCATACAAATAAAGAGTATGTTGATCAAGTCCAAAAAACATATAATCTCCATTAATAACTTAACCTATTTTTAAAAAATCATAAGAGATTTTTTCAGATTATAAATCATTCTTGTTTATCAATAGTAGTATCTCTTTTATTTACATTATCTTCATTGCACCATTTGAAATAATTGCATCATTTAAAATCTTCATTTCCATTTCGATGTTCAAAAAATCTAATAAAAAAGATTTTAAGATGAAACACTCATTGTTAACAGGACAAAAATATACATCCAATGAAAATTAAAACCATAGATCAAACTTATCATTATTTTTCACCACTCTTAACCATTTTAATCACCCTCAACACTACAACCTCCCCACAATGGCAGATTAGTGTTCCACCCAAGTCCCTAGACCAACTATTAAGAGATGAGACGTTGTGATTTTATGTCTTTCACAAACAGGATAAACAAGTTTAATCGTAAGACATTGCACACTTCATTAACTAAGAGACCACATTTCATCACCAACTACGAAGAAGACAATAAAAATCTCAAATCACTCATTAGGACAAACTTCAATATCACCACACTCTTAATGTTATTTTTGAAAAACTAACATAAATAATTTAATTGATAAATATTAATGAATTTGGAAATGAAATTAACATAAAA
Source organism: Vigna mungo (assembly GCA_036885675.1). Classification (NCBI taxonomy): domain Eukaryota; kingdom Viridiplantae; phylum Streptophyta; class Magnoliopsida; order Fabales; family Fabaceae; genus Vigna; species Vigna mungo. Next base: position 38,560,027 of record CP144692.1, on the reverse strand, counting down.
TTAAAAATGTGGGAACCAAACTATTCTCACTAATCCGACTTATAGGCTAAACTAATTTAAGTACTTTAGTCCAGCTTGATAGCTCTATAGGTCATATAGCTACTGATTATTCTTCTTCCAAATTGTTAAAGATGGATTCTGAGGACCCATCACTAATGTAAAAAATTTGCTAAATAGGTGTTATGATTATCAAGATATGAATTTGTCTTCTTTCAATTTTGTTTATGACGCGATTAATTAAGAGATTTGAAGAACGTAATGATGGGAGATTCTATTTGTTATAGAATAATTAAATATTTTTCATTGTCGTAGTTGAATAGCTAATGTACTTGTACTAATTCTATTGGTGGTATTAAGGTAATTGCCATGATCACAAAATTTTATACCAGTAGGAATTAAAAAGGAGGATTTCCTGTTTATAAAAATGGAAGAAGTCCAAATTTGTTGATGGGGAAGATTTGCATCCTCCCGTATATATATGTGAGGACCTTTAGTTAAAAGCCGTGTCAACAAAGTAAACCTAGCAAAATTTAATGAAGTGAATTTCAAACAACCTTTAGTTAATATAATAACTATTTTTATTTTGATCCTCTTAAGAAAAAAAATTCCTTTAATGTATCCTTTGGAGAAAAAACACAAATCACGTAGGTAAAAATTTAGTAAAGGAAAGAACTAGAAAACTTAAACATTGGGACATAAAATGCATAGATTTGAAACAAATCCCAGGAATCCTGGGACCACTGTATTTCACTCATGGTCTCTTAGATGCAGAATCACAACGGGACAATTGAGACCAGCAACAACACTAGTTTCACTCCACAGTTGACCTTCCAGAAGTACTAATTTGAATCCCCAAGTACATGGAATTAAAGCATATAAATTTAACATATTCACAAAGCCCCCATGCTGGACTTGGACTCTTCTAGTATAGACATTTTTTCTGTTTTTATTTCTATCAGAAGATTTCAACTTTTAAACAAATATGTAGAGAACATGCACAAACATGGCTAACTTTTCCACACCGTTTCAAATCTCAAACATGATATAGCTTTATGATCTGGTCTATCTTAGCTCGACATACAGGGCAACCCCATTTCTTTGATTTCACCTCGTTCAAGCAAGACATGCATCCAGCAACATGACCACAGGGAATGCACGCCCCTTCTGCTGGAGCATCTAAACATATCACACATGATGAGCCACTTCCACTAGCAGTTTTTCCTTCTCCATTAGGAAGCTTCTCAACATCTGAAGATGCCATATCAATAGGGCTTAAATCAATTGATGGATACTGAATGGGACCATCTGTTGGAATATCACCCACGATTGGTGGAGCCGATGGATTGAATTCCAATTCACTAGCATTGACATGGCTTTGGTGGTGTTCACCATTGCCACCAGTTTTAGTTTCTTGCACCAACTCACTTTCACTTGTATTTGAATTTGGTGTGCCAAGAAAACCATGATTGCCTGTATTCACTGCAGTGCTTGAAGAGCTTGCATCAGAGTTTGGTTGTGTATCAGGAAAGGATGGCCTCTCCTGCATGGCAGACTGAAGGGATGCATTGATGGCCATAGCTAACTCTGTGTCTTCTGCAGCTGGTGGCGCTGTGGGTGGACCTGTAGGTGCATTGTTTTGCAAGAATGCCGGACTTGCCTGGAAGATCGGAAGAATAATGCATCACTCAATGAGCAAGGAAGTCATGTATCAAAATTCAAAACTTATCTGCAAACTTTCGTGAACCTTTTTGGAGTTACAAATGAACTAAGGTGAGAGAAAAATCAAAATTTCTTGTAAAGATAAAAAAGAACAAATAGAAATTTGTCCAAAAGAAAAACGTCTGTCAATAGATAAAAAGGAAATAAAAAATGAAAATTGCCGTAATAATATATGCTACGAAGATTCGAATTTATATGACAAGGGAATGTTTACAGGGAATCGGAATATTTTAACCATTCTGAATAAACGAAAGCAAAGAATGTTTGCACCATGCACAATGTTTTGGTTCTCTGGAAAATAACGAAATAGATCAATCTTCCACACTTATTTACATTATAGTATTAATATTTGGCAAATGTCAGAAATAAAATAACGTTGTGGTTTCAATGACAAAAGTATCCATCTTTTAGTATCACATTTATAGAGGTCAAATGCTGGGTTTGAATCCATAGGTGTGAATCTTTTAGTATATCCATGGTTGTTAGTCATATTAAAGAGGAGAGGAGCCCAAGAAAGACATTACTTAAGCTGTTAAAAGAGATCTCATGGTGACTACATAGAAGATTTAATCATTTAAACAAGTCTAATGAGTTTGTGTGATTTATGCAGTCAACGTCACCTGGTAGGATAAAACTTTATCATGGTTGTCGTCAAACAAAATTCATTCAATTACCCTCTAATTTAAATAATTATTAGCAATGTCAAAACAAACTATTTTTAGAGAAAATGCAATTTACATTGTCTCTTTAACAATCATAGGGAGAAATTAAGCTATTTGACAGATTAAAAGTTATCCTTAAACCAAAAATTTCAGAAACACGTAATTGACATTTAAGTTATCTCAATGACTTTCTTCTTCAGGGAAAAAGAATCAAAACTTTTCCTTAGGGATTAACATTTGAGTAACAGACAACCATCACGGAATACATTCCAAAGAAAAACTCAGAATTCAGAAAATAGTGATTTAAAGTTACTATCTAAGCACCACAAAATGCTAGCAATCATAATAGAATCAGTGAACATAACGTGTGACATACCTGAGGAATTCCTTTGCAAGCATTAGAAAAAAATGCAAGTTGTTGCTTGTCATTCTCACTTGCAGGCCCAAGTCTAACACGTGTTTCTGGACAGAAGCAGATAAAATAGACAATGTCAAAGCCAGTAAGAAGAAACCATTTCTTGTATGAAAAACCATGGTTGTCACACTCTCTAGTTAAGTCTCAGTCTTTATTCTCAAAGGAGTTCAAGATCTCTGAACAAAAACAAAATTAAATCTTTTGCAAACTCAGTTTTTTTTTTTCTCAAACTCACTCAATTCAAGGAATCTGTCAAAAATCAGTTAACTCCAGAATAAACCACTTTTTCTCATAAACTCATTCAATTCAAGTAAACTTGCGAGTTATAGGATTTGCAGTCAAAACACAGCTTCTGTACTTCAGTTGAGCTGCCTCCATCCTCTGGGATGCATTGACTCTATAAAGCTAATTTTATATTTTTTTATCTCCATTATTTTCCTTTTGCTCTATTTTTATTTTATGAGGATAATTTTATGTTTTCTGTTTTTTTGAAAAAGTAATAGACCGACATAATATGACAGTTGGTTCCAGAGTTGAGATATGTTCTTCATTTCATTACTTTTGTTTTCTCCATTATGTAGAATATTCAATATTAATTATGTATTTCCATTTAATTATATTTGAGTAGTGTACTACTATATATTTTCTAGATAATTTTTAAAGCATGTAAACTTATCCAAGTTTAGATTCAAGTTTACTATTCTCCATGAGTTAACCCAAATCTTGAGTTTGACAACCCTACAGGAAAGGAAAAATAGTATAGTATGAGGGAATACTGGTAGTTTGATCAACAATTGTAACTGACGGATCAGACTGGTGTATCTTTGGATGTAAATTGGCCTTCCACAGTGCAATAACTGTACGTGGTTGTGCGTCCTGCATATTTAGGTTCATGTATTAGTGAAGAAATGAAAATTCGTTTAATGATATGAAAAGAATAAAAGCAGTAAAGAATTTTCAAAATGATAAAAGCTGTAAAGCATAAACTCTAAGTCTTATGTAAAGGGCAAACATATATTGTTAGTAGATGCATTTCAATGTAAAATGATTCAGTGTCTCAAATATCTTCTTTTTATCGAAAATATGTTATCTTCTGTGTGCTGCAAATGCTAGGAAAAAATAATTAACTATGAAATACCTGCAAACTAGAATATATGGCAAGTTCCAACTTGTAAGGTTTGGTAAGAGTTCGGGAGCCCACTGGTAAAACAACCACCCAACTGAAAATAAAATTAATTGATAGTGAGAATACTCACCAAATTTATCAAAGTTCATCCTTTAAACAACTGAAAAAAACTAATTTGCAGGTTGCTTGAATGCATGTCCATCCATTGAGAAATAAAGGTAAAACAACTAGCCATAAAATAGCAAATTAAATCCTTCAACATGTCACATGATACCCACACTTTTCTTGATAGCAACTGAGGAGCTACTACTTCTAGAAACTCAGGTCCATGAAGCTCACGTAACCAACCGGAGAACAAGCACAGATGACTCTGTAAGCCAACAATCATCATTTAAACAACTCAGGTCCCTTGGGTATCATGATAAAGAAAAGGAAATTGATGCTACATTACAAAGGTTTTATACCTCAATTGTACGAACAGCACCACCATGTCCTTTGGCTCTGGCAACCTCCAGAGAAGTTAGACAATCATCATTTAATATTAAAGGATTAGCTGCAAAGTTGATTGGTAAAGCCCAAATAAGTTTCTAGAATTCAAATGAACAAAAGTAATCATGCATTGCTGATTATTAACCATACCGCCATGCACAAGAAGTAACTTAATAATACTTTCAAAGCCCCTTTTAGCTGCATGATGCAACGGAGTCCCACCATGACGACCTAAACAACAGTTGAAAGTTAAATCAACAGATGACACCGAACATAAATCAATTCAGTGTTCAATTTCAATCACAATTCTTGTTCTGAAAAATTAAGGATGACGGTGCAGCAGACACAAGCAAGACAACCATCTCAACTAAGGAATCTACAGGCCATGTAAACATCTGAACTATTCCTAATTACCAGAAAACTCTGACGATTATATTACTTTTACTACCAAGTATCAGTTTTATCAAATGACAGATTACCACAACAACCCTGTTTCTCAGAAATTTTAATTATTTAATTCATAATCAAAAGCAGTAAGCGCCATTTCCATCAAGACAATTGATGAAGCCAGAAATAACAACAAACTGAAAAGAGATCAATACCAGGACGATATGCATTGACATTGGCTCCAAGTTCTATCAAAGTTTTCGCAACATTATAAAGATGAGGATTCATACAAGCAACAATCAAGGGGGTCTTCGCATCTTTGTCCCTCCACTGCATCAAAGATCAACACACCAATCTCAATAAAAAATAAATAAAAACATGCAACCGATCCAAACCTAGAACCATCAATAATAATAACAAAATTCTCATTTCCCCCTGAAATTTTGCCACGTTCCAATACCTCAAGGCCTGCACCGTCTCTGTGAAGGCTTTTGATTCCTTCGGTGTTCCCATAACTGACTTGCTGGTAGAGCAACTCGTCTTTGGATTGCCCTTGCCCCATTGGAAAAAAATTAGGATTTTTTTTATTTTTATTATTTGTATATGTAGATTTTGCAGAAGATATGAAATGGGTATTCTGGTATGAGGAAATGAAAATTGGGTCTGTATTAAATCAGAAGTTTTTTCCAGGAAATCTTGAACTTTCCTGGAAAATGTATAAGCAGTGTAAGGTAACAGATAGTGAGAAAATATGATATGAGAATGGAAGAAGAAGGATATAATTTATCATTGGGGAATGGGTGGGGCTATAAATGTAAATAACCAAATCTGAAAGAATTACGGGATATCAAAATATTAGGCTATATACTTAATAAAATGTAATAATAATAATTAATTGTTTGTTGGTTAACTGTAATTGTTATAATCATTTATAAATTTTCTCAATTACAGTTTTAATATGTCGATTGTATGACTAATAATTATTATTATTTATATTTATTATTCCTAAACCAACCGCGTAGAGTGATAGTGACTGATATCTTAGGAAAGAAGGAATGGACGCTTTCTGTGAAGTTGCAAGCATTTCAGCGTTTACTTATATACAGGAATGCATTTCTTCCCATTCACTAATTTAATTGTTAAAATTAATAAATTAATGAAATAGTCCTTGAGATTTAGTATTTAAAGTCAATTTTGCCATTGATTTTAATAACAAACTATTGTTGAAGTTATAATCAACAATCAAATTAACTCATACAATAAATACAGTGATAAAATAGTTCTTAAAATTATGAATTATTAATTAATCTAGTTCTTGAAGCTGTAATAATAAGATAAATTGGTTTCACCTATAAATACTAAACTGCATTTCTACCTTTCGGATTCACGGGCCAAAAATAGATGTACATTTTGGAAAAATAATAAATTGAACATTAATTAAGGTATAATATATGTTTTATTATTACAATTTAAAAAATTAAATTAATTGATAATTTATAACTTTGAGGCCATGTTATTTACATCCCAAAAAATTATATGATAATATAATTTTGAATGATTAAACATTATAATATGATAGAGAGTTTAAGGAGAAAGATAAAGTTATAATTTTACAGTTATCCAAAATTGACCATAAAATTTAAACTTTTGCTTACAAAAGAGTATCTCAAAATAGAGAAGACAGTAAAAAGAATCCTAGGAACTAGGTAGCTACATCGTCTTCTTCTAACGCTTGTTCCAGAAGCACCTCCTCTACCTTTGCTCACATCCAAGTGGATGATCATCGCAAAAGAAAGACATACACACACAACACAAACAAGCAAGGGTAAGCTAGGTGTGTATATATATATATATATATATATATATATATATAAACATGTTATCAATCAAGTATTTCAAGCATATAATGACAATAATACAACACAAACTGTAACTGAATGCATTTTATTGATACCAATGACAGACCACGTGATTTGACCATCCGGACTAGTATGAAATGTCGAGTTCCAAGAGTTTGTGTACTTGTGGTGGCCCTACTGCTTTGCAAAGCCATTGCCGAGGGGTTTCACCCGACCACACACAAGTGTAAGCCCTTTAAAGCGATATAGGCCTTCCAAGAAACGCCTATCCTAGGACCTCCTGCTATTCTCACCACATGACTCATCACTCTCTACTTGAGCATGGATGGTCATTAGAATGTCAGGATAAACCCTATCAGGAACTCCGGCCATTCATACGGTCAATCACAATAAACTACAGGACACCACCATGTAACCTCCCTTGAAGATCATGGAATTACGTCCAATAACCATACTCTGTACATATATGCTTTCAGACTATACTTCACAACGCAATACCTCATACTCTTAATCATGTTACTCAATCATCCTTTAGTTATGTTATAAAAACAACTCATACATACTCAGGCATTCCATACTTTCACAGAACCATCACTCATTAACACAAGTTTCTTTATAGTCTTTAGTTATCAATACTTAAGTAATTCAAACAGCTTGGAGACCCTCACCAATGGCTCCGGAAGGGTCAAAAACCCCCAGAACGACCTAAAGAACGTCCAAAACGGACATCTGGAACCCCACAAACTATAAAAAAATAAAAGCAACAGCAGAAAAGGGCGCCCAGGCGCCAGAATTAAGCTGAAACATCGAGTTGAAGGGTGCTCAGGCGTGGATTCTGCAGATTTTGCAGAACTCACACCCCTAAGTTTCGTTTTAGGCCTTTTGGTGAAGTTCTAGCACTCAAAACTCGATCTATATGATGAATCTAACTTGCCTAATCAACTCTAACACTTCCTAAACCAATTCTCTAGTGATTTCGCATCAATCTACACTTAAATTCTTCAATTTCATCAACTTATATACCCAAATCTAACTCTACCAGTTAGACACTACTTTTACCACTTTTAGGGCTTCTAATAAGTCACATTTGACTTATCTAAATGGTCTTGAGTGACCAAAACCGCCTGGGATACCAAATTCAAAATCCAACTACCCTAGTTCCTCTAATTTGACTTTAAATCTCATATTTTTTCTTATGTACCTATCTAGTAATAGCTTAACAGAGATCAAAACCCAACTACTCAACATCAATTTATTTAAGATTATCAATGTCATAAATTCAATCAATTTCATAGGCACACAATTCACAGTTCATATACCCTTATTTCACTAAATTAGCTTCATACATGTATACTTTGAAAAACTATCCCCAAGCTAAATACTCAATTCATGCAAAATCCCAATTTCCAAAAACAGAACAAGAAACACCCAAGCTTCCCTTACCTCTACACAGTGGCGCAGCTCCAACAAACCCCGATTCAAACTTGAGTTTCACAAAAATTCTATGTAAGCCTACAGACCCCAAATTGATGACAGGGAACAGTTCTTCAAACCTAATTTAAGTTGAGAATTGAAGATGGAAATCATTAGAAACATGCAACAGTTTGGTTGCATGCTCAAGACAAGGATTCTCGGAAGAAAATGAGAGAACCACTTACCAGTCAGATTGAAGAAACTGATCGGTTGAAAACAAAGCCCGTTATGTTGTGATCGTTGGGGCACCATCTAAGTAGAAATCCACTGGCTCAGTGTTGAGAAAATGATGAGAGAAGATAGAGGAGGAGTAAGAGAGCTCTGAAGAGTGGTGCTGGTGTTTCAGGAAAGTGGTATGATCTTGTAGTGTTTTTAAACATAAATATTTGATCACCACCTGTTACCACGTATGCACCATCAAAATTACTCTTTTCTCAATCCTTACATTTAATCATTTTAGATATTAATTATAATTTTAAGAACTCTATTTATTAATTATTTATAATTTCAGGGACCATTTATTTGTTCATTCCAAAGCCTCATTGATGTGTCATTGCCATTTTCATGAATAAACTGCTTGCCTAATCTTCATTATACTGATTAGTATTTTAGAAGGTAATGGACAAATGTATATCATTGGAAAATAGAAATATTTACAAAATTATGTTAAAATTTATTTGTAAAACCTCGAATTTCAAAGTATCTCGATAAAGCTAACTAATTTCAAATTTCAAGTTAAAATAATACTCTGGTTAAGAATGCAAAATTTCTTAATTTAACCAAAATGGTTGTCCAATACTCTCCTGATGTTTAAAAAATATCATCCAAAATCTTAAAATCATCCAAACATAGTGTAACCATCCCATTTTAATTTTAATTTATATAGAATTTTAAACATAAATAAATACACAATAAATTTTCAAGGGTAATTTTTCACACCTGAAAATTACGTGTGTTTCAAGTAACTATTAGAGATGGTTGAAAATACCAAAATTCTAGGGAAATCTAACACTATAAGTGTAACATCCCAATAATTATAGTATTAAATTATAATATAGTTATTACATTCTTGATATCATAAAACAGTCATAGAAACGAGGAATAAAAGTTTTCCTCAATATACAAACCATCACTATATTTTTAAACTTAATACATTTCAAACTTAAAACGATTAAAATAGGGATCTCGTCCATAAGAGCTAAATACTAGTCGATCCTCCATCTAGCACATGTTCCACCGACGTCTCACCACTTTCTGCTCACACCCACCAGATGATCATCACCGAGGGAAAACACACAACACAACAGTAACCACCAAACAACAGATAAAGCAAGGGTGAGCTATTGTAACAAAGTAACATAATTAATAACATAATATCTAACTTATAAATCAAATCTCTTAATAATACAATAAACACACCATGATCATCATAAACTCAACCCAATCAAATAATCGTATGAATATCGAACTCTAAATAGGTTCTGCGCTTGCAGTGGTACTTTACTCAGATACATCATATCCTACTCTGCCCCCCAAAGTGGATCTTCGGATATGGATGCACCTACTTGCTAGCTCAATTATCATATCCTACTCTATCCTTCCAAACTGGATCTTCGGATATAATTACAACCATTGAAGCTACATCCTTCCTACTCTATCCAACTTCTCAAGATGGATCTTGGGTAAGGATTTCCCACTCTCTACCACATTCCCATTATGCTCAATTACATAAATTTCACATCCAACATAATATAATACATACAACACAAAAAGTAATGGTAAGCTACCATAAAAAAAAAAATTTAATATAAACGTTCTGGGAAACCAAGAAGTTGAATCTGGCAAAACCGGTTAGACATATTCTTATCCTTCCAGATAAATGTAATAGAAAAAGGATATACACTCAATAATTCATACAAACATCATAAAGTCCATCCATCCCAAAAATCATACAAATTGAATATATCACAAAATAATTTAACTGCACATAATTTGTTTGATAAGAATTAGTTAAAAACACATCGAGTAGACTTCCAGGAAAGAGAGGTGCGTCACAATGGAAAACTTAAGTACCAGGTCTTTCCTTAGCTAAAGTGTTCCTCAACGTGTTATTAACAAATTTCTTATTCACATATTCAAAACAATAACATATAATTATTATCACAGAAATTCAAATAGTTATACAACAAGCACATAGGTTTTTCATTAATAGTAATTGCACAAAATTTCAAGACATAAATAGTAAAAAAAAATATTTTATAATATAAAAACTTAGAAAGGTTAGCTCCCGTTACCTCTTCTCCAGACTTAGTTTCCTACTCATAAGTTGTTCTCCCGAAAATCCTTCAGAACCTCTACTCTTCTAAAATTTTCTTTCCAACTCTTTTCTTCTGTATATTTTTTTTTCAAGATTTCTCACTTGATTCTTCCTCTCTTTGTGCAGAATAAGCTCCCCTCCCATGGCTATTTATAGTCCAAAAATTTTACTATTCAAATTATATATTTTTATATATTATTTATTATTTTAATATTATTTTATTAATATTTTAATCACCATTTGCAAAACCACTTGCAAATCTTATCCTTTCTTAATCATGCAACTCAGATATTCTCATCCTCTCATTATTTTTATTTTATTTTATTTTATTTTCGTTTTTAATATTCACTTTTTACTATTCATTTTTTTTAACAAAACCTTCTAAAATAGATTCTCAAAATTTTAAACCCCTCCTTCTGAAATTATTAAAATTTTCTATCATAAATTTAAATTTTTCCAACCTTAATTATATTTTCTATTCATTAAAATTATTATAATAATACCAAAATTTACTACTATTTATTAAAATAGATATTTTTCATGGGTCTTACAATAACCAAATTTCGAAAAGAAAAAAAACTATATTGATAAAAATAATAATTTTTTCAACTAATCAAACTAAAAATGAAGCTCAAATGTTGGCAGAAAAAAATGACTTTTAAAGTAAACATAAACTTAATAGAAATTAAATTTTATTAAGATAAAAATAGTCCTTAAGTCTCCACTCACTAAGCAATGAGATCTAATATTAAAAAAATATATAAAATAGAGAAAAAAAAAGTAGAAATATAGAGATGGGTGTGGGCAGAGAAAGAGAATTTATATTTTAGAAGTCCAAAAGAAAAAAGAAAAGCTTGGCAAATGCTTCCCGCACCCCATCAATTTCTACCTCAACCAATCACTTTTTGGAATTCCACTTTTACCATTGATTGATTTATATGAAAGTTGTCTCCTTCCCAGAGACAGTGGCAGAAGCTGGTTTCGGCATTGGTGTTACCAGATTTCAAATTCCGAAAATGTGTTTCGAACTGCCAAAACTTGCGCACTGGTAAAGAGGAAGAGGATTAGGTTTGGATTAAGAAAACTCGTGAGACTACTTTTGACATTTACATATTGATCATGTGCAGATTTAGATTTGAAGAGGTGCAGGAAGCAATTGACAAAAAGCTTTAGCTGGTAAGTGGGCTTAAGTCTCATATTAAAAATTATAATTAATATAAAGTTTTTATTTATATTTCTATCGTTATGCAATACAAAGTTAATATGAAACAATTTTATTTCCAATATATTAAATGTACTTTTTTTAGTAATCATTCTTATGAAATGATAAATTTATACAATTATAAAATAAAAATTATATGTATTTATTTTCTTAAATAATATTTTATAAGCAAAAATAATAATAATTAAGAGAAATAATATAAAGTTAGCACTTGTAATATATTATAAATAGAAACACACTAGCTATAATTTATCTGTATTTAAAAATAATAAACACATACGTTAATTGATTAATATTCGTTTCTCACATAAAAGTTAATTTAATTATCTTAATTTAATTTTTTTTATCATCTCAATTATTTTGATTAATATTTTCTATTTCAACACCAACTAATTATAATTAAGAATAAAAAAATTGAAAAATAATATTAAGAAAATATTATAATTTTCAAAGTACCATCAAACTTTATAAGCACTATAAAATAAGACAAAAGGAAGTTAAAAAGTTGACTTGGTAAAGTTGAAAGGGAAGGTAACAATATTGGATTTATAAGGTTGACTTTAATTTAAGGAGGATAAGAGAAGTTGAGTTTAATTTCCTTCACCAATACATAGGAGTTATAAGATTTGTTTGATGGATTGAGAGAAAAAGTGAGAGATTATAGTTTCTATTCGCAACTTTATCTTAATGTTTATACAGAATTTCAGAATTTAGTTAAATAGCTCTTTATTAAATGCCAAAACATATTTATATTATTTGAAAGAAATAAACATAAAAAAGCAAAATAAACATTACTATTTATGAGAAAATTAGTATTAAAAAAATTATGGAATCTTTAAGTTGAAAACATATGTTTGAAAATAAAGTAACTAAATATGAATTATATAACCCACTTTTAGTTTAATCTGAAAGTAAACTGAAAACTATAATTATATTTTGTATTACGTGTGTGTGTCTATATATATATATATATATATATATATATATATATATATAATTATTTATATATATATATTAAATTAGATCATTTTTCCTATTTTTAAAGTGTTTTTTTTTTTCTATTTATCTCTAATGATGTTTATTCTCATAATTTTTTCAATAAAAAAGTATCACCAAGTAATTTTTAAGTAATGGTCAATTGAACTCATGTGAATTTCAATTAAAATAATTGTTTTTCTTCACTCAAATCTCAAGTTTTATTTTCTTTTGTTGATTATGTGGATGATTTTGTTATGGCACGTTAGATAAAAACTGAAAAAAAAAAACATCTCTCGTAAACTGGGTCAGTAACATTATGTTTGGTTCGTAAATATTCAGAGTAATTATTTGAAAAACACATAAATTAAGGTAAAGAAAGTTCTCTTTGAAATATTATTTTGTTTTGGATTTTTGTATAGGTATACTTTGAATCAATACAGTTTGGGATGGAAAAGATAAGTTGCTTTTGAAATTTGTTTTTAAAACTTAAACTAAATAGAAAATGACCAAATTGATTTATGCTAGTTACTGCTGTTTATGTAATATTTGTTCTTGTAACTAATTTGTGTTTAAGATTTAATTAAATCATGTAGATTAAAATTTGACGTAGTAAATAATTTCAATGGTTAATTTTCAACATCTTCACTATCACTCCACAAGTTGTAACCAAACGTGTAAGTACAATTTTTTTTTTCTTTTGTTAATTTAATTAATTCAGTTGTTTATTAAAAGTATAACAAAAATTGTTAATTTGTTAAATTTATCATTTACATTAATCATTAATATTTAGTTTGGATGTAGAGTCTTGAATAGTTCCTACAGAGGCAATGAAATTTACGTTGATGCGTAGAAATTGTGGTTATCGTTTTGGAAACAAGTGGCTGCAACAATCGTATCTAATCCAGTGTCAAACACAGCCTAACTATACTGTTTCCAAAGCACAGAAGGAGAAAATTGGATTTTTTTGTATCTGAAAAAAGAAAGACTTAAAGTTGATGCCGGCACTCCCCGTAATGTGGTGGGGTTCACGGAAGTGAGCTTTCCTCATAAACTTAGCACGCAAGGTTGCTTCAACGCTCTCAATTATGCCGAAAGCGATATATTTATACACCAAATTGCATTATTTTCTATTATATTTCAACTTCTACCTATCTTTATTGACCAATTTCTATCAGTATATGATTTTGTTTGGAATTTCTGAAATTGGAACTTATTTAATTTCATTTCATTTGGAACTTACTTGTTTCATATATTCAAATAAATAAACCAAAAGGATGATTTTACTATTTGTTTTCTCAACCTTAGGTAGAATAGCAAATATATGAGAATAAAATTATCGATTAATTAACACTAAATCAAGTCTGATAAAAATTAACTGAATTTCCAAACACAAACTTTATAAATTAGGATGATTTCTAAAACAATTAATTTCACATATAAAATCAAATATATATGAATTAAATCAATTTGTTTTTTATTAGTTATTCAAAAGAGACTCGTGTTCTAAATTGAATGCAATAGAAATCAAACATAATGTACTAAGAGTCAATCTATTGACTGATGATGTGTTCAATTATCATACATGGAAACTTGAGAATCAGGATATTATATAAAACCACTGTGCATGAAAACGTTTTTCACAATAAGAGCAATTAATTTCTAAGTTCTAATTCTCCCACCTGTTATAGTGGAACTTGTTCCTATCCACCCCTTCTCTTTTTTTCTTTCATCCTCTTTCCACCAAAAGAAGTCTTCGTTGGAATGTCTCGTCTGAAGCTAGGAAAGAAGCTTCAACCTGCCAAGAAGGCTTGGAAGAGCTTTTCCAACAAAATGCAATCAAAACTCCACAAACTCAGCATTCCAAGAGCCATGAAAGCCACCTTCAAACGCCTACTTGCGACCTTGCATTCCCTTCATCACCTCGTATCCTCTAGAGGCCATCGTTCTCTCACAGGAAGAAGATCATCATATGCTGCTTCTGATTATCGTGTTCATGGCAAGAACATGTCTGCAATACGCATAGATGACCTCTTTCCTGAGCCTGCTTCTTCCATGGTCGCGCATGCCAACAAGACTCATTCATCACAAGGGGAAACAAGCAGAGGCAGAGTGGTGATTGAGAAGAAGAAGAAGGATCTTTCAGGAGGGAACAGTGGCGTGAATACTTTGGAGGATGCATGGAAGGCTGTGGTTGCTAAGTCACCTCAGCTGCAGGTGGATCAGAAGGCAGAGGAGTTCATCTCCAAGTTTCGTGAAGATATGAGGCTTCAGAAAGAAAGGTCTTTGCTGGAATTCCAGGAAATGCTAGCACGAGGTGCCTGAAATATCTGTCCACTATTGCCTTGTCTGTTGCATAGTACAAAATTCATAGATTTGTTGAGCATGATTGTTTGGAATTGCTTTTCTTTTTCTTCATTTGGGTTCTTCTTAAGGTAGTCAGTGGAAATGGGTTTTGCCAAAACAACTGACTGTATATTTCTGTTCTTTAGGCTTGCATAAGAGATTATTTTTTCCCCTTTACATTGTTTTTGTTCTTCATTCTCATGTACATATGATTAAGTGTGCATCAACATGTATAGGATAAGCAGTTTGTATACAATGCATTAAATTAGAAAGCTCGCTTTATCTCATCATTCATTTGATCGAGTTTTTCCTCAAAATGTAATTGACCTTCTGTTACTACTCAAAGATAAGGCTTCCCCTTGTTATCTATAGGTAAAACGTAATAGAGTATGGGGACTACAGATTTAAGACTAAGAGACTCTTTGCAAACCATCGGAATCAACTCCTCATGTAAACATGATTTAATGTAAAATCTATAATAGAGATTTCAGGTATACATCCCAATTATGTTCCATAACTCAATATGATCAACCAAAACTAGTTTTATTCAACTTAAAAATAATTGTTTTGAAGAACCCACAATCCAAAACGAGTATTACTATTATACATTTATAGGGTGTTGCGTGCTCGTGCTTCCAACCCAATGGCTAAAAGTATTTGGAGTGTCCCACATCCCAACTGCAAGATAATAGAAAGCTAAAAGTAAAATGAATACTAAACACCAACCTTTTACTTATATTGTCAGGAACAACAACTATACATAAAGAATTAATATTACTTTCCATTTAAAACTTTAACACAATCAATTTATAAGTCTTTTTCTTTATGTCATTCAACCTTCTCAGCTCTTCAATAAAGAACTTCGATTCATAGAAGGATTCACGTCATATTGTAAAAGCCAGAATGATGACATTGAACAGTTCAGCAATTTTGTTATAAACCGATTTTCCAAGCTCATAACATCTACCCCAGAGAAAAGACACCTAATGCAAAAATCCATTCATCGGATCATCTTGACGAATCTTTTTCATGCAATAAGCCTCCATCTCCTCTAGAGTAACCCGGGAAAAGCATTAGGGTATCAAACACAGAAAATAAACTTCCCGTCTCCCAAATCTACGGTGCATAATGGGTTTAAGAAACAAAACAAAAATATAAACACTACCTCATCATTCCATCTAGCATTATTACTTGCTTTATCCCCAATTAAAAATTAAAAATTGGAATATTATCCCCAATACATGAGTTTTACAAACAGTAATAACCATTACACCTCATTGCAGCTAGACAAAAAAAAAAAAAACTGTATTTCGTTTTCATGCAGCAAGAAACCATTCCCAGATAACTGCAGAGACATACCAGAATAAAAGAAATTAGACAAAAAAAAAAAAGTCCACTTACTTTTGACATGCTCCCTTCCTGCACTTGTTCACTATCTCAATTACATTGCCAGTTATTATTACTTCCCCTCCTACAATCATAACCACATTTATCTCCAAAATTATAGGTAGATTGATTAAAAAAGGAAAAACTTTTATCTTTCAACCATTCAACTATTGGTTGGTTGGTTTGGCCAGAGTTGTATTAAAGTGTTGTTGCTGTGATGGCTGTCTACTGGAGACACTTCTTTCGTATGAACATTTTGTATGATTTGAGTCTGATATCCATTTCCTCTGATGTTTAAGACTCTAAACAAATAGGAAAAAGCCACTCAAAACACATTCACCAGCATAACAATTACGGGGTCAAAAGAAGAATAGAAAAAGAAAGGTAATAGAAAGTTGGGACGCTTACAGATTTCTCAGCTTTAAAAACCATGGAGCAAAGACATAAAATTTGGAATATGAGGATTAATCTCTTTTCATCTTCTTCTACCTCAGCTGGTGCAAGCCCAGCTTTACGTGCTTTCTCCAATTCAAGCTGTTTCCAGTGGTCCTCCTATAAGCATATTTATTTGTCATTCCAATGCAATGTAATAAAATCACAATGAAGAACGTGAAATAGTGTTTTCCCAACCAGTCAGTTTAAGAACATCAACTTTAAAATTACTATCTCCCTTACTAGATAAAATTGCATATCTTAAAGAATCTAGAAGTAAGTCTACACGTTGCAAGGTACAAAAGTGGAATTATAACTTTGACCCCTTTCCTTCTTTTGTTCTGTTTACGAAACCTCGAGAAAATCAAAGTTTATTAGAGGGAAATTTGTGACCATTTCAGGATGTTGTTCTTTTTTTAAATTTCCCACCCAATCTACAATCAGAATCCGAAAGTATTTAATTACAAAGACAATTAATTAATTGACTAAGTAAGAAGATGACACGAAAGCAATTTTGGACCATATGAAACTTTGTAAAACACTCACCTGATTATGTTTGGCTGTTAATTAAAGAAAGTGAGAATGGTAACAATGTTTGTAGACATTACTCAAATACTAATCGGGAAGTGGGCCTTGGGCTTTTAAGTACCCCTCTGGAACTTTCTTCCTGCACCTATAAATTGCACTATCAAGACAAAATTAACTTTCAAAAGATATATATAAAATATAAAATGTATTTATCACGGATGAGTTTATATTTACTGAATGACCATGCATTCGAAGTCATTTTCAAACATTTTTTTTTTCTTCTCTCGTCTTCTTCATAATTCTTCTTTCAGCACATCTTTCTTACTTTTATCTCGTTTTATCTTCATTTCATCTCATTCAATTGCATTTTAGTTCATCTTCACGTATTATTCATTTTTATTGGTTAAGTTTAATTTAAAATTTTATATTTATTGTTATTATTTTTTTATGCATCAAATTTTGAAATAAATAAAAGTTGTTTTTGCGTGTATAGTAGAGTATTTCCACAATCACGACTCCATCATGGCATATTACCTATTAAGTAAAACTTATCAGTAATATTGATTTGAAATAGTGTTTAGTGATATGTAATACTACCGTTCGTCTATAATCATGTTCGACCAGATTGTCCTCATACTGCTTAGCTAGATTTCCTGAATTTAGACCTATATGTCCTCTTAAATAATCTTATCTGGTCGATCCATATGAAAATATAATATAAAAGTCATTAAAAATAAATTAAAATAAAATTTAAAGAAACAATTATATATATATATATATATGTTGATATAAATATATCATCTATGCTAATAAGGAAATTCTAGTCTCATAGTGATTAGTAGTCTCCATCAATCATGTTCTCTGTAGTGCAAACATAAACTATATAAATATCTTCTTCTTTGTTTTTTTTTTCCAAAGTATATTCTATGGAATATAATTTTTTTCCAAGTCAACAAAAGTTACGTACAAAAGTCATATCGAAGTCTCCTTTGTTCCACTTTAATATCTTTCCATCAATTCTCCATTAGAAGATAAATAGCTCATCTTGTACATCTTACACAGTAGAAGATGAATTTAAGTTTTGCAATCCCTTTTCTTTTCTTAATTGTATAGTATGAAATTTAGGTCAAACATAAAAAAGGTAGTTAATTAACCTAATATCGATTAGGTGATTTAGTCATTCTAATGAATGTCTGATTGAAAGGATGGACTCTACCATTTAACATGATTAACCAACCTAAATATGATTAAGTAAAGATAAATCCTGAATAAATTAAATAACAACATTAAAATATGTTTAGACTCTGATTAAGTCTTTAGTAAGTAAAAATTTATTATGAGTAATAAAATATCTAAGTAAGATAGTTGGGTTTAATAGTTACAACATCCAATATAACGTATATTCAGATAAGTACTAATTTAAATATTAAAATATTTTCTGCGCATACATCTTAAAAAGTTTGGATAATCAATCATTATAAATATTTAGAGAAGTTGAAGACTGAAGTAACCTGAAAAGAGAAAAAAAAAAATCAAGACAGTAAAAGTGTGTGACTAATATCGTAAAAACATTAACCATTCCTAATCATACATATTATCATAATTTCATATGGAGATTTATATAGTTATCATCTGTGAGGATCGATTTAAAGTGTTCTTCTCTCACTTGTCAAACATATTTTCAGATTAATCAGAGAAGCAAAGATTTAAATGATATATTCAAACTTCAATAAAAATAGCTTCAGAATCATAATATTATCATTATCCAATATTTGTTGTTGGTTGAAAGTAGAGAAAGACGGTTATTAAGGTAACAGTAGTCACTGTGCTGAATGATGAGAAAGCTATTAGTCTAAAAGGAAACAAAGCAAGATTTCTCATGGTCCCAATTAAAAAAAAAAAAAAAAAAAGCTTCCTACATACTTTCTTATTGGACTTTCTACGTTAACATAACTTCTTCTTGTGGTTTTGGTTTATTTTAACCTTGACTCCATTAAAGTTGGATTCCATGTCAAGTTAGACATAACATGTTACAATAAATATATATATATATATATATATATATATATATATATATATATATATATATATATATATATATATATATATATATATATATATATATATATAGTTAATATGACTTCTCAGTTAAAGTTGGCATATATCTGTTTTAATAAAGACTAACAAAAGCAATGGTTTTCGAAATAAAAAGTTAAAATATCCAAAAGAAATGGGTAGAGTTATTTTGGAAAAATAATGATGAGCATGAGGAGTGGGCAGAAGCAAGCAGCAGGTTTTTGACTGGGAAAGTTTGAGGAAATTAAGCAGTAAGACTTTGGAAATAGTGCGCCCTAGAACACATTAATTTTTTTTTATACAAAGCAACTTTCTTTACAGAAATCATGACTGAGTGTGGAGCCTTTTATTTCAAAGTTGAGCAGTGATGATAAAAAGGTTTAGTAGCACTATTTTTACTCTCACTAATGTTATAAAAACTTCACATCAGGTTTACACTATTTGTTCTATTAATGCACACTTACAGTTTAGGTTCTTTTAAAGATGGTTTCTCTTAAATGCCCATATATATGTTTTCATAGGGTTTGACCAGTTAAACCATTAAGGAATAGTGAGTAGGACTCTCCAAAAAGTTTTGAAAATCATTATATATATTGAAATAAAACGTGCATAGTAAAGGCAACTAAATAATGAGTTGCATGTTTCTTAAGTACAACATAATGGGAGGGACCGATCTACAGTGTTACGAGTCTTCTTTAAAAGTTAACATTATCTTCTTTATACCCAAAGCCTAAAAAATCGCACTGATGAAACTGGTTATAATTAATTTTTTATTTGAACAACAGATTTTCCACACTCCTGGAAATCTTAAATAAGCTAAATACGCCAGATGATACATTCAATGAATTGCACATATATAGTTTATGGAGTGAGAACAAGTTAATTCAAATTCTTTAGTTCAAAGATCATTAGTTTTCCACTGAGAGAGTGAGTATATATATTTCTTAAACAGTAAAATGAAGATGAACAATAGTAGGTGTCGTGTCGCACATCTCAGAAATTAATCTACCTTCACTAGACCACTTCTTTGTAGAAAACTTAGATTGCTATAAATATTATTGACTTATAAATTTTTTTATAAATATTATTGGTCTTGGCACTGTCAAACTAGACTATAAATAGAATTTCTTGTCATAAACTTTTCAAAGTAGATAATTAAATCAGTCTCTCCAAATTAAATAAATAGAATCTACTTTTACAAACTCCTCTTTGCATAGACTTGAAATTATGTACATGTTGAGGTTAGTCTGCTAACATTCATGAAGTGGAATATACACACTAATATAATAATAATAATAATAATAATAATAAAAGTTAATTATAAGTGGTTATTATGGAGTGTGTGACTCAACTTTGGAGGTCTAAAACTTAAATTTCGGATATTTAATTGTAAAAAATACTTAAAATAATAAATGTGTCACTAATAACAGTTTTATCTAATTTGAGTAAAATTATTTTATAGTCTACAACAAAAGAAAATGAGACTGTAGAAAATCTTCGCAGAAGATGTTCCAACGAGTTTCTTAACCCATTTTAGGCATGAAAATACAAAATTATCATATTATATATATATATATATATATATATAAAATAATCACTCTTATTTTATTTTAATTTAATTTTGACTAGTCACATTTTTTTTAAATTCATTAAATTTTATTTTAAATTAATTTTAACTATAATATTTTTCATATATCATACCCATCAAATTATTCACAATTTTTCATAATTTTTTTTCCACATTTCCACTTCCTTTTTTCTCATTTTCATCATTTTCCATTCCCTTAAATTCATCTTAAAGTCTAAACAAATTAGTCTCCTGTTTATCTTTGAAGAATATAAAAAAAATATATATATAATTAAGAAAATTCAGATTTGATGTTAGTCTGAAGGACAACAAATTTAGAAGTCTTCTAAAGGTGTAGTTGGTCCATATTAGAAAGAAACGACGCTTGTCCAATAAAATACGCTTAATTTGGTTTGGAAGGTGAAAAGAGAGATTTTCTATGGATCTAATCACAAACTTGAAAAAAGAGAATACAGAGACTTAGGTGGTATCAATGTTCTTCAGGAAAAGAATTTCACGGCCAACCTTTGCACCAAGCATATTAAGGATTTAGTTTGAGTGTTGAATTATATATTTTTTAAGTAAAAATAAGTAAAGAAAAAATATATACATATATTATTACAAAGTGTTATTATGGGCTTGAGGCTTAACCATCAGGGAAGCTAACAAATTGAAGGAGCAAAGTCGAGTGGATAGACGTTCAAGTCAGATTCTTATAAACTATATAAATAGGATTTACTTTTGAGATAAATTCATTTTTGACTCACTATTGAATTATAAAAGATCTATAAAGAAAAATTTTGACTTGAGCGTTTATTCTGTAGGTTACTTCTTAGATCGAGCGGTCGCAAGACGCTTTCTTGCACGCCCACCCGCTTGGCTTTGTCCCTTCAATTTGTTATTCTTCCGGGTTAACTTCAACCTCATAATAGCACAAAGGTTTAATTTAGAGATGGTATTATAATATTTTATGAGTTTATATAACTTATTGTTTTTTAATTTCCTCAATAAATATTTTAGAAAGACTCGTTAGCAATATTACAATTGATAATTATTTTAATAATCAACTTAAAAATAGAGGTATCAAACAACTTTATCCCATGTAGACAAGAGTAAGGATTCCTAAATTAGGAGCTTAAAAATGATTTTATTAAAATTCTTCCTTTCCTTTGAGTTAACAGTAGATAAATATGCCAAAACAAGCACACTGTAAAATAGAAATGCATAAATGTAAAAGAAACTTATAGTTTCTTAACCAAGTTTACTATATTAACTCATTATGTATTCATTTATCTATTTATCTCTTGGAACGACCCCACAATGTCTTATATTTATATTAGTCACTTAATTGACCTATAAAAAAATTATAAAAGTTAGATTAGATCTTAAGTTAATAGGTTTTCTCCTTTTCTTATCCCAATGATCAGATTTCTTTAACAAAAATTATGATATAGTTTTATACTAAAATAATATCTAATTGCATTTTGAACGTTGAAATGTTTGGTCCAAAATGTACCGCCACTAGCCCATTACCACACCCACACCCGCAACCAAAAATTTTATTTTCCGTCGTCTAATTAACCACTTGCAAGTTGCAAAAGAACCAAATTCACCGTAGACTTTTCCAAAATTGATCTTCCGTTTGAGAGTAAATTATTCTTTCATGCATAATCATGATACCAGAAAAGTCTTAAAAAAGGGCATGGATTTTTGAATAATAACGTTTAGGACATCATTTATTGATATTACAATCAAAAAGCTCTAGCCTAATTAAACACTAATTTGTAAAATACAAAAATGTTAGAAGATTGGTGTTTTTCCACTAAAAAAAGTAAAGTCAGTGTTTGACAAGTAGATTACATATGTGTACATACATTACAGAACATTAGCCTTTCCCATTACTCTGGCCGCTTTCTTTGTCAATGGATGATTCCAAGATCTTGCAGCTGGCGATAATGGCGTCCCCACAACCACCGAAATTATGGTACCCTTTTGTTGCAACGGTCAAATTGAAGTTACCCTTTCATTTGAACAATATTATCCGGTAAATTTAATAATACCCTCTTCGAACGTGACATTTGAAAATTTCAGAACTCTGGCAATTCTGTGGAATCAGCGGTCCTGCTGAATATGTCATACCAGAAATCCATGCCGTCATCAAAGTTTGAATCGTAAGCATGACTCTGCTGGAAAGTTTCCTCATAGTTAGTAAAAGGGTATTGAAATGGCATCTGATTTGAGATTGTCATGGATGGTGATGACATAGAGGGTGTTTCATCAATTGCAGGTTCTGACCAAAAACTCTCGTCAATCACGGGCATTGTCTCCAGAGACTCTATGTCTTCACACTTTATATTTTTGCTTTCACCAACTGTGACCGATGAAAAATCACTAGAAGTAGTGCATGCAGATGTTGAATCCATTTCTCTGAAATTAAAATTGGCAGGTTCTGATTCAGTTATGATGCTGGAATTGGAATCAGAACGTCTGATTTTTGGCTTTGTGACTCTTCTGGAATTTGGATTCAGCAACCTCTTCTTCAAATTGGTGTGCCACACATTTTTTATTTCATTGTCAGTTCTTCCTGGCAATTTTGCTGCAATTGCCGACCACCTGAAAATAAGGATCAACACGGTTAATATTATATTCGAGAAATTATTGCACGAGATTCGCGTTCACTTTGTTTATTCTAGTAAATCGGTAAACAACAAACATTGATGTTGTCCTAATTCTATAGTACACGAAAAATGAATCTCATGCTCATATTGGTATTTACGTCTAAAACATGTCATAATTGCATGTGCCATAAAATGCCAACGGCGATTTGTTTCGTGCGAGGCAGATCTAATCAAAGATTCTTTCCATGGCAGCCCCACTTTTTGTTTTTTTCACTTTTGGTTTCGATGTTTAATAGACTATAGTTTTGTATTTCAATACTCTCTTTCTTTTAACATCTGGGTTTACCCAATTAATTACTTATATATAATATAACTGCATATCTATATATCATAACACTCTTTCTGTGATCACTTGCACCGTCAAAGGTGGGATCGTATACCTCGATTTTCTCACACGATACTCGACTCCCCATTATGAAATAAATACTAATTAATTAACACAGCATTTATTAAATTTTAATTTCCACCCAAGTTGACAATAATTGCCTCCGGCCCCCACCACTTGATCAACCTTGTTTATCGATCGGAGAAACTTTGGAAAAACCGCACATATCATGATTTGAGCAAATTAAAAAGATGAAAATGATTGAGCAGCGTGACGTGTAAAACTAGACATGTGCATGATGTTTTTGTCATGATATGCTTTCTGCTGGGAAGTTAAATTAGCATGATTAATGAATACCTGTTACCCAGCATCTCGTGCAGCTTAATGATAGTTTCTTCTTCTTCAGATGTGAAATTTCCTCTCTTGATATCAGGCTTCAAATAGTTAATCCATCGCAGTCTGCAACTTTTTCCACATCTTAACAGGCCTGAGCAAAATGGTCATAGGAATTAGAAGAAAAAAGTGGAAAGATTTGATTAAGATTTGTAAAGCATGAAGCAAAAAGTGTTAGAAAGAATGGTGAATAATGTTTACCAGCTTGTTTTGGGAGGGCACGCCAATTGCCATGGCCGTGTTTTTGGATGTAAGAAGTGAGGATTTGATCTTCCTCAGGAGCCCAAGGACCCTTCTTCAATCCCATCTTTTCACAACAAGGAGCTCTGACCATGTTTTGATGGGAAGATGAAGAAATTGATGGAGTAGTAGAGTAGTAGTATAGTATGTGCTAGTCTCACTAGCAAACTAGTTCTTTTTCTCTCTCCTTCAACTTCGTTTCCAAAGACTCTCGCTGGCTATTTATCCTTGGATACTCCGCACGCCATGACCAGAATGGTCCAACAATAGGAAAAACCAATTTCCATATTCAAACCATTTAGCAGTTTCCGCGAAAGGGGTTTCCTCTCTTTCTCTCTCTCTCTCTCACGCATACACAAAGAGAAAATAAAAATAAATGTTACATGCATATACTAGTGAGACTTGGCAGTGGTGCAAGAGTAACGACAAATTTCGCACACATTCATTGTCATTTGCCAACCAAATTGCATACATTTATTTCTATATGCTAATATTGTATAGAATGCCACGTTGCTTTCTCTATCCACTAAACTATTTATTAGTTAATCACATTACATTCAAAGATTCGTAACTATATATATATGTTTTCACTTCGTAATTTTATTAATGTTTTATTTAATTATTGGTAAAAATATATAAATTTAAAGCTTATTGTTAATAGGAAGTGAGTAGGAAGCTTAGAGAAAACTATGATAATTAAGATTAGTTAACTGTTTGAACATATCGTATGTGTTTGTCCCAAGTTATCATTATTAAACGAGAACTGGTCACGCATACATACATAAACATGTTGATCGATCGCCCGCTACCTATTCCATATCTAAAAGAAACTTGTTCCCTTGCTTTTCTTAAAGAATATAGTCATTGAAAAGTTATTCTAGATTCTCCCTAAGAACTCCTTAAAATATATTTTCAAATTCTAAATAAAATTGTTCTTTCATGTGAACTCAAAAAAATATTTTATCCTAAAGCGCAATCTAAATAAAAGTATATCCTAAAACATTAATATAAGTAAAATTAGTCTTGAAAAATAAATTCAAATAATATGCACTACAATAAATAAATTTAAATTCACTCGTAACTGTTAAAGAATAATTTTAATTTCACAACTTTATATAATATCATATAAATCAATAATTAAACTTTAAACAATTCTTCAAAGTCCATGATATCATAATATTTTTTTAAATAAAAATCACAACGATGTAATGTATTCCGTTAAAATTGAAATAAATCATCAAAATAAATAGACATCATATTCTAAAGAATAATTTGTGATTTCGTATTGAAAATAAACTTGGAAAATTGTAAAATAAAAATTCATCATGCTTCACAATTGGAATACCGAAACCTTTTGCGTCAAAAAATTGGTCTATTTAACCCTATAAATTATTTTTTAACTATGAAGTTTAGTTTTTAATATTTTATCTTTATTGATTTATTTAGAATTTTTTTATAATAGATATAATTGTTAGAATTAGTTCATAAATTAATTCTGTTATTGTGACTAATTTGAAATATTACTATGGATTTAAATGTGATTTAATAAGATATGAAAGTCTATTAATTATATATATGGAAGTTACAATAAAATAAATAAAGATAAAATTAAAAACTCAACTTGATTTATAAAAGAAATTAGAGTTTTGTATCTTCTGATATAAACTTCTTAGTAAATTATCCAGAAAGTGCAAAATGGAAAAAAACAAACAAAGAGATGGATGGAGAAAAAAAAATTCAATAATACAGATATTAAAGAACAATCATTGTCAGATATCTAATGGATCAAAATTAATATTATATTATGATTTATATATGTTAATATATAAAAATCACGACTTTTAATATTCTAAAATAAATTAGAAATATAGACGTGCATAATCTGCGTTTAACGTCATTCTTACACGACGTATATTAATGACTAGTAGTATTTATAATAATTAATTTATAATTATTTGTTTATGTTTAACAAAAAGTAACTTTTATCGTATATTTAGTATGCCGCACTTCTATTTACTTTTAGTTTTTTAATAAATTTCTATATGATAATAAATATATCAAAAATTATATTATACTTGGCATAAGCTTGTTTAAAAATATATTCAAGTACTTAATATTTCATTTAGACTTATTTTGAATCATTAGTCCTTGATATATATAGGATTAGAATGGGTGATAACATTTACTATCCAGATAAAATTTAAGTTGGCCTAATTGCACACACTGGCAGTTCAATTTTGTCCATCTAATTTTACCCTTTTTCACTAAAATTAAAGTCCTATATATCTAATATAGAGATTTGAATTGAATCAGTTTTCAACTTCTTTTTTAAATTTGTTAAATAAATAATAAGATACATATATAATAAACATTATTTAAAAAAACATTATAAGTAATTGTATAATTATTAGTAGTATAAGTCTTCAAAATGACAATTAAAAGTACAACAAATGACTTATAATTACATTTATACACTTATACTAAAAAATTATCTCAAAAGACATTTATTAATAACAGTAAATTTATAGTGAATAAAAATAATATAGGTTTGTTTTCATTTTTTTTGTCTGGATCAGAGTAGCAATAACTAAGCATTTTCTTTTCATTGACTCTTTGTATGCTGGCTTTTATAAATTTTTTATTTATTAAAATTTATGAAAATTTTGTATTTAAAATAAAAATTGATAAATATGTTAAATTATCTCTCAATATAAAATGTTTTTGTAGAATTTCTTTTATGAATTTGTTGAAGTTACTTGATTCATTTGTCGATATTTTGATTGGTGGCTTAATTTTCAAAACACGTTACATTATCATTTATTAAATTATTGGATTTTCAGAAAAAGAAAAATCATAACAAAGTGATCTTTAAGAAAAAAAATTCTGAAAATAAACTCATTTGAAAAAAATATTGTAAATAAATTAATGTCAACATTATTTATCATAATAAACTTGTTCAATGTTGATGTTGAGAAATTGTTATTCAAGAAATTTACAATAGAAAATAGTGCTACCTTTGCTAAAAATAAATAAATGAATTTCACCAGTAGGTCAAGTTCTCAATTATGAATAATGTTATTCTAGAATTTTACTTAAGATTTTAGTTTGTGTACATATCATGACCGAGCAGTTATGATATATCTTATTAAAGATATAAAATAATCAAAAATATCTTATTAAAGATATTTAGCAACTAACCAGATTTTCAAGTAAGTCTGTTTATATTATATTCTCTTTATATTCTGTTGGGCTTATATCAGTTCAAGGTCTATGAGACAAATTATAAATAGAGAGCCAAGGCCACAAGTTAGGTAACTTCCAATCATCTTGGAATCATCTTCCAATCACACTTTATTCACACTCAACTACATCTTGCTAACGTTTGACCCAACTCAACCATACAATTGTGATACACAATTCCCAAAACCGCTCCTACCGCTCCTAACTTGAGCGTCGGAGTGCCTTTTGCAGGTAACTCCCCCTCTTGGTCAAGAAGTCTACCGAGCGGCCCAGATTAAAGGCAATCGAGCGGTCAAGATCCAAGGAAAGCAAGCGATCCAGTCAGTCCAAGCGCCAGAAAGCGGGAAAGCCACGTCATCCAGGCCAGTGTCTCGGTCCCACAAAAATATCTACCAAAACCGTTTGTATAAATACCTTAAATTCACTCAGAACATGGTCCTTCCAAATATGAATCTGAATAAAGTTTTTGAATTTTTTTTCCAAAAATAAATAAAAAAAGATAAAGAATTTAGAAAAATATTAAATAAAGGAACTATTACCTCTCTTATTTTTCTACGCCCTTTTTTTAAGACCAATTAAATAATAATTTTCCTTTTTTTTAATTGATTCATCCTAAAACATTTTATATTTTAGGTTTAAATCCTTTTTTGTCTCTAAGTTAAAAATTGGTATTCAGATTAGTCCCCTTTTAAAAATGTAAACCATTGGTTCTCATGATGTGCAAAATGTATCAAATCAGTCCTATCCGATAACGGTTTTTGATTAACTTCCTTGATTTGTCTCATTATAGTAATTCTCATGCTTCAGGGGTTGTTGATGTTGCAGTCTTCCATAGTAATTGTCTCAGGTTTATGCCAACAAATTTCTTCCTAAAATTTAACGGATAGGATTGATTTGATACATTTTGCACATCATAGGGACCAAAGGTTTACATTTTTAAAACGGGAGACTAAACTGAACACCGACTTTTAACTTATGACGAAAAAAATATTTAAACCTATATTTTAACAAAATTATTATTTTATTGGTATTGCATGTTGAGAGGAAAAAATATTAAGGTACTGTCCTTAACAATCTCACATCCATTATAAATATATTAAGAAAATATATAATATAAATCTCTCTTTATTATAAATTGATTTTTTTAAGGTTGTGTTAAATTTAAAACTATCTTTTTAAGATAGTATTAAAACTATTTAAGTTTATTTTAATAACATTTTTTTCCAATAAACTTATTAGCATTTAGTAAATATATATGTCAAACATGAAAATATATATTAAAAAATCTTACGTCAATTATAAAGAACACGATTTTATAATATATAAATAAATATAAATATTATTTTAAAAAAATCATTTCTTAAAATAATTAACTTTTTTATATATTCAACTCCCAATGACGTATTTTATGCTCCAAAATCAGCTTTCGAAATTAAATTATCAATCTGTACAGGATTTTTTATTTTTTTTTTTAAATTGCATCTTTAATACAGGTATACAGTGGCTATGATGTGAGGTACAAAGATTGGAGAAGATTGGAGAGACGACCTTCCTTTCACACTTAATAATATTGGATAATGGTAGAGTACGTAATATATACTTTTATTTATTTGATAATGATGATAAAAAAATAAATTTTTATATTTAAAAAAATGAAAAAAATATATGAAATGAATATAATTTTTTTTATATATATTATAGTATTAATGTAGTATCCAATTTTTGTTCTAATAATTTCATTTCATGCGCATCCTATCTTACCAGTCAACGATTTCATTTTTCGACAACACGTATCAAAATATATAATTAATATCCGTTCTTCCACAAATATATTTAATGTGGTATTTATGTGCTGCATTTTTTATTTTGTTAGTTTTTATTGTTTTAAAATTTATTTGGGAGAGCTAAGTGGTAACGCTCAGAAATAACAAAAATGTGTATACTTTTAAAATTCATGGAATAATATTTGAAGTAATTTATAACACGAGACAGTGTAAAATAGTTAGAAAAGATAGGTGTAATGATCTGAAGGCTAATTTTGATAGGTATTATTTTGTAACAAGTCCCACGTTGCGGAGGTCTCCTTATCAGGGGTTTTATAAGATGGGAGGTTCTTCAACCTCATAGGTCGACTTTTGAGGGATGACTTCCCTCCTTAGCCTTATGCTTATTACATATTTATTGTCATTTTTCTACTTATATATATGAGGTTATTTGTTTTTACTGTCAGATTTTAGATACTTGTCACAAAACAAATCACTTAACATTAACCTTATGTTTGTTACATACTCATTGTCATTTTTCTACTTATATATGAGGTTATTTGTTTTTTGCTGTCAGATTTTAGATACTTGTCACAAAACAAATCACTTAACATATGAAGGTTTTGATGGTTGGAAACATTTTTTTTAAATGTTTAAAGAAGCAAAGATAAAATGTATGACTTCATGAGCAATATTGACTTGTAAGTCAACTTAAGAAAAAGGGTTGTAAAAATGGATAAACATCTTCAAGGACTTATAAGTAAAGAGAAAAAAGCATGGGAAGGATGATATAGTTAGGATAATTCGTGTTATTAGATATTTTGGTGACAAGATTTAGCTTTTCGTGATAAATATGAAAGGATTAATGCAAAAAAGAATGAAGTTTTTGTTCTCTTATTGAAATTACTGAATAGAATCCATCCTATCGCGCAAAAACGCTCTGATCTCATAAAAATAATGAAATTTTATTGTCATTATCTTAGTAATAAGATCTAAAATTAATTAAAAAATATGTTTTTGTAACTATTGACTGCACTTTTGATGTGAGTTATCAAGAGCAGGGGACTCTCATACTACCTTATCTGAAATTTCTATAAATAAATAAATAATAATAGAAGAATTTAAAAAAAAAATGAATGTTTATGACACAACACATGGGACAACTGTTTGAAAAAAAAAGTTTTGGAAAATTTTGATTTTAATATTTGCAATGTGAGAAGTTAGAATATGATTGATGGATGAAACGCGAGGTGTGAATAATATATGCAAAGTAAATTATTAGACGTAAATCGTAGAGTATTATATACGGAGTGAGTGATGGTCAAAGTCTTAATTTAGCACTGTGACGTCAAGAACCCTTATACTAAATCTAAGTCCTTTCTTTTTTAAGTTCTACAATATATTTATATTCTATTTTCTCATTTAACGGATGACATGAAAGGTTTAATTAATTATTAACTCTAGATTTGCAGATGGTATGAAAATAATTATGTTTGATAAATTTGCCTGATAATTTACTTCAAAATAATACGCATAAATTATTTATTTGTATTAAAATGTGGATTTTAGAAAACACATATTATTACGTACAAATAAACAAAGTTTAGCTCTGAGAAACAATTTTATTTATAGAAGATATATTGTATAATTGTATGGTATGATTGTTAGTCATAGTCTAAATGTTCTATTACAATCTAAGTGATCAATTAGTGAGTTTGGTTAGTCATGTATTTGTCCGAAAAACAAATGAGCACAATCAGATACAAAATAGGCGAGTTAATCATACACTAGTTCGGAATCCATATCCTGTAACTCGAAACATAAGTAACCAAAATTGGTCGGTCACCAAATAGGTCAGTTGAATATGTATTAACTCAGATAATTAATCATTAGCTCAATGAACGGGACAAGTAGTTCGTCCAAGTACGAAATAGACCAATTGACCATAAATTGAACTTATTAGAATGAACCGTCTTAAAGTAAATTAAGCTTAAATCTAATTATCAAATGTTAAACTAATTTTAATATCGAAATACCTTTTACAAATATCTTTAAAATAATTTGAATAAATAGAAATTCGTTTTCTGAATAACATTTAGATTTTAAATGATACAACACAACACAACTGAGAAAATTGAGTGTACCCAAACCGAATAAGGAGGATTGTTTGAAAATAGCATACAATTTAGACACGGAGGAAGATGTGGAAGTTGATAACAATTCTTAGGAGCAGAGATATGCGACCACCTTAAAGGCTTAGTTGTTCCGAATTGGATGTGAAAGTCAATTATTGCGTGTGGTGATAAGTCAAAACAGGACATAGGACACGGGTGCGTAGTGAATGGTTTATAAACCCAAGTCACACGAGATATGTCTCCATGACCAATTATCAAATTAAGCAACTCTATAACTTGTCAAATTTTGTTCGTTTGCTAAGATTTCAATTCAACCATAGATTTTTATTCAAGAACCAACTATCTCTTGCGAAGGAGATTGTTGTCTTGTAAGACCACCGATCATTGTACACTTTCAATACTTTCTTTTCCACTTTCAATCAGTACAAGAATTCGGTGTTACCATGTCACTTTATCAGATCCAACAATGATTTTGGTCATCTTCAATTATAGTAAGGAAGAAGTATTATATATGTTCGTTGATTTCTACAAAATAAAAATTAGTGCTAGTAATATGATGTATAAATGGGTAAAAGGAAAACTATAATAAGGAAGCTCGTGAGCTTAATAAAGTTATACAATATTGTATACCTTTATATGAAATATAATTTGAATAAATCTAAAATATATTATAATCCTTTATTATCTTGTTCAATATAAAAATATTATTAGATACATATTAATTAAAAATAAAAAATATTTAATCATCTTATGTGTGAATTTAAAAGTTAATATTATTTGAAAATTGAGAACTATTAGTTTTTATACTGTTATTAAATAGGTTTGTTAACTAAATATTAAATAGTTTTTAAGAATGGAAGATTTCACATCAATTAAAAATAAAATAAATTTACAGTATACAATTATGTATAAACATTTACAAGTTTGATTTTATAAGATTAAATTAAGCATTTTTTAAAACCAAAGGTTCTTTAAATTTATACATTAACTTGGTTCCTCATTGTTTTGGTAGCTAATTTATTAAACTTAAATATCACTAATTAATTCAATCTGGATAAATATTTTTTTTTCTTGCAATGGTTATTTACTCTAAGTTTTTAGATTTAAAAGAATAAGGAAAATAAAAATATATGGACACCAATAAAATCCCCAAACTCATACAACAAGTGACATAAAAAAAAAGAACAAAAGAAGTTCTAAAAAAATATAAATTTAATTAATGAATGTTGTTGGAATGTTTCATAGATATAACTGGTCTATGTCTTGCAGAAAACAAATAAACAACAATAAAATGATAGCCAAATTATTTATATATGTATATTGAAAATTACATATTACATATTTTGTGAAATATGAAATAAAAGAGTATACGTGATAATGATAAAAAAGTTGAAAATACATATTAATAAAAAAATTGTAGACATAACTTATATAACAGAAATTGTTCATTGGATGATGTTTTGAAAAAGCAAAATTTAATTAGAAATATTGAATGTAGCGTAAGTCATACCATGCACATATACATGCATAAATAGTGAATTAAAAACTATACGTGATAATGATAACATGCATTATCAACATTCTTTATAGTCAATACACTGATTATATATTAATTTATATTTGAAAGTTTCAACTCAACCAGTTTGATAAAATTCTTTATATCAAGTGTAAGAATAAAACGAAAAAGAAAAGAATTATATTATGTAATTCAACCCAAAAGAATTACCATATACAATATCTCCATTATATAATTTGTATCATTGCTTAAAGGTCAAGAAATAGAATACAAAAACTAATAATGAAGTACACATATTTTGACTTGATCAGTGATAGTAAAAGAAATACAAAAATGTGGATTCAAAGCGTAGACTTGAGAACATGACATGTGAACACAAACAATACAATCCTCGGCCTAAACAAGAATAATACTATTATAATGATTAACCGTAGACTCTGACTTTTTATTATACCACGTGTATGAGGGAAAATGTGTTCCATTTTGGCACATTCGCTATTTATTATGAGAAAAATGAGTTAAGGTCCCATATATACTCATATGATATTAAGCATATAATAACAAAAATTAAGAAAAAAATATTATAACTGAATGTTCAAAGACTTATCTACATTGATGATGCATCATAAAAAAAAATTATCAATAGATAAAATATGCTAGTAAATACCAAAATTAGTTAAATAAAATTATTGACTATAAAAAATGTGTAAGTAGAGTACTAGTTGATAAATTTTACTAGAAGATTAGGAAATTTGTTGGTAATTAATTATCGGTGACAAAAAAATTGATGGTATAAATTAGTTGGTAATTACATATTTGGTTAATATATGTCATTAATTATTGACAAATTTTTTTCGTTATTAAAATCATTGATAAATATTTTGATTTGGTCTTATTTTTCTCCTTCTATTCCTGTTCTCGTCATTATCATTTGTCGTTGTTGTCGCCACTATGTCGAGTACTTTTGGCTCATATCCATCCTCCTTCTTCTCCTTCATTTCCTCTTCCTCACTTTTGTCTTCCTTTTCCTCATCCTCCTCCTTTGTTGTTGTCACCACTAGTCTTGTCACCGTCACTATCACCATCACCATTAGCATTGGCATTATCGTCATTATCATAGTTGTTTTTCTTCTACCTATCTCCATTTAATCTATAACACACTCCTTGTTAAATTTGGTGAAAAAATTGACATCCATTTTACTGATGGATTTATTGAAAGAATTATCGACGAATTTTAAAAAATTCAATTACTAATGGACATATGATAGATTTTAAAAAAAAAATCTATCAATTTATAAACAAATTTTATCACAACATGGTCAAAGTTGAAGCAGGAACTTTGGTATCCATTTTATCGATACATTTTACTAGGAAAAATATTGATTGGTAATAAAAATTTGCATTATCCACAGATTATACCAATCACTGGTAGTATTGTGTTCTTGTTTAATATGTTTGGAGAAGAAAAAAATTACACTAAGCTTTGATTATAATCAAAACTAAATCATAAAGAAATATTAGACTTCGGTTCTGGGTATAATTGAAGTCTATTATCCTTTCTTATTAAAAACATTATTTAATTTTAAGATTGTTAACAAAGACCTAATACCTTTAAAATTAAACAAATTTTTTAAATCATAAATGATATTAAACTTCGGTTATTATTGGAACCGAAGCCTAATATCCTTAAAATCAAACAATTTTTTTTATATCAGAAAAAGTTCAGGTTTTAGTTACTATGGAGAAGAATCTCTTTTCTTATTCTATATTATTTATTTATGGTTTCATGCTTCGGTTTGGAAGAATTAAAGCATAATAGAGATTTCTATCTTAATTTATAACAGAAGTTAAAAAAATTAGTTTTTTTACCTCGTTTGGATATGGTTTGATTCTACAACTGACACAATATCTAAAATAACTGGTACAAAAATCCTTTCTTACACCAATGAACATATTCATTACCGACAAAAATATCCATTAATTATTAAAATCCTAAAACTATCAATAAAATTTGTCAATAAATTTTATTTTACCATTTTTTTTTGGTAAATCCTATTTTACAGCTATATTTTTTTCCATCAATAAAGTTTTATTGATATTAGATTTTCTTGTAGAAATATTTTAAAAATTTTATCAAATAAAAAAAATAATACAATATAAGTAAAGTCGTATAAAAAATTCACACCAAAATAAAAAAGAAGTATTAATTTATTTCTGTATACCCTACTTAAACTCACATTTGATTCTTTAGAATCCCTAATATCCCGTTGTTCATCGATCACCGTGATGAAATCATTACCAATTGTAGTCAAACGTGTTAGACACTGTCTAAACAAATATTAATAAGTGTGGTTATTAAAGTGAATATTGCAATTAAAATTTTCTTTTCATCCACTTGTTGTGTAGTTGGCAATATATGAAAAGGAAGCCATTCGCACGTGAACCTAAGCTTTGAAACTTGGGAATTATTACGGCTAAATTAATCTGCTCACATATCTTATTCTTTTATTCATTTCATAGTCTTCTTTGGAGATCGATTTGATGTGTTTATAAAATAATATGATGCATTATTAATTGAGGGTTGGAAAATTTTGCTTTCGACAAAAGAGCGTGTATAACATTATATGGTGCTGATTGAAAGTATCTTTGAAACAGGATTCTGAATCTACGCTGGCTTGTTAATGCGTTAATTAAGCTTATATAACAATATTATTATAAAATTTAGAATTAATGTTTGTTATTTTTCTAAATATATAGATATACTCTTATTTATTTTTCAACCAAAAAATTATATTCTAAATCAAATCAATATGTATAATTATAATTACAAAATAAAAAATATACAGTATTAATTAAATAATCCAAACATAAATTTTCATATAATTAAAATAATCAAATTTATAATAATATTTAAGCACCGTTATTAAAGTTATTTCTAATTAATTGATGATAAAAAGATTATTTTAAAACGTAGTTGACTATTGTTTCAAAACTTTTACTTGACCGAAAGAACTGAGAATGTCCCTATCCATGATATTTGAAAGAGTAGAAATAATTTATTTTAGAAATGAGTAGGATACTGGAAAAAGAATATGTTAAAGACTGAAAAAGAAAAAATGAAGATGCATAGTGAAATAGAGAAAATAAAATTATTAAAAAGGATTAATATTGGTATTATGTTGTGAAAAGGTTGTGTAGCTAATAGCTGCGTCTTGACATGACGTGCCTGGGATAGTGCTGATTTTTTAATTAAGTGTCCAAAAATACAATTTGGTCTCTTACACCTTATTCAACATATATTTATGATTACGTTGCTCGATTTGCTTTCTAAGTTTTCGACCAAAACAACATATTACATAGTTGTCACCTTACCAAAACTTTCTCTAGCTCTCATGGTGATAGCAGCCACAACTACGATCATAGCTGTAATAATAATACTAATTATTATTATTATTATTTAGAAGAAAAAAGTACAAAACTTCATATGATTAGGTATTTAATCTGAAAACACTATAGTATAAACAGTTTACAAACCTAATATAACACAATTTCTTAAAAAAATGGAATTTAAAATGTTAAAAAGTATAAGCATGAATCATCTCTCAAACAAGAACATTTTTTTAGGATAACAAACTTTCAAATCAAATACAATTATTAGAATTATAAAAAAAAAAAATACGCGCTGCTATGTTAAAATAGTGACTGATCTCTGAAAATTTTTAAATTATTATACAAAATCATCATCCAACTAAATCCATCCAACACAATTAAAATTAAAAGGGTAAACTGGTAAAATTATACTAAATATAACTTTTAAAAACAATTGATAAAATAGTGGAATTTATGTAAATACATAAAGTAAAATAAAATCCTACCAGAGATTGAAAGTAAAATTTTTTAAAAGATTTTAGATATGAAATTAACATTGGTAATCTATAATAGAGTATAAGAATTATCATATTTGTTTTTAATTTTGATTCCAATTAGTAATTCAAATTATCATGTAGACTTTATGTAATTACTTGAATAAATAATAAATTTCAATTATTTTCACTTGGCTAGCATATTTATTTATATGATTCAAGTCCTACGATAAATTAATTAAATAATAAACATTTTTAGAGAAAATAATAATAATCACCATAAATACTAATTTACAAACCAAAAACTATTAATATTTAAAATAGTTTCTATTAAAAAATTATAATTAATTTTTGAAGTAGAATCTAAATTCATTTTTAACATTTACTATCACAATTTTATTTAAAAAATAATAATATATAAATGAATCTCTAATCATATTAAAGTATTATAAGTAAATAACATGATAATACTGTACTCCAATCATTATCATATTAACCTTATATAATAACTATAGTTTCACATCAAATCATCTCACCTTTTATTTATCATACACAAAGACACAATAATTTAATAACCATAGTAAATTTATAAAATTATATTAAAATTAAGTAACATCCTTCAAAGTATGCTACTGTTAAAAAAAACTAAATATTTTTGTAGAGAAATTCATACAATTGGACTCTCATGTTCATATCACCACCATATTTAATTAATTATGAAACTAATATCCTAACTCTACATTTTCACCCAAAAAATTATCTCATGATTCAATTCATTTTAATTTAAAGGTTAACTTTATTTATTACACAATTTAAACATTTTCAAATCAATTCCAAATATTATTATATGCATGCTCAAATATTATTTCCTTAAACTTCTATAACATAGAACCATTAAATCCATAAAGCCTCTAAATATGTCGTTCAGAATCACCATCCAACCAACTTCCTCATTTAAATTTAAAAAAAAAATGTTAACTTTTTTACATATAAACTCAAATGTCAAACCAAGAGCAATAACTCAAAATGCTAAAAACAAAAGCCTAATAAAATAATATTCTTCAAACAAATCTCAATTTACTTCATACATTAATCACATGCAGAACATAAAAAATTAATTTATAACTTATGAATAAGAATCTATACTATATATCTAGTTTTTCTTACCTAGTTTTATACTTTAAGAAACTACATAGTACGTAGATGTTTCTCAAGTATTTATATTCGATAATCATACAATATTATTTAGTGAATTCAATCTACTTGACGTGAGTTCATTTACATTAAACTAAAAAACGTGTGATATTTTTCATTTTTGTTGAAAGTGTTTCAGTGTTATATATATTATATATATAGTTTGCTAACAAGCGTACGATTGTTTTTCAGTACATTTTAGCAATGTGTAGCAAGTTTTTTAGTAGACAAAAATATCCTTATATATTATGGATTCTAAGTTTTAAAGTCAAGAGTATTTGAATAATTCTCAAAACTAAAAAAAAAACAAGAAACCCCCAAACCGTTACTTACCTCCCTCGTTCCTCTTAACCCTTTCTCTCTCATATCTCTCAGTCCAACATTTTCTCTATCATCCTATGGTAGATCCATCTGAAAAAAAATCAGAAATACTCGTCGTTAAACAATTTACCTTTGTAAATAGTTGAGTCATGAACATATTCGTCTTCAGGTAAAGGTTCATTCAATATCTCTTCAATTTTGATCATCTTCACTAACCTCTCTAATTTCATCATCTGCAGATGTTGAATTATCATCTTTAAAAAAACTTCCCGGTCAATTACCAATTTCTTTTGATGTCATTATGCTGGTGAAAATTAGATAAAATTAGATAAGACAAAAAATATAAAATGAAAACTCATTATAAAATCATTTTTTTGTAAGAAATTGTTTAACAACGAGTGTTTTTTATTTTTTTTTCCACAATTTCATTATGCTTGTGAAAATTAGATAAAATTAGATAAGACAAAAAATATAAAATGAAAACTCATTATAAAATCATTTTTGTAAGAAATTATTTAACGAGTGTTTCTGATTTTTTCCAAGGCAATTACCAATTTTTTTGATGTCATTATGCTTGTGAAAATTAGATAAAATTAGATAAGACAAAAATTATAAAATGAAAACTCATCATTTTTTGTAAGAAATTGGTTAACCGCGAGTGTTTCTGATTTTTTCTACGCCAATTGTCAATTCTTTCATATGTCATTATGCTTGTGAAAATTAGATAAAATTAGATAAGACAAAAATTATAAAATGAAAACTCATTATAAAATCATTTTTTGGTAAAAAATTATTTAACCGTCAGTGTTTATGTTTTTTTCAATGGGGACTAATGTAGAGAGAGAAAAGGTTGAAGTGAGAAAGATGAAAAAGAAAAGATTGAGAGGAATAAGAGAGGTGAGTACGAGTTTGGGTTTTTTTTTTTTTTTTAGTTTTTAGAATGAAAATTATTAAAATACCATATATATATATATATATATATATATATATATATATATATATATATATATATATATATATATATATATATATATATATATATTTATTTATTGTAAGAACACATTTCAAGAACAATTTGCATACTTTATGGATGAAAACCACAAAAACCTTTAATTCACTTTGTCCTGTGATACGTTGACTATGATCAATAAATCACTGAGGAAAAACAATCCTAAAAAAACAATTTATTTATTTATTTAAGAGTAATTTTCTCAATGACATAACTTTTTAAACATTGAGGAAAAGGGGTGGGGAGAAGGGATATGTCTTTACGCTTTACGCAAACAAGTAGTTTTCAAATATGAATTGTAGAGAATAAATGATTTTTCTGCAGAATAAAGCTTGTTAAGGATTGAATTTTTAAATTTCATTTTAAATTCAATCTAGATTCAATAAATAGTTTTAATTTATATTTTAAATTCATTTAACTAGCAACTAAATTTAGATTTTTGTTAATCCAATTTTAAAATAGATTTAATTTAAATTAAATCTACTTAATTTAGATTACATCCACTCATATTAATATAATATACTTTACTAGAAACACCTTAATTTTGAATTTTTAAAATTAAAAAAGTATTCAATTTAAATTTAATCAAAATCCAATTAAATAGATTGGACTTAAAATTTAAAAATATTAATTTAAATTTGTGATAAATTTATTTTAACATACTTAATTTAATATAAATTTATATAATTATAAATTAAATTCCACAATTTTAATTTTTTGTCCACCAAGAAGGAAAAAAACACTAAGCTTTATGATTTCGAAGAAAATAAGAACGTGATAAGTTGAACAAGGATGAAAGGGAAGGAAACTGAGAGAAACGTATGGATGAAAATGCAGATGATAATTTTATATATATATATATATATATATATATATATATATATATATATATATATATATATATATATATATATATATATATATATATATATACATATATATATTTTATCCGCACCTGTTATCATTCTCAAGTCAAACCTTATGCGTTTGAAATCCGTTTCAAAATGAGCCCTAAACTCCAAAATCTAACTTATATCTTACGTTTAATCCTTAGAATTATTATCTTTACCCCTTCATATCCAAGATCAACCACAACCATCACACACATTATATTAATTAAGATTAAACACATAATTAAATGCACTTACTGCATGTTAGTTAATTTCACGCACTTATGTAATCACATAAAATTCTTATTATAATAATAATAAATAAATAAATAAATAAAAGTATAAAGAAGACGACAATCGAGATAGTAATTATACGTAAACATCAATATTATAATTATTTATTTGTTGTTATGGTGGTGACTGGTTTGTTAATGGTTGTAATGAGAATGTTGATGGGCAAAGCAAGAAATAATATATTTTTCTATTTTCATCACCACCTATATCATTATACTTCATCATCATCATGAAGATCCTTTTTTATCATTAACCATCCATCATCTTTATTATAAACATTATGTTAGTGGTGTCTTTTGTCGTGATACTGACATATATACCCATCATGGGATAATTATGACAACGAACGATTATTATGATAATATTGAAAAATAGTGATTTGTATACATTGATACCTATTGATATTTTCATCGAAATTACACGTTAAAATTTGATCGTTGATTATGACCTGCATGATACATTCCCCATTCCCAATTACAATTATCACAGACACTAATTTCTCAATAGATATAGAACTAAAAATTTCTTTGGCTGCGAAACTTTCATTACCACTACTAGGTTGGTTGAGTTTTGATACTAATGATAATAATTAAATAAATGATTATTGACCTGAAGGCACTGGTTTATGTGCGATATTCCTTTTTGGCCTATTTTAAATATGAAAATTTGTAGTTTTTGTTTGTTAGCTACTGTGGAAACTTTAATCGTGATTATGAATATAATGATTTACTAAAGTTATGACAGGAATTAGAGAAAATGCTTTTGATTCTTGACTTTATAAAGTTGGTTCAAACTTGTGTTGCAAGGTGTGTGATCGAAACAGGTTCATTTAAGGAATTAGATTTTTTTATATTTTCTTCTTGAACTTATAGAAATTGATATTTTAAATATTAATCAATTTGATTATGGAGTGAAACCAAAAGAAACGCGAACATACGAGTTTAGCAGATGAATACTAATAAAAAAAATGTACTTGGAAATATAAGAAAAATAATGATAGAAAGTTTTGGAGCTATTACCATCCTCAAATCACCCACTTCATGCAAAATTACAAAATCTACGCATATTGAAAATGGAACGAAAATGAAAAGCAAGTTCAGAAAAATCGAAAAACAAGACAAAATGTATATGAGAAATGAGAGAAAAAAAATTAGATAAAACCTCTGTAATAGATACATACGTTAAATAAAAATATATAAAAAGTATTATGTAATAATTCAAACGATATATTCTATTTATAAAAATTATAATTTACAATTTAAGTTATTAAATGAGTAAACATATAAGAAAGATTTTAAAACACTTACCCTCATTGATTTACTAAAGATTTATAAGTTTGGTATCTATATATAAAATAGAGTTGTTTCAATTCTAGAGAAAAAAGATGTTATAGGTGGTAGAGTGAAACTTCATATTGTTAGAAATGTATTTGATATTGTTAGAAACATTATATATAGTCTTATAAGGACTCTATATGTTACTGTAGTATAATATATATTATAGAGAAATTATAAAGTATATATGCATACAAATTAATTTTTAAAGGAAAGTTAGCATATTTTGTAATTGTGAAACAGAGTTATATTAATATTTTAATTTGTACAAATGATGTTAAAGGAACTATTATTAAATATGTTGTTACATTTAATGCTTGAGCTTTTTTTTATAATAATTTGCTGATATTAAATTGTGAAATAATGTTATATTAACATCTTAAGCTATAAAAATGTTGTTAAAGTAGCCTTATTAAATATGTTTTATAACATTTAATGCTAGAGACGTTTTTTATAACCATTTCTTAATTAATTTATAATATACTCTAAAATTCAATAACTTTTTTCAAGATAAATTTACGGTTTATTTAATGTATTAAGTAAATATATTTTTTTTTTCTAATTTGTATGCCAAATTAGTAAATTCTGTTATTGAGAAATACATGTAGGGATGTGATATATATATATATATATATATATATATATTTCAATGTAAAGGCTGGAAAAATACTCAGCATTTAGAGTTGCCACTTGGCTACAAATAAGAGGGTTATAATTTCTTAAAACAAAAACACCCTTTCTGGTTTAAAAACCTGAATGTTGGATCATTCCTTTTTCTTGTCTGAAACATCTCTCTTTTTCCCTTTCCACTCCTCCAAAATATCCTCTCACTGAACCATCATTGCCAACAGTAGAAGAGATTTAGAATCTCAAAGGATCCTAAGCTCAAATTCAACGTGTTAATTTCCTTGTCCCTCTTCCAGTAAATGTTTTCCTTTCTCCGCAATTCTGAAAATTTTGATTTGCATGCACAGATTCTGAATGTGCATGAGCTTTTCATAAGTTCCTCTCTGATTTCTATCCCATTTAAACTCCTAACTTAATTTCGAACCACAAATTGGTGGTCTATAGGTAATTGTAGAGTCTCTTGAGGTGTGCCTTTGCTTGGGGAATTTCTGTAAATTGGATCACTTCACTGCAAGGTAAGGGAAGCTAGGTTCATCTTTTACTATAGAATAGTAAGTTGTTTGTAATTTAATTTTGTGTGGAAAGCCTTTGATCAATGCATGCAAAAATTCGTGTAAAATGATAAGTTAAGGTGTGGTTGAATGTAGTATGTGTGTGTTCTGTGATGTATGAATTATGGTCTATGATCATTGTAAGTATGTATGTATGAATTTTTAATTTGGTATGAATAAGGTAGTATATTAAAATGGGGAATAATCTGGGAGAAATGAGTTGGGTAGATCTCTTTAACAAAAAGAAATATTTCAGCAAATTGGTGAGTAAAAATGAGGAAGTAGGGTAGTGAAATTTTGAGTTAGTGGTCTAGACCTGAATTGAGCCTTTGGGGTTAGCTTAGATAGGCCAATTATGACTTGTAGGCAACACCAAAAGAGTTTAAAACAGTTTCTAAATGGTACAATTCGGATTTGGCTACTAGGTGAATTAAGTGAGAGTTTAGATACAATTTCCTTGCATATCTCTTAGAGTTTTGAGTTAGGATGGTGTGTGAGATTTCAAACAAGTTAGATTCAACCTATATTTCGAGTTAGGAGTGTCCAAAGTTCACCAAATGGCCTAAAACAGATTTTGAGGGTGTGAGTTCTTCCAAATCGGCAAAATCTGCAGAATCCATGCCTGGGCGCCCCAAAAGGACTTAAAATTGTATTAAGTAAAACTACGAATAATTAAAAGTTAAGGACTTAAAATTGTATTAAGTAAAATCCAGAAAATAAAATTACGAGTATAAAGAATAAATTTTATCAAACAAAAGAAAAAATGATTTTTTATAAGAACCGTTCAAGTGTATTTGCGTCGACTAGAAGAAAACAATAAACGTTTTCATTTAGTTTAGCGTGGTAGTTGAATAGAAGGAATAATTAAATAAAAAAAACGCTTTAAAAGATTAAAGTAGTTATTAATTTGGTAGATTAAATTGGAAATGTGCAATTAAAAATATGATAGACTAATTAGTCGATAGAGTGGGTAGGTAATTTCATCACACAGGATCACCTAAATGAAAAGAGTTAGGCCAATATTTTACCAATAATAAATTAATAGCATACTAGAAAAATGTTATTTATTAAAATAAAGGATTATATTAGAATGATTCCAAAAATATCGTTATATTTTTTAAAGACTAATTTCTATATTTTTTATTTAAAAGGGAAAAAAATAACTGTATTAGATTAAAGAAATAAAACTAAATTTAAATCTTTATATGGCATTATTTCGTAATTCAAACTTTAGACTAAATTGCATAAAAGAGCTTTGGAAATTGTAAACTGAAGGGGGCTTTTGCAACTTTGTAAAAGTATTTGCGTTTCTCTTTTGTGGAGGTTTTCCTTTGCTTTGGTTTTACTTTACCTTTCTTGAGTGAAGAGAATAAATACCTTTTTTGCGTTCGATAATTTTCTTCATTATTTTTCTCTCCTTCTCTCCACACAATTTCTCTTACCTTTCTCTCGCTGCGCAAAACCCATCCTTCATCTCACTGTACCCATGGCTTTCAGAGTAGGAGGGGGAGGGGTAAGCTCTTCCTTTCATCTTTT
Organism: Vigna mungo; assembly: GCA_036885675.1. Lineage (NCBI taxonomy): Eukaryota > Viridiplantae > Streptophyta > Magnoliopsida > Fabales > Fabaceae > Vigna > Vigna mungo. The sequence goes on along the minus strand of CP144692.1, from coordinate 38,515,139 downwards.
CGCCTCTCTCTCTCTCTCTCTCTCTCTCTCTCTCTCTCTCTCTCTTTATATATATCTTTTAATTAACACTTTTATTTTCTTGTTTATTTTCCTTATTTTGCATTTGCTGTTATCACTTGATTTTGTTGAACTTTATTTATTTTTGCGCTGTCTAGGTTCAATTTTACTGATGCTACAAATTTAATGCTACATCTTTGTTTAATCGCTTGCTTTTTAGTTTGTTATACTCACTTGACATCAAATCGACATTGATCTTTGTGTTTTCTTTTGGTTTGGGTCTATATTCTAGTATTTTGAAACTTCTCCTTGATGCATTTGATTTGGGCCTGGTATGTGTTAGATTTTTAGTGCTATGTTGGGTTCGCTACGAGGATGATTCAGAAATTGAAATGAGAAGTTTTTGATCTATTCATTGGCTTAAATTTCAATTGGTTCACTGTGATGATACACACTATCTTACAAAAGGAAGGGGTCAAGAAATCGGCTAGATCATATGCTAACAATTGAAAGTTTTTGAATATTTTGTTCCTTTCCCATGCATGAAGTTGCTTTGAGTTGCAATTAACTTTAGGGTTGCTTGCCTCAGAATTTTTAATTGATCCAGGGATTGGATGCAAAATAAGTAAGTGCATTTTGTTACTTTTGAAATACTATTTAATTTTTGCACTCATACTGCATATGGATCTTGTGACCGAGCTCGAGGGAATTACATTTGTTAGGAGTATATGATTGGTTCTCCTGTTGGGTTGTTGTCCTTTTTTTCCTGACTGCTAAGATTCATTTTACTGTAAGAACGTCATTATTGTCCTTATCATTATCGATTTTGGTAATATGGTTTGAACATTGAATTTGAAAGGGACTATAATTTAGAATTAATCAATATGTTGCTTCATTGTAGGGAAATGCCTCTTCTGGAATGGGTGTTGCTGAGCATAGCGTAAGCACGTTCCTGGAATTACAGAGGAAGAAAGTTCATCGCTATGTGGTTTTTAAAATTGACGAGAAAAAGCAAGAGGTTGTGGTAGAGAAAACCGGAGGCCCTGCTGAGAGCTACGATGATTTCACTGCATCCTTGCCTGAAAGTGATTGCCGATATGCTGTCTATGACTTTGATTTTGTGACATCTGAGAACTGCCAGAAGAGCAAAATCTTTTTCGTGGCATGGTTAGTCTCTTGATTTCATATACTACTTTAGAAATTGCATATCATATTAACTCGTTCTAATATTCCCAGGTTGGTTTCTGTTTACACTTCTTCATGCATGTGGGTATAGCATTTTACTGTTGCATCTATGTAGCTTGCCTCAAATCTTGAAATACAGATAAATAATTAAAGCCTAAGACGTCTTAGGGTATCATAGCCACTTTGCCCATCTAAAGAGGTATCTATGGGTAAAATGAAAGCAGATTATACAATTTAAATTCTCTATAGTGATGTAATTCTCTAGTATATCTACATATGATTCCAATCGTTTACTATGATTGTATTTTTTTCCTTGATGTGCCAATGAAGTTTTTTTTTTAAATGAGTACAAGGGTTGCTTAACCCTCTAAAAGAACCAGATCATATCAATCAAAGGCAGGTCCGAAACCAACCACATTGTCTGATACAAGTAAAAGGTTCTGTGTACCAATCAGAAAACAAAAAAGAAACCCCTTTTGTTCTTCTGGGAAATGAGATTGAGCATTATGAGATCCATCAACCCCATCATATCCTAGGGCAAAATTTGGGAAAAAGTCTTATTGTTACAACAACCATATTAACAGCATATTAGAAAATATGCCAAGCATACTTTCTTTCCTCCAACATACTTCCTTGCCAAAGACAAGAACTTGACCACGATGAGGCATAACTACGTGAAAATCCAACCCAAGTGTAAAGTAAAGATCACACCGGATGTGACACGGAACTCAAGATTGTCTATGACTCCCCTCCAATAATAAAAGGGTCTTCGAGGAATCACGAGCCTAACCCCGGATCATACAAAACTTAACCTTCTCTCCACTCCTTAACCTTCTCTTTATTGATAGATGTGGGAGGGAAATGCTCCTATCTCCTATTTCCAACCCCAAAGGTGGAACACCTGTGACATATTCAATTCTTCGTAACACTATACTTGGAAACATCCAGCACCCTCTCAATGTAACCAATATTCTATTATTTTGAATGCCTATTTTCATTCTTCTTGTTATGGCCCACTCTAAACATACTAGTGGCAGAGACTGAACAAGTAGTTTGACAAGTTCTTAGATCTCAATTTTTATGCATATATGTCAAAGTCCGATATCTTATTGCATTCTCTAGTTTAGAAGCTTGAAAAGGTTTCTGTATATTTCATTTTATAAAATATGCCGAACAATTTATTACGTAGCTTATAGCTGTCCCATACGCTAGTGTATACTTTTCTTTGATTGTTTATCCTTAGATCATTACTGACTTACCTAGATCTTGGCCAATCGTAAATGTTGCTAGAAAAGTATACAAATAATATTGAGTAAGTTTGAATGAATGTCTGAACTTTTTTATCCAGACTACTTACTGGAATTACACAATTTGGAATATTTTTCTTTTCCTAAGTCACGGGATGGATTTTAGACATTGGTAAAGCTATAAAGTTTCTCCTTGTTTGTGATATAAACTTTAGTATAAACGGAATTGGTCTGGTCATCAATTGACATGAGAGGTTTTTTTATGGTTATTTTTTACTGTGGAAGAACTTGTAATCTTTTTTATTTGGGATCCGCGTGACTTATTATTGGGGTATATATCATCATATTTTCAAATGGAGTAGGGGGTAAGCTGTAATGGAACTGTCTACATATTTTCAAGCAAAATTGAACTTTAATTAATACACCTCTTCGAACTGGGGACAGAATATATTTTTCCTCAACTGCTATACTTATCCATTAGTAACATACTGTATGTTGCTTTGTTAGCTCTGTGACTTCTTTTTTGCGCTTAGTTGTTTTTCCCAATGTTTCCAGTAGTTAATTTATGTTCTGTCATCCTCACTAAACGTATGTGATGGTTTTTTATTTCTTTAATTTTGTGTTGATAAATATTTTTAGTTGTTTCGATTATTTTATAGATTGACTATGATTGCAAGATAGACGGCCTTGAAAGAATTGTCTGGCCGGTGTCAAAATATGACTCACAGTTTCTTTCTACTAGGTTATCTGACACTTGCAGATGAAGTTTACCTTCTATTCATTGCTGTTACTAAATCAGAGGAAGTTTACCTCAAACATTTTGGCACATCTTTTGTTGCTTTTATTCTTCTGCTTTACGATTTACGAAGGGATTATTTACAGGTCTCCTTCAGTATCCCGCATTCGCTCTAAGATGCTTTATGCAACATCCAAGGACAGGTTCAGAAGGGAACTACAGGGCATCCATTACGAGATTCAGGCAACAGACCCAACAGAGATGGATCTTGAAGTCCTCAGAGAGCGTGCAAACTGAGCAGCTACGCAAGAGGGTCGTGTTTTTAGGTGATCTAGTTAGGATATATGAGACCCTGCGGGAATGATGTTGACTGATACCCTTTAGTTCTACCATGTTCTGTCTGTTTCGATATATTTTTTTCTTAAACTGCTGACTTATCATTTATCAAGTGAATAACCTGCACCTGTGAAAGCTGATTAGGGGTTCCTGCCTAAGAAACTCCACTGCAGGGGAATTTCAGCATTTCCTTATTGCCATGATGCTTCACAGGTGCAGATTAATATATATTAATGGCTATTGAAAAATCAACTTGTATTCGATTAATATATATTACACTCGGAAAACATATTTTTTCTTAAATCAATCTCGACCTTTAATAAAATGCATGTGGTGTTGGTTTACTTTATTAGACAAGAATCATTTCAAGAATATATACAAGTAAACAAAAATTGAATAGTCTGTCTAAAGTTTAATAAAAAATATTAAATTAATATCACATTTAAATATAAAATTACATATTAATTAGATGTGTAGTTTAATTTCATTATCGCGATTCCAGATCAGAAATGTAAATGATGAATTAAGTTATAGAAAGGGGGTATGATGAACTGGACAGGGCAGATTGGCAGGCAATGATATGGCTCCACACCATTATTGTTATGGTCCTATCACCTTTCTCTCTCTCTCTCTCTCTCTTTTTTTTTTTTTATGTATGTCTTATCCAAAAAGTGATGGTATAGAGTGCTACTGTTTTCTATTTCTATTATGCGAAGTACTAAATTTTCTTTTTCTGTTGAATTGAAGCATGGGTCTTGTTAAGGGGACTGGTGTAATAAATGCAGGAAAGGTATTTCGGTTTTCTTTTTATTTTCGTGGGCCTTCTGTCTCTCTTATAAGTGTAATATCAAACGTTTCTAAACTTTTATCTTTTATGAAATTCAAATTTAGTTATGTTTAAAATTTTGATGTATTTAATTTTTCAAATTTTAAAATAAATTAATATAATTATTTTAATTTAATTATATTAATTTTTTATGATGTATTGTTCAACTAGAATTAAAGTGTGTAAACAATTTAAATATTGACACATAAAAAAATTAATGTAATTAAATTAAAAAGAATTTATTTATTTATTTATTTTAAAATATAAGAATAAAAATATATCAAATTTTTATAAAAATAAATTTTAATTTTATATTAAATTTTAAGAATTAAAAATATATTTAACTTATTTTTAATTTATAGTTGGATGTTGGTTTCAAACTTAGTTTAAAAAATATATTTACAGTAATAGAAATTACTACCGAATAAATTTATGTTTTTATAGTCAGCAGATAAATTCACGTTTAAGTATAGCCTTTTATTAATGGAAATATATGGAGATAATGGAAATATATGGAGATATTTGTGTCTTATCATTCATCCCTCAAATTATAAATTAATAATAAACAAATAAATATAAAATATCAGTATATTCTTGGAAATTATGTATTATGTTATATTAATAACATACTAAGAGTTTTGAATTGTTTTTTTTAGTTCTGTTGTATCATATACCATGTTAGATATCATTTATTTATTTTTATTCTATATAAGCCCTCAATTTCATACCATAAAAAAAAATTGTTACTTTCTATTTTTTCTCTTCAATTTGAGATCTTAAAACAAATTTTTATTGCTATTACCATTTAATTTTTTTGTTGGTACGAGAGTTAGATATGTCAATATGCTCATGGTGTGTTGGTTAATCCTATTCCTATATTGAATGAGTACAATTTTATAGATAATTAGTGGGTCAAAGTGGATTTAGTTATATTAGAAGACTTTAATTAATTATTAAACATAACATCTTCAATTTTGATTAAAGGTCGAGTTGGACTATCTCGGCTTAAAGGTCAACTTGAGTTTGTTCGGATTGAAGTTCAAGTCGAGTTACTCCGAATCAAAGGTCAAGTCGAGTTAACTTAAGTCAAAGTTTTAGTCAAGTTAGACTGGGACAAAAGTCAAGATGAGTCAGTCAAAATGAAGATTGAGACGAGACCACTACATTGAAGGTTAAGATGTGTTAGTCTAAGCCAAATGTTGAGACAAGAGGATTTGGGTTGAAGATTGAGATAGACGAATTTGGGCGAAGATTGAGATGAGCAGACCCTACCTGAAGGTCAAGATGGGTTAACCCAGGCTGAAAATAAAAATGGATATACACGAGTTGAAGCTTAAGATGAGTCAGCTTAGTTCCAAGGTCAAGATAGCTTGACTTAGGCTGAAAGTCGACATTGGTAAATTCGAGAAGAAGGTTGAGATAGGTTAGCTCGGCCAAAAAGTTAAGACTTGTCGTCTTGGGCCAAAGGTCAAAATGAGCCGACCCGAGCCTGAAAGTTGGGATGAGCTAGCCTGAGATGAAAGTCAAGATGGACGGATTAAAGCCGAAGGTCGATCAAAGTCAACTTGACCCATAACCAAGTCAAGTTGACTCATCTCATATTCAAGTTGAATTATCATAAACTTATAATTGAATCAAGTTAACCCGAACTAAAATCAAAACGAGTTGACTCTTATCGAAAATTGAATCAAGTTTTTCAAAACTAAACATTAAAACAAGTTGACCCAAAACAAAAATTGGAACGAATAAATTTAAACTAAATTTTATGTCAAATCAAATATAATTGATTATTAAATTAAACATTTACACCATTAAATACTCAAAATTGATAATTTGACATTTTTTTTGCATAAAAAACAACAAAATAATATAAATATAAACAAGTATAAATTATCAAATGTATACAATATAAACAATTTAACTAAAAAAATTATATTTATAAAAAAATTTACATATGAACGTACATATTCACGTTTTCTTGCATGATTTAAAAAGTCTCTATCACCTATACCTATAATTTTAGAAAAATTAGAAATTGCCTATATACAAAAACGTGTCTGGTTATTGAATCTTACTCATTTTTGTTTTATTTTAAATTATTCTATTGATAAACTATATATTCCATTTTACTTTATTCTATATCCATTTTTTTTGTCAAACTTTTTAAAAAGTAATATTTTTGTTGTGAAATTTCATTCTTTATCTCTTTTCATCAAATTCAATATCTTTATCCTACCAATATTCGTATTCTTTAGTTCTGATTTTTACATGATAAATAATACTAGTCAATGTATTGAGTAATTCAATAATAATCTGTGCAAAGGTAGTCAAAATCATCATTAAAATTTATTGTTTTAACTTTAACTTTTATTTTAGTTTGAAATACAAAATTATTTATTTGTTATTTGTTGAGACATAAAATTAATTATTAAAATTGTTTTGTAATATTCTCATTTGGTATCTTTTTAAATAGATAATAAAATTAAGTAATGAGATAAAAAAAAAAAACTATCATAATAAGATGCAGGGATTATAGTTTAAGGTATCATAATCATCATCATTTAGCATATTTAGGAAAGTAGCATGGGAATGTTAATTTATGAATGAGTTCTCTCACCTTTATACGTGGGAATAAAACTTTTTCTGTAGATTTTGATTATAAAGCTACCAAATTTAATGTTTATAATATATCTAAAGGGAGCCCACTATTTCCATTGAAGTTAAATTACGATTAAATATTTGCACAAAACTTTTGTAGAATCTTTTTCTTAAGAATCTTACTTTTACAAAATTAATTTTAGTTAATGGATGAAACATTTTATTTTTTTTGTATCAAATGTCATTTGAGAAAAAAAAATTACTTTGTTACTGCTTTTTAACCAAATGTTTAAAATAAATTATTACTTGCAACTGTTTGCCATGTTTGTAAAATGATTTATATTATTATAACTTATTTGTGCATTTACTTTGACATTTTTTGACGCAAATAACATAATAATGAGATTTTTTAAATTAGAATTCGGTCAAAAGAAAACTTTATTATTTCTATAAATATTTAATATCCAAACACGTTATTACTGACGCTAACACGTGTGGATTTAATATAAGAGAGATTACTTTAAGTTTGTGATTTTAAAATTGATTTCGAAATTTAGAAGCATCTCTACAAAATTCGTTATAGTGTTCCACTCAGCAGCTAGTTAACGTATCCTCGTACCCAAGAAAAAAAAATCTTGTTACAGTTCTAATTAATAAGGGTGTCATCATCACTGATGAAAGTAAATCATACATGTCTTTAACAAGGAAAAAATAATTTGGGTTTCATTGCGTTGATATTGTACAGAAGTCCATGTCATGATTATCTTTTACAAATCACGACGCACAACTGTTGTTGTTACGCCCACCAGGTTTTGGATTTATTGAGGATATTTTTATGATGTTGTGGTAAAAATTTGGTCCATTTTGATGAAGTTGTGGAAGCTGCTGGTAGACTCTAGTGACATGTTCAATGTTCTTATCCTTTCGTCTTTGTTAATCATACGTGTCTGTCTCCCACTTTCATCAGTGCACAAACCCTGAGATCTTCCACACGTGATCACAGGCTAATCAGATCCTCCCAACCCTCCCAACACACTTCCATGATTCAATCACTGTTGCCTCCTTTAATGCCCTCTATTATTTATTTCTAGCTAAGCTGTAACTTAGGCCGAATCTTTATTTGATTTGATTTAGTGCAGCTAAACTTTGATGATTCGGCTGCTGAAGGGTATTTGATATCCTCCTCATATAGTCCCAGTTTAAGGTGTGTTGAGGATGAATTTGAAGAACTTTCCAGTTATTCATCTCTATATTGAAGATTATTTTCTTATATGATATTTTGAATATTCCAACTCAGTGCTTTGTGGATTTTTATGCTTTTCCAACCTTTATTATTCTTCAGTCACTTTTGTTTCTCGATCGGAAATTTTCCTCTTTTCTTTTTGTTATTTTTAACTGGTGGTGGTCTTTAAATTGGTGAGTGAGACATGTGGGGATGGGTTCTCTGAGTAGGATTTAGGTTGGATACCTAACACAAGGCAAAGTGGCATCCAAGTTGGACATCCTGATAAGCTACTTGTTTCTTGGTCCACTTTGGCTGTGATTTTTAGGTTCTCATCTCATGCTGCTAACAGATATCTTTATGTTTTTTGCAAAATTCCAGATCCAAGCTTTGTATCTGATATCTTGTCTTGTCTTAAATTTTCACATATCTTCTTTTGCCAGAGTTCTTGATTAGGAGAACCGTGAAGTGTTGAGGCGAACTTCGTAATTCTTTAATCGGGTACAAGTAACTTGTGGAGAAGTTACTCTGACATGGTATGAGGTTGAAAGTTTTGGCTGTGCCATGAAAAATTGGAAGTGTACAATATGGTTAGCAACAGGACTATTGTTTGGTTTAGAAGGGACCTTAGAATTGAGGACAATCCTGCATTAGCTGCTGCTGCCAGGGAGGGTTCTGTACTCCCTGTTTATATATGGTGCCCTAAAGAGGAGGGACAGTTTTATCCAGGAAGAGTGTCAAGGTGGTGGCTGAAGCAATCTCTTGCTCACCTGGATCGGTCACTGAAGTCTCTTGGGACCAGGCTTGTGTTCATCAAAACTCACAGTACTGTCACAGCTCTTTTGGACTGCATAAAGGCCATTCAAGCAACAAAAGTAGTGTTTAACCATCTATATGGTGAGTGCTGCTGTCAGAATGTAGATGGTGTAGATTTAGCCTTCTATTTTGAATGTTTTAGTAAATTTTGAAGTGCATCCCATCGTATCATATGTTTGGTATCATTTAATGTTTTGGATCTCCAAAAATTGAAGAAGCAAGTGAAGGCTTTTTCTATTGATAAGCTTCAAGGTTGGATACTCCTTGAAGATAGTCCTCGAAACTGAACATATCCGTATGCTCACTGAGTGACAATTACTTGAGGCGTTTTCTCAAACTTACTATTTTGGTTGTGTTTCAGTTTGATAATCTACTACTGAAAAATGGCGCATGATTGTCAAATATGGAGAGTTTAAAAAATATATACACTGATTCTTATTTGTCATAACACATTAAAAGTCATTATATAGCAGGTAACATGAAGAATTAGCAGTAAATCTGTATTTTTGTTTGTTGACTGTTGATACACAAATGTGTGCACTCTATACTTTACTTGTTTTAAGCATTCTATTCTAGCACTAGTACTTTTCTTTTGTTTGTCATATTAGTTATTTAGTCTTTTAGATAGCAGCTTAACTAGTTGAGACATGAAAATTAACTGTTACTAACAAGATTGGTAAATAATGAACAAAATAACTTGGACATATATTTCATCGCAGTCTAATTGTAGCTAGCTGATCCATGTTTCTTACGCTAAATGTTTTACCAGATCCAGTTTCACTTGTCCGTGACCACAACATCAAAGAAAAACTAGTGGAACAAGGCATCTCTGTGCAAAGCTACAATGGGGATCTGTTGTATGAGCCATGGGAAATATATACCGAGAGTGGACGTGCTTTCACTACCTTCAATGCTTTTTGGAAGAAATGCTTGCACAAGCAAATGGATGTTGTTTCAGTTGTTCCTCCGTGGCAATTAACTCCAGCTGAAGGTATGATGCGACTATACACATAATTCATGTTACTTTGATTTGATCGTTTCTCGTTAGTATGATTGTTGGTATCAAGTTACTGCTAGAGGTTGAGAAATAAGAAGCAAGTCTAGTTTAAGACAAAGCTTATAGAAAGTAGCTGCAATCTGATAAACTTCTGCTATCATACCAACCTGTCTGCATATTAACTTATCATAGATATAAAACACGTGAAAATTTGTTTCTCTGCTGTGGATTTCAGGAAAAGTTGAGGGTTGTTCAGTGGAGGAACTGGATCTTGAAAATGAATTAGAAAAGCCAAGCAATGCGTTACTGGGACGGGCATGGTCCCCGGGTTGGAGAAATGCCGACAAGGCCTTAACAGAATTTGTGGAGCAGCATCTACTTCACTACTCCAAGAAAAGGCTGAAGGTTGGTGGAGACTCCACTTCACTCTTGTCCCCATATCTTCACTTTGGAGAATTGAGCGTGAGGAAAGTTTTTCAAGTGACACGTATGAAGCAAATATTATGGACAAATGAAGGCAACAGTGTTGGTGAAGAGAGTGTAAATCTTTTTCTGAGGGCCATTGGACTTAGAGAGTACTCACGTTATCTTTGTTTCAACTTTCCCTTCACTCACGAGAGAGCACTTCTGGGGCACTTAAAGTTTTTTCCTTGGGATCCTGATCCTGATAACTTTAAGACTTGGAGACAAGGGAGGACTGGTTATCCTTTGGTTGATGCAGGAATGAGAGAACTTTGGGCAACAGGATGGATACACAACAGAATAAGAGTAATAGTTTCAAGTTTTGCTGTCAAAATGTTGCTTCTACCCTGGAAATGGGGAATGAAATATTTCTGGGACACACTTTTGGATGCAGACCTTGAAAGTGATATCTTGGGTTGGCAGTATATCTCAGGTGGCTTACCAGATGGTCATGAGCTTGAGCGCTTGGACAATCCTGAGGTATCAATCTAATGGGATATTTTATTCTCCATAATCTAATTTCTATGCACTTTCAAGGTTGCTTAATTAACATAACCTACATTATCAATACCTCGAATAGCAACTTTTTTTGTACTGCACCGAAACTCTTTTGTTTCCTTACCTCATTTCTATCCTCGTCTGCCATTTTTTTATGTCTAAGGAGTTTGATTACACCCGTTAAATAGTAACACTGCACACAATTAGAAGATATTGATTTTGTGTAGTAAAGCAAAAACTGGCACAGTCTAAGTTATCCTACTGCCACTAGGAAAATTAGATAGTTTTTTCATAATTTCTTCAATTCCTTTTATACCTGGTGAAATTTACCCGTTCATATTTCTTCAAGTTTTAAAAGGAAGGATTAATTTTGATCCCTATAAAAGAATTTCCTTTCAGTCATCTTAATTCTTACAGGTACCATTTTTAGTTGATGATCCTAACTAATTTTAATACTTCTAGTCCCTGTAGCCAAGTCCAAAAACGACTAAAAATAGTAAATAAAAGAGACAAATTTTGTATCTACAGGGACCAAATGAGTAATTAAGTTTAAAAGGAATAAATCTTCAAAATTCACAGCTTATCTCCTCTCTATCACACAGGATAATTTGAAGTTCTGGTTACTAGTACGGGGGCATAGGGACTTCTATGAGATAAAAATAGAAAGAAAAAAATTAAATTAACTTTTCAGTTAAACTTAAGTTATGCAGAAGCTAATCGAAGCTCTCTCCTATACCTTATCTAATTTTTTTATTTTTAAATTTGAGTGAATTAATATTAGGTTATGGATAAGTCCGTTTAATTTTTTCTTCTTTTTTGTCTCATTGAACATTCATGGCTTTCTTGGTTCCATTTCCTATTAAATATTCTGTAGGTTAAGAATCCTAATAGTTAGAAAGTTATCTTCTGCTGAGATGCATATTGAACTGAGTCTGTTGTAGCATTTTGCCCTTGATTAAAATGAAAGAACTATTAGTCTCCCTTTTGACTTGATTTCATCTAGAAGGAGTAAATTCTACCCACTTAGAGGTTAGAAAATTAAAAAAATAAAAGTGAGAAGTCTCATATCTGTAATTTTGGTGACAGATTCTAGGGGCAAAGTTTGATCCAGAAGGTGAGTATGTGAGGCAATGGCTACCTGAGTTGGCAAGAATGCCAACTGAGTGGATCCATCACCCCTGGGATGCACCACTTACTGTGCTTAGAGCATCAGGAGTTGAGTTGGGTCAAAATTACCCAAAGCCAATGATTGATGTAGATTTGGCCAGAGAAAGACTCACTGAAGCTATATTTAAGATGTGGGAATCTGAGGCAGCAGCAAAAGCTGCTGGCACTGAACCAAGGGATGAAGTTGTTGTAGACAACACTAACAGTGTTGAAAACTTGGACACTCCAAAAGTTGTCTTTCTGGAAAAGGCTCCGTGTGCCACTGTTTCTGCTAATGATCAGAAGGTGCCAGCACTACCGGATTCCAAGATAGACCACCCTCCTACTCGTAAGAGGCCAATTTGTATGGTAGAGGAGGGGCAGAACCAGGATAACTCTCAAAATCATAACAAAGATATTGGAATGTCAAGCATTGACCAAGACATTTGCTCCACAGCTGATTCTTCATCATGCAAGAAGCAGTGTGCCAGTACAAGCTCATATTCATTTTCAGTTCCACAACAGTGTTCCTCATCTTCAAATCTAAAGTGGCCATGGCATGAACAGATTGACATGGAGCAGAGTTCTAGCAAAGATGGTAAGTATATTCTTACATTTCCAACGGAGAAAAGAAATGAAAATACAGTTTCAAACAAGAGACATTTACAAAAATTATTTGAATAAACCGATTTACAATGATGTTATCTTTTATAACTATTTTTATGATTATTTGAGACTCAATTATTTGCAACTTTGTTGGCTTTTTGGGGCTACTAATAAATAAGAGTTTCAATGCAGGAGCTATGTGAAATGGATGTTGTTCTTGTTGATAAATCCAATAGCAGCTGCAGGACTCACGTGAAGAAAATGGTGACATGTTTTAGACCTGCGGCTTGTTTAGCATATGGTATCAATGAGTTGTTTAATAGGTTATGAAATCCAACAAGAAGAACACGGATTAAAACAACAGTGAACGTTGTATATTATGAACTTGTGCGGTTGGCTGGTCCAAAAGCATTCTGACAATCTCGTAGTTACAACCTATATATCAACAAATACTCTACACAAAACATTACTTTAATTTTATTCGTGTCACTCGAGCCTTTTGTTTTTGCGCAATTACACAATTTTTCCGAAATATAATTAAATAATAACTGGAAAACTAGTACAACCTTTCTTAATCTTTTTAAAATTTAATTCAATCATGGGCAATTAAAAGTTTGGTAGTTGACACACTATGCATAGGTTTCCCTTTTTTAATGGTTTTAGTGGTTTCCTTTTGGTAACACTTCAGCGTTGGAATGAATGAAACGTGTTTTAACTAGGATTGTACTCAACTTGATCCAAAAGCTAGTTCATGTTTTTTGCACATCCAAGGTTATTAATCAACAATTTTTTTTCTCTAAATCTTCCAATTTGAGATTTTTCTCACTTCAAATTATAAACCGACACCTTGTAACTTGTATCCAACAGTTAGCTATTTGATTGAAACAATCACCCATCTAGCGTGTGCAAAGGAATGGATCAACACGAGACCAACTCCAATGGTTTATCTATTAACGTGCCAATGTAGATTGGTAAAAACCAGAAAGTAATTCAAGATGTAGAGATGAATATGATGGAACAACGTGCTCTTTATTTTCAGACTAGACATAAGGAAATGAAGTTTGGAGGCTATTAGTAAAGATAACCTCACTTATTATTCATCACCTCGTCTAAACACACATTGATCTTAACCTACTACAAACAATACAAATTATGATTATAGTAGAATAACGAAATTCTAAGTAGAAGAGGTAAAGTTAAAGTTGGCACAGTTGGCGTGATCCAAGAAGATCGAGCGGAAGCCAAGCCTTGAGGTTGCCAAATCAAATTGTAGGAAGTTGTTCTCCAACTGAAGTGCTCCGATGGTGATTGAAGTCATTGGGTGAGAACCACCCACCACAAATCCAACTTGGGCTGTACTTGGGCCTGATCCAGCATCCACAAAGCCCAAGCAAATTACATCAGTAAACCGCACCATTGAATTTGCTCCGATGATGCTCCATACCACTTCCTCATTCTGCAACACCAGATTTATGGTAGGCACAGCCGGGCCCATTGGTGTATACCCAATGTCTTGGTTCGCAAAGCAAGTCCCAAACGGAGCCACGGGTGCAACAGTAGCGGCTCCAACTGCTTTCACAAAGGCCTCAGACACAGCTTTGTAAATTGAGGTCTCCATAACAGTGTATGGATTAACAGTGCTAATCTTAGTCCCACCAACGCCATTTCTATCTATAGACAAAAGGGTTTTGTTCAACGGGACATCTTTGTCAGAAATTCTTATAGATTTCACTCCAATGAAGTATTCAACCGACGGTTCCCCCAAGAAAGAAGCAGGAGCAGTGCTGACAGGGTTTGTAAGCAGCGGGGTGAAAGTGAGAACCTTGGAGAGATCTTCGTTCAAATAACCAAAATTATAAGGGCCGTCACCAAAAAACATAACACCATCTGTCATATTGGAGGAACTCAAGCAAATGGCAAATTTTCTGGGGAAGCTGAAAGCTGAGGCAAATTGAGAAGGAAAGGAAACTTTAGTCCTGCCAAGACCAGCCATGCCGGTAACACCACTGGCAAGGCCATTTTGGACAACATTTGATCCACATATAAAGAGAAACTTGGGCACAGAAACCACCCTTACAGGATTGTTTCCATCGGTGGAATTGGTAGCAACAACATCAGAATGAATGTCACCATATGTGGAGACCCCAGTTACAGTGTTGCTAGGAGAGCGACCGCAAATTTTCTCCCCACTGCAACCGTGCGACCCGAACAGTGAGCACTGAGCAGAGCCACAGCGGACAGGTTTAGAAGTGGATGAGACATAGCCCTTTTCACAGTTCACCCAAAAGTAACCGCCACCAAGATCAACGGTTAGCTTCACCGGCACAAGTGGGGTTCTTTGTTTGATTCGGGTGACATACTGAGGAACAGAGGCAGAAACATCTTTGGTGACGGGAAGAACAAGTGCTTTTGGTCTGAAAGAGGTTTGAGCTATGGAGGAGGAGATGAACAACGTAAGAAAGGACAAAAATAAGAGTTTAGCAGAGACAGCCATCGGAACAAGGCAAGCATAAACTGTAAGGAAGTAGAAGAGACGTGAAGATAAGATAAAAAGCAAACGTTTTAATGATGTGCATAATATGGAGAGGGATTGGTATATACTTATATAGCTTCTTCATGTTTGACTTTTCTTCGCTTTTGGATGAGTTTCAGCAAGTTGAGCACACAGATTTATTAGTTAAATAACGCGTGTCACTGTCAAAGGTGGCAGCTGAGTTGATGCAATCGCAGATTCAAACATCTCCACCACTTCTTTCGTAAGATGATACTGAAATTTGGATTGCCTCTGGTCAATATAAGTTCACATCGCCACACCGACACTGTTGAATGAAATATAGGGTGATTTCAATTTTAATCCATAAACACCAAATTTGTTCCTTGGTTAAATGATCAAGATGCACAGATTTATATGTAAATAAGTTTATAAAAAAAAGTTATTATGCATTTAAGTTTACGTGTAACATGTTTACTTTAGTTTTGCATGCATTTTAAATATAAGCTACGATGGGATGAAATTTAAATAAATACATGTAAATACATGCTCGAATTATTTATAGTTTTATATCTTTGTTCTTTTTATATATTTATAGTTTTTTTTCAAAGAAACACTGCTATAAATTCAAAGTCCTGGTATCTATTACTCTTGTCTCTCCTGTTTTTCCATTATTCAATTTTATGACATTGTACACGTAAAATACAATTCAAGTTTTCTTTTGTGACATGAAGAGAGAAAAATAAATAAAAATAGAACAAAGTGTTTTGATTTTTTTTTTTGTGTTTGAGAGCTATTTGTTTTGTGTTTTTGGAGCTTGAGTGTATAGTCGTCGAAGACTAACATATTTTGGAGAAATTAGATTCTGTGTAATATTGTAAGATGGATATAGTAATGATAGAGATACAAGAGTTAGACCTTGAAATTATTCGAAGTTATTTAGTAGCTGTAGTAGAGATAAAATAAAAGGTGGTTTTGTGAGGTGGAGAGGGATAAGGTTTTGTTTGGACATGGAATTATTTGTCACATAGGTTGATATAAAAAAGTTCCACTTTTTGAGTTCATTTCTTAAATTATTTGTGACTAATTTAAGTTTTTTTGTCAACCATTAAGTTTTATTTTACTAATACAAGAGAGACTAAAAAAATAAAATTATAAATAACTTAATAAAAAAGTAATGAATTATTTAAAAAATTTACTTATCTTTTAAGTTTCATTTACTTTGCCACCGTACAAGAGTGATATAAGGATGAGACACATGTCACCATGACATTTAAGTGTTTATATTTATTTATAATAAAAACTGATTAATAAATAAAAAAACTTGTATACATGGTAAATCTTAAGGAGCTAATTATCAAAAATGTATAAGTCAACATTTCAACTTCAAAGAAAGAAGAGAAGGCTGGAAAACAAAATTAATTAATGTGTGGGTCTTTGTCCAACTTTAAGTTCCAAAATTGATGTAGACACCTTTTACAGATTACAATCTCTAGAATTTGTTCACGGAATGCAACTAAAGAATTTAATAACATTTTTATTTAGCTAATGATATGCTAATTGCACTCCCCGATATCTGCCACGTAACAACTTTTTTAAGGAAAAAAATTAATTTAAGAAGTCAACAAAAACTAAAGACCTATTTAATAAAAAATACTTTTTCAAGACATAATTACTAATAGAATGGCCTTATATCTCTCTAATGTTTTTGTTTAAAAAGTACAGAGCCGTGGAGTGCTTCACTTTTCTTATTTGTTAACGAGATTACATAAATAATTAAGTTTCGTGATTGAAAAATGCAAATGTACGTTAACAAATTTACTTGGATTTGTTAACATACACCTAATTAATTGTTAAAAAATATGACATATTATCTAAGTCTTCAAAAATTAAAATAATTTAAATATTAACATTCCATTTAATATAAACTATTAAACAAAACGATAATGTACAGTAGATAGATAAAAACTTATAAAGTATTGATCCAATTGAGAGTAACAATTATAATATATAGTAACAATTTTAATTTATAAAATATTGATACAATAATAATTATACCAACATAATATTTGTATAAGGTTTAAGAAAACAAACAAGTCTATCAAAAGATAAAAAGATTATACAATATCTAGTTAAACTTAATAGATTACTGGACAACATCATCCACTCCATTAAAAATATATCAACACTTAATTTATTATCGGTTCACATCAAAAAGTGATCATTACAAAAAGGGAATTTCATAAACCATTTAACATATCATATACTAGTTCAATATTTATAATATTCTATCAATCATATAAACATATAAATAGTTAACTTTATATTCAATTATCCGAATATATACATACAATATAGGTATGCACCTATAATAGTATTTATACTTTGCAGAGTCATAAATGCATAAGTTAACACCCTATTACTCACAGAGTTAATCTTTATACCTGAGACCAAACTTTCAGGATAAAGACCTTTTGTCATTCTCTCCCTCATCTTATTCATTTCTATATGAGTTGAATGGTTGATAGTATATCACGATATACCTACTTTTAGAATGCCCACATGTCAAAACATACACTAATAACATTACCACTGGATTGGTTTCAACTATTCTCATACCATATTATAAACCAACAATTATTTTCACATTTATATGTCCACACACATTAAACACATTATAAGATGTATATGAAAATTTAGTTAAAATTATTATATTTATTTAAAAATAAAAGTATTTAAATAATTATTTTAATTATAAAAAAATTATTTAAATATAAAATTAAAAAACCAAATGTCAACACAAAAAATTCCTTTACATATAAATATAAATTTATTTTGAAGAAAAAATTATAATTAAAGAAAATTTAAGTTTAACAAAAGATCAAATGAAAAAATACTAAATTTAAAAAAGTCATAACTTAATGTATAAAATTAATAAAATAATTATTTAAAAAATATTTAAAAGATAAAATTAGAATATAGATATAAATCATATTTTCAAAATAATTTAAAATATATATATATATATTCTGAATATTAGTCTTTAAAACAAAAATTTTGAAAGTTTCCCAAATATAGGTTTTTAATTTAATTATTGGGTTGTTTTGTGTCTGAGATGTGATGAGCACGTGAAGCGATGGAGCAATGTCCTTTTTAACCGCCTCCTGCTCTTTGGAGCAGGTTTCTGATAACTTGTGCCAGACATTCATTTTCTTCGGTGATTTTCCTCCATGTACTTTTTATCATTTTAGGCTCCAATCAAATACTTTTAAATACATTTTAAACGTTATGGAAAGGCAAAATATTAAAATGATGTAATTTTTTTTTTGTAAAATTTATTAAAATGGATAAGTTACGTCAATTTGATACCACTTTGTTGTGAAAAAGTGGTATTTTTAATACATTGTAATTTTTTTAAATTTTAATTTAAGTCATATCAGCATAATTTCATGTATTGTGTGAATTGGTCTAATCTTGCTACGGTTTAATAATTTTTTTAAATTTTAATTAAAATATATAAACTTAGTACAATTTTAATGTATTAAAATATAAACTGAAATTATATAAGGTTGATAAAATTATAGTATATTATATTCTATTTTTTAATTTTAATTGAAGTCATGTGAATTTTGTATGACTTTATTAAATTCGTATCAAGTATGACTTTTTCGTAATAAAGTCATACTAAACTAATAAGATTTGTCTATTTTTAGTTTTTGTGTTGTTGTCTAAACACTTTCAAATGCATTTTAAACGGAAAGACCAAAGCATCAAACACATTTCAATATTAATGAAAAACATAATTGTAAGAATTTATTTATTTATTTTCATAATTTTTCAGGATCTATAAACTCGATCTTTTCAATATATTTATGAAAATATTTTCTGGACAGTGTTAGTATTTCTTAAAAGAAGTTATTATTAAATTTTAATGGAAAGGTGCAAAGAAAAAAATGAGGTGGAAGAAGCAATTAGTTTTTTTTTGGGAGGTGGTTGTTGATAGTTAGTTGGGCCAAGAAGGCCCAATTGTAAGAGAGAGACGAGAAGGGAGTGTCTTTGTAAAGAAAGTTGGTCTTGTTAAAGAAAGTGGGTCTTGGTTGGTTCCATCGACGACTCATAATTCACTCACTGGTCTTCTCTTGTTTCCAATTCAAAATCTAAAACTCCGATTCCAAATTCCATCAATCTTCTGCACACCACAATGTTGCCCTCTGCGGAAATGTTCGCCAATATAAAGGAAGCAAGTCAAACCGTTATCTCCACGCGCCGCCCGTGGCGCGTATTTCTTGACCTCTTCGCCCTCACCCTGCCGTCCTCCATCTCCGAAGCCACCACGCGCCTCGCTCACAACGTCACCTACTTCCTCTGCAACTACGCCCTCATCCTCCTCCTCATCTTCCTCCTCACCCTCTTCCGCCACCCACTCCCTCTGCTCATTTTCCTCGTTCTCTCCGCCATCTGGTACTTGCTCTACTTCTCCCGCGATGACCTCCCCCTCGCAATCCTCCCACTCGCGTTTTTCACCGTCGTCGCACTCTTCGTTACCTCCGCCTGGCTCAACCTTCTTCTTGCCCTCCTAATTGAGGCCGTGGTGGTTTTCCTGCACGGCGTGCTCCGGAGTACGGAAGACCTCGTCGGGGACGATCAAGATTCCCCCTATGGCCATATGCTGCTTGGTGACACTCCCGCCTCTGGTGCCTATGTACCTGTTTGATTTCTCTTTTTCCATTTCTCAACTCTGATGTACAATTCACTAACAATCACGCATTTATTCATGTATGCTGCATTCATTGTATCAAATTTGCCTTGTTATTGGATGAATGATCCCATGTAATTGGTGTGCTGTTGGGGATTTCTCATCGTTATGATAGGGTTTCTATACGACTTTGCCCTGTCATGTACTAGGTTGAACTGAAAGAAACCACAAATAATGCATTTGAGGACAATTTAAATGTAGTTCTTGTAACTGTTTCTGCCACTACTCTAGTTTCTCTTCTAAAACCCGCCAATTTTGATTGAAACACAGTACAGAAATACCTAATTTCTGCATCTAAGTGTTGGTAATCTTCAATTCCACTTGCATCATTGTGCCTGAATGATTTTCCAGTTTTTTGGGGTGGCACCCTAGGGTTTGTTTGGATTTGCGTTTGCATTATAAAAATCTCCTTAATTGTGTTAGAACTAGCTATCAACAATGTAATATCTGACTGTATTTCGCCATAATTTGTTATCTCCATGAATGTATAAATTGGAATCAAATGTCCTATAAACTGGTATTATTGTCGAGGGTGGGATATATTTCCCCAAGCTTGTGCATGGCATTTGCTGACAGCATTATGCCCTTTTTAGTGTGATACTTTATTGCATTCTCATTGTAAACTTGTTTCTTCATCAACCATAGTACGATCATGTTCTCAGAAGAGTTGTCTGGTGAATTACCTGCTTGCAAAATCAATTCTGCAAACTAGTTGTATCATGCGCTAGATCTTTGGTGTAAACTTTCTGTTGTGCAGTTGCTACTTAACTATCAGTTGTGCTGCAAATTTTCTTATTCTACAGAAGTATTCCTCGGTTTTTACTTGTAATTTCCGAACGTACTTTTGTAATGTGACAAGTTCGACAAATTTATACTTTTATCGGAGTCTCTATCATCTAGGTGGATACAAGTTCCAAAGAGAAACTCATTAGCCTATAAAGTAAATAAAAAATTTAAAGAGGATGATGAACATTCAAATTCTCTTTGATCAATTTTAGGTCCTGCGCTTTTTCAGGAAAGAAAAAAAAAATTGTATGTAGCGTCTTTCATTTTGTTTTAATCGGTAAGCTTGTAATCTAATTAATTAGAATTTGTCAAGCGCTTGAATTCTCTGATTTTTCTCATGCAACATGTATCTATTTGGAATAGTATCGGCGGTACAGACCTTGCAACAAGTCAATGCGATCATTTTTTGGGTGTGAAAATTACCCCCAAAAGTGTATTGTTACAAACATTAGCTTTTCTTTTATATTTCCCCTTTAAGCAACAGAATAAATGCATCTATTATTTACAATTATTATCCAAAAGTAACAAGACGCTAATCGTTAGTCTGGTGTCAGTGTCACGTGCCTAATATTTGCTCTTCACTCACGAGAATGAAGCATAGAAAGTTATACAATTTTGTCTCTAGAATTTTGATTCCCTTTTAAATTCTCTGCTTTTGTACTTAAATATTGATGATGTTATTCTTCTTTTGGACTTCTAGTGTGTTCCGGAAAAGGTAATAAGTTAGATTTGAGAAATAATAATACAAACTAAATCGAACTTAAAATATTTATTTTGATGAGTAGTCAGTTATTTAACATCTGCTTTTACTCGCAACAGGCTTTAGATTAGTTTATATCTTCTCCGTTTGGGTTAGTTGAACTGTTGTGAGAAAGGAAGACAGAATTTTCATTTTAAACTTCCCTCTTGAATCTACACGTAAACTACAACAAGAGTTCTTCTTCTCTTGTGAATTCTTAACCATTGTCAATATACAATGACTTAACAGGTCGCTTTTTTTCATTTTTAACGTGTTAGATTAGAATAAATAAAAATCCACCGTTAATCTTTTCACCCCTCAAATAATCCGTTAAATGATAAAAAAAAATCTAACGTATCTATCTCTTTCCTTTTTTTTTTTCGTCTCTCTTCCCTATGAAGGGATTTATATGTATCCCAAGGAGTTTGAATAAATCAATTTTCATGAAAAAAAATTATTGGTTGCCAAACTAACCATATTTGTGAGTGTAATAACATAAATACAACATTTAATAATATAAATACAACTTTTGATTAACATTTATTATATTTCCCATCATATCATTATTTATACTTGTGTTTCTTTTTTTTTTCTATAACATAACTTGCGGTTTATTTTATAGTTCTAACTTCTAAAAGAAAAATCATATTCGCACCATCATTGAATGCTTGCGAGATCCGTAATGCATATTTTCGAAAAATTATTATTATTATTATTATTATTATTATCATCATCTTATTCTCTGCTTCTTCTTTTTTGTTCTCACATTATTTATCACATGTACTCATATTTTTGTCTTCCATTATGTTTTTATCCATCTCTCTTTACATATACCAATACACTAAAAGAATAGGATATACTTTGAAAAAGTTCATATTTTTTTGTGCATAACCAAAGAAGCAATAAAAAAGAGAAGATAAATGAAAAATAAGTGAGACATATAAAAAGGATCATAACATAAAAAGAAGATCTAATTCCAATAAACAATAAAATCTATTGTAAAACGAAGGGTATAATGTATTTACCGCAAATGGTCAATAGAAAAAGTTAGGGGCTTCTAAATAGACAGAAAAATAATAAAAATTCTCTAAGACCAAGGAGGTAGTTTGAGGTGTTAAGCCTTTCGACCATACGAAAGAACCATAATAAAATCCTTGGCTGAACTTCCAAAAGATGTCAGAATCTCATTCTTTGGAACTGTTTTCAACCAGATGTCTACTAAGCTGTTCAGTTGCAATGAAGATAAAACTGGCTGCCCTTGTAATGTGATCTCCACCTGAAAGTGTAAACCATAAAAACCAATTAGCTTCTAAAAAATAGATATACATCGTTTCAGTAAGGTGTAAGCTTTAGCAAAAAGAGAACAAATTTACCTCAGTTTCGCTAGCAAGACCAAGCTTCTTCACGAGATACTTTTTAATGTAGGAAACAGTTACACTGCCATCCCTGTAATAATTTGAAGATTTACTAGTGTAAGTTATCAGTTATTCTACCATTTGGTGCTTGATAAGAAAGATAAATTAGATAAATATAACTAACAAAATGTCTGACAAACCAAAATTGACAATGTAGATGGATAAGGAATGAGAACGATATCATATGGCACATATGCAGAATGACACAAGAACTTATATAGACAAAGGGGTGCAAGAGGAGGACAGTGAAAGTATGCTTTATAGCATATAAAAGTGAATATACAGAAACAACTCTTTACCAATGAAACAGCAGCCAGATAAGCCATTATTTCAAGCATGGCGTGCCATGCTCATTCAAGCAATAAAAAACCAGCCAACAAAAAACCTCTACACAAAATAGGAATATAAAACTCACTTGACTCGTAGGTAGCACGAAGATAGTTGTGGCAATGGTGCACTTCCTTTTCTGTATACGGAAATTCAAAGGTTAGACATTCACAAAATGAATATGATTATCAATGCCATCAAGCGTAATCTCACCTCTCTTCTGCAGCAACCAAGCAGAACCAGATTGGACCAAACTCTTTGCTGCTTTCACTGTCGGAATCAGTTTCAGCTGGTGCTGGAAAATTCAAGTCCTTCGAGATTTTTGGTCTTTTTTCTCGGGTGCTCACAATAGGTTTTACTGAATCTGAGCTTGAGGGAATTGACTCGTTTTGGTTACCATCAGTTTTGTGACTATGGTTGTCGATTTCGACCATACCAACCTGAGGGTCATCGTCGTTAGAGTGCACAAGTACTGAAGTGACACCATTTTCTTGAATGGTGAAATTACTACGGGACTTGCGTTTTCTTCCAGCTCCCACCTGGCTATTTATTGGCTCAAACATGTCAGCCTTTTCATTCCTTAACTCAGTATTTGGTTTTGAAAGATTCTGCATATCACATGAAATAGTCATGCACTAAATAAAACGTAAATGTGAAGATCATTTGAACAAAAGTTAAAAGAAAAAAAGGTCAATATAACATTAGCTTCCCTTAAAAGGAGAGGCACACTGAGGATTAAGAAAGAAAAACCATATAAAGATTAGATGATGAGAGAAAATGTATACCGGAATTCTGATTTTGAGAGTTCCGCTGGAAGTTTCAACTCGAGGCTGATCACCCTCTGTCTTTCCTTGTCCCGGAGGTTGTGCAGAGCAAATGAATTTTATTCTTGCCGCAGCTTTCGCTCTTCTAGCGGATCCAATTGTAGCGCCTTCTTCCCCAAATTCAGCATCACCCTGGTTTTCATCTTCCTTATCATCTTCCACTTTATCGAGTTTGGGAGATGAAATATCTGCTTCTTCGGCAATGAGAACTTTTCTAAAACCAGCTTTGGATATTTCTCTATCGGGTTTTAATGAAGAAACTAAATTCTTCTTTATTTTGGCTAACAATTTGGCGGCAGGTTCCTCATCATTTTGAAATGGGAAAATTTTGTCCCTCAATTCTTGCTTACGAGTATCTGACCTGTTCATCCCAAAACAATATAGTAGTCAGGCAAAATACAGGAAAACTCCAAGGACTAGGAGAAAAAGAAAACAAGACTTTCAACCATCAAATAGAAATAAGAGCAGGGAAAAAGAAGAAGCAGAATTGATCACATCAATTTTCTTTCAGGGTGCATGCATTGATTCAAACAATCAGATATCTCATTCACTTTTTTTCCAGTTACAAACAACCTTACTTTTTGGTATATTCATGGAAAAAAATGTTTTGACAGTATAATCATATAATGATGACTCAAATTACAATGCATGATTTAGTGATGTGAGACCAGCAACTGAAACAGAACAATCTACCAGCACTATAGAAGGATCATGTTCGTTGTGACTACCTTAATTTGTCGAGTGGAGAACAACCCAAGTCTGTATTGCAAACCGGACAATGATTTAATTTCTCATCTTTTAACTTCTTTTCTATACATTCCCTGCAAACTGTTGAAAAACTCAAGAATTAGACTTGCAACTTGCATACAGATTTGGAAACAGAAATGTATATGGAAAAGTCAAAACAATGAGTGGTAGTTTTTATGATAGAAACTAGCATAGTTTCTAGCAGATGCTTCTAAGTTTCTCAAAGAAGAACCATTTTGCAGATCACCAGATACAATAGAAATTGCTGGTTATTTAGAGACATATATATATTTGCTAATTTCACTCCAAAAATATACCCATACCTTGTTCCTTTACTGTAAACTTAGAAACAGTTTAAGCCTGCAAAATTTAACTAACTAATTTTGAAAAAAAATATCTTGTTTCCAATCATATGCATAAGAAGAGTAAAAACATGATGCAAAAAATACAGGTTTTGCCAAAAAAAAAAAGACAAGTGTAATTTTTTTTAGCTCTATGAAAGCTAAATCAAGTGATTGTTAACAAAGAATTTCAATAAATCCACTTTATAAGTTGGCCATAAATCAGAGAGATAAGACATTAGGTCTCCCAAATCATAAAAGGGAAAAAAAAGAAAAAAAAATCAAAGAAAAACACCAAGAAATTAGTTCACCAGCATAAAAAAAATTAAAAATTGAAAAAGCATAAGACCAAATAGAAACAGAGAAAGTAGAAGAGAAAAGGAAGGACTTACAACTATGACAGCACTCTGTTATTGTGGCTGCGTTTCTCAACCATTTATTGCACAAATAACATGTGACGGCTTCTGAGAGCTTCCTCAAGTTGACCTTCATGAGTTCCCTTGTCATCGCTACTGCCTTTATATCTATCTCCCTCTGTGACGGACACACTCGTGAACAAACATACACAATAAAAAAAACACAGACACCTCCGTACTCACGTAGCCAGCATGGTGCATGTCACCGAACAACGACAGCAAGACATAAAAACATGCCAGTTTTACATCATTCTCAACGAGAAACCGGCTACAAAAATAAGGAAAATAGATTCCACTTGCAGAGAAAAAACAAAGGGTTTCAAGAATTGTGCATGATCCGACTATGGCACGACTCTGAGATGATTATCGACACGTCGAGGAAAACAAAAAAGTGAGATCCTTGGAATATCGTAGGTTGTTTTGCTCGATTTGTACAATGACGATGGTGGTTTGGATTTATCTCTTGATGGCTGAAAAATTCTAATCGGTGATATATGGTTTGATGTGTATGAGAGAGAGAGAGGGAATGTGTGTGCTTGAAAGAGAATAGAGAAATGAATGTTAGTGTGACAGAGGGGCTGTGTTATTGAGGGATCTGTTTTGAGGCACACATGAAACAATATAAATAGGATCTGGGACCAATCATCTCCCTCTTACACATGCTTCTATAGGGCAACACTTATATTTTCTTTACATTCCTATCTAATCTTCAACACATTTAAGATTTTTATTTTAAATAACAATTAATATAATTAACCCACTTATTTATATTAACCTAAACACCTTTAAAACTATAATTAATCCCTATATTTTAATGTCCCTCATTAATCTTAAGTACTATTAATACATTTTAACTTTTTTTACTATTATATCATAAATATATTAAATCATCTATTTTGACTGCCTATTGGACTTACTGTTACACTAATCTTATGCATTTATTATAAAAGAGAGAGAATATGATGCGCAGCACATAAACAATATTGTGAAAAAAAAAAATAATGTAAAGGTAAATTTTACAATAATTGATAAAGAGAAAATATCATGTAAAAAAACTATTTTCTTTTATGATAAAGATATTTTGTGTGAAAAACAAAAAATTATATAAATCTCTAATGTTTTTCATTCCTGTTCCTTTCCTGACAAAGCCTAAACACCATTTAGGAATAAAAATTAATTATCCAGAGACTCTAATTTCCCTTAACCACCATCTTACAGAAAATGTGAGTCAAAAATTAAATTACAGAAAAAAGTTGTACAAGAAACAAAGTTCCTAAATACCTCTTTCTTTAGATGTTAAAATGGAGTAGTCATATTTACATGACTAAAAAAATATTTACATTACAATTCAAAATAATAATATTTAATTATACATGTTTGTCAAATTATTATTTTAATTATAGTAATGACTATGTTGCATATCACAAACTTATTATAAATTAGCCAACATGTTTGCGAAATATTTTAGTTATATACTGATCATTGCCTAGAAAAAGATAGAAAAATGTCATGCAAAAATTCAATTAGACAAAAAAAAAAGTTCATAAATGTGCTTTTAGGCATAAAATTAATTAATTACAGAAGAGGGAGATATCACAAACCTTTATTTTCTTCAAAGCAACACAGCTTGTAAGGTTATCAACAGAATTGAGGATGAGAGAGTGCCTAAAAGGATGGGAGATTCAATTTGATTGAAATAGTATTTTATGAGATGAATATAAAAGAGTTTCAATGTGTAAATATTTCTAAAATAAACCAATAATGACTAAGCATATCTATTGGACTCTCACTTACATATAATATATATCAGTAAATATTATATATTACTTATATAATACACATGTAAAACATATTTTAGATAGTCTAAATTTTAATAGTATTTAATATTTGTTAAAATTACTTATATTTAAAATTTTAATTTCAATTTGCAGTTTTTGCGGGTAAAAAGAATAATGCTAAATATATTTATTATAAATTTATGGATATGATAGGGGTTACTTTTTGTTGCTAAAATATTTATCTTTTATCCTACAGTTAAAGTTCACGTTAGATTATAAATTATGTATAAGATACTTAACAAGTATATGATTTTAGTGATAATAAAATTGGATAATATATTAAATAAAATATACTATATTTTTTATATATAAATTTTATCTCATTAATATTTTTTTATATATAAAATATTCAATATGAAATTATTATTGAGTTAAATATAAATGTTATTTATTAATAATGATTTGGAATGTCACTTTCTGAGATAATGCATTATTTGTTAGGGTTTTTTTATTTTCTTTTTTTATTTCTTATAATCCTAATGATTTTATTATTTATTTAATCAACTTATCCCTTGTTAGAAAATGTTCTGGTATTTCTATATTCTAAACATATGTTCAAAGGGGTGCACCAATAAAATAATATAGCACCTTTAATGGTTAATTTTTTAGGCAAGGACAAAATCTTTTAAAATTAGAAATACTAAAAACAAAATTTTCAAAAAAAATATAAATTTTAGTATATAAATAAAAGTATAAATTAAATAGGTTACTTATATGTTTTATAAAATATAAAAGAAGGACATAAAAAATGTAAGATTATAAATTCAAAGAAATGAATTATAAAAAACACAAAAAATAAATATAAAGATAAAATATTCTAAATATAAAATAAAAATAATATATTCTCTATATATAATATAATATATGTATATATAATATAATATATGCAAAGAAAATATTATTACTTTTATTTGAATATTATTTTTTAGATTTTATGCATATTATCTTCTTGTCAATTTTTGGTTAGATAATGTGTGTAGTGTTATTTTAAAATGTGGGTCTAATATCCTTAAATTGTTCACACTCACTATAAGGAAGAATAACGATAATTATTCGGTCAAGAAACTTCAAACTTTACAAATAGTAATTTATAATTTATGATTATTTAGGTCCAATCCCTTCAATTTCAAGGTTGATTCTTCTTTCTAAAAATAGATTGATAACGAGACAGATAGAACAGTCTCACGTGCAAAATTCATATTATAAAACTATAATTTGCACGTGGTATTTTTTATTAAATTTTTATTTTTTAATTATAATATTATGATCAAAACTCGTGTCTTTTTCTTCGTCTGTTTGTCTCAAACTCTTGTGGTCACTCAAATCTTGAATTTTGTACTTCAAAAAAGTAAATTACAACTTTAACTAATTTTCAGATATTTCTAGACAAAAAAATAAGTAACTTATTTAATGATGAGTGTTTACTAAATTAGATGATAATTATATAAATTTTATTACATAAATAAAAGTTGTATTTTTAAAATAAAAATATTTTTGTATAATTATAGTTTCAGATTTTTGTAATAATTAAATCTATTAAAGTTTTTATTTATTTTTTAAAACTTGTATAATATTTTTATTTCGGTAATTATTTTATTTAAATAAGTTGATTTAATGATTATCAACCAAATTTAGTTTTTGTGTATTTTAGAATATCTTATTTTTAATTTAAATTATTATTATTACTTTAATTTATAATATTAATTTTATAAATTTAAATATATAAAAAATTAAAAAGTAATTCAACCTATATTAAAATAGCCCATTTTTACTTTTATGTAATATGAACATATGTATTAATATGTAAGTAAATAATAATACATAAACATATTAAAATATAAGAAAAAAAATAAGAAATAAATTCATAAGCTAAAACCTTGTAATTTATAAGTTGAAATTTTCTAAAATAAATTACCTTTAAAATAATTATTAATATTTTTGTGTTAATTAAATTTATAAATTAATGAAATGAATTATAAGCAGTTTACTGGATAAATTCCATATTTGTGATTGAAATTATGCTTAACCATATTTTTCAGTCAGATTTAGGTAATCTACAGTGTTATTTATTAATTAAATGAGTTCAATCTCCCTACTATTTTTTTGATCATAACATGATCAAGAAATAATGATAACTGTGACTAATTTTTTTTTTTCAATTACATCATATGCACAAAGCTTTAGATGTCACTAAAACCAAAACTTATTAAATTGATCATTATTAGTTTTTTTTTTCATAATATTTCTAATGAGAGAAAGAAAAATTAATTGAAGCTATAACTACATAAAATTTATATATTTTTATAGTATTTAATGTTCAACATCTTAAACTTTAATGATTACATTAATTAGATAGTATTCTTCTATTACTATTAGGTACTAATAATTTTATCTCTTTCATTATTTTTTTTAATTTCCTAATCATGTGTTTCTTCTCTCAATATTTAGAGCTGTCAAAATGGGTCACAATCCGTGAGTCAATCCGGCTCGTCATGGGTTTGAGCCTGATTGAGTTTGAAAAAATTGTATTCTTTTATGCAGGTCAGATTTCAACCCGGCTCATTTAAACCCGGCTCATGCGGATTGAACCCGTGGTGGGCTGGGTTAGCCCACCAACCCACCTACCTAATTTTATTTTATTAAAATTTAATTTTATTTTATAAAAAAGTATTTATTATTATTTATTTTGCTTGAAAAAATTATTTAGGTTCTCTATTTTCAAAATTAATTAAACATTCATGTTGGAAGTGAAATTTGGGAGTC
Source organism: Vigna mungo (assembly GCA_036885675.1). Taxonomy (NCBI): domain Eukaryota; kingdom Viridiplantae; phylum Streptophyta; class Magnoliopsida; order Fabales; family Fabaceae; genus Vigna; species Vigna mungo. The sequence goes on along the minus strand of CP144692.1, from coordinate 38,485,024 downwards.
AAATTTGTTTAGGTTTGAATTATAGAAACTAGAGCGGTCAAAATGGGTCACAACCCGTGGGCCAACTCGGCCCGTCACGGGATCGGGCCGGGTTGGGTTTGAAAAAATTGTATTTTTTTTATGCGGGCCAGATTTAAACCCGGCTCATGCGAGTTGAACCCGTGGTGGGTCGGGTTGGAAAAATTAATTAAACATCCATATTTATTATTTTTTTTGCTTGGAAAAATTATTTAAGTTCCATATTTTCAAAATTAATTAAACATCCATATTGGGAGTGAAACTTGGGAGTGAAATTTGTTTAGATTTGAATTATAAAAAGTTTGTAATTTTTTTTTATTTTAAAAAAATTGTAATTAAGTGGGACAGTGAGCCAACCCGTGGTGGGTCGAGGCGGGTTCGAATTTTTCTGGCTCGCTAATAAATGAGCCGGGTTGGGTTGGCTCACTAAGTGACCAACCCTTGGTGGGCCAGGCCGGGTCGAGCCGGGTTACCCGTTTTGACAGCTCTAACAGAAACTTTGTAATTTTTTTTAATTAAAAAAATTGTAATTAAGTGGACCAGTGAGCCAACCCGTTTACCCACCAACCCGTGGTGGGTCGAGCCAGGTTCAAATTTTTCTAGCTCGCTAATAAACGAGCCAGGTTGGATTGGCTCACTAAGTGACCAACCCGTGGTGGGCCGGACCGAGTCGAGCCGGGTTACCCGTTTTGACAACTCTAATATTTATCATCTTTGTCTTCTTCTTCAATTTTTTTTACTATTTGATATAATATTTTTATTATCTATTTAATAAATGATATAATGACTTATTTAAATTCTCATATCACATACATTTAAATTCAACATTTCAAAAAAATTATAAACACAAACAAATTAATTATATATAGGTTTAACCATATGTAGGTCTTTGGGTGACTTTTTTTCAAACTGGTCATTCATTTATTTTTTTCTCTCAATTAAATTCCTAATTTTATAAAAAAAATTGATGTAATTAAATCTTTGTCATTAAATTAATTTAACAAGTTAACATGTGAGACTTATTTAAGTGATATGGCAGAGTGAGGACATTTTAGGTGGGGCACATGACATGTTAACATCATCTTTATCTCCATTTTTTTTTTGTCAGAACCAAACCTTAGGTAGTCACTAAAACCACCACAGTGTCGTTATCCACAATAGACTTCCACGCATAGACCCACCTGCTTCCATCACACCGTAAAACGCAAAGCAACCCTGCAGCACAGAGTCGACCATCGCGACACACACCTGAAATAGAACCCAAATTGAAAAAGAGATCTAAACCACGGACCACCTCATGTAAGCTTTGTGCCAGCAGCAGCAAACCAAAACGTGAATCTGCACGTAGCCACCAAAACATTCCCAATTTCATTTTAATCACGGTTCTACTATTTTTTTGGATTTTGTAGGTGTGAGACGCGGATGAGTCACGGTGGGTTTGAGTGGCTGTTGTGAAGGAGACGCAAAGATTTGTGGCGGTTATGGTTTTGATTTGCAAGTTGGCGATTGGCAAGAGAGGTGTGACGAAGGAGGCGATGGAGATCGAGGTTGTCTTGAGACGGTGGTTGTTTTGCCATTTTAGATTTTGCGATTGAGGTGAAGATGGAGATGAGGGTTTCACGATTTGGCCTTGGCGATTCTAGGCTAGGATTTGTGATTCACGATGCTTAGGTAACTGTTGGTTGGTTTCTGTTTTGCAGGTTAGAGGTTTGTCCTTGGTTGCACGAGATAGGATATCGCGTGGTTGGGGTTTTGTCTCACTATGGTTTAGAGGTTGAAGGAGAACAATGATGGAGGTTGTGCGATAATTTCGTTGCGGTGGAGAAGACGAGTTTCCTAATTTGAGGTTCACGGTTTTGTGTGTGGATGCGTGATGGAAAGTAAGATCTGACACGTTTTGGTCAGGAGAAGGGTTTCAGTGGTGGTTAACGGTGACCAGCGACGTGCTCATGCGATGAAAATTGGTTTCTGATGAAGAAGATGAAGATGATGATGACATGACGACCTCAGAAGAGTGCTATATGATCAACAAGTCTTAAGTTTGACACGTTATTTAAACAAACCAGATTAACATACCACATCAGCATAAATTTAACGTTGTTGAACCCATTTAATGACAGAGGTTTAATTGTATCAATTTCTTACAATTAAAGAACCAATTAAGACAAAAATAAGTGAGTGATCAATTTAAAAAAAGTCACAGAAAAAATAAAAACCTATCATATGATTAAACTTTATATATATAAATATAAATAAATATTTTATAACAACATATTATAATCTATTTAGAAAACCAGGATATCTTATTAAAGTTTAAAATAAAGGTCAAAATACTTTTTTTTTCTCTTTGTTAAACTTATTCAATGGTTTATTTTATTTTATTTTCTTTTAATTAAATCTAATTTTTAAAACAATTTAATTAAGTTATTTTGATTAAATTTGTATACACAGTACTAAAGATACATCATATGTTAGTTCGCAATATTTTTACTTTTATTAAATTCTTTTAAGTTTTTTGTTCACGGAGTTCTTCTTCCTACACCTTATATTGTCTTCGTCCTGCACCTCCTATTATTTTTACATTTTCAAATTTAACCCTGTTAGAATATTTTGAAATTTAAAAAAGCTGACTCTTAGTCAATCATCCATTTATTTCAGATTCACTCCTTTCTCCACTATCCGCATTTCACATTTTGTATTTTGAAAACCTACACCCCTTCCTTCTGTTTTGCATCACTCCTCACCCTATACACCCCCACTTTTGTTTCTCCTATCTTCTTGTAGTCTTCCTCCCAATGTTGCTGTTTGGCTGCATTGCATCCAGGTTAGTTATTATTTGCTTTCTTTAGGCTACTCGTATATAATGCATGATGTTTGGTTATATGTTGTTACTGTTTACTGTTTGGGATTGATTTGGGGTTGTACAGATATGGGTAGAGGTGCGCAGTGATCGCTTTGAACCGCACTTGGTCATGCGGTTTAGGGGAGTCACACTTGGGAGGTGCGACTATTGCTTGTGGGGGTGCGGGTGCAGAACCACACTTGGGAGGTGCGGTTGAAGGGAGCCACACTTGGGAGGTGCGACTGTTGCTTGTGGGGGTGCGGGTGCAGAACCACACTTGGGAGGTGCGGTTGAGGGAAGTCGCACTTGGAAGGTATGGTTGTTGCTGCCGATTTTGCGAGGTGCAGCATAGGAGTGGAGATGCGCTGGTGCTCGCCGCACTTGGCGAAGTGCTCTGAATTGCAGTTGGCGAAAACATTAAATATGTGGTCATGTGTATCAACAATTCAAAGGCCTATAACAGAAATGCCATAGATGTTCCATTATTACATAATACACAAGTACTTAGCCATTTTATGTTCACTACGAGAATATTAAAGAAATTCTAAATTTACCATAACATAAATCTGAAAAGAAAAAAGGGGCATGGCGAGAAGATTATCATCCTAAAACAAAGTGTTGCCCAAGTTGTGTTCTTCTGCATCAGCCTATTAATTCCTTCATTTGGTCCAGCAACATATTTTGTTGACAGAAGTTCCATTTTTCCTTCTTTATGGTGAGTTTCCCACATCTAGTTGTTGTATGCATATATATGAATATTGTGGGATTTTACAGCATCAAACTTTTGAAAACTTTGCCATCTAAGGATTTATTGCATATTCATATAATTTATGAGTTTATATAGAGTTTGTATTAAAGTTGCTTCATGAGAATCTTTGATAGCGTTTTCCTCCCATTAAGTCTCACATTTTATATATATAAAACAATAGCTCTGATCTTTTTTTCTCTTCCAAATTGAGATATGATAGTTTTAATATTTAACTTCTCCAATTAGCTCACCGTTTTCTATATACATTGCAGCAACTATTACTCTTGCATTTGTCACAATCCACACATTCTCAATGGTCATCGCATTTAATGGATACATAGAAGGGAACAAAGTGGATACATATTTTGTTCCCATTATTGCATGAATGGTGGTAAAATCTCACTCTTTGCATTATATAATTGTTTAATAAAACAATTATATTCACTGTTCATCTTCTCTTTGCTCAATTTATCTAAGAAACACTAAATTAATCTAAAATGCATTGTTCAAAAAATTAATCTAAAATGCTTGTGCGAGTGAGGAAACCACGAAGGAGGTGGATGTTAGGATTTATACTCTCAGACGGGTTGTTGGTAGTTACGGAGGGGTGTTAGTGGTTAATAAATCATTAATAGTGATTTGACTTTTATTAAATAAAGGAGAAAAATGTAAATTTGGAGGTGCAAGGAGAAAGAGGTGAGGTGCATGGAGCATCTCTCTTGTCCACGTATCAGATTCATCGTATTACGTGACACTGTCAATGTCACATAATAGTCTTAGTTTCACATGTTAGTATTTAAAATTTAGGGTTTCCTTATATTTATTTTTCATTGAATTTAGTTTGAATATATATATTTTTTAAATTAAACAATATTGTTCATCTCCAAATTTGAATTAAATTTATTTATTTTAGAGATTTTTTCTAATTTTCTATTATTTTAGAGTAGAAGGTCGTTGCATTGTGTTATAATCTTCTATATTATATATATATATATATATATATATATATATATATATATATATATATATATAAAATAATGAAATTATTATACATTTAATAAATTTATTTGCATTTAATGTTTGTTTCATAAATATATAATATTAATAAGTAAAAATTATTTTTCTTTATTATTTGTATTGATTTTTCAAATCTTTATTATATTATAGTGAAAGTGTTTTATTCAATGCTAGGTAGAAGTGTTTGGACCAATTTTATAAATTAAATAATATCTATAATAATAGAACAAATTTTATAATTTATTTATTTTTATTGGTAAGTAAATTGACTTTAATTATATTGTGGAGAAAGATAATATTATTACAATTTAAAAAAAATTGGATTGATTTTAATGAAAAAATAAATATAAATTTTAAATTGAATATAAATAATCATAGTTGATATTTATACTATCACATGACACTATCACTGTCACTTAACATTTTGTTTGTCAAACATGACATGACACTGACTCACATGTGAACAAAAACATTAATTTTTTAAAATAAATAAAAAGTAAAAGAAAAAAAACAACTAAGTTATATTTGACATGTTTTTGGTGTAGTTGGTACAAATATAATGTAAAACACCTAATTAAATAGTTTTAACAAAAATTGACACTTAATTGAAAAAAAAAACCCATAGTAAATGATTTTAACAAAAATTGACACTTAATAAAAAAAAAAACCATAATGTTAACAAAAATTGAAATAAAAAAGTATTTTAACCTAAAATAAGCAAACTAGAGAGATAATAAGAATTGTTTTAAAAGAGAAAATTAAAAAAAATTAAATCTTATTATAAGAGAAGATGATAAAGATAAAGACATAGAAGTTAGTCAGACTAAAATTGTTTTCTTGTAGATTGAACTTGAATATTTTATTATTAAAATATGAAAATTATTTATAAAAATGTCATTTTAGTTTAGTTTTCTTTAGAAAGAACATAATTTCTTTAATGTTATTTTTTTCCCTTTTTACTCACATTCATTTCTTTTTAATATCAAAGTCCATTATAGAAGTTATAGAGTACTATAATTCTAGTTGATCATAATTTTATTTTGAATAAGTTTATTTTTATGTATTCTCTTGAATCAATTTTTAGAATTTTTGTATCCATGTGCTAGATGGTTTTTACATATGGGTCAAAGGGATTCAAAATAAATATGTATTAAATTAGGATTTCTATAATGTATTGAGATAATTAGTATAAGTTTTCTATGTATAGATAGAATATCCTATGAGCGTTAGAGTCCTTAAAGCTTAGTTGAGTCATAAATTCAGTCTAAATAAGAGAAATTAACTATTTTGTTGCTCTTTATTGTTATATTGCATGATATTGTGGTGTGGAGGAAATATCTTATGAGATGTGTATAGTAGTGATGTTGGTTGTTATTGAATTGTGAATGTGAATGAATGTTTGTGTGATATCATGAATTCTCTAAGTATAAATTGAATTGATACATCAACAAGTAAAACCGGTGGAATAAAAAGTTATTTTAAGTCCAAATATATACTTATCTAGAACCCATTTGAATTACTATTATGTATGTATGTTGAGTTTTTTTGAATTATGTAGATATATATTGGACGAGCCATCCATTTGCTGAGTGAAATTCAAGAATTAAAAATTCAAAGAGTTAATGTTGTTTTACTTATTGCGCAAGCCTAGTGAAAAATGTTTTTAATAGTTTGGTTTGTCAAACGAAATTAATTTTATGAAAAATGAAAAGAGTTCATGACGAATTTATTTGATTTTACTTTCAATACTTGGTTGTTGGAAAGTTAATATTCTCTCATTGAAAGAATTTAAATTGATAAAAATTATAAATGTGTAAGATACTGGTTGTTGAACTTTTGAAAATTCTCAATTATGTTTCAAATTTGTGTGTAGATTAGTTACATTCTATGTAAAACATGTGTGAAAATCTTAATAGAAACAGGATAAATCTATCAATGATATATGTGTTCATGTATGTGCATGTGTTGAAATGAATGAATGTCTGCAAATTCATTCATTTAATTATTGTAACAATAAAGCTTCCAACTTATGCAAGGATATATACCATTAAAAAAATGTTACATGTTATAAAAGTAATCTAAAGTTCATAGTAAAATATAATTATTTTTGTAAGAGTTAAAAAACACAATAAAAACTTACAGTAAATAAACACATCTGCTGAAGGCTACAAAATTATGAAAAACTAGTAATTTTAAGTTTGGTTGAAGGAATCATTTAATTTCAAAAGATGCATTCCTTAAATGTTAACTAGTTAAACAGTTTTCTTTCCTTTCTTTCATATCTTTTTTTTTTTTTTTTCCTGTTTCAAGTAGGTCCAGATATATTATCATTTACATTTATGAAATAAAATCACTAAATTATGCTAATACCAGCAATCATGTTATGTTTATGAGATAACAGTCATTTTAAGAAAGTAAATTACATAATTATATAATCATAAAACATTATATACAAAGCTATGTATAGAAGTATGTTACTTTATACAATATTATCTTAATAACTACATTTGACATTATAAAAGAAAACATGAGAATGTATTAACATTAGAATTTTTTCTTTTGACCTGCTTCCTGTGTTGAACCTAGGCATTGGAATTCACAAAACATTTGATGACACATCTTGTTCACACGATAGTATTATACCAGCATAAGATAATGTAAATTCAACTTAATTACAATTCAAGTATGAACACCTTAAAATTATTGAAAAGGAAGAATCAACTTTGAATCTGCAGAGTGTATTTACAGTCTATTATAACGATAACTGAATCCAGAGAACTTAGGGACTGTAGTTGATCCAAAACCCCTCAATTTTCACATCAACTTAGGGACCAGGTCCTTTAACCGGTTGTTGGCACTGAACCACAAGTTGAACTACATCTAATAAAATGTTGACAACATAATTCATTAGTCTATTATATGCGTAAGTCAAAGTTCATCGGCACTCCTTTCATGTCAATTCCTTTCAAGATCCAATTAATCCCTTTTTGCGAGCATAAGCAGTAATCGTGACAAGCGTCAAAGCAGAAAATAATCCTGCTGTAATAACTACCTGCAAGAAGAAACATTCACATTATCAAGTCCAAAATTTTGCATATATATATATATATACTTTTTAAAAAGAAGTACATATCCTATAATAAACTCCACACAGGTATTTACCAAGGTATACCTACTTGTTTAAGAAAGAATGTATTAGCAAGTTGGCATATGCCATATATATTATATGCATACATTCATAAACAGTAATAATTTGCATACCCATTTGAACATGTAACCATGGTCTTGGTTCCAAGTATATGGGATATTCATGCCAAATATAGCAGTTACCAAAGCGTAGAAAGATAGACAAACAGTTCCAGAGCTAAGAAAGAGCTCTAGCTGCACAAGAATTGAAGACCAGTCAGCAAACTCATGAGAAAGAAAAAAGACATAAAATACTGATAAATGACATTCAAGGTGCAGAAATATGAAAGGCACCTGAATCAGCTGATTACGATGGTTGTCAAGCTGCAAAATGGAAAAACTTAACATAAACTTCATGCCATTAAACAGATGCCATATTTTCAATAACTTGCTATACTTACTTGAATATTAATATAATCTTCAGTATCATCAATGTACTCTCGCAGCTTTAAATGAAAAGAAAAAGGTAAATAATTAGGTAAAAGTATCTTGAACAGCAGATTCAGAGTTGAAGTAAACCTATACAAGCAAATAGCACAGACTTTTAAAGAAACCAAACAAAAATCAAAACAGTGAACTAGTTTTCAATCTGTTTCTAGAATAGCCTGATCTAATGGGCCAAGAGTCTCTTAACACGTTCCACTACAAATAAATTTTCAGCAAACTTGACAACATAAATTAGAGATAGAATCACAGGTATAATAATATTTAATGACAGAGGCAAAAGTTGTACAGCAAAGATCCAAGTATGATCTATTTGATCCAAAAGAAAAAACAGCATAAATCACTCATTCTCGGACAAGAAGATCGAACAAATAGTATATAATCTCACAAAGCTAATGTGAAGAGTTTTAAAAAAATTGTCCAAAATACTTCCGAAACAAGATTTTGAATACTTCCAAAATATCTACTTGAAAACAGCAGCAAATAGAAAAAAATGCAAATCCCCTTTGTTAACCCTTAATTTCCTAAAGTGTAAGTATCAATTTGGTCAAACTCTAACATGCTTAGTAGTTCGAACTAAAAATCTCTACCCAATGGGCCAGGCCTTGGTTCACGGTCTAATGATTGGAATACTAAACAGATCAATGAGAAACAAACTTTTCTCCGTATTTACAAAGAAACAATCTTCCAAGATTACTTCATATCTTCTGTCATATAAAAAAAATTAAGATTCACTGTTCCCTGTTACACATGTTTACACATGCACAATCACGACACTTACCGTGGTTAATTTGTTCAAAGTGTGATCTATTTCACTAAAATAAGCCTGCAAATTGAATAAACATTATTAATAGCAATTTTTCCCATTAACATAATGGAACTTCTTCCAACTATTTTTAAAGCAAGTAACATAACCTCTAGTAACATTTCCAGCTCTTCCACATCATTTTCATCTAAACGAACTGTTGCTACACTTGCTCTACTGGCTCTAGATATCTTTGATCCTATGGTGGGGGAGGCAGCAAACCAATTTGCAGCACCTGATCCACTGACTGGTGATGATGACCCCCCTTTTCTTGACAGGTATAGGTCAGCCATATCATCATCATCATCCAGCAATTGTTCAAGCTCGTCTCTAACCTGTACCAAATAACAAAAGCCAGTTTACAGTCACATTAAACTACTTATATTTATGAAAATACAATAATTTACTTAAAATAATGCAAAATATCAGCAGCAATGAGGGGAAGGGGCTACAAAATATATTTTCATAAAAGAAAATAGGCATTTTTCATATGAAAACTTGGCGTACCTTTTGGACTCTAGCAGTCAGCCTTGTCATTGCACTCTTCAGTTTACGAACTCTGTCCAAATTACGACTACTAATCTGCAGATTACATTACTCTAAAGTTCATTAAACCAAAAAAGTCAAGAAATAAAAGGGAGAAGGGGAACTATAGCCATCCACGCTTCAAGCCAGACAACAAAATACTTCTTTAATAATGCAGGCATAATTAGAATGAACACCTTGGAGATGATAAGTATAACAAAAGGAAATTATAATATATTGAGATGAAGGAAATAAATTTCCCTCAGCCACTTTCAAGCAGCTTCATATTCTGTTAAGCTTATTTTATACCTAAGGAAAGGGTATGGGCAAAGGATCCCATATTAAAACAATAACAGGAAGATAAACAATTCAATAATATATGTACCTTGGAGGTAAGTTCATCTAATGCAGGATAAGCAGCCATCTCCAACTCTGTTGTACGTGCAGCAAGAAAACTACAAATGGCTTCTAAAGCAACCTCCAGTGCCCGAAATTCAAAGGGTGACTCTACATTGCATAATTTAGATCACTCAGATATCGAGGACAATGGATGATGCAAATAAATAAACATATTTATAAGAATAAGAGATGCAATCATTAAGTTTATTCATTACTTATGGTTCACCATTGATATAACATACCATCTTCTTCAGCTGCTTCAGCGTCATTTTGGCCTCCAAGATACTCTTTACTATCTCCTTGCTGTTGAAGACCGGCACTTAATCGAGGCAACCTCCTCTGCAGTTCCTCGACAACCGGGATCACATTTTCATCTGTTGGATCTCTCAGCAATACCTATACAACAATTTAGATACAATTGGAAATTCAGGAAGTGGAAGCAATGTCATCTCAATTTCAAGAAATAGTTATGTATTATACAAAGGACCAAATGTTTGATACAGGAATTCATAAATATAAAATTTCCTTTACTGAGAGATATTCTTGTAGTTATATTCTTGCACAAAAGATATGTAAGGTATATTCTTGTACAAGAGGGTCAAGATCCTATCACCAGTTAAGCAACGCAAAAGAAGATATCTCTTCCTATTCCTACCCATTTTATTCAATGAACTTGACAACAAAAACAAAAGTTGGTCGCCAAAATTTGACCCATTCTAGATTAGTCTGGTCAGTAAATGAAAGAGTGCGATAAAATGCTCAGAGAAGCCCATCTACCATCCCCCAATCCTCATGTCTCAATTAGTTAATGTTTTCAATTATAAGTAGCCTAAAATAAAAAGTCAAAGCTGGTTCCCTAAAAGTAATCTGCATAATGTTCTTATTTGTTCTCTAATCCAGACCCCTGAGAGATGAAAGCAGACACATGAGAATTAAAAGCTGACTAACCTCTTCAGCTGTGATAATTGCTTTGATATGCTGGAAGGCAGAATCAGAAAGAAAAAAAAAATTAAAAAACAGGAAATTGTTAACACAAGAAACACAAACAAACAAAACCAAACATGTGGTGGACCTCCAAGTTAAGAACAATCGCCTTCTCACGACCGAGAATGGTGGAGGGATAAGAGAGCAAGGGATCAAGGATTCTGAGATCACGCGCATGAATCTGAACCCGATTCATGATTGCATATTTGTCCACGTCGAGCAATGAACCATGTCCAGAAGCATCAATGAGAATCCAACTCCTTGAAGACTGTGTCTTCTTCTTTACAACTGTCATTGCCCCTGGGTCTGCAGGGACGACACTCCCATCCCCAGCCATCCTCTTACCCTTTCCCACTCCTAATTCCAACTCACATGCTCCAATTCCAAACTCAAAAAATTCAATTCAACTCCAAACTCTAACACAATTCAATTCATCATAAAGCAAGCGAACTTCTTCAGACCCCTCTTGCACATTTCATCAACTCGCCAATTGAGTACCGGAGGTCCTTTTCAGATTATATTTGTTTCTAACACCACTCTGAGGAATTAGATTCCCAGAAGAAACAATAGAATACAGCAGAAAGGAACTTTTTCGTTCTTATTTTTCCTTTTCTCCGAGAAAAAGCAAAACCGACAAACTCCAGTTGTACCTTGATTTGTGTCTCTCTTTAATGCTGCGTGAGGTTCCTAGAGGGAGGCACTGCTAGGCAGGGGATGCTGAGGGTGAAGAAATAACATGAAATCGAATTGGAAGTGCTTTAAAATATGAACTTGGTTTATATAGAGTGAGATTCAGCTCAGGGTAGTTATGGTGAGGGTCCACCTCGTGACCCAATGAGATGACTCCATTGAAATAGAATGAGGGTAATGTGGGAAATTAGGATTAGGGTTAGTGTGTTCGGTGGTGCTTGGCTGACCCACCTGACACACTGTACCGCGGATCCTTATTCTGGCTTTCAGTGTGTTCTTTTTTGTTCGGCAAATTGGTTTCTATTGTATTATAATTATCAACTAGAAATTAGTCAACAAATTAGATAGCAGTAACTTCACTCTCAGAATCTTTATCTTTTTTCCCGCTTTTACATAATTAATAATAAACTTTGAATTATGCATACTTAATAATTTAATTAGAAACACTTTTAAGTAAGTATTATTTGCAGTTTCAATTAAATGACATTTTATAAAATTATTTATAAGCATATCATTAAAGAGAATTTCTCAAGTCTAATTGATAGATCATCTATCTAAGTTTCATGTTGTTGCTTTCTTAAGTGTATTTTATATTTATATAAAAAATATCTCTATTGGATTAACATATAAAAAATACACATCAAAGGTAATTAACAACAGTGATCCATCAACTCATTTTAACATCAAAATTATAAAATGATATAAGCATGGGATTTGTAAAGAAAAATAAAAACTAATATAAAAATTTAAAATTTATTAGAACCACATATAATTAAATATTACAAACATTATATACAATTTAATACTTTTTTATTTTTCAAATATATTCAGCTTTTTAATACACTTTTATTTAATAAATTGTTTTACTTTTTTCTTTCTTAATTCGAGGTGATATTTTTTCGTTTATCTTTATTTTTTCTCTAATTTGTCACATTTTCTAAAATTTATATTTTATTCGGAAGATGATTATTCTAAGAAAAATGTTAATGACAATATCATTGAAGAATTGTTTATGTTGCCACAAAAATAATTGATTTTTTTTTCTTATTTACAATATCTATTTTTGTAAAAATGTTTTCGTTTCTAGATTTGAACATGTCTAAAGTCCTTCTGTAGACCATCGTAAGTTAGAGTGTGCTCTTAGATCACAAAATATTCAACTTTTACATCTAGTTATGAATGATAGTTAGGTAAAAAAATAAAACAAAATTATTAGTTAAGAATGATTGTTATTTAAAAAATACTTCTTTGAGTAAAAAGTGGTTTATGAGATAGTACTTGTCTAAATTAGAGATATCTTGATAAAAGAATAAGATGAGTTAAGAATGATTCACAACTAAATATTTCCTTTAAATCAACAGTGACTTGAATAAGAATATTTGATTAAGTAAGAAATGACTTTAAAACAATATTCATAAGATTAGTTAAAAGTGATTATGAATTCAAAAATACTTTCATTATATTTTGTAACATTAGTATGCTTAGTGATTGAAAACTAAACATAATTTATAGAATAACATGATTCAGTATAAACATGGTACCTAGACTCTCTCTCTTTATTCTTTTATTATTTATTATTATTATAAAATACATGTTTTACATTATTATGTACTATATGACTCTCAACTAAACTCACATTTCAAAGCACATCAATCATTTGTCATCACATAAAAATTATTATCCAAAAGGAAATTAATAACAAAAAGGTTAGGTAATTAAATTAAATTTGTTTATAAAAAAATACATGGTGAATTTCCTTCAAAAGAAGCTAAACAATTCTAAATATAAGAAGTTTATACTTATCAACAAAATTAAGAATAACTATGTAAAAGACCAAAATCAATTTGAGAAATAGAAAAATCCTCACATAGCAATATAAAATCACTTTCAACCAAACATGTCTAAAGTCAACCTCTTGAAAATACTCAATAACAATAATAATTTTCATAATTTCAGCACATTAGAACTTTGTATCCAAAAAGGCAGAAAAACTACCACTTATTCACCTATACTACCTCTAAAAAAGTCAACTCAAGCAGCAAGACCAAGACTTCAACATGTTACACCAACAATATTCATCTTAATCTAACCAATGTTTGAAAATTGCCTCAAAATTTGTATATGAGAATAATTTTTTGTTGGTCTAATAGTTATATAAAATTATTTTAGAATCAATAAATCATGCATATCAAACTTCATATGCTTCATTTATCCATCAACCTCACATATCCTTTAATAGTAGTGTGCATTGCATTTTGGAATGAAAATTTTTGTTGAAATCTATCATAATTCTAATCCTCCAAATAATCCAAATAGTATAAGTTACAATAATTAGTTTCAACAAAAACACTCTTTGGTGACTTAATGAACAATAATTTGACATTCAAATAAAATATGTTGAATGAGACAAAGAGAACACATGGAACATAAGTTCATTCTTCAACCAATACCTCTTCATCAACTGAAAGCTTGTTACATAGAAGTTTTCATAAAACAAACATTTTTTTAAGGAGTAATAAAATGATAACAAATTAGCTTCCCCAATCCTTTGAAGCAACAACATTAGAGAAAATATTCCTAACTTTCTTTTGACTCAAAATCTTATATTATAAAAGAATTCAATTAGGAACATCTTCGTATAGAGATTCACTTGAAAATTGTATATGGATTATAAGTCAAAAATCTCATTTAAAAGAAAAAACAAAATCTAAACAAAATTAACTCAAATTTTTGTAATTAAGGATCCCACAATTATAAAAAAATCCAATTAAAAATACCTTTAAAAGGAGTCACTTGAAAAAATTATATGAATTATAACTAAACAAATTCCACTTAAAAGAATAGCCAGAATCCAAATAATTAACTCAAACTTGAAAAACAATAGTAAAAAAAAAATTATATAGAGGGATTGGTCACGGTTAATAGTTGCAAAGGATAAGGAGCTTGATGATTGAGGATCACCCCAAATATGTCTTGGTAGCCATGTTGTTGTTTATACGAACTCACATATAAATTCATATATTTTTTTGCACTATGAAATGGTTTAAATTGTTATTCATGCCTACTTATACTTTGTAATTAAATATATTTAAAAGTTAGGTTACAATATATTAAATTTAGGTTACAATATGGGAAATATAAGTCGAAATTAAGTTGGTAAATTATTATAAGTGTTTGATACGTTCTAGTAATAAATTATTGCTCCAGCTGACTTTTTTTTTCTCTTTTGTTTAGTGACTCTCTTAATCCTAATAAAAAATTAAATAACCAAACAGACTATTTTTTTAAATGTGAATCGAGAAAGATTTAGAGATGAATTTAAAAAGGTAATGATAACAAAATAAAAAATAAAATATTAAAGAAAAAAATCATAATTAAAAGATAAAATATAATAAATAAATAAATAAGGATAGAAAAGATTAAAAAAAGACAGAGATTTAAGTAAACATATGAAAATTAAGAAAATCACAAGAATACGGGGATTAAAATAGAATGTAAATGTGAATTCTTAATACTACAATTCGAACAAATTACAGATAGAAATAAAGTTTATTGGTGGCTTCAGCGACAAGAAGATAGAAGTTTTATGGAATAAACATAGCTGCTTGTTTAAGCCGGTTTGAAACACAAGGCTTTAAATATTTAAATTCTTTTTAAGCAAGATTTCCTTCGCATTTAAGCGAAATACATTTATATATAACTTAAATAAAGAATCACAATTATATTATTATATTTTTATTGATATCCATTTTATTGCATATCATACATTGAATGATAAATATAAGAATGAAAGCTCTAAAAATGTTATCTTCCAAGATATAAAAAATTCAAAAATAATATATATTAATTAAAATACCCTAATGATCTTCACACGGCTTTATTTATTTCCTTTAAATAATACTTTTCATATTTTTTTATACTTCAAAAAAATAAAAAGTTTTAATACTGCGAAACCATCATGTAACCAACAATAATATTTTTCATATTTTTTTTATACTTCATGATTCCTTATCAAATTGATGAATAGATCTAGAAATAATTATTTGCTGCTCAAACTGATCTGTATTCCGTTGTTTAAAGATTAGCAAATTTAAAGATGTAAGTGATTTCTTTTACAAGTAAGTTTATGCCGCAAATGTTGACTATGAATTAACCAAAAGTCATGTAATAGTTTATTTCATTGACATTGTTTTAACAAATAATGAATGTTAAGGCTACTTCTCACTAAAGGTACGGTAAATATCTCATCTTAACGGTTTTGATGTAACACCAAAATATTAAAATATATAGGTGTATTATACATGATTGAATTCTTGATCATTCAAATAATTAACTATATATATATTATAGAAATATAATTTTCTACATTTTTTTGAAAATGAACTCCTTAATACGAAACTCATATATTAAGTATAATTAAAAAATTATATTATACTTTTTCCTTTGAAGAATAATTGATATCATATCCTAATACGTAAATGTCTAGCCAAGAATCAAATTTGTGATTTTAATTTTGATATAGTTTTAAATATGTGTATATGTAAGTGTTGATGGTTTTTTTTTTAGTAAATATATATTATATCAAAAGATATTTGGAGATCGAAGAAAAAATAAAATATTTTTAAGTTTATAATTAAATTTTAAATAGAATTAAGGTGGAACATTATTATAAGTTTAGAAATTTAATATATGTGTAAAAATAAAAAGAGTAAATTTTATAGAAATATAAAGGATATAATATGTGAAAAAAATATAGAGTAAACTTTCTATTTTTTATAAATACAAATCAATGTATGAATATACTGGTCTTATGTTTATAGCTAGACTTGTATAATCAGTATATCGACAAATTCGTCTAATATCTAATCTTAGTCTCGTCTAATCAATATATGGATACATTGATTTAATGTGTATTTTTATATTCATCTAAATGTATTGTAAGACACGTTTAATTAGAGAATGAATATAGTTGTCTAATGTATATTAATAGACTCGTATAATATGTATATAAATAGATTCGTCTAATGTATATTAGTAGACTCTTATTTAATCAATGTATGGACAAACACATTTAATGTGTATTGCAAGAATCGTTTAATCAGTGAATAAATATACTCACCTAATGCGTATTATTAGACTTGTCTTAATGCATGGAATTACTTGTTTTATGCACAAAATATTTATCCAATTAGTATATCGATAGACTCATCTAATATGTATTGTTAAACTTGTCTAATTAATGTATGAATATATTCGTCTAATATTGAAAAATTCATTTAATTACTGAATAAACATACTCGTCTAATGTGTATTATAATAAACTCGTTTAATATGTATATAGAAAAACTTATCTAATATATAAATAGTCAATTTGTACTATTTTTACCCGTCCTAACACACTCTTAATATTCTTAAATTAGATATGCATAAACAATTCCGTGTAAAAAAACCTTTAAAATAATTTTCAAATCACAAATTTTCCCAACCAATTATTCTAACAACTTTGGAGTGCCTATTTGAACTCAATTAAAAATAAAATTATCCAAATTAATTTTAAACACTCTTTTGACACTTAGAAGTCATTACCAAATTCAAAATGAATATATTAATCCAAATAAAATCTAGGTTTAAATGCTTTTTTTGTCCTCATGTTGAGAGGTGAATTTCTGTTTAGTACCCAGTTTTAAAAATGTAGACATTTGGTCCCTATGTTTTCAAATTCGTATCAATTCAGTCATATCCGTTAAGTTGGTAGAAACGGCGTTAATTTCACGCTTACGTGGATGCACTTTTTTTTCTCACTCCTCTGCTTTTCCTGCCACAATTTTCTCTCTCTTTTCTTTTCCTCTCACCGTTAACTACCTGCCACCTTTTTCTCTCTCTTTCACCATTAACTTCTGGTCTTCCTGCCACTAAGTACCATAAATTGCACTTTTTCTTCTGTTTCATTCTCAATCATTTGTTCTTCATCCAACAATCTTAAATGTGGAAGAAGTGTTTGCAGCAAATACACAGAGAATTCAACATGCTCATCTTCTTTGGTTTTTGCTTTTTGCTTCATTTCCTGCCACAAATGAAATGATAACATTTTAAATGCTGGACTAAGAAAACGCAAGAAAACCTTATCCTGAAAGGGGAGACGTAACTTTAACAAGTACATCGGATCTCAATCATGCTACGTAGTTGCAATTTCCTCGGCACACGGGACATGACTCAAAAATGCAATCCTCTTTCAAATGAGGATACCTAATGACACAAAAAATAATTCAAGGATTAACGGTTGGTTAAGTTATCATCATTCAAAACCAAAACTGCCAAATATTGCAATATTCCAGGAATTGATCTCAGAATCGTTTCTATAAGTTAAGACTTTTTCTCCCTAACATAAGAAATAGTTGCAAATTAAAACACATAACATATCATTTGTAGAAATTCCCATAGAAAGTATTAAACATATGCGTAAACAACTGGGTCATTCATGCATGGGCTTTCCATTTTAATTCTTTCTAGTAATTTGTTTAATCAATCTCTTACAGCATAAACAATATGTCAATAACACTGACTGGTAGGTGGCAAGAGATAAACCTCGTGTAGATCTTATCCAATATCATAACATTACAATTGATACAGAAAGAACAAATAAATATGCAAGAGAGAAGAAGTTATACCAATTTCGTATGCATGATACACAATATCTTCTCATATTACAGTTTACGCACCTCACAGTCTTTCTTCTAACCTTTATCCGACATTAATGACAAAATAAGAATAGTTCTTTAATCAACTGAGAAAAAGATACAGAACACTAAATGTGAGCTAAAGTAAATAGGAAAGTTAAACTAAAATGAGCATACATATTTTTTTTATTGAGTAATAAATAATGTCACCTTGGTGCATGTTTGGAACACCTTGTACCTTGCTATATTTTGTCTCTATTATATGTTTTCTCCTTCTTCAAAAGTATTTTATAGGAACCTATCCTTCACTTGTTCATTTTTTCTATCAAAATCCATGGTAACGTGACTCTCAACAATGGAGGATATCAAGTGTTTACCAATGTGAAAAAAAATATATCAAATGACAGGGATAAAAAGTTGAACAAAACCCCTTTGTGAAAAGCCTGCATTTTTCTTCTGTTATCAGACATGAGAATAAACATGGTGTAATTATGATCTTATAGAAAGGATAATATGCATTTTTCTCCCATTTTCAGATGATGTGATTATGATCTTACAGGAAAGATGATAAATAAGGAGACTTTTCAAGTCCAAATTTAAACAACTAATTAGTTGGAAAATTAATTAAGATTACAGTGGATATATGTTTATTTAGTGTAAAGATGATTTCCTGAACACAGTTGAAATCCCACTGTGATGTATACGTTTACGAGAAAAACAAGAGTAATATCGAGGATCTTGTTGATATGTTGGTTGGTTTTTCAATGGAAAAATAGATGGCAGGAAGAGCAGAAGTTAACGGTGGAAGAAAGAGAAAAATGTGTCAGGTAATTAATGCTGAAAGAAATAGAAAAGAGAGAGAGAAAAAGGTGGCAGGAAGAGCAGAAGAGAGAGAAAAAAAGTGCAACCACGTAAACGTGAAGTTAACACCGTTTCTACCAATGGATAGGATTGAATTGGTACAAATTTAAAAACATAGGAACCAAATGTCTACCGACGGTCATAATAGTCCGTCGACAAATATTACCGACAACGTTATTACCGACGGAGTTATGACCGTCGGTAATCCGTCGGAAAAATACCATTATCGACGGATTTTGGACATTTCTGACAGATTTCGGCCGTCTGTAATTCCATGTATTTTTGTAATAACATTTTAAAACTGGGTACTAAACGGAAATTCACCTCTAAACATGAAGACGAAAAAAGCATTTAAACCTAAAATCCAATAAATTAAATACATTACTTTCAATTTCACCATGCCACCACGCACAAAATAATTTAAAATAATTCCTCTTACCGAATTGGCAATCCAATAACAATTATACAAGGCTCAAATAGCACCGCAATCCTATACACTTTGTAAAACATTGTCATATAAATTAAAACTTCAATCAATGAACAAATTAGTTGAGAGAATATTTTTGTTAGCTAAGAAAACCAACACAACGGTCAAACATTCATAAAATACACTAAAAGATCACAGATTTGAGAGAGACTAAAATTACAGTTACTCCAAATGGAAAAGTGTTTCAACACAACATACAAAGTCATGCACATTTTTTAGAATTATTCATATCCCATCTAATAAGTATATTAAAATGTATAATATAATAAAATTTATGCTACTGAATATATTCGTCTAATTAATGTATGAATATATTCGTCTAATATTGCAAAATTCATTTAATTACTGAATAAACATACTCATCTAATGTGTATTAATAAACTCGTTTAATATGCATATAGAAAAACTTATCTAATGTATAAATAGTCAATTTGTACTACTATTTTTACCCGTCCTAACACACTCTTAACATTCTTAAATTAGATATGCATAAATAATTCCGTGTAAAAATACCTTTAAAATAATTTTCAAATCACAAATTTTCCTCTAACAACTTTGGAATGCCTATTTGAACTCAATTAAAAAAAATTATCCAAATTAATTTTAAACACTCTTTTGACACTTAGAAGTCATTACCAAATTCAAAATAATATATTAATCCAAATAAAATCTAATAAATTAAAACATTACTTTCAATTTCACCATGCCACCACGCACAAAATAATTTAAAATAATTCTTCTTACCGAATTGGAAATCCAATAATAATTATACAAGGCTCAAATAGCATCGCAATCCTATACACTTAGTAAAACATTGGCATATAAATTAAAACTTCAATCAATGAATAAATTAGTTGAGAGAATATTTTTGTTAGCTAAGAAAACCAACACAACGGTCAAACATTCATAAAATAGACTAAAAGATCACAAATTTGAGAGAGACTAAAATTACAGTTACTCCAAATGGAAAAGTGTTTCAATGGAAATATTGTAGAAATTGTGCATGGTGAGCTTTATTCATTCGTGACCAGTCAAAAAGTTGCATGCTCTCGAATTCGTTGTAATAACTCTAAATCTATATTTATGTGACATGAGAAGATTCGGAGGAAAAGAGAAAATATAACATACAAAATCATGTAAATTTTTACAATTATTCATATCCCATCTAATAAGTATACTAAAAAGCATAATATAATAAATTTTATTAAGTATTTTCGTTATAAAGCACCACAAACTTGAGTCTATTTGGATAATGTCTACACAATTTTAAAGTACTAGGGTTATTATTTATTATTCTCTAATTAATTAACTATACTATTATTATATACAACATAAATATTATTTCAATAAAAATATTAACTCACGGTCTATGTTAATTTTATAAATACATTTAATATTTTTATAAAAGTATTTATTATATAATTATTCATTCTCGCTCTATTCATATATTATAGGCTGGAATCTTATCACTTATCTACAAATTCAAACTCAAGATTCTAAAAGATAAAAAATATAACAAAATTAACTTACTTAAATAAGTTTATTAATTAATTAAAATAAATTTTAAATAGATAAAATTGACAAATTAACTTATATAAAAATTAATTTTAATTTATATAAAACCTAACTTTCATTTTTATCTTATTTTAAACAAAATATGATAAAATTTATTCAAATATATATTAAAGAGAAACAAAATGAAATGAAACTAGAGCATCATGAGCTCGCCAGAACACATTTTCCATCATATTTCATTTACATAGATATATAACTTCACTTTATATAAAGTATTTCATTCCACTATCAGTTTGTGGTCACAAAAATCTACGAAGAATTTTGAGAATTTCTTTTTTTAGTGGCTTTTTTTTTAATTAGAAAAATTCTTGAAAACACTTCTAACACGCATATTAAATTCAAGAAATTTTCTTTCTGATAATTACTAAATATTTTATATCCGAGTGCTTTGAAGAAAAAAAAAGTATTATTATTATAGAAAAAAAAATAACATCACTGTCACTCAAAGTTGACTAAATATAATTTACATCGAACTAAGTTTGAATATTAACGTCATTACAAACTTTTAAGATTTGACGTTTAGTTAGGAGTCACATTAAACAAGTGACAGGATAACTTTATCTAATATTAAAACTAACATTAACTACTTTAAACAATATACACTTAATTTAAGAAAACCTACCAATCCGAACATGCTTATAAATCTCTGACCTTGGATGACATAACATGCTGATAAATGTAAGCATAACAACCTTTTTGGTAAAAAATAATTTTCGAACATTTTTTTAACAAAATGTCCGCATCAAGGTTCAACAACAACAAACATATAAAATGCTCTGTATAAATGAGGAGAGATTAAGTGATAAGTTTATAAAGTATTCCAAAATATGTTAAAGTATTCTAAAATATAATAATAACAATAAAATATACAAAGATATATAGTTTAAAGAAAAACTATAATACAATAAGAAAATTTAAAGTTTTTCTTAAGATTTTAGAAATAAGGAAAGACAATCTATAACGAGATCACAATCACAACAATATATTCTATCTAAGATGGACCAACTCTTACTTTCTCATTTGTTTATTGGAAAAAAAAAAAAAGATAGACATCTTGTTTCAATAAAGAGTTGTGATCATGATTCATGGAGAACTGTACATTAAAGATTGAATAATTGAATTGTTAAAGTATTGTAATTTGTGTATTTTATTTAAATTAATATAGACAAAATCCAAATAGTAAAACACTTAGTAAAATTTTATTTTTCATAAAACCTTTGAGATAATCAATTATCATAAATGATAATCAATTATCACAATTAATTTTAGATTTTCAGAATCATTTATGATAATTGATTATCAATGACAGTTGTGAAGAGACTCTTCAATTTTCTGACCTAATTTTCAAATTAAGGTTAAGGGTCTATATATATAGTTTCTCTAAACCTAATTTCAAACTAACTTTTCACCCAGAGGTTTAAGAGCTATGTGCTAGAGAAACTCTATCTGTTTGTGAAAAAGAGTTTCGAAAAACCTAGTGTAGGTAGAACATGAATTTTCACTAAGGGTGTCTTAAGTGATTGAGTGTGATTGTTGTTGTTAGGAAATTTGTTCATCGTTTATGTGTCAAAGAAGGTGTTGTTTATCCTTTGTGTGTTAAATGAGATGTTGTTCATCTCTTGTGTGTTCAAGAGAGGTGGTTTCTAGCCTTAACTCAATTCTATGTTATTCTAAGTTCAAGTTATTTTTAGTTATTAGTTAATTCCACTTTAGAGAGACTAACAAATACTGGGTAAATTCATTATTTTCCAACACTCTTTATCTTTATTGTCTTTAATTATAAAGAATAGATTTTATTTATAACATCAATTTATAAAAAGAATTTTTTTAAAAGGCATACTTTTTATTAAATAAATCAGTTCACTCTCTCTTGGTTTTTTTGTCCACACGCGAACATTATGTTGCACGATTCTAACACTGCTCACACCAGTACACGTAATCATTGCAACGAAAGAACACAAACACAAGGAAACACAAAAAAAATGAAGGTAAACTAATTTACAAAAATAAAATAAAATATCACTTATATATAGAACCTATAATCCAAGCTATAAAATTATACAAATCATTCATCAATATATACAATTCACAAGAGAATACTATAAAATAGTCAATTATCCGGATATAAGCATTGATATTGAATCTCGGGAGGGTTTAACACTTATGATGGATAACCTCCACTCATAAAGTTAATCCAAAACTTCAAAAATTTCATTGACCTTGTGCCACTCTCAACCCCTCAATCATTCTTCTCTATATGAGTTAAATGAGTAATAAAGTATGAGGATAACCTCTAATCCTAAACTCTCATATCAATGCATACACTACTCAACAAATGGAACATTCCCATAAATTCATTTTTCCAAATGAAATCACATTTTACTTCATCATACTTATTCCATATATTCAGCTCATCATACCAAAACATACAACAACATTGTTCTTCAACCATTCATCATTCATAACACAAATAACATGCATGCTTGACATTTCACATCACATCTTTCAAATAAAATGTACACATACACACATATGTATATCACCCAAATAGTTCATATGCTCTTAATGAATCCCACATAAATCTTCACATCCTCGCATAAGTATTTAAAGATACAAAAATAAAAAGTTGACAACATAAGCCCAAACTATTTGGGATTTTAGAAATAAAAATACCGCTTGTGAAAAACTACAAAAATGTTTTAAAATTGAAGTTAAAGATTATTGAAACAAGAACACAATACAAAAGGAACAAACCCAATTAAAATAACCATAGAAAAAGTTATGCACTAAACAAGCAACAAATGTCGAAGTTGTCAACAATCTAATATACGGGAACCTTATGTGAAAAATTTCTCTCAATGCAGATCTCTAATTCAATATCTTGTTTATCAAAGTAAAGAATTACGTGTCTAGGAACCATTGCTAAAATCTCAGCTCGATCTAACAATTAACGAGAAGGAATCTTCATTTGGCGAGGGACAAAAAGTATAATACTGGGTAGGTCCAACGACAAGAATTGGCACTCGGTGCCATAAAGTCAAGGAGTTTCCTATTAAAGTGGCGCATAATGATAAAAGCTTCCGCTTAACACTCTGTCATAAAAATTCTCTTTGAATTTGGAATTTTAGATTAACGCTCAACAATACAAAGTCACCGCCCAACATCCTATCAGTGGGTTTTGTAAAATTAGATTTTCAATTCTTGTATAATTGCTCAATTTAGCTTCATTTATTCTTTTTTTCATTTTCAAATCTATTTGAAAATATTTCTTTGACTATACAAAATTGGCCAATTGTCTAGTATTCAATTTCATCATATCCCCAAATCACAAATCAAGCTTCAAACATATTAAATTTTACAAAACTTCCAAACAATACAACTTAGCACATATTCAATCCATAAATTAGTACAAAACAAACCAGGGCATGACTCCAAAACACCCATCATAGATTATATGATTCCTACACATACATAATAATCAACATACATACAACAAAAATGGCAGAAAATCAACATGCAAGTTTCTAAAGAATCCTAACTTCTGCCACTTTGTTGTTTTGGATAGAATCTCCTCTATCCAATATACTCTAAGAAACAGAAGACTCTAAAAGCTCTACAAACACGAAACAATTTGGATTAGTGACTGAATGTTGCATTGAATTTACATTTCATAAAAAAAAGTTTTGACAACTAAAAAAGTCACATGATAAAGAAGACACAACTTGAATTAGGATAGTGGAGTAGAAAAATTCTTCTTTTCTGATTGTACTGCTAACCTAATCTAGAAAAAAACAGATAAAAGGTTGAAGTAAAAAGGAATAAGAAGAATAAAGAGAAGTATGCGACTTGGTGGCGTGACTTTGCACCTTAAAAAAAGAGGAAAGAAGTTTTACATATGCTAAAATCCACTTGTTCAGCAATTTAAGTATTATTTTCTAGAATCCTGAGGATGTCTCCAACCATTTTTAAGTACCTTTTTTCAAGTCCTCCCACAAAATACTACTAAAGAGAAAGTAGACTTCCTTTCAACTCCTGTCATGTTTTTCCAACCTTCATATCAAAACGTGGCCCCACAAGTTGTTATTCTCAATCTACAATGAGCCTTTGTTATTAACGAACTAATATGTTTTTCATCCAGCCCCCTTGTTCTTTTGAATTGTAGACTTTTTCCCAACTAATCCAATGTATTTTAATAATTTTGCATAAAAAGAAATAATGGTACTTTACAAACATATTTTGCTTTAATTTTAAAATAGATCTTTACTTTTTGTTATTCTTTTATATTTTAAATAAAGAGCACTTACCCTTAATTTAGTTTTTAATAGACAAACGTTCACTTCTATTGTATTACTTAAAAAAATAATATTAACTAAACTTAAATAAATTAATAAATATTTTATTCGATATATAAATTTTTAAAAATCTAGAAAAAAAAATTGAATATTATGACTATTATGTGCTTATAATTATATACTCCTCAAACTACAAATCATATCACCAAAAATATAAAAGTTATTTTTTTTAAGAAAATATCACTTTAATATGCAAGTTAAAACTAAAATGTATTATTAAATTTATTAACTTATTAATATTGTATTTATATGTGAGTTTAATAGTATAAATATAAATAATCTAATAATATGATTATTACTTTACTAAAACATTAAAAGAAGTGAATGCTTATTTGAATATTAGAGTATGATATTTATTTATTGGTAGTATAATGAGTTGTTATAAATCTATCGAGTTAAATATTAACTTCGCTTATGATATTGTAATTGTTATAATTTTTTTTTTTTTAAGGAATGAACCCAGTTTTTGTTACGTGAATCATCTCATAATATATGAACGTCATTAAAAAAAAAAACTTTAATAAAGATGACATTTAACAAGATCTTAAGAAACATGAATGTAAGTCTTCTACACTTATATTATTCAATTGTTTTTAAATTGAATATTTTAAACTTCAAATTTTTTATTTTCATAATTTTTTTAAGCTATATTTAATACAATGCCTTGAACATAAAATAAAGCGATTGACATTTTATTCAAGACGCAAAACACACAAACAAGAAACATCAGGAAAATGAATGTGTATTTAAAAGCTACGGGAATGTTATTTTGATAGATTGGTGTTATACTTTGTTGCCAGCCAATTTGAATAGATGTTTATTGGAATTTTTATGCTTTTGTTTGTGATTTTTATTTTTTAATGGTGGTAAGATGTGTTAAATTAGATTATGGATGATATTGACCAGTTTTCTTAAAAAGTTGTTAAAAAAAATTATTTTCTTTGTATGGAATGTGTGAATGGGGAGAAATTGATTTAGTTGGATGATGTATCGTAACTAAAACTTTAGTTCTTTGAAAGTTGTTGTATGGTCATTTGTCTATTGTTTTGGAGGTTAAAAAAATATATAGTTTTATGTTCTATGTGTCTTTTATGTGAAATAATGTTGAATTTTTCTATTATTTGTTATTTCATTATTTTATTGACATCCAAACATGAAAATTCTTGAAGGAAATTTTCCAGTAGATTTTTTTTTTGATTTGGTTATTTAATTTACAATAAGGTCCCTTTGTAATAATTTATTTAAAGTGATTAAATTATTGTGATTATTGGAATGATTTGCAAAAAATGAGAAATCATATTAGATATTAAGTTTTGATTGCTTTTATTTTTACTTTTTTTCAAATTAAAGAATTTGTATGTATGATTAAAAATAAATCTAATAAGTATATCATTAATATTGTCTCTAATTTTTTTTTACTAAAATTTTTCAATATTTAAACTAAAAAGGTAATATGACTTGATTCACGGACAAGTTTTATCTATTCATTTGATTAAGGTGAATATTAATGGTGTAGTAAGGGATTATCCTGACTTAGATATATGATGGTATTTTAGAGAAAGTTTAGATGAATATATTAGTAGTTTTTCAGTTTTTCTCTATAGGTACAAACTTCTATTTATGTTAAATTTGTATGGAGTTATATGTTTTGGAGTATACATTGAGGAAGAATTTCCAGAGACCTTAAGCAGTGATTCTACTTAGTTTGTCTTGATTTCCTAAATAAATTGATGATTCCTTGAAATATTTGAGAGAAATCATTATATTGACAAATCATCTCATTTGACATTTTTTTCATAAATAACCATACAAGTGGTTTAATATTTTATCTACATATATTTATTTAGAATTTTTATATAATAGGTATAGTTTATCTGTTTCTTACCATGTGATTTTTTATCATGAGTTTAGTATGTTTTCTTATATTTTGTATTATTTTTTTTATTTTAATAATATTTTATATAATAACAAATTATTAATGGACTTTGAAATATCTACTTAACTAAGATTTAAAATTTATAATGATGTTTAACATAAATTTATTTAAAAAAAATTATTATTTTTTATTAAAAATAGGTAATTGTTCAAAGTATCATTTAGTTTTATTACAAAAGATATGAGAACATTTTTTTCTAAATATTTTTATTATGATATTATTTACTTTAAATATATATTAAAAATACTTAACTTAATTTTTGGTTTCTTAAATATTATAATTCTGCGAATTTTGTTTTCTAATTAATTATATAAATTAGATGCTTCAATTATTTAAATTATGCACTTTATTCCTCTTTTAATATTTTATTATATTTGTAACATATTTTATTAAGGTAGCGTTGGATAATAAAATGGCACTTGAAGTAATAAACTCTATTAAATATTTAATAAAAAATGACTAAAAAGTCAAACATGTTAGTTACTCAAACAAAAACGACTACTTGTTCATATGTTTCTGTTTGTTGAGTTAATATGTTTTTCCATATCAGTTGTATAAAAACTGGTTTAGTGCATTCAATGAGATGTGGCTGAAAGTTAAATCGGTATTCTCCATTCTCTCTGTTTACCTCTCCTCTGTCTTGAAGTTAAGAGTGTGTAAAACTAAAGTACTGTTACATTGAATTTCTACATGATATCATAAGCTAGACTGATCCTTTGATCCTGTGAAGCGAATAGAGCATTCAAGTGAGCCTTGGGATAGAACAGTGTGCGTGGCTGTCTCTTCTTGGTGGTGATCGATCTTGAAAATACCAAGAAACAAGTTTAAGGTATCAAGATTGGTGAATTGGTGAAGTTTCTAGGTTTACAGATTCAAGATGGCTGGAAATGGGAGTATCAGTCAAGGTGCACTCCTTGTGTTTGATGAAAAAGGCTTCACTGATTGGAAGATAAAGATGTTGGCTATATTTGAATTTCAAGATGTAGCAGACATGGTGATGAATGAGGTTGAAGACCCTGGAAGTAAGGCTATAGAAGAAACCAAGAAGCAATTCAAGAATCTTCAAAAACTTGATATAAAAGCTAAATTTCTCATCTATCAGTGTGTTGGACCGAAGATCTTCAACAAAATTTCCAAAGCTACAACAACAAAGGAGTGTTGGGAGATTTTGTTGAAGACCTATGGAGACGGAGACAAAAACAAGAAGGTAAAGTTGCTGACCTTGAGGAGGCAATTAGAATGTCTCACAATGGATGAGAATGAAAGCATAGCCGATTACTTTGATAAAGTGCAAGACCATGTGAACGTGATGAAAGCATGCAGAGATATTATTACTGATCAACATGTTGTTGAGAAAATTCTACGAATTTGCCACAGAGGTTTGATCATGTTGTAGTGGCAATTGAAGAAACAAAAGATTTGGAGGAAATGGAGTTAGAAACCCCGCAACATTCTCTCGAGGCGCATGAGTACAGGATTAATGAAAGGAGGCATAATCAAGAGCAAGCCCTTCAAGCAAGAGTGGTTCAGAAGGGAAAAGGCGGTACCTCAAAGGGAAAGAAACCTTTCAATAAATAAAAGAAACCGGATGAAAAGTCGAGAGATACATCCAAGAATAAAAAAGATTACAAGAAGCAGTAGAGTGGTTCAATTGATGAAAAAGAATGGAAGTTTGACAAGAATAAGGTGAAGTGCTACAATTGTCAGAAGTATGGGCACTTTGCACGTGAATGTTGGGATGGTGAAGGTCCAAAGAACAAGCCAAAGAACCAAGCTAATCTGGCCCAAGATGAAGTATCTTCAGGTTCGAATGTGGTAATGTTGATGGCAACAACCAGTGAAGCTGATTCGCAAGAAACCTCATCCCGGGAGGAGAGACTGGTTTATAAAACTTAAAGATGTGTCTCAAGGAAAAATATGGTTTGTTGACAACAGAAGTCTCAATGAAGTAGGATTTGGACGTGTGGTGTTGAAGGATTATGCTGGACGGGAAATAATCATTGATGATGTTCTGTATGTTCCTGGCCCGAAGACGAATCTGACGAGTCTTGGACAGCTCGTGCACAAAGGATTTGCTATGGAAATGAAGGAGAATGGATTGAGCATATTTGACAACGATCGGAAGTTGGTGATTCATGCAAATCTTTCTGAAAACAGAACCTTTCGTGTTGGCATGGTTGCACGAAAACACCAATGCTTTGCCACTGAAGATAATAGGAATGAATGGTTGTGGCATAATAGGTTTGGCCATCTGAATTTTCATCTCCTACATCAGCTAAGTCATAAGAACCTTGTTACAGGACTTCCTCAGATTGTGATTCTATAAGAAATTTGTAGTGAGTGCATTCAATGCAAGCAAACTAGATTGAAGTTCAAAAGATTTGTGGCTAGCAAAGCTACTGAAAAACTTGGTGTTGTATACTATGACATCTGTGGGCCAATGCAGACAGAGACCCCTGGTGGAAATAGATACATCCTTACTTTTGTTGATGATCTCACAAGGAAAATGCGGGTCTACTTATTGAAGAGAAAAAATGAGGTGCTACCAGTGCTTAATAAATTCAAAAGAATGGTTGAGAAGTAAAGTGGATGTAGACTAAAGGTGCTTCGATCTGATGGTGGAGGTGAATATGCTTCATCTGAGTTCAACATGTTTTGTGAGAAAGAAGGCATCATTCACGAATTTATCCCACCATACACACCTCAACACAACGATACTGTTGAACGAATGAATCGAACATTGTTGAATATGATTCGGTGTATATGGGCTTGTATATGGGCTTAAGCAAGCACCAAGGGCATGGAACAAACGGATAGATGGTTTCCTAGAGAAAATTGGCTTCACAAAATGCTTGTCCGAGCATGGTGTTTATGTGAAAGTCTGTGATAATGGCAGCTGTGTTGAGAGAATCTTCATATGCCTATATGTTGATCTCCCAATTACTGGCAGCGGTAAAGAATTGGTGGCAGGCTGCAAGCATGAGTTACTAAAAGAATTTGAAATGGGTGATTTAGGAAATCTGAGTTATTTCCTAGGAATTGAGTTTAAACAAACCTCCTATAGAATGGTGATGCATCAGACAAAATACATAAGGGATATGCTAAAAAGGTTTAGTATGTAACAGACTAATCCAACTAATATACCTGGTGAAGTTGGGTTGAAACTTGAAAAAAATTCTAAAGAGTAGAGTGTTGATCCGACTCAATACAGGCGCATTGTAGGAAGTCCAAGGTATCTATGCAACACTAGACTAGATTTAAGTTTTAGTGTTGGAAGGGTGAGTGAGTATATACATGCAAGAACCTAAGGTATCACACCTTCTTGTTGTAAAACGTATTATAAGATACTTACATGGAACAGAAAAACTTGGAATCCTGCTGTCACGAGGGAATGATGAATTGATTGGATACTCTGATGCTGATTGGCGTGGGGATAAGAATGATCCTAAGAGCACTCCAGTTTACATATTCTTTCTTGGTGCGTCACCAATTTCATGGAGTTCAACTAAAGAACCCGTTGTAGCCCTTTCATCGTGTGAGGCTGTTTATATAGCTGTCTCCAACTCAGCTTGTCAAGCAATTTGGTTGAGTTCGTTGATGATTGAATGGAAAATGAAGAACACGTGTAACTAGAAGTTGCTGATTGATTATAAATTTGCAATCAATCTTGCCAAACATCCAACATCACATGGTAGGAGCAAACATATTGAGACCAAGTTTCATTTCATCCGTGAGCAAGTTTCAAATGGGAAATTAGAAGTTGAGCACTGCAGATCTGAAAACCAACTTGTTGATATTCTGACGAAGCCATTGAAAGCTTCCAGATTCAAAGAACTCAGAGAATTGATTGGAGTTGTTGATGTATCTCTTTTGGTTTGAGGAGGAAAATTAGTTCGTGAAACAAAAGAGACTACTTGTTCAAATGTTTGTGGTTTTTGCTGTTATTATGTTTTTCCATATCAATTGTATAAAAACTCGTTTAGTGCATTCAATTAGAGGTGGTTCAAAGTTAAATCAATACTCTCCATTCTCTCTAATTACCTCTCCTCTGTCTTGAAGTTAAGAGTGTGTAAAACCAATGTACTGTACATTGGATTTTTACAAAACATCGTACACTTGCGATGAAAGACATAATTTACAATTAAAACTTAAGGAAACTTAAACTGTACAATTACAATATACGAAAAAATAAAAGTACAAATAAATCTATCATAAAATTTAATTTAATTTGAGTTTATTTAACAAATTCCCTATGTCCTTTTGAAAACAAAAAGGGAGTTGTTCTCTCCACCTTCCCATTTTCTCTCTCCACTTCCTCAATTTTCTCTAATTTTTTTTTTCAATTACAAAAAAATCCTTTTATTTTCCCTTTTTAACCTTTTTACATTTTTTTTATTTTTAACGTTATTTATCAAATCTTAAATATTCGTTTTTACTCACTCAGAGCTTACCCACCTCTCTAAAACATTTTTTTGAAATCCCCTTCTTCCTCTTATTTTAGTCACTTTGTTCTTTCTTTTTCCTTCCTCAATCACTCTGATACTCCTGCACCTTCTCATTATTACTTTTTATTCTAAAAATATTCTACTTTAATTTAATTTTTACGATTTAATTTTATTTAATTTTTTTAAAATCCTAAATTTTCCTAAACCCCTGCGCCTCCATCCTACATCATTGGAAGAAAAATGAATTGAAAAAGTGCCTTGAATCATTGAAAGAAAAATGAATTAAAAAACTGTGTTAGATACACCTCCCGACATCTTTAATGGTTGTACAAAAGAAGATGAAGAAAGCCTCAATAAAATGTAGACATTATACATTCCAAATTCTCCGTTTCAGGAACGTCTTTCTTTCAGACTCTTGTTTTCTCTTTCCTCATTCCAGATTATTTCTCTACTTTGCTCTTTCTTATTGTTTGCTTTTTCTGAATAATTAAAAATTAAAAATAATAGTAAAAGAACAACACCAAAAATGAATTCTTTCAAAGGCAATCCATCAAATTGACTTCTAAACGAAATGAGAATTCATTTAAGATTAATTGAAAATGAACTACTGCAAACATATTATAAAATGGGAATCCATTTTCATACTTTGCATTTTAAAATATTGACATCCGTTTTAAAACGGATGTTGACATCCGGTAACGGATGTCTATGTTCGTTTAAAAGTGTAAAAGTTTTCACGTTGTATGTGGGAGTGAGTATTAATCCTGAAAATAAAAAAGGATAAATTAGGAATGAAAGAATAGAATAAAGGGTAAATGAGGAAGGTGGAGGTGGAGGGAGAAAATGAGGAGGTGTAGGGAGTAGCACCCAAACAAAAAATATATATACACTAGAATGGTTTTTAGCCCACCATTGGACAAACCTAAAAACAACCCAATCTTCTATTGGGCCTTCTACCCTCTTTACGATCCACATCACAACAGACCATCTCTTTGTCCAATTCATTAGGGCTTTTGCTTCCTACACTCTCACAAATTTTTCACACACACCGAAATTTTAAAGTGACCATTTTGCTTGTCGTAAAAGTGACTTTTGGATTATGTGTTATGGAAAATTTTCGGAATAAGTAATTACTGAAACATAATTTTTGAAATAAAACTTTTGGAATAAGATTTTTCAAATAGGATTTCCAGAATATATGAAATGCATTTCAGAATAAATCTTTTGAAATAAAATTTTCAGATCAAACTTTTCTAAACATATATAATTCTTTTCATAATGGATTTTTTAGAATGAACTTTAAAAAAAAAAAAAATTCAGAACACATGAAATACGTCTTGAAAATACTTTAGTTTTCTTCAATTGATATGAGATGCATTTAGTAATTCTGAGGTGCTGGAGGCAAAACCATTCATCATTGCCACAAACCGCTATTTCCAATGTAAGTTCTTATGATATTGGACACATATTCCACTCACACCAGGGGAATGAGATCACAATCTGCTCACTCTAAAGAGAAAATATTTTGTATAACATGGTGAAAAGATAAATCAATATGCATAATA
This sequence comes from Vigna mungo, assembly GCA_036885675.1. Classification (NCBI taxonomy): domain Eukaryota; kingdom Viridiplantae; phylum Streptophyta; class Magnoliopsida; order Fabales; family Fabaceae; genus Vigna; species Vigna mungo. The sequence continues at coordinate 38,451,468 of CP144692.1, read as the reverse complement.
CTTTTATTAATTTTATAATATTTTTTTAATTAGATATTTGATAATTTCTTACTAGTTATGATAGCAAATAAAATTTCTCAGACCTCAAACACTTAAACAAAAATATATGCAAGTGTTAAATATTTAATTTATTTGTTCATTTATAAAAGTCTTACGGAACTTTGGTATGATTGCTTTCCGTGAAAAATGACTCCGATTTAAAAAAATTATAACATTATTAAAAGGTTTAATACTTTGGTTTCTAGTTTTGAATAATGTGTTCAAAGTAGTCTTATCTATGCTTTGGGAGTTCACTGTTGTCTCATATTTTGTAAAAACGGTTAAAAGTTAGTCTTTTTTTCTTACAGCGTTAAAAGCCTAAGTGCGTAGTTGTCCATCTGGTAAAAAGTGAATGAGGTATCTAGTTTTGTAATATGTGACACGCAGAGCTCAATTGAGATATAAATTTTAAAAATAAATAAAAATTAATGAAGTGGAAAAGGTTTAACCGAAGGTTAAATGTAATCATTTTTGTACCGTTTTGCTACTACTCGTGAAACTGTTGTTGTGTGTGCCATGACTGATTGTAGGGTGGAGGTAAGGAGAAATTAAAAACAGGGAGCAAGGTAAGGAGAAATCCCAAATTGCAAGATAATGAATACTGAAATCTAAAACGTAAAATCAACCCAAGAAAAGGAAACTCAATTTGCAAACAAAGAAAAGAATCACAAAACGTAAAAATCAACCCTGATTCAAAACCCTAATTTGAAATCCTTAAAATTTGCAATATCTGAAATACAAGAAAAGAAAACCCCAAAACTCTATAATCTGAAATCCCCCTTCTTGTCAAACATTCTCGAACCAGAACGAAAAGGGAAGAGAAATATGTTGCGTCTTCAAGTTAGAGATTTTCAAGAGCATAGTCTTTTTGTTGGATTGATAAGGCTCGTTAAAAACAAGAGGCATTCAAATTGAATATGTCCAAGATCTACAGAATAATGTGCTTGGATTCAGAAAACTTTACTCAATTGTCATGTTAATTTGATCAATGGCCACATAACTTCGTCAATTTAATCAGTTACCACATAACTGGACAGATCATTTATTATTGGCTAACGTGAACATTACGTTGTTTGGTATTTAATGCCGTTAGCCAAAAGGACAAACCATTTTTACAAAATATAAAACGATAATAAACTTCCGAAAAAAGATAAGATTACTTTGAACACATCGTCCAAACTAAGGACCAAATAAAGTATTAAACCTTATTAAAATTAACAGAAGATTTTAATTTTACCGTATATGATATTACTATTAAAGGATTCTTTTATTTTTGTACTATAGAAAAAGGATAAAAAAAACTACAATACCTACTAATAAATTTAATTATAGATTAGCATTTGACCATTTCAATGTCTATTATCAAATAATAGTATTTTAACGGAGTTAGAGTTTTATTGCATATGTTTGGGATACAAAACTTCATTTAATTGTGATTAGTTTATATAATTAATCACACTCCAGTAACTACAAGTAATGTTTAACATAAAGATTGAGAATCGTGGCTAAAGTTTCCATTTGATTGCTCGGAATTAATCATCTTTCCTTCAAGACTTTTAGTGTTCAAGAAATAAAGAGATTCAATCACTTTTATTTCATCCAAAGTTGTCTTATTCAACTGTTATTATAACACTCAAGTGCATATCATATCATTCAAGGCTTGATTTAGCGGGGAACAATTAACATCCATTCTTTCTCCTTCAAGAAGATCACCCAACCAAGAATGTCTCTTCCAACTGTTGTCTTAATTTTTTAAGAGTTTATATATATATATATATATATATATATATATATATATATATATATATATATATATATATATATATATATATATATATATATATATATAATTTTAAATATTTGATTGAAATGGTAATGAATGGAAATATATTATATATCTATTTAAGGTTAAACTTCTAAAACATATGTAAGGGTTATATAAACTTCTAAAACATTGATTAACTTCTTTTCCTCATGAGCACAAACACATATAATGTAAGATCCTGAAAAAAAAAATTAAGAAAATAAATAAATGAGATTAAATATATATTTTAAGTAAAAGATAAACGAGTTCAATAATTATTTAATTAAAAAATATTATATATTGTTAGATATTATGAGATATCTTTAAATAGATACTAACGAGATATTATTAGATATTAATAAGTCATGATTAATTATTTTAAAGATATTTATTTAAAAAGTTATTATAAAGATATAATGATTTATTATTATTTATTTTATTTGAATAGGAGATATAATGATTTGTTAATTATTTATTTTATAAGATTTATTTTATTTGAAAGATTTTCTAGAAAATAAAAAATTTGGTGAATAATTGGTTAAAATATTAAACAAATTTCTTAGTTATTATAATATCAACATATTGTATAAGATGGTTATTCCTTTAATAGGTATAAGATTTATTATGTGTGTGATAGCAAATATACCAAATCATACAAGCATTAAAAGTCACAAGTTCAAGTATTGTTTTTGCAATAAATTTATGTTTGTTTAGTTAACTATAATTACTTACTAATTTAAGCACTAAATATGAACATTGATTGATTTGAAACAAATTAAATAAAATGGTTAAGATAAAGACTTATTGATGTTAGATTTTATGACCCAAACTCTGTGCAATCATCTACATAATATATTTGTAACATACTCAAGAATTCACATTATAAGCATACAAGCTCTAACCCTTTAAAGACAAATTCTGAATTTTTATATGAAAATATCAATCCTTTAGATATTCAAACACAAGATTTGCAGTAAGAAAAGATGTCTAGAATGACCTAGAACTTTGGTATATGTCTAGAACCAAACTTGTTGGTTGTTCTATTCATGTCTAGGTTCTAAAACATTTTCCAATTATTAGACACCACCCAAAAACATAGATATTCCATCATACACATGAATAATAAAGATAAAACACAAGAATATGAAAGATATTCTATTATATAGAAAAATTATAAGCAGTGTAGGTACATTACATCCAACTCCAATTAAAAAAAGTTTAGTTACTCTTATATATTTAGAACACAAAAGAGAATTGAAATGGTGGAATGGATGAACAAAAATTGATTCTTTAAGCCACAGAAGTGTCTCAGTCCGTGTTTACACACCAAAAAAATAATCTCCGATATACATGACCTTAAAACGAAAAGTTTAAAATTTAATTGATGCCATCTTACAAGACCCCTTTCACCATAACCATAAATAGCAAAAATAAATCACAACCATAAGTACCATAAATAAATCACAGCCAAATGCATCACAATCAATCATAAAAGGTACTCTAGAAAACCCTAATACCAAAAATCATTTCTTCATTTAATCAAAACTAACAAAAATCAGATAGGGTTAGAAGAATAAAATCATACTATATATCAAATTTGTCAGTCTTAAATGGCACACTCCAAAACGATATGCTCTTAGTCCAAAATGAGTCTTTCCCAAAACAATCGTTGCATCCTATGCAAGGCAAACGAGAAGTTATGTTGTATAGACCTTAGTCGCTCGCCAGAACTGTTGTCCCAATATCTTTGTTCCTCCATAAATCTCCAAGGTTGCACAACACAATCATTAGTTAACATAATTAAAAAAGATGTCCAATTCAAACAACCATAATGCTTTCAATCTTTTAAGTCCAAGAGTTCAAACACTCATCATAACATTAAAATGCAGGGAACCTAAATGGTGAATTTTTTTTATCAAACCAAAAATGTCACTAACAAGATAGAAGGATAGACTTACTATGAGCGTAACGGTTGATTTTATGTGTATATTTTTGTGAATAAATCCTTCATAGTTTTCACCTTGTTTTTGTTTCCAAGTTTAATGTATTTTTATGTTTTCTTGTGTTTTAGTTAATATATATTTGTTTGATATTTAATATCTATTTTTAGTGAGTTAAATAAGTGAGTAGAAAGCATTTATGGTAGAGGAACAAAAGTAAGAACTTAAGGAAATGTGTTTTGGATAAAAAAATCAATTTTAGAATAATTTTTGGGAAAAAATAAACATTTTTAAAACCATATTAATTTCATACATTTAATTAAAAGTACTTACCTTTATGTAGATGCATTAGGGTGCTAATACTTTTCTTGTGTATAATCAACTGTTGGATACAAAATTTAATTTTTGTAGACTATTTCTTACTTTATAATTTTTTTTTGAGAATAAATTATAGTAACTATTCCTAAACTTCTTTTTAAACTTGTTCTTTTATGTTTCATTGTTTCGCTGTGATTTTGATTGCGGCAAATTTTATTGAACATTTGTATTGATATATATTGTGAGTGTTGGATTGATGGAAAAATGAAGATTAAATTAAAAAAAATAAAAAAAGGGAAAAAGAAGAAGAAAAGAGAAAAAAGATATACCAAATTATAGTATTTACTGATAAATTTTACTAATGAATTTTTTAATTATTAGTTATCACCGTACCTAAAATTTTTGCGGTAAAAAAGTGATAGAAATTGAGATGTCAACAAATCGTTGTCGTTGTACTTGCAAGGACATTGTACCAGTTTTTGAAAATACAAGATTAATATTTTTACGTTAATAACTTTATAATTTTAGAACAAATTATCATTCGATAAAAAAAACATGATCTTTTTCTAAATCAGGTTTAAAATCTATTCATATATATATATATATATATTGATTTTTTACTAGTGATTAGGACAGATGCACACGAATTTCTTTCTACACACGAATTATCTTTCTAGATAGAGGGCGAGAGAGAAAACTGTCAAGGAGAGAAAAAGATTCACTATTAGAGTTTGAATGGAAGAAGAGGAACATATACTAAGAAAGACAGAGAGATGATAATTATACAAAACATAGACCGAATAATTTATATACTAGGAGATCGAGAAGTACTTTAGTTTGCTTAAAATTGAGAATCTAAAAATTAGAAAAAGAAAACTAAAAAAATATGAGTACTATAATTAATTATAAACCACATAATTATTAATTGTGAACCATAAATTAACTTTTAAATTAATTAAACTAATGTAGAAAATGAATTTCCGAAAAAGAATGCAGAAAGCGAATATTGAGATCAATTCATATATGATATAATCAATTTAAAAAGTGCTGTAAATAATTTCAAAAGTTAGAAAAGATGTTATAATATGATGAACTAATTTAAGCTCTTTGAACAACTGACTTATGAGTTTTCTAAATATTATTTTTTTTGTTAATTCCATACTTATTACTTTATAACTGGGAAACTATTTTGTAATTGGCTTTTAGTATAATAGATTTTTTTATTATCAATTATCCATTATAATAGCAGAATTTGTTACCACCTCACATATGTTATATAAGTTTCCCAAAAAGTGCTATAAATTTTCAATGTTAATTTTTTTTTGTACTAATATAAATAAAATCTCTAAAATAATAATAAATAGACATATAATTAAATTTTAAATATAATCAAAGAGTAGGTGGCTTTCCTTAGTAAAAACTAATATAGATATATTTAATTTGAGATTATACAAGGAAGAAATTTGAGATGAAAGTATTCGTACAATAAAAGAAAAACAAATCAACAGTATTTCAAATTAAAATTTATTGAATAAACATTCATGTAAAAATAAAGTCTGAAAATGATTGATCATTGAGTATTAAAAAAACAAGCATAAATAACAGTGAAATTATGCGTCATAATAAAAATTTCAAAAACTTGTAGTACAAAGGTTACATTAAAAGTAGATTCAGAAAATATAATATGTGACATGCATGATTAAATCAATAATGTATTGAAAGATTACTCCAACCCTTCCCCTAAATTGTTGAGATCTGACTAAAATATGTTACTGATAACAGATATTTTAAAGTTCAATCACTTTTATATGCACTTTATATAGGCAACAAATCCCTTAAAATAATGGATATTTTTCTAAAAAGCAAGGACCTGAAGCTGTCACAGTGTCCGATCCAAGAATTCTTTTATACTTTGCACACAGTTATTGGGATATGTATATACCAATATCATTGACCTTAATAATAATATATATATATCGTGATACTTCTATATTTATTAATTTATTTATTCATAATATATATATGTATAGAATTAATATTCCAACCACGTTCACTCACCAACCCTACATTCACCCACCTAGTTAATACGCATTTGATATTGCAAAACTAGATGACAAAGACTATAAAACTAATGGCCATCAAAGAAACTCCATCAACATGCACATGGGCTTGTTCCCTCCCTCATTTCTGAACCATATAAAAATTTAATACCTTCTTCATCCAGCTGAGACATTGATCATTTTGCAGGACGCATACAACTAATTAAAACATAAATCAAACTAAATCATGTACCAGCAATCTCTTCAGGGAATAAAGTATGCATTAAAATTCAAGGTATTTTAGCACACAACAATCATCACAGCATGGAAGGATCACATAATAAACAAGCCAGACTATATAGGTTAAGTTTATTGCTTCTTGTCCATTACAAATCCATAGGCTCCTTAAAAATTAAACTTGAATCTATATACCAACAAAACAAAACAAAAAAAGAAAAGAAAAGACACAAACACGTTCAAACTAACAGCACTCCGCTCCATATAGTCTCAGCAGAAATGCTTCACATATTTCTTTTATAGCTCCAATTTGGTACGGAATAATCTCACACATCATGTATTTCCCCACCTTCAGCTTCTGCTTTTGCATTTTTCCATTGCTCTTGGCGCTGAAACCACATTAAATAAATGCCCGCCAACACATTAGAATATGCCAACTATATATATACTCATTAATTACTAATTATGTTTAATGATTTCCCTCAGTGATAAAATGAGTGCTGAGAAAAAGTAGATGTAATTTATTAAGATATAATGATGCATACCAAGTCCAATTGCTTCTGATCCTTTCATTATTCGCAGACGCTTGCATGATTCAACAAACATCCTACAGAAAATTAAACAGTTAATTTTCGACGGTCTGCAGAATCAATATGCATGACTGATTTATGCCTAGTAAAGTATAGATGTTTGTTTCTGATCAATAGCTCCTCAAAAATCATAATCTTCCATTTGTTGGGTAGCAATTAAAAAATATTAGTGAATATATATATATATAGATAGATAGATAGTTACTGGTTTTATATATCTGCATGTAAGAAATGATTGTATATAATAGCTGCCGATGTTGTTGTTGAATGAAGAACTTACTCCCATGGGACATCACCCACGAGCATCCAGTCACCATCCTTATCTTCATAGGTTGGCACATACTCAGAGCTGTTAAGAAGATCCATCAACTTGCGCTCATTCATGAAGTCTATCATTCCTTGGGCCCCATAATTACCTTCACCAGTTCCAATATAAAAACTTAGTAAATACCATGAAAAATATTTTCATATTTTAGCTAATTTACGATCACAGGTAACAATCTGCAATCTTATATCTGAATGTAACAATCAAAACCAACCCGTATACGCGTCATTAACATGCATCAAGGATTTAAAACTTTATATTATATATAATAAAAAGTATTCCTTTTAGGTCGCTTGTTTTCTATAGGGTTACATACATATAAAATAATGAGGTTTCGACACACTTGCACAAGTGGTTGGAGAAGAAAGAAATAAATAAGAGAGAAGAGAAATCCATGTAAAGAAAAAGAACGAGGAGAAAGAATTTATAGTGTAAGATAGGTGCAGGGAATAGATGGTAAAAAACTAAGCTGCGGTTGATGGTATTGTGTTTGTGTGTGTGTGTGTGCATGACTCTCTTGCATATTATTAATATAAATTTCGGTCACATGGTTGTGTTAAAAGTGGTTTAAATAGAGAGGGAAAAATATGGATCACATGTAGTAGGCGTTATTGTAGTACTAACCCATGGTGAAGGAGCTGAACATTTTGGCCAAGGCATCAGATAACTCTTTGTAGCTTTTGTACATTGTGAGGTCCACCTTGCGAAGATAAGGAGCTCCGTCCATGGAAACTTTGACAAATGCCCCAGAAGCAGTGCTGCTTGTTGTCTTCTCAGCTCCATCCTCAGTGCTAACCTTCTGGGTCATCATGTTCTTTCTGTATGACCTCACTGGTGGCCAACCAACCACTTGAGCCCTGAAACACGTATATATTATTCCAAATCCTATCAATCTTACATACCTTCCTCATATCTCCCTCTTCTTTATACAGCAACTTGGAAAATTTTATACCTTATGCAAACTCTATATTCCAACATGCAATAAAGTTTAAGAAAAATATGTAATTAGCAGAAAGCAGAAAGCGATAAGAAAGTTGGTTTGGAAACATTGTAACTATCAGTTATTAGTAAAGTGAAAAATCAGGTTATATGGAACCCAGCAAGATATATTCTTGACACTTATCATGAAGAAAGAAAAGATTTGAGAACAGAAGCATGCAAAAAAAAAAAAAAAAAAACTTTAGCTACAAAAGCAAAAGGGGAAATCGCTTACTTAGCGGGCTGTTTGGTAGGATCCTTAAGGAGGGTCTTCTCCTCTGAGGCATTCTTCAGATTGTCGTTGAGATCTTCCTTGGTCTGCAGATTAAGCTTCAGATCAACTGTCTCAGAGAACCCTCTTTTCCCAGTAGCCCTTGGTGTTTCCACCTCAGAGCAGCCGCCACCGCCGCCGCCGCCTCCACCGCCAGCACCAGGCAGACCGAGGCAAAGCTCAGTCTCCTTGAGGTTGAGAGCATGGTCCTTTGCCAGCATAGTTGCCATTTGAGGCTTCTGAATGAACTGTCACAGCTTAGCAGCAGAGTATTTGAAAAAAAAAAAGGCAAAGAATAACTGTTGCGGTTTCACCTCTTTGAAAGTGTCTCTCCTTGTTTGTGTAGGTTCCCTCTTTCTTGTGTCCTCTTGTATTATAATGGTGCTTGGTTTGTTTGGCTATATAGATTAGAAGAGAGAGAAGGAGAGAGGGAGTGATAGCCCTCAATAATATAGGTTTTAGGAACTTGTGCTTGTGACTGCATGCCTGTGTCATATCATGTTTGGGACGAATAGCATGATGACACGTGGTGATATGTGGAACGTTGATCCTTGGAAGCAAAGAAGAGGGTAAAGCTTAACCGACTGTGATGATTTTTGGTGAGAGTTGTAATTTTTGATCACATGCAGAGCACTTGGTGTTGTTAGTTTTCCATCTTGCAGTGTCCTCTGGTTTGAGGACTGGTTACTTAGTTTAGTTATCTAGAATAGTGAATCTTGTATTTCTGTCTTCGCAAGAAGGCAAGCATACGTAATTTCCAAATTTCTTTAGATACCCTTCCCGGCAACCCTGCTTTCACCTGTCAAATTATTGGATCGTTTTTGTAGCTTTGTCTGCATTTTTCTTATTCTTCTTAATTATTATTTCAATCAATAAATCTTATATTCCCAACACTGTTCCATTGTTTTCCAAGAAAAGTCATTTTCCTTTCACCTTATGTTTTATATTTCACTTTAAATTAATCTCACGTCATTACCAAATAACATCAATATAGATTGGGTAAAGTACTATAGTAGTACCCGCCTTTCTATATTTCTATTTTTAAAAATACCTATTTACTAGCTTATCCAAAACTGTTCCATGCACGGATGCATTTTTCTATTTTAATATACTTTTATTTTTTGTTTTTCTATATAAAATTAAGGGATATTTTTTACGTACTTTTATCATTACTTTCTGACTATACATTTTTTTTTAATTTAGAGATAAAACAAATTTAAATTTTATTATTAAACCATTCAAGCATGATATTATAATTAAAAATATTAATATGTAATACAAACAAAAAACATTACAATATTCTTTAAGAACAAAACATAACTTTAAATCATTCAAACATAAATCATATTAACTTTAAAATGTTTTTTTAGCATAATTATTCTTGAATTTTAATTCTATAAAGTAGTTATTGAAATAAACAATTGTCAGGGTTATATTGTACTCATCATTAAAATTTAAAGATAAATATACCCACTTTGAACCATTTTTAAATAAGTAAATATTTATTGTATTCATTACCAAAATTTGATAAAAACTAGTTACGTATTGCATTAAAAAATAGCGCACATACTAGAAGTACATGTATAAATAAAAATTGCCTCGCTCTAGTTGGCCGTTGCAGTGACAGTGATGATGGCTGGCGAAAAAGGCAATAATGGTAACAGTGATGATACAATAATAATAATAGTAGTAAAGTAACAATGATGGTGAGTGATTGTAGCAACTGGGCACTGATGATAACTTTGACTTTGGAAGGATAAAAAATTGTTGAAAAAAATCTGGGTGATGATAGGAACTGATGGATCATTTTGACAGAAGTAATTAACAACTTAAAAATGCCACATTTAGATGCTAAACCAAAGAATAAATTTTAAAGAGATAACTAAATACTAGTTAGATAAAGTAATTAATAAGGTATTTATGATTTATGAAACATGTTACATTACATTATACAGTTAGTGATTAAGTTAATTAGAGCTAGCTGTATGATGTTGTTTATTTATGATGGTTACTATTGGTGAAGATGGATGGATGATCGGTTGTTATTGTCGAAGGTGGTATTTTGTTGGGATTGTGGTGGGCATGGAATTAAAAGTTAGAATAAGTTTGTAGTAAGAATTTAATTCCCTACTTCACTGAAACCACATGAACTGAAATAAGTGGGGTATTCTCTCCGGCCAATGCATCACACTGTCACCGTCCCCATTAAAAGTTTCTGCTTCAGGAGCTGCAAATTATGTAGTTTCCCCTTCGGGTGAGAATGGAGTGGCCACTGGTTTTTTAGCTTTAACAGATACATATTTTCGACCAGACCACAAAAACCATCACATGTTAAACAAATAACCTTGTTTCTTAAATATCTATGTAATTACAAACCTATGTCTTAAGTTTTTGCTTTCTGTCATGTAAGGATTACATTTTTCCTCTTGTTAATAGAATCCTCTAGTTAACAAATATCTCTACTTTTTATATATTTTCTGTTTCGGTAATGGATCCGGTCACACTCACCTACACATTTACTTCTCAGTCCTTCTAGCCGTCCGCTCCTCTACAGTCCGTTAGTTCCTAGTCCCCTTCTCCAAACAAGCCGGTCGGATACCGGTTAAAGATACTCCGACGCTCAAGTTAGAATTATGGCCGTTCGGTCTTAAATTCACAGTATTAAATGCTATTCAATTCAAGTTACCTACTTCTTACTGTTGACTTCTATTTATAATGTCAGTTTTGGGCCCGTGATTAAGGTTCTACTAATCACGGCCCAATGACACTTTAATCAAGGCCCAAAATACGTTAAACTCCTATTAAAGTTATATTACCTTGGGGTTCTCCGGTTATGACCGGTCGGCCATTGCCTAACTTTATTATTCTTGAGGCCGTCGGTATTACGTCTGGTGTCGCTTCGGGTCGGTCTTAAGCCGGACCGGGTGACCGGTACATTTTCCTTTTTTCTAGTTATTCTTTTTTATCAAACCTATCCTTGTGTGAATTTGTAGTATAAAGTAAATATAAAATTCACTTTACAAGCGAGTGGTATAAGATTGAATTAATATTAAAATCCAATTTTTAACCATGAGATAGAGTCTTTAATAGGTTTATTGTTTCACTTGCTGTCGCATTATCTGTTTATGTTTAATTTTGTATCTAAAATGTATATGTCTCTGCATAAAAGAGTGTATTAGAGTTACAGATTTCACCTTAATTAAATATGATGATTTCATAATATATAAGAATGTAAAATGGTGTTATGGGTTAAAGCCTTTGATGGTCTATTATTTTATCTGCTATCACCACTTCTTATGTCTAATTTCAGTTCTTGATGTGTGTGTGTGTGTGGGTGTGGGTGTGTGTGTGGGGGGGGTGTGTGTGTGTATGCGTGTGTGGGTGGGTGTGGGTGTGGGTGTGTGTGGGTGTATGTGTGTGTGTGTGTGGGTGTGTGTGGGTGTGTGTGTGTGCGTGTGTGTGTGTCTGTCTGTGTGTGTGTGTGTGTCTGTGTGTGTGTGTGTCTGTGTGTGTGGGTGTGTGTGGGTGTGGGTGTGGGTGTGTGTGTGTGTGTGTGCATGTCTGTGTGAGTGTGTGTGTATATGTCTGTGTGTGTGTGGGTGTGTGTGGGTGTGGGTGTGTGTGTCTGTGTGTGGGTGTGGGTGTGTGTGTCTGTGTGTGGGTGTGTGTGTGTGGGTGTGTGGGTGTGTGGGTGTGTGTGTGGGTATGGATGGGGGGGTTTGCTAATTTACGGGGTTTTTCAGTTGATACATTTTAGTATAGGTTATCAAAATTTAGGTTACAAAAATGTCAGAAAACCAACTTTAAAATCCAATGGTATTTTAATAATTTTAAATTAATTTAAAATAAAAAAATTAAAGGTAGCTATTAAAAATTCTGGTTGGTCCAGAAGTTATTAGTTTTTATTATATATTTTTTAAAAGGTAGTTTTTTTTTTTAAAAAAAAATAAGTAGTTGTTTTTTTAACCCAGACGGGTCTATAAACCCGGACGGGTTCTATAAACCTGAAGGGTTATATAAACCCAGACGGGTTCTATAAACCCTAAACCCTAAACTATTATATTTTTTAAAAGGTAGTTATTTTTTAAAATAAAAAATAAAATAAAAGGTAATTGTTTTTTAAAATTAAAAATAAAATTAAAGCTAATAACTTCTTTCGGACCAATCAGGATTTTTAATAACTACCTTTTATTTTTTTATTTTGAATTAAATTTTAAAATACCCTTAGATTTAAAATTGCTTTTCTTTTTTAACAGAGACATTTTTGTAACCTAAAACTTGATACACTTTGTTAAAATGTACCACCTTAAAAACCCCCTTACATAAATTAACAAACTTATATATATATAAAAGGAATGTATTAAAATTTAAAATCTCACATCAATTAAAAATAAAACAATATTTCATAATACATATAGGTCAACTGTAATGTTGGAATTGGATACAATTAAGAAAAATATTTTTTTTTTCAAATATAGGTCAAATTAGAATTATCTTAACTATTAATTAATATAGATTAATGGGTTTAATTCAAATTAAAAACGAAACTTACTATAGTAACTTCTTTTCATAATTTTTTTATAATTAACTTGTATCTTGACACTTTAATAAATTTTAAAAATTAGAATATTATTTAATTTATACTCATAAAAAAAGATTGTTTTATAGTATACTTTTAAATTTTATTCTAAATAATAATTTTATTTAAATTAAAATATTTACTTTACTAATTTTGCACCGTTTTCTTTTAAATTGAACTTTTTTTAATTTGATTTTCTTTTAATTTAATTATTTTTTAAACCAAAACAACTATCCATAAAAAAATTATTTAAATAATAAATAAAAATAATATATAATAAAATTGTAAAAATTACTTATATTTTACTTTTATAATTATAGTCGTTTATATGTAGTAATACTATAATAATTTTGTTATTTTTTATTATCATACAAATAGTACATATAAATGTGCATAATAGACGTGTTTTCACCCGTAGTATTTTAATAATTTAAATACTTAAATTATTTATTTATTTCTATAGGTTAACACATTGAATTAATTCAATTTTAATCCTAATCACGATGAGCTCTAATATGTATGAGAGGATTAACTCATTTTAGCAATCCGAATTTTATGTAAATAAGCTTATTTATTTAGCTTTAAACTTATGAAAAATAATTAAAATTTATAGTTAGATACATCTTAAGTTTACATTCAGTAAAATGCTTTAAAGGTATAGATGTAAACACAACAACAACAAAATCTTTAAATAATAACCAATTTTAGTGAAAAAAAAAATTTTGATAGAGTAATTTAGATATCAATTTATAAACCAAAAGTTATTATTAACTAAAATAGTTTCAAAAATTTATAATTAGTCTCTAAATTAATAATGAAAATAGTTTATATTATAAATTAATATTAGATACCAAAATTTTAACTATAAAAAAATTTGGTCTCTGGATTGGATTTTTAGTTAAAAGATTGGTGACTAAATTAGTTTTTAACATAGTTTTAGCTACACAAATTTGTCATTATTTAAGAGTTTTCTTACAGTGAAACTTATTAATAATAACTTGTAAGTTATATTTATAGTTTATCACTTTTTGAATTATGTTCATAATATTTTAAAGAAATTTATTATTTTTATCATTTATAATTTTAGAGTATCTGGATACAAACTTATACTTTGTTACACCGTTATTTTATTTTGAAATACGAGAGTATCTGTTAAATATATATAGAATAAAATTTGATTTAGATATTTTTAATAAATAAAAATGAAGTCATAAATAAATTAATAATTTTTAAAAATCAGGTTATGATCCAATGCTGATGGTGATATATTCGGGCTTAATTCCGTTATATTTTGGGCCTCGAAAGATTTCAATTCCTGGGTTATAGTCTCCCATTTCTTTTCTTACTTACGCCTCTTTAGAAACTTACATTACGATGCGGGGTGTGTTATGTGAACTTATTGAAAAATATTATCTATCAAATTTCTAGTAATTAAAGCCCTTTGAACTCAACACGTTAGTTTAAATTTTTAATACAATAATTTCCCCTTAAGATTAGCTGTTCTTATTGAAGAGTCAACCAAGTTTGACATACGCCATCTAAGTCACCATTTTCATATATATGAAAATGTGATAAAGTCAAAATGTTAGATCCGGATGATGAGAGTGTTAGATTAAAATACCAAAAAAACATTACCTTGGAGTCGAAGGAAACTCTTACAAAAGGAACATGCATATATGAGTGTTTTTTTTTAAAACTTGGATCACTCATATTCACTAATATATGGAGCATGCATAAAAGGTTGTTTCACGATGATACACGAGCCTATAAAAGTGGGAAGAACCTTGAAGTGAGTAATAACTTAACTTAAACTTTAGTTTGTTGTAACTATGAGTTTCTAACTAATATTAATGAGAAATAAATTGTTTAACTTGTTTGGTCAAAGACTAACTTAGCTTAAAATAATATTGAAGCAAGTTGTTTAAGATATTTCAGTAACGGATGATGATTTCCTTAAATCATCACCGACGAAATTGTTTCTTGTTAATTCATATATGTAGTGTTTGAAAGAAAAAAAGAAAAACCTAAAAGCTCTTAGAGTACGTATAAATTAATTATATTTTTCTTAAATAGGAAAAATTCATATGAAAAATGTTTATAACATTATATCTTTGGTGTGTTTTGTATTTTTCATCTGTTAAATAGAATAAATGGAGTACGAAGGCATCGTCCCCCCAATGAATCTGGTCGAAGTCCTTGTTTGATTTATAAAACTGGTGTAAGGCATAAGAGTAGCCACAGAAAATGCAATTAATTAATTAATTAATTAATTAATCCATGTTGTTTTGAGCCTCCTTACATTCCTTTCCGTTGGGCGTTGCAAAGAGAATAATAATATTATGATGAGGAGCAGAGCAGCAGTAATTAATAAGAAGAATCTTCTTATATATATTTTTATGATTTGTTAAGATCTGTAGACATTTATAGTTGATGGCGAGATTCTTGAGGGAAGGTTCCATGTAATGCATTTGAATAAAGAATTGGTGTTAGATCTGATGAGTGTGTAAAGATTAAGCAAATATAAGGTTGGGCAAAGAAAGAATGGTTTCCTTGAAAGGTCTTGTCGACAAAAAATAATAATGTCGATTAAAGATAAGACCAATTTATAATATATAAATAAGGTATAAATCTTATCGTATATATGTCTGTTTTGTAAAATTGAATTAAACTTAAAATTTACTTCTTAATAGCTAAATGTGGTAAGAAAATGATGATTTGGAGAATGAAAAGTAATAGTAAAGTGTTTTAGGGCATGGCAATGAGTTAGAGACAGGTCATATCAGAAAGAGAAGGAAACATCTAAAACCATAGTTGTGCCCTTGCCCTGTCAACATCTTTCATTGTTTCTTTCTAACCTAACTCAATGATATTCTAACCTATCCTCTTGGCCACATATTCTAAGAACTTTGCCCAGATCGACTTGTCCAAATAAAAACATACCCTTTTCATCTTTTACACTTAATGCACTCATTATCACCAAACAAACACAACCCCATGCATATCCTTATCTATTCCAGACCCTCACTCCTACGTTAGATAATATCCCATCAATTAAATTTTTAAGAAAATGTTGGTAATATAAAAAAAAAAGGTACCCTTCATTGTTACACTTAGGAAGTAATTAATTAAGATTATGTACTAAGAGAGATGTTAAATGTTGGAGCGGATTCACTTGAGAAATATATTTAAAGGAAGTTCAGCCTCAATAATATTATTACTCATGTTGGTAGGTTTTCGGACAGCGGAGACTGGTAGGGCACGAGCTGACCGAATACTTTTTTATCTTAAAATGTTTAGTTTATGGTCGGACAACGTAAAAGTGTATAAATAATATAGAAGCTGCCCAATTAATCTACCCATTTCTATAATTAATATTACCATTTATATAATGTTTAGCTATGTTTAGTAAAGGTTAAGATTTATTTAGTTTAATATCAAAGGGAAGACTAAAATTTTAAAGTAAAAGTACATGACAGATGCCTCCAAACAAAGAAATCTTAGATGTTCACAGTCAAATGCTTTCAATAATTTAGATCTTATCTTCATTTACTGTATAACATCTAAATAAAATGAATTTTGGGTGCATTTTTATTGGATTTGTTGAATTTTTTTTTTCTTTTACATATTTACATACCACCTAAATAGCAAGTAGATTAATCCATTATCTTTTCTTATATAATTGTTTGGTTGTAAAAATTAAAAGTAAAACTTGTCTTATATAAAGGAAACAAGGGAGAGTGAAAATATCTTATAGAAAATACTTTTTATTTCAATGAACAATTGTACGGAAGAGAAATTCTTATCAAGAAATTGTACGGAATTTTTTTTAATATATAAATAATAATATTCTTATCATATAAATTGATTTTAATAAGTTGAGTTAAATTTAAATTTTATTATTTTAATTTGATATTTGAATTCCTTAGAATATATTTTAATTGTTTACTTAATTTTAAGAAAAAAAACCTTATATATATATATATATATATATATATATATATATATATATATCATTTTGAGAAACTTTTTCATTAAAACATTTTTAGAAATTTTTTCATTAAACATGAGAGATTGATTTTGTTTTTAATAAATATTTCATATCGACTGAACACAAATTAATTTTAATGTAAATTAATATAGATTTTATTTTATAAGTTAATTTTATATGATTGATTTAAGATTAATATATATTTTTTTAAGATATATAAAAGTCATCTAAAGTTTATTAATACAATTTATTATTTATTATTGAATCTATCATATTATATATTTATTATTATATCGATTATCTATTAATATATAATTATATATTCAAGATGCAAATGTCTTTATGAGAGAGTGTAGAAGATTTATATAGATTATAAATAAAGTGACTACAAACTAAGGTAAATTTAAATTATATAAATTGTACAAATCTTAGTTGAATTAAATTTAAAATTCATTTTTTATCATTTTTAATAAGTCAAAATATAAATTATAAATCTTTAGCTTCACTTTTTTAATCTGGAACGACTTTTTAAATGAAAAGGTATGATTCAAATATTGTGTTTTTATATATCTAACATGTAAAGAATTAACTTTTGTTTTTCTTTTTCATAAGCTCTCGTTTTTTTTTATCTTCATCTATGTTTTATTTTTATTTATTTAATTTATTTAAATACTACTGAGTTTTAACAAATTCTATTTCTATTTAACTTTACTATAATAATTTTATTAATTTAATATTCTTTTGAAATTTATTGTTTTTGTCCTTTTATATTATTAAACATTTTTTATTTATTTAAAGAAGAGTGTATATGTAAACTTAATGGTTAGGTTGATAAAAAGTGAGAGTGAAACATAGTATTATGTTTTTCTCGTGCGGTTGTTGATAGGATCTCACCTCACATGGATACCACTCCATTTTTATATTAGAAGACATCAACTGCGCAATAAAAAGATAGCAAGTAACAATGTCTAGTCAAATCAAAACTATAATAGGCTTTCTTACATTATTTTAAAGCATTAATATTTTTTAGATGATTACAAACAGTATAATAGAGTCGTGGGAACGAAAAGTAGAGATATATAGTAAAATAATAATAAGAATAGAAAGAAAATGTGTGGTTATTATTATTTATTTAATAATGTTTTTGAAGGGAAGGGAAGAAAGGGGTTTATATAATCTTTACTGAAATCAAAGGAGATACGAATCAAGTAATGGCTAACAAAAAATCACCAAGCTTTGGAAAAGAAGATTACACGAATCATTTTGTGGTTAATGTGTCCAAAAAGAGTGATCTGGGTCTTAATATATTGGTTTTGTGAAAAGCATAAAGAAGAAAAGTTGGATCTTATGTAGTAATATATATATATATATATATATATATATATATATATATATATATATATATATATATATATATATATATATATATATATATATATAAATGAGAGGACTTAAAAGGTGATTTAATGGTAAAAGAGGAAGAGGTTTTGAATTTAATTTTATTCACTAATATTTATAATTTATAAGATTGATTTGACAAAAAATAAAAAAGAGTATGAATTAAATTTTTTGTGGATAGAAAAAGAAAATGTAGGAATGGATAAAAAGAGATTGATGAGTATATTTGAGAAGCAGTTTGCACATGAAGAGAAATGAGGTAGTGGTTGGGTTGGGTATGCATGTCATGGACTCCACGTACTGAAAAGTCACAGGTTGTCTTGATATTGTTGTCTCTCTCTTATTCATACACAGCTTTCTCCCAGCTGTTACCGCGGCTATTTAGACCGTATTTAGTATCCTTAACTTTATGTACTTCTACTACTATGTATCTCTTCTTCTATTTTTATAAAGGTTTAAATGTTTTTTCCATTGCTATGTTTAGAGGTGAATTTTTGTTTAGTATCCAATTTTACAAATGTAGACATTTAGTTTTTATGTTTTTAAATTTGTATCACTTCAGTCCTATATTTGGTAGAAACGGTGTTAACTTCACGCTTATGTGGTTGCACTTTTTTTTCTCTCTTCTGCTCTTTCTGCGACCTTTTTTTTTCTCTCTCTTTTTTATTTCTTTCAGCATTAATTACCTGACACATTTTTCTCTTTACCAACATATCAACAAGATCCTCGAGATTACTCTTGTTTTTCTCGTAAACGCACATCACAATGGGATTTCTACTGTGTTCAGGAAATCATCATCTTTACACGAAATAAACATATATCCACTGTAATCTTAATTTTCAACTAATTAGTTGTTTAAATTTGGATTTGAAAAGTCTCCTTATTTATCATCTCTCCTGTAAGTTCATAATCACATAATCTGACAACGGGAGAAAAATGCATATTATCCTTTCTATAAGATCATAATTACACCATGTTTATTCCCATGTCTGATAACGGAAGAAAAATGCAGGCTTTTCACAGAGGGGTTTGTTCAACTTTTATCCGTGTCATTTGATTTTTTTTTTTCACATTGGTAAACACTTGATATCCTCCATTGCTGAGAGTCACGTTACCATGGATTCTGATAAAAAAAATGAACAAGTGAAGGACAAGTTCCTATAAAATACTTTTGAAGAAGGAGAAAACAAATAATAGAGGCAAAAGATAGCAAGGTACAAGGTGTTCCAAACATACAACAAGGTGACATTATTTATTACTCAATAAAAAAATATGTATGCTCATTTGAGTTTAACTTTCCTATTTACTTTAGCTCACATTTAGTGTTCTATATCTTTTTATCAGTTGATTAACTATTCTTATTTTGTCATCAATGTCGGATAAAGGTTAGAGGAAAGACTATGAGGTGTGTAAACTGTAATATGAGAAGATATTATGTATCATGCATACGAAATTGGTATGACTTCTTTTCTCTTGCATATTTATTTGTTCTTTCTGTATCAATTGTAATGTTATGATATTGGATAAGATATAGACGAGGTTTATCTCTTGCCACCTACCAAGTCAGTGTTATTGACATATTATTTATGCTCTAAGAGATTGATTAACCAAATTACTGGAAAGAATTAAAATGGAAAGCCCATGCATGAATGACCTGCCCAGTTGTTTACGCATATGTTTAATACTTTCTATGAGAATTTCTACAAATTATATGCTATGTGTTTTAATTTGCAACCATTTCTTATGTTAGGGAGAAAAAGTCTTAACTGATAGAAACGATTCTGAGATCAAATCCTGGAATATTGCAATATTTGGCAATTTTGGTTTTGAATGATGATAACTTGACCAACTGTTAATCCTTGAATTATTTTTTGTGTCATTAGGTATCCTCATTTGGAAGAGGATGGCATTTTTGATTCATGTCCCGTGTGCCGAGGAAATTGCAACTGCGTAGCATGCTTGAGATCCGATGTACTTGTTAAAGTTACGTCTCCCCTTTCAGGATAAGGTTTTCTTGCGATTTTCTTAGTTCAACATTTAAAATGTTATCATTTCATTTGTGGCAGGAAATGAAGCAAAAAGCAAAAACCAAAGAAGATGAGCATGTTGAATTATCTGTGTATTTGCTGCAAACACTTCTTCCACATTTAAGATTGTTGGATGAAGAACAAATGATTAAGAATGAAACAGAAGAAAAAGGGCAATTTATTGTACTTAGTGGCAGGAAGACTGCATCCACGTAAGCGTGAAGTTAACGCCGTTTCTACCAACTTAACGGATAGGACTGAATTGATACAAATTTGAAAACATAGGGACCAAATGTCTACATTTTTAAAATTGGGTACTAAACAGAAATTCACCTCTTAACATGAGGACGAAAAAAGCATTTAAACCTTTTCTAAATCATGTTTTTCTTAACTCTTTTAACAACACTTTTTGTTGTTTATGTTTTCTTTACTAGGGTCAGCCGGACGACCCGAATGGTCGGTCCCTAGGAATGAAGACAACCGAAGTCTAAGAAGATTAAGGTAAGATGAATTTAATTAGAACTAATGTGGTTTAAGGCTGTTGGGCTGTGATTGAGTCCTAATTAGGACCACACTAATCCTAGGCCCATAGCCAACACTATAAATAGAATTCAAATACATGAGGTAAGTGGATTTATTTATTGCGCATTTAATATTGCATTCTGATTACCGAACAAACTAGTCAACTGACTTTGGCATCGGAGTATCTTTACCAGGTACCCTCTGAGACAAACTTAAACAGAAGAGAATGAACGAGTTAGGGACGAATGAGAAGAGGACGGTCAGTGAAAGATTGAAATTGTGAAGGGTTTGGATGACTCGATCTCACACAGAAAATTTTTGTATTTAATGAACGTGTAAAATTTTTAGTATGAGATATAAACATTTCTTTTATATATAATTTTTTTTATGTTCTCACTAATTCAACAAAATTTATAATCCACGATAATTGTCCTAGTGTTTCACGACGTCACTTATAATTAAATGTTATTCACTCTTAATTAAAGTTATAGATAACTCGTACAATTTTTGAGTTTTACATAAGTCATCTTATGTGTGAAGACGACTTACTTGATTGAGTCTAAAATCATTACTTGTCCGTATCATGGAACGACTTGACTTATTATCCACACCAATAAATATTAATTTTTTTTATATATTTACACAAATTGACTTAAAATTGCCCCCATTTCTTGATTACAAACGTCATATGAAGCTCAAATATACATACATACATATATATATATATATATATAAACTTTGATTGTTTTATCATCTGTATAATATTAAATTTTTGTCTTTTTCACTTTCTAAGGTTTAGCAGAAAGTAGTATATTGCTGATTAAATTATTAACTTGTTTTTTCTATCTTTTTCATTTCTTCCAAATAAGTACCATATCTCTTATTCATTGTATTTAATTGCGATAAAAGGGTGATAACGGAATAAAAAAATTACTATCATAATTTATTAAAACTTATAAGAATTTATCTTTGAAACTATATTTAGATTTATTAGTATATAAAAAGTATTGACATTTAGTGCGGGTGTAATTTTAAAATATTAATTTTACTCTTTAGAGTAAAAAAAAAATACACAAAAGTATAAAACTAAGTGGTTAATTATTTATTATTTAAAAATAATATTAATAAAAATATTTTATTTTTTAAAAATCTATGTATTTATCGTGGTTAATGTATTTTTTTAAAAATACACAAAAGTATAAAACTAAGTGGTTAATCTATGTATAAAACTGCTAAATATTTTATTTATCGTGGAAATTAAGACTATGCACTTTCTTATTTTTTAAAAATCTATGTATTGATTTTTATTAATTTTTAAAATCTTAGTATATGTTTAATATTTTAGCAGTATAGTTTAGATTTATAATTCATAAGGTAGAACTAAATATGATTTTTACGTTATTTTTTTATATGGATGTAGATAATTTTTGAATTTTAAATTAGCTACAGGTAATATCTGTTTTTTTTTTAATTATTTATGTGGACGGAAAAAATATATGCATAGCTGTTTATTGTTCTTATTTTAAATTACTAAAAATATTTAATTTATTAGACAATCTAAAAGAATTATATTAATGTTTTTTTTCTTTCGTACTTTATTTATTTTATACTCATTTGATATCTATATTCTTTTTGGAATTTTTTTAATATTTATTTAATTATTATTTCATATTTATATAATTATATTTTATATATAGATATATATATATATATATATATATAAATTTTTATATTTTATATTAGAAAAAAAATTTATTGTTTGACATTCTTTTTTATCTTATCATATTTCCTTCCACCAGTAAAAAAAATAGGTTTTTACAGCGCACATTATGCTACGGTTCACCAGAAACCGCAGCATAATGGTGCGCGGTGGCAGTTCTGTAAATAAGTCGAAGGAATATGCCGCGGTTCAGAGGGGAACCGCGGCATATACTCTAGTCAAACCATCCCCTTTGACCCATAACTTAAATAACAGGGGTATATGCCGCGGTTCACTGGGGAACCGCGGCATATACCCATGCTAATTTATTGCAGGGCTGACTCAGTCAGAGTAGTGCAGAAGTTACAGGGGTATATGTCGCGGTTCCCCAGCGAACCGCGACATATACCCCTGTAACTTCTGAACTACTCCATCAGTCAGATACAATTTCAGAACGTTACAGGGGTATATGCCGCGGTTCCCCAGAGAACCGCGGCATATACCCCTATAACGTTCTGAAATTCTCTGACTTAGTTAGCCCTGCAACTGTTATTCCCAAGAAGGCAGTTGGTGAGTCAGTTGTATTCAGGGGTATATGTCGCGGTTGCCCGCTGAACCGCGGCATATTCCCCCTGCTACCTGCTGACATTCCCCAAAAAGCAGTTGGGAGGCAGTTGAGGGAGTCTAAACGTTGGGGAATAGGCCGCGGTTCCCTGGACAACCGCGGCCTATTCCCTGGTCTGAGGTAATTTTAAAATTTTGCAGAGTATATGCCGCGGTTGGGCGCTGAACCGCGACATATAAGTTAAAAAAATTTCAAAAATGCCATTTCGTATTATTTTTTTAAAATGAATAGGTCGCGGTTAAGTGTAGAACCGCGGCCTATTCCCCCTTTATGCCGCGGTTAAGTGTAGAACCGCGGCAGATTCTCCTCCTGAAGTTAAAAAAATAAAAAACGCGAAACAGTTTCGTCTTCTTCGCGAAACAGTTTCAGAGCGTTTTGCTTCTTCTCCGACCCCATTCTTCAATTCTCTATCATTTTTCATCGTTTAAACTGCATTTTGTTCGGTGCATTTGCCATTTTTGACGTTGGGGAAGATTTTTGACCGATCAGAATCGTCATTTTCTACCCTGAGATCGTGAACTGCATTTTGTCGCGCCCATTCCAGGTACTTCCTTTATACCCTCGTCAAGTTTTCCATTAAGCCTCTATGTTTTCGTTTCTTGATGCATTATTTGTTGTGGCTTTGATCATTTTTGTCAAATTTGTTGTGGTTTCGGTTGTTCTTGAAGAGGCAAAGTATGTTAGCTTTTATTTAAATGTTTGATCGTTTTTTATCAAATATGCTATGAACTTTTTTTGTCAAATATGCTATGAACGTTTTGTCAAATATGCATATGTTGTTGCGGCTTTGATCATTTTTGTCAAATATGCTATGAATTGATAATTTAAATGATTATTAATTGTATGATTGTATGACTGAATTGATTGTATGATTAAATTTATAATTTTATATACAAAATTGTATAATTGTAATTTCGTCAAATTTAGGAATATGGATCGAAATTGGATTAATTTACCACGTATTCTTGCTGCTGCGATTGGACGAGCTGAGCACCCTGGACGTGTACGTGCTGCAGGTTCTGGAGTAGGAATTAAAGATTATTTTGGGAGCTCTTCTCGTCAGCGTTCATATTCATACAGCGATACACAATGGATGACAAAAGAGATCACAAAAAAGGTCCGAGAAGACCTTAGAGAGGAGATCAGGGCCGAGGTTAGATTAGAGATGAGGGCTGAATTCCAAAGCATGTTCCAACAGCAGTTTCAGAACATGCGCCCAGTGCCATCTCCTATAGAGGAACATGATATCCCTGCCCCTCCCACAGGTAAACTTAATAAACATTTATGTGCAATTATTTGTATCTTTTGTATAATCTAACATTTACTCTAACAGGGAGAAGCGGGAAAGGAAGTTGTTCCGCATCAGCCATCCCAGAGGATGACATGGACGATGGTAGTCCATGTCTGCTATACATTTTAGATGATACTGAGATGGTGCTGGTAGCTCGCGGAACAGAGTTTAGGTCAGCGACTGTATGTCATGGTATGCAACTATTAGTGGATGAAATGATCATATCAGATGCCATGGTTCCTATGTCCACGGAAGAGATTTTCACTGTGGAACAAGCATATAAGTCGTTTATCAGTTGGCCTAAATTTTTGGTTAAACCAGTTTCTGACCCCTCGGTATGAAATTCTTCTTTACACTTCTCAATTTTAAAGGTTTTTAATGCTCTATATTACTTATCTTATCTTTTCATGTAACAACAGACGCAGACGCAGACACAGGAGAAGATTCCTCTATCTGAGGAAGATCCTCTTGCTTCATTGCATCCACTTGCTGACATCCTTGATGAGAAGCCTTTGGAGGTTGAGTATGATGCTAATGTATTTGGGAGAAGCTCTGAGGTCCCAATATACCTTCATAGCCAAGATGTCCGTGAGCTTGCGTCGGGAACACAAGAGTTGAATATTTCAATTATTCAGCTATGGCTCATGTAAGTCTATGAGCAATTATTTATATATAAAATTGATTTATATATCAAGTATCCTTATATCAAAGTTAATTTTTGATTTCAGGTATATGTCTGGGGTCAGTAACAAGTTGGGGCGTTCAGATGATTATGGATTCGTTGATCCCCAATTAATTCATGAATCAAATTATTTTGAGCAGATCAACATGAATCTGATAAGAAGTTTTGCAAGCTGCAAGAAAATATACTTGTTGCCTTATATATCCGGGTAAGTGAACTTTGTTAACATAATAAAGTTCCATATGTGATTTTAATATTTAATAGTTACGTTATTATGAATTTCAGGCGCCATTGGCAACTTCTTGTTATGTCTATGCAAGACAACACTGCTTTGTGGTTCTGTTCATTGCACAGGCCTCTTCCCCCACAACTCAAACAAGAAATTGATTGGTAAGAACATCAATGTTTGGACTTTCTTTGTTATATAAATGAATGCTAAAACCTTTTTTTATAAACAGTTCTATTCCAGCAACTATGATGATGGGTGGGAGATCAATTGCTAACAATAGAAAGATTACTTGGATTTCTCTCAAGGTTTGACATATGCTAAAGCCATACTTTGTTATACTTGTTTTATTTTAATGTTATTCACTAACTATTATCAACTGTGATGATATATTGTAGTGTAACAGACAAAATGGGTCATATGAGTGCGGATACTATGTAATGTATTGGATGACCCATATTGTTCGTTCTCACATCACAAGGAGCTGGGAAACGGTAATATTTAACTTTAACAAATTTTGATTTTTTTCCCAAATGTTGAATTCATATACACTAATTAATATGAATTGTCTTTTGCAGAGATTCAAGACTACTACATCAGTTCCTGAGAAGCCACTACTATTCATTAGGAAGGCTGCTGCGAAGTCTATAATTAGATTATACAATAGCTCTTAGATTTAAACATTGCATTTGATTAGATTAGATTGTACTTTCTTAGACTCTGTACTTTATTTGATGTTGAAATACATTTGAACATGTCTTTGTTATGTTGAAATTGAATTTCTGTACATGTTTTTATATGCAGGTCTGTTTTTGTGGTAATGGATATCACAAAAACAGACCTGCAATTTTAAAAAACTGCAGGGGAATATGCCGCGGTTGTGACCTTAACCGCGACATATACTTTTTCGTTTTAATTTTTTTTTTTAAAAAGACATATGGCCGCGGTTCTTGCACTAACCGCGGCCTATAGTGGACACCTTTTGCTGCGGTTGAACCGCGGCATATAGTGGACAATTTTTTTTTTTTAAAAAAAGGACTTAGGTAGCGGTTCTTTGGAAAACCGCGGCATATGACGGAACTTATATACCGCGGTTGTAACCGCGGCATAAAGTCTCTGACTTACTACCGCGGCTGAATATGCCGCGGTTCGTAAACCGCGACCTATAGTGAAAAATAACCGCGGAAAAAGCCCCCCACTGCACTAGTGTTCCTCGTAAGACTTTAATGTTTCGTGTAGAAAAGAAGTATGACTACGTGTATGAATATTTTCATTCTTCAATATCAACTAGATGGAGTGAGAATTAGAATAAAATAAAAGTTCATACCTATTGAATTTGAAGATAAGGATAAATTTATGTTTTAAATATGAAAATGAATATAATTTATATACCTTATTTAGTTATTTTTAATAGTGTTCCAATATATGTAAGAAATATTATAATAATCAATCCCTAAGAACAGATAATCCATACATATATAGATATACAATTATATTACACTTATTATTGAAAATATATTATAATATTAAAATACTTATAAAGGTTCTACACAATTAAAAAAATTATTTAGATTGATGAATTGTACAATAAAGTTCTAAGTCTATACATTTAAGATTATCCTAGAAACTACACCACATCAACACCATCATCTTATATTGTATTAACCGCTATATTATCATCTGTTCACAGATAATGACAAATAAGAGAACATATACAAAAATAACAAAGAAGAAAATGGTAAGCTAATATACAAAAAAAAAGTATTTATAAACAGATTTAGAGTTATATGAAGACTCATACAATACTTGTTTATCCGGATACTGTTGATATCAAACTTTGATGAGTTATGCACTTATGGTGTTGGAATAACTTGATCACCCAAGTTACTACACACAAGGTTAGCTTGTCAACCATCTTTGGCCAAGGTAAAACCCCTATATTAGGATCTCTTGCACCTCTCACCACATATCTCACCCTCCTTTACTTGAGATTAGATGATTATTAGAGCGATAGACTAATTCTCAATATTGAATTCATATATCGATACATACAATAAAGATATCACAACTAATGCTCTTTGGATTAGTACTAACTATTCTCATATGAACATCATAAATCAACCATCATTTTAACATTTACAAAGTTACACATTAAACATACCAAATGAAAACCCAAGCAAACAGAGTTAGACTCTATTAATCTCATTTAGCGAGAACATTTATTCGCTCAGTGATTAAAGTCTTTCACCCAACGAGATCATCACTAGAACTCAAAAAATTAAATTCTTCCAAAGTCGTTCAATGAGACTTGTCTTTCCCAACCACTGTCAAATCAATGAACTATTTGACTTTGGTCTCGCCTAGTAAGATTATTCTTGACCAATGACCACTGAATCAATAGCTCTCTAACTTTAACTTCATCTAGCGAGTATATTCTTGCCCATTGACTGCCAATTCAGTGAACTTTTTGACTTTGATTTCACCCAGCGATATTATTCTCGTCCAATGGACCACCTAGTCATTAACTATTTGATTTTGATTTCGTGTAGCAAGTGTATTCTCGTCTAGCGAATTTACATAATTTTGCAGAACATAATTATGTAAATTTATGTCATTTTAATCCTAAAAATAAGTCCAACAACAATCACAAATGTAGAAACACGCCAACTATCGAATTGTACAATACTAAATTCATCTTGCAATTTCAAGTAAACAACATACCCAATTTTAGAATACAATTCATATAAGCCAAATTAAATCCTAACTTAACTTCACATCATATTTCATTAGACAACTCAATCACACAAACCAAATATCATACAAGCATACAATTATCAATTATAATATATCTATTCACTAATAAAAGTGCAATTAGCTTTCCTTACTTAAAAGATATACTAGAATGCTCATTAGCCCTAAAAACACCTCGAGACGCACAAAAAATTATATTTATCCTATGAGCAGCACAAACATGATCAGGACATACTATTAGGATCACTGATTAGCAGATACTAGAAAATAAAAAGAAATCAAATCCTACATGCGAGGAAAAAGGATGACATGCAAATGAAGAACAAACAGACTAAGAAGAGGAATAAAAAACTAACTTACTCTATTAAAAAAATTGATCGAACATAAGTGAAATTTCTTCTGCAAAGATTACCCTAATGTTTTTCGATTTTCAAACATATGAAATGACAATGAAAAAATCTATAAAAAAATAGAGAAAACTCTAAAGAAAATATTTTTAAGGAGATATATGTTTTTATAAAAACTATATATATATATTTTAAATTTGTAATATTGAAACAATTGAATCTTATTATCTTAAACACACTATTAATTTTAAAATATGATTTTCTAAACTAATACTTTTCTAAATTATAAAATACTTAAAGATAATAGAGATAAAACAATGTTGTGGATTATTTTATAAATTTTATTTAAAGAAAATAGAAATCATTATTTCAAAATTTATTTTAAAATTAAATATTAAATATAAAATTGTGCAATATATATATATATATATATATATATATATATATATTATAGATTACTTAAAAATTATGATGACTTGTAATTATATCTATTCATCTATATTATATCTTAATACGGGAATGTAGCTAGTGTAAGCTATATATTTATGTAGAAAAATTAATAACGACTTTTGAAAACATTAAATCTGAAAAGGTGTAGTATTTCTTGTCAATAATGGTATTATATTTCCGTCCTTTTTTTTCCACTGAATTCCGAAACAATTTATAAATCTAAAAACAATTCTTTGCACTTTCCTTTAAATTAGTTGAAAGAAGCAAATATTGTGGTATTAAAAGAAAGTAAAAATTATTCTTTTGTGGAGTTAGCCCAAGCAGAACACAACCTGCAAGACTGAAATACATGTCAATTTAAAAAATCTCTGACTAATGAGTAATGACCACGTGGTCAATATCATACTGCTGTTTAAACTATATAGATATATATATAAAAAAAAATTGTTACCAATCTTCTGAATATCCAGGAAACATCCAAATGCATTAACAACTGCATTTATGATATGTCGGTTGAGTCATACAAACCTCAATTTCAACGTGGTGACGAGGGAGGAAGCTACCGTGAACCATTTTAAAAAATCCTCTATCTTTCATCCACCGTAGGATACAGTGAAGCAAAATCTCACGGATATAGTCTATCTCACCTGCTAAGTGGTCCATCCTAGCCTTCACCTTTTCATTTTACTATTTATTATAACCTTTGGGAGAATATAGCAATAATGCATTTAATATGAAAATAAAATTAGATTAATTGAAAATTTAAATGAAAGTAATAAAATGTATTTTTTTTAGAAGGAGAAATTAAGTATATTCTGTGGACGATGAATTGAAGTAGTAAAGCAATGTATTTTAATTTGCAAACACCAATTGTCATGATTGATTAATTGAAAAGATTTGAAAGTAATAGTCCAACATGGGAGGACAGTTTTGATAGACATGTCTGTTTCTTTGGAAATCTCATTAAAATCTATAATATATTTATCATCTATGCCCTTTTCACCAAACCTAGTCACCACACTCCTTATTATATATATTATATATATATATATATAGATAGAAGAGTTTCTCTTAGAGCCCTCTGTACTAAAAAGTTAATTATGGTTGTTAATGGTGCTTAAAATTTCATCTTTATGCGTAGACACTGCCATTATCATTGTGTATTATTTCATTCTCAAAACCTACTCACTTCAATTACTTCTAATATAAGAATTTCACTATTAGTAATCTTACGCCTGACTAAAAATAAGTCCAAGAATTAAGTTAGATTTAAAATCAATTTCCAATACCTATTTTAATTATTTAATATTTTAAATAGGGTTTGATTTAAAATGCAGTAAGAGTAAAATCATTTTATACTATTTTTTAAAATATTCGATGATTTTATCATGATATACGAAAATACATTAAATCTGTGTTATATATTGATATACAAATATTTGTATAAATTACTCTCCTGAGTCAACAATATGAACGAGACTAACGTGGAGTATATACGTTTAGGTACACCAATAGTTCGTTTAAATAATTAATTAAAATAAAATAAACTCTTATGTGTATTTAAACGCGGATTTATTTAGCTCACTTGATCAACTCGTAGGTTACGTGTTCGGTTTTTGTGTTAATATGAGTTATCTTGTATTTATTTTTATACTCTTTTTACTGCAGAGGGATTGTTTAAATTAATATAATACTGATATATTTTTTATTTTTTATTAATGGTAAAATTGATTTTCTTATCTTTGAAATACTGTCATAAATATTCTATATTTTAATCACCTTTTAGAAATTTCTGTGTTTTTATTTTCTTTTGATTTCTCAACCTACTTTTTACATATAACACTCCAGATTAGTAGAATTAATATGCTAATTTAAAACATTTCATAATTGCCCTTAAACATAAAAGGCTAAAGTATACACTATGTATTACATATTCTTCTATATATTACATAATTAGGATTTTCAAAACATAATTCCTAAGCAAATAAAGAGGAAGTGAGTGCAATAAAAAGCTAGCTTTTAAAAAGACATAAACTATTGTAAGGTTATCTCACAATTTTGGGAATTCTCATATGCACTATGTTCCATGTTTTCCTTAAATTACACTATCATGACAGAAAAAAAAAAACGCAACCACAAATCATGTAAACTAGTTATAATGATTTAAATAGAATTTACAAATCAAACATTCACAAACAAAACATATATTCTAAACACATATATTTAAAACAACTATTACTCATATTTGTATGGGCTATTATTTTATGGATAAATGGATAAATGTTATTTATGAGTTTTAATGGTTTGAATTTTATTATCAATTACTATTTTATTTAACTAGATTTATTAGCATTTATTCATATTCTACTTTTCTTTACCAATGAATACTACTTATTTGCATGACAAAAAGACAAAAGCACAACAAAACAATAATTTATATATAATTATTTTGTCTTTCATATTATCTTTTAAAATATTGATATTCATAAGTTTCAAAGATCCTTAATTTGTTGAGAGCAATGAGATTAAAGTCTATAAATTAGTGGTAACAATAGACATCCGTAATCATATGAATGATGATTCTATGAAACAAAGTTATTGTTGACTAAAGTACACCAAATTATATGAATAAATGTTATGTCTTATTCCTATGATGAAGTGTACTATAAATTGTGACAATAATAAGATTGAAATAGATGCATTATCATGTTCTTTTATTTTTCAAAAATACTTCTTAATAAACTCAATGATAATTTTTTTAGGAATGTGAGTCATAAATCACCCTATTGAAGGTTTACTTAGTGAGTGTGATGGTGAGACCTTTGCTATGAAACATGAGAAAGTTTATAAAGTGATACCCAAGAAAAAAGATACACGTACAAGTATTTACTAAAACCCAATTGCAGGGGATAAGCTCAATATAATTAACTCTCATGCATTTTTTAATGAAAGTTTATATGTTTTTCCATTTCAATGTTAGTATTTGATTTCTATGCTTAATGCTTGCTTTGGATTGATCACACATGCATGAATTATGGTTCTTGATGTATTGGCAAATATAACTTGAACTTAGAACTGAAATTGAACACCTAATTGATGAAATTGAGTTGTTTGTAAATGCATGAAAATGAAGTGGATAAACTCTAGTCTTGACAAATTGTAAATACACTATATATGTTAAATTCCTTGTACACCAACTGTTTGATAAAATACCAATTTATTGTGTTGTTTTGTGCACTTTGATGCCTAATTGAGTTATAAAAGGAATAATTGCTATGTGTTGCACAAGTTCCTTGGAAGAAAACGATATTTATCACCTTTAGAGATATTCCACCAAGGTTGTTTCTATAAAGGAATTAAAAAACAAGGAACTACAAACTTATTTTTTATCAAATTGATTGGTATGAGTGAGTTAAGTTTAAAAAAGATTTTATAAAGAAAAAATAAGAAAAATAAAAGAAAGGGAAAGAACGCACGAATGGGATTAGATGCATAGACGTACATGGATAGAGACCAAAAGGACAAAGAAACATAAACAAAATGGGTTGGGTGTTGGAATTGGGTAAGTGTGTGTCTCTTTCTGTACCTCACTTTCATTCTTTTCACTCATCACATTGCTTTTACATTAAAACAATTACATTGCTAATAATATTTTATTTTATAAAAGCTCATCAAGAACAGAAAATAAAAATCTAAAAACCATATTTTCGACAAATGTTGTACATACTCTTTCATTTATAGGATGTGCATGCTATTAATTAATATTGCACGTATATATAACTTATTTCTTTATTTAAATTTGGCAAACTAGTTCAATTTTTTTAAATGGATATGAGAAATACACCTGCAAATTTTGATAGGGTAGAATTGAATTATCGAAAGAGGGGGAAAGGGTTTTATGTAAAACAAAATGGTGGGATCGGTCTCTTGGAAATGTCATTAGTCATTTTGGTCGGATATCATATCATTATGAAATTATTGCTATGTCTCCACACACTTTTAGTTTCAAACCCATTTCAATCACCTAATCCAATGCATTTCCCACTTGCATAACATTCATTGAATCCTAATTCCAAATACACCACCTTTACAGTAGCAAAAAATTCACATTTCCCTCCTATATATTTCCACCTTAAAATATAATTTTTATTATTATAATAGTTATATTAAAAAAAATAAAAACAATTAAAATAAAGATAGCAATAAAAAAATAAAAAAAAGTTTAAAAATGTATAAATAATATTAAAATTTTAATTAAATTAAATTAAATAATTATTAAATTTTAAATAAAAAACAAAATTAAAATAAAATTATTGAATATCGAAATCCGTCAACATATTTTAACGGATTTGATATCCGATAAACAATTTTTTTTAAAATTTAGTTTTTTCTTTAAAATTTAATGATTATTTAATTTAATTTAATATTTTAGTATAATTTAATATATTAATTCAAATTTTAAATAATTATTTTTATTATTACTATTTTTATTTTGAGTATTTTATTTTACATTTTTAATATAATTATTATTATAATATAAATCATATTTTAATAATTATTAAATATAATAATATATTACATAATATTAAAATTTTAATTAAAGTAGATAATTATAAAATTTAATTAAAAGAAATTTAGAAAAATTTGTTTATTCGAAATCCGTTAACATATGCTAACGAATTTGGATATTGGATTAACAATTTTTTTAAAATTTTATTTTTTATATAAAATTAAATAATTATTTAATTTTAATTTAATAATTAATGTAATTTAAAATATTTAAATATATTTAATCAGATACTATATTATTGTTTTTTCTAATATTAGAATTTTAAATTAAATTAAATTGTGTAATATTAAAATTTTAAATTAAATTTGATTATTATTAATTTTAAATCTAAAAATGAAATTTAAAAAGTTTATGAATTGGATTTTAAAATTGGTGTAGATTTCAAAATTTATTAAAAGGGTGAAGGGTGACTTTAATAAAAAGAGAAAAAATTAAAAAATATTGATTAAGGTTAAAATGAAATTTTTGGAGGTTGAGAGGCTAAAATAATTCCGTGTTGCCTCACTGATTCTCTTAATTACAAATTTTTGTTATAAATCTAAAAAGAATTACAAATTATTTTTAATTCAAATATAAATAAATTTCACTCTAAAATATGTTAAACTCCAAAAATAATTCAAAATAAAAAAATACCATGCAATCTAAACATAATGCAAAAGCAAATACAAAAAGTGAACTAATAAGTTTTTAATATTAATCACTTTTGTGTTACTTATCTATTTATAATATTAGAGTCTTGGATAAATCCATAATATTTTTCTCTTTTTGAAACATCTTTTTCTTTATCTCTATCTACAATACAATATAAAATATGTTAACTAATATTGAAACACAAAATAATAAATAATTAAATTAAATGAGGTGAATTGGTGAATCAACTTGACTCACCACGAATTCAACTCGAACAAACTGAATTTAAGTATACCGGGTTAAAAATGAATCCATATAAAAAATTTCATTTTTTTTTCAAACTTAATCTGACTTAAAAGTTGTGAGGAACCAAATTGAGTTATTGATTCTAATCCATTTGGAGAACAATGTTATTTTGTGCGTAAGTTCATCATTTTATTTTTAGAAAAGTAAATTTTCCATAGTGGTTTAATTTCACCATAATTTATAACTTTTACATTTATTAT
Source organism: Vigna mungo (assembly GCA_036885675.1). Lineage (NCBI taxonomy): Eukaryota > Viridiplantae > Streptophyta > Magnoliopsida > Fabales > Fabaceae > Vigna > Vigna mungo. The sequence goes on along the minus strand of CP144692.1, from coordinate 38,416,636 downwards.
CTATAGAATCACGTGAGAGATTACTTTTTACTAATTAATGCATAATTATAAAAGTGGTATTTTTTTTTTATGACATACAGTTTTAAGATATATAATTTTAGTGTGTATATATGATGCCGTTTTGTAGCATTAACTACACAAGTACTTGGATCTAATGGAGCCACGATGTCATCTTGGTTATCATTAGTTTTTGTTCTGAAAGTTCTACAGATAATGTTGTTTTGCATTGAAGTTTATTACTATTAAACATCACCTTCGTTTTAATTAATTTTGTCTCTTGTCTCCAAAGTTTATATGTGACTTAAGCCGTTAGGCGACCATTATCAATTATGAATCTCCCAACATGTTTGACTTAATTCCGGGAGTTAAAGCAAGGTCCCATATATGTTTCATGTTTATACGAGAAACACAATCTATTCATGCACGCATATTCAACAAACACACAGATAAGATAATTAATATCTACCACTTAGATAATGAAAAATATTTATCAACTAATTATAATTAAGTGCTTAACAATGACACATGTCCATGTATTAACTAACAAAATATAAGAAAACAATGGAAAGAAAATATCTTATTCTGAGATTAGTCAAACTTCTTACCAGATCGATTATAGATAAATTTTTAGAAGATTCCTCCATAACACATTTTGTGTTTGTTTTTCTTGATTTGAGAGGTTCAAGTTAAATGAACATTTTTAATCTTATCCCTTTATTGTCTCTCTTCTTCTTCTTGTATATAAACTCATCGAGGAATATTTTTCTTTCTTTTTATTCCATCAGCAACAAACATATTATTAATAGTTAAAGGAGCGTTTACCTTAAATTACAATCTTATTATATTCTACCAAAATATGTTTCTCGACCCACCCTTTCCTATACAGATTTTGATTTTACATTTTCAATCTGTATATTGTTCTATGCATAATAGTCATTTTTTTTTCCATTTTAACCTCCCATACTCCAATATATCTTCTTGTTTCTCATATGTCTTCCAGTTTTTTCCATTTGTTGGTCCTGTTGGTTACGAAGCTTCCATATCACAATTATTTGACAAGATGTAAACACTCCATTAAGTACCAATTTGAATAAGAAAAAAAAAATTAACACAGATTTTTTTTACAACATTTTCATTACTTTTTTAAATATTTATTATTGTACCGTTGTATTCTAAATTTAATAAGAAAACGACACACGTGAAAATGTTGTAAAAAAATCTATTAACATATTTTTTTAATTAAAATAGTATTTTAAAATAGATTTTTTTTGACAATATTTTAATATCCTACATATATTTTTTTTTATTAATTTAATACATATTTATTATTATACTAAGATACTCTAAAAGAATTATACATATATATTATGTTAAAATGATGTAAAAAAAATGTTAACATATCTTTTTCATTTTTAGTTGAGTTACTGTAAACATTTCTTAAACATCTGGTTTTCCATTTTGAAAATCACTTCATTCCTCACATTAGGACTGAGAAAATAATTTATCTGTACTATAATATAGTTAATTATAGGTTTAATGTCTCAATAGGTTCTTATATTTTCGCCCAGAATCTCAAATAAGTCTTTTTCTTTTTTGGCGTTTCAATTAAGTCCTTATTTTCTTAAAATTGAATCAAATAGGACCTTTCCGTCAAATTGAGATGACGCCGTTAAGAAGGGTATCTTGACCGTATAGTTTTTTATTATGTGGCATTGAAAATGTGACTGAATTGTATTTTTTTAATTTTTGAATTAAAAAATAAGTATACTCTGTATATTTCATTTTTTAATTTAAAAATTAAAAAAATACAATTCAGTCACGTTTTTAATGCCACGTAATAAAAAGCTACACTGTCAATCTATCCTTCTTAACGGCGTCATCTCAATTTGACGGAAAAGACCCTATTTAATTCAATTTTACAAAAATAAGGACTCAATTGAAACGTAAAAAAACAAAGGAACCTATTTGAAATTCTGGACGAAAATAGGACCTATTGAGACATTAAACCTTAATTATATTATATTATACTAAAAAACTGATTCACTTTTACTTAAAAGTTTAGTATACTATTTTATGATTCAGTTTTTAAAAACTGAACTTAAACAGTTAAATTAATGTGAGACCTGTATCTACTCTTTCCTCTTCTGTTCAACTGCAAAAAACGTTATTTAATAATAAAATATTAATAAAAGAAATCGTTCACATAAAAAATTAATAATTAAATTTTTAAGACAAAATTTTTTTACCACAAATTTTTATATTTTTTTATCATAAACATATATTACTTTTTAAATAATATTATTTTAAATAATAAAAGTAAAATATATATTTTTAAAATTTAATTTTATTAAATAATTAAGTAATATAAATCATAAAATAAAAAAAGACTATATAAAAAAAATAATACTTTAAATATATTATATTCTTTAACATATTATTAAATATGTAAAAGTATGTTAATTTTTTTTAATGATATTAAAATGTGTGTAAGAGCACACACTAAAATAACTATTTATTTTAAAAATCAACTTACTTTAAAATAAATATCAATATTATTACTTTTTAAATGATAGTATTTTATAGACTAAAACTAAAATATATTTTTTAACGTTAAATTTTATTAAATGACCATATAATGAAATATCATAAAAAATATTAATATAGCAAAAATAATTAATATTATAGAAATATCAAATGACAAAAAAATTAACATATGTTTATTAAGGCTTTGTTCTTTTGTAGTAATTTGGGAGAGATGATTTGGGGGAGATGATTTGAGTGGATTTGAGGGTAATTTTTTAGTTGTTTTTTTGACTAGATTTGTGGGTAATTAAGAGTGAATTTGGAAGTAAATTAAGTGAAAATTAGTGTAAGATTTGATTGATGTGACAAATTTAAAAAATTAGTTTAATTGGTAGAAATTAAAGATTACCAAAATGCCCCTGACTATTAAAGTGATATAAAATGTTATTTATTAATGTTATATTTAATTATAAAAAAGTTTATAAAAAATAAAAAATTAACATTAATTATTAAAATTAATTTTAATATTATACAAAAAAAAATTTAATAAAATAAATTTATTTATATCCTAAACAAGTTACTACCGATTTAATTAAAAAAATCATAAAAAAAAGTTAGAAGATTACAATAAATAATTTCATAATATGAACAAAATGATATTAAACTATTTCAATAATGTTTTTATGGAGTAAAGGGAGGGAGTAATATTTATTGAGTCAGGTCTAGATTTTTCTGGAATTCTTCACTGTTTACCTTTACATTCCCAAACCCTCCAAACCTAACACCATTTCTCTTGGACCCGCTGAGATTTGTTTGTTACCTCTGCCACTTATTAAGCAACTTTTTCCCATATTTACGAAGGTAGGGTTCTATTCAGAGACCCTTCTTCTTCATCAACCATGGAATAAGAAGGTAGGTTTTGTTCTTTGTCCACATGCGTAATTAATTGCCTTGGATCAACCGGAGATCGAGAAGGTTCTGAACGGATATCAAAGCTTGCCTCCACCTCACCTCCTCCAATCTCATCCTCCTCCGAAACTCAAATTCCTCTTAACCTTGCCTGCAACTCTATCTCCACCTCTTCTTCTTCAAAAACTCCAGCCCCCTCCACAACGCCCACTGGTCCTTCTTTCACCTGCAAAACCAAAGAAACAAGTGAGATAGTCATCAAAACGAAGATCTCAAGCCATCAAAACGAAAATCTCTTGGACTGGAATCAAGTATGAAGCAGTGTATTCGGTTACACCTAGTCTCATAACCGAATACGAGGTGCTGAAGCAGTGATGACATTTGACGAAAAAGCAGGGGCAACAATGACATTTATCAACAAATCAGCTTAAATCATCGTATTTCAGCGAGATATAAAAAAGGTATCAATCTCGCAAATCATCTCAAATTCTTCCTCGCTAATCGCTACAAACGAACATGAATATCTCACAAATCGTCGCTCGCAAATCCTTTTGAACAGTATTTTCCACTCATACGTAAGAGTAACTTTTCTAGTATCATCTTTTATTATATTATAATAATTAATAAATATTAGTTTAATTTTTACATAATAAAATATAAATAATAAATAATTAATTAATAAAACAGTTTTATGAGGCAACAAAGTTTTATGAGGCAACAAAATAAATATAAATAAAAAATTATTTTAAAATAAGTAGATAAAAAGATAAAATAAGTTATATACACATATAAAACAAAAAAATATAAATAAAACATTAAAAAATAAATATAAAAATAAAATAATATTCATGACAAAATAAATATAAAATAAAAAATAAAATAAAATAAAAATAAAATAATTTCCAGAAACATATAATAATGAAAGAAATATAAATAAAATAGAAGATAATAATATCAAATAATTAAAAAATTAATTTGTAAGGCACTTATGAATAAAATAAAATAAATATTAAAATAAATTTCAATTAAAAAGAACACGTATTGTTATACTATTCAATTTAAAAACTAGTACAATTCAGTTTAAAATTAGTATAATTCAGTTTAAAATTAGTATAGTTAGTAGTTTAGTTCAGTTTATATTGTAGTTTAGTACAATGTAGTATAATTCAGTTCACTGCAGCAGTTCATTTCAGTTTGTCTTAACTGTTTTACAATTCAGTTTAAACAAATTAATTTTTAGTTTAATACAGATTTTAAGTACACTTCAATTCTATTTGTTGACCCCTACCTCACACACTACAAACAATGTGCCCACATACTCTTTCAAGCTAAGTTCCTTTTTTGCTCAAACTAGAAAAGTTATGTTGTAAAAAACGGTTTGTTATACTGTTTCTGCTCCCCTAATCATCTATTGCAAGAATTCCATACTAGACTCAGAATTGGACAGTTTAAAAACAATGTTCACTTGTTTCATGTACAACCCTACACATTACACACCGTTGCGACTCTATCTAGGCCCAATCTCCATGTGAAATGAATTGCATTTGGTATCATTTTCATCTCCCATATTTCACTGACAAACTTCCCACTCAAACCATTCTCCACCTGAATCTTCGTTTCCATATTCGTTTCCTGTCCATGTTCCCATACTATCCCAAATGAATGCTCTGAACCATTTACAAAATATATATTTATATATATTGTTGTTTCACATCTGCATCACATATTTAATATTTTTATCGAAAACTCAATAACATGTTACTTGTTATCGTGTATTCAAAATCTGTCTTTTTGACAAATATAGAGCATGAACTTTTTTTTACTACATGTCTTTCAAAAACTTGGTTAATTGCTGAATGTTTGCATCAATAAGTTTGTCTTTATATATATATATATATATATATATATATATATATTGCGTCTGTGATGGCATGCTGATCAATTTTGATGTGTCTTCCTCGTCCACATTATGTGAAGTCTGCTTTCCTAGATGCAGTTTTCAACTTTTAAATCCTAATCCTTTCACTAAAAAAATACCATACTACCAATTAAAGAAAAAACGTTGGTAAAATATCATTTATCAATAAATTCTATCGATTGAAGAAAAAAACATTTGTAAAAGAAAATTTTCATATCATTTTAGAATTTTAATATATTTCCATAGATAATAGATGCATCACTAAAATGCATTCATAAAATCCATTAGTAATATAAATATTTATTATTGACGGATATATCTATCAATAAATTTTGTTAATAAAATAAATACGAAAATTTTCACTTTTATTTTGATCATGTTGTGATAAAAATCATTAAAAAATCATCAAAAATGTCTTTAAATATTTCAATAATTTTTCGCTAATTAAATTTGTTGAAAATCCAATATGTTAGTGATTGAATTTTTGAAAATTTGTCGATAATTGTATTTTTTAAAACTCATTAATAATTCTATTAGTAAATGGGTGTTGATTATTTCATTAAATTTGATAACATGTGCTTTAAATAAAATGGAGATGAGTGAGAGGAAGAAAAAAAAGAAAATAAAAATGTGGAAGAAAAGCTAGAAGAAGATGTTATTATAACTACGAGTAGCGTCCACGATGAGGTGACTCTAGTGGTGACAATGACTTAAGAGATAAAAAAAAAATAGGAGGAAGAAGGGACGAGAAAGAAGAGAAGAAGGATAAGGAACCAAAAGTTATGGTCAATGGTGACACTGATGACATCAATGAAGGAAGAAAGAAAAGAAAAAGGAAGATGAATAAGATGAGGAAGAGAAAGAAAAAAAAAACAAATTATGATGTTTACTGATCAATTTTATAGATTGAAAAATTTTATCCATAAATTATAGTCAATGAATTTAAACTATTTGTAATTATCGATAATAATTATCACAAATTTTTAAACATTTATAATTACTACAATTTTTTTATCCATTAAAATTTATCAACAAACATTTTGTTGAGACATTTTTTATCGTCAATAATTTTGTTTTATGGATATTTTTTTTTCTTTACTGACAAATTTTGTCCATATATTTTAAATCACATTCATATATTAACAAATTAAATTACTTATAGAGTTAATATAAATGCAACTAATTAATGTAAATCTTAATATAATATATTATCCACAATAATAAATATAAAATTACTAAGTAAACTTTCAAACCTTGAAATCTTGTGTAAGGATCATGTACCTCCAACATTATAAATTAAACTAATTATCTTCAAATACCTTTTAGTAAAATTTGGGTAAATTCTTTTTTGGGCTTCTCAAATTTTCAAGACCTATATATTTTTATTTTTCAAAATTAAATTTGACCTTTGTTTTGCACCCTTCGAAAAGTTAACGTACTCCTCCTTCTTCATTTAATTTTTTTTTTCTAAATAAACCTTAAAAGTAAGCATTTTTTTGTCTTCTTTATTTTAAAAAAAAAAATTACCAATTAGTAATGATAATTTAAATATATATTCTACGAAATATGTATTTGAATATATCTTTTTTCGCTAGATATAGTAATCTTTTACTGACTGAATGCTCTATTCAAAGCGTTTTTGCATATACACTTTTGGTGTTAAAGATAAGTAATTTAAGTAGAAAATGTTTGTTTATGTGCAATTACAATTATTTGGTTTCTCCAATGTTACTTTGAAACATCTAAAGAAACTCTTTCGGTGAATTGTTACAAAATGATTCCAAATTGTGAGAGAAGTGAACCTCCCTCCAACATCCTCTTTTTACCATCTATGAAGAACCAATTCTCTACCGTGATTTACACATACAGGAGTTGTAAAGGGAATAGAGCCCAAAAAGAAGAGAAAAGTGGTAAGAATGGAGAAGAAAAAAATATGAATAAATAACAGCAGTTTCAATTTATTTCTTAAAAAGCTGATGTAATATACACTTTTACATTATTTTGAAATTTTACCAATTTTCACTTTTAAAAAACAAAGTATAATATTTTAAGAATTTTGTTTGGACAAAACTTTATGATATGTATTGAGATGATAGGAATGATGAGTGACAGTGGATCATGTTTAATGTCGGTATAATTTTTTTAGTATTTAATTTAAAGTGAGACCCAGTTGATTTGCTTCACTTTTTTGGATTAAAGCAGTGGGAAGAAAACACCAATGCAATGAGTCACCGACTCGTGACTTTTACTTGTAACCAACAAATACAGCTGAAACATTCTGTACAGTTTCCTGCTTGTCTGGGTTCCTGGGTTTGTAATACCAGGACTTTGTTCTTTTGGTTTCATTAAACAACAACACCTACCTAAACATTTCTCATCTTTGTCCCAGACGCTAAGCTACATTCTTATTTTCTTTATTCACGCTATTTTGGAATGCACTTCCAACTAAGGATAACCTAAAAGAACAACAAATTTTACAATTAATATACTTCATATATATGTCCTGTCCTCTCTATCAAGAAACTAAGGAAACTCACAACATACATTTTTTACATATCCCAAATCTTTCTCTATATAATTGGATGATTCAGCTGGTTTTTGTACTGTAACGTCAAGGAAATCTTCTCTAAATGAGACATATTATGTTTTGTTGTAATTTGGAACATTTGAAATAAGAGAATTTTGTGTGTGATTTAAAGTAAAGATTTTTATAGTACAAAACTTATTCAGAATGTTTAATTTTAGTGTTAGGTTTGAAACAAATTGAATCCTTCTGATTGTAGTAGTGTCCACATATACCTTTTGGTTTCTTTGGTGATGAACATATCAATTATCCCTTATTTACTAGCTAGGATATAACCTCCTTCTCCTTGGTTGGATTCCTATAATTTTTTTATGATTATGTACCCCTATATATTATGCATATACATATATTATACTAACTATTTTATGGTAGACATGACATATTATTCACATAATAGTATTATATAGTTAGCAATTAAATACATTGTATAAATTTATTAAATCTAAGAGTTGGTAATGTGAGTTAATTTGTTTCGTTTGGACTTGTTTCATATTATTGAAATGCTACAAATAAATCAACAATTGACTTACAATTCTATAATTACATTTAATAATTGTAAGTTTAAAGACCTACAAATTGTTTTTTATTTAAAAATATAACAAAGTTCTCTTTGATTTTTTTTAAACCCAAATTTAAATATCTTATAAAAAAGATAATTTTATACAAATATAAACACTATAAGAAACACTTAAAGATAAGTTATTTACTTATAATTATTAAATACTGAATATTACTAAATATTTTTATTTATTATTTTACCAACATTATATGTTTAAATAAGAATATATAAATTTTATTATTTTAAAAAATCTTGCGGATGTAGATGCAATTAATTTTACATCCATACTTATAAATATATAATATTTATAGCATAAGGAATAAAAAATATTTTATTATATTCAACGTTATATATCAATAAAAAGTTAAAAAGAAAAAATAAATGTCAATTGTGGATTACCAACTCATTATCACCGTATTTGTAATACCAACTCACATTTTGGCTAGTACAAAACTCGTTCAGTTTCATCTCTAATCAAATTCCAAAATTTGTATAAAAGATATATTGAGATTCTATCCATATATTTTATAATCTTTTTTATAAAAATTGGATATCCCATATAAGTCTCTGGATCCAAAAGTTTGAGCGAATACTGTTAAAATAATAATAATAAGAATATGAATATGAATATCTAATGTTAGTATATAATGGTTTAAAATTTAATATTGAAGAATGTTGGCAATGATAATACTAGTCACGAGTAATGATATTTTGATGATAATGTTGGCAATGATAATAATAGTCACAAGTATTGATATTTGATGATGATTTTTTTCCATTCATTTTATATTATTTTTTATTATATATTTTTTTAATAAATATAAATATTTACATTTTTGTGTTATCTCTCCAATGTATTATAAATTGAATGTAATGTGTCTGAAATTATCCTTAATGCAACGAAGGACAAGACTATTTCATGTGAGATAGATGTTCCAATCCTTCATTTTCTGCAAGTTTATAAGCTACCAAACACAATAAATTAGAATATTTGTTAGCCACTAGTACTGCATTGCAAGCCATTATTCATTAAACAAATCACACAAACCAAACAATTTCAGATGAACATGGTCATAGTCCTACACATTAGACCATAACATTAATTTTCCAACTACATACTATCTTAAATAGAGATATTTTATTATTCCAGACATTCCCTTTTCACATTCCGTGGTGGTAATGCCTTCCTCACCACTCATAATAAATTCATAATAAACTCATAGACTACAAATATGTGCAGGCGAAAGTAACATTGATTTGTGGAATGAGATCGAATCCAAACCGCAGAAAATGATGAAAGAAGCAAGCTATATGAGTGATTGGAATCATTAGTTGAGCATCACTATCTGAGTTCTGTTTTGAATTGTTCATATGCCAAGTGCCAAACACCACACGTACTGTAGATATATTGCCAGCTTAGTACACAGCCATGTTGTTGGATTTCATGCCACAAATTCTAGCTTCATTCATTAATCAGTGACAGTGACAAAAATCCGACACACCCAGCACCGAGAGCGAAATAACTATCGTATGCATATATTATTTTCACTCCTTCACAGCAACCAATGTTACAGATTCGATATAACCGATGTATGAGTTTTTGTTGATGCAGATGATGTCACATGATATAATATGCTTAAGAAAGTGGATCTTTGTGATCATGTTATTGTAAATGAAAGGGTAATAAAGATAAGAGTGTGAATGTGAAATGGAAAATGAAAAAGATAATTTTGTTTTATAAATGGTGAAGGTGAGATGGCCCCATTGTGGTGATGAAGGAAGGATCTGATTTTCTGACACCTTTTGGTTTTGATTTTGTAAGGGAGAGTTAGTGGTCCTTTCATCTGAGCCATTGTCGAGGTGGGACTCATATCTCAATGTCTGCATAAGCAGTAGTGGTGAAGCATGAAATGGTCCTCCACTGGAACTGTAAAAGGGTTTCGCCCGCTTTGCCCAGACATTCCAAAATTTCTATCAGATTCATTTCTTCTTTGTTTTTTACTTATTTTCTATTTACTGTTAATCTTTCTCTATTTATTATTTTTCATCGCCTTTAATTTAAACCTCATTATTTGAATGCTTGGTACAAGTCAAAACAAAAATAGAATTCGGTCACTTCAAAAATCCTATTATGATTTACAAAGTAAATGAATATATCAATGCTTCTTGTATGTTGTAACATCCCAATCAATATATAACAAAAGTTATAATTTATTCTAGAAGTTAAGGTAAATAATAAAGGAGAACAATAATAAATAATCAAGTAAGGAGAAAAAGAACATGAAGATCATATAAAATTTGAACTTTTTACAACAACAGAATATATAATGAGAAACCGAACGATCTAATACAAAAGGTGTACCGAACGGTTTTACATAAAGATTATGCGAACGGTTTAGAAAACATTAATAACTGAATGGTATTCTAACTATGCAAAAAAATAAAACCAAACTAAGGACCCGACAGTCTTGCACTGCTCTCAGGTACAACATCTAAAGGCTGGTCAGTCTGCAGGGTGTGCTCCAACGTATCTTTAATAACGCCTTTTGCTCACACTCAAAGGATGATCATCGCAGTGAAGAGAACGAAAACCGAACGGCCAAATACCGAACGACAATATAGACAAAAACAGAACAGATAAGGGTAAACTTATGTAAATTTAATTAATCATTTCCAACATACAAATAAACATGAAAACCGAACAGTACAAACATCATTGCATTCATACAATTCTCATATACGCATAACTATATAAACCGAACGTTCATCTATCACAACCGATCACTTAGACGCTGTTCGGACTGTATGAACCATGTAGCTCGACGTCCCTAGCACCCAGTGTGGTGTAGTAGCTGGCATAATTCATCAGCTGCCACCCGAGGTTCTTTAGATGAGTAATAATAATAATATGAAACCGAATGCTTCATAAGTTAAGTGTTAGTCTAAGACCGAACACTTGTAAGACTGAACGCTTGGTTTATGACCGAAAGTTCTTAGACATACTGTAATACTAAAACCGAGAGGGAAAGATTCCCTTGAATTATTAAAAGACTAGATTAAGCAAAGTGGGTAACAAAACAATATGAACCTCACAAGGCCGATCGGTCATCAACTGACTTCAGTCAAAACCGAACGGTTTAGGGGGGGGCGAACGGTCCTAATAACCTTCGATCACATATTTCAGAATCTCTAATTAATACATTTACATTAAGTGCATAACTAAAATCAAACATATCATACAATTCATGCAGCAACATACAACATTTCATCATATCATCAAACGTACATTAAATCATGCATCCAATCATACAAAGAAATCATAATTAAATCTTATAAGCTTCCCTTACCTCAATTCCAGAAATCCTAAGCTCTCAAGTGATACTGAGATGAAAAATGAAAGTCTAAGCTTCCTACACATTCAGATTTTTAAGACCAAGAGTCACCTAACATTTAGTGTTGGAAACAGAGTTAGGAAAAAGGGACTTGGTTGTTCACATGCAACCCAAAATAGTGTTTGCATGCCTTTAAAATGGAAAGTCTTCAAAGAAGGAAGAGTTCTTGGTCTTACCAGTCCAAAACAGAAAAACCGATCGGTTGAACTGAAGAGTTAGACGTCAGAAATCCTTAGGAGTCGCCTGAGAAGTGATCGGAACAGTAAAATGGTGAGAATTCTAGAGAGAATGAGGAGGATTTTAGAGAGAAAGAGGAGAAAACGAAAGTTTCAGAAAATCAAAGAAGATGAGTTGCATGCAGAAAGTGGAGCGGGATTTGAAAATTCCACTTTAAATACTCCTCCTCAAAACCGATCGGTCTAACCCCTTTCTACCATGTGTATTCCACTTTCTGAACTTTCCTCATACTCTCTCGATGACACGTATCCCACTCGTGTGGAAAATTTATGAGACATGACAACTTGTCTTCTATTCACCCAAAGAGAATTTATAGGACGTGACATGTGATTTTGTATAAATATTTTTTTATAGTCACTTATATATATATATATATATATATATATATATATATATATATATATATATATATATTATATAATATGTATGCAGAAAAAGAATTTCTTTATCTCTTTTGTGCATGCAAGATGTAAAAAATGGCACGTGTGAGCATGTGTTTTTCGGGTTAGAATGAATCCAATGTTATAAGTCATCATTGCTTTGAATTCCCATGGGATGAAAATTGAAAGGTTATGTTTGCAGGAGTTTAAATTTACAATCGATGATATACAAATTTGAATGAATGTTACCTTAAACAATAACAATAAAAATTTAAAACGCAATCTAAAATATTTTAGAAAATTATAAATAAAAAAATTACATTTTAATAAAAAAACTATGAAAATAGAAAAAAAAAAGATAAACTTTAATGTGCTACTAACATAAAATGCAAGATTAATTTTTTCTGATAAAAATGTTTTCTCTCTGTATATGCTAAAAAATAATTGATGGGGAAGGGCCCCCTGTTCCTGCTGTACGTGTCAATAATTTAAACAATAAGTACGCCATGTTTAGTCAATTAATAAATACCATAAATCTTTTAATCAAAATTCTCCTTTTCTATTTTCATACAGAGTACTTGGTCTTCTAAACTTAAATAATATATATAAGACAACCAAACCTGTTTTGTTATTTTTTAATAAATAAGAAAGAGGTTAAAATTTTCAAAAATTAATAATTGGAGTAAGTAAAATTGTTTATGAATTTGAAACTTGCAAATATACATTAAAAATAATATTAGTTTATCATTTAAAAAGAAAGTTTTAAGCTCATTTATAAAATTGTTTTACAGAACAAAATCTTACTTTGAAATTCTTAAAATAAACTTTACCAAAAAAATGAATGAAATGGATCCGTACAATTAACCATGGCGGACTTGACCGTTCAAAAAAGTTTGACTTTTCCCATTTTTATTGTTTTTAATATGAAATTTTAATCTGAAAAGAAAAAAAAAGTTTCCAGAAATTTTCTCTGACCATAATGAATTAATGGTGTCAGCCATTTTTGAATGCGAGTAGTTGTGCTGTTTTTGACAATTATTTGTATTTCAATAATTTTACTGGTTCAATGTTCATGCCTCTGTTATCTGCTATTTATCAATAATCGTAACACACAATCTTGCAGCTATTTTTCTTTTCTGATTGTTGTTCAACTTTAACTCAGCAAACTGCCTTAGATTCAGCTCGAGACTCCTTCACAACAAATTATTACATGATATTGGCCCATCACCTAATTTATAATGTCTTTCAATTCACAGACATTAATTATTTTTTCACCATTAAAATCAGTATTTAAACTTCATTTAATATATCTTTCATTTTATAATAAAAAACTACTTGTTCTCAAATTATTAATGATAATATGTATTTAAAATATTATTAGATTTAAATATAAAAGTGTTTTAAAATAATAGCATCAATAGAATTTACAAAATTGAACTTGGTTTGGATTTAAGTTAAAAAATATATTTTTTTTTATATTTGGTTTAGAAAATAGAGGATATAGGTTCCCACTAATATGTTTTAGTTTGAATTTGAGTGAAAAAAAAAACAAAAATAGAAAAAAGAAAAGAGTGACAAATGAAATTATTTCAATTAAGAGAGTAAAAAAGTTTGAATGTTTATAAGTGATTGTGATTGATTTAAAATAAAAAAGAAAAAAAAAAGATAGTTGAATCATTTATTCAATTATCACAACATATATTACGTGGCACGACATGAAATTAATAAAACGCAACATTACCACATGTTTATAGTAAATGAGATGCAACACGAGAAAAATAATCAATTAAATGATTGATTATTAGTAACTACATCATCACCAGTTGCGTTTTGCTTATGCTTGATCTATTATAATTAAAAAAAAATTGATTATCTAGTTATTTCTTCTTTTACTCACTCTAATGATAAACACCACGAAAAAGTTAAAATGAGAAGAAACTTGATTATTTACTAATAGTTACTAAAATTCTAGTCACACTTGTAAACCAAGGGAAAAATGATTGTCCTGTGAGTTGAGAAGTTGTAAGACGATATATTGGTCGGGTTAAACATAAATAATGTATATGATTCCCAACAAAAAGTTCTATTATGTGTTAGTATTTATTGGATATATGTTAGAAAAATATTCAAATATATTTTAAAATTTGAGAATATCTGTAAATATTCATAAATATGTATAAAAAGATATTTTAATTTTTTTAAAATAAAATTACAAAATAATATAAAATATAGTATAAATTAAAATTTAATTTTAATTAAATTTAAATTAATAAAATATAAATTAATTTTAACTAAATTTAACTTACTCATAGTTAATATTTATAAGTATAAATAATATGATATTACAGTCAACCTATTTATAAATAAATATTAAAATACATATTATTTACTAATATAAGTGAATTTTATTCATAAACATAAAAAAACATAAATATCTTTATCATATGTTTCTTAACAAGTTATTTAAGTTGATTTGCAAAAGAAAAATTATACTTTTACAACTTCACACTGCTGAGATAAATTTTTTAATAATAAAAATGTATGACAATGGATTCTGAGTAAAAGAACATATAAGTCAGATGTAAATTAATTGTTCTAAACATTTTAAACATAATACGAAGCGAATTGACTTTATTCTCAAATCTTAGTTTATTGAGACAAAAGAGTTACTGGTTGATGTAACATGTCTTCTATTTCAGCTTCAATCTTCACGATGGTGCAGTTCATCTCTTCTCATTCTTCTTACATATTACATCACCCAATACAATAAAACTGAAATATATTTAACTTTTCCAATTTAAAATAAAACGATTAATAATATTAAACTAAGCATTATTAAGCAGGTCCATAAATAAATACTAATCCAGAGGACCACTTAATAATTCCTCTAGTTTTATTGCTGATGTCTTCCACTCTAAACAAGAAGCCAAATTTAAAAATTACTATTATATTATACATATTAACAACTTATTTTTGTATTCCTGTGAATTAATGGATACAAAATGTGAGTTACTAGATTAAAGTGAAATTAGTTAAATGTGAAAAGATATTACTAGATATGTTTAGTTTGATGGATGTTAGAAGTTGGAAGAAGAAGAAGAAGAAGAAGAAGGGTTTTCAGAATTAAAAAAATGAGTCCCACATGGGTATGGCTGCCATGAGGAAGTCTGAGATATGGACCCTCCCTTCACATGGGTATGTCCCCTTTGCCTTTCCTTAAAGCCAACGCTCCTCATTTATCTCCCAAAACTCTCTTCTCTTATGGGACACTCACCCTGTCCCACCCTTGTCCTCCATTTGTGGGGACATCTTGCTTTAAACTTGCTGCTCCTGCTACCGACACCTTACCCTGTCTTTCTCCATAATTTATATTTCCTTTTTTTTTCTATTTTATTTATTTATTTATTTATTCTCCTCTCACAACTCATTCATATCATTCCCCATACCACTACTTCTTTATCTTCCCATGTCCCTATAAAACATACCTTCCTACACTTGCATCACATCTCAAGTCTTATCATCATCTCTCAAGCTACGTACAAAGAGAAGAACAGACCAACCAACTTGTATTTTTCAGTTCAGTTGTTGAATAAGAAACCAGTCTTTCAGGCTCTGGCAATTGGCATAGGCTGTTTTGGATAATAGACTCTACTAGGAAGAGATGGAAAGCACTGTCACCTACGAGACCGATCTCAACCTCAAGGCAACTGAGCTTAGATTGGGGCTCCCAGGAACAGAAGAAACTCAGGAAAAAACACTGTCTCCATCTGTTAGAATTACCAACAAAAGATCATTGACTGAAACTTCTGAGGAGACTGTTTCTAATGCTAAAAAAAATGTGGAAGCTGAGGCAGCCCCTCCAGCCAAGTAAGTTTCATTATTATTATTATTACTAATTAAAACTCAAAGTGCTTTTTTGTGTTGATGAGTATGCGTTGTTGAGTGACTGATTGAAGGTGTTGTTGACATGTATGACAGGGCAAAGATAGTGGGGTGGCCACCAATCAGATCCTATAGGAAAAACAGCCTTCATGAGAATGAGGGTGCTGGGATTTATGTGAAAGTTAGCATGGATGGAGCCCCTTACCTTAGGAAGATTGACCTCAAGGTATATGGAGGCTACACACAACTTCTCAAAGCTCTAGAAAACATGTTCAAGTTGACCATAGGTGAGAAAAGTTTTAGTTTTTTCTGTTTTTATTGAGATGAGATGAGATGAAAGAAACTACTTAAATAAAATTTGATGATATTGTGAAAATGACCTGGGTTGTGTTATGGGTTTTCAGGTGAGTACTCTGAAAAAGAAGGTTACAAGGGATCTGACTATGCACCAACCTATGAAGACAAGGACGGTGACTGGATGTTAGTTGGAGATGTTCCATGGGAGTAAGTGTTACATATCTGATCTGCTTTTGTCTGTCTCATCATTAGGTTTGTATGAGTTGAACTAAATCTGACAGAACCGTACTTTTGTGCAGCATGTTTGTGACTTCCTGCAAAAGGCTGAGGATCATGAAAGGATCAGAGGCTCGGGGTTTGGGTTGTGGTGTATGAGAAAGAAAGGGTCTGAGCTGAAAAAAGGTGTTTTGGGGTTTGGGAAACCATGGTTTGAGCTTGGGTTATCGGATCTAAAGGGTTCTGACTTTTGAATCACTCTAGTGTATGCAGTTTGTTGGCTGGCATACCTAATATGGAGTTATAACTCTGAAGGAGGAGATGGAAGACACAGTGAAGTTTCTTCCTCAAGTTTGACAACTTTTATGGTGGGATGCTATGCTATTCCGTGTTCTTCTTTCCACTGATCCTTTTTCAAGTTTCAGAATGACAAATCTCATTCAGATTTCAAATGAAATTTTGTGTAGAACAAATATAGAAAAGTTTATATGTAATATTAATTGCTTCCTTCATGTTTTTCTCTTTTATCTTGATACAACAATACAGTGTAATATACAGTTTTCGTATGTGCCTGTGTTATTCAATGGAGCGCTCCATTATTAATATTCTTCTTTCTATCTGTTAAGCTCTCATTTACAGTTGTCTGCCTTAATTTAGAACTCAGATACAATCATATTTAACAGATCCATTATAGGATTCAATATCAAATGGTTAAGGCCTTAATTTCATAATAAAATAAAATAAAACAAACTAAATTCTTTATACTATATCTTTGTTATATATAATCATCTCTTTCCTTATACTTTTTCTATGGTAGTTCTTACAAAATGTTGCATACAATTATTAAACACTGTTTATCGTTTTCCATAGCTATGCCGATGCCCTGTTGTTGAAGGAAAAAAATTTTAGATCTCTCTTAATTTTTGTACACCCTTCCAACACCAATTAAAAAATAATATTTTTTTTTACTTTTGTCGTTGTTTAATCTTAAATATTTCATATTTTAACATAAAAGTATTATTTTGTTGGGAGGAGTAGCTTTCCCCTCACATGTTTTTCATTTATTAAAAGAAAATTCAACACCAAAGATACATATAATGGTGAGTAAAATGCAATAAAACTAAAAGAGTAATATTATTAAAATATTCATTTCATTATTTAAAAGGAATGATAGGATGACACTACTGCACTCGTTTGGCATTTTTGCAATAGGAAAATAGAAAAAAAGATTGTTTCATCCGATGTTCTAAAATTGGAGGGATATGTAACGAAATAGAATACATTTAATTTTTAAATTTTGAAATGAATTTGAAATTTATTTTTGTTTCAAACTTTAATAAAGTTTCATTTTCAAACTTTAAAATAATTTATCTTTAAATTTAAAGAATAATATTCATTTATTTTTTAAGTTTAGAAATTAAAATGTATTTTGAAATGGGAAAAAGTTTTAATTTTATATATAAATTTAGGAACTACGAAACATATGTAAATATTTATTTTCTATTATTTATTTTTATTTTAATCATTGTATACTTCCAATATTTATTTGTTATTTTTCACCATAAACTTTAAGATATTCGTATTGGTAGATGATAACTTTTTATATTCTACTTTTCTTTAACTATTATATTAACCTAATGAAAACACCATATCTACCTTAACTTACGGTATTTTATGTTATTTTAGATCTGACTGAAAAATAGTCTAAATATAACCAAACATAGTAGAATATATGATTTAAAAATAAATAATAATTGAAAAAGTTATGTGATTAATTATTGTATATAAAAAATTATAAAAAGCTTCAGGCCCTTTTGATGTTAGTAGTGGTTTTATTTTGAGAATAAATTTTTTATTATTTTTTCTATCATTTAATTCACGTAATTTATTTATTTCCTCAAATATTATTTTGTAAATATGAAATGTTTGTGGACAAACATATTCTACAAATATCTCCTGAACCCATCTTATTTTTAATACTATGAAAGAGTTAAAGTGGTTGGAACTAAAATAGTGAATGATGGAAACTAACACATGGCACGTGAAAAGGAATAGGATAAAATACAACTTACCCATCAACACAAAAATGAACGGGAAACAAGGGTATTCAAATACTGACGTTAGTGCACTCAAATATAGGAATTAACATGTAATAAGTTGTTATCTTATTTTTATAAAATTATTATATAATTTATTAATATATCTTGTGTATGACCGTTCGATCAGTTCTAGATCAGATACTCAGGTTATAATTTAGTTTTTCTCTCAAGTTACAAGTATATTTGGTTGACTATCAAACAAACCGGTGGATCATGAATAGGGTAACAATTAAAAGTTAAATTGACTTTGGTATCAGAGTACCTTTTACCTATATACTCCAAACAGTTTAGGCTAAAGGTTCGATTTAACACTTAGACTTCGTAACAATATTTGGATTTTGAACTACACAAAGCAACCGGAGGGTTGACCTTGAGTCCATACATGAAACATATTCTATCTTTCATAATAGATTCTCTCATTTATGCCTTTTTATTTTATTTTCTCACCATTATTAAGAATTTACTAAAAAAACTCATAAAATAAAAAACGAAAGAGAAAAATATATCAAAGAAAATGGGATGAAGAGAGTGGTAAATTATTGGGTGAGTATATTACATAATAGGAGAGTTTGAAAAGTTGGGTGTTTGACCGAATATTGTGATAAACATAACTATGATGAGACTCAAAGATTAAAGCTTGAGATTGAGGAAGTTGTGGTTTTGAATAAAATGGGAAAAGAAGAAACATGATAGAAATGTCGTTCTATTTGATTTGAACTTTGGTACAAATGGGTCCTCTCTTGAATTCCACCCACAGACAATGACTACATTTCCTGGCAATTGTTCTGTCTAAGGAATCTCAATACCCTACAAATTATAGATATTTAGGTTAGATATTCAAACAATTAATCTCATCAAATTAATAATAATGCATTAGACACTGTCACTCTTCAAGTTTATATGTCAAGACCTAATGCAGATATCACAAACTTTAACAAATTGTGTTTCTCCATAATAATGCATCATGCATTCGTTAGTGATATAAGACATTAATTATATTTTTATTTTTTTCCATGCAGGGAATCTTTGTAGTGCTCATCTGAAAGTTCTCTTGGTAAAAAGAAAAACATAATCAAGCACGGCGAATATTAATGGCAGTAGACAGGTCTTTGCAAATCATATTTATATTGAAATATGGAAAAGGTTTGAGCAACTAAATTATTCATATATTCTGTAGTACTCATAAAGTTGATGGACCAAAAAGCAAAACTGCCAAACTTTGTTGTTGGTTTTAGAAATAAACAAGCAAAATTTGATTGCATAACAGAGATGAAACATCAATGCTGGCCGCAATTTTATAATCAAAAACTGTTTCAAGGAAACTCATTCATAGGTTCATGCATTGCAGAGATCTTAATTAAAATATCACCATTCTTACTTACAAAAAACTATGGAAGAAAATGTAAATTTAATCAGTGTTTTTTCAGAACATAATAAATAACATAAAATACTATATTAATTTCAAATTATTAAAATATTTTACTCATCATCTTCTTTCACATCTTTCCTTCTTCTTTTTTTGAAGAAAAGAGGATTGTAAATATATATATATATATATATGTAACCAGAATATGTACATGTCTTCACTTTAGCCGTCAAGTATTAACATTCTGACGAAGAATTAAGTATTTTCTAATTAGAAAATCTTTCGATTAATGAGAAAATCTGTTAACCGTAGTAAACAATGTTTTGATGATAAATAATATTATGTTTTATTGTTCCAATAAGAACCCTAGGCATCACAAAGAAGATGCATCACTTTTAGACTGTATCTTAGTTCGTTTGCTTTTCTAACTTCATAAGATACAAATTAAGTTATATATATGTATATTAGTGTCAGCATGTTGCTTCTTTTTAGAAAAGTTTTTGGTAATTGATGTGATTATATATATATAAGGAAGGTTTAGCAATAGCAAATTATACAATGAATGTGGCTAAGTTATAGATCCCTCTTCCCGGCAAAGTTTAAGGAAAGGTTGAGTAAAGAAAAAAGCATGTATAATATTTTATTGGTATAGAGCAGAAAGTGTCTTAGTATCGCAGTCTGCATAAGGAACAATGAAATTTTAGGCCTGTAAATGGCACAAGTACACAAAAATAATCTGCAGACTTTGACAGTGATGTTTAATGCTGTTGACAAATGACCATATATATACCATAAAACCACAAAATAAATTGCTTCCATGTGCTGCAAAATAACTAGACGACACTGTCAACAAAAAAACAATAATATATTTTAAATTTTTATTCTTTTGTTTTCAATATTTGATTTTGATTTTATTAAGTCTTCTTATGCATTTAATTATTCAAAAGTGATGTCTTTGGTTACATTAGGATTATTAATATTATTTGAAAGATGATCATGTATCATTTAAATAAAAATTTTAAGTAATAATTTCGTTTTAATATTGTTTTATAAGATTCATTTTTAAGATCCATAAAATACGATGCCGACAGAAAAAAAAAATCACATTAACTCATACGTAAAGTGAGTTGAGTGGAAAAAAAGTTAATAGTTAAATTTTTTATTAAATTGATATGTCATCTTATTCTAAACGATATTCAGAGTAATTTATCTCACTCGATATTACATCGAAATAATTTAATATATAATAAAACTTGATTAAACCAAAAACGATCAAAATAAATAAAACCCAAAATATAAACAACAAAATAATAATCAAACTTATTTTTTAACTATTTAAAAAAAAAAGGAAAGTTAATGCATACTATTTTGTGAAATTTTTTAAGTAAAATTTTGTGTTTAGTTGCGAAGTAGTTTATGTAGTGTGAGTTTGGAAAATTACACGTGTGATATGGAGTTAAAGGTCTTTTTCCTTTTACCTTTTCATCTTTTTCTGTCAAAGAACTCATAGTTGACATTGACGTAAAGACAACATCATGTGCTGTCATAGAATATTTTGTGGAATTCTAAGTTACCTCTATGCTTACCTCAACCACTCTTTTAGTAAGTAAAATATTGCTGAATTTTTATATGTTAATTGGGAAGTTGAAAAATATTCCGAAAGAAAAGGTTTTTTTTATTTATTTTGTTTTAAAATTTAAGAATGTGTTGAAATTTCGAAAAAGCACGTTTCCAACTTGTATCCAAAGATAGCGTCTTCCTTTACTGCAAAAAAAGACCCTTTTGCCTAAATCTACAAACTTTACTGTTCATTGTTTTTTCATTCGTTTAATTGGCGCTGCTGATAAAACAGAAAGGCCAAAAATATGAAAATGTTATGTAAAGAAAAAAATGTCAAATTCCAAATAAACGTAAGAGTTGTTTTTCTTGCATCTCCACTCACAAACTTGTAATAGAAAAAACACATTGACGCATTTCAGTAATAACCCAATATAATTTAAAAAAATGGGGTGGAAAAGTATATACAACGTCTTGTTCTTTCTTTAACTTTCATTCTCCTTCATTTTGAGATGTAATTTACTTAATTATGTTTTTAGGGTTACCCAGGGGATTTACCCTTTCGTTATCTTCTATAAACTAACCAATGAAATCTTAATCCAATTGAAACTAAAATGCAAAACTAGAATTCAGATTAAGATAAATGTAATAATTAAAATTTAAAGTCGCATTATAAATAAGAATGTTATGGGAAGATACGTACAACTCTAGAAAGAAAATAACTATAAACTTAAAGAAGAAAGAAAACATCACAAAATTAACAACTCAATCTTAAAAATATTCAAGTGAAGAGATTATTATCATTTTGTTTGTGTATTATTCAATCTATATTTGTAAAGTAAGATACTTCTAACCTCATAATTATATTCTAATTAGAATTATCTGATTTGAATAAAGTGAACTTAGTTTTCAGTTTATATTTGACTCTATTTTGAGAAAGTGAAAATTTCAATTATATTCCTAATGCACACCCACAAGTACCCATGCACTTTTAAAATTATTATTTATAGGTATTATATATATATATATATATATATATATATATATATATATATATATATATATATATATATGATAATGATTCTTTGACATTTAGAATGTCGTAAATTTTTGAATTCACGTCATTCTCTCATTTTATTTTTTAAAATATGTGGATCATCCAGAATGTGACATGTGACATGTGACGGTGTCAAAAATTTGTCACAAGTGTCAAAGTATCATTTATTCATATATATATATATATATATATATATATATATATATATATATATTTATTTATTTATTTATTTATTATTTGCAAGCTACTTGTAATTCATTCCTAAATTAAACTATATACATATTTTTTCCTTTCATTTTATGAAATGTAAAACATTTTTCCTACGTGGCAAACGGAAGTCTATGATGAATTCTAATATAGTAATTTGTTGGAGAAAATATTTGACCTGACTTTCACAATCGAAATATGTATATATTTAGTTTAGGAACGAAATACAATATTTGAGAATAACTTGGAGAATATATATATATATATATATATATATATATATATATATATATATATATATAACCCTAAACCCTATATCTATGTAGGCGTATGCTTATATAATAGTTGATTGGAATTTTCAGCCATTGAAATTGCAATCTGGGATCCGATAATAACTATCTCATGTACATTGATTAGACCTCTGACAATAAGTTTACATGTACCTTAGGAAAAATTATACAACAAAAATAATTATATTACATTCGTTTACAAGTGGCCAATGATTAAAGGCAAGGTAATGGCTTTGCCTCTAATATCACAACAATGGAGAACTAACAGGTCAGTTCATCCATAATTTACCACTTTCAGCTCCATGCTCAATGTAACAACAGCTGCCAAAGTTATCAAATGCATGCTTTCTCAATTATGGACACTAACAAAACTCAAATTTAAATTTCAGGTGGGTGAGCCTGCACAAGTTTGAGAAGTAAACCCTGTGAAGTTGAAATTATAATTTCCTTCGTCACCAATCCTCTTGCTAAACTGAGATATTGTAATTCCTACCTTGCTGGGATCAACAACTTGACTTCTAGCAGCAACAGAAGTCCCCCTCACTTTAAGTGGTACCGTCTGATTCATGTGTCTGACTATCATTACGGTCACTGCCATATTCTGGTACCAAATGGTCAGAACTCTGGCTACGAAGAACCAATACTGAATGGCTTTGCACGGTAGTTGATTCTTTCTGTTGAACTTCGTTGGTTTCATAGTCATGACGTTCATCAGTTAAATGTGCATATAATAAACCAAACTTCTGTCCATGATTTAATCCTGGGCAGAAACCCTGCAGAAATAACAAAAATACTAAACATGAAAGAACTATTCCAAATTGAATTGCAAAGCAAAATAAAAAAATTCCCAGAATACAAGTGAACACAGATACACGAGAACCATTTGCTACTTATTATTGATTGTATCCATTATTTCATTATTCAGTGGCATTTACTTGTGGGTTCAAACATGATAGAGAGAAATTATACACGATATGGCTGGCACTGGGGCATTGACAAACAAAGTAATAAAAATGTCAGACCAATACTGAATTTCACATTTCATTCCATTTGGAGTATATGGCATTACGGCGATAGATCAAAATGAATGAGACGGCAACACAGCAACCTAAGAAGTCTGATAAGGTCATAACGTCATAGAAAATAAACTACTTGTTTTATTTGATTGGCCGCCGTGAGCACCTAAATACGATCTGCAAGTTGTAGAACATTCTAAGCCCAAAGTAAGCCAGAGTTGTCAAACATAGCACTAGTGGCCATAGTGATGTTTCACAGTTTTAATTTAATTTTGAACGTTGAGGAGAGAATGGATAACAGATTCTGGAACACTACATCTCCTTTTTTCTTCTAAGATGCGGAATAAGAAAAAGAAAATATGCAGTGAACCTCGAATCCTAACAAAATAACTTGATTTCTAAACTTTTGTTTTAAATGAAACAAGTATCAAGAAAATTTTTCATTGCAGCCCTATAGCAACATGAATGAGGACGGAAGTAGAAGATGTAAGTGTAATATTTGGCACAATTAATATGCAAACGGTAAAAGGAGAGAAAGAAGCCCAAGAGTGATGGAAGCAAAGACAACCAAGTACCTTAATCGAACCTGAAACGGCACTTGGCTCGAAAGTGGTGTAATCTGAAGAATATGTATCTTTAGTCCAACTATCATAAAATTTAGTATCATTGCATTCTTTCTTATCTTTCTCAGACTCTGGCACAAAGTAAGTTTGTCTCAAATCACCACTTCTACAATAAGCCCCATAGTATAAACAATGTTCCCTCGCTAGGGAGATCTGAGGAGTAGCAGGCAGTAAATGACCTTCGGTGCTGAATACGTACCTGTCTCAGAAAAAAAGAAGTACCTTAATTTTATTGTAGAAAAAGTTCAGCCACTAAATTGTAAATGCATAAGCTCACACTCACTTGTATGGCCCATTTTCCACAAGGTTGTCAGGACCCACAGCCAAATCAAACAGCAGCCATAGATACTTGACCTAATTGTAGCATAAGGTTAGTTAGCGACATCTTTCTTTGAAATAAATAATAGATTGGGGAAGAGGAGGGGGGCTGCAGATAAAATATATTGAAGGCAAGAAGAAAAATGTTAATGGTTGTAAGAGGCATAGTTTATAAAAGAAAAGTATAAACTTAACGAAGTAAAATTGATGGAAACATAAACCCATTCCCAGACTTTCACTTGACAACTTAAGCTTCCAAGAAACTTGGTCCTTGACATTATCAGAGCCTCATCTAAAATTATATATCCCACACAATTGTCGATCTTATTATTTATTTGGAGCCCTAAATAAAAACCAATCTACCCATCTTGATCAATGATCTTACCTAGAAAGAAAACTTTCTGATTATTTACAACAGTATGTACAAAACAACATATATATAGAAAAAAAAAAACAAATGAAGAAAATACAGAACAATAGATTTTGGGCTTCAAACAAATACATTATAAGGGAATTTAAGAAAAAATAATCCTAATAATAAGGAAATATTCTATACATAGTTGCACTAAAACAGACTTCGATAAAATACAATTGAAGAGATTATGTTCTTTTGTTATGGTTTAGGTGTTCTCAAATTATGTCATGAATTTATTCTTACTGTCTCAGCTAAGAAGAAGCTCTCCATGTGATCTTCTTGTTTGTGATGCTCAACATCTGAAATGTGACAGTATCCACAAGGGCATCGTGTTCCATATTGCAAACTAGCAATCATGTCCCTCCCAGCATCAAGATATCTACATAGAAACACCAAGAACAGAATCAAGTTCTGTATTAAATTGTGAACGAAGTTGATAAATAAAACTTACGTCTTCAGAGAAAAGGGGGAAAAAATATTACAAGTAGGTAACAAAGGAGAGGATTTTTAGAGACAGAAAACAGGGCTATATATAGCTGTATTAAATAATATTAAGTAACCAGACATAAGGAGCCAAATTTTACAATCATTATACAATTTAAAGGAATACATAAGCAAACCTAGGATCCCGGGTAGCTTTGTACAGCCAATAGGTGCTCTCAATTAGTTCTGGCCGCAGTGGGTAACTTTTTTGCCCATGCTGATATAATGTGAGAAAAATACATAACAGTTCATATTAGAGATAATCAACCAAATGGTTACCTAAAAAAGAACATAGCAAATATTCTACATTCCCATGGAACAATTATTTTATGACTCCTGACAATCATAGGGTGTGTCTTATTACAAATAAGTTCTTTATGATTCATTCAAATGCTTTACAAGTTGCAGTATAAATATGAATTTTAGCCTAACTCAACTCGTACTAGCTCAAAGGTGGACAATTGCCAATTTCTTGTAAAAAGTGTTGTCTATATTCCTAGCCCGTGTAAGACATCTTAAAGCACACACCTTACACCTAGGACTAGACCAACTAGAGCACGAAGTGTGTAACACAGGACATCTTCAAATGTCCCAACCTTAAAACCAGATAGACTCTTGTACTGTCAGAAACATAAGAAATTTTCAGCGTTAACCATCCAAATTAGAAATAAAGTGGGTCTAACTCAACTTGAAAAGCTATACATCAAAATCCGACACGCTCATATACCTAACCAAAAATCAAGTGGACCCCAAAAGCTAGCTGAAGGGAGGAAAATTATCCAAGTCTTATAAGAAGTATTTCAACCATATTCTTAGCCATGTGGGACATCGTAACACCGTCTAAGAATTGGCTTTACACTGGTGGATCGAGTTAATATTTCATTGCTTCTCTTCAGAGCCCAGGTCTTGCTTTTCCAAGAGCATCTTATTTCTTACATAGAATGGACAGCATTGTCGTGTTCTGATTTTTGAAATTCCCCTTCCATCTTTGACATTTCTATTTGAAGGATATCCCTATAGTCTTTTTCCTATTTTCTCTCTAATGAGATTTATTAACACGAACAGAGATTTTGAAATATAAGTTCATTTAAGAGAACAAAATTTGGGTGCAACAAATCATCAATTACTCTACCCTAAACATGCAACTGATAGAAAGAAGGCCGATGCTATAATTAAGCATCATTTTTACAGTTACATGGCCTCCAGGCGTTAGGAATAATTATACCTGAACACTGAGACTTGCAAGATTAAAGCCCTCAGGGGTAAAACCGTATCTTCTCCAGACACTCAAGAAGGCAGCATGGGTGCGAATTGCAGGATTGATATCTCCAGCTAAAACCTTGCAAAAATACACATTTTCAATTAGCACCTCCATGATATTATTATATCCAGAGTAAAAACACTATTATATATATATATATATATATATATATATATATATATATATATATATATATAAAATAAATAAAAAAAACAAGCAAAAGGAAACCTGAAGACCAGGCCAAAATGCCTGCAGACTATTAAATAATGGCCAGACAATAGCAGCAGAATCCATATTCACTTCTACGTACCTTGGAGCATAAACAAAAATCTGAGTTTCAAACTTAAAAGAAATACTTTTAAAAATATACATACTGATGCATTTCAAAGAAAATAGTAGTCAAGTATATTTACAGGGTGGCACACATAGCCAAAAGCTTTTACCAAGGATCATGGTAAAGATAATGCATAGCAGCAGCATAAGCTTCTTGGAATATATACAAGTACTCTTCGTCTCCAAATAATAAATATGCCTGAAGGTTATTTGCATGGGAAAAGAAATCAGAGAACTTGATTTATATCAACTAACAAAGTAATGCCCCAAAAGGGGAAAGTGAAAAAAAGAAAGAAAGAAAAGGAATTCCAAACAAAATTAATCCACCTGGTTAATAACATTAAAATATCGGTCGACCAATTGCCACTAAAAGTCCTAGTTGAAAACATTTTAACCGATAATCCATCGTCCAGTTTTCCTCAAAAGGGTCTTTAATTAAGCACCTTTATATGTTGTAGAATCAATGAATCAACATACACCATATCAGTAAAAAAATAGAGCTCAAAGTGAAAATAAGTTGGCACAAACAAGCGGACTAATTTTAGAAGATGTAAACATTACAGTCCTCAATTCTCTCTCCTCTGTAATGTCTTTTTGCTAAAGAAGTCCGTAGTGCATAAAAATAATTCTGGCGAAATCCTTCCAATGAATTCAAACAAGTGGAAGAATAGTAATGGGAAGAATATCATGCTGAGAAATTTTACTTGTTTGTTTATGGTAGACACAGGAATAAATCAATTTTTTAAATATTTTTTGATAAAAGACAAACTAATTCATAGGTAAAAAAGTGCAAGTTTTTTCCTAAATCAGATATAATGCAAGGAAGCAAAAGAGAAAACGTTTACAGGTGGGAATAATATGAAATTAGATAGTAAAGCAGAAAGAGAGAGAGAGAGAGAGAGAGAGAGAGAGAGAGAGAGAGAAACAAGTGTTTTTACACAAAAACATGCAATCTAAGTATCATATGTATAGAAAAAATCATGAAATATCTCAAGTAGGTTTTAGTTTATCAAATTTGTTGAAAAGTTGTCTTAACTGCCGTCACTCCTACCCTGCCTCAGTTGCAGCCTCTTTGAAAGTTTCCTCAATTGCAACTTAAAGGGTGGTAATTTAGTCTTGTATCAACTAGAGAAATGATTGAAATAGAACTCATCACGTTTGGAATGTCACCTGACAATGATTCCTCTAAAGTTGAGCAAAGTCCTAAGCCTTAATTCTATGATGACATCAATGTTTATTCTAAGTCTATTATTGTACCACCTGAATTGGCTACACTTCAGGCAATAGTCATAGATTTGAGGATGAGTGTTGAAAAGTGGCCTTAAGGGCAATCATCCCAAGGCTTCGTCAGTTACAGCCTCAAGATTAGTGATTTAGTCTCATTAACTAAAGATACAACTTAAATAAAGCTTATAAAATTTATTGTTTTTATCTCAAACAGGTTTTGTACTATAGAATTAGGTCCTAATCCCAAATTCTAAGAAAATTAAATCAACTCTTGTTATTTTGCATAATCATACTAACTTAGGAATTAACTTTCCAGTACAAATTGCTCTAGAGGCTCCTCCTTACTAAATTTCTGATACTAACCTTCAACAGATACTCATAAAAAGAGTCAATGCTAGTTCCTATCCCAGCATCCTGCAAAAAGAGATAGATAGATGCAGTAGCTGTTGATAGATACACAAAAATTGGAAGAAGAATATGCGTCATTGTTGAAAAGTTAGGCATATTCAGGCAAAGAAAGGTCAGTGGGACAATGAAACACCAATGCAAAATCTGTAAACTGTAAAAGAACATTAACTTCATATTTTGCATATTTTTAGCTTCTTCACATGACAACTATACAAATTAAAGATAGGAAACAATAAATAATCATTTAACATACACAAATCAAATGCTACAACAATAGCAAGACTTGAGTAACAACAATATGGAGAGGCATCACAGACCCTGCAAATTAAGTAATTTACTTGCCAAAGAAATGAGTAACAACAATAACAAGACTTGAGAACCTGAGGAAAAGTCAACCATCATCAATAGCAACAAGCTCAACCTGAACCCTACAATCATTATGCACATTTTATAACCTTATTAACTTTTACTGCAATTTCTTCTCCTTTTTTAGAGAAATATGGTCAGCTATTTTTTCCTATTTATCCCCTTTTGTTGAGATTTGTCATCTTCATTTTATCATCAATCTCCTTTATTAAAGAAGAACTTCAGCCATATTTTTAGAATATTTTGAGACAGTTTGCCTCTAACAAATAATAACATTATCGAGAAGAGAGAAACCGAGAAGTCATATAATGAATATCTATAGGATCCTAACATATCCACAAAATTCTAAAAGACAAACACTGTTCAGAGCATTTGTCATTCTCCTTTATCATTATTTTCTCACACCAAGGACCCTCTGGTTCCAGATAGCAGGAAAAAGTTCCCTCATCAATTGCTCTAAATAATATAATACACAAGCCAAAGCTAAACCATTACTATACTCAAAGTGCAATGACTCCTATACTAAAAGAAACTAATCATCAAACCATGAAAATAGTTCCCTTGTTATTACATTAGATTCTCAACACTCCCCTCATGTTGGAAGCCTACTCGGGTTTCAGCTCATCAAAAAAGGATACCTGAATTAAAATAAAACCCAGAATGTATAAACTTTGTGAACGATGTTACAGTTTGTTGCAACGTCACCTAGATAGGAGGCCTTCAAGTTATTGTGCCCTTGAAGGGGGGTACCTTGGTTTCATGAAGGATTAGGAAGCAAGGTGCGATGGCTATATTGAGTGCAGAGTCTAAGACATAGTTATTGCTCAAACTACAGGGAGTTGATATGATTTTGTCAACTTGGTTAGAATATAGAGAATGGTTGTGGTGTGACAATCAACAACTCTCCACAAGGCATATTAAGACTGGTTGAGATTTGTATATAAACAACACAGACAATGACTTATTTCTTCGTCATGTCAAATATAAGTAGCAGCATACTGATGTTTTCTCTAAATCATGTTTGTACGATACAAAACTACAAAGCCAACCACAACTCTGTAACTGTATTACAATGTTCAGTGACACTATCTGTGAACAATTGAGACATCTAAGTAGGAGGATATCCAACAATATATGCCTAACATATTACCACTGATGATTCACGTTGATTGGTGGCAAGATGATGTTAATCATCAGTGCCAATATGCTAGACATATATTGTTGAGTATCCTCTCACTTACATGTCTCAATTATTTCAGTCTCACACCACCAAATCAAGAAAAATTAAACTATCCAGAACGGCAACACTCCTCTAAACAGTGGAAAAAATTTGGAAAGGGAAAATATCAAAATCAATTAAGCCAGGGGTTCAGCAACACAAAATCAGCTAAAACCAAACTTCAGTGGACTTCATCACACATGGCAATGTTCGACAAGTCACCTAGCCAAGTTGCACCACACTTCTACATGAGTCAAACCTCAACTCACAATGCAAGGGAAGCTCATGCACAGCTCAGGAAATAATTGATTTACAATATATTTTAGTAGAAGGCTGAAGAGATAGGGTTTAATTCAAAGTTGACAACCCATGCCTTGAGAGTTGACACCAGGATGACAAATAGAGAGAGAGAGAGAGAGAGAGAAGATTATACAAAATTCACTAACATTGCTTTAGTTTGAACTTAGGGTTTCCTTTATTTATTTAGATCAGAGGAACAGACCATGTATAAATGCTTTACAAGGTAGTACACATTTATATAAAACATAAATAAGAGGCACTACAATTGGTACAGAAAGTAGAGCATCCAATTCTGTGTATTTCATGGCTCTATCATTTTTAAAAAAATTGCTCTATGAAAAAGGAAATAATGCCACAAAAGAAATAAGACAATGTCATTACACACACAAATATGTGAGTATGTATATCTATATGAATATTTCAACAAATAACATATTCTTTGTACCTTTTGTGTCCATTCACCTGTAAAAACATTAATATGAGCACCAACCAGATTAAGCTTTGAACGCCGTGCCCAAAGTCCACGCACTGCATTTTTGGTGACTTGTTCAAAAACTGCATATCAAAGAAACAAATAGAAAGGATTGATCATATTGGCAATACACCCTTCCCCAAGAAAGTGAAGACTAGAAAAATTGACTATAGAGTTAAAAATACAAGGCTAAAATTCAAAGTATTTAGTAAAACCATAATTAGAAAATACAGCAATAGGAAAGAAAATGTCAAGAGATGGATGCCTTCTCTGCCCTTGACAGCAGCCACCCAAAACAACAAAACCGAATGCCTTCCTTCTCCCCTTTCTCTCCCTGGTATCCTAGCCTCTAAAGTTTCCCTTCCCACCCTCTTTATTACAAAAGCAAGGTTTGTCAAATCAAAATCGCTCATCTACCCCCTTAATCATGTTACTATTTCCCACATGATCTAGCGTATGAATGACTAACTATACTATCCACTATTCAGCACCCAAAATAGAAGAAGGAAGAGATGAAATACAACTTCTAGACCACAATTACTTGCTCCATGGATGAGTTAGAAGGGGATCGAGCAAAATGGCTTGAACATAATTGTCTTGCTATCAAAAGAGACAGGAGTAGGAATAACTTTTTTGCTATCAGAAGAGAGAGAGGAGTAACTTTTTGTTCTATCAAAATATAGTTGTTTGTTCCATTCTCCCTCACTGTTTTCTTTTATAGAAAAAGGAAAATGCAAGTGCAAACATACAACAACTCTGAAGAAACAATCATAAGATTGGAAATTTAAACGAAAGCCATCAATACAATCCTGTCATTTGTTGACCGACTACTTTCATCATATTTTTACTTGTGAATATCTTTGATAACTTCTAGAGTTATTTTCACAGTGGATACCAGATTGCACTTGGTTGGTCCTTCAGTTCTTGTTTATTTAGAACTTTAGTTCATATATCTTCTCAATGACAATAACTCACATTCCTTGGATCATGTATGCTTAGAATAGACCGAAAGGAAAATGGTAAACTTACTAGGGTCATTTGTTAGACGACTTAGAACACCAAATTCAAGAGTCAAGGTCCCACCACCTGCTGTTGAAGTTATCTAAAGCACAGAAGTACTAATTTTAACACAATACAAACTCAAATACGTTGAAGACATATAGGATAAAGAAAACAAGATGAGAGAATTGATCTCAAGAAATATTATGTTTTTCAAAAAGAAAATAGTGGAGCAACACAGTTTCCAAACCACCTCTGTGCTAACTTTTTGCGCATTTTGTTTCACATATATCATTTGCAATTATCAGCTACTGTAGTGGATCAGTGACCAGGTTGAAGACCCACATATTCTAAAAATAAAATGGGAAGCATAGGTTTTACCTTACTTTCATGTTTATCAACTCCATGTAACAAATTTACAGATCCAAATGGAATTCCTGCACAAAAACATGGCACAGGAAAGTCAACATAAGGTGAACTGTTATTACCCTTTGTGCAGATGACGAACGAAAATAAGGGAGAGGATAAAATTTTGAAATTTGAATGGCAGAAAGTAAGGAGAGAACAAAATGAAATTTATTCCTTAAAGTCTGTTTCTCTCTTTTCTGTCCCTTCAACCAAAGAACGCAAGTTTTTAAATTTAAAAAAAAAAAAAATATATATATATATATATATTTCCTTTGTGATTCCTTTCCTCTTCCAAACAAACACAAGGGTAGGCATCTAAAACAACATTCTCTAACAAACTAAGCTAAAAGGGGGCAATTTTGCAACATGGTCAGTAAATAACTTGGATTGTTATTTATGCTGCCTCTTCACTGCCCTTCATTTATACTGTGACTGCAGATGGTGAAAATCTTGATTTCAGGTATCGCAAGAAGTTATGCAAGAAAAAACATGTCCCTTTTTATTCTGAGTCAAATTCTTTCTAGATAAGGATCTCATTACAGTTACAAGAGTTGATTTGGATAAGCTGAGGGCTCAACCTTCAATTTTCTGAGTGATACCTCTCTTCTCAAAGAAGGATAGCAAAGTTTTTGTGAATGTTCAATCTTTTAGTTTGTTAAAGCTATATCTGGTCTAAGAATTGAGGGCTTTCAACAGTCTGGTGTGGGTGAACAACATAAAGAAAATTGCCTTGTAGGGAGGTTGGTTGCAGTTGTAAGCCATATTAAAATCAGTGAAGAAAAAAATCTTGATATGATATGCAGTTTATGAAATTTGGTACATTTGGTTGGAGCAGAAAGCATGGATATTTAAGGGTGTTTTTGCAATTAAATTTGCTATTATGCAATAGGATTTTGCTTACAGCTTCTATTTGATGTTCTTCCCATGGCTATTTCTTCTTTTTGCAAAGACAAGGAGCCTTGTTGAATTATTAGTTTTCTTCTTTTTTTAAATGTTTTGTAATTTGCAGTATAACTTATACTAACCCTCACTGTACTTGCCTTCTTTTTCCCTGATTAAAGTTTTCTCTCTCAAAAAATTTATGCCAAATTTCAATCCTTGCGATTTAAACATTTTATTAAGGAAGTATTATTCTCCACAGATCATTCTTCACCTTGCATGTCAATGTCGTTAAATAGCTGCTATAGCAAAAACTATAGCATCATTGGATTACAGGATTCCTTGGACTACTGCAAGTTTGCAACTTTTTGCTACTGCAGCTGCTATGGGTGTCATGGTTGCAGCAGTCATCCTCTTGTTATCTCCAGCAAGTCTCCATCCAAATAAACTTTTAAGTAAAATTACGCCAAATTTTATGCATTTTACTTTTATTTGCATACAGTATAATTTTTCTTACATATATATAGTTGATATATACCATAAATTCCAACTTCTACTAATTGCTTGCAACACTATTCTCAAAATGGTATGGAAGATTAATGGCTTTCTGCCATTTTCCATAATCCACTATTGTTAACACTGGTATGGTGGTATAAAATTCCATCAAAAGTGAGATCATAAAAGATAATATATCTTAAATTCTAAAAACATGCAATACAATACTTTTCTGTATTGAGAAAGATGATTATGAGAGAAAAGTTACTAAAAGACAAGCATAATTATCTATGATTGAGTAATACCTGTAGGAGTATCAAATGCAGGTAACAATCTCCTGGCAAGATCTTCAGCTAAGTTTAGTAACTGATTATCATATGATGGAACTCTCATGCCCTGCAGACAACATATGTGAACATAATAGTTGAAGACTATAGAGTACTATGTACAAATATATTATAATATGAATTAGTAGGAAAAATGAGTCATGACATCAGATGTGAAATCAGCATGCAGGGAATGGATAATATTACAGCACCAACAATCAAGCCTATTCCCATCAAGTGGGGTAAGCTACATAGAAATCTATAAACAAACCAATGACCTCTAAAACCTCTCAATGTTAACCGTACATGTATGCCTTCCATCTGATCTACTCTTTTTATTAGAGCATCTACAGTTCTTCTCCAAACATATACAGACCACCTATGACTCCAACACTAATCCCAGACACTCTCACTTATCGTTAACACTTCTTTTCCCTCAAGCTTCCAAATTCTATGATAAAATCCATTAATATTTAATAGATGACAAACTAATTACTTTCACATGAAGAAAGCAGAAAGAATCTAATAATCCAGGGTTAAAATTACCAGACCAATCTAATAAAAAATCTTTATCAAAATAAATATCCTGAAAGCAGTTGACAATAACAGAAGAGCAAAGTAAATATTTATGACAGAGTTGATATCCAACTTCAAATAAGAGGTGAGAAAGCAAAGCATAACTTCATCTGATCCTTCTATAGAAGGTTCCTATCAACAACATCCAACTGAGAACAACATCAACCTAAGGTGTCCATACCAATAACTTTTAAAATTTTACAAAATTTAAGATAAGCAAGAATTGTAAATGCAATCAAGTGTATTGTACAAAAATTGACACACTAACCGTAGCATAATCAGAGGCAATAAGATGAGCCGAAAGTAATCCTCCAAGAACCCTGATAGTGGTCTCAAACACAGAAACAGTTTTATTCTGCAGCCCAACCAAAATTAAATCATAAGCAAATAAAAACATTATATGAAAACTTTCTCGCTAAGGGCAATGGCATCTCGAAGCATTTGCCTAAAAAAAATAAAGCTAAAGTTTGATTGGATGGGGTGAATACTCACTATATCAAAGCGAATATTTTTACTAAGCCATTCAATGGAGGTGGCGAAGCGTTGGCGGTCACCAAGTAATGCCAAAGTGTCTAAGGAATCAATCTGATGAATGCATTAGAATTAGAATCGGAAAAATGAATAAGGAAGAGGATAAGGAACTTGATTAGCAATTGAATGGGAATAGGAACCAATGTTAAGGCATAGCCACCGAGGGTATCCTCTCCTGCGCATGAAAGGGGCCTCAATTCGTCGAGGGGAAAAGCGTGGTCCATGTAGCCATTAAAAGCGTGATAAAACATTTCACGAGCCTCGTCTCGCAGTTGTTTCGCCTCTTCCGGAAAAACGCCATCGGCGAGATAGGCATAGACTGCTAAGGATAATAATACCCATAGCAACACTGAACGGATCTGAGTCCCTCCCATTTCCCCTCCCTCCTAAGCTATGTTATGCTAAGCTAAACTAACAGACAGCACTTCAATTCAATTCTATCATCAAATACATCTACCAACTTCATTCTTCCCTTCCTAACTAGTTTAGTACTAACTATTGTTCTCCTTCTCTTTCTCCCTTCCCTTTTCTACTCAATTTCATATTCTTTTTTGTTAAATATAAGCCTCCTTCCATAATCAATTACAGATCAATACATACCTCTTTTGTTAAAATCAAAATTTGCCGTTGAATCAGGTCAAATTCACATCCTTTTAATGCAGGATATAAATTATAGAATGCACCTTATTTTATTATAAAATTAATATAATCCATACTATTATATAAAGAAAAATTTTCGTACATAATTTTTCTTTTAAAATTTATCCTTTATTGAATAAACACTTACCAATTTTACATTCATTGTTTTTTAAATTCAATCTTTTTTTAAATTTAATATTTTTAAACTAAAATAACCACTTATAATAAAATATTGCATATAAATAAATAAAAATTATCTATAATAAATCTATATTTATATTTATCTTTATAATTATAATTTTATTATTTTTATTTATCATAGAAAAAATAACACACATATCAAATGTGTTTTCATTAGTTATATAATAAAATTACTTTCAATTTATATAAGTAATTATTTTAGACAATGAAAATTTACCAGTGAAAAAGATAACATATTATACACTCCTGTACATAATTAAATTTGTATTATTAATTAATTACCATAAACATTATAAAAAAATACTTTCAATTGTCATAGGTAACTCTTTTAGATAATAAAAAACACACACACATACATATATATATATATATATATATATATATATATATATATATATATATATATATATATATATATATATATATATATATAAACTGTTAAGATATTCATTCCCTATTTATTAATTATTATAGATACTAGTAAAATGTCTTCTTATAATAATAAAATTATTATTGTTATTATTATTATTATAATTATAAAATTAAATTAAATAATTTTTATAATTTTCCTGTAAAAAATTTTATTTACTTTGTAAATAATTTCATATAAAAAATGATTAAATTTAAAAAATCATTCAAATGAAAAAAAAGGTTAAATTTTAAGAAAGTTGTCATAAAATAATTATTTCGATTTTAAAAAACTTTTATCTAAAGGATGAAACTGAAAAATAAAGGTGAATAAAGAAAATTTCCTTTATTATAAGTATAGATTAAACTTATTGAAAAATAATTATAATTAATTATGTACTTAAAATACATGTATATTAAAAAAAATACATGTATATTTGATGTAATGTTAAAATCAATATATTATGTTAATGATGGGTAACTCGTCAATTAATAACATATTAGTATGTAAAAGAGTAAAGGTGTTAACTTAAACCCATTAACCTGACTAAATAAAGAAGAGACAGGAAATATTTTTGAACTCCCTATCCTGCAGTAATCCGGTGCAGGGCATTAATCCCTCCACCTCTCCATTTCAAATCTACACCTCCCCATCTTTTTTTAACTTTTCATTAATTACAAAACTAACCTTTTTTTAATTTTTATTTTTACTTTTTTAACCCTCTTAATTTAGTAACCCTAATTTTTACTTTACTTCTATTTCAGCTCTCACTTTCACCCAAACTTTCGAAAACAATCCCACCCCTTCACACCCCAAACTCCATCTTTCATTTTGTAAAAGTTTTTAACTTTTCCAGTCATTTCTTAAACAATTAAAATAGAAATAAAATATATATATTATTAGAAACATTAAATTTAAAAAATATTTATATATAACTAAACCTTTATATCCTTCAACGGATGTCAACATCCGTTTAAGGGGAAACGGATGTCGACATCCGTTTCACTCTAAACGGATACTGACATCCGTTGACGGATAATCAGATCTGTTTAAGGGTTTATGCTATTTTTAACCGTAAATTACATATCTCTGCGGCGCGCTCACGTATCGCGATCACGGAGAAAGAGAAGAAGAATTACATACAGTTGCAACTTTCCTTCCCCCAACAATTCTTTGAAAGAAAATTCTCACAAAAAAAAAGAGCACAAAAAGAATTCAAAAAACCAACAAGAGAACAGAACGAGAGAGAACAGAACACAGCAAAACATGAGAAAAAAAGTTAGGTTTTTTTACTGTAGAAGATTAGAATTAAAATTAATCTATAAATTAAATTTTACATAAAGGTATAATAGGAATATAAATAAAAAATAAAAATATAAATAAAAAAAGAAAAGATAAAAGTGGGATGGAGAGGTGGAGGTCCAAAGAGGTGGAGGGATTAACACCCTCCGGTGCACCCATTTCATTAACCCATTGACCCAGTGGTTCACTAACCCATCCCTTGCAGTTCACTAACCCATCGGCCCATTACACATTAACTAGGTTTACATGTTTCTGTTTTTTTAGATAGTACGAAAGCAGTCAGTGTGAACATCACCAGAATGTGATTATCACGAAAATATGAACGTCACATGACTAAAAAGGGCTAACCTCCATGGTAATAAATTTAAGCTTCATGCTAATCAATTTAAGCTTCATGTAACTGATAAACCCAACCTATTAATATAAAATTGGCAATAAATATGCTAATCAATTACACGTTAACGTAAATTTGGACAAATTCAATTTTCAGCTCATTTTTTTTTACCAACCCAACCCAATTTTAACAGATCAGAAACCTGAACAAATTAACCCGCTTTGTTATCTGAAAAGGAATTTAAATTTCCATAAAACAGTTTTACCTAAACCCATGACTGTTGGCATACTTAGATCGATTATTCCAATCAAAATTTCACTTAATCCATAATACTATATTAAAAAAAAAGAATTTTTAGTCACTATTCACATTGCAACATAACAAATAAAAACAAATTGTATTTTAAACCTAAACTATCATTATCTTCGAATCAATTATGTTTTATGCCATCTTTGCCAGAAAAGGTAAAATATTATCCCACAGATAAATGAGGAGTTCAATATAATTTACAGTAAGCCATTGTTAAATATGAAGAGCCCATATCAAAAGACAATCTACAATAACAATTCTTCATCTAACCTAACAAGTCAATACATATATGATCATTATATTGCCCAGTGTAATCTCACCACCAGATAAGACAACGAATTAATGTGATGACAAATCCAATTGCCTATGCTGAAAATCCAATTGCCTATGGTGATGCTCACCGCATCTACAGCTGTAAAAAACACTACTTATAAGTATTAGAGAGAGAGAAAGACAAAAAAAGTAAATATTGCAAAATTACTTGATGATCAAGAAACTACTTGCACAAGACATCATTCGTACACAATGACATTAAGATGCATAATTTTATCATCCTATACTTATTTGATAGAAACGGGATGGTCAAAAATGTTATTCTAAAGATTAGGAATACAACACATAAATGTTCAAAAAATGCAAACTATCACAATTAAAAGCATATTCTCATTTATTGTAAAAATGTAATGATTTATACAAACAACCACCATCAATCTAGAACAAGACTAAGTAGTTAACAACAACAGAAGTCAAGGAGCATAAAAAAAGAGAGGGAAGGAATAGAGGTAGAAATTAATGAGGGGAAAAAGAATAAAATCATGGGCTCAAAATTATTGAGCTGTGGCATTCACAACACAAAAACTGAAATTTCTATGAATTAGACCTACAGCCGATAAGGGAGCAGAGAACTATGGTCAGTAACAAACTAGTCTGATAGTGTGTGAATAAAGAGAGGGTGAAAATCCGTGGGTTGCAGCCTGCAGATACTCTGAAAATTATCTGAACAAAAAATGCTCATACAGCCAGATAATTAGAGGCCAAAGAAAAATGTCATCCTAGGCCAAAATAGGATGCCAAGCAGATGATTGGATAAGTGGAGTCGACCACAAAACCACTGACGCACATTAGAAGCTCACAGAGCCAGAAGACCACCCTGCAGGTAGAATTAGGAGGGGTTTTCTGCTGGAAGTTCAAAACTGAGGCGGAGATATTGTTTTTGGTCAAGGAACATATAGCAGATAGATCAACAAAGTGAGAATTTTACACCCCAAATTGGTGCAATACTGCAATTTCCTGTAATTCATGCCTACTCCATCATAACAGAATTTGGGGAGAGGGATCTGTGCAACTCGCAGTGGCAGTGTGATAGCACCATAATTGACCACTATGAACCGACTTAGTGCTCAATATGTGCAAGGAAGAAACTAAATAAGCATGAACAGACTAAAGTGCGTGTGTAAAGATGCCTCAAAACCTACCTATCAGCAATAGAATAGGAGGCTAATTTTCTATAAATGACCAAGGTTAATAAAACTCAAGAGCAAAGGTAATAAACCTGCTTCTTTTTCTTCTTAGGTCTTCTCTTCCTCCGAGGCTTGTGAGCATCAGAGTTGGAGCTTAAACTACTTCCATGGCCTGTTCCTGATCTCGAGGGTCCCCTTACTTTGAAGTCTGAGCTGCTTTTGCTATTTGACGTGTTGCTCGATGTGGAAATATCAGATCTTTGTATGGATGAATGTTGGCCAGAAGATGACCCAAACCTTGACAATTTCATATTTGAAGGGCGAGGAGGAGGCATCAAAGCTCTAGCAGAAATCTGCCTCTATAAAAAAGTGGCGGAGATATTCAAAATTTGAAAATATTCTGTAACTATCTATTTCATGGTATTGCAAATTAAAACAGACAAAATTGTCACTCTTACTACAGACCTGGTTTTTTTCATCACTGGACATGCCAGACACACCTTTCCCAGAAGCACTAGAAGCCTGCTCTCTGCAACCAACAAAAAAAATTTAATACTGGTAGATTTCATCAAGATAAAACATGCTAGCAGCATCTTAATCGTTAGTTCCAAATTCCCTGGCACAATGCTGGACAAATGCCAGAGTTTTCACAGCAGAAAACCTGGTTTTCTGTTCACCATTACCAAGACCAACATCAGAAACAACAAATATTGATGCTACTACTCTCCTTTTAACATTCTAATTCCCCTTAATGCACACAGTGTGTATATGAAATTCTCGTTGATATGATTGCAAAAGTAGTAAAACATCTTCCCTCGACTGACCTTGCACTTTTGTCTGTCCATTCATCATCTGCATCTGCTTCATCACTAGAACTCCCAGCAAGGAAAAAATCATCATCACTCAGATCCAACAGACCGTCATCCTCACTGCCAGTCTCTGCTACAGCAGCACGAAATCTTGTTGACATTTGATCGAACACAAATGTGGCATAAATAAAAGGCATATTTAAAAGTATACAGCAGAGCTTCAACCTAGTTTTCCTTATTTTATTGAACTCGTATCAACAAGGTCTCACAGCAAAAATCAAGCTCTTGAAGAGCACCGACATTCTAAATTCATAATTGATGAGTATTATAAAAATTCACAATTAATGAACCTTCTAAATCCTTGCCACTTGCAGCAGCTGCAATCAACCTATCTTCAATCTGTTTGCGCAGCCCATTCCTCCTGTCAACTATCTCTGAATCATCACCGCCGGTAAACAAAGGGACATATTTTTCATTCTTTGGAAAGTACTGCAAATTGAAATTGATTTTGAATAATAACAAGGTTCTTTTTCGGTCAATATTCGTCGTAATGTCAACGCAAGAAAAAAATAAAAGAAAAGAAAAGAGCGCGGAACACGAACCATGACATATTGAAGATCTTGTTTTAGAGCGGAAAGCTGGTCAGAGTAAGGTTGGGCAGAAGAAGAAGATGAAGAAGAGGCACGGTGCAGTTTCTCGAGGCGTCTGATTCGCCTTTCAATTTTCCTCCTCTCGAAGAACTTGATCTTCCGGTCACGTAAAAAAATCTTGCGTTCCGCAGCGAGGCGCGTGTGAATCTCTTGCTGCTTCTTCAGTGCTTCTAACTTTTGCTCTTGCGCCTCTCTCGCCTCGGGAGGCAGATTCTGCTTCACCAATTCCGATAATGAATAGAAACGAATCGACAAGATGAAATAGGGATAGGAATAGGGTTAGGGTTACCTTTCGGAGCATACGCTCTAAGGATCGAATCTGGTTTTTGAGGGAAACAGAGGGCTTGGGTTTCTTGGCAACACCGAGAGGCTTCGAGTTCGATCGGCGCGTTGCACTCACGCGCCGCTTGCTATAAGCGCCGTGAGCCATTTCTTTTTTCCGAGTGTGTTGTTTTTGTTGTTCTGTACTCTCGCTCGCCTCTTATCTTACACGCCCCTTGGAGGGATTCGGTCTGAAATTTGAGATTGAATATTATTTGTAACCTTTTTTAAATTTAATATTTCTTTTTCAACCTATTAAGTTTTTGGTTTTCAACGGAGAAATGGTAATTACTAATTAAAATTTATTAAAAATTTAAAATGAATTTAAAATTGAGTTTTCTTATTTTTTTCTTCCAAACATAAGTTTAAGGACAAATTTATTAAATAAATTGTGTTTGAATGGTTTTAAACTAATTTAACTTATTTTATAGAGATGAAAAAATAATTTAGGCTGCAAAAAAACTTATAATCCTAGATTTTCAACTGAATATTCATTTTTTTCCACTCTCAACATATATCTGACTTGAATTCGCTCAATTACATAAGATTGCACTTCAAATTAAATATAGATTTTTTTTAGTCTAGGTCAAGCATGACCCAATTTAGACTAATCACACAA
The DNA here is from genome assembly GCA_036885675.1 of Vigna mungo. Taxonomy (NCBI): domain Eukaryota; kingdom Viridiplantae; phylum Streptophyta; class Magnoliopsida; order Fabales; family Fabaceae; genus Vigna; species Vigna mungo. The sequence goes on along the minus strand of CP144692.1, from coordinate 38,373,455 downwards.
GAGCTCATAAAAAATTTAATTTTTGCCTTTTGTTTTTCCTTACAGTGAAAAAGTCTTACATTATTTTAGTAAACTTTCATAAATAAAATTTAAAATTTACAATAAGTTTTAAAATTAAACAAAAAACTACAAATAAAAAGATAAAAGCAGTTTTCTTTTAAAAAGAAAAAAAAAACCTAAAATTCATCTTAAACAAAACCTACATTAAAGCAATAATTCTAGATTTTTTTAATATTATAAAATTTAGACTTCAATTCAAGTTTATCCCTCCGATTTGGATATTTTCCCCATATTTAAATTTACTTTTTTGAATTCTTGAACTTTGGAAATTATCCTTTTTAATAATCCTTTCAATACCTTGATAGTACAAAGTAGATAGTTAATTTTAAACCTGTAATTGGTTACAACATTTAATAGCTAGAATTTAATTTTTAATTTAAATACAAATTCATTTAAAATCTCTAGAAATAATTAAAAAAAAAAAAGAGGGAGAATTTTATATTAAAGAGACCAAATGTAAAAACAAAAAGTACAAACAGCAGAGGAACAATGTGACCAGCAAGACTTGACACAATTGGTAGATAATAGATAAATAAATTCCTAGAACGTGTTACTAAAAGTCAAATCCTAGAACACATTAATATTGAATCATCCTGATTTGAATCAATCACCTCGATGCAATCATCAAATCAATGGCCCCAAATTTTGGGGATCAGAATTTTCAAAACAAAAATCTTGACATGATTCAGCTTTACAAAACAACTGGTTGCTCTCCTTCAAGTTCAGATATGACTATCAAGGAGTCAGTCATTTCAAGAGAGAGAGATTCAGTCTTGGGAACAGGGTTGATAACCTGAAATGGAAAAGTTTTTTGTGAGTACCATGTTGATTCAAATGAAATACTAAAATTAAACTTGTACTATTGATGCCATACATTCTTTTTGTTCTTCACATATCCTATGGCTACTTCTCTCCTCAAAAATGCTCTCTCAGAAAGCTCAGAAAATGATGGATTCTCTCCTTCTTTCATGTATAGACCAATATTCTGCAATGAAAAAGCAAGAGTCAACTGCACTGCTATAACAGCATTGTTTTTGTTTGTATTTTATAGAGTGGGTGATGCTTATATTCTAATTTAAAAGCGGGAAACTTTTATAATAAAATGTCCATCTCATACCACACAGGTTGATGCTGTAAGCAAACTGGGACAAAATCAATTTATATCATTTACTCATTTCGTAAGTTGCATGACACTAAAGGAATGTCCGGCGATAAAGGAAGGAAGTTCAAAGAAAGCATGACACTAAAGTCACACACATATTACCTTTATTGGGGGGAATGTTTACAGAAAAGAAGTATCACAAGATGAACAAACATTTTACCTTGACATATATTTCGTCTCCATCTGCATCTAGTACGTCTTTCCAAACATCATTTAGTTCGCTGTTCTCGGCCACTGATTTCAAGTTTGAAAAATAAATTTAACATTGATACATATATTCAAACAAAACCAAGAAGAGATTAAAGATTAATGACCTTGTGCGGTTACAAGGCTCATTATTTCCTCTGCTGCAATGTATGTCACTGATGGCTTGATTCTACTAATCTGCAGCATTTTATATAATCTCATAATCAAAAGTTACCACAATATAAAATTTGAAAGGTTGAACAAAACAAAAGAATTACTTGTTTCCCCAATTTTGAATCAACAATTTCTGCAACTAGATTATGCACCTGCAAAACATCCAATTCAATCCAACTATGTTTTATCCATCCTGTAAGAATACTAATATTTCAAAATGAAGTTTTGCTATCAGCGCAAGATATAGAAGGTAAAAGTATCACCTTTACTCCAAGTTTGTTGCAGATATTTTCAGCAAGGAGAAGAGAGTAAGCAGACAGTTTGTCTGCCTTAGATGGATCTGAAAAAAAAAAGTCATATTGGTCAATCAAAGGCCATTTCCAGTCACAAGATTTTACGCATAATTACCTCCAAGAAGCCATTCTCTGTCAGATATGACAGCAACTGATAAAGGAAGATCCTCGTTCTTTAAAGAAGTCTGAATATTCGTAATGGTTTCCTTCAAGGTGTCATAGTCCATGGGATTTCCAATCTGCCAAAATTGAAAAAGGTGAAAGGTCTCATAAAAAACAGCACCTTCCTGAAAAATTTTTGAATACATTAATTGACTACAAAAGAAAATACCCTGTGAGAAACTCGAACATTCTTGAGTTTGTTATGACCACTGGTGTTGCAAGCCTTAGTGATCCTGTCATCTAATGGTGTGTCTGATAACACTTCCTGCATTTATTTGTAGTCAGATATGATGAGTATTGAACTTTCAAGTGAATTCATAAATAATGTAGAGAGAGGAAAACTTAAATATAACACCACAAACAGTATCTTACACCCTAAACCATCTACACTGTCGTGATTCTGCTGGAAGTTGTTAAGAAGAGAACTTTAAGTCTAATTCAACCTTACAAAATCGGTTTATAAGATAAGGTTTGCATCCACATTTCCTTTATTATAAATAAAGTAACCTATGTGTATTTTTTACAAGGGAGATTAATCTCACATAATTTTTCACTACATTCAATAGTAGTTCAAACTCAAGATCAATACACATCAGTAGCACAAGTATATAGTTTGGAGGGATAATGGATTTTAGATTAACATAAATATAGTAGCAGTAAACCAGCTTAGATCCTTTAAAGTGATAGTCCAACTTGATTCACAACATAAATGTGCAACACATGCAGCATTTGGCAGATATGTTAGAGTGGGATTGGAACATATTACATGGGTTATATTGTATGGTTTTTTGAAAAGGATATACTAGAATCAAATATAAGTAGATATTATATATAACCAATTATTCTCTTTTCTTTATTGTTCAGTTTTTTCCTACATTACTATTATTATATATAGCCCTCTCTTCTTTGCAAAGATACATCTTGATTCAATGAATTTTTTTTTCTCTTTCCCCGTGAACAGGACATTATCAGGACCAGAGGTTGGAAAATACAACTGTTTAGTTCTACCAAAAGGGTGCAATAGAAGAGAATAAATTAAAATGTTCCATTCCGTTCTATGTGCCAAACACCACCTTAGAATCACATGGTCTAAATTGACACCAACCACAGTGAGGTTACAAGAACTTACTAGCAAGTGGGGAATGATTGAGATTCATTCACCAACTCGAGAGGTTGTTGTAAATAGGCATTAATTTAGGATGGACTATCATGGTATATATTCAAAATTTCAAATCATATTTGTTATTATCAGGATAGATTTTATGTTTTGTATTTTTCTTTATTCCTTAAATGAATTTAGCCTATCAATATGGATTAGAGCCTATACTGGAAATATTATAGATTTGTATTCAGTTTTCTTCTCCAAGTAAGAGATTCAAATATATGGAACTTACCAAAACATTCCAGGCCCAATCGAGATTAGTCATTCATTATTACTGTTATTATTATTTGAGGGGGTGGGGGTAAAGGGGAAGAACATTTTATTTTTCTCCCCAATTAGAAAAAAGAAAGTATATATCATCAAAGATTCTCAGATATTCAAGGACGTACCAAAACACTTCCAGGACCAAGATAGTTATCATACTCTTGGATCATTTCTATGGCATCCGGGCGCCATCCAAGTAAAAGAACGCATTCTTTTGGGCCAACATTCCCTTCTGATGCCTACATGATTATAACCAATAAAGGTTAACATTTCAAATAGAACACAAGGTATCATGCTCAATCAAAACATGTATACAACAGAGAAATGGAAGTGCCATACCTTGGAACCTGATCTAGTAGGACGTTTTACAATATTAGCAAGCCTAACTTTACTCATTTTGACGGCATGTTCCACATCCTTTTCAGGTATGTGTTCATTATGAATTACATGTGTTCCTTCTTTCCCATTTAGGGTTACTTCTGGATTTTTAGCACTCTGAAGGGATCCAATAAACAATACCTAAAAAGGAAAGGTAAGCAGTATCAAAACGTATTCTTGTAAGTTCTCACAATTGACTAAAGTAAAATAAAATTTATTCAACATGTCATTGTCCTGTTAGTGGACTGGACAGTCTCTGGCAGTGATCAGGTTTGATCCCACCATTGTCAATTTCTCCCATACACAGTCTCTCCTCCCTATCCCCTTCCCTGATTCCCACTCAGTATTTCGGATAAGCTACAGCTAAGGTTGAAAATAGTATTTGTAACACACATCCTTGCCCAGGAAATCAATATAGATTACTATTCCAATTGGACCTACAAGAATCTAGTGAATACCCAGTAAAATAAATTTATGATAAGCTCATTTATTTTCACTTTTACACGACCTTAATATACTGAAAAAGGAAAAATTATAGTAAAATATGACATGAAGCTCACAAAAATACTTTTCTAAAACCCAAAGACAGACTAGGGTTTAAATTTTCATGCATAGAATAATTTAGGCATAATTAAAATTTGGCTCCTTCTAGTTTCGAAATTTAAACATTGATCGATTTGGATCGGACCAATTTGACAAATTTAATCATAACATGTAAATGATTCAACACTCTCACTATTTATAATATATAAATAGAGCAAAGTTAATTTGTAATAAAAATGCCAGCCTAGGCTCTATTTGAAGAAAGCAAAAGTGTGGCAGTGGGAAAGGATATGTTTGAAAGTAGTTATAATTCTTGCACAATGTTTTTAAGAGAAATAATTTGCTTATTGTTTTCTCATAATTAAACTTAGTAGTTTCAGAAAAAGTATCAGAGTCACATTTAAGCTTTAATAACAAATGGACCATTAACCAAGAAACTCTCATAAATTTCATTCCAAAAAAGGTAAAAAGGAAAGATATCTATACACATATCTATATATCTATACATCTATACATATTAATAAACATCTATACATGTTAATAAAGAGGATTCTCTTTGTAACAATTTTATAACCACCATTTTTAGTGTACAAAATTTATTAACAATTTTACCCTTATCAATATATCTCATTTTATTATTTTACCCTTGAGGTTTTACAACTATTTTTTTAAAACTCAATTAACTAATTATAATAAAAAAAAATTATTTCATAACTACTTCTTATGAAGATAGTTCTTTTAAAAACTAATAATGTTTTTTTTATTTTAATAATTATGATAAGAACTAATATTATACTTTTTATTATCATAATAGAAAAGTGGATACACATGAATATAGGGACATGTGTTTCCACTAGTCATATATAGAAGAATTAGACTAAGTTATGTATTAGTCTACATACTTTGTCAGTTTTCTGCAGAATTTCACCATCGTTTGGGTGAAAGTTTAATTTCCCACTCCGGTAAAGACCACATACGACGACCTGAAATAGTATCAAGGTAGAAAGCATTAAAAAGTCTATAATGCAATTACTTCACATAAGAAATTACATTTGAATAAAGTAATTACTTCTTGAAATTTATGTCTTATTTGCCTGTAAGTCATTCCTTCTAGGTTAGGCAAGCTACGAAGATTGAATACATTTTCTGCAAGTAGAACTAAAAATTAGAATTTGAGATTATGAAGATCAACTGAAAAAATATCATAGACAGTTTAACCATTTTCAAATTTAAGGAAAATATCTCAGTCTACTTTAGTGTAATACCAAGTAAACTAGGAAATGGAACTCCAAAGCAAATTAGAGGATAAAAGAAATGAAAAACACTTTAATATGTACATATTATCTTAGAATTTGAAACTAGAGTCAAAATCAATTTTCAAAACCAACTTATAAAAAATAAGGGCTGTTCAAGCTTTATAAGCTCTATTTAAGTGGTATATCTTAGTAAACACCCCCCTTGAGACTTCAATTAAGGTACCAAAGAAACCACAATTAACACAACACTTCATGTTAGAATATCGTCTAAGATGCTGGGAATAGCAATATGAGTGGCCCTGAAATGGATCTAATATAGACTCTAACATCATCGTAGAATTTGGGCTTAAAGCTTAACTCCGTAAAATCAGAAAACAAGGTGATAATCGCTTAAAATGTATACACTCTATTAATTTAAGTCATATCTCTAAGCAGTTTTAGACTAAACAAATCCCTTCAAAAATGCAATTAAAGCAATCCCCAAAGATACCACAATTTAGGCAGAATAAGGGTACCAACAATTAAGGAAATTTTCCAACAGTTCATTTTCATTGATAACAACTAATTAAAGTATAGAAACCTGCTAAATGTATAATTTGGTAGCTGCTAGGTCCAATTCACAAACTATCAAAAAAATAATAATTTATATAAAAAAAATTCTGAATTATTTTGGCAGAACATAAAACAAATACAAAACAAACATTAAAGAAATAGGAAAACAAGCAATCTGTATGAACATGACATGCATGAAATGTACAGAGCATGATTGCGTACTTCGATAATTTAACAAGTGCCTGTAGATCTTTATAAGTCCCTTCTGCCGAGAGCATTGAACAAATAGTTTGGATGCAACATTTTCTACTGGCTCTACTTTCAATGCTGAGATTGACTTCATCAACTCACATGTCCTGGAACTTGAAACCTACATTCATTAATTAATAAATTTTCTGCTCTTTTAGTTTCACACGAAGCTGATCGTAAGTAACAAACCTCGACTATAGTGGGGACAGAATCCATGTTTGGAATTGGTTGAAGGGCTAAAACAGAAAGAAATGCATCTGTGTCAATTTCGTACCTAACATACAAACAATATGAAATCCATTATCTTCTTTAAAGTGAAATTCAGCACATGACAAAAGCCAAATTAATTAAAAAGTAGTTAGTCTACTAATATGGTGCCATCTATATGAACAAATGAACTTTGTGTGGCTTGTAATTTGTCTGCACCGAATAGATGAAAAGTCAGAGAAAAAGCTCAACTACAACAAATGTTAACCAGTTTATCCATTTGAAGAAAAGTGTGCACATGAGAAAGGGGAATAGAATTGCCATATGCAGGATGCATAACTTGATATTAATGTCAGTAGTGTCTTGCAGTTAGTACAAGTCTAGGTAAATAAGTAAAACACTCTTAATATAATTATCTAACAAAACAAATTTACAAACCGTTCAATTCTCAATATTTTCTCATTGATTAAAGTCATTAAATCCTTGGACAAACTCCTCAACAAAATTTGTATCTGTACCTGAAGATGAAGAACAAATAACATGCTTATGTCACATTGTTGAAATGGTTTGATAAACATAGTTTGTGAGATACCAACAAAACCACGTGAAATTTACAGCAGATAATAAGACAGAACTTAGTGACCCAAAGAAATACAGGAGGTTTAAGGAAAATTTGAGTAATTTGACAGGTTAGACACTATTTTCCCAGTGACTTTTAGAAGCCATACATATTCACCATAGACAAACCAATCAAAAGCTCTAACTCTAATAACATATCCTATGCACCAAAAAAATCAGTACTCGGTACAGTGCTGAAGCTGAATATCATACTTTGGCAAAAACAACTTGTGAGCTGATGTTGATTCATTTTTGCCAAACACCTTACAAGTGTAATTATGCAGTGATAATCAGGCTGCTAAGCATATCTAGTAATCAAGCAACTGAAAAATTTGTTTACAAAGTCTTTCTCTGGAATTAGAATTAGAATTAGTTTAGATGTAACAAGCAGTGCTTGACCAACATTTGTTATCTAGCTTGAGAAGAAGTGTTCAAATTAGTCTCTGACTCCTCCAGACATGCGCTGGGCATATAAATAACTAGTGACTCTAGCTTTATGCATAAAGAAAGACATACCCATAGTGCCTAATCATTCAAATTAGCTATTATTCCCTCTTCCAGATGTCTCTCTCTCTCCCTCGGATCTTTCTCACCCTTTCCCCTATAATAACTTTAGCAATCACTAATAATTGAAATTCAAACCAGTAACCACTATGCCTAAGATAATTATAGTAAAATTACAAAATAGCAATTTTCTCTAACATCAATATCTGCTCAAATGCTTTTCAATAATAAATTCGTGGAAAAAAGTCTACTAATTTCAATTTAAGTTACTCTATAACCACCTGATGATAATAAGCTAAGTAGATAAACTCTTACCGATCCCCTTTTGTTGGCAGTATAATTATTGCACGTGCCTTGTTGGCTGCTGCCCTTTCAAATGATTTTGTTAAACTAAGACTGCAACTGTAAAGCCCAAAACATTCAAATTAGACGTCAAAAAAATTATGTGAGAAGGAAAAAGAAGCATTCCAAGACTCAGAAAGTCCGAAATATAGCCTTTGTGCTTTATTTGCCTTTAGGTAGTTATTTAGGAAGTTAGGGGCCTAAATAATTAAAGTTTCTGTAGTATATCTTTGGGCACTGTTCTAGAAATGTGGTCTACAAACCATATTATTCTAGTAAAATTTAACCATTATGGTGTGTTATTAAGTCTAATTAACATTTGAGACATGAAAGAAAATAAGTTTCAAATCAACTCAACATACGAGAATGACTCGTGACTTTTGCTTTTACACAACAGTAATAAACACTCACAAATTTACGAAGTTCTGTAACCAAGTGTGGGCAAAATTGAGAGCTTTTCTAAATGTTGGGTTTGTGAAGTGTCCAATGAATTGTTTAGTGCATTCGTTAATTCTTATTAACTTTGAAAGGCTTGGAAGGGCCAGAAAAGGAAAGTTCCATGATGGTGCAGTGTTTCTGTGGTGTATATGATTATAGCAGACTGCTTGGATTTTCTAGGGTACATCGTTACTCTTACTGTGGTGATAAGATATAATAATGTTAATAGTTTCTTCTTGTTGCAATCTCTCAGTCAGATATCAGTGGAAGTGAAGGGCTGAATATCGTTGTGTCGATGACCTGACTTCTATAATTGAAAATTGAAGCTCAAGGAACGAAGTTGCTCTCATAATAAAAGGGAATTAAACACAAATAATAATCTTATAATCTTAAGACGCTCACTTTCAAACTCTATTTTACATTCTCTAAAAGGAACATTTACCAAGATCAATCAAATGAAGCAGAAAGTCTCTGGCCGGCTTAAGAGTAGAAACAAATCATAATTCTACCAAAAGGTTTTTCCATGATTAAAATAGGAAATTACCCAGCATTGATACCTCTTGCTAAGGACATCAATATGATTTAAATCTTTTGCAATATTGTCAGCTATCTTATCAATCTGTTTTCTTGGAAGATCAGACATAAGAAGGATTCTCTGCCTCCTGCATAGAGATGAAAAGCCATATTGCAGAAGCCAGCAATGAGGACAGAAGATAAAGGCAATGACAACTACCTTGTCTGAACCATTTACCTAGCAGTAGCTGTGCCTAAGCGAACAGCAAACTCATGATACTTATTTAACTGCTTTAATATGAAGGGAAGATGACTATTCATCCCACAGATAATGATATGATCAGTCTCCAGAACTTGCATTTGGGCACCCTCCCTGAGCTTTTGCATATTACTCTGTTAAGATGACTGAAAATTAATAGCACACAAAGAAAATATTGCTTAATGAATGCTTAATGCTTCAGAACTTACCCTAAATTGTTCGGTCATCGTACTTAGAAGTCGAGAGTAAAACAATATACCCCATATTGCTAGAAGTAAACCAACAACACGCTCAACACGTGTTGATTGCTGTAGATCAACAAAAAGTATGATTTTGTTACACGGTAAATGCTCATAAACAATGTAAAAGGGATGAATAAAAACCCAGATTATAAAGTCCACAACAAAAGCAACATACTTTTAAATGAGTAGATGATGAACACAGACATGCCCAGGCTTCCCAGAGACAATCTTCCAGAGAATTTTTATTACCCCTGGATAATTTAAAACGATCCAGATTAACAAATATAGATAAAAACAACAGATAATAGTTGTTGGCAAAGGAGAGAAATAAAAATTGAACTTGGAAGTCAGAAAACTCTTAAAACAGTGACCTAACTATGATTACCTTAACTTGAAGAACATAACACCACCAACAATAACAAATGAGAAGCATGCCACTATGAGCACCACAAGGAACCTGAAAGAGCCCATATGATTGTTTCAAACAAGTATGTATAAATCATTAGATTTTTTAAATAACTAGTAGTTGGTAACATAAACAAGACCCACTAGCTCCATTCATAGAATGAAGCCACTCGTTTTACATACTCTAGAAAGTGTTAAGAAAAATTTCAGTTAGCCTTCTTGGCCACAAATAAGTAACCTCCTTAGTCCTTTGGAATTGCTGCAATAAAGTAATGCAGGTGCTCGAAAGCAAAGCACCCAAGGAAGCAATGCAAAATTTCCTACCCAGAGCTATTTTTGAAGAATGGATGGTTCCTGCAACACTTTTGTGTTCCTCTCCATCCCTAACCATATGCACTAAATCCCTGAAAAATAGTCATGTTCCTCGAGAATAATCCAGTTTTCTACCCTAGGAGCTCAATAGTTTTAGCAAAAGCTGCTAACAAACTTTCTTATAATGTAAAATAAACTAGCAATTTCAGATCCACCAAGATTAACAATTAATGCAAGAATAGATGACTATAAATCCCAAAAGCTTTAACAAAGAAAGTTGGATTCTGTTTAGAGTAAATTCGTGAACCCTAAACCCTAAACCCTAAACCCTAAACCCTAAACCCTAAAACCCTAAAACCCTAAACCCTAAACCCTAAACCCCTTGGTGTAAATAAACTATTTTAGCAAGACAATGCACTATAAGCACACACTAATGCCAATCATTTGCAAGATGACATATATAACATATCATTTGCCTCAGAACCATGTCATAACATATTAATGCTGCTATACATGTGTGTGTGTGTATAATCATCTTATACCGAGACAAACACACCAAAATATGTAATCAATGCTAGTAATAGGCTTTAATAAAGTGAGGAGCATTAAATTTATTAACCAGTAAACAGAAAAAATTCAAAGACAAATATATGAAATGATTGACTTACGTGGCAACATTTCGTTCAAGCTGGATGTTAAATAAGTATAACAACCGTGCTAAGCTCCATCTAATATCATGAAAAGAAGGCAAGGACACATCTAAATTAAGAGGCTTAGGTTTATTCAAGGCATTAGAAACACAAGCAAGAGGCAAGCTTGTTGCGATATGAGTCTGACACAAGTATGGAAGAAGTGCCTGGCCAGCTTTTATCACCAGATCACACAACTGCTTATGGGTCAATCTCAGTATGATGTAAAAAGACATAAATTGTACCATGCTTCCAGCCTGTTGATCCTGCAGCACATATTGTATTTTGAGAGATTTAGTTAGCACTAAGTGCTGCAAAGTCTAGCAAGCCAAATCCAATAATACATCAATTTATCTATCATAATTGAACATGATACAACCATGATATTGACTTAGCAAATGATCTGTAGAAAACATATTTCAATAATCTTAGTTGCACAAAGAAACAGTGATTCATGGAATACAAGGATTTTCTTTTAGCCAATATCACCATCGCTGATTTTACTTACCCCATTATCAAACATTATTGACAGGAATAGTGTAAAGGACTTTTAGTGACTAAATTATAGTTGTTCTCATGCACAACATGCTTCAAAATAAGGAAAGGGAGAAAATGAAGTGATATTAACACTTTAACAATAAATAACATTCATCATCAAATACAACCTTGAACTGCATGTTTGAAAAGAAAATTGAAAAAGGTATATATGAAACATAAACAGAAGGAAGAACGTGCACTTAATCAAATCAAAATAACACAGTTACTGTAACAAATTCATACCATTTTCCAAGTTTTATCATAAATTTCTCACCTGAGAACTTCTATTATTTTTCTTCATCCAAAAAAACTTGGTGCCCAAATTTTCTGGGACATGTTTGTAAGTGTTCGAACTTGACTTAACTTCTGACCTGTGAGAATCAAACTCCCGTCTCCCTACATGGATTTCATCCTTTCACCTTTAGTTCTAGGTAAGAACAGCCAACAAAATTAATATCAAACAAAAAAGAGAATAGATCAGAGGAAACAGAAAGATGGATGATGAAAAGGAAAATATTTAAATATGAATCAACAAAATTAAGTTCTCCCAAAAGAAAAGAAGGGTTAAAAAACAAAATAGCTTATTAGAGATTAAAAAAAAAAAAGCCTCCACTACGACAGTGTTGAAACTCATGGAAAGAACATTCTAGAAAAATAATTTAAACTTGTAAAAAAGTAGATAGATATCAATCTATAACCATCTTGAAAAATCCACTAAGATCTACAAACACAAAATAAATAAAAATAGCTCAATATATGATGGAAATGAAGGTTTATGGTATTGGCAATGTGAATCACTAATCTTTTCATACTTGCATGAGTTTCTTGGTGTGTGATATGTATATATCATGAGCCCAATCTGAAAACAAGTGGAAGTGATCTCCTTTCTTTTTTATGAAGCTAGCATTGTAAGCAAAAAGATAAAGGCTCAAACAGGAGATTTCAATATCAGTAAAAACAGCAAAAACATATGTCTCATCATAAACGGACAAACAACCGCAATAAACTAAAGCTTAAAGTACAACATAGTTGACGACTCAATTGAAACCATTGATAGAATAAAAATAAGAGATGGAAGTACGACTACACGATTTAAAAGATTTAAACAATTTAAGAATTGTGACCCCAGTTGGATCACTTGGTTTATAGTTTCACAAACATGAGAAGAGAACAGTGCAATACATCAGAACTAGTCACAGAACAAGTAACTAACTTATCAAATCACATGCAAAAGCCTTCACAAAAAAATAGAGGTTGAATAAGAAGCACGTAAGAAGAAAAGTAATAAAGTACTACCTCTGCTTCAGACTAAATTCAATAATTTGACTTGATTCTGCCCTATGGCATACAAATATTAGACTTAACTCTATCCTACGGTTTTCAATATTAGACTTGACTCTGTCCTATGCTATTCAATTATTAGACTTGACTCTATCCCTTTAAGTCACAAGACATATTATCTACTTCATATGATGACAATTAATGCCTTTTTAGTCTCAAATATTTGAAAACACTGGAAAGCTGAAGCCATCCTCCTAAATGAAATATGAAATTATGAATATCACAACTATCAGTTGTCAAAAAAAAATCTGTATTCGTGGAACTAAAAGTTCTATATAAATATTTGTTGACAAAAGAAGAGAAGAGCAGAGGAAGAAAACTATGTGTAGCGGCAGGTTAGAGAGTTAAAAGCCGACCCCAGAAGCAGAACAGGATTAAAGAAAGTGAAAGAAAGAATCTCATCAGCCATTTACAAGAAATACCAATGATTAGGAAATGAGTAACACAATACCAAGTCAAACACTAAGTTTACAAGTTTGAGACAAAGCAGTAACTCGTAAAGTGGCAGAAATGATTAGGAAAAATGAATTAGGCCAATTTAGATATACAAAATTGAACTAGAGCTTTTTGTTTGAGTGAAATTTAGTGCCACAAACGACATTTTTAAGTAAGAACATAAACCTCCATTCAGTTTAACGGCAAACAAGTCAATAACATCTTACCCTACAGAAACTTAACACTGATAAGTTTAAGATCTTGTACACTCAATAAAGCAGCAGTTTATTCACGAGGCTCACCTCCAGCGAGCGCTCTAGGACCACGCATGTGTAATGCTGAGGATTTGATCCAGCTGAAGTGACAGGGCATATACCTCCTGTGAAGCATCACAAGCAATTAAACAGAAAACTCTCCATATAACACACTGATCTAAAACCCATATGAGCAATTCTAAGGTAATCTAGTTTGAGGACATGCAAATCCATTTTTAGATATGTATGGTGTGTATGGAGAGAAAGAGAGAACATAAGGGTGTGCCTGGAATTGCAAGTGATTGAAGAGAGATGGGTGTAAGTTGGTGGTAAAATCCATGGCTGGCAGCTTTGCAGCTGAAGGAGAAACATTGTTCCCTGTTCCACTGGGAGAGATCAGAAGGGTCCGACAAAACGAACAGAGGAAATCGTTGAACGTCGGATAGTTAGTAAAAGGAAGAAAGGACTGAGGGAGTGAAATACTATGTAATAATTAATTATTTAATTAATAATATATGAAGAAAATCTGACACGAAAAAAAAAAGGAGTGTGCATTAATACGAAGTGGGGTAGTAAAGTAGCGCAGTACCAAAATTAAAACATCATGCAATTAAACGAATTGAAAACAGCGACCTCACAAAATAACAAAAATTTGTGATTGAAACATCAACAATCCCTTTCTGGATTTGGACATACTCAACCTAGTGATGGTCCTGCCTACTGATTCCTTTCGTTTATGTAACAAACAACTCATTCCAAACACATTAGCTGTATTTTGTAATTAACCAATTTCAATATAATATCTTCTTATATATTTAATATGTATTTCTTTATGTACTCTATTCACCGATAATAATAACACGACTAATTATTCAGACATTAGAGAAAATTAATTGATTATAATCAGTTAAACGTTTTAACATATTAAAAATAAGATTAAAGAGAAATTAGATCGTGATTATATTGATTTTAATTAAAAATATTAAAAAAAACTATAAATATAAGTTAAAAATATAAATTTATTTATTATAGTATTGATTGTTTTATCAATTGAACTTAAACTGAAATATTAAATAAATACTATTAAACTTTATCACCTTACACTGCAACAACTTTTTATTGCTAAGGTCAAAGTTAATCATATTTTTTTTAAATGAATACAAAACTCATTTCTAACAAATTAGTTTTTAGAAAAATTATATAAAAAATTAGTCATACAAAATAAAGATAAACAAAAGATTAAATAACAAAATAATAATGACAAAAACATAAAATTAAAAAAAAAGAATAATAATGAAAATAGATTGATTCTATTACTTTTTCAAAATAAAATTTTTTATTGATTAGGGAAGGAATATAGTCTAATTAATTATTATTTTAAATTTTTAAATTAATCAATATAAATAAATTTTTAATTAATTTGTTGGTGATTAAATAAAATATATTTTCACTAAAAAGAATCAAAATACATTCTTAATTAAATATTAATATCTTATATATTTTTTTTACTTATTGTATAGTTAATTAACAAAGTACATCATTGATTAATTATGATTAAAGTTTTATCTTTTAATTAAATTATATTTTAATTATTGACTAGAACTCATTCAATCATATGAAAATTTTTAAATTTAATCAAAATACATTCTCAATTAAGAAAAAATCCTTTAGACTCATATGATTGATATATTATGTAAATTTAATATCGTGTTAACTTGTTCTAAAGTAAAAACCATTACATTTACTTTTATAGAAAAGAAAAAATATATCATAACAAGATTCAATTTTTTTACCTAACCTCATATTTCAGTTAAGAAATTACAACAGAATCGAACCAAAAGACTTAATACTCTATTAAATGTAAAAATAACAAACAAAAAGAATATAGAACGTGAAAGACAAGAGAAAGAACCAAATTAGGTTCCATAAGGGTTTCTAAACTTTCCCTAATATATTTTTCTAACTTTTCTTATATAAAAATTGGATCATGCTTTACTTTGGTATTTTATGTTGTAATTTTTGTTTTCGGATAATGTAATATCTTCTGTTTATCTTTCAAATAATTCAATATTTTCAAAATATATTTGATTATTGTAAAGATTTAAAAAAATGGTTAAATATATTTTTAGTCTCTATATTTTGAGGCGATTTTAGTTTTAGTCCATCTTTCAAACTAAGGTACAATTTAATCATTCAACTTTAGAAAACTTTGGTTTTAGTCATTTTTACCAAATTTTTTTTTATTTGTTGTTTCAAATGCTATAATGAAATGTGCTTGAAATAACAAATAAAGTTAAAAAATTTTGGTAAAAATGATTACAAACAGAATTTTCTAAAGTTGAAGGATTAAATTGTACCTTAGTTTGAAAGATGGACTAAACCAAAATTACCTCAAAGTATAGGGACTAAAAACATATTTAACCCTAAAAATAAATTTGAAACATTAAAAAGATTTGACAAAATATACATAATAACCAGGAACATGACAAAGTAATATTATGTTGGAAAAAGTTGCAGACAATCAAATAAACCGAAAAAAAATTTCATATGAACAAAATGCAAAGAGATTAAGATACTTCGAACCAAAAATTCAATCATCTCGCAAAAAAAATGACAAAAACAACATATCCATACAAAAAAAATACATAAGAACAAATGAAAAAGAAAATAGAAAATTGTTTAATTAAATGTGTTGGACTTACACCCAAAACAATTTACAAGTGAATATTACTGACAAAATGTTTATATAAAAAAAATATAATTACGGAGATAAAGATCAAAATATATTTAAAGGAAAAAAGAATTTTGAACAGGAGAAAAATAGTTGTTGGAGTTTAAAAGAAGAATGGTAATTATGAAGTGAATCCCCACACTTCAATTCAGAAGAGTCTTGAATTGCCAACTGGTGAATTTCAGTGTCATGTTCGACCCTACCATCTACACTTTTGTTTTTGGTGTGCTTTTCAGCTTATTGTTCGTGTTGGTGTGCTTTTAGTTTAGATGATATTTTTACAATTTTTTTAATAATTTTTTTACAACAGAATAAGTATTATTATTTTATTGATCTATTTAAATCTATGTTTAAAAAGTATTTGAAATAAACTAATCATAAAATATCACATTGTGAAAAAGTTATTAAAAAAGTGTTAACTTTTTCCCTTTATCACCACCACCAACAAATGCACTTTGTAAAGTCAACACTAACCACTACACTATCTCCTCGTCTAAATGCTTCACACGTCTGGCTTGCGATTCTAAAGCATCGTATTTCCTTAATATATTAAATATTAAAAGATACAAATATATATTACATTGATGTTCTTAGTGCTTTATTTATGTAACGAGTAATGCAAAAACATGAATAACAATATATTCTATTGAAAAAAAATGCAAAATCTGTTTATATGGAAGATTGTTAACTCAGTAAAGTAACACTTGTTTTAATTGGAAGTTGTTTTATACACTAATAACTTTTATAAACACAATGGTGTTCAAAATTACAAATAGATTCAACAAGATGGACTTTAAAATGTAAAAAAATATCTGAATTTGCCCATTGAGAAGTGGAATCAATTTAGAGAGTCATTTTCTCAAGTTACAAAACCAATAAAATTTGGAAACACTCAAAATAAAAAGGAAGCGCATAAAAAATAATTTGAATCAAAATTCTAATTTATTAATATTGATTTTTACTTAGCTGCCTTCTATTTGAGAAAATTTGTTTATGGAATGTAAGGACCTGAAAATTTGGGTTAAGGCTATTGGACCTAAGTGGAGGCAGTCCAGCCCATAAAAACTAAGGGCACATGATCTTAGAAAAGGTCCTTTTCCAAAAGTTAGATTTTTTATTTGGCCAACTTCACTTCTCTCACTAAAATCCATCCTTAAAAGTTCTCTGCCTTCTCTCTAAGAGATCAACTCATTGAATCGTTCAACCTTTGGATAGGTGGTGCTCAAACGTTCACCGCGTCGAGAGCTCCGTAACAGACCGAGCGGTTTCTTGTTCCGACCGGTAAGTCACTTTTCCCTTTTTCTTCAACTGTCTTGAACCTAGGCATGCTAAATCCTAGTGATTACATGTGTCTAGTGTTTTCCCTTTTCTATTCTCCGCAAAACTGCGCTCTAAGAGCTGTTTTCACCACCAATGTGGTGGTTGTAGGGTGTTGTCTAAGTGTGGGCTGAATAGGGTACTGTGAAGTGTTCCTATGAGTTAAGCAATTCAACATCCAGGTAAGGGGAACAAATTATATTTCTGTAAATTAATTTGCATGACGAGTATGTTATTGTGTTTGAGTTAAATTCTAGTAACTTAAATATGTATATTTGTGAGCTTGCTGTGCTTAAATAGTTGTGCTCTATCGTTGAACTGATGTTGTGGAAATTGATACCTATGAACTGTTTCTGTTGAAATTGATTTGCTGAATTGGTCCTTGATTGGAGTGGTTGCATTAGAGTTTCTGTTGAAGTCAATCTTAGGTTGAGAACCTAGTGTTGGGTAGTAAAAAGGTCATGTTTATAACAAGTTGAGTGGTGGAATAGGGCGTTTGAGGTTTAGAGCAAAATAGGACAGTGTGGGTAACTCAGATAAATCAAATGGGGATTGTGAGAACACTTCGTTGTTAGGATAGAGGAGACTTAAAAACCTGAGCTGGCACATCCCTAATCATAGAGCAGCCCTGGCCTGGTCCAGTACGTTGTGACTAGTCATATGTGTTTAGCGTCGAAGGTGAGTCTGATGCATCAAACATTTGAACCCTCTTCGGTGACCAATTGGGTAGTAAGGGAGTGTTGGGGGAGTGTCTCATTGTGATGTAGTCCAGCTAGATAGTTTGGCAAACAAGAACCATTATGGGTTGGGTTAAAGGGAAGTGAGGGAGTGATGTTGGACAGTAGGAGCATTGGGAGTATATGTCTGTTTAGGTAGTCTAGACAAGGCAAATGGAACCTGATAGGAACAGAAAACTAAGCTAAAACTTATTAGGATAACCATATTGGAAATAAACTCCCTAAGTTATGGAAACTGGTAAATTAGAGTTAAATACTATCCTAAATCACTTCAAAATCACTCTAAGAATATATAAAACTAGTTAGACAAGCTTAAATGAGTCCATATCACCAATTAGGGGTCTTAGAAGTTGGGGAAGAGGTCTAGAACGAATTTCGGGGTGTTGGGTTGTCAAAATCTGCAGAATTTAGCTTCCTCTGCAGACAAAATTCGCTTAGTGTTTTTGATGTTTTTGACGTTTTGGGAGTTCCGGACGTCCGTTTTGGATGTTCTTTAGGTTGTTCTGGAGGTTTTTGACCCTTCTGAAGCCATTAGTGAGAGTCTCCAAGCTTTTTAAATTACGTAAGTATTGGTAATAATATGCCATAAAGAAATTTGTGTTAATAAGTGATGTTTATGTGAAAATATGTAATGCCTGAGTATGTATGAGTTGTTTTTATGACATGCCTAAAGAGTGTCTTGTATATTTATATATATAGAGCTTGTGTGGTTAGAAGTAATATGATTGTGAATTGTGGTTCAAAGGTATATGACTTAGGAAGGAATAAAACATGGTTTCAAGGTTATTGGTGGTGTTGTAATTGTAAAATCTCTCGGTGAGATTCTTAGTGTTTTAGAATGAAAGTAGGAGCTCAATCTTAGGGGTCTTCTTGACGCTCCAATGGTCTTTCTTCTCATGTAGAGAGGATTGGACCATGTGGTGAGGAGTAGCAGGAGGTCTTAGTCTTGGAGGCTTCCATCATGCTCTGGGGCGCGGAACAGACTAACCTCGTCAGTGTGGCAGGGCGGGGGAGCCTAAGTATCACAAGCCACCACAGGTGCATGACCCGCCATAACTCGACTATCATTCTAAAGTCCGGACGAGTCAAGTATAGAAAATAACATGCTAGGATCTGTGTTGTATATATTGCCTTGTTTGTATATACTTTACTTGGGTTGAATTCAGTATGTTCATTTTGGTATAATTGCATGTTTTTTTTATATAATTAGCTCACCCTTGCATTTTTGTTTGTACTATGTTGTATGTGTTTTCCTTTGCGATGATCATCCACTTGGATGAGAGCAGATGGCGAGGAGGTTACCTTGGAGACAGCCTTGGATGAGGATGGCACTGCTGCAGTCTAGTTCAATAGGCTTAACTTGTTTAGCCTTTTATTTTGAAGAACTTTGTTATGTTCTAAGTTTTTAATTCCTTGTATTTTCAGGAAAAAACTTTAGTACTTTACTTTCAAATTCTATGTATTGTTTAAGAATGACTGTAATCATATTATTCTTAACTGCTTTCTAGTATTATTCATGGTGACACCTTTATTATATTATATATCTTTATAATATAATTGGAATGTCACATGAAACACAAATGAAGAAAACAAAAACAACCATAAAGAAACAAATAAATATAAAGATATGTTTCCTCTTAACATTAATTATAAAATATAATAATGTTAATAATATTCTTGGATTACAAATCACAACTTTTCTTAATTTTTAAAATAGTAATAATGATATTTTAAAAGATAAAATACTGAAAATAATTTTACTTAACAGTAATTCCATTTTTTCAATATTTTAAAAAATAAATTAATATAATTTAAAACATTTATACGCAATTTATTTGAATTTAAATATTTCTAACAGTCCTAACTATGAAACATTCAGTCATTTATTTAGGTTGAATCAAACAAAATTTACAAAAGAGGTAAAATTATTTGTACAACTCACTACATCTACAACTATTAATAAAAATAATTGCTTTTAATAACTTTTTGGTAATTTATTTTTAGGTTGTTAGTGTCAATTTTATCTTTAATAATATAAACTGTTTTATTAATTATGTTGTTTTTAAAATTTTACAATTATTTTTTATTAAATTAACTATTAATAATAAAAAAATTGGTGATAAAATTATTAAAAAATATTTGTTACTTTTTTATCATTATAGAATAAAAATAAACATACATGTGTTTCTACTAATAGAAATATATTTTTTTTTCCATAATAGTAGTTAAGAGGAGGGCCATATTCAATAAAAGATAAATACTATTAAGATTTTTCTGACATCTTCCTTGAATACTTATCCTCAACTAAACAATTTAATAATACTTAATTATTTTTATCATCTTGCAATTTTAATTTATTTATCTCATATTTATAATATTTCTGGGTTGTTGGAGACACCGGCTGTTTCATTTGGGTGAAAAAAAGCACGTTTTGGACGTGAAAGTTGCGTGAACTATGAAGCTATTCCACTAAGCATACGGCTGGAATCTTGTACCCGTGACCACCACTGACTCACGATTTTGTTTTGTTCCTAACTCTATACAAAACAAAACCACTCTGCCAAATATCTATACTACAGTTTAGAGTGTTGGACCATGCTTTTCTAAAAACAAAAATATCTTTTAGATGACCACTTTTTTTCGACAACTTTCAAATAATCAAATATTATATTCAGACAATAATAGCATAAGGGATTCAAACACCAAATATCAAAGAAATATCATAATTTAAAATCTCACATGCACCATCACAACACCAAAACATCAAATATTCCAACCTTTTTTTCTTTCCCCTTTTTCTTCTATTTCGCTTTCTTTACAATTTCACTTTATACTCTCTATTATCTCTAAAAGGAGTTGGCATTAAGATAATTTTATAGAAAAAAACACATTAAATCTTTTTAACAAAATAATAGAAACCACGTTACGAATAAATAAATAAATGTTTTGAAATTTTTTTGAACAAAGAATAATATTAATCTTTTATTAAATTATGGAATAAGAGTCAAAATCAAAATGTTATTTATTGATCCAATTATCATTTTTTAATTTATTATTAATTAATTTACTATTCATCATTTTAATTAATAAGTCACACATCTTTAAACATAAAATCTTACTTATAATCTCATTTTCTGTCTAATATTCTAAAAGAAAAGAACTAACTATATAACAAAAAATTTATATTTATATTTCAAGTTTAAGTTTCTTGAGTTTTCCTTACCATAAGATAATAAGAATAATGTTTACAGTATTTAAACAACTTATATTTTTTACATTTAAATTTGTTTAAAATTCACAGTGTAATTTCAAAAAAAAAAATATATCTCTTTAATTTTTTTACTTCAGAAAATTATTTTTATATAATAAAATCATTTTAGTAAATTAAATCATAACAATTTAGTTCTTTGACATTTAAACTCGTTAATTTTCTCTTAAGATTGACGATTTCATGCAAATAATGTTCCATGTTCATTGACGCTTGATGCTTTCTTCTTGCACTTTACATTTTTCTTTTTACACTTCCAAATTTTTTTAAATATTTCAAATGTTTCTTGTTTTGACTAGGATAAAACCCCATTTTTTCTCTCTTATATTTATCTTCAAAGC
The DNA here is from genome assembly GCA_036885675.1 of Vigna mungo. Lineage (NCBI taxonomy): Eukaryota > Viridiplantae > Streptophyta > Magnoliopsida > Fabales > Fabaceae > Vigna > Vigna mungo. Next base: position 38,351,524 of record CP144692.1, on the reverse strand, counting down.
ACTCACCACTCACACTTTCACCTCAACTTATTGCTGCACTCACCTTAATTTTTTTTTAAGTTTAGTTATTTAGTGTGTTGTTTTTAATGTTTGTTGAAATTTGTTTATCATATAAATGAAAAGAACACAGAGTGTCTCTACATACCAAATTGAGATTTCTGCATAAAGTGAAGTTACAAGGAAACACATGTTATCTATTCTTAGAAGACATGATCATGGTGAAGTTGAAAAGGTTGAACCATTAGTTAGTCCCAATGTTGGCGAGTAGCACGAGGATGTTGTTGAACAAGAACATGAGAAGATTGTTCAACAAGATGATGAAGTTAGTGGATATTTTGGAGGTCTACATGACACTTATTTACTAACGAGTTATGTTGACAATGAGACATTTGTTTTCTGGGTATGTCAAGTTATTAAAGTAGATGAATATTTTATTTATTTTTATTTATGAGAGATAAAGTTGTCCATAGAAAAAAAGGTAAACAAATTTTGGACATGTCATGTAGCTATTCATTATTTTGTGATGAGATCTGGTTCAATGATTTTGTGTGAGATTTCATGGTACAAATATGCCTATACGAGTGGGTAAGCAATAACTCCCGCTTACCTAATTAATACAGTAATTTATATATATAATATGTAAGGTTATAATGGACATCACAATGAAATTTAGGGGTGCAAAAAGAAAAAATGAGGTAATATTTAGGGGTGGAAAAAGAAACAAATGAGGTGTAGGAATAAGCCCCTTGACGCTTCCTAATATTCAGCAAACTATTTTGTATACTTCCTCTCTTAATTGATGCTCTCCTCTCTTTTTTTACTCTCTTTCCAAACTTAATTTCAAAAAGTATTAAATTGATTATGACAAATAAAGAAATTGAAAAAGGATTGCTTATAGAAGAAAAAACATGCATAAATTAATGACATTTAGAACAACTAAAGGATTCCACAAGAAATTTCGAAAGAAAATAACCACGTTTGCTAGAAGAAGAAAAAAAAGGAGTAAAGCTAAATAACAATATTTCGGAATAACAAAGGCGCCCAGTGAAACAAAAAATAATTTTAAAAATAGAATAAAAGAGAAGCGTAATTCAGTAAAAAAAAAAAAGGGGGGGACTTGAATTTTGTACTTAGTGAAATGAGAGGCATAATTAGCCAGAGCCCAAAAATTTAAACCCTGTTTGTGCCTTATTCAATTATAGCTCCATGAGCTTCTTGCACCCTATCAAATTTCTGGCTTCACCCCACCAAAAGCTTCCTGAAAATCTGTTCCATTATAGGAGAGAGGTGATTTTTCTTCTAAAAAAATTCTGGATTTGTATTAATATGTTCTGAAAAATTAAATCTGGAATGATAGGATAGTGAAAAAAAAAAACAAATTGATAGGGTGCAGGAAGCAATAACCTAGCTTCATAACCTAAGAGGAATATACACTAGCTAATGTTTTGGACAATACTTTTTGTACCTCTATATTTTCTTCTTGTACTCCAACGGAGGTGTTCGCATAAAAAACATGTTCAGAATTACATATTTAAGAATACTTTTTAGATTGAATATCCTGAAAATGTATTTTCTTTCCTGTAACTGATTTTAAACCAGTATCTACTCATATTGACGTTAGTTTGTGTATTTAATAAAAGAGAATTAGAGATTGAAGAAAAAAAAAGTATTTTTAAGTTTATAATTAAGTTTTTAATAGAATCAACTTTAAAAATAATTTTGTAGGTTTATAAAGTAAATATGTTTATAAAAATATAAATAATAAACTTTGTAAATATATAAAGGATAAAACATGTACAAAAATAGAGTAAACTATCTAAAAGTATAAAAGATATGAGAAAATAGGTAGAGTTGACCTGCTAAAAATATAAATTAGTATATGAATAGAATGATGTAATATGAATTGTTTGACTCGTTCAATCAATACATTGACAAACTCATTCAATATGTGTTATTAGATTCGTTTAATCAATATATGAATACATTTGTCTAATGTGTATTGTTAGACTCATCTAATTAGTATATGGACAACCGTGTATAATATATATTGCAAGATTCGCCTAATCATAGAATGAATAAAGTCGTATAATGTGTATTAATAAATTCATCTAATATGTGTACGAATAGACTTGTTTAACGTATATTGTTAGATTGGTATAATGAACAAACTCATCTAATGCGTTAGAAGATTCGTCTTATCTATAAATGGACATACACATGTAATTTTATATTCATCTAATCAATATAAGGAACGAATCAAATAGTATTTGTTGCAACCCTACATCAGAGAGATAAAAAGCTTCATTCTTACCAAGTTCCCCTTCGAAAGAGTAAGTCCTCTTTCTACTTTTTATCCATCAGTCAAGAGTTAATCCACCTACATGTGAATTTTTGGGTTCTATATGTGTTTTGAGCTTTCTTATATGGTTCTTACTCTATAGAGAATCTAATAGCAGGTTTATAGATTCTAAATTTATGTTTCGTCTTCTATTTTTTCTAAACATCAATGAAATCTAGTGTTAGGGGGTGTATTAAGATCAAATGGATTTCTACAAAAAGGTGAGGAAAGCTGATTTAACTACTATATGATTTTTTGTAATTCAATCCCATATGTGCTGGATGATTTTAGAATGAATTGAAAAAAGGAAAATAGTTTTTTGATGAGGATAAAGTATCGTAGGATTTTATGTCGAGTTTAACATCAATAGGAGATGATTAAATCTTCTTAACAATAGCAATATTAAAGTCGAGTATTTCTTTATTTTTTCTATTGGGATCTTTGAAATGAAATATGTAGTAACAACAATTTTTCACGTAAGACTCTTTTGATTTAGTGTCTTGACAACTTTAACCTTTATTTCATGTGTAGTAGATAAATTTTTTGACGGTTAAATTGATGTTACCTACTAAAACTAAACTTTGATTGGTCTACGATAATCTCTACTTCATTATTTTAATATGAAAAGCAATCTACAATCAAAATCTTGTTTAGGGGGTTTAAAGATTCAAATAAAGAGAAGTTTTAGAAATTGAAAATTGAGTAAAATGAAAAATAAACGTCTTAATTTCTATTTATAAACATCAAACTCAAATTTTTAAATTTATTATTGAAATATAAAATGGATTTCAAAACAACATTATTCGAAAAAAGCTAAAAAAAAGAAAAAAAAGAATTAACACTTAAAAAAAGAGGAAGAAGCTGAAATAATGTTTTTTTTTCGATTAAATTTTATTGTTTTATTTCAATAGTTATAATTGTGCAATATACTTTTTCATTATTGTAATACTAGGATATTTACCTTCATAACCTATCAAATTTGTTTTCACAAGGAAAATGTTTTTTAACAACTTTTTTTGACAATTTGTTTTCACGGTGGCTTATGATTGATTCATTTCAAATATTTTTTTAAAATAAATTCAAATGGACCAATAAAGTAGTGACATGTGATCTATTGTCAAAAAATTGTTATGAAAAGTTGTTAAAATATTAGAGTCCAAACTAACACAAATCAAATATGATTATTGTAAATTAAAAAAAATAAAATATTATGAGAAGAAAAAACAAAAAAAAAAACCAAAAACATTTCTTTTTCTACGAAGATCCAAAAGGAACCACATGGGTTGAGCTCAATTCCTTTCTTTAATATGTTCTTTTAACTCCAAGTTTAGATCAAAATTTCTCTTTTGCTTCGTACTTGTTATCTTTCGATCAAACTAGAAAGTTATTTACAGAAAGACACTCTAATGTCAAAGTCAATAAGAATTTGACGATACTAACAATGAATGCAAATTAAATGTAACCTACTACAATACCTCAAATTTGTATTTATAGACTTCGAAATGGACTTTAAATTAATATCGGCCTAATTATGGCTCAACTAGTAATGATCATACTTAGTTTTAGTATAATTTTTCTTAGCATTAGCACTTGATTAAGTTCAACTACTCGATTTTCTGGGTGTTCTAGAGCAGCAAAACCATTAGGTCTTGAGCTGACCGAACGATCATACAATACATTTACTATAACAAAGTTGTTTATTATTGATAGATACAATTAGTTGACAATAACAAAAATAATTAATAATTTAAATTTATCGACAGATTATTATCAACAAAAATTTCATTGATAAAATGATCGTCAATAAATTTTATCGACGAATTGTTAAATCTAATTGTAATTACCCATAACCTCAAATTCATTGGTAAAACATCATTATTAATTACTGATAAATTTTATTCATCATTGTAATCTTTCAGTAAATGTTATGATTTAGTATTATTCTTTCCTCCTTCTTCTTTTTCTTCCTCTTTTCCTCTCCTCCTCACCCTCCTCCTGCTTCACTATGTCACCACTAACACTGCTTTTTTCGTAGATGTCATTGTTGTTGTCTCCTTCTTTTCTTTTTTCTCCTAATTTTCCTTTTCCACTTATTCCTCCTCCAACATCAACTGTCATGCCTCCATCATCATTATCTCCTTTCTATTATCGCCACCGCCACTAGCTCAAGCTTTTGCTCCTCATCTCTTTCTTCCTCTCCTCTTCTTTCTTCTCATCTTATTCCTATTCTTCTTTCTGTTGTTCTTCTTCTTCTTTCTCCCTTTTGTCTTCTCTTCTTGTCAATCATTTTCTTTTAATATATAAAATGTATGCTAATCTCATTAAACCTAAAGAAACATTTATTGTTTAATTTATTGATAAATTTATCGATGAAAAAATTTCTTGTTAATGGAGTTTGTAAATTATTAATGGAATTTATCAACAAAATTTATTGACTATAAAGTTGAATAAATTATCAATAAAAATATTATAATACAAATTATAATTTAAAAATGAATCTTATTAATAAATTTGATCACATGTTTGTTACTAACAAAAATAACCGTTAATAACTTAAATTCTAGAATTCATCGGTTAATTCCATTAGTATTGATTTTGGTGGACGATTTCTATGATGGTAGGAGAAAAGAAAAAAAAAAAACAAAGTAACTTCGACTTTATATAAGTGGTAGGAGTAATATAATGCTAAAACACGACATAGTACGAAAAGGTTTTAATAAAACTTGAATAACAAGCATGTTAGAATTTGTTATATTTCCAGCAACGTTCTATATAATATTAGGAAATTAAGGATGTTAAGATCAGTGGTCCCTTTTGAATTAAAGCCATAATTGTGGTTTAAGAGAAGGAATGCAGGGATAAAAAGGGAATTAATTACTTGATACATAATCTTCTACTTGTAAATATTTTAATGGTGTTCTTGAAATCACTAACACAAACAGACACATTCTTCTATTTATCTCTTAATATTTAATCTTCTTGTATCTATCTTCTAGAGCTACATCCTCAATTGCTTGTTTTCAGCCAAGCATTAACATTATTTCTTCTTTCTTCAATGTCAGCACCGAAGTAAGGTTCGAAGCATTCAGAAACTACCCACAGAAACAAAGTCCTAAATCTTCACATAGATATCTCATTTTCTATATTTTTATAAACTTAACCATCTTTATACATTTTTTTGTCCTAGTTGTAGAAAAAAAAAATATCTTTGCTATTTAGGGCCCTTCATTCATATAATGACATGCAGTAATACAGTGATAAAATATATGTAAGTTTGAAAGATACAAAAATGTGGTTCCACCATTCGTTTACGCTATAATGAGTTGCTTCAATATATACAAATTGACTATTCTGTGATTTGCTATATTTTGAGTATTTGATTGAGTAGGGTACATGCATCTTTTTCAACCATTCTCCACCTCACAGAGCTGCAGTTCTTTAGGCTTTTGCTTTATATTGCATCCACAGAGAGATCATGATTACACTTCTTTTCAAATATTGTATAATTATAAACAATGCTTCATTAACAAATATTTTATACATGCATTCCTTGGAGCCGTTGAAAGTTGCTCAACTTGCCCTTTAGCTCCTTTCCACTTTCTAAGGCAGCTTCCAATAATTCTTAGATTAAACTTGGTTTTCAATATATATATATATATATATATATATATATATATATATATATATATATATATATATATATATATATTTTGTGTCTCTTTCCCGAGTACTAAACTCGACGGTGCCCTTGGAATCATGAAAAAAACAATATATTTATATAAATAACTCTTCTATGTATTTCCACTCTTTTTCTTTTCTCTGATATGTAGCGAACTTATTCATATTTGAAACCATTTCATTTGTCGGGAATTATTTTGCCCTTTAATAAATTGTTTAATTTTGTTTTGATTCGGTTGTCTTGTAAAAGAATTGTAGATTGATCACCCAATAGATATTTATCAGTGAAATGATTTGGCTTTGCATGGATAAGCATTCAGCATCCAGATACGGTCAGAATATAAAGGTGATAAGTAGTTTTCATAAGAAAAGTGTGTACAGTAAGAATGTGCAGGACTGGGATCTAATAAAATGAGCATTGATTAATAACACCTAATAGTATTATTTTGTTCTTTTACAAAACATCATAAATAACTAAGCTACAAACAAAAGATATAATGAAAGTAAAATAAAAAAGGTTGTATGAGAAGACAAACATCTAACTTGTTTGTTCTCAGCAGGATGTGTTGTGTTGAGAAGAAGTAACTAAACAAGTAAGAAAGCAGAACAGAGTATAGAGCTGTACATATGGATGTTTCATTGACGGTAACATTAGTTCAAGATTCATCGTTGTGCCAAGAGAGGACGAGATCTTGCAAGGCATTTTTCCAATCACCCCAGTGATGCTCCTCAAACTCTAAAGCACCCTCGACGACCTTCACGGCTACCAGAAGAAGCTGATCGGGCACAATCTGAAGCACCTCAAACACCAAAGCCACCTTTCCTTTCAACAACGCAATTGCACCGTTAATGGCTTTCCCAGCCTCAACCTTAAACCCCAAAACCCCACCCACTTCCTTAAGCTTCTCCTCTACCACCTCCACGCGAGCACTCGAAGTGAATCTCTTCTCCCTCCTACTACCTCCATCCGACGTTGTTTCGAACAGCCTCGTTAAATTCAACCCCGAAGACATCGATATTATATCAAACGCGTTCACACCCGAACACTTAACCCCTTCGTAGTAACAACCCTTCACATAAACGTTATCCCACCCAAACGCGCTTTCCTCCGCCGTTTCTGGTTTCAATGATTTCTTGAACCACGGGTTCCCAAACAGAGCCTCCAAACCCATTCTTGTTTCCGGGTTCGGGTCCAGTAATTTATATATAACATAGCGAGCCGGTTTTGATATCCAGTCGGGGAACTGGTAATCTCTCCGGGAAATCTTCTTGTACATCGCCGGAATGTTCGTGTCGTCGAACGGAAGGTAGCCGGCGAGGAAGACGTAGAGAATGAGGCCGCAGGACCAGGCGTCGGCCTTGGACCCGTCGTAGCCGCCGTTCTGGCGGAGGATCTCGGGCGCTGTGTACGCTGGCGTACCGCATGCTGTGTGGAGAAGGCCATTCTTGAGATGCTCCGGCAGAGCGGAGAGGCCGAAGTCGGAGACTTTGAGGTTTCCTTCGCCGTCGAGGAGGAGGTTCTGCGGTTTGAGGTCTCGGTGCGCCACACCGTTGCGGTGGCAGAACCGGAGCGCCGAGACCAGCTGCTGGAAGTATCGGCGCGCTGTGGACTCCGGCAAACGGCCGCGACGGGAGATTCTAGCGAAGAGCTCGCCTCCGGCGGCAAGCTCCACGATGAGGTGGATTTTGGTCTTCGTGGCCATAACCTCGTGGATTTTAAGGATGTTAGGATGGTGGTGGAGGCGGCGCATGGCGTCGATCTCGCGGATTATGCGGGGCTCCATGCCGGCGTCGACGGTTTTGGATTTGTCAATAATTTTGACGGCGAAGGTGGCGCCGTCAATTAGGGATCGTGCCTGGTAGACCTTGGCGAAGCTGCCACGGCCGAGAAGGCGCGTCAGCTGGTATTTCCCGAGGATGGTGAGGGAGCGCGGTGACGGTGACGGTGGCGGTGATGGTTGCTGTTGCAATGGCGGTTCCATGGTTGTGCGTTAAACAACGGAAGAGTGTTGTAACCCACGGACAGGGTGTATGGGCAAAAAATTGGGTTTATATAGAGTTTTGGTGTAGGTTTGGGATGTTTCGCTTTCACCGCGGGGAAAGGGAATACATCGGTTGGCTTCCACTCTAAATTAAAATTCCTTTTATTTTTTGAATGATAATAAAATACTTTCGTAAAAATAGAGATTTGGGAAATAGGGAGGAAATTATGCTGAGAATCTACTAAGCTTAGAACGAGCGTTTTGAGCGTAGTATATTTTTAGCTGGTGCTTGGTGGTGAGTCTATTGATCATAGTCATTGAAACAAAGTCTATGTTGACTACACTACTTTCCACATTTTAATAAAGTGGTGGACGCCACTTAGTTCTATATATTTTTTTCACTAACTTCTTTTAGTATTATTTTAACAATTATACTAGGATACCTCGAATGGGTAGGACAGATCTTTTTCATGCAATAATGAGACCGGACGATCATAGGAGACGAGTTACCGAACATGATTAAAGTAAGACGGATTAAGAGTTATTGGACCGTGATTAAGACTTTCCTAATCTGATGTCCATAATCAACACTATAAATACGGGTCAAACGTAAGAGGTGGAAGGGTTCATTAATTGCACTTTTGTTACAACACTTAGATTATCGAACGGGTAATTATTGACTTAGGCATCAGAAAATCTTTAACAGGTACCTTTCCGAACAGAACTGAGATCGAAGGAGAGACGAATCGAAAAAAAGACGACCGGCCGAAGGAAACTTGTACTGAAAGGCAGAGGACCGAGGAGAGATCAATTGGCTACAGGAGGAAATTGTGTAGGAATTGGTTACTCGACCCTTATACCAGAATAACAATAAATTATGTGTCACTATTTTATTAGTTTGTATATTTGAAATAAACCAATCACAACAATTTGTTACATAAGCGAATGTAAAAAAGTTGTAAAAAAAATTGTTAAAGATATTTTTTTTTTCAGTTACTAAGGGAGACGTTCTTTTGTTATGCTGGAATATGAAATTGCAACATTGTGTTTTCTATTTAACCCATTGGACTAAAAGTTTACGCCGGCGATATTCTTATCCCTTTTCTATGAAACGAAACTTCCTTCCATTAATTGTCATTTTCATTCTTTCAATGGTCATCCTCGCAGTTATTGATGGAAGTTTTGTCTGCGGTGACAATGTGGTATACATATTGCGAAGCAGCATGTTGATTCTTGTTGGTGTTTGAAGATAATAAATATGAATAAAGGTGATCAAATTAGTAAATGTAGATATCACATCGTATGTTTGTATGATAAATATTTTTATGTTGATTTAAGATTTTTTACCTAATTATTTTATTTTGTAGATTTCTTTCTTCCATTCATGTAAACCGGAATTTCTTGATATTTTGAATGAAAATTTAAGTGTGGATAAAAAAACATTTACTAAAAACAAACTGTTTGGGTGGTTCAGTGTGTTGAATAACTTTATCAAAATAAATTATATAGTAGGTGGGTTAGAAAGAGAGGTAATTTTTACTTGGTGTAGTAATTGGATTTAATTTATTAAATGTATGTTTAGGATTGAGACTAGTCGAAATAAAATTGATTTAAATGAGATTGACGTAGACAGTGAATGAAGGAAGTATTTTTATCCTAAAAGAATTCATGTTAATATGATATATGATTTTTTGTTGAAAAAAAAATGAAAATGTTCCTATAAAATATTTTTGCAACTTTTGTATTTTGTTATACATGAGTTTTTGCTGTCAAATTGAAATATAATAGTTTTCCTATGCTTTTTAAGATTGTGAATGACTTACATAGTTTGAATAAATATAATGGGGATAGTCTATGAATATTATTTGGTTAGGAGCGCTTCATGGATATTAAGAAGTAACAGAAATACAAGTTACTTCCATGTTGTTGTTGTTGGATGTGCATATTTGTTGCACGTAAAACATCTTTATTTAGTTCTCATTGTAACTTATTTAGTTTATATTATATGGTGTTGTATGACAAGTTTATGGTTTGGAAAATGTTTCAATTATGATCTTTTCATCATTTTCTTTATTTGTAACACAAAGTTCAATTGTCAGATAACAAAATTTTTAGGATTGTTATATTGGATGAATGTCAAAATAGGTAAGTCTATTATTATAAGTGCTTTAGATAAGGCTATGTTTAATGTTTTTTTATTCTCCAAACGTATTGAATTCATATTTTATTGGTAAATCACAAGGATAACTACTTCTATTGAGTAATTGGTTTGAAAAAAAAAAACCTACAAGAAAAAAAACATACTAGCAACATAAGATTTTTTTTTTGTATAAAATTAAAAACTAACTCTTTGTTTGAGGTATCAAAATCTATTTAAAAGAAGAGATATTTTATACTAGATAATTTTCCATTCCTATTCTAATTAAAATCAAACTCTTTAAAACAGTTTAAATCGTTTAGGTTATAAATTATGCCTTATACAATGGAGTTGAAATGATTCCTTTTTCTCTCTTTTAACATTTTAAAAGAATCCCTACAAGAGAGATATTTCTCTTAATTAGTAGAATTCAAATAGCATTAACTTTTTATTTTTGAATGTAGTACAAATTGTTGATTTGATTTATATTTAAACTGTGAAGAGACTTGTTTTGTTTAGTTGAGGTGAAATATATTTTATTAGTAAAACAATAATTGAAAAAGTGGGAATAGAATATAGACAAAAAGAAATTAAACAGAGTTGTTGTTGTGTACAAGTGCCGACAATGTAAACCGTAAACAAAAATATCATCTAATGCGCCCATCTTTGTCAAAAAAGAATTATTATGAAGGCGAAGCCAAAGCGAGCTTATTCGTACCAGCTTTTTGCGTTTAGTTGCTTTTCTTCTTCAGATAGCCAAGAAGCGAGTGACAAATTGGCCACAATCTGGAAACAGAATATGAAAGCAAATCATATACTGTCAATCATTATACACATATTTAATTTCTCTTTTCTCTCAACACTTCCATTAATCAAACTCGTTTTTCTCTTCATGGGAGAAGCACTTATTCAAACCTACCTTATTTTGACTTCGTGGCTTTTACCAACAAAATAATTAGTTGTATGTTTCTAAACCGAATAACCAAAAACTAAGTTAAAATTGTTTATAATCTTAAAAGTTTTGAGAAACATAATTTTCATTAAAGATACAAACCATTAAAAAATATATAACATGAGATTTTATTTTACATTTTAAAATCAAAATTGATATAAAAGTTTTAAAAAACAATAATTCTTAATTAGAGTGTTACAATTTGAAAGACAAGCTTATTTATAAAAAGTCTTATAGTATACAAAACTAATGTTTCACTCTAAGAAAAATTAAAAGAAAGTTACTTGTTTTCTAAAAAAAAAAACTAAAAAAAGAAATAAAAACAATAAAGCTATGTTTTATTTTCTTTAAAGAAACAAAATATATGAAAAATAGAAGAAATAATGTGTTTAAGTTTTCTTATTGAAAAGAAAATGAACTCAGATGAACTAATGAAGAAAAACAATATATTTTAATTTCATATTCTATATATTTTATTAACTTTTTATTATATTTTATTTAATGGATTAATATTTATTAAAATTAAATGTCTTATTAACTGATTTTTTTTTTCTAATCTAATTTCTATTATTATATACAAAAAGAAAATTCTAGAAAGGCTAGATAAGCAATAGAAACCTTTGTACAAGTCTCCGTGTTTAAAATATTTTAAATTTCTAACTCCAACTGACCTTCTATAACACGTTTCAAGAACTATGAATAAACACTATGAATATAATAGAAAATGTAACAAATGCATTATTGAAATTCTAAACAAACCTATGAAAAAGAATAGACTTTGATTTTTATATGATTGATATCATATTTTAATATTTTATAAAAAAATAAAGGGATTAATATTTTTTCATCGTGTACATTGATTAAAAGTTCATTTATTTTATATGTAGAGATCATATTTCTTTTACTATTTCATCATGTACATTGATTAATAGTCTTTAAGGTATATTATAAATATACTTTTGAGTTAACTTTCATTTTCTAATTAGTAAGAGAATAAAAACATTATTTTTCATTTAATTTCTTTTTAATTTTTTCTTTTACCAATGTTAAAATGAGATATTATACATTTTACTGAATAAGATATACTAACAGTTATTGAGTGAAAATTTAAAGGATTGAGATTGCAATAAAAATTAAGTGTGAATAAGAACTTTGAGATGACTTAAATTATCAAATCTTAATTTTGTAAGAATTGAAGTCATTACAAGTTACAACAACAAAAAATAGATTTATTGATTGATATAATCTATTGATAGTCATAAAAATTATTAGAAAATCATGATAACAAAAGAAATTTCTGATAAAATCTTTATCAATATATTTATTATTAAATTAAAAAATTCACTAATAATTATTGATGACTAAATTTTTTAATAATTATTTATTGATAAATATTAAATAACTATCCTTTTTCTTGTTATCTTATCGTTTTCTTTATCACCTTCACAGTTCTAATAACTTTTAGCTCATCTTCCTTTTGTCATTATTGTTGCTATTTTTGTTGCATTCACATGTCATATATGTCTCTTCTTTTCCATCTTTCTTTTTCTCTTCTTATTGTCTTATTCTTATTACTTATATTAAATTAGTTTACAATAATTTTGGAAAATAATAGCACCTATTTTACCCATTTAATTAACAATGGAATTATTGGAAACTAAAAAAAATTATTGACAAAATTTTAAAAGTTCAATTACTAAGTATTTTATCAAAATATTTTCATAAAATTCAATTATTAATAATTTAAAAAAATCATTAACAACAAGTTTGTTGATGAATTTTAAAAAAAATTAATCCCAGATAAGTTTTATCATTATACCACATGGCATTCCCATGGGTAATATGTACGGACAAGCGGTTAAGGTTGAAACCAGTTTGTTTGAAGACAAAGGGTTAATTAATTGGATAATTGTCATTGATGAGTGGTTAACATGTATTTTAACAATTATTAATGATTAATTAATAGGTTTAATTACCATAAATTCTCTAAATAGATGTCAAGGTAAAAACCTTTTTTTTCATAAACTAATTTTTCTAAACCTTATTGAGAAATATATATGACACGTCAGAGTGTCTTCTTGGAAAAGTGCAGACGCGATACAAAATGCAAACTAAGTTAGAAAAATTGATCCTCAACCCTAAACAACAAAATAATCACAATGTGATCAAGTTTAAAACAAGAACTCTTGACACTTATTTAATCAACAAATATTTTTATAAATAATAAAAAATCTAAATTATTGATTTATTGATAGATATTTTTGTTAGTAATAAAAATTCTAATTTATCAACTGATTTTATCAACAAATATTTTTATCAAAAAAAAATCTAAAATTTATATAAAATTTGTTGATAAATTATATTTATTGACAAATTTTTAATTTACTATAAAATTATGTCAATAATATAATAATTTATACCTATTATATATATATATATATATATATATATATATATATATATATATATATATATATATATAGGTGTGTGTGTAGAAGATACATATTTTTGGTGTCTTAGAGTACTCTTTAGTTTTTTTCAATTTTATCCTCTTAAAAACTATTTTTAAAATCATTTTTATAAAAAAAATTTCAATTTTATGATTTTAGTAACTACTTTTTTTAATTTCAATAATTATTGTAATATCTCATTTAATAGAGTAATCTACTAAATAAAATATCATAAGATTGGTAGAACATATAAGATAGACAAGAAAACATGTAATTTATAATAAGATTATCCAAAGTAATAATTATACTACTAAAAACATATTTACAAACCTTCTTATAAACAAGATCTTAAAAGAGTACAAAACATCTAAGAATATTTACATAAATTTCCATATCTATATTCTACTTCGATCATCACTTAACAACATCCTCTGACTCCATCAATGACATACTATCTACAACATTCTCTGCTCACACCAATTGGTGATCATAGCTAAGAATTGAAACAAAACACACAAAGAACATAAAACAAAGCAAGCTAGGTAAGCTAGTGTACAAATAAACTAGGGTGTCATAATTTAAATTAACAATTTATTAAATTTTATAAAGATAAAATTCATACAACCAAAAGATTGTTATATTCAATTATCGAGTAAAATGGTCATATAGAATATCTCTTTGAGACTCTTATCACAACACACCTCATTTATTTTCAAAAATAAATAAATAAAAATTATATGCAAAAATAAATAAAATTTATCTACAATAAAATTTTAAAATTATTTATATTTGTTTTTATAAATAGAATTTCATCTTTTTATATAAAAAGGTGAAAACACATGCAACTGATTTTTATTATATCTTTCACACTTTGGAAAAGCTAGTTTCACTTATTTCATTATTTTTCAAGCCCTTGAAATAGAGCGTATAACTTTCACACTTTAGACGAGCTAGTTTCACTTATTTCATTCTTTATCAAGCCCTTGAAACAGATTGAGAGTATGCAGAAAAACTATGAAAATTCAATTGTTTTAACATTTAATTATATAAATAATCCAATATAATAAAAAAAAATGTGTTTTAGATAATTTTTTTTAAAAAGGGTGATAACATAATGAATTTTGTTCCCATGTGACAAAAGAAAACCTAAAATTAAAATTATAGTTTAACAAAACCTGAAGCCGGAATATACACTGAAAACTAATTATAAAATTTTTAACTTTAAACAAATGTTTTTTAACAAAATTTCTATTAATCTTTCGAAAAATCTAGTTTATAAACATCGTAAACAATTGAAACCTTTGAAACTTTATTTTTTATGATTAAAAATATTTTTGAAAACGTGAATTTATATAAATAGAAATTTCACTTCATTTAGCAATAAACTCAAATAGTAAAAATTAGATTAAAAAAGCATAAAGATTTGAATATATAGGAATATAACTTTTTAACAAAAATTAAAAATATTTAGATTTATAAAATAATAAAATAATTAATTAAATCGCCATTTCATATTATTTTGAAATGGCTTTTAAATAGGAAGAACTTAACTAAATCAGCAATTATTAATAAAAATATGTTTTGAGCTCATTTTAAAATACAATATACATAAATATAAGTTATTTTTGTAGTTTTCTAAAAAATTAAAAAAGATAAGTAACTATTTTCATAAAACTATTACCTTATTGAAATAAAAACAATAAACTTTATTTTAGCATAATATTTCAAACTCCGTAGTCGATTCTGGAAGTCCGCGATAGAATGAGGACAAATAGACCTGTCTGCGTTGAATAGACAGTTACGTTAGTACAAAGTACTAAGGCGGCCCCTTTATTTTCGTATTCATAGTAACAATTTCGTGTGTTCTTCACCAAGGAATCTCATACAACATATCTTCATTAAAAATTAATCAAATGTTTCATTATTATTCAACTCACTTTAAAATATTTTAATTATTAGCACTTATATAAATATAAATATTATACGCATAAGAAATTGTTCACGTTTTCTGCTTACAGAAACAGAGAAAATGACTTTAGGTGGTTGTTGCGAAGAAGAGTATATGAATATTATCCAGATTCAGAATATGAAATCAATAATAAATAATTAGCACGCCCATTTGCAAGCATTAAAGACAAATTAATTGGAAGTTGGAAGTTGTGGGCAATGTTCGTTGAATATTACTACTCACCATTGATTTTATTGGTATTCAAGTCTATCTTTTGTAACAACTCATAGTTAAATATAAATTAATTGAACATTGTATTCAGATTTTGAATTATCGATCAATTTATACTTAACAAACCAGCTTATATAATTAATATCGTTACTATTTAAATATTTTAATTTTATCACATTTATTTCACAGCCATATACTACTATATAAAACTGTTTTATATTTTCATTCAATCACGTTTTATTAATCGTATGATTTTAAAAAAAATTATGGTACATGATAATAATCCTTTTTTTATATTAGAGAATAGTGTAAAACTATTATAGATGCATGTTTTCTCACGACTCTCGTTATCACACTATTGGAAAATTTTCTTTATTCATCCACATACAGTTTATCACATTTTCCTTGGAGAAATAGGTCGAAGGATTTCTTAAACATAATGTGAAATCATCCTTTTGAAAA
Organism: Vigna mungo; assembly: GCA_036885675.1. Taxonomy (NCBI): domain Eukaryota; kingdom Viridiplantae; phylum Streptophyta; class Magnoliopsida; order Fabales; family Fabaceae; genus Vigna; species Vigna mungo. Next base: position 38,335,346 of record CP144692.1, on the reverse strand, counting down.
CATGACAAACCCTGATCAATTGAGAAGAACATTATTTACAAAAATATAATCAAAATCACGAAATAGTGTAACCCCGCAAATTGTGGGACGAGTCAAATTTTAATTTTTTTAATAATATTTTTATACGTCTAAATCAATGAAATTGAAATACATCTAATCAGTAATGAATAGGAATAATGATCCAAATTCCAAACCAATAACTTCGTTTACATAACAAAGAGAAACATGTATTAACTATATTAATATTATCATAAACTGTTTGTAACAATTTAGAAAATGCATTTTAAATTTGAGAGTAATTTAAAAGTATTGATATTCGATTATTTTAATATTAAAAAATTATTATAAATAGTTTCGTTATAAATTAATTTTATTATTTTAAAATATATTATTTTTTTATAAACTAATTTTTTTTAGAGTTTTTTTAACTTTTTTTTTATTCTTTGTTTCTCTGATTGAATGTGTTTTAGTTTTAGTTGTCTAGAGTTGTTCTTGCAGGTCAGAAAAACTAGTATTTATTTTTAATTGTTGTGAAATTGTGATTGAAATGGATATTGTATAAAAGTTGTAAATTACAATTTTGGTTTTATGGTGCTAAGTTGAACTCTAAATGAAATGTGCTGATATGGTATAGTAGTGTTATAAATTGTTAAATTCTATGTTTATTCTATTATGTGTTGTTTGAGGATTTGATGAGTGATTGAATGAGAGAGTTATAATATGTGAAATTGATCAAATTGGTACGAATTAAAATCTGTTTCAGAATTGTGTGAATAAAAGGGAAAGTAAAAAAGTACTTATTTAAGCAATTGAGCAAGTCAAACTCATTCATTCATAACACTTTTTGTCATCGACTTGGATAGTAGTAGAGGAGCATCCAACTTCACACTTTAAGGTCTGGGAGCATTATAGGGTATTGGACGTAGGGATGCACCAGGCATTACTTTGATAATAAGTCTCTGACTTGGTTTTCACTATGCGAGTATGTGCTCCATTGGGTGAAACACAAGTAAGTGAGTTCATTGTGTGTCGTTGGTCATCACCTTATGCTATGGGTGCCATTTTTATTTTCATCCAGAGGTGTTCTAGGGGCCTTCTTTCAAGAGATGGTAGGAGCAAAGCCCTTGGAAAGTCAATGTTGGGCACACATATGATATTGTAGGGTGTCATCTGTTCTACCTCTTTTATTGGTTGTTTTCCGTGTTTTTGTGATATCAATTGTTATCTAAATGTTGTATATGGTTATTAAAGTGAAATACTAGTATGAATAAATGTATTGTAGGGCATTTTCAAGAAGGGAATCTCGTTGAATGAGTGATTCACTAGGGGTGCCATGAAGTAAAGATTGTTCCATTTTATGTAGTCATTTTGAACTCTACTATGTCAAAGCGGTGCAACGAAATGGTTAGCATGTATAACCAAACAAGAGGGGGTGAATTGGTTTCTTATCGCAAATAATACCTTTAATAATTTTCTCGTAAAATATAAATTTCTTAATAAAAATTTAACCAAATAAAAGAGTAAGGAAGAGAGAAAATTGCATAGGTGATTTTTATATTGGTTCGGATCACACAAATCTTACGTCCAATTGTTAATCTCAATTGAGGATTAACGTTTCACTAACACAAACCAACAAATTTTTACAATAAAAAAAAAAAAAAAACAGTTTAAGGTTAAAACACCTCTTTTGTTACTCCAAGACTTTGAGACATATCAAAACTTCTACTACTCAGTTTTATGATAACATACTAATCATTCATACTCTTGTAAAGGAGAATGGCCAGGTGGTGAGAATGACATGAGGTCTTGTGATAGGGACTAACCTTGTGTATGTCGGTTTGGTAGAGCAATATTTTTACCACCACAAGTACATGGTTTCACTAGTCAGACTTAAGGACACGTATGTGAATAAATTGAGTTCTAGAAGAGTTTTGCTGTATGTATTCTTTTATGGAATAATTGAATGACTCATTGTATTATAAACATATGTTATCTCTTTTTCCAGCTAGCTTACCCTATTACATATGTTTTGTGATTATTGTGTTGTTTTTCTTTCTTTGCAATAATTACTTTATTGGTGTCAGTGGATAAAGATGCAAGTGTAGGGATACTTCTTGTAGACAAAGAGTTAGCTATTTTAGTCGTGACACGATATTAAATTATAGGTTAAATAGATTCATTGGTCACTATTTTTGCTGGTTTTCTTCAATTAGGTCTTCGTTTTTTAAAAACGATCAATTTGGTCCCTGAATTTGAAAAATTAAACCAATCAAGGACATTCCATTAAGTTCCCTGGACGACGTTAAAAATTGTCTTTGCTGGCAAGAGTAGCTGTCTCATTTTGTAAACAGGTGGCACATATTGTCTTTAAGGTCACCATCAATCTGGATCGTCTTCCTCGCGCCAGAGAACCCAGTCCGCGTCGTCGTCTTCTCCAACATCGCGCAACCACCTTCACGGCCAGTATCCTTTTCGTACCGCAGCACCACCACCATGGAAGCATCTCCATTCTCGCGTTCACCATCATCAACGCCCATGCCGCCGTTCAACCTCCATGGCCTGCATCCATCATTGTCGCGCACACACCTGCAGAGGAAAACTCAGAAACCGAAAAGTCCCAATCGAAGAGCGCCGCTGTTCGAAGGCCATTGCGTGAGTCATCATCTTCACATCTCGCACCATGAACAACCTCCATGCGCATCCACCAGAATCGCGATCCGCCACCAAGCATGATTCGATCTGTCTTCGCATCCTGCAGAGAACACAAAAACCCAAAGCCAAAACCCTAATCGCGTCGTTGATCATCAATCCTATTCGAACGACATATGCGCGAGTTCATTCTTCGTCTCCGTAAGCGTTCTCCATTCTCCTTCATCATCGTTTTCCCGTCTGCACCTGAAAAAAAAAACAGAAGCACAGAACAATCGCAAAAGGCAACGCAACCCATTCAAAAATGCCAAGTCTTGCGCCTCCATGATTCGCAGCACCATAGAGGAGAAGAGACGAAATCGCAAAGCTTGAAACAGCGCAGGCAGAGGTGCAGGGATCAAGTTTTCCCCAATCAGAAAACCCTAATTTGGGCTTAAAGACATTACGTGCCACCTGTTTACAAAATGACAGGTACTCTTGCCAGCAAAGACGATTTTTAACGCCGTCTAGGGAAGTTAACGGAATGTCCTTGATTGATTTAATTTTTCAAATTGAGGGACTAAATTGATATTTTTAAAAAACGGGGACCTAATTGAAGAAAACCAGCAAAAATAGGGATCAATAAATCTATTTAACCTAAATTATATTAAGTGTAATTTTGAAAAGAATCATAATATAATAGTTTTAAAATATATGTGTGACATTGATATAATCTTATTTTTTTAATGACTATACATTGAATCTTTTTCTACTTATTTATTATGAAATATCTTATTTTAATGATATTATATTATTAAAACGAGATGTTAAATAATTAATAATGATAAATTAGTTTTTGAAAATATTGTTTATATATATATATATATATATATATATATATATATATATGCAGATAAAAAATAACTTGTTTCATCACAACCATGTTTTCTATTATCGTTGATGTTCTTCGAAAATTGGTAAAACTAAATTATTTTGAATTTTTTTTACCAAACATTAGTGTGTTTTAAACATATTAGTCACCTTTTAGGCCTAAGAAGGCATGTGTTGTAGCACGTAGTGACTTTTTAACATAGATACATTAATCAGATTCACTTGCATATTAATTACCTCCCAACATTAATTATTGCGGTATAAAAGTCAATTAGTGCATGTACGAGGCCATTAAATTTTATACTGTTTTATATGAGAACAAATTAATCAACGCTTTTAATATATGAAATTGCAACATAACAACCACATGGATAGTTACTAACATAATGCGTTTTTTCATTAATATTCAAACAAAAATATGTCAAATACTAAAAATAATTCAAATATTATCACAGAATATATTTAAGATATTAAATAAATTTAATAAAATTTAATTAAAAAAAGAAATTTATGTATTTTTAAAATTGAAAAACAAAAATTAAACTAAAATTTTAAAAAGAAACTAATAATAATTTTTATTAAAAATTAAGGAAAAAAAACATTATTGTGAATATAATATTTAAAAATTAAAATATCAATCTTTACAAATAAATAAATTAAATAGTTAAACTATTCAAATATCCTCAAACAAAATTATAATTTTTTAAAGATCAAATTGTAAACTTATATAATTATAAATAATAAATAATTATAATAGAAAAAATTTAAGAATAAATAAAAGATAACTGTTTATAAGATATGGATTAATTCACTTTCAACTCTCTCAAGTCTATTTAATTTATGAATTAAGTAACTAAGATTTAGTTTAATCTATTTTTAAAAGTTTAACTAGAATTTATAATGAATTAGATTGGATGATATATTCGGATGATGAACAATAATACAAATACATCTTAACTCTGGATATATACATCCATTATATACTTTTTTTTATCTATTTTCTTGATAACATAACCATTTATTCTTTTTAAAAATATATAGATGTTAATACAATTTTTTTTTTCATAAATATTTTTCTTTTCATATCATCCAAATGTAATTATGAGACGGCAGTTTGAAAGGTAACACTGGAAGGGAAAACCGTGATAAGATAATATGAGTGAAAAAACTGATCCGTAACAATTATTGATACAGATAGGTAGGAGCAATGGTCGACAATACATGCAATAATTACATGATATTGCATGTTTTCACTGTTTTTTTATTCTTTAATGGTTAGTCAAAATACAAGATTTCTTAGCATTCACATAAAGGTACAAGGAAAAAGACACACTCAAATTTTTTATATTTATTTTGATATTATTTTTATTTATTTTTTATTTTTTCTTTTCTAAAAATTATCAACATTTACACTTTTATCGTTATTTTATTTTTATACTTTGTGTTAAATGAATGTAAAAATGTATTGAGATATACTCTTTGTCATTTTAAAAAAAAACATGTGTGTGTGAATGAATTTAAGCTTTGTGATTGTAGCAGCATATAATTTATTAAACACAATTATACATATATTTTATAAATTTCTCCACTAATATCTTAGTTTGTTTGCCTACTATGTTTTTTTTCCAGAACTGTCGTTTATTGGGTTCTGGTATAAATGACTCTCAGATATCACTAGCGACAACATTAATCACAAAGGACTTGTCTATTCATTCTTATTCAACTCAGCACGTTTCTATAAAATAATTGTTCTTTGTTTAATATGTTGCTTAAAATTAATTTCATATAGTGAAGTAGAAGATATGGGAAATGACCCCAAAGCACGATTAGTAATAAACATCTTCTCATCCCTTCCCACCTTTAGATTTTTAATTAATATATAAAGACGAAAAATGGGTTTTTAATTTTTCTTTTCATTATTGTTTTCTATTTTATGAATTATACACTATGTGGGATACACTCAAATGTCTCACATACTGTTATTTTAATAATTTGTGTCTTTCTAAAGATAAAATCAAGAAATATAAAAGCGTAAAGTGAAGAATATATAAGATGAGATATCATATATTAGGATTAGAAATGATACGGAGAGAACGAATTTCATTATTTTATACTATTTTTTAAGTGAAAGTTCATTTTTATTTCTGTGTTTATACCTAACTAATATAGGAGTTTTCTTTATTTTCATCTTCATCAAATAAACCTATACTCATATTTATACATATATTTTACTTTTTTAAAATTAACTAATTATTTTTTTAAAAGAAATCACAATAAAAAGACACAATATCATTAACTATTCAATATTAAAAGTGAAATATTTAAAATGTTTATATAATATCAAATAACAATTATAATTATAATTATATAAATTTTAAATCAAAATATGAAATAATAATTGGATAAAAATGAAAAAATTATATAAAATATTTCATAATTATATGTAAATAAAATTTCATGACAATTAAAATAAAGCTAAAAATTACTATTAAAAAATTATAGAAAGAAAAAAGACATTCAATTTTAAAAATATTTTAAATGTCTTTATTTTATTTTTTAAAATTCTAATGAAATCTCATTGAATGAAATTGTACGGGTAAAATATTAAACTAATAATATTTTTAATTTAGAACTAAATAGATATTTGAACTTAACTCAATTTCATAAAATCAACTTATAAGGGACTTTCAACAGTGTAAATAAGATTTATGACAATGATATTAAATTATTATATTATAATAAATAAAACATCTATGCAAAATAGTTGTGGTAAAATTACACTTGTGATAATAAATTAGAAAATAAAATAATTCTAGAAAAAATTTATCAAAATAGTATTCTATATGATGAAAATAAACAACAAATAAAAATAGTAAAAAAAGTAAATAAATTAAACATGTGTTTAGAAACAATTTAATAAATCTTTGAATAAAACAACACAAAGGAAAAAATGTATAATTAAGAGTATGATAAGATGAAAAATACATTAGAAATTTGAGAAAGCTTTCCATGTATAAAAGTAGTTGAATGGTTGAGAGATAATGAAAATTGTTTTAAGAGAACAAAAGTTTTTCAAATAAAACAAAAACTTAAGGATAAAAGAGAATAAATAAGATAAGGCTTTATCTTACCTACTAAATGAAAAATTTACTCAATTGATCACTTAATATTGAGAATCAAACATTGTCATATAAAACAAAATATTAAAAAAGATATAAATAATTAAGATAGAATCTATTTTATACACACACACGTAGCCCACACGCATACCCATACTCATACGCATACACACACCCACATTCACACACACGCATCCACACACACCTACAAACCCCAACCCCCCCCCCCCACCCACACTTAATTTATGCTTTATTAAGTTAAATTTAATAAAAATTAAAATTAAAATTATTTTATATTTTATTTAGTTAAATTTAATTAAAATTAAATTTTAATTTATATTTAATTTAATTTATTATATTTTTTTGTAATTTTATTTTACAATTTATAAAATATATACTTTTATATATTTACACGTATTTTAAAATATGTGTGAGTATTTTTTAAACATATATCTCATGGATAATGAGGTAGATAATTGATGAATTTCTTTTGTTGCAAAGATAATGAGGTAGGTAAGAAATTTTTTTTTTTATTATGAGTCAATTAGCATGTGTGTATTTAATTAATGTGAAATTCTTTTGTAAAAAAAATGAATTTGAGTTCTGAAGGTTTCTAATGAATATAAACTGTGTCAGAAATTCTGTTTTAATAATATGTAAAAAAGTTTTTCTGTTTAAAAATGTACATAAAATGAGAGTGGTTATGAAATCAATTTAAAGAATCAACATATTTAGACTTGTTTATCCTATAAATGAAAATATTTATTAAATTAAATATTATTTGTTATTTAATTACTGGATTATAAAACAAAAGTTAATATTTAACTACTTCCAAACAGGTCTATACTAAACATTCGAACTTAGTTAAAAAAAAAAGTTTCAAGGGTTGATAAAGAAAATAAACTAATACAATTGTAAGAATTTTTGAAAAATTTATCAATTATAAAATGATAGTGAAATTTATGCAAAACTTAATCAATTATAAAGTGCTAATGAAGTTTACGCACACATATGCTAAAATGAAATACAAGTTCGTAATATCAACATTAGAACTTCAAGTGATAACAGTCCGTTTTGAGAGTAATATGTATTTCATTAAATATTAAAATATATGCACGATCTTCATTAACAATATACTTGATATTATTATTCGGTGTTTCAAAAGTACTTAAAATGTACTAAGTTTTCATAATAAGATAAAATAAAACAAATCGATTGTGAAGTATTTTAATATATTATTTTGTGTTTAAAAATAAAGCATTCTATAAATGGAAATGTAGGCTGAAATGGATAGGAGAATTGAATGATAGGATCTAAGTAACTTGTTTTAGAAGATGAAATGTTTGCCATGGAAAGTGAAGATTTTGGAAGCAACAATGACGTCAAGAAGAGTAAAATATCTTGATTAAAGAAAGTGATTTGTTTTAGGTATGCTTGATGAGACAGTCAATAACAAGATGATTTTATTTTACGAGGATAATGTCCATTAGAATGAGAGCCATAGATATTATGTCATGTCTCATATCACTCATCAATGGTCGAAGTTGAAAGATAAGACCAACAAGCAGAAGAAACATTAAATATACAATTTAGGCATGCCAAAAAAAAAGATGAATTCACTTTAATGTCACACGTTTTGTTTACTTGTACAAGACATTACTGACCTTAACGTATATGTTTTAATCTGATCTAAAATTCTATCATGAGAACAAAATGTGGAAGTACATATTGTTGATTCAATCTACATAAGTGCATAGGATCGGACCAAGATTGGGCCTAAACGAGCCCAATAACAAATTTAGATAACTTATATTATTTAACAGAAAATCAAATATTTAGGGGTGTTACTCCCTGCACCTCCACACTCTGCTCCCTCCACCTCCCCGTTACTCTTTTATCCCTCTTTCTACTTTATAATTCCTGATTTATCCTTCATCACCGCGTCGCAAATCCTAATGGAACTTCTGAAGCAAGAGCTTCTAAAGAAGCGTCAATCTCTGGCGCAAGACACCGACAACAAGAGATTCTTCAAACGCTCCGAGATCCAACAGAAGAAAATCCAAAAACTCTGCGAGCAAGAGAAGCGCGAATTGGAAGCGAAGTGGCAAAAGCGCCAAGCAACGTCCTCCGAGCCCGCTACCGCCGCCCCCACTTCCTTCAACACCGCCTCCGCATCATTCTCATTTGTCGTCGTTGCCGCTTCCACCTCCCTTACTGACGAACAAATCATCGACAACCTCGTCCTCCCGAAACCTGAGGTCATCCAAGCGCCTCCGCTTCCTGAAGTAGCCAGTCACGCTCTTCGGGGAGGACGATGATGCTAGGCTGGACCGCCTGAAGCACGTTCTCAAGGCTGGCGTGTTTAAGGTGGATAGCGACATGACCGAGGGGCAGACCAACGACTTCCTGCGCGACATTGCTGAGCTCTGGAAACGCTAGAAGACCGGGATCATGGGCGAGAGGAAGCGCCAGAAGCCCGACGACGGTGCCACAGAGGACCGAGAGGGTGAAGGTGGTGACGACGACTTGAGCGAGGGAGGCTCTAGCGGTGCCGATACCGATAAAAATTTGAAGCGTATGAAGGTGAATTTTGAGGAGCTGTGCGACGAGGATAAGTTTCTGGTGTGTTTTAAGAAGCTCCTGAACGAGTGGAAGCAGGAGTTGCACGAGAAGCCTGAGTCGGAAAAAGGCACGGCTAAGGGGAAGTCCACGGTTGCTACATTTAAGCAGTGTGCGCGTTACTTGAATCCACTGTTCAAGTTTTGTAGGAAGAAGGTTCTTCATGATGACATTCGACAGACGGTGTTGGTGGTGGTTGAATGTAGTATGAATCGGGATTATCTGGCTGCAATGTACCATTATATCAAGCTGGCCATCGCGAATACACCACCGCGGGGGTAGGACTGTGGGAAAACAATGAAGAACAACAAATATCAAGAAAAAAGAAGTAAGAGTCGCTGGATGAGAAACGGATGTGGAGGGGGGGAGGGGGGGGTGGGAATCTAACGAGAAGGAGAGTTGGAGGGTGGGATTGTGAGAGAGGAGAGAGTAAAAGAAACAAAAGGTTAAAAAAGTAAAAGAAAAAGGATATTTATGTAATAAAATAAAAAAGTTGAAATTTGGGGAGGTGGAGGGTGGAAAAGGGGAGGTGGAGGGAGTTACACCCAATATTTAGTTATTATTTTGAGTTTTATCCTCCAAACTTTCGACTTCGTCGTGCATGGACTTGGGCTTTGGGCTTCCTTTCTGTGATCCACTTGTTGTGACCCTGTTGAACGAGCGGAGGCAGCATGTGGGATGGCATTATTATTGCCGGGGAGTTACTCCCTGCACCTCTCCAATTCCAACCTCCACCCCCACATAACCTATTTATTCCTTTTTTTTTTATCTTCATGTTTTCATCTTTACGCTTTTTTTCCACGAATTCTCCCGCCGCACCAGCACCCTCTGCGCAGCAATCACAACCGCACCGCACAACAGCCGCACAAACAGAGAGGAGTTGGAAAGTGAGAGTTGCAGAGTGTTTGGAGGAGGAGGTTTCAAAGCTTTGGTGGAGTGGGGGGTGGGAATACGAAGAGGAATCTGTCTGTGTGTTTTGAGACGGTAAAAGAGAGGGATTATTGTAGGGTAGGTTAAATAGGGCTAAAACGGTAAAAATAAAAAAATATAAAGATTAATTTTGTATTTAAAAAAAAGTCCAAAGAAATTGGGGAGTGAGGGTTGGAACTGGAGAGATACAGGGAGTAACTCCCTTATGGCCGATACCAGAAACGAAAACGACACAATTGATTAAAGAACCTGCTATTGCTATTGCTATTGCTCTGGCTTTCTTGTTGGCTTGGTTGAGTTGCAGAAGATCACCAATTTATGCAATAATGAAAAAAAAAAATTAAACAATAGTATATATTTATAAAATGAAATAATATTTTGATTATGCATTTTAAAAATTAAGAATTTATTTTTATTATAAAAATAGGTGTAAATAACAATTTTATAACTGGGCCTATAAAACTCAAACAAATCAGAGACGAGAATAATAAGAAAGAAGAAACCAAGGAGGAATTTGAAGTCCATCAAAATCAAACCCATATAGGATTTCTAAATTTCGAATTTAAAAATACATTATGGATTAATACAATTTACATTTTTCATATTATACAATTCATAATATATTTTTAAATTAAAAAATATATAATAAATTATACAGTTCAAAATATACTTTAAAATTATACAATAAAAAAATAATAAATGGATAATTTACACTTTTCAAACACCCATGAGATTGGAGGAAGAAAGAGGTTTATTTGAAAGGAAGATGGCAATTATTTCCTGTTCCTCATGAATTTATTTCTGCACCCATCAATATAAGAAAAATACTTAAATATTCTTCACCTTTCACATCTCATTTTCGTTCCGAAAATGTTTTTCCGGAAAATATTTCATATGATCTGAAAAGCTCTTTCCCAAACTTATTTCATTTACGGGTGCTCCCAAAAATTCATTTCGGAAAATGTTATGTGCTTTCTGTAAATCTGTTAAAAAAAAAAAAACTATTAGGTAATTCAGACTTGTGAAATAAGCACGGACCGTGTCTTTCTCCCTCTCATTAGAAAATTAAAGAGTTTAATTTAAAAAATTGAAATTTTAATATTATTAATTCTCTTCATAAGTTAATTATTTAAGGTTATAAACTAAATTAGCGGACTTTGGAAAAACATAAACTGGTGGTGTTTCGCAGTGCAGAGACTTTGAGGTCAACTCTACTCAACGTGTGTAATCTCACACGACCAAATCAATCTACGTAAGCGTAATAACGGTGCTAACTTTCCAGGAAATTAATTTGTCACTGTCACTGTAACTCACTGCATTCATCCGTTTTCCAACTCATATTAGCAACATATAAAGATATGGCAAAATGCAACTTTATTGCTGTTTTCCTCACCATTGACTTCTTCAACTCCTCTCGAATATCTTTTGTGTCTGATGCCAATGAAAGGAAACCAGTAACAATCAACTTTTCTTCTCACTTATGAGTTCTATCTAACACTAGCTTCACACTTCAGTCAGTATAAAAGGTATGCATTTCTCTCTTTTTTTCTTATTCTTGCTGCTACTATATGATATTGATTTTATCCTAATCATAAGAAATTCTGAAAATCTACTCTACTTCTTAATTTTTCTCGAATATGTTGGCAGCTTGTATCTTGTTGGTATATAAACTCCTTGATTGCTGTGCATATTTTCATGGTCTTGTTATTTTTCTGAAATTTTTTCTTTATGTTTATAACTTGAATGTTCATCAAACAATCCCCCTAATTGAAGCTTTTGGTTCTTTGGTCCTAAAGCCCTTGTTTATTTCCCTAACCAAAGCGAGAGAAATATTTATGAACACCCATTATTACGAATTACATACCCAACCCAAACAATTTTACTTATGATTTATATCTTTGTATTTTCCAGCAGATGGGATAAGAATTCATTGCGTCAGTTTTGTAAACACAATACCATTTTGGATCAACTTCACTTTTAGAAGTTTGAATTGAATATCATAGTTCACTTTTTATTTTCCTATCTAACTATAAGAAGTACCCAAAAGCTCAATTTTATAAGTTAAAATCATATACTCTCAATATATTGAGCTTAAGCATGATGTTTGCTGTATATAGAATGATCTACATAGTTGAATTGGTATTCATTATTTAATATCCTTTTATTCAATCTGTTAAATGGCCTGCTCTGGAATTAATTTAGAAACTTGTTGTGCTTTATAAGAGGATTGATTTAGAGGAATTTGATTCAGGGATAAAGAGATACAATTTGCAGGTTCATTAGTTCAAACTTCCTGGAAATAGAAAGTGTTCAGTTTATATTGTTTGAGTAAAGAATTCAGTATAGACTTTTCAGCATGGTTGGGTTGGAGCTCGTTCCCATTGGTACAATTCTGACATTGGTAACTTCACAAATCTTGAAAACAGCTCAAGCAGCATCTGATGTTCTTGTTGGTAAAGAAAGTTTCAAGGCCCTTTCAAAACATCTATTTGATATTGAGCCAGTGCTGAAGGAATTGCAGCTTCAAGAATTGAATGACTCTCAAGCCGCAAGAGTTGCTCTGGAGTCTCTTGAAGCAGATGTTAAGAAGGCAAATAATTTGGTGGAAAAGTATAGGAACCGTGGCCGTTTTTACTTACTGATTAAGTGTCGATCAATTGTTGAGGAGGTTGAACAAGTCACAAGGGATATTGGAAAGTCTCTGGCTGCATTGTCTATTGCAAATACTGAAGTCCTATCAAGAATTTCTGATCAGGTCAATAGATTGCAAAATGAGATGCAAAGGGTGGAGTTTGAGGCTTCCCAGTCCCAGATTCAAATTGTTGACAAGTTAAACCAGGGACTTAGAGAACAGAAACTAGATCAGGCTTTTGCAAATGACATGTTAGAGGAGATAGCAAGGGCTGTTGGGGTGCCAGTGGAACCCTCGGAGATAAGCAAAGAGTTGGCTAGCATTAGGAAGGAAAAAGAAGAAGCTTCTGAAAGGAAAGAAAGAGCTGAATGTGTTCTTTTGGATCAGATCATTCAGTTACTCTCTCGAGCTGATGCTGCAAGGGATTATGAAGAAGTAGAGAGGCAATACTTTGAAAGGGTTAAGGTGATAGAGAGATATGGTTCAAGGGAAAAATATATCCCCCCACTCAATTCTTTCCATTGTTCTATTACTGGAGCTGTTATGGAAGATCCTGTCAGCCTTTGCACTGGTACTACATGTGAGAGACATGCTATTGAAACTTGGTTTTACGATGGCAACAGGAAAGACCCAGAAACTAAAGAGGTTCTTGAAGATACCACCTTGAGGTCTAACATTCCTCTAAGACAATCTATTGAAGAATGGAGAGAACTTAATTATTGTCTGACAATAAGGTCTATCAGAGAAAATTTATTATCATCTTCTGACCTGCAAGAATCCTTGACCCAAATGCAAGATCTTGTAAGAAAAAATTCTATTAACAAGGATTGGATTTCTATAGGAGAGCTTACTGATATTGTTATCTCTATCCTTGGGAGCTCTGATGACAAAGAAGTAAAGAGGAAGATTTTGATAACTTTGAAGGATGCTGTTGAGGGGAATACACGAAACAAGGTAAGCAAACTGTTTCTTTTTCTTGCTTCAGTCAAACCACACACTTCTTTGAGGATTTGCAATTTATGATTTAGAGGGACAAATGGGAAAAACATAGGTACTGCAAATGTGTGAATATTTTCTTGATTGTATTTTTTTGACCATGATGTTCTTAAAATGTCAGATGCCGCTCATGGCTCATTGATTTTATTTCATGTTACCATTTGAAGTTTCTCTCAGTTCTTCCTGAGTAGAAAGTGGACCGATTATACCGTTGAGATAGTCCGAATTCCTTTCAATTGTTACACACATATCGTACATGCACTCTGAAAATCAATTTAAATTTAACATTTTCATTAAATTTTTATAGGAGAAAGTGGCTGAATCTCAAGGATGGGATCACATTCTTTCCTGCTTAGGGAGTGACTCTAGCATTTCCAAGGAAGCAATTGATCTGCTATATGAACTCCTTCAAGAACAATCTGGTTGGAATCAATATCTCTGTAAAAAGCTTTGTGAAAATGGCACTGCAGTTTGGTCCCTTGTTGCCCTTCTAAAGAATCTTTCCAGCCATTCTTCCGAAGTTGCCGAAAAGATTTTGATGAAGCTTTTTGAACTAAACGAGGAAACCATTACTATTGCTGCTAATTTTGGCTGGTATAAACCACTTGTTGATCGCATGATTGAAGGTAAGAAGATTGATTATTTTCAACTTGTATGTGATATAATGAATATTTTTCCATTATATTGAATATATGTGTGTATGTATGCGCATAGAATTAGCCCTTCCCACCTGTCATCTAGCTAGCTAAGGAAATACAGAATAATCCTACTTGCTAACTAGTATGCCTAAAGTTCTTTTGTTGAAAAAATGAAATGGGTGATTATTAGAACTTCAATGAAATAGTTCGTATATATCATTGATTTACAATCCTTTTGACTGAAAGAGCACTTGTATAGTAACTACTGAGTTGATCATAATGAGTTATTTGTTCTTCTTTATCTTCTAGGACCAGATTCAAGAATATCAATGACAAAAGCCATTGTTAATTTGGAGTTGAATTCTTCAAACTTGAAACTCCTTGGCAACGAAGGAGTTATACCTCCTTTGCTAGAAATGCTGTCGGGAAGCGCTGAATCAAAAGACTTGTCATTGTCAGCCCTGATTAAATTAGCAGGATCTCATGCTAATAAAGGAATTATTGCTGCATCTGGAGGAGTTCCTCTTATTCTAGATTTAATGTTCTCTCCTCGGACACGGGCATTCATCATCATTAAATGCTCTGAAATCATTGAGAAGCTTTCTTCAAATGGTGATGGAATTTGTTTCTTCGTTGATGGAGAGGGGAAACAGCTTGAGTTAGATTCCATCATCACCAAAGTACTAGCTTTGCAGCAGAGTTCCAGCTTAGGTCCTAACATACGTAAGCCTGCGCTGCGTGCACTTCTTGGCATTTGCAAGTTTGAGACTGATTTGGTGAAGAAAGCAATTCTTGCAGCCAACGGTGTATCTCTAATTCTTCCACTTCTTGACGATCCCGACTCAGAAATCAGGGAGACCTCCATAATTCTACTCTATCTTTTCTCTCAACACGAGCCAGAAGGAGTAGTTGAATACCTCTTCAAGCCTAGGAGGCTTGAAGCCTTGATTGGATTTCTTGAGAATGAGGAGAATGATAATGTACAGATGGCTGCTGCTGGTTTACTTGCTAACCTCCCAAAATCAGAACGAGAACTCACTATGAAGTTGATTGAGCTGGGTGGACTTGACGCAATCATAAGCATTTTGAAAACTGGCAAAATGGAAGCAAAAGAGAATGCTCTCAGTGCACTCTTCAGGTTCACAGACCCTACAAATATTGAGTCACAACAAGATCTGGTTAAACGCGGAATATACCCTTTGCTTGTAGATTTTCTCAACACTGGCTCAGTCACGGCAAAGGCAAGAGCAGCAGCTTTCATTGGTGATCTTTCGATGAGCACTCCAAAGCTCACAGTTATTCCGAAGCCAACTGGTTGCTGGCTTTTCAGATCATCACGTGTTCCTTTGTGTCCAGCACATGGGAGTGTATGCAGTGTGAACAGCACATTTTGTCTTTTGGAGGCCAAGGCTTTACCTGGCTTGATAAAGCTATTACATGGGGAGGTTCATGCCACTGCTTATGAAGCAATACAGACACTTTCCACATTGGTTTTGGAAGAATTTCCTCAAAGGGGAGCTCGTGTCTTGCATGAGAATAATACAATAAGATCCTTATTGGACATTTTGAACTGGGGAACTGATTCTCTCAAGGCAGAAGCTCTAGGACTATTAGAGAAGGTGTTTGTGTCAAAGGAAATGGTAGAATATTATGGAACAACAGCTAGATCACGTCTTATTGGTTTGACTGGCATGAATATATATGGAGATGGCCACCTCAGGAGAAAGGCTGCCAAAGTACTATCATTGCTTGAACGCTATTCAAAGTCATCGTCATCTGCAATCTCCGGTGTTCTGGAGTGAATTTGTAGTCCTTTAGTAGTTTTATTTACCTCTTTGTGTTTTCACTCTAGTGTTTTATTTTGAGTAAACAGTGTAAAGTTGGCATTTTCATGGAAGCTTTTAAGCTATCCTCTAATATTACAAGGTTTTTACATAAGAATTGCTTAAAAATCCAGAGTACATGCACTTCAGAGTGAATAGGAAAGCTTTTGTGCAACTTTTAAAGAGTAGTATTAAATCTCCAAACTTGAAAATTGTAACTCATTAATGTTCCATCATGTGTTGAAATTGTCAGTCTCTAAAATCACGGTAGATGCCAGTTATGAATATGTGTGTGCCAACTACCTTGTTTATCCTGTAATTATCATTATTTGATTACCATGGGACCATGCCCCTACTTGCATACGTAGCCCGTGAGAAAAGGGAGGTTGCTATTCCACATGATAAACTAAATCTCGGGAAAGGTAGAAGCAAAAGGCACTGATAGAACTGAATGTTTCTCATTTTCATAACATGTTGACCTGAGTCTAGACCACAGAGCCAGTGAAAAGTGAAAGATGTCTGAAATTTAACTCTCTTACTACCAGTGCTTGGACTTGGTAAATCTAACATGAAACGTTACAGAGTCCCAATCATTGGTATAAAACACGAACCAACACTTCCCTGGATATGAAAGATCACAGTGACACGGCAAAATTTAATTTTCTCAGCAAAAACAGCTATCAGTTCATAGATTTTAATAGATTCATTATCCATTTCACACTGATAATGGGGTGGCTGAGTCTCTACCAACGCCAACGCGTTGTGCTTTACATTGGAAATTTAATGAACTTAGGTAAGACATAAATCAACTTCTGGGCCCTTGTCGCCTTTTTTACCTTCAATCTATTAATGGAGATTACTTTTCTGGAGCCTTTTGTCGTTTTTTGTTTCAGGTAAGTAGTAGCAGTTTATTTATGCAACCCCCCTACATTAAACTTGCCAATTTGACGTGTTTAAATGGAGTTGAAATAATTAATGTGTGTAAAAAATTCTATGAATTTATACGATTCTATGAATCCAAATTCTGAAATGAAAGTATGCTTTCACAAGAAATAAATCTTTTATTTTTTTACACGATGAAATATTAATACGGATTTTTTTACAACATTTTAATATATCATATGTCTATATTTTTTTATTAATTTAATACATGTTTAATATAATAACAAATAAATAATAAATTAGTAAAAAAAATATACATATACTATATCGAAATATTGTAAAAAAATTAATTTTTTTATTTAAAATTAGTTGTTTATGCTATCCACTATAAGAGATCAAAGAAAAAACAATATAACAACGTGATCTTTTGATATTTTAAATGAGCATTAGTAGTCATGGACTTTTTAAACAAGTCATTATATTTTTGTAAATTTTATCTCAATGAAGAAATCTTATAAAAATCTATTTTTAAATTTTAATTTCTTACCAGTTATAGAATATTAAAAAAAAAGTATTATTAAAATTGACAGTATTGAAATACATTTGATTAGATTTAAAGTTTTAAGTTATACTCAATTCTTAATATGTGATATTTGATTATTTTAATAAATATTTTGTCATATTTAAATTAAGGTAGTTAAATTCAAGAATTTACGTAAATTTATAAAAGTTTAATAAACTCAATTTGTAAATTCATAAGAGTTTATTTTATATGAAAATAATAATAACTTATATGAATACTATACTCTCTAATTTAAGTAAGATGATATTTGAATCTATATATTATTTTACTCATAGTCTTTCAAACAATAATTAGTGTTATTATCATCAATATTTATCCAATTTTTTCATCTAATACTTATACATGAAGATGGATTTGGATTGTTATGGACATAATTATAACCATTCAAAGACATTTTATGTTAATTATATTAGTTTTTCATTACAAAAATTAATAAATGTTATAAATAAACATTGTTTTTAAAATTAAAGAATAACAAAAAGGTGTTTAGGAAAGGAATGAGTGCAAGGTTTACTAAGTTATAACTTATAACACTTAAACCATTTTTTTAAAAGTATATTCTAACCTAAAACTTAAACAAGAGAATAGAGCGGAGGGGGGACATGTGTTTCGGGCGACGACGAACAAAGCAATGACCACCCAATTGATGGCATGTAAGGCAACATCGACCAAGCGCGACGACAGCGATGACTTAGGCAACGACGTCTGAGCGCAACGACGACGACCTAGGTGATGGCAATTGACAACAGAGACAACGTTGTTGACAACGACTGCGAGTGCAAAGCGTGAGAGCTTGTGTCGAAAATACTGATACATTGTGCGATAGATTGCATGAGGTGAGAGGGTGATGCATGAGAAAGTTAAGAAGAAGAGGATTAATTGCAAAAGCCCTAATCTAGTGAGTTCATGCAATTATAGTTAAAAAAAATTCATCAAACTCGCACACACGCTTCTAAACTCGCAAATTTGTACGAGTTTACCGATTTTATAATCAAGTTTACCGATTCAATACGAAAAACGAGTTTATTTCCAAGTTAACTCAAAAGTCATGAGTAAACAAGTAAACTCGTCCGAGTTAACTAGTTAACTTGTAAGTTTGATAACCATGATTTAAATATTAAATTTAAGACTTTTCTTAATATATATAAACTGGATTTGAATCGATGTTGTATCGCCTCGAGTGAGATTTTATTATTGTATATAACGAGTACATGATAGAGGGAGGAAAAATAGATTTTTTTTTTTATAATTCGCATAATATAATTTGATGTTGAATTTCTTGGTAATATTATTAAGTTTTGTATAGTTAAAATGTAAATTTGAAATTTGAAATACTATTTATCATATACTTTATTGAATAATTTTTGTTTCATTGCTACTTCTCTTCGTTATTCCTCTCTCGTAATCCCCCCCTCCCTCGTACTCTTATTTTTTTTTCCATCCATTGTTATTGTTTATTGAAGCTAGAAAACATAAGAAATGAGCTTAAATTTACTAAATTAGGATGTGTTACGGTATTCATGATGTGTATATTGTCGTTTGGGTGGCAAAGTGTAATGAATTAAATTTTGTTGAGGAATTTTCAAAAAAAAAAAAATTTTAATATTAATTTTTTGACACCATTTTGACACTGCACATGTGTTAAAATGTGATTGGACGATTTCAAATTTTAAAAAAAAAAAATTTGGTTTTTCCCTTCCAAATATGTTTTTGTCTCAGTTTTTTTAATTTGAAATCATCCAACCACATTTTGACACGTGTACAATATTAAAATAGTGAAAAAAATTGATGTTAAAATATCATTTTCTTTTTCAAAACCTAAACTTATTCTATGTTTTGGAATCATAACATTTTCTCCCTCTCCTTCCAGCGTAGAATTTCTAAAAAAGAATTATGATATTAAAACGGGATATCATGTAGGAAGTCACATCATGGGGTAACAAAGTTATCAAACATCATTTTGGTAATGAAATAGTAAGGGTCTGATAAATAAGACCAAATATTTAAAAACAAGAAACCAACAAAGTAGACACATATTCACTTAAGAAACTCTTTCTAGATGGATCATACAATTAATTAGCATAATTAATTTATTGTTGCACCATAACGACCCATGACTAATTAATGTTATATTGTTCTTTCCTCAAATCTCTAAAAATGATGGTGTCATCAATGTGTATGTGAAATATCCTTTTCATAAAATCAAAATCTCATGCATACATATCCTTAGTAATGATTGTAGTGAAAGTTGTTTGCAACTTTTCTTCAACTCGAAGTACTTTTTTGTTTTTGCTTATTTCCAAAATCCCTAACACAACAATGCTTAGACATAAACATTTTAATTTAAAATTATCGTCTGTACTTACTCCATACACAATAAATCTTTCACTACCAATTTTTTTAAGAATATATTACTCGTACCACAGTTATAATTTTACCCTTTTAAATTCTTTTACCATTATGTATGGAAGAGTCCTTCAATACCTTATTGAAATTTATCGATGAATTAAACTCCTTCCCGAGGACATATCCAAATAAAGAACCTATGAATAGAGTTAACATCTCATTCTTATCCTCTTTAATGTCATTATTG
Source organism: Vigna mungo (assembly GCA_036885675.1). Classification (NCBI taxonomy): domain Eukaryota; kingdom Viridiplantae; phylum Streptophyta; class Magnoliopsida; order Fabales; family Fabaceae; genus Vigna; species Vigna mungo. The sequence continues at coordinate 38,315,012 of CP144692.1, read as the reverse complement.
TTGGATGGATAAAAATAATATCTTTTGAAAATATCTTGTTAAAACACAGTTTGTATTTGATTTTTCTATTTAACTTTTTTTATATTTTTATAATAGAATGTTGTGAAGGTTTAGTTTACATTTTTCTTGTATTTAGAGTTAAAAGACTAAGAGAGTAGTTTGTGTAATGTAAAAATTTTCACATGATAATATTTAGTTAGTTGTCAATAGACAATAATGGTCATATTTTTTTTTTTTGGTTTTGGAGTTTTTATGCTATACTTTTATATTTATTGTTTTATATTATTTCTCTATTAGTAGTGGTATTCTCTAAAGTAAAAGATGGTGATGTTTTTGTGAAAGTCATTATAATGAGGGCTTTTAAGTTCTAAAGAATGTAATTTTTTTGAGGTTGTCAAAATGGGTCACTCGGTTCGGTCCACCATAGATTAATACTTACTGAGTCAATCTAACCCAACTCATTTATGGGTATTACTTCCTCCACCATCACAAGTGTTTCTTGCACTTCCTCACTATTTTTTTTATTTCAAAAATACTCTATACCTCCTCCACTATCTTATTGTAATGACTTTCCTTTACTGTTACTTGCGTAGGGCAGTATTGACACGACGACACTAGCTAACACAGGAGGTGGAGGTGTTGTACGCAACAAAGATGGTGAGGGAAAGGGTGCAGTGCATGGTGAAAGTCACGTGCGGCGAGAAGGTGAGAGGGGAAGTACACGTGAGGGAGGTGAATTTGGTTATGGAGGATACGAAGGGGCGACAACTGAGTGGGAAGGAGGGTGTGGCAATTCTTGTGGAGTGAGGAAGAAAGTGGATGATGTGAGGGAGAAGGAAAGGTTAATGATTCCCGATAAGCAAACTTGCAAAACTACGCGATATCTGTGTACGGAAGATGTCATCCTTTAACAAACAACGTATATTCACATTTGTTTAAACTAAAGGGTTAAAAAGTAATGGAGAGGTGCAGAGAGTCTTATATGTGGTGGTGGAGGGAGTAACTCCCCTCATTTATTAGTGAGTTGAAAAAAATTCAAACTTTGTCCGGCTCATCACGGGTTGGTGGATTAAACCGATTGATTCAGTGGTCCATTTAGTTACAATTTTTTTTTCTAAATAAAAAAATTATAATTTTTTTGTAATTTAAATCTAAATAAATTTCACTTTAAAATGATGTTAAATTCCAAAAACAACTCAAAAAAAAAAGTAACACAACTCAAATTTAATCCAAAAACAAACTCATAAAGCGAAAAATTAAGTTTCTAATATTAGTCATTTTTGTGTCACTTATTCATTTATAAGATTAGAATTTTGAATGGATAAATCTATAATCTTTTGCTTTCTTAAAACATCTTCTTTATCCTTATACACAATATAATAAAGAACATATTTACTAGGTGGGTTGGTGAGCTAATCTCGCTCATCACGAGTTCAACACGAGTGAGTCGAGTTCTAAGTGGGTTAGGTTAAAAATTGGTTCATATAAAAAAAATATTTTTTTTTTCAAACCTAACCTAGCCAGAATCTGTGATAGGTTAAGTTGACCCTTAGGTTCTGACCCATTTTGACAACACTACTTTTTTTCTATAATTATTTTTTTTTCTCTTTTGATTTTGTCTTCCATTCTCTTGAAAATTCAAGTGAATCTAAGTATCATGTTGAGTAAAAGAGAAAATAAATTTAGCATCATAAAGGAAAACCTTTTAAACATTAAATTAGAAATTATGCCAATATCTTATATGTGGATTGAATTCATATCTCAATATAGATGTTGTGTCTTTTCAGTTATTTTTCCTCAAAAAAACTATCACATAAAATAAACAATAATAATAAGAAAAAAAATCACAAACTTCTTATTTTACTCTTATTTAATATTGGAAGTTCTACATGAATTAAAAAATAAAATCAATTTACATTATATAATTGGATGCAAATCTTATCTTATATATAAAGTGGTTTTATAAGGTCGAATTAGATTTAAAATTCACTTATTAATATAATATGAAAGTCATAAATTAAAGTCAATCATAAAAAAATTGGTAACTAATTAAATTTATTGTATCACCCGATATTATACTCTATTATGCTATGATTTGTCAATGTTGAAGAAACTTTTTATTTTTGTTGTCAAACTATTTTACTCTTACATGGTATAAACTCTTACCTAAGAAGAAGTTCAATTGCCAAAGATATATACAAAAATCATAGACTTATTTCTTTAATATGATTGATGGAGCACAATAATATTATATATGCGTAAACCCTTAATAACTGTCAAAATAGTGATACTACAACGTATAATAATAAAGATGGTAAAACAGGCATGAAACAACTACTACAGGAACGTTAAAAAAAGTATTAAATTAAAATATTCGATTTGCATGGAAAATGAAAACTTGCGTGAGTTTTGATCCAATTGACAAAGGATTAGACGAACGAAGACGAAAAGGAAAAGAGAGGATAGGAAGAAAGATTGAAGTTTGGAAAATGTGAAGAAACATTAAATTGAAGTAGCAGTATTTTGGAACTTAAAAAAATAAACCATATCATATGATGGCATGTTGGTAGGTTGTTTCGTGAGGGATAATTCTTGTCTACCGTTGCCAACTCCCAATAGAAACACCGAATAATCTTATGCCCAAAATTACCCATTTACTTGTACAATTTTAAAACCAAACAAGATTGTGGTTCACATGCCGCAACATGGCACTGCAATTGCGAAGCAAAGGTCAACTGCGGGCTGTTTGGTTTGGTGGGAAGTTATAGCATTTAATTTAGTTATCAAAGAAGCTGTCCAAACACGGAATAGCGTAAGCACTGACTGACTTTGAACTTCAAGTCAACTCCTTCAGACGCTGAGTCAGACGCTTTCATTTATTCTAATTTTCAACCTCCCTCACCCATTCATACTTATCATAATTGCGCCATCATTTTTTTAACTTTTTTTCTGCCACCGTCAAAGAAAAAAAATTAAATATATTTATCCCTTAAAAATAGTTTTTTTTTTTCGTTAAAAAAAGTTTTATAATTTTCCATCCACTTCATTGTTGGAGAGATTATAACAAGAGTCATTATCCACCGTTACTGATGTTAACAAGAGTGATTATCAACCTATAATGATCATCAACCGATAATTAAAACAACTGACATTTGTATAAAACTTAGCTGTCAAATATATACACCATATATAAAGAAACAAAAGTTCATAGCATATCGTGAAAGTAGCAGAACAACCTAAAATACTATTACTTAGAAAATGTTTAAGGTATGCAAGCTTTAATTTTATAGCATCATAGCAAAATTAAATATGATATGTATTCTTAATGATATCATTTCCAAAAAAAGGTTACATATAATTATCAACAACCTACAATTCATTGTTATCTTTCATTATTATTATAGACCAGCAATTTTTGTTAACAACATACAATTGAAATAATAGCATAAGTAGCGAGACATTTTCAACTACATTTGCAAATTAGACAATCTCCATATTCACGATAAGACAAGGTTGTTTTGTGCTAAGATTAATGTTTTGAATCTAAACAAAATTGAACAAGTAATTGAGTCGATTTGATTGAGTGTGAGACCTAAGCCATTGTCATTAATGCTTTTATATATCACAATTAAAGCTTGAAAATAACAACGGGATCATATTAATTAAGCTGATAGCAGTACATAGAAGCTGAGATGTCTGATATCATTAAATGGTACAGGTAAGAGATGATTCCTCAATGATTTTATAGCATTTTAATGACAAACACAAACCCTACTAATGATTATGATAGTAAGAGGCAAAAATGGATTTGAATAATGGAATAAGTTAAATACAAATGCCCATTTTCAAATTTAGTTGGCTTTAAATATTGATTAATAAAATAAAACAAAAAGTTGGCACTATTGTGTAATCTTGTAGTTTTTTTGTTCTCACTACATCATATACTACTAATTCTTTTCTTTTTAAATATAAAAAGTGTAGTTTATATACTTGAACTAATATTAAAAATATTTATTTCATAACTATTTATTCTAAAAATGGCAGACTAAAATGTTATTTGTAATTAATCATGTATAAGTTTTACCTAGATATAAAATAAAATGAAATAAAAACAGCTAAGTGAGACTCGTACTTTTCTCAACCTTTTTGATTCATTGTACTTTGTCTTTCGTCTTCTTTAAGAATTATTTCACTTTAAAGCAATCATATATGGGCATATTAGTGGCATCCATTTTTACATATTAGTACTTTTTAAAATTTTATATCTAAAATTTATCAGAAATAAAAAAAAATGCAAAATTTACTTATTATAATGAGTTTCACTAATGATTTTATAGTTTCTAATCAATTTTAACTAAAATATAGTATTAGAAACATACTATTTAGCACGCTTGCTTAACCGTTAAAATTTATTAAAAAATATAGAATTGAGAGACTGTTGTGAAATAAAAGGTAACTAACTCATTTTTTTATCAACAATAATATATTTTAAAAGATTATATATAAAATTTTCTTTCAATTAATACTCTTCCTAAACATAACAATAATTAGTTAATATATAATTTAATTAATGAAATTTCAGCTCAACAAATATTTTTTCTTACAATTGATTGAAACTGGACATAGTGAATGGTATTTTAAAAATAAAATTATTAAATAGGATGAAGTTAATACTATTTACTGGTGTTTTCTATTAAAAAAAAATACTACTATATATATTATTTTTGGAACTATTTTTCATTTGTTGAATTGATTAATGAGGTTCACTCTGATATGAAATGAGCACTAATTCATTCCAATTAAACTAATTAAGATATTTTTTTCGTGAAATTTCACATCATTTAGAAGTGATATAATTAATAAAGATTTTCTATTAGTACACACTATGTTTTTTTTTTCAAAATATACTTTCAATTTTCAAATATAATAATTAATTTTATAGAAAAATTACACAATGTTTAAATGATTTAATTTTTGAAGATTTGGTTCCATGAGTCAAAGGGAGAAGACATATCGAAATATCTTCATAATTTTGAATTATAATATAAGGAGGAGAGGCGGCGCGCATTGTTTAAATGCATGAAAGTGTTTGATATTATGTGTGTGTGAAAAGTAAAAAGGAAAAAGAAATATTACTAAAGTGAAAGAAAGGAGACGTATAAACATCATTTATTTGTTTGTTTATCGTTCACCAATCAATAACGTGTGATTTTGACCGAAAAAGAAGACTGTTTACCAATCTACAGTAGTAGGACTCCATTAACACGCATGCATGTGGGTGGTATGCCAGTGTTCTACCCGTTTCTCTGAATCAATCAGAAAAGTGGCAAAAGCAGCAATAAAAAGGAAAAGACAAGGCTAAAAAACACGTACAACTCTCAACCCAGTTGGCTTATTCAATGCCCCCTCATGTAACAATTAAAAGTTCGTTGGGGTAGTTGTATCCACTATCCTCCCCCTTCCCCTCTTCCCTCTCTCCTCACACCCTTTTAAATCCTTCCATCTTTCATCATTTTCCAACCATTCATCTTCCTCATCTTTTCTTCTCATTCTGTCACTCTTCTTTACTTTCTGCACTTCCATTCCTTCTTTTCTTCCTCCAACTCATACTCATGGCAGATCAAACCCGGGATTCAGGAACCGTTTCCGTTGAAGCTTCACGACAAAGAAGGAAGCTTCCCAACTTTCTGCTATCTGTCAGACTTAAGTATGTCAAGCTTGGCTACCACTATGTAATCTCCAATGCTATGTACCTTTTGCTCATACCCTTTATTGGGGTGGCTTCTGCTCATCTGTCAACTTTCTCTTACCAAGATGTTGCTCAACTATGGGAAAACCTAAAGTTCAATCTTGTCTCGGTGACTCTATGTTCTAGTCTCATAGTTTTCCTTGTTACCTTTTACTTCATGAGCCGTCCAAGAGGTGTTTACTTGGTGGACTTTGCCTGTTACAAACCAGAGCCGGACTGCACTTGCACAAGGGAGACTTTCATGGACCGGTCTGCCAAAACCGGGGTCTTTTCAGAGGAGAACTTGGCCTTTCAGAAGAAAATACTTGAGAGGTCTGGTTTGGGGCAGAAGACATACTTGCCTCCGGCAATCTTGAGTCTCCCACCAAACCCGTGTATGGCTGAAGCAAGGAAAGAAGCGGAGCAAGTAATGTTTGGAGCTATTGACCAGCTTCTGGCAAAAACTGGGGTTAAGGCAAAGGATATTGGGATTTTGGTGGTGAATTGTAGCTTGTTCAACCCCACACCATCTCTCTCTGCAATGATTGTGAACCACTACAAGTTGAGAGGGAATATCCAAAGTTATAATCTTGGTGGCATGGGTTGCAGCGCTGGCCTTATCTCCATAGACCTTGCCAAGCAGCTCCTCCAGGTTTGTTTGCACTTTAAGAAAATCTTCCTTCCTTAGTCACACGACCTGTTATGCTCATGATTGTTATATATTAAGCTTTCACTTCATATATATTCGAGTTTTGACTGTCTACCATGCATGCCTCTGTGGTCTATATCTTCATGTAGCAAAATTAAAAATAAAAAGGAGCAAATTATTTCTGTAACAGTATGTTCAATAAAAACATCAGGTGGGACCACAAGCAAAGGAAATGTTTCTTGTGGCATTTGTTGCCCCAGTTGTCCACATGTCCAGTTGGTCTTGCTCATTGTCAATTTTGGTGGCAGTTTTGTTAGGTCATCCATTTTGCCACCCAATTTAATTAATAGGGTCCGAGCAATCCAATAGATATAGACCTTTTTTGATGTTCTTACATCCCTTAACAGTCAACAGTTGTACACTGGCACAATTATTGGAAATGAAACTTAATAGTTAACACTCAGCTGTCATTGCAATGACTGGGTCAAATTAATTTTTATTGGTGGTTTTGTACATGTGAATTGAATCCTTTTTTCTTTACTCGGGATGAATTTAAAAGACTAATATTAAGTTCTTTTGTGATTATAGGTTCATCCAAATTCTTATGCCTTAGTGGTGAGCATGGAGAATATCACTCTGAACTGGTATTTTGGCAACAACCGGTCAATGCTTGTTTCAAATTGTCTCTTCAGAATGGGTGGAGCAGCGGTCCTTCTCTCCAACAGGTCTTCTGATCGCAGAAGAGCCAAATACCAATTGATCCACACAGTGCGTACTCATAAGGGTGCAGATGACAAATGCTACGGTTGCGTTTTCCAAGAAGAGGATGAGAAAAAAACAATTGGTGTGGCACTCTCAAAGGACTTAATGGCTGTTGCTGGAGAAGCCCTGAAGACCAATATCACAACACTTGGGCCATTAGTACTTCCGATGTCAGAGCAGCTTTTGTTTTTCGCAACTTTGGTGGCTAGAAAAGTGTTCAAGATGAAGATAAAACCCTACATCCCTGACTTTAAGCTAGCTTTTGAGCACTTTTGCATCCATGCTGGAGGAAGAGCAGTGTTGGATGAATTGGAGAAGAATCTTGAGCTCAGTGATTGGCACATGGAGCCTTCAAGAATGACTCTCAATAGGTTTGGTAACACTTCTAGCAGTTCCTTGTGGTATGAACTGGCCTACACTGAAGCTAAAGGGAGAATCAGAAAAGGTGACAGGACTTGGCAGATAGCATTTGGCTCTGGCTTCAAGTGCAACAGTGCTGTGTGGCGTGCATTGAGGACAATTAATCCTGCCAAGGAGAAAAATCCTTGGATGGATGAGATTCACGACTTTCCTGTTCATGTGCCTAAAGTGGCAACCATTGGTTCCTAGGTTAAACCTCTTACTTTTTTTTTCTGAGAAAATTTCATTATTTCATATTTTCATAGTTAATCTTAGAAGGTGTGCAAATTAGAAGAGAAGATTCATCCCACCAGATTTTCTGCTTTCGCAGTTTCTTTGATCTTGTTCTAGTGTGTTGAAGTTGTAAGAGTGTGCATACAGTTATATTGTCAAATGAAACATTTTACACATTTTTTCATAAAATGGAAACTTCGCAAGGTTTAAGTTTTCATCATTGCTATGCACTTAATCAGGAAAAATCAACTGCTAAATAGAATTATTTTGTAATGGTAGGTGAAAATATATATTTACTGTAAAATAAAAGAAAATAATATATATTTATTATTTATTTCAAGTAAAGAAGAAAATACATACATAAAAATTAAAGCAAATAAGAAATAAAATTCATATATTTATAATATTAATAAAATATAAATAAAAATATTCAGTCTTAGTCTTACATCATAATAATAAAATAATGAATAAAATGGAAACTTTCGTAGACGTTTTAGAATGCCCATTCGTGAGTTTTGAAGAAGCAATTCCTTCGTTCAGAATTGTCAGTGTCAGTGTCTTCTTCGATGAATGTCTGAACAGTCATTATCTCATTCACAATTTAAATTTCAAATTCCATGGTGACTCCATCTATACCAGATTAACATTTTTTCCTTCTTCATTTTTCGGCTTTATTTCTTCTCATTCTACAATTTTTCAACTTTTCCCTCTACAAGTTTCCACCTTTTTGTTTCCTTTTCAGCATAAGAGTTTTGGATGATTCTATTTCTCCCATAGTTATTGCAGAGAGATAAGTAAGAAAATAACAAATGAAACAACAATAAATAAGATGGAGAAATAAATGAAACAACATACTTTTATATTAAAATGGCCCAAAGAACAATATATACTACAAACAAAACAACATTTAAATACGATTTTTTTTCTTTAGTAAACATATTGGAGACTATATTAATTTCTTTTATTTTTAATTGTTTTCCTTTTTACAATAAGAGTATCAGATCTAATTTGAAATCTTAATCATATGATATGATTATGAATCTACTACAGTTATCATTAATTTAATTCGTCTATAATATTATCAAAGTTAACAAGTTTATTATATGAGAAAATATAATTATAATACAATATTTATATAAATTAAGTTATTTTTAATTATTATCTCTAAATTTAGTTTTTATTTCTAAAGAACTTTTAGTATATTTTATTTTGTTATTGATACATTGTTTTAATTCATTCTACAAAGGTACACTTATTACTCAAAATATGTAGGATAATCTCATATTTTAATTATTAAAGGTATTTAATATTAATATAACATGTTATTAAATATTTCTTATTTAATTATTACAATAATGAATGTATCTTTGTCACGTTTTCTCATAAAACCCCTCTGTTTTTTATTTATAAATTAATACCTTAGCATATTATAGTTCTCTCTTATTTTATTCAATTCAAGGATAACATCAGGACCAAAATAATTAGATATTATTGACTGATTTAGACATTATTTGATAAATTAAAAATTGTTAATATCTAAAATAACTTTTATTATTAATAAAAATTATAATTAATTTGTTAAGTTAAAGTCTAAATTGATCTCTAATAAAATTAAGTATTAAGGTTTTAACTAGTTTAAAATTAATAATAATAATAATAATTTAAAATATTGGCATGTTCAAGACTAATTTATACTCTAATTCACAAATTAATTATAATATTTTATTAATAATATAGTTTATTTTAGATATCAATAACTTTTAGTTATAAAATAATATTTAACTGTATCATGACTAATTATTTTTTATTCTAAATTTAGTTGCTATATATTAATCTTATCGTAGTATAAACAAAAGATAACCCTGTAGTTTAATTCTGAAAAACCAATCTGGTTAATTGAAAAAGTAATAATTAACTTTGTCTCAATTTAATTTCTTTAAAAATATAGATGATGTACTGGTTATCCGGTCCGGCTTTAGGCCGACCTAAAGGGACACTGGGCATAGCGCCGACTCATGGTCGGCCGGCCTCAAGAATAATCAAAGAAAGTCGTGACCGACCGGTCATACCCGATGACCTTGAGACAGGTTAATTTTAATAAGAGTTTAACATTGTTGGGCTTTGATTAAAAGGCTATTGGGCCGTGATTAATAGAGCCTTAACCACGGGCCCAAAACTGACATTATATATAGAGGTTAACAGTAAGAGGTTGGTAACTTGAATTGAATAACATTTAATAATGTGAACTTAGGACCGAACGACCATAATTTTAACTTGAGCGTCAGAACATCTTTAACAGGTACCCGACCGGCTTGTTTGGAGAAGGGGACTAGGAACTGACGGACGGCAGAGGAGCGGACGGCTAGAAGGACTGAGAAGTAAATGTGTAGGTGAGTGGGACCAGATCAATCACCGAAACATTTTGGCGCCCACCGTGGGGCTCGGGGACGAAAACCAATGGTGACCACGAGAACCACTAACGCTGACGATCAAGGAGAGATGATGAGGATGTTAGAGAGACGTTTGGAAGAGATGAGGAAGCAGCACGAAGAGGAAATGGCGGCGGTGAGGGCGGAGTGAGCGACACAGATCACCAGGGCCATTGCTGCCCGGGGTGAGGAGGGCGTGGAGGATCGGAGGCAGGAGAAGACGGTGATTGGGACGGGGAACGATGGAGAGGAGCACAGTAGCGCCCCGACCCGTGAGGGGGAGAAACGGGAGAAGACGGCTGGGGACAAGGACGAAAAGGTACCGCCGATAGGGGTCGAGGGACCGACCGTGCCTGTCCCTTTCGTCCAGGCTATAATGGACGTGCATATCTCCGAACAGTTCGTCCCGCCACAATTCAAAATGTACGACGGTACCACCGACCCGGACGCCCATGTCAAATCTTTCACTAACGCCATGTCGTTCCGCACCGGGTGTGATGTCGTCTGGTGCCGGGCCTTCTCTCTCTCCTTGGAGGGGGAAGCTTTAGAGTGGTTCAATGCATTACCGACCGGTTGCATAGCCAGTTTCAAAGGACTGAAGGCTATGTTTAAGAAACAGTTTGCTGCATGTATAGCCAGGGACATCACTGTCGTCGACTTGATGAATCTCAAGCAAGGAAAGGAGGAACCACTGAAAACCTTTATGGATAGGTACCAAAAAACCGTCCGGAGGGTCAAGGGGTTGACTCTAGAACTGGCATTGTAACATATCATGCCGGCCTTAAGGCCCGGTCCCTTCAAAGAGAGTGTGTGTCGAACACCACCCAAGACAATGGAGGAGTTGCGCGAGCGGGCGGCTGACGAAATTAGGGTGGAGGAAATGAAGCAAAGTTACCGAAAGGAGCTTCAGGAGGTCAAGGGGGAGAAGAGTGAGGGAAAGAGGACGGAGAACCAGACCCATCGGGCCGGGGGTCCCAGGCCTTGGGACGGCCCCCGAGGGCCCCGTTTTCAGCAGTACGCAGCATTGAACGTCCCCCGGGCTCAAATCTTCCACGAAGCTTTGAGCACCCAGCTGTTGCAGGCACCGCAGAAGCGGCCGACATCGTTTAATGCAGACGGTACTAAGCACTGTTTGTACCACCAAAATTTGGGTCATGACACTGAGGATTGTGTCACCCTGAAGGACAAGATCGAAGAACTAATTCGCGCGGGGAAACTATTGAAGTACGTGAAAACGTATCGGTCGGATCGATCGCCCGTCCGGGAGAGAAGCCCCCGGAGGGCGAGTCCTCAACGGAGGGAGGATAGGAGGGGTGCCCATAACCGGGACCCGCAGCACCGGCGGCAGGAGCACCCTCGTGATGACAGGAGACGAAGCCGGAGTCGAGGAGGAGGAAACGACCGTCCGCTACGAGGAATGATCAACACCATCTCTGGGGGGTTTGCCGGCGGGGGTTCCTCATCCAACGCGCGCAAAAAACACATCCGTGCGCTGCGGTCGATCCACGCCGTCGACGCCCCCAGCAGGACGATGCCACCCATCATTTTCACGGATGATGATTTCCATGCGCCCGACCCAGAGCAAGACGACCCTATGGTGATAACCGCCGAGATCGCGCGGTATGGGGTCAGGAAGGTACTGGTTGACCAAGGAAGTTCTGTCAACATCCTTTACTGGAAAACTTTCCAGCAGATGGACATATCGAAGGACTTGATTGTACCATATAACGAGCAAATTGTTGGATTTGCGGGAGAGAGGGTAGACATAAGGGGTTACGTCGATTTGCTTACCCGGTTGGGAACCGGCCGAGAAGGGGACGAGAGAAGGGTGAGATATCTACTGGTGGAGGCAAATATGTCTTACAATGTCCTCCTTGGACGACCCTGTCTCAACGCCTTCGGGGCTATCGTATCGACCCCACACTTGACGCTAAAGTACCCCGATCACAAGAGAATCATACGCACGGTCAGAGTCGATCAGAAAACAGCCAGGGAGTGCTATGCCGCTGGACTGAAGCTATACCCGAGGGAGGAAAGGAGGAAGGCCCGCCGCTCTAAGGTAGCCATGGCTGACCTAGACCCCAGAACAAATACGGAGGATCGGCTCGAGCCGTTTGGTGAAACCAAGCCGATAATCATAGGCAAGGACTCGAACCAAACAACGGCGATCGCCAACGGCCTGGAGGCCGAGGTGGAGGAGCGACTGAGAAACGTCCTCTGGAACAACAGAGATTTATTCGCTTGGACAGCGGCCGACATGCCTGGGATTCATCCCTCGGTGGCATCCCATAAACTATCGTTGTTCAAAGAAGCCCAGCCGGTGTCCCAGAAGAAGCGTCGGCTTGGCGAAGAGAAGAGGAAGGCGATCGAGGAGGAAGTCGGGAAGCTGAGGGAAGCGGGATTCATCCGAGAGGTAACGTACACCACGTGGTTGGCCAACGTCGTGATGGTCAAGAAGTCGAACGACAAATGGAGGATGTGTACGAATTACACCGACCTTAACAAAGCCTGTCCCAAGGATTCTCATCCTTTGCCTAGCATCGACGCCCTTGTCGATGGGGCTTCCGGCCATAAAATTTTGAGTTTCCTAGACGCCTATTCGGGATACAACCAGATACCGATGTACGCGCCCGACCGGGAGAAGACGACCTTCATCACCGAAAAGGCCAGTTATTGTTATGAGGTCATGCCTTTCGGGTTGAAGAACGCCGGGGCTACTTATCAGCGTTTGATGGACAAAATCTTTACCAACCAGATCAGTCGGTGCTTGGACGTGTACATAGACGATATGGTAGTACGGTCGGCAGAAGCAGAGGCACATATACAAGATCTGGAATAAGTTTTTGCGCAGATCAGAAAGTATGGAATGCGCCTTAACCCGGCCAAATGTACTTTTGGGGTACCGGCCGGTAAGTTCTTGGGATTCATGTTGACGTCACGAGGAATCGAGGCCAACCCGGACAAGTGCAACGCTATTATTACCATGAAGAGCCCGACCAATTTGAAGGAGGTCCAACGGCTGGTCGGTCGGTTGACGGCCCTCTCACGTTTCATTCCCAAAATGGCCGAACGAGTGCGCCCCGTATTGCGAAAGTTAAAAAAGGGGAATTCCTGCAACTGGGACGACGAGTGTGAGCAAGAATTCTGGGACGTCAAGCTGATACTCCAGAACCCTCCGGTCATGAACCGACCTGTGCCGGGAGAAGAACTGCAAGTGTACTTGGGAGTGTCGAATTCAGCTGTGAGTGTCGCATTACTTCAGGGCGGCCGCGAGCCCAGGTTAGTGTATTTCGTCAGCCGTGCACTGCTGGATGCCAAAACCCGCTACCATCAGGTCGAGAAAGTAGCTTTGGCTCTCCTCCATGCGGCAAGAAGATTAAGGCCTTACTTCCAAAGCCACCAAGTAGTGGTTAAGACCGACCATCCCATATCCAAGATTTTGAGAAAACCCGACCTCGCAGGCAGAACGGTCGGTTGGGCAGTTGAATTGTCCGAATTCGGACTTAGGTACAAGCCTAGGGGGTCGGTCAAGGGCCAACAACACCTAGCGGACTTTGCCGCCGAGTTACCGTTGGGAGCTAATGAAGAATGGAGTCTGTTTGTGGATGGAGCGTCCGGGCGAACTGTCAGCGGAGCCGGGGTAGTGCTGGAGGGGCCTAACGGTTTCCTCCTCGAGCATTCTTTGGTGTTCAAGTTCAAGATCTCCAACAACCAGGCCGAGTACGAGGCCTTAATAGCCGGTTTGGAGCTGGCCCGTGACGTGGGCGCGAGAAAGGTGACGTGTCGGACCGATTCCCAGTTGGTGGTCGGCCAGATGAACGGAAATTTCCAAGTAAGGGAGGAGAACCTACTTAAATATTTCCACCGGGCGACGGCCTTAGCCCGAGAGTTCGAGGACATTCGAATTCAGCATATTCCCCGGGAACAGAACGCCCGGGCAGACCTCCTCTCCAAGCTTAGTTCAGGGAAAGAAAAGGGCCAACTCACCACAGTCATAAGGCAAGTCTTGCTCTAGCCGTCCATCGAATGCCACGCTATAACAGCAGGCGACGGGACGGACTGGAGGACGAAGATTCGGGAGCTGATGAAGGCTCAGGACGATGGTTCGACATTATCTGTCGCCGATACCAAGAAGATTGCGCGGTTCGTAATCATCGGGAAAGACTTGTACCGGCGCGGTTATTCCACACCGTTGCTTAAGTGCCTTGGCGCAGAAGAGGCTCATTACGTGATGAACGAGCTTCACCACGGCATATGTGGATTTCACACTGGCCGGAGGGCCCTTAAGGGGAGTATACTCAGGGCCGGTTATTTTTGGCCAACCATAGAGGACGACGCCAAGGTCTTCGTTCAAAAGTGCGTGGGATGTCAGGCTCATGCCAACAACCCGCGTGTACCACCCCACGAGTTGCACTCAATTATGTCCCCATGGCCTTTCGCCCAATGGGAAATGGACATCGTCGGTCCATTCCCACCCGGCCAGGCTCAGAAGAAGTTTCTCCTGGTCGCCATCGATTACTTCACAAAATGGGCGGAAGCCGAGCCGCTCGCAACGATCACAGCGGCCCAAGTATAGAAGTTTTGTTGGAAGCTGGTTTGTCGGTTCGGCTTGCCACGAACCATCGTGACCGATAACGGCCGACAGTTTATCGACCGGAAGCTGGAACTTTTCTTCCAAAATTTGGGTATCAAACACACCACTAGTTCGGTCGAGCACCCGCAGACGAACGGTCAAGCCGAAGCCGCGAACAAAGCCATTGTTCTGGAGTTGAAAAGACGTCTAGGGGAGAAAAAGACGGCGTGGGTAGAAGAGTTGCCCGAGATCCTTTGGGCGTATCGATGCACGCCCCACGGCACCACCGGGGAAACGCCATTCAACCTGACTTACGGAACCGATGCCATGCTGCCAGTTGAGTTAGGAGAGCCGTCTCTGCGTCGGCGGATGGAGGATATACACTTGAACGACCAAGAGCTCAGAGTGGAATTGGAAACTCTGGACGAGCGAAGAGACCGGGCGGTCTTGAGAGCGGAAGCTTGTCGGCGTATGGTGGAGCGGCGGTATAACACGAAGGTGCGGCCCAGGAATTTTAATGACGGAGAAATGGTATGGCGAAAGACCGGGGAGGCTAGGAAGAACACGTCCCACGGCAAGCTGGCGGCAAAATGGGAAGGTCCTTTCCGAATCACAGAGGCATTGGGGAATGGTGCCTACCGTTTGAGTAAACCGGACGGACGGCCCGTACCGAACACGTGGAATGCCTCTCATTAAAAATTTTATTTCAGTTAAAGACTTTTATGTATTCACATGCTTTATATAATGAAATTCGCAGCACTTTCCAAGTCAATTCAGACTAACTTACCCTGA
Source organism: Vigna mungo (assembly GCA_036885675.1). Classification (NCBI taxonomy): domain Eukaryota; kingdom Viridiplantae; phylum Streptophyta; class Magnoliopsida; order Fabales; family Fabaceae; genus Vigna; species Vigna mungo. The sequence goes on along the minus strand of CP144692.1, from coordinate 38,299,446 downwards.
ACTTGAGCCGCCGGCGTAGAACCGTCCTCTTGCCTCGACCAAGAGGCGAACGCTAAACCCGTACGGATTCGAACAATCAAAGTCCAGGTCGAGGAACGGAACTATCCTCTCGATTTGGCCGGGGTGGTGAACGGCAATGCCCTGCCACCCCGACCTGTGAAGTCCAGGTCGAGGAACGAAACTATCCTCTCAATTTGGCCGGGGTGGTGAACGGCAATGCCCTGCCGCCCCGACCTGTGAAGCCCAGGTCGAGGAACGAAAGTATCCTCTCGATTTGGCCGGGGTGGTGAACGGCAATGCCCTGCCGCCCGACCTGTGAAGTCCAGGTCGAGGAACGAAACTATCCTCTCGATTTGGCCGGGGTGGTGAACGGCAATGCCCTACCGCCCCGACCTGTGAAGCCCAGGTCGAGGAACGGAATTATCCTCTCGATTTGGCCGGGGTGGTGAACGGCAATGCCCTGCCGCCCCGACCTGTGAAGTCCAGGTCGAGGAACGGAACTATCCTCTCGATTTGGCCGGGGTGGTGAACGGCAATGCCCTGCCGCCCCGACCTGTGAAGTCCAGGACGAGAAACAGAATTATCCTCTAGATTCGGCCGGGGTAGCGAACGGCGTTCGAGGATATAGCGAAACGAGAACAATACGAGTTAAAGGCGTCGTAACTTGAAGAAAAAATGAATCAAAACGTTCATTGCATTAAAATCAAAAGGGGCGGATGTACATCAATCCGACGACAACAAAACGCGCCGGCTAAACTAATAAAGAAGACAATGATCAAAAAGCAAAAAGTATATCCCCTTCCCCCTTTGTCTAAGAACCTAACGCCCGGACGCTACTGCCGGGCGCTGTTACCGTCATCCTCGCCGACATCGTCGTCGGCAACTTCATCTTCCTCCGCCTCCTCCTCGACCACGCCATCCGGCATAGGAACAGGCCTCATCTCCCTGTCAAAAATATCCTGGGCGATATCAAAACCGACCGTCATGGGGTCGGCCTTGAGCAAATAAGCCACTTGACGGAGGGCCTTGTTGAAACCTTCTTCATGTTCAATCTGGACATCGGCGCGGAGAACCGAGATGGAGTCATTGGCCGAGGCAACCTCTTCGGCCAACCGGGCGATCTCCTCCTGCTGCTTCTGCTCCTTCCCTTCCGCCTCCTGGAGGGACACCTTCAGCTGATCATTTTCCTCGGTAACTTCCGAGAATCTGGTCCGCAGGCCGGTTAATTGTTTGGTGAGAGTGGCCACCTCTATACAGGCGCTTTCATACTTCTTGGTCAAGGCCGTCTGTGCTTCTATGCACTTTGAGTGCTCCAAGGCAAGCGCGGCCAGCTCATTCCGAAGGTCTTCGGCTTCCTTCTTCGAGGCCGCCAGTTCATGCTGGACCTCCTCGGCTCCTCGCCGATCAGCGAACCGGTTGAGATACCAATTCAACATGGCGCCGCGGCAGTTAAACTCGAGGGCTGCCTTGGTAAGCTCTTTTTCAGAGAGGGATTCCACGATCTCCCTCTGAGCGGAATTCATCCGGAAATCTATCCGGTCACTGACGCCAAAGGCAGCGTCAAGCAGGCCCCCGGTTAACGGGCGAGGATCACTGCCCTCTCGCCGACTCCTCTTAGAAGAAGATTCTCTGGATTTCCTCTTCTTTTTGGAGGAAGGGTTGGTGTGAATGGAGGGAGTGGCCTGAGGAGTGGCCTGAGCGGACGTACCAGCTTGTCCGATTGGAATGGCCTGCGCGGAAGGGATGGTGGCCGCCAATGACGACTCAAGTTCCACCACGGGGATTTGGTGGGCGGCCGCCGTGGTCTTCAGGCCAGCGGCATCTGCGGACGGCGTGCGGGATTCGGCGGCCGTGTTCACCCTGCTAGAGCCAGCCTGGCGAGATTCTCTTTTGGGGGGAGGAGGAATAAAGCTCGTTCAGCGAGGAGTAGGAAGCACCATCCTATCTGCAACAGGAAGGAAAATTTAGTTAAGTCGACAATGAACTTATAAGAATACGGGTAAAAATAGCATACCGAACGCCACGCGGGTAAAATCCTCGTGGCAAAGACAGCCGACCAATTTCCGGGCCTGGAGACGGCGGGGAAGGTCATTGATGATTTTCACGGCATCACGTTCGGCAGGGGTCATGTCTCGGTAGAAACAGCACAAACCCTGGCGGGGCTTTCGGTCCAATAATAAGGAAACAGAGGTTCGCCGGCGGCGTCGCGAAACTGGGAACGACCGGCCTCCTTTATTATCACTTTAAAAAAGCTCGTCTTGAACTTTTTGAATGAATTGGCATACGCTTTGAAAAGGCAAGCGTCTTGTACCGATGTCAGTGAGACCGATCTGTGCTTTGGTGGTGGCCGAACATGAAAATAGTGGAAAAATACGTTAAGAGTGGGCTTGATGCCCAAAGCCGCACACAACACCATGAACGCTTGGATGCAGGCCCACCCGTTCGGGTGCAACTGGCAGGGGGCGACGTTCATGTGGCGAAGTACTGCCGCCTGGAAATTGGAAAAAGGAATCCGAGCGAACATCCTAGTAAATAAAAAAGTATATACATAGAAGAAATCCTCGACGCTTGACTCTTTCCCGTGGAAGACACGCTCGTTAGGACGACAGACTCCGAGACGAATCAACCGGGCGTCCTCTTCGTCCCGAACCACGAATGACTGATTAGACCGGGCCAGTAAGTCTTTTCGGCTTCTAATGTCGGTTTCGTGGGCCGCTACTTCGGGTGATGCCCAAGCATACCCGTTTATGGTCGGCCACCCCCCGGCCGAGGTCGGATCCATTCCGTCAACCACTACTCCGCCTTCCAGGAGAAAAAGGATGGCGCCGTGCCAAACCCGGTCGCCTCCCGACCGCGAGGAACCTGAGTTCGCGCTGGACGATGACCCCCTGCCACCATTGGAGGAGCCCCCACCGTCTCCACCTGCTGACCCTGTAGAGGAAGACAAGGAAACCGTAGCCATTTATTTACCTGAAGATAAAGAAATCTTTGAGAAAGCCGACGGTCAGAGTGGTAGAGAAGAGAGAAAGGTGAAAAATAACGAAACATTCCCCCCTATTTATAGTAAAATTTTTATAACCGCCCACGCATCTCCACCGTTGAAAGGAACCACGATCAAGGGCTCAGATTGAAGGACTCCTCCACTGCCCGAGGCACTCAACCAATCGCAAAGCGGCACGAGTTTTCCCGCCCAAAGTTCCAAACCATTTTAAACCCAACGGCAACTAGTTGCCTAGGGCTTGGGGGGCTTGATGTACTGGTCACCCGGTCCGGCTTTAGGCCGACCTAAAGGGACACTTGGCATAGAGCCGACCCATGGTCGGCCGGCCTCAAGAATAATCAAAGAAAGTCGTGACCGACCGATCATACCCGATGACCTTGAGACAGGTTAATTTTAATAAGAGTTTAACATTGTTGGGCTTTGATTAAAAGGTTATTGGGCCGTGATTAATAGAGCCTTAACCACGGGCCCAAAACTGACATTATATATAAAGGTCAGCAGTAAGAGGTAGGTAACTTGAATTGAATAGCATTTAATACTGTGAACTTAGGACCGAACGGCCATAATTCTAACTTGAGTGTCGGAGCATCTTTAACAGGTACCCGACCGACTTGTTTGGAGAAGGGGACTAGGAACTGACGGACGGCAGAGGAGCGGACGGCTAGAAGGACTGAGAAGTAAATGTGTAGATGAGTGGGACCGGATCAATCACCGAAACAGATGATATTATCTGATTAATTATAAACTAATATTAATCAGCTTAATCTTTCATTTCAAAATATGTTAAACTAAAATATATGATTCTATTTTTCTGAAGAAATTAAATTTAAACAACTTTGAACATGTATTTTCTGGTTGATAATTTGTTGATGAATTGTTTGATAAAATGCTTTAAAATTGTCACGAGGTACAATGAGAAAACTTTGGTGAGCAATCACAGAAGACCAAGAGACTAAAATAAGAAAAGGTGCATATTAGTCAACCATCCATCACCTTACTTTCTAACTTTTATTAGATTTTTTAGTATCTTTAGTGTGTCTGAATTTCACATGGGAACACTACTCTACCTTTTAGATTTTAGTAAACATTGTTGTCTTAATTTATTTTACACTTTTTTAGATTTAAATGAAAATAAAATTGTCTTAATTTTCAATTAACTTAAAATACTTTTCCTTTTTTAAACCTTAAAATCAACTTATTATCTTATTGGTATGATATATAGGTAACATATATAAAAAATGCGAGCTGGTATTTTTGTAATTAAATCTTCCATATTTATGTTTAACTTGTAAAAATTAAACGTAAAAGCCTATATCGTGAAGTGAAGGTTTTTTCACTTTCTTTCATATGCAAACTAAAATTTAGTTTATTTCCATTGTTATTGTTTTCACACCATAGTTAATGTGTAAGTGACAGATTGAATTGTTTCGATCATTTTGATATCTATATCATACTTAATTTATAAGTAGTTTGATTGAGATTGTTTGAATTACCTTAATATCTATCTCATACTTATTTATAAGTAGTAGAATTGAGATTCGTTCAATTACTTTAATGTTTGTGTCATCCTTAGTTTATAAGTGACAAAGCCTAAATTGTTTTAATTATTCTCTTGTTTACATCGCAACGATTTCAAGAGGATGGTCTCAAGTATATTGGTCATAGCATGATCTTGGTTGTTTCAGTTTTCTTTACGCTAAATTTTAGATATTTGTACATTATATTAGGAATTGATGGAACAGGGAAGAAGAAAGATATGTTTGAACTTCTTATTGATGAACTCAAGTTTAGAAGAGTACAAGAGAATAACTTTATAGAGCTATGTATTAGAAACAAATAACAGAAAGGGAGACAGAAAACTGGACACTAACACAAACAGTTTTCTTAACTAACATAGTATATCTATCTCTAATACATTTGGATAAAACACATTTAAATCATAATGAAATATTATATCTAATATGGTATAGTTAATTAAAAATGTTGTTTCAGTTTAAAGGATAAATCAAATATATATCTTTCACAACGGTCTTCAGACTCCAAGCACAGGTAATTCTTCTTCCTCTACCTCGCACTAGTTAGGGTTCGGTCGAATCAGGATAATATTTGTAGAAAATACTTTGATGCTACAGTAAGTGAATGTTCGACAATATTAGCATAAATGTACAATCAATTTAACTCACTTACCACAATACCAAATACTTATATTTATAGATTCGATATGAACTTCAGGTTAATACTAACCTAATTACAGTCTAATTGATAACGGTCGGATTTAAGCTTAATATAATTGTTTTTAAAGTTAATTCCAATTTTATTCTGACTACCTGATTCACCTACGGATTCATATGAAATTGTAGACTAATCGATCTCTCATACGACTGAACAGACATACTATATAATTTTAATTTCATTTTTCTCTCTTGCCTATTTTGTGCTAAAAAATTATAAATCTACATTAAAAATTATTTCCAATAAATGAAAAAAAAAACTACAACTCCTGTTAATGAGTAAATAGTTTAAAAACAATATTTTCAATAATAAAATCAAATAGTAACAAATAGAATTAATAAAAGTATGGAGGATCATTATTCTAACATCAATAATTTATCAGAAAATTCTATATAAAAGTATGAAAATTATAAATAAATATAATTTACAAGACTAGTGTAGGAAGCAAAGCTTACTTGTACCTTTTGAATTTACAATAGAAAAATCTGTAGTGCAAGTGCTCAAAATTTGTCTTTCCAATAACAGAAAGGGAGACGTATAAAACATAAAACATGGAATGCAACTACTTTACAATTCTCTCTAATAAATTATTTGCAGTTACATCTAATTAAAATATCATTAAAGTATACTACTACTATTTAGTTTGAGTATACTAATACAGTTATAAAATAAATAAATAAAAGTGTTTTGAAAAAAAAAAGATAAAAAAATATGTCCTGCTACCTATTTTTATAAATAAAACAATCTAATTATTTTAATTTAAAATGTGAGTGTAAAATGTAAGGGCCCAAATAAAATAGTTATATTTTACATTAAAAAGAAAATGGGATAAATAAATTTAATTAAGGTAAAATGGGTTATTGGATCCTAGTTGGAGATAGTCAGACCCATCAGACTAAGGGCACATGACATTTGCAAGGGTCTTTCTCCAAAAGTTTCCCATTCTGTCAATTTTCCCCTTCTCTCTCTAGAAAACATAAAATTCTTTTTGCCCTAAAACATTTTCTCTGCCTTCTCTCTAAATTTCCAGCAAATTTAACCGTTCAATCTTTGAATAGGTGGTGCTTAAACGTTCACTGCGTCGAGAGCTCCGTAACGAACCGAACAATTTCTTATTTCTACATGTAAGTCATCTTTCCCCTTTTCTCCGCTGTTTCTAGAACCTAGGACATGCTATCTTACTCGATGCATGCCACTAGAAGCATCCTACTTCAGTTTGGTGTTAATTTCTAGCTCTAAAAAGGCTATTCTATCACCATTGAGTGATTTATAGGGTGTCTTTGAAATTTTCTGTGAGAAGCACTGTTTAGAGCGTCCCTATCAATTAAACTGTGAAGTTTTCCAGGTAAGGGGAGCTAGGTCTTTCTTTTCTTTAAATTGAAATTTGTAGAACAAAATATTGTGTAGACTGTGTTGTGGTACTGTGGCATTAGTTGAGTTAATTTTAGTATTTTGTATGATAAATTATGTGCTTCCTGAATGTTTAAATTCTGAAACTGATAATTGATGTTTGTGATTTGAATGGAATATGATAAGTTTCTTTTCTTTTTGGTTCGGATGCATGTAACAGGGGCTTAATATGTTAAATTATAAGTTTTGAATGGTTTTTTTTAGGGAAAATTGGGTGGGTCGTGCCTCATTGAAAGGAAGAGGTTTTATGATTGGAGCGTGAGTAGAGAGGGATATTTTTTGTTTACTGTAGCGATTATAATGGGATTTTGGAATGAGAAAGGTTGCGAGTTTCACCTTATTCTTACATGATTAAGGCTTAGGAGTGTAAATTCTGTAGAGTGAGCTACTGTAAGGAGAGGTTTTGTTTTTGAAAAGGAAAAAATTCTTTTAACAACACTTTTTTGACAATTTTTTGACAACGCATACGTGGTAGTTTGTTATTAGTCCATTTGAAATATTTTTTTAAACATAAATTCAAATAGACTAATAAAATGGTGACACATGTCCTGTTGTAAAAAAATTGTTAAAAAGAGTTGTCAAAATATCATATCTTTTTTAAAAACATAAGAGAAGAAAGGAGTGCTGGACCGTGGGTTATTTCCTTTGGGAAAAGTGTTGGAAAGTTAACAAAAGTGAGTTAGTATTTTGGATGGGTCCCACAGCATGATTTATTCAAAGTTTATCTTGTGATACGTGGGTGTGTATATGTTTATAATGGTATTGAAACATTAATAAGCTAACTTAGCTTTACGTAATATTATAGTATGATGTATCAATATAATAATATGTAAGTTTGACATCTATTGGTTTATATAAATTAAAATTATAATATTATGTATATTATATAAATCATAATTTTAAGAGATAATACAAATGATCTTCATATTTAATTTGAAGAATTATTAGATGTATAAAACAAATAATACGAGTTAGATATTTTTATGCGTTGTAGTGGTATTTCTTTTTAAAAAAAAGTCGTAGTAATTTTATATGTTTCTGTCATAATGTACTTGAGCATGAATTGAACATCTCAGGGTGAGATGAGTGGATGTGATTGTAGAGATGTTGTTGTTGTCTGTATAATGTTGGGAGCTTTGAAATGGTATGTCTATCCTTACACTCAAAGCATTGTTCATACTCAAATAGAGAAGAACAGTGTGAGTGGTGAGAGTAGAGGGAGGTCCTCGTCTATAGTCTTGGAGTTTAGACATAGACAGATTGGGGGATTTACCTTGCTTAGTGTTGGGGATAGGCCAACTGAACTATGCAAGTACAAAGACGACCAATAGCTAGACAGTTATACTAAATCCGGATGAGTCGTGTTGAGTATTTGATGCATGGTTTGATTGATATGCCTTGATTGTTCCTTCTACATGTAACTAAGCATGATGATATTTATTGATTGTATTATATGTATAATGTTTGTTTACCTAGCTCACCCTTGCTTTTGTGTTGTACGTTGCTTGGGTATGTTTTCTCTCGCGATGATCATCCACTTGGATGAGAGCAGATGTCGTTGGGGAGGTTCCATTGGAGTAAGTGCTGGAGGACGCTGACGCTACAACCTAGTTCTCTCTAGGATTCCACCTAGTTATTTTATGTTATTGTCGAGACGCTTATTAGATTATTTTGAAATACTTTGTTGTGATTAAGAGTTTTAAATTAGATCACTCTGGATGACCTGTAATCCTCTACGTATATTATACTCTAATTGTTCTCTTTATTTTGTATGATGACATCTTTATTATATTATTAGTATTATTACATATTTTGGGATGTCACATAAAAGATATTTAAACACGAAACTTCAAACTTAATTTAATTTGGTAAAATTAATTTTTAAAATAAAATTTACATCTATTTATAAATTTATCTTATTTTTGATAAAATAAATAAAAGAGTCTATAATTTTAGGGAGAAATAAAAATAATTTATCAATTAATAAGTTTATCCTAATATTAATGGAAAAATATGTTTAAGAAAAACATTCATATGATATTAACGATAATGGTAAAATGATTATAAAGAAAAAGAAATGTTTGCATTTATAAAAAGATGAAAGATATCAAAAATAGTAGTTGGAAATGAACAAATTGTTATGTTTCTAAGTTTTATCTGAGATAGGAATAAAGTATAACTATCCACCAAAAATTTGAAAGTCAGATAAATTATAGATAGAAATGTGTATGAATATTTTAAAAGAAAATCGATATTTGACAATTTTTGACACGGTAACGTGTCACGTTGTCATTGATCGATTTTTAAAAAAATAAAATGTTACACGTCATCAGTGTGAATAATTTATCATTCTAAAAGTATCAAAGTATCATTTTTCATTTTAAAAAGATGGATGGTGCTTTTGTAATTGTGCACGGTGTGGGACATGTGATTAGCTGTGTACAACAAATATTGCAGTAAAAGTGGGCCTGAATTTGCTAACACATTTCAGCATGGACAAAATTTCTTCAACCTTTCATCCAATCCAATAATGTCAAAAGCAAAAAACTAAACATGCCAAAAACCTACAATCAAGGAACACAAACAAACATAATTACTGCCATCATTGCCCTCTGTCTAAGTGGGTGCTTCTCCCTTCTTCCTACTCTTTTTGCATTACCACTTCACTTCTCTTCACGTTTGCATGTGCAGTTTTCAGTAGCACCTCAAAATCCTTTCATTTGGGTAGGTAGAAAGGAACTACACTCTACCAATTTCATATCTATCAATAACAACATACTGTTGGAAAACAATACATCTTACTCAAATGGGACATTTCATTATTCGTTAAAAGCTCAATAAATTACTTTTAGTTCTATCAACCAACCAAGTGGGTGATGAATTTCTTCAAACAGCAAATGCGCTTACTATCATAACAAAATCGGAGGTTGCTTTTTCTTTTCTCTTTTAAAGAAATTGATACAGTAACCAACATTTTAAAAAGGCAACCAATTTACATCCAAGTTTTATAATGAAAACGTGGAAATAGGTTGGCACCACGAATGCAATTAAAACTATACATGATTGCATAACCAAATCATTTAGCTTTAGCCTAACATGTTAAACCAGTTAGAAAATTTTACTTTCATGCTCCACTGTTACAAAAAAAAAAAAAAGTTATTGCACACAATCATACAATTATGTATACTCACCATCAAACTATTTAAGATTCTTGCCCAGCCTCATCATCGCTCACTTTCAGTAAGTTTTAATTCCATTCATAATACGGAAATAATAGATTAATTAGGTTAGCAATGCATATAACTTTTATTCAACGAATTTAGTAATGAGATGATAGCTATCTGAGACAGTGATATTCCCAGCATATCTTTTATTATTATTCTTTTGTAAAAAATTTAAATTGAAAAAGTGTCTGTATTTTACTCCCAGCATTCAATTATTATAAGTGTTTGTACAGTGCTGTAGATAGTTTCTTGGCTTTAGATATTTTTATGATTAACAATGAATATTTTATTTAGTCAGAGAAGAATACGAGTCCTTCTGGTTGTGCATGAAAACCATAGTTTGATAAGCTCATGGAATGAAATCAAACGGTGGAAAAAAAATTAATATGAATTAATTTGGTGTTTGAAGTAGGGAGGTTAAAAAATAAAATAAAATAAAATAAAATGATAGAGCATCATCAGATATGATACATAGTAAGTAAGAAAAAAAGAAAGAGGAATTGAAGTAACTATGCAATGTATGAAGTGAATTCAATCTAAAGCATTGGGGCCAGCACAAGCCTTCAAAACGGGGCTCCAAATCCACTGCACCAGAAACTTTCTTCCGTTTCTACCGTTTATATTGAACGTTCTTCCTTCTCCATCTTTCATGACGGACCCGATGTAACCACCTCCACCACCCGTTCCGTACAAGCCCTCGCAGAGATCACCGATCTCGGTGGGTGCGGTGGGGTCCTCGCCGGCGTACCAGGCGTTCACCAGGGGGTTGGAGGAGAGCTCGGCCAGCTCGTGCCCGATGACGCTGATCATGCCGTCGACGCCCACGTCGCCATTGGGCGGAGTGAGGTGGCCGGGGCCGCCTCCGCCCATGTACCCGGGGACGGCAAAGGGGTAAGCGCACACCTCCGGGCACTGCTTTCCGGAGTTCCCAACCCAGGCGTAGGGGAGGGTGTAGCCGACCTTGGAGGGGAAGGTGAAGTAGTGGAAGCCGCAGACGGCGCGGCAGAAGTCCTCCATGGTGACGTCCTCGGCCGTGAGGATCAGGTAGATCCCGTTGCGATGATCGACGGGGAAGGGCTTGGCGCGGACGGCGGTCGCGATGACCTCCTGCACAGATAGGCGCGTGAGGTGGGTGCCGTGGGAGTAGAGGAGGTCGGTGTACTCGCCGGCGATGGAGATGGAGCGGGAGATGTTGGCGCCGGTCTGGTCGGTGTAGAGGGAGACAGTTTGCCACCAGTCGGAGACGGAGGGAGAGGGGGCGGCCCGGCGATCGGAGGCGGAGATTGAAAGGAGGAAGTCCTTAATGAGAAGCTTCTGCGATTGGGGCCACTTGCCGTACCAGATGAGGTAGATGTTGATCGGGGAAGACAACACCGGCCCCATGTGATATTTGAGCTTCACGAACTCCGAGGACCCCTCGAATCGCTTGGAGGAAGAGAGGGTTCGGAGGGGTGGGACCTGCGGGTTGAAGAGAGTTGGGTTTGTGTTAAGGGTTTGTGTCTGCATTTGCATATGCCCCTCTTCATTTTTTGTTGTTGCAGTTCTGCAATTGCACACACCAATTAGCAGGAACAGGAAGAAGAGCAAGTTGGGGAATAATGGCATGGTGATAACTGAGCAAGAAAAAGAGTGAAGGAGTGGTGTGTGTTGAGAGTGAATATGGTAAGAAGGATATTTAAGTGGTTTTCAAGTGAAGGAGGGAACATGGGCTGGAGACAGCTGCCATGTGTGGGCGCACTTTTCTCACCAAAATCAATCATAAATATCTCTTTCATCTCTCTCTCACACTATTTTATTTTTTTACACTGTTTGTTTTCGAAATCTTGTTGACTAATTAACCCTTTTAGGCCTTTTACTAGTTTACTTTACTCTCTCGTTCATAACAGTAGGCATGTTACGTTGCTTTACTTTACTCACTACTGGCACTTTTGTTTTGTTTTGTTTTCTTTTTTTTACTACTTTACCCCCTAAGCTTGGTGTTGGGGGTGGATGAAGGATGGGGTCGCTCTGCAGCAGAAAGTACGTCCTTGAAGTTGAAACTTGAAACCCTGGCCGTGATCCATGGAAAAGATTGGGACTTGGTTGGTGGGTGTGGGGGAAGAGGTGGGCATGTTGGGATGCTGGCAGTTGTAGACGTGCATGGTACAGGGAGACAAATGAGCGAGTCGCCGTGAATGCCTCAAGTGGGGTTACAACTTACAAGGTTTCTTTCTCTTCCTTTTCTTACTTTAGCTTGTGTTTTCACATTTTCCCTTGCCTAAGATTTCCATTTTTTTCCTTCCATTTACTTGTGGGAGTGTTGAGAGATGTTAGAGCTTGGAATCTGGGAACTGTGTAATACCGAAGAACCCTTTCTGCACTTTTCCTTTAGCTGAAGAAGCCTTTTTGTGCTCCATCTCTAGCAGAGAACCAAGAAGCATTCCCTTTTGATAACGTTAAAGCTCTTGTCTACTTCACATTCATCAGCCTTTCCTATGCTTTCGTTCTTTAAAACAAAAATTTCAGTTCCTAAGTGAAGCTATCTGCACAACCTGCTTGAGCAAAACAACTCGCTTGCTTACCACAACTCACAAATGTTGTTTGTAGTTATTTACTTCATAGTAAAAGTTAAGTTAAATTCCTTAATTATGCAATAAGATTGTAGTATATGTTTGGATGAAAAATTTGTAGGCGAAATTAACCCGAGGCTTTGTTTTCTCTGGAACCCTGGAATCAGAAATATATCTGACGTGTTGGTTTGTGATGAAGAGAAAGTAACAGGTAATGAGTGTGAAGTTGGTGAGATAGCAAAAATTGAAGTTTGTTTGAGTCTTTCCTTGACAATTGATGCATCCAAGGTTACCAACTGATCCCATACATGTGTAATTTCTGCTTACTGCTGAATTTGTCCTTCAGTCACGGCGTGCACCTTGTCTAAAAGAAATGATTAACTTATCTGGAATCAGTTAGTGGTGCCCAGTGCCCACCACCATGGTGGTTCCACTTAAAATAATTAACTTCACTCACAGTACGTTCTGAACAAACTTCTGGCCCATTTTTTCTGATTTGACACGGTCCTCATAATTAATGAACTAAATCCCAGTTTAGTCTTTTAAACTCAAGAAAGAAGTGTCGTCACTTTGTTTCTATAAATAATTTTGACGTCAATTTAGTTCTCTAGTCATTGATAGTGCCATCAGTATCTTTCTTTGGTATACTGACAGCTTATATTTATCTTCTTTCCAACTTATTTCTTTTCTATTTTCATTTCTTCTACTTCTTTCACCAAAGAACTACATTGATGCGTTAATAGTGATCCAGAAAATAAATTTATATTAAGTTCACATGATAGAGAGACTGAGAATGATGTAAAATTTGTGTGAATAACTAAAATAGTGACACTTTGTATTTTTGGGGACTGAAACGGAGGCTTTCACTAATTTATATATTTTGTCATTTTTTCTAGGGAAGCTAATAAATTTAAGTTGCCTTGCTGGCTGTGGAAATAAAAGAACAGAAAAATGTTGATTCATCTTGAATAGGGTCTGAAATTATTGATCGATCTTTCACAATCGCATCAATAGTTCAAAGCTACTTTCGGTATCACCCAGCTATATTACAGGTCGTTGTGCCATATGTTATCTGTGATAATAATAATAGCAGGGTGATTCTTGTTATACACAACTCTGTAGTGACAGGGTTATATTAATTTGTAGGTCATGTTTTGATGTCCAAGGGTCTCTCTGTATAATGCATAAATGATGAAGCCTTTCATGTGACTGTAATATTTCGCCATTGGAGCTAATGGACGTGGATACTGCAGCACGATAACTTAATTGCATACGCATTTTTCTCTGCAGCACTTACCCTTCATTACCTACCTACTTTTTCTTATGCCATTGCCATATTTTCCAACATGGAATCAGAATAACTTTCATATTGCATTTGGTTCAAGATGCTTATGCTCTATAGGATATTATTAAATACTACAAGAATAATTTCTCTTATAGTGGGTAGTTCAACAACATACGATCCTATTGGAAATTGGAAGGCTGATTTTGTAGTCAAGAGTTTAGAAGATACAGCATTCATATGATTATTTGAAAAACACTAACTCGAATATATAATATCCAAATTGGTTCCGTAATTAGTATGTAATATTAATTGATATTTTACTTAAATTAGAGGTTTTGGAAAGATTAAAAAATAACGGGAAAGATTTTAATGAAAAAAATATGTAAATTCTCATTATCATTATGGAAAGATTAAAAAATAACGGGAAAGATTAAAAAAACTCATTCTGAAAAGTATTTTCAAACACATTTCGTATATTCTGGAAAGCTCATTCTAAAAAAACAGTTCTTGAAGGTATTATATGCGTTTTAAAAAACTTGTTACAGAATAAATTTTATGCATTCCAAAAATCCCCTTCCATAAATCTTACTTTGGAAGATCTGTTCTGGAAATCATACTCTGTAAAACTTGTTCTGAAAATTTTTCATAACAGGAAACTTGAAACTCACTTTTACAAAAGGTAAAAAGTCATTTTCAAAATTCGAGGGTGCACAAAGAAACTGTGGTAGTACAGAAAGAAAAACCATTAAGCCGACAAGGAAATCTAATGAAATGTGGGTCAGGTTAATGGGCTTTGGGCTTCGTTAGTTGCGCAATTGTAAATCACCTGCTTGGTGAAGAGGGAACAACAGGGTAAATGAAAATTGAAAATGACGAGTGAAAATAGGTGAAAAAAATAAATAAAACCTAAAGACGCTCTATTGAAAAGTGTTAAGATATGAATTTTGGGATACGCTTAGATTATAATTTAATGTTAAAAAATAACATTAAACCTAACTCAATCTCACTTATAAATAAACGTTGGACTTTCAACAAAGAAAAAAAAATAAAAAGTAGAAAGAAAAAGATGGTAAACATACCTTAATAACACCTTTTTATAAAAAAAATTAGTTTTAATCTTGACCTATAATCTAAAATTTTATTAATCTTTTAAGAAATATTATTTGGCTAGGTGGAAAGTGAAAATATATTCAAATAAAAAAGCAACTTGTATAACCTTTGCTTAGATTTCGAATTTTCCTTTTAGATTTATAATTCCAAAATAAATTGCACAAAATATTTTGTTTTCTTTCTGTGTAAGTACATATATGTTTTTTTGTTAGACAGTAGCTACACAGTGTACACATGCCAACATTTCATAACTTACACTATTCAAATTGTCAGCTTGTGTACATTGGCAGCAAGTAGACGACTACGGAGTACTACCACCATTAATTTTGTTTAGAACTAGTTTAATTTATTACGTTAAGATGCTGGTTTTTACAGGTTAATAAATTTATTGATGCAATAGTTGGTTTCAAAGATAGATAAAGTAAGTGACCATTATTTCCTAATATGATTTTGTACTTTAAATAAGTGCCATCTTCTAAAAGGTTGAAATATTAAGAGGAATTCACAACACAGTACTTTAAATTGTACAGTGTAAGACAGTAATTAACTCTGGTGAGCCATTTCATTTGGTTGGTAATGTCAAAAGGTCTAAACTGCAGCTTACGGACAACTTCACGAGTGTTTAAAATTTCAACATTTTATATGTAACATTACAAAGGAATCCATGTGGGAAGAAGCCATAAAAAAGCTGCTAAACCTCTTCTTTTAACTTCTTGAATATTGTGTGATCTAAATAAAAGTGTTAAAATGATTAATTTACTGCATTATACATTCTTTGGCTTTGTCACTTGTGGGTTCCTTTACTATTATATTCTGACAAATTTTGTTTAGTGGGGGTTATTTACTACACAAGTACCCAGTTTTTTAGGCATATCTCTTATATTTTACTCAGAAGTGACATAGTTGTTGCAGTGTCAGCTTGGTTGCAGGGTGTAAGTAATGATTTTATGGTTCCGGTAGAGCATAATAAATTAACTGGGTCTCTAAATTGGTGCTCAATGAGGATCAAACTTATACTATTAAACTGGGTCTTCTAACATTGATGCTTGTGTCAGTAAGCTATAATCTTGTTTTCCAAGTGTGCTTTAACACTGTTTAATTGCCTACTAAAAGTATTAAAAATCTGTATACATAATAGTCAACACAGTTTCTTGCTTTTCACATCATTCTCTTGAACATGGCCCAGCCAGCTACAGACTAATCTTACCAGGACCACTTACCTGTTTGTTAATCATGAAACAGCAAAATGTATTATCATGCTTTATTCTTACCTTTCGCAATATTAATTATGCGAACCTTGTTTTCCCTTATCAACTGCTTGATGGGTTGATTCTGCATCATAACTAAAGCTTTTAGCATCATTATTGCTGATTAATGCTTCTGCAGTAGGTGCTTTTCTTGATCCTGCAAATCCTTGTAGCATTAGCTATTTTTGTATGTTGATATCATAAGAGTAATGGGACTTTTTATAACATTTCATTTTCATATTATCATAAAATTATTATATAACTTTTAAATAAAACTATTTCTTCATGTTCTAGATTCTTCACATTACTCTGATATGGTTTGTGTTTTTATAACCTCAATATATGTATATACATTTGCAGTTAGTAAATCACAGTCATACACTTAAAATTTTCAAGGGAAATGCTCATCTTTGTTGTCTTTATCTGTATCTGTTTTTGTATGATGGGTGGGGTACCATTGTAACTAGTTTTAATAACTGAACTTTTAAGTTAAAGTACTTTAAGGTAAAGTGGTCATCAAATCAGAGGCATAAGTGGGAAGAAGTATTATTTTTCTGCTGTAGGAGCACAAATTTTATTGTTGAGATTCCAAACTCATTGAAGGGAAATTTAAGATGCTTTGGACAACGCACACAATATATACTTTTTTAAGTGTTTCAGTCCATGCCAAGCATTGCTTAATTCATCATGATTTTGTGTAAATACTTTCATTAAAATTAATCACAAAAACCTCTTCCTGCTTTGTTAAATTGCTTTCAAGTTCATAAGGAATTTGAACCGAGCCAGAAACATAGTTCGAGGTTAAGTTTAATGTTGAATTAATTGGCTAAACATCTCAGACGGTAGAGTAGTAATGAATGAGATGGAGATCAGTGAGCCAATTACATTTCAGTAGCAACGAAGCATTGCCTCAAAAGAATAGTTTCCTCAATAAAAAAGAACAGCCACTAGTGACTAGACGATGATGCCCACATTATGACAAATTAGAAGCTGAACCAATTATATAGCAGGTAATTGGTTTAATTCTGTGTGTTGAATACTCCAAACATTGTTATCTTACAAAATCTTGGTGGCACTATGAGTACCCGAAAAGGTAATCACATAGTATTGTATAACACAGTTGCTGCTATAAAACAATTCTGGTCTGTGTCAATGTGACGTGACTGCTTCTTTGGCATGTTCCCACCAACTCAAAATAAATCCTTATGATCCGCGTGGAATTTGAAAATAAAGTTGCCAGTGGTAAGCCTTAATTAGGAAATTAATGATCACAAAGTGGTAATTGCATTTTGACAAACATGTCTCCGGCACAGTGCAAACAAACAACCACGATGGAAGCACTAGTTCTATCCCAAAGCCATAAGCTTGATATGGAAAACATTATTCCTTTATCTATTATTTCAGATGAATTTTTCTTATTTAACTTTATTATCCTTATCATAATGAAGAAAGAGAGTGGTAAATACTGAAGGGTTGTTAAATAAGTGATATTATAGATAAAAGTATTGATTATCTGTAATTCTGGCAAGACCCTTTGAATTTCTTACTTGCCATCTGCAAATGTCATTTATTGTATTGAGATCACACCACTAGTTTCTAGGATTCCTTTAGCTTAAAGAAGGCAAAACTTAAAAGTAAGCATTATGTGGTGAAGCTCATGATCCAAGTGAGCCAAGGCTAATATCATTACTTCTTTCTGGTTTTCTCTGATTTCTGTGATGTATCCTTTCCTAAAGCTCTGATGCAAGCTGTCTTCTACTCAATAATTTAATGAATCTTTTGCCATTTCCTTCTTCATCTTCATATTATTGCTTCATCACACACACACAACAATGGCTGTTTCAGTTTCAGCAATGTCAAGAAGAAATAAAATTATATTTTAAATATGATTCAGTAGCACAGCGATATACTAAACAAGTAAGCATTTAGTTTCCTCAGAGAGTCATAATAGGCATTATATCTGAAATCTCAGAACTGAAAGAACCATTTTCTACTGACAAAAAATTACATGCAGAAAAGCTCTTACCATCTCTCTCACACACACACACACTTATTGTATGCATTTATAAATCAATGTTTTGCCTAATGCAACTAATTGCAATGGTGATTTAGGTTTAGAAATGTTTGAAGAAGTTGTAAATGCAGTTGCTATAAAGAAAATTAAAGAGATGCTACAAACTGATTTTGGTTGTCCTTGTTCTTTCTCCAAATTGTCATCAATATTGTCACATAGTATTAGATGAGTCAGTGGTTGATTCCCATTCTCCAACAACATTAATTAGTCAAAGTCTTGCGCACCGAATGGGCTCTGGCCCAATTAGCACCAAAGTTGACTAATAAATGTTTGTTGACCTCCATATCTCAAATACTTAATATATTAATTCATTTTCTTAAGTTAATCGTGGAAATAGATATAAGAAAGTATAAAAATTTATACTTTCATCTATGTATTTCTATTTTCTTAGTCATTAATATTTAAAGTATATATCTTAATCGTCAAATCAAGAAAATATTGATTGATTCTTTTAATCATTAATGTTAATAAAACTCATAGATAATATATTTTAAATCAAGAATATGTTTATTAAAAAACTGATTTTCTTTTATCTCTATAAATATATATTTTTTTGTTTCCGTTTAAGTTCCTTCAGTATCATATATATATGATTAAATTTAGTAGGTTATATACTTTTAATATTTTTTTCACTTCAATGGTGCTTGAATTTCTTAAATTTAATCATCAACCACAACAACTTAATAATTTGATGAACCTAACATCTCAGTTTATATTACTTAAATTAGATAGAACTTTAAACTTGAGAAAGTAAAGTTTGACTATATAAACATGATCTAATAAGTAATAACAAAATTAAATTTTTCTGTGATACAATGTCAAAGAGATTACTTAATTTATTTTTTAAAATAAAATAAAAAAATATGTGTTTAAGTTTTGTCCTAGGTATGTTAGATGATGTTCAAATAAGGTTTAATTAATTAGTTTAATATATAATAAAGATGGGAATAGGTGTCGCAAAAGAGATGTGAGTAGAGAGGACCCCACAGTTTTTCTTATAATATCTCTGACAACTTTGTGATTAGCTTTACCCATTTTAAAGATAAAATAAATAACCTATTATAAACTTTTTCAAATTCTAGAATATTACCTTGTAGGGTACGTATGTTATGTCTTTACATAGTACAGGGGATTCATTACACAGGCCCACAGCAATCATTAATACCAATATCATTCGTATTTATATTTATATTCGTATTCGTATTGTATTTTGTACATACATATACAGATAAAATACAATGTTAACTCAAAATGGATATATTCTAGTTTTAAATTTCATTCCAAAATTGTTAACTCAAAGCTTGAATTTGGCATGTGATAAAAATAATATAAATGTGTGAAAAAATATACAAGGAGTAAAATTTAATACAATAAATTCACTTAACAAATACATTTCATTGAGGTGATAAAAACTAAACTAAAAAAAATTTAACATTTTAATTTTTTTAAACTTTATATTAGTAACTACGTTATACGTAAGAATGCGAAATGTTCTATATTCTTATGGTCAAAAGTTTACCTTTTATTAGTGACTAATTTTCTCTGTATAATTATTTATTAGATTTAATTTGTCTGCAACAAGTTGACTACTGTAGATAGTTAATAAATAAATTTGCTTATTTATGAAATTGGAGTTGAAAAATGATATCCCACATTTCACGTCTCTTCAATCCAGATGTAAAAGTGATACTAATTGTTTAGTTTCATTTTAAGGATAAAGTCACACAGAATAGAATCTTACCTTAAATTTCAAAATTCAATAATTTAAAGCTGGATTATGACTTAAAAAACAATAAAACTAAATATGTTTGTAGTCTAAAAGGTGTGATAAAACAACACAAAGACTATAGATAATTTAAATTTAATAGTAACAAATATAAGTAAATAACCATCCGAAAATAGATTTTGGATTGGTTAAAGCTAAGTTGCCCTCCACTCTCTGTTTGGAAAGGCCATTAAAGGAGTTTAT
Source organism: Vigna mungo (assembly GCA_036885675.1). Classification (NCBI taxonomy): domain Eukaryota; kingdom Viridiplantae; phylum Streptophyta; class Magnoliopsida; order Fabales; family Fabaceae; genus Vigna; species Vigna mungo. Next base: position 38,279,345 of record CP144692.1, on the reverse strand, counting down.
TCCAAATAATAAACACTAATTATGATCATGGTTAGGATTTAGACCAAAAGACAAGTAACAGTGGAGTAAAAATGGGTTGATTTTCTCCTTCAATCAATGATGTCTTAATTATAAACACGACAAAGGTGATTAAGGAAAGATTTATAGCTCTTAGTTTAACTTAAATAAAACATAGTTAAATATGTTTGAAATAGATAAAACTGTTAAATATGTATACACAAGTTGGTATTCTGAAATTCACAATATTTAAAAATAAAATGAGATTTCACCAAGGTTTTTGAGCATAGGTTGAGGGTAAGAACTTATAACTCAGGAAGAACTACAAAAATCCGTCATTGAAAATATTCTTGTATATTAAATTATTTAATTTTATTTCTGTTAACAAGGGCATCGAGAAGATTTATTTAAATTACTAGTTAAAAATAATAATTTAAAAATGATTGGTTTTTAATAATGTAAAAAAGTATGAAAACGTTTAAATTCAGCATTTTCAAAAGCCAAACCGAATGTGATGGTAGACACGTGTCGTGCATTTAGAAGGCAGTTTTCCTGTGTTCCCACAGACTGAGAAAGTGGAATAATATGCCATTACTAGCGAGTCACAGTCAAATTAGCTTAATTTACCTCCTCACGCATTCTCACCTTTCTTTCTTTACTGTGGGCCCTCCATCCGTTCTAAAATGGGGACAACCAATTTTCATTATTTTTTTTTTAAAATAAAATTTTCTAATAATATTCCATCTTTTCTGTAATGCCATAAATATAAAAACTCCGTTTTCTTTTCTTGTAATAATATAAGTGATAGATTAATGTAGTCTCTGTTGTTCTTCACGGATTTCCTGTTTTAGGGTGGGAAACCCCTCCGTATGTCCCAAGGTAAGAGACACAATTTTCTCCGTTAGATCTGTTCATTTTTATTTATTAATGGATGAGATTAAATTTACTTTTTTTTATCCGTCACTTCCCTTTTTATCCCTACTCTCTCTTTTCTCTTTCTTTCTATCCACCACAACGCCACTACCTGCAACCTTTCGTTGGCGACGCCATAAGAGGCGGTGGCCCGTCGTGGAAAGAGGGCAGCGCCACCGATTTCCCCTTTCACGTCTCGCAAGGTCGTGTTAGTGAGTTTAATAATTAATACTAATATTAATAGTAGTAAATAATTTTTTTTTTCCAATTTCTCTTGGATTGTTGTATGGGTGAGAATCTCCATATCTGGTTTGAAACAAAAAGAAAGCGGGAAACAAGAGAAAAAAAAAAGAAAGAGGAAAAAAGAAAACAAATGAATCGCAGCTGCCGGAAATCAAGTCCAGTAGTGGAGACATACGATGTTCACGGCGCCCATGCCGTGGAGCACGACAAATGAAACCAGTGTCGGCAAGAAGCAGAAGGAAGGAGAAAAAAAGATAGGAAACATGAGGGCAATATTGGAAATAATATAAAAGGAAAAAATAAAAATAAGAAACCAAAAAATATAAACCTTGGTTCCTATGCTTCCTCTGCTGCTGTCGCCAATATCACTACACTTCTACTAGTCTGATGAAAACATAAACTGTGATCTTACTAATTAAAGTCATAAAAACATGAATACAAGTTTTAATACTAATGATAAAATTTAACGAAAAGATGAGTAAATTTTAAGAAAGAAAAGTTTCATCCGCTGTCCCCTTTACACGGACAGAGACCTTGTGACTGCTCTATCCCTGCTTTCCATCTCAGAAATCAACCACCCAACTACAACCACAGTGGTAATGGAATATCCATTTGTGAAAGCTCTAAGGCTAAGCTGTTAAGAAATCCTTTTACTAAAATCCCACTTCCTAAATACATCATGATTACCAAACAAGAATTTCCTAATGGAACTATTTTTGTTTCAAGAAATCATTACACATAAAAACCCAAACACAGATATAATTAAACAATTATTCTCTCACTGTAATATACAGAAATAACTTAATGCAGTTTTTGGAACTTCAAATAAACAATGTATCTTCTTCTAAAGTTAGATTCTGCAAATATTTACTCATCTTTATTACATGGAGTACTCATTCATGCTTCTTACAGAGTCCCCTTGCAAAACTTTAAAAAAAAAAAAAAAACAAAAGAAAAAAAAGTAAAACTGAAAGGGCAAAAGAAAAAGGGCTTGCTCTTGTCCAAATTTTTTGGTTATACTTTTAATTTTTAATTAACTTTTTTTTTTCAAAAAACTTAAGTGCAAAATTTTGTTATGGCTTGTCCTTGAGAAGAGAGGCTAATCCGGTGACCACCTTCGTTCCTCTCTCAACACTCCTCACTTTCAATGCAGGTGGCTGCCACGACGGAGTCGCAACCGGAGGCAAGTTCCTCTCGCCACTGCAACAAATCTCCAACCCCGGCGACGATATTTTTTCGCCGAAGATCAGTTCTAATTCACCACAATCACTCTCGGCCGCAGCACCGTCGCCGACGCTCAAGTTCTCCGTCGACCCATTGACGTTAGAGGAAGAGGAAGAAGGCGGATTCACCCTGGTGCAGGAGTTGGAGAGCCACTTGGCTAACATGTAGTCCGCCTTCCTCCAGGGCGGAACATGCATCCCTTTCTTCTTCAAGCTCTGCTTCGCCGCCTCCGACACCGAGGCTACGATCTGGCAAAGACGATCCGATTTCCCGACGAAAATGAACGGCAGGGACTGCAGGATGGCCTTGTATGTCCCTGTGGATCGTGCTATGTCGAACTCCGATCGGAAATCGATATCAATTATCAACCTCTCACCTTCCACAATCACATCGATGTATTCATATTCACCTGAACCAACATCACAACAATCACTTCTCCATAATTATTTACTGAATCCTGGATATTTTCTTTTTCAGAAAATTTGGGGAAAATAAGTAAAATAGATTACCAGCAGGGAAGCTTGGGGTTTTGTCCCATTTTGATGTGCATATGGAGGAATCGTAACCGAGAGACGACAGGCTTTCGGTAACGATCTTCCTTAAATCGTCTTTTCGCTTGTAGACCTTGCTGTTGTTGTCAACAATCTTGGATGTGTCAGCTAGGAGGTTTCTCTCCACCACACTCGCACAAGGAATCAAGCTCTGCGAAAAAGGAAAGTAAGTAATTCAAACTAAAGTGTTTGGATGCATAGAAAATCCTGAACTAGCTATATAAGTATTGGCAATTTGAGAAGTTAGCTTGCTAGTTACCTTGAGCGCGTCACTGGCTTCGCCGAACGAGCCAGAGGAAATGGATTCGCCAAAGATGTCGAGTTCCTCGTCGGAGCTGTCGTTGCTGTTGCCGTTAAAGCAGTTGCAGCGGTTGCGACCGCATTTTGCGGTGGTCGGAGCCGGTTTCTCGTTGCTCTCTTCTATGAAGCTCTGCACCATTTTGTCCAGGCAGACGGAGCTGGGCTCGAACTCCGCAGCCACGTCTCTAACGTTGGACTGAGGAGGCTCCCCGGTAGCAGGTTTATCCGAGGAGGAGGATGTCTTGAGCACATTTGGAAACTGACGGTCAAACACGAAAAGCCTTTTGAAGCGCGACTTCAGCACCGGCTTAACGGGGTCGTTCCGAACCACCGCTAGCTTCTGTGAATCCACAGGTATGGGTTGGATCTTCATTGGAGGCATGAATGACAAAGCAGAGGAGGAAAACCTCCAGAAAATAGAAATCTTAGGAAAACTTGTATCTATCTTTAACAAGCACTCTATCATGTATGTTCCATTTTAAGGGAAGAAGTATCTAATAACTTCTAGACTAAGAGAGTAGAGGAGAAGTTGAAAAACATTTGGAAATCAAGGTTTTCCTGAAAAACATGACTGCGATTATAAGAGAGACGTGCATTGTTCATAGAGAGAGAAGATAGTTTTTCCGGAATGTTCATTTCACCGGCGAGATCCCTGTCGCCGGAGGTGGATCACGAGGTTTGGAAGAAAAACAGTGAAGAAGGTTAAAGAGTTAAAAAAACAAAATCACCTGTGTATTGGTTGTTTAGGTTTCTGGATTAGGTGCAAGTGAGGAGGCAAGGGTATTTATAGCAAAGAGGCAAAGTTGCTGACATGGCTTTATGTGCCACGTAGGATCTATGAGGAATGGACGATTTGCATAGCCAAGAAAATCACTGAGCACTTAAGTTGGTGACGCGTGTTGAAGAAGATTATAGTGCGCCATATGCATTGGGGTTCTTTTAGATGAATTGACGGTGGTACCCTTTCCACTACGTGGAATATCGGGTAGATGCCCCTCGTGTTCTGGGGGTTATGGATAAGTATTCTCAAAATTAAATATTTTAAATGTAAAAGCGATTGTGTTTTATTTGTATATTTTCAATATAATATAGTCAGTTTTTGTTTTGAGATTAATTTTAAGGTCATATTATTTGAGATTAATTTAATGATCTTCATCTTATATGAAACTCTCTCAGCTTATATTATCATGTTTTAGTAGAAATTTTGTATGAAATATTCCTGTTTTAAACTTGAAAATGTGGTTGCATCAGTTGATGAAGAGATCCTTTTAATATCACGATGTTGAGAAAAACACACTTTGAAAAACTTTAAATTAATTAAAATATTTTTATTAGTTTATAATACACTCAGGATAAAAAAAAATAAGAGATTGGTGTTATTATTTTGTAAGTTTGAGACAGAATAATGACTTCCTATAAAAGCTAAACTGCCTAATAGAGTTAAAACCAGTTGAGGGGAATTGAACTATCAATAATAGTGAGTTGTTATTAAATTCTTTTATCAACGCCCGAAAAATAATTGAAGTAATTTTTAAAATAAAATTATCTGTATTTAAGTTATATAACCAGTTTTCATAATTTTTATTAAAAAAGTTAATCAATAACTTTATTACTGACTCAGATACATGGAAACAAATTTACACAAAATAATTCATTCAAGTTGTTAATTTACAATTTTAAATGTTGTTTAAGGAAGTAAAGGGCATAATATAGATTTCGATTTGGGAAACATGTTAGGGTTTAACAATTTTATTGGCAAATTTATGTTTGTTTTTAAAGAAAAAATTCATTGACATGTTTAATTGGTATAAAAAGCAATATACTCATACTTGGTTGATATTTATATATTTTTTATTTTAAATATTAAATAAATAATTTTTTTATAAAAAAATAAACAACAAAATATCATAAAATATTCAACATAAAAGAACATATACATTTTTTATTTTTTAATATCAAATATAAAAGAAATTGTATAAATATGAAATAAGAATAAATAAATAAAAATGATAAAATGTTTCTTATAAATAAATTCCAAAATTAAGAATTAAACTTAATCTAATAAATTAAATATATTTTAGAATTTTTTAAAAAAATACATGTATAAAATTCAAAAACTTTAAAAACAAACAAATATTATTTTTGAAAGACTAATGTGTTGACTTTGACTTGTAAAACTATATTTATGCTATATTGTCTCTTTTCTCCCTCTCAACAACACAATCAAGTAAAACATAATATATATTATAAACAAGATTAACTTCACTAACTTTTAGAGCATGATTTTTTTTATACCATATAATTTGCTATATAAAGTCTTATTGTACTTTCACCACCTACTTATTTCACTATGTGTGAGTTAGATATTAGTAGAATCGGGATAGTCTCATTGTTCTACTTAAAAATAATTAATTTAACAATCTTGAAAAATTAAGTATTACCCATATTCATATATGTACTCAAACATCAATAAAAGTACTAAAGTAAGAGAAACGACTAATTGATTTAGCATCCATAATACAAATATCAATTTGAATCAAATCCAAGATATGTGGTCTTCTACTTAGAACATAAGTGAGAGAAAAAAACTTTGCTTATACCAATAAGATAATAGGCACAAGTTTCAAGAGATGAACCTCTAACGGAAAGCAACTCGTTTTACAATTGTAACAAGGTCTTTCTCACTCAAGTGACCGAGTTGTTTATGCTAGCTATAGTCTTATGGAACAATCATCAACTTTATTTACTTGAGGCACAAACCACTTTGTTGATGTCCAATAAAGAATATTTCACTTCTCTCTTTTTTCTACCACCATTTTTTCTTTAGTTCATTCCATTTTTCCTCATCAAAAGAATTATGATAACCACCTTCATCAAGTATTTGTACACACACACGCACACGCACACGCACACACGCACACGCACACGCACACACACACACACACACACACACACACACACATGTAAATTGAGGTGAATATCAAGGATGTTTATAATATTCTTCAAATGTAGCTTACAATAGATATTAGTCTCCAACAGGATTTCCCCAATATCGACAATCTTGCTTAATCGTCTAAGCAATGACCAAGTCCCTCTATGCTCTTTGAATTTTTATCAAATGAATTTCAATCAACAAGGAAACTAACTTGCCTAGCAACTAGGTATTGGGAGCATAACATAATAAATTTTCCCAACTAGACTAAACTCACTTAGGGACTATACTACTCAGAGTTCTTTATACTTTTATGAAAACAATTATGTTCAATAAGTGATTTAGTTTCTTAACGACCCAAAACCCAGGAGTCCAATTTCAAAGACGTGCTTGACAAATTTTGGCTAGCTCAATGAGTAAAGCATAGAAAGTTCACTGGATTTTAAAAACAAAATTTTCTCTCAACGAATGAATGACTTATCCAATAAGTTTGCATAATTCAGAAACACTTAACAAATATATTTGATAATTCAAGGCTAATTTTACTCCTTTCTCATGTCAAAAATATTACATTGAGTTTAAAAAATGTGCTCACATAGAACAATTTGATATATAGATATTATTCAATAACTCACTTAACACAACCTTTTGATTAATTCTTTTTCATTCAATATTCATAATTAGTATCCATTTCTTATAAAAAAAACATAATCATCAGAATATGTGCTACTTAAATAGAGGTAAAATATACAAATCAACATTAATTCGTTCTTAATAGAATTTTAGTCATATTTCATCAATATTAACTTTTATATTTGCATAAAATATCATAAAATTATCAAAAGTTGGTGACCAAGTCACTCTCACACCAAACAATCTAACTTATAATAAAATCTGAAAATTGGACTACCTTCCCTTACTTAGATTAAGCCTCTTGACTCTAACACAATTATACAAGCTTTCACTCTTATAGGATACTATTGACGAGGATAAACTTGGGTTGAGAATTTTATGTCCATTATACTTAAGCTCCAACATCACACAATATTAAGTTTTAAAAGAGTTATTCAATTGTATGACTTATAAGCAAGTTCATCAAGTTAGTTGTAATACAACTTAATCAGGGTAATGGTATTTAGAGAGATTTAGCAAGCATATTGATAGTTTTTTTTTTGGGTTTTTTGTATGAAAATATAACAATATATATTATATAGATCGAGTGAATATATATTATATAGATTGAGTGGAGTGGAAGATATGATTGGATTTCATCTCATTCTCTTCTTCTACTACACCATTATTGATCTTGTATATTTATTATACAAATCATTGATAAATGTGAAAAATACTTGTTATTCATGCTGATTAATACTCTCAAAGTTATAATTATTCACGAGTTATGTAGAAGCATATAACAAGAATGAGATGATTTTATTAGACCACTAGTCTTTCAACTCAATCCAAACCAATTAAAATGAGTTGTCAACTCATCATTAAGCATAAGTCAAAACATAAACTATTGAATAAAAACACAAATAATTCAAGAAGTAGGAGTATAAAGAATTAGAATTAATTACATCTAACCTCAACATGAGATAATTCAGCTACTCATATAATATTGCAATGCAATTTCAATAACATTTTATACATAAAATTTACAATAAGAACATCTCTCTCACATCTCCTACACTATATTTTTACCCTACTACTACATTTTTAATTCTCTTCTCAATGTTTAAAACCAAGACATAAGATTTAAAAACCTACACTTATAATAAATATTATATATATATATATATAATATATATATATATATATATATATATATATATATATATATATATATATATATATATATAATTAAGCAAATCGACTAAAAGAATAATCGTTTTTTCTTAAGAAAATTTATTCTTACTCAAAATGGGAAAATTATTTTTTATATTTAATGACAAATTCTATAATGGTTTTAGCATTTTTGTATGCGATAGTATCTTAATCAAATTACATAATAAAGTACATATCCATATACATGGCATGAACAAAAAATTAAATATAATTGGCCTACAACCTTCATAGAATTTGTTTTGACATCTATAAATTATAGTCAAACAATCAAAGTCTTACATTAAGAATTGAAACCGAGTTACATGGGCAAATGGACACAAAATCTCAACAAAAGAAAGCTTCTGACGAAGAAGAAAGTGGGAAGCTAATGAAGTTTTAACAGAAAATGTTTTGATGTTTAACGTGAGAGTTGTTGTTAAGTTTATCGGTAAAATAAAGTATCTTTTGTGTTGTTTTTATGATTAGGATGGTAAAAAGGCAAAGGGTTTGCAATTAGGGAAACACAATGATGTGGAATGGGTTACTGTATTAGTGATTAAAGAGAATAGATAGGGATTTAATTTAAATCTCGATGGTGCTTTTGATGATGTGTATTGAAATTTCTTTTGAAAAAAAAAAAGGCATCATTACACGGAATTGTTATTATCTATCTTTGTAGATGATGCAAATGCTTTAATTATACTAGGGCTTTGCTTTTCTGTGACTTACAAAAAGTTGTTCCCTTTTGTTAGGTGAGAAGTTTAAAGAATTTCATTTAAGGGGTCCTACTTTCATAATTTACAAGATCAACATCAGTTTTGTTCTTTCGTACTTCATTCTTATTCCCTAGATACATAACCTACTTTTCATTAACCTATCCAAAATTAACCAACTCTCTCTCACTTTATCCACAATGCTTCAATCAAAATTATTTTTCTTTATTATAATAAACTCAATAAGAAATCATCATAAAATGAAAAAAAATTACTTTCATTTAGTGTTTTCAGAACAACTAAATGTATTAATAATAACTAATTACTTATAATCCATGATAGGGTTGCATTGGCCTATAGAGCTAAAGGAAACAAATTGCTGTAGCTACGTGTCTTTATCCATATAGACATTACCATTGAAGCAGGCCTATAAATTAATGCTTCATTTTCTACATTTTTTTCTAGTTAAGCCTCAAAACAGACCCCCAAACTTTTAATTCCTAGCTTTTTTAGTGCCGCTGCACCACAATTATTTTTCTTTACTACATACATTTTTATATTCCTATATACTTTAACTTTTATGTCCTAATAGTATTTGATGTTTATCTTTAAACCATATATATATATAGTACTTTTTGAGATTTCTTTTCATTTAGCTTTTAAGTTTTTGCCATTTAACATTTCATATATTTTTGTTAACTTTTAAAATGTTGTTAACATACAAATAACCATAATGAAAGCAATATGTTATTTCTATTTTATTGTAAACTCTTTAGGGAATATTTTGAAGTATAATATACAAGATTGTAATTGAATACAGAACAAAAAAAAAGTATCTGAAACGTAAAATGATTTGAAATAATTATCTTTGTAAATAAAAGTTAAAGTAAATTATATTGATGTGGATTTTGTTCAAATCATATTTACACCCATTTTTAATTATCATTGCAACTATCTTCTTAGTTAAGGATGTAACGCTTTTTTAAATTATAAAAGAATAATGTTTAATATAAAAGCAGGATAATTTAATATCGGTGTAGCTCGAGAAAATATTAGGTAATTGATATTTACTTTAAATATTATAAAAGATTGAGTTCAACTATAACAATATCGAGAAAAAAATTATATATACAAACACTAATAATATCTGAGTCAAATCATATAACCCAAAATCTTAAGACAATAAATTAATAGATCTTTTATCGGTATATAATGCTCTAAATGTGAGACTTAAACACATATATATATATATATATATATATATATATTAAATTATTTTTTATACAAAATATGGTATAAAATTTATACTTTTTACTTAATTCTACATATATTGTTTAAAAAACTATTTACTTACTATAAAAATATTTTATTGAATATTGGTTTTTCACATAAGATTCCATTTGGTTCAAGCAATGTGTGACATTAAATATTGACTCATTCAACCTCAGATTTAGGGTTTGATTTTTCAAATTTAATATTTAAAATAATGCATAAGGGAATATGGTACTGCTAGATCAAATTTATATAGGTTGAATATGATTTCAGTCCTTACATTTTATGAGTGTTTAACTCTTCTAAAAGTTGTTCACTGTTTTTTTTTTTTTAATTTTTCATTTCATCCATAATATTTTTGTTTCTGTGGTCAACAATGAACTCTACTAAACAAATAACATGCTACTCATGTGGTTTGTTGTTTGAACTTTTTCTTTTATATAACCGTTCTATTAGTTTGTGCTATTCATGTGAAAATAATAATAATATTTTGTATCAATTTAAAATACCTTTAATTTTTTTAAAATCATTATCAAATTTATTTAAGAATTCTATAAACGGATAAAGAAATGAAAAATCATAAGTTTACGGTACATTTTTTTTTTCAATCTGTGTGTTACATTTTGGTGTATGCTACGAATTAGATTGCATATGAGAAAATGCTACAATATTAGTAATCTCATTTAGTAACTAGCATTCATTATTTATTAATGAAAGAATCTTTGACCTTGACCATTTTGAGAGGGCAGACTTTTCTAATTCAAAGTCTACAATATAAGTTGTAATAAATGAAATGTATTTTCTTAGTATTATGGTTATATCTGAATATAACCTTATTTGTGCTATATAATATATAAACATGACTCATAGTAAAGGGGAACAAAACTTATATTCTTAAAAGTAATATAAATAGTCTCGATGAAACTTGTTTGACTAGAGTTTCTATCAATAAAAATATTACTTTAGCATTATTGGGTTATAAATATTACTTTAAAGTTAAAGAAGATTCACTAATATAAGTAAATTTATTTTATCTTAAAAAATTCATATTTACATTATTCATATTAAAATGATATTTTTATTGATAAAACGTTTTTATAAAAATTTCATAAACATGTTCTACTGTTTATCTTAATGTGAAAAACCATATATATATATATATATATATATATATATGTATGTATATATTGAGAGACACACACTGAAAACCTTAAACATCACCATTTAAAAGAAAGTAAAAAGAGTAAGAAAATGTAGGTCAGTCTTTTGTTTATTCAACAAGTGGTACGGTAACTTTGTACAATACTCTTCCTGTCCTTTATATAAGAAGATTAAATTATTATTGTATCCCAATTATAAAGAAAACACGACTATACTTTCATACGTATTAAATGTTAACTTCCTTTAATATCCTTAATTTATTTGAGACATAACTCGTATATATAAGTTGATGATCTTAACAATACTAACGACCATTTGACAGAAATAATAAAATATTCTTCAAATATAAATATAACATGGGTGATTGATGAAGAAATCTACTGTTCTGGTTGTAATTATTTATATTATATAAGTAGATGTCAATATTATTTTACAGAAATAGTTTTGTAAAATTGAGTTCGACTTAAAACTCACTTCTTAATATGATATTAGAGTTACAAGTTAGAGTCTATCCTAATCATATTTATTATTTATTAGATTTATCGTGTGTTTTTATTATACATATCATATAACATAATTTCTATCCTAGTGAGATTCAGTGTGAAGTTGAGTTATGTTTAAAATTCACTTTTTTAACATAATATTAGATCACAAATTAGAGTCCATCCTAACGAGATTTATTATTTATTAACTATTCATATATTTGGTGTGAGATTATCTATTAATGTTTAGTCTTCCTATCAAGATTGCATTATATAATTAGATGATTAAGTTGTTATTATCCATCCCCACAGAACACAATTGATACCCTCTTCTTTGATATATGAAAGCCACGAGAATAAAAAGTGATGAAGATGTTAAAAATAGACGACAAATAATTGGGAATAGAAAAGCATAATGATGTAGGGAGTAAAAAATGTGGGTGACCACCCAACAGAAGCAAAGGAACCGAAAAGAAGAGAATAGGTATCGACCATATTTAAGCAGTTAGCTAGATAGAGAGAGGGTATTGTGAAACATGGTGGTCACTGTCCACTCTTCCGAAAAGTACCTCAATCGTTGGCCTACCATGCCATGATTTAGTATTTACCCGTATACCTAGTCAACTGGTATATCTTGCTCACCTAAGTCACCCTTTTGAAATCTCATGTTTGTATAATTTGAAGCAATGTGGCACATGAGAATGGACCCACTTTTGTTGATTGCAAGTAAGTAATATTTGATTTTGCTGAGAGAGAGAGAGAGAGAGAGAGAGTTAGAGTGTGGTGTATATAAAATGATAAAGAAGGCTTTGTTTGACCTTGTTAGTTCCACTAATTGATATGGATATAGCAGCTATTGTCCAAACACAGCATTTATTAATTCAAATCCTCTTTCTTATCGGTCTATATCTATCAATCTATCAATATATCTAACTATTATGTTATTACGGTTCCTTGCTGATATAGATTTCTGAATTATATAATGCCTCTCAGGCAATAATTGTGAGTGTACTTGCTCAATCTTCTTGCTTACGAGACGTTTGAACTCGTCTTACGGCTTGATTATTTTCTTTGCTGTGAATATGTTAAACACACCACATTCAAATCTGTGGCCTATCATCATGATTAATGGCCGCTTCATCGTGGGTTATTCAAATAATAAATAAATATGTGTTTGTTTGTATCAATTGCAACAAAAGTTGGTGTCTCAACTACATTAATTTTTCTAGGCAGATAAATAAAATAAAAAAAATTGCAGATGATGACTGATAAGGACACAAAGTGTTTGATAAGCAAGGCCAAACAGGACATGATGCTCCGGACCCCATACCTCAGACCATGTTCCTCCCCACCAAAAAACCATCTATATGGGATTTTTGTTTGCTTGGAGTTTAATTAAAATTAGTAAAATATTATCATTGATGTGAGCTTTAAAATAATAATAATTCTAGAAATGAATAAATTTACCATAAACTCAGATCAGGTTGAACAGGAAGAGTGTTTTACAGTGTGAGTATTTATGCTATTTACTCTTGTTTGTGGTTGAGTTTTCCCATGCCAAAAGCCAAACACAGTGTTTGATACTAAGTTTGTACCATTGATTTGATTTGAGGTATAGGTGTGCTCAAATAATGGCACATTTTAACTGTTCTATGATGATGTTATACACATCATGGGCTGAAAGAGTCATGGCTGATGATGAATCTGTGAGCCACTTAATGGTTTTTTTTCCAGGTGGGGCCCACTGCGATGATGCTAAAAATTCCAGAAAATTACAAATTCATCAGAGTTACAGTTTTTTCTTAGATGATTTAACCACCCATTTGAATCAAGTGATTTTAACCTCAGCAAAGAATATCTTCTCACGTGTGACGATCAAAGGTTCAGTTTGTATGATCTTTGTAAACCCAACTGGGGATTAACTTGAGGACATTATGTCATTTGTCAGTGACCATAATAATGGGAGTGTAGCAGGTGTTATATGCTGCTTGCTTCAAGTTTTCAAGTTACCTTCACGTCTTTTTCCCCAACTTGAAATTGCAAATGCGGGTCCACTGAATTATGGAGTTGGAGTTTGATAGTTTGAGCCGAATCTGTTGGCTTTGTGTGGTAAGTTGAAGGCCACTTTTACTATGTGCTTTCAATTGATTGCACTACAATACTTCTGACTCCTAACACACCATTCTTGTTATTCTGCTATCAGAAAAAGGAAATCATTTTTCAACTACTTAATGCATATCACACATAACTTCAGAATACTCTGCTTAAACAAGTTCAAGGTGTTATAAATGTACTACTGCATTCAGTGTTTGGACTTTTTTTTTTTTTTTCATGCAATAGTTTCTTGTTTGTTTTTTTATAACTCGAGTGAAGGAATGCAATGAATATACATGTGAAATTTGTATGCAGATAAGCATCTTCTCTCCTTTAGTTTTTTGGTCTTTTAGACGGTGGGCTCTCTTTTGTGTATTTAATTTCTTCTTTCGTTTGTTGTATGTGTATCTTTAGGTTCTTTGGAGGTTCAAGTTAAAGAGAAAAGAACAATAAAGAAGGAACAAAAAGAGCAGTTGTACAACTATTCAAATTTTAATGGTGAAAGTTAAAGGGCAGCTATGGAGTTTTTGCATTGCTTGGAAGCAGCTTAAAAAGACTTGGAACACTGCATATATATATATATATATATGACTTTTATCAATGTAGTTAAGGTCACTTACCCATCCCACGTCTTTTTCTCAGCCTTCCTTTTTGGCCCTTTCCCCTTTCTGGGTGGGGTTGGCCTGAAATGGAGGACAAACAACCCAAGGAAGGTACCTGTTCAGGGGACCATATCACAATTGTAAATACCATCACTCAGTCAAAAATTTTAATTACTCACTGCAATTCAGTTCATTTACGAGGCAGATGACATTCAATAACTTCATTTATACTACTGTAGGACTCACTACTGTATACACAATGGATTCAAAAAATACAACCAGTACATTACATTTAATGTACTATTTTTAAATGCCACTCTTGTTTTTACATAAAAAAGTAAACAGATTTTTATTTTGTTTTTCTCACTGACAGGTAAAAATAGTCAAATTAAACTCAGGTAACAGGGTTGTGCAATCACCATATTAGTAATTTTGTTCTGTCTTTCAATCAAATTAGTTTATAGACTTTCATCATGGTTTATCTTAAAAATTGTATTAACAATCATTTCTGATTTATTGTCTTGTAAAAAGTATTACATTGACAATGTATAGCTATTAAACTGATTTTATATCATAACTTCCAGAGCTGATACATATCTGTATTTAACAAGAAACAACAAATGCTATAAATGAGATACATAAATTTTCTTCAATAGTGTACATTACAAACTGATGCACCTTAATGAAAATCTTTATAAGTAGAAGAATGCAGCTTCCCATCAAATTTGATGAGGGATTTCCATTATTTCTGTTGAGTAGATACTTTGTCGCTTTTAAAAATTAAGTGTGAAGAAGGCTGAGCAACACCTTGCTTCAGGTTTCAGATTTCGAACTAATGAATGTTACTAAAAGTAATAATAATTAGAGTAGAAGATTTGGTGGTAATGACATTACGTCCTCATCCATTTTCAACGAATAATTCCATTCTTTATAAGTCTTAAGCATATATTTGTACGGAAACTGGACTTGAATTTGATGAGTAAAGAATGTTCTAAAGGAAGCATTAGATTGTGTAAAAGCAGGGACAGCGTATTAGCAGTTTCTTGGAAAAATAAATTTGTCAAACTCAAACCTTTAACAGATGCTTTGTGAATGAGCCAAGGCGTATCCGTTTAAGATTTAATGTTTGAGTTTGTAACGTGCATTCTACATGCTTTTGCCCGCAAGGAACCAACTAAAAAGATAAAAAGACGAAAGAAACAGTGAAGTAAATGAGGCTCCACAATATAAAAAGATGAAATCAAACGTTGCTTTGGGAAACTCACTCCTTTCCTTTCCAACATCATACATACATTATTCCTCAATCACACTAACACTATCTATCTAATATTGTCAAGTCAAGCAACTCATCTGGGCCTCACTCCAGCCCAACAAAATCTCGTCTTTTCTTCCTGCACCCCCATACTTTTCTAAATGACCATTTTGTTTAGCTTTTGTAAGACTGGTTTCTGCATTACCTGTTCTGTAAAATCACTCAGAACAAACTTTCAAGAATTTCTCGAACATGATTTCTTAAACAAGATTTTCATAATAGAATCTTTTAAATAAGATTTTTAGAAAAAGTTTTTCTAAACACGTGCAATTCAACCTAGAACAAGCTTTCGAGAACAAAATTTCTGGAGCAAGCTTTCAATAACGTATATAATACCTTTCGAAACAAGCTTTCCAAAATACATTTAATTGTTTTGGAGCAAGCTTTCTAGAACGAGCTCTCTCTTTCTTCTTCGAACAAGGGTGCAGCAGTAACGACACAACGATAGCAATGATGACAACAGCAGTATCATGGTGTAGTGAGAAAATATATTTTAGCCTTTTTCTATTAGTATGGGGTGCAGGTAGTAATAATAAGGTGCGGGAAGAAAAAGCCCAAAATCATCAGATTACCTAGCCCAACGAAACCCAACTACACCCATCCTGACATGGATTGACCACAGCACTCTGGCTCTGGCGTGGACATCCCCACTAACGGTGACATAACAGGTCTAATTGTATAAAAATCTTGACCCATCTTTCATTCTAGAAATGGATGCGAAGGAAAAGAAAATACCCAATTTAAAAGAGTATGGATTACAGAGTAATCACACACCTGCCCCTGAATTTTGTGCACTTAACTGTTAAACAACCTCTACAATTCCAACAAAGTACAGTCTCTTCTAAAATATACTTGGATGCCAATTTGCTTATTCTACTAGCATTGAGTTTCTCCAAACAAATACAATGAGCTTTGCAATCCTTTTGAAAACTTCACATTTTAGCCAACATTGAAGTGGTACTAATACAAATTGCAAAGAAATAAACAGCAATGCTCATGTCATACAACTTAAAGAAGGGTAGCTATCCACTATATTGCCTCACTCGCCTAAAAGAAATCTAAAGCTTCAAGGTTGATGCATTAAAATAGAGAACTTCATTGCAATAACATAAACTCTCCCAAACTTGGTTGCGTCCTATAAATTATAAAGACAGGATGACAAAATTCATTCGTGAAGTCTCAGTCCCAATTTAGCAATCTAGCAGCATCCGAGGTTTTGAACAAACGGCTATGTTGGCTTTCAGAAGGAATGAAACATGTTCTCAAGGAACATTCATCACTTGTATTGACTGCAACATATCTGAGACTGCAATGACAAGGTCACCTGATTTGATGAGATTTCTTGCCTTGAGCAACGCAAAGGTTCTATTGAGATTGCTTTCCATATCATCCGAGAAGCTCAGACGGAAAGGTATCAAGCCCCACTGGAGATTGAGACGCCTACGCACAGATGGAGTGGTAGTAAAAGCAAAGATCGGGCAGTCAGGACGGCATCGCGACAATAAAGATGCCATGTACCCTGTCTTCGTGTACACAAAAAGTGCATCCACCTCTAAGTTATTGGCTGCCAAAGTTTAAAACAAGTAAGCACCCATAATCAGACGACTAAAAGACCAACAAAACTAAAAACAGAAAAGAGTTTTTGGATTAGATGAGACTGAAAATTATGAGTGAAACTAGTGTTTTAACTAAGTAGTCAATAATCATTATACAGTGTTTCAGATATGTGAAAGCTATAAATGTGGAACTCCTCGTCAAAGAAAACCAATGATCAAGAATATATTAAACCTCT
Organism: Vigna mungo; assembly: GCA_036885675.1. NCBI lineage: Eukaryota > Viridiplantae > Streptophyta > Magnoliopsida > Fabales > Fabaceae > Vigna > Vigna mungo. Next base: position 38,261,934 of record CP144692.1, on the reverse strand, counting down.
TGTATATGGTAAAAAAAAAGATAAACAAGCCTCGTGTATTATGGTTTTAGGCTCAGGACTTTGATTATAAAGCTTAACTATTGGAAAGTAGTATTGCAACCAACAAAAAGTAATTTAAATTCGAACGGTATATACACCAATGTAGATGGTAAGATAAAAATAATGAAAAAAAACGCAAGTTTAAGCTTTAAAGGCTGCTTACCCATCTTAGCAGCAGAATTGCAGATTTCTTCTGATATTTTTTCTGAAAAATAAGACCCAACTGATGGGAGCAACATAGCTTCATAGCGTTTCTCATCCCTCCACCACTTCTCAATTCTCAAACTGACACTCCTTAAAACAGTTAAGGCCTTCTCAGGGTACTGGCCCATGGCTGACTCACCAGAAAGCATCAAAGCATCAGCACGTTGCCTGACAGCTTCAGAAACATCTGCAACTTCAGCTCTTGTAGGTGTAGGGTACTCAATCATCGATTCAAGTAATTGAGAAGCAACAATAACAGGCTTATTCAATTGCCTGCACAGTTGAACAATCCTTTGTTGAGCAGATGGAACCTGTTCTAAAGGTATTTGAGCACCCAAATCTCCTCGTGCCACCATAGCTCCATCTGCCGCTTGAATGATCTCTTCTAAATTCTTCAATGAGTCAATACTTTCTATCTTTGCAATGACAGAAATATCACTGCATCACCAGATTCATAATTCATAAAAATGTCAATTGTGCTGCTTGTACTGTGATTTCTTAATATAACGAAAATGGTAAATAATAAAAGTACTCTGGTCAGTGCTACTTAATAACAATAATAGAAATAATATGTTGATAACAGTTTCAAATAGAAATATTTAATTAAGGTTCAATGCATACCTATCACGAGACCGTGCAGCAATGTAGCTTTTAAGATGAGTAATAACTTCAGCCGACTTGACAAATGAAATGGCAATAAAATCAACGCCCTCAGCTATACCAAAATCAATGTCTAACCAATCCTGAATATTGAAAATTAGATAAATGAATTAAATTATATAGGACAGATCTCCGCTTAAAGGAAATTTGGCTTCAATACATGAATCACCTGAAATTAATATGAATCGTTAAAAGAATAAAGCCCACAAAATTTGCTGTGATAATTATTAGACTTTAGAAATTCATAGAATAAAGATCCACAATGCACCATGACAAATCACTTGCCATCACCATATGCAATGCAAAGTTCAAAATTTTTAAGGTCTGGGACATGGTTTTGTCATCAACTTGAACCAAGATCAACATCATCACAGTCCACATGTTTCCCCAAAGCCGAGAAAGGATGGGTAAAATTAAGTTGTTAATTTCCCCTTGGTGATACTTTAGGATGGAAAGGAAAGGAGGGAAAAGTGGTCAAGGGTAGTTAGTGCAAAACAGTTAGAAGAGTTAGGGGATCAGTTAGATAAATTGGAGGAATATAACCTAATTAATATCTCAAGGAATCAAACAACACTCTGCTATCATGGCCTTTCCCAAAAATTATCACATCACTCCCATTTTCGCTCTTCATCCAGTGCATAGACTGGTATATCTGGATCATACTCAATCAGGAACTGCTTCAGCACCACCTTCGCAAACTTAAATTAAGTTGTTTGAGTTGCACAGTTTCCACCAAAGCCACCAATTCAAAGCGCAACCCTAAGAGCCTTTACAGCAAAATTTCTTATTACAGCAACTTAATCCACCTTGATCAACTGTCAATATGCAATATTTCCATCAAGTTCTGGATTTTTCAATTTTCTCTAATGCCCTTGTCTCCTGTTCTTCCTTCCTCCAACACTCAAACATCTTTCAATAATGTCAACCTCTCACTACTTCCCACCTTTTTCATTGTTGAATCCTGCATCCCATGCCACGACTACTAGACCTGGGATCTGAAAATAGTTGATAGAAAATGAAACTGTCTATGGTATTGTGGAGCAGGCCAAGTCCCATAAATTGTTTGGTTGAATATTAAAGTACTTGACTCTCCCCGTTACCCACTAGCTTTCAAGGGTGGGTTCCCAAGTGTTTGGGTGGTCATGAATTGGTGTTAGAGATGGTTGTAGATTGTGCCTCAAAAAGAGTTATCAACAAAGAATTCTGATCAATGGATGATTATGACCAAGGGAGACTTTGAATGAAGTGTCACCGAGAGTGAGATGTCATCACAGAGTGTGAGCTACCACAACAATGGATCTTGGAGCTGATGCAATATCATAGTTGGTTATCAGATTGAGAAGTATGGGATTTTTAGTGGAATATTTAAGTACTTGATTCTCCCCCTTTATCAGATTTCTTCTAAGGGTGAGTTCTTCAATTCTTTGGGTGTTCACCAATACTAAGAGAGAAATACTCAGAGAGCAGGGCTCTGATTGCAAAGGAAATTGCAGGTATAGAAACTATATGAAATAAAACCTATCAAAGAAGGAAAACTTCTATTCCCAAAGGCAACAGCCATTCCAAACTATCTAATGATTTCCGACCTCTCTCGTCCTCCCCCCTCCTTCCCTTATATCTAAGATACAATCCAACAAATACAGTTTAGAATCATCACAAGTTATAGCTAACGGGTAACTCCATTGTTAGACCATTGGCTCTACATGATAATATCTATTATAAATTCCTAATTTATTTTTCTTTCACTAATATTAGCAATAAGAAAAAGCAGTCCAGACGTATGTCCTCAGAATGTCATTTCTACAGATAATTTGTCTGGGATAAGAACTCACTGTACTTTTCTTAAACTTCATGCATTGATTCAAGACAAATGTCACAAATTCTATATATTTAGGATGCATTTGAGTGAACAGCTTAAATGAACACTAATATAAATTGTTTTTTCATCATGTAAGAACTTATTTATATGTTGATTCATTAGTGTAATAGGAAATAGGGTTAAAATGTTTTTCTATAAGCTATGTTTCATAGGAAATAAGCTGGAAATAGGTTATAGAGATAACATACTATAAACTATTTTAGTTTACTTAAACACTTCACAAAAGTGTTTGTGTCATAGAATAAGTCGAAATAAACTATGAATAAACTCTCCCAAAAATGCCCTTAATCAAGAGAAGTGCTAGTTACATATGACATGCCCAGAACCAACCAACACAAAACTATAAAATAATGATGGTACACAAAAAATGTTCAGAAAGTTTAAATTAAAGCAGAGTGTGTTTAAAGTATTTTACTCATGTAAGTGTTTTAAGTGATAACTAGAACGTATGAGATAGTTAAGAACTAAGAATTTATCTAGGAGAGAGACAGCTTTTCAGGGGTAACATTATCTTTAGGTATAAAAAAGGATAAAAAGCCAATATAAAAACTTGTTATTGCTACAACTATTTAATTAAACAGCATAATACACTTCGGAGTTCAAAATTACAAAATGTCAAAGTTATACTTTTATTTACATAATTCAAGAATACGAGACACTCTTTTGTTCTAAAATTCACTCTTAGAATGTAGGAATTTGTTTAGCATGTCTTTATTGCCATAAAAAATATACATGTTACGATAACCAGTTTGGAAACTCATGGAGATGTAACAAAACATTTTCCAAAAACACAATCAGTGTAAGGTTAGCAGAAATGGTAAACTCGGGTCGACTCCTTTTTACTCAGGCATTACGCATACTAATCAGGCAGCGGGCATATCTAAGAGTCCAGGCGTCAATGCATGTCTCTTGTGGAGTGTTTCCCACTAAGTAGGAATAACATGGAATACAAGATACCAATTAACAGTTGAAATGAAAATTAGGAAGCATATTGCTCTGTAAGTTGCATGGTTAATGTATCTTGTATCCAACAAACACAGCGAGCGGATGTCATGGTTAGAGTTTATTTAAAGAGTCATGGTTCCCATTTGTGAGCACGTCATATTATTCCTGTTTCTTTCTCTTTATCTCCGTCAGAAGAGAAAATCAAGAGGAAACCTAAGGTGTTCTATAGAGTGAAGATCAGAGACTTATAATTCAGGTTCATTAATAATTCCTAATGTTCAATTCTTCATGTATGCTTCCGCTCTATTGTTATAGGGATATTGGGAATTGTTCTGATTAAAGGGTTTAATATATATCAATTATAATGGTTGATTGCTCTTAATTGTTAATACGTGAATCGTAAATTCTAACACAGAGTTCTACAACAATAAATCTTAGTATTATAACTCGATAATTCATGGTTGCCAGAGTTATGAGCCCATGGGCACCAATTAATCCCAACTGTGACCTTGGATTGGATAACACTAAGATAGTAATACTACAGCATTGAAAACTTTGTTTGTTTGATAAAGGTAAAGTAAATGACAAAATTAAAGATATGCAGGTAAACAAAATTAGCAATAAAGAGATGCAAGTAAGCAAAAGGCAAAGGGGGGATAAGCAACCTTGGAAGAAATAGTAGGGAGCATGGCATTCCTTTCTCGCACTAAACTACCATTCCTCCAGAAAGTGAGATTGGCTCGCGGAAGCAATAAGCCAGGATCAGTGCAACGGCATTCAACATCTGGGCCAATTTTTTGAATCACCTCAAACCTAACCATTCCTCCATCCACCAAAAGTTCATCCCCCACTTGCACATCTGCCACATCACATCACATTCCATCAACACAACCTCACAGCAGTTCAGAACTAATAACAAAAATAAAATGTTTGAAGAAGTTGGTTAACCTTCAGCAAAGCCTTCATAATTGACATTGATGGTGTGTTGGGGGAGAGTTGAATCGAAGGCTCTCACACTGAAGGTCCAGATCTCACCGTCCTGAAAGCAAGAGAGTGATAAAATAGAATGAGTGAGTGTCGAAGAGGAAGCAAAGGACGGAAAGGAGTGATAGAGGACAGGGTAATAAACAAGTACATCGGCTTTGACAGAGGAAGCGCCACCGAGATCACCCATGTGAATCTCGCTGCCTTCAGTGTCCATCATGATGGCAACAGCGAAGCCCTTCTCGTGGTTCAGCCGCCGGACGCGGTCAATAACCTCCTTGTGCCACTCCCTCGTGCCGTGGCACATGTTAATTCGCGCCACGTTCATGCCTCCAACGGCCAGGGCCTCCAGCTGCTCGAACCCGCAAGTGGCGGGGCCCACCGTGCACACCAGCTTCGTCCTCCGCGTGCTGCGGAATCCGTTCTCCTTAAGCTCCGCCTCCGTTACGGAGTCCACCTCGATGGAGCTCGGATCGGAGAGCGGGGCCGGGACGCCGTTGTTGTCAGAGACGAGGATTTCCGGGGAGGAAGAGGCGCGGAGGTAGGGGAGACGACGATGGCGAGGGAAGAGAAGGGTGGGAGGGGGAAGGGATGCATGGGTGGGAATGGCGGTGGGAGAAGGGGCAAAGAGGCGAAGGTTGAGGGAATGCGAGACCGACATGGTGGCGCGTGGCAGAGAGAGAGAGAGAGAGAGAGAGAAACAGAGCGGAACGAAATGAAACGAAGAGCGAATGTGAAGTTAGGAGAAACTGTGTCTCAGTTTTTGGAGTGTTGGGCGTTACTAACGGAGTTGCACTTGTCTCCCTCCAAACGGAACTGCGGAAACTACGAGGCGCGCTCTGTTCTGTTTTGTGCTGTCTAAGACCTGCGTTTTCTTGTTAGGGTAAATGCCACCGTCCCTCTATTTATCTACCCAAGCTTTCTAAGTTTACATGCCTCCAATATCAATTTTACAATAATAGTTTAATTACATCATTCTATTTAATCAAAATAAAAAAATATGTTTAATAATTTTAATGTTAAATAATATCATTTTTCTTTTTAACAAATCACTAAGTATAGAAAATTATTATACATATTCAACCGTTAATTTGGTTGTGAAATGGACATTAGATAATCACAGTAGTGTACTGCATGCCCCTTAAAATTGAACAGGAAAAATTTAATGAGTTGTTCTTTTGGGTGAAAATTAGTTGAAGACTCATTCTTCTATTTTCTCCAAAAACAAAATGCATCACTGTTCTAAATTGTTGGGTTACTGATGTGATTTTGCACTTCATGCCAATACTCAAAAAATTACACCAAGCTTTCTTACAAAAATAAAAAAGATTTCCATTTGGATGGGGTCGAACGAAGAAGATTGAAGTTTTTTAAATAAACAAAATTATGGTTATTTAAACTATACAATAGAAACATATATTATGAATTTGTTATTCTCTCTCTATCTAATATGAATAAAATGATGAATACATGGATCCTTTGAACTATCTGAATATTCATATAGTTGGTCGCTATTTCCTTAAACATCGTAATGCTTTGAGTTTCTACCTTCCTTTCATTCGCATTATATAGAAGTGCAAGTCATCACAAAAAAAATTCATAACTCTTCTTATGTTTGAATCATATACTCTAATATGTATTAATATAGTTTCAAGGATCACTAGTTAAGACGTGTTATCACTGTCTTCACAGATAATTTATAGACAATCTAAACAAAAATTAAAGAATAATTAATAAAAATATACAAAAAATTATGCATAACTTCTTCCTATCCATGTTTGGTGGATTAAGTTTATTTACTTTCATTTTTCTCCTTTATCTAATTTTTTTAATTAAAATTATGAAAAAATGATATTTTTAAAAAGTTATACAATGTAAAGATAAATAAAAAATTATAAAGGAAGAACTGTAAATCAATACTTGAATGTGTGTGTAAACAACATTTGGCATGAATATTCCAAAGTTTTTCGATTCTGCAGGATCTTTGGTCGACAAGAAAGAACATCATAGGTAACATATTTTCGAGGGTCATGATCACTGGTGCACTAATCTTTCTTAGCAAGATCTTGCTGTGCCCTCCCAAGAGGTTAGGTTGCTGAAAACTTAGAACGAGATTATTTTTTCTTGTATCATTTATACTTCAACGAGCCAAGCAAGTATGTAGATTCTTTTCCAGTCTACTTTGTCTAAACGAACATCGTCTACCACATGATTTGCAATGGAAAGAAAAAAAATTATATACATATATACTGTCATCATGGCTTGGTAGTTATCGTCTCAGTAATTAAGCTGTCAACCGAAACATAAAAGCTATGTATTTCCTATAATTGTCATCCGCCCATAGGAACAATCATGAAAAATTGCCAATAACAATATTGTTTCAAAACTCACAATTTCTAAACCAATCTTGGATTAAAAAAGGGAAGATGGAAGGGTTGGCAATTAGCATTGTTCATCAGAGAATCCAGCATCTACAGCAGCCTTTAGAATCTTGGGGGCCCTCAAACCATCGATCCCATGTAGGACTTACGGGTCCAATAGTTCTGTCAAAGAAAAAATATATACATTTTTTGTCACACATAAACATAACATAACATGTGGTTGCAACAACATAAATAGAACAAGTTCCCATGAGAGATCTTACGATGGTAGTAATGGATCAGGTTTTGTTTCCACGTTGCTGAGCAGTCTGGCAAAACAGACACCAAATGGAAAATTAAAGTTAAACCAACACCGATTATCCACTACGGTATCACATTTTACCTTTAAACTTACCCTTTGCACGCTGTAGACGCCTTCTCCATCCTTTCAAGTTTTTCCAGCTCTTCCTGCATTCATTTTATAGTGACTATTGACACTTGAAACCCAAATTTGAAAACTGGATATAAATACAAGTCATTCATAAAAGAGGCTAAGAATCACAATCAACCTTCCCATGAAAAGCCAACCAGATGGGTTCATCAAAGACTAAGGAATTTAAGCCATAGATCAAATGCCAAAATCCCTTACTGCAAGTGCTAGAAAGGTTTCCTTTCAACATAAGGGGAAAAAAGGTGGAAAATGGAAAAGGGCAATTTAAACAACACTACTCAGGAGAGGATTGGACTACCCTTTTGTCTAGTGCTACAAAATTACCTTCCCCTTTGACTTTAGGAACCTATATCTAGTCATGCTGACAGGAATAGAATATTCCACATGGTATTCTGAAAGTTATACCTGTCAAATAATATGCGCAAAAGAGATTTAATATCCAGAGAATTTTAATATCCATCTCCCTTAAGATTAATGTACAAAGGGAAAACAATCAAACCATTTGTTCAGACGTACGAGTAATGCAAGACTCCTAAGTTCTAACAATGAGCTTATGCCAACAACAAGGGGGTATATAATGAATGGAAGGAAGCAGTTTCCCAGGCATGTCCAAAAACGTTTTGATCGTTCCTGTCCAAAGGTGCTACCCAGTAAGAAGTGAGTTGGCAAAACTAGTATCCCTTGATGCTCGTGAAGCTAATAGCATGGGACTTTGCTAGTTCTTTGAACATTCAATGACGATATCATAAATGTTTAATTGCATATACTTAACCAAGCAGAACAGGGCTCAGAAAGGTTTGGCAACAATCTTTTAGGTTAGACAAACCCCCAATCTGATGTTTCTATGTTTCCTTCAAACCTAAATTTGAAATTTTTAGGTTGGTAAGGAATAAGGATAATTGCAGGCAGCAGGGTCTAATTACAGTTTGATTTAGTTAAATATCTAACTTACATTCTTAGAGCATCCTCCAATTCAATATCCAGTGCCTCCTGTAAGTGATCTAATAAATTATTATTTTTCAGTTTTCTATTTGTCATAGAACTTAGAATTCATGATCTAAATTAAAACCTTGCCAGCTCACATACAAGAACAGTTATCATAAATTTGAAGGGATCTTGGTGATAAATCATATTCTATCTATTGCTAGTTGAGAATGGAATCTCAGTTATTCCCAAACGGAGTTGAATTGAAACAGTCAAATTATTAATTCTTATAATTAAACAAACTGTATAAAAACAAAAAGTAATAAATTATTGATAAAAGAGAAGCAAAGACAAACAGGATTTATATTGGAATGGATGGAGGCCCTATTGCATGAAATTAGTACCTGCCAATCCTAATAAACACTCATCAGAAGGTAACCTAACAAAGAAGGTACATTCATATATTAAGCCAACTGTGTCAATTGCAATTATACATACAGAGAGGTAGACTAGCCAAAATTCTCCAACTTTTTACTTTGTGCTGACTACAGAAATACTCAGAGCCAAAAAGACTTGTACACTCCCTGAACATGCCAACTTTATCACATAAACACAAAATACTAAAGTTGATTTGCGCAAAGTCACCCAAATTCATTTTTTAAAAATGAGTCTTTGTAGGTAGACAGTTATTTGGTAACCTAGATTTCAGTCACTCTCCCCCGCTATAGGTAAAACCCAAAAATGCATAACATGGTGCAGCTGCTGAGATTCAGCAACCAATACAATTCAAAAGTCAAGGTTCGTATTCATTATTTTTGTTATAATTACCATTATATATGGTTTTAAAAAGAGAGATAAAATAGATTGTTTCAGGGACATCTCAAAGAACAATTAAACTGAGATTGGTAGAGCATCTATTTCTGCCACAATACTTTGGAGGCAGTCCTCCAAGCGATACAGTAGGAGGAATGAAAGCACCAATTTTAGGAAGCAAACATATGAATGGCTACTATATACTAGAATCAAACATTTGGAGAGCAAGAGACAACAAAATAATTACTGATATTTCATCATTGATTATTCAATACAGAGTGCAAACCTTAAATTAATTAGCTATCCCGATGAATGACAGCCCTACAAGTGTCATGGTCTAGCTTTAGGGAATAAAAGGAAGTTACAATATATCGAAAATATAAAAAACTGTGCTCCTTCATGCAACTTAATGGACTTTGTAGAAGTTGCCTACAAAAGAAAATACAAACTTGTCCACGCCCACAACTCTCGACAGTAATAAGCAAGAAACGACAAAAAATTAGAGTGAAAAGAAGAACATTGGTTTAGTTATACTATCTCAATAATCAAGCTTCTATCGCTGTAATGACAGATTAATCCACGTAGCATCAACAAATGAAGCTTCCTAAATGCAGACTCAGGAACTACCGAAGATTGATCTTCAACTGAAATGTTGAAATGTCTTTCAAAAGACAAATTTGCCAGCTAAAAGTGCATCTTTTTCGTTAAGAATATTTGGTAATCTAAACAGAAATGCTGTTAACTGTAACTGCGTAATAATTAATGCAAAACATTAAATGCGATTACCAGAAAATATTCTTTGGGGAAAACAATTGACCAAACTGGTAGTTTGGCCCTCCAAAGATACACCTGACATCAATCTTATCCTACAAAGATTTTAAACATAAAAAATAGTCCTTAGATTAAAGTATACACCAAAACAACCCTTCTCTCGAGCTATATACGGCATCAACTTCAACCACTTGGATGTCAATTTAGTGCGTGTTTGGTACTGCATAGGTTCAACAAAATAGTTGCTTTTTTGCTGATTTCACCATGATTTTTTTTATTACAAGTTGATTCCTACTGTCAATCCAAACACACCGTTGAACATTGGGAGGGCTGATTGGATGTCCAAAATCTTGTAGGACCAAATTGATGTAAATGTCAGTGTATCTTTGGAGAACTATGCATTTAATAAAAACAACTACCCTATTTAACTATCAGGAGGAAGGTACCCCAAGACTTCAGGTTCCCGCACCACAGTAACAAGTACCTCTCCTCCTATCTGAACATTAATTTCTTAAACAGTGTTTCCACAAGCAAAACTCATAAATCCAGGTGACAGAGAAATACCCCAGCAATCAACTAAACAAATCTTTATTTTTGTTAATTTGTAGGCAACTTCATCAGTCTAACAGATGACATTTGTCTCTGATAATACCGACACAAGAATAAAGAAAAGTTAAACCTTTCCCAACTCATTTTACTATCTCTCTTCGACACACAGAAGAACAAAAAGTACACCCATCAAAAAGCAAAAGGCCAACAGAAAAAAAACGACACAGAGAGAAAACAAAGTAGCAGAAAAAATCAAGCTTCAGCAACGACCAAAACACCCCAATAGATTATGATGATTTTAAAGAAAAAGTACGTACCTCTAAAAATCTTGCTTCCTGCTCCAAGCGCTTGAGTTCAGCATGTATCCTATGTTTCCCTCTGGTATCTGCGGAAGATAGAGACTGAACCCTGTGGGTCAAGGGGCTAGCGGATTCAGGCCCACCCGATTGCATTCTGTGAGAGTGAGGTGGTGGCAACGGAAAATCTAAAATCTAAAATCCCTAGGTTTGAAAGAGTTTATTATGATTATGAAAGAGAAGTGATTGAATTTGATTGCATTCTGGAATAAATCTTGATGGACCCCATGATCAAGGGATGGCCATAGAAGCAGGGTGGAGGGGTTCAGAAAACAATAGAGCAGGATCTAAGCGTACTGAAAACGCAGAGAAAGAGACAGGTCAGATGGGTGTTGTTGTGTTTGTTTGGGGAAGAACATAAGAGAAAAAGAGAGAGAGAAAGAAGGGTCTTTTGAGTGAAGTTTGAAAGGATTGAGAGTGGAGCGGAAAATTGGGTGAAAAAGAAAAACTTGGATTCAAGTATTGTGTTGTTCAACTTCAAGTTGTCGTTTTTGGGCTCTGTTGTTGGAATTGGAACACAACAACAAAGTTGGTTTTCTTTTTAGTTTCTCATTTTTTCTGTCTTTTTTGTCTTTAAAACCCTCTCTCTCTTTCTGACTTTCAGACTCTTTCTTTTATTAATTTTCTTGCAGTGTCACGCGGTGACGGTGTTTTCACTCTGTTTACTGTGACCACTTCGCTTTCTCACTGCCTAATTTTCTTTTTTTTGTGCGTGTGAAAACAGAACAGTAAAATGCTATTTCTGGTATTACCTACTGTAATGTGTTTTTCTTTTAACACAAACAAACAAACTAAAGTTACTGTTCATTTTCACTTTCCATTTGTTCTTCATCTGGAATTTTCACCATATGGGATTTTACAGTCTTAGAAGATAGATTAGCTGTTTCTGATTAACACAAAACAAAAAGAAAAATATAGAAGGAATGGAGAAACAGATAAAAAGAGATATAGAAAAAAAAATTAAGTGTTGATTTTCTATAATATCAACTGAGAATTGATTATTCTGTATGCAAAATACTATTCTGTTTCTATTAAGTAAGACTCTTTGAATTGAAGCTGAATTTTCATAATAGCATAAAACAGGTAAACCCCACCTAAGCTGGAAAAAGAAAAAACAGATTTTGAAACATCTTTCTACCATTCTTTTGCTATATTTCCTTTTGATGCTCTTCCGTAAAATGGAAAATGAGTATTATCAGAAAATATGACTTTAATACTCACAGCAATATCTATTTCTGTATTATAGATGTAACTGTCTTAATATATGAATTGTTAGTATATATTATTACAATATAAATTAATTAAAGATATTTTCAACATGATTATTACAAAATTTAACTAAAATATTTTATTTATGTTTATTCGAAAAAAAATACCGTGTCATTAAATATCAAGAGTTTTAAAATTCAGTCTGAATATATTGATTGACACTGTAATTTATATTTGACAATAAAAAAGTTAGTACAATAAATAGAACCAACCCATGATTTGAGTTCTCGTTACGACTGTGCCGGATAAAAAGAAAAAGGAAGAGAATTTATAAAAATATAAAAGTGAATGAAATGACCCTCCAAGAAAATTATCAAATGATGATTAAATTTATATATAAAAGTAATTGTTAGTAAATTAAATATCATTCTATAAATTAAAAATTATTCATATATAATATATGCAAGTTGAATTCAATAGATTAATACACATTGTATAGAGTGATTTGATTTTTGGTTGTAAATATAAAGGGTTTTCATTGAATGTTTCCTAACTTGAATGGCCATGTGACGAAAGCAAGAAGTTTGCATACGAAAGATTGTTGAACTCTTTAATAGATGCATTAAGCATCATTCGACTGTGCCTATCCAATAAGACTGAAAAATGTTATCCTGTATTTGAACTTCTCTCCCAAAAAGTCTCACTAAAAGAAAATAAATAATTTAGTGATAAATTTACATAAAATTTATATTTGGTTAAGTTATAACTTTTTCATAATTTAAGTATTTTCAATTGAGAGTTATTATAAAATAAAGTTGTTTATTAAATATTTAATTTTTTTAATTTAATTTTTAATGTTTAATTTTTTTATTAATTGAGTGAGGTACATGATATCTTAATGTCTCCATATATTAAGAAATTTAAGATTTTATTCAAATTTCTTAACGCAAGATAATAAATTAAAACGAAGAGACAAAATAATAATTATGTCATCCAATTAATAAAAGAATTAAATGATAGAGATGCAATTGAAAAATAATTTGCTTCGATACTCAATGGATGAAAAAATTTAATTAAAAATACTTAAATTTAGAAACGATTTAAAACTTAATTAAATCTAAATTTTAGTGAAGAAAAACTCATTATTTTATGTCCCATTCTTCCATTGACTAATTTAAGTATTTTCTCAATTTAAAATTTTAAAAAGATAAAAAGAAAGCAAAAAAAAAATTAAGAAAACAAAACTAAACCTATTTGAATTCAAAATATAATATTATTTTTTTTAACTTGAATATTGTAACATCCTATAATTATCAATATATACAATTTTAAATATATTGAATATTGTCATAGAAATATATCATATGATCATAATGTATAGTAAATCACATATCAAACTCTAAAAGAGAGTAAATTACATATTACTAAATAAACATTATATAATCACATTCTTATCATTTAACTTAATCAGATAATATTATATAATTCAATGTTTACTTCAACACAAATTTATAGAATACTTTTGATTTTATTTTCAAAAGACATGTATTTGTTAACTTATCTTGTTTTATTTCACCTATATTTATATCAAGATAAAACCATTTTCCTTTTACATAGTATAAAAAATAGTAAATTCTATATTTACAATTTTGATCAACCACCAAAATTTCATACAGAATTTTTTTAATTTTTATAGTTAGACATCTTCCTTTGTATGAATCCTTTATATCAATAAGATGCTTGTAGAATTAAGATATTTCGTTAAGATCAACATCTCAATCCTTCATAACATAATATCAATGTAGTATTTTAAAAATCTCTATATTATCTACAAACCATACCACCAAACATATTTATACTATAAACTCATTTACATTACATGTAATTCAAGCATTACATTTTAAATTTCCAATCATCATGCAACTCAAATTAAACATTTATTTCTTTACAATAAAAACATATTATACTTAAAATCTTATTTTCTTAACGAGTGACCCCATTGCTCCACCCAGTAAATAAGCAAGAAAAAAAATTCTTCAAAAATAAGGAGAATAAACATGTTCCATACTTAATGAATAAAATCACTATAATTTTTTTTCAAAATCTTGTCTAAAGACACACTCTACTTTTCTAACTTTCATAAATTTATTCTCACTTAATAAATATGTCACTCATCGAGAAAAAAAGACTTTCTTTCTAAATTATATCATCACTAAACAAATAAAATATTTATAGAATGAGTCTATATAATTCATACCTATCGAATTACTCGTTTGGCCTATCCATCCTTCTGGACTTTTAATTCAAAACCACATTCGATAAGATAAAAATAAAATGTTATTTAACATGCCAAATCAGTACTATGATACATAAATAATTGCTAAGATAGGTTCTAACATGACTCTATACTATGTTGTAAATAAACTTTAAATCTAATTTAATCTGATAAAATTGACTTATAAAATAATATTTACATTTCATTTATATATTATAATTTGACTTTATCTCTAATTGAAATAAGATTTAAAAAAAAAAAATATCCTGCTCCTGTCAATGGTACTGTATTCGCTATTCCCATTTTGATTTTCCAAACTTTGACGTAGTACAGTGCTAAAAGGACATTAATTTACCAAGAACCTGCTCTTCACATGTCCCACCACTTTTAATAATGTCAAATATGACTTTAATGTATTCTCTTTTACGTCTATTTCGACCTTTTGCTCTATACACAATAAAACTTCATTCAATATTTTGCCTTTTCACATATTTAATATTTCTGTTCAATCATAAAATTGTTTAAAAATTTAATATCAAAATATAATAAATTAATATTGAAATTAAATATTTACATTTTGAACTAAGTAGATGTTTCACGTTTAGAAATAGTCACGTGTGATTATTTAACCAAAAATATTTAAATATATATACAATAAAAGAAGTAAAGTCTACTATTACCTTATTAAAATATATTATACATTAAAAAAAATTAAATTTGAATAAATTAAAATTTAAATATTCCTATCTAAACTCTTAATTCAAAAATTGAGAAATTTAAATGATTTATTAAAATGAAATATTTAAAAGTAAATAAATTTAAAATTAAAACAACAAACTTAATTTTTTGTATCTAGTGTAACTTTATATTTTTTCTTATTTAATAAATTTAACTGAATTTCATGAGACATGATAATATTTTAGCATCAGATTTTAAAATAAATTATAAATGTTTATAAATTTAAAATCCAATAATGAATGACACAATAATTTCAATAAAATTAATTGGAGATTAAAATAGATTTTTAATCATTTTAAAGTAAGTTTATGTTTAATTTAACTTTATAAAATTAATTTTAAAGGTGAAATTTCACCATTGTCATATTTTATTATTTTGTTACGTTACTTTTCAATGAATTACCTTGACATAATAGATCAACTAAGATTTGGTGAATTTAAGACATATCAGTCTTCTAGAAGATGTTTCATATCTAGTTATGAGATGATGAATAACTAAATATGAGTTCATTTACATTCATATATTCCATGTTTAGTTTGAGATGATGCGCACATAAACATGAATTTATTTTAATTCCTGTACATGATCCCGACATGTACATGATATTCAATGAGTTAACAACTTATTTTAATAAATTATAATATTTTTTTAGAAAAAAAAAAAGAATGATTAGTTATTTTTATTCTTTTACTAATACATTCTGATTTCTATTTTTCCAATAAATTTATTTAAAATAATAATGTTTATGTACTGAAAAATATATATTACATGAAATTACTTATGATAATTTAATAAATAAATTATAAATAAAATTATAAAAACTATTCTTAAATTTGATTTAAGTTTCTAAAAATTTTGAGTATATATATATATGATGCAGTCTTTTGTATTCATTAGCTTATCTTGTATTTATTGTACTTGGTACAAGAAGTGGAGGTGGAAGTGGAAGGAAACCAAACTTCCAAATCATTATATAGATTAGTTATATTAGTTTCTTATTATGTATATTTCTTTTGAAAATCGGCGAGTCCCAAGATGTTATTTGTGTAATGTATAGAGATAAGGTATATCATAGTTTAAGTATATAGCTTTGGTGGTACGTTACATATTTAATTTCATTCAAGAACAAGAAAATGTAAATGGCCTTCTTCATGGTCAACGAACCAAAACCACGCGTGACACTTTACGAACTAAAGCAACTAATCCATCTCCATCTTCACAACAAATGCATTAGGTGAAAGACCAACCAATAACAATTCAACAAAATTTCAATTTCTCAGTGTTTATCTCACTGGACTCAACTTAGACTAAAAGTTGTTTAACTTTTGAATTTGAGAGTTTGAGCTTTTTCACATGTGTAAAAGTGATATGAGAATGTAAATATTAGATATAAACGAGAAAGTAGAATATTGTATAAGACTGAAAAATATATTAATTTATTGCTTTAAAGTTTTAAATATAAAGTAATATCGATCTCTCGTATGGTTGAATTAATATTTTATTGGTGTTTGTGTCACTTAACGAATCTTCTCCATAGACCTATCAATATGGTGCACGCAAAGTTGGTAAATAAAGTATGAAAAAAACCAACTTTTGAAATTGAGACAAACATTTGTAGCCTTTAATGAAAACAGCCTCCATCTGGGATTGTTGTGATTGCCTTGGTCTGCGCTACCATTGCCCTCATCACATATATACATGATTTCATGTGAGAAACCTTCTGTTAACTGTTTCTTTGAATACATTTTCTTTTGGGTAACCTAAGCATGTTGCTGCACAGGGAAGAACACTTTCTACGTTCCTTTTGCTTTATGTAAAGTCATATACATACCTTTTGGAAAAAATGTTACTAGTAGTATATGGCTGTTGTGGAGTGAAGTTGGCTTGGCCCTCTTAAGATGCCTTATGAATTCATTATGTTAGATTTTGAGCAACAATCTCATTTCCATCATTGAGCATTCTATGGAAATGTACAGCTAGCAGCAGCTTATTGGTCTCTTTATTATTCCAACCGCCTAATAAGCTATTAAATGTTTGTCCTTATTCTAATTCGGCACTATGATCATCATGCTCTAAGCTTTTCCAATGTTTTTTCTTAGTTCTTTATGATTACGGCCTTTGACTAATGCTGCTATTACTCACTTTTTGCGGATTCTCGTTATACTGTCATGTTTGCTTTAATTTTTCTTCTTCGTATATGTAGATAGAATAGTAGATCGAAATACGAAGCTCATTCCACATCATATTGAAGAGTAAAATGTATGCCTTGGTGTTATCTCTGTCTAAATAATTTATGTGCTGCTTGGGATGAACTTTTCTTCAAGGCAATTATTGTGTCTGCTTTTCATGATCATGAACAGATAACTGTCATGGACAAATTCGTACCCGACTAGCTGGACTAGATTCTCACTCTTCCCGATGTTGCTTTCATTTAGGCTACAATTCTTGTTTTGTAGCTGTCACTTGCTTGCAGCTTTCTAAAACAATGGCTCTGTTTATTGCTAATATTTCAAAAAGGAGAAGGAAAATGTTTTTTTTTGCACCAGATCCACTGCTTGTAATTCAATTTTAAGAGTATTTTGGTTATTAAAAAAAAAGTTAAATTTTGTATTTGTAAAGAACGAAAGAGATTGAAAAAAAATAATGAATGTAAAGTATGTGTAAAAATTTGTTAAGTGTGAAATAATAGTACTATGATGATAAATAACTATATGTTGTCTTATCTGTGTAAAAAATTATTAAAATTTGTATTATATGTGTTCCTTTATTCCCTCATAAATCTCTGCTAGCTGATGCTTTAAATTGTGGTCTACAATCTGCAATCCCGTTATGGCTACAGCAATCAGCGATATTTATCTGTAATTTTCTTGCAGTATGAAGCATGAAGCAACCGCAATTGAAAACAATGGCTGTGCCTGTGCGTATTAACTGCACAAAAAAACTGAAATGAAAAGAAAAATCCAAGAAATAGAGGTATCATATGATGGCAACAGTTCAGTGGTGAATAGAACAAGAGATTAACAAGTACCACCAGGAAAAACTGATCAGCGCTAGCTTCTGTTGAGTGGTGCGTAACCACTTAATTATTGCTGCAGCACCAAGTTCCGTATCTTGCTTTATCTTTTTCTGCATAATCCTTAGTAAGCCTTAATTACCATTTCCTAGTCACTTTCAATGTCCAAACCAGCACTAACTTTTCTAATTGCTGTCCCTTCTGTTGAGAATCTAAATCTAAATCTAAGTTTGGATAGAAATAAAAAAATAGAGTCATGTAAAAGGACGAAGACCCATTAACCCATTGTCTTAAGGTTTTGGATAGAGAGTAGTGTTATCTTTTATGTGGTTAGACTCAAATTTTATTGGTGTTAAGTGGGAGGAACTGCATTCAGAACTCTTGGTATAGTGAAGCATGTGGATGCTAAAAATGTCACAATTCTTGATCAGTCTCCATTCCAACTGGTCAAGGCCAGCAACTCCTGAAAGAATGCAAGATAGTTGAGGGTGATGCGTCAGATCTTCCATTTCCAACTGATTATGCTGATCGATATATTACTGCTCGAAAGTTATATGTGGTGACACAAAAGAATTTTGTTACTGCATCACTCACACTTACTATGCTGCAATTAAGATTTGGGGTTTGGTTATTTTGTCTTGAGTGTTAGTGAGATAACTTTACTGTTTTCCTTTATGTGCACGATGACAATAAGGACGCATACAGAGTGCTGATAATAGGAGGCAAAACTTGTATTATAGGTCCAATATACACAACTTTTGGTTTTCTACATTATTTTCAGACTTGAGGAAGAGAATATTGAATGGTTTCAAAAAGCTTGTGTTGTGCATCGCAGCTACTTTTTAGCAGTTCAGACTTTAAAGCATTATTTAATAAGGGAATCAACTTGATTTTCTCAACGAAGATTGTGTGCTAGTGACTTAGATGCGTTTGGATAAACACTATCTGATGTTTATTTAACAAACTCTTGTTACCTTATAAACCTTATCAAGAACCTCATAAAAAAGCTCTTTGCCAACAAACTCTTCTAAATATCACCTTATATCAGTGTACAATGAAGGTCAATGTTCATCAATAAACGTAATAATATACTTTATTTGGAAGCTTGTTTTTCCTACCTTTTATGTTCAGTGCAATATTGAAGTGTGGCTTTGCATATGCTTGTCTTTAGTAGACATATAGACCATGTGCTAGACTGCCTCAGCATTCGTGAGCTATGTATGGAGGAGTCAACAAAATATTGTGCTCCTTTGGCTCATTTTCCTATGGATAAGACTGATGACAGAGTATTGGTTGCATGAAAAACGATTATTTTAACTAAGTTATATTGGATTATTAGTTTAACATATTGGAGTATTGGTGAACTACAACATGAGAACATTTTTTATGAGTTGTTTTTTAGTGTTTATTTACGAGGTATTAAAAATACTGTTCAGTTCAGAAGCACATTAGCTTTTGCCGGATTCAATTGTTAAAAAACTTGAATCCCTTTCATCGTTATTAGTGTAAACCATGAATTTAATTTGTTAGGAGAACCGTTCAGGTGATAGACATCTACACTTATCTGCGTACACCTTTTATTTTTTCTTTCTTTAAATATTTTAATTAGTCCGTATCATGTGACCCAAAGTCTTTACTTAGAGAGACTCTTCCATTTCAAGATCAAATTCTCTATAAAAACAAAGAACACCTTTATATATATATATATATATATATATATATAAATATATATATATATATATATATATATATATATATATATATATATATATATATCATTTAAATGCATAATTCGTTTTGTACCAAAAGAGGAAATAGTTTTTAAAATTCTCCCTTAGTTTTAGAGTAATATTTGGTCTTGGTTATATTTGGTTTAGCTTAAATTCATTAACATGATTTTAGTTTTGTACCACATAAATTTCGTTATTGTAAGTTTAATGCAATCTTTCATTGCATAAAAAGAAATCCAATATACTGAGAAAATAAGTGGGGCGTATAATAAGCCGGAGTTACATAGTAGCAGAAACTGGCGACTACACAGAAGGTGCACTTATGTAGTACAGAAGCTTCTAGTTATCCAAGAAATCTAGGATGTTCATAAAGTTTTCAAACCAAACAATAGCATAGCATGAATAATTTTGTGATATCAAATACTTCCATCAAACAAATGCTGTCACGCATACAGAGCATACGTCGTGCAAATGAGAAAATTTTTCAAATTACAACATGAATGATCAAAATTGTTTTAAAGAGCTCTTCGGATCTTTAAACCAGCAATTCGAGTAACGTGATTAAAATTCACTCCTTTCACGTATTCCTCTCACCTGAATAATAAACTTGATTGAGAATTAACAACGTGTCGTGTCTTAATCAGATTATTGAATAACCTTTCTCTTCATATCATAGCAAATCAAACACATTATCTTTGCTTGACTCTTTGAAGTATAAATGATACATAAGAGTTTTGTCCCTCGTCATATAAATTCAATACATGAAAAATGAATATCTCAGGATTCCCGCAGCCCTACATCATGTTGGGGCTTTGCCAGTTACTCGCTGGGCAATCCATCCAAGACCATCATAGAGCCCTTCTCCAGTGAGGGCACAACAAGCCTGTATATGCCAATCATGATCCTTGATACTGTGAAGAGATAATGCATCAGTGATCTCAGCAGGAGTCATAGCATCCTTGATATCTTGTTTATTAGCAAAGACAAGAACGACAGAATGTTGCAAATCTTCGTGCCCCAGCAACCTAAAAAGTTCATCCTTCATCACAGAGATCCTGGCTCTATCACTGCTGTCTATCACCGCAATAACAGCATGAGTTCCTCGGTAATATGTTGCCCATGATGTCCTCAGTCTTTCTTGTCCACCAAGATCCCAGACCTGAAATGAATGACAACGTGGAGTAAGTAATGCTTCAACCTACCCAGTAGTAAAAATTAGAATACTCAACAAAATGTAGTTTAAAACCATTAATGTGGATTGCTATCAAAACCATATCCATCCTTTCACCAGGAAGGAAAGAAGATAGCAAAGGTTTAAAATGATGGCCCGCGCAAAAACCAAAAGAAGTGGAAATAAATGCTATTGCACTCCCCCCCTCCCAAACACTTGTTACAAAGACAAAGCAAAGACTACGTTAATTTATGTGATTATCCAGTGTTTATAAAGAAACAACTAGCGTCCTTAATCATCAAATTCCAAATTGTGGTTGGAGTTTGTAAAGAATCAAAACAGTCAAGCATCAGCCAGCATTTGGAAAAATGTTGACATCCATAAAAGCTATTTCAGTGGACGCAAACACATGGCGCTCATAAAGAAACAACTAGCCTCCTTAATCATCAAATGCCGAATTGTAGTTGGAGCTTGTAAAGAATCAAAGCAGCCAAGCATCAGCCAGCATTTGGAAAAATGTTGACATCCATAAGCTATTTCAGTGGACATAAACACATGTTGTTCACTGTCCCAACACTTACAGCAAAATAGTAAGCACTCAATTTTGCCCTTCAAACCACATTTTTGACATGTCACTTTCGCAGTGAAAAGCAAAACCCTTCACTCCACAATTCAATATAAGTATGTTACTTTAAGCCTTCGTTTAAATGGTGTGAAAGGAAGTGGAGTGAGAAAAAGAAAGAGAATTAGAGGAAAGTAAGGTTATTTGGATGAGTTGAAAGAAAGTGGAAATGAAATGAGTGAAAATGTAAGATGATTTTATTTGCCATTAATAATTTTATTTATTATTTTTAATATTATTTTTTAATTACTTACTGTTCAAAAGTGAAAAAAACACCCATTTTCAGTTAAGGATGTCTCATAATCAATTATGCATACAGAATACACTTTCTGTTTTAGTAACATAATTGTTTATGTATGCAACAAAATCATAATCGATTAAACATAGTCTATTATGTTGCATTTTCGCCTAAAGTGAAGGTTCTCACTTTTTCTTTCTCTCTCATGGCCACCTCTAATGTGGCTATCCCTACAAATCTCTTCAATCCGCAGAGAGCTAAAGCAAGGGGGGCTACAACTCTTTCTTTTCAAATACCTTAAAATCGGCTTAAACAAACTCAACTCATCCTCTCGAATCCGTTTAAATCCATCCTTAATAATAGTATTCCTTGCATGTAAGCCTAGTGTAATAGCCTTTATATGTCAACATCAAGAAGGGTTGGCAAGTTTAATGGCGGAAAATGAGAATGCTACAACAAATGAGAGGTCACTCAAGAAAAGATTGAGAATGAGCACAATCAATAGAGAGAAAGTAGAGACCTCCCAGAGCAGAAAAATTGGTAAAATTTTGTCTTTGATGGTTTGGACATATGAGGAGGCAGTTGACCGCTCATGCAAGATAACCCAATACTCATAGTGTAATAGCCTTTATATGTCAACATCAAGAAGGGTTGGCAAGTTTAATGGCGGAAAATGAGAATGCTACAACGAATGAGAGGTCACTCAAGACAAGATTGAGAATGAGCACAATCAATAGAGAGAAAGTACAGAGACCTCCCAGAGCAGAAAAATTGGTAAAACTTTGTCTTTGATGGGTTGGGTACACGAGGAGGCAGTTGACCGCTCATGCAAGATAACCCAATGCTTAAAGGTATGAAGAAATTTACAAATCAAACCATTGGGATACATTTAGAGGTAAATTGCCTGTCTTTCCACTAAATAATGACAGAACTTTATGGTGCAAGCCAACTCAATGCAATGGGAGAAGGCTTAGTTGTTGTTGATGTTGTATAATTACACACCTATGAGTGATTTTTATCAAACATTCTTTTTTAACAAAATAATTTCAAAATTACTTTTAACAAAATCAATTTTACAAAATCTAGGGCATTCAAAATCAAGTTTGGAAGACACATCTCACCCAAACACATTAGAAATAGAAGCAAGACAAAGTTGTATGTCTGGTCCAAGGACACCGAATCATATGGAACACTAACAGTCATTGTGGTGAAGTCAAATGGCTAATTTTTGAAATTTTTCTATTATAGTTGAATCCTCTAGATAATTAAATTGGAGTGCTGGCAAATTTATCTACTTAGAGCCTATGATTTACTAATAAGATTAATAACAAAGTAAGCAGGGACAAGCCCTCATACACAAATACATATATTAGGCAACAACAAAGATAACATGAAACCCTCCTAGCAAGATCAACACGATGAAACAAAATGCATGAATAAAATAAACAAGTGTTAGGTGAACGGACCTCAAATCGTATATTCTTGTAAACGAGCTCTTCGACGTTGCTACCAACAGTAGGATTGGTAGTTACAACCTCACCCAGATGCAATTTGTAAAGGGTCGTGGTTTTTCCAGCGTTATCTAATCCAACAACAACAATCTTATACTCTTTTGCAGGGAATAACATGAACCAGAACCTCGACATCAATGCCCCCATCCTCTATGTACTTCTTAAAGAAATCCTATACAATCAACAGACAAACCCGGGAACACGAAGTGTCTGAAAATCAGATTTTCGATCAAACTTGCGTTGGGTCAATTACACAGTAAACAGATCGATATAACGTGCAAAATACATTAACTATCAAAGAACGAAGAGATCGAACCTGGCACTGCTCTTTACAAGAAGAATCGGAGTCTGTGAAAGAAAGGGAAATTGAAATCGTGAGAGCCCCAACTTCGAATTTTCAATTTTGTTTTGTATTTTTTTTTTTTACTTTTCAAGAATGGAAGTAAAGAAAACAAACAATTAAAAAAGGCTTCCCGTAATAGATGTCAGTGGCCGCACACGCCAAGCAATTATTTTAATAAAAAAAAAATGTAATTGTTTTCAAGAATTGTTATTTCTTTTTGTTACAAACAAAAGCTCATTCCTTCCAAAGTTATCACTTATCTTCTATTAAAATAGGAAAATCATATTTTTGACAATACTGAAGATTGCAAATTTTTTGACATCAATCACATTCTTATTGGTCAACTTTTAAGAAAATAAAATTTACGTTATAGATGTTAAAAATTTCTCATCCGTCAAAGTATATTTTTTATTAAAATAATATCACTTATCAAGTTTTTATAATATTGTTCTATCAAATTTGTCAACCACAATTTCTGTGGTAAAGTTTAAAACATAAAATTGCACACAACCCTCTCTTATCATAATATACTAACTTTATTCTCTCTATATAGTTTAATTGTGTTATTTTTTTCTTTAACTTGTTTTAAAATATTAAAAAATACATTTACTATTCTATTTTTAGCTATATATATATATAACATACATTTTTATGGTCAATATTTTATAATATAATATTTTTTTATTAGATTCCTAAAATAATATATCATAATATAATAAATGATTTTAATATGTAATATTTAATTATTTTTAAGCAACAAATAGAGCATCACATCATCAAAGGGAGTATAGAGACTCGATTATAAGACTCAATTCTCCATCGTATTTCTCATTTGCTATTTTTCTAATATAATTTTTTACTCTCATAAGACTATGATAATTTATCACCACAGTCAATTTTTAATTTATTAAGATGATTTTTTAATAAGAAAAACGGTAAAGTTCTTACAGATGTATAAATAGATAATAGCTATACATGATTCTGACAATATAAAAATTTAAGATTGAAACACTCGTACTAAAATGAGGTTATATTTAGTAATTAATAATTATATGTAAAATAAGAAAGCCTACTCTTTCATTTGAATTAGGTTAATAATATAAGCCAAACTTTATTTGTTAGGTTTTCTCACGTCTTTTAGTGAATTTTGTTTAAAGGTAAAATAGGAATTGTATATGAAATAATTTTAATGATTATATATATATATATATATATATATATATATATATATATATGTATGTATATATATTAATCTAATTAATATAACATTATAACTAAAGACATATATTTATAAAAGGTTAATTGTGTAGATATTATAAATTGTATTTTTAATTCGTTGAAGAGTTAAATTAAAAATATTTAAAATTATGAATGTAATTGTAAAAATTACATAAAAGAATTATGATTCCTATCTATAGAGATATAATTAATTATTTCTATTTGTTTATTTTCGTCTCGATTAGAAAAAAGAAAAAATCAACCAAAAAAATATAAAATGCTTTACATTTGAAAAATCGGATCTCATTACTTTCCTTATTTCCGATTCTGTATATATTATTTTTTTTATCTCAAAGAGTAGTTTTGATTGTGATATATATATATATATATATATATATATATATATATATATATATATATATATATATATTTCTTATGATTTAGTTGGATTATACGAAGGCATGATCAACTTCACGTTATTTTTTGTTGCTGGTATTCTTATTGCATGAAGTAAAATACAAAATGAATTTTCTCATTGAAGTGCAAAAGCAAAGTTTAATTTGTGAATGTTAATGATTAAGATTTCTTTTACAAGATCTTGGACACCCATCCATATATATAACTTATAATATGAAATAATAAAATAAAGTCGTCTATGATAGTTTACAGTTCACTGCATGATTAAACAAATATGTTTTTTTATAAGGAACTTATACAAAAACTGCGGAGTTTATTAAC
This sequence comes from Vigna mungo, assembly GCA_036885675.1. Taxonomy (NCBI): domain Eukaryota; kingdom Viridiplantae; phylum Streptophyta; class Magnoliopsida; order Fabales; family Fabaceae; genus Vigna; species Vigna mungo. The sequence continues at coordinate 38,236,193 of CP144692.1, read as the reverse complement.
AAAGATAAACTGAAATAAAGTATTTTTAAAATATTTAATTTAATTGAAAATGTGATATTTATATATACCCATTTTATGAAAGAAGATTGAGATTCTCCTGCCTTTTATTTTTCCTGTAAAATAATATTATATGAATCGTGTCATATTTTTTTAAATTTGTATAATTGTCAAATATTACACTTTCTTCATTATTCTAATTAGCTACGCATAATTTATGTTTGATGCCCACAAGACAAAATTAGAAGGTGGAATATTAATGTAAATTACAGTATCAGATGTCAATTTCTCTTTAAAATTATATACAACATTGTAAAAATTTAATTTTTATATAAATTGTGAAAATAATAAAAATAGGAATACATTACTAAGTAATAAAATAACACAATACTATTATGTTAGCACTTCAAATAATATTTTATTAATATCTATATAAGAGCCCTCAGATTTGATCACCATTAGAATGACTGTTTTATGCTTTACAGCCATTCTCCAGCTATGGCAATATATATATATATATATATATATGATATATGGAATCTAACTTCTGAATTGTGTTCGTTTAGGTATTTTTTTTTTTGAATCTGATCTATGCTAGTTCTTTCCTTTTTCATTGTCTTTCAGACGTTATTATCCTATCTTCATTGGCATAAATTTCACTAATCATTTCTTGGAAACATAATTAAATTCTTATATACATTGAATATATCTGGCTTGCTGTTCTACTAGCTAGTTTCATGTATGCAAGTTGTACATTTTTCTAAGATACCATCGATAATCAAAAAATAAATCTCAGTGACATATCTTGAAGTTTTGAAATTCCAGACATATGATAAAAAAAATTATACGACTAATGTCCCATATCTTCTGACTATAAGACAATTCCCTCATTTTTTAAAAGTTGTATATTTTAGGTACACCCATTTGTACAAATATTTCTTTATAGCTTATCCGCAAAAAACCAATGTCAAAAGCTGTCACTGAAATTTCCAAAAAATAAGTTTGGAAGGTTTGATGGTGAAAGATAGTTATAAACAATATTGAGAAAAAAATATTCATTTTATATGTCGTAAGGTTTTTACTATATTAATTATTATTATTTTAATAAAAAATCCGTATCAATATAAAGACAGAAAAAAAAAGAGAATATAAATTAATGTGTAGTTTATTATTATCATTGTTTTTATAAGACTGAGTTAGGATTTACTTATAAGTGAACCATCTTAATTTTTCATTAGTTATCCTTGATTGGGACAATGTTGTTAGTGTAGATATTCAAGTCACATCTTATCTTTTATTCATTCAATGGTAAATTACTATTAAAGAATTATATTATATCCCGTTGTAGTAAAAATAAAATTGAGAACTTAATATTATTGTTAAAAATTGTAACCTATTTATAACTATAGACTACGATAGACTATGGTTATTAAAAAAATTGTATTATATTCAGGATTATAGACTATGGTTCCTTTAATAATTATAGTTTATAGTCATGAATATGTCATGGTTTTTTCATGAACCATAGTCATATATGAAATTGTTTTAATACAAGTATTTTCATTTAAGTAATTCTACACTATTATACAACTTAAAAAATGAAAAATAAACAACGATTTAGCAGCACTAGATACACTGATAAACCAAAAACAAGCAACACAAAAAGATCTAGTTTTCATCACTATTACTGATTTTGAAAAATTCACTAAAAATATTTAGAAATTGATTTTTGAGTCAAAATTATGTCTTACTTATACTATTGTATAACTGTATATTTGTTTGTAGAGTGTGTACATTACACGTATTTTCCACAGGCTTTGTTTTGACAAGATTTGATGGAAAAAAAAAGTTTGAAATGATCATAGCTTTTGTTGTAAACCTCGGATGAAGATATGTTAAACTCCAACGTTTTTAGAAATTGTGTTTCCCTTCCAATAGTCATTAATTGAAGGAGGTTGGCAGTCCAACATTCTCAAAATTTCATCGTTTACTATCTCTTATAGCTTTTTAGTATTTTTGCTTTATTTTTTCTTTATTTCATACATTTATTTCACTTACCTATACTTTTGAGAAAATTTTAAAATCTTGTGATGTTTTCTACGTATTAATTATAGATTTTTTATTCTTTTACCTTTTATATTTGTCCTACTTTCATGTATACTGTAAGGATTGAGAAATTTAGACAAAAGAGAGAGTTATAGGTGGCATCTTGTGAGTGGAAGAATATTAATAAAACAAAAACTCTTGAAACATAAACCAGCCATTTCCAAACTCAATTTTCAGAAACGTGAATTCTTTCTCAAAAGCTAACTTCCTTCTTCTTCTCTTCCTTCCATTTTACTGTCACCAATTTCCTCCACTGATCCAATATGTTCCAACAACAGAAAACAACTAGGAGCTCCAGTGTTTCAAGCTTCAACACCATCAATTCATCATCTTGTTCTTTGACCGGTAAGTTCATCTTCTTCCTCTATGCTTCTTAAATTGGGGACTCATGCATCAATTTCAGATTGCATGTTTTCTTGACACAATTTTTCTTCAATTTCCCTTCGATTCCAGTTTTTTTTTAAAAAAAAACTGTTCTGCTCACAAAATTCTGATCCTTAGGGTTGGGGCAGAATTCTAAAAAAAAAAAAATTGGGGAACCTTGGTAGCAAGCTTTGAGCTGTTCTGTACAAAGCCAGGTAAGGGAAGCTAGGATTATTTGTTTTTGTGAATTAAAGAACAAAAAATATGTTTATGTTGCTTGGGTTAGAAATCTATTGACTAATGCATGTGAAAAATGAATGATACTATGGACTGATAATTGTACTGATTTGATGAATGCGTATTCTGTTATAATGTGTGAGTATCCTGGAATTGGGTAAATTCTGATTAAAGGGTATTAGGTGTGTTCCTGTTCAGAAATTTGAATTTATATAAATAAGATTAGTATGTGGGAATTGTGTATAAGCTGTAGTGGAATAGGTTGGGAGGATTTTGTAATATAAGCCATAGTTACTTACAGTAGTGAGTGAAAGTAAGGAAGTAGGGTAGGGATATTTTGAGTTAAGGGTCTTGATCTGAATTGGACCATTGTGGTAGCTTAGACAAGTCTTGTTAGACTTGTTAGTAACATTTAAATGACTAAAATAAGCCTAGGAGTAGTAAACCAGAATCTATGTCTCTAAGTTTGGAAAAGAGGAGAATTTGATCTTAATTCATTGCATAACTATTAGAGAAGTGTGTTAGGAACAAGTATGATCCATCAAACAAGTCCAAAATCAACCATAGTACATGTTAGAAGTATTAGAAATTCATAAATTGGCTTAGAACCAAAAATAGGTGGATGAGTTGCACGAAAATCTGCAGAATTCAATTCTGCAGAATTTACAGATTCGCTGAGCGAATCTGCTTGCACAGCGAGGGCCTTCATGTTTGGCCATTTTCGCACAGCGAGCCTTCTCAGCTAGCGAGAGGCTCCAGTTTTCTCATTTCGCTAGGCGAGTCTTCTCGCACAGCGAGAGACCCCTGGCAGAGAGCCATGTTTTGGTATTTTCTTCATTTTCTTCTTGACCTATGCATCATGTATGATTAGTAACTTACATTGTATGAATTCTCTAAGTATGGTATGGATTAAGTAAGTCAGAATTTCATAGAATTAAACCAATCTAACATCAAAATGTCAAAATCTTAAGAGATCAAAGTAAGTTAAGTTTGGTATTGATTGATAATTGATTCAAAAGAGTAAAGTACATCTCTTGGTGAGATCTAAGTATGTTTCTGGAATGAATATAGGTAGCTCAGTCTTGGGGGTTGCCTTAAAGCTCTAATGACTAGTTAACCTCACTTAGAGAAGATTAGTTCATGTGGTGAAGAGCAGTAGGGGGTCCTAGTCTTGGTTGTCTCCATTTTATATGGGCCAAGGTGAGTGATAACGGACCAACCTTGTGTGTGGTAGGGTGGAACCCATTGGCAATGGCTTTGCAAAGCAGTAGAGGCCACCACAAGTGCATAACCCGCCATAGCTCGATATTCATTCTGGGTTCGAACGAGTCTAAGTCTAACACTATTTAATAAAACAACAATTATAACTTAAATAAATTGTTCTTCCTTGCTTGTTGTATCGTATATCTCTTTTACTATGTTTAATTGTAATTGAATTGTTTTCATTGAATTCTAGCTTACCCTTGCATGTGTGTTGTCTGTTTTGTTTGTGATTATTTCTTCTGCGATGATCATTCAAATATGGATGTGAGCAGAGGTAGGAGATGTTTCAGAGGCCCCGTTGGAGCAGCTGCTAAATACTCCAGATATTCCAGATACTGTTGCTGATAGAGTAGAGTAGTATAGATTAGTTCTTTTCTATTGTATATATATATTTAGCTATATCTCCTTTCGTATCATTTTGAAAGACTCTATACTATATGTAGAGCTTATATCTCATTTTGGATGAGTGTATTATATACTTTTCATCTGACTTTCACTCTTAACTGCTTTACTTTATTACGCATGTTACATTCCAATTGATATGAAATTATACACATATTTTTAGGATGTTACATATACAACATTTAGAGTTTAAGGTTTTTGTATATAACATTTAGGATTAGGGTTCATTATCCTCTAAAATTATCATGATGATAATACAACAAAAAATAAATCAAATAAATACTTTCATGTATACAACATTTAGGGTTTAGGATTTGTATACAACATTTAGGATTTAGGTTCATCATCCTAAAAAATTATCTTAATACAACAAAAAATAAATCATTTTTTTTATAACCGATTTTATTAATCTTTAACAGGAAAAAGTTAATGACATTTTACTTGATTAATAATTTAATTCGTCTTATTTTCTATGCTAAAAAGATGAATTTCTTGTTAATATGATTATTTACATTAAAAACTTAAATTTTAGTTTTGATTTAATTATTGATAATAAAAAATACGAAGGAACGAAAGATATATAAGTAAATTATTTTAGTTTTCTTAAAATATTGATCAAGATCTGTTTTCTTCATCCTAGTGAAGACATCATTCGGTATGAAAATTTCATAATCAAAACAAAACTTAAAAAGTAAGACTGAAGTATAAGATGATTCATAAAATAGTATGTTAAAGTATTTATTATAGATTAAAATATATTTATAGATTTATTATTTTATATTTAATACATCTTGTGTGCTTTTAATGTATTTTTCTTTTGTCAATTGAAAAAAGAGAGGATAAATCTTAGTTATAAAATTTGGTGAAAAGATTAAGATCATTCTATTCCATCTTAGTTATGTCAGATTTATCGTCCACAATAACTTATTAGATAGCTTACCGATGGGATTAATAAAAAGTATAATTTTGAATGGATAAAAAAATATTTAAAAGAGTCTGACCGTCATATTCATTGACCGAAATGAATATATTCCTTTATATAAAGTGAGTCTATATATAACACATTGCCGCGTTAAGTTGACACATAAGGTGGAACCCACCTCCTCTGGTAAGACAAATAAACAATGAAAAGATTATTTTCAAGGTAAAATGTCAAAAAGCACTTATAAAGCAGTCTTAACAAAATGAAAACCACACGAATCATTGTCCTTTAAAAACGGTGTTAATGAACAGTGTAAGATTAGGAAACAATTTCACCCATCCATATTCAAAGTTTAGAAATGAGAGAATTTGAAGAAAAAGCAGGTTGAAGAGAGAACCTAGTCGAACACATTCTTCACACGTACAATTATTATTATTTATTTGTTTTGAAAAAAAAGTACATAAGAACGCGTATGTGTGTTTGTTCTCATTCCTAAAGCGTGTTGACACTGTCATCTCCATTACCCATATGAGAAGGAAGAGAGAAAATTAAAATGTACAAGCAAACGAAGCAGCGTGGTGTTTGGGTGGGAAATTGATGAGGACGCAGACTCTACACTCCTCCCCATACTTCATACTCTCTACCCTTTCAACTTTCAATTAAGCTCTTTTCTTTTGTCCCCTAAACACCAAACCCTTCCAGCTGTCAATATTTTCACTGCATTATATTAATCAAATAAATATCATTACTTATTATAAAATCATTCACTGCATTTAAATCATCCTGCCCCACCACCACCACCACCACCCCCATTTATCTACTAACAATTCCACCTTAATGCCACAAGTATAACAACAAAATGCAGCCATTAAAACTTTTTTTGACTTGGTAAATTCAAATTTTTAAACAAATCTTCCAAGACTAGCTACCATCACTCAACTTCTACATATACCCCAGCTAAGATTGAGCTATACTCAACAATACAACTCTCTCTCTCTCTCCCTTCTCTCTATCTCTCTTTCTCTTTTTCTTGTTCAAGTTTGAAAAACAAATACACCATGACTATGACAGATGTCTTGAGTGAAGAACAGATTGTTGATTTTAAGGAGGCTTTTGGGTTGTTTGACAAAGATGGAGATGGTGAGCAAAATTTCTCCTTTTTTGGTTGTTTCTATAATTTTCATAAAATGGTATCTTTTTAGTTTTATTCACTTGAATTTATCTAGATTGATAGAATTCTTGTCAGTGTCTTATGTTGTGATCAATTGTGTGCATCTTAGGCTGCATTACTGTGGAAGAACTGGCCACTGTCATTCGGTCATTGGATCAGAACCCCACAGAAGAAGAGCTCCAAGATATGATTAGTGAGGTCGATGCAGATGGCAATGGAACCATTGAATTTGACGAGTTCTTGAGCTTGATGGCCAAGAAAGTGAAAGTAAATTGAGTTCTGTTTGTTCCATTCATTTCAACAATTCCTATTCAGTTTATATTTTATTTTGTGTGGCCAAAGCTTCATCTCCTTTTTCTTTGTACAATAATCAAAGACTAATTTGGGTGCTGTGTTCTTTCTCACTTAGGACACTGATGCAGAAGAAGAGCTCAAAGAGGCTTTCAAGGTTTTTGACAAAGATCAAAATGGCTATATATCAGCTAGTGAGGTATTCATTTATTTATTTTTCTGTTGTATTGGTTTTCTTTGTCGTTGGAAAATCTCCATTATCATCCACATCATAGATTTCTAAAAATTTCGATAAAGTTTTCTGCTGAGATGAACAATGTAGGTGGACCAATATATAAGTTGCAAATTTAGTTTACAGCTCTTTTCCTTGAAAGAGTTAAAGCTCTTTACATTTTTCTTTTTACCTTAATAATTATAGAGAAAGTTTTCAACTTTTTTATTCAATCTTTTAAATATACAAGTCTAAATTTTAATAATGAAAAAGCTCGCTATTTTCAATGAAAGTTTTTGATATTCCACATTTAAAATAATATAATGTTAGTATTATCGAGACTCAAGAGACATGGAAAGTTTTGTAATTTATATAGGTAAAATCATAACAACTAGGACAGTAGACCGTACTTCCGCATGCAATGAATATCAATTGCTTGATTAAAAAATGCATTGGGTTTGACATTTGGGTGTTGTAGAGAATCTTTTTTCCTTTTGTTTTCTCTCACTGTAAGTATAGATAAGTTATACACACATGTAGGTACTACTATATGATAACGGTGAAAAGATTTATATCTGTTTCTGGGTTGTGCAGTTGAGACACGTAATGATCAACCTAGGAGAAAAACTGACTGATGAGGAAGTGGAGCAGATGATTAAAGAAGCAGATTTGGACGGTGATGGCCAAGTTAACTATGATGAATTTGTCAAGATGATGATGACAGTTAGATGAAGCATTCACCTAAAATTGAATTGGATAAATTATTATTATTCAAATTTCATTGGCTTCCAATCTTCCTCCCAGGAAATAATGTGTGGTTATTATTGTTTCTTTGTTGTATTGTATTGTATTGTACTTAGCAATGACCAAGTAGTAAAATGGCTAGTCAACCCCCCAATGGATTTGATCCATTCCAACTCAAAATTAAATTAATATTCTTGTAATTTTGGTTCAATATTCTGTGATCCCAGGGTAAGAAAGCCTTAATTGGTTCATATTTACCATTAGATATGTATGACTTTTACCAAGTGACATAGGTCTCAGTTTATATCAAGTGGTAGTTTGTTGCATCGTGGAGTTTGAAACTTTCTTCCTTCTGTAGCATGGAAGAAATTATCTGAAACATGTGACTTGGAAAATGGACCTACACGTATGTTAATGCTACATTAAATTTATAACAAAGAAATTAAGGTTTGATTACTTTTTCCCCATAATCTAACTTGGAGGAAACTTATACATTGACTACGGATTATCTTCTACCACACTACTCTGCATATGATTTCAGACCAAAAAACTATTCCTTGAATTTGACCACAAGTTCAAGCATTGTTAGAAATATTCATTCTCAGTCTATCATTTTATTGACTTCGAGGAATTGCACACTTATTCTTTTTCATCTTTATGTAGTGAAGTATGATATAAACAATTATTCTGAATTTTTATTCACACACAGACAAAGCAAAGTCAGGTTCTTACAACCTTATTGACAGGACTAGGTAAGTAAATGGCCTACGATATCATATTTCATCAATCAGAGAATGATGTATGCACTTACAAAATCAGTAAAAAGTACTAGATTGACAAGTTTAAGATTTCTAAAAACCTTTTTGTGGAGATATGGACTATTAATCTTTTGTTGATTCTTGCTGCAGCTCAAAGCTCACAGTATTTTTTTAGTTAGTGAAATTCAATGTTCTTGGTTTCGGATGTTGCAGAAACATTAAGCCATAATAGTACCTCCGTTTCACAGTAAAATACAGGGAAGGCACAGCTCATGGAATGCAATGATGTCTAACTATTGAAACTTTGGAGTCCTTTAGTTGAATACTTGAACATAGACTGAAAATAGAAAGAAACTACTCTACTGTGCTTGTTTGATTTTTTCTCCTGTTTTGTGATTTTGTGTAGGTGACTGGAAGACTTTTGGCCTTGTTCACTTTTCTGTTTGTGACTGTTTAACAAAGAACTAGACCTCTGTATCATGATTTGTACTGAACATACGAGAATTGCAATGTTCTAACCATTTTAGTTCTGAGAGCTTTTTTTAATTTAATTTTGTAACTATACATGCAAACTTGCATTCCTTCTGAAAGTTTTAAAAACTAAAAATAGTAGAGGAGAGTATCTATTTAAATAAACAGACGACCGTCACGTGTTAACAATTTTTTTTAACAATTTTTTAACTATAAATTATCTATCACTATTTTATTAATCTGTATATTAAAATGTACCAATAACAAATTATCACATAATCAGTTATAAAAAAGTTGTAAAAAAAGTTAGGTAAAAAACCTTTTTGTCCTAGTTTTGGTTGGTAATATTCGAAATGGTCCTGTTTTATTTTTTTGTTCAATATAGTCTTAAATAAGATCATTTGTGTTCAATTTAATCCTTTTTACAAACTCCGTGAATCACAAACAAAGATTAAATTGAACATAAATTACGTTCTTTAGGACTATATTGAACAGAAAAAGGACTAAATTAAACATAACTTACATGATTACATTGAATAGAAAAATAAAATTGGAACCATTTCGAATATTCCTAACCAAAAGTAGGACAAAAAAAGGTATTTTACAAAAAAGTTATTAAAAAAACATTTTTCTAAAAGGAGTGTGAAAGGTAAAGACCTGTTTTTATTATGATGTTATAGAATTTTTTTGTTTATTATATTAATAATAATAATAATATTTATTAAATGTATTTCTTTTAGTGTTCATATTTGTTTTTTAATTTTACTCTTTAAATAATTTTTTAAAGTAAAATAACTATTTTACTAATTTTATCCTTTAAATATTTTTTAAAAGAATTTAATTAATTTTTTAATTTGACCCTTTAAACTTAAATACATTTTTAATTAGGCGTCCACATTTGTTTATCAATTTTACTCTTTAAATATTTTTCTTTTAAATTAAAATAATTATTTTACCAATTTTATCTTTTAAATGACTTTTTCTTAAATTTAATTGTTTTTCAATTTAAGAATTTTTTTAAAACTTAAATACTTTTTAATTAAAAGTTATCTACAATAAATAAAACTTATTCATAATAAAATTATTTATATTTCATTTTATAAATATAATAATAATAATAGTAACAATCTATACCAAAGAGATGCAGTTTTTTGGTATACACCATTTTGAATTTTGTCTTTGACAACTATTGTTTTAATTTTATTTTTATATTTTAAATTTTTTAAATGTCTAATATTAAAACTGAATCATATAAATTTTTCTTAAGTTAATTAATACTTTGTATATTAGACATACAAAAAATCAGGAACAATGTAGGTTACACTACTCCTTCCATGACAACAATTAAAATTGTCAAATGATGTTACAATAATTTTTATTTTAATAATGGAATCAGAAGCAACTCAGTAAAACAAAAAAAGAAAAACATATTTTAAAATCAATTTTTTAAAATTATTCTTTTATAAGAAACTGATTTTAAAACTAAATACCATATTTTGATTCCATTTAAGTATACATGATCAAAACTTAAATGTGATATATAACTTCCTATGATATAATAATCCCATACTAAATAAGATTTATTGTATATTTCTTATCACTTTTATAAATAGTAAATATATTTAATGTAAATTTAAGTAGATTTTGGTTCTTACAATTTTTTACAAATTACAGTTAAATTCAGTAAGTAGGAATGCAATGAAATTATCTGTCAACATAGATTTAGATTTTTTTTTTTTTAAGTTTATCAAATTTACAATTGAAGTACATTTTTAAATATTGTATTAAATTATTTGTTTCTTCTGTATATTATATTAAACATTTTTTTAGTAGAAACTAAATTTGTTATTATTTTATGACATTAAAATTTTATATCTTCATAAAATAATTAAGTGTGATTATTGTTTTTTTATCCACTGCAATTAAAAAAAATCAATCATATTAAATAGGACAAATCCATAAATTTATATTTTATGTCATCACAATTTTGTATCTCTAGAAATTTGTATCATTTTTCGTTAATAGATTGGTTATTTTATACAATTATACGTGTTTACTTTTTTTTTTTATAATTTTGGTAATAAATTAATTGAATTTGAGAAGTGACAATAACAATCAAACAAGTTATCTTTTTAAATTCATATAACTATCTCATTATTTTATAAAAATATAATTTAAGTGTCACAATTATTACTGCGCACATACACACTCAAAAGAAAAATAATTACAAAATAAAGTCAATAAAAATTATCTACATGAATAAGAATTTATAAACAAAGGACAATCACAATTACACAAATTGAAAATATTATTCCAACAAGAGATTCACATCTATTCGACAATTCTCATTTAATTAAACATTAATTTCTTCATTATAAAAAATAAATATTTATGTTCATTACAGAAAAATTCAAGCTCATTTTGAAAATAAATTATTATTTCATTTCTCACTAAAGAACTCCTGTACAATTATAAATCCGTAATTTAATAATTTATTTTTGAAATAATATTTGTATATCAAATAATTTAATAATTTACTTCAGATATTAATTTACTAATATAACATTATAAGTCTTTAGAAAAAAAAAGTCATACTCAAATTAACTAATAATCTAGAAAATAAAATATTAGAATTTATAAGTGTTCTAAAATAAAATCAAGTATTTTAATATTAAAATAATTTAATAATATAAATAAAATTTTATAAATACGTCTCATTATCTAACACAATTACCATATCTTTAAAACTCATTCTTTGAGTTCTCTCTCACTTCTCTTTAATATTTCTATTCCTGAGACATGTTTGACGATTAGGAAGTGTCTAGGAGATCACAACAATGAGTTTTTCATTTTCTATACCAATCAATTTCTCATATAGAGTAAGTCAATTTCTACTTCTTTTCTTTAGTTTTCAGTTTAAGACATGCAAAGAGTATCTCTCGTATGTGTCATTCAACTCTCTTATTAGTTCCTTGTCGATCAGTTGTCCTAACAACATATCCTGATTATGATTTTGTTGTTTGTAGGCACAATTATTGTCCTTTGATATGTGGAAACTGTCTAAGAGTTATATATTGATCTTCAAACATGTGAGAGAAACTAATATTTACTTTCATTTCATATTAAGAAGTATGTAATCAAGTTTAATAAAGTGTGATATGTATACTTGATGGAATCTGATACAATTTGTATGAAGTTTGTATCTTGATAAGTGATTGTTTGGCTATTGATGAATATTATGGTGTATGCTTGTGAAATGATGCTTGCTTGGACATGTGATGTTGTTGTTTTAGAGTTTTATGAAGTATAAATCTGTTATGGAGTTGAAAGTAGTAAAAAGGGAATGTTATTGGATTGGTTTTGATCTAAATTTAGGTTTTGGTATGTGAATTTTTAAAATAATGATTTTGGAACGAAAATTGAGGTTAGTGAGCTATTTTTAGATCATTTTAAACTTGTTTAGAACTTCAAATAACTAGAAATCTAATGTTAATTTGGGAAGTACAAATAGATAAAATTTAGAGTGGTTTTTGGGTAAAAACAAAGTTTTTGATAGGTGAAATTTTGAAATGTTGAATAGGAAAAGGTTAGATTTAAGGCTCGTTTTTATGATTATATGAAACCATTTTAGATGTTGAGTTAAGTAAAATCTAAGGTGGAATTGGTAATTGGTTGATATGTTGAGTTTTGTAATTTTTTTTTGTTCATTTTGGAGGTTCTAACTAGTGAAAAATTAAAGTATAGGGTTTGTGATGAAAATAAGGGTTTGGGGCTGTTATTGGGTCCATTGTGACTTGTTCAGACCCTTAATTTGTAAAATTATGCATTAGAAGGTGTGAATTTGAGTTTAGACACTTTTTAGTTGTTGATTTGGTTTGGTGCATTTAGTTTATAACCAAATGAGTAATGTGGTACTCTATTTTCATATCAATCCTAGTGTTAGAGAACTTAAATTAGTCATTTGGATAAGTACAAGATGCAAGCAGAAACATCATGTTAATGTCAAAATTAATATGCTTAGGTTCTTGTTTGGTTTTTATAGTGGAATGTGTTGTATGTTGAATTATAATTGTATGATTTGATTCGTTTACAATATTAGCTTATCTTTATAATTTTGTCTCTTTTATGTGTTTATTTTCTCTTTTGTAATGATAACCTAAATAATGTGGACTTAAGAGAAAGTTTTTCCAATTGTTCCAACCCAAAGTGTGACCAAAGCAGTGACATAATTAGGTTTAAGCTCTCCAGGTATAATTTTCAACTTTAGAAATCTCAGATTTCACTTTAGAAATCTCATGTTTCTTATCACAACTGTATCACTTATTTTAGTAGTTTTATACAGTAAAATATAAGATGTTACACATTATTAAAAGGAATTTACAATTTTCTTATACATATTTTTTTTTCATCTTTACCTTTTTAATAACCATTTTTTAAAATTTAAATAAATATTATTTTTCTAATTTTACCTTTTTAATAACTATATTTTTTAATTCAAATAATTACTCATGATAAAAAAGTTACTTTTAAATTTTACACTTTTAATAATTATTTTTTATAAATATTATTTTATATTTTATTAATATTTTTGTTTTAATAATTTTTTAGTTTAAAACTTTTGTGCTGTAGTAAAAATAAATTAGACACATATATCTTTCCAGTAGTTATTTATTACTGTTGTTAAAACAAAGTATGTTATCATTTTGTGTTTACCTTTTTTACAATTATTAAAATGAAATTAATAACCCACAAAATTATATTCATGGTAAAATATTTATTAAAAAATTATAGAAATGAAAATAAAATTGTAGTAAAATGGACATGTCAAGTATATAACATCTTTTATATATTATATATTGTAAAGTTATTGAATATGTGGCTAAACAAGTGACAGAGAGGAGCAGAAGTGAGAAAGGGAAAGACACTAACTGCTATTTAGTTTGGTGCATTGAGCTATGAAAAGGATCTTCCAAATTGGATTTAATTATACAACTAAAGACTTACTCCCACATCGCCTAAGGTTCTCATTTTTTTTTTTCTATAACCTACATATACTCTTAGTAGAGCTAATTTAGTTCAATATTAAGTTACAAGTAAAACTTTTCTCTTTTTAACTTTATAACTACTAAGAATTTGAACTTAAAACTAGTGATTAAACTGAGACAACTACCCCATAAAAGTTCAATAACTATTTCACACAAATTGGGTGGTGAACTTTTGGTCCACATGAGTTTGGTCCACTTGAATAAATCCATCCCACTATAGGACCAACACAATCAAATTCTTTCATAAATTCTTTTAGTTCAAGAACTTCTTATTCTTTCTTTCAACAAATATTAAATTTAAATGCTTTAACATTGTTGTTTTAAGTCAAACAAGATTAAAATGATGTGATTTTTAATCTTGTCAATATTTAATGTGACTTTTAATGACCTATATTTTAATTATAAAATGATGCTTAAAATATTGACCCTTATAAAATTATTTTTTTCTCGCAATATCTGATATACATTTGAACTTTGTTTTCTAATAGATAAAGAAATGAAAGGAAAAGAGTAAATGATGCAAAGTTTAACTTGATAGTGAATTCCATAAATTTTTTAGCCAACACAAACTAACTTAATAAATTTGTATTTAGGGATTTTAGATTTAGGTATGTTCTCTTTCACATGAAATCATCATGTAAAATATTCATGAGATATAAGCTTTTAGTTCATGGTTTTATACAAGTTGGTATGCAAATAGGAGGGGAGGAATGGACACAGAAAAGATGGAGACATTAGGTTAAACATAAAAGTTAATCTATTTTATACAATTACATGAGTAGTTAAAATTATTTTAGTTAATTTAACTTTAATTGTATACTTAAATTATATAGCCGAGATATGATTGTGTAGATTCTCTTAATTTCAGTTGATGTAATTCGTGTTATATGAAAATTTTTAATAACAGTAAAATGAGTATTAATATTAATTAAATTATTGAATAATATGGTTAACATTTGAGTAACTTTATATTTTAATTATGGTTAAATTTAAAGGTTAGGTAATTTACTGGAGTGGTTTAGCAACTCCTAATATTGGTTTTAAAATTTCATGAATGAAAAAGTTTAATGTGAATGGAAAAAAGATGCAGGTATCCACTTAAAAGAAGAAAAGGACCAAACAAAAGTAATAATAGAAACTAAAAAAGAAGTAAAGAATATGATCAAATTGTTTGATGGCCAGAAGAGGGAAAAGGAAAGGCATCCTTACTAATAATAAGGCATGCTTCCTTACCTTCATCTTAGGTCAATAATTTAATCAAATCATAACATGCATATTATAATCCGCTTATTTTTTAAACATAATCATTTCAGATTTGTTTTGCTTTTCTATATCAATGAATCCAATAAGGTATATATAAGTTAAATTGAGAGATGTGGTTGTTAGAGTATAAAATGGGAAATTATAATTATCTATTGTATGATAAATTCAACAATTATTAAGGCATTTTTTTTAAAAAAATTATATATATGTGTAGTAAATTCACTGATTTTTCTTTAATAAATATTTTAAACACGCATTTAGTTATCATAGATAGTGTATTTATTGATTTTCATGATCATTATGCTAAAATGAGAATAAAAAAACATTTCATAGAGTTACAGCCGAAGACATAAAAATGAGTTATGTGAAAGCTTATAAATATTTTAATTTTATTATAAATATCGATAATCATATATATTTAAATAATTGAAAAGTGCTACTCTTTTTAAAATATTTTATAAAAATACAGCTTTTCGAGTCTTTTCTTTTAAATATCAAAACCTTTTCTTAAAAAGAAAACGTTAAGTTTCCAGTCATTTTGGAAAAATTATACACACATACACCTACAAATATATATATATATATATATATATATATATATATATATATATATATATATATATATATATATATATATATATATTATTTAGTACAAACTTAAGTATATGAATAATAGCCGGGGTCCATTCTTGGTAGTCTTTTAATATGATATTAATGCTTCCCAAGATATGAAAAGGTTGAGTATAATTAGTAGTTTATCACTTCTCACATGGAGCACCCAGAACTGAATCAGGAATTGGTGGTGCAGCCAAAAAAACCCGCAACAAATGAATTCTGCCAATAATAATATCAATAACAAATTTCATGGTTAAATTATAATTGAAAAGATGGGAATATTTTCTCATGATGAAGAAGGACAATTCATTTCTTGAAGTTTGATGTCACTAAAAAATCATATATCATTTACAGACTGACTCCATTTACAGACCTGGTGGGTTAATTGGAAGCAAAACAAACTAACCTGAAGGATCTGATACTCATCGATCAACCGGTTCAGTTCATCTAAAATCTGCAACCCCCATATATAAAATTCAATTTCCAGAGACAAAATTCGAGTCTCTATGAAGGAAGATTAAGAAAAGGAAACTCATCATATCTCATTAGCTGGTTTATTCAACTTGAACAAAAGCCCATTAGAATTGGCGCATTCAAACAAAGCCTTAGCAGTCATTTCCCTCTCAAACCTCCAAATATAGTTCAACCCCACCAGAAGTTCAGTTATGGCAGCCTCAGTCTTATCTTTGTTGGCGAAGAACAAAGTCTGTAACAGCAATACATTGGTCTTGGCCACCAAATTGTGTTGTTCAAAGCTTCTCTCGCTTTGCCATTTGATCATGTTGTGTGCCAAAGGTGATAACCATCCTAATATCCTTCCCAAGGCGTCCCTCCATTCTCCAGCAAGAGCAGGATCACCAGCACAAAACCCAACCCCTCTCAGTCTCCCTCTCAACGCCCACCTTATGCTCCTCGGCAACATACCATATAAATCATCTCTTGCATCTACTCCAACCAAGTGAGGTGACTTTATCATCTTCTCCATCACTATTATCAAATTTGCATAGTGTAAAGCCAAACCTGAAGCTCCCAAAGTGCTCTCCGGTGGTTTAAGAAGCTTCGAGTTGGCCTCAAAAAACCCACTTTCCATATCTTCATTTACCGCTTCATCAAACTTTGACTCTTCCTCTAATAACCCAGAAACAACAAAATCATTAGGGTTTTGATCAGATGGATAAACAGTGGCCGAAGTAGATAAGGTACGTGACAGACAAGGCATGCGGTGACCGATTCCGAAGACAACCTTAATCCTTGCTAAAACAGTAAAACTGAACCTTACAAGGAGCACGACAACGCTGTCGAAGCTCCTGCTCCACAGGGATCTTTCTTTGAGATCCTTCACCTCTTGCTTCTGCCAGAAAATCTTCTGCTGAAATTCATAGAGTTTTTGCTGGTCTTTACTCCCAACGTTGTTGGCGTCAGCGTGGATCAGAGCTTTTCTGAAGCCGCTTTCCAGAACCGTGAGCTCCTCCATTTCGCGGTAGAGGGCTGCCGTAAGCGTCACGTAACGCTC
This sequence comes from Vigna mungo, assembly GCA_036885675.1. Taxonomy (NCBI): domain Eukaryota; kingdom Viridiplantae; phylum Streptophyta; class Magnoliopsida; order Fabales; family Fabaceae; genus Vigna; species Vigna mungo. The sequence continues at coordinate 38,218,821 of CP144692.1, read as the reverse complement.
CATTTTCTTGAGCTTTGATTCGATTTCTTTTGGGCCCGGAAGGGCCCACCCTTTTGGGTCGCAGCCCGAGTCCGCGAACTCGAGGAAGGCCCGCTGGAAGGAGCGCAAGTTGGGGTCCTCGCAGCGCGCGCCGAGTCGGGTCACCGAGTTCGCCACGACACGGAGCGACTCGGCGAACTCGGCGCAGGCGAGTCCGAGGAGGAAGGACTCGTCGTTAGAGATGATCTTCCTCACGCCCTCGAGGTTGACGGCGTCGTTTCGGATGCGGACGATGGTGGCGTCGGACAGCGAGTGCCAGAGATGGAGGAGTTTGGACATGACGCCGGCGATCTCGAACGCCAACACGCCGACGTTTGGTTTGGACTTGAACGAGGGTTTCTTCTTCAGCAGCTTGGGCGGGACCGAGTCGAAGCTATTTGATATGGCGGTTTTGACCTTGACAAGGAGCGTTTCGAGGGCCATGGTTGAGTTTGAGGTGAAATTCCTCCGGGTGATTTGCTGGTTGAGCTTTGAGCTAGAGTAAAGTAACGTGTACCATGTGTTTGAGAAAATGTGTATGAAAAAGTTGAGGAGATAAATAAATAAATAATTGAGGAGTGGGGAGGTTTTGGTGCAGAGCGATAAGGATAAAGAAGAAGAGGATTGAAAATGCTGGAGAGGCTCGTGGGGTGTTCGATCAAGAGTGGGTGCTACAAAGAGACTGATTGTGTTTATTAACGCGAAAGAGAGAGAGAAAGAGGTGAGTGTGGTTAAAGTATTTAAAACCACATGCAGTGGCAGGGCGTGATGGATTGTTGCATCAGAGGATGTGTTTTTCTGGTCTAAGGTTCAGTCGCTCTAAGAAGCGCGTGGAAGAGGCTTAACTTGTGATTATGATTTATGAAGCTTGAAGCTCCTCCGGTGTGTTCTTTTCTGTCTGTTTAAGTTGGGGGTTGTGATTTTATGTTTTGGTTTTTACTTTGTGGATTTTTTAGTCTCTTAGGTTGTTGAATTATTGATACATACTACTACTATGTAGTTGTTGGTAAATGAAACTTTTCCGTTATGTTTGTGTTTGGATGCAAAGAAACACTTTTGTTTCAATGTCATTGTATGCTTTTACGACTGAGGGCCATCTCATTATTGTTGCCTCGCTCCTCCCTCTTATTTTCGTCTTTCTAAAAGCAATTCCTTTCCTTTGTGAGATTATTATTACTCTAAAATTAAGAACTTCAAGAGGGTAGTGAGTGATAACTAATGAGATGTGAAAATGCTATAGTGTCAAAATAAAAGCATGTATTCATTGCTCCTTCATCAATTCCATTGACTAATAATATATTTCTTAAATCTTTAGAGGTCCAAGGTTCACTTATGGCAATTTCAATTATTTAAGATTGTGAGATCATCATTGAGAATAAAACCAGGTAGAGATATAGTGATCTCTGACGATAATTTTGTTGGCATTACACATCATATTTAGAAATAACGAAAATAAAAAAAATAAGAAATTCATTAACAAAATCAGTTATACATAACATCAAACCTAACACAATCATTTATGCGTTTATGATTATCCCACACATCAAATTGGCATAGAATATTCTTATAGAGGTAGCTAGCATGCATATGGCTATGAATTCCACTTTGACAGTTTGACCACTTAACTACATTTCCTTTCTCTTTAATTAACAGTTTAAGTAGTGTGTTTGTTTGTATGAAAGAATTATGTAAATTCCAAGCAAGTAACGTCAATGGCTAAAAACAGAAAGCATTGGTGTTATGTGAATAATTAATGGATGAAGTTTGACTAGGAATAGTTATGAGATGGAGGAAGGTGGAAGAAACAGGTAGATAGTGGTGTGTGCTAAAGAGGATGATATTTTGCTGTTATATGCAGCATATAGATACATATGGTGCAGATTAATTTTAGATAGTGGGAAAATAATACAACTAGCTAGCCTCCTCCGCGGTCTAAGGGAGCTAGGTCACTCATTCACATCACATGGTTAGTGAGAGTGTGTTGGTCGGATCAAATGCTCTTGGGATATATTTTTCAATGCCTACTTGGGTTTGTAATTAAGATTTTGATGAAGGAAGGAATTAAGAGATACTATATATGTGCTAAAAGTAAATGGAGTCCTAATTAAAGGCTTGTTTTTTCAACCTTTGCCTTACCTTTAGCCAACCAATGGAAGGCCAAAGGATTTGTATGTTGCGTTGTCGGAAAATGAAAGAGCAACCATGAGCCCATTCTGCATTGATATTGATGCCTTTTAAAAGCAGACTCTTGCATTCCTTCATCCTTCTTCCTTCCTCTCAGTTATTCTAACTTTGTAATAATTTTTCTCTTCTCCTCATATACAAAGACAGCCTGCTACTTCTATTATTATATTCTTTCATTCACCTTTTGCACATGGAGCAAAAATTGGAACATAAAAGTATAACTGATAGAGCCTTACATTGCAGTATTGGGATACTCCAAATGGATTTTCTTTTCTTTTCCTTTCTGCTCATCTTAATTAGCTTTGTTTCCTCATATATCTCCCTTAATCCAATGACATCCAATATGTACATTAATTGCATGAAATCGAGGTGAAGATATGTATATATATAGAGAGACAGCAGGGATAGGGATATGCAATTAAGGAACAGAAAACTATTGACCTTGTTGAATCCTAGACAAATGTTTTTTATATAAAAGAGAATTTTGGGGAAGGAAACCTCAAATTGTTCTTGCATCCAATGAGTGAAACCTTGAATGTGCCACGTGTCATGTGAAAATGGCTAATATATAAGGTCAATCCTGTTTGGTAATCCTAAACTGATTCAGTGTCGCCTTCATAAATCTCAGTTAATAATCAGTAAAGAGAGGATAAGTTTGAGAGTGATCACGAAACAAAGAATGTGGATTATACTTTGTCCTTTTGTAAGTATGCAACGAACCCATTTGCACAATCTAGGAAGATTTTGTTCAAAGTACCCAAGTACATCTTTACCTTAATAATTCATGCCAGACATTGTGCAACACTTATAATTAATGACAGGTTAACAATATAATGAGCATGGAATCCCCACAAAAAGTGATGAAAAGTATGCAGAAAAAAAGTGATATTCTTAAATGGTAGGTTAACCAAAGATCAAGCATTATAGACCCACCTTTATCATTATTTTTCACGAAACGGATTCCTCTTTATGTAGGTTTCCTGAACCTTCCTGAATTATAGACCAAAAAGTTAATCATATATAATTGTTCCTTTGCAACTGCAATTTGATCAGCATTGTATACATAGAAAGATTGATAGATGCGTTCTATGAAGAATAATTCCCCAGCTTCCAAATTATATGCAGATAAACGTTACAGCATCCATGTTGATATTCAGATCTAACCTAAGCCATTAATGGAGCTTTCTGTGTTTTCATTATGCTTGTCTTGTACACGTTGCAGTGTACAAGTAAACACACATTCAATGCACCAAGAAAGTTTGAAAAGGAGGTGTAGTTTGTTCTGGATGGTACCGTCCTAATCTAGTTCCCTGCGTGGGGCTATGTAAGAAGCATATATTCCTTGCAAATTCATAATCAATCACAGAAAAGGGTGCATATTCGTTGCACCATGCGTGGGGTTATATAGCAAGCATGCATGTTGTCTTGCTTACTTGCACGCTGGCATGCCACGAACACCACGAATTCCTCAAACAAAAAATTATGGGGCTAAATGTCTTTCTTTTGGAGAGTGCTCAAAAACAGCTACGTGAATTCATTACATCTACTTATATAAATACATAAATATATGCAGTGCAAAGCATGTGTAGTATAATTGGTGAAGAAGAACTTTGAAGTTTGCAATCATAATGTGTGATGTCACTTTAGGTCCTAAGATCATGTATATACAGTGATTACTCGAACTGATTTTTGCAGAAGTGGGGCAGGGAAACCTTTGCTTGAGAAAGTTGCACGCAATCAAAGCTCATATCAGTGTGAAAGCCATGAAAACATAAGGATTCATTTGGGGCATGAGGTGGGTTTCCATGGATGGATAAAGTCAAAGCATTTCTTCTATACTTTCGGCTCCAGCAAATCTCATTCATGACTCTCTCTCTATATATAAATCTTCCACCTGCAAATCAAAATTAGTTTAAACAAAATCCTTTTCAAAAGTGTTAATATCATTACATTATAGAGACCTTCAAAATCAAGACACGGTCTATATTTTCTTCAGTTATATATATGTGAGAGAGTGGATTTAAATTACAAAGAGTATTTAATATTTTTTTATTTTAAATAATATTTTTTCAAATAGGAAATTTATTTCACATAAGTTATATATAATGTTATGTTAATTAATATAAATTTATATAATATCTTGTTTATATCAATCAAAATTGATGTAACTTATATTAATGTCTTAATAAATAGTTACAGGGTTTTAAGTTAATATTAATTATTTTTTAATGAATATAATATAATTTGTATATTTATATATTTCACTCTCTCCTCATTCTCTCACCCACCATTACACCAACAAAATAAATTCCAACATTCATTTAGAATATAAAGACGATATTTAATAACATCAACGTTTAAATGTCATAGGTAAATAATCTCTATTCTAAACTAAACCATAAATATTAATCAATACTAAATAAGCTACTAATCAGAACTAAGTGTCTATATACCATATTCTAGTCATAATAAATACTAATTTCTAATACATTAAAAATATTTCTTTTTTCTTATAATAACTTTTTTCAATTGTTTGCATACCTAATGACTCCTCACTGAAAAACAAAAACTGTAATATATAAGGATAATAAATATTAGTATTTTTATATTTTTCAAAAATAATTTAGATGTGTCATATTATTAAAAAAATATACAACACTGACATATTTTATGATCTAGATACCATGCACGATACAGTAATCACAGACAATGTAATTGTCTTCCTTTTAAATAATTAACAGTGAAAAAAGTATTTTTCGTTGATAACTGTTGAGCTAATTGTAAGAATTAATCACTTTTTATATTTCACAACAAATTTTAACAATACGCATTGATGACACAAAAAAAAATATATTATCAAATAACTACATTCAAATATAAATGTACACTTAAAAATCAACATAAAATATAACCAACCAAAATTTTCATACAAAATATATATATATATATATATATATATATATATATGACATTAAAATATTTGTACTAATAAATCATGAAAAAATATTCGTTTTTTTCAAATTGTACAACCAAAAAATTCAGGATTGAATATGATGATTGCTATTGCACACTCCTCTTGTTTTAGAAAAAAGGCACAACAATAATTTAAATTGAAAATAATATTAATTGGGTCTCAATAAAAAAACTAAAATTCAATTAATATAATATATTATACAGATCTAACTAAATTTCGATCATATAACACTAAATATAAAGTTCAAAAATTTAACAATTGAAGTTGTCATATTCCAACACTCCAACCCCAATACCAATAATTAGATAACTATTTCAAAAGGCACAATAATTTATCTTGGTGTAACTTTATTTTAAAATCTAACTTAAATATATCTTTTTCCTAAATCTTTATTTAATTTCAAACATAAGTAAAATTTTAACATGTATTTCTATTAAAAGAAAATTCTAACATATATTTCTATATACAATATTAAAAAATAAACGAAAAATTTAAAAAAAAAACAGTACAAAACTAACCCGCCAAGAGGTGCTTGCTTTGTGGCTAGTGTGGATGATGTGTGAACATCCTTCACATATTTTAAAATTTATATTAACAGCAAAATTCATCTTTTTTTAATAAAACTTAGTTAAAATATTTAGAAATGTCATAAGAAATGAATAATCCATATTGAATTTTATTTATAAGAAATAAGGTTAAAAGATTAGAATATGTGAAATTGATTAGCAAAATACTAAATGAAAAGGTAGCCTTAAATGAAATGGAAATGGAATCCAGTGGTGAGAATTGTTTGAAAGAGGACCCAGAAGCCAAATGATAAAAAGTATTTAAAAGACATTTTGAAAAATAAATAAATAAATGAAAGGTTCTCTTTTCATGGGGAAGAAACACTCATTTTGCTCTCTCTCTTTTTTCTCTCTGCCCCATATTTGATAGAGACATAACTGTGGCTTACCAAGAACCCACTAATAGTGCTTCTGGAAATTAAGAGCCTCAAGTTCACCCATATAGTAATAATACAAGAATTAAAATAATTTTCTTTAATTTAAGAATAATAATATATTAACAGATTTTTTTCAACATTTTATAGTGTTATTTTCTCTTGATATTGAACTACGTTAACATAACAAGGGTTAAATATGTTTTTAATCCCTATATTTTGGGGCGATTTTGGGTTTAGTCCATCTATCAAATTATTGGTACAATTTAGTTGTTCAACTTTAGAAAACTCTGCTTTTAGTTCTTTTTACAAAAAATTTTTAACTTTATTTGTTGTTTCAAACGCGTTTCTCAGTTAACATTAAAGCAAAAATGTGTCAAATAGTGTAAACAATCCAAATGCTATAATGAAATGTGCTTGAAACAACAAATAAAGTTAAAAGTTAAAAAAAATTGATAAAAATGACTAAAATCAGAATTTTCTAAAGTTAAAGGACTAAATTGTACCATAGTTTGAAAGAGAGACTAAACCCAAAATCGTCTCAAAGTATAGAGAATAAAAACATATTTAACCCACGTAACCATAAATAAAGAACTAATTAATAAAAAAATAATAGTGTTAAAATATTATTAAAAAAATATATTTTTTCTTTAATTTAAGGGGCAAAGGGATTTATTAGGGCCTCTCGTTCCTCAGAATTGAAGGGGTTGTGTCCCACTTTGAGTAGACATTCCTTTAATAAAATAATAAAATAAAGGTGAATAAGCAAAGACTTAGATGATGTTCTTTCCCTTGCCTTTCCTCTTTTGCCCCCCACTCATCAACCATAATGTGCACGTGTGTCGTCATCATTGTAGGCACGTACTAGACCAAATTATTCATTCTCACAAGTCACAACCACGTGCATTGCAATGCCAATCAGCTTAGCTACCCATTTTAATGACAACTTTTACGACTTTACTTTCTACACACCCACAGTTCCTTTGCACATCCTCTAAAACTTTTAAAATGTCCCTTTTACCCTTTAAAAAGTTATTTCTGAACTTTTCCAAAATAATATTTCCTGTATAAAATTTTTTGAACTTGAGAAATGTGTTATGGAGTAAATTTTGCCCAGAGATATTTGGAAAAAAAAAACTTTCTGAAACTCATAAAATGCTTTCTAGAATAGGTTTTCTGAAGTATTCATACATGAAATATGCTTTTAGAAGAAATTCCAAACATATATATTTTGGAAAAAGTTTTTAGAAACAAAGATTTATTTTTCTTTCTTCTTCTTCCCGATCGTTTGACGTTGGTGATGGTAAAAGCGGTAACAATGGTGGTAGACATGTTAAATTAATCTATCCGAAAGAATTTGGTCCTAATTCACATAGATGGAACTAAAAAATTTCATAGGAAAAAATATTTATTAAAAAATTCACATGATCAAATATTTATAAAATTTTATTGATTATATTCAGTTCATACATGTTAAGTATAAGACCTAAAAAATAGAGTATTAAAATAGATCGGCGTATTAAAATAATGAGATAGGTAATTTTTATTTTAAAATAATCTTATAGTATAAATAGAAATTTCTAAAGCTCGATTCATTATCTAAATACACTTCATCTCTCTAAAACATTGTTTCCTCTCGTTCCTTTGACTTCTCTCTACCATATCTCACTTTTGGCCTGTCGGTTTGACGATCAGGAGGTATCCAGACGATCACGGCGTCTAGGGCTACACATCTGACCGATCAATTGGACGAATCGAGCGGGTAAGTGGTTAATCCCTTTCTTGCGCCTCTAGGGTTCTTGATCATGCAAATTGGTTCTGTTTGCATGGATCAAGAGCTTCTTTCTTTCAATTTCTAGCCCAATATAGGTTTTAAGGGTTGTTTCTATCACCAAATTGGTGTTTTGTAGGTGCTTCTAGAAATTTCTTGCGGTACAAGCAAGCGGTTGGAGTTCTGTAGAGTTGTCCAGATTTAATTTGAGGTGAGGGAAACTAGAATTTCTCTGAGTTGTTAATTGCTTGTGTATGTTAAACAAAAGATTATCACTGAGTTGTTGAGCTAAAAGTTTATGTTTTGTGCTATATAAGTATGATGATTTGATGATTTTGAGTGTGAATTCATGAGTTGATACTTCAAAATTGTTTGAATGATTATCTCAGAACTTTGAACTGTGTTTGGTGTTGTTTGCTATGTTAAAGGATGATTATGATGTTGAAAATTTGTAATTTCAGGAGTGGTTAGGAATTGGATGTTATTTTTTTTGTCTTGGTTTAAGGTTAGTTTGAGGAAGTGAGACAGTGAATTTGATAATTAGAAGCTAGATGCTCAGGTAGTCCGTTGAAACAATCTTGGTAAGTCATATGTGACTTGTTTGAGCTCCTAAACTGGTCAAAAACATGTTCAAAGTGGTAAATTAAGAATTGGGTCTATAAGTCGATGAACTTGATGTTTTAGAGTAGGAATTGATCCATAACTACTATAGATTGATAGTAAGAATGTTTATAATCACTTACTCAACTCTAATTAGGTATATAAAACAATCTAGGAGTGTTAGAAGTTGGAAAAAATAGATAGAATTGCTAACTGGGATTTGAGTTGCATAATTCTGCAGATTTTCGTTTTGCAGATTTTGCAGACTCGTTGAGCGAATAGATTCGCACGAGTCGTCCTGGCGAGATGCTCTCTACCAGGGCATTCATAGAGTGAACTGATGCGTTGTGCGAATGGGTTGAGAGGTTTACTCTCTATCTGACGATTCGCTTAGCAAACTAGGATGTTGTGCGCCTGGTTAGGGTATGGAACCACTGCCATTTTTATTGGAATAGCGGATAAGTGCGCTTTGCGAGTGTTTAGGGAGTCTGAGCCACTGCTTGGGGACTCTCGCATAGCGAATTTGAGCGTTATGCGAGGGATTAGGGTCTGATACTATTATGAGTTTATTCGCATAGTGAATTTTTGTCGTTATGTGAATGACTATAAGGGGTGGGCCTCTGTTTGAGATTTGCACAACGAGTTAGGTCGTTGCGTGAGGAACTCCTGGTTTCGACTTGTGAGAGGGTGCGCTGAGCGAATGGTCCAGATTTTAGTTTGATCTTTTCTCCTTTCTTTCTGATGATGTAATGAGATGTTTGGTATTAAGTAGAGGTTTATGTGTGATAAATATTCGTAATGTATATGTTTTACTTGAGGTGTGATTGGTGAACCTAACTCCATGACTCAAGGTGAGATTATTGGAAGTAATTTTGGTTTGTAAGGTTGTGTGGTATAAATGTATGGAGCATAGAAATGATATGTTTATTCTGACACTCTAATGATCATTCGTTCTCAAGTAGAGAGGAATTATGCAAGTGGTGAGAGTAGCAGAAGGTTCTTGTCTATAGGCTTAGAGTTTAGCCACAAACAATGTGTGAGGACTAACCTTGTATAATGTTGGAGAGTACCAATTGAACTATACAAGTGCAAGGACTACCAATAGTTCAACATTTATATCAATCCGGATGAGTCGTGTCGAGTATGGATGCATGAGTAGTTAGTGTACATTGTATTAATTCATTTCAAGTTACTTGTGTAAAATAATTATATAACATGAATATTTTTATATTTATCTAACTTACCCTTTTTGTTTGTGTTTGTTATTTGTATGTGATGACGTTCTTTTCTTTGCAATGATCATCCTGTGAATGTGAGCAGAGGGAAATGAAGTTACAGTAGAGCAGACCTTGGATGGAGATGACCCGATTACATAATCAGTTAGAGTAGAATTGTATATAGTTTTAGTTATATATATATATATATATATATATATATATATATATATATATATATATATATATATATATATATATATATATATAAAGTTTTAATTTTTTTATAATTATTTTGGTATAATTGTATTGTATAATCTTTATATTCTAATGGAATAACTATTTTAGTTTATATCATGTGTGATGACTTTCTATTATATAGTTTTACTATATATTTTTGGGTGTTACATTAAAAATTTTATTTTTAATAAAATTATCTGATTAAATTAACATATTAATCTCCACTAATCATACGTTTATAAATCAAATTATACAATTTATTAATATATAGTTTTTCTAAAATTTATAAAACTGTGTATATTTTTATTCAATTTTTAATATATAAAAATATTTATATTTATTAACATTGTTTTATAAAAACAATAACTTAATTGATTTTTTTATAAATAATTTTTTTAAAACGGAACGAGTTTATTATATTTTAAATATTAAAACTAAAAATGAGTTAAAAATTTATTTATATATAATATTCTTTAAATTGTTTATGAAAATAAGTATATAAAAATTTTCAAAATACGAAAGAATAGAAAAAATTAATTTTATATTCAAACATAAGTAATGTCTGAACTTATAAAAGAAATTACTTATTTTTAAATTACATATATTATATTTTAAACTTTTCAAAATAATGAAATTATGTATCTAAAATATAATTATAATTAAAAAATTATTTTGAATAGATTTTTTTACAAACCCAATGTTTATATATTTTTTAAGAATAATAAGTTTTTTGATTAGGAGCAAATATAAATTAATTTTCATTTTTCAAAATCTGTACAAAATAATCATTACATTAACTTTTATCAAAATTATTTTTTTATTAGATAATAGAAAAACTATCATTGTTTAATAAAATTCTTAAATTATAATTTTCTTTTAATATTCAACATTACATAAAAATGTTTAGAATAAAAAGAAAATATTAATAAAATATTATGTGAAACTTAGAAACTACATGACTGAGATCGATTGCAAAACAAATAAAATGAAGGTTTAATCATTCTTATGGTCCATATTTTCGGTGATTTTTTTCAATTAGGTCCCTCATTTTTTCTTTTTTTCAATTGAGTCTCTATTTTTGAAAAATTGAAGCAATTAGGTCACTGTCGTTAGTTCCATACTAACACTGTTAAAAAGGATGACACGTGTCAGCTCGTGATTTTTTTGATTTTTTTAAATATATTTTTTAATTTTTTTTTTTTTTAAAGAAATGTCACGTGTCAAGTTGACATTGAGTCACGTGGCAATGACACTGTGAAGTGGCACTTATAGTGCCACGTGTCACTATTAGACCACGTGTCATTAAATTTGTCTCAATTTGGACCTATATTTTTAATTTGTCTCAATTTGGTCCCTGTATTATTATTTTGTCTTAATTTAGTCCTATTTTTTTAAAAAACTAAACAATTTTGTTTCTCTCCAAGTTCAAACAAAATTTTATTTGTATATAAATCTTTACAAAGAAATTTATACAAATTAATTTTTTTATTAGAAAAATAAAAAAATTACAACTAACATATGACACATTTTTATTTATATAATAGTAAAGAAATCACTTAACCTAAATAATATGAATGAGCAACCTATAAAAGTTAACATCTCAATAATAAATATTTTTGTGAATGAAATCTACACAAGTATAGTCTCAATACTTCCTCAACAATTCATAAAAAGTTTATAGAGTTAAATATTTCGATTTAAAATACATCATTACTAATAATTTGCTTAACAGAAACAAATTTAAAGACACAAATTTGGAAAATGTACATACCGTATTTTATTTCGGAAGGAACAATTTTTTTTTAAATTTTTAAAAGAATTAGAACTAAATTGAGACAAAATAAAAATACAAGGACCAAATTGAAACAAAATAAAAATACAGGGACCAAATTGAAACAAACGCAATGACACGTGGCACTGTCAGTGACACGTGGCACTGTCAGTGCCACCTCACACTGTCATTGCTACGTGACACAATATCAACTTGACACGTGGCAAATTTTATTTTCAAAAGAAAAAAAATAAAAAATAAAAATAAAAATAATTAAAATATATTTAAAAAATTCAAAAAAATCACGAGCTGACACGTGTCACCCTTTTTAACGGTGTTAGTACGGAACTAACGAGAATAGCCTAATTACTTCAATTTTTCAAAAATAGGGACCCAATTGAGAAAAAGAAAAAATGAGGGATCTAATTGAAAAAAGTCACCGAAAATAGGGACTATCATAATGATTAAACCTAAAATGAATAATAGAAGATAAATTAAAAATAAACTAATTTAATTTTCGGAGATTAACCACGTCCTAATCCTATTCCTACTTATTTTACATAAAACTTTTAAGAACCTTCAATTATGTTTATTTTAAAGAGGTCAAAATCAATCCATGAATTAAAAAGTCAAATGACCGTCCAAACGGCGGTCTGGTGGTGTGGTACAATAGTGTGAAGGGTGTTTGAGTTTATTCCTAATATTATGAGGAGTGAAATTACTAATTGTGTGGGTGCAGAAGCAATAGCCCTACTTTTATTTATTTTAAATCAAAGGAGTTGGGTTGTTTGGGATGTCCCTTATGGTGAGGGCTGGTGACATAATCAAAATGTCTGCTATTTGACCGAAAAGCGTTATAGTTAGGATTTTTTTTATGTACCTATATTTTTCAACTCACACCTCAACTACAGTTAACACGGAAAATTTCAATATTATTCTTTCCTAATAAATTTAATAATTTTTTTTTAATTTTTTTGGATTACTATATTTAAAATATAATTTAACGTATTTCAGATATAATTTTTGCTTCGTATCAGCGAGTAGTATCGAATTCAATAAAAGAAGATTCTGATTCAGTAAGGGTTATTTCATAATGCACTTTATATATCTTAAAGTAGTTATTTTGAAAATAAATATGATACGGACTAATAACTAATACTAGAGTTTCTAAAAAGCATCTATTTTTGAAATATATTAGGTTGCACAAAACTGTATTTAGAAACATACATATTTCATACACAATCATAGATGAATATTTTTTAATACATGTTACTCATTCTCTATTAATTAGGCTAAATAACTCTTTTTTTGGTTAGTTTTATTTTGGTTACAATAAAAAATGTAAAAATTCATATGTTATACCTTCTTGACTATGAAGTGAAAGTGACATTTAATAGGTGTAAGACAGGTGAAACAATGCACTTCAGCTTTACTCTAATTTGCAAAGACAACAAACATCCCAGAGAGAAGATGAACAGTGAATATAGTGAATATAGTTGTTTTATTAATCATAAAAACTGTTTAAGTCATGTACAAATAAACTATTTATAGGATATTGATTTCTGTCATATGAAACTATACATGATAATAGAGAAAATACAGTGCTATACAGAATACAATTAATAGAAAAAATACAGTGCTATACAGAATACAAAGATCTGGCTTAAAACCAGTCAGTTAAAAACAACTATCAACTCTGTAAGAACTGTAATATTTTTCATCATATACACTTTCTTTTTTAGGATGACAATCTTCCTAATATGTCCTTTTTTCTTCTTAGTTTTATCTATTACTTTGTATTATGTAATAATGGGTCATCTTTGACATTTCTCTTAATGGATCATTTGAGTTATGCGTTCTTTTTATTTGTATATCAATTTTCTTACTCATTTTTACAGGAGATGGGAGTTCATACTCTATCTTAAAGATACTCCCTTATTAGATTTTTGAGTCTTTTTACTTAAATATTTATATCTTACTTACATATACCTTAGGAGAATTAAAACACACACGCACCCACCCTCCACCCATATATATATATATATATATGAAAGTTATTCTTTTTTACTTCAAACCCTAACATTAATCCGTTTTTCCTATACATTTATATAGAAAAGAATACTATCATTTTCGAATTTTAATCCTTAATAAACACAACAAAAATAAATCAGAGAAAAATGAGGAATAAGACAGGGGTAGAGACATCACAATTTAGCATATTGATCAATCAAGTAAAAATTTGCAACAAAGATGTTAATATTTGATAAAAATCAAAGTTATAATCTAGGAATCAAGAGAAACAAAATATGTTCCTCAACTTGATCGAATTATCCTTGATTTACATGTAAATATCCCTCATTTATTAGTAATATTTGATGTAACTTCTTTTTTAATAATTGTTATTTATTATTAAAGAAGTGTATCTTTCAATTATTTTGGAATGGTTGTATTATATAATCTAATTTTGTTTTTAACTCTTTTTCAAGTAGTTGACACCCCTTTTTAGTTATTGTTTTGATAATGATTTTGACATAAATAATATTATTCAAGGCCGAGACTTAGTTACATATATGTTCAAAATACAATATAAAGTTAAAGATTTTAAATTTGTGAAATTAAGTTAGAAGTGTCAAAATGTAAAGTTTAACTAAATATCATTTAAGTGTGCATCAATGTCAAAAACACTTTAAGCATGAAATTAAGTCAAAGATATTTAGAGTGTAAAGTCAAGCTAGGAATGTTTAAGGCGTAAGATTGAGTTAGAGATATTTTAGGTTTGGGGTTAAACTAATGATGTTTTAAGCATGGAACCAAATTACAAAGGTCTAAGGTAGGAGTCAAACCAAAGATGTCTCACAAGTTGTTAGACACAAGTTGACTTGGATATAAAAGAATATACCTATTATGTATTTTTTTAAATAAAGAAAATAAAAACACAAGTAAAAATTAAATTTGTAACATATTAGAATGAATTGGTTAAATAATTTTTATTCAATGTACGATTAAGCTTGACATTGTGAGATTAATTAGCCACGTTTAATCTAATAATATAAGTTTTTTGTATTTCACAGTCATTCGAAGAGAGAAGATTACATGTAGATAGACACGTGTCAACATGTCAGGACATACACGATAGTAGTTATCATGTAAAAAAAATGATGAGGACTTTGTCAATTCATTTTTAAAGTATGGGAGATGAGAGAAGTTCAAAATTTCACATAGATACACATTCTAAAATCGTGTTAGAGTTTAGGAATTAAAGACATAATATTTATTATTATTTAGAGTGGAATCTTAAATAGTAGGTGATCCTTAATAAATTTTAATCACATTGAAAATTTGAAAAAGAAATATGTGAGAAAGACTACAACGTAATATCTTTCAATAATGTTCCTATACATCGAGACATATCAAAAGATATCCTAGTCTTTTGTTTAGACCAAAACATATAAAGTAACTCTAGTATCCATTATTTTCTTTGTTCTTCATATAACAAGTATTTCTCATTATGGATGTCAGGATGTTCCGACAAGGGTGACATAATCTAGAAGAGTCTAAAAAAACACTTTAATACTCAAATTAGTGAGATTATAATAAATTATATCATTGACATACCTCTTGATAATAACAATATGTAATATGGAAATGAGTCTTGCTTATTAAACCTAAAATTTACAGGTTTACCTTATTTTAGAGTTTCCTTATTATGTGTACTTATTTTAATCCTTCTTTAATTTATTCTTTCACCTAAATAAATTCGTACCAAAGCAACTAGAAAAAGTATTTTTATCTATAAGAAGGTAACATCAACCATATGGGAATTGAGATTTGCATGTACATATGAATGTATATGACTTGAATTAAATACTTTTATTTCCCACATAATTTTAAATAAGATCTCCCACTAAATAAGTATAATTTTAAATAAATTAAATGAGAATTATTTAATAGGACAACTTTATCAGACAAATAGTTTTCATAAAATTTGTGTGAATAACCTGACACAAACACAACAAATTCATAACAGGTAAAAATAAAACGAACAGCGAAAAGACATGGAGTAACTACAGGAATTCGTTAATGTTTTATTCTGGAAAAATAAAGTGCAATGTAATTAAGCTAAGAGCTTTTTTTTTGTCAAGCTATCTTATTTTAATGAATTAGAATTTAATATTTACATATTTCAAAAATAAAACTTTCTGTATTATGTTTAAAAACTCAATTTCATTTTGTGAAATCTAACATCTGTTCTTATATAATTTATGTACATCAAAGAAAACTTCATTCTATGTTATTCTTATAGAAGATACTCTAGAAAAAATTAAGTTTCTTTTGTTTATAACAATTATCATATTACGAGTATTATGTAGTTCCTATTAATTACTTCTTTTGCTCCTTTTTTAATGTTTTTCACCCAATTTTGGTTTAATCATTTTCGACATCTCTATTTTTGTAAGATTGTCTCAAATAGGTCTTCATATTCTAAATTCTCTCGATTAGGTCCTTATTGTGAAAAATTGAATCAAATTAGACCATGCCATTAAATTGAGTGGACAACGCTAAATGACTTTATGCGTGGCACGATGATGTGAGCAAGTGGTACTGACGTGACACACATTAATCACCCGAGTTGGCTGTATTTTATTTACATATTTAAAAAAGTTCACTTAAATCAAAATGCAATGTTTCCTCTTTCTTCCCTATTGAGCCTCCGGCGTACTACCTTCTACTGTTCTAAATATTTCCCATTCTTTCATATATCAGAAAATGAATCTTCCCCTTTTTCCTTTCCATTCCAACTTCCCAAACATGAAACTCACAGAGAATATCTAGTCCAAACCTATTTTCCATCTTTGCATAACTCAAAACCCTAACACTGCAAAAATGTCATCACTGTTAACCTACCCTGTGGTGGTCGAGGACAAGGACCTCGACGACAACGCACTGTGGGCCATGATCGACTCCGCCTCTGTCTCTCACTCCTCTTCCAAACCCTCACAACGTCAACCCTCTTCCCCGATCTCCAACCCGTCCTCAATTTTTGGAAACTGACCGGAGAAGTTTAATCATAGCACAAAATCATACTCCATTTTCCTTTGCCTGGGAAACAGTTTCTATATGTAAAAGTGTTTAAGTTTGGTTGGATAAATAAAATTTGAGAGAGGGAGATAAAAAAAACAAAAATAGTCTTATACTGGGAAAACTTCTGATTTCTCTCTATGCACACAGTATCCAGATCTAATGAGGGAAATAATAATTCAACGAGTCTAATGGGAGAAATAAAAGCCGAAAAGGTGGCCCACTCTTGCTGGAAAATTTTCAAGTTTGAATGTAATTATGTGAAAGACAATTACATGGGGATATGGCACCAGACGAATCCTCTTTCCTTACATTCGATTTTGTTGGAAAATGCCATCTATCTACTTTTTTTTCTCAATCTTATCTATATTCATATTTCTATCGCATTTTTCACTTTCTTAGGCTGTCCGAATGGAATTTCAACCCAGTAATGATTGCGATTTGGTAGGCGCTTGTGATTATGGTTTTGAAACATTATTTGTTAATAATTTGGGGGTAATCTTTGTCCGCTGGAATCAAATGATGAAGATTGTCCATATACCTTCTTTTGGTTACAACTTTAAAAGAAAGTTCATCTAATAAGGGAACCTTTCGAAACTTCGACCAGTGGTGGCGATGAGTCGGAGATCGGGGAAGGGGGTTGGTGTTGTGGGGGTTTGGAGGCGAGGAGAGCCTTTCTCTTGGAAGAGGAGTGTGAGGCGGAGGCAGAGTCAATCATGGTCCACAATGCGGCGTCGTTTTGATTTAAAGTTATAAATGTTAAATATATAAATGAAACAAAGTCAGGTAAGATGACCAATGTATGCCACGTCAGAACGACTTCGTCATGTTACCAACTCACGTATTAATTTTTTTAACGCTGTCCAGCCAACTTAACGCCAAGGCTTCAATTGATTCAATTTTTTAAAATAAAAGATTAAATTGAGAGCTTTTGAAATACGAAAACTAAATTGAGACGATCCTACATAAATAGGAATGTCAAAAATGATTAAACCCCAATTTTTAATTAGGTTATATTCATATGTATATATTAATGATGTAGAAACGAAAATAATAATAATATTATAAATATTTTATTTAAGTCAATAAAAAATATTGCATTTCCTTTTTTTTAAAGAAAATCTTAAACAACAATAAAAAGAAGAACTCGAATAGTGATATATATACTATTTTATACAATGAAAAGCTAGCAATAATTCATTAGTAAAATTTGCATATAATTTTGAAAAAAGTCATTCCACTCTTAAATTTCTCATCCTAAGAAAAACAAAATAAAGTCAATTTCACATTGTAGTAGTTAGTCAACATGTGACAACTTGAATTATTTATTATTTTTAATGAACAAATTGGAGAATCTAACTAATCATTTTAGTAGTTATATTTTTTTGTTTACCAAACTTAATGTCGATACATTATTTAAAGAAACTGAGTTAAATATAACTTAACCCAACTACTTAAGGATAACTATTTATTTAGAAAAAACAAAAATAAATTAAAGATAAAACTAAATTGTGTAAATCGTGAATACGATCCATTGTACTTTAAATTGAATTGTATCCATTATCAAAACTGTCATATTTTTTGATAAAATATGTTTTGGATTTTTGTTGAAATAGTTAAAATTCAATTTATTTTATTCTTCAGTTAAAAAATAATGCATTTTAAAGTTTGAGAGATTAAAAATGGACTTTTTAAATATTAAATTTAAACCCTTAAAATTTGTAAAGGGGAAAAACTTATTTTACCTCTTTTCTTATGAAGAAGCATCGGCGAAAGATAAAAAAGCACATGAAAGTCATATAGAAGTTTGAAGCGGCCATGAATTTTAGGTAAGATTCTTGTTGTTGATCAGCTACATCTGAGACTCTTTCTCTCTCTGTTTTCTATCACCTTCCATTCCTCGGAAACACAGGCAAAACTTGTTGCCACTGCAACCAATTTCCTCGTTGTTTCGGTGATCCAACATTTTCACCATTCTCTTCATTCTACATCCGGAAAATCTCCTCACTGAGGTTTATGCTTTTCTTTCATTATGTGTTCCAAATCTGTTTTTTTTTTTGGTGTACATTTTCTTTTCGGGTATGTTCATTTTCTTGAATTTTGTTTCCTATTTAAAAAACAAATTTTAGGTATTTCCGCCTCTTCATATTTTCGGTCACAATTCTTCGTATCCTATTGATTTATGTGTTTTTGTGGTTATGACAGGGTTTCTCTCGGGATTGATCGAATCTCAGGCACTAGTTACCTAATCTTTGTGTTTCTCATCACTGAAAGCTTATATATTTCGTATGGTTTTGAAAGATTTCGTGCTTCGGGATTTAGTGTTGAGCTTTATTATTAAATGAATGACATGGCTTGGACTGCCCTCAAAGGTTCTCCCAGAGCATTTTCTCATCCAAGGCCGCTTTCTTGGATTGTAGTTATAGTAGGAGCACTGGCTGTTTTCTTATTTTGTGCTTCCTGGGTTCTTGTATCATCCCCAATTGGTTCCAGGGTTCAGGGTTATTTTTATAGTGTAAGTAGTTCAGAAAAGTTAGATTTACCTGTTTCTCCCTTGAATGAATATTCTATTGATGATGGTCACTGGAATACGAGCTTAGATCATGTTAATGATAAACCGCCGTCTGAGAATCTGCAATCTTCCTCAATTTCCAATGAGGTGTCTAATGATAGTAAGATAGATCAAACTAATACTAAAGGAAACACGCAAGTAGACTTGGGTCAGTCTACTCCAATGAACAAGGAAGTGAACAAAGATCCAGCAGTTTCTAGTTCAGAAGAGCCAGTGACTACTGTTGGCGACATTGCGGATGTATCCAACAGTACCCTACCTTCTCAAGAAAGTGCAGATGTAGCCAATAGTGGCTTACCTGCTCAAGAAAGAGCAGATGCATCCAATAGTGGCTTGCCTGCTCAAGAAAGTGGAGATGTAGCCAATAGTGGCTTGCCTTCTCAAGAAAGTGCAGATGTATCCAATAGTGGCTTGCCTGCTCAAGAAAGTGTAGATGTAGCCGATAGTGGCTTGCCTGCTCAAGAAAATTCACAAATTGATTCGAATTCAAGTAAAACTATGCCATTGGCAGGTTCCAATTCTTCCAATGAAACAGGTAATATTAGAATGGAAGAACCTGCTTCTATGGCTTCGATCAATCAGTCTACTGTTGTAAGTACCGCATCAAATGAGACCTCTCCGTCTTCTGATGATTCCACATCAACTGCTGTTCCAGCTTCCGTAGAGAAGCCAGAAAGCACATCCTCTGCTGGTAAGCTGGTTTGGTAACTTCAGGTTTCACTTGTAATCCTTTCACCTACACTAGCTTGTTGTGCATGAGTCATTGTGTATTACCCTTCCTTTTATTTTGGTCTTTGTGTGAATTTACAGTAGGGTTAATTAAGAGTGAAGATTGTTTTCCATTTTTCACGATTCATAACTTTGGATGATCATTGATTCCTATCTAGGAAACTTTTATTTGTATTTTACCTTTATGTTTTGTTTAAGAGACTTCTGATTTTATATTGTTAATTATGAAATGAATTTTGTATAGGCTTTATCATTTTTAAGAATTTAACTGCATATAGATAGTATAAATTATGCAGACTGTGACAAATCTTACAATTGCAACTATTTGCAATAGCAACTATCTTGCTATTTGCTATCTTATAATAGCGCTTTTGATTTCAGCCACTTTTTTTGTCTTTTCAAGATTTAAAACAGTTTTTACGCCTAAATATTGTTGTTTAAGGATATTTATCGGTAAAATTTTGATTTGTCCCAAATTTTATGATGTAGTTTGTTGTGTAAAATAATAAGTGTGATGTTATTTATCTCTAATTTCTTTATTTATTATTTTTGAGTATTTATATATGTAGTATAAATTATGTATCTTTTATTTAATATTTAAAGTATCAGCCATCCCACTTCCCATTTTAGAGTTGGTTGCTATGTACTGCTATCCAGGATTCATAAATATGATGGGGAGCATAAAACTGATTATGTTGTGGGTTGGAATTTTGCCACTGTGCCTTGAGTAAGTTAGTGTTGTGTGAATGACCAAATTATACTACATAAGTGAGTATAAATATTATTTTGCAAGTCGGTTTTTTTTAGAGTTGAGTTAAGTTTAAATTCATTTTCTAAGATAATATCAATGTCTATTCAAGTAAGGTTTGTTGGACATATTCTGTTAACCACTAATGGTACTTTACCACACCACCCACAAATATTGGTCAACACATACAAACAAACATAGAATCCGAACCATTGATCTTACTCTTGTGTTTTTTGAAGTAAAGAGATTTCATTTGTGTTGCTTCATATTTTTTAATGTTCTCAAAATATGTTAATTGTTGGAAGTTGGATCTTGTTACTAAAATTCCTCATATATAGAGGGATAACCTTTTTTCTCAATTATATCGTTTGGAATTACTGTGTGTCTTGAGTTTTTTAATTGTTGTTCAACATTTTGATGTGCAGGTTGTGATCTGTACCATGGACATTGGATACATGATCCGTTGGGACCATTATACACAAACAATTCATGCCCTGTATTGACACAGATGCAGAATTGTCAGGGTAATGGGAGGCCTGACAAGGATTATGAAAATTGGCGATGGAAGCCCTCTCAGTGTGACCTCCCACGGTTTGATCCGAGAAAATTTTTGGAGCTGATGAGAGGGAAGACCTTGGCTTTCATTGGAGATTCAGTAGCCCGAAACCAGATGGAATCAATGTTGTGTATTCTGTGGCAGGTTATTTTTTTATTCCTTATTGATCTAATTTGTGTGGAAAATAAAATGATTCCAAGATGATACATATTTTCAGTGTTTTGCTAATTTGTCATTGTTAATATCTTCTTATGGCTGCTACATATTTTTTGTGATTACAATCTTTTAGATACATGTTACTGTAATGGTCAAGGTCCACCTCTTTGTATTTCAATTCAATGTACACTATATATAATATGTTCTTTTGTTATGCTTGTGAGATCCAAGTATTCCATCGTATGACTATCTATCATTATTTCTACATAGTAACTAACTAGAGCCTAGTTCAATCCTTGCCTGCCGGGTGGACCCATTGTTCATTACTGCCTTTTTTTTTTTTTTCCAAAAAATGTGTTTCTTCCCTATTTCTGATGTCCTTTTATCGTTTTGTCTACTTTTACTGCTCTTTTACCCCATATCCACCATATCTCCGTCTGTTTCCATTAGCACTCCAGCCGACAACCCCACCATTTACTGCAAATAATAGATAATCTAAAGGCAATAACTCTTTCAAGGGAAGGACTTCATGATAATTCTTTTAAGAAACGTATGGGGTATCTTTAAAGAAATTTGTATCCTGAATTATTGACATAAGCATGATAATTCTTTAAAGAAACAGATTGGGATTGTATCATCAACATGTGATCATAGTCTGGAATTCATATTTGTTTTGTTTAGGGTCACCTGAAGAAATAAATTGTATTTCTTATTGATTTGGTTGCTTATCAAATCATACAAGCTTAGATTTTAAACTTTCCAGAAAACCTCTTGTCACTTTTCAAATACATCCTTTTTGGCATCTTGATGCAACGCCTGATTACTTTTATTTGAGACATCTACCTGTGAAATTTATCCTTGATAAAAATGTTAAGAAGACAGCTCCAAGTGGATGGAGTTATCGTGTGGCCTTGGTGCTGCACCTGCACAATGCTATGTTCACGATAAAAAATGGTTTGTTTCCTGGCAGTTTCATGCATTTGACTATAAATATACATACACACATACGTAGGTTTCTGGATATCAGATTATGTGAGTTATGACGGTGAGAAGCTTAACTAAAATTTTGTACTTTCAGGTAGAGACACCGAAGAATCGGGGAAATCATAATATGCAACGTTATTATTTTAGGTCCACTTCTTTTATGATTGTCAGGATATGGTCCTCGTGGCTTGTCAAACTAACAACCGAACCATTTGATTATGCTCCAGCCAGTGTAGATAAGCTCCATCTTGATGCCCCAGATGAGAAGTTGATGGAACACATCCCAAACTTTGATGTGGTGGTTCTTTCTTCTGGTCATTGGTTTGCCAAGAAGTCTGTGTACATTTTGAACAATGAGATAGTGGGAGGACAGTTGTGGTGGCCAGACAACTCTCGGGAGATGAAAGTTGACAGTGTTAAAGCTTATGGTATATCTGTTGAAACAATTCTAACGGCTATTGCTACAATTCCAAATTACAAAGGGCTTACAATTGTGCGTTCCTACTCACCTGACCATTATGAGGGTGGGGCATGGAACACTGGTGGATCATGCACAGGGAAGGTTAAGCCTCTAGCACCAGGTGAAGGAGTGGAAAACTTGCACACAAACATAATGCATGAGCAACAGGTGACAGGTTTTAAACGTGCTTTGGAAAAGTCAACAGATGGATCGAAGTTGAGGCTAATGGATATTACTGAAGCCTTTCAGTTCAGGCATGATGGTCACCCTGGCCCCTACAGGAGTCCTGACCCAAATAAGATTACAAAACGTGGCCCTGATGGAAGGCCACCACCACAGGATTGCTTGCACTGGTGCATGCCAGGCCCTGTTGATACCTGGAATGAACTTGTCTTTGAAATTATTAGGAGAGAATTTGAAGGTGGAAGTGCATCATGAATTTGTTTATTTTTTTTTTACTATTAAGCTCTGTGATGTGCTTCTGCACTCGAGTCAATAGGTTGCGACTTGTGTAGAAATCTGACTGTCTTTTTGGAGGGATAAAGGTAGTTGTACCACTTGAATCTTTTCATAGAATAATATAATATATTTATTTATGATAGATAAGTTAATTTATTCTTAGATATTGGAATGAAAATTGTCCGAAGAGCCAAGAGGAAAATGGTGGATTTGCAATAACCTTTCAACATATTGTGCTACCTTTTTAAGCTATCCAGCTTTTTGAGAATTTGGCAAAGGAAGCCAAATTGAGTTATTTCTAGGTAGTATTTCAATCTATTCTTAGTTTCTTTTCTATAAAACTAGTCTAAGATCCGTGCGAAAGTACGGCTCTTTTTCTGTTTTTTTTTTCTTTTCTAAATTTAGATTAAAAAATTGAAATAATTATTATTATATTTAAATAATGAATTTGATAATATGAGAATAATTAAATAATTAATTACCCTTATTTTTTATAAAAAAATTAATTAAAAATAAATAATATTATTTTAATATTGATTATTTTATGTTAAAGTAATGAAATATAAAACATACAGCTAATAATACCAATATTAATAATAATAATGGATTGTACTGATAGTAATACTATTAATAACAATAATACTAATAATAATAATAAATAAGATTAAAAATAGTATTTATATATGAATTTGTTTATTTTAAATTATAAAATTGACATTAATTAGTAATGTGTAATAAAACATGTGATTAAAATTTACAAGTAAATTTTTTAGTTATATATTATATTAAAATAAAATGAGGTAAAAATAAATACAACATAAAATTAATGTTAAATTTTTTTAATAGAATCACATGTAGATATATAAAGGGTTTAAAAGAAAGAAAAATATTAAAAAAGTAATGATATATGGAATCATAGAAAAAAGAAAACAAAAATAACCTAGTGTGAAATGTAAAATGAAACATAATGTGAAATGTAATTCTTATTAAAATAAGTTAGAGTAACATGAAATTGAGGTTAAAACTTTTAAAGAAAAGTACATGCAGATATTATTATCAACGTAGACATTAAGTTTTTAATAACTACTTATTGATGGATATATATATATATATATATATATATATATATATATATATATATATATATATATATATAGAGAGAGAGAGAGAGAGAGAGAGAGAGAGAGAGAGAGAGAGAGAGAGGTTTGTTTTTTTCTTTTTGAAATGTTAATATTAGGATTAAAAAATAAAATTTTGATATGAATTTTTTGGTTTTAATTATAAAAGTACTATAATAATTAATAAGGATATGTAATAAAACAATATAATTATATATTAAAATTTATAATTGGAGTTTTGAATTATATATTATATTAGAATAAGATCCACAAATAGTTGTTATGGAAGTCTTGTGACCACCCCACCTACCATCAAACATTTTTTTATTATACATGCAAAAACCCGTGAATTCCAATTTGAACCCGTCATTTTTCAACATTCATTCTTCTTATGCTGTCATTTTATGCAAATTTTTTAAAAAGGGAAATAGTATTAGAATAAAATAATAGGCATAAAACTCAGGATGCAAAAACTTCAATTGTTGAATTTTATGCTACAAACTAATTTTCTTTCTTTAGAAAATTCATTTCACGGATCATTTCTTTCATTCAATTCAACCTTCAACATAAATCTTTCAGAAACTGATCACACCATTAAGTAGTCGAATGGTTGGGGATAAATTTTCACGATTAAAAGTTTCTTATTATAAGTGACTAAAGTATTGGGTGAAGTTTAGATTTGGACAAGATACATTGAAACGAGAGCTAAACTTCTTATATTTATTATTTATTGTTTACTTTATCTTTATTTATGCTTGTTCTCTTATGAAGCTGATAAACTTAAGATAATAATAATTTTAAGGGAAAC
Organism: Vigna mungo; assembly: GCA_036885675.1. Classification (NCBI taxonomy): domain Eukaryota; kingdom Viridiplantae; phylum Streptophyta; class Magnoliopsida; order Fabales; family Fabaceae; genus Vigna; species Vigna mungo. The sequence continues at coordinate 38,193,440 of CP144692.1, read as the reverse complement.
AAAAACTCTTCTTCTGTAAATTGACTATTTTTGTTTTAAACTCAACACTGTTATAATGTAAAATTGGTATATTTGAATGAAATTTTTTTTTGTTGATTTTATAGCTGAAATGTTGTATATACAGGAGTGTAAGTTGAAATTGGTAAAAGATTGTAATTTTTGTGTGTCTTTGTTAAATTCTCGTCAAGTAAGCAAATTTTCTCTCAAACAAGAATAACAATGCAACTTAATCTAGTTTTTATCAAATTCTCACTCAAGCAAGTAAATTCTCGCTCAAACGAGTAAATACTCACTCAAACGAGTAAGTTTTTGTTCAAATGAGCAAATTCTCGTTCAAGCAAGACAATTCTCACCCAAGTGACAATATTCTTGTTGGGCACTGATTTTCCAGTGCTGAGCGCTATTCCTGGGCGCTTGGACGCTACTAGGCAACGCTGCACCAGTTTTGGATGGTTTTCGGGGTTTCGGGTGTCATTTTGGACATTCTTTAGGTTGTTTTGGACCCTTCCAGAGCTATTGGTGAGATTTCAAAGTTTTCTTCCTTACCTAAATATGAGTATCAAGATGCTATGAATAAATTGTGTTATTGTATGATTTCTGATGACTTGTATGGGTGTTTCTATTTATTTGATGTATGATCAGTAGTCTCATGTATTGGTATACTATGTGAATGTGAAATGATATCATTGATTTCAAGGTTGGAAAGGTTGGTTCCAAGGTGGAACTTCTTGGTGTGGTTCAAGTATGTTTAGAATGAATACAGGAGCTCAATCTTAGGGGTTATCCTGAAATACCAATGGTCTTTCATTCTCACATAGAAAGGATTGATCCATGTCGTGAGGAGTAGTAGGAGGTCTTAGTCTTGGAGGCTTCTAGTATGCTTTAAGGCGTGGAACAGACTAACCTTGTGAGTGTGGAAGGGTGAAATCCATTGGCAATGGTTTTGCAAAGCAGTAGAAGCCACCACAAGTGCACAACCCACCACATCTCGACAATCATTCTAAGTCCGGACAATCCATTCATAATAGTGTATTGCATAAAGTGTTTGGTGATTGTATTATGATATGTTTGCCTTATGTATAATGTTTAAATAGGTGTATATATAAATAACATTAATTGTTTTGAATCTAGCTTACCCTTACTTTTGTGTTGTCTGTCTTTATGTATGTTTTTTCTTTTGCAATGATCACCTTAATGATGTGAGCTTAGGGAGACATTCTTTACAGTTGCTCCAGTGAAAGGTGAGAGTGATGAAACAGTTGGGAAGTCAGATGATTCTACAGGTGTAAAACTACTTCTCTTTCGTAGGTTTGTTTTCTTATAGTAGTTCTATTATCGTATATGTAATATTCATTTTAGTAGTATTCTACTACTAAAAAGGATGTTACAATAACTAAAATATCATTCTAAATAACCTGACAATGATATATATTTAGCAATAATAAGATAGTATAACAAAATTGATTATGAATGAATACTTATAATACAACTCTCATAACATTATCTAAATTATATTGTAAATCCTATTGAGATAGTATAACAAAATTGATTATGAATGAATACTTATAATACAACTCTCATAACATTACCTAAATTATATTGTAAAATTAATCCTATAATAAAATTCGAGCAACATGAAATTGAGATTACAATTTTTGAATAAAAATTATGTAGGAGCTTAAAAAATTGAAATAAATAAAAATGTGAAGTTTATGTTAAATGTTTTTAAATAGAAGCACATAAAAATATAAACAACTTAAAAGACAAATCTATTAAAAAATAATAGCATATAGAGTTAAAAAATTGAGTTTAAAACATTATACAAGTACAAATCTTATAAATTAGTTATTTGGAATTAAGTTAGATTTAAAATACAAATTTATATAAAAAGTAAAAAAAAATGTTTAAGTAGATGTTTATTTTCTTCAACTCAATTGTTAATAACATCCAAACTGAAATTATTCCAAAAGACATTGCATATGGAGTTAAAACAAGAATGAAATTGAATTTAAAACATCCAAAGAAGTAACATGCACGTATAAATAAGCAATTTAATGTAGAAAACATTGTTGGAAATTTTATATTTACTAAAGATAAATTCTCATCGATTTTATGCCAATCTCATATAATTATTATTGTTTGAAGTACATATCGGAAAATTTTTTGAGAATCCCAAAATTAAAACATATAGCACACAAAATGTAATAACCTCTAAATTAAAAGTAAATTTTTTAATTATATTAAAAATAATAAAATTTAAGTTTTGGAAAAATAAAATTTACATAAGCTTATTAAGGCACTTTCAGAAACATGTCATTTCATTGTCTCCTTCAAACAGTTCTGTAATCTTGTTCTCTCCAAAACTCATTCTTCTCTCTAGATTCTTCACTCATTGAGTCACCGGATCTTCGTTCTGAAGGTGCCTAGGAAAACTTGATGTCACAAGCTTCAAATTGCACCATCAGAATTTCAGTTGGGTTGGGTAAGTAATTCTTTCTTTTCTTGGCTGTTAGGAGACCTAAGACTTGCAATTTCACTGATTGCATGAGTATTTTGTGTCATCCTCTTCAAACTAAATTTTATTCCAGCTCTAAGAGCTGTTATTGATCACCATTTTGTGGTCTCTAGGGTTGGTGGGAAGCTCTTAAGGAGTAGAAACCATTGAAACAAAATCTTGTGCGGTATTGTAGAAATTTCAGGTAAGGGAAGCTTAGGTTCTTCTTGTTTCTGATTGTGAATTTGGGGTTACATGCAGTAAAAGATTTTTGGTTGGGAATATGGGATTTATGTGCTTGTGAAGCTTGTTTGTTGTATTGATGTTGATTGAACTGATATTGGATAAAATTTTGGTATTAGAACCTGTATGTATTGATGTATAAATTATGAGGCTGTTGAATTTTGATGAGAACTGATATGATCAGATTTGATAGTGTGAAATTGTCTATTGAATACTGTAAAATAAGTTGGACCTGTTGCTAGACTATGAAAATTTAAGTTGTTGAGGTGTTTTAGTTTAGTTTAGAGCAAGTGAGGTAGTGTTTTTGAGAATTAGAAGTTAGAGGTCAAATTAGATTATTGGGACAGCTTGAACAAGTCATATGTAACTTGTTAGAAGTGTCAAAATGGTGCAAAATAACTCCTAATTAGTAAATTCAGATTTAGAGCTTTGAGTTGATGAAATATAGGTTTTTGAGTGGAATTTGATACATAGGAGCTAAGGAATGATGCTACGAACATTTAAATTTATTTAGACAGGTTTAATTCATTGTATAATTCAAATTAGAGGTGTTAGAAACTCATCAAAGTGTCTCAGATGTATCAAAACCAGAAAAATAAGGTTGTTGTCAAATACTGATAAGAATAATCGATTATTATATGTAATAATCGATTATTCTAGTCAGAACGTTATATTTTCTTCAAAGTTCACGTAAATAATCGATTATCATATGTAATAATTGATTATTGTTGTCAGAAAATCATCCATGACAATTTTAGGTGATTTTCAGGGTTACGGGTATCATTTTTGGACGTTCTTTAGGTCGTTTTAGTGGTTTTGGACCTTTCTAAAACCATTGGTGATGGTTTAAGAGTCAATTTCTTTGTCTAAGTATGAGTTCACTGGGTTTTGGGTTGTTTGTGGTCTTTTGAAGTGTAATTACTATCATATATATGTTGTATGCAATGTAAAAGTGAAAAGTATGGTTATTGGACGTAATTTCATGATTCTCAAGGGAGGTTACATGGTGGTGCCCTGTAGTTGTTGTGATTGACCGTATGAATGGCCGGAGTTCCAGATGGGTTTATCCTGACATTCTAATGACCATTCATGCTCAATTAGAGAATGATGAGTCATGTGGTGAGAATAGCAGGAGGTCCTAGTAATAGGTGCTACGTGGAGGCCTATTATTCGGTAAAGGACTTACACTTGTGTGTGGTCGGGTGAAACCCCTCGGCAATGACTTTGCAAAGCAGTAGGGCCACAATAACTGTACAAACCTCTGGAACTCGACATTTCATACTAGTCCGGACGGTCAAATCACGTGTCGGTCATTAGTATCAACAAAATGTGTTCAGTCTTAGTCTGTATTATGTTATGGTCTTTGCATGTTGTGTGTGTGATTGTATAACATGATAGTTAGTTCCATTTAATGCATAATATGATAGAATGTTTACTTGTTTGCTTGTGTGCATGTTGTTGTGTATATGTTAGTTGAATTTGGACTTGCATGTTTTTCAACCTAGCTTATCCTTGCATTGTGTGTGTTGTATGTGCTTGCCTTCCCTTGCAATGATCATCCAATCCTTTGGATGTGAGCAGTAGCTGATGACGTGCTCTTGGAGCAAGCACTGGAGAATGAAGAAGGTGCAACCATCTAGTGCTTAGGACTTCTGCTAGATCCTATTTAGACAGCTACTTTATTTTGGAAGACTACTAGTTTTTCTTTTGATATGCTCTGTATTTTGAAAATACTCTTTAGACACCCTTAGATCTTTAGTTGTCATGTATTTTTGGAGGACTCTCAAGTTTGTATTTAAGTTTTTTTTTTTAATTCTAGCCTTAAATTGAGAATTACTATATATTTTAATACTCTTATCTTATATTCTAACTGTTTTCTCATACTATAATAGTTGAATCCTATTATATTGTATGTTTATATAATATTTGGGATTTCACACAAAACCATATATATATATATATATATATATATATATATATATATATATATATATATATATATATATATATATATATATATATATATTATAGAACCAACAAATGTATTTGAAAATCTCAGTATGTATAGTATATCAATTAGTGATAAAAAAACTCCCACCTTAAAATTAAATAACATTAAAGACCAAAAAACAGAAACAGTAAGACATGTACATTTAAAAAAAAAATACAAATGTCATTGTAAAAAACAAAAACCATAATAAAAAAGATAATAAAATAACTTAAAAACATGTCTATTTACCATTTATTTCACTAAATTCAATCTCAATCATATAACTATTTTTTGGAATACATCTCAAAAAAAGTTACCAAATTATATCAACTCATAATGCATGCAGAGAGTACAACAAACATATATATTAGATGAGAGGTGATGAGGTAAAAGTTAATTTGTTTTAAGAAAATGAGCACTTCTTAATTAAGAAATTATTAACTTTTAGAAACTAATCTTAGGAGTTTTTAACATTTTTGTATATCTTATATTCGAGGTATAAAAAACTTTACCCAACGGTTTTAAAATTTAATTATATATTTATGCGTATTAAAAGTATGACATCACCAAAAAGATTTTTTTTTAACTTTAATTTCTTATTTTTTAAATATAAGTTTCAAATTAAAATTAAATATGAGTCGGACATTATTTTATTATTGGTAAATGGTGAACATATAAAAAATATATTGTTTTTTTTAATTAACCTTTATTTTAAACATTGTAATATGCCTAAGGAAAATCATTTGTTATTTTTATTGTCAGTCAATAAAACAATTATTGTTTGGTGCGAGAAATATCACTATTTAACAACAATACCTTAACATAAGTCAAACGTTATACTCTTAAGTACGACACACCACCCGAATTAAATAATCCTAATTTAACAAACAATCAATTTTAAAAAAACATTGATACTTTTAGTTTAGTTATCAATCAAATTAAATAGAATTCCAATTTAAAAGAGAGGTAACTCTCCTCACTAAAAAAATTAACTAATAAAAAAATAAATAAAAGAATCCCAATTCTACCCTTTAAGTTGGTAGTATTACTTATGACTTTCTCTCTCTTCTGAATTTGAAATTCAAACGCCTTTTTCTTTATAATTTCCCATTTCATCGTATTTTTTAACTTCAATTTTATTTATATTTTTCAAAAAGAAACAATTTTTTATTATTTTTATATTAGTTTTTTCAAAGACAGATAGGGAGAAGAAACAATTAATTCAAATCAAAATCAAATCCACAGCGAGCGCTTTCGAAAACGGACCCTTTCTTCAGAACGGCTATATTTCTCTCTCTCTCTCTCTCTACAATTCAAACTTCAAACTCTTTCTCACGAAAACCCATTTTCATTCTCTGAGAGAAAATCAACTCATTCCTCTTCCAGCAGCGACGACGGAAAATCTAAACACGAGGCAATTCATAGATCCCTTCTGTTGTTCAGGTCTGTTATCGCATAAGTGAATATTCTCGCTCGCTCTTCACATTCTGATGAAATGCACCAAGTCAAATTCCTAATTCGAAATTCAAACCCCTTTCTAAATCTAGATGCGTGGAAATTCAGTTTGTGTCGTTGACTGATCTGTTTCTTGCTTCTTGAACCTGCACGAGTTTATGATTCGTTTCTCGCTGTTTTGAAATTTGAATTGCATAGCTGCTTCCACTTTCTTCTAGCTGAGATCGATATGGCGCTTATCTGAGTCGGATTAGTACGATATATTTTTGTGTTCTTCTCTCCTTTTCAAATTTGAGTTCTGATTGAATTCCGGGTTCGCTTAAGTTTTTTGTTTCCCAGTAGTGTTTAGTTGTTTCTATTTTTTAAATTTGAGAATGGATTGAGAAAATAATGTGCTACTTTAGCACTGGTAGATATTTCACTCATATAGTGTTTCTCTTGCTGAGTCCTTGAGATAAAGGTGTGGATTTTAGGTTTTTGAGGTTCTTGGACTATATTTCTATATTAGTAATTCACGGTTCAGCAACGAAGAATTGTTTGATGGTTTCACTCACAAATATAGTGGAGTCATAACATGATGGGGACGGCTTCGTTTTTCGCATTGACGCTTTAGCTTCGAAATTTGCTTTTGGACGTCAATCAAAATTAAAAATCTTTGTCACAAGTGTTTTTTTTTTTCTATAAATATCTAGTTAATTTAGACAGAGTTGTTTTGCCATTGATCTTTCTGAATTTTAATGGGAATGTGTCTGGCAGATACAAGTGCACAAAATGTCTAAACCTCAAAATGATCCCCTTCTACAATCGGAAACAACTTGTGGAACACTTCTCTATGAGCTTCAGGTACGTATTAAGTTTTGATGCGATCGTCCTTCTAATTATCCCTTTCCTCGCATCTCCAGCAGTTGGGTTGGAGAATATTCTGTAAGTTTATGAAAATTTGTCATTGTTTGCCTCATCTCTCGTTTAGATAATATGGGACGAAGTTGGGGAGTCTGAAACTGACAGAGATAGAATGTTGTTTGAGCTTGAACAAGAGTGCCTAGAAGTATACAGAAGGAAGGTAGATCTGGCAAATCGATCTAGGGCTCAATTAAGGCAGGCAATCGCTGATTGTGAGGCAGAACTTGCCGCTATTTGTTCATCAATGGGAGAGAGACCAGTGCATATTCGTCAGGTTAGATATTTTAAGAATTGCTATAATTTGTTTGCTGTTGGTTTTAATACTCGAATTGTATTAGAAAAACTGCATCCCTAAGTGGATGACCACCCTATAGCTTACAAGCTTGATTTTTTTTTGTCAAGATAATTTATTTTCCAGTTAGACTGCTAATTCGTATGTGCATTATCTCTTTCGTTTTTCTAGACTGATCAAAATGTTGGTAGCCTCAAGGAAGAGCATGCAAGAATTCTTCCGCAGTTGGAGGAGATGCAAAAAAGGAAATCTGAGCGTAGAAATCAATTCATAGAAGTCCAAGAGCAGATTCAGAGCATTTCAATTGAAATACATGGTCCTAGAGAGTATATTCCCGCTGTCATAGATGAAACTGATTTGTCCGTGAGAAAACTTGAAGAATTGCATAGGCAGTTACATGCACTTCAGATTGAGAAGGTCAATTATCTGCTTATACTTAAGTTATTTTGAACTGTTTCTTTGACTCAACTCATATCATCACCTTTTCATCCTTCCTTTTGGCTATCTGTAATCGTGCTCGTATCTTGTACGCATGCAGAGTAGTCGCTTAAAGCAAGTCCAGGAGTACCTGTATACATTAAATTCTCTATGTTCAGTGCTTGGTTTGGACTTCAAGCAGACAATTAATGGAATTCATCCTAGTTTATTGGAATCAGAAGGATCTAAGAGTGTAAGTAATGACACCATTCAACAATTAGCGGTTGCTATAGAAGAACTGCGGGGGGTTAAATTGCAGAGAATGCAGAAGGTAAAGATTGAGTTAGAAATTAATTGCCATTTTTATTTAGTATTTTGTGAATTTTGTTGTTTTCCCCTCTGGTTATATTTGTAATAACTTAGGGTTTCGTAGCTCCAAGATCTTGCTACTACAATGTTGGAGCTCTGGAACTTAATGGATACCCCTGTTGAAGAGCAACAGATGTTTCAGAATGTTACATGTAATATAGCCGCTTCAGAACATGAAGTAACTGAACCAAACACCTTGTCTGTGGAGTTCATCGATTTGGTGAGTTACAAGTAGCTTGAATGTAATAGGATTATATCAATTATGGTTCAAAATTCATGGAAAAGTAATAATGTCATCCAGGTTGAGGCGGAAGTAGCTAGGTTAGAAAAGTTGAAATCAAGCAAGATGAAAGAGCTTGTATTAAAGAAGAGAACAGAGCTGGAGGAGATTTGTCGAAAGACTCATTTGATTCCAGAAATAGACAATGCAGTGGAATATGCTGTTGAAGCCATAGAATCTGGTAAATTTCTATTTTCTACCAAGTTGACTGCAATTATTTTCTCTGCCAACTTAAAAGTATGCCTCTTCCTTTTTTATGCAGGTTCTGTGGACCCTGCTTGTGTGCTTGAACAAATTGAACTTCAGGTTGCCCAAGTCAAAGAAGAAGCTTTTAGCAGAAAAGAGATACTTGAAAGGGTCGAGAAATGGTTGGCAGCATGCGATGAAGAGTCTTGGCTTGAGGAGTACAACAGGGTTAGTAATTTGTAACGTGCTTCAACATTGCCAATTTTGACCCCCTCTTTAACCATAGCTACATTTGAAAATTTAACTATGTATTTTGTTTTTGTTTATCCTCCAGGATGATAATCGATACAATGCTGGGAGAGGTGCTCATCTTACTCTCAAGCGAGCTGAGAAAGCTCGTGCCTTGGTCAACAAAATTCCAGGTACACAATAATTACCATATTTGTCATGATTTTCTCATTTGTTATGTCATGGCTTCATTTATGCAACATCAAACTGAATCACGAACTAGCATAATATTATAGTGGATTACGTATTAAATTGTAGTGTTGTGAGTCAGACCAAACTTTTCATGCAGCGTCATCAAAGGTGCCAATTTGGATGTGAAGTTATTGCTTGTGAGTTCCATAAGCAATTATGGAGTAATGAGCGCTAGTTTAGTTCTTTTTTTGGTTTGATATTGTTTTCTTCAAGCTAAACTATATTCGTCTTTCAACTTCATTTCTCTGCCGTGCCATTTGATTCTGTTTGTTGGATGAAACTTCTTTTTTCCTGCATCTGTGTTTGTGTATAATTTCAAAATGGCCTCTCTTTTTTGCGTGTAGCAATGGTGGATGGTCTGACTTCCAGAACAATTGCATGGGAGAAGGAAAAAGGCATTGAATTCACATATGATGGTGTAAGTGCTTTGTTTCTTAGTGGTTATTTAGATATATGCATTGCGGGCGGTGAGGAGTGAATTAAATAATAGTTTCTTTTTAGTTGGTTGTTCAAGCAAATCTGCTTCAAAATGTCCTTCTATTTGTGGTTTTCAGATCCGTCTACTTTCTATGCTTGAAGAATACACTATATTACGCCAAGAGAAAGAACAAGAACGCCGTAGGCAGCGGGTAATGTCTTCTAATTGCATTCCAGATAGATTTTCATAAAACCTTTAATAGTGTCCCTAGCTCTCTGTGTTTTGAAACCGTGCGCAACATTATCTTTTTTACTTTGTATATCATTCGAGAAATAGATGTTTCAGATAATTTAACAAAACTTGTTAAAATGCTAATTTTTTGTTTCAGGATTTGAAGAAACTACAGGGACAGATGATAGCGGAACAGGAGGCACTATATGGGTCAAAACCAAGCCCTTCCAAGCCCCAGAGTGTAAAAAAGGGGTCTAGGATGTCAACAGGAGGAGCAACTAGTAGGAGAGTCTCGCTTGGGGGAGCAATGCTTCAAACTCCAAAGCCTGATTCAAAAGCTACTCGTGCCATGAGAAAGACTGACAAAGGGCACCAAATTGAGCATTTAAATTACCTGGATGATGGCATTTCAGGTTTATCAGCAGGTGCTTTCATTAATCTCTACTAAGAAACACAACTGGTATCAAACTTTTATTCAACTTGTTCCTAAAAGCCAGGCTCGATATTGTCGGTCCATTTATTCCTCTGATTTAGTAGAAAAAAGCTCCACTGGATTCAGTACACTTAGAGTTTTTTCCTTGTTTGATATTAAAAAAGGAAGTCTGAACACATCACAGCCGGTAGATTTTCCCTTGATTTATTGATTTATTCCTGTCTTATACGGCACTGCTCATTCCCTTTATGTTTTGTCTTTCATACTAAGTTGCACAAACATTCTACACGATGTATTACTATCTACATTCATTTGTAATTCATGAGCTTGTTTAGAACTAATTGTTTCTTTCCTTGTGTTTGAGCAGCTAGAAGAGGGCTGGATATTGCTGGCGTTCCTGTTAAAAAGCACTCATTTGGTGCTGGGACTCAAATCATAGAATCTCCTCTGACACGACAACCTTTTTCTCCTATCTCTTCTAACAATGTAGCTTCAAAAGCTAATGTGGTAAATGCTACAGATGAACATAAACCGGGTGATAAGTTGCAGAGAACACTGTCGCTTAACAATGTACCATTCACCACTCCCTCCAAGACAGCTACTACTTTGGTAGATGAAGAGAATAGAACTCCAAAGACAATGCCTATTCCTTTCCCAGCTACCCCATCCACAGTATCAATTCCAATGAGTATGGCTATGACTCCAGTTCCTTCATCAATTATAAAGAATATAAACTTGAATTCAACTCTCACAAGCACAGCAGTTCCTTATGGAAATGACTTGGTTCAAGAGATTGATTATTCCTTTGAGGAAAAAAGGCTCGCTTATATGATGTTAGCATGATTTTTTCTTAGGTGTTTCATTTTACTTCCTGTGATGGATTAATCACAAGTCAATTGTAATTGGCTTCCTGATTGTGGTGTACATTTGGAGAAGTGAAACAGACATACTGATTTGAGATTTTTTTTCAGTCTAATCGTCATTTAGTTTTCTTCATTGCAAAGATTGTTTCATCTAAGAATGGCCTTGCCGTATTTTGAGTTCAACAAAAATACCTTAATGGAGATGGATTATTATTAACACTTTGAATTCAATATATTTCATGATGAAATATAGCATTTCCTTGCCTTATTGTAATTCTCTTGAGTGGGGAGCCTTGATTGACAAGGGGTGATATAGGTGTTTGGGAAGATGTGTCCCCTGCAAGTTAAATCGTATATCATTCTCTAGCTTTTTCTTTTTGTCTTGCCACTTTCTCGACTTGTATCATCAAAATTATTTATTATTGACTTCAATAGATGCTGATTATAGTGCCATTGAACCTATTCATATTTCATCGGCTCTTCATTTGTCGCCTTGAAAGCTATATAAAGTCATCATATTAGACAACTCCTTGAATTATTTAACAGAAAAAATGTGTGGACATAAATAAAATCGTATGGATTTTTTGGTGATTTCCACACATAAAATTTGTTAATGAATTTAGGTAAAAATTCTCCAATAAAATATCATTTCAGTCCTCCAAAATAGTAAAACCTTCCACTTAATTTTGGTGTTCTTTTGCTTGCACATTAGTCAGTGATCAAATGTAAGTCAATATTTTATAATAATAATGCTTAATTAAGTTTTAAGTAGAGCTGTCAAGATGGGGTAACTTGGCTCGACCCGACCCGACCCACCACAAGTTGGTCACTTAGTGAGCCAACTCAACCCGCCTCATTTATTAGCGAGCCAGAAAAATCTGAACCTGGCTCGATCCACCACAAGTTGGTGGGTAAAAGGGTTGACTCACTAACCTATTTAATTACAATTTTTTTTAAATTACAAACTTTCTATATTTCAAATTTAAACAAATTTCATTCCCAAAAAATGATGTTAAACTGAAGATAGTTCAAAATAATAATAAAAAAATACAATATAATCTAAATGTGATAGCAGAGGTTATTTTTTTGGTATACACAGTGAGTGAATAGAGTATTTTAGTTTTTAGGGTTTCATAAATAAAATAATAAATTAAAAAAATAAAATTAGGTAGGTGGGTTGGCGGGCCAATCCGGCCCACCACGGGTTCAACCCGCATGAGCCAGGTTTAAATGAGTCGGGTTGAAATCTGATCCGCATAAAAAAAATTCAATTTTTTCAAACCCAACCCGGTCCGAACCAGTGATGAACCGGGTTGGTGACGGATTGTGACCCATTTTGACGGCTCTAGTTTTAAATTTCTCACAAATATTAATCTTTTTACTGAGTTTTTATTATAACTTTTTTGTCTATCAAATATTCAAAATATTTTCAATTAAGTCTTTATTATTTCTTTTTTAAGTTTCTCACAAATATTAATCTTTTTTAATTTCCTTAATGTGTTAAATTGATAGATAAATATGAAACGAAACTAGTTAACCTATTTTTTAAATAAAAAATAATTAAAAATTTATATTTTATTTTATATATTACATTTCTTAAATAATATAAATAATTGAAAATATTGTAACTTAAATCATCTATAAATTAAGTCATAATTATTAATTATAATAAAATAATCTAATATGTAAAAGTAAAATATGTTTTAATTTATTTGATCAGAGATATTAATTAATCAATCAAATCTTAAAAATATATTTATAGTATACTTTTAATATATATATATATATATATATATATATATATATATATATATATATATATATAATTATAAAAATGTAAAATGAAAGAAAAACAAGATAAAGAAAAAGTTGAGACATAGTTGGCTTATCTGACAGCTGCCTTTTTCGGATAAGTGAGTCAGGATATTTAGAATGACAGGTCATTCTGCCTCATTTTTTTTAATGGATAAAAATGGAACAAAGGGACTATTTTTGCCACTCTAATAATTACCAAACAAGATAAAATTTCTCATTAGATAAAATTTTCTTTTCATACTTATTTGTTATATTTTTTAAATAATATCAAGTACACATTTATCAAGGACTTCAAATATAAAATAAAAAATACTTTTACAAAAATTTCTTGATACATTTTGGTGTTTGAAGCAACTTTCACTTTATAGGTTATTTCTCTAAAATAACATTATATAATCAAGAGTTTGAACGAATATGAAGTTATATATCTGTATATGTAATTTTTATAATATTGAAATGTAATTAGATTTAATTAAATTTTAAGTCTTTCACAGAATTAATTATTTTAAATTATTAATATTTATTTGTTGAGTACTTAAATTTTTTATATTTTCTATTGAATATGTCATTTAATTTTTTTATTAAATATGTGCCATGATTGGTCTATTATTGTGTCTACTTTATTTTATATTAAAAATATATAACTTTTGTAATTAATATAAAAAGATATTATGATTAATATAAAATAATAATAAATTTTACTAATTTCATTAAAAGTATGATAAAAATATTATATTCTTTTTTATGTTTTCGTTTTATGTTTTCGTGTAATTGGTAAAGGATAATTGGAACATTACAAATAAGACAACCTACATAGATACACAACTTACTAAATTGAAATTAAATAACAATTTTCAATTCTATGGGTTAAATAGCTTATTGTTTTAACATATATCAACTTTATTTTAAAGTTTTCTATATGAAGTTTTATTTTCTTTAATATAAAGTTAAATTTATTTTATTTAATATAAAGTTTTATTTTATTTTCTTTAAAACGCAAGATCTAAAAAGCTATTCGTTATTTCAAGGTCACGTGACATCACTTTCACAACAGTAAGACATATAGTTTTTGTACATTTAACTTAAAAATATTTATAAAAGAGATTACATGATACGGTATATTATTAAAAAAATACGAGAGACAAAATTAAGATATTTTAAAATTGACATATTAATATCACCAAATGCTTAAATCAAATCATACATCATTCTAATTTAATTAATAATTTTTAGTTTCAGATTATTTACTTCGAAAACACATGTGATCTCTTAAATTAAATGCAAACTTGAGATTCTAAATCTGAGTTTAGGCTATCGGGGAGGTTAAAACTGTAATGGCACGAAACAACTTAATTCACAAATAGATTAAGTTTGTATACTTAAAAATAAACCCTTTTTAATTATTATTTATACAAATAAAGACAGTGGCAAAATAATTATTACTTGTCTGCTCTCAAAAAGTCGTTTTTGTGAGACAAAATATTTATAAGTCAATCTAGAAAATTATATTTTAAAAATATAATAGATTAAAAATAATGAAACTTGAATATTTTAATAATAAATAATTTTAATTTAAATAGTTTTATTATAAATAAATTTTATTATTTTAAAATACATTATTTTTCTATAAATATTTTTTTAGAGTTCATTAACTTTTTTTTTTTAAAGTTTTTCTTCTTTATTCATTTGATTGAAAAACTGAGACAGTATAAGTGATTTTGACGGTGAACTCTTCAATGTAGAATGATCATTTTCTCCATTTTTGAGTAAGTTAAGTTTCGATCCCGGTCCTTTATTTCTTCTATTGTGTGTGGGTCCCGCTCATTTGCATGTAATATTTGAGTCTTCTATAAGACTTTATGTTGGTCTTTGGCACAGATGATATATTCTGATCGTGTTTTTGTTGTTTGTAAGTATAGATAGAGCTCCTTGAGCTGTGTGAGTGGTATAAGATTCTCTAGAACTGTTTGTCTTCTAAAAGGCAAGTGAAGCTAGATATTTGGCTTTAAATTATGTTTGTGGTGTAAGTTTGGTGCTTGTATGTATGTTAAATTGATTTAATTATAATTTCCATATTTATGATAATGTTGGTTCAATAAATGTGTGTAGTTGGTTATTTGATGATGAAATTATGATGTGATGTAATTTGGATGATATTGTTGTCATGAATTGTATGTTATAATATTATATTGATGTTTGGAATTGGTTACAAAGTTTATGGAGCAACAAGTTGAAAATCTAAGGGTTTTGTAGTTAAAATGGAGGTTTCGATGGGCAAGATCGTGAGATGGTATTTGGATTAAGAAATATGGTATTGTAGGTCTGTTTATATGTTATTTGAGACTTGTTGGTATCTTAAATTGATGAATTATGATAAGAAAGAAGGAAGAGTCAATGCAGTGGTTTTAGGAAGATTCCAAGTCCATGTTGAGGTTTTGATAGATGAGATTTTGAAGGAATAAGCATAGGGGAGAAACTGAGTTTTTGATGTGGTCTTTTAGTTATTTGAAACTTGTCTAGGTTGTTAATTAAGAGGAAGCTAATGTAAAAAAGGATTAGTAGTTGTTATGTTGAGTTTTAGGTAAGTTTTATGTTTAAGTTAGGGGTTTAAATGGTGAGATCCTAAATTCAGAGGTATGGGACAAAAAATATGATATAGGGTTTGTTGTTGAGTCATTTATGACTTGTTTGTAACCTTGGTCTATTGAAATTGATGTTAGAAGGAGGGGAAATGGATTTTGGTAGCTTAGAGAAGTGATGTTGGTTTGAAGTAGTCAATTTGAGTTAGAGTTGTGTTTTCTGAGGTTTCTTAATGTTTAAAGGACCATAGGGATTAGTGGAAGTTGTGTGAGAAGTGCCCAAAGTCAGGTTTGAAGGGTATCTTGAACTGCCATAACGCTGAGCACTCCTTGGGCGCCTCCCTGAGTGTCACTTTTGCGCAAGGTTTGTTGTTAAGCGCCCCCTAACACTCTCCAAGCGCTCTTTTGTCGAGGAAAATGGCACTGAGCGACCCAGATGCCCCATTCTAGTGAGTTTGGCACCTGGGCGCCCTTTTTAAGTGTTGTGCGCCACTTTTCAGGTTTTTGGGTTTTCAGGATTATTCTGATGCATTATTTCTGGTTCTTTGATGTATGATTAGTGGTTTCATATTTTGGTATACAATGTTAATGTGAAGTTATCTCAATGGTTTAAAAGTTGTGAAAATGAGTTTCAAGGAGAAACTTATTGGTGATAGTAAGTATTGTAAGTATGAATGTAGGAAGGTGAGTCTTGGGGTTCATCTTGACACTCTAATGGTCATTCATTCTCAAGTAGCGAGGGGTGAGGCATGTGGTGAGAGGTCCTAGTCTAGGGACTTCACATTGACCTAAGACGAATGATAATGGACTAACCTTGTGTAGTAGCTTGGGGTGGGCCAATTGTTTCACTACTACAAATGCACGAACTGTTTTATCTGGTGTGCAATATAACATGTGATAGAATTTTATTTTACCATGTTGAACTATTTTATCATTAACTTACTCTTACTTTTGTGTTGTCTATGTGTGTTATTTTTCTCTTTTGTAATGATCACCTAAATGGTGTGAGCTTTGGGAGACGTCTTTTCAGTTATTCCAGCGAGAGGTGAGGGTGAAGCAGATGAGTTGTTAGATGGTCCTACAACATGTAGATCTCTGGATTTTGTGGTAGGTTTGTTTCATCTAGTTTTTCTATTATCATCTTTGTAACGTTTTTATTTTAGTAGTTTTATACTATTAAAATGGAATGTTACAAGTCATACATAACATTAGAATTTCAAGGGAGAGGATACAAAAGAGAGTACTTGGATGGATTTAAAAAAGATTATTATGATAAATTAAAAGAAGGGTTAAATATGTTTTTGGTCCTTAAACTATCACACGATTTTGGTTTTCGTCCCTCTATGAAACTTTGATCCATTTCTTCTCCTTTTAGAAAGTCCTGGATTTAGTCCTCCATGACTAAAGATGTTACTTTTTTTCTTAGGTGGCTAACGATATCTCACGTCATCTTTCTCTTTTTTGAAACTGTGTCATCCCTCTATGCTCTCTTCACGTGGAAGGCCTCTGCGTATCAGATATTTTTAAATTTATGATTGAAGATTTTGCTATTGAACTCTTGGTAGAACACTACAACATTATAAGGGAGATAGAGGTGGAGGCAAATGTTGGATTGTTGGGTTCACTGCTCGGGGCATGTCGTGTACACAAAAATTGTCCTGTGCCACAACCATTAACATTCACACACTCTCAAATCTATATATTAGGGTGTTAGTGATCCATTCCCATTCCACAACAATATTCTTCTTCTTCTTCTCCTTCCGTTTCTTGAGAATGTCGTTGGGTAGATTGGATTCGTGGAAGCAACGATACTACAACACGAGCGGGGTAGTGGTGGGTTACGCACTGTGTTCGAGCCTTCTCGCCATGATCAACAAATACGCCATCATCAAATTCAACCACCCAAGACTCTTAAAGGCCCTCTAATACCTCACCTATGCGCTCGGTGTCTACTTCCTAGGGAAGCTAGGAATTCTCCACCATGACCACTTTATCATCGTCACTGCAAAGAAATTCTTCTCCGCCACCCTCGTCTTCTACCTCGCCATCTTCACCAACACCAAGCTCCTTCGTCATGCCAACGTCGACACCTTCATCATCTTCTGCTCCCTTACCCCTCTCCTTGTGATGGCACCAAAGTCATTTTTTTGGGATATATTTCTTTTTTTACTCTGATTTCAATTGCATCCTTTTTGTACAAGCTCTCTGATACTTCAGTTTCCTAGTTGAATTTATTCAGTATAAGAAAAAAAAATTCTAACATGTTATAAAAATAAACAATTTTTGTTTGTATAGCAAGAACATGTATAGGAAATTTTTACTTGTCTACTTAATACCTAACCTAAAAAACAATTGCCTTCCATCTAGTTCAATTTCTAGTATGTAGCTCTACTTTGCATTATCCATCACTTTTGATTCAACATGCATTGTTTCTTGATGTGGAATTTGATTAATATCACCTGTGACAAAGGGAGGAGCATGTGTCTGGACTTCCTCTATAGAAAGTATTTGAAATGAATTTTCTTATTTGATCATTGGATTGCAATAATATAAATATACAAATTGATAACCTAATTGGAAAGAGTTAAAAGGGAATAAACTCCACCAATTTAATATCAATTATAATAATTGATATTTAACACTAATAATTAAATTAAATAAAGCGAAAGTAAATATACAAGAATTAGCTAATAAAGGATAATTATTCCAATTTAAAACTAATTATTATAATTGATATCCTCTCGCAAGTTGGACGATCTGGAAGAGAGATGCAACTTGAACAGTAATGAGTCAAACCGAGGATGAAGCAGAGAGGCTTTGTGTTCTGCTTCAGTTGAGGAATGCCCAATCTGCATCTTTAGACACCGTGTGAAGACGCTCCTTTAACTGCTTGAGGTATGAGATGATCCTGTCGACGCAGGTTTGATAAGCAGGATTCAGAGTTGGAGGTGCAACGGTGGTGGAGATCGTCATCGACGGCATAGGAAAAGATTCATCTGGATATTTGAGAAGATCATAGCCATCAAGAAGAGCTTCAACTAATTTAAGGGCAGAAGCTTGGTGACACTGTTAAGGGTGATGCAAGTGAATGGTTTTGATGGCTTATGAGGGTTGCTTAATAGATGAAGAGTTGTTGTTGGTCATGGGAGGCAAAAAGAAAAGGAAGGATCGACGTCCTGTGTAGAAGAAGATAAAAATTAAAATAAAAACGAAGGATCATGAATGACAAAAAGTTTATGACCAAATCATCCATAAACAAGTAGAAGATAAAAGACATCGGATGAAAAAGAGACTTTTAGGGGGGTCGCCGATGGCGGCGGCCATCGGCCACCGGCAACAACGACGACAGAGTAGAAAAGGTTTAGAAAACCTGCTCTGATACCATATAGAAAATATTTGAAATGAATTTTGTTATTTGATCATTGGATTGCAATAATATAAATATACAAATTGATAACCTAATTGGAAAGAGTTAAAAGGGAATAAACTCCACCAATTTAATATCAAATATTATAATATCAATTATAATAATTGATATTTAACACTAATAATTAAATTAAATAAAGGGAAAGTAAATATACAAGAATTAGCTAATAAAGGCTAATTATTCAAATTTAAAACTAATTATTATAATTGATATACTCCTCTATGAGTGTGTTTTTGTTGTTTCTTAAAAAAATACTTATGTTCAATATGAATTGGTTTTAAAATTATTATAAGAGATGTCTTTCAAATATTTATGTGCGCATAACAATGTCTCTTATTTTAAATTAAAATGAAAGTCATTTTTGCCATTCAATAGAGTTTTGTAGTACATCTCTTCTTATTTCAGTTTTTATGCGTCAATGATTTGTTATTTTTTCTAGTAAATTTTGATAAAAATAGAGCAAAGTAAAATTGATCTAAACATGTTATATAAACAACATCGTAACACATAAACAGCGGAAGGAAAGATGAAAGAATAAGGTGGGTACTTCCTGCCATTGCAATTTTGTAACCCCAACAGAGACAACTTTGTTTTCTAAACCTTAACTCAAACTCGATGGTGTGTTATTTATGAATAGAGAAGTAGACTTAGTGATCAAAACTGAGAGTAACTCATTCCCTTTATATAAAATCTGGTCATCATATATTTAAAAATAATGGGCTGGGACTGCTTCATAACCTCTATGCAGTTAAAAAATATAAATATAAGAAACTTAAAATATTATAATATTTATTTTATAATTAAAATAAATGCTAATAAGTTTGTGTTTCCAAATAGTCTAAAATTATCGAAAACAAATGTGTGACAAACTCATCCATTTTCTCATTTCTACTTTAACCTTGTGTTTGTTTCCGACGACAGAAACTATGAGAGTAATTAATTGTGCTAAAAACTCGAAAATCAGCAAAGAATTACACGAAAATAATATAAATTATTTTTGAAATCTTTCGTCGCAAAAGTTTGGAGGGAAAGAGTAACATGCAGAATAAAATAGGTATATATATATATATATACTTATTTTGTTATATTTATCTATATATATTATTTTTATATAACTAGATTTTATTATTTTTTATAATAATATAACAAATAGAATATAATATAAATTAATGCTAAAATAATAATATTAATAATAGATAATAGTAATATAAATAGTAATAGTAATAAATTAATAATTATACTAATAATAATATTTGAACTCGTATACTTTGTTTTGACTTGTGAGAGGAAACAAAACTTAGATGTCTAACCAAATTAAACAACTTCACATATTTAATATTTAATATGAATTATGAGTTATGTAGACTCGTAAATGTATAGCTTGCTAAGCGAGAATATTTAAGAGAAAATCAAAGAAGCAAGAGTTTTTCACTCAAAAGATAATATAAATTTATTGTCAAACAATATAATTATTTACATTAGAAAGAAATAACTGAAAAATTTACTTTTGATTCAATATTGATGAATTCAATAATACGAAAGAAGGAAGGACATTATGATAGATGTGTGTAATTTCTTTGTAATTTTAATTATATTAAATTACGAATTTAATATTTATTGTATTGGTGACAATAATTATATAGATAGATATTGAATGTATTATTTTGGTTCTCCCAAAATTATTGACCAAGATCTTATAATGAACTAACTCTTTTATAATATTGGTTTGAAACCAAAATCTATCAGCATTCATATGAAAAATGCAAAATCTCTAAACGAATTTGTATAAATAATTGCTTGTAGTGAATGAATTGTTGTTTTTATTAATTCTTTGAGCTATGTATAAATTTATTTATTTTTAAATATACTAATTTATCTTTGTGATTTTGTTTTTATTCAGTGTAATCACACATTTTTCACAGAAATAAAAAACACTATATGAGAGATTGCATAATCAGTTAGTATTATAGTGTAGATAGTGGAATAGCTTATCTATTTTTTTTTTTATCGTAGATAATTCTCCATTATTTTGATTAAGAATTATATTTTGAAAAACTTTGTTATGTAAGTAAAAGAGAGATATTTATATAGTTATTTTTGCTTAATACCAATCATAAAAAATGTTTTAATTAATAGATTACTTCTACTGATCCGGAATGTTATAAAATTAATTATAGTTTTTTTTTAAACAAGTTATATTTATAATGAAAATAAATTTAACAAATACAATATTGAGTTATATTAAAACGTTAGTTTTAAATTATTACAATATTTGAAATTAATTTAGATAAAAAACTATATTTACTATTAAATATATATATTTTTTATTTTTTTCTAAAAAAAAAAAGGATAGAAAAGCAGGGCAAAACATAATTCCTAAAAAGCCGATTTCAACTCTGTTTGACAATGCCCCCAATAAGTGATTTATTGGAGAACATAAATAAGTTTGAGGAGAGTCCAATTTTCAACACCAGCAATAATAATAATAATAATACTTGTGTAATAAATTTCTTAGAAACCTTTGTTGGTGAATAATTGATTGATGATAAAAAAATTTGAAAATAAGATTAAAAAGAAGGAAAAAATAAATTGTAAGAAGGTGAGTTGAGAAAATCAAACCATAAAATATTTAAATAAAAATAAACAATTTTTAAGCATTAATTAGAATATTTTTTTATAGAAATAAATTTTTTAATAAATTAAAAATACTTAAACTCATAAAAGGCTTAAAAGTTAATTAAATATAAAAGATATTTTTATTTTTTAGGAGAAAGAAGTGAATCTAAAATTTAATTTAGAGAAAAACGTTAATAATAAATGGTGCTACAGAACTGGAAGTTTTTATCTTTTGTAAGTTGACAGGAATTTGGTCCTATAAAAAGGTAAGGGTGTTTGAAATATCCAATAAAAGAGAGAAAGATGTGAGATTTATGAGCTGATGAAGTAAAAAATGAATTTTGATTTGTATGAATGAAGGGTGAGAGAGAGAGAGAAATGAAAATTGAAATGGGTAAGTTAGCTAAAGAAGTGGGTTCCACTAGAAATGGTGAGAGAGTGGTACCAATAGCTGAAAAGCTGGGTAGTTTAGGAGTACAGTAGGTAGCAGAGGTTGAAAGACCTGACGTACTGTAACGGGTCCATCATATCAGAACAGTGGTACCATTGCATCACTCATTAGTTACAGTAGCTACCCAGAATTCAAAGCTAGCAGATTTTCAGCATCTGCCAAACATTAACAAACATCATAGTGTGTCTGTCTTTTGGTTTTATGTTTGGTAAGAAAGAGGGAAAAAGTAGGGAAAGAAGGAAACACAGGCTTGGTCAACAGAAGAAGCTGTGAATGTGGAGGAGAAAGCGGAGAAAAGAAGATGCAGAGAGAGAGAGAGAGAGAGAGCATGCGTTGTTGTTGTTGTGTTCATTACAGTGGCATTTCCAGTAGATTCAAGAAATCAAGAGGGCATTTCATATTTCAACATGAATTTGAGTTTCTTGGTCAACTTTAAGTTAATTTAACTGAAAAGACAAAGAACTTGTCAGTAGTTGGGAAAATGTAATGGCTCCTATCTTAGCTTTACAGCTTTGAATATTTATTTTTTAAGAAAACCTTTAAATAAATAAATGCCGGTTTTATATAAAAAAAGCCATTTTCTTTCCTTTTCAAAAATGTTACGTATTTTTTTAATGCATTCAAATTAAGTATCTGCATTCACAGTCATTTATTAAATCACCTTTATTAAATTTCCAAGACGGACTTCAACCAATTTCTTAACCAAATTTTATACTTTCAATTTTATAATTAAAATATTAATTCATAATTAAATTCCCATTATTTAATTACTTTATTTTAACATTTATTTAATTTTCCAGTTTTTTTATCAACTTTATTTATTTACTCCACCTTTTCCTGGAAAACCCTAAATTCACATACCACTCCGGAGAATTTATCAACCGGAGTTTGTATTTTTCTCTGTAATTCTAGATTTTTTTTTCTGAATATTTTCTGTTCATTTCCAAGCTTTCTGTGTTCTGCGCAATGGTGCAGATTTGAGCTTACAGCACTGCGATTTTCTCGGAGGCCAAGCTCAAACTGCTCCAATTTCGTTTCTGGGACTGTTTTCGCCATTTCATACAGCAATTTTTTTGTACCTTAAACTTTTCTGTGAGATTGTAAATTTTCCCTTTACCCAAATCTGATTTCTCTTAAATAAGTTAGCATTTACCCCCTTTGAGAATTTCATTTTTTTTGTGATTTTTTGGCTGATTGGGTGTGGAAGAGTTTGAATCTTCAATGGTTAGGGTTTAAGTAAAGTTTTAAGGTTTTGAGGTGTCTTGGTTTTTCTTTGATTTGCATAAAAATGGAGGGAAGAGAGAGTTTTGGTGTTGTGGTGGGTGATGAAGCCCCCGAGAGCTTCCATGTTGCTCCTAGAATAATTGAGAACAACTTGGACTTTTCAAGGGCCGTCGTGCCTGCGCCGTCGACGGAGGGTAAAAAGAAGAGAGGGAGACCGAGGAAGTATGGGCCGGACGGGAAGGTGGCTATGGATGCGGTGACGGCGCTTTCGCCGATGCCGATTTCATCGTCGATTCCGTTGACCGGCGAGTTCTCCGCTTGGAAGAGAGGTAGAGGAAGGCCTGTTGAATCTATCAAAAAGTCATCGTTCAAGTTTGAGGTTGAAAGCCCTGGTCAAGGTATTATATAGTTCTTCGATCTTTTCAATTGAAGACTTTGAATTGTAGTCTTTTAATTTTAGTCACCGCTGATGTTTTTAATCTTTTTGCCTAGGTTTTATTTTTAGTTTTTTACTGTTTCATTTGCAGTTTTTTGAGATACAAGAGTATCAGAGTCATAATAAACGAGTGAATCCTTCTAACCTGTTGGCTCTTGTCATTTAGCTCTTTAATGGTAGAGCATCATAATGTTTTTTTTGGGAGTTCCAATTGATTTGATTTTGGGGTAAATCATTTGGACCAGTTAGTTATTTACTTTGATCTTGTGTTTTAGCGTGCAGTGAACTTTTTGGACTTGGTTTTTTGCTTTTGTGAGAGGTTATATAGGGGGTGGTGTGGGAGGTGCGAGTGGACCCTAAGCTCTGATTCCTTTTCAGATCTGAATACAAATTGTGAGGTGGATGGGGATATTTTGTGGTTGACAAGTCAGGTTGGTTTTTGTTTCAGGGTAGCATATGGTACCCTTTATTTTCCTTTGTGAGGGGAAGAGGATTGAATTATCTGACCATGGAAAAACGGTTAGAGTAAATGAAGGGACCAGCTTATTTGGTAGGTTGAGTCCAACAGTGTTTGATAGCTGATGTGCCACGCTTGAATTGGTCTAAAGTCCACTCTAATAATTATTTCTAGCAGCTTGTAAAACTTCCTTGTTGAATATTGGCATGATTGGAAACTGGATTTCTTAATTGCAATATTTGTCGGGAATATTTTTGAAAAGTGGAGCTTATTAATTAAGGGATGCGAGAGTGGCTTCAGAGACTGATAGTAATAATTTATATAACATTAAAATGCAATGAAGAGATTTTCAAAGTTCATGCAGGAGATCTGTGGTCTCCTAAATTTGGACGGAGCATTATTGAAGGTTATTGGGGTGGACTTTCCCATGTGTTGACGTTTTTATAAAAGAGAGTTAGGACATATGGGATCATCGTTAGATCGTTATTAATTTTCCTTCATTCATTTTTTTTGCACAATAAAATGTTCTTCCAATTTTGGGTGATTTTAAACATTGAATCAAAGGTAGAGAAATAAATCATTACATAATCCCTCTTTCTCTTATTTTTTGTATTTTTTTCTATTTTTCTTTTTTCTGGTAACACCCGAACATACCGCTAAGTGCTATATATAGTTCCACATCTTGACAAGGAGATATGTGAGCACTGAAATGTGTTTTTCAAGATATTAGACATACTTGTGCTGTGTGTGCTTGGTGTTCAACATTACTTCCATATCTTTCCCGATGTTTCATCATTTATGCTGAATCTAATTCCACATTCATAATTGCCCTGAACAAGATTGGTACCAGGTTCATAGGTTTGGCTGTCTTTGCATTTGATGGTTCTGTAGGAGGTCTAGAATATGACATAATGGACTTGATAGTTGAAGCAGAATTCCGGGGTTGGGACCAGGTTATGGGGTATCTTGTGTGGGTACTGGATAGGTGTGGCTTCTGGTATCTACTATATTATGGTATAGTTAGCAGATGTTAGAATTTAATAAACAACAACTAGAAAGACGGTTGTTTATAGACTTAACTGGTGGCACAGAGTAGATTAAGGGTAATGATGAATCTGAAATTAGTGTTATAATAGGGTACATTAAATAGCCTAAGTCTCTATCGTGTATATTTTGATGTGTGCGATTCACTCTTCTGTCCATTTAATAGACAAAGAGGTAAAGGTAAGACATATGTGGCTTGTTGAATGCATCTTCTATTTCTGGCTAAAGTGTATAAACACGATTTATTCTCCCAAATTTATCTTGTTATTTTTAAACTTATTTCTTTGATTTCATCAATTACTTTATATGACGAATTGATTATTGCATTTTCTTTCTTTCCTTTTTGAACTATAAAGAACCAACGTCCCCGTATTATATCAATACATATATTTTTTCATTTTGTGTCTCTCTCCTTGTATTTATCTTCCCATGTATGCATTTTATAGGTGATGGAATATCATACTCCGTTGGTGCCAATTTCACACCACATGTTCTCACAGTAAATTCTGGCGAGGTATTCTTCTATATGCTGAACTTTATTAAGATAGTTTAAATCCAGTCAGTTTGTGTTTGAATGGCATATATACATTGTGAATGCAAAGTCCATTTATTTTGGTTACACTTTATTTATTTATTTTCATGAAAACAATTTTTTTATGAAAAGGGAGACAACTTAATATGTTCCTTTCTCTATGTATATTGTCCAAACTTTATATCTGTTTCTATGCTGTATTTGTTTTCATTGCTCATTCCCTTAATAGTGTTTTTATTTTGTCCTTTACGTTTAATATCCAATAACATTTTTTGTGATAATTTTTCTGCTCAGTACTAATTGTAAGGAACTAGGTTATCAATTAGATTATTTGATTTAAATGCTAATTGTCTGTCAGAGAGTTAACTAGACATTTTAAATGAACAGTGCCCCTACTTGCCAGGTGGTGAGCTTCATTTGATTAGAAGTCGTGTAAAAATAAATGAAATAAGTTATTTCTAATGATCTCTAAATTACAAGTTTGTAATATACAATTTATCCATGAATTATGAATTGAATTTGGAAGCATGTTAACTTCATTACGATGTTATCATAGTTTTTTTTTTTTTTTTTTTTTAAATTCTGCACCAGTGACATGACTAAGTTGTGTGGATCATATTTATGGTTGTGTATTCATTTCTATGGATGAAAAGTACCGACTACATGTTTTAATTTCATTTTTGTGCTGTGTACTTGTTTTTGTCATTTTGTTATGGTCTTATACCAGGATGTCACTATGAAAATCATGTCCTTCTCACAACAAGGATCACGTGCTATATGCATTCTCTCTGCAACTGGGACAATTTCAAATGTTACACTTCGTCAACCATCTTCTTGTGGGGGTACTTTAACATATGAGGTGAGCTATATCTTATGTCTTCGTCAGAACAAAATAAGTTAAGATATTTGTTTATCTACTAGAAATCAACTTCATAGTACTTATTACTAGTTACCGGTGCATGTGTTATGTATGCAGCTCTGTTTATATGGCATTGTAATATATTGGTATTAGATATCACATGCTATTTTTTTAAATGCCTTTTCTACTTTACAAAGAATTGTACAGTTGGATGGAAGTGCAAATGGATGCATCAAATGCAGTTTTTAAAATTTTTAACAGAAATTGATTAAAGAGTCAGGGTTTGCTGGTTAAACATTTTCATTATATTTGATTTTGGCTAGTGGACCAGGATAACCTTTATTATTTGATTAGGCTTCTCATGAAAACTTATCCGAAGATGATGTTATTAGTTGCATTTAGACTTATGAAGTGTTTTGTACAGGAGAAGTTTTTTCGTGTTTGGCAATCATGAATTTTGTGAATCATGATTCCTAAATTACTAAAATCTGTTTGGTTAGACGTAAGTACTTTTACCAATACAAGCTTCCCAGAAAAAGTGATTCCAAAAATCATTTGATTAAGCTTCTCGTGCAAAATTATCTGAAACTGATGTTATTGTTGCATTATACTTATGAGGTGCTACCAGAGAAGTTTTTTCAGGTTTGGCAATCATGAATCTTGTGAATCATAATTCCTAAGAATGACTAAAATCTGTTTGGATAGCCTTAAGCATCTTTACCAGCAATTTTAGTCTTTCGCTACTTAAATTATTAAATAAGAGTAAGATAGTTTTTTTTTTTATCGTAATATTTTTTATTTAAATTCGGGAAATTTACAGTCACTCTTCCGGCATTAGAACAATTTTATGGTAAACTTAGCTAAAAGCATTCCTGAGAACATTGTTTTGTGGGCATATTATTTGTTAAAGCATAAAACAAACATGGGAAATAAACATTTCAACTTCCAATTCTAGTTGAAGACTGTGGATGAATCCGCCTTGTACAGTATTTGTTTTTGTATCCACCTGTCCCAGATGACTTTATTCAACCCAGCTAGACCTGCTAGCTTATAAGCAAAGCCACAATTAGTTTTATTTTCCATGCTGTTCACATCTCAAAAACCACTTTGGACCACCTCTTTTTCTTTTTTCTTTTTGAAAACTGTGTCTATGCATGTCATACTTGTTATGGGTGTTAATCATGCGGTCTCAGGATAAAACTTACATTTGCTTTTGATTAAATCAGTAATTTCCTCAACAAAGATAACTCATCCCTTGTGACTTTTTCATTAATATCAAACTGATTTTTTGCAAGTATCTTGAAATTTTGTTTGAGCTATGACCAAAGTGAATTGATTAAATATGCTCAAACTTAATAATCTTTTGATTTTACAGGGACGGTTTGAAATTCTTTCCTTGTCTGGTTCCTTTATGCCAACTGAGAATGGAGTTACAAGAAGCAGATCTGGTGGCATGAGTGTCTCTTTGGCCGGTCCAGACGGTAGAGTAATGGGGGGTGGGCTTGCTGGTTTGCTGGTAGCCGCTGGTCCAGTTCAGGTAGACCTTATGTTACATAGAAGGGATATTTAATAAAATATTCAAGAAGCTTATGACTTGTTAATCTGAGATTTTTATAACCTTTGTAAGGAAACATGATAATATTAGTTGTATGTAGATATTGATTGTTCAAATTATTCCCATCATCATAAAGCAAGTTTTAATTTGTTTTATTGGTCAGATTACCAATGGTTTTGGATAGACACTTTCCTGATTGTTTTTATGCTATGTCAATTTCCATGGAAAAGTAGGAACTGAAACAAAGATTGTTGTGAACAACAAAATTATGCCTACGATACTGATATATCAGTAGTCACTTCTCTCACGCTCTTCTGGATCAGGTTGTTGTTGGCAGTTTTCTTCCTGGTCACCAGTTGGAGCATAAAAACAAGAAGCAAAGGGTGGAGCATATATCAACTATTACCCCTTCTCCTGTTAATATCATCTCTAGTGAGGAACTAAAAGTCAGTTTCGGTGGAGTAAAGCCTATTATGACACCTGCTGCTTTTCAAGAAGAGAATATTGTTTCTTTTAACAATGGTCAAGACTCTAGGAACTCAGCTCCTGATGATAGAGATCCTTTACCCGATAAGGAGTCTAATCTAGGCCAATCAAACGCTGAGGCTGCATGCTAAACATTCCCTGTGAATTATTTGATATCATGCAGAGTCAACTCTTAGGCTCCTCACTCATGCTTGACTGACTGCTGACAGTTAACTTACAAGACAACTCTGATGGTCAGATGGGTGTCACGCGATGGTTTTGACTCAAAAGTTGCACTCTTTTGTATTAGGTGTTAGTTGGCAAATCTGTTTGTTAGGTTTCCACTTGTCATTTCTCCAGATGTATCTTTAGTATTGTTTAATCATTGGTGTAGCAATTAGATATAGGGTATATGTTGTGCCATTTCCCCCCTTATTTATATTCTATATGGATGTTAAAAATGTGAGTGGATGAGTGTTTCTGAACTGTAACTCTATTATTTGTTGTGAAAGAAATTGCATATCAACTTCCTAGGCTTACCTTTGTGGTACTGTGATTCTTTGCTCAATTATATTATATCAAGGAACAACCAATCGACAACATTTTAAATGAGTTATTATGTCATATATCTGTAATTTGACAAGGGATGGGATTATGTCAGTTCAAATTTTTGTATTTTCATACAATTGGCTTAATTTTCAGACTATGAAGACTGCCTGAAATACAACTGCACTACATTGAAACTTGTCTATCCACAACCAAATTAATTTTGGATTAGTCTATTTAAATTTATACTTTTACTACCACTTTAATTTGCCTAGAATGTTTAAATTCACTGTAATAGGTGCAACAGTTTCGCTGCAACCTTTGAACTTAGTATGTACTAGACCCTCTGACAATAAAGTATAAGAAAAAAAAAAGGAAATGAATGGCATGGAATAAGCTTCTTAATAAAACAATTCTATTTATCCTTTTATTGGTGGAGCTCACTCTCTGTATTCAGACAAAGATTTTAATTTTCATACATTCTTATGATAAAACAACAAACTTAGTATGAGTGTTTACCATATTTACTTTTTACCAAACCACTTCACATTTCTTGAAAGGTAAATCCAAAACAGAAGTAAGAGGAATTTTCAGTCAGAAAAGTTCAATGGTAGTATTAAACATAAAAGGTCTAATTTCGCTTCAACTGTTTTAAGAATGAGGACTAGATGAATAAACTGACAGATCAAAACTCTCACTACAAAAGTTCCTTATAACAAACTTGATGAGCTAGAATGCTCTGCTTTCCATCCTTCATTAATTCTCTCTATAAACTCTTCCACTCTTCTCCTCAACTCATCATTTTCCTCAGTGCTGTTGCAATTGCAATTATCATTACCTTCAATTTCAACTCTACCGACCACCACTTCCTCCTTGACATGTGCCACTTCGATTGCTTGTGGAGATGATGTGCTTTTGTTGACTAAGCACTTGGAATTGGCTCCTTCTATGGCCGTGTTTGTGAGCATGGACAGAGGGATTTCTTCACTCCCTTGATTAAAACTGAGCTTGGGCTTCAAGTCCACTAGGATAATGACTATGATCAAATTGCAGAAGCAGAAAATGAAAGCATAGCTGGAAGCTGCCAGAGTGATGTACTCCATCAGAGAATCCAACATGGCCAAGTAAGAAGGGGCAAACACAGATGAGAAAGAGAGGGTGGTTGTTCTTGTTGTTAGCTTGAGTTAGACGCTGGTTTAGGCCTTAAGGTCTATTTAAAGCGGTGTTTGGATAGATGCAAGCGTGGACAAAACCTTATTTTTAATAGCAAAATTTGAGGTGAAGGCTGATGGGTGAATGATATCAGAAAAGCACAGTACAATATGCTTTTTTGTGAGGGTTGATGATGCATAAATGTATGTGGGATGTTTCATCCAACTGTACGTGCAACTTTTATTACATTAAACTAATAACCAAAAGTCTGTTGTAGCAGTCACATGCAACTTTCTTTAAGGGTCACAACCACAGTGTTCTATGTCATCAACTTAGACATAAGACATCACCCACCAAACTTTTTTGCAGCATTCATTTTTCTATGTCTAAATCCTTACCCTGATTTGATAATAAGCCCCTTTTCCCTTGATAATCGTGGACAGTTAGGATTACAATAATACTAGATTGATTGCCTTTTTCTGGGGTGGTTGAAGATCTTGGAAATTTGGACCATTCCCCACTGAAAAGGACCCAGGACCTAACTAACTAATTCTTTCGGCTGTTGGAAAATTGTTTTGTCTTGTTTTGTTTGCTTGAAAATTTTTCAATTGATGTTCTTATATATCTTGTCTGTTATTGGTGTTCATACAGTATCATATGAAAAATGAAAACAAACATAACACCATTGAAGAGATGAAAACAAAAGTAACTATTTAGTGAAGTTTAACTCAAGCAAGAAATGAAAACAATTTCTTATCATTAAGGATTTTTCATTTCTCAGACGTTAGGAGAGCAAGGTAGGTTATATAGCCTTTTGGAATGAGAGAACTAAACAACTCCAAGCACCTTCGGGACGTGTTGCAGCTGCTGGAGCCTTCCAAGTCCCACATTGCTTGAACTCTTCACCAAACTCACTTCAAAAGTTATATAATAAGCCTAAGGGTCCCATTTCTGCTAATCTTTCAATTGAATGAAATTTTGAGTTTAATTGTAATTTTGCATTCCTCTTAATGATAGTCTTTTGTCTCTTAGTCTATCTTTTTGACCTTATCTTCTAATATAGTTGTGGATGCATTATCAAGAAGATACACTATTAAGGAATTGTATCAAGATGATATCGATATCTCATATATTTGAACATTGTACTCATGCATCACACAAGGATTTTTTTCCTTTTAAATGGCTTTTTTTCAAGAATAAATGCTTTTGCAAAAACTTTAGCTAAGTTTTGTAGCCAATGCATTCCATGTAAGCATACTAAGTCCACCACCCACCCCCATGTAAGCATGCTAAGTCCACCACCCACCCTCATGGCTTTTACACTTCTTTCCTTGCTAATTTATTCTTTAGAGAGGTTGTGTGTTTATCTAAGACAATAGTTTCTAATAGAGGTTCCAAGTTCCTTAGTCATTTCTGACGGTCTTTGTGGAACAAGTTGGACACTAAACTTCTTTTCTCTACCACTTGTCATCCACAAACCGATGGTCAAACTGAGGTGACTAATAGAATTTTGGGTGGGAAGAGTTGCTACCCTATATTGAGTTGTCAACTCTTCTTCCACTCATTCTCCTTTTCACACTCCATTGGATCTTCTTCCCAAGAAAAAAAGGTTACTTTTTGCCTAACACTTCGCTTGGTCTTAAAAGAAAAGAAGTAGACATTTTAGCTTGTAGCATAAGATAGTATAACTAGTAGCTGTCGGAGCTACTAGTTAAAGAATGAGAGAACTAAGCATTGTGGGACTCCAAGCAGTAGCTGTCAGAGCCTTCCAAGTCCCACATTACTTGAAACTCTTCAGCAAACTCACTCCAAAAGCTATATAACAAGCCTAGGGGGTCCCTTTTGTTGTTTTGTCTCTTGGTCTATTTTTTAGACATTATCTTAATCAAAGCCAAGTGGCGGTCCGATTCCAAGACACTTATCTTGGAACCTTTTTCAAGTGGTGTGTCTACAAGTCATAAGTTTTCTTTCTCCTTCTTTTATCCGTTTTAATTTTTAATTTCATTCTTAATTGTGCTTAGTTTAGTCTCCTTTAAGCATGCACTTCCCTATCTCATCACTTGTTAACTTTTCTTTTTCTAGATAACTATCTTCAATTTTGGTTTCATCTTTGTTTATCTTTTTTATTAAATATATTCTTAAGTTAGAAATCTTCGAAGATTAAGAAAACATTTATAAAAAAACTTGTCTATATTCACTTTATATTCTTAAAAAAATGAGTGAAAACTTAATTGTGAACTCACTGAAAATTTTCTGAATTATTTTGGTTTGAAGCACGATTTGTGGTCAAATAAAAATTAAATTATAGTTCGTTTTTATGAAATAAAAATCTTGTTTAACATATGGTAAAATAAGATTAATTTTGTAAGATCCTAGCAATGTTAAGTTTTAATTCTTCTTCTGTAAAAAAAAATAATTTCGTATATATTTCTATCTCTAATTTTGTTTTTCCTTTTCATACCTTAGATAAAGTTTTATTACTTATTTATTGTATCTCACCTTCCATTCTTCTGTATGTTGATTCAACAAAAAAATTGTCTTTGAATGTGGGAATAAGGATAATACACAAGTACGTTTTTTATATTGTTTTTAATGGCTAAGAAAAAGTCAAGTAATTGTTTTAGATTCTTTTACCAAACCAAAAATAAGTTAAACAGGTGATGCAAAAATAAACTAAAAATGAAATAATATTTTTTTATTGATATTTACAATATAGTGCACCATAGTTTATTTTGTACAACACAAATGGTAACAGTTTCAATGGGAATTGTATCACCAACTCACTGTCTTCCATCAATCTCCTTATATGTCTATGCTTCTTCTCTTACACTCTCATGCAAGGCTAAGACCATTCATCAATTCACAAAATCTTCTGTTCACTCCAAATCATTAGGTAACCCTACTTCCAAAATAGTGTTATATTTTTTTTTTCTTTTTAAATCAGAACATTTCTTATTTTTAATTAAAAAAGAGAAAAAAAAAACAACAAAAAGTTAAGCCATGCTAGATATTTGTTGAAACTAACCAATTACGAATATAAAATATGTTGTAGTTACAAGAAAAAGTGTCACCAAAAGCTCACTTACATTGTGAAGTCTGATAATGTGTGTGATTTTTTGATTTTGTACTTGAATCGGTGTGGGACTAGGTAGAGTTCCTTTGTCTTCAGAGTTGATCTCTCTCATTCGCAGTAATAATTGTGACTGACATCTTCAGAGGAAGCTATGGGGAGTACATCGCAGTTGGTGCCATTGCCGTTGTTGGCGAATGACAAATACACAGCAAGCACCATTCCTTGGAGGTTCCCTTCCGACGATCCACACATTCCCACTGCCACCGAACTATCTTGGATTAATCTCCTCCACAATACTATCCCCACCTTCAAGTATGTTATCTTCTTTTTTCCCACAAAACAAATTAATGGGTGTGGCTCAAATTTCTTCCTTCATTATTCTTTATCTTTTAAAATGAAGATAATTCCACAGATCAAAATGGGGTGTGGATCAGATTTTTTATTTTCATAAATTTAAAAACTTTTACTTGTGGTTCACAATTCGTTTTACTAATCCATGTCTTGCATGCATGCCCTTTAGTTGTACGAAGGGTATACTGATCCCAAACATCGTTGTTCTCGGACCTTATGTATTAGGATGAAGTGTTGAGAAGCAATAGAAACATCTACTGAGTACTGGGTCAGAGTGATTGGTAAACATTTAATGGTGAGATCACAGTCATCGATAGTGAAAATGGATCTCCAAAACTGAAACAGTGAAGTTTGCAACAAATTAATGTTTCGGTTGACGGATTCTGTTCTGTTTTTCTTTAAATTCTTAGACACATAAGAAAGTCATTTGTGGTCCCTTGTCTAATAACTTCACATCTTTGGAATAATTGGTTGTTGGTGTGTCCAACAAGTTGATATCTTTGGGCTTGAGTATTATCCATCATGCTTCAATTCCAGTAACCAAAAGTCTGAGAGTGTTTCTTAACCTAATTTTTCCACACGGTGTATTTGCTGCTTCTCATTATTAATTACCGTAAACAGAGAAGCAACTGGTGGAAAGCAATATTAATGTAGCCGTTACCTAGTTTGGTGAGGTGTGATTGTATTATAATTGCAGGGATTCTATTTTTCAATTTTTCTTGGTTTCATAATGTTTTAGTTTTGATTTGGTACAGGAAGCATGCTGAGAGTGATGCTTCTGTTCCTGATGCTGCAAATAAAGCTGAAACTTTTGCTCAAAGGTGGGTCTCTTACTGACTCCCTATGAGAGGTTTGATGCATGACAAGGACCTATGTATATTTTTTCAATAACCAAATTTGACACGAATAACGTTTCTTGAGGATATTAAGCTTATACTGTTTTATCCACCTCTTGTTATATTTGCGTAATTTCTTAGTTCAAGAATTCAAATTAATTCGGGAGTTTCTGATTGCAATTAATTTTCCTGATACATTTTCTGCAAAAAGGTATGCTAGAATACTTGAAGATTTCAAGAAAGATCCTGCAGGTCAAGCCGAGCCTCTTGATATCTTTGTACGTTCTTTAGCTGTATAGAAATTTTGTTTGAACAACAAACCATACCTCTTCTGTGTTTATCAAGTAATAAAATAAAATGCGGCTGTTTTGGTGCATATATATCTAATTTCTTCAGTCTTCTTTTTCCTTTCTTTTTTGCGGGAATGGGTGTTCTAGCTTCTATGCAGACTTCGTGAGCAAGTCCTCAGGGAACTCGGATTCTCAGATATCTTCAAGAAAATAAAGGTATGGTTAACTAATGGGATTCTGTGTGCTAAAGGCTAATACTATTCTGCTAAAATGTTGAAAACAAGCATGAGTATATCTGCTTATATGGGGTTGAAATACTGTAACATCTCACTTAATATAGTGAAATTTAATGGCATTCTTCTCATAGTGGAGGCCAAGTTTATGTTAAACTATTTGAAGAAACTTATCATCATTAGTTTTCAATTTGGGGGGGATGGTCTTGTGAGTTGTGACTCTCAATGAACAATGTTGTTTTATTATGCTCGGGATTTGTAATCTCTCTCTGATTGAATGGTACAGGATGTAGAGAATACAAATGCCATGTCCCTATTTGAGAATGTTGTTCGTCTTAATGATGCCATTGAAGATGAAGAGAAACGCCTAGAAAATTTAGTTAGAGGAATTTTTGCAGGGAATATATTTGATCTTGGCGCAACACAGGTATGCTGATTTTCTGTGTGTAATTTTTTTCACTTCAGGAATAATGATTCTCAGTATAATAAATCCCAAAAGCATTGAAAAGGTTCAGTTAATACGGAGTTGATATAAGAGTTTTGTCAACTCCTTAAAAAGTATACCAAATCATACAAGTAGTAAAATTAGAAAGCCAAATATTGTGTTCTAAAATATGTGCGTGTGTTTAGTGAGTGTCAAGTTTTAGTAATTTGAACTAAAGACTTAAAGAAATTGGTTTATTTGAATTTAAAGGTGGAGATAATGCAAAATTAGAAACATTCAAAAAAACAAAACCTTAGATTATATTACTTAAAAAAAGATAAATATTCACTTGGAATGAATTTCATGAACTCAGCTCAATGCATGTTTTCTAACCAAACTTTCTAGCCTTAATTCTTTAGAGATGAGTTTTAAACCTTAATGCAAAAATACTAATTCCTTAGTTCTTTATCTACAAGGTTTGCATGAAGGATAAGTGTATAGAATGAACAAGAGATATAAAATGTTTAGAATCAATATCCCTAAGTTGTTCAATCTTGAGGACTAAGTTCTAAAACATTTTCCAATGTTTAGAAACAACTAAAGGCATAGAAATCAAGCAATGTAGCATAAAGGATAAAGAAAAACAAAAGAGTGGTGTAAAGAGATTTATATCACAATAGAAAAACCACACATTGAAGTGATTTGTTACATCTAACCCCAATGAAATGGGGAGCTAATTACTTCTAGACATTTGGAGCACGTTAAGTTTTCACTTTTTAATTCACTTCCAAAATGTGGACTCTCACCGGGCAAGAAGCAGCCTTTTAAAGAGTGCAAACTTTCTTATCTCACTTAGGAATGCACTGCTGGTCCAGTGAGTTCAACGTTCATTTCATTAGGCACTAGGCAAGAAGGTTCCGAATTGACTTCTTCCTTGGCTTGAAACTTCCATTTCTCTACAAAAAAAAAATGATGGTAAATAAGTAGTAATCACTTCTATTCCCAAACGGTATTTAAACCATGGATTTCAGTATCAAATGAACAAAGTTCATAGCATAAATACAAACAAAAGATGTTCAATTAATATGATAAAGCAAATTATTATCACAATTATCAGTACTCAAGGAAAAGTGGCAATAAACATGCATATCAGTAACAGAATTATGTAGAAATGACTTATGCTGAATGAAGTTTAGAGGTGAAGAAGAAAGTCTAGAGAGAAGGAGGGAAAGGGGGGTAGTTCTCACTTCTTGGCATTATCTTCCTTGGTTCTTTTCCCCTTTTGTCAGTGCCTTAAATCCTTTCGTTAGAAACCTTCATTCTGATGCTTTAAGCTGTACCGAGCTGATATGAGTTAGCACTCTTATCTTACATGCCACAACTGAATTATCTCCCGCAGCCTCTGACTTGGAATGTGACTCAGCTTCACTCATAACTTGTCAATAACTAAAACCAATAGTCTTGGAACAAATTGGACTGACCTAGATGTTCATGGTTTTAGTTGCTTATTGTTCTTTGTCATTGTACCAACCCTGTATTGGTCCACTCTCCCACTGTTTGGTATGATTTAGTTAATTTTCAATATTTTAGTTCACATGGCATGGATACAGTCAATTGACATTTGATAGTACTTGGCTAGTTGTTAGTAGTATTTCTAGGTAATAATTACCTGTATAGACAACTTTGCATAATTCTAATTGGTTTTAGGATGAAATATGACATTATTTACCCATTCTATTATCTATCAACGTTGTACACAACAATAGGTTGACCATTTGAGTGGGAAATCAGAAATGGCTCAAAATTAACTTTATTAAAAAAAATTGTCTAATTGAA
The DNA here is from genome assembly GCA_036885675.1 of Vigna mungo. Lineage (NCBI taxonomy): Eukaryota > Viridiplantae > Streptophyta > Magnoliopsida > Fabales > Fabaceae > Vigna > Vigna mungo. The sequence goes on along the minus strand of CP144692.1, from coordinate 38,156,185 downwards.
AGAGACAGATTTTATTATTTATTACAAGGGTTAAATATATTTTTTATTACCTTTTAATTCCTTCAATTTCTTGAAGCTTGCGGAGGCTTTCTCCAAGGATGGAGTGTCTTTTTTGTCTACATGTCAAAATCTTGTCCCTCGACCTTGGATTATTGATGACCTTGAGACTTTCAAAGTGAACTGGAGCAAGAAGTCCTGGAAGAAGGCAAGTGTCATGTGGCTGTAGAAACGGACAGTTTTATGATATATTTTATGCCTTCTTCTGTATTTTAAGTGGGGTTAATGATCTAATTAATTGTTTTACATTGGCAGGTGATCATATTTGTTGATAACTCAGGTGCTGATATCATTTTGGGTATTCTGCCATTTGCCAGGGAGCTCCTTCGTCGTGGGAGTCAGGTTTTCTAGCATTTTTATTCTCTGTCATGTCTGTTCTTTGGTCAGGCAGTTTAAGACTTATACCATAACTAGTTTTGCCAGTTTTAGTTCACTCTCTTTTCTCATGCTTTTTTTTTTTTTTTTTTTTTTGAAATGGGGGATGAACAGGGAAGGATAGTGGTAGCCCTATTATCATTGAACACAGTGTATCAAAGTATTGAAATACTTGAAATTTATTATGCATCATAAGGAAGTTAAAGGAACTAAATTTATGTTAATTATTATCAATACTTTAACTAGATTCTCCCAACTATTCTTGGTCATGACGTGATTCGTTTTTAACAGCTTTGTGTAACAGCACTTGTTCATTTTTAAGTTCTGCTTGAATTTGAAATTGCTTTTCATGCAGCTCTTACGGTTGCCTGCTTCAATATATTTTATGTGATTTGCATGCAGGTTATATTGGCTGCTAATGAGTTACCTTCCCTCAATGATGTGACTTACTCTGAGCTAACTGAAATTATATCAAAGGTAAGGGAAAAAAAAAAAACAATTAACTCTGGCAGTTTATGATATGCAAAACTCTTTCCTGACTCCATCATGTTGATTTCCAGTTAAAGGATGAAGAAGGGTGTCTCATGGGTGTCTCTACTTCAAATCTTTTAATTGCCAGTTCTGGGAATGATCTACCTGTAAGAAAATTTGTTATATTAGGAAAGTTCTAGTTTCTATATAGTTATTGACCTTTATGGCCACTTCATTCACTTGTATGTTTGTTGATTACTAATTACATTAAATGTCTCTTTCCTGTTTTGTTCAACGGATTCCAGATTATTGACCTTACAAGGGTGTCACAGGAACTAGCATACCTCACCAACGATGTTGATCTTGTCATCTTAGAAGGGATGGTAAGCTCTTACAGTTGCACGCTCCTATAGTTATGTTAAGCAAGTTTTGAGTCCTAGTTTTGGGTTCTTAGTTTCTTCAATTTTTGCTCAAATTTTGATTCTCTTGACAGGGTCGTGGAATAGAAACAAATCTCTATGCTCAGTTTAAATGCGATTCCCTCAAGATTGCTATGGTGATGCATTTTATTATTCTTTTTACTTCCTTCTTAACAAATGAAAATTTGATTCTGATGGATCTTGTTTCTTTTTCTTGTTATCATTATTTTATAGGTCAAACACCCGGAGGTTGCAGATTTTCTTGGGTCACGTTTATATGATTGCGTGATCAAATATGATGCAGTTTAGACTTTAATGAAGAGTGATTATTTATTCGATTAAATAGCTGATTAGTGCTACATTTGCAATTGGTCGGTGCTTATTGACTTTGGGAATTGAGGTTAGGGGAGATTTAATATTATTTTCAACCTAAAATTTTAAGGTTGATAAGTCTTTATCATTTTTATATTTTACTTAACTTTCATTTTTATGACATGTGAAACTTTGTCTTATGCATGAACTCCAAAAATTGATTGAATTATATATAGATTCAATGATTAAACTATATATGCTTCCAAACGATGCTGTTTTCCAGTTCATTGTATTGGAAATTAATCTTGTTTTGGAGTATTGTGATAATTGCTTTGCATATAACAAAACATCAATACTTTTAGTTTTAGTGAAAAGAAAAGGCTGGAACAAGAAATAAGGCTTAAACATTAATTTGTATAAACTCTGTTTTTTTTTTGTGCAATTCCATAATTTTTAACCGCACCCAAATAATTTTTAAAATGATCGTTTTACTTTTCCTAAAATTGATTTGAAAATCTTCTGGAACAAACATTTTAGAATTTTTATAACATGATTTTTAGAATAGGATTTCAAAAAGAGTTTTGGGAATAGAATTGCACGATCAAAATTTTTTGGAATACATGAAATATATTCTGTAATAATTTTTCCACTTCATGATACTTCCTGAAATGAGCCTTTTAAAACAAGTTTTTCAGAAAAAAATAAAATAATTCTGAAACCAATGTAATGTGTTTTTGAAACGAAATTTCCAAAACATAATTTTTAGAACAAAATTTTCAAACAAGTTTTTTTTTTTTTTTTTTTTTTTTCAGAACTGACTCTTTCTTCTCCTTCCCCTTAAAAAAGTGCAGTGAAGAATATAAATGCACGGAGGAGGACATCTGAAAAAACCTGAAATTTTAGTATTTATTGAATCTCTATTGAAACTTGTAGAGTGATTTAGTTCAAGAGTATGAGACACCAAATTTTTATTGAGTTAATTTTAACATGCCTATATACTTTGTGATATATCAGTTTTTATCACATTTTCTACTATTAGTTAAATTTATTAAAAATTATAAAATTAAGGAAATTTTTTATTAAAATAAAAATTAGAAATGATTAAATAATTTTTTGGTATTTATAAGAAATTTGATGTTGTTGGAATCTTGAACATGAATTTATAGACAGCTGACATTAGTAGTGATTTAAAAACTCTTGCTTATTAGTTAGTATTAAATGAATATTTTTTGAAAAATATAAATTGTATTTATAAGATTCATATGAAATCTCAACTTATATTATCGTTAGAATAATATTTACCTCAATTACATAATAACATAGTAATTAATTGTAACATAATAATACCTTATTATAGATAATAATTATATATTATCTCAATATAAATATGTTCATACTGTTTTAAAGAGATTTAATGGATCTTGTTAAATCTTATTCTTTAATATGTCTATTAAATTAGATAAAAATTAAAATAAAATTAATAATTATATTAAAAAGATATGTCAAGAATTACTCTAAGCCATAATATTTCTCCAGATTTTCTGAATTCATGAATTCAAATGTTTTTTTATTGTCGTTTTATTATGACACAGTTATAGTAATAATTCGTGTGTAAAATTTGCTGTAGTTATACTTTATTTTATCTTCAAGTACGTAACAAATTAGTATTGCGGCAATAGTTAAATATAAGTGAAAAAAAAATAGTTAATAATGCTTAGGATGTTTAAAATATCACTACTTTTGGGGAAAATAAATACAACATATATGATTTAAAAAAGAAACAAACATTCCTCGTACCCTTCCCCACGAGTACCAGTTTTATTTATAGTTTATTGAACTGATAACTACTTTAACATAAAAATTCAATCTTTGTCACATTCTCACTACGTAAAGTTGGCGTATGCTCAGAAGTATAGGTAAAGGTGTTGTAAAATATTCACTTTCTTAAACTTGGACTAACTAGTATTTAATACGAATTAAAACATATACCAAACATTTTCAAAAGTCACAGCTATAACTGGTTAAAGATATCGAAAACACATATTTGCTTCCTGCAATAACTCTCATTGGAACATTCACAACATGAGAAGTGTTTTATATAATGAAATTTCACCATACAACCGTGCAGTCAAGATCGGATGGTCCATCTAGTTAGGAACGTCAACAAGACTATCCAGTCATTGAGCAAATGATCACACTTTAATAATATTTAAACTTATTAAAAATTAGTTTACAATAAAATATGATAAACACCTCTTAGACCAGACCACGATTAGACGGTTAGTAATATAAAGTTTATATCGAAATCTATAAATATAAGTTTGAGATAAATAGGTAGGAAATTGAACTTATTACACATTAACCGTTGAATTCATCAAATCTTTACTGACTTTGACATCAAAGTCCTTTCTACAAATAACTTTCCAGTTTGATGAAACCATATGAAGAAGAATATCAGAACTTAATAAATAGATAATCTCGGACCATAATCAAAATAGAAATAAAATTTAACTTATTAACAATGTGTGTGTGAAATTTTTGACCTTATGTATAATCTCTGGACAATTATTTATGATGCTAGAAATCAAATGTTAATTAGAGATAAAATCAATTTAGAATATATAAAAAAGTATAGATTTTATTTTATAAATCAGTTTTGTTGAATTAAATTAGACATAAAACTTAATATAGTATCATATATAGAATTAATTTAAAATATATAAGTAAATACAAATTTTACTCTATAAATCGACTTGTATAGTCGAATTAGGTTTGATGTCTTTAAGAATTTGCGTGTTGTTGTTTTGTTATTATTATTTGTGAAGTGTGGTGGGTGGGTGAGAATGGTTGTTATATGAGGATAATTTGGCATGGTGGTTGGTTTGAGAAAAATTGGAGAGTGTAAGAGTGAGCGAATGATACGTGGAGTGAGTCCTAGACAACTCCTTGTGGCACTACAATAATTTTGCCTGAGGGCCCCCGACCATGTTTTCAGTTTTTCTTTCAATAACAGATTTTATGAACTTAATCAAAACAAATTTAAATAATTTTGTCTCTCAAACCAAAGTAACATTCAATGTAGTCTCTCTCAAGTATATATAAATTCCTTCCACATTGATATAATATAAAAATTAACAACTTTGATTTCACTTTATAAGTTTTTGAAAGAAACACAGAAGAAATTTAGAACATTTAAATCATGAGCAAATTTACGTAAGAAATTATGACATTATCTTAAATTCAAAATCTTATAATAATAAGTTCGTAAGTTTTTTCTCTTTAAATATTTTTGTCCTTGTTTATCAACGTGGAACTCACTCTTAACTCCAACATTCACCCTGTGGTAATATGGTTGGTTGGTTCTTTAGTATTTTGGTTATAAACACATACATCATAGTAATGATGTTGAGATGTGTGTTATTCTATATGTTATTGTATGGTATATAATATTGTATGTGAATATATGTATGATATGGTTCCCTATTGTGATAAATACTTAATAATATGGTATACATGTGATGGACAATTAATTAAGATGATATTGTGACCCAATGGAGGTATAGTATTAAGTATAAGAAACCATTATTAAAAAAAATTATATTAACTTCATTGATTATCTAAATCACATGAATTAAAATAATAGGTAGTGAAAAGTTGAAGGAGGTTTGCACATCATACTCTTATAAAGTATAATCAATGAACCACTATTCATAAAAATGACGATGAATTTCTATGATGTTTATGATGAGTCAAGTTTCACTGATAAAACATGTTTAATATGAGTATTTTGAAAGAAATTAAATGTGACAAATTATCATGGAGTCATTGAGATACAATTAAAAATTCATGTATTCTTGAAAAGTGATTATTAACGTGTAATTCATTGTATGTTTTATAAAGTACGAATGCCTAAACGTTCTTTAAGATGTGAACTTGTGTTGATATATAAAGTATAAAATGTTGGTGTATTTTGTTAAAAAATCAAAATAAGTATTAATGATAACAATAATAAGCCAAGTATATGAATAAAAATAAGTTGATTAGTCAAATAAACAATAAGATAAAATTATAAATGAAAAATGATTAAATTAAGTATTAATAATAATAATAAGACAAATAAATGAATAAAAATAAGTTGATCAATCAAATAAACAATAATACAAGATAAAATTATAAATGAATAAATTATTAAACTAAGTTTGAGACACACAAACCATTGTCCTTATTAGACACAAAACGTCTTTATTGCATAAGAAAAAACAAAATAATATATGTTTTTCTCTCAAAATATAAGTCATCTGAATAATTAGAGTGCAATGGAAAATCTATCAAACTTATGAACATCAATATTTTCAAAGAAAACATAGAACAAAATACTAAAAAAAATACTTTTGTATAAGTTGTTGGGTTTATTATGTGTAATAAGTTGTATTTAAAAACAAAAAGAGTAAATAGTAATAAATCTAATTCAATTTATTTAAATAAAATAATAAATATAATAAACTAAAATAAATGTAATACATTTAAAAAAATATTCATTGATAAATAATATTTATCTGTAAAATTAAGAGTTAATAAAAGTATGAGTATGAGTAGAATAATTTTTTTAAAACTATATTAAATATTTTCAACATATTTTTCTTACTGGACTTATTAAATGGTTTAAACTTTTTTTGTATGATCCTTACTTAATCTTATTTAATGTCTGACACACTTGAATTTTTAAGATGAGTACTAAAGAAATTTGTTCATTAATCCTCTAATCACAACTTTTAGATAAAGTAACTAATTTGTTTATTCAGATTAGAGGGTAGAAAGTGAGGAAGTGGAGAAAAAAAAAAGGAAGAGAAAGATTATAGAAAATAAAATTATTTGAATTCAGTAAAATATAATAAAAGGTGATATAATTTTCTCTAATAATAATGATTGTATTTGTTATATTCTAATAATAATTTTATTGGATAATAAAATGAAAAAAAAAACAAAAAAAAATAAAAATACCCATATCAACTATGGGAATCATGAAAAAAAAAAGACTTTGTAAATAAATAAATAAAAAGTTCATATGGTATTTTCATTACTATCATTATTAGATAATTATTAAACTATCTAACTTCACATTTCAGTTGTTCAAACTTTATACGTTCTTAGAATTTACTCTAAGAATAAATATTAAATTAATAATATTAAATATGCTGATCAACCGTAAATGAAAATTTGGAGAACTACAAAATTTGTTAATGATAAACATATTAAGCTTACGAAGAACTTGTGTTTGATAACACATAATTAAAGAATGAAAGTGAATTTTAAATTTAACTAATGATTAGTTTTATAGTTAATTCAAAGAATAAAAAAACCTTGAAAACTTTGGTTCATGGTAAAGAGTTAAAAACTTTAATTATAATAATAAAAAATCGAGCACAAAAAACTCAAGAATAAAAGTTTATTCTTATTTTATTTTTCTTTATCACCACTACCACTCTCCATATTTCCACTTCCTTTTGTTTAGATTGGACTCTTCAAAAGGACAACATGCGCTTTTTACACTTTAAAAGACAACATGCGTACATTTTAAACATTCGCAATAATAAATAGTTAATATGTTTATTCTCAATATTCCATTATTATTATTATTATTAGCATTGTGATTATAGTGGACACTACTAACGGTAATAATGTCATACGCTATAGTCTTGATAAATAGTAAATTTTTAATTAAAAAAAAAACTAAATTTAATGAGATAAATTCAAACATATAAACCGTCAATCGTTGTATTTTTAATATGAAATAAAAATAATAAATAATTAATATAAGCTTATAATTTAGTCTAACCACAAGTGGATATTTATACAATTGATTTCCATAAAATAAAAAGGGAACATTCAAACAAAATTCTTCAAAATAATTTGCTAGCAAAAACACAAAAGTACACACCCCATATGAAATATATCATTATCGACATAATCTAAAACGTAGATCGCAGTAATCATTTAAATTTTCACAAAGAAAAGTGATTAATTGGAAACGCTAATTTAAATTTTATTGAGGTAGAATTTTAGAGATGGCATGGAATGTTGGGAAGTTATCGTAGAAATAAAGTTATGATAATTATTAGACTTTTGCAAAGCCAAATCTCCGGACCAAACAAGGAAAAGAGGGATTATTGATTGAGTGCTTGAATTATTATATGTACCTTTGTTGTTGATAACAAATATAAGGTCAATATTTAAAAGATACACATGTGGTAATATGTATTGTGTAATCATTTACGACAATAATGATAATTAATCATGGCCACATATAATACGTGGGAAGGGTATCTTACCTTTTTTTATCCCATCAACCATGCTGCCTTTTTCATTCCTCCATAAAAGTTGAAAAATTCCTTTCAAATATCTTTTTTTATCACCTACTTGCTTCCTCCTTTAACAATTTTAAATTTGTCTATAAACGGAATGAAAATCTAACTATATTACTCATCATCTACATCTTTTTCTAATCAAGTGTTTTTTATTTCTTGTGTTCATTCGTCACACTCAACTATAAATCACTTTATATTAAACTTCAATTCTCCCATATATTTCATGCATATTTTATTAGGAAGATTTGATATTAAATGACACCTCACATACGAAATTAATATTATAACCAATTCAAAATTTTAAGTTAATAAGTTTTTACTCGATTTGGAATTTAGATTTACAATCACACTTGAATTCTTATCATTATCAAACGAATTGAGTTAAAAAATATATAATAAAAGACTCAATTACATTATTTGATTTTACGTCATTTTTATATGCGTTTGGAAGAAAAATTAACTAATATGCAATTAACATCGAAAGAATTTTCACATTTTTCACATGTTTATTAAATTTAAATATCTCTTAATGGTTTCTTTAAAGTTAATTGTATATGTTAATGTTAATTTTCACTTTAATAAACATGTGGACAATTACTAAAGGCAAAATACAAATTCATTAATTATTTAAAATCATTTTTTTAAATTTTTTTTTTCTGATCATACTAAAAACAAATATAAAAATGTTTATTGTATTAACATATTTACCTGAGTTGTTTTATTCAGTCACTACAAGATGATAAAGCTAAATCTAAATACTCCATTAAAGTAATTAAATACATCATTGAGAATCAAAATTATGTTTTCTTAGTTAGATACTTGAGTTTTCTTTAAATAATACAGGAACCAATTAATTAACTGTTTTTATCATTGCACATCTAATTACATAAATTGAGCCACTGCATGTTTTAAATTTTGAATTGAAAGACTTCAATCTGGTTAAGCAGTTCTTTCAATTTCCCTGTTCATTGGTAAAAATGTTTCTTCTCTTGCAAAACATTATGACATCGACAATTTTTTTCCGAAGAAGGCAAAGTCAATTTTATTAGAATCAAATGGTTGGTAAAGATATCATGATCTCCACCAATATAACAAGTACTATAGTTTTTGTTTTCCATCAGAACATATAGTCTAAAAATACAACAAGATATCAACAGTATAAATATAACAAAAAGAGGTAAGCAGGGAAGAAAAAAATATTCATGTGTCAATGGGTATCAATAAGTAAAAACTGTTGCAAATACTTAGTATTTGTAAATAATAAATACTCACGAGTAGTAGGTAATTTAGTATGTGAAATTTTGTTATTATATTACTCATATTCGTAAATATCCGATCGTTAAGAAAATGAAATATCCTTATTAGATTTAAGTTATTGTCGAAGTTCTATCCAAAGATTTTTTTTTTCTATTAATATTTTATAAAAACATTCTAAATTAATTAAATATATCTTTACATATAAATGTCAAATGTTGATTATCATAATTTATGAGATGTATATAGACTTTTGCAATTTTCCCATCAAACTCATTCATTAGATGACATAGGAATTGGAGAGATACAAAAACACTCTTATACTTCCCATCAAACCCATTCATTACATGGCATAGGAATTGGAAAGTCACACTAATATATCTCATGCTTACATATTGCTATGATCTTTGCACTTTGTTTTGAAAGGGAGGTTGTTGGCTCTTTGCTCATAATCTTCAAGTGTTATAACCAATTTATCTTCTCTCTCAAAATTCTACCCTTTGCTACTTGGAACTTGTTTTGCTTTTCTGTGAAATTATTGTAACTCAAATAATTATTTCAAGACTTCATTATAATATTTATCTTTTCTATCATTTTCATTTTTTGCAATTTAATTTGAATTTCATTTAAAAATTTATAATATATATATTTTTTAAATATTCACGGATATATGTAAGTTGAAAAAAATCGTTAGACTTTTCTTAAAACAAGTATTCAATCAGAAGTGAGATGGGTAATAAATACAATTTTTTCATGCTGATCAGATAAGGGATAGATACTATCCGTGTCTAATCCCTAATGGTAGCAAATTTAAGTTATTTTTTTTGTTTAACTTTAATGTTTTGTTATATTTCAAATAGTTAGTTTTATTTGTTGAATGTTGGTTTCGCTAAAAATTTCCATCTAGCAAATTTAGACAAATTGTTTTGGAAGTTAAATGATATAAATGGATCTTTAGATCTATAGGAGAGAAAAGAGTATATATATAGATATACCACAATGTTACTTATCACTGTTTTTTATTTAGTAATTTTTATAACTAGTATTTTTAAATTATACCCATTTCACAATACCATTAAAGGTTTGTAAAATCGTAAAAACATGAAACAGGTGAGAATGGAAATACATTTCATACTGGCACTGAAGAAAAAACATGATTGAAATACTTGATCGAGTATTTACTTGATTAAATTATAATATAAATCACATTCTAATTATGAAGTTAGTCATTTAATGGGCGAAAATATAGATAAAATATTTGAATAACTATAAAGCTAATATTCTTAATTTTTACAGCTATGATTGCAAGACTATGGATGGATTGGCTTAAGTTTTACTCAACATTAAGTCATAAATAATTGGTGTGAAAGAGATAAAAAAACGGAAAGGAAATACAGTGAATTAAAAAAATAAAGATGGAAAGAAAAAGCAGTTAATATATTTAACACAAAAATACCGTCCTTACCCTTCTTTATCTTCTCTGTAAAGACGAATAAGACATTACAACTTATAATACTTGTAAAGTCTATTGTTAACAACCACATCTGTTGCTTTGGGTCAAATTATCTCATCCACCTTTCACCACTGTTAACAACGTCCTCCATTATTCATTCAAATTTATCTTGCTAGCTAAATAATAAACATGATTAATATTTTTGAAATTTCATCTCGATAAAGATAAAATTTATTTATAATATATAAGTGAATGAATTTATAAATTATAAATAAATTTTATGAAGTTAAATTAAGTTTAAAATTTATTTTATGATTGTTTGTTGAATTTATTATTTTATTTATTATTAAATTGTTATCGGACTGTTGTTGAATATGATGTTTAATGAGATATAATTTACATTTAGAACTAGATGTAAATTTTACTTTAATTTTTTAAAATTAAATTATAATTAAATAGTCATTAAGTAAAATAAGATATCATCGTCTTAATTTTTCCTCGTTAACATAAGGGTTAGCAATGGATTCAGTTGTGTTGTGAAGAATGAAAGAAATATAATTATTAATATAAATTAAATAAAACTACTATGTAGAAAGAAAAAATAACTTGTTATGAACATGACTTTTGAACAATAAGTGAGACAAATTAAAGAGTCCATACATCATCAAAAACTAATTAATAAGAGGCCATACTATAATATCTTGGGCTTAATGAAATGTAAAAGAAGAAAAAGAAAACATGAAATAAGTAGTAACTTCAGGAATCAACAATTAATTTGAAGTGGATTAACTCAAGTTGTCTTCTTCTTTGTTTTTTTCCTGGTTAATTAGCTTCTAATTATTTTGGTTTAATATCTTAATAGGTCCCTATTTTTGTCCAAAATTTCAAATAGGTCTCTTTTTGTTTTCGACATCTCAATTGAGTCTTTATTTTTATATAAAATTGAATCAAGTATGGTTTTTCCGTAAATTGAGATGACGCGCCGTTAAGAAGGGTATGTTGACAGTGTAGCTTTTTATTACGTGGCATTACAAATGTGACTGAATTATATTTTTTTAATTTTTAAATTAAAAAATGAAATATACAGAGTATACTTCATTTTTTAATTCAAAAATTAAAAAATACAATTCAATCACATTTTCAATGCCACATAATAAAAAACTACACGGTCAAGATACCCTTCTTAACGGCGTCATCTCAATTTGACGGAAATGTCTCATTTGATTCAATTTTAGAAAAATAAGGACTTAATTGAGACGCCGAAAAAGAAAGGGACCTATTTGAGATTCTGGGAAAAAATAAAGACCTATTGAGACATTAAACCAATTATTTTTTAAGAAATGGGAAGAGTGAGAGAGCCATCCTAATCTCATTATATAAAATTTTAATTTCATCCTTTAGATGTATTCTTTGGACATGATGAATTTGAAAAGGAGTAAATAAATGAATTTGGATTGGTTTGAGGTAAATAGTGTGTTGTTTCTTTTAAGAAATGTGGAGTGAAGTGAACGAGTTTAAAGTAAAATTTATAAAATTTGTGGGAGATTTAATCGATTTAATAGATAAAAAATTTTTAATAAATAGAAAAGAAAAATTATAAATTTGTCTTTAATATTAAAAATAATATGAAATAACTTTTGGACGAGTTAAAATAATGTTCTTAAAAAATTTTTATTTATTAATTTTGAAAAAAAGTAATAAATAAAGAATAAAATTTATTTAGTATCAAAAATTAAATATTTTGATATTAATTATTGTAGATAAAAGTTTGATGACATGTTTTATTCATTTTTACTTTAATAATAATTCTAACAGTTATAATTATTAAACATTATTAATGATTATTGTTTGATTAATTTAAATAAAATTGTGAAAAATAATAAACACAATATATATTTTATAAAACTATAAAGACTGTAGTAAGGATAAGAACACTTGTTACGAAGAAAGAAAGTTAAAAAGCATTTGTTTTTTGGAAAATGGAGTCCAAGTTTGCATTTGCTATCGAAAACAGACAAATGAATTGAAATAACGATACCCGAAGATGGCTTTGTGAAGGAAAAAGAGAAAATTATGTTCTTTGATAATTATTATATATAATAATTAGAATTTTTCTTAGAATTATATATAGATATGTATTTAGTAAATAATTGTAACGACTTTACCTTAATGAATAGGCATGAAACAATGAGAGACTTTATAAAGCAGAGTATAGGGTTAAAAACTATTTCTCATCCTATAATCGGTTCTAGTAAGAACAAAACTGATTCTCACGTATCTTAGAATCGATTCTCTTTTCTTTTATTTTTGTAACAAAATCGGTTCTTTTTCCTTTTATTTTGTTATAGAAGAGGAGAAAGAAGAAGAGAAATGAAGGGATGCATGGAGATGGAGATGGTAAAAAATACAAAATTTGGTTGACTTGGGATTCGTTCCTTATACGGTCCACCAAACCCAAAAAGAAGAGGACACGTAGTCGCATGGACCCATGCTCCGTTTTTCTTTCTCTTCTCTCCATTTCCATGCAATGCATCAAATTCTCCAAACACCAACTCTATATATACTAAACCCAACCTATCTAGCTCCTGTTCGTTTTCATTCACACAATTCCTCAAACACCTTGCAACAACATGCAACTCCTGATACAACACCGCTCCCACGCCTGCTAAACACCAATGGCTTCCACCATCGCTCCCGCAATGCCTTCCACCTCCACCGACCCTGACCCCGACGCTGCCGTCAGGGCGGTTAGGAAGCGCTACGAGGGCCTTCTCACAGTGCGCACGCGCGCCATCAAAGGCAAAGGCGCGTGGTACTGGGCCCATCTCGAGCCCACTCTCCTCGGCAACGCGGTCAAGCTCAAGTGCTCCCTCTGCGACTCTCTCTTCTCCGCCTCCAACCCTTCTCGAACCGCTTCCGAGCATCTCAAGCGTGGTACGTGTCCCAATTTCAACCACTCCTCCTTGCCTTCGCCGTCTCCTATTTCCACCGTCCTCTCCCACTCCAACAACGGCAGAAAGAGAACCTCCTCCTCAGCCTCTCCGAATCAGGACCGGTCCGTTCAGCATTTGATGTTGTCTGGAGGGAAAGATGATTTGTGTGCTCTCGCTGTTTTCGAGGACAGTGTGAAGAAGCTCAAGAGTCCTAGGAATTTGTCGCATGTTGCTCCTCCTGAGTTGACCCCGGACCAGGTTAACTCCGCCGTTGAATTATTGGCAGATTGGTTCTACGAGTCTTGTGGTTCTGTGCCTCTCTCTTCTCTTGAACACCCCAAGTTTCAGTCCTTTCTCACCCAGCTGGGTTTGCCGGTGACTCTGTTGAGACGCGAGATATATTGTTCTAGGCTCGAGGATAGGTTCGGGGCGGTCAAGGCCGAGTCCGAAGCTAGAATCCGAGACGCACTGTTTTTTCAAGTGGGATGTGATGGTTGGAAGGGCGAGGATGGTGTGGCGAAGTTCATAGTGAACCTTCCCAATGGGACTAGCGTGTTCCACAAGGTGGTGCTTGGTGGGGAGGTGGTGTCGTCTAAGTATGCTGAGGAGATTTTGTGGGAGGTGGTGAAGGGTGTTTGTGGAAGTGATGTGCAGAGGTGTGTTGGGATTGTTGCCGACAGGTTTAAGGGCAAGGCGTTGAGGAACTTGGAGGGTCAGAACCATTGGATGGTGAATGTTGCTTGTCAGGTTCAGGGGTTCACGGGTTTGATCAAGGATTTTAGCAACAACTTACCACTTTTCAGGGTTGTCACTGAGAATTCTCTCAAGGTTGCTAATTTTATCAACACCGAGTCTCAAGTTAGGGGTAGTTTTCTAAGGTACAGAATGCAGGAACTGGAATGTGCTGGGCTGGTTCGGGTTCCCTCTCCCAAATGTAACGTGTTGAAGGACTTTACGTCTGTGTTTCCAATGCTGGAGGACATCTTGAGATGTGCTGCAGTGATCCAAATGGTGGTGATGGAGGACGCGTTTAAGGTGGCTTGTATGGAGGACCCACTGGCCAGAGAGATTGCAGGGATTGTTCAGAGTGATGGATTCTGGAATGAACTGGAGGCGGTTTATTCGCTGGTGAAGCTCATCAGAGGAGTGGTTCAGGACATTGAGGCGGAGAGGCCGTTGGTTGGTCGGTGTTTGCCTCTCTGGGAGGAGGTTAGAACCAAGGTGAAGGAGTGGTGTGTTAAGTACAGTATTGTGGTTGAACCCGTAGAGGAAATACTTGAAAATCGATTCAGGAAGAATTATCACCCTGCATGGTCAGCTGCATTTATACTCGATCCTCTTTACTTGATTAAAGATGCGTGTGGAAAGTACCTTCCTCCGTTCAAGTGCTTAACTCGTGAACAAGAGAAAGATGTCGATAAGTTATTGACGAGGCTGGCTTCACGAGAAGAAGCTCATGTGGTGTTGATGGAGCTCATGAAGTGGAGATCAGAAGGGCTTGACCCTCTTTATGCACAGGCTGTGCAGATGAAACAACAAGACCCCGTTACAGGGAAGATGAAGGTTGCAAATCCACTTAGCAGTAGACTTGTTTGGGAAACTTGCCTCAGCGAATTTAAATCCCTACGGAAGCTTGCAGTGAGGCTCATTTTTCTGCATGCAACCTCATGTGGGTTTAAGAGTAATTATTCTTTCATCAGGAAGCTTTCTGCTCAGAAGCACTCGAGAATTTCCTTGGAAAGAGCTCAGAAAATGATATATATTGCAGCTCATGCCAAGCTTGAAAGACGAGATTTTTCCAATGAGGAAGAGAAAGAGGCAGAACTGCTTGCCATGGAAAGTAGTGATGATGGCATGCTGGCTGTCGTCTTTGCCGATACACCCCTAATGTAATGTGCCTCTTTTCAACTCTGTAGAATTCTGTAATTTTAGGATTTTCAGATTTTTTTTTTCAGAGCTGTTCTACCATTCCCTTATTCCAAGTGAAATATTTCGTGACTTGTGAGAGAAACAAAAACAGATATTGGAAGAGACGTGACTGTTATGTCATCTTTGATTCAAATGAATCATCAGTATTTTTTCCATCTTTTACTTGGGTTTCGTAGGCTTTTAGAGCAACAATTGCTGATTTATTAGCATAACTACAACTCAGGAAGTATGCTACAAGCGTCTGCCTCAATAATTTGTAATGGGAATTGTTTTGAGCCACATTCTCAAATTAATCTATACTTTATAATAACGTGAAAAACTAAGCTTCATTACATCTTGTGAATGAATTTATAAATTTGGTCACTGTTAACTAAGTTCAAGCTTAGTTTCTGCCTCATCCGTGAATATCGAAGTACTAATTGCCAGAAATATTCACCAAGACATGCATTAGGCCTATTCCACAACTTGTTCTTTTATTTCACTTTCGGTAGATCAAATGCTAGCTGCAAGCTCTATAAATGCCTATGGTATCAGTTGAAATATTGACCACAGTCTCAGCATCTTTCTGGACTGATTATTATCGTTAAATTTCTGTGGCTCGTGTTTAGCTGTTAAAACTGACATGATGTTGATACCAAACAAGCGCAGAAGCAAGATACTTAGAAATTTAAAGTAAACTGAATTGATGTTTAATATTAAAAACATAACGAACGACAGTGGGAAATATTGTGGGTGGAGCAATTTACTCCTTTTGTGTTAAAAGACCATAGATCTGTGGAAGGAGCTTTTAACTTAACGTCCTCACTTGAAAGTGGAAAAAGGTATCCTACAATAGTCAATGACTTTTGTATATGCATCTAATTGATGCTTCATGTCTTGATATGACATAACACCATGCATTGTGTAGATTCTGCTTGTCATGATCAATTGCTTGAGTAGAACAAGATGAAATATCTTACAGTTTGACCAACTGACTTCTATCACATCCAAAGGCCACACTGTTCACGTTTAGTTTCGGAGTTCAGTTGACCAAAAGGTCCAACTGTTTTGACAAAATTGCTCGATATAGGAGTTTGAGTTCTCTACCAAAAAAGAGTTTATTCGTGTTGCTCAAGTTCAAAACTACCTCAACATTCACGCAGTAGCTAAATAGAGATACCTCAAAAGTTTTGCTTGACAAAGAAGGTCATCATATATAAGCAATTATTCATATTTTGTTCTATATACTAGAATTATCATCAGACAGTATTCAGTAAATCACTTGTCTTTAAGTTTGACACCACAAGTCAACAGATATTAAGAACAAAAAGCAGTGTGAGCCAGTAACAAAGCATAAGTCCATTTTCAAGAAATTTCCAACTTCCATGTGCAAGAATTTCTGAACAATATTTGTTATCACTTGGTCTCCCTCTTTCTTAGAAGAATGTTGATACACGTGATTGCTTCGCTATTGTGAAGTGGAAACCTATTGCAGACAAGTTTTTGGCCTCACCTTCAAAAGTTGATTCAAGTATAGGATTCTTCTGTTTCCAACAAGCTCACAATAGCAACCATCCCCTTCTAATTTCTTTTGAACTCCTGAAAAGAAAAATATAGCTGCAGATAAATCTAAAAGACAAAAGATACTCCATATCTATAGGAATAATCCTAGTTATGTTCAATCATAATTACATCTATATGTCCTCTATTTGAAACATAAAAGAAAAACACTGCTTAATTAAGATTTTTTTTTAATAAGAAATGCTCTAAAGACCACATCTATCAAGAAAACTGTTTCAATAGGGAAACAGGTCTCACAGAATATATGGTTTACATATGCCACTAAATGTTCTGGTTAGATAAAGTTTTCATGTTGATGGTAACTACAAAATGACATAAAAGTAGCAGGCCCCCAGAATTTAAATGTTACTTCTTTTTTTGCTGCAGAGGTGGCATTGCTTGAAGCAGTAGGGTGGGTAGCAAACCGGACTTGGTTGCGACGTGGGTCAACCTCGGAAGAACATGAGAAGGAATCTTTGTGGCCGCAGAAGCACTTCTCATAGATAATCCGGCATATCTACTGGAGTGTTTGTTTCTGACAAATGGTGAGGCCCACCATGGTGGAAGTGGCTGTCCATTTCACTGCTTTGGTTGTCATGGTCAAAGAAAAGTGAGGTATGAGTGGACTTCCTTTACATCAATCCACTCTCTGTTTCTGTGTGTTTTTCTTGTTGTTTTGGCTTAAGCTAATGTCCCACAGCTCTTGGTATGAAAACCATCTTTTGTGATAATATAAGTTTTTCTAATGAGGGCCTTGTTAACTGTTTATCTTAACGTTGAAAATTGTAGGTTTGCGGAACGAACCGTTTGGCTTACTATGATTGCTAAAAAGTTTGGGAGAAAGTTAAAACAAGGAGTATAGGGAAAGAAAATCAAAGTGAAAGCAAGGAGGCCTGTCGGCATAAGGAGGTGCATAATATGGGTCAAGGGATAATATTTCAATAAGCTGCATAATAAAAGCATTTTTTGCATGTACATTCAGGGGATTATTCTAATTTTTAACCATGGCAGTTCTAGAGTTGGTGTGATGACATCTCAGATCACTCTTTAGGGTCTGTTTACTTGGAGGTGACTGGAGGAGAGTGATTGGAGGAGGGTGATTGAGTGGATTTGAAGAGATTTGAGAGTGATTTTTTTTGTGTTTACTTGAATAGATTTGAAGGTAATTGAGAGTGGATTTAGAGATGAAGTTTGTGAGAATTAGTGTAGGATTTGATTGATATGACAGTTTTAAAAAATTTGTTTAATTGATAGAAATTGAAGATTACCAATATGCCCCTATATATTAAAATAATATAAAATGTTATTTGTTAATGTTATATTTAATTTTAAAAATATTTATAAAGAGTAAAAATTAATATTAATTATTAGAATTAATTTTAATATACAATTTTGAGGTATTAAAATATAAAATTCCAGAAAAATCATTATATGTGTATTTAACATTTTTAATTTCTATTTATCTCTATTTTCATATTATATTTTTAAAGAAAACGCCAACAATAAAAATAAATTTTATTATAATTTGAATGATTGATTTTAAAATAAAAAATTTACGTAATCATGATATTCATAAATGAAAATGTAATATAATATAATCTACATATTTAAATATTTTATTTATAGTAAGCTTTAATTACGTATAAAAACGAAAATTCATCCTCTATTTAAAATAAATATTTTTAATTCATCGTTATCATGTAAAAAATCTTTATGTGGAGTGAAGTATCTTCCCACTTTATGTTTATACCCAACAATGCGTAGGAAGAAAGCGAATATCAACAGCCACCCAAACAAAGCAATGGGCAGTTTCCTTTCTTCGTTCTCTCGTGCTGTCGTTCCACTCGTCGGCGCGTTGGCAGCTCCAGTTCAACGAGGTCTTAGATCACAAGCTTTCCCCAATTTTATTTTTCTGCGTGTTGTATCTGAATTTAAATCTTCTCTCTTGTACTTGAGGCTCGAAGGGTTCTCGAAGCTCCTCTTTATCTCCGAAACCCGAAACCCCTTCAATATTTGTTCTCACACAATTGGAACTCCATCCCGGAAGCTGCGACAGCATTATACAGCTGATATTATCAAGGGTAAAAAAGCCATTTGTGTTTAATTCATCGCAAATCCCCTCAGCACAGCGGGTGATACAAAAAGGAGGTATCCCGCAAATATTCTCAATTCCGTCGTCGCAAATCCGCGAAAGTGAACAACGTTTTCGATTGGATTCATCGCTCGCCAATCTGCGTGAATAGTAAATTAAGCACAAGTGAACACAGCCTTACCCTTATTGTCGTAGTCATATCATACGTACATGAGTTCCTTTTGTGTCATACTTTTGCAGACCTGAGAAATTGATGTAAAGATTATTCTGACATATGACACACACTATCAATTTAATGCATGCATTCCTCAATTTTTTTTTTGTCAATTATTAAATAAATTCTTTATCATATTGAGGATGGGAATGGCTGTGCTGGTCCGTCCATCCATGCATACAAGAGTTTTAGAAAGGAAAAAATAATTTTAACAATTTTTCTTATAACTTTTTTTACGTTTCAAATATATAAACTAATAAAATAATATATATAATTTATTGTCAAAAATTGTTAAAAGAATTATTATATCATTATCCTTTATCTTCAACGTTTAAGAGCTTATTTCTTACATCATCTACACTGTTACCTGTACGTTGTGTATAAAATATAGACAAGTCCATGTTAGAATTTCTCCTCTGACTTCAAGGCTGTAATTTACTGCGCCTCCTTAAATCACTGGCAAATATTCAATAAGTATCTAAATGAAAAAGTTACGTAAGAAGAATGAATTTATCAGCAGAGTTTAGTACAGTAGAATACTGTATTGTTGATTTGATAATTGATTTAACTTTCTAATTAATTTGGTGTAGAGGTAGTAGCTCATGTCAGCAAAGGCAAGCAACTCTGACTGCTTACCAACTCAAAGGTATTTTTGTTTTTATTATTTTATAAAAAAAAAAATTCTTTTATTTTGGCCAGTTCTTAATATTCCATTGCTTGTGTGGTATAATTTCATTTTTTCATTCCGGTCTGGTTCTTGTAGTAGAGAGCAGAATGTGATGATTGGCAAAGGAGCACAGGAACACAGGAACATCTTTTTGTAATAGTCTTCTCACTTTCATGTTCTCTCATGATTAATCTTCTTTTTCAATACCTCTTTTTCTCCCTCTTATTGACACAATTCCTGTTTCAAATTTGGGTATGGTGATAGGTAGGCCAATCTTTTATAAAGAGAATCAAAGTTTAAATCTTTCATAAGGTAATTTTTGGGGAGGCTGCCCCTGGTCGCGGCAGTGCCTGAAGGGTTAATCAAACTTGTAAGAAATATACCTTGGTAAAGAAAATGTTGCAGAAACGGAGAAACATGTGTGTATTCTACAATTTCTGTGGTATGTTGTGTAGCATTGAAACCTAAACATTCCACTGTTATTGTTTTTAATCAAAACTCTTCATTAACAATGACATAAGAGGTTTTTCTTTATCATGTTTCTGGTTATCATGGAAGTGATCATCAAAAAGGTTAAGCAACCATGGAAACCATCTGAAACACGCACGTTGTTCTAAAGATGTAAGTGTAGGGTTTTGGACACACTTGATATTCTTGTTTGGGATTGTTTTTCTAATTCCAGTGCAACTTCTGTTTTATTTTTTTATTTTAATTATTTCAAAATTTTAAAAAAATGAAGCCGATCAAATATTAATCAAGTGGTATTTTATGCTAAAAATAAGAGAATTGAAGTTTTAAATATGAATAAATATTTTTATTAACTATAGTCACTAAATTATAAATTATTTTATAAAATTTAAAAAAACTATATTTTTGAGAAATATTGTTTTAATATAAAAAAGTATATATGCAGCTATAAAATATATGATTAAATTTATTAATTTATTAATTTATTATTATTATTGTATATATATATATATATATATATATATATATATGATTTTAATAATAATGCAAATATAAATAAATAAGAAGTGTGGTTGCTAATAGGATAATGAGCATGTAAACTTTGCACCTAAGATTTGGGAAGGTTTGAATTTAAAATGTGTTGGGATTACAGTGATTGCATTCCTATAAAATTGTTTACTGTATATACTTAAAGAATGAAACTCCCCAACCCATGTTGGGTTTCATCCTTCTTCATATTTATGCTTAAAAAACAGAGGGGAATGGAGACTCTTTATTACACACCACCAAACAGGTATTAGAGAGAGAGGTGAATGGAGTGTAATAAAAATTTGGATTTGTTTAAAATGTAACTCATCAAACAATTCCATGCTGTTACAAATTGTTTGAAATGTTTCCTTTGTAATTCTTAAGCTTTAGTACTTGTTTGGTTTCTTATAGCCATCTGAATTTTCCCACATCAAACAATAATATCCTTTCATATTTTGTGCAAGAGGAAACCATGAGAAAACATGCAAACAAACAGCTACACAGTTGGCAAAGCACTTCTCTCATAATTTTGGTTGAAGAAGAAAAAGAAAGATTCCAATAATAATGCTGCAAATATAGAGTTCAAATGCTTAATTATGCAGACATGACATGCTCTGTTTTTAAATAACCAGACAAGAGAGTTACCTTTATTTTGTTATTTTGTTCGTAACTACTTCAGCTAATTTGGATGTATAGTAGGTTGAGTTTGTTTTAAGGAAAGTTACTTTTTCTGGGTCTGCTTTAGAGTGGAAACTTTCCACTGCATATTTTGGCTTTCATACCACACTATTTTCTACTAAACTATTCCAATTCATTTATTGTGAAGAAATGTTATATTATTTCTTAAAGGATCATGCCATTCTAAGGACGGTACTGAACTTGAATGGAAGATACATCTTCGATTGTATGGCTTTGGTTTCAGGTCTCAATCTCTGGTTTCAAAGAGATAAAGTATCAGTTTCAAATAGTGAAACAATGACATATGATATGATGCTAAGTTTGGTGGATTGTACCAAATAGAATACTATGATATAGTAGAAAGGTGTCTGTTTTTCATATTTTGACCAGCTCCTGTTAGTATTATTACTCAAAACATGGTTAATTTAAATTAATTCAATTAATGATTCCTCATCTCCCTGGTTTAAGCAAATAGTTAAATTGAATATAGATTAATTTTGCTGTAATTAATGACAGATGTAATTATCTGTTATTTGAGTGATTACACTTGCTTTAAGTACAAGGCATTGTGTGAAATTTCTATCACATGGTATGTGATTACTTTTGCAGTTTCCACTTAACTTCTGGCCCTACAAACATTGCCAAGCCAATTTCTCTCTGCATCAAATATCTTTCTTTCTTTTTCTCATCCTCTGATTCTCCCACCAATCTTTGCCATGATGGCTCTTGTATAAGTGGTCCCATTTTAATAAAAAAAAAATATATGTATAGCCATATACTATTTTCTTTGTTACTCATATCATCAAATTTTACATTGATTGCATGAGAGAATGGGTCCAATTTGAGAGTACACACATGATATCACCAATCAACAAGATTTTCAATACTCAATTAGGTTAAACTACTTTGGGAAAGTGACAAACCGATAATCATTCCCACTTGATAGCTTACTATACCCTCAATCTGAAAGCAATGGATGCAGATCTTTATACTGCAAATTTCTTCTTCAAAGATAATGCTCTGTTCCAACTTTTCTTTTTTAAAATACAGAACGTTCAAGAAAAGAGATAATCACGGATCTTGTTTTACATTGAGAAAATACACTTTCAAGTTTCAAGCATTGACCTATCTCAAAGGCCCCACTTAAAGCTCAAATTTGAAGCTTGATTTAAAACATCAAAACTTATCTTAATCAACTTTATACATTATGACATAAAATATGTCATCCAAGACAAGAAAACCTTTTCATTTCGAGCCTCCAAAAACATGTTTTTATTTTACTTCAAAATTCAAGTTTAATTTTGAATAAACATAAGTTGAACATGATATAATAAATGAGACTCAAAACTATCATTTTTATATATAAAAAAAAATTAAAGTGGTCTCAATAAATTTGAATTGATGTTTTATTAATGTGATCTAATTAATATATTTTTTTTCCACATAACCAACTACCTAATCTTATACTATAGCTCGATAGTTATGCTCAATTTTTAAAATTTTCCTTCTTTGTTAAATAAATACATATGCTTGAAACTTAAAACTCTGAAAGATAGAATAGAAAAGAGAGATGAAGAAAGTAAAATTTGACGTAAAACAATATTGCCCTTTTAGTTGGAACTTAACTTTCGAAAGAGAGAAGAAATTAAGCAGTAATGAAATCTCAAGTTTACCTTACTTAATGATACTTAAGGTGAATGATGATGATTAGAAAGTTTGTGTGTTTGTTAATGTTTTGTGTATTTTGAAAATTTTGTAATTATTGCTGTAGTCCCAAGCAATGCTTACATATATTCCATTGGACCACTTTAATCATATGCTAATGTTCTCACCTTCACCTCTTTCATTATAGTTTCTAATCTTATCCAAATATCCATGCATGCCTATCGTTTTTCTTTAGTATATATAACTATACCTATTCCATAATCATTACCACATGTGAACGTTTTTTCTTTCATCATAAATTTCTAAACCTTTTTAGTTCATATTCAATAATTTCTGTCGTATAAAAGCTCAAATACTATTTTAAATCTCTTTTTCTGCATTTCTTTAGCTGTAGATGAAAAATAGTTGCATGATTAAAACAAAGCGAAATCTCGGATCTTGTTTTCGTTCAAAAAATATACATGTTGATGTTGTTGTTGTTCGAGAATTATAGTATAACCCAGAGGCCCCATTTAAAGGCCAAATTTTAGAACTAGTTTTCAAAAATAACAACTTTTCATCGTAAAAGCATATATAACGCGACAAAGTGATACACAATTTACGACAACAAAAATGTTAATCATTTGAGACCAAAGATTGTGTATTAAAAAAAATTGTCATCAGAAAACGAAGCTTTTTTCAGCAAAGGAGGACAGTGAGAGCTACCTTCTCAACAACTTTAGCTTTTTAAAACCTTCATATAAACTTGCTTGCTACGGCACAACATTTTCTTGCGTTATTGCTTTCATTGTCAACGTTTTCTTTGTGTTCTTCATCAAATCCAACCAATATTCTTCCTTTTTTCTCCATGATTCTTTTTGTCAACACAACATTCAAACTTTAGAACAAATTTAAATTAAACAAAAACACTGATTAAGAACAAAAATAACTTATTTATAAGAATACAATGCTTGCACTGTTCATTATATTCCTATTTATAGGATCCATTATATTCATCATCGTCACTACAGTTTTATCATTTTTCTAGAACATTATTTCTTGTGATTTGAAATTGTTATATATCCCGTTTGCTATTTACAACCAAGTGCAACGTATATAATGGAACACAATTGATAAATGGGCTTTTCTATACGGAGATCATTTTCCTAAAATGGTCCAACAAATTTTGCTAAACCCAACATTGTTTTCTTTCTGAACATCCATGATTACTAATTACACCCCTATACTACAAGCAAAATGACTAAAGTACTTTCTCTCCCTGTACCTGAACCTTGTTGCTGTAGCAAATGTCTCCATCGACGACATAAGATAGAGAAAAAAAATAAAAGGGTAGGTTTGATTAGAAACTGGTTGCAGGAAATTTGTTCTAAAATATATCGTATGTAATCTGGAAAGTTTGTTAAGAAAATATTGTTTTGAAAAGTTTGTTCTGAAAAAATTATTCTGAAAAGCATCTCATATATTATGGAAAACTTCTTCTCTAAATTATGTTACGAAAACATTGTTTTAGAATACATTTCATACATTTTAGAAAACTTATTCTAGACATCTTTTTTCCAGAAGTCCTATTTTAGAATATTTTTAAAATCTTATTCCAGAAATAAATTTTGAAAAACCTGAAAAATAAATTCCAAAATATTTCTGAAATATGTAATTCAGAAGTTATCTTTACAAAGAGTAATATAGTAATATTAAAAAATTATGGGCATCTAATTATAACTTATAAAGTTACGGGAAGAAAACGCCTCAGCTTTTATCTTCTACCTGTTGTAATCCAAGATTCCCTACTCTTCTAATCTTGCTCAATTCGCAGCCGTCCGATTTCCACCTTTCCCCTCCTACTCAATTCGGACTACGTAATAAGCACAGCCCAAAAGGAGGTTAGTAATTATGGGCTTCTATCTAATAAAGCAAAGCCCGAAAAAACATTGTAAAGCAATTTTTTCAAGAGTGTTACTCCCTCTACTACCACAGATTTTAGGCTGCACCTCTCCAACTTTTTTTTTATTCCAAAACTAATCTTAAGTAACTTTTTTTTTTTTACTTTTAACTTATTTAATATAAAACCCTCTTATTTTTCATTGTTTCCATTTTGTTTGTTGTTGATATGTTATATGTGTTGTGCAATGGTCTCTTGTTATATTTTTTGTGTGCATTAAACGATTGAGGGAAATCGAGAAGGTCAAAATAGACATAGAAGTTCTGTTTGGCCTTCAACGAACGTCAATATCGGTCGACGAATATAGATATTCATTGAAGGCCAAAACGGATCTCTCATGTCCGTTTTCGTCTTTGCGTTTTTTTTTAATTTGGATTTTTGTTTTATTAATTATTTGTTTTTCTAAGTTTATTTATTTGTAGTTGATTTAATATTTAATTTATATTTATTTATACAAAATAAGAATTATTTGTTTTTTTAAAAAATAAATAAAAATGGTTGAAGACCTTAACGGAAATAGGGATTCATTGGGCCTTCAACGGATGTTCATATCCGTCCAGTGATATAGATTTCTTTTCAAAGTCTAACAGATTTCTCATTTCCATTAAGGTCTTTAATCATTTTTTAACCATTGTAGATACACTTTTACTGAGGAACAATTTGGGAATATGGTGGTAGAGGAAGAAAATTTAGGTAGTGTAGGAAGAAACTCTCTTTCTTCAAATGGGACGGATGTGTTTTGAGTTTGAGGGAAAGAACTACGATAGTTTAACAAATTTTTAATCTCATTTTCATCTTTAATTAAGTTAGAACATCTTTAATGTATAGTGCTAATTTTTCCTAAATTTAAGAAAATCTTATTACACTATGCACGAAACAGCAAAGTTTTAAAATTAAGAATTGAGTTTTGTATAAAATCTTGAGACTTAGAATATTGAAAACAACTTTTTTATATGAAACTCATATCTTTCTTATTTCTATCTCGGCCGAAAAAAAGAAGTTCACATCGTTTTGTAGATTAGACAACAATTACATAACAATTAAAAATAATTGTCTACAATAGAAATAAACTACAATGTCTTTTTTAGTTTTATTTGTCTTTAATCCATAATGTATAGAAAAAATGTTGTTTATTTGTTTTAAACAATGTGAATAATTTATAAAATTGTGGGTAGTTTAAATCATGTATTTAAAAGTGTGAATAATTTAAACTACATATTTGAAAATATAGATAATTTAGGTGACATTGAATGTATTTAGATCGTGGATGTAAAAACATTGAATGTGTTTCGAAAATAATCTTTAGACTTAAGTTTATCATTGTTATACAACAAACAACCAATAAAAGAGGAAAAATGTGTTTGTAGGTTGCAAAAACTTTCAAATACTCACATTACAAAAGGAATTCATAACTCATTGTTAATAGAAAAAGGGATGATAGTATCTTTTAAACTTTTGTGGAAAACTCGCGAAAATAATAGTGAGGATAACTAAAGATTCAATATTAACTTTTATCCAAGAGTATTTAATGTTGTAAAGAATACTAATCAGTTTTATTTTCTTTTATAAAGAAGTATAAGTTTGATTAGTATCCATTTTAAAATCTGGTTAGAGAACAATGGTAGATATGTATTAATTTCTGAAAAAAGGAAATTGTCGACCGTTATGACAACTTCATTTATGTGACAACTACACTTTTTCGTACATTTTACATGGAAGTTTTGTAGAGTTATTACCGCTTTGTTTTTGGAGTCGTCATGAACCCATATGACTGAGCTCATCACCACTAGTATTTGTCTCTCTTGTCCATCTTTGTAATATTTAAACAAAAGTATAATGACTTTTTTACACACCTAAATTTTTTACATTCATTTGATACTATCTTTACTTACTTTTTACTCTCTTCTTTTTTAAAAAATTATAAAATTTTACACTTTTAGAACCATTTTACTTTTGTATTTTGTGTCAAATGAATGTAAAAGTGTGTCATGGTATTATTATTCTTAAACAAATTTATTGCATATATGTAAAAAAGTAATGATATCATGACATACTTTTACATTCATTTGACACAGAGTACAATAGTAAAATAATAATAAAAATGTAAAGTTTTGTATTTTTTCAAGAGTAAAAAGTAGAAAAAGGTAATATCAAACAAATGTAAAAAAGTTATGTATATCAAAGAACTATTTTTCTATATAAAAAGACCACAAAACAAAATACAATATCTTTCACTAACTTTTTCCTCTCTTGTAGTGCGGATCGTGTCTGAATTACACGCGGTAGATACATGCATGCATAAATTACAGGAGGTAGATGACAATGGTACAAGATAAGGTACCATACTTACCTCATGAATGAAGTATGCACGCCCATAAAAATATGTCCCCTCCATGGATACACCAAAAACAAAACTATTCAACCATAACAACTTGTCTACACTCATCATTTTTTCGTTTTTATCTGTTACATATATCTCTACACTTTACTTAATTCTAGATTGTATACGTGTGTTCAATTTAGCATCGATTCATTTTTGCGTCATTTTCTCAGAACCCCACGTTCTCCCATTCAAAATATATATATTCTTATCTTATTAGATTCTTCAAATATCAAACATTTTCTTTTGGAAGAGAAGAACGAAGGAAATTTCTACAGAAAGTTGACAATTATTTTTTGCAGAATAAGACAAATGGGAGGCATCTTATTATAATGCAAATTAATTAAGAAAGTAGAGACCAGTAGACAGAAAATTTACTCACCCTTGTTAACAATGTTCATGACAGAGGAAGCAATTGAATGTGATCTAGATCTTTGTTTGCTTTCTCTAATGCATAGAGAATCAAACAGAGTTTCTTAAGTACCATAGCCAGCTAATTCTATCTTCTTTAGGGTGTTTGCTGCTGGCATGTCTCTAGGGTCTACCAATCCTATACTTTGCTTACAACTTCCTCTTTCTCTTCTTTATTTAATGTAATCCTCAAAACTATCAGCTTTTCTTTTTTCCTAAAACTCACAAACAAAAAAATCTCCTTTTTAGTATTTAGATATTTATTGTTTACCATCTTTCTGTACAGATTTTATATTATATATATCTTTCATAATGCAGATATACTTTGTAAAGAGATTCTGCTATTTATTTAATAGATTTGTTAATGGTTGTTCAATGTATGGTTCCTTTTCCTATGTTGCACATAAAACTTATATAATTAAAACTTAGTTTCTTTTTCTACTGGAAGTTAAAGTCTAATATTTTGCTTACATTGTAAATGTAGCATGGTCATCATCATCATACAGCAGCAAACGTAATGCTGGCTGTAATTAATTAACATATTTTCT
This sequence comes from Vigna mungo, assembly GCA_036885675.1. Lineage (NCBI taxonomy): Eukaryota > Viridiplantae > Streptophyta > Magnoliopsida > Fabales > Fabaceae > Vigna > Vigna mungo. The sequence continues at coordinate 38,127,488 of CP144692.1, read as the reverse complement.
GATACATTTTTAAATTAAAGCCTTCTTTAACATAATGTGCTGTGTAACTTGTTTTTCATTTTGTTCGAAATTGTAAGGGCATTGTCCTTGAGCTTTTTGTTACATATTTTTTATGGATAAGATATTATTTTAAAAATTGTGCACCATAGAATTATAACTGCATGAATTCCAAACTCTGGAGGACCCAATTCCTGATGCAATAAATTTATAGCTTGCGTGAATCCAAAGTGTGATAACAACTTTCTGAGCAAGAGCAATGTACAGACAATCCATGCAAACAAAACACTGTGCATATTACATATGAATGTGCTTCTGTCTGCATGAAAAGTGATTGTTCTTTTCTGCCTCACCTAATAGCTAATTAGTACTTAGCGGGTGGTCCAAGACATTAATAGGAACAAATTTGTTTGAATTTTCATATTGTATAATGCTATATATGTTGTTGTCTTTTCATATATGGATAAATAATGCCCTAATATTATGATCTTTAATTGTTTCTCTAACTCATTGCTTTAAAACTAGTTTATAATGGCACGATGATTCAAGATTCAAAGTGTATTTCGAAGAGATGTTTATATTAGGATTTGTTTAAACATGTTTTCATAAAAGCGTTTCTAAGATAAAAAAAATATATCCAATTTTTTAAATTCTTCATTTTGGTTTATGTATATATAAACCCACTTTAATCTATGAAAAGTTTCAGTTTTATTCTCCTTAAAAGAAATACAAGAAGTTTGTTCAAAATATACTGTGACTAGTTGAATATATGATTCCTTTCAAAATATAAAGGAGTTGTGAGAAAGATGAAAGACTGGGCAACTGATATGGAAATTGGTGATTATAATTTTGGACACATTCTTAAGGGAGCTTTTTTTTTTTTTAAGATCAAAACTGTAAAATTAATTTTATCGTATTAATAGGAAAAAAGCGTGGCCTTCCATTTTTATATCTTTATAACGTTAAAAATATATTATTTTATAATTTTATTATTTTTATGGATGACTAATTAAAAAATAGAAAAAAATAATGTAGATACAATTTTGTAAAAAACAGGAAAAATTATTCAATCATTTATTTTATTAAATAAATGATAAATATATATTTTTTATTACAAAGTAAAATTATCTAATTAAAAAATGAAAAAAGGACAAAATGATATACATAAACAAATTTTGGTACTGGAATGAAAAGATAAGTCAAAGTGTATAGTGTTGTATGCGATAAAAAAGTGTTGTTGTATAATATCATTAACTTAACATAACTTCTGTTTTATAAGAAAAAAAATATCTAGTTTTGTTTTAAATTTGGATATGATCAATTTTTTATTAGTTTTTTAGATAATTTTTTTACTGGTTTTGAGATTTAACTTTTAACTTTTGAGAATTAGTTTTATAATTATGCTTTGTGAAAAAGGCTGATTTATGAGAAAGTACTTATGTGTTTCCTAAATAAATAGGAATCTTGATTATAATGATTTTAACTAGGAGCCAAAGTTATTACTAAACATTTTATAATTGGTTGTCCCAATGTCCAGGAAGCTCCCCTAAGCTCCATTTGGTCAATAGAAAAATTGATTAAATTAATGAATTATATATACCTAATTTATTTATTGCCATGGACAATATATGTATCATGTGTTGATTGTCATTTTCCCTTTTTTCCAAATCTCAAATCTTTTCCTCTTTATTTATTCTAATCCAAGAAAATCCGAGAAACTGTTTTTGACCTAAATGAAGGGACGTGTTAGGGCTTATTAATTATTGCCAATTAAATGGACTTTTATAAAAATAAAAAATAATCATTTCAAAAATAGTTATATACGTATAAAATAATTTTCTCTCTAATTTAAAATGAGAATGAAATGCTCACTCTCTTGGAAATTTGTCTCTTGTTATATACTTCTTACTACCCTTATAAACTCTTACGTTTCATAAGGCAATGAATAATTTGTAAAAATCAAAACAAATATTTGGTCAAGTTTTGTATACTTGCATAATTTTAATAATCTTTGTTTTGGTAAAAAGTTATTATTTCCCAATCAGAAGAAAATACTAAATAGAAAGACTTCAAATTGTCACGCAAATAATGCATTAATTATATAGTAAATTTTCCATATACGGTTTGATTGATGAAGGTCCTAGAATGTGTGTATGTGAAAGAAAGTCAGAATCCATGTCCACAATCTTAATGTAACTTTATAGAAAAATAATAAATGGGGAAAATAAAACTGTTTTCTGTTTTCTTTCTCAGTGACAGGCTTTTTCTAAATGAGAGCAAGTGTAGGAACATCCTAACCCATGATTATTAATTTATTTACTAATGTAGAAAATTTATTATGTGTAATTGATTAATGCAATCTTGAAGTAAACAATCCAACACTGAAAACCCGACAAAATCAATTAAGCTTTGTTTTTTGGTACATACATGTCATTTTGCATTATCATATAATATTTTTGTGTCTGAGCTAGTTGGAATGACACATGACCCACTATGTCCAGCGATATCCCTTGGTTGCTCCTATATATTTATAAGAACAAGAACGAAAGCCAAGGCACTCATCATTTGCATCATATCTCAGAAAACCCTCAGAGGAGTTGAAGCAATCAAGAGATTGAATCATGGCTTGCTGGTCTGCAGAAAATGCCACAAAGGCCTATCTCAGCACTTTGAAAATGGTGAGTATTCATGATTCTCTCAAAACAAGCTTCTTCAAAAGTTTTACATGATGGTGTGGCTCGATCTGATCTTTGGGTTATTATATATATTTTTCAGGGTCAAAAGTGCAAAGAGCCAGATGTGGCTGAGTTCATATCAGCACTTGCTGCAGGAAATAATGCACAACTGATGGTTGTGGCATGTGGTGGTGCAGCAGACTCCACCACACTTGCATTGGTTGCTGCTGCTCATCAAACTGGTGGCCAAGTGATTTGTGTTGTCCCTGGCCATGAAGAGCTGAGAGCCTCAAAAGTTGCCTTGGGAGTGGCTTCTCATAAAGTTCAATTCATGGTAGGAGAAGCTCAGGAGCTTCTGTTAAAGCAATATGATCAGGTAGCAGATTTTGTTCTGATTGACTGCAACCTTGAGAAGCACGAAGAGATTTTGAAAGCAGTTGAAGAAGGTAGGAAGCAAAATGGGACGGTGGTTGTGGGGTACAATGCATTTAGCTGCAGAAAGTCTTGCTTGGCATGTGGATCAAAAACACAGCTTCTTCCCATAGGAGAAGGTTTGCTAGTGACTAGATTTGGAATGACCGAAACAAGTCCAAAGTATGGAAGCAGAATGGGAAAGTTCAAAAGCCGTTGGGTTGTCAAGGTAGATAAATGCACAGGCGAAGAACATGTGTTCAGAGTCAGATCTCCTCACAGGAAAGTCATCCAAGCTTAATCATATGCATCAATATATATACTGCTAAATTCACCATTTTGTTCTTAGACTAATGAGTGCTAAATCTTGCTTCTGATATATGAAGCCCCGTAGGAGTTAGTAAGTACTATTCTACAATGTATATACCAAATTATAAACATAAATATGGGATAAATTGTTTTGTAAACACATCCATCCTATGCTTCTCTTGTGTGTTCTAAAGAAAGAGAGACTTAAGTATAGACTTTGTCAGATTAATTGGATTACCTTCGCCGAAGGTTCCTTTATGACATTTTAAGTCACGAGGACCTGTATACGAATCTTACTTATAAAATCTCTATTTCTGTTGGACATTCAATATAAAATCCATAAAGAAGATTGATTCTTACCAAATCGTGTGCATCCTATTATTCACAATAGAATAATCATATTATAGATCTGCCAAATTAACAAGACACGTAAAATGCTATTTTTTAGCTTTATCAAAGATAAAATTCACCTAGATATATATAAGTCTATATAGCATCAAACATTAATTAACAGAAAATAAGTTATCTTAAATTGGAATTCCAAATGTTAGTCTACATCCCATGTTAAAACATGAGAAATATGAGTAATATTTTTTAGATGATAACAATTTATAATTTTTTTTTTATTTTGACAACATTTAATAAATATGATTTTAATTTAAATTCATACAATAAAAATAATATATTTATCGTATTTTTAATAATTTTTATATATTTTTCAATATACATATATCATAATATGATATTCTATTATTTTTAAAACAAATGTATCAACTTATTCATACATCATAGTTTGGTGTTGTATTTTTTGTTGAAAAATGATTTTTTGAAACATCTAATAGTTGTTAAAAAGGTTTGAAGTTGAAGTAATATATTTTGATAATATTGATGAAAGCAAAGTGAGTGAGCATCCACGTGAAAGGAGTAGCAAAGCAGAGTGGTAGCAGCATCTTCAAGGTACAGACAACAGCCTGGACACACAACCTTAAATTAAAACATAGTGTTATGAGATGATCTAATTAAATTAGAACCACCTGGGCCGGAGACTGCTCTACTTGCTCCAACGTGGGTCCTCTGTTGGTTTGTCCCTCAAAATCAGACCACTGCTTAGTTGTGTATTAACATCAGCTAAGACTGCTTTAACAATTCATTAACCACCTTAATTACCACTCAACAACAGCTAATCCTTGCTTACATCTTTTGGGCTCACAGCCAGCATTACCATGTGACATCTGACCTTCACAAAACTCTTGTCTTCAATGTTAATAACAAATAACAATACCTTCCTGCACTCTTTTTTCCCTCTTACTTGTACTTTGTTTTGCTTCCTAAGTTTGATAGAAGCCTCGTGACCCATGACCATCAAATTGGACTATTGTGGGACTTGGTATTAAATATTGGACCCAGTTTACAAGTGGCTATGGGTCATTTCTTTCTGCATTTCCATACTTTCCATGTGCACCCCATCAAGTTGGTTAAAAAACCAAATTACCCCCTGCCGATGTCATCCTTTGCTGTCGCCATCGTCATCCCTTGCCATCACCGCCCCTGGCCTCAATGTCACTCTTGTCTTTCATTACAGGTGGACTTGACAAAGAAAGAAAGTGTCTTTCATTACATAATTGAAATGTCATATTTTTTTATAAAAATAAAATTTGAACTGTGCGATCTAAAGAAATTTTTTTAACTACATAAAATATAAATTTTAGTTTATACAATTTGTTTTGATGGTAGAATGGAGAATTAGTTCTTCACACTTTGTTGTTTCACTTCGTTTATTTTATTGTATTTCTTAGACTAGTTTTTTGTTTCTTTTTCTTTAAAGTCTAAATTGAACGGATGGATACTATCAAAAGACACTCAAGTCAGTTTTAATTATCGATCAATTATTATATTTAAGCATTAAATGTTTAATAAAATAATTATCTACTTTTTTTATCTTATCTATATATTTATAGATTATATTTATAGATTTGAGTGTAATTTTTTAATTAAAATGTCTTCATTATTTTGAAAGTTTTATGAAATTGACAGCACTGAGCTTTACACAATTCATACAAAAGAAATTGTCAAAAATTGATTTTTGGATATACAAGCTGAAAAAAAAAATATTCTTCCAAATTATATAATTTGAAATTGGAAAATAACTTCAGGATTGGATAACCCTACAAATTTTTTTATGTAGAAAAACAATTTCTGAATTTCTAATTCAAAAATAATAAAAGTTTCTAGAATACGTAATAAGAAAGTAAAAGAAAAAAAAATCTCCAATTATATAATCCAAACTAAAAGATAATTTCAAAATCATGTACGAAAAAAAATTTATGTAAAAAAATGACTTTCAAATTATATAATTTGGAAGTATTTTTTTTAAGAATAAAATGGATATTCTCATAATGGAAGTAAAATCTGAGGCACCTGACTGAGCGAGTGAAACATCTTCAAGTAGTAGACAACTGAGCCCATGTACCCGGAACATGTGGGAACATCCATTCTCAGAAAAGTCTTTAGTCCCACAAAACAAAGGTAACCAACCTCCCTCAACAAGGTTAGCTTCTCTACCCCAATTTCATTATACCTCGTCCCCTTCAATGAATTAATGGCGGTTCCACAAAAAAAGGACCAGAATGAGCAATACATACAGTGATATACATCCTAAACATTTTATGTACGATTATTTGTTGTTACCCGTAGACACATACTTAAAAGTTGTTGTATACCCAAACCATTTTTATGTTTTTCATCTTTGGATGAATGTTTAAAAAAAAAAAAAAAAAAAAACTTTTGACCTGGTGGAAAACTTGGGTCCCCTCATATAATTGGTTGCAGTTGTACCAAAAATTAAAAGAAACCTTTTTGGAGTAGAAATCTTAAGGTGTGATGTGAGTAATGCCTAAAATGGCTTCATCGTTAGCGTGAGATGATAATCATGAGAATCCTTGACATTATAAGGAATGTGCGAGAAGAATATAATAATAACTGTAATTCGGAGTTAGTGAACAGAATCCTACTACGTTGGACGTTTGTCTGGTAGGTACGGATAGGCCGAAAAATCAAGCATTCACCTTGTACAATAAAAATACATTGAACAAAATTACAGGTGATTTGATGAAGAAATGTCCATTCTCTAAGATACAACCCACTATTGTCGAAAGCTAAGCAGTTGTTAAATCCCTAAAATGCCAAAAACATAAGCAGTTGTTAGCACTAACTAATCAGAGGCAGCTACTGCAGTTTCCCAGTTCTTGAACAATGGCTTCCATGGATGGCCTCTCGAAAGGAGACTCATGGGAGCAAAGCAAAGCTATCTTTGCCAGTTTAGCTGCTTCATATTCAAAGTATCTTCCATGAAGATTTGGGTCCATAAATTCTTGGAAGTTGGAGCACTCTGCAGCAAGCCTTATTGAGCTGGTACTGATTTCTAGCTTCCCAGAAAGGATCTGGAAAAGCAGCACCCCAAAAGCATAGACATCACTTGTCTGAGCAAGGCGCCCAGTAGTGGCATATTCAGGAGCCAGGTAACCCTTTGCTGCACTACCCTTCAGTGCAGAGAACACAATATCATTAGTAAGAAGCTTGTACAGGCCAGAATCTGCCAACAATGCATTGTACCGCTGATCAATTAGGACTCTGTCAGCTGAGATGTTTTGGTGAACCAAAACTGGTTTGTTTGCTCTGTATGCATGTAAATATGCCATACCTGATCAACACAAAATGGTTCAGTTTAGACCTCAAATAGAAAGCATAAGAAAGTACTTGTAATTACATTATAGGAATGTAATTAATTAATAAAGGGTGATGGATAGAGAGTTAACCTTTTGCAACCCCTTTCACAATAGAAACTCTAGTTGACCATTCAAGGACTTCACCATCTCCTTCCTTAACATCAAGGAAGCGTGAAAGGTTTCCGTTGGAAACAAAATCATAAATCAGAAAGCATTCCCCTCGTCCCCTTGAACAACAGAATCCTCTCAACCTAACTACATTATCATTCCTCAATGAGGTCAACATGTTCAGTCCCTTCATAAACTCAGCTTCATCCGACTTGCAACTAGTTTTACTTATGCTCTTCACAGCAACAACGGATCCATCTCTCAAAACTCCTCTATATGTTGCACTGAAGCTATTCTTGCCCAACAGATTCAACTCTGAGAAATACTGAGTAGCAGACTCCACTTCCTCCAAATTGAACCTCAAACTCTGGAACATATCTTGACTGTACCCATTGAAATTTCTACTCTCGGCCAAAGGGTCCCATCCTGTAGAGTACTCAAGGCTGACCAAAGGAGATCCTTTTTTCCTACACACACCCATGGCCTCCTCAGTACCTTGACGGTTGTCACTGATATGAAAAGAACCTCCAAGTTTTTGCTTTCTCCGACGATACAGTGTGAATGTCAAAATACCAATTGCAGACATTGCAATTATTACCACAAATATGACTATAGTAATTGATATAGATTGATTTGATTTTGATGAATTAAGGCACTGAGTACCATTGCATGGTAACTTCACATTTGCAGTTTCAGGGATATCTCTCGTGGCTGCTCCATAGGGCTCTGGTCTGCTTGGAATGACATGATCCGAAGCGTTGCAATCTTTCAAGGATGAAAACCCAACTCCACATAACCCCAGATTGTACTCATACAGAAACCCATCCTCTAGTCTCTTAAGAGCTTCATCGAATCAAGAAAAGGAAAATAAACATATTTTAGATGAGAAAAACAAACTATTAAAGAAATGGAAAAAACTGACAAGATTAACCATGTACAGTAACATCGTTATTACCAGGAGGTACATTCCCAGAAAGGGTGTTGTTGTGAACATCCAAAACTCTCAGTGAAGGAGCTTCGGCAAGACTAGTGGGAATGGAACCAAAAAGATTATTAGAGCTCAAATCTAGCCTCGCCAGCATGCCCAAATCCCCTAGACTAGCAGGGATAGCACCAGTTAAGTGGTTTGACTGCAATGCAACAACACTCAGCTTTTCCAAAGCACCTAGCTGTGTAGGAATGCTTCCAGTCAAGTGATTATAGCAAAGCTGCAAAACTGTAAAAAAAGTGAAAGGGACAAATAAGCACACTGAAAAGTTTGAACAACCAACACAAGACTGAAGATACCAATAGGAAGAACTGGTAGCAAATTTGGTTTTCGAACAAATGCTAAGTGAAGAGAGTAAACAATCAACAGAAACAAAACTCTCCTTTTTCAGCTTACAAGTTTGTCAAAATATACAGGATTCAAAAGCCAACGTTCAACACTATCAAAGAAAAGGAAAAACTATTTTGGAACAAGTGTAAGAGAGTTCCGTGCACACCATTTCAGGGAATAAAGCAAAACAAATGGTATAGTAAAACAAATAATCGAAACCAAGCTCAAGTCTTTCAGCCAAAGCCCATCTTCTCCAAACAGAAAGCAAATGGTATAGTACAGAAAACAAAACAAAAAAGACAAGCTTTAAACACGGAAAAATTAAAAAACAAAACAAAAAAGGTTTCGATCTTGTTCAACAGATCACAACCACAAACCTTGCAAGTTCTCCATGGTGGCTATCTCGCGTGGGATTTCCCCAGACAGATTGTTTACATTCAAATACAAATCAACAAGCTCGGTCAAGTTTGCAATCTCTCTAGGTATGTCTCCATACAGAGAGTTATAATGTAAGTAGAGTCCAGTCAGGTGCTTGAGCCCTGAAATGGCTGGTGAAAGCTTCCCTGAGAGACCCTTACCCTGCAGAGAAATATTTGCCACCTGACCCTTCTCATTGCATGCCACTCCTTCAAAATATCCACCACATGGGTCACCATTGACAGTCCAAGACGGTAGATAAAGGCTCTCTGGATCCAAACTGGCTTTCAAATCCATCAGTGCTCTTAGCTCTCCATTCCCACGCACCCATGTTGGGTTTGAGAGCAAAAACGCAAGAGAGAACAACAGTAGCAGTACTGAAAACGCCATTTTCAGTTCCTAACGAAAAAAAGGCTTACAAATAAACAAGCTCTGAACTTTTGGTTTTTGAATGCGACCCTATGCAAGGCTTATGTTTCCGTGTGTAAAGCAAAGAGCAAAGAGCAAAGAGCATAGAGAGTGGAAAAAGCACATAGAGAACAGAAGAAGTGGTGAACGGATTCAAGTCAAGTCATAAATCAAAACAGTAAAAGTGGTGTTCGTGGAATGTTGCAAAAACTCAAAACTATCCACTTTTTCATGGAGTCTCTCCCACGCGTCATTATACAACACTTTTCTTCATATCATTACGTAAGTTTATGTTAAATAACACTTTAATCTTGTTCAAATAATGTTTAAATGATTGACATTATAAACATAATTACTTTTTCCTTGTCAACATGGTATGATGAATCCAAAAGTGGAAAATAAAAAGGGAAGTAGATCATCAAAGCATGGAAGAAAAAGGGGTAAAGTTTTCTTTTTTTTTGTGGGGTTGTGGTCTTATGGCTTTTATGTGCATTTTTCTTCTAGAAAAAAAAACATTTTTATAACTCTAATTGTTTTTACCTTTAAATACCCATTATTCAAGAAATTTCACACTTAAAAATTGATTTATCCTTGATCACCACCTGATTTATGTTATTATTGTTAGTAACAACGGTGGTCATTATATATGTTTAGCAATGTTATAGTATATAGCCTGTTGTTTTTCTAATTTCAAACTTTAGAAACAAACAAGCTTTTGAATACAAATATTGGGAGATTCTCTTTCCTTTGCTTCCATTTGTTATTGAGATTTTTTCCATATTTAAATTCTAAGTAGCAAAGCTACAATAACAGGTAGGATGATATAATATTGATACAAAACCACAGTACAAGAGAAATATACTAATCTATGTCGTTTTTAGTAATTCTTTTTGCTGTCACCTTTTCATTAGTTAATTCTATTTTTCATAGATAAAAAAATTATTTATTTTTTAAAAAAAATAAATAATCAAATAGTTTTTTATTTCTAGATAATTAAATAATTTTTCTTTTTAAAAATAACTATCACAAATTATTTTAACACTGTTCTAATAAAATTATATATTTTTTAAAATTTTATTATTTTATCATTTTTGTAATATCATTCTTACAAAATTACATTTTTTTAAATGATATATTTAATATAATGAAAGCGTAAATATACTTAGACGGAAATACATAATAATATAATTTAATTTTAAAAAGTATGTGTTTTAGAATTATTACATCTGCATCTTGGAGTTTGAAAATTCAAACCGTTTAAGTTTTTTAATAAATTCCTTCTTTTTCGAATTTTTCTTTTTGAGTAGAAAATGTACTATGACTGCGAAATTAATTTGTCTGCTTTACAGGTCCCACCATTGGTACAGCGCTACGTCTGCCACGTTTGGGAATGAGTGTGGCACGCGCCTTGCGCGTGGAAATTGGTGAATTAAATGCTTTTCAAAATTCAAATTCCTTACATAGTTTAATATATCAAAGTGATGAGATGTCTTCACTTTCAAGATGAAGAAAATAATGGATGAATTTCGTTATAAAATTTCAGTTATTTTTTTTAAAGATATGAATTGTGTTTGTTTTTAGAAGTGGATTTGGAATAAAAGATAAGTGAAAATTGAATGTTTACATTAAAAATAAGAAAAAGATTGTGAGTTTTGAAAAAAAAAATGAGAAAAATATTATAAAATTAGTGAGTGATGAAATAGATGTGATATATTAAAAATAATGATTTAGTTGATAAAAATATAAAATTATCATTTTACTCGTTGATATAAAAGTAATTTAACTCAAATTGTAAATAATGTAAATTATATAATAATAAAACGTAAGTAATTATTTAAATTTTTTTAAAAAGTTAGTATTATAAAAATATATTAAATTAAAATATGTTTTTTAGAAATTAAAATGAAATAAAATTATAGAATTAGTTGAAATAAAATTAAATAATTGTAACATCCCAAAAATGTATGTATAAACCATATCATATGGAATGCATCAGATGTAATAAAGTAAAGCAGTTAAGAGTAGTAACCGATGAAGTAAATAGTTACAATCATCCAAAATATGGTGTAAGCTCTACTTATAGCATAGAGTCTTTCAAAATGAAATAAAAGAAAAGGGACTAAGCTGTATACATAAAACTAACAGCCTAAACTACTCAGCTGCAGTGTCAGGGACTTCAACAGCATCAGCTACGTTTAAGACCTGTTCCAGAGGGGCCTCTGAAATCTTTGCTCACATCCAAATAGGATGATCATTGCAAAAGAAAACAAACACAAACAAAAACAAACAACACACATGCAAGGGTAAGCTATAATTCAATTGAAAACAAGTCAATGACAGTTAAACATAGCAAAATAGACATACAAGCAATTACAATCACAGAGGAACAATTTTAGTAAATTATAAGTTGTGGTTTTATTAGGTGGTGTTAGTTTTAGACTCGTCCGGACCCGAAATGAATATCGAGCTATGGTGGGTCATGCACTTGTGGTGGCCTCTACTGCTTTGCAAAGCCAATTGCTATGGGTTCCACCCTACCACCACAAGGTTAGTCCGTTATCACTCACCTTGGCCCATATAAAATGGAGACAACCAAGACTAGGATCCCCTACTGCTCTTCACCACATGAACTAATCTTCTCTAAGTGAGATTGAATAGTCATTAGAGCTTTAAGGGCAACCCCCAAGACTGAGCTACCTATATTCATTCCAGTACTTAACATGATATCACTCATATCTTGGCCCATATAAAACGGAGATACCCAAGACTGAGCTACCTATATTCATTCCAGAAACTTAACTTATATCTCACCAAGAGATGAACTTAACTCTTTTGAATCATTTCTCAAACCATACCAAACTTTACTTACTTTGATTTCTTAAGTTTTAGACATGTTAATGTTAACTTAATTTGATTTTGAACAATCTTTACTTATTTAATTCATAACATACTAAGATTAATCATACAAGGTTAGTTACCAATCATACACACTACATAGATCAAGAAAAGAATGAAAAATATCAAAACAGGGTACAAGGATTTGCTACAGGACTATCTGCAGTGTTTCTCGCTGGGTCTCTCGCTTAGGCGAGAAATTCTGGAGCCTCTTGCTTAGGCGAGAAAATCTAGCTTGGGCTAGATTGACAGGGGCTCTCTGCCTGTGCTTCTAGCTTAGGCGAGAAAATCTAGCTTGGGCGAGATTGACAGGGCTCTCTGCCTGTGCTTTTAGCTTAGGCGAGAAAATCTAGCTTGGGCGAGATTGACAGGGCTCTGTGCCTGTGCTTTTAGCTTAGGCGAGAAAATCTAGCTTGAGCGAGATTGACAGGGGCTCTCTGCCTGTGCTTTTAGCTTAGGCGAGAAAATCTAGCTTGAGCGAGATTGACAGGGGCTCTCTGCCTGTGCTTTTAGCTTAGGCGAGAAAATCTAGCTTGGGCGAGATTGGATTCTGCAGAATTAAATTCTGTAGAATTTTGGCAACTCACATACTCATATTTTGATCTAGGCCATATTTTGAACTTGAGACACTTCTAACACGAGCTAGGGATGATTTTGGACTTATTTGATGGTTCACACAGGTTCCTAACACTAAATCCTAAGTGCTATGCAGAGATTTGAGGTTCAATAATTCTATCATTGGGAACTTAGGAGCCAAATTTTAATTCTACTATCTAGACACTATTTTAGACCATTCCTGCACTGCCTATAAGTCACAAGTGACTTAACTAAACTGTACCAAACTCTCATTTCAGACCTGAGCTTCTAAAATAAAATCTCACTACCCAAGTTCCCTAGTTTTAACTCAAACGTTGAAAACTAACTTAGCTCTTTATTGAACATTTACAGAAACTGATTACTCACCATTTTAAAATGAAATTCACATCCTCCACATAGTCAAACAATTCATGATTAATCACAGATCGATTTATACCAAGGATATATCATAAAACAAGAAGTTCAGCATATACACTTGGGCATACAGTTCAAACATTAACACCATTTTCATATATTTTCTGCATGCATCAATCTCATAACCTTGCATAAGACTAAGACAAACAACTACTATTACAATTACAAAATTAAACCTAACTTCCCTTACCTGGAATTCCTAAAGTGTAGCTCAAGATGGCTTCTAGGTTTCCTTACACTGTCAAAGTTTCCCCCAACCCTATGGATCACAAAATGGTGATCAAAACAACTTTCATAACTGAAATTGGAATGGAAATTGAAGGGAGAAAAATCAAGAGTACATGCAATCAGCAGATAGCATGCTCTATAATTCAAATAGTGGAGAAACTAAAAGAGAAGAGAAGGAGAGTAACTTATCCCTTTTTGAAAACCCAAAAGTAATAGGTGTGAATTGGAACCCTTAGCTTCAAGGTGATTTAGATGGCTACAAGAAATAAATTAATGGTTTAGTGTGGAGAATTTGTAGAGAATGCATTGAGGAAGGAATGAGAGTTTGAAGAAGAGTTGATGGTTGCTCAGGCAAGAAGAAGGTAACCAAAATCTGATTTCTTTTTCATATAAACTTAAGTTAAATTTTTTTTTAAATGGTTCATCCTCTCATACCTTGCCATGTGTCCTCTCTAAATGGTGACTAAATTACAAGTCTTTACATTCTCCCCAACAACAATAATTTTCGACCTCGAAAATTAAAGACTTACCAGTGAACAGGTGAGGATAGGACTCTCTCATCTCATCCTCTAACTCCCAATTGGAGTCTCCTGTTCGACTCTCTCATTCAGTGTATGTTTGATTCGTCCATGTGTCCCTTCCACTGGAAGCCTGTAAGGAATCGCTCCTTGTCTGTTTCTCTTGCACCGATGATCACTCTCCGTCCTGGTAAATGTCCGGATGTCACATTCTGTAAGTTCTTATGGACAGTCAGACATTTCCTGTAAGTTACGAGGACATTACAAAGACAAAATGATAAATGTGTAGATTGAGTTGACCTTTCACTTAAATATCCTCATTATAGAAATTATTATTTTTTCCACTTCTCCAAATTTATCTTTGTATATTTCTTCAAATCAACTTATACAAATAAAACACTAGCATGAATTTCTATCCTTTGCTATAATAAATCATGTAAAACAACACAGGCTTCAAGATGAAAATAAATGAATTTAGGAATAAAGTTTATAAAAAAAAGTTATGAGTGATTTAAGTAATGTGATAGATAAAAAAAGATTTTAATAAATCAAAATATAAGATTATTATTTTGTTTTTATAATTAAAATTAACATATTATCGTTACTGTTTATTATTATTATTATAGGTATATATACTACTTATTATTTTAAAAGAAATCTTTTGGTGTAAGTGAGTAGGTTTTACGTAGAAAATAAAATAAACTAAATTAAAATATTGTTAGAAACATACATATCTATAGATTTGAGTTAAAATGAAATCTTGTTGATGTATCTTAATATAGGTATGATATGACAATCTGTTCTCTTTTTTTTAAATCGATTTTTTCACCATTATCAACAAGATAACTATATTTTAATAATAATTTTTTATAATATCCAAATTTATTTAATAATTAATAATAATTATTATATAATAATCATAAACACAATTATTCATAAAATAATACGTAAATAATATTAAAATATTAAAAAAATATTGTGAAAGTATTATTCTTCTGTCTGTCAACAATTAGAATTGGCTTTCTTTCCATTACAACAGATTTTATGACTATAAAGTTGATGTGTGTACTCCTTTCCTTTTTGTTGGTATACTGACATACCACTAATGAAAAATAGTGTTTTGTGAAGCATTTAAAATTCTTTTTTCTGTCTCTTAGGTTTGTTTGATTTGATCTTCAAATCTGGGTAATGGAGAAAGTTGTCTCATGCTTCCAGAAAAAGCCACCTTTGACACACTATTTAATATATTCAACTCAACACCCCTGCTTTTGAACCATTCTGCTTTCTTTTTATTTAACATGTTTTCGATAAAAAAATATTTTTTTATTTGATATTAAATATAATATCATTTTATATTAATTAATAATTCACATTTTTTAAAATATAATGACAAATAAGTAATATAACAAGCAAAATTTGTGACTTAATTAATAAACAATTTATATGACAAAAATTAAATTAAAAATATAAAAAGTTTAAATGCTTAATAAAAAACTAATAGAATACAAATTTATTATAAATTTGAAAATTATATAATAGAATTACAAAATAATTTATAACTCTGTCTCTTTCTCTTTTGTATCACTCTACGCATTTATTTTTATGTGGTTTTTAATTTTCTACTGTTTATATAAATTATTACTAGGAGAATAAGGCACACGATATAATGCCATATACGACTTTTATACTCACTTTCAAAGGAATAATAATTGATAAGTCATGCTTTCACTTTATGTGAAGAACAGAAAGCTTCCACCTCTATTTTCCTTTTACTTTTTGAAAGTAAAATATTAAACCTGAAATGTATATTTTATTAGAATGAGAAGTACAAAATAAATAAACAAATAAATAATATTGTGAATGGGTAAAAGTTAAGAGGAAAAACATAGAAATTCTGCACATTCGAATGCTTAAAATTAGTAAAGTCGGAAATAAAGGATGCAAAAAATAAATTATAAAAAAAATAATTTAAAATAAACTTGACTTAAGAAAACAATGAATTTTCTTTACTAATATGAAAATATGTATTATGTGTTATAAAAATTATATAGATTTACAAATTAAAGCAAAAATAATAATAATAATAATAATCCACTGCTTTCACCTAAGTTTGCTCGCATATAACCTATTTAAATGCGTGTTAATCTGTTTGGTTCAAGAGTTAAATCTATTGATTTTTCGAATTTTCAGATCCATTTGTTTAGTCACATACTATATTATTTAAAAAACTACTCTCTTTTTTTTTTTTTACTTTAAAAAGTGGAAACTTAAATTACTTGTTTACTAGAAAAGAAAATAAACTTAATATTTATTGTACATGGATGTAGAAAACATTGAATCAGAACTTTTAGTATATATTCATTATCTTCTTCTTTTTTTTTTAAAAAAAAAAAAATCCATTACCATGAGCTGAAATTTTTTATATTTTCAATTATTTTTATATATTTATATCTTTTTTATAATATTTTTAGTTTTAGTTTTTTCAAATACTTTTATTTCATTAGTCCTCCAAAGGCAAAAAATGAATGAAATGGAGAATGAGTCAACTCGCTAAAAAAGTATTTTTTGTATTTTATTACTCTTTCACTATATATATATATATATGAAGAGGATATATATTCTTTAGCGAATTGAGTCATTCATCATTATGTTATTTTATTTAATAATATTCAAGCAATGGACTATTAATGTGGAAATTTTGTGAGAGGATTTTTGGTAAAAAAAAATTATATTAATTAAGTAGTCTCCGGTCCCAAAATATACGTCATGCATATCATAATAAGATGTCAATCATTATAATAAAGAAAGCAGTCAGAATATAGAATGGCAGTTAAGGTTCTAAGAAATTAAGATTACGGATTACAGTTATCCGAAATTTAGAGAAGATTTGAAACTTAAAGTAGTACAGTATTTCAAAATGACACAAGAGAAACTGTTCGGACAGCATAAGAGGCTATGGAATTCCTAAGAGAGTTAAGTGGTTGCATCTTCATTCTTCTCCAGGACGTTCTCTAGAGTTACCTCATTCTCCTCTGCTCACATCCAAAAAGGATGATCATTGCAAAAGAAAAACATACAACATACACAAACACAACAAGCAAGGTTGAGCTAATTATATAAAGCATACATCAGATTTAAACATGTCACATACAAAAGACAACTAAAATCAAGCAGTAGAACACACAACCTATGCATATTAAGTACTAGACTGGACTCATCCGGACTTTAAAATGATAGTCGGGCTATGGCGAGTCTTGCACCTATGGTGACTTGTGAAACTTGGGTTCCCCACCCTACCACACGCACGAGGTTAGTCCGTTCCGCGCCTTGAGGCATACTGGGAGCCCCCAAGACTAAAGACCTCCTGCTACTCCTCACCACATGGTTCAACCTCTCTAAGTGAGTATGATTGACCATTGGAGCGTCAGAATGATTCCCAAGGCTGAGCCCCTACTTTCATTTTAAAACACTAAAGATATCACTGAGAGATTCTACATAGATTAAATTTAGTTTGTCACTTGTATCGTACTTTCATCACTTGATAATCATATACTTTTTGCCACAATCAACATATACACAAACTCAACAATACACATTACTTACCACTCACAAATTATAAAA
The DNA here is from genome assembly GCA_036885675.1 of Vigna mungo. Lineage (NCBI taxonomy): Eukaryota > Viridiplantae > Streptophyta > Magnoliopsida > Fabales > Fabaceae > Vigna > Vigna mungo. Next base: position 38,109,847 of record CP144692.1, on the reverse strand, counting down.
ATAACTACTCCCTAATTTCTAAGTTAATCAATACCATAATCTTTTATAATTTATTTCCAATGCCTAAACCCTATACAGATATAAAACCCTTTTTCCTTCAGCTATATTTGTTGGGTCTATCATGGAGGAGGTTCACCGGGGAGATACAAACACCAATGAGATATGAGCCCAACCATATAAAGGATTGACACCACTCTTTACCCAAAACCTTAAGGCAATGGGTTAACGGGTCTTTCATCTTTATATAGTGCTCTACTTTCTCATTTCTATCCAATGTGGGACTTGGACTCGCACTTGCATTCCCAACAATCTCCCCCTCAAGGGTGAGTCCCTTCCACATTGGTACACTCCCCCTCCAGCGGAAGCATTCCCATCCAACCACAACCACGAGTAGCCCTTCATACCGCCGTTCATCTTAACAGGACACGCTTACCTGGAACCCTTTGCCAGGAAGACTTTCGATATAGGGTCATTATACTCGTCTGAGCCGGTCACCAAGACTAACCATCGGCTCTGATACCACTGTTGGGTCTATCATGGAGGAAGTTCACCGGGGAGATACAAACACCAATGAGATATGAGCCCAACCATATAAAGGATTGACACCACTCTTTACCCAAAACCTTAAGGCAATGGAGAGTGGTGTCAATCCTTTATATGGTTGGGCTCATATCTCATTGGTGTTTGTATCTCCCCGGTGAACCTCCTCCATGATAGACCCAACAGTGGCATCAGAGCTCTTTGGTTAAGGGACTGTTTAATTTGCGTGAATGATGGAGGCACATACAAAATTGACTCCGTTGAATGGCGAAAATTATCACCTATGGAAAGGCAAGATGAAGGACTTGCTATTTGTGAAAAATTTGCATCTTCCTATTTTTGCTTCCAATAAGCCAGAATCCAAGTCAGATGAAGAATGGGATTTTGAACATCAACAGATATATGGATTCATCAAGCAGTTTGTTGATGACAATGTCTATAATTTTGTTGCTAATGAGACACATGCAAGAAGCCTATGGGATAAGCTTGAGTCCTTGTATGCCTCTAAGTCAGGGACTAATAAATTGTACTTGTTGAAAAATTTTGTGGAGTTGAAGTACAAGGAAAGAACTCCTGTTTCAAATCACTTAAGTGAATTTCAAGGACGCTATGATCAATTAGCAGGAGTAGGTATAAAATTTGATGATGATCTATTGTGCTTATTCTTATTAAACTCTTTACCAGATTCATGGAAGACATTTCGAGTTTCCATGATAAGTGTTACCCCTAATGGTGATATTTCTTTGCAAATGGCAAAGAGCGGTGCTCTTAATGAGGAGATGAGAAGGAAGACAAAGGGTACTTCATCTCATTCAGAAGTGCTTATTACAGAGAATAGGGGAAGAAGCCAGAAGAAAGAAAACAGTGGTAGAGATAAAAGCAGGAGCAAGTCCAAGTCTCGGTACAAGAATGTGGAGTGTCACTATTGTCACAAAACAGGGCATATAAAGAAGAACTGTTTTTTGTGGAAGAAAGAGAGCAAAGACAAAAGGGTAAGCAAAAGGAAAAAGATAATGATGATGGTGATTGTGTTACTACTACTACATGTGGTGACCTTGTTTGTCTTCGTGATTATGACACTATTAATTTTGTATCTGATGAGAGTATGTGGATAATTGATAGTGGTGCTACACTGCATGTTACATCCAGGAAGGAGTTCTTCACATCTTATACACCTGGTGATTTTGGAGTATTGAAGATGGGTAATGATGGGGTGTCTAAGGTTATTGGTGTTGGTGATGTTCACTTGCAAACCAACATGGGGATGCAGTTGTTGCTTAGAGGAGTTAAACATGCTCCAGATGTTTGCTTTAACTTGATTTATGTGCAGGTACTTGATGATGGTGGATTTGATAACCACTTTGGTTCTGGAAAGTGAAAGCTCACCAAAGGTAACTTGATTGTGGCTAAAGGAGAGAAGAACTCTAAGCTTTACTGGACAAAAGCTTTGGTTGCTAAAGATAGTGTGAATGCCGTGTATATGGAGTCATCTTTGTGGCACAGAAGGCTTGGGCACATCAGTGAAAAGGGGCTTAACTGCTTAGCTAAAAAGGATGTTCTCTCAGGATTGAAGAATGTAGAGTTGGAGAAATGTTCTCACTGCATGGCTGGTAAACAAACCAGAGTATCCTTCAAGAAGCATCCTCCCTCTAGGAAGTCAGAGTTGCTTGAATTGGTGCATTCTGATGTTTGTGGCCCGTTGAAGGTAAAGTCTTTTAGTGGTGCACTTTACTTTGTTACTTTTATTGATGATTGTTCCAGGAAGCTTTGGGTTTATGCACTACAGAGAAAGGACCAAGTGTTGGACAAGTTTAAAGAATTCCATGCTTTGGTTGAGAGGAAGTCAGGCAAGAAGCTGAAGCGCATTCGTACTGACAATGGTTGTGAGTATTGTGGACCGTTTGATGCTTATTGTAGACAATATGGTATTGCACATGAGAAGACTCCTCCCAAAACTCCTCAGCTGAATGGTTTAGCGGAGAGGATGAACAGGACATTGATTGAAAGAGTTAGGTGTATGCTTTCTGAAGCAAAATTGCCTAAGCATTTCTGGGGTGAGGCATTGTTTACAGCAGTGCATGTTATTAATCTAAGTCCTGCAGTCGCTTTGAACTCTGAGGTGCCAGACAAGATTTGGTTTGGCAAGAATGTTACTTATGATCACTTACGTGTCTTCGGTTGTAAAGCATTTGTTCATGTTCCAAAGGATGAAAGATCCAAGTTGGATGTGAAGAAAAGGCAATGCATCTTCATTGGTTTTGGTCAAGATGAATTTGGCTACAAGTTGTATGACCCCATTGAAAAGAAAGTTGTTAGAAGTCGTGATGTGCAATTCATGGAAGATCAAACCATTGAAGATATTGATAAGGTGGAGAAGTCTACTCCTAAGGAAGACGGTAATGTGACTGATGTTGATCCAATTCGGTTGTCTATTAATGATTTGGATATTGATGTTCATGATGATGAACAACATGGTGATATTGATAATCAGCAGGTTGGAGATAGCTTGGATGTTTCTATTGATAATGTTGATGAAGAGGAACATGATGTGTCACAAGATGAGAGTCTTGGTTATGTAACTGAGCTACCTGAAGCTCAACCCAGAAGATCTGACAGGCCAAAACAACCTTCTAAGAGGTATTCTTCCAATGAGTATGTGATGTTGACTGATGAGGGAGAACCTGAATGTTATGAGGAGGCCATTGAAAGTGAAGAAAAGCAAAAGTGGTTGGATGCAATGCAGGATGAGATGAAATCTCTGCATGATAATCACACTTATGACTTAGTGAAGTTGCCTAAGGGTAAGAGAGCCTTAGAGAACAGGTGGATCTTCAGGGTGAAGCAAGAGAGCAATTCTACATCTACCAGATATAAAGCCAGATTAGTGGTGAAAGGCTTTAGACAAAGAAAGGATGTTGACTTCAATGAGATTTTCTCACCTGTGGTGAAGATGACATCCATCAGAACTGTGTTAAGTTTAGCTGCTACTCTAGATTTGGAGGTTGAGCAGATGGATGTGAAGACAGCTTTCCTTCATGGTGATTTGGAGGAAGAGATTTACATGAAGCAACCAGATGATTTTCTTGTTAAAGGCAAGGAAGACTATGTGTGTAGGCTACGCAAAAGCCTATATGGTTTGAAGCAAGCTCCGAGGCAGTGGTATAAGAAGTTTGAGTCTGTTATGTGCGAGCAAGGCTACAAGAAGACTACTTTTGACCATTGTGTTTTTGTTAGGAAATTTTCTGAGAGTGATTTCATTATCCTATTGTTATATGTTGATGACATGCTTATTGTTGGAAAAGATGTTTCCAAAATTGACAGGTTGAAGAAGCAACTGGGCGAGTCATTTACCATGAAAGACATGGGAGCTGCTAAGAAGATTCTTGGTATAAGTATTACTCGTGATAGAAAAGAGAAGAAACTTTGGCTATCACAGGAGCACTACATTCAGAAGGTGCTGCAAAGATTCCAAATGGAGAATGCTAAGGTTGTAAGTACTCCTCTTGCGACTCATTTTAAGTTGAGTGTTAAACAAAGTCCTTCAAATGAAGTTGAGAAGATAGCTATGAGCAAAGTTCCTTATGCTTCTGCGGTGGGTAGTTTGATGTATGCAATGGTATGTATAAGGCCTGATATTGCACACGCTGTTGGTACAGTTAGCAGATTTCTGTCAAATCCAGGTAGGGAGCATTGGAATGCTGTGAAATGGATTTTGAGGTATCTTCGTGGTACTAGTGGTTTGAAACTTTGTTTTGGAGGTGATAAGCCTACTTTGGTGGGTTACTTAGATTCAGATATGGCTGGAGACATTGATTCCAGGAAGTCCACTTCAGGCTATTTGATTCAGTTTGCAGGTGGAGCCTTGGCTTGGCAATCAAAGTTGCAAAAGTGTGTGACATTGTCTACTACTGAGGCAGAATTCATTGCACTTACTGAAGCATGTAAGGAATTGTTATGGGTGAAGAAATTCTTGCAGGAGCTTGGTTTTGTGCAAGATAAATACTTGTTGTATTGTGACAGTCAAAGTGCTATTCATCTTGGTAAGAATCCAACTTTTTATTCTAAATCCAAACATATTGATGTGAGGTATCATTGGATACGTGATGTTTTGGATGTTAAGTTGTTGGAATTGGCTAAAGTTCATACAGATGATAATGGTGCTGATATGATGACGAAGGCATTGCCAAGAGGAAAGTTTGAAGTTTGTTGTGAGATCGCCGGTTTGATGGATATCTCCACATATTTGTGAGGGGGAGATTTGTTGGGTTATTGGGCTCCCTTCCTATGTGGAGAATAGGCCCAAATAGTGTGGTCCATTATGTCTCATTAGGTTAAAATGAGATGGGTCAGATTAGTAGAGAACAAGAAAGTCATTTGAAGAGAGACAAAAGCCAAGTGAGAGAAAGTCATTCCCGCAAAACCCTAAACCTGCACTGGTGTTTTCCTCACTGTGAAGTCGTTCACCGTTGGATCGAGCTGATTTTTGGACAGTAGGTTCCAGATATATGGTTCTTCATTCTGACCGTTCGGATCGTCAATCGGAGGTCTATATTGGGAGAAATCGGTCCCGCACCAGCAGCCCTGTTTTGGAGAATTTTCATCTTCTTTGTTCTCATTTGTAAGCATTTGTGCTTAGTTAATTTGGCTTATTGAAAATACCATTTGGTATTATTATTGGAGACTCTTTTGTACCCTATTATTGATTATAGTGGATTTTTCTTTGGTCTTGAGGACTCGTGGTTTTTACCCTTGCATTGAGGGGTTTTCCACGTTAAAAATTGTTGGTGTCTCTTTGTGCTTTGGATTCTATTTTTGTTCTATTTGTTTCGTGCTCCTCGTAGATTCTCGCAAGAAGGGAATTGAATTTCCACTGCGTTATTACACTTTGATAAGTTGTTATTTGTTTTGTCCCTTTCCTCCATCAATATTATAGTAATTATATTAAACTATACTTCTATTATAAATTTTCTATTATACCATTGCACAAACATTTTTAATTTATATTAAACCAATATTCATATTATTATTATATATAAAACTATATTATATTAATAAAATATAGTAACATAGGTACTATTATACAATATTAATATAATTTATATATACTACGTAACTATATTATATTAATCTAATTCATTAACCCACGTTATTATATAAATATCTATATATTAATATCATGTTACGGTATATATAATAGGTTACGTATATATATATATACATATATATATATATATATATATATATATATATATTTATATAATATAATATAATATAATATAATATAATATGTTACGTATATATAATATTCATATATATTAATGTTACAGTACGTAATATATATTATGATAAGTATTACCTCAAATAACTTACAATACTCTCTTAGGGTGTGTTCACTTGAGGGTGACAGGAGGTGATTGGGGGAGAGTGATTGAGTGGATTTGAGGATAATATTTTTTGTTGTTTATTTGAGTGAATTTGGAGGTAAACGAAAGTGAATTTTGAAGTAAATTTTTTTAATCTATCATATAAACTAAATCCTACACCAATTATCATAAATTTTATTTCAAAATTTATTCTCGTTTACCTCCAAATTCACTCAAATAAACAGTAAAAAAAATTACCCTCAAATCCACTCAATCACTCTCTCCCAATCACCTCCTGTCACCCTCAAGTGAACAGGCCCTTAATTATGAAATTGCTTGCTAAATTATTCATTATCACGCTTGTTCCTAATCTCATCTCACTATCCAATTGGTCACTGGAGAAGGTTCAGATGTCCGACGCATCAGACTCACCTTCGACGCCAACACATATGACTAGTCACAACAGATCAGGGCTGCTCTATGACCAGGGATGTGCCAACTCAGGTTTTTAAGTCCCCTCTATCCTACCAATAAAGAAAGGCTCTCAACTAGTTTTAATTAATTTATTTATGTTAGCTAAACTAGTATGTTGTGCTCTAAACCTCAAATGCCAATTCTTTTTTTTTATTTTATTTCCTCTCACAGTACTCTAAAACAGTACCTGTGTATCCAATTACTACCCAACAAAGCTAATTAAATCTCACTTAAGACTTTTTCAAAAACAGCACCAATCACAGTCAATAACTCATTCAAAAACAATTCATAATCATCAAAACAGGACACATAACATCAATCCCAATAACCCATTCAAAAACAATTCATAATCATCAAAATAGGACACATAAGATCAATCCCAATAACTCATTCAAAAACAATTCATAATCATCAAAACAGGACACATAAAATCAATCCCAGACAAATCATTTAAGCAATATAGTACACACCAAAACCAATTACTTAAAACAGTAAGATTACAGTCTCAATAGTACATCACATTTTTAATTCAACATGCATAAAACACTAAAACAGGTTCAATTCAAAGCACCAAATTCAGAATTCAGCATACATATATTTTATAAAATAATTTCAAGCAAAATAATTAACTCCCCTTACCTGGAAAGCTTAACAGTAACTTGTCAAGGATGTCCTAGGATCGTACCCACACCGCATTGAACTTACAGAATCTACAAATCACCAAATTGGTGATAGAACATAGCTTTCAAAGCTCGAATAGGCAGAGAATGAAAGGGAAAATGTACAAGGCACATGAACCTAGCAAAGTTGCAGGTCCTAGGTTCTAGAACAGTGAAAAAGAAGGGAAAAGGGGACTTACTGGTCGGAATAGGAAATTGTTCGGTTCAAATTGAAACCCTTGCCACCGCGATCGTTTAGGAACCTTCAAATTAAAATTTAAACGGTTCAGTGTTTGGATCTTTTAGAGAGAAGACAAAGCAATTATTTAGGAAAATGGTTTCTGTTTAGAGAGAGAAAGGAAAAAGCAGAAATGAAAGATTTGACTTTTGGGAAAAGATCCTTGCTAAGGTCAGGTTCCCTTAGTCTAGACCTGGCTGCCTCCAACTAGGGCCTAATAGCCTTTTTTATTTATTCAGGCTCTTACATCTCCCACATTTAAATTATGGGGGGACCAAAATTTAAAAAATGAACTTCTAAAATAACTTTCTATGTTAAAACTTTGATAATTTATCTGACTTTCTAAAGTGTCTCTAACACTTACAAATTTGTGAGTAATTTTTTTACGCACTTAGCTGTGGTTGAACATTTTGGTATATTTGTTTGATGCACCCACATAGAAAAACCTTTAATATGTTTTTGTTTACTGACATTGGGGACATGGTGAAAACATCATGTGAAATGGGCATTGTACTTAGTTACTTGGGTTTTCTTGGAGCACAGCAATAAAATGCACAACCAACAAAAGTGTCGGTTGGAGAGAGTAATTTAGTTTCTCTGTTTTGAACGTTTTCCATTGTCTTATAGAGTACTTGCATTGCATGTGTTGATTGTGAATAGACACCACTATTATACGTATGTGGTTCATCGATTGGGAATATAGAACACTATGAGTCGGTGTCAACATCAACATGAAAAGCATCTACTTTTCTTAGAAATATTTGTGCACAAAAGCCAGAGGGCCTAGCAGCACTGACATAATGCCCCAGAAAACAAGTTGGAAAATGAAAGGATGAGAAAAACAATGATAAGGAAAAACAACCTCCATGCTCAAGCATAAAGTTCGAATGATGATCATGGGCCCAAAAACCCAACTATGCAACTTTGAAACTAACGTGTTTCTTATATGTTTCGGATATAGGTTAAGGATTTATGTAAAACATTCCTTGACACTTTATTCTAAATTTGATTAAATAGTTCTTAGGTTCTTCGATATTTAAGTAAGCGATTAATCTGATAGGAGATTACAGTAAAATCTTAAATCTATAATAAATATTATCACTTATCATTTTATCAAGTTTCAAGATGAATTTGAAATTATTGAAAACATAATCACGATCCAATCATGACCCATTTCTTATTAAGTAATATGTAATCTGATTAGAATTAATGTTTAGAGATTATTATTGTCGGATGTGATCCATTTAGTCTCTCATATTTTATGACTATCTGGTTAATACACTATTTATTTGGATTATCTGATACGTAGTCACAGATATTAACCTATTCAATCGGTGGTCTTTTCTTGATGACTTCGTCAGGTCAATACCATTGTATGACGTATGATCACGGTACAATATGTTTATTATAATTTATATTCATCATTCAGTGGATTGTTGAAATGAAAAACCAAACGTCTTATTGAAGGATTTTCAAGATTGAACTAAATCATTTCAATTGCTGTCTATTTGGTTGGTTGGGCGCATTACACATGTTTAAGGAAGGAGACAAGGTATACGAGGTTGATTTACAATCAATCACTTTTTATTCCTCTTCCACCTTTATCCTAAACCCTAACTTATTTATAGCTTTTATTCTTCTTTCAAATTGGTGGTAGGTAGCCACTCATACTGTAAGCACCAAAGTCAAAATGGATTAACTTATTAAACAAACATAAAAAACATGACATGTGATTTGAGTCCCATAAATACATTGGTGCATCACAATTTGCAACTCTATGTCCTAAAAACTGAAGACAAAAAAGTAGAAGAACAAGACAAAAGAAAGATTGATAGAAAAGAAAACAATATTTGTTAAAGTATCTCAAACCTTAAACTATCAATTTTATATAATGCTTCTAATTAAACTTAAAACACTAATAAATATTAATAAGTAATTTTTAATTCTCAAATCATTCATAATAAAAATATATAAAATTATAAAACTAATAAATTGTTGTAAATGTGATTAGTTATATAATATATTATATGAAGAAAATAAACTGTATTCATTTTTTCAAAAAGAATATATAATATATTATCCTCATAAAAAATCAGTAAAATATTTATGTAAAAATACGAGCATGATTCTTCAAAATAAAAATAAATAAATGTTATATCAAAGTTAAATTAAATAAATCATTTCGTTTCAATATATATATATATATATATATATATATATATATATATATATATATATATAATTTTAGATTTAATAAATTCTCTATATGATTTAAAATTAAAAAAAAAATCGTCCGTCTCTTAATCCAAGAATCCGTGGCTAAAATTCATTTGCTGAGGGAAAGGTAATTGTTTATCCAAATTAAATTCATATTATGCATTCTTATAATTCGTTATTAAACTCAGCTTGATTATTGATAAAAAAAAAAAAAAGAAGAAACAAAACATCGTAAAAGTGTTTAATAATATGCAGCGATAATTTATATGTAATTATCGATAACTATAAATTTGTTGATAATATCAATTGATAAATATTCATCCATAATTATTTATTATTTAATAAAATCCTTTAATAAATATTATAATTTGTTATTTTCTTTTTCGTTCTTTTTTCTCCTTTTTGTTCTTCTTCTCTTTCTGCCATTGTTACTAACACCACTAGTTCAACTTCTCCTCCTTTCCTTTTTTTTTCTTCTTATTTATCTCCTTTAATATATAAAAAAATTATTAAACTTACTGAGAATTTACTGATGGAATTTTTAACAAAATTTACCATTAAATACATTATTGATGCAAATATACATTGAAATTGGAATAGAGATTCTAATTTATCAATAATAAATTTATTATCTAAAAATATTTTTAAAAGTAGTTTAAATTCTAAAATTAGTTGATAAAATCTATCACTAAATTTAGTTTTATTGATCTTTATTCTTATAGTAGTAATATTGTTTAGTCTGTTTGAGGTGAAGCAAAAAATGCTTTTCAGTACTCTAACAAGCTTGTTTTGCAGTATTCTAAGGGAGAAAGTCACACATAAACTTCCAAATTTAAAATTCGATTTCTATTTTAATTTTGTAGCGTGAATTTATTTGAAACCATGACAAGGATGCAAATTTTGGAAGAAGTCTGTAATTAAGGTCAAATTGCAGTCATGTGGATCATGGATCAGGCTCTATATAAATTAGAGTAAGTTTTCCAACTCGAAGAAATAAAGTTAAATTGTCTATAAATGTAGGCCCATATTTTGTCCAATTTCATATTCAAAATTTTTATGTTCATTATTACCATAATATCATCCTAGTAAAGTTTGAATGTAAGAATTATAAACAATATTGATGTATTTTATATTGGGTTGAAGTTGTGTGAGAGTATAATGACTTTCAGTTAAAATTTTTAAATTAGAAAGTATGTATCTAACATTATTACACTTCTAATTAGGAGTAGCAAAATGTCCAGCTTGAGCTCTTTTGACCCAACTCATCCTTTATATGCAAAAAAATAACCAGAGTGAACTAACCCGTCACTGAAAAATGGATTAAAAATTATAATTTGCTACACCACTTTTTCTTTTCTTCTTTTAGAATTTGTTTATATATATACACAAATTGTAATAACCTGGAAAAGAATTAAGAGTTGATAATGGTATTAAGCTAATGAGACCTTGTTTTATAATTAAAAACAAATCAGTAACATAAACAGAGATTTTTTAAAACATATATGGTCCATTTGTCCAAACCTCTTGTCTCTCTCTACTTCTCTTCTTCAACCCTCTCCACCATCTCTCTAGATTCATTTATCACTGAACCATCTATTCAATAATCAGATAGCACGTAAGGGTTTATGGCGTGGAGAGCTCCGAAATCAATCGATCAAAATCTGTTTTCTTTAGCCGGTAAGTGCCTTTCCTTTTTCCCTTGCATTTGGAAGCTGTGATCATGCAATGGAACTATTGCATGTAACCTTCTTGTGTTTTCCCTTAATCTTTAACTAAATTTAGGTTCTAAGAAATTGTTCCCTATCATCAATTGATGAATTTCTAGGTATTTCTAAACTTCTCACAGTTCAAGAGGCTAGTTGAATCATCCTTGAGCTTGGCTGCTAATTAAAGGTAAGGGAAGCTGGGGTTTATTTTATTTTAGACCTGGTATATATATGTTAGTTGGGTTGGGTAACTATTTCCAGTAATGCATGTATGAATTGAGTGGCAAAATATATCCTGTTTGAGTGAAGCAGTTTAATATTATGTGTTAGTCTATGTGCTTGATAGATGGGCTTCGTAAATGTGACTGTCTAAATGGGGGAAAATTGATTTATGATTGATATATTATTGATTCAATGCTGTTTGTATTGTTGAGAATGATATACGAGCTGTGAACTGAAAATCTGCATGATATGTCAATTTTTACTTTGTATGTCAACTGGGAATTTGAGTGCCTATGAATTTGGATGAATATATGGCAGTGATGATCTTGAATGAAATGATGATGTTGAGTAGTTGGGGAATCTTGTTCTCTGTTAAATTGCTAATAGGTGAGTTCATAAGCAAAAATATAAAAGTTAGAGTTAGATTAAAGGAACTAAGATAGCTAGATTGTGAGTTTGGTATCCCAGGGGATTTAGGTACTTCAAGACCATTTAGATAAGTCAATTGTGACTTATTAGAAGTGTCAAAAGTGATAGAAACATTGTCAAACTGGTAGAATTAGAATCGAGCATATAGATTGATGAAATTGAGTAAATTGAGTGTAAATTGATGTTAAATCATTATAAAATGTGCTTAGGAAGTGTTAGAATCAATTAGATAGGTTAGATTCATCATATAGATCAAGTTAAGAGTGCTAGAAGTTCATCAAAATGGTTAGAATTGATATGGGAAGGTAGAATTGCTTCATTATGCAGGTTTTAGGGTGTTGCAGATTATGCTGAGTCGCATAGCGCACTCCGTGCGTTCTGCGAGGGGTTTCTGTCAGGAAAAATTCGCACAGCGCACCATAGGGTGTGCATTGAGCGAATTTTCTGCGACAGATTAAGTGTTTTTGATGTTTTGGGAGTTCCGGACGTCCGTTTTGGACGTTCTTTAGGTCGTTCTGGGTTTTTTTTACCCTTCCAGATCCATTGGTGAGGGTCTCCAAGCTTTTTAAATTAAGTAAGTGTTGGTAATAAAATGTTATAAAGAATTTTGTATTAATAAATGATGTTTCTGCGAAAGTATGTAATGTCTGAGTATGTATGAATTATATATATGATCTGTATAGATTCAAATGACAATGTATGATCATGTACAAGTGTATGAACGTTGAAAATCATGAGTTGTGTGTCAAATTTAAAAGTATGATTAATGGAAGTAATTCCATGATCCCTCAAGGGAGGTTACATGGTGGTGCCCTGTGGTTTGTTGTGATTGATCGTATGAATGACCGGAGTTCCAGATGGGGTTTATCCTGACATTCTAATGACCATCCATGCTCAATTAGAGAGTGATGAGTCATGTGGTGAGAATAGCAAGAGGTCATAGTAATAGGTGCTACGTGGAGGCCTATTATTCGGTAAAGGACTTACACTTGTGTGTGGTCGGGTGAAATCCCTCAGCAATGACTTTGCAAAGCAGTAGGGCCACAACAAGTGCACAAACCCCTTGAACTCGACATTTCATACTAGTCCGGATGGTCAAATCACGCGGTCGGTCATTGATATCAACAAAATGCATTCGGTCTTAGTTTGTATTGTGTTATGGTCTTTGCATGCTGTGTGTGATTGCATAACATGATAGTTAGTTCCATTTAATGTATAATCTGATAGAATGCTTACTTGATTGCTTGTGTGCATGCTGTTATATATATGTTAGTTTAAATTTGGACTTATCTTGTATGTTTTTCAACCTAGCTTACCCTTGCATTGTGTGTGTTGTATGTGCTTGCCTTCTCCCTTGCGATGATCATCCAATCCTTTGGATGTGAGCAGAGGCAGAGAATGTTCCCCTGGAGCAGGCGGAGTAGGCTTTGGAGACAGAGGATCCAGCCACCACCTCTTAGGACCCTTTCTATTAGACTCTTTACTATATTTTGAGGAACATTTTAATTTATTTGTATTTTACTTAGTTTCTGATTACTGTCCTTAGATCTTTATATATTTTGAGAGACTTTATAATCCTGTTGTAGTATCTGATTTTCCAGGTTTTATGTTAGACATTTTTATATCATTTTGAGAGACTTCCTTTGTATGTAAAGTTTTAAAGTTTAGCTCTTTTGGATGACTCTACCCAATATAACTCCATGTATATTATTAAACTGCTCCATCTTATTATAATGTTATGTCCTGATATATTATACTCAGCTTATAATTTTTGGGATGTTACACAAATAAATAAATATTACCATCTTATTTAATCCTATAAATATTTTCTAACCTTTTAACTAATTAGTTAATATTTTTAATTAAATAAATTAAAATAATTATTACATTTATATATCAAATTACAATATTATAAATAATAATTATAACTTAATTGATGAGGGTTAATATTTAAATTATAATACTATTATATATTTAATTTTTTTAAAAATCATCTAACTTATTTTTATTTTAAGTTTTAGTTGAAGAAAAAAACTAATATGAAAATGGGCTAATGGGTTGGGCATGATGGTGTGCGAGTTTGGTAGATCAGTTAGGTCGACAAAAATAGATTGACAATTTGAAATATATTGTTTATGCAATGTAATTTAATTGTATTTTAAGGTGGTACAAATTTTTTTATAGGCCAAGAGTTCCACTAATGTGAAATTGTTGTATTTAGGGTTTAGGACTCTTATACTAAAATAATAATATAAAGAAAACTTAGATAAGTATAAAAAAGAGAGTAATTTTTAAAAATATTGTAGTTTTTATAAAATAAAATAAAATTAACTGTATTATTTATAATTCAACCTTTTATTTTTTAAAACAATCAAATTTCGTTCGTAAATACTATTTCTACTTTTAAGTATTTTCTAAAATCTTGAAAATAAAATAATAGTAAAGATAAATCTTAAACTTTAAAAGTGATAAATAGAAGGAAACCAAAATTCTGTGGGCGGTAGGAAATGAGCTGATTTTAGTGGAGCTTTAAATGTTTGTTTTCCTTGAAATGTGTGATCTATTTATATTTATTGTTGATCTGTTTCTTCGAAAGTATTAATTATTGTAATTAATGCACCTATTTATATTAAAAGGTTTAATAATGACATGAATGAAGAAGTTTCTACTCATATGCCGCTAATATTAAATACTTTAAGTAAAAGCTTCTATTCAACATTTCAGTTAAAATGTGGGATGTGCAGTTTTAAACATAAGCATCCAAAATACACCTCTTCAAGTGATATTATCTCTCTTTACTTTTCAAACTACTCCTTGTTTTTAAATTTTAAGAAAATATTAATTATGTTATTTATAAGAATTTTCCATGTTAATTAAGTCAAGGGTATAATTGAAAAATAAGCTATTTTGAAATTTAGAATGTAACAACTAAAAAAACAATGACAGGAGTATTAAATATAATGAAAAATTGTGTTTCATATTGATGAATAGTGAAATTTCTTTTAAGTTATTAATAATATGGATAATTTTATTATAGTCAAAATCGATATTTAACTTGTAAGATGGTACGCTTTTATATAGTATTTCCAATTTAGACTTTACCTGTATAATGACATAATCATTGAACAAAAACGTACAATTGTAGAAAACAGTGATTTTTTTTTTTAAAAGAAAAAGTCACAGTAGCTTTAATTTTAATTAGTTTTATGTCTTGAAGATCCACTTCAATCTCTCTCTATATATAAATAAAATAAACATAACTTTTTTTTAAGAAAATCACAAAATCCACTTAAAAAATTGTGTGAATTGCTTTTTTTTTTTAAATTTCTCATTATATCATCCTTTCATCTTCTTAATTAATAAATTCACATTAAATAAAACCTAAATCTAATAAAAAAGTTAATATAATTAAAAATTCACTCTCACAACACCATTCAATTACAAGTTAATGTAATTAAACATCTCCTTTTTTTTTATACTGCACTACTTATTAATTAAAAATAAAAGATAAAAATAAAATAAACATAAAATATATATAATATATCTAACTTTATTCATTTTCAATCAAAATAAAATCTAAATCTAATTAAAAATTATGAGTATTTTTTATTAAATGATAAATAACTTTATTGGTTTTATTAAAAACAAACAAGAACAATCTCATCATGGAATGAGAGATAATTCTTTTATTAAAAATAATAAAAATATGTCAATTTCATTAATCATCACAAAACATTTTGAATAAAAATAATAAAATAATATTCATCATTTTATATGAAAATAATTAAACAAAGTACCTCTCCGATCGCGAACCCAAGTGTGACCTCACCACCGTCACTGTCTCGTGTCATTGTCACTGTGAAGCATCACTATCGTTGTCGTGCTGCAAAGCCTATTTAAGATCGTCGCTGTCGTAAAAATCACGCCACTCAACGCTAGAACCTGCAACCACCACATCTCCATTCACGACACTATCAAACCTGCAAACCACAAGAACTAGAAATCTACAAAAGGACCACGAGCTTAAATCGCAATCCCCTATCGCGAACAAGATGCGCGAGCTTCGCGCCGCCGTGAGTATTCTCCACCCAGTACGCATTTGCGAAAAGAAATCAGAAACTCTAAAGCAGTTCAAGACGCTAATCATGATACAGCAGCAACGAGCAACTCGCGTCTCCATCCATGACTGAGAATCGTGAGCAACCTTCCTTCCCGGACAGTTTCCCCTCTCCATCAAAACCCTAATTTTGGGGGAGAAGAGGCTGCCACGTGTAGTATCCACTTCAACCTCTCATTGCTTACCATGTCAGCACAGACAACATAAAAATGACACACGTTACTACTATGTATTGCCACATCATTAGACTATTAACTCTGCTTGTTTCCTTTTAACTGGGAACAAAGAGGCTATTAAACCAAAAGTTAAATTAGTCAAAGTTTAAAATAAAAACTAATTTTAATTTTGATTAAAATTAAAAAAACAAAAACATATTTAACCATATATTAATGAAACTATAAATAATACAACTAGGAATCTCATGGAGAGTTTGATCTTGGCTCAGGATGAACGCTGGCACCATGTCTTATACATGCAAGTCGGACGGAAAGTGTTGTTTTCAGTGACAGATGGGTGAGTAACGCGTAAGAACCTACCATTTGGAGGGAAACAATATCTGGAAATGACGGTTACCTATAGGCCAAGGAGTAGAAGGAGAAATCTGTCTGAAGAGGACCTTGCGTCTGATTAGCTAGTTGTTGAGACAATAGGTTACCAAGATAATGATGAATAACAGGAGTAACAGGTCTGAGAGGATGATCAGTCACATTGATACTGAGACATGACCCAAACTCCTACATACAGTGGAAACTTTTCCACAATAAACAAAAGCATGACAAAGCATTACTGCATGAAAATAAAAGACCTACGGATCATGAACTTCTTTTCCAGAAAAACAAACAATGAAGGTATCTATACATATAAATAAAATTTAAATAAAATACTTGGAGTAATAAATATTAATAGTATTTTTTGAATATGAATTAAAGCTATTTTCTGAAAAGCTAACAGGTGGCCCCAGTCAACCCAGGTGGAAGCCGTAGAGGGAAACTGTAACTTAGAGTTCTTCATATCATAGGGTTGGGAACCTATATATTTGTCTCTAATCTTAGGCAATTCCTCACATCACTCCAATTTGTCCCATTCCAAAAGACAAACCCATTTCAATCTTTTATTGCATTCTTCAATTCATGGCTTCTCCAAAGAGAGGAAGAGACGGCAGTGACGGTGCCCGTGGCGGTGCTGGGGTTGCTGCTACTTCTGCTTCTCCAATTATGCCCGATGATTTGATGATTGAAATACTGTCTCGAGTTCCCGTGAAGGCTCTTATGCAGTTTAGGTGCGTTTCTAAGTATTGGAATTCCTTTGTTTTCGATCCTAATTTAGTGAAACTACACCTTGAAAGATCCCCAAGAGACAACCCAATCCTGTACACGCTATCCGAGTATGGCGAGTACGACGATGACGCACATTACCTGCACCAATCCTCTACACAAAGCTTACTCGATAACCCAAATTCCGTTGTTGGCAACGACGGTGACGGTGTTCCAGTCTTTGTCAACTACGACATCGTTGGAGTCTGCAACGGATTGGTATGTCTGAGTAGAATCCATACTAATCTTGACGAAATCTGGGTCCGATTTTGGAACCCTGCCACCAGACTCAGTTCTGACGAGTCACCCTCCTGTTACCTAGAATGCGGGTGCGCCAACATGGCGTTTGGTCACGATGCTTCAACTGACACTTATAAGGTGGTGGCAGCAGTGATGAATGACCCGAAATGTCACAAAATAGAGCTTATAGTTCACGATCTTGGAGATGATTGTTGGAGAGAGATTCCAATTACTGATGCTGATTTCCCTTCGGAGTTTCGTCAAACCAAGGGAGTGTTTCTGAATGGCACCCTTAACTGGGTGACAGTACTTGGCACTGGTAATTCCAAATCCCTTGTGGATTTTTCCTTTGACTTAGCCACTGAGACGTACACATGCTTTAAACTGCCTAATGATGTGGGGGAAGGTTTCTCAGAACTAGGAGCTTTTGGGGGTTGTCTCTGTCTTTCCCACATTTACCATAGAGAATCTTTTGCTTTCTGGCAAATGAAGGAGTTTGGAGTTCATCAATCTTGGACTCTGTTGATGAACATCAGTTACAATAATTTTGAGTTTCCCAGGTATCTCATTCCGCGTCCCTTGTGCTTGTCTGAAGACGGGAATATCCTGATCCTGGTATGCCATGCAGAATACCAACTTGTTTGGTGTAATAGGAGACAATGCCAAATAGAGCATTTTGAAATTCCCCATAAATGGATATCGCTCAAATCTACTGATTACGTTCAGAGCTTGGTGTTGCCTTATCGTACTACCTGACCTCTGTCTAATCAAACCATGTAAGTGTTTCTTTAAGACATTTTCATTCTGATGCATGACCAAGGTCACATTCACATAGAATCTTCTAGTCATAGATTATTTTCTTTATAGGACTGAGAGTTAGTTCCCTTCCCTATTTGGGTTTCAAGATGTTTTAAAGACGATGAAGATCTTTTAAATTTTGAAATGCTTCTTAACTTCTTTGCAACATTTGTATGTTAAACTTTCGTTTCAGCCATCTCATAGTCTGTTGATTCTTGCTTTTAGTTGTGTGGCTCTGGATTGGTTTTTGGCTGCATTTTCTGTTCTTGGTTCATTTCTTATTCTTATTCCTTGAACTTTCATTTGCATCTTTCCGTAGAATGATTTACACATATATGTATGGTAACAACTTAGTTTGATTATGTTGTGGTATGATGGAGTCTGGATTAATGTAGTATTGATTAATATTAGTAAGACAACATGAGTCACCAATGCTATCGGGCTCGTATTGTCGACTTTTGGTTTGAAGCTAAATTCTTTCTTTGTTTACAGAGGGATATGTGCTTCTTTGAGCATGATGGATTTATTTATTTTCCTTTGTGGGGTAGTTTTAATTTTTCGTGCTGCAGGTTTTATTGTTCTTGGTTAGTATCTCATCCAGGTATAATTTTTTTCTATATTCACATAAAACATAATCTTGTATCCATTCTGATAGAATAATAATTCTTAGGAGTTATTTGATGTGTACCAAAACTAAACTTTGAAAAGGCATATTAGTTATGAAAATGTTGGATCTTCCCGATCTAGCATCTAATTGTTTAAAATGTAATTGCTTGGTATTCAAACTTGTTTATCTAAATTTTACGCATCTAATATGTTGGCAGGAAAACACATGACTCCTTGATATGTCACCGTAGCTTCAGGAAGAAGGAGGACATGAAGAAGAAGAGGCTTATTAGAGGAATAATTATGTTTTTTTTAAAGTATCTGTTCTGTAAAAGATGTTTATTATAACTCTCTTGATGACTCTTTAAAAGTTTCTTGAATAAATAGTATCCGAAACTTGTTTAATAACATTTATAAGTGATTAGATGCAGCTTTTGCTGCACCATCCAGGTATATTATTAGCATTGTTGTTCTTTGGGCTGTTTTCTCTCTAATAGTATATATATAATATGTGATTGAATGAATTTCCTCCTCTTTTTCTCTTATTTTTGGTTTTATTTGTCAACAAAACTTCTACCAGGTGTTTACTAGACTAGAATAATATTTTCTCAATTATACATACCTAGAACTTATTTAACTCACAGGATTTATATGAAAACTTATTGATAAAATTAAGATTCTACAAAATACTATTATTAAGTTATTATCACATGTTTTCAAATCTAAAAATTTAGTAGTGGAAAAATACTTTTTAATATAAAATAAAAATATCAGTATAACTTACCATCTTAATTAAGTCGAGAGTCTAATAAAATAAGAGACTGTCATTTAACAGAAATTCTGTACTCATTTCCTATTTTGATTTTAATACCAAAAGTTTTATAAAGAGTCAATTTTCTCATCTTGAATATGTAAACTCTAATGAGACTCACACTAGATATTATTTTTTAAAATTGTGAATAAACATTTCATAGCTAGTATATACAAATATTTTTCGAAGTTAACATTTAATTATGCATAAATTAAAATAAAACTTGAAAATATATGAAAAATTATTGTACAAAGTAGTTCATTAATGAACTAATTTTATTTTTTTAATTTATTTTTTTAAAATTTTTTTTGTCTTTATTAAAATGTGAATGAATAAATTGACATAACTGTGTTAACCTGTTGAATCCTTATACCAAAATAATAATATTTCGTGAACTAAATTTTAATTGAAGAGTATTAAAGAAATAAAGTATTTAATAATAACAGAAAGGAGAAAAGGGTGATAAAGCAGGAAACTAAATGGTAGTTACGAGTTGTTGGTGTTCATCTTGGTGGCTGCCTCTGTCACTACCGCTGCCATGGAATTTGAAGGCAACAAGAACGCCACTGTCACTGAAATTGAAATGTGAAGCGTTTTCTGAAGGCTCTAGTTGTCTTGTTCACAACGACCAAGCCGATTTGCAAGCTCTCTTACAGATCCTTCCATCTGATTTGCATCAAACTCTCCTTGATCAACCTAATCGTTCTCAACTTCTGGAGGTCACTTTTCAATGTCAACGCTATTTATTTAATCCTTAATTCACTGTACTTCTTTCTAATCTAATGTTCGTTTTTTCATTAGGTTGTATTGGATTTGGGTCGTTTTCCAGAAGCACGTTATTTAGGAGAGCATGGACGTCACTGTTTAAGGAACACAGAGGTAATGCGTACCTTGAGCTCTTCATTCGGTGGTATTGTTTATGTCTGTGTAATGTGATATCCAGAAACATATTGAGTTATATGGTGTATAGCTAGGTAACTGTGAAGGAGTTGGAATATGCTGAACAAGCTGTTGGAGAGTTTGGCAAGGACAATAGAGCTGGAATTGAGGGTACTTTGCACAGAGTATCTGCAATTAGGAGTAGGAATGGTCACATAGTTGGCTTGACTTGTCGTGTGGGAAGAGCAATCACTGGCCAGATTGACATGGTTTATGACCTGCTTCAATACGGGAAGAGCATTTTGTTTGTTGGAAGGTATAACACAGTATTCCCCTTTAATCTCTTATTGACATTTTAAGATTGGATACAAGTTAAAGTGCTGAGGGAATCCTTGAAATAAAATTAGTTTGATTCCTCATTTTACTTTTGTTAAAAGAATACTTGTAAGAGAAAACAAGAAGGTAAAATGAATTAAATTTCTCCTACAAGTTAAAATCATACACTTTAGATGTTCAGTACGTTAGAAAATAAAGTTTCTATTCTGTGGATGTTCAAGTGAATAAGTTGATTTTACCTTTTTTGTTTTCTTATCCTGTAAGTACTTAGAGAATTTTCCCGAACATGTGTCATTTGGTTATTTTTCTAAATTTAAAATATTTTATGGATTCTGTGTTTGTCATTGTCAATTGTAATATAGGGCGTAAGTTGTTGGCTTTGGAAGACTTTTGAAATTTATGTTAAGATCTGTCTAATAAGTGATAAAAGTTATTTTACCTATTGACTCACCAGTCCAATAATGTAGTAGAAAGTTGTTCTGTTTCTCTAAGAAAATTTGATGATTTTTTTCCACTCTTTTTCTTGGATTCTCTCAGGCCTGGGGTTGGCAAAACTACTGTTATGCGTGAAATTGCTCGGGTGCTGTCTGAAGAGCTTCACAAAAGAGTGGTATGCTGATTTTTCAGCATCTCACAGCATTTTCTCTTTCTTAAAGTACTTTTTTAGACTGGCTCAGGATAGAATAACTTCTTGCAAGATGAGTAGACGATTGTTGATACCTAATGTGAATCCACTTGGCATGAATTCAATTTATGGATCTTTCTAGGATGGAGATGGAAACAAAGAAAGGATGTGGAGCTACAGCCTAGTTTAGGAAAAATTCCTTGATAACTTATAGGCGGTTCTGTCAAGAACCCAATAGAAACAGTTCTCTCAAAAGGGATAACCCAATTTTTCAATAATTCAAACTTTCTTTGGACATGAACATAAGACCCTATTTATAGGCTAAGTGAGGCCTGTCAACAGTTGCAACTCTTAGGAAGCTAAAAGGACTCCACCGCATGCAATTACCATGTATGTTAATTGCCTGTTACATTAATTTCTATAATTAAATAAGTACTAAGGAGATGACCCACTAGTAATTATAGAGCACAAGAGCTGTCAAAAGTTGCAACACAAAAAATTAACAGGATTTCACTGATTTGAAAAGCATGCTTGCCCTCTTCAAGAGCAACCATGGCTAGCGGTTCAAGCCTTATTCTTCCTTAAAGTACTTTTTTAAGATAGGCTCATGATAGAATAACTTCTTGCAAAATGAATAGGTGGTTGTTGATACCAGCAATGAAATTGGGGGTGATGGCAATATCCCACATGCAGCAATCGGTGGAGCACGAAGAATGCAGGTGCGGGAGCCAGCAATGCAACACAGAGTGATGATTGAGGCAGTGGAAAATCACATGCCTGAGGTGATTATAGTTGATGAGATTGGCACCGAAGCTGAAGCTCATGCTTGCCGATCAATTGCCGAGCGCGGGATCATTCTTATTGGGACTGCTCATGGACAGAAGCTTGAGAATATCATCAAGAATCCTACCCTTTCTGATCTGGTTTGTTTTAACTTTTATACTTGTGCCAATAACATCCAATAGTTTGTTGCTTTTGCTCCGTTTTTAAGCAAGTTTTGAACTCTATGTGGCCTAATTTTTACTTAATTTAAGACAATAATTGTCTGTCTCTTTTTACTTCATGTTTTGAATAAGTAATGAATGCTGTTTAGATGAGGCCTGAAACTGAATCCCATTTTAAGTCGTAACCTTATTTTCATCTGAATTTTAGTTTTCACATAACTTGAATATCACCCATCTAAGCACTCTAATATTCAAGATTTACCTCCATTTGCTTTATCAGATTGGCGGAATAGAAATTGTTACTCTGGGAGATGCAGAAGCCAAGGCAAGAAATTGTCCGAAGATAGTTCTTGAGAGGAAAGCACCTCCAACATTTGATTTCTTAATTGAGATGAGAGATAGACACTACTGGCTCACACATCAGGTATGTTGATTGAGCATTTACTACTGAAATATCAATAACCTTATCCCACTTGGTGAAGTTGTCTATATGCAACACCATTGGACATACTCAAAACTAATTTCAGCAATGTCTTTTTAAGCTCCCTCTACCCTTTCTCATAGGGCTAAAATTCATGAGATCTACTCTCATCACCGGTGCCTTCTTAGCCTTCTTTACACTCATCCAAACTACCTAAACTGATTTTCTATGATTTTTTCTTTGATATTTGACTCACCAAGATCTCATATACAATATTTTTATATCCCATCCTTGTTCCATGCATTCATTATCATTTCTGCTATTCCCACTTTTTTCCGTTTACTTTTATAGAAATTATTGTTCTTATTCATTTAACTTATTTTCAGAATAGCATCAGTAATTTTGTCCAGCCCCTTGAATAAAATGTACACAATGAATGTACTAAAATTCATGAAAGAAAACGTATTGTTAAAATGGACTGTCATCAATACTGGGCCACTCAGAAAGAGGTATATATGTCCTTGGTTTAAAGCTGAACGTCGATTTGAATCCCCTACCTTAAATATGTTTTTTGACTCTCAAATTTAAGCCAAGTTTGTTTTTTGTCCTTACAATAAAGAATGAGTTGTTTGCCCCCTATAGTTTGAAAAAAAAAAAAACTTGTTTTGATGCCCCGATGCCTTATATATTAAACGTTGTCAAAATGGATATATTGAAAGGAAAACAAACATATGGTTGAGTATTTGATGATAATTATGCAAAATCGAATTATCTGGTGCTGTTTTTATTGATAATTTCTTTTTGTTAATGTCAAATTACTTGAGCATATATGGACCAATTGAAAGGCCGGGTAGGGCAGTTTCTGTTAATCATTGAGGGCATTGATAGGCTAAAATTTCATTTCAATTATATCTTCTTTTTTTTCCTTTTGCAGACTGATAAAAGTGTAGATATGTTGCTTCGGGGAAAAAGTCCACAGGTTGAGGTAAATTCTTTACCGCTGTACTTTTTCAGTTTATTTGATTGAAAGATTTTTCTATTATTATTTGTTTCTGCCTATACTTCATAATACTTACTATTTATATTTGTTGGAGTTGGACATTGCCTGATCTATTACTATAAAATTTTACTGATGAAAGTGACTGTTAGCTTTTTGGTTGACGCCTGCCAGAGGAAAAAAACTTTAAATCTAATGTTAAGTTTTTTCTTTGTTTTCTGAAACTACTTGTTAAAGAGCAAACGGCATGATTAGGCCTTCTGAGATTGTAGATAAACTCAACATAAGCAACCATGGTCATAGAAATATAGGTTCACTCCTCGCATCTGGCCCTCTTTGGTTTTTTTCCTAGTCCTCCTTCCTGACACCTGATTACAATCATATAAGCGTGTGCCACAATGCGCGTCCATCCATATATTCCAGAAGCCCAAATCTGCGATAACTTCATGGGTTTTTAAACTTGTCTCTTCGAATTAACGGAAGTTCATCACGCTTTCTAGATAAATATATAGGGATATTTTGGATATTATGAATGCCATCTTTAACTTCACTATAGGTTTCAAATGTTTGGACTTTGGAGTAGCATTCTAATATGAATATTTTTACTCAGAAGGTACTTTTGGAGCATGTTTGTGTTGTCATATGGATGTTAATTCGCTTTTAAAATTGGTTCATAGGCTCTGATGCATATGCACTTGATAAGTTGATACGTCTGACCAACATATAAACGATTCTCTTATATATCTTTGATATCATTTTTCCAGGATATTTCATAGTACAACCATCTCTCTAACTTTTTTGCAGGTAAGAAGAAAAGATGAAAAGTGTAAGGTCGTGATAGAAAAATCTAAGGCATACGATAAATGCCTATGATATAATTCAATTAGAAGCAGTTTAGTTTATGACTTATAAATTGTTGAAAAACCAATTTAGATTTAAAGCTATAAACCAGCAAAGGATTATGTAAATTATGTATTTATTTCATTGAGATATATGTATACATCTTCACTCTGAAGTTACATCCAGCACTTTATGTTTCGTGCTGTGTTACATTAACGCAATTTAAGAATTTCCTAAAGAATCGCCACAAATAATTAAATAACAAGAATAAAAATCACTGGGAAAAGAACATATCAGCATAAGAATTTTAATGTGGTTCGGTTAAAGTATTAACAAATTATAATTTATGTGTATGTGCAAACAATTATTAAACTAGTTTCTCTCCCTTAGAGAAATACCGATGAATATGCTTTGCCCAATCAATATATTTTGGACAAGGTTCATATGTAGAAAAAAAATACAATAAACTCCATATCACGTCATGAAATATTCAATAAAATTTGTAATGCATGACACACATCTCTCATACTTAGTTAAAATGTTAATGGACTATTAGAGACAATAAAAACTCTCAGTTAGCTTTAGACATTTTATACATTCTAGGTTTTATCACCAACAATCCATAAAGTAGACTTTAGACAACCATAAACAAACTTAGGGTTTAACATGAACATCCTCACAACATTCACATCATATCCTATGTTATGATGAGTGAAAATGATTGCATACATCATAAAACCAATGGTTGTTTCCTTCCATCAAAACTCTTATACAAGGAGATCAAATGTAGTCATTTGAATAACTTAAAAGTACGTGATTTTTTATTTTGAGTGTCAATGTCTAAAATGTTTACTCTCTCCTTTGTTTATCTTAAAGAACAAAACTTCATTGTGTGATATTCTCTTACAATAATAACATCTAATGATGGAAATATTTTTTCCACACTTTCAATATATTTTTATTTCAATTCTTAAACCACTATATTTTAGTAGTAATAAATTAGACTCAATATAGTTTTGTCTTTTGAACAAATCTAACCTTTATTTACTACATCATAATTTTTTCTATAAATATTATTTTTAATTAATTTTAGTTGCATTGGATTCTACATTTCCAACTCTTCAAAATAACTACGGTTTGTTAGATTTGAAGTTTTTTTTTATGATTTTTGAAAATTAAGATAGAATCCTGTGCATGATTGCATCTCCAGGCTTCCTTGAATCAACTCACAAAAAAAAGCATAACATACAAAAACTTTAATGTGATTCAATTAAATCAATGAGATTTAAATCTAGCTACATAAAGAATTAACACCACTTTTTACCTAAAGTCTTATAACAATAGATTAATGAATCTTTAATCTTATAATCTTATATAATATTCTATTTTCTCATTTCTACTCAACGTGAAATTTAGACTCTATTACCAAGTTTCTCTCTCTCAAGGAGTTATAGAGAATATTTTAAGAGTTATGACTCAAATCATTGTTTTCTTGCAATTACATTGAATATGAACTAAAACATAAAGTAGACTATTAGACATTTACTTTAGAAAAATCCATAAAGTAAATTACAGCAAACTTACTCAGTGAGTCAGTAGCAATATTCTCAGTATAAACAACTTGTAACATATTCTAATTAGAGTCTACCATGAAAGGTTAAACTTTGTTGGGGTTAAATCCTGTCTCCTCTTGTGCTATTATTGATGAAAGGTATCGCACGATATTGAAAACTTGTCCTGAAGGAAACGTATTGAAGAGGAAGATGTGTTAAAGTTGGAGCCTTGCGGCTGCATTATCTCTTCGTCTGATCCTAAGGCCATGAACTTCTCTACTTTGATTAATGACTCTGAAAACAATGTACCTCATGGTGGCTGCAATGAGACTCTGATCCTTTCTTCTGCAGGAATATACTGTCAGATGTCTTTGTTATCTTTACTTTTTGTTGTCACTCTCTTTTTGGTCCCACAGTAATAGTGAACTTTCAGCTTATGATCACATTTTTACTACTCTAGCCCCTACCCACTATACCAGTCGTAGGGGATTTTATATATGTCTACTACATGATCTCCAATTCATCTTTCTTGTTTGAAAAAGATATCTCACCATTTTAATGCCATGTTTTGCGTAATAACAAGGCCTAATCCAGTATTTGTAGCAGGCGGGTTTTTCTATAAAGATGCCAATGAGACGTGAATAATACACCCATAACATTAGCGTGTGGATAATATCCAGAGTTTCAAACCACACAATTTGTCGCCTACTAGCCCCACCTTTGAATATTGTTTCTTGGATTTTGACTTCGTGTCAAGATCATGTACTGTTCAGAAAGCAGTTAAAGTATGGAATGACGAAAATTATGATATTTGCACTTCTGTGTATTATTGCATCTACTTATTCTTCCAAAGGATTCAAGATGACTTATTCTGTTTTATTTTCTACTCTTGAGGTCTGAACATGAAGATCCCTTCATTTTTACTCGTGTTAACTTCTTTTCATGAAAGTTTGTACTTACATATGTATCATTATTCCAACTTTGTATTTTTGAAGACAAAATGTATAATTTGTATGTACAGGGTTTGAACAAATAGCATGAGTATACTGATAAAATTCAATCCGTGGATTGTCACGGGCTTTGATTAACAAGAGCTAAAAATAATAACACTGATATGAGTTGACATTAACATTATTTAAAACCAATTGGATAAAAGCAAACAACATAGCTGGCCATGGAAATTTGTTCTTTACTCAGCCGGCAAATTCTTTATGTCAGCTAGTTATTCATTCTCGTATGTAGCTACTCTCTCACGTAACCCACTCTTACACTTCAACTTTGTTAACCAGATGTTCCTAGTATTTTTTTATGTTGTTCTGTTCTTTTTTGTTTTGTCTGCTTTCAATGAATGAATGATTCTATATCAGTGTTCAAGTTCACTCGGCCCTGCTGGACCCCTCCAGAAAAAGAGTCCACTCTGCCACTTCCAAATTCCATAATTAAACTATGGCCGGCCACAACATATGCATGGTTGCTACGTTTCTCCACCCTTTTGTCTTAAACTATCATTAGTCATTCTCCAATGGCAATAAACTCAAACTAGTTCTTCACCAATTACAGATCACCTTGCTTTTAGTTCTACAATTCAGAAGCTTAAGCCATGTTCTACCACCTCAAAACAGTATGCCTCATATGTTTCCTTTTACTATCCTTTGAAGTTTCACTGTGGTCATGTGCTTCACTCCCAAACTTGGCTTCTTGTTTGCTTAATCACAACATCAAAAACTTTACCACCCTCCCTTATAAAGAACACGACCAATCCTCTTCCTATAATTACTTCAAAATTCTTAATTTTTCCATCCAAAACCTTCGGTTCGCAGAACCCGTGATTCCTAAGCCAACGGCCATTGTATTGCCGGAGAGTTTGGAGCAGCTGCAGAAAAGTGTAGGATGCAGTAGAGAGAGTTCTATGGAAATCAGAGTAAGATGTGGCGGACACAGCTATGAAGGGACTTCGTATGTGGCTGATGAAGGCACTCCTTTTGTGATCATTGACATGATGAATTTGAACCATGTTTGGGTGGACATGGAGACAGAAACAGCATGGGTTGAAGGTGGTGCAACGTTGGGAGAGACTTATTATGCAATATCTGAAGCAAGCAACGAGCATGGATTCTCAGCTGGGTCATGTCCAACTGTTGGCGTGGGAGGACACATTGGAGGTGGTGGTTTTGGGATGCTGTCTAGAAAATATGGACTTGCAGCGGACAACGTGGTGGATGCCCTACTTGTTGATGCTGATCAAAATTTGTTGGACCGTGAAACCATGGGAGAAGATGTGTTCTGGGCTATTAGAGGAGGAGGAGGAGGTCTTTGGGGGATCATCTATGCCTGGAAAATCCAGTTGCTGAAAGTGCCAAAGGTTGTAACCAGTTTCACCGTATCAAGAACAGGCACAAAAAGTGATGTTGCCAATCTGGTGCACAAATGGCAATGTGTGGCACCAAACTTGGAAGATGACTACTATCTGTCATGCTTTGTTGGTGCTGGTTTGCCGCAAGCTAAAACCAAAGGGTTATCAGTAACACTCAATGGTTTCTATCTTGGTCCTAGAAGCAGTGCTGCATCCATTCTAAACGAGACTTTTCCGGAGTTGGGTGTTACGGAAGAAGAATGCATAGAAATGAGTTGGATTGAGTCTATTGTTTTCTTCTCTGGCCTAAGTGATGGAGCTTCGGTGTCTGACTTGAAGAACAGGTATCTGCAAGAAAAAGAATATTTCAAGGCGAAATCAGATTATGTAAGAAAGCACGTTCCTCTTGTGGGGATAGAAACTGCACTGGACATCCTTGAAAAGGAGGCAAAGGGATATGTTATTCTGGATGCTTATGGTGGAAAGATGCATAATATAAGCAATGATGCAATAGCTTTTCCCCACAGAAGAGGAAACCTGTTTACAATACAGTATCTGATATATTGGAAAGAAGGTGAGAATGAGAAAAGCAGTGATTATGTAGATTGGATAAGAGGATTCTATGATGCTATGACTCCCTTTGTTTCAAGGGGTCCAAGAGCTGCATATATTAATTACATGGACTTTGACCTTGGAGTGAGGAAGAGGATAAATGTGAAAGATGGTGTGGAAAATGCAAGAGATTGGGGTGAAAAGTACTTCTTGAGTAACTACGACAGATTGGTGAGAGCCAAGACCATGATTGATCCTAACAACGTTTTCACCAATGAACAGGGCATTCCTCCTATGTCGTCAAAGCACACACCAAACAAATGATGCCATATTTATAAATCATGTCACTCTCATCCATAGTGTGCTTCAGAATCGATTCTGGTAACCAATTTATGTAGTCTGTTAAAAGTTTAATTCAAGAGTAATGTTAAAGTGAGACACTTTGCATTCTTTTTGACTTTTTTACATTCTTTTAATTTGTCACATAATATAAAATAAAATAATCATATAAAAAATAAATTTTTGGATTAAAAAGATAATATTAAATAAATATAAAAAATATATATGTATCAAAATATTATTATTTTTCTTAATTTAACATGGACCTGTGCTAAATCTAAATTGGTTGAAAAATTAAATGAAAATGTTTTTTTCTTTTACCAATGTATCCCTGTTATTAGTGTTTAATATAGTCTCCACACAAAACTACGCAACACATAAAACAATATAATAAAATATAATAGCGACAGAAAAGTTTATTCATAAACTATTATTTATCCAAACATCGTCACAACACTCAATCGCCTCTAGACTTTTTAACTTGGAATTATGAAATTAGTTTATGTAAGAGGATTTAAAAAGAATAAAACCTACAAAAATAAAAAGAGTGATGCGTTTAACAAGAAAGGGAAGATATATTGATAGAAACCAAAATTAATTAATGGTCACTTACCTTTTTTATTTTGTTTCATTATGAAAATAGTGTATACTTAATTTTATTTTATGATATGTTATGATTTGATTCATACAATATTTTATTTTTTTTAATTTCTACAATAAAAAAATATTCTTAGTACCATAATAATCTTAAATCAATATGTAAATATTTTAGGAATTTTTTTCATATAATAATTAAAGTTAAAACGCTTGAATTTGAGATGTACATGAGAAATATGGCATTTATATATAACTCTGGGAGAAAATATGAGCGCTAGGGAAATTTTCCAACATATTATTTATTAAAAATTATAAAATTATAAACGAAGTTGATTAATTTTAGTATCTATATAATTTTATAAATTTTAATTAAAGATAAAAAATATTTACAAAGTGTATTATTAGTAGTAGTTTGTCGTTTTCCAACACAATATGAAAGAACAAAAGTCATTCTTTTAAATTAAAACGGTATTTTTGAGGTACAAATATATACAGGAATATTTCTTTTATAAGAGTGAAAAATAAACGTAATGTAATGATATATTACAACTAAATAATGAAATTTTTGTTAGTTTCCTTCTTGACTTTTGGACTGTCTAGAAAATGAAGAAGATGAAAAATGAGTGAACTAAAACAAAAGAGAAATTCATAGAAATTGTGAAGAATCTAAGTGGGAAACAAGGTAGAGAGATCAAAAGGGTGTTACCACAAACCAAGCTAAATGGCATCATCATTTGTGGGTACTTTATTTCCCAACAACTTCACACAAACCAAACACTCAGCTGTTCCTCTAAGAAGAGTTTCAACAAGGGGGAGACTGCACTTAACAACAGTAGCAGAGAGCATGACAACTGTCATAGAGAAACTGGGCATCAAGATTGAGAGAAACCCTCCTGAGTCCAAGCTCACTCAACTGGGTGTTAGGAAATGGCCCAAGTAATGCTTCTTTTCTTTAATTTCTTTTTCCCTTTTGTTTTTCTTATGAGGTTTGGATTAAGATTTTATGTTTCATTTCTTGATGAATGAATCATGCTATGTGCCAAGGTTTTCATGGGATTGAAGTTGATTTTGTTGTCTGTATTATGAATGACTGAAGAAATCGTAGGAAACACCTTTATGAGGTTCTTATGTACCTATTGCCTTGATTACCAGATTAGGTGGATCTGAAAGGCTTCAAGAAGCTATCTTTTTAGTTTACAATTTTCAGGTTATTTGATCTGTCTTTGATACGGTGTGAAACACATTTGATGTATAACAGATGGGGATGTCCTCCAAGCAAATTCCCATGGACATATGAAGCCAAAGAGACTTGCTATCTTCTGGAAGGAAAAGTGAAGGTCTTTCCAAGTGGGTCAAATGAATCAGTTGAAATTGCTGCTGGTGACTTGGTTGTGTTTCCCAAAGGGATGAGTTGCACTTGGGATGTGTCTGTTGGTGTGGACAAGCACTATAAATTTGAATAAATCCAACAAAGGGTGTCCATCATGAACAAGAAACAGGAATTTCATGATTTGGTTATGTAGTTGGATTAATGAGAACTTTGAATTGGTATTTAGCTTTGAAGATGTTATTCTTTTCTTCTGTTTTTCTCATGCTTTTTCTCCATTTCACTTAGTAACACAGCTTTAACAATGGAATGGGTTGGATTAAAGTTCTAGTAATATCTCAATCAGCTTTGTCCACAGAAGCAATATTTGACATTTAATGATTGTTTAAAGAGAGGGTATGCTTCCTTTGAGACCTCCAAAATAGCATTCCCTATAGGAATGGGTGGAATCTGAAACTGTGAACCAGAACTTAAGGAACAAGGGCTACTTCAGTAGTTTGTGTGGTGGTTTTTATTGTTCCTCTTCAAAAGCATTCATTCTCGGATCAAGCTTTGTGTTGTCTTTCATTTCTTGATAAAAGTGAGGGGTAAGAGGCCTGAAAATTCGCTTAAAATTTCAACTAGAGTTTATTATTAAAGTAAAACAATACATGTGGAATTTAACCGTAGTATTATATATTCTCATTCAATTAAAAATGATCACAGATGTGTAACTGTTATAATAATTATTATAAAACTTAGCAATCTTGTAATGGGCGATAATCTATCACTAAATGGTATAGTTATTTTAAGTATATGTGAATTCTGATTAACTTAAAAGATATACTTATAATAGTCTATACTAAACAAGTAAAAAGGAAACAAATAATATTCCACTATCATTCCTAAACCTGCGATGAACATAAATATGGCACCAGCTGTAGCATTGTTAAGGTTTGGCCCTGAAACTGTTTTGTAAAACAAAAACACAAACATCAACGAGAGAAAGAGGAGGAAATGTCAGACTCAGCAGATCCATTAGTGATATCATTCGGCGAGATGCTCATCGACTTTGTTCCTGACACATCTGGTGTCTCCTTGGCTGAGTCCAATGCTTTTATCAAAGCCCCTGGAGGTGCTCCTGCTAATGTAGCTTGTGCCGTAGCCAAACTTGGTGGCAATGCTGCTTTCATTGGCAAGGTTCTTGATTTTTACAAACATTCATTTCCCATCTAGCAAAGAGATTATTCATTATCAAGGTTTTTTAAATCAAGGTGGTGTCACAGTTTTTGTCACGTTTCATGATATTGCATATAAATGCAGTTAGCAACCTTGTTGTTTATTTTTATCCATCCTTTTTACTTAAAGAAGAATTGATGATTGCAATGTGACAGGTGGGAGATGATGAGTTTGGAAAGATGCTGGTTGATATTTTGAGGAAAAACAAAGTGAACACTGATGGCATTTGCTTTGATACGGAGGCAAGAACTGCTTTGGCTTTTGTGACATTGAGGAAGGATGGAGAGAGGGAGTTCATGTTTTACAGAAATCCCAGTGCAGATATGTTGCTGGCGGAGTCAGAATTGAATATGGGTTTGATCAAGAAGGCTAAGGTATTTCATTATGGATCCATTAGTCTGATATCAGAGCCATGCAGATCAGCACACTTGGCTGCAATGAAAGTTGCTAGAGAAAGTGGTGCTTTGCTCTCCTATGATCCAAATGTCAGGCTTCCTTTGTGGCCTTCTAAGGAGGCTGCTAGGTCTGGAATCAAGAGCATATGGTTTGATGCGGACTTCATCAAGGTATTAAAGTTTTTGAATTTAATATGATTTTAGTTTTTAAATCTTGATGCAAAATTGAAATTTGAAATTGTTCGAAAATTGATACATTTTATTCTTCAAACTTAATAATGAATAGATATAATTTTTTTATCTCAATTACGATCAAATGTGTTTCCTAGTTAATATTAAAGTATGATTGTGTCAAAAAGGTATAAATAATTCAAATACTTTTCAAATTGCATTTGTTCATCTTTTAAGTTTGAAGACAAAATATATCAAAATTTCATATAAGAACGAATTCTAATGTCGCGTCAAAATTAAAGAATAAAAAACAGATTTAACCCAAAGTTTTATTACACTTTCTAGAAGCCTAGAACTTAATCTGAGTGAATGATTGAAGAAATGGAATGCTGACTATGGATGTAGGTGAGTGATGACGAAGTTAAATTCCTAACAGAAGGTGATCCTGAGAAGGAGGATGTTGTGATGTCTCTGTGGCACGACAAATTGAAATTGCTTCTAGTGACTGATGGAGAGAAGGGTTGCAGATATTTCACCAAGGTACCGTCCAATATACACCCATGTTTTGATGATTAGTATTGGTTGGTTACATTTATGCAGTTAGATGTGGGGAATATACTGATATATTATTGTTTGACTGTAGAACTTCAAAGGAAGGGTAAATGGATTTTCAGTGAAGGCAATTGACACAACTGGTGCTGGTGATTCTTTTGTGGGTGCACTTCTCACAAGTGTGGCCAGGGATGCTTCCATATTTGAGGTATCTCTCTCACTAACACTATAGAATGTTATGTTCTCATTGCATGACGCCATTTTTGTTTTCTTGGATCAGAATGAACAAAAATTGAGAGAGGCTTTGACGTTTTCGAATGCTTGTGGAGCAATTTGTACAACAGCCAAGGGTGCAATTCCTGCACTTCCAACCGTAACAGAGGCTTCCAACTTTATTTCCAACTCTAAACCCTCATAGAGTCCACATAACCACCCATTCATTTTCATGTCAGAGTTTCCTCTTATTTATATACCTTTGATATTTCATACCCAATCACTTCAAATTCTTGTTTCTGTTTATGAATAATAACATATATGCTTTTCATTCTCTGCCTTCTATAAGCTAATTTTATGAAATCTGATATTTTTTTTAAAAATTTTCTTTTCCTTTCGAAAAACTGAAAACAAGGGAAAACAAGTCAGAATTTAATTCCATCAGCCTATTTTCCGAAGTCTGGATTCTTAAAATAAACAGATATAGTTTAGAATATAAAGTGTAGGTTTATTTGAATTTGTTTTTAACTCGATTTGTTCTGGGACAAAAACCAGATTCTGCTTGCGGTGACCGACTCTTCTTTCTTCTCTTACTACCACTCAACCTTATTTCTTCTTTTTTCGTAGCTCTCCCTCTCATCAGTTATATTAAACATAGCGTTAAAGCCATTTATAGCTTATTTTTCTTGTTTATGGATAATAACTAACTTATTTTTCCTTCTATGCATATTAAACACTTGTAGCATCATATATATGGGTCTAACATGAGAAAGTTAAAATACAAAATCGAATAAGTTATCAACTGAAATGTGTAATTCAAATATCAACAAAGGATTAAAATACATTTTAAGAAGTCGACTTTTCATGTGATTAATCAATTATTCAACTTTCGTCAAAATAATGAATTTTGGGGGGCAAAGAAATCATACAATGTAACCAGCTGGGTGCATTCAGTTAGATTATCTGATAATTGAAAACCGTGTTCTCTAAATTTTTTTTTCCAGTATGTTTTTCTATTTAGAAGAAATTTATGTGAATATAGTGAGTTTCGTTTCCAAGTCAGCAAGACGTATAGATTTAAACCAATAAAATATTATCAGATGAAAAAATAGACTCAATAGATTTTCATCAAAATACTTTGAAACTTTGGCTGCCTAAATTAGCAAGCTATCATTTTCTATATCCTTCCTATTCAATGTACTTAAAACAGGAGCTACAGCGTTATACAAAGGATAATTACAGCAAATTATGAATATAATTTTTACAGATAAAAATGACAATAATAATTTATACACCTTTGTGGTAAATATAATATTACATGCCCATAGCTCTTGATGAAATCTCTGATTCCCCCTCTTGTAAGTCTGGTTCCGCTACGTCATGATTAACCTGCAATACATGAAGAATTTAGGTCAAAATCACCTACCACATTCTATGGCTTATCAGTGCTGCAGATGAGTGAAAACATCTTCAAGAAAAAATAAAAGCATTAACAGACGTCCATTCAGATGCAATATCATACCACTGAACTCTCCATCTTAGCTAGGTACCGATCTAAAGCACCCTCTCCACAAAGAATTTTTCCTCCACAGCCAAGGAAATTTACCGATCCTACCGACTCCTCATCAACAACAACCGCATCAATAATTTCATTTCCTGCTTTAACATCTGGAATCTGGTGCAAGCAAGCATTCAATGTATTAGTCAAAGATCAGAGAGACCAATCTTAGATACTTGAAGACAGAACTCTATTTTTCAAAAATAAAAGACAATTTGATACCTCAAACATAGCTTCCGTTAAAATGATTTCCAGTAGGGCTCTTAAACCCCTGGCACCAGTATTTTTGGCCATTGCTTTCTTTGAAATCAATCTAAGAGCTTTCTCTGTGAAGTGTAGCTTTACCTGAAGTTTAGGGATAAAGTTTCAGCCAAAATTACCTCTAACTGCTCACACTTCCCATTACTCGATTGCACACTCATAACAAGTATAATAGAAACCCAATACAACTCAAATTGGTGAAAGGGTAGAAGGGAGTTGCTTAAATGATTCTGAAACAAGCTGATCAGGTTTGACCTAGCAGATAACAACACCAAATGGTAGACCATAAAAAACCTAAATCACTCAAGGGGGTTTAAAGAACACTTCTAGTCTGTTCTTACATAGAATGGTAAAAAGTATCACCAGCCAGCAACTCAAGAAAGTTACAGTGAACCGTAGCCAACATAGGGGAAGAAAAATGTCAGAAAAAAAAAGGAAAGCAAGAATATAGCTTTAGGTGGCAAGTGCCATGGTAAAAACCATGTAATAATTATATAGTTTGAAAGAAAATATATATTATGAATTATTATTAGATTAGGTCAACCATAGGAACTAGGCAATTTCCCTTCAATTCAACCAAGTTAATGTTTGAATAATTTGGTTGTTTAAATACCCGAATTTAGTTGGTTGGGATGATCTAAATATAACAATAACTGCTTTAGTTTTTACACCACATACACTCAAACAAAGTAACTCTCACAACAACAACAAAATGTGCATTTGAGAGAGTGAAAAAGGGAGAACTTCTTACGTCATTCATGTCAAATAATTTCTTGTACTGCTTAGCAAGAGCATTTTTTGGTTCTGTGAGGACCTGCAAAATGAACATTTCGGGAGTTGGCTTACCAGATATCCGTGCAAAAGAAATTTATTCTAAACCAAAATAGGCTGGTCTGTTTTAACTTACAATTAAATATTCCACAAGACAAAAAGTTAGAATTTTAAACTAACATACACTTATGCAAGCAGCATATCCAGAGAAACATCAGAATTCTTGATGCCAACCACAAACTTCTTTTTATTCAATTAAAAATATAGATGATAAATTATACATCCACTGGAAAGAATATCTTTTGCTTCTTCTGTACACATGAGGATATCTTAACAAATGTTACCCTTAAGTTACAAATCCATTCTGGACTGCTGTATCCTTATCCTAATTTTCTGTTCCTTTTGTGACCCATAAACTAACATGAACCAAGAGCTTGACCATACAGTCATTCCTTATATTACATATTAAATCCAAAAGCAATGGCCATAAAAAATTCTAGCTTTTCCAAGAAAACATATAATATAAAAAGAATCCTTATACAATAGGAAATATTCAAAGAAATTTAATGCCTCTAGAAGGCTTAAAAAGATCATAAGGTTTCTCAACCTTGATATATGTGTGCACCCGTGCCAACAACCCGTGCCAACAATGAGTGAAAAAATAGAATGATCATAATAACACAACAAGCAGAGTTAGATCTTGGTGCACTAAATTGCTAGTGAAAGCAGGAAAAGCTACAATAACTAAGATTTGAACAATTCTTATAATACCTGCATGAGTTGGTCTTCAGTTAGAGCTGATAAGCTGACTAAGATCGGAAACCGTCCTATAAACTCTGGGATGAGACCATATGCAATAAGATCAGAACTTTCCACCTGAAATTACTGATGCCACTTTTAGATGCATTTCGAAGGTTGTTGGCTACAACAATATTATTCTCAAACTTCTTTATTTTTCTCTGCTGTAGAAGTATGGAAAGTGCACAACAGAATAGCTAATTCACATGATTTATTTTAGCTTGAATTAATCAAAGTCTCTGCCTAACGAGTTTTACAGAAAGGTGAAAGAAAAAAATACTCATTCCGATAACCATAATCAATTCTCACCGACTCAAGTAAAGATGATGTTACTGCAGCATGTGTAACCCCACTAGCTCTCATATTGGCACGGATTGGTGCCCCAAAACCAATTGAAGAATCTTGCCGTCTGCTCACAAATCAAAATTAGATGAGAAGTCTAACAAAATCAAGACAGGCATAAAACATCTATGAACAAACATTCTTTCTATACATACAAAAAAATAGATAAAATTACCTCTCTGAAATGGTTTTTTCAAGATCAATAAATGCTCCGCCACATATGAAGAGAATGTTCTTTGTGTCAATCTATACATCACAAAAAAGTAGTGGACAGTTATGCAAATTAATGACTAAATGATTTGAGAACCGAATGTTGAACCTAACTAACATTGACAAAATTTTGACGAATACTAGCTAAGAGGATGAAAGAGTTCCTAAAGAACTAATCCATCTTATATTTTCATCCTCATATCCAACCACCTATGGCCTCAGATGTATCTAGCATTAATGCTCTCGTGTTAATTATGTGATGGTAAGGTCTTTAAAAATGATAATTCTAAACATAAATGCACTTCCCCCAAAATATAAATGCATAATTCTGAATTGTTCAGGTTCAAAGGCAGCGCCAAAATAAAACCAGGCAAGAAATTTCACAAATCATATCATATCACAGAACAAACAAGAAACAAATGACAGATGTTAAACTTTCCAAGACAAGATACCTGTATGTTATCACCCCGTGGATGCTTCCTTGCTCCTTTCTCAGGGACGTTTACTATCTAGACAATAAGAAAGCATTCCAAGTTCAGGATACTATCTATTAGAATGGTACCAACGATCCCACAACTAATTATTTTTTTCAGAAACATTTCATACAACAATTGATGGATTTCTAAGAAATGACATTGATAATGTTGCAAGAAACGGACAGGTGACAATACAACGATTTTATCACTAACAGACACTGAGTATAAAAGAAATTAACTTTAATAATATTTAGGGTATTCAAGAGACCATGTTCCCTCCCGGTCTCCATTTTCTGAAAGTATAATCATTTATTAAAATGACAAACATATCTCTCTCTCAACCTCTCTTATTTATAGATAATATCCACTACATTATATTCTCTTGTTGCCCTTTTACACTCAACATTTAGTATCATTACAACATTATCGATCTTAAATCTCTGCAGTACAAGTTTCCCTTAATAAAAAAAGTCAGCATCCTCTAAATGAATAGTCCCCATAAACAGTACTTTGAATCTAAAAACTAAGTTCTCAACAAGCAAAAAGAATATACAGTTTTTGGTTATATATTGGAAAATACCACTAATGCATCAGTGATACGCTAAAAAAAACCTTGCATATATGAAGGAATAAAAGATCAAAATCGAATCACTGAGATAACCTAAGCAAGGAAATTACTTATCATTTTGAAAAACTTAGGCACAAAATATAAAAGATACTACCTTCTTATGGCCAACACTTAAGGGTTATAATTAAATAGGAGACAAATACAGACAACTCAATGAGTTCACTTAGCACTTAATTTACAAAGAAGTAAAGCGATTATCAACAACTACGTTTTGGAATTATTTTACTTACAGTTCCTTCCAGCATTTTTAATAATGCCTGCTGAACACCCTCACCAGAAACATCTCGGCTAATATTCAAGCTTTCAGCCTGGAATATATAATATAGCATTAAAGAATTTAAAGCTATACTGGAAGGCCATTTATGAACTTAGCCATTAAAATTAGAAAAGAACCTTCTTAGTTATCTTGTCCACTTCATCAATGTAAACAATCCCTTGTTGAGCTGCTTGAACATTGAACTCTGCTGCCTATACGGGAAAAACCAAACTCATAATGAAGACATGGCATGTAGAACTAGAAACAACACAAGATATCTTCTGAAAAACCTTAAATTATAAGTACAGTTTAATAACAAAAGTATTCGAACAATCACATAGATTGAAACAAAGGCAAATGTAAGACAAACATAGCAGTGATTATAACTGAAGAAATGCGTGATTAATACGTCTGTATAGCAACACACAAAGACCATGGACAATCCTTTGCTACAATCGATAAGGAGCTTAAGTCAAACTATCATTAGCTTCCTGATGTCTACACGAGAATTATCTGCTAGAAACAAAGAGACAACAAACCTTGGGAACATTGGCACACAAACCAGCCCAGAAAAAAATATGGGGAGCAAGGTAAAGCTTTTCAACAAAAGCGGAAAGAGGGTGATATATGCTTGTGAATGCTATGTAAATTTGGGAAAGAAGGTGGAGATGTTTAAAGAACAAAAAAAACATGTTCATTTCACTTTGTTCAAAGAATTGATAATTTGCTCAAACAACATCATACTTATACAGAACAAATTACCTACCGCAAGTAGTTTATACAATATTGACTCAACGTCTTCTCCAACATAACCAGCCTGCAAATTAGAAAAATTCCCCTTTCAGATCAGTACCGCCAAAACTTTTGTCCAAGGACAAAGAAACCACCATCAGTAAACCATGGAAACAAATCAGAAATAGATAATATACTAAATAATACTATCTGAATATCCACATTCTAGAAGAAAAACTTGTAATTCCAATTAGCATAACATCTTATCACTCAATAACCTCAATACCTCGAAAATTCACATATCAGGCACAAAAATCTGTATACATTATTATCGTTTAACTCAATCCTGCCCAACTATTACTCAGCCAAACTCTAACACGACCTCGTCAAAAAATACATACTTGCCTGCGTTAGTGTAGTTGCATCAGCAATGACAAAGGGAACATTCACAAAACGAGCCAATGTTTTCGCAAGTAACGTCTTCCCTATTTGATGGAAATTAGATTAGCAAAGCATACATAAAGTAACTTCGAAAGCTAGCAAGAAAAGCACAAACAACATGATGCATTAACAATTCTCAGTGAATAAATAAAAATATCATATACCGGAACCAGTTGGACCCATCAAGAGAACATTACTCTTTTCCAGCTCCACATTATCGTCATCATCCAATCCTTCGGAGATTCCCACATCTTCCCCTGACCTAGTGATAAACCCAACATTCAGTCATAGGACACAAACAATTACAGCAACGAAAGAATAAACTGCGATAGCGAAAGAACAAAGAAACAAACCCGTTAAATATTCTCTTGTAGTGATTATAAACCGCTACAGAGAGCACCTTCTTGGCCCTGTGTTGCCCAATAACAAATTTATCGAGTCCCTTGCAGATTTCCTTGGGAGTCGGAAAATCCCTACCCAAATTGGAGCCTCCGACCCACCCAGTGTTCTCTTGGCGGGGCCCAGCGGCGGCCCGAACAAAATTAACACTGAAAGGAGTTTGCGAAGGCACGGCAGCGTCGTGATGCCAATCCTGCGGTGGCTCCCCATTGCTGCTGCTGTACAGTCTGAGAATCCTGGGCCGTAAAGGCCCAGTACTGGTGCTGTGCCTAGAAGAGAAAAAACTGTTGAAGAAACTGAGATGCAGTTTCTTCTTGCTCCATGCAGAGAATATTCGAGACATAGAGAACCTTCTTGCTTGTGTTGGGATTAAGATTAACGGAGATTGCCTCGGTTCAAGAGAATAGGATAAGAAACACAGCTTTGGTTTCCTTTCTCTTATTAATTGCATTTATCTACGCGTTCACTCTTTATAATAATAATAATAACGAAATAAACGGCATATAATAACATATTTCATCTGTTTTTTTTTTCTTTTAACTGTCAGATTCTGTTTTTATAGTTTAAGTTTATGCTAATTTTTTTAGTTATAATTTATAATATTAAACTTATTTCCTTTACATGTTTATGATAAAATTGAAAATTACAAAATTGTACTTGAGTATTATAAATACATTTTTTTAAAATAAATAGATATTCATTTTAAGATTTTGATTGCTTTTAGATATTCACATTACCAATAAAATATCTTGAAATATCAGTATAAAAAGATAGAAATATCAGTATGTAAAGATAGAGGGTCGATATATAGATATTATAGTTATACAGTAAGAGAAGTCCTCAGAAAAGATGAAAAAGTAAGACATTCCACCGTAGGTGGTGGTGGAAACCTTTTATTCACAAAGTAAACACAAACTTAGAAAACATTGTTTTTCTTGTTATGATAACAGACAGTGAAACACAGAAGAACAGAGATGATGATGATTGAGCAGGAGTGAGTCAAAGTTCCTGCTTGGCTCCATCATTGGTAAGCTTGGATGGCTCGTGATCCTCCCCTGCAATGGTGACCACCCTGGGACCCTTGATCTTTTCCGGTGACAACTTGTTGAGAGTCAAAGTGAGGACCCCATTGTCGAGCTTAGCCTTCACACTGTCCAAGTCCACATTTTGTGGCAACCTGAACTGCCTCCAGAACTTGCCGTAGGACCTCTCCACTCTGTGCCAGTGATCCCCTTTCTTCTCCTCTTCTCTCTTCCTCTCACCACTCACTCTCAGCACCCTATTCTCTTCTACTTCTATCTTTATCTCTTCCCTCTTCAACCCTGGCACGTCCACCATTATTTCATGCCCCTCTGGGGTCTCCTTCCAGTCCACTCTAGCAGCTGGCATCACCATCGATTGTTCATCTTTCTCCACCCCAAATGGAATTTGTTCCAGCACGTGAAACGGGTCTGGGAATCGATCAGACAAGAGCTCCGCCAAAATGCCCCTGGGAGGATCGAATGGTAGTAGAGACCCCTTCGCTTTGGCAACAAAGAGCAACAACAGGAACAAAATGAGTTGGTGTAGCCTCATTTCTAGTACTGATCAGGAAACTAGAAGCAGACAGTGATGGTTAATAATGGAGAATTGAACTTTGGCACTGCAATTGTGTGTCTTCAACCATGCGATGATCCATGACAAGTACACACGTATATATATAGAGCATGTATGAGACAAATGAGGCTAAAAGTTAGCAAGGTTCTTGAAGAATCCATGAGTGAAATGGAAGTGTTTTAGTGTAGAGAGATGAAGAAAGTTCTACCATAATTTGGAATATATTTGATGTTTCAAAGGAGGATACAAGAATTCTCCACCTCGTTCCAGAGAATTCATGTGTTATTTGTTAGTAACAATAACAGATAACAGATACTTTCAGTGCACTGTAGCTTTTTTTTTAGCACTTTTGCATCGTGTTGGGCTTCACCAAAATATACACTTTCAATCCACACCATA
Organism: Vigna mungo; assembly: GCA_036885675.1. Taxonomy (NCBI): domain Eukaryota; kingdom Viridiplantae; phylum Streptophyta; class Magnoliopsida; order Fabales; family Fabaceae; genus Vigna; species Vigna mungo. Next base: position 38,066,935 of record CP144692.1, on the reverse strand, counting down.
CCCACTACTTAGCCAAGTGGTTCAGTTTAGGAAGAATAGAAAGGTTAATAGTTTTTAGATTTTTCTCATTTATTAAACTTGTCCATTTATAAACCATGTATTATTCTAATTTATCTTTAAACTCTAAGACTTATATATTTTTGTAGTCTTATATATTTTTATTTAAATAAATAATGTATAATGACCAGTATATTTTAAATTAAATAATGTATAATATCAAAAGTGTTAAACTCAAGAGTTTACCTAAATTAATAAAAGTATGTAAACTCGAATAGTAGACTCAAATAGTAACGAGTATACTTTATATAAAGAGAATATAATATTTTATTGTTATATGATTTTATAAATAATTTTTTAAATTTTTTTAATAAAATATTACTATTACTATTAGATTATTACATTATATTTTTAAGTATTTTTTACATTTTTCTAATATAATTATTATTTTATAATAAATTTAATTAATTACAACATTTTATATAAGATATATTACATTTTATATGAAATAACAAGATAGATGATATTGTGACCCAAAAACTCGTAATAGAATAAAGAAACTCTAAACCTCACCAAAGAAATTCTAAGTCTCACCAAACTCTAATCTTATCCATATCTTAGTTGCATTAGTAAGATAACAGCGCATCACAACATAGCATTGACCGCGATAGCATACTATCAGTAAGAGAACTTAGAACAACCAGGATAGAACTACACTCCATCAACGATCGCGTGATGAGTTGCAAGAGTAACAACGCCGAGAGCTTGGAACCCTTATCGCGAGTCATAAGGGAGGAGAATAAAGTCGAGCTAACTCACATCAGAAGCTTATAATTTCTGTTGTCTTTTGGATTTGGAGAAAAGTCACGTGAATTCGCCAACTCATTTGCTGAATCCTGAGTTTAGTTGAGTTTACCGAGTTCATGACGAGTTTGCTCCAAAAACAAATATACTACCGAGTTAACTTGAAAGATAAATTTATAATTTAATTATTTGAAGACAGGTAGAGTTTGTGGCGAGTATTTATGCCCTCAAATTCATCCTACTCCCATTATTTATACATTCAAAAATATCTTATCCTACCAGCTTAATCAAATGTTGCTAAGGAAAGATGAATACTAGTTACTCTCCTTTTTCTTCGTCGTGACTAATGGCTAATTTCCTTTGTTTACAAAGTATGAACATGGACCAACAAAATTATACTAATTCATATACACTTTTTTTGTGTGTGTATTAGTCATTACACCATTTGATTCGTACGAGTGATTGATATCTCTTAATAGAAATGCATTGATTCTTTTCTATTAGTGGTGCATAAATGAGAGTTATTTTCTATCCTTTTTTTGCATCAAGGATTAGATGTAGACAAGGAAAGATTAATCCCTTAAGACGTAAAGATTATTGGAATTACTCTTTCAACAAAGTATTTTTACATACATGACAAAAAATATTTTTCTGTGAACATACTAGAGGTTCTCAAATATTTATGGAATTTGTCAAACATTGTTGTGTATATTCATAATTTTTGTTTGATTGTAACAATAGCTTCAGATTTATATTGTTTTCTTTATACCTGATAAACACGAGCGTGTGAATGGATAAGCCAAATTTCAGATATAGAGGTATTATAAATCTCAGAAAAGTCCAAGATAAAAACAAAGAGGAAGAAACCTATCAAGACAAACACAATATTATACATAAGAAAGGCTCATTTCGATGTATTTGAAACATATGTAATCTATCTTAGAAGAAAATTGGTGGTGTGAATAAGAATACAAAAAAAATTATGAACATAACCTATACAGGTAGCAGTAGTTATAGATGATGGAATCACGGCCTAAACAGTGACAGGTTTCAAGAGCTGGTTGTAGCAGCTGTGTACTTAACACTACTCCGAATTTCAAAGACTTGCCAACCAGGGAAGCAACTTTTCATGTACTAAGTCAGGTCTGTCATCATGGGGACAATGTCCAACACCTTCAAGTAAGAAGAGTTTAACATTCTCTTGTTGAGAAGGTAATGAAGAAAAGTACTTGCCAACAGGTCCATCAATTGGAGTAAAGGGATCTTCATCTCCCCACAAAAGTAAAACAGGCAAGGATATGTTTGGCATCAACACCACCGGATTGGGGCCCGGTGGACCAGTCACAATGGACACAAATGCATCTAAGGCCCCTGGAGCATCGGCTGGTTCCCTGATGATCTTCATTTGCAGAATCAAAAATGCAGTTCTAAGTAAAATGTTGTCAAAGAAAGGAAGATTAATAACAAATCAAGTGAACAACAAAGTATTACCTCCACTAGTTCTTCATCCACTGACTCCTTATTTCCATACACTGAACTCAAAACATTTCTTAAATTCTCTCTGCATATCAACAATGCAATGTTAGGTTGCCTCTTTACACATCCAAAGGAACTTATAGCCAAACCTGAAGAGAATACCTTTGTTTAACTCGCTCAAAAATTGCTGAGGCAATTCCCTTTTGCTTTAATAAAAAATCAATCAGCCAAAGCAAGGGTAATAGTAACTTGATCCTCCAGTCATCAACGATCGCTTTGTTGTTCATGCCACCAGCACAATTTAACAGCACAATGCCTCTCACAAGAGTTTGATTTGAATCTGATTGGAGACTATAATTCATAGATAAGGCAAAAAAGAAATTTCTGATGCAAACTCTATATGCTTAACTGTTTTGAGAGAAATTTAGGTTACATCGCCAGCCTCTGGGGGATAAATCAGACATACCTGAGGCAGCAATGAGACAGGCGAGACTTCCAACAGAGTTTCCTATTAGTACTGTTGGCTTCTGAATAACTTCATTCAAGAAGTCCAAGATCAACTGTTTAGATTGAATACAGGGTACAAGTTAAGTTTGTAATCTTGTATGCTGGAAATTTCACCAAAAAAAAGATAACGCTGGAGATTTGATCTCCAATTAAAACCTCAGGATATAAATACCTGAGCCCAAGTTTCCATGGTATATTGAAAGCCTGGAGGCTTATCTGAAGCACCAAAACCAAGAAGATCAATAGCATACACAGTATAATTCTGGGCTAGAATCTTGATATTCCTGAAGAGAAAGAAAAAACCAAAATGATTACCTACTAGTTCAATTCAATGACTACATTGTTAAGCAAAAGGACAAAATTAGTGATTTTTGAGGATTTGTTATGAGAGTAAACTAAGAAAAGGTATCTATGTGCGGAGTTTGAATCATATTAGCAAAATAGTAATAATAATTGTAACCAAAGTGCTTGACTAAAATCTCACATTAACTAAGAAAATTCATGTCGTTGGAATTAAATTTGTTTGAGAGCCAACAGCTCATCACCAAAGTTCAGTCCATGATCAGATTGATCACCGCCAAGTACAACCATCCCCTAAGCATTTTGTTTTCCCATTAATTGCCTATCTACTTAGAATGCATATATTATTTTATATTATCCTTTTTTATGTGGCTACCAGCTTACCATACAAATGTGATAAAACAATATCTAAAAAAGAAAAAACGGGTGGACGAGAAAACAGCAACATGAGAAGTGAAAAATGTTGAACAGATGACTGGTTATGGTGGCTAAATTACCTGCGCCAGTGAGGAATGGAGGCACCGAAGCCATGAACAAGTAAGAGAGGAGGGTGGTTGGCTTGCAACTGCTGAGGAGAGTCCGAAGAAACAAAGTAGTTGATTGAATATTGACCCTTCCATTGCCATGTACGAAACCTCTGCTTTATCTTTTCTACCTCAGAGAGGGACCCCTCAGCAGCAGAAGTTGCTGTGGAAGAACCAGATGTGGAGTTTATTATGATACTGGTTCTGTCACTACAACCAAAAGCATTACTTGAGTAGATTGGACGTTGATGGTGATGGTGATGGCAAGGAAGAGGGACCTTCATTTTCCTTGGTCTTGTAGAGAAGAAGAATTCTCCATTGTTAAGCCTCTGAAGGTGTGATTGTAAATGCAGAGAGCTAACAGAATGAACAGCACTTATCACTGCCATCGCTTTGCTATGTCTGTCTACTCTTTGTTCCTCGTTATACGGTGTTTTTTTGTTAAACGGGAATCGGAATGGGTCGGGTCGGGCTCCAATGTGGATCGTCTTCAATAGACTGGCCCGACAAATGTGGCAATGCATGCCACACAAATGGACTTAAATTCAATTAGGAATTACTTAAATAAAATTTAGGATAAATATGTAGTTTTTAAACTTGTATAAGAAATTGAAAATTTGATTGTACTCGTCTTTAAATTAAAAAATATAATAGATATAATTCTCTCTTATGTTAAATTCATTTTGTGTTAAATTATGTTTGATGCTGGTATTTAAGTTATAATTATCAAACTGAAGCATCGTATAATAAGTTAAAAAAATTTAATGTACTTAGATTAAAAAAATTAATTATTTTGAAAGTTTGAAATGAATAGTATATAGTACACATGAAATACTGGAAAATTTTCCCTGCTTCGTATTTAATGCAAAACATAAAGAAAATAGTGGAAATTTAATATATAGGTGGCAATTGTTGTTTAACAGCAAAAATATTCAAAATGTGGAACCGTTTGATTTGTTTTTATAATAAGGAGCGTACGAAACATGAGTTTCATGAAATAAGAATGGGCACCTGATAAGACCGCATGAGTTTATAGTTTTCGTTTTAGTGTAAATATTATATATATATATAAATATTATATATATATATATATATATATATATATATATATATATATATATGTTTGTCTCAGTCTCAATGTATGAAATATTTTTAGAAATTTTTATATTCTTTTTACATAAATTATTTTGTGAGAAACATTCATGAACAAAATTGTCAAATACTTTTTTGTAAAATATTAAATTTTTAAATAAATCAAACATATAAATCAATCTTCATCTTTTATATATATATATATATATATATATATATATATATATATATATATATATATAAAAGAAAATAATGAATAACTGTTTCATCCAATAAGGTGAATTATCCTAGTACAGTATTTATGTTTGTCTTAATTTAAAAAAATAATGATAAGTTAACACATATTTTTTACAATATTTTAAAAGGACACATGTCATTATTTGATTAGATTTAGAATACATTAATACAATAGCAAATAAATAATTAACTAATACAAAAATAAGACGTATGTTATATTTTTTTTTCTATTTAGAAAACATACGTACCATGATGTGTTTGAAAAAGTTAAGAATTTTTTTTTAATTTTAATGTCAAATTACACATTTAATGTTATCTCTCTCGTTGTCATGATTTTGCCAACAAAATCTAGTAGATAGAGAGGTTTACGGTGTGTTATGTGATGAAGGAAAAGACTATCAACTTGTTGGGCAGAGGATAAGATAACATATAATAAGTCATTCTATCATGTTTCAAGGACTTCGTGTGTGGTATATCCATAAAATGTAACTATACCATGGAAAAATAGTTTTATATTCTAATCATATTTAAGTTTTATAGTTATAAATTTAATTTCCAAATTCAAGCTATATTTTAAATTAAGTCCTTATTTTAATATTTTTTCAAATAAAATTACGTTAGATATTACAATTATCTCAATTATACTATCACCCAAAAATTTATCAATTATTCATCATTACATGAAAATTTATTAAAACATAAAATAATATAATATAAAGTATGAAAAATCATACCAAATTCATAAAAATTACACTTTACAAAACATAGATAAACTACACCGATTATTAAAAAATATAAATAAATACATATTAGTAAAATATTAAACTTGCTATATTGTTTTATATGAATCAAAGTTAAATTAATTAATTTATTGACATAATGATTTCCTTTACGAAAATACGAGAAACTATGAATTACACGTGTTTATAAAAATGCAAACAATAATGTCATTTTCATCTAAGACACTAAGGAACCATTTGTGTTAATCCAAAAGATCATGACACACAGAAGAATCACTATTCGACTAAATCCATTAAAAGCTCTCCCCTAAACATGCTCCAATATCCAAATGATCCCACAAACTCAGTATAAATAGAAGTTTGTACCTCTAAAAAAACATAATAATTATCCAAATATTCACTCTGACTTCCTCTAAAAATACCAATACACAAAGACAAATCAGAATAACTTCTAAATACACTTAAGTCAATTGATTAGAAAAACTTGTTATATTACTTCCATAAATATAGTTATTGTACCTTCTTTAATTTGAATATCGAAAAATTTGAACACAAAAAATTTTAAACTAATATTACTCATATATTTCTTAGATTTATTTTCCGTCGTACAAACTAACTTCTTAGGAATATACATTTACACTTGAATCCTATTTCAATGTTGTTTTACTTTAACAACAATTAATCAAAAGGCTTAACCTAAGGTTTAAAAATTCAACAACACAAATAATGGCATTTTCTGACATGTTAAACTTAGTATACGGACCAATAATATATATTATAAGAATATATTAGTATAGTTTAAGAATAGATGGATATAAATAAATCAAAATATGAATATTTTATTAGTAAACTAAAGAATTTATAAATAAATAAAAATTAACTATTTAAATTTTTTCATCTAATAAAAATTAATATCTTTTTAAAATCAATTTTTTTCTATGTCTAAGTTTTTTAGTCATTCATTTATATTTTTAATATCCGAGTATGAGAATGTTAACGAGACATATCGATCAGAATTTTGTTTAAAGTAAGTTTTTTTTTTTTTTTTCTCTTAAGTTACTTGCAGGTTTAGAAGTAAGAACATACATGTGAAGTTTAATACGTAGATATAAGATCACAATAATACTTATAATTTGATTATTATAAATTTCTCATAAGCGTGTTTAAGTTTCATGTAAAAATAATTAAAACTTATTGAGTTTTGGTCTAAAATAATGAGATTTTTCTAAAAAAGCACGTAATGCATTCTTTCACATTTTTTGTTGGTCTAATAAATTAAGTCAATAAGGAAGGATGTAAATAAGTTAAGTTTCTCGTAGCAATTAATAATAGGAATTTATTAGGTAGCAGATATCATGAAAAGAATATATCATAATTTTAAAACAGAAGAATAATACGAATACTTATCTTTTCCTATATATAATTAATATATATAAATAATGGATAATAAATATTTTAATATCGACTTATAAGCTTATAAACTTATAAACTGGTTAATGTGAGTATATTATTTTATTACTCATAAAAAATAAAAATAAAAATTTAATTTATATTTTATTAAGTTAAATTTAATTAAAATTAAAATTAATTTATATTTTATCTGGTAAATTTAATTAAAATTAAATTTTAATTTATATTATATTTTTTGTAATTTTATTTTAAAAATTTATAAAATATCTTTCTTAAATATTTGTTATTATTTACGAGTTTTCGCGAGTTTTAAAATATTCGTAGGTATTTTTTAAATGGGTATTCAAACAAGTAGTTAACGAGTAGTGGAAAAAAATTTTTGTTGAAAGTCGGGTAGTGGATGGACACTATCTGTGTCTGACCCGACCCGTTATCATCCCTACCCGTACGTAAGTATGGATTATTTTTTTTAATAATTTTTTATTTTATATAAAAATAATAAAGTATTCAAATTATTATTTAATGAGATATAACGAAAATTAGATTGTATTATTGTAGTTGTTATTATTAAAGTTGTTTCGGGTATAATGTCCTTGGCTTGGCTTGAGGTTGACCGTGACAAAAGAGTTGTTACATACTAGTTGGATTGTTTGGCAGGCCGGACAGGTTCTGTTGTAGACTAGACGGACTATGTTGCAAATTGGATGAGTTCTGTTGTGGTCCTCCCTTGTTCTCCAAAGTCTCCCGCTTATTTAAAACTGCTCGGGGGTACTTTTAGAATGTACTCCAATGCTAAAGTTAATAGATGACCATTCAATTCGGAAGTGATGGATATTATATTCATGTCCTCTTAAAATAATACCTAAGACCTTTATACTCGACTAAGTTGTTGTGACCAGTCGGTCAAAGTAAGTGGCCTATCTAGGAGGGACTTGAAGCAAAGGAGCTCAACATAAGAGCTCGCCTCGAGGAAGACGATTTGAAGAGCTTAGCCTAAGGAGTTCGCCCTGAAGAGCTTAGCCTTGGTGAATGGCCTGAAGCATGGCATTAGAGGACGACCTAGTGCTTGACCTTGGTGGATGGCCTAGAGCTCGACCTTGGTGGATGTCGGCCGATATGGGCATATAGTTCCCCAAGTTGTCCATTAATTCTAAAGTGAGTTATATGTGCTTGACCTTAATTGTTAGCCATTTATTTATCTAAATCCAACTTGTTTAAGGTAACTAAACAGTAATGTTAAGAAGGTAAAATGTGGTCTCTAATCTTTTATTACTAATTAGTAATTAGTAGTGTGACACAACCTTATAACAATGAACAATGATGAAGTCATGTTTCAACTAAGAAAGCATTGACTTATACTCGACTTACATTTTAAAGATGTTATAAGTTTAGGGTTAAGTAAAAATACCTTTAATGATAATGACTTAAATTCAAATTAACCTATCTCATAGGACTCCTAACCCATGGGTTGGGGCAAAAAAAACTCACAAGATTAAATATCCATAAAGTCCAATGATTATGGTCGGTCCACGGATCTTTTTTTAACATGTTAACTATTTTATTCCTAATAATATATTTCTAATAATATTAAAAAAATTTCTCATCAAGTTAATATATTGGTCTAACTGATGTTGTAACTTAATCATATCTACTACTCATGTGTTATTGAATCAAATTATGTAATTGTATTAACATCTAGTTTCTTATTTTTTTTAATTTTTTTTTATAGAATTGTGTGTATTTTTTTTTATCAATTTTGATATATGAAAATGTTTATGTTATATTAGCATTGTTTTATAAAAACAATAACTTATTTGATTTTTTTTATGGATAATTCTTTTTAGAAAAAATAATTTCTTTTTAAACTGAAACACACTTATTATATTTTAGATGTAATAACAAAAAATAAGTTAAAAACTTAATTATATACAATTTTTTTTAAATAATTTATCAAAATAAATTCATAAAAACTTTCAAAAACACGAAAAAAAAATGTACTTTTACAATTGTATCCAAATATAAGTAATTTTTAGATTTATAAAAAATACTTACTTTGAACTTTTTTTCTTTTAAAATTATCGTATTATTAAGCTTAAACAAACTCAACACATATCATATTTTCAATTTTTCACAATAATGAAATTATGTATCTAAAATATGATTGTAATTAAAAAAGTATTTTGAATAGCCTTTTATAAAATCTAATATTTATACATTCTTTAGGTATAATAGATTAAAAGAAAATATAAATTAACTTTCATTTTTCAAAATTTGTTCAAAATAATTATTACACTAATTTTTATTAAAACTATTCATTTTTTATTAGACAATTTGCAATCAAAATTTTAAATTATATCTTTTTTTTATATTCAACATTTGGAATGAAAAAAATAATTATATTAATAAAATATTATATGAAAACTGCTAAACAAATATTGTAAAACAAATGAAAAATAAATTAATTAGGTTTGAGCCTCAGTCTCACCTTAACCCTCCTCAATCAATTTTATAGGAGACTTTGATAGTTAAAGTTTTTAAAAGAAATTTATTAAATAAGTCAGAAAAATAGGGCATGATTTCAATGCGCAGCTTTTTGTTTAATTTAGACACAAAAATAACTAGCTATATGCACACGGGAAAGGAAATCAATTTAGACCTGCCAACTTTAGTTGACAATTTATAGGATTCCGTATTCACTTGGCAATAAGAAAGAAAAAGTCAAAGATTTCATGCTCTAATAATTTTATTTATTTTAACAAACATGTTGATAATTTAAATATTTTTAATAATTTTATAATATTTACAAAATTTATATTTACCTATGTATGTATATAACGTAAGCTAATGACTATGATGTAAAAAATTATTTTAAATGAATTTAAAACTTAATTATAATATTTTTATTTTTTATGTAAAATTATGGATATGATATTTAGACAATATTTTTTTATAACATTTGAACATTGATTACGTGTCAATCTATGATTGGTCAAAAATTACTCCACAATAATGTTTATGATTATTATTATTGATTATGGAGTAATTTTTGACCAATACACGTAATCAATATTTAAATGTTGTAAAAAAAAATTCGTCTAAATATCATTATCCTAAAATTATTTAAGTAACAATAATGTAAGATGATGACAAGATCAACTGTTAAGGACTTAATTGAAAAAACTACCAAAACTTCTAGATAGTTAATAGATAAAAAGTTAATAAAAAATATACATAAAAATGTGTAAATTTATGAAAAACTTAAAATATAATTAAGCTTGAAAATATTAAACTACTTTTTTGTAATATATTTGGTTTTATAACTATACGTAATTTTGTTTTAATAAAATAAAATACATATTTTTATATTTTTACTTAATTATGATTTTTATAATCTTAGTTAATTTGTTTGATTTGAAATTTCTGTTTCAAATTAAAAAATAAAAGTATTTTTTTACCAAAAAAGAAAACACTTTTAAACTGAAAAAACTGAATATATTGGCAATATTTTTTAAGTAGTAGATTTTTTCAACCGAGATGCTTGTAAGACACTACATAAGCCAACCCAATGCTATTCTTGGAAACAAACCAAAGCAAATTCATTAAGTAAACATTCTTGCATGACAGCAATGGGTTCAATCGAGAATCAAGAAGCCATTGATCTCTTTGAAGGTCAGAATATTTTGTACATGCAGATATTTGGCCACCTTAAACCTTTGTGTCTTAAGTGGGCTGTCCAACTAGGTATTCCAGACATAATACACAACCATGGAAAACCTATTACTCTTTCTCACTTGGTCTCAACCCTTCAAATTCCACCCTCTAAGACTGCTTTTGTCCAGCGGTTAATGCACTTTTTGGCACACAATGAAATCTTTGATATCCACCATAGCCAAGAAGATCATGAAGTAGCTTATGCCCTAACCTCAGCATCCAAACTTCTTGTCAATGGCAGTGGCCATTGTTTATCTCCAATGGTTCGGTTCATCACTGATCCACTTGTCATGAGTAAATACCACCACCTGAGAGAATGGATTTACGGGGAGGACCCCACCACACTCTATGAGACAGCCATAGGGACAAGCTTTTGGGGACTTCTTGACAGAGAACCTAAATACTTGAGTCTCTTCAATGAGGGCATGGCAAGTGATTCCCAAATGGTGGAGTTGGCTCTCAAAAATTGTAATTCAGTTTTTGAGAATCTAGATTCCATGGTGGACGTAGGTGGTGGAACAGGAACCACAGCCAGAATTATCAGCCAGGCATATCCTAAGCTAAAATGTGTTGTGCTTGACCTTCCTAAGGTTATAGCAAACACCACAGGAACCAACAATTTAAGCTTTGTTGGTGGTGACATGTTCAAATCTATCCCTCAAGCTGATGCAATCCTACTGAAGGTACAAATCTGTTTTTGCTTGTTTGATTTAGAAAAGAATGTTGTAAATTTGCAGTCATGATTCTAGACATGTTTCTTAATTTTGCTTTTTCTTTTACTTTCTTTTGCAGTGGGTTTTGCATGATTGGGATGATGAAGATTGCGTTAAGATTTTGAAAAACTGTAGAGGAGCTATTTCGAGCAAAGGAAATAAAGGGAAAGTGATTGTCATAGAAACTGTAATAAATGAAAAGCTTGATTACAAAGATGTGACTCAAACAAAGCTCAGTTGGGATATGACAATGTTGGCCATTAATGGAAAAGAGCGAACTGAAGAAGAATGGAAAAAACTGTTCACTGAAGCAGGATTCAAATACCACAAAATATTTCCTATTTTTGGATTTAGATCTCTCATCGAGGTTTATCCATAGGCACTGTTACGGTGTGTGTATGATAGTAAAACATCACAAGATAATGTCGGAAGTTGAATAATGTAATGATAACACTTTCAGCTTGGTGTGGATCCTATGTTTCTCACCGCTGGGTGGTTAAGCATATTACCTATGAATTTCTTCTTTCCTATTCAACAGAAATAAATTAAAATCCACAATACAACCATGGCCAGCTAGACTAAGTGTAAGGAGTGGAGGACCCATACTAATTGATGTATTTATAGGTCCAATGGCCACTTCAAATACAAGCCCCATTGTGGGACAGAATCAAGCGGTTACTCCAGAAGAAGACCCTGAGAAAATACCAAAAAGATTCCACGCCAGTCAAACTACCTCAAAGATTTTGTGATAACATCTTTCCGTAAAAAGGGGAAAACTGTTAGAAAAAATATATAGCAAATATTCCTAATATTTCTTTTATTTGCAAATATTATGTTACTGCAAGTTTGTTATTGAGTGTATATATAACACTGTTTTGTAGGGAAAAAGGGCAACAAAAAAAATAGAAAGAATTTCCCTCTGCATTCATTCTCTCTTTCTGATATCTTGCTATTCTTCTTTCTCTGTCACGTATAATTGCTATCAATTGGTGCTTTCATTGACCTGACGTCATGGCCACCTCTCCTCATGATGAGCTCATCAAACTTAACATCAAACTTGAACAATTACTCGTCTCCCATGCCAATCTATCCAACACCCTCCAAGACATAGCCAACCGAACAACAATCCTTGAATTCCAGCCGCCCCCAATCCTTCACACTCACCATCCAGACCACTCAAATTTGACCTTCCCACCTTTAATGGCACGAATGCTCTAGGCTGGATTTTCAAGGTCAATCAATTCTTTGATTATCATCAGACCCCTACTGATCAGCGCATCCAGATCTCTTCCTTCTATCTCGAAGAAGCTCTTGCATGGTTCTAGTGGATGTTCAATAATGGGTTGTTGTAATCTTGGGACTCCTACCTCCGCGCATTGGAACTGTGATTCACCCCTTCCAAGTTCGATGACCCCATTGCTTTACTCTGTAAGCTCACCCAAACCACCACCCTTCAATATTACCTTTTGAAATTCGAAACCTTGGCCAACCGCATTTCAGATTACCCACAGAGTTTTTACCTTAGTTGTTTCTTATCGGGTTTGAAGCCCAGTCTCCGTCGTGAGGTCATCGCCCTACAACCATCAGATCTCCCTCATGTCATTACCTTAGCCAAGCTCCACAACGACAAATTTCGCTCATCACCCTTACCTTTTAACCGCTTTGGCCGCCCACAGCCAATTTCCCCACCTCCACAAACACACCTTCTCCTGCCAAACCACTTCCACCACTCCTTCCAACACCTACAACCAAGTTCCCAATTAAAAAGTTAACCAAAGCTGAAATGCAATCTCGCAGAGAAAAGAATCTTTACTTTAATTACGATGAACGCTATACTAGGGGTCATTGTTGCAAACCACAATTTCTATTGCTTACTACCTTCGATGCAGAGGAAGATGATGAGAGTGCGTCCACGGAGGACATCCCTAATTCAGAAGGGATACCTCAAGCGGTAGGTCTTATTTGCCTCCATGCATTTTCGGGTCAATGGTCTCTACGAACATTTCGGGTTACAGGATCTATTCATGGTTATGCAGTGCAAATCTTGATTGATAGTGGAGCAACACAACTTTATTCAGAACAAGGTGGCCCAATTCCTTCATCTGCCCACTCAGCCCACACCAAGCCCATTAAGTGTTATGGTAGGTAATGGTGCATTCTTACCTTGCCCTTCATTATGTCCTAATATAACTCTCACCTTGGATAGTCACGATTTTTCCATCGACTTGTACCCACTGGACCTATCGGGCACTGATGTTGTCTTGGGTGTTCACTGGCTTTCCATGATCAGTCCCTTTGTTATGGATTACAATGGTCCATTTATGCGGTTTACTTGGCACGAGAAGCTAGTTGAGCGAAAAGGGGATTCTGGCCCAAACCCTTTCCCTATAACGGCCCATCAGCTTTGTCGTCGTCATAACACCAACAGGGTTGAAGCGTTATTTCAGTTAACACTTGATCACAATCCTTTTCCCACTCCTTCACTTACAGAGCCTGTAACATCCCGATTTTTTTGAGATATCCGGATTACTAGAAAAATTAAAAACTTTTAAAATCATCATACCATCGTAGAAATCCAATTATATAATACCGAAATTTATAAAATAAACATCGAAATAAAGTAAATCCAATTACATTGTTTCTAAAATTTATAACTCAAGGCTCTAAATAAGTCGAGGTTGTTCCTCACTCTCACGTCGCTATCATGCATCTGGAGCATCTGCTACACCCCCTGCTCCCATATAACCAAGGTTATACAATCATCGCAAGACACACACAACCACAAACACAAACAAATATGGGTAAGCCACCATAACACAACCAATAACAATAAAATAAAATATGTATATGATAAGTAAACACAACTTAACAATAATTCACTATCTATAACGCTATCTACAAACAGAATCATCATGATCATCATTAACATTCTCATTAACTATATCATTACTATACTATCCACATTTATCCTTATCAACATCGTCTCTAAACACAAAGTTACTTCAAACTCCCAACATTACCACGAAGGACATTATTCTATCTCTTGTGCCTAACCCTACCACCTGTAGCTTCCCCATACAGGTTCATAAACATACCACCTGTAGCTTCCCCATACAGGCTCATAAACATACCACCTGTAGCTTCCCCATACAGGTTCATAATCATACTACCTATAGCTTCCCCATATAGGTTCACAAACATACCACCTATAGCTTCCCCATACAAGTTCACAAATATACCACATGTAGCTTCCCCATACAGGTTCACAAACGTACCACATGTAGCTTCCCCATACAGGTTCACAAACATACAACCTGTAGCTTCCTCATACAGGCTCATAGCCATACCACCTGTAGCTTCCTCATACAGGCTCATAATCATACAGTAATTAGTTCAAAATTCAGGATTTACTAGGTACATTATAGACACATCCCTCTCTTCAAGTGTATAACACTAATAAAGTTAACCAAACATGGTCAAACTAAATACTAATCACACCTCCCTTTTCATCACTTACACATCAATATCAAGTCTTAGGTAAAGAAAATATAAATTTCTATAATATTTTAAGAATCACAACTCAATTCAAAATAATATATCATTATTAGTTTAACTAATCATTAAAATCTCACTACTTCTCTTTTTGAAAGTAAATTAATTTCAAATTCCAAAATAGTTATTTTTAATTAATTTGATTTCCAATAAATTAATTTCCTTCTTACTCCATATTAATTTCTATTTTCCAGTAATTATTTTGATTCCAATTAATTACTAAACAATAAATTTCTCCTTATAATAATAATAATAATAATAATAATTAATATTATTATAATCTTCTTCTCTCTCTTTACAATTTAACTTTATTAGTTAATATCAAATAATCACGAACTCTACACACCCCACACTAAGACCAAATAAACATTATTGTTGCAGTTTAATAATGGTTTAATCATTTAAATTGTCCCTGTTTATGTTGGGTTTTCTCAATTAGGTTCCAGTATTTTAAAACGTCTCAATTTAGTCCCTGTTTTTGCAAAATTGAATCAATTAAGGGCTTCCCGTTAACTTTGATGGACGGCGTTAAAATTGGGTGTGCGTGGCATCCAGGGTTGGTTGAGGTGGCAGTGTATCCTGAGGTGAGTTGGCTTCAATAAATTTTTTAATTAAATTTCATTGCAAATAATAAAACTTGCACACAAAACACAACGTTTTATTAAGTAAATTCTGCCAAAATCAAAACGTGCGTTTTGATTGTACAACATTTCAGAAGAAAGTGGAAATTGGGGAAATTGGGGGAAATCTGGAACTCAGAAAGGATGTAAAACCCTAAATTGGAAGAGGAGAATAGGTGTGTTTGACGAAAGCGAGGTTGGTGTTGGTGGAGCTTGTCGAAGTTGTGCAGCTTTGTGCTTGACGAAGATGATTTAATCACCCTAAATTGTTTTTGTGCAGGTTGTTGCTGAACGCGAAGTTGTTCGAAGATGATGTCGAAGGACCATTCTTGTTGTTCGTCGAGCTGCAATGTGTGGTGGAAGGAGAATCCTAATCTTTGTTCACCCATTTGCCACTGTGGAGAGAGATGTGTGTTGAGAACTGCTAAAACTATCAAGAATCGTGGGAAGAAATTTTGGGGATGCTCGAAGTATAAGGTATATTCATTTCAGCTAAAACTATCAAGAATCGTGGTTTATGAGAGTACCTTTACATTTGTGTGTTTACAGATTGGTGTTGAAGATGGGGGTTGCAACTTCTTTAAATGGTGCAGTGATGTTGCGGAACAGGAAATGGAGGCGTGCTTGAAGAGTGAAGGAATGAAATAAAGTATGTTGAACTGTGAAGAGTTGAATAGTTATAGGAAAATTTTACTTAAGTTAGAGAAGTGTGTGTTTACTGTTGAAAAGTGGATGAAGTTGTTGATAATTTTGGTTGGTGTTTTATGTGTAACGAACATAGTTTTAGTTTCAATGATGACAAGACTGGGATAATCTGTTGTATCTCTGTTGTACCTTGATTCCATTTTAATGAAGATGAGAGTTGTTTTGAAGAATGGGATAATTCATGTAGAAGTGTTTCAAACTCACAAGTAATAGTTCAAGCAACTTTAATTTATGATTTTGAGTGTGTTTAAACTCTGAAATTATTTAATTTCTCATAACAGCTCAAAATCGTCATTCCACTTTCATTTTTGCTCAAAAAGTGATGGTTTCAAAGGCAAATCTGTGTATAAGCAAATGTAAAATCAAAGTAAACTTCAAATGTTCCATGATACAATGAATCAAAATTCATGAAAATGTTTGTACAAGGAAACAAAGCCAAGTGTGGCTGCAGGTTTCAGCTATGTTGGAATGCCAAAATGAGTTGGTTTGCTGCTGAAACAGCCAAGCAAACAACCACAAAACAGTTAGCTAAGAATGTTCACTGCACCAGATTTTAGTGTGCTAAACCAGACTGCACTGTGACATTTCAGCAAACAGGTTGTGTGCAGAATTTCCAAACAATGTAAAGCAAGAAATTAAAGGCTTGCAATGAGAGGTGGCACACAAAATGAACTTAGAAGAGGCTCTAGAATGGATTTAAAACACAAAAAACATATATGAGGTGCAACTATAGTCAATTCGAAGCCAAACTTGAAATAGGCAAAAGTGTTTGATGAATTGCCTAAGAGAGTTGTTGTCAAATGTGCATCAGATTTTGAAATTTTTTGTTTGGCACTGGTTCACACAGCTTCTTGCAATTCAATCTTTTGTTAATTTGAGTTGTGCACTTATGTTTTAAGCACTTGAACCAAGCTTTTGCTACCAAATTTTGATTAAATGTGATGCAGCAATCATAGCAAGCAAGCAATATAAAAATTCTGCACTTTTACCACAAAAAGTGATGAAAAAGTCATGGTTTGAATGGCTATTTTGCACGGACACGTTTAAAAATTTAATGTGATGGTTTGAGCAACTTTGTATGCATATTTTGAAGGTGTGTAAACACTCAAATAGCCAAGAAACACACTGTAGCAGAAATTGGCTAGTTCACTTCTAAATTAAAACAAATTTGATGGTTTAGGAAGTGATTTTGCACATTGACTTAAAATGGACCAAATGAACAGTGCATACATGTTGCAAATGACCAAATACACTTGCAGAAATGTTAAAATTGCACTGAAACAACTAAATGCATCAAATCACCGTAGTTGTAACCAATTATGCGGGAAAAGTGGATAAAACTACACTTTAAAATGAAAAGTCAATGAATTGGAGTGGTCAACTTGGATGGTAGTGTGCCTAAGGTTCAATTGAGGTTTCTAGCAAGTTTATATCATGTAATGAGACATGTTTAAATGCTGAAACAGCAAAGACAGTGAACATCTGATAAAGTCACTGGTTCACTTGCAATTTTCAACCAAATTGAATAGTTCAAATGGTGAATTCGTATGAACCAAAAAATATTTCATCAATTGAGGCTTCAATCAAACTTATTTCATCAAAAGGAACTTAAGATAGGGTATAAAAGCAAGAAAAGACTCAAAACATTGATTCAATCAAACAGCAACCAAAGTATATTGTAGTAGCAAAATGAGTGGCAAAATTGGTGGTTTCATTGATGATAATGAGTGGCAGTGGTTTAAATGATCAATTGATAGCTAAAGCAAGTTTATATGATCATAATAGATGTGTGCAAGCACTCAAACAACAAAGAAAAGTGCCATAGCAAAATATGACAATTCCACTTCCTAAATTAAAGCAATGCTACGGGTTTAAGATGTGATTTGGTGAAATGGTGCAAAAGTGACCAAATGAACAGTAAAAAGCAACTATAATGCACCAAATATAGGTGTAGAAACAATCAAACTATGCCAAAATCCACTGAATCACAATTTGACTAGTTGAGTTCCAAGTTTCAACCAAAAGTGGCAAGTCAAACTATGATTTGGCAGATTTAATGAGGATTGGCTAAAAAAACAGCTGAAACAAGTTTCAAATGGTTAAATACACTTGCACCAACAGTTACAATGCACAAAAATTCAGTAAAACTCGAAATGATATGTGGAGTTGCCAATTATGCAGCAAAATTGGCTAGAAATCTGCATCAGAATTTGAAAAATTGCATAGAATCAGTAATATGCACAATTGGATTGCTCTTTTCCATATTCAGTGGTGAATACTGAATTCCAGTGATAGAAACATGAATAACATCATCAATTAAGCTTGTCCAATGCTTGAGAAGCAAAGAAACTTGACAAATACCGAATGCATCAACATTAATCATTAAAAGTTGGCATACAAAATACATCTGTCCAAAAGGAAGTTTCCACTAACAAAATACAATTTGTCATCCAACAAAGGCTCCAACCTACTCTCTAACTCAGAACCACCACCTACACAGTACCACAACTGCTTAAACCCATCATAACCTAGACCTTTGACTACACTCACTACAATGAAATAACTCCACATGTCAGGGTCAAAGGAATAAGTTATACTCTCCCCCTCATACGTAAGTTTCCCTTCTTTTATAAACTTTCCACCGTGGTGGATAACAACTTCGAAATTGCCCTCCATGTCATACAAAACTAAGTTATATTTAACCTAAAAAGCAATAAAAAAAGCGAGGACAACAACATTTAGTAACATGCAAACCACAACCGAGAGAAAAAGACAATACAACAACACTTTAATATGCCATCTAGGGGACCACATTGCACTCAAAAACGAAACAAGATATACTATGCTATGCAACACAATTTAATATTGGGGGACCACATTCCACTGAAAAACGAAACACACTTTACTAACCTCAACGCCTAACCTCGAACTTTCGCCCACTGCTGACCAAGTGATCCACTGCCTCAACCTTCCTGATTTCACCGATTTCAAACCGACAAATCAATCCAAAATCTTTACGATCCGTACTTGATCACCACGTATAGCAAATTTTGCAGTAAACACTCAATTTCTTTGCTCACTACAAACCCTATTTTCCCAAAATCCCCAATTTCGCACAAAGACAAAAAATTAACTTTCTTTTGAAAACTTCTACAATTAAAACGCACGTTTTCATTTTCCAGAGTAGAATTAATAAAACGTTGCGTTTTATTACCACGTTTTAAATATTTGCAATGAAATTTTATTAAAAAATATATTAAAGGCAACTCACCTCAGAACACAGTGCCACCTCAGCAAACCCTGGATGCCACATACACCCAATTTTAACGTCGTCCATCAAAGTTAACGAGAAGCCCTTAATTGATTCAATTTTGCAAAAACAGGGACTAAATTGAGACGTTTTAAAATACTGGGACCTAATTGAGAAAACCCAACATAAACAGGGACAATTTAAATGATTAAACCTTTAATAATTTATTTTTATTCAACTTTGGGCCTGCGGCCCAATTAGGTCCCCACTGTATCAACAGAATCACTCCCGGCCCAAAGAAGAATTTCGCTGTTTCAGGATGGTCAATCAACACAACACCCCTTGGCCAAGCCAAGTCTACAACTAGTCATCGCGACCTCCATGGTTGCACCACTTGTGCAACTCCGACAACCTCCACGAAACACAAAACTCGCACGCATCACAGAAATCGCAAGCATAGTACCCAAAAGAATTTTTCCCAATTCAAAACCCTAACCCTAAAATTATCGAAACCAAGACCTGTACCGTGAGACAAAAACCCAACAATTTCCATAAATCAAACCCTTGCGTCGTGAACTCGTCGGAGGCAAGACAACCACGCCATTAACCGCAAAACCTAGTCTTCTTCCCCATGAAAACGAGAGCGAACAATAAACTTTACATCACACTATCGATCTGTCATCGCTGCGCCATTGCCGCACTATAGCTGTCTTTCCCTAAGGCTGGCTTGTCCGCGAGAATGCAGATGGAAAAGAAGCTCAAAGCTTCTGGTTAGGATGTGTATGAAGAGGAACCCAATTTTCTGCTTAGGGTTCACTTTCACTGGAAAGAGCAGAAAACTTAGAAAAGTTTTCTCATTGGGTAATTGGGAGAAGAAAAGAAACATCTGATGCAAATGCTTCAGAAGACGAAATACTAATTATGGCTTAAACCTAATTAAATATTTTGGCAATTAAAGTTACCTATCAACCTGTTACCAAATATATATTTTTGTTTTCTTCTTTTGGAATTGAAAATGAAAGTAAATATAGACACAGAAACCGAGGCTTGACAATTAATTCCCACCATCTTCTCTTTCCATAATATTTTAATGTTTCCCATTTAAACAATGTCATCACCAGCTGCTTATTAACATATATGAATATAGAGTAATAATATTCATGATACACTTTTACAGTCATTTGACACATAATATAAGAGTAAAATGGTCGAAAAAGTATAAAGTTTTGTAGTTTTTGAAGAAAGAAGAGAGTAAAAAGTAAGTAAGGATAGTGTCAAATGAATGTAAAAAATTTAGGTGTGTCAAAGAATCATTTCTTATGTATATAATATGAAACCAAAAGATTCATTGTAGAATGCACGAGAAAATCATTATAATATGTGCACAGAAAACGAAAATCATTCAAAGAATGACAAACACATAGATAAAAAACAAAAATAGCTTTTCATCATCATAAAAGATACTTAAGAAAATTTTCACATTCATCATACAATAAAGAAAAGTAAGCTTCACATACCTTAACTAATTAAGAGAATAAGCTTTCACCCTTTCTTCTACAGATTCTCCTTCCCTTCAATCTCTTTGTCTAATGCTTTCTTTTTCCTTTTCTCACAAAAAGTAACGTACCACTTTTTTTACCTTTTCCTTTCTTTTTAAATAAAACTTAAAGTAACTGCTCTTCCTAAAATCTTTCAACCACTATTTTAAAAACATAACTGTTATATCTATTATTTTCTTTTTATGCTTATTTTATTTAATGTAAGTCTCTTGCCCTCAACAAAAAGAAATAAAATAAAATAAAATGAAATCTCAATAAAATAAGATTTCTCCTAAACCTCTCTCCCTAGGATTTGAACTCATAACCAGTCAACACCTCAAAGAGTTTTCACCCATCGAGCTACACAACACTTTTTATAATAACATGCAACTTTCATTAAAATTTATTCAAGCCTCAGTATATTATTACTCATAAGTCTTATTTTCTCGGGTCTTACAGAGCCTACATCCCCATCTAAAATCATACCTTCCACTACCGAACCACTTCTTCAATCCCTTCTCTCCCAATACTCGACCATCTTCTCTACCCCCTTGCCCCTCCCCCACCACGCACCACAGACCATGCAATCACCTTAGCCCCAAACACTCCTCCCATAACCGTACGACCCTACCAATACCTACACTTCCAAAAACAAGAAATAGAAAATCAGGTACAGAAGATGCTTGACTCCAGATTCATTAAGCTAAGCAATAGTCCTTACTCTTCTCCAGTGCTGCTCGTCAAAAAGAAAGATGGCACGTGACGATTTTGCGTTAACTATAGGGCTCTCAACGCTGCCACCATCAAGGATAAATTTCCAATCCCCACTGTTGATGAGCTTCTGGACGAACTTGGTCATGCCTCGTGGTTATCCAAGCTTGACCTTTTTTTAGGATTTCACCAAATCCTCATGGTCCCTGCCGACACAGAGAAAACCGCATTCAGGACTTATAATGGCCATTTCAAATTTTGCGTCATGCCATTCAGTTTGTGTAATGCCCTTTCAACTTTCCAAGCTACCATGAATGATCTGTTTAGACCCCATTTACGGCGCTTCATTATTGTCTTTTTCGATGACATCTTGGTCTATAGCTCCACACTGACAGATCATGTACATCACTTGAAAACCACCTTTAAATTGCTTCTCCCTAATTGTTTTCGGTTGAAAGGTAGCAAATGCACCATCGACACTCAATCTATTCAGTACCTCGGTCATGTGGTATTTGACAGAGGCGTTCAACCAAACCCTGCTAAATTGGCTGCAGTCAGCAATTAGCCCACCCTCAACACAGTCAAGTCCCTTCGAGGTTTTTTAGGATTAACAGGGTTCTACCAAAAATTCGTAGCAGGTTACACCTCTATTTCTCAACCTCTCACCGATCTCCTCAAGAAGGACAATTTTATGTGGAACGAAAATGCCCAAGCTGCATTCACCATCCTCAAAAACAAGTTACTGGCTTCCCCTGTCCTGGTTCTTCCTAAGTTTGACTCAATGTTCATTATTCAAACAGATGCTTCACGTATTGGAATAGAGGCAGTCCTTTCGCAAAAAAGCCACCCAATTGCGTATTTCACTAAGCAATTTTGTCATAAGCTACGCAACTCTTCCACTTACATTCGGGAATTGTGCGCCATCACTTCTATTGTTCAAAATTGGCGTCAATACTTCTTAGGGTGTCGTTTTGTGATTCAAATTGGTCAAAGATCTATCAAGGAACTTTTATCTCAAACAGTTCTCAAACTTGAACAACAAAATTATCTCTTTAAGTTGTTGGGTTTCGACTTTGAGATACAGTATCGACCAGACAAGACCAACACTCCAGCCGATGCTCTTTCACGAATTGAGGACCCAAATCAACCTCTTTCCACGTCCCTTTTAGTATTGACAATTCCACAATTGGACTTCTTGCATGACCTCAAGTCCTCCTTACAACATGATCTGCCTTTGTCACTCTCAAAGACAAGATCATCACTGCCCCACATGACTATCCTTATTATTCGATCCAGGAGGGCCTCATTCTCTTCAAGGATAAGATTTGGCTGTCGTCCACATGTTCCTACATATCATTGCTCCTCCATGAATTTCATTGCACTCCTTTAGCAGGCCACATGGGCATCTCCCGTACATTAAGCAAGATTTTATCCTCCTTTTATTGGCACGACATTCGCAAAGATGTCAAGCAATTTGTCGAGCAATGCACAATTTGTCAACAGACAAAGTTTCCTACTCAACCTCCTACGGGTTTGCTCCAACTGATTCCTCCTCCATCACACTGCTGGGAGGATTTGTCACTTGACTTCATCATTGGCCTTCCTCCTTATAAGAATTTCACTACGATTCTCGTGGTTGTGGATAGATTTTCAAAAGGGGCTCACTTCGGTATGCTTCCCAAGTCCTTCACTACTACAAACGTAGCCCAATTATTTGTTGACATAGTCTGTAAACGTCATGGATTACCTCGCAGCCTTATCTCCGACAGTGACCTGATATTCTTGAGCCAATTTTGGAGAGATCTTTTCAGACTTAGTGACACCAAGCTGCGAATGTCCACCGCATACCACCCCCAATCTGATGGGCAGACAGAGGTGACTAA
The DNA here is from genome assembly GCA_036885675.1 of Vigna mungo. NCBI lineage: Eukaryota > Viridiplantae > Streptophyta > Magnoliopsida > Fabales > Fabaceae > Vigna > Vigna mungo. The sequence continues at coordinate 38,043,165 of CP144692.1, read as the reverse complement.
CAAGGTATTGCAACAGTATCTTCGATCATTTGTGCATCACAAGCCTTCCCTTGTAAATTTCTCTCTCGGGCTGAATGGAGTTTCAATACCTCCGTTAATGTTTCCACTGGTTTCACTCCTTTTGAAGTGATGTTCGGTCGCAAACCTCCTCTAATCCCTCCCTTGCTTTCTGAAGACACAACCAATGCAGCTGCTCAATCCGAGCTATCCACTCGCACTTCCATACTTCAGACATTAGCTGCTAAACTCAAAAAAGCCCAGTTACAAATGAAGAATTGGGCAAATAAACATCGCAGGGATTTACTGATAACTTTTTGGCAAGTATAACAAATCGTTACAAGTAATAGAGTGATAAAGTCCAGTATCGTTCTCCCAAGGGACTTGTGCAACACATGACAATTCTTCCTTTTATAACTAAATTAGACATTAAAATACACAAAACAATACAAGAAATTATTTTTGGTATTTTATAAAACAGTTGGTGTGCCAGGAATTGGTCTTTGACTAACATTACAGTAACATCCTGGATAAAATACGTTCTCTGTTCAAGCATTCACAAAAACGTATCTTGGTTTAATTCCTTAAAGCAAGTTCTAAAATTATCCATTAAATTATTAATTCCTTAATTAATTCAACAAATAATTTTGCATTAAAATCAGATGTGTAGAATGACCAAAAGTATAGAAGCTATTCCTAGCGTAGTCACTTTTAGTTTCTTTTCTTACGTTTCTGGTTCTAAAAATACTTCCCAGTACAAAAGAACCTTTAAAAAGAATTATACTTTCGTATAATCTAAAGCAAGTCAAGAAAAGAACAAGAACAGAGACATATATTGCACATAAAATTTACATTAATGTATAGTCATACAACCAATTCCTATGAACAGAAAGACTGGCCTCTCCTAGACATATAAAACATACTCTTTACAGCAATTCCTTGCAGAAAGTGAAGTCTTGATGTCTTGAAGGGTCTCCTGACGATCTTCTCCAGTTCTCCAGAGCGTTTTTCTATTTTTCGTGTCAGGATCTCCTTTCTGTCTCCCGGTCATGTCTTTTAATGAGTCACTTAACTTCCTTAATTCGCTCAGCGCACAAATATGTTCGCTATGCAAATTAATTTAAAATTTAAGTGACTTAACTGCCATTATTCGCTGAGCGAAACTAGTCGCTAGGCGAATTTCCAAAATTTTGCCCTTTAATTTTATAATTCGCTCAGCGAAACTAGTCGCTAGGCGAATTAAATTTTCTGGCTCTGCGAATTTACACTTCCGTTCTGCAAGAATTGGCTGACAACTTCCCATTTTTACATCTTTTCCTGAACAATAAATTACGAAACAATCTATGAACTAATTACAACTTTTCACTGAGTAAAAACATGAATAATTAAAAATTTGAGATTATTTATAAGTGTAAAAATAACTCATTTTCACACTTATCATTTACACTTTGCAGTAGGTTATTTGGGTGTATCTCCGACTAAGACCTCGTCGGCAATCAACAGTTACTGGTGCAGCCACTACAAAGCTTATGAAACATTTTTTTGGTCCCTTCCAAATTACCAAGAAGATTGGTGAAGTTACATATGAAGTAGACCTATCACCTTCTGCCAAAATTCACAGCGTATTCCATGTGAGTCTCCTCCGTCCTCACAAGGGGCTACTACCATCATCTCCTTTATCCCGTCCACCTAACATTGAGGATAATCAACCAATTCCGGAACCAGTCACAATTGTGGATTGGAAGAGCTATACTGATTTCCCTACACTCGATATTCAAGTATTGATCCAATGAAAGGGCTTGCCATTGGAAGCAGCAAGTTGGGAATCTTAGTCTTAGGTCCAACAACAATTTCACCTTGAAGACAAGGTGCTTCTTGATCAGGGAAGAGATGTAAGGAGTGTAGGACCCATACTAATTGATGCACCTATAGGCCCAATGGCCACTTTAAATACAAGCCCCATTGCAGGACAGAATCAAGCGGTTGCTCCAGAAGAAGACCGTGAGGAAAATACCAAAAGGATTCAACGCCAGCCAAACTACCTCAAAGATTTTGTGATAACATCTTCCCGTAAAAAGGGGAAAACTGTTAGAAAGAATATATAGCAAATATTCTTAATATTTCTTTTATTTGCAAATAATATGTTACTGTAAGTTTGTCATTGAGTGCATATATAACACTGTTTTGTAGGGAAAAAGGACAACAAAGAAAATAGAAAGAATTTTCCTCTACATTCATTCTCTCTTTTTGATATCCTGCTATTCTTCTTTCTGTCACGCACAGTTGCTATCACTAAGCTTATGATATAAACATATGCCTCTATCAGTCCTTTGTCGCAAAGAATGGATTCTCTGTTAAAATAATAACTCGTGACCATAATTAATAAGAATAAAGGACAAATTTGTAGTGAGTACAAAGCATGGTGAGATGTTTAAAGATAAGAGCACGAACAATATACTGTATGTATTTTTTATGTTTTAACGTGGATCGAACCGCATGCTCGTAGGCTAATAGTTAAACACACTGAACCAAAGAAACTAACCTGCATATTTTATATCGAACGAACCAACTCAACTTATCTTTTGCGAGTTGAATATGAGACGGGTCAAAACAAGGTGAGCCAATCCCTTATCCCTGTATTAAAAATAACTCATTTATATTGACTTTTAATTACTTTTGTAAAACAATAATATTTTGGAATGTTCTGTTTTCTATTGAAGAATTGTCTCATAATGTATACAAAAATGTAATTATCTAAATCCCACATAACACTCCTAGAATCCCCCTATCACATCTCCTACTTTCCCATGACAGTACAGTCAAATATATTCTTTCCAAATTAGCCAACTTAATCTTTGCTTATCTGATTGGAAACATACAGGGATAAATATAGCAATAATATATACCACATATTGTTATTACCCCCCCTCAAGTAGGTGCATGCAAGTTTTGGATGCCCAACTTGCTTAACAAGAACAAGAATTGCTTTGTTCCAAGAGCTTTGGTGAATATATCGGCAAACTGAGTCCGACTAGGGACATAAGAGAGCTGAACATTATTCTTAAGAACCTCATCACGAATAAAGTGGCAATCAACTTCAATGTGTTTTGTTCGTTCATGGAAAACGGGGTTCTTAGCTATATGAAGAGCGGATTGGCTGTCACAATGGATATGAATTGGGTGAGGGTGAGACACACCAAGATTAGATAAAATGTCTTTCAGCCACTTCAATTCACATATGGTGTTGGCCATGGAACGATATTTCACTTCGGCAGATGATCGGGAGACTGTGTGTTGCTTTTTGGTCTTCCATGAAATAGGTGAGCGACCAAGAGAGATGAACCATCCTGTAACAGATTTGCGAGTGAGTGGACAACCGGCCCAATCTGAGTCACACCACCCATACAAATTCAAATCACTATCACTACGCAAAAGAATGCCTTGTCTGGGGTTCCCTTTTAAGTAACGAACCACACGCAATGCAGCATGTCAATGATCTTCTCGAGGTTGTTGCATGAATTGAGACAAAGTGTGAACACTGTAGGAAAGCTCAGGTCTAATGAAACACAAGTAGATGAGGCGCCCAACAAGACGTCGATAACGAGCAGGATCAGACAACAAAGGGCCTTCAGCCAACGCTAAGCGATGATTTTCTTCAAGAGGTAGAGGAGTTGGTTTGGCTCCAAGCAAACCTGCCTCAAGGATAATATCTAATGCGTATTTTCTTTGACACAAGTAAATTCCTGTGGTTGAACGAGCAACTTCCACTCCAAGAAAATATTTCAGTCTCCCCAAATCTTTCATATGAAAACATGTATGAAGATAAAGTTTAAATCGGTGAATAGCTTCAAAATCATCACCTGAAATAATAAGGTCATCCACATAAACGAGAACAACAATATTTATAGTGGCAGTCCGCAAAGTGAATAGGGAATAATCTGAACAAGACTTCCGAAACCCATACTTCTTCAAAGCAGCAGAGAGCTTAGAAAACCAACATCTTGGTGCTTGCCGTAAACCATAAAGCGATTTATGAAGTTTGCATACCATTCCTTCTTGTTCCACCATAAAGTCGGGGGGCAATTTCATGTACACATCTTCTTGAAGCTCACCATGTAGGAAAGCATTGTGAACATCCATTTGGTGAAGTTCCCATGCTTTAGCAGCAGCTACAGCCAATACTATACGTACAGTAACCATTTTTGCCACTGGGGCAAAAGTTTTAGTGTAGTTTATCCCTTCAACTTGGTAATTTCCCAAAATGACTAGCCTTGCTTTGAACCTCTCAACGGTACCATCTGAGTGATACTTGATTTTGTAAATCCACTTGCAACCCAAAGCTTTCTTCCCTGGAGGTAAGGTGCTTAAGGTCCATGTGCCATTATTTTGAAGAGCTTGAAGCTCATTGGCCATGGCTGCTTGCCATCGTGAATCTTGTACAGCTTATGAAAAATGCCTAGGTTCTCAATCCACATTTATTGCTGCAAGGAACTGACGATGTTGACAGGAAAATCTATCACAATTAACATAATGAGCTATAGGATAACACGCACCTGAATGATGTGATGTAATGGAGGAACGAACAGATGGGCTCAACTTGATCATGGTGTTTGTCACATAATCACGTAACTTCACAGAAGATTGCTTGATCCTATGACCTCTTCCAAGTTGTGAAGAAGAAGCGATATTGCTTTCCCGTTCATTGTTACCGTCGGACGTTGCATTTGTGCAATTTTGTGTTTCAAGAACAGGTTCAAGGCACTGGGTTTCATCATGCACTGCACTAGTACCTCCCCTAACATCAATATTTGTGTCGTCATCTTAGAGATATTCTTCTCCCGGGAAAGGAGCATTGACGGGCACTTGAGTAAGAGATGTGATGATTGCTTCTTCAAAAGGAAATGTTGTTTCAACAAATTTGACATCTCGGGAGACAAAGAATGCCTCTTTCTCTAAGTCAAATAATTTCCATCCCTTTTGTCCATAAGGGTAGGCGACGAATATACATTTACGACTTTTACTATCAAATTTATCTCCCTTTCTATCTTGATTGTGTGCGTAGAAAAGCGAGCCAAACACTCTTAAGTGGTCATAAGAAGGAGATTTTCCATGGATAAGCTCATATGGTGTTTTACCACCAAGAGTGGGGGATGGGGTCAGATTAATCAAATACCCAGCAGTCAGGATACATTCACCCCAAAACCGAATCGGAAGTCTCCCTTGAAATCGCAACACCCTTGCTATATTCAAAATATGTCTATGTTTCCGCTCTACTCTTTCGTTCTGTTGCGGTGTGTCAGCACATGATTTTTGATGAATAATCCCATGATCAAGGAAATATCTTTTTAAACAAGTGAATTCAGTTCCATTATCGCTTCTGACCACTTTAACACGCTTTTCAAATTGTCGTTCAATTAGAGCAAAGAAGTTTATCATAGATTGAGATACTTCCCTTTTGTCTTTCAATAAGTATATCCAAACACCGCGAGAATAATCATCCACTAATGTTAAAAAATAGGATGCACCACAAGATGAAGGTGTTCTATAAGGACCCCACAAATCACAATGTATTAAATCAAAAATGGTTGTTGCACGAAAAGTACTTAAGGGAAACTTGTCTTTTGTTTGCTTTGCTCTTTCACAAACTTCACAAACCTTATTGAAACACTCTCTCCTACTACTACTGGCATTAGGAATCAACTGGACAACTTTAAAAGAAGGATGCCCCATTCTTTTATGCCAAAGATCAAGGTGATTATGTGTATGAGTCTGATAAACAGTGGCATGTTGAACACCATGATACAAATAAAGCCCATCCTTTCGCTCACCCGCTCCAATCAACATCTTCGAAGTGTTTTCAGTAAAATGCACAACACATTTTGTTTGGTCTATCATTTGCGACACAGAAATAAGATTGCATTGTAATTTTGGCACATAAAGAACATTCTCAAGTTTAAGACCACCATCGAGAATCACTGTCCCTTCTTTGGTGGCAATAACTTGTTCTCCATCAGGCAATCCCATTGGGCAACCTTGTATTGTTCTCTTTTCAGAAAAATTCTTCAAATTCCCTGTCATATGGTTAGAAGCACCAGTGTCTATTATCCATAAATCATTGGAATGCTTACCGGTCATTTTCTCATTCTCACACGTCTTACGGTTATTCAACATCTCAACCAAAGTCTGCCATTGTTCGTTGCTCAAACTTGGCAACTCCGATTTCCCAGGTTCTGGGTCACACCTAGTCACATGGTTGCCAACAACGTGTGTTGCGTTAGCTCGGGCCACGCCTCCTTTGCCACGTCCTGTTGAAATCCCATTTCTGTGCTGATTTTTGTTATTAGTTCCGCCTTCGTTTCGTGGGCAATCACTCCACCACTCAGGATATCTGATGACTTGGAAACAGTTCTTTGCATCATGTCCTGCTTTTCCACAATAAGAACACACCATCGATTTGTCTTTTGTGTCTGTTCTTACTTTTGCTTTGTATCTTGCTTGTACCGCAAGACCCATGACTGCTCCTCTTTCTTCCTTCGATCTATTGATTGTTTTCACCCTTTCTTCTTGCACTAGAATGACGTACACCCGATTTAACGATGGTAGAGGGTCGCCAACTAGAACGTTAGAGCACACCGTACCATAGCTTGCATCATCCAAGCCCATCAAAAATTGGTGAACCCTCTCTTCTTCTCTTCGTTTTTCAAGTTTAGATGCAATATCACATTTGCATCCTCCACATAAACACCTTGGAATCTGCTCATAGTTTGCGAGTTCGTCCCAGAGTGTTTTTAATTTCTCGTAGTAGGAAACCATTGTCATCCCTTGTTGCTTGCAATCTGCTAATTCCGCCTTTAACTGCTGGATCCTCGGACCGTTTACTACCGAAAAATGATCTTTGATGTCCTCCCATACCTCCTTTGCAGTTTCTGCATATGTCATGGTTGAACGCAAGGTAGGTTCAATGGTATTCATTATCCATGACACCAGCATGGATTGAACAGTCCACCAATCTTCTATTTCCGATGTGCCATCGCCAGGTTGTTGATGAGTTCCATCAAGGAAACCTTATTTTCTACGGGCACGCAACGAAATTTTCATTGCTCGGGCCCATTCTTCATAATTTTCTCCCTGCAACTGTACTTGTGTGATCACGTTACCCGGGTTGTCATTTGAGTTTAAATCGTATGGAGATGTAGGTTTCTTGGAACCACCGGTCTGAGGTTTTACGGTTTCCGTCATGTGGCTCTAGATACCATGTAAAACACTGATATTTTGGAATGTTCTGTTTTCTATTGAAGAATTGTCTCATAATATATACAAAAATGTAATTATCTAAATCCCACATAACACTCCTAGAATCCCCCTATCACATCTACTTTCCCATGACAGTACAATCAAATATATACTTTCCAAATTAACCAACTTAATCTTTGCTGATCTGATTGGAAACATACAGGGATAAATATAGCAATAATATATACCACATATTGTTATTAACTTTAAACATTAATTTTATTTAATTCTTTAAATATTAATTTTTATTTAATTTGATTTTCTTATAAATTTTGGATTTCAAATAGTTTTTTTTTTTAATTTTCTTGAGTCCATATTATATTAAAGCAACTGTTTTATTTAATTTTGATTGTATACAATAAGTTCCCTTCATTAATGGAATATTATGTAGTCATTAAAGGTTAAACAAAATTATTCAAATAGATGTGTAATAGGTACCTCGTTTATTTTGCAATAATGAACAAATATAAAATTTTATTTTCTAAAAGTTAAATAATTATTTGAAACGGTTAAATAAAATTAAAGTCATAGTCATTAATTGACTTAAGTCTGTATTAAATTTTCAATGTAGCCATCAATCTTAAATATTTTCTAAAAAATAAAAGCAACCAAAATTGTAACTAAACTTTCAGTTGCATATATTAATTACACTCAACATTGATCATTATAGTAGTGTAGTACCAAAAAAAATAAAGTAGCTATATATAAACACCTTGTTTATTCCAATAAACAAACGAGAAATTAAAAGTTAATAAATATGAAAAATGATAAATGGTAAACAAATTAAACTTTTTGTAAAATCCTGAAAAGACTATATAGAAAGATCTTAATTATATTTCGTGACATAATGAATTATATCATGATACTTTAATAATGTTTATATATTTTTTGTTATAATGGTATAAATAGGTATAAAATAAATAATAATAGCTATATTAAAAATAGATAAATAAATAAATTTTATTCTTATAATTTAAATAACTTTATTTTTACTTTTTAAAGTTTTTTGATATATAATAAAAGGCATAAACTCATATTAGTTACTTTGTTTTTATAAAACGGAGTAGTACCTCTGGTTTTTAATTTTTGAATCAGTTTAAATTCAAAACTTAAAAAAATAAATAAATAAAGTGCCTAGATATTCTACAACTAAATGCATCCAAACAAATTAAAAGTAATGGCTCTTTCTTCCTGTACTTTTTTTTTTCTTGAACCCGCCATATAAGACCTATAAATTCCAAATTATTTTTTCATTCAAACTATAATAGATAAAACTATTTCTGCATCTCTTTCTTTTTTCAATTCTGCAATTGTACAATTGAAAAACTACTTTTGAGATGTATATTCTAAAATGTATTAAAAATATATATTTAAAATTGCGTAATCCACAGACAATATTAGATTTCTTCAATTAATTCTATATTTAATCCCTTAAAAATAAAATAGATAAATAATCTATAACTTGTAAAATACAATCTCTAAAATATCATATCTAATTGGAAACTTGCAATGGTGATAGGCATAAGCAAAACAAATTAAAAATAATAAAAAATTGTTAACAATTGCGTCATCACAAATTTAAAGATTTGAATCAATCACAAATTTCAAAACAAATATTTATATAGGTCAAAAAATTTATATATTTATTTAGTCTCGTTAAATATTTATTTATTATTTACTTTATAACGTTTCATAATAAAAGTCTGAATCAAATATTTTAGATAATGTAAAACTCTGTTTTTTTAAATAGAAAAACAAAGCCTTTTTAGAACAAAAATTGTTATTTGTAGAAAACTCTGAAATAAACATTCTCAAAACAAATGTCTTCTTACAACCTTTTTTAGGGTTAAATATATTTTTAGTCCCTGAAGTTTCAGTGATTTTTTGTTTTAGTCCCTGCATGAAACATTGATGGCGTTTAGTCCTCTTAGTATGGAAACATGTATGTTTAGTCACTAATTTTGGACGACGTCAAGTTTTTGCTTAAGTGTCTCACGGTCGTGTCACCTATTCACTCTTCCACGTAGAATTTATTTTAATTTGGAATGAAATTAAGTATTTTAGCACGTGTTTTGGTGCTTAAAATGTGATTTATAAGAAAACGAACTCACCAAAACACGTGTTTTAATTTGGAATAAGATTTTTCTGAACAAAATTATGAAGTAATGATCTGAATCTGATACCTTATTAAAATAGTATATAGTAGGCATGACTTAGGGCATTTTTTTCCTGATTCGTATTTAATACAAAACATAAAGAAAATAAAATAGTGCAAATTCAATATATAGTAGGTGGCAAATGTTGTTTAAAAAGGAGCCTACTAAACATGAGTTTCATGAAATAAGAATGGGCACCTGATAAGACCGCATTAGTTTATAGTTTTCGTTTCATGCATTATAATATATACTTTTTAAACCGAGTGTCACGAGTGTAAATATTATATATATGTTTGTCTCAGTCTCAATGTATGAAATATTTTTAGAAATTTTTATATTCTTTTTACATAAATTATTTTGTGAGAAACATTCATGAACAAAATTGTCAAATATTTTTTTGTAAAATATTAAATTTTTAAATAAATCAAACATATATAAATCAATCTTCATCTTATATATACAAGAAAATAATGAATAACTGCTTCATCCAATAAGGTCAATTATCCTAGTACGGTCAATTATTGTTCATGTTTTCTTAATTTAAAAAAAGATAATGATAAGTTGACACATATATTTTTTACAATATTTTAATACAACGTATGTCATTATTTCATTAGATTTAGAATAAATTAATACAATAACAAATAAATAATTAATTAATAAAAAATATCACGTTTGTTATATAATTTTTTTTTTCATTTAGAAAACATACAACATTGATGTGTTTGAGAAAGTTAAGAATTTTTTTTTAATCAAGATTTTCTAATGTCAAATTACACATTGAATGAAAAAAAATTTATCTTTCTCGTAATTTTGTCATGATTTGGCCAACAAAATCTAGTAGATAAAGAGGTTTACTGTGTGTTATGTGATACAGGAAAATACTATCAACTTGTTGGGCAGAGGATAAGATAACATGTACTAAATCATTCTACCATGTTTTAAGGACTTCGTGGTATACCCATAAAATGTAACTATGCCATGGAAAAATAGTTTTAAATTCTAATCATATTTAAGTTTTATATTTATAAATTTAATTTCCAAACTCAAGCTATATTTTAAATTAAGTCCTCATTTTAATATTTTTTTTAAATAAAATTATGTTAGACATTACAATTATCTCAATTATACTAACACCCAAAAATTTATCAATCATGTATCATTATAATAAAATTTATTAAAAAAATAAAATAAAATAATATAAAGTATGAAAACCCACACAAAACTCATAAAATTTACACTTTACGAAACATATGTAAACAACACCTATTATGAAAAAAATATAAATAAATACATATGAGTAAAATATTAAACCTGTTATATTGTTTTATATGAATTAAAGTTAAATTAGTTAACTTATTGACATAATGATTTTTTAAAAAAAATGAGAAATTATGAACCGCACGTGCTTACAAAAATGTAAACACTAACATCATTTTCATCTAAGATACTAAGGAATCATTTGGTAATCCAAAAGATCATAACACACTAAAGAAGAATCACTCTTCGACTAAATCAGCTCTCCCTCTAAGCATGCTCCAATACTCAAATAACCTCATTGTACCCATTAAAAAACATAATAATTATCCAAATATTCACTCTAACTTCCTCTAAAAATACTAATACACGAAGACAAATCAGAATAATTTCTAAGTACACTTAAGCCAATTGATTGGAAAAACTTGTTATATTACTTTCATAAATATAGTTATTGTACCTTCTCTAATTTGAATATCGAAAAATTTAAACACAAAAAATTCAAAATTGATATTACTTATATGTTTTTAAAATTTATTTTTAATCATATAAACTAACTCCTTAATTTTGAAAAATACATTTACACTTGAATCCTATTTTAATGTTGTTTTACTCTAACAACAATTAATCAAAAGGCTTAACCTAATGTTTAAAAATTCAACAACACAAATAATGACATTTTCTGACATGTTAAAGTTATTATACGGACCAATAATATATATTATAAGAATATATTAGTATAGTTTAAGAATAGATGGATATAAATAAATCAAAATATGAATATTTTATTAGTAAACTAAAGAATTTATAAATAAATAAAAATTAACTATTTAAATTTTTTCATCTAATAAAAATTAATATCTTTTTAAAATCAATTTTTTTCTATGTCTAAGTTTTTTAGTCATTCATTTATATTTTTAATATCCGAGTATGAGAATGTTAACGAGACATATCGATCAGAATTTTGTTTAAAGTAAGTTTTTTTTTTTTTTTCTCTTAAGTTACTTGCAGGTTTAGAAGTAAGAACATACATGTGAAGTTTAATACGTAGATATAAGATCACAATAATACTTATAATTTGATTATTATAAATTTCTCATAAGCGTGTTTAAGTTTCATGTAAAAATAATTAAAACTTATTGAGTTTTGGTCTAAAATAATGAGATTTTCCTAATAAGAAAAAGCACGTAATGCATTTTTTTTAATTATACATGTTGACCAGGAGGACTCTCTTTTACATTTTTTATTCGTTTAATAAATTAAATCAATAAGGAATGATAGAAATAAGTTAAGTTTGTGGTAGCAATGAATAATAGGAATTCATTAGGTAGCAGTTATCATGAAAAGAATATATCATTATTTTAAAGCAGAAGAATAATTGACTGTTGTTCTGACATGTGTTGAGGGCGATACTTTTTTTTTTCAATATTTTTAAATATAATCTATGACACTTTTATTAGTACGTATTATTTGTAAATAATAGATAACAGATATTTTAATATTAGTTATTTTAATATTGATTTATAAACAGGTAGATGTGAATATAATTTCTGTACTCACACGTAATCATTACTTACAAAAATAAAAATAAAAATTTAAATTATATTTTATTAAAGTTATATTTAATTAAAATTAAAATTAATTTATATTTTATCATATTAAATTTAATTAAAATTAAATTTTAATTTATATAATATTTTATATATTTTTTTTGTAATTATTATTTTAAAAGTTTATAAAATATCTTTTTTAAATATTTGTAAGTATTTATGGATACCTGCGAGTTTTAAAATATTTGTGCGTATTTTTTAAATGGGTATTCATACAAGTAATAGACAAAATTTTTTGTTACGGATCAGGTGGATGGACATTATCTCTGTCTGATTCGACCTGTTGCTATCTCTATCCTATATAAGTATGAATTATTTTTTTTAATAATTTTTTATTATGTATAAAAATAATAAATTATTCAAATTATTATTTAATGAGATATAATGAAAATTAGGTTGCATTATTGTAGTTGTTATTATTAAAGTTGTTTCGGGTGTAATGTCCTTGGTTCGGCCTAAGGTTGGCGTTGACAAAAGAGTTGTTGTAGACTAGTTGGATTGTGTGGCAGGGCGGACAGGTTCCATTGCAAACTAGACGGGCTATGTTGCAAATCAGACGGGTTCTGTTGCGATCCTCCCTTGTTCTCCAAAGTCTCCCGCTTATTTAGAACTGCTCGAAGTATCTTTAGAATGTATTCCAATACTAAAGTTAATAGATGACCATTTAATTCGGAAGTGATGGATATTATATGCATGTTATCTTAAAAGCATACCTAAGACCTTTATATATAGTAGTTATGATGAGCTTTTATCTTTTGTTGACCTAATGACGACTCAATCATATCCTAATTTGCATTAAAAGGTGAATTCATCATTATCGTTACTAACCTAACTATTCAGTGATCGGTCGACCATGTTGTGTCCGATCAGCCATGGTGTACTCGACCGACCATGCTGCTTAATATGTCATGGTGTAGTTACTTGGCTAAGTTGTTGTGACCAGTCGGTCAAAGTAGGCAACCTACCTAGGAGGGACTTGAAGCAAAGGAGCTCAACATATATAAGACTCATCGTAAGGAAGACGGTTTAGAGAGCTTAGCCTAAGGAGGTCGCCTGAAGAGCTTAGCCTTGGTGAATGGCATAAAGCATGGCATTAGAGGACAACCTAGATCTTGACCTTGGGGGATGGCCTAGAGCTTGGGCTTGGTGGATGTTGGCCTATATGGGCATATAGTACACAGGTCCCCCATGTTGTCCATTGATTCTAAAGTGAGTTGCATGTGCTTAGCCTTAATGTTTAGCCATTTATTTATCTAAATCCAACTCGTTTAAGGTAACTAAACAGTAATGTTAAGAAGGTAAAATGTGGTCTCTAATCTTTTATTACTAATTAGAAATTAGTAGTGTGACACAACCTTATAACAATGAATAATGAAGTCATGTTTCAACTGACACACCATTGATTTATACTTGACTTACATTTTAAAGATATGTTATAAGTTTAGGGTTAAGTAAAAATACATCTAATGATAATATCTTAAACTTATCAAATTAACCTATCTCATAGGACTTGGTCCCAATGGGTTGGGACCAAAAAAACTCACAAGATTAAATATCCACAAAGTCCAATGGTTGTAGTCGATCCACGGGTTTTCTTTTAACATGTTGACTATTTTATTCTTAATAATATATTTCTAAAATTAAAAAAATTTCTCATTAAGTTAATATATTAGTCCGACTGACTTAATTATATCTGCTAGTCATGTGTTCTTGAATCAAATTATGCAATCATATTAACATCTAGTTTCTTTTTTTTTTAATTTTATAAAATTGTATGAATTTTTTTTTATCAATTTTGATATACGAAAATGTTTATATTATATTAGTACTGTTTTATAAAAATAATAACTTATTTGATGTTTTTATGGATGATTCTTTTTAGAAAAAACAATCATTTCTTTTTAAATTGAAATATACTTATTATAATTTAGATGTAATAAAAAAATAAGTTCAAAACTTAAATATATAATTTTTTTTAAAATAGTTTATCAAAATAAATTCATAAAAACTTTCAAAAACATGCTTTTACAATTGTATCCAAATATAAGTAATTTTTAGATTTATAAAAAATGACTTACTTTGATTTTTTTTCTTTTAAAATTATCTTATTCTTAAGCTTAAAAAAAACCCGACACATATCATATATTCAACTTTTCACAATAATGAAATTATGTGTCTAAAATATGATTACAATTAAAAAATTAATTTGAATAGCTTTTTATAAAATCAATATTTATACATTCTTTAGGAATAATAGATTAAAAGAAAATATAAATTAACTTTCATTTTTCAAAATTTATTCAAAATAATCATTACATTAATTTTTATCAAAACTATTCATTTTTTATTACATAATAAAAAATTATCCTTATGCAATAAAATTTTTAAATTATATCTTTTTTTATATTCAACGTGTAAAAAGATGTTTGGAATGAAAAAAAAAATTATATTAATAAAATATCATATGAAAACTACTAAACAAATATTGTAAAACAAATTAAAAAAATAATTAAAAATAAATTAATTAGTTTTGAGCCTCAGTCTCACCTTAACCCTCCTCAATCCATTTTATACGAGACTTTGAGAGTTAAAGTTTTTAAAAGAAATTTATTAAATAAGTCAGAAAAATAGGCATGATTTCAATGCATGAGTTAGAGTCTCGAATAAAATGAATAGTGATTCGGCTTTTTGTTTAATTTAGACACAAAAATAACTAGCTATATGCACATGGAAAAGGAAATCAATGTACACCAGCCAACTTTGGTTCACAATTTATAGGATTTCAGTATTCACTCAGCAATAAGAAAGAAAAAGTCAAAGAATTCATGCTCTAATAATATAATACGATTCTTTCTAACAAACATGTTGATAATTTAAATATTTTTAATAGTTTTATAATATTTACAAAATTTATATTTAGTATGTATATAGCCAAAGCTAATGAGTATGATGTAAAAAATCATTTTAAATGAATTTAAAACTTAATTATAATATTTTATTTTTTATGTAAAATTATTTAAGTAAAAATAATGTAACATGATGACAAGATCAACTATTAAGGACTTAATTAAAAACATACCAAAACTTCTAGATACTTAATAGAAAAAAGTTAATAAAAATATCCATAAAAATGTGTAAATTTATGAAAAACTTAAAATATAATTAAGCTTGAAAATATTAAACTACTTTTTTATAATATATTTGGTTTTATAAGTATACTTAATTTTGTTTTAATAATAAAAAAATACATAAATTTTATATTTTTATTTAATTATGATTTTGATAATCTTAGTTAATTTGTTTTGATTTGAAATTTCTGTTTCAAATTAAAAAATAAAGGTATTTTTGTAAAAAAAAACACTTTTAAACTGAAAAAAAAAAAACTGAATATATTGGCAATATTTTTAAGTAGTAGATTTCTTCAATGCTTGTAAGACACTATATAAGCCAACCCAATGCTATTCTTGGAAACATAAACCAAAGCAGATTCATAGATTCATTAAGTAAACATTCTTGCATGGCAGCAATGGGTTCAATCGAGAATCAAGAAGCCATTGATCTCTTTGAAGGCCAGAATATTTTGTACATGCAGATATTTGGCCACCTTAAACCTTTGTGTCTTAAGTGGGCTGTCCAACTAGGTATTCCAGACATAATACACAACCATGGAAAACCTATTACTCTTTCTCACTTGGTCTCAACCCTTCAAATTCCACCCTCTAAGACTGCTTTTGTCCAGCGGTTAATGCACTTTTTGGCACACAATGAAATTTTTGATATCCACCATAGTCAAGAAGATCATGAAGTAGCTTATGCCCTAACCCCAGCATCCAAACTTCTTGTGAATGGCAGTGGCCATTGTTTATCTCCAATGGTTCGGTTGATCACTGATCCACTTCTCATGAGTAAATACCACCACCTGGGAGAATGGATTTACGGAAAGGACCCCACCACACTGTATGAGACAGCCATAGGGACAAGTATCTGGGGACTTCTTGACAGAGAACCTAAATACTTGAGTCTTTTCAGCGAGGGCATGGCAAGTGATTCCCAAATGGTGGACTTGGCTCTCAAAAATTGCAATTCAGTTTTTGAGAATCTAGATTCCATCGTGGACGTAGGTGGTGGAACAGGAACCACAGCCAGAATTATCAGCCAGGCATATCCTAAGCTGAAATGTGTTGTGCTTGACCTTCCTCATGTTATAGCAAACTCCACAGGAACCAACAATTTAAGCTTTCTTGGTGGTGACATGTTCAAATCTATCCCTCAAGCTGATGCAATCTTACTGAAGGTACAAATATATATGTATATGTTTTTGCTTCTTTGATTTGGAAAAGAATGCTGTAAATTTGCAGTCATGTGTTTCTTAATTTTGCTTTTTCTTTTACTTTCTTTTGCAGTGGGTTTTGCATGATTGGAATGACGAAGATTGCGTTAAGATTTTGAAAAACTGTAGAGGAGCTATTTCGAGCAAAGGCAATAAAGGGAAAGTGATTGTCATAGAAACAGTAATAAATGAAAAGCTTGATTACAAAGATGTGACTCAAACAAAGCTTAGTTTGGATATGACAATGTTGGCCATTAATGGAAAAGAGCGAACTGAAGAAGAATGGAAAAAACTGTTCACTGAAGCAGGATTCAAATACCACAAAATATTTCCTATTTTTGGATTTAGATCTCTCATCGAGGTTTATCCATAGGCACTGTTACGGTGTATATGATCGTAAAACATCACAAGATACTGTCGTAAATTGAATAATGTAATGATAACACTTTCAGCTTGGTGTGATCCTATGTTTCTCACCGCTGGGTGGTTAAGCATATTATGTATGAATTTCTTCTTTCCTATTCAACAGAAATAAATTAAAATCTACAACACAACCATGGCCAGCTAGACTAAGCTTATGATATAAACATATGCCTCTATCAGTCTTTTGTCGCAAAGAATATGGGTTATCTGTTCAAATAATATATAAATAATTAATAAGAATAAAGGACAAATTTGTAGTGAGTACAAAGCATGGTAAGATGTTTAAAGATAAGAGCACGGACAATATACTGTATGTATTTTTTATGTTTTGTTTAAAGCATTCAGACCCTGGGACGATGAAATGTGAGGAAGAAGCCGACATGATGAATTCATAATCAAAATTTGTCTTACTATATATTAATTAATATTCGAAATTATATTATGGGCATGACGGGGCCATCATGGCTGGTCGGGGGCAAGGAGCGAGGTGGAAGCAATGGAGATTGGTCGGAGTAGGAGGCTGTGCAGTAAAGGCAAAGTGAATATTTGCATGTGGGATGTGTGGCCGTGGGAGAAACTATGGGATGGTATGTGCTGCTATGGATGCAAGTTTCACTATCTTATTGACGGATTTTTTTATTATCTAACAGTAATTAACGATTTTCTAGTATTCAAAAAAAATATATAATATGAATACGAGTAAGTAACAAGGTAAAGATATAAAATAGTTATGAAAAAAAAAACATTCAAATATGTCTTGGATATTGTCATGAAAAATAACTTGATTCCTTTTTACTATTGTTATTCATATTATAAATAGGAAAAAGTGTCTTTAACAATTTTTTTTACCACTTTTTGACAATGTATATTTACTATTGGTCAGTTTTAAATATTTTTTCAAACATAAATTCAAATAGACAAAAAAATAATGACCGTATTCTGTTGTAAAAAATTATTAAAAAAAAGTTATCAAAATATCATTGTGCTTGTAAATAATACTTGGAATATCTATAGTGATTATTAATGTGGATCGAACCACATGCTTGTAGGCCAAATGTTTTAACGTAGATCGAATGCATGCTTGTAAGCTAAATGTTAAACATACCGAACCAAAGAAATTAACCCGATTGAACCAACTCGACTTATATTTTGCGGGTTGAATATGGAACGAGTCAATATGGGATGGACTAAAGGCGACATGGGTCAAAACAAGGTGAGCCAATTCACGTTGTTATTCCTATATTAAAAATAACTCATTTATATTGACTTTTAATTACTTTAAATATTAATTTTTATTTAATTTGATTTTCTTATAAATTTTGGATTTCAATTAGTTTTTTTTTTTAAATTTTCTTGAGTCCATATTATATTAAAGCAACTGTTTTATTTAATTTTGATTGTATATAATAAGTTCCCTTCATTAATGGAGTATTATGTAGTCATTAAAGGTTAAAAAAAGTTATTCAAATAGATGTGTAATAGGTACCTCGTTTATTTTGCAATAATGAACAAATATAAAATTTTATTTTCTAAAAGTTAAATAATTATTTGAAACGGTTAAATAAAATGAAAGTCATAGTCATTAATTGACTTAAGTCTGTATTAATTTTTCAATGTAGCCATCAATCGAATATTTTCTAAAAAATAAAAGCTACCAAAATTGTAACTAAACTTTCAGTTGCATATATTAATTACACTCAACATTGATCATTATAGTAGTGTAGTACCAAAAAAAATAAAGTAGCTATATATAAACACCTTGTTTATTCCAATAAACAAACGAGAAATTAAAAGTTAATAAATATGAAAAATGATAAATGGTAAACAAATTAAACTTTTTGTAAAATCCTGAAAAGACTATATAGAAAGATCTTAATTATATTTCGTGACATAATGAATTATATCATGATACTTTAATAATGTTTATATATTTTTTGTTATAATGGTATAAATAGGTATAAAATAAATAATAATAGCTATATTAAAAATAGATAAATAAATAAATTTTATTCTTATAATTTAAATAACTTTATTTTTACTTTTTAAAGTTTTTTGATATATAATAAAAGGCATAAACTCATATTAGTTACTTTGTTTTTATAAAACGGAGTAGTACCTCTGGTTTTTAATTTTTGAATCAGTTTAAATTCAAAACTTAAAAAAATAAATAAATAAAGTGCCTAGATATTCTACAACTAAATGCATCCAAACAAATTAAAAGTAATGGCTCTTTCTTCCTGTACTTTTTTTTTTCTTGAACCCGCCATATAAGACCTATAAATTCCAAATTATTTTTTCATTCAAACTATAATAGATAAAACTATTTCTGCATCTCTTTCTTTTTTCAATTCTGCAATTGTACAATTGAAAAACTACTTTTGAGATGTATATTCTAAAATGTATTAAAAATATATATTTAAAATTGCGTAATCCACAGACAATATTAGATTTCTTCAATTAATTCTATATTTAATCCCTTAAAAATAAAATAGATAAATAATCTATAACTTGTAAAATACAATCTCTAAAATATCATATCTAATTAGAAACTTGCAATGGTGATAGGCATACGCAAAACAAATTAAAAATAATAAAAAATTGTTAACAATTTCGTCATCACAAATTTAAAGATTTGAATGTAAGCAAAACTTTGATTTTCAATTCAATGAAAATTAACACAACAACAACATGATCTTGAATTTTCATGATACTCACAATTCTCATATAGAGAACTTACCTGGATCCATTGTGCACTTCTTCGTGTCAAACGTTCTCTCTTGTCTCACTCCTCTTTAATGCTTTCTTGATGATATAGAAATTGCAAGGAAAATTTTCTCTGTCAAGTCACAATTTCTATGTCTTTCCTGAGATACGTTCTCTCTTTTTCACTTTTCAGAAACGTAACATGTACCCTGTCGTAAAAACTTTTCCCTCTTTTATGGTATTTTAATTAACCTTAATAAAAATACCAAAATGCCCTTTTGAAGTGAGAAAAACGGGATTAATTTTAATAACTCTAAAATAATCCCAATAACTTTAATACTTTAATATTCTAATAATCATCACATTAGAATCTTTACATTAAAGTTATACCTTACATCACATGAACCAATGTTAATTATTAATATAATTTAACATTCTCCCACTTGGTTCATGTGATGACTTGAAGATCTAAAAATAAACTTTAAGTGCGCACCATTCATTAGAATTATCAATTCATCATCCTTATATGAATTGAAATGATCGGATCATGGCAGGCAAAAGTCATGATCGACAAGATTCCTTCCATGTATCACATAATCAAAACAACTCAACATAACTTTAATCAATCTTATAACTTTCATATCTCTAAAAGAGATCCATCATGTCACCACAATCAATAATACATGTATATAACTTAATGTGGATAACAAATATAATAAAGAGAAACATAACTTTAATTGAATTCACAAGTGTCATAACAGTACAAGCATATAACTATACATAACCATACATATAGATAACATCATCATGTTAACATTGACTTATCTATAATGCCCATACTTTCTACATAGCCAATAAAATTTTTGGGCGGTAGTCCTTTAGTTAACGGATCTGCTATCATCAAATCCGTACCAATATGCTCAATCAACACTCTATGTTTCTGCACTTCTTCTTTGACCGACAAGTATTTCAAATCCATGTGTTTAGCACCCTTTGAGTACTTGTCATTTTTGGAGAAGAAGACGGCTGCGGAATTATCACAATAAATCCTTATCGGCCTAGCTATACTGTCAATAATGCCAAGCCTCGATACAAAGTTTCGCAACCACAAAGCATGAATCGTGGCCTCAAAGCATGCCACAAATTCAGCCTCCATGGTGGAAGTAGCAATGACTGATTGCTTTACACTTTTCCAAGAAATTGCTCCTCCACCCAAAAGATAGACATATCCAAATGTGGATTTTCTTGAATCCAGACATCCAGCATAGTCTGAATCCGAGTAGCCAATCACTTCAAGATGATCTGACTTTCTGTAAGTGAGCATGTATTCTTTGGTACCTTGTAAGTACCTAAGAACTTTCTTCGCAGCTTTCCAATGATCCATTCCGGGATTACTTTGATATCGGCCTAACATTCCAACAGCAAAATTGATATCTGGCCGAGTACAGGTTTGAGCATATATCAAACTCCCAACCACTGACGCATAAGGAATCAACTTCATGGCCTTTCGTTCCAAATCATTGCATTCTTGGGACATTGCATTTGACTGAACTTGTCCCCTTTTTGAATTGGAACTATTCCAGGAGAACATTTTTCCATTCTGAATCTCTTTAACACTTTGTTAATATAGCCTTTTTGAGACAAACTTAACAATCCTTGTGATCTATTACGGAATATTTCTATTCCTATCACATAAGATGCCTCATTCATATTCTTTCATTTCAAAGTTGCTAGAGAGAAACTTCTTTACATCATGTAACATACCAATATCATTAGCAGCAAGAAGAATGTCGTCAACATATAGAACCAAAATAACAAACTTACTCTCACTGACCTTTATGTATATACACCGATCAACAGTGTTTTCTACAAAACCATACGAAGGTATGGTATCATTAAATTTTAGATACCATTGTCGGGAAACTTGTTTTAGTCCATATATTGATTTCTTTAATTTACACACCAAATTTTCTTTTCCTGATATTGTGAAACCTTCTGGTTGGTCCATATAAACTTCCTCTTCTAAGTCACCATTCAGAAAGGCGGTCTTTACATCCATTTGGTGAAGCTCTAAATCATAGTGAGCCACCAAAGCCAAAACAATTCTCAAAGAGTCCTTCTTAGAAACAGGAGAGAAGGTCTCTTTGTAGTCAATGTCATCCTTTTGAGTGAAACCTTTGGTGACTAATCTAGCTTTATATATTTCAATATTGCCTTTTGAGTCATGTTTAGTCTTAAAGACCCATTTACAACCGACTCTTTTTGAACCTTTAGGCAATTCAACTAGATCCCATACTTTATTGTCGTCCATTGATTTCAATTCTTCTTTCATAACATTCAACCAATTTTCTGAATTGTTACTTTCCATGGCTTGTCTGAAAGAGACTGGATCCTCATCAATACTTAAGTCACATTCATGTTCAACAGAGTAAACCACATAATCATTTGAAATAGCAGGTCTTTTCTGCCTTACAGACCTTCTCAATGCTGCTTCTTGTGGTTCCTCTATCAATTGCTCATTTATGAGTTGCTCATTTGTGACTTGCTCATTGTCAACTGGCTCAACATTTATATGTTCATTTTGTGGGATTGGAACATTAACTTGTTGTCTCTGCTTGTTGTGTGATTGTGATACAACAAAAGGGATAACAACTTCAGAAGAGACATTAGAAGTAGAAACACTATCAGTATGCTTTTGAATGTCCACTATTTGTGATTCCTCACTCCCACTAAATTGACCATTTTCAATGAACCGAGCATTTCCAGACTCAACTATTCTCGTACTATGGTTAGGGCAATAAAATCTATATCCCTTTGACTTTTCAGGATAACCAATGAAGTAACCACTAATGGT
The DNA here is from genome assembly GCA_036885675.1 of Vigna mungo. NCBI lineage: Eukaryota > Viridiplantae > Streptophyta > Magnoliopsida > Fabales > Fabaceae > Vigna > Vigna mungo. Next base: position 38,020,542 of record CP144692.1, on the reverse strand, counting down.
TCTTGCATCAAGCTTCTTTTCATGTGGATTGTATAACCTTACCTCTGCCGGATATCCCCAAACATGAAGATGTCTTAAACTGGGTTTCCTTCCAGTACATAGTTCATAAGGAGTTTTAGAAACTGCTTTACTAGGAACCCTGTTAACCAAATATACAGCAGTCTTTAATGAATGCATCCGCAAAGATAAAGGAATATTACTATGACTTAACATACTTCTAACCATATCCATAAGAGTACGATTCCGCCTTTCTGCTACACCATTTTGTTGTGGTGTACCGGGCATTGTATACTGTGCACATATACTTCGACTTTCAAGATACTTTGCAAATGGACCTGGACATTGTCCACTCTCATCAGTTTTACCATAATATTCACCACCTCTATCAAATCTCACAACTTTTACTTTTCTATCTAATTGCCTTTCCACCTCATTTATAAACACCTCAAGGGCGTTCACTGATTGAGATTTTTCATGCAATAGATATATATAACAATAACGTGAGAAATCATCAATAAAGGAGATAAAATATTTTTCACCATTCCAAGATTTAATGTCAAAAGGACCACAAATATCAGTGTGTATCAACTCAAGAAGTTGACTGCTTCTTGTGGCGGGATTCTTTTATATATGTTTTGTTTGTTTACCCTTAATACAATCAATACATACATCCAGTCATCAAAATCCAATTGAGGTAAAATTTCATTTTTCACTAACCACGACATCCTTTCTTTGGATATGTGACCTAATCTTTTATGCCATAAGAAAGCAGAACATTCATTTCGTGCACTAGAATTTCTATCAACAACATGTTCAACATTAAACAGGGATTCAAAAAAATTAACATCAAGATTTAAACGATATAAACCATCCATTAATGTACCAGAACCATAATAGTACGAAAGTTTATACAAATGAAAAATACCATTTTCAATCTTAAAGTTAAAACCTAAACAATCCAACTTTGCAACAGAAATCAAATTCCTAGCACAACCAGGAACATAGAGACACTTTTCAAGATTCAGACAATAACCAGTGTCTAGAATCAATCTGTAAGTCCCAGAATCAATCTGTAAGTCCCAATTCTTTCTATTTGTGCCTTCATTATGTTCCCCACATATAAATACTTTTCAGTTCCTTTTATGGGCTGGATTGAAAGGAATCCCTGCATAATATTAGAAACATGAGTGGTAGCTCCAGAATCCAACCACCAGGTATTATTAGGCACTTCAATAATATTTGCTTCAAAACTTACTGAAACATAAAAAGTACCTTTCTTTTTGAACCAAGATTTTCTTTTCGGACAATCTTTCTTGAAGTGACCAATTTTCTTGCAAAAGAAACATTTCTGGTCCTTCTGGATATTGCCCTTATTCACTTTCATTGGGGCTTTGTCCTTCTTGTTCTTCTTTCCTGATTTGGCTTTACTGGAGCTAGCACCTTCATGAGTTGTGAGATGGATAAAATGATCTCTCATTTTCTTTAATCTCCCTTCCTTTTGTACCAACATGGCTTTGATTTCTTGAAAGTTCCACTTGTCCTTAATAGTGTTATAGTTCACTTGGAACTGGCCAAATTCAGGAGGAAGAGAGTTCATGATGAACTGTACTAGAAATGACTCATTCACCTCCATTCCCATTGACTTCAATCTTGCTGTTAGATTAGCCATTCCTGTTACATGTTCATGTATGGGCTGTGACCAGTCAAACTTTTTGGTAGTCAGCTCACTCATAAGGGTTCCCACTATAGACTTGTCAGTTATGTCTGATTGTGAGTACTCCTTGATCATTCTCATGAATTCCTTTGCGCTTTCGGTTTTGGGCATGGAAAGCTTTATGTTCTCTGCCATAGACATGCGCATCAAGTTTAATGACAGCCTGTTATACATATGTCAAGCCTCATAAAGAGACTTCTCATCGCTAGTACTGGTCTCTGTAACGGCTGCGGGCATTTCATCCATCATTATAGCCATGTCCAAGTCTAAAACACCCAGTTAGAACTGGATTTGTTCTGACCAATCAGCATAGTTCAGCCCATTAAACTTAACCATATTGTTGCTCAAACCTACTAAATTCATGTAAGCTGGAAATAATACACAAGCTCATACATTAATACTTTGATTAAAATTCATGGATTCAAACAAATTATTACCCTAGTCATACATTCAAGATCACCTTTGGGTGACACTTAAACTGATAGGTAATCTTTTAAGTCATTCATTTAAGTTCACCTTTGGGTGATTCTTAAAGTGACAAATTCTATACATACTTTAATAACAATCAATCATACTTTAGTCTATATGTATGCTATCTTTGGATATACAAACATATACTAAGTACATGAAATGTCTCACTTTAATGTTATCAATTATAAACCATGGTTCACCTTTGGATAATTCATAAGGTCCTTACATCAATGACTAATTACTCTCCGAAATTCAACTTAATTGAATTTCCTTCCTCTAAATACATATAATTCATAAAACAGAATTATATTATACATATAAGTAAATGCACTTTTCAAATTAAAAGTATTTGAAATCTTTCAACTTTTAATTCACATTTGCATTTAAACACAATGCACAACAATATTAAAAAAAAATTTAACATGCAACAGTAAAATTGCTTTGCTATAAGAACAATGCCGCAATATAAAATTGCTTCCAAAATGAAATTCGGCGCTGCAACAATAAAGTTGCTTCCAAATAGAATTCCACAATTCAATCAAATCAGAAACGTGCAATACTTTAATGGAAGTATAAATAAATAAATAAAATTGGCTTTCAGGGTACGAATTCAAACAGTAAAAAAAAATGCTTTATTGTGATGTGCACAACAATGAAAATATAGGTTGCTTTAATGCAAAAAAAAAAAAACTTGCAGATTTCATAATTCACGTACAGTGAATTCAATTCACTTCCATCAAAATTTTTAACTTTTCAGCATAAAGCCATTTTTAAAGTTGCACGAATCGAATTCAGTGACAATCAAAATTAAAATCTTACGGCTTCCGAGATTCACACATTACAGTGAATTTAATTTTCCTTTCATGCCAATAAATAAAAATAAATCTGAAAATTCAAAATCCCTAAATTTTATAATTCAAAAATTAGGATTTCAAAAAATTGGGAAAATTACCATTCAAGAAGAATCATAAAATTCAGAACCGTGCTCTGATACCCTTGTAAGCAAAACTTGATTTTCATAAGCAAAACTTTGATTTTCAATTCAATGAAAATTAACACAACAGGATCATGATACTCACAATTCCCATATACAGTAAAAGAGAACTTACCTGGATTCATTGTGCACTTCTCTCTTCTCTCCTCTTTAATACTTTCTTAATGATATAGAAATTGCAAGGAAACATAACATGTACCTGTCTTAAAAACTTTTTCCTCTTTTATGATATTTTAATTAACCTTAATAAAAATACCAAAATGCCCTTTTAAAGTGAGAGGAGAAAGATTAATTTTAATAACTCTAAAATAATCCCAATAACTTTAATACTTTAATATTATAATAATCTATCACATTAGAATCTTTACATTTATATCTTAGATTAACCAATGTTAATTATTAATATAATTTAACATTGAATCTATCACAAAAGAAATGACCACGATTCTTCCATCGAGCGGAAAAATCATCCATAATAAGACAGAAGTCTCTCAGAAACTCACCTTCCTTATACGGAATAAATTCTAGCATGGCGTAGGCAATAAAACGGAAAAGAGTCTTCATGTCAAGGTAGTTAGCAGCCCGAAGCATCTCCAACAACTCATCATGACCGAGCTTCTTCACCAATTCTTGATCATACTCCTGTATCACCTCTATGATTCGATTCAGGATGTGGCTGCTCACATTCGAAATCGGAAAGATAACAGAATTATCAAATGGTATAATAATTCCCATCTCCTTCGCAATTGAAATTTCCACTTCCATCGTCACTCCATCTGAAGTTACCAGTTTAAAATTTTTCCCTCTTTTTGTCATTGTTTTCTATTCTGAAAAAAGAACGAGAAAAAGAGTAAAGTTGAAAAATAATTTCATATTGTTTTAGAATCTGGTGGTACTTTTATAGGGAGAAAAGTGGGTATATTATTAATTAAATAAAATATAAATGTGATATACATTAGTAACAAAAAAAAATATCTTTTAAGTCTGTTTTAAAGAAACAGATTTACAAAATATGCGGATAAATAAAAGTTAGGTATTAAAATATGTTGTTTCACTAACAAACTTAAATAATTATAATTTTACATTTATTATTTTTTTAACAGACTTAGATTATTATTTTTAAATTTTTTACATGTCAATATGTCAATATGTGATTGGTCAAAAATTACTTTACAATCATGTTTATTATTATTATTATTGATTGTAACACGTAATCAATGTTCAAATGTTGTCAAAAAAATATTGTTTAAATATCATTATACAACTTAAAAATATGTTTTAACTTACTCAAAAATCTTATAGATGAAGTTTTTACTTGATCTTATATCTAAATTTCACTGTATCTTATAATTATTTTCCTTTTTTTTGATAGGTATATCAAAATTTAATAGATATGATATATATATATATATATATATATATATATATATATATATATAATTATCAACTAACTAAATTATCTTTAATTTTATCAATACAATATTATAGAATTCAATGAATTTTATTATACGGGATATTGAACTATAATTAAATAACATTAGAAATAAAAATTTTATGTGTTAAATTGTTAAGCAAAAGTTAGTTTTTTGTTTAACGTTTGAAAATTAAAAATGAGTGTTTTTGTTTATGTTAATCATCGAAATATATAAGATATTATCCTATTGTTAATTTGTTAAGATATTCAATATTAATAAAATACGTTATCGAATAAACAAAAGTTACATACATGTTTTAAGATTTTGTTTAGAATGCTGTCTAGATTTACTTTAAATCTTTTTCAATTATAACTGAATATCCCCTTTGCACTCCTAATTAACTTTTGACACGCATATTTATGAGCAACCATTCAATAATCTTGATTAAGGGAGTAATTATGGATGATAACCGGTATGGTTCCGTACTTAGATAAAATAAAAAATGTTTATTGTGTAAAATCCAAAAACTCACACCAAAGTCTAAAAGTTTTGCTATATTACAAATGAAAATAGAAATTTCTCTTTGAGTCCAACAAGAAAATCAAGAAAGTAACACAAATCCTTTTCATAAATAAATAAAACTTTGAAACCGAAAGAATAAACAAGCAACTATACTCAAACCCATTTTTACGGTCTCTCGTAGCAAAACTTTATACCAATATCATAATACCAACTAACAAGTATTTTATGTAATTTTTACAGTAATTACAGCAAGTATATTATGTCATACTTACAATAATTACAATAAATATTTTATATTATTTTTTATAACAATTACAACAAATATATTATGCGATCCAAAACAGTAAAACTTTAAAATTCTAAATAGCATTTTCGTTCAGTTAACAATAAGTTTCTGACACAGTATTTTCATTCAAACATTAACATTTTTTAGTATAAAAATTTTAAAAACAACAACATTTTTCACGACAAAAAAAAAATAAAACAGTAACTATTTTTCTGTAAAATTTTATTTTAACATAACAAGGAATTTGCAGAATTATAAAAGCTAACCTGCAAATGATTTAGGTGCAAACACCAAACAACAAGTACAGAAACAATCATTAAAAGAGTGTGAAAACAATAATTAAACATAGTCATTCCTCTTATGTCCCATTTCGGAAATTCCAATGTATACAGCGCTTTTTTCTTTTTCTTTTTTTTTCTAATCAAATAAAAACGCAAGGCACATTCATTTAAATTCTCATGGAATATATCACATACTGTACCATTATCATTTCCCGAACCCAAATTCTAAACAATACAATCTCAAACACTGAACATTCTAATGTTCGAATCAAAAGTCATAGCATTTTATAAACTGGACATGTCTATAATCTTCAAACAATATCAAAATCACAAATCAAGAATCAAAAAGAGAATTTCAGCTTTTTCTTTTACAGATAAAGAGCCATATAATAAAACAGATTGAAATCGACTCCCCAATAAAACCCTTGAATCGAAACCTTCGTCGTGCTCACCAGCATTCCCCCCAAAAATCCGAAACCATTAACTCCCCTGTTTTTTTTTTCTTTTCTCTTATTTTCCTCCTTCATTCGTATCGTGATGGGTTATTAAAGACTAGACTTCACTCCTACCAATCGGACTCTCAACTTCCTCCCGGTGGTTACCCACTGCAAGTTTAGAATTAAAGATTCCATCTCTCTCCAATAACCGTAACACAAGCAGAGCAAAAGAAAAGAAAATACGAAACTAAACGAGCTTCTTGATAAAACTCCAATATTTAAAAATAAATAAAAATTAAAACAAAAACAACACATTACCCGAACAAATTATTTTCATTTGTTATATAAACATTTAACATAATTAATATCCTTTAATATATTTATATTTCATATAGGTTTAAACTATTCCTTAGTCCTCATATATCAATCTCATCTCAAATGGATCATCGTTTTTTTTCGATTTCAATTGAATTCATATATTTGCAAAATGTCTCTTTAGGGAGATAAAAGACAGAAGAAAAACATGCTATACAGACTTATTGAATTGAAAATTGAATAGTGATTCCACATTTTATCAATATTTTTTATATAAATTAGATTTAATAGATTTAATTTAGCTCATTTGTTTTCGTAATATTAAAAAAAAGTATTCTTTATACTTCATATTCTATATTTTAATACAATGAAAAAGTTTTGATTCTAAAATCGAATAAAAAAGAAAAAAAGTTTTTTTTTTTAGTTATTTTAAAAAACGAATCGGAAGACATTTAAGGGATTATTTCAAATAGAAAGAAAGTATGTCCAAATATTTGGAAAATTAAACCAATTTTACCTTAACCGTTAAGTTTTTACATTAAATTGAAGGATTTGCAAATTGAAGGTATTGATGCAAAGCTTACATGTGATTGAAACATGGAGCAATTACAAAGAACCTTAAGAAAGGACATGCATATTTCTTTTATTTCAATTTATTTCTTATCTCTTCATTTTGTATAACTTAGGTTCTCCACCGTTGAAAGCTAACCTTATTTGTTGAGATTAAATGTAATGAACTAAATTCTTCTATAATGTGTATTGTTGCACACACACACATGTGTGTGTGCGCGCGAGATAGTGTGTGTGTGTTTTCTTCGATTCAAGTTAGTATTTGATTTTGTGTTTAATGCTTGTTCTGGCTTAATTCCATGGCTTGACTCGATTATTGAGGTGCTGAAAAATATCTTTTAAACTTAGAATTGAAACTGAATACTAATGGAGCTTCTATCTAGGGATAAAACATGATTCATTAACAATCTTAACACTCTTGAGCTCAATGCATGATTTCACTTGTTTCGGTATAAATTGGGGGACCGAAAGGTCAAACCTTGATCACGTCACTTTCTGCTCTTCCGTCTGCTTCTTCTTCTTCAGGACCGTCCGGCTGGTATCCGCTGCGACCGGCCGGTGATCTCCAAGTCTTGACCGGAGGGGGGAGGTACCTGAAAAGGCGCTCCGACGCTCAAGTTAGGCGTGTGTAAAGAGGGTTGAGAGAGTTCGATAGCAAAGAATGTGCTAAGGAACTATGAGTAGAGTGTACTGGGGGAGTGTAGAACTCGTACCTTGTTTGGAGTCCTCAGGCCTTTATTTATAGGCTTTGGATTGATATAAGATGAACAAAATATAAACAAAATAATATAATCTTACTTGGCATATTTCTGAATAAAATATCTTTGTTTGGATTTTATTTATGTTTCCAGTATATCTGGTTGATATATTTCTGTTTAGAATATATATGATTGATATTGCAATATATCTTGGTTGATATATTTCTGTTTAGAATATATGATTGATATACCTGGGGATCCTTTTATTCTGGTGCTGGGCTTCGAGCCCAATAACTCGTTTGACTTTGAGGATACACCACCGTACATCATCCCCCCCAAGTCCGAGGGAAAGGGAGGGGTTTGCTTCCTGCCTGACCGAAGGACTTAGTTTTGTTGGCGCTCGGTGTATCTTTGCCGCATTGTTGTGCCGGTCGGACTGTGTGTCCTGAGAGTAACGGGCTTGTCGCCCGGTGGGACGTTGTGTCCTGAAAATGCCGGGCTTGTCGCCCGGTGGGACGTTGTGTCCGTAAAGTGGCGGGCTTGTCGCCCGGTGGGACGTTGTGTCCGCAAAGTGGCGGGCTTGTCGCCCGGTGGGACGTTGTGTCCGTAAAGTGGCGGGCTTGTCGCCCGGTGGGACGTTGTGTCCGCAAAGTGGCGGGCTTGTCGCCCGGTGGGACGTTGTGTCCGCAAAGTGGCGGGCTTGTCGCCCGGTGGGACGTTGTGTCCGCAAAGTGGCGGGCTTGTCGCCCGGTGGGACGTTGTGTCCGTAAAGTGCCGGGCTTGTCGCCCGGTGGGACGTTGTGTCCTGAAAGTGCCGGGCTTGTCGCCCGGTGGGACGTTGTGTCCGAAAAGTGGCGGGCTTGTCGCCCGGTGGGACGTTGTGTCCTGAAAGTGCCGGGCTTGTCGCCCGGTGGGACGTTGTGTCCTGAAAGTGCCGGGCTTGTCGCCCGGTGGGACGTTGTGTCCTGAAAGTGCCGGGCTTGTCGCCCGGTGGGACGTTGTGTCCTGAAAGTGCCGGGCTTGTCGCCCGGTGGGACGTTGTGTCCTGAAAGTGCCGGGCTTGTCGCCCGGTGGGACGTTGTGTCCTGAAAGTGCCGGGCTTGTCGCCCGGTGGGACGTTGTGTCCTGAAAGTGCCGGGCTTGTCGCCCGGTGGGACGTTGTGTCCTGAAAGTGCCGGGCTTGTCGCCCGGTGGGACGTTGTGTCCTGAAAGTGCCGGGCTTGTCGCCCGGTGGGACGTTGTGTCCGAAAAGTGGCGGGCTTGTCGCCCGGTGGGACGTTGTGTCCGAAAAGTGGCGATCTGGCGGACATGGCGCCCGGTCCTGCAGTGTAAAGATGAATTGCATATAGAATTTTGAACTGAAATACCTCGTTGAAATCGTTGGGCGGAAGGAAATCTTTTCTTTTAAACCTGCTTTTGAATCCAAACCTGTTTTAATAATCTGAAAGATATAACTGAGACCGGTCGGTTGAGATGCAACCGCTTTAGTAATCTGCAAGAGATATAACATTAGAGATATAATTAAGACCGGTCGATTGAGATGCAGCCGCTTTAGTAATCGTAAGAGATATATATTGAGACCGGTCGATAGAGATGCAACCGTAAGAGATATATATTGAAGATATAATTGAGACCGGTCGGTTGAGATATGACTGCTTTAGCAATCTGCAAGAGATATAATATCAGAGATATATTGAGACCGGTCGGTTAAGATTGTAACTGCTTTAGCAATCTGCAAGAGATATAATATCAGAGAGATATATTGAGACCGGTCGGTTGATTGAAACTGGTCGGTTAAGATGTAACCGGTCGGTTAAGATGTAACCGCTTTTAGTAATCTGCAAGAGATATAATATCAGAAAGATATATTGAGACCGGTCGGTTAAGATGTAACCGCTTTAGTAATCTGTAAGAGATGTATTGAGACCGGTCGGTTAAGATTGTACGGCTTTAGTGAAATTTCTTGATGTTGATATGGAGTAGTGATGTTGAGACCGAACGCTCGTCTTTGTTTATTATCATCTTTCTGGTGTTTTGTTGTTCCTCCATGCTCCTCGTGGTCGCCATTTGGGTTTGCCATTCGGCCCCACGGTGGGCGCCAAAATGTTTCGGTATAAATTGGGGGACCGAAAGGTCAAACCTTGATCACGTCACTTTCTGCTCTTCCGTCTGCTTCTTCTTCTTCAGGACCGTCCGGCTGGTATCCGCTGCGACCGGCCGGTGATCTCCAAGTCTTGACCGGAGGGGGGAGGTACCTGAAAAGGCGCTCCGACGCTCAAGTTAGGCGTGTGTAAAGAGGGTTGAGAGAGTTCGATAGCAAAGAATGTGCTAAGGAACTATGAGTAGAGTGTACTGGGGGAGTGTAGAACTCGTACCTTGTTTGGAGTCCTCAGGCCTTTATTTATAGGCTTTGGATTGATATAAGATGAACAAAATATAAACAAAATAATATAATCTTACTTGGCATATTTCTGAATAAAATATCTTTGTTTGGATTTTATTTATGTTTCCAGTATATCTGGTTGATATATTTCTGTTTAGAATATATATGATTGATATTGCAATATATCTTGGTTGATATATTTCTGTTTAGAATATATGATTGATATACCTGGGGATCCTTTTATTCTGGTGCTGGGCTTCGAGCCCAATAACTCGTTTGACTTTGAGGATACGGTGGTGTATCCTCAAAGTCAAACGAGTTATTGGGCTCGAAGCCCAGCACCAGAATAAAAGGATCCCCAGGTATATCAATCATATATTCTAAACAGAAATATATCAACCAAGATATATTGCAATATCAATCATATATATTCTAAACAGAAATATATCAACCAGATATACTGGAAACATAAATAAAATCCAAACAAAGATATTTTATTCAGAAATATGCCAAGTAAGATTATATTATTTTGTTCATGGTTTCGTCTGTCGTTGCCGATTGTTGCCGTTTGAGGCGGTGGTCTTGCATTTGAAACTGGGTAGGTTTCGCATAGGCCCTGGCTTTCTTCGTGTATGGTTCTGTTCTAAATGTCGCGGCATTAATGAGCCATGGCGGCCGAGGAGCAATTTGAATTGATGCCGACATTGGATCGCAAGTCTTACAGTGCGAAGAAAGTCTTGGTCGAGAATGTGAGGAAAAGTTATATCTTCTTATCGATGAAAACTTTTCAGTTTCTCTTTTAAAGATTACTGCACTTCAAGATTGGTTAGAAGCAGCTGTAAAAGCTGCAATATCAGTACTGAACCTGGATATATAAATGTCAGGATGCATTTATGGCTTTTAAGAAAGCACAAAGGTCTTTTGCCAATTAAACTAAATGAAAAATATTTGAATCTTGTGAAACGAATGGGAATGTCAAAAGTGACGGTTTTTTATTCTGATAGTATATATGTATCCCAATTCGTTGTAAATATATATAAAAGAAGATATCAATCTTGAATCTGTGAAATCAGTTAGGGTATGTATATATCTATATATCTATAAATATATAAATAATTAAAATTGGTGGTGATATAACATATGTAAATAAATCTTGCTGTAGAATAAATCTTGATTAAGATTATGACGTGATAGCAAAATATATTTAGGATGGTGCACACATAATAGTATATGTATATGTTGAGTGCGTTTCTGGAGTTTGATCCCGGATAAGTTAATTTTGAACATCGATCAGCAATAAATTAATTATGATTGTGGGTGAAGCAGAATAAATCCTTAAGTCTTGTTTTAATACTTATCTTGTTGATGAAAATTTCTGGTAAAGATGACGATTTTTGTTGGATAGTTTTCGCTTTGTTGAAATTTTTTGCTGTTGATCCGAAGTAGCGACGTTGATACCGAGAGCTTGTCTTGGTTCCTTGCGGCTTTCAATGGGATGTCTTTCGGCCCCACGGTGGGCGCCAAAATGTTTCGGTATAAATTGGGGGACCGAAAGGTCAAACCTTGATCACGTCACTTTCTGCTCTTCCGTCTGCTTCTTCTTCTTCAGGACCGTCCGGCTGGTATCCGCTGCGACCGGCCGGTGATCTCCAAGTCTTGACCGGAGGGGGGAGGTACCTGAAAAGGCGCTCCGACGCTCAAGTTAGGCGTGTGTAAAGAGGGTTGAGAGAGTTCGATAGCAAAGAATGTGCTAAGGAACTATGAGTAGAGTGTACTGGGGGAGTGTAGAACTCGTACCTTGTTTGGAGTCCTCAGGCCTTTATTTATAGGCTTTGGATTGATATAAGATGAACAAAATATAAACAAAATAATATAATCTTACTTGGCATATTTCTGAATAAAATATCTTTGTTTGGATTTTATTTATGTTTCCAGTATATCTGGTTGATATATTTCTGTTTAGAATATATATGATTGATATTGCAATATATCTTGGTTGATATATTTCTGTTTAGAATATATGATTGATATACCTGGGGATCCTTTTATTCTGGTGCTGGGCTTCGAGCCCAATAACTCGTTTGACTTTGAGGATACACCACCGTAAGCGCCATGATGTACGGTGGTGTATCCTCAAAGTCAAACGAGTTATTGGGCTCGAAGCCCAGCACCAGAATAAAAGGATCCCCAGGTATATCAATCATATATTCTAAACAGAAATATATCAACCAAGATATATTGCAATATCAATCATATATATTCTAAACAAAAATATATCAACCAGATATACTGGAAACATAAATAAAATCCAAACAAAGATATTTTATTCAGAAATATGCCAAGTAAGATTATATTATTTTGTTTATATTTTGTTCATCTTATATCAATCCAAAGCCTATAAATAAAGGCCTGAGGACTCCAAACAAGGTACGAGTTCTACACTCCCCCAGTACACTCTACTCATAGTTCCTTAGCACATTCTTTGCTATCGAACTCTCTCAACCCTCTTTACACACGCCTAACTTGAGCGTCGGAGCGCCTTTTCAGGTACCTCCCCCCTCCGGTCAAGACTTGGAGATCACCGGCCGGTCGCAGCGGATACCAGCCGGACGGTCCTGAAGAAGAAGAAGCAGACGGAAGAGCAGAAAGTGACGTGATCAAGGTTTGACCTTTCGGTCCCCCAATTTATACCGAAACATCACTTATTGATGGTCCAAATGTTTGGACTTTAATGAGTTATCGTAGGCTAGAAGTTACTAGGAATAAGATTTGAGTAAACTTTTGTGTTAGTTTTGACTTGAATATGAAATTGAGACATTTGTGGATGTATGAGAGTGAAATGAATAAAACCTAATATTGACAATTGTAAATAACCTAAAGTAAATTTTTGTTCTATGTCAACTAATGATAAAATCCTAAGAAGAGTTTTTATCATATTTTTGTGAACTTTATTGTCTATTTGTGATTTGCAAGAATTAACAAGTATTGCACAAGTCTTTTAAGAGAAAACGATATTTATTACTTGCTTAATGTAAGTGATGCGCTTATCTTTTTCACTAATAATAATTATTGAAGTTTGAGTGAAAAAAATGGGTGTAACTATAAGTTGATAATCAATCTGCTATTAATTTATCCAAAAATCTTATTTTCTATGAAAGAAGTAAACATACATAAACTAAATTCCAGAAATCAAGTAAGAGCATATTAGAGTTTGTGCATTGCTCTAAAAAAGAACAAATAACTGCCACTTTTTACCAAATCTCTAAGACATAGCAAATTTGAAATCCTAAGAGATGTAATAAGTTTGAAGTTGATAGACTTTTTGGATTAAGTGGTTGTGTTGTGATAGTTCAAAAGTTATGTTGTAATTGTATTATCTATAAATTACAGATATACAAAATTCCGATTACACACAAATACCTGCAATGATCTGTCCCATTAATGAGAAATTATCTGTTTTTATCATTCTTCTATAACTAATATTTTTCTTATACATTTATATCTCAGTAAAACCATAAATCATGATCTAACAACTGAGATGTATCGAAGGATCGTATTGTAAAATTAAAAAAAAGTAAAATTAAAAAAAATGTTTATATTTTCAACATAAAATTATTTACTCTATATATAAATAATAAAGTTAAAATTGTAAATACAGTTTTAGTGATAAAATATTCATAATAAATTTTCTGTTTAAATTTTTTTATTATAAACATTTAATAATTTTATAATGATAAAAACAACATGAATGAAACTACGTAAAACTATTAAATATTAATTTAATTTAGTTCAAATTTTACGTTAAATTAAAAACAAACCAAATGGAAACAGACTTGATTTCTATTCAAATAGCCATTAAAAAAAATCAAATGACAAAACTATATTAGGATATGATCATTATAAATAATAACACACATAATTCTACACAAAATCATTGGTTAAATTAAAATAACAGTTAATTAATCTACACTTTCAAAGATACTTCTTATTATTTATTATGTATGAGAGAATCATCACGAGATTGATATGATTATATTAATAACTATTGTTTACTTCTGTACATTCAATAATAACAATATAATAAGCATATTCTAAGGCATTAATAACAAGACCTTAAATTTAATTCTTAAACATAAATATACCCCCACACTTTTATTATGTTCTTTTTTCTCCAATGAACATCCCACTTAATTTCTATATATAATTTTATCTATTATTTATTTTTAATTTTTCCCTTTACATTGGTTTACCATTCGTATCCCAAAAACCCTCGGCATAATTCTTTCTATGCGAAGTTTTGAATTTCCAAATCACAACTTTTATTGTTTTTAATTTTCAATTTTTTTTTCTACATATATTCTTTCGGAAATAAATCTTCTACATTTTAATGTTATCTTTCTTATTTCCCAATTTCGTAATCGGAAACTGCCATGCGAGCAGTATGAACAAATAAATAGTACTTAAAATGTATATCAATAATTTGGAATATATAAATTTAACCATGCAACACATTTTAATCTAAAGGAATAAAAGATAATAAGGACATGAAGTTCAAATTCTTTCATACACCAATACGAAAAAAAGAAGAGAAGTTAACAAAATAAAGAAGAACATAAAAAGTTTTTTGAATTATTTAAATAAAAAAGACTTGTCTTTTATAAATTTTTTTCAATACATAGTCATTTTTAAAGCAAGTTTTATTGGGATAACCCTTCTAAATATAAGAATTCGGCATTTTTGTTTAACTTTTAAGAAAAAGAAAAAAAAAATACTTGGTCTAATATGCATGAGCATTGATGGCGGTAAGCTCGCTTAACGGCTAAGATTTCCGATATTGAAATTCTCTCTCCTCTAAATTTTGTCTAACTGACTCAGTTTTCTCGCGAATGCCCAGAAGGAATATATCTTTTTTTCTTTTTCCTTTTCCAAAACTGTAAGAATAATTTAATGTGTTGGGTGTATAAATACAAAAATACTGATCCAGATTAATCCAACGACGACCATCAAATCTCACCATCCAAACAGAAAACACACTACCAAACCCTAATCTGAAACGATCATTTCCTCCCTCTCTTTCTCTCTCTATCAACTGCCAAACTCCGGCGTCGTATTTCTCTTCTCCCTACCCGATCCACAACCTTCCGACCTCCTCCTTCAAGATCTCTCCCCACGCGCCTGCTAAGCTGGACCACGCGCCTGTTTCCGCCTCCATGATGGTTGTGAGCGGAGGGAAGGGCCTCAAACGCGCCGCGAAGAAGAGAGTCACCGCCGATTTCTACGACTTCCTTACGTTCCCTTCGCCGTCCCTCGCCGAGGCGGAGAACTTCGCCGGCGGTCCCTTTCGTTCCAACGTTCGCTCCTTTCTCACGAAGCACGCGCTGCTTCCGCCGCCGTACGCGCTGTTCCCCCACTTGCTGACGTGGCAGATACTCTTCCGCGTTGGCGAGCTTACCGAAGGCCCCGACTCGCCTGTTGTGTGCCTTGACGTTGTGGAAGAAGACGTCGCCAGATCCAGATCCGTTTACTGCGATCAGTGCCGTGTTTTCGGTGAGTTGACTCGCCAGTAGTTCAGCCGGTTCTCTCTTGCATGAATCATTTTGGTTTCTTCGCTTTTTTCCAGGTTTCTCTTCGGTTCCCGGTTCCCGATCTTCAACTTGTGAAAACATTAAAATGAAACGATTCACGGAAATTATCGTGTTCATTTCGCGATATGACGTTTATTATTATCATGATAATGATTAATTTATTTATTGTTATTATTACTACTCCTTCAATATGCCTACATAATCATAAATTCGACGAAGTTTATAAGTATGATTAAGTGACTATACAAAAGAATAATATCCAGTTATTATTATAAGGAAAATGACTAATAACTGGAAGGGGACTGTCTATCGTATCGTCGTTGGTGACGATAAAATCCAGAGAGATATTGGAGTATAAGAAGAAAAAAGGGTTAGGTGGTAGGTGGGGCCCATAAGAACTAGGACAGGTGGAAGGTTTCTGTGATGCCACGCGTCGGTCGTATTTTGTGGGGCACTCCTTTCTGTCTTTGTTGCGTGACAGCTCATACTATTTAATATTATATATTTAATATATTTAATCATTATTGTCGTGGTCCAACTTTTCTTAGTTAGTACTGACGTGCTTCTTAAGCCGTCCGCCACGTATAGTAGTTTGGATGTGCTGGTTTTTTCCATAAATCATAATTTTCATTGATTATAATCGTAATCTTTCCCAGTTTAGTGTTTTTTATTGATATTATTCATTCATACTGATTATTATTGTTTATGAGGAAATTCGCGTGGATTTGTCAATTTTTTTTGTCTCTGTAAATATTACTATTATTTATTATTTCTTTGAGTTGAAACTTATGGATTTATTATTTAGGTTGGAGCGGCCATCCAGTGTGCGGGAAGCGATACCATTTTATAATCAAAGCCGATGGAAGCTCTATCGGTGGGTACCATAAGCCGTGTATGTGCTGTGGAGACATCCTGCATTTGTCAGAATCCAAGTAAGTAACTTATGACCACCTAAACAGTGTTTTTTGTTTCTTTTTTTTTTTATATTAGTTTTTTTTGCTTTTCAATTGCTGTCTAGGGTAATCGATACCCCCCCAATAAATTTGGATATGTTTATTCTGTTCTTATTTCTGTCAATTTTGTGTTAGCCATTTACTTCTAATTTGCGTACTGTTTCTTTGATTGTAGATACAAATTTGGGAAACAAAGTCTCGAAAATTAGCTGTTCTCTAAATGAAAACATTGTTGCTACCGAGTTATTTTTCTATATTAATGTGGTTGATTGCTGAAATGGAATGCCTGTTTGGCAAAGCTTGAAATTTATTGGGGCTGTGTCATTGACGTCCTTCTGTTAATTTCAATTTTCAACAAGTGAAGTAGATCTGTTAGTATAAAATTTCACCTTTGCAGAAGGAGAGGGTAGTTTCCTTTCGTTTGAAGCGCAGAGCATGTTTGGATTGCCTTAGAATGAAATTTCGTAGTATGCTGAAGGAGAGAGTAGTTTATTTTCGTTTGAGGCTCAGAGCATGTTTGGATTGCCTTGATATTATTTGAAAGAGCTTATCACCAAAGTCATGTTAGCTGTTAAGTGAACCTTATTTTGGATGAGTGCAACGGTGCTGTCCTTGATTTTATATTTTGGGTAATGTTTTGTATCTTCAGATGCAAGTCTTGCAATCACGTGACCACCACTGATGATGTTGAAGACTGGGTGTACCACCAATTAGAGAACACCACTCATCTTTTACACGGCGTAGTCCACGGCAATGGATATGGGCACCTTCTACGGGTTAATGGCAGAGAAGGGGGATCTAGATTTCTTTCTGGTTGTCATATTATGGATTTCTGGGATCGCCTATGCAACACTCTTGGAGTCAGGTTAGGTTTTTTTATCGTAGTTACTAATATCAATCTCTCTTTTGAACTTATACTTCAATTGTCTTGTAGCTAATTCTTTCTGTATTTTCTTGTATACTTGTGTCCATTATGACACTCTGATCACCTAATTAGCATTTGTCTTAGAGCTAATTTTTTTATATAATTTATATTTAATACTCTTGTCGCTCGTGACAGTCTTGTCACCTAGTAGTTAGGAGTTAGACGGGGAAGAATGATATAGAAGCATTTCTTAAAAACTAAACTGTTCAGATTAAAATTCGTGTCACATAAGGATGTACCCTGTTTTAGAGATGAGAGATATCTACAGTACTCAACTCTTTTTCGGTTCTTGAAATAACTTCACCCTTTTCCAGTGGGAGTAGTTTTAGTTATTTGTGGTTTGTGAATATTGGCTTGAACTCTTATGTTTCTTCACTTTTGTCATGAGCAGAAAAGTTAGCGTGATGGATGTTTCAAAGAAATATGGCCTAGAGTATCGCTTGCTCCATGCCATTATGAAGGGACACCCATGGTATGGTGACTGGGGTTATAGATTTGGCTCTGGTAGCTATTGTCTCACGCATGAAGCATACAAGTCTGCTGTTGAAAACCTATCCAACCTACCCTTGTCCAACTTTTCACAGGGACAGATGCCGGTACCTCATTCCCGTGTGCAGGACATGATAAAATATTTCCAGTCTTTGTCAGAGCATGAGCTTGTAAATATAAGAGACCTCTTTTGTTTCATAATGGGTTTGATTGGTGATGCTCGCAAGAGTGTATCAAATGTTGATGGCACAGCCTGCAAGAAGCGTCGTTTTAATGCTTCTGGACTGTCAATTTCTTGGGAGAAGGCTGACATTGAACGTGTGGAGCAAGCTATGATCAGAGTGCTGCGTGCAGTGTCCGAGTCTAAGTGGGTAAACTGGCGTGCTCTTAGGGGTGCGGCCTGCAAGGTGGGCTCTCCAGAACTGCTTGATTATTGCCTGGGAGAACTGGGGGGGAAAATGGTCTATGGTGGAATGGTTGTTAATAGCCGATGCAATCCTCAAACTGGAGTTTATGAGTTCAGGTTAGACTTCAATCCGATTCATATGGAATGTTTAACTTCATAGAGGAAGGTCATACATACTGACTCGTACACGAATCATGGTATAGATGCAACGATGCTTCAGTTTTAGGATTTTGTGAACACGGGCTACTTCATTGCATGAGGCTGAATTTGATACTTGTTATTGGCAATATCATCATGCATGATGTTTGACCAAAAAAATAATTTTTAAGTATGTATGATCGTTCCCTTGCTTTTCTCTTTGGGTTTTTCCACATGGATTATTGCTGAAGTGTTTGCGTATGAAGTCCATTAACATTGAGGTTGGGCCTTCAAATATTGATGTTCTTTTCAAAGAATTTATGCTATATATTTCTATTGTTTGAAAGATTCTCTTTTGGTTTTATGTGATGTGATTACGTGAATCGGTTCTAATATTGTGGCATTTTATTTGCTTTAGACTTGAGCCTGCCACTGGTGATTGCTACGGAGTTTTAGCGAACAATAACTCTTCAGGCTCGAAGTATCCATCCGAAGAAAACCTCCTACAGTGCTTAAGATATTTATACGACTCTTTGCTTCATCCACAGATGATGGTAAACTATGTTGAAGCAGGGACGAGGACTCTCGCGATGAGCTCAGTTCAGAAGCTTTTTGACTGCAAGCAGTTTGTGAAAGATTATAGTCCCGAGTTGTTACCATTGTCAGATTTGCACAAATTACGCATCTCATGTCAGGTTGAAATCGTAGATGAATCTGAAGATCCAGAAGGCATAGCTCCAACGGAATTAATTGTGCTGCCCATGAACGCCACAGTGGCCGAGCTTAAAAGTCAAGCAGCGATTGCTTTTCAAGATGTATATCTAATGTTTAGAAGATTTCAAGTTGATGAGATAGTAGGCTATAGCGGTGTTGAAGATTCCACCCAGGTCAAGCTCCTGTTAGGATCGAAAGATGTAGTATGTGTTCGAGGAAGATGCATTGGGAAAAATGGGTTAAGTAAGTTCCGGATGGAACGTGGACTTGAGAGGTGGACTGTAGATTGCAGCTGTGGGGCCAAGGATGACGATGGGGAGAGAATGTTGGCGTGCGATATATGTGGAGTGTGGCGGCACACTAGGTGTTCTGACATCCATGATACTGATCCCGTTCCAGCACGTTTTGTTTGCCTCAAATGCCAAAACAATGAATCAAAACTCAAATCTGGTGGCCACTGCAAAGATGAGACTGTCACCAACGTTACCACTCCCACTAGTTGTTTCGGAAAAACCTTCCCAGTGCCATCTGATGTCAGTTAGTTACATTGCTAATCAGATTTGTACGGAAAGCTCCTCCTTTTTATGTTTCTTTTTTCTTTTTGCCTAGGCCTAAATGAACCTGTACATAACACACAGATAGGCCTTAGAGATAGGTTCAGGGACAGGGCATGTCTTGTTCATATTTCAGGTTCTACCTTAGCTTGTTTATTTTGTGTACATAGTAGTCACTGACCGAAATCCAAATATTCAACTTTCTTTTCTTCCCTTCTAATTGAGCTTCATGGTTTTTAAAAATACTTCAACACTTTTTCTTTATAATGCTGTAACTGTAAGAGGGTTGGAGTATCTATGTTTTCTAACTTTTTTTAATTATCTGTTGTCAAGGATTTTACTGAATATAGGCAATTGCTTCCTGCACCCTACCAAAATCCTTCCAGCACCCTATCACTTTCCAATAAACAGTTCCCGAAATATTTTTCCAGAAAGCAATTACCTTCTCCAATTAGGGAATGTAGGAAGCGACAACCTAAATTAAACAGTTCCCGACATGATTTCAATTACATATGTTTGAAATGGTAATGTGCATATAAGAATATTAAATGGTTTGTAAAGCAGGCAGCACTACCATAACAAACGTGTCTAAAGCACTCTCAAAATCAATAAAAGGTGTAAAAATTTGATGCTTCACACTCATCACATTTTGTAATTTCTTCTCTCTTAAATCTAAATGGCAACCAGCTGCATCAACTTTAGTAAGCTTTAGTTTTTGACTTACGTTAAATATTAAGTTATTATATTATGGACAACTAATCAGATCACAATACAAGAGGTTTAACAACATAAAGCATAAAGTTTGGAATTCATTTCCGCAAGTTCAACGTATATGGCCATATGTAAAGATGCATTGCTTCAATTTATTAAATTAATAGGCTTTTATGTTTTAGGTTAAAGATTTAGGCAATAATATAATTGTTTTAAATTTTTTTATAAATAGTCATTTTTCTAACTTTAAGGAATAAATACGTCAAAATAGTATAAATAACTATTACAGGAGTGTTCAAGGAAAAATATTTTTCTTTTCCAATTTTTTTCCTCTATTTCTCCAACACTAAAGCATAGAAAAGAAGAGATAGTTATTATGGTTTGTCTTGTTGAGAAAATAATGTGCTTTTTTTATTAAGTAAACTCTATAATAATTTTTTTACGAGACTTCTCTTATGTCCATGTATAGAACATTTTTTTTTCTTAGCAAATTTCGAGAGGAAAAATAATTGGGTGAATTTGGTAAATATAAAATAAATTGAACTATGAAGATAGAATGAAAAATTATGTAACAAAAGGAAAGTTTTTTTTTTAAGAGAAAATGAGTCTATAAGAGAAAAAATAGAAATAATTTTTTTCATTTTATATAATAAATTAAAGTTTACATGATTGAACACTTGAAATTGATAGTTAAATCAATATTTTAGTATAAAACATAAACAATAAATACAAATACTAAATAAAAGCAAAAATTATCAATATGTGTCAATAAATAATATAATTTGATAAAATTGAGATTTATAGTTTTTGAAATGTAATACGTCGTTTTGAATGAAATTATACAAACAAATATTATATGATAAAAGTAATGATGAGATGAAAAATATTTTAGAAGTCTTATTAAACTTGGTAAATCTCAAAGCAGAAAAAATGGCTCTCTATATAACAAATAAAAAAACTAATTATATAGTATGTATAATATCTAATTATGTTTTATTATAATATATATCAAATGAATCGAACAATAAAGAGAATGAAAATTTGTGTGACAAAAAAAAAACTCTTCAAATGAAATAAATTATTAAAGAGGTGAAAATACGATTTGAGATTATATAATAAGTTAATAACTTCTTGTGATTTAAAACGAAAATAAATATAGGGGTGACTTGAGTAATATGTATCCTTATTCTTATACTTGATTTACGAAAGCTAAATAATATATATATTTGTATTTATACCTTATGAATCCAAAAAAAAAAAATTATCAAAAATTGAAAGAGATTGAGGTAATATGTAGTTAAAGGTATTCATTGAGTCGAGTTACGATGATTAAATTCAACCCAATCTAACTCAATTAAAATTGGAATAAGTTTTATATGATTGGATCAAACTCAAATTACATTATGTTACAAACAAATTAAGTTATGTTATGGTTTTTTTAATGTTTTGAATTAGTTTGGACAAATTTATCTTGAATTAATTTATTATCTTATTTGAAGCGTTGATATAATTTTTGTAAAAACTGTTTTATTTTTTAATTACATTAATAATTGACTATTACAATTTAAGAAGAAAAAAAAATCATGATCCAATTAATCCAACTCACTCCAATCAAATATGTTTAAGAGTGAGTTGTGTTAATTGAATTTAACATTAAAAGAGATAAAAAAAAAAAAGTCAAATCAAGCCAATCAAATATTTTTTTTAGTGAGTTGAATAATAAATTTACCCAAACTACCTAACCCAACAATACCATAAAATAGTTATTTATTCCTCGTCCCTAAACAAGAAAACTTTTCTAGTATAAACAAATAAAGGAAATGGCCTTTTTATTTTATTACTATAAATTTATTATGAAATTGACATTCGCGTGTTAATAGTCTTTTAGTAAGTAATATTGTAACCACCGGAAAATTAATCAAGCTATCTAACTAATTTATGATTGAAGTGGTACCAAAACTTTAATAGTCATTTGATGTCTTGGGTCAATTTTAATATCCACCTTTTTAAGATAAAGTTGACTTGTAATATTCATTCATATTCTCACAATAACTGATCCACACTCAAGTTAGAATTTTGTAATTCAATGATGAATAAAAGATGAGTTTATCTTGATATTAAATTTCTATTAAGAATTAAGACTAATTAATTTACCTTTTAATGATTATTAATGTAAATTTTAACCGTTATACGTTAATTTCATTTAACAGTTGTTGTAACCGAACAACCATAAGATGCCTTCTTAGAAGTCAACTACTCAATCCTCTCCTTCTAATTTGATACCATCTTCTTCGATCGGCTGTTAGTCCGTACTAACACGTAACAAATCTCAATTTTGGTTAAGACTCTTTTCTACTCATTTTTCCATCTATTTCCAAGTTTTTCAAAGGTTCTCATCAAATAATCTGGCTCTTGCACGTTCGTCAGTGACCTATGTGAAATTCCTAACGTGTCAGCTTAATTATATGCAGTCAACATTCACACGCAGTATAGTTTTATTATATCCACAACATTTACATTGACTTAGGTGATTAGGTAGGATTTCAGAAATTAAAAACATGGTGCAGGTCTAAATAATAAAGTGCACACACCACTATCTTCAACTTCTATTTTCTGTTAGATTATCTTTTCAATCATTTTCATTATACAAGTATATTATATGTCTATGCACACACACACTACACTACACTAGTGCCGTACCCCACTATGCAGTTGCCAACTATTCCCCCACTATATAAGGTTCTTAATTTTTGGTCTTTTATTTTGCAGATCAACCTCACTCATCTCCTGCAAACACAGTATATATAGTGTCTTTGTTTTGTGAAGATGTTGTACAAATCATGTGTGAGGCCTTCAAAGGTCATCATGGCAAACTTTCTTACATTACTGCTTTTGTTTCTAATTCAAGTCTTTGCATATGGCTTCAGATACGGAGCAGATGGCTTGAACATGAACTACTACTTCATGACTTGCCCTTTCGTTGAACCTGTTGTTAAGAACACTGTCAACACAGCTTTGCTGGAAGACCCCACTCTCGCAGCTGCTCTTATCAGAATGCACTTTCATGACTGCTTCATTCAGGTTTTCCTTCTTTCTCTCTCTCACTAAGTTCACTCACAAATGGATGAAATGAAATACTATTCCATCTTTCTCATACAGTGAAAATATAATCAATCTGTGTACACTGTATTTTTGTTACTTAGAATTGTGAAAGTGGTTACCCAACTATTTCTTGTCGCTAAAATGTTCACCACTATGGAAGATGTGGTGCGGTGCATGTGTCTCAACAAAGGACAAACTTGCTTTAACAGTTGCATCCACTAAAACATCAAAATTGTTTGTTTTCATATAGGGATGCGATGGTTCGGTTTTGATTGACTCCACTGAGGATAATACAGCAGAAAAGGATTCTCCAGGAAATTTGAGCCTGCGAGGCTTCGAAGTCATAGATGCTATCAAAGAACAGCTTGAAATTCAATGCCCTGGTGTGGTTTCATGTGCTGATATTCTCGCCATGGCTGCTAGAGATGCAGTTTTCTTTGTATGATATTCAAGTCAAACTATACATTACTTCTTTTCCTATGTGGTCTGATCAAATAGTCGTATTTACGTTGTTTATCTAGATTATGATTATGAAATTATTACAGGCAGGAGGACCGGTATATGACATACCTAAAGGAAGAAAGGATGGAAGAAGATCCAAAATTGAGGATACTATAAATTTGCCATTCCCTACTTTCAATGCCTCTGAGCTCATTAGGTCGTTTGGCCAACGTGGTTTTTCTGCACAAGAGATGGTGGTTCTCTCTGGTAGGCACATTATCTTCTCAATCATGTTCAATCATGCTAAACATACATATTTCAAACATGCATGAAAATTAGAGAAACTCATGTGACAAGCACTTCACTGGATTGTATGCATATTCAGGGGCTCATACACTGGGAGTGGCAAGTTGTGGTTCTTTCAAGAACAGGTTGAGCCAAGTGGATCAAACTTTGGACACAGAATTTGCCAAGACACTTGCGAGAACATGCAGTTCTGGTGACAACGCAAAGCAACCATTCGATGCGACGAATAACGATTTTGACAACGTTTACTTCAACGCTTTGTTGAGGAGAAACGGGGTTCTTACATCAGACCAAACACTGTACACAAGCCCCAAAACCAGGAACTTTGTGAACGCTTATGCATTCAACCAAGCCATGTTCTTTTTTGATTTCCAACAAGCAATGGTGAAGATGGGTCTGCTTGATGTCAAAGACAATTACAATGGTGAAGTACGACAAAATTGTCGCAAAATAAACTGAATGATGAATTCTGGGTTTGTGATTGTTTTAGGTTTTAGACAAACCTCAATCCTTGCCACTAGTTATAAAACTACATGATATGCATATATATTATATATTATATGCTTAATTAGGTAGTTCTATTTGGTATCCCTTGGATGTATTGTGTTCATATTTATGCCTGTAATCCTACGCTGGATGTAGTACTTTTTATGAGTGGTTGCAATTAGTAATTGTGGGACTGCAAGATGCAATTGCCTTGGGGCCTTGTTCCTGAGTTGGAATGATTTGAACTGCAAAGGCTTGTATACTTTAACCATAAGTCACTAGTCATTTCTAAAGAATGATTAACATTCTCTGATTTTTATCCTCATGTTGGACTGCAAAATTCTCAAAATATAACAGGTTGAATTGAAATAAATCCATGAAAATAATACAACTTTTTAACCCATGCATGCCACGGTATAAAGTTTAATCACATAAATGGTAGAATAACAAGATTAAGTGAAAAATCATCACTCTAAACTTATATCAAAGATAGTTACATGTAAGAAATCAAGTCAAAATAAATATTTATAAATAAGAATACTTTTAATGAAAATAAAATTACTTTTCACTTATAATTTTTGTTTTCCGTTTTGTAAATTTTGTCTCCAAATATTTTATCCATATTTTGCTTCAATTTTATTATAGTTTATTTGTCTAAACATTAATGGATGATGTATGTTATTAATTGACGAGAAAACATATTTATAGTGATTTTTTTTTGTTAAGTTTTGAGATATTAATTAAATAGTAACTTCTCTAAATTTGAACATGTTCTGGTTTGAAAAGTTTAAATTTATGAAAAGAAGATGGATAGAATACTAAGGTTAAGTAAAAAATTCATGATGTATCAAAGATAGTTATATGTAAGAAATTAAGTTAAAATAAAATTTTATAAATGTTTTAAGTTTGGGTCGAGAATCATGATTAACACTCTTTTAACGTCACTTTAGATCTCTGTTACAAAATTATTCAGGTCTCCCTTACAAAGTTATCCTCAGTTCTTTTGTCTTTAAATTGTCAAAGGCAGTCCGACATTCAAGTCAATTATACATGTCCAATCGGTTATGAGAGTAAAATATTAAATTTACAATAAATACAATTACCTACCTTTTTAGTGTATTTATATGTTTTAAAATGGACTTTCACCGTTAATCTAATCACAACCCAAAAAGGCCCAAAAGTTACTAAATGTATTTTACCTATAAGAGAGTTGCTCCCTTCACCACCCCTACTTCTCCTACACCTCCCCATAACTTTTTTAATTATAAAACTACCCTTTTTACTTTAATCTTTTACTTTTTTTTTACTTTTTTATCAAAATCCTAAATCCCTCATTTTTCACTCACAGTCGTGTAGTTCCCCCTCCCCCACCACTCTCACTTTCAAACTTTTCTCCTCCAGATCCGTCTCTTTCAAATCCCTTTTCTCCTCAGATCCGTTTCTTCCCAACACATTTTCTCCATAGCCGTTTATTCGTTCTTTGTTCTCCATTTCTTCTCAACCCATTTTCTCTATTTCCACTTCACACATTATCTGATCAATGACCACATTTTAGGTGTTGATGATGATGGTTTCCTTCCATTGTTCTTTCTTTCCTTTCTTTTTTTTTCATTTGTTTCTTTCATTACAAATCCACTTTACTCGTAGAGTCCCTAATTTAAGAGTGCATGCACAACATTGACAAAAATATGTCGCAAGGGGTCACGCAGGTGCACGCGACGGTGGCGTCGGTGTGGCAGACGACAACGTAGGGTTCGCTGGTGATGATTTTGCGGTGGTGGTGACGGGTGCGGTGGAGCTTCCGTTACCCGGTGATGGAGGCGCTACAAGTGTTGAGGGCAGAAAAGAACCTCTGTTTCCCAGTGCACTCATCTTGGTCGGAGAGAGCAACATCGAGGAGGTGCAACTCGATGATGTGGTCACGCTAGCGTTTAGGTTCAAAACTAAAAGTTGCATCGTTCCTTTTGTGCTGCTGCTTAACCAATCAACATGGCGAACATGTTGCAGTACCGATTGGAGCGCATGGTGGATGAGCTTGACGACCTCGACAACACCATCTGGGATAGCCGTAACCACTGAGCGTGCAACTTTGATGTCCCGGAACTGTGGTGAGTGTACCTATGATAATGGTGCAGGTCAAGTAATGGTGGTGGTGTGGTGGGGAAGAAACAAATGAAGAGAAAAGAAAAGAAAGGAAGAACGGAAGGGAAGTGAATCGGAAATGGGGAAAGAGATATCTGTGAGATTGAGGGGGTGCACTTGTGGAGAGAGAAAATAAAAAAAAGTAAAAATATCTAAATGGTAAAGGTAAAAGTAAAAAATTTTAATCTAAGAATAAAATTAGAATTAAAAGAATTTGGGGAGGTGTAAGAAGCATAGTGGTGAAGGGAGTAACTACCTATAAACATGTACATGTCTCTTATGAAAGCTTAAATTTATGAAAGTGATATGAGAAGAAAAGTCTCACATAGATGAAAACTTATCTTGATATTTACCTTTCATGTTATAAAAGAAGCCAAATGTTTCCTTAAAGGAATCACTTTAAAGTTTCTTCATTTCTTCTTAATGTTTGGAGAGTGAAAAAAATGTTTTTTTCATATTCTTTCATCTGAAAATTTTATTTATTTTTTAAAATTTTCAGTTGATAGAATGTAACAAAAAGAACTTTCTCATAAATAAGTACCAATTTTTCATTAGAATAAATTTTACAAATAGAAAATAATATTTTAATGTTATTTTTACACGATGAAGGAAACATCAATTGATGTCTATGATCATCATATTATAAAAAGGTTAATTTAATTTGTTTCTGCGCATGCCTCCACTTCCATTTCACTTGTTGGGCTGAGAGTACAAGGATAGGCCAGTTTGTAATGGTCACATAATTACAAGATTAAATATAAACCTTTTCCATCCAATGTTATGTTATAATATATATATATATATATATATATATATATATATATATATATATATATATATATATATATATATATATATATATATATATTTTACTTCTTATATGGTTAATATTGAATGAATATGATTAATAATATGTGATTAATATTATTTAATTGTAAAATAAAGTTAATTATATATAAACATTTAAATAACTTTATGGTATTTTTAATTATTTGTAAAATAAATTATTAATGTTTCAATAATATCGTGACACTATTTACATCAATAATTATATATAGTTTCATTTCCCATCAGCCACTTATGAAGCCAAACAAATCATATTTATCCATAAAAGGGGAGAAAATTAGGAAGGATCTATAGCAAAACACTGGGGGGAAAATCTTCAAACAAATGGCAATAATGAGACAAAACAAAGATGTTGCATCATGCTAAGCTAGCTAGTGGAGGGATTTCTCTTGGCAAAAGTGTTCTTGTTATTGTGAATCCACACTTTGAGGACTCTTCTTTTGATTCCAATCTCCTGGCAAAAATTTTGCACCACAGATTCATCTAGCTTCTGTATCCTCCACCCTGCTCTTTCTGCAAAAAGAAACATCTTCTCCTTTTGTTCTTGTGTGAACTTGGTTCTAAACCTCTTCTTCACCTTTTCAGTTGCATTATTTCCCACCTCCTTTCTCATCCCGTTTTCACAGTCCTTCTCATCAGACACATCAGAAGGACTAATTGAACCACTTTTGTGGGGAGATAACTGAGCCAAAATAGGCCCTATCTGAGTAGTGTCAGGAATAATCATCAGAGGAGTGATATAGGAATCAGAAGACTCTATCTCTTTTCTGTGGAAGTTTCTGTGGCAGTTACAAGCCGAGCATCTGAGAGCCTCAAGCGTGCCTTCTTCTCCATCAGCAATGAACTCGCCACAACCATCAGTTGCATTGCCACCAATTGAAGCTGCATGGTTCTTCAGACATTCCGTGTATCTTATTATTATCTTTTTGTCTGCCCTTTGATCAGCATGTAAATTGTTTGACTCCATTTGTTGAAGCTTCTACAACTGGTGTTGATTAAAGAACCAAAAAGGGCAATTTATCTGATGAGAAAGACTGATGAGAGCTGTAACAGGTTGCTGCAAGTACTTATAAGGAAGTTGGAGTTGAAGGAAAAAGGCACACGAGGTCTTGATTGTGAATTTTGCAAGTGAAGCAACAAATATATAACTTTGAGGGTGTTTAGGGTATTTGATACACTATTTTATTGGTCACTTTATAGCTAGAAAATTAAAGTAGCTAGCTCAGAATTTTATTGTCCAGATTTGTCTCTATGTATGTGTTGAGCGTGTGAGATAGAGAGAGACCTCAGAACCAAATTACAATGAAATAAAGAAAGAATAAATGTGTTTTAGACTAGAGAGTATGTAGAGACAGTTGAAAAGTTGGGTGCATGCCATTGCTTTGCTTTGCATACACTGTTAGACATCAAGCTTACGCTATTAGAATGTTGTCCTTTAAAAAGATTAAATTATTGAAAGGATTGCCAAACAAAGATAAGAAAAGAAGAAAAAGTTAAACAGGAAGCCGAAAGAGATTAATATTTGTGGAGAACTGTCCACTTAGAAGAAAAGACTGTCCATTGCTTTGCAAGCTGCAATAATTGCATTACTCAAAAGAGGGTTGAACTGTCCTAGATTTGGACTGTGGTTGGTTGTCCCCACTCACCATTTGCATACCTATGTTCTATGTAAGTTACCATAAAAAGGTAGATATCATTTTCAATTGCAAGGAATTAGGCAAGCTTAATAGAAAAGTCTTGATTTGTCAATATGCAAGTGGTTCTATGTTAGTCTTATATTTCCTTTCTCTATTTATGTATCTCATAAAGATTGGTCCTGTTTTGAAAAGGAACATGACTTGAATGTGTTTCTTTTCAAAAACAGTCTTACTTTGATTCCATGTCATTTATACTTAACAGAAGTTAGATTATTTAATGGCTTAATTCTAGGTACACATTGTTAGTGGATAATTATTTTTAAATTTTATAAATTGTAATGTTTACTGATTCAATAAAATAAGTTTTCATTGTTCTCTTTTCATGGTTCTCTTTTCGTATATTCTTCTTCAATATATTTTACAGTTCCTTTCTGTTCATTTTTGTTTCCTATTAAAAACTTTGCTTTCTTGTAAACACCAACATAAATGAACTTGAAAACTTACATATTTTTATGGTGATGATGTCTCAGTAATTCTCTCTAAAACTAAATAAGTATAAAAGTACAGCATTCAAGTCTATATCTATGATTTGAGAAGTAAATAATCAGTAATAGTTGTAATAAGTTGAGAATATATTTACTGTCATTGTACAGTTTTTATATAACAATTGAACAGCGACTGTGCCAAACAACAAGAAGCTGCAATGTCATCTACCATATTATTGCTACTCCAATGATTAGGCCCTAAGCACAAGTGACAATTATAGGCTGCTCATAATAAGTCCTCTCCACTCCATACAGCCGCTACATCCAACACCTCCAATAATCATACCCTATGTTCGTGGTAAATTCATCAATAACTTGTTTGTGAGAATATTCTGAGTTAATTGTATACGAACAGTTATATCAAAGAATGTAAATTTTGACCATCTAAAAAGTAAACTATGATGAAGAATAATGAAAATGAAAAAATTGGAACAGAAGAAGGATTTGGAAAGTGTAAACTTTGCTTGCAACTGTACTAACAATAAGTGTAGTAAAATGGGTTGGATTTCACAGGTTATCACTACTTAATTTATTTTTATCAAAAAACTAGTGACAAAAGAGACTAATTAAAAAGTATAATAATATATTGTGAAACTCATCAAAAATCATATAAGAATTCAGAATAAATTTTAATATTGGAGCTAAAAATACTATTAAATTACATATAACACTAGTGAACTTGTAAAAAGTGTATTAAAAACATAAAATGAGCTCTACGATCGAAGATGGTCCTAGATTTCATATTGCAATATTCACCTTGGAAATAAAGACCATTTGTTTATGAGGTTTCTAGAAAAAACTTTTATTTTTGTGCATTACTTAAACTTATAACACTCATTTGAATTTTATATAGTCTACAAGCTACAGCAGCAACTGAAAATCAAGAAAGAAATAAAAGTCTTGCAGAAAACCACAAAATTCTCAGAAGTCTGATAGAGTCAGTCTTGATCTACACTTAATGCAAGTTACCAACTATGAATCGCACAGAAGAATGATTACAGGAACCAAATTAATAAGGCTATGCAACAATTGGTACGAACAATCCCAAAAATGTCCCTCACTATCTAGAAATCTTTACCATTCACTTAACCTATAGAAATCTTTACCATTCTATACTACAATTATAATAAATTATTACCTTATGCAAACTCTTCATATATTACCTCCTTTAGTTATCTCAAAAACATGGATTTACTCGTTCATTAATACCAAGTAACTGTTTATGAGGAAAATATAACATAAGAATAAAAGGAATATGAGAGATAATGGCATAAACTACAAAACACAAATGGTACACTTAATAATTAATGAAAAAGAAAAATGATAAATCATTTTTATTGCTGACAAAAATCCAATGTGACATATGAGAGGCTTCTATGCTACATTTGCATAGGCCAATGACTGGGTGCACCAAAATATTTGTAGCATCTCATGAAAAACTAAAACAAAGTGAATGCCAAAAAAATCAATCCCTTCTCTTTGTTGTCCTTTTCAATTTCTTCCTAGGTGAACTATGCTTATTGATTTCAAATGGCTGAGAAGCATAATTTCTGAGCTTTTGAAGAATCTTCCTTTCATTGGTGCGCAGCACCAAAGAATGATACAGCTTCCTCTCTCTATCTAAACTACACCTTTCCAATGCTTCAATATCATCTTCCACTGAATTCAAACCATAGAGACTCTCCCTCATGTCAGCTAGCGACAACAGGGTATCACAGACCCTTTTAGACAGCAAGGACTTCTTGCTCATATTAAATGCTTCGTTAGGAAAGATATTCCCATTCAGATGGGCAGTTCCACCATTTGATTCAGGACAATTCCCAGCAACTGATACTGATAGGTCTAACTTTTGATAAGCATCATCTAGCAATAACATGATGTGTAATAAAATGAGGAGTTCAATTTGTGGTTCTCCGTCAAATGAGATCTCAAAATATTCAGAGTCTTGGCTGCCACATGCAGAATAGCCTAACCTTCTCCAAAGGGAAACTCTTGCTCTACTGTGGCGGTCAGAAAAAGCTGAAGAACACC
The DNA here is from genome assembly GCA_036885675.1 of Vigna mungo. Lineage (NCBI taxonomy): Eukaryota > Viridiplantae > Streptophyta > Magnoliopsida > Fabales > Fabaceae > Vigna > Vigna mungo. Next base: position 37,988,445 of record CP144692.1, on the reverse strand, counting down.
ATTGAAGTACCAGCTCCATGTCTATGTTTACAATATCATATGAATTGTCTTGCTCGGTAAATCCATATCTATGGAGCAAAGCAGCATTACCCAATAGTCCATAAGTATTAAATATCTGTTGTTAGGCAAAAGGAACTCGAGTATTAGAGTAACTTCAAGGGAATAATAAGAGGTTGCATGGTACATTGAACGTTTCAATTCGAAGTTTAAAACATATTTCCAAAACTACAAACGATAGATAAGCACAGTACTATGAAGTCGTTTCTCTGACAACAGGTGACTGATCACTAACTCATGGAAGAAAAATCATATAATTGAAAGGAAAATTCTCACCTCAGTTCCACTACTGACATCTTTTATCGTAATCATCTCCAACATAGAAGTATCATCTCCGCTAACTGAAGAACTCTCCAAATCACTATCAATGTTGTTCCCAACATTAGCCTCAATTGACACAGTCATATCCATAGAGGAATTCTGAGCCAATGCTACTTCTTCCTTAACAATGCCCTCATCATTATTACTACCATCCACATCACTACCTGATTCATAATTAGAGGACATAGCAGTAAAATGCACATCCTCTGCACCTGTTTTATGATTGAATCTAGTGCACAAGACAGTAAACACATTATTAGAATGGGAATATCTTCAGATCTAGATCTTATACATAAACAGGAAATCACGGACTCTTCAAAATTACAGTTATCATGTAGGTTTTGAACATTTGAGAGCTATATTTTTATATTGTTTTACTTTTATTTTTAAACTTTTAGAGCAGTGCCAATGGGGATATCAAAATAATTGGATGGGAACAACAACAATAACAAAAGTCTTGTGTGCATAAAATGATTCGTTTACAAATTCAACAATTCCATATTTTGAATTAATTTTTTACTCTGCTAAAAGCATGTATTGTATTATAGTCCTGTCTGTTCAGCTATTTTCTTGCTTCATATCATATGTTGTATTTGTGCTTTCTGGCTCAAAAGACAATTTGTGCATATTTCACATACTGTCAATCTCTTTGGAAAATTTGCTACAACCATTTACTTATATTAAAAAGTAAAGCATCACCAGATTCTCATGCACTACTGCAGTTCTTGAAATAGTATACAAATACAAGAAGGCACCAATTTCTTGACAGAATAAATTATCAGCATTTGCTGAACTTGGAAAGCCTTAAAGCTAGACCTAGAAATTATCGCTCTTAAAACCAGTTACAAATTCAAGTTGCAGCGATGTTAAAATGTAACAAATGGAAAATAAAGGTGTACACTAAGACTAGAAAAGAAAACCGTGTTATTGGCCATAGGCTTTACTTACAGATCTGCCAAGGGAACCATGCCAAAACCATGGTAATCATCAATCTCAAAGGATCGAGAAGATATAAGACTTTTCGCAGCAAAGTATTGTTCTATGTCAAAGAATTTCGGGTTTAGCTTTAAAGGTTCCAAATCCAATAGGGGAAGAATATTCTCTTTCCAGTCCTCGTAAATCAGAGCCTTGTCTTCTTGCACAGTCTGCCTAAAATTGTAAGAGATCAGAAAGTTTTCATGAATGGTAAAACACATAGCGTTATATTCCAAGATTCAAATCACTGGTATTATGCCAAGGCAAAGGCTGAAAGGAACGGCCATAAGTTGTCTTATAAGTTTTCACTGTTGCGCCAATCATAACTTCTCAGATATTCTGAGTTTATTTTCCTCATTAGTACAGAGTTCACCAGGCGATCAGCATACAAACTAACTAATATCTATCATTTGCACATCTTTAACGTTTAAACTCACTTTCATTGGATATAATTGTGGCAAATTCTATAATACAGCTTTTAATCAACCCTGCCATGACATAGTTCAGAATATGAAGATTCCAATGCGATTCTGTAATGCATAAATCAAAAGAAAAGAACAAGCCAATCATAAGGAGCTCAATTAAATTAACTATACATGAAAGGCAATCTAATAACAAAACATCGACCAAGAAACAAAAGCATCCTATTTTCATCTTCACACATTCGAATTAACAATAAAAAATTACTAGCATGTATAGCATGGCTCTATACGGTCAATGTTAATTCATCCTTCTTGATTATTAAGCTCCACAATACTAGGTATACCTGGTGAAGCTCAGTACCACACAAAAGCTCGTTTACTTCATCTAGGGTCCAAACAATTGGCACGCATTCTTGGTGAGGCAAGAGTTGAAGGTATCCATACCAAGGTGAGTCCTCACCCAAGCTTCTCTCATACATGATGGCAAATGCTAGCCCCAGATGACCATCCAAACCAGCCTCTTCAATGATCGCACGTGCCCCACTAGTCTTGGTGGTGAGGCAAGCTTCTTTTGGCATTTTGGCCACAACATCACCTTCCTCCAATTGGCGCAAAGCTCTCACCGCTATTCCCTCGCCAGGTGTATCCACAAACTCCAATGCATCGCTCCACTGGAAACCCTTCGATTTCATCCATCGATTGAATGCCCTCAAACGCCTGTGTAGACAGATAGAAAAAGAATGAGTTTTCTGTGTTTAGTGGCAAATGGGTAAAGCATTGTTCAGTAACAATGAGAGAAAGATTATGACTTTATTGGGTGAGAGCGTCAAAGCATGTCTTTTTAGCATAACCTTTGGAGTTGTTCATTAGGTTTTCAATGAAAATGAGAGAGAAATAAGAAATTAGATGTACCTGGAAGCCATAGGTGGAGGAACAGAGATGTTCGTTGGGGGAAGACGTGGCAAGGGTTTTAGAGTTACAAGCTACCTCCACTAGTCACTAGTGGCAGTGCTGCCGTGCTTTCTGACTTTCTGGGTTTGGGCTTTTGGTATTTAACAACTCCAAGCCTTTTGCATCTTACACTTTTATTATTACTACATGCACTCCGTGCTATAAATAAATAAATAAAAATATTAAAATACCTTTTTTAAGTGCCCTGTTGTACTTTTTAGACCCGATGACAAAAATATTCGTGTTTATAAGTATTTTTAGATAATTGGTATTAGGAATATTTATTATTTACGAGTAATAGATAACATATATTTTAATAATAGTTTATAAAGAAGTTATATGTAAGTATTATGTTACTCATTTTCACATATATTCATTACATAAAAATGGAAATATAATTTATATTTTATTAATTTTGATTTAATTAAAATTAAAATTAATTTATATTTTATTAGATTCAATTTAATTAAAATTAAATTTAAATTTAAATTATATTTTATTTTTAAAATTTATAAAATATATTTTTTAAAATATTTTTAAAATATCCGTGAGTTTAAATTAAACGAATATCTATAAATAAATAACGGAAGGATTGTTTTTGTTGTGAGTTGAATAACAAATAAATGTTATTTATATCATACCCGATCCGTTATTACATCCGGTCGGAGTCTTTTTTTTATTTATTTTTTTACACATTCATTCTTCATGCTGTGAAAGGAAGAAAAAAAATAAATAAAAGGTTAAGTTTTGTAATTATTTTTAAAAGTAACTCATGTTTTAAAAGAAAATTGTTTTGAAAATTTTATTATAAAAATTTTCTTTTTGGAAAATATTATATGTCTTCTAAAAAATTTTGTTTGAAAAATATTTTATATGTTTTAAAAAACATAGGTTTGGAAAATTTTATTCTAAAATCATATGAATCTTTAATACAATTTTAATTTATTAAAAGATGAAATAATTACATGTGTGTCCTTTTATCTCTTTTGTTAATATTTATTTTATAGTATGAAAGTAAAAGTTGTTAATTTGATTTATATTGAGATAATTATTGAGAGATAACTATTCACAGATATTCTACGTAGGTCATAATTATGATGTTTGAGTTGTTGTGCTTTTATATAAAAGTAGTTATATTTGATTATAAACTATATATTTTAGTCTGCTAGTGGCAACAGTGGTATCAAAATAAAAAATATTTTGGTGTGGTAGTGGCAACGGTGATATCAAAATCAAAACTGGATTTGTCTTGGGGTCCAATTCAAAAGAATAACGTAGTTAAGAATCATTTGTAAATTCTGTATAAAAAATATTTTTAAGAGTAATTTTGGGTAAACATATTTTATTATGGTAATCAATAAGTCACATGTTAGATGCATTTGGAATCATGCAAGTGTTTAAATTTCAAAATATTGTCAAAGTACTAGGGGTTGAGAGGGGCTTAGCAAGACAGGCCATGTGTTTGAAGGGTAGCGTCGCTGAGATGTCAAAATGGGTAATTTGAACATGTTTCTTGCGAGGTTTTTTGGGAATTATTCTCCTTCTATACTTAATTCTTCTCCTAGAGTGACTGGGAAAGGCTTTTGGAGGTTGTTAGGGGTACTGGGAAGCTCTTTCTTCTCCTTTATGGGCTTTAGGCTTCACCGATGGTGATTTTGTCCCTTTTGGGTTAAGGAAGAAGATGAGTCACGAATTGGAGATGAAGATGCAAAGAGGAAGCACAATTTGAGCATGTAGTAGCTGCAAAGAACCTCGGGAAATGTTGTGCACCTCTCTGTGGTTTCAATTTCTTCCTTGTCTCTTTAATTTTGTAGAACCCTAAGTTCTCTACCATGGAGGGTTTTTCCTATTTGTTGATATTGGTTGTAAAACATGGAATTTTTATGTATTTTGTGATGTTAATGATATTTTTTTTTTCAATTCATGTTAGTATTCAATTTCTATGCTTAATGCTTGCTCTGGATTGGCCACCAATGCATGAATTGTGGTTCTTGATGTATTGAGAAATATAATTTGAACCTAGAACTAAAATTGAACACCTAATGGATGGAATTGAGATGTTTCTGAGTGCATGGGAATGAAGTGGATGAATTCTAGTCTTAATAAATTGTTAATACTCTATGTTAAATTTATTGCACACCAACTGTTTGATGAAAATACCAAAAAGAGTTTCATGTGTTTTTTATACACTTTGATGTCTAATTGAGTTATGAAATGAAGAGTTGTTGCTCCACAAGTCCCATGGAAGATAACGATATTTATCACTTACTACGTTGCAACAGGTGTACTTGTTATTGGTTTTGCAGTCCACTTACTCTGAAAAAATATTATGACTAGAGACATAACCCTAACTCATCATAATATTTCAAATGAGTTACATAATAAAATTAATTCATCAATTAATTCTAACATTCTTCTACTTAACTTATATGATGTCACCTTAAAGAACCTTAGATAAATTGGTTCCATCTTTCATAATTAAAGCAAAAAAATAACAGGAGTCACGACAGTTACACATCATTTAGTCTATATGTTCCTTTCCATGTACTTTTGTATCATCTTTTTCTCCTTAATATGACTTCAAAAAGAGATGTCTATAATGAGTTCAAACATAATATTATTTCAATAACAATAACATAATTTGTTTTCTTTATCATAAGTTGCATGCATAAACATAAAGAAGAAAATATAAATTTCAGAAACTTATACGTCAAAGAGCTTCGGGTGTAAAATAAGCATTAATAACATGAAACTAAACATTTACTAGTAGACATAATGCTCATATTCTTTACAGAGTCAACAAACAATTTGGGCAATAACCCTTTTGTCTAAGGGTCAACAATCATAAGACCGGTATTAATATTTTCTATTGACACTCTAAGTTTGTAGACTTCTTATTTAAGGACAAAGTATTTCGATTCCATATGCTTAACACCTTTGGGATACTTTTTGTTACTAGAAAATAAGATTAGTTCAGAACCATAACAATAAATTCTCAGCAACTTGACACTATTGTCCATTACTCCAAGTCTTGAAATAAATTCCTCAACCAATTAGTCTGAATCGGTGACCTCAAAGCATCCCACAAATTCAACTTTCATGGTGGATACAATAATGATGGACTGTTTCACACTTTTCCATGACATTGCTCCTTTAGCTAAAAATACACACAACCAAATGTAAACTTTCTTGTATCCATACAGTCCACAAAGTATGATTCTATATATTTCCTATAAGTAAGCATGTGATGTTTTATTCCTTGTAAATGTTTCAAAACTTTATTTACAACTTTCCAATTATCTAAATTTGAATTACTCTTTGTCTACCAAGTATGCCAACTACAAAGCTAATATTTGGTCTCGTACATGTTTGAGTGTACATCAAACTCTCAACAACAAATACATAAGAGATATCTTCCATCTGTTTATGTTCCAAATCATTCTTTGGACATTTCACGAGATTAAACTTGTCCCCTTTTTGTATTGGAACAAAAGATATTAAACATTTATCCATTTTGAATCTCTCTAAAACTTTTTTAAATATATGATTTCTAGGACAAATTTAACTGTTTTTATCATCTATCACAAAATATTTCTATTCTTATCACATAGCAAGCCTTTTCCATATCTTTTATTTCAAAGTTATTAAAAAGAATCCTCTTTATGAAAAAGGATAATCATAAATATAACATGGGCGTTCATACCACATGTAAATTATTTTGCAGTTTCCCTTTATTCCTATTTCATCGAGAAAAACATTATAAGATCTTAAGATTCGTGATTTTCACACATTCATACACAAATCATAATATGATACTAAATTTGATCAACAAGAATGAGAACGCGTTCTTCAATCTCTCTTCTTCAATCTCATTTTTTCTCAATTTATCTCTTTGTTTTTCTTTCTCCATTCACACTTTTTATTTTTCTTTCTCTCCTCTCCATTTACAAAACTCTAATATATTTTTTAAACTACTTCGATCAATTGGATTTTATTTTATCTTTATTTTATGTTAATATAACTTCCAAAAATAACCAAGAGATCCTTATATCTTATTAATTCATACTTATATCTATTATAATATTTCATAGAATTAATTCTTTAGTTAATTTTAATATTATATATATATATATATATATATATATATATATATTTTTCAGACATTAATTATAGTCAAATAATAAAAAATTAATAAATTTAAATATATGTTTTATAAACATTTCAAAGTTATTTTAAAATGATACTCATTTTTATTTACTATAGAAATTAAGTGTTTTAAAATGAGTTAATTCAATTAATACGAGTTAGACTGATGAATTAGAAATGAATTAATTTAACTTTAGTATTTTTTTTTCAATAAATAAAAACTTTGGTGATTCAACTGATAACAGAACTGATGACTTGACTAATTTAATTTCTTTTCTATTTTATTTCATTATAATAAAATAAATTACTCATTTTGCATATTTTATAACTATATAATAAAATTACTTACCTATCTTATTATAAAAACGGTTGTTAAAAATTAAAATGTTCATATACACAAATTTTTGAAAAACAAATAAATTAAATATTCCAACTATTAAAATATTTTTTAATAACATTATAATCTTTAAAAAAAAAATCAAATAATCACTCCACAATAAATAATTATAATAAAAACTTACTTAAAAAAATGTCAAAAATATGATAGCAAAGATTTAATCTACAACTTAAATAAACCAAATTTAGTTTGACCCATATTTTAAAACTGAATTTTTTCTACTTAATTTGGCTAAATTCTATGGTAAGTGAGATTGACTTAATCCATTCTAACATACTCATAAATAAGATAATACTCATATTTTCTTTATTTTTCGAATAAAGATTTACCTTCTTTGTAATAAATTTAATTATTTTTATATCTTCACTAAAACGGGGTTGAATTTTTATCATCTTATTTAACATCACATTGAATGTAACTTAACTTGAAAAAAAATGCGAGAATTAAATTCTGAAATATACAACTAAAAAACCAAATACTGTAATTATTATATATTAAGTGGAATTTCCCCTAAAGAGTTGCATGTTGGAAAGGGTAGATTGGGCAGAGAATTAACATTTGAACTATGGGCATGAGCTGCGGCCTGTGTTTCGGAGCTCTTGGGTGGATAGCACACAATACAAGACACGCAATTACAGAGTAAAAAAAAGAGAGATAAATTGCAATTAAATCACACATATTAACATTACAATTTACATGCTTTTTAAACGACAGCGAACATTTCACGCAGCCTCCGCAAAAGCATAGACAGAGCGAAGGAGACAGACCCAACGTAGCAGAACACAGAGAAAGAGGGTCTCACCACGCTCATCCCCAACGCATCTTAAGGTCAACCAAACCAACCACAATTTCTAGGGTTTTATTTTCCAATTTTCGCAATTCTTCCTTCGATCACTCTTTTTCTTCTTTCTTCCCTGCTGTTCCTTGTAACGTCACCACTACGAGTACGGCTGTTTCGTCATTCATCTGCATTCGTTGCTTAGCATATAACGTTCAATTGCCTCTCTCATTCATCTCGTTGGGGGAAACACTGCTTTTGTTTATTCCAGGTTCGGTGTTTCTTTGCCTATGCTTTACTTGTGTTTAATTATTTTCGAGATCTGTTAGTGCTATATTTTTAGTTTTCACTCATTGTTAATTGTTATTCTACAGTTTTTTCTTTTGCTTAGTTCGTACGCTTATTATACCGTTGTTTCTGATCGTACTTGAACTGCATGTATGTACCTGCGGTGTCTAAGAAGCAATTTGAAAATTTCAAATTGGACTTAATATTTGCTTTATGCGCTGTTAATTTGATTTGGTGTCGAATATATTAGGATGATGCATCAATTACTGTCTCCCTCGTCACCTTTGGTTTGTGTTAGGTTTGAATGTTGCCATTGTGTGTTTCAGTGTTGGTGATGCATTTGTTGTATAATCATTTTGAGTGCTTGTGAAAATTGATGTGGCCTTATGTGGTTCCTAAACTTTCTTTTTTTGCTGCCGTACAGTTATTGAGTTTCGTACAGCGAACAGGCTGCTGAGGCAGGGATTGTCTTGGCTGCCAGATTCTTTCGTTTTATGTTTTATGACTCTGTTGGCTTTTCATTATGAGTGGCGCACCTAAGAGATCCCATGAAGAGTCTGTTCATCCATCTCCAAAGCACCCGCATGAAGATTTGACATATTCGAAGTTGGTTTCATCATCAGTTTCAAATGAGTACCACAGGCCTTATGATATAAATCAGGACTCACGAGTGGCAAAAGCACCACGAACTGAATTTCGTGATGCAGATAAACGATCTCCTCTTCATCCTGTGTATCGGATGTCATCATCTTTAAATGACTCTCATGCAGATCATCCTACTGGTCCTGAGAACAGGACAGAATCAAGGGATGCCAAGGATATTAGAGACATCCGGTTTGAGAATCGTGATGCAAAGACGGAAAAGAAGGAGTTGTATGGTGAAGCAAGAAGGGATCCTCCAAGTGCTAAGAATGAAAAGGATGTACGTGTAGAAGGTAAAGGAGATGACAGCAAGGATATTAGGCATGATCGAGATAGTCATAGTGATCTGAAAGGTGACATCAAGACAGATAAAGATGGTTATAATGTGGTTAGCATCCACGTGAATTGGAAAGATTTAAAAGAGTATCATCGAGGAAAAAGATATTCTGATGCTCCTAGTGGGAGTTTGGACACATGGCAAATGTTACGTGGAAATACACAAGGTTCAGTTGAGGTTGGGAAGGAGAGTTCAACAACTGAAGAAAGGGATTACGTGGAAGCTCATGAAGCTGTTGCAGAGAACAAAGTTGATCCTAAAGGTGATGACAGAACTAAAGAGAAAGATAGAAAGAGGAAGGATGCAAAGCATCGGGACTGGGGAGATAGGGAAAAAGAAAGAAGTGATCGTAAAAATATTACACAAGTTAGCAGTAGTATTGTTGACTGCAAAGAACCTGCCAAGGAAGATAGAGATGTAGAAAGGTTAGAGAGGGAGAAAAAAGATCTTCCAAAAGAGAAAGAAAATTTAAAAGAGAGGGAAAAAGATCAAATGAAGAGGGAATTGTGGAATGGAATGGAGAAAGAGGTTTCAAATAGCGAGAAGGAACCTGCTGATGGATTGGCAAAACTTCCTGAACATGGAAGTCTGTTACCAGAGCAGCAGAAACAAAAGGATGTTGATAGCTGGAAAAATGTAGATAGAGAAGCTAGAGAGAAGAGAAAAGAAAGGGAGGCTGATTTAGAAGGAGACAAGTCTGATAAGCGAAGTAGGTGCCTTGACAAGGAATCAAATGATGGGTGTGATGATGGAGAAGGGGTGATGGAAAAGGAGAGAGAGGCATATAATTACAGCAGTCAGCACCGTAAGAGGATACAACGATCTAGAGGGAGCCCTCAGGTGCCTAACCGGGAGCCTCGTTTCAGATCCCGTGCCCAAGACAATGATGGGTACTTTCTTCCTCTACCTTTCTTGGTTTAATTTTAATTTAAACCATTTGTTTCAGCTATAGAAGTTGAGGCTTCATAATTCTATTTGTTAGAAAATCTGTCTCAATTGATTGAAACCTATTTCTATGGTGTTTTTAGTTAAGGACTTTCATACTATATTTTTCTTTTTAGTGATTACATCTTGCTATATTTTTTGCAGGTCTCAAGGTATGGCGTCATTTTGTTTCACTGGCTTGATTTAATGTAAGACTACCAAATTTGTACCTTCATGAAATAATGCAGGTTTTAGCAGATTGCTATTATTAACACTTTCCTTTATATTTTTTGATTTATTCTCTTCTTTCATATTTATGCATTTCGATTACACTTATTTCTTACTTTGTTATTTGATGTGAAGTTGTTATCAGTTACTACTAGTCTATTGTTTGTACATGATACTATATGTTTATGGAATGGAGAAAGTTAGAGTTTGATGTTTCTGCGACTTTCCTTTGCATGTCCACTATATATAATTTATTGTATTTCAGGTAAAATAGAAGTTTCTTCTGTTGTTTACAAAGTTGGTGAAAGCATGCAAGAGCTGATAAAATTGTGGAAGGAATATGAATCATCTCAATCTCAAATAGAAAAAAATGGTGAAAGCTCTAATAATGGCCCCACTCTGGAAATTCGGATACCATCTGAACATGTCACGGCTACAAACCGCCAAGTAAGTTTTTTTTTTTTTTTTTTCATTTTATAAAATTGAATAATGCATGTCTTCATTTGTTTTTTGTAAGAATGCCTATTATTCTTCCTGCTTATTTTCTGCAAAATAAATTTTAAATATTTGTTGGTTTTGGTTTTCTCCTGACTTATTTTTTGCATTTCTGATGTTTGTATACTTGTACATCACACCATGAAAGAAAGTGTATTTTTGTTAATGTCAAGGACAAGTCAGAGAGGTTTGAGGACTATGTAGGCTGAAATCATGCTCCTTAAATGTTTATCTTATCATTTTCGTTCTTTTATTTTTGTGTGTTCCTCATATTTTGTTTTGTTTTTTCCCTTGGCTTTATGTTATGCTTGTTGGTGCAATAAATATAACGTTTACAGTCCATTTATAAATTTTGTAAAGTTCTTTACATCTTGCAGATTCCTTCTTTCCATTAACATAAAATTATTGAAATATTAAAAATACTGGTTTTAACTTTTTTTCATTCAACCTTTTGCTACTACCATATGGATCCCTGTAACTGTGTCTTGAACTTTAGTTAGCTATTTTCCCCAATTATCATGTTCATTCTGGAAACTATTGGATGCCTTTATACAGAGTTGGCTTGTTGAGAAGTTGTAAATGCTCATATCTGCTCTTTGATATGGTTTCACTTCAATATTCAAAGGTCCTATTCTCTATTATTTAACACTCAAACTTTTGAAATTTATGTTAGTTGAGTTTCTGAAAGGTCATTGTTGCCCTTTGTTCCTGAAGAAAGTAAGGATTACATAAACTATTTTCTAGTTTGTATATACTTTGTAAAAGAAACAATATAAATGATTGGTTTACTATTGCGATGGTCAAGGTGTTGACCATATATCAATTGCTGTTTACTATGGTATTGGGTATCATTGTTATATTGTATTATCTTTAAAGTAATTGCTTATTGAGAAGTGGTTCAATTTATTTGATAAAGTTGAGTTATCTCCCCCTTTTAAATAGAATGATATATGTTCTACTCTTTGAAAATTGTTTAAGCTATAGATGTTGTAATACTTGAGCATAACTGTGATAAATCCCCCCCAACTAAATAACTATTTGGGCCATTACTTTGGTGTTTAGAAGCCTTAATTTAAATTTAGTTCTAAAATTGGGATTCTGAATCCTCCTAGTTCCTTAATTGTTTTTTTTTTTTTTTTTTTTTTGCAAATTTAGCTGTCAATTTTCTTAAATAACATTGTTTTAATTCTTTCATGATCTAATCTAGCCTCTGTTAAACTTTAGAGTTGAAAATTTTTAAAATGTTGTTTGTCTATTCATCCAGGATGCTCTGAGACATCAATATCCATATTCTGCCAATTATCTGGTACCTCTTGATTTATTCAAATCTTCTGCTTCTTCCATAGTAACACCTGTCTGTATGTGAGACTGTGATTTTTTTTGGTCAAGTGACGATGCCCTAACTTGTAGATGTCCTTAAAAGATTAAGAGTTAAAAAACCCTTGCTTTTACTTGCTAGAGTATTTTTACAACCAAACAATTGCAGGCCTGAACTTTTCTATTGATCTTGAATTGTTTTCAATATGCAAGCCTTCCTGTACTTCTATCCTATAGCATGTTTTTATTATACTGAGCAGTTGAAAGATTGATGGTGATTAGGGTACCTGGTTTTTCAACTATACCACTATATGCCTCAGCCTTCAGATAAAAATTAACCTTCCTTTTGGAGAAAGAAACTAGTAATGCATTATTGAAAACTGGATCAGTGTGGCTGGTTTGGCCCAAAAAAAAGGACTTCTTCTTCTTAAAAAGTGGACTTGAAACCTAATCCCACCTTATAAAACCGGCTTATAAGGTGAGTTTTACACCCACATATATACTCTAAATGGGTCTTATCTCTAGTCGATGTAGGACTTTCAACACCCTCCTAGTGCCGAGGTATATACATCTCAAGCATGAAAGTAGATATTACTGGATGGTTTGATAGTGGCTCGATAGCGAGTGAAATGATATGTCAAACAAACAGAAATCTCGCTAGGATAGACTCTAACTCATGACTTTGATATCATCTTAAGAAATGGACCTTAAGCTTAATTCAATCCCACAAAATTGACTTATAAGGTGAAGTTTGCATCCACATATATATTTTAAATTGTCTTTAGTTGATGGGAAGACTTCCAACACTTCTAAATCCAGTCTGGCCATCTGTGAATAACTATTGAGCCAAGCCTAGTTGAAATTCTTTTGAACTATAGTTGATACAATAGAGTTTGACCATGGGGCTGAACCGAGCAAAAAACTTTCACTTTTTAGCTTTTATTATTGACATCTGAGAACGGGTGACCTTCTGGTAGCATTTTTAAAAACTAATATATGCATTATAGTTTGGAATGAAGATTATATTTTGAAAATCATGCTTTTTAAAGTGAATGAATTAATTTTTTTGTTTAACAATAACTTTAGATGTTTTTCTATTAAAAATGGATTAGGCCTAACTCGATTCCAAAAGCTAGCTTAACCCTTATAAAAAAAATATTTTGGTCATATTCTTAGTCAATGTTGGACATCTTAACAACCCCCACCCAATACCAAGTGCCGAACATATTGAGTGTGTATGTTTGCACGGCTGGACATCTATAGGTGGCCTAACTCATTTATGAGTAGATAGGCTACAATACCATATGAGAAATGGGTTAGGAAAGCTGATTAAGGGGGAAGTATTTTGGCCCTAATTTCAAATTGATGAAGGAAAATAACTTCTTAACAGTCTATTTATTTCAAAATATATGTTGTATCTGAAAAATATGTCATTTTGTTCGTTTCTTTAGAAAACCAAGAAGGTGTTGAATATCTTTCCTTGAATTTGATCATTGTCCTTTTATATGAGGGCAAAAGCCTTATCCCAATGGCAAGCTTGCTGTCCTTGATCTCCTGGGTTCAGACCGTGACAACAGCCTCTGCTTGTGGGAAATAAGGGTACATCCATCTGCCCTTCCTAAACCCCACAAGGTTGGAGCCTCGTGCATTGGATTGCCCTATAATTTTTGTCATTTCATATCTCCACTGTGTGGTATGACAGAACATTGGGGATCATCAATGGGGTTGGGAGCATTGATTGGGATATTCTCGTGCATAACCTTGAGTGACAGATATTTTTGAAATAGAGACATTTAATTAAACATTTTGATAAAATAAAATAATATACATGACTGATTTGTATTTCTAGACATGGAAGAAAAGCCCATGCATAAAAGCATTAAAGTAAAGAATGTTGAAGTGTTTTTTTTCCTTCCTACTTGTAATCCCTTTTTCTTTTCCATCTGCTTTTGTGGATCTGGGAGCATTTTGTTTGATGTTAATGTTTTTGGTGAAATGAGTTTTTCTTTTGCTTCTTTGCCCTTTCTTCTGTACAATTTTAAATCTAAAATAGGATACTATTTATTTTCTATAGAGGCTATCCATGTCTTGAGAATTACAATATTATATTCAGGTCAGAGGTGGCCAGCTTTGGGGAACTGATGTGTACACGTATGATTCAGATCTTGTTGCTGGTATGAGTATTTATAAAGCATATGCATTAGAATTTTCTTATAACTGACAGGCCACTTGCTGACAATAGTATGGATATTACAATTTTTTTGCACCTGCACAGTTCTCATGCATACAGGTTACTGTCGCCCAACAGCATCTCCACCTCCTATGGCCATACAAGAGTTGCGTGTGACTGTTCGTGTGCTACCTCCTCAAGATTGTATGTCCTTACAGCGTGTCTTTACTTTTTTCCAAAACCATCGTGTTCCCTCAAAATGGCTTTTTAGATAAAATATTTAGATCTAGGTTCTAGGTTGCTTCTCGACAAGTTTTGCTCACGTTATGAGTATTTAAAGTCTCCTGGTTGAACTTTAGTTTGTTATTAAATTGTTTTAAAAGGTTTATGATTGAGTTATTTTTTTTTTTCAAATAATTAAATATGGTTCTAAATTCTAGAACAATGAAGCTGAATTGTCTCCTTCGTCCCCTCAAATTTTACTCAGACGTACCCTTTAGAACTGTTTATTGTCAAATTCAAATCTGCAATGGCTCTGGGAATTTTTTTGGGGTTGGACTTGATTCTTGTGAACTGAAATCTCTTTTGGGGTTGGACTTGATTCTTGTGACTGAAATCTCTTTTGGGGTCGGACTTGATTCTTGTGAACTGAAATCTCTTTTGGGGTAGCACCTTCTTGAAACTCATTTAATTACATGTGCATAATTATTTTGTTGGAATTTTATATAATTGTTTATCTTCTTGTGGCAGGCAATTTAGCCAATTGTTAGTTTTTTGGTTTCCTTTTTGTTTTTGTGGCTATGGATACTGTTTTCTTTTGAAGCTTCATTTGAATAATCTAATGATGGTAATTATGTATGTAATATCAGGCTATATTTCTACACTGAGAAACAATGTACGTTCCCGAGCTTGGGGTGCAGCGATTGGCTGTAGTTATAGAGTTGAACGGTGTTGCATCGTGAAGGTAGTATCTGAATCCCTGCAAAGTCTCCTTTTGTCCTTTGCAATTTTCACCTCATGAAGTTATCTGAGTCGTTGTAGTTTCATATGTTTAATGTTGTCATGTAATCTACTTCAATATTTTCCATTTATTAAATTGGATCTCTTCTGGTTCTAGAGAATCAGAGTTTTGTTTGAATGCTTTAGTTCTGGTTTTATAACACGTTAAACTTCCTAATGAGGATATTATTTTGGTGGAAGTAGTTCTTGAGTTTAAATGGGTTTGTACGTCTACCATTGACATCTGCTTATTTGTGCAAACACTTAAATGGAAATATCTAAATATTTTTTACTGGTTAAACCCGGTACCTATCAATATTAAAACTTTTAACTGTTCATTTTGTTGCTCTTCAGAAAGGAGGTGGAACTATTGATCTTGAACCTTGCCTTACACATACATCAACTATTGAACCCACCCTTGCTCCAGTGACTGTTGAGAGGACGATGACTACCAGGGCTGCAGCTTCGGTTTGTCCATTATCTTATAATAAAGAAAAAAAAAACTGACCACAATATTTAATCAGTAGTTATAATTTTAGATTATGATCCATGCCTACTTTATTTGTGTTGGGTAGTTTGATTTTAATATTTTTTGTTTGCTTAATATTTTGTTTCTGCCGTGGCCATATATAAACTTTCTGACTCGTGCAATGTATTTTAACAATTTCGTTTTATTCATTTCTTTTTCTACCCTACATGGCCCTTTTTGAGTTAAGGCGTTGTTTTAATTTCTGTCGTATTGCCTGTTCAATAATTAAATTGATTAAATTCTATTTTCTGGCTTCAGTAATTGTACATTGCTCTGCTTTCTAAATTGATGTATTTTTTTGCTCCTTGAAGTTGGGGAATAGGTGATATTAGATAGTGGAAACCCAAACTACTCTTGTTTTTGTAGTGGATCTGTTTTCTTTTGCATATTCCGGGGAGTTAGCTTTCTATGGGTTGCTATACACAGAAAGCAGCTATTACCGTTGTGTCTATTATTTTTCAGAATGCATTGCGGCAACAAAGATTTGTTCGAGAAGTCACAATACAGTACAATCTCTGCAATGAACCCTGGTACGTGTTAAGGATTTTGACAAACGATCCTAAGTTCACAAGTAGTAAAATAAATTTTTATTTTCGACTATCTAATCTCAAGGGATTATTGCAGTACTTAAGTTATAAAATGTTTATATATTAGTTTCTGCAAAAGTAAATATATTGTTTTAATTAAAATTTAAACGAATACTGAAAGATAAAAATATAAAAGTAAAAATAAAAAGATAAGAGAGAAAGAAATGAAACTCTGAACTGAGAATGTTCTTGAACAAATTTAGAGAATGAGATGTGATAAACTATAATATGAAGATGTCATGGTTGAATTTCTCAAAACCACCCAATGTCAATTACTTAAAATAGCTTATCTTCGTAAATCTCAATCATATTATCAGCTCATTAGATTATTCAAATAGTAATTACTTAAGAGATAAAGATAAAAGAATCAAACTTTGAATTGAAAAGGTTGTTGAACAATTGGTAGACAGAGGGAAACAATGTTATGTGATAAATTATAATATAAAGATGTTAGGGTTGAATTTCAAATAACCACCCTAATGATATAATTAACTCACTAATTCATTCAAATATCATTTCCTTTAGTAAGTGAACCTAAATTGATTAAGTATAATTTGCAAGAGATTATAATCAATCAATCAACATTATAATATTAAGATGTTAGTATTAATTTCAGTTAGGTGTTATTCCCAATATCTCAGATTTAAAAGCATTTTTAAATGTCAATTAAATCCCATTTAAACACTAGGTATAGAGGAAAACAATATAATTGAAACAAACCTTTGATGAATTCAAAATCAAATGTTTACATGAGTTGATCTCGATACATCTAATTCTAACGAAAATGAAAAATAGTTACTCCTGTTCTCACTTGAGAGTAATTTCTGACATCGAAAGTTGATTCAGAACGAATGCTTGTAGAGATGTTTTTCAGTCGTGGTTCTAAGAATTTAGGATCTTTTTTTCCCACCAGAAGCTATGTAGCACTTCTATCTTCATTTATAAAAATTCCATTGGACCTAAATTAAAGGCATTATGAGTTTTTTTTTATTTTTTTTTCACAATTTTTTTTTATATTGTCCTTTGAAAACTTATCTCTTGACCTAATTTAACCTATTCTATCCCACACTTTCAACAAACCATCAAAATTGTTTCATTTATTAACAACGGTAAAATAAAAAGAAAAACTTTAAAGCAAGCATTTTTTAATGATAAAAGTCCAAAAGCCTAGAAT
The DNA here is from genome assembly GCA_036885675.1 of Vigna mungo. NCBI lineage: Eukaryota > Viridiplantae > Streptophyta > Magnoliopsida > Fabales > Fabaceae > Vigna > Vigna mungo. The sequence goes on along the minus strand of CP144692.1, from coordinate 37,970,708 downwards.
ATATGTTCGATAATCATTATGAAAACCACAATTATCAAGTTTTTGTTGGCAAAGTGTTTAACCTAATTTTGTAATGTGTTTGTATAGAAATAATAGAAACTAATACTTTTTTTTTTTGTAAAATTTGAAAATATCTGAGCCTTAGGTAATGTGGATTATATTGCAATATTTCTTTTACTAAATTAGAAACCTCACATCCAACATAATTTTCAGCTTACTGCGATTACTATATAAACCTACTATCTATACTCGTAATTATAACTTAAGTTATAATTCTGTTAATGTCAGGATTAAATATAGTATAAGTATTGTTGCTGACAAGGGTTTAAAAAGGCCACTCTACACATCTGCTCGTCTGAAGAAGGGAGAAGTTTTGTATTTGGAGACACATTTGTCCAGGTATTTTTGATATGGAAGTTGTGCTAAATTGGTATCTGGATTTCAACTGTCACTGCAGTAATTGTTAAATACTTAAATGTCACATGCAACAGGAATGTACTTGAAGATGCAAACCATAATAGATGAAATTCGCTCGTATCAGTGTTATTTTCGTGTACAAGTCATGTTTTTTATCATACTGACTTTTAAATTGTGAAATTTTGAAGAATCCACGATGATGATCTTGAAAAGTATTATTCCGTTTGAAGATCTTCTAGAAAGTCTGAGTTCTTGGTGCTCTTCTAATAACGATTCATTTATTTTTAGATACGAACTTTGCTTTGCTGGAGAGAAGATGGTCAAGGCTACACCAGCAACTCAGTTGCATGACCCTGCCTCAGAAAAGTCTCAAAATCACCATGCGCATTCTGCAAATGGTGAAAAGAATGATTGTGAGAGTATCTTGATTGACGCTTTCCGTTGGTCTCGTTGTAAGAAACCCCTGCCACAGAAAGTGATGCGTACAATTGGCATCCCTCTGCCTCTTGAATATGTTGAGGTATTTTTAAATTACTTTTCATTTATTTTAACTGGCGTGTTGAACAATGTCTTCAGAATTTTTCCTTCTCTCCTTTTGTGAGTTCCATTGATGTTATAGATTATTGTTTGCTGTTATAGTGGCCTCCAGCCATTGGGGTTTGACGTTGGGGCCCAGGGGTGTTAAGATCTCCTCCAGTCACTAGTCTTCTGTTTTCAAAGTCAGTATGCATGCTGCATACCCGCTCTCTTGTTTCAGTTTCTCTATAACACAGAAAGCCTTTTTATGTTGGCCTATTGTTAACTCGATACTTTTGAATTTTATAAGCACTATGTGGTTCAGTTCACTTGGTGATCTCGGGTAGTCTTTTCTCTCTTGGTCCTTGTTTGGCTTTCTTCAATTCCTTATGCAAATTCACGCTAATTACAATTGCCATGCTACTCAAAGTACGTGTAGAATGCATATTTAAACTTTTCCATTGTATCATAATTGAAACTCTGAACTTGCTCTCCAGGTACTGGAGGAAAATTTGGACTGGGAAGATGTACAATGGTCGCAGACTGGGGTCTGGATTGCTGGAAAGGAATATACCCTGGCACGGGTGCATTTCTTGTCAATGAATTAATTTGCCGTAGTTTGGGGAGGAGGTGGGGGATGGGTGAGTTTGTAAACCTCCTTTTTATGTTTTTTTGGCCCGATAGTGGGATGATATATAATGCCTGTTTAGAAAGATATTGTGTCGTGTAACTCAATAAACAAATATTTGCATTATAATTTTTCTCAGTTCATGCCTACCTTACTGCAACTTTTGCTCTTGCTGTTTCTTAGAAGTTCAAGGGTTTAACTGTGACACTCGATAAATCGGGTTTATACATTGTATCTGTTACAGTCTGAGTTGACTATCTGTTTAGACAATTTTTTATAAACATTTTTTTACAAAAGAAAAGCAAGAAGAAATTTTTGTAATTTTTTAATCAGTTGAAATTAATTTATGTATAAAATACTCTTTTTTACTAGTGAATTGTCTCAACTTTTTGTATTCATTAAATTTTTATTGTTAAGTTCTATAAGTTAATTTAATCTATTGGAGAAATTGATTTTATTTTTTTTAAAAAAAGATCAAAATTTTTTTCCAAACTAACAATTTTACATTCTGGAGAAATTATATAATACGTTTTGAAGTATGATAACATTTGTCTGTATAATAATCATATTTCCTTTAACTGTAATTGTCTTGATTTATGCAGAATTTTGTAAAAGAACAATGTTTGGGTATTCTTATATTTCATACCTGCATCCTTTGCATACAGGTAAAAGACAAAAGTATCTTAATCTTTGTTTTAAAAAATCATTCCTACGCCTACATCTCTTGCACCGCTGTCTTCAAGTCCTTGCTGTTGGTGTCAATAGAAAATTTTTCCTCCCACTGACATTTCTTTACAGAAGTATTTCAACGTGGATTATCTATAAAAGTATAAAAAAATAATTTAATTTTAGAATACTTGCTCACGAAAAAATATATATTTCAAGTATAGATTTTTTGGGGCACATAGTTACATCAATGACACGAATGATGTGTCATTTGGGATCACATTAGTTATGTTATGTGATATTGGAGAGTGTGTTAATATTATTACATATGTCAATCATGGACCAAATTTACACAGGCATCAACTTATGTCAACTTTGATGTGATGAGATTAAATGATGTTACACTTATTAAGAGTTGACGAGGGACTGCTTTTGCAAAAGCTAAACAATATAGAAGTAAACATGTGCGTTGATGAGACTATGAAATGATAGGTGATATTTTAAGGAGATAACGAGGGCTTGGAAGGAAAAGAGACACCTCAATGAGGCTTTACAAGGAATATGGCAAAAAAAAAAAAAGAGAGAAAGAAGAAATAAAGGGATCATACTAAAGAAGGATGACAAGAGGAAAACTAAAACACCTTGAAAAAGATATTAGGAAAAAAAAATCTATGCAATTAAAAATAGAAAATCTTTGTTTTTATATGTAGGAAATATTCTAGAATGATCTAGTAGACTCTGATTTGTTCAAGAAATAAAGAAATATACATGAATGACACAACTGTTTAAGTAATTAAGCTAATGTATGAACCTAACTACCTCATTAATGAAATAGTTGTAATTTTTTTAACCTTCCTTATTGTATTTCATGACCATTAATGGGTATTTTGTTTTAGTTGTATTTGTTTTACCTTTTTAACCATCTTGAAAATCTTCTGAACCTTTATTCTCTTCTTGTAAATAAAGGTTTTCTCTCATGAAGAAACACTCTATAATTTAAATGAAATAAGATTTTTATGAGATTTTGATATATTAAGAGATTTATATTCTTTACTTGGACTATCATCTTGGAAAACTTCTTAAGGTGATGTGTTATTTACTTTCCTCCATTTGTCCATTTGGCTTTTCACCTTCTAGGTTCTTGGATTATTCTTTTTTTCTAAATACTTCATTTAGTTGATAAATCCTTTCAAGTTTAAGGAAGAATGCATCATGTGCCTAAGTTAGCTAAGAGATGTTTATTTTAAATATTATTAAAATGCATAATTTATTTAACGAGATTTGGCATATATATTTTGAGAAACTTCTCCACAGACACTGTAGTGAAAAAAAAAACTCAATTTCTTTATTTGTTAAATTAACTTATGGATGAAAAAGTTTGCAAAAAATATTTCTTATTCACTTTTTTAAAATTTGATTTTTAATTCTTAAACTAATTATAACTTACAATTCTCTTTTCTCTTATAGAACTGTTTATGTCCATTGTTTCTTATAAAATTTGAAGTTACATTTCTCTGTTAACAGACTCTTTAGCAGCGACGTGTACATTGTGTTGTATGCAAAACTTTGATGTTAAAAACATAACCTTTCCTGTACAAAGTGCAGTAATAGATACAAAATGAATCAAAGATGGTCATTCTACTGCACGAAAAGCAATATACCAGAAAAACAACCATCATTCTAATGTTACAAAAATAATATTAAAATATTTATTTCTACATGATATATATTCTTACATGGAAGATTAGCTCCCATTTGTGAGTGAAAATCAGTTGCTTCCATGCTGTTCTTCGCGAGTACAAAGTTCTCATTTTGAATTGTTTTGTCATTGAAGTTAGTAGAGAAACACCCTTAAACATAACATACCCACATAAACATATCATCTGAGTTGCATTAATTATAATAAGGTAACACCTTGTCAAAAAAAAAAAAGAAAAATTCAATCCAAATGTTAAAGTCGTGACGTGGGCACATAACGAGCCCAAACAAGCATAGTATTCCCGGAAAGTTCCGAACTTGGTCATCATCAAGGACAACCTTAGTATATGTCTGACTAAAAACATTGCCAAACAAGATAAAAAAAAGTGCATAAACTGCAACTTAAATGTGCAAGCTACCAGCTACAGTGACAGTAGCCAGCAACAGCTGGTACAAGAATGAGTTCCTTCTGACTGGTGTGTACCTATAAAGACAATGAATGTGGCAAAAATTGTTTGCAATTCTGATGTATCTGTTTCATACTTTCAGAAAGCATTTCAAATTTCCCATTATGCATAACACAGCAATCCCAACAATAAACTTAAAATTATGGGATTGAGGAATTAACATTCAAAATTCCAAAACTATATACATCCCCCTCTTCAACCTGCTTGACTGTACAAAATAATCCAATCACTTTCACAAACAATTTCAACTATGGGGGGCACTCAACTTGCACTGCAACCATGGCAACCTCTTCTCACCCTTGAGAGAGATGAAAATCTCACGGGCACTGGAGTTGTTCTCAAACAAATCCAAGGCAAGAAAGTAGAGCTGTTCATCAACACCTTGCAACTCATCCAACACCTTAATGCACTTGCTTATGGAGAACCTGTCCTCATTTTTCAGAATTGCATTGGCCCTCATCTTTGAAGCAGCAGCAATCTCCAGCATGGCATCCACAATGGCATCGCCGTTAGCCTTGCGGCTCCGCTTCCGACCACCGGAACCAGACGGCACAACAACCTGATGACGCTTGTGTCCATCCAACATATGCACGTCTTCACCAGAGCCAGAAGAGCCATCCTCATCCACATACGCCATTGCCACTGTAATAAGTAAAATAATCACATCACCATTCAAAATTACGGACATGCCTATCCTAGCTAATTCCCATCGCACAGTACAATTCACCAACAATGGGAGAAACAATCACAACGAAAATTCAAAAGCAGAGAAAACAAGGAACCCCGAAGCAAATTCTCACTAAGCGAACAAAGTTCAACAGGCCCAGAATGAAAAGAGAGCATCTGTAATGTAGGAGTAGGTTCTCAATGCGATTAAGGAAAAGGAACAAAACATCGTACCGTGTTGCAGCGCGGATTCCGCCAGATAGAATAAATAAGCTTTGGGGGAATCGCGATCTTCTTAGAGACTTGGTTACTGAAAACGCATTAATCAAAGTTCGTATTATGCGTGAAATCACTGCAACTTCGAAAACTTCGAAAACCCTAACAGGAAGAGACTCCCAGGGAAGAAGACAGTGTTTTGTTCCGTCTTTTATAATTAAATAGTTATACCAAAACTATGTTTTTGATTTCTTCTTATTTAATGATGTTTTTAATTTTTTTGTTATTCTTTTTACTAGCTGAATTTAAAAAAAAAATCCTCAAATTTCATCATAAATTTCATATATTATTATAATATTTTAATTTTAAAAAGTATTTTTTTCGGTCAGAATACCATGCTAATAATTAGCACGAGGGTTAAATAATTTTTTTAATCACTTTTAAAATTGATTTTTCAACATTTTTTTTAAAAGTTACTGTTACTTTTGAGTTAATACTATTTAGAGTTAATTTTGATAGTGTCATAAAGTAATATACTTAACTATGTACTAATTAAATAACTAAATGTCAATTTTAATTTAAGAGTAACAAATAATTTTTTAGATTGGATTAATATATTTAATAAATAAATTTTCGGAAATACTGAAATATACCAATATTTAAAGTATTAAAAAATAATTTAACCCATAATAAGTCAAACCTTAGAAGTTCGCAGAAGTAAAATTAGTTTAATAAAAGTATTTAATATAACACCAGGATTCTTTCATCAATTGGCCTATTAGCTCAGTTGGTTAGAGCGTCGTGCTAATAACGCGAAGGTCGCAGGTTCGAGACCTGCATGGGCCATTTTCATTTTTTCATTTTTTTTTAACTTTTTGTTATCTCAGAATTCTCACCACCCTAATATCTATCTGGCATTACGTAATTGATTTTGTGATAAATTTTAAGGAATGTGTTGTGCACTTAGTTGTTTGTTAGCAGTGATTGAACCTGATTCGAGGGAGTTGAAGTGTGGTGACAGTAGATGATGCTCCACTCTTGAGAATCCATGCTGCGAATTCAGAATATGAGATATATGCTTCACATGTGAAAACTTTCTCAAAAGAACCATCTTTTCTATCTTCTCTCATTCCTTCTTTCTTTTGTCAAAGGGAATCAACCAAACTTCAGCTGCTTCAGTTTATATACTCATTTCAGTGTGTTCTTTATTAGGTCATGATGAAGTTCATTGAATCTGTCTAGTCTAGAAACATGTTTTGGCGTCTCCTTTTCTCTTGTTGTAGAAAAGAATAGTTGCTTATAAGTACAAGTTTCTGTCCCTGTTTTGCCAAAATTAAAATTAACCAATCACCTGAAACCTACGGTGAAAGACAAGAATAATGGTTTTGTCATTTCAGTATAAAAAAGGTTGTTTCTGTCTCTTACTTTTTTTTTAACATTTTTTGTTTTCCTATCTCTTCTTTTTCATCAAGTACAGATGGTTTGCTTTTCGAAAAGTGCAAAACACTAAGAGGATTTGGATGCAATGAACTAAACAAGGAACACCCACTTTTAATCAAATTTAAAACCATACAAGCATTAAGTTTATGAGTTTTCTTACTTTAATCTGTTCCTATTCATTTCTTCTTAAACTAACTTGTTTTAATAACTTGCAACTCTCGCACGCATTTGAATCTCAAAATTGTAGTAATATAATATGAACATTTTTTAGTTTTTTATTTCTTTTTATCGAAGAACATTTAGTAAGATTTGTTTACGGTATAATTCTTAAACTTATGAACCATACTTCATACAATTTTACTGTTTTAGTAATTTACTTTGTAATTCTTATAAGCTTAATACTTAAGTTGTTTAGTTTGAGTTGATATGTATAACCTATAAAAGTTGTTTCTAAGTTGATATATATACTCAGGCATACGAAACTAATTGTCTATTCTAAATTTAGCAAATATCAGTAGCCAGCATCATCACACCATCTCAAATTAATAAGTAACTTAAACTAAGAAAGAGAAGATAATCTCAGAATGTAAGAGAAAACACCAACTTTAAATATAAGAAAAAGTTAAAAACTATATAATAAATTATGGGGATCAGTACAAAAATTCCATTGTAAATATACGTATTAATTAGATAAAAGAATCTATACATGAGTAACTGTCAGCAGCAAAGTGGCATCTTTGGTAGCATTCTAATTGGATCTAAACAGTGTAGTAGGCTGGGAAAGAATCCCCAACAAAGTCATTCGAACATCAATCAAACTTTTATACAAAATCTTCACTCTTTCCTCAATAATTTCAACCCCATCTTCAAGTTCCCTGCAGCTTATCTTGAGTCTCTCAACAGCATATTTCATCTCCTTTTCCCTTTTACGCTTCATCTGCTCCTTTAATTCTCTAGCTGCAGCCTCTGTCTGCATCAACAAAGATGACCAACATCTCCTTCTCTTCATCATCTTCTTCTTCTTCTTCTCAGCACCCCCTTCTGCTTGATATGCCAACTCCTCCAACATCTTCAACCACGAACTCGTAGTCTGAGAAATCTTCATCAGGGGCAATCCACGTTTTTTATCAAACGACAGACCAAGATCAAGAAACCTGCAGGACATCAAGGCCATGGCTTTAGACCCACACATAACCTCACTCAGTTCGGTTTCATGACACAGCTTTTGCCGCAACATCTTCTTCAAACAAGAGTCACGGTGGTTCTCGATTGCTCTGCACCTCTTTTCCATGCTTTGACATGACTCCAAAAGCTCCAAAGCACGAGTCGTAGGCTTTGCAGCACCACCCCTATCAGCCAAATGCAAAACCACCCTCAATGAGTCCACGTACTTATTGATGTGTTCCATTTTGTCCATGAAATAATTGCATGCATCAAGAATCTCAACGTTGTCTTCAAGGTACTTATCAACAGCACCGCGATCGGCACAGTCTCGGTAACAAATTTTGACAAGAGAATCCGAGGCTATTTTCTGTGTGGTGATGGCAGCATCAAGCAACTGAGGCAACCCAATTTCGCCTTGTGAGCGGAGGGTGTGGAGCTCCGCCGCAAGTTGCCGGTGGAAGCGGGTTTTTTGCGGGAAAGGTGCGACCTTAGCCGGTGGTTTTGGGTGAAGGTGGCGCATGGGGAGGCCCCTTAGGATGGTTGGTGCTCTCATAATTGGTGGTATAAAGGTTTTAAATTGAATTAGATGCATGGAGATATAAGTTTGAGGAATTGATAAGGTGGCGCAATATATATTTATAGAGAGAGGAAAAAGACATGTGTGATTAATATGAGAATGAATAAAAGAAAGTGATGATACTGATAAGGTGGTTTCTAGCTGCAACTGATAGGAAGGAAAAAGGGTGAATGGATGCCGTTGAAAGGGGTGTGGTGGGGTCCACTTCAATTCTCTTTTAATTTGCGGTGAAGCAAATAATTGGATGACAACGGTGGTTGTTTTGTTTTGTTTTGGTGAAGCACATTGATATTTTAATATCATTTTTTTTTGACAATTTTGACACTACACACACGTGATGTGATTGGACGATTTTAAATTAAAAAAGTTGAGACAGGGATATATTTGGAAGAGAAAAACCAAAGTTTATTTTTAATTTGAAATCGTCCAACCATATTTTAAAACGTGTACAATGTCAAAATGGTGTCAAAAAATGGTGTTAAAATTTTATTTTCCTTTGGTGAAAGTGAGATAGCTGTATTCAGAGTGCGTGGTGGATCAGAACACTGCCACCTATTCGACCACTCACTCTCATCGACCCACTTCCCTTCACCAATGTCACTTTGCTTCCAATTATTGGGACACATACTACCAATAACATCTAAGCTTAAACCTAAGGTGCCACTAATTATTACTACCATAATCATCAAATTATTTTCTACATATGTAGTAAGGTTTTTTTTTTTCATATACTAAGCAATCTGGTAATTTTGTTATATATAAGTTGCTAAATCATAATAATCACTTATCATAAATATGTTTTTCTTGTCATTTCACAATATGAGAGGAAAATAATACATCAATGAGACGAATATAGAATATACTTTGAGAATGGTATGCGCATAGCAACCTCTAACAGCTGAATACTATAATAGATGAAGGATCCAGTTTGCAGGATTTTTTTCAAGACATAATGGAACTCATTGTCTAATAAAACTGCATGTTGCAGATGTATGCATATAAACTGATTTTAACAAAGTTATTTGTTTTTAAATTTTTAATTTATGAATTCACTTTTCTTTTTATTCTATATTTTCAATCATTTCATCACAGGAGTAAATACTAATTTTTTTAACGTACAGATATTTAGACACGAGAAAATTAACAAATAAAATTAGATGATATTTCTGTGATTAAATAATTTCTAAAAAGTTCGTGTTTGACAAAGTTGGGCAAGTCACTCAGACATAGTCAGCGGTGGAACCCTCCACATGTCATGCACCACGAATCTAACATTTGCTTATATTGTCCCTTTGTTCGCCACGTTTTATATTGATTTATATTTTATGTATAATATTTATCTTGAGAGAATTTTTTATATACAAAAGTTGTTAGAAATATCACACTCAAAATCTTTTGTGGAAAAGGTTACCTCTGATTCTAGTTATATATAAAAGTTCTAAGACTGATCCTTAATCAAATATAAACCTTATTCAGACACACACAAAAAAGAAAAAAACTTAATACTACTATAATAATTTAATCCAGATAATAAGATTATTGGATTTTGGAAGAAGTAACACTTCATAAAATATATATATAGAGAAGAAGAGTAAATCTATATTTATAAAATAACACGATAAATGTTCTAAACAATGCAATTTGAATAAAGATATTTTTATTTTTATATAAATATACGCATTTTTATTTCCGGATAAAATTGAACAAATACAAAGCTCCACCTTTCTTGTATATTTTTTAACAAAAAACGGGACGAAATAAAACTAGCTAGGGTTTTCTCTTAGCTCCTTAAATCAAACCTTCTCTTGGAAAGAAGAGTGTGTAAAATGTGATATATTGACATACATTTTTAGTTAGAAAAGTGAGTGAAATTAATTTCAATAAAATCACACTTAATAACTAAACAAAGGTCGGTGCTTTATTTTTTTCAAAATGAAGAAAGTGAAAGAATTATGGAAAGATGTTGAAGGAATCGTTGTGCATATATAATGTGAGGTTCCAAGTACAGCAATTTGTACAATTAGAGGCTATAGAAGGGACTAATGCATGTATGTGAATTTTAATAATGGATTCTCAACATTTGTGGATCTTCATTAAGATTCGCAAATCCATCTGCATCATATATATACAACTATTGCCAAATCTTCTAACCCTTTTCTTTCAGATAACAACACACTCTCACACCTGCACCTGCAAGATTTCTTATTAGTTCTCTCTCTTGCTTATTCATGATTTTTATATTTATATAAAAAGTTCAGTGAGGATAAACTTTCTCATTATGAGTGACAAATGTATCATATGATCATAAGTTTAACAAATCGAGAAACCTGGTGATTTAATCTTTTTACAAAAATGAACTTAAATTTATAATTAACAATCTTCTTTGATTTTGGGTTGGTATTAAACATTTCACATGCTATTTTTGAAATTTTATATATCTAAAAGACTACTCAACAAACTATTTGGTCAGACATTTATATTACAAATTCAACATATTTACAAATAAAATACATTTATCAATTTTTAGACTGTTATATCAATCCTAGTTAAAAAAATCTCTTTCCAAGTCTATAAATATATAGGTAAAGTAAGGAGTTAAGTGACAATGTTTATTGTAAATTTAAGATTTTATTATAATAAACAATCAACCACGTAACTGATTTGAACGTCAGAGTGCTTTTGACACATATTATCCGTGCAACTTAGAATTTAAATACTAAAGACGAAAAATAATATTTAACGGAGACCTAAGATGACATTTAAAGACTTAAAAAAATGTGAATGAGTATTTTGATTGTGATTCTCGACCATGTCCAAAACATGTTTTATTTTGTATCGTGATGAAATCCAATAACTTTAATCCCTGTATATATAAAATTGTGAAAGTTGAGACAATAATTATACTAAGGAGTGATAATTGAGAAGAGAATAAAAATTTGCAATAATTAAAGTTGTAATAAAATAAATGTATACTAATACACCATAATTGTAATTGATTCAATGGACCTGTCGTACAACAATACGTACAAAAATATTTATGCATTGGTACTAACTGGGAAGATGCATGTATATGAAAATTCTTAATTTGACTCATTAATGGCAATTAATAATGCATCATAACAAATTAAATGGCATGATGGGAGTGAGTGAGAGTACCCGAGATCTAAAAATGGCTTAAACAGCATGTTATTTGATAGATGTTCAAATTTTTTTTCATCGTATATACAGATAAGACATTGTTAGGAAAGGTAAATCAACTTAAATGATCTTTATATCTCATATTTAGTTTCATAATTCCATTTTTACACGTGTTTTATTTTCTTATAATAGGAAATATCTTGTTTTCTTAAAAAAAAATTAGATGATGACTATAAATAGGCATCTCATTAAACTTTTCATATAAGTGAAGTAATGGATATTATTTTCATTTGAACACTAATTCACTAGTAATACCTTGTTTAAATATCGGCTTTAAATTAAAAATTGGTATATCTAAAATAGTTTTTATTATTAATAAAAAATTATAATTGATTTATAAATTAGAATCAATAATAATAAATAATAAAAATTTTGATAACTAATATTAAAAAGTAATTTAGATTCTAACTTTTAAATTAATTATTTTTTTATTAATATATTAAAAATAATAATTTATAAAATAGTGTGTAATATAATCAATATAGTAATTATAGTTATTTTTTATTTATAAATTTAGTTGTTATTTAATTATTTGTTATAATAATTAAAATAGATAAATACAAAAATGGTAAGAAAATAAATAATTTTTCTGACACTTTGGTGATAATACGTTGTATGTAATTTAAATCAGCAAGAGGTTTAACACTTTAAAGTGAATAATCAATTCTTTAGAGTCAATGTCAAATGTAGTCCATGAAAGATTAATGCATTGCTTGTATATTTCCGACTAAATTTTTTGTATAAATAATTTTTTTAATATTATCTCTGTCCGACATGTTAATATCTTCCAAATTTAACATTCCATAAAATGCTTCATGTATTCCTTTACAATGGAGTTTTCATAATTATATAAGCCGATGACTCTATTTTAGTAGTATGAATATAGTCAAATGTTCCCAAAACCTGATTTTGTATCAAATTATTTTAATTTTTTTATTTGATTTAAGAGGAATAATTTTCTTTTCACTAATGAAATAATAGTGTTTTATAACGAATTTTATATTATTTAAAATTTGATCAACATAATAATAATAATAATATAATTGTAAATAAAATAACACTTTCTATATAAGTTATTTTAATAATTTAGAAAATTTAGTCTTAAAAATTGATATGGTGTTTAAATAATGAAAGCATATTATTTTAATATTAAAATAAATAAAAATATAAATAGAAATTTAATTATAATGTAAAGACTGAAAAATAGTAGACTTGTAAGTGAATACGTGTCGCCAGATTATAGGACTAAGTTTTATTAATAAAATGAGATTTTATAAACGCTATGTTCAAGCTTCAGCCCATTCTGAACAACAGTTTCATCTACTCAAGCTTCTTCTTCTTCTCCACCTTCTCTCCTCTTTTCCTCAACACTGAATCCATTCTTCCTCAATCAGGTGGCGTATAAGTGCTATGGGCGTCGAGAACTTCGGTTTTCACCGATCAATTTTGATGTTCTTCTCCCGATAAGCATTTTCCCTTTTCTCCGTGCTCTATGAACTGTGAGCATGCAAGGTTTCTGTTCTTGCATATGTTTAACAGCTCTTTCCTCAAATTCTTGACCCACTTGAAGTCTAAGAACTGTTTTCCATCACCAAATTACAATCTGCAGGTGATTCTAGTTTTCCTTGAGGTGCACTTAAGCGTTTGGGAGTTCCTGTGAACTCGACTATTTGGTTAGAGTTAAGGGAAGCTGGGCTTTCATTGTATCTTGTGTAATCCTGAATTTTATTTTGTTTGAAGTTGTGATAATGCATGTGTGAATGAATTTGAGATGTTAATGTCGTTTGATGTTGAAATTATTGGGATGTTACATTATGGTATCAGAGTCTCATTACTTAAAATACAAATCATTTTTCTAGAATTTCATTAGTACGAAATAAGTCTTCCAAGTTTTGCATTCAACGTCAGAGTAAGAAAAAACCAATGTTAAAAATGAACGATGGTATTTTTGTAAATAGATGTTCAATTTAGATGTCATAACTTATACTTTTCTATGCTCATTAGATGTTGAAATTCTCAATTTCCAACGTCATATTGGATAAATTTCATGAAAATGTTTGGCGTAAAGATGAAAATGCACATATGTATGACGTTCAATGTCCTAGTTTCAAACGTCAAAGAGCTATAAAACATCGGAATTTGGAGTTTTCCAACATCATATATAATGTAATTATTTTCTAAAAGCAATGTCACCACATTGTTTCTTCATGTTTTCTCTTTTGCTTGAACGAGAGACATCGTTCACGAGTGCGAGGAAGAACAAATGTAAGTTTTGTGTCCCTTAACGAAAATGTTTATGTTGCATTTGTTTAAATATTTCTTTAATTTTTGTCTATTGATATTGCTTCTTCATTTCGCATTGACGTCTTGAACGTGAGTTCAAACTCTACCACTTTTAGGGAAATAATTTGTTTCGTTCACAAATGCAAGGAAGAAAAAAAAATCAGTTTTGTGTCATTTTACCTTAAATATATGTGTTTTCGCTACCTTGGTTGTCATTTTGTTTGTGTTTTGATGGATTTATTTCGTGCTTTCATGCTCCATTAAAGCTCCACCACAGCGAGTAGCATCAGGAAGTTCTTCAGGATATTCTGGTATGATTACTTTAATCATTAACAACTTTTTTGTGTTTTCAATAGCAAAATTTTGACATTCCTAATATTGAGAAAATAAGAAAGGAAATCTTATCCCACATTGTCTTTAGATAGAAGGATCTTAAGACTAGATTAACACGTTTATACGTGTTCGGAGAGAAGCAGCAAGATCTCATCCATTCAGCCTGATCAACTCGACATTTAATCGACCTCAACAATTTGACCTCATCCATTTGGCCTGAACCACTTTGTCACTCAGCCTTATCCACTTGGTCTTTAATTGCCCTCGACCATTCAGTCCCATCTACTCAACCTCATCACAATCAAGCCAAAACATTCGGCTAAGAGTGACTTCTAACCAAGGAACCCCTTTCAAAAAACTCTGTCGACTATGTATGAGTTTCAACTAAAGAACCCCTTCCAATCAAACTAAAATATTTGGCTAAGATGAGTTCTAACTAAGGAAACTCTGCAGGACTATAACATTTGACATACACAAATACCAGTAAATTTTGCTTTTCAAACCCATCCATTTCTTCAATTACAAATACTCGAGCTTAGAGGTTATTGTATGTACATACCTTTTTAATCAATAAATTAGACCGATTAACAAGTTGATTATCCTAATTGATTGGACCACCCTAATTGACTTGAGGACCAACTATTTTGATTGACTAACAAAATCGACTTATTACATAATAAAAATCAAATTAACCCTTAGTCAATAATCACGAATCAATCAATTAACTTTGATTAAAATATAATTAAATCATTAAAGTAATAAAAAATAAAAATCCATAACCATCACTAAATAAAAGATATAAAATATAATTACTCACGTGCATACAACATTTAATATTTTGCGTTCATACAAAGATAAATTATTTAGAAATTAGGAATAAACATATGTTAACTTTAATAATATAAAAACTTTAATTGATTATTAAATAATTCGTTTTTCCCCGTCTTTTCCGATCCTTAATTTTCAAACTACATATCAGACAAAATATGATATAATGAGGAACCGATTATTTGTTAGCTTCAGTTTTTTAAGGAACCTTTTTTTTTTTGACAATATTTATTTATATTTGATTTGTTAACAGTTTTAAGGTTAAATATTTTTTACTTAATGAATTTTGATTTTAGTCACTAGTTTCCATCTCTTAAAAAATTTGTTTTCACTTATATGCTATTATATTATATTATATGATATTCATCATCTCTTTGTATGTTAAAGGAAAAGTCAAACTATTAGCTAAAGCAATATCTCTCTGTGGTTGCATATGATACATGGTAGTATATGAATTTTTAAAATAAAATAAAAAACTTAAAATAAATATTATTTATTTTGAAATGAAAGAAATAGTAATTTCATATTTTGAAAAATCAAAACAAGAAACTAAAATCAACATGGTAGAGAACAAAAATAATAATTCAAAATCTTAAAGAACTAAAAAAAAAACATGTAGAAAAACCAAAATATGTTAATTCATAAATTAAAAATATATTTAAAGCATATCTTAGTCATGAAATCGGTTCCATACCGTTCGGCGGCACCCTACACTGTATTATAGTGTTGCGGTGACCTCTTCTCTTCCGCGTTGAAGTTCTTTGCAGGTAACCGAATACCCTTTTAATGTTTCGGAAATTTCTAGTGCAAAGTTATTATCTTTTGTTGATTTAGTGTTGGCGAATGAAGTTGAGGTTGAGGAGATTGAACCTGTATGTGTAGGAAGCTTGATGCTTAGTAATAGATTAGAATTAGATACTGTTGATTATACTTATATGTGGCTCATTTACCTATCATACAATACAACTTTGTTACTTGAGTTTTAGCTTGTAGGCATCAGTCACGTGTTTTATGTTGCTTGCATAATCAAAGGGGCATTTTGCAGCTTAGTACGACACAGTACTAATAATTTATTTCTTTACATTTGAAACTGGAACCCTTCACTATCAGGATTCTTATCATCAACTTTGACATTTCAGTGCTTATTGTTATTGTTAGTCATCATTGTTATATTTTGTTCTCATATGAATCAGGGTTCTTTCTTTTCTTTTTGGTAATTAGATATCTAATGCTGCAGATATTAAGTTGATTACTTGGGTCAAAGTTTGATTTCTGGCATCTCTGTCATGGCAACTAGTAAGTGCTGCTATATTTATATTTTCCCAGTTCGGAAATACTTACTTGTCTGCATTTTCTAAGATTTTTTTTTCTTCTTTAAATAATATACTCTATTATTACGTGCTTCCTGTAGGACTTCAGTTTGAGAATAATTGTGAAGTTGGAGTCTTCTCAAAACTTACCAATGCCTATTGTTTGGTTGCTATTGGAGGTTCTGAAAACTTCTACAGGTTGTCATTCTTTTTGTACTACGGAAAATATGGCTCCTCTTAGATTTAAAGTCTTTGTGCTTGGTTTCAATTGGATGGAAATTGTCAAAGCATTTTTCTATGATTAAACTAATGTTTTGTTTAACAGTGCATTTGAGACTGAGTTAGCAGATGTTATCCCCGTGATCAAGACCTCCATTGGTGGCACCCGAATAGTTGGTCGCCTTTGTGTTGGTAAAGTTTTTTTTCCCTTTGTTTCTTAAATCTTAATGATTATAACTCCTTGCCTTGGATTACAAACCAGTTTAGGTTAACTTCTCAATAAACACTTTTGGAAAGGAAAAAAGAGGTAAAAGGAAACAAACTTCTTCCATCTTCAGTTTTGTGAAATTAGATGAGAAAGCTTCTAAAAAAGTTGAGGTGGATACATTCTTTTTAACTTCAGGAAAAAAAGATGATTCATTTAACTTATTTTTTTCTCCTACCAAAAGTACTTCTTGAGAAGTTGGATCTCTGTAATTTATTTTTATTGATGGATCTGAGCTGTCTCTATCTATTACATTTAGACCTTTCACCTGATTAGCTTACCTTCTTATTGGTTTCCAGGAAACAAGAATGGCCTTCTCTTGCCCCATACCACCACAGACCAAGGTGTTTCTTTTTATTCTGCGTTTTTGTTTTTATTCATAATAGTCTGAAGCGTGTATTTTAAACTGCATTGTCAAACTAATCTGACCAAAACTTTCTAGCATCACAAAAGGTTAAACATTTGTGTACAAGATGTACATACCTTACTAGTTGGAGAAAGAAAAGGCAATTTAGTACAAGAATGACCAAAACTTAATGCTGTAGTCTTTGGTTTTGGCATGTCAGAGCCTTATGGATTCTTGGTTTTCAAAGTTCATTTTTTAAAATGATCAAACTATCAAATTTTGTAGAAGAGTTTTTGGTTGTACTATACTTTAAAATGCTATACATGTTATCCTATTTAACCTTTTCCTCTTCCCCTCTACAGTATGAAAACAATTTTAAGTGGTAGGGAATTAGAAGGTATTCATTCATGATTCATGCAACAGATCACCAAAAACTGCTTGTCTGACGATATCCATTTTTGTGGCTTCAGCGTAAAAGTACTAGTTTAGTCACCAAATTTGAACAGGGTACCCTACTTTGAGTGTGAAAACTTTTGCTTGGCTGCATGTAAGCATTTGGGAATTGGGATCTTTCTGGATACCCTAGGTTTATCTCTTCCAATATCTTCTAGTTCAAAAATGATCTTTGTATCCATTGTTTCATCTGTATTGGTGACATAGAACTCAGCATTAATTGTGATGTTGTACTGACTTGTGGACATGGTACTTGATCTTTTTACTGTCACTATTGCCAAGAGCTTCAACATTTGAGAAATAGTCTACCTGATCAAGTTGTTGTTCAGCGTATAGAAGAAAGATTATCCGCACTGGGAAATTGTATAGCATGTAATGACCATGTGGCTCTCACCCATACTGATCTAGACAAGGTATTGCCTTATTATATATTAGCCTTTTCTTTCATATGCTGAACTTTTATACTAATTGGATTTGGACAATCATATTTGAATGTTAAAGAGGGCACTGACAAAGACATGGCCAGACTGTTTGTCATTCTGAATTTATCAGTTTGAATTTGATTTTTGCTAATGTAGCAAAGTATATTCTAAAAGTAAGTGTCAAATTTCATCTTAAAACCATTAGTGTTAAGCAAAATTGTCTAAGAGAATTATAACTGGTACCTGAAGAACTAAAGCAGGTGATGTGGGACATTCCAATACTCTTTCTGCACAAATGCCTTCTAGAATGGGCAAACCTATCAGAACAGACAATTTACCAAGATGAATTATAAATTATAATTTGTGATACCATGTTACATTTTGTTGCGAAATTAATTTACACTAAGGTAGTTGCTCAATAGATATATTATTAGTCAGCAGTGAGGACGTATGCACCCTTGAGAATTGAAGGCATCATGTAAACTTAAACCACTTTAAATCAATTATGGACAAACCCTTGCGTTATAACTTCACTAACTTCCTCACTTTACCAAAGCTAAATCCTGATTTTTAACCACAAGCAACTTATGAAAACTGTAAATCGTTTTTAAAAAGCATTGATAAATTTTTCATTGAAAAGTTTACTGGCATGTGGTAAGACTAGATATTTGACCACTCTGATCCATGTGATCTTAAAAGTCATTTATAACACATTTAGCTTCAGGATTGTGTATTTTCTATATTATCCAAGTACTTTTACCCTCTATCAGACTTGAAAATAATGTAGGCAGGGTAACATACTTTTGACTTAAATTATAGTGGAAGGTGACCGTTGTGTAAATGTCCTTTTTCTTGCTCTGCTATATTATTATTCACTGTGAAATTTATGTTCAGGAAACTGAGGAGATGATTGCAGATATTCTTGGAGTAGAAGTTTTCAGGCAGACTATTGCGGGCAATATTCTTGTGGGCAGTTACTGTGCATTCTCGAACAGGGGTGGTTTGGTAAGTACAAGGCTTGTCCTCTTGAATATCCTGGTCTAAAAACATGTATAATATATTTTAACCGTACACTTTGTACAGGTCCACCCTCATACTTCCATTGAAGACTTGGATGAACTTTCGACCCTTCTTCAGGTTCCTTTGGTTGCTGGGACTGTGAATCGTGGTAGTGAAGTGATAGCTGCTGGCATGACAGTAAATGATTGGACAGCATTTTGTGGTTCAGACACCACAGCAACGGAGCTCTCTGTGATTGAGAGTGTTTTCAAGTTGAGAGAAGCTCAACCTAGTGCCATTGTCGATGAGATGAGGAAATCACTGGTTGATACTTATGTCTAAATTTTTGTCGATAGTTGACACTTGTGCCAACATCTTTCAGTTTTATCTCAGTTTGTCCTGCTAAACAGTTTGATTTCTAAGATATGAACACATTTCAATAAGAAATGCAGTTTCCATTAATTGTTTGTCTTCTTTTAATTCAATTTTGTGGTTGTCGTCCATAAATCACAGGCAATATATGGGGTGGTTTTACGTTACATGATTAATAAATAATATCATGTTTGGATGTGAACAAATTTTTAGAATATTTTATCTCAAATCATTTTTTTAATTACCTATATGTAAACTTTGTCAATTTTGTCGATATCCTTGAACTTTTTTCATTTTTTTCACTTTATATTCTTAGCAGCGCAATATTTTGCGAGTAACTTTTAACTTCTGTTTTTTAATATTTGTCTAGAAAAATATACAAGCAGGTAGGATTGTCAAAATGAATTTAGTTCAATGAGCTGATATGTAAAACTTGTAAAAAGATCAAATCTATAAAAATAAAATAAAAAAAATTATAACTTAGTTGAATAAGGCTATTTTTAATTTAATAGGTTTGGTAATCAAAAATTGTGACTTAAGTTCAACAAGACTATTTTTGGCCAAATTGGTTTATCTTGCAATTTAAATGAGATTAGATTAAATTATCCTAGGAATTTATTAATTAGCCTTTTTTTATAAAATAATCATATTTAAGAAATATTATAATAAAAATATTTAGAAAAAAAACATTTCCTTAAGATATATACATGCATTAATATATATATATATATATATATATAATTAAAATTAAAATTAATTTCGTTAATATGGTTTAAATTTTTAAAATACGTGAGGGAAAATGATTTGGTGGAAAAAAAAAATGTAGCCTCTTTATAATACAGACGAGATTAATACAAATTTATTAGACTCGACCTGACATAATAACAACTCTATATGCATAAAGTGTCTTTATCTTCACTAGGATTTATGAAAGGATTTATACACATACAAACACTTTAAATATTTTTTTTTATAATTAATATAGTTTGGGAATGATATTTTTTGAGAAAATTATTTTTCAAAAATAATCTGAATTTCGATAAAAAATTATTATTCTAAAATAAACTAAAGACTATAATTGTCTCATTTAAATTTTAGTCCATACCAAAAACCAAGTTTTATTCCTCGTATATTTTTTTTAGTGTCTTAGCACAGATAGAAAGTGAAGTTTCATACTGCCAGTAAGTTCTTCTGGTATTAATAATG